>JAUMJL010000250.1:0-2920697 GCA_033558185.1 Dromococcyx pavoninus
GATGTGTTGCCGCGGCAACACGTGATTGGCAGCGCGGCGGGCCAATCACGGCGGCACTGGGTGCAACGCCCTGTCGTTCACCGGCGGCCGCGAGGGGGCGGGGCGGCGCTCGCCCGAGGAGGGGCCAAGAGTACCCTCTGCCCGCCATGTCGGGGCGGGCCTCGCCAGAGGCGGGGCAAGGAGACATCCCTGCCAGCCAGAGTGATAGCATGATAGAATGATGGAATTATAGAGTGGTTTGGGTTGAAAGGGACCATTCTGTGATACCATGATCCAGTTCCAACCCCCTTGCTGTGGGCAGGTTCACCTTCCACTAACCTGGCTGTGAACACCTCCAGGGAGGGGGCATCCAGTTTCTTTGTGCAACCTGTGCCAGGCTCTCAGCACCCTCATTATCAGCATGATTATAGAAGAATACACACTGTTCAGCACATATCATGTTTAATACAAGATGTTATCTTTTCTCAAAGAACAGTGTCCGGAAAAACACTTTGAAAAAGAACATGCTATAAAAACACAGGCTATCACAGGGACATTGTGTCTAACTTTCAAAAAACACAGTTCTTTAAATGAAACTTTACTTCAGCTTGAATCAAAATATTCTACGTTTTGCAGTAGTAACTACTTCTTGTATCACAGTGACAACCTTTTCTCCTAAGATAAACTGGGAGTAGCTGATCGAAGGCCTGGAATGCGTCCCATATAAAGAGAGGCTGAGAGTTGGGGGTTATTCAGCTTGGAGAAGAGAAGGTGCTAAGGAGACATTATTGTGGCCTTTCAATAGTTAAAGAGGACTTATATGAAAGATAAGGAAAAACTTTTTAACAGGGCCTTTAGCAATAGGACAAGGGATAATGGTTTTAAAATAAAAGAGGAGAAGTTTAGACTAGATATTAGGAAGAAATATTTTACACTGATGGTGGTGAAGCACTGATACAAGTTGCCCAAGAGGTGGTAGATGTCCCATCCCTGGAAACGTTCAAGGTCAGATTTGATGGGACTCCGAGCAACCTGATCTAGTTGAAGATGTCCCTGGTCATTGCAGGAGGGTAGACTAGATGACGTGCATGGTCCCTTCCAATCCAAACCATTCTATGATTCTTAATAGAGCCCCGAGTAGCCTGCTTTGAGATACAGCCAACATCCCAGACCTTTCGCTGACAGCAGCCAATGCTATAGAGGATTTAATTTAATCCCTTAATTTAAGTTAATCCCTTTTGCTATTCTTTTGCATTAATTCCTGGGATTAAATTATTAATTGTTTGTTACATGCTAAAAGAATATGTCATAAAGAGAGTAAACAGAAGAGGTGGGTTTTAATCCACAGCGATGCTTTACTTTTTTGTGAGTCAGTCCCAGTTTGCAAGTAGGCGATGATAATTCTTCATTAGTCCCGCTGAAAATTGCAGGTGCTGCCAGGTACATTTGTTGATTAGAAACAATCTATGTAAATCCAAGTGCTGCCTTCATAATGTGTATGTGCTAAGAGGTTGCTCCACCACCTGGACACCAGGCCTTCTGTTCCCATATGGACAAGACCTATAAACTTCCTCTGACCCAAGGACAGCCGGTGGGTTTTGTAAACCTGAGCTGTTGATACAGATATGCACAGAGTTTATTTTAACCTTGGTGCAGCTGCACGTATTTCCTTTTGGTCGTGCACAACCAATTTGAAACACTCCTAGAACCGTAAATATTTGCTGTAAATATATATATACACCAAGATGTAAGTCATATGTCAGCATTAATACTGAGTTTTTTTCATGTCCAACAATGAGAATGTAATGAGGGTGACTTTATTCCTCATCCTTTTGATATATTTCAGACCCTACAATTAATACATTTTATTGTTTTAGCTCCTTAGTCTATTTTTAAACATGAGCTGTTGCTGAGTTGTTTGAAATTATTTACTTAAAACCTTTAAAACTGATCTTTTTATTTTAAATCCCCTGTGTTCCATAATGAGTGTTTTTCTTCCTTAGGGCATATTTCATTTTTGAATAAACATGTTGTAAGTGCTATTAAGACTGCTCTAATGATCCTATTATAAACTATTGTTTGTTTCTTTAGCGCTCCTAATGTTCTCAGCCCAGTGCACAGATGCTTAATTATCAACACTCGGATTTAATGTAGCAAAACCAGACTAATTTTAATCAATATACATGCATGCATGTAAATAAATAGAAAAGGAATGTGCATTTTGGTGTAATCAGTCATCTAAAAAAATAGTTTTCTCACAGATGGCATGTTGGGAAACCTAAGCCAACTGTTTCTGCAGCATATGCGCCTGAATTGATTACATTGTTCCTGCAGAGTTGAGAGAGTCTCTCCCTGCTGTTGGTCTGTCCCTATATGAAAGAGGAATTCACAGAACTAGAGTGAGACAGAGGAGAAAGCAGAACACTCTTGCTTGAGTCAGGGCATCCACCTGGAATCACCTAGATTCCATTCTCAATTCAAATGGTTTGTGAGGGCAAGTTTTCCAACTAAGATCTTGCAGTTGGACACTTCGCCTTCACTGGCAGCTCTCATATCAGGCTCAGATCTTCAGGGCTATTTTTTGAGATAAAAGAAATCTTAATTAAGTGTTCATATCTTTGTCAGCCAGGCTCAGAATAAGAATTGATGTGATTCCCTTGAGCTTCGCTGCTTGTTATACCCTGTAGACAACAAAGATACTGGGAAGAGTAATGTGAATGTCATTCAGCATCACAAAGCGGCTTTTCACAGCAGGATAGAATGATAGTGGGCATTAAAAACCTCTCCACTTTCTCTTCTCCTCCTTCTCAAAAAAAAAAAAAGAAATAAAAAAAGAGAAAGATTGTTTCCTGTACTTGGGGGAAGAGAGAATAGGTTAATGATTTTAGCCCTACCATCTGTGAAAGATTCCAGTTCCTCCATACCATGAGCAGCCCAGATAACCTCAGGAAAGACACTTCCTTTTCTCTGAACCTTAATTCTTTCCTTTTAGCTAGTTCAGAGAGGATTTGTAAGTCTAAATATATTAAAAATCTTGAAGGGCTCAGCTTACAGTCATGGCAGCCAGAGCAGAATCTCAGAAAGGCAGAGAGTACTGGTGATAAACTTTTCTTCCCAAATAGCAAAAAGACCTTGACATTGCAGGAGTAAATCTTCCACAACAGGAGTAGAAAGCCCTCTGAAAATCCTCTGCAAGTCAGAAGCAGCTGCAAAAGAATGATCCAGATTCCTTTAACAGCATGACATTTAACTCCTTCCCTCTCAGCAGGTAGAGGGTGAAGGAGTTTTGGTGTCATGGTGTTCCTCATTAGCCAAACTAGTAAGGGCTTTCAAAATCCCTGTCTAGATAGGAGATTTGAACTTGTGTCTTGAGAGGGCCTGGTAATGTTTTACCAAACACAAATCAGTTTTGAATTATCATATTTGAAAATAATACATGTGACAGCAAAAAGTCTAGGATTGGGTAAATGAGAGGCCAGATTGCATTCTCCTTCAGCTTCTTCAAAAAATTAAGTTCAACACCTGCAAGATGCCAAAACAATACAGCAGTAAGACTGGTTTTGCTGACTTTTACAATTCCACAGTCTCTCCCTTTTGCGCCATTCTTTAGTCTATTCTTGGCTAAAAGATGTTTGTTTACACTGATGCTGTAATCATTACTTCTCTGTGTGTACTGTACTATTGCCAGGTTGCTTATGAAAGATGAGGTGCTATTGTGCTTCAGCGTTTGCTCTCTGTGTGTGAGGGCAAACCTACAGACCGTGGGCTGATAATTGTGGGGTGATAATTGTACATAACCTCCACAGGCATATCACTTTATAATGAAAATGTTGTCCTGTTTGGGGTTAGGGAAACTGGGGCACAGTGAGGTGAACTGATTTGACCAACACCACAAAGGTTAGTGAAAGTGACAGGAACATCAAGCAAGTCCCCTGTCCAGTGACTTCTTTGCCAGGGAATAAAAGGACATTTTGGAGCTCTTCCATCTCAAATAGAAGGTGCTTGACTATGAGGCCAGTAATCAGCTACTTTTATAACTTTCTTCTATAACTTTACTGTATGTGTGTGTCTGCTACTCTACATTATAAAATAACAAATAAAAATAGGAAATGTGACTTTGCTTATTGGACTTGGTTGTTTTCCACACTGAACAACATTTTTTAAATTAAAACCAAAACAGGCAAGATTTTTCAATATCCCAGAGAAACTAATGTCTTTACATAGTTACAGCAGCAGGTAACACCAGATCCCTTCAACAGAATTTAGAAAAATCAATGAAATTGGTGCAGAAGATGTTAAAAATATCTAGGCTGAGAGCATGGATTGGTGCTTTTTTGATGTAAAAGCAAAGAATTAACGTATCAATGAGGGGAAAAAAATCCTAAAATAATTTAGTCAGGAGGGAAACTTTGCTATTGGTGACTCACACAGTGAAATCCAAGATATCCTGAAGTCAACATTAATGAATTTTACCAGCCTTTTTCTCCAAGATGGATTCTACTAGAAGAAAAGAGGTTCAGTCGTTTCTTGTAAAAGAGATAAGAAAGCAATAAGAATATATCAGGGTGAGTTTTGTGGTTATTGGCTTTTGCTTTTGTTTATTCAATTAATCAGCATCACCATGGGATTCCTACTGTAATGTTCAAAGCTTCTGTAATTTTTGTTGTAGTTGATTGCTGCTAACAATATGAGTTATCTTTACCAGCAAGAGTCAATTTAACTCAGTTCCAAATCTTTTAACTTGTAACAGATGGATGAGAAAGTCAGGATTAGAAAAGCAGCTAAAATATGACAGCATGACGTAAAACTTATATGAGAACAAGACTGTGTTTCTGGGTTACTTGCTGCATGCTGAGGTTTTCCAAATATCAAGCACTGAATAAAAAAACTTATATTAATTTACAGAATCTGCCAAAGTAGAAGAGCCATGGTTCATTTATATCAGCCTTCACACAGCTGAGGAGCTACAAAAATGTCTTAAAATACTATAATCTGAAATGGTGCTTGCAGTTTCAGATATGTCAGTACTTTCACATTTCCAGTGAGTGCTGGAAACAGGAAACGTCCTGAACTTACTGGCAGTCTCCCTCTTCCAGCTCTCGGTCCGGACTTGCCTCTCCATGAATCTTGGCGGGGTGAACAGGAGGAGCCTGAGGGCCTGAACGGGACCTGCTAAAGGAAGTAGGAGGAGTTACCTTCTGGTAATTGTTTTCTTTACTCATTGGCTCTTTGAACGGGTTTGCTGTTTGGGACATCAGCAAAGATTTCCAGGAGGAACAATGGTACACAGCTGGTGCTGCCAGAAGTGCTTGATTAAATAATTTATCATGTGTCTCTGTAACTTACAGTACTCAGGACCACCACAAAAGGAAAATACTACATGGATACAGAAATCAATGTGTGCCATCAGATAGTTTACCAAGTTTCTAGTGATCTCTTGATGGGATGGTGCAAGGGTCAGTTACAGTGGCTTTTTCCTAAGAAGATACAAGTAGTTTGTTTCTAAGATCAATGTATTTCAGTACAGGAGAACACTTCCTTTGGAGATGAGGACATCTGTGGAGCTGAATGTCCAGGATGGCACATAGTGGGAAGTGCATTTTGCCTTGAAAAGACCCTGGGTCTGGTTCAGTACAATCACAGAGGAAGGACAAAATCTCCCATATCTGATCTTTGTAACCCATGATTTAAAAACCCTCTTCTGACAAGGAGCCAGCTATCTTAGAAAATTTGCAGTATTATGGAGCAGGTCTGTGTTGTTAGCATAGTATATGTGTTATTTTCTGGCAAGCAGTTAGCATGTCTACCTGATATTTGGCTCATGCAGATATGTCAGCTGTGCCACTGATCTGCAGATTGGGTGGAACCTGGATAATTATAGATAATTACAATGGTCAGTTACAGATAATTATGGAACAGCAGGCCAGATTCCTCTCTGCAGTTGCCCCACTTAACCCTGATAGTGTTAACACCATGGTTTTGAGTGTAAAGCAAATCTTCAGCCTCTGTGTCTGTACACTGTGGTTTGCCTGTGAGTAAACACAGCTTTGTAGGTCAGGAGTTCATCAATTACAGCATCAACCACATTTTAATGCCCGAGATACTCACAGACCCATCCCTTACAGATATGGCCCTATTATTAGGGTTATAGCCAATCTTCCACCTTCAAAAGCTTCCCACAAGAAAGAACACCGTTACAAAAATAGAGCAGACTGCGTTTCAGAGAAAGTTGAAACTTAAAGTAGTGTATTTCATCATTTACAGCTGCTGCTATAACAGTTACTTGCTTGCTCCTAACCAGATCACAGATGTTTTTCCAGCCACGCTTCATCCCATTGCTGCACCAAAGGCTTGATTTCCAACCGCTGGTCTCTCTGCAGGTGCATGGAGATCTTTTCCTCGGCTGTTTCCTCGGTATGTGCCACTCAAGCAACTAATTAATTGCCTAAGGAAAAGGCAGGAGGAGCCAGCTGGATCTGGCCCATACCTGGCAATTAGAGTACACATGGTTGATGAATGATCAGAGAGAGGCTACTCTAGATTTACCCTTCTAAGGGATAAGAGAATAAAGGCATTCAGCTATAGCACAAGCAATGCTACAACCTGTAGGAGGGACGCTGAATCTCCTGTCTGAGGACTTACGCTACTCTCCAGCTAGTAAAGATCACAGACTAGGAGAATAAGCATATCAAGTGCATTCGTTTAACACTCCCAGTGCTAGAAGCAGCATAGCAGGCTGATGATTTGTGCAGAATAGTTAATTCTCACAGAAGAGAAGGGGAGACATGTCTTAAAAGCTTAGAAACAACGGAGCAGCCTGAACATGAAGTGATGAAAGGAAGGGGAATTTCATACGGGGCTCAAAGGTCTGCCTTGCAAAGATGCCGGCCATCTGCAAAGACCAGTTCTTAGGCTGAGTGATGGTTTCTTAACCTCTGAGGACTAGGAAGTGAAAGAATGGAAGTTAGCAGCAGCTGCTGAGTGCTTTGTGTTTTGTTTTGGTTGTTTTTTAAACTCGGTCCATTCACTGAGGAACCAGACCCTCAGCAAACTTTCCATCCCTGGGAGCCCATGTAGCAGCAGCGCTGGGGGATGCAGCACAGAAAGGCACTCGGCTATACCACAGCCATATCGACCAACAGTACCCAATATACCTTTCTGAACTACAGATACAGCAGATGAATCAGACAAACAGTAGAGTGCCACCAAATTTACCCTGAAGAGAGCTTTGCAATTATTTAGGAAAGCCTATAATCAACTGTATTTAGTTGTAGGAGCATTTTCTTTGCCTTAAATAAGGTGCTGGTATATTACAGTGATGACTTCCCATCTGTGGAACAGTGGAGCCAGAAGAAAAATACAGCTCTCATGATACGACTGATGTCAGTAAGAGTGGTACTGATGAATTTGGCAGAACACCTGCATAATACAATTTGCTGCCACTTATCATCAGCACCACAGTCAACTTGTCAGTGTTAAAGTCTTGATTGTTCTTTTATAGCAACAACAGAAGAGTGTCATGAGGATTTCCTAAACATAAAAGAGTTCTGATGATGGAAATCTCTTAAAAAACATTTACAGTACCTTGAAGAAGTTTGAATATGAAATGGTTTTAGCCCAAACCATATGCTTACACTTACATACATACAAACTAAACAAAACTGCTCATGAATGCTGGGCGACTTTGGGCAAAAGTTTTGATTTTTTTTATTATAAATACAATGAACATTTGAAATACTGTAACATGTTGAAATAAAACATAATTACACAGACATCAAAAAGTTTACAAGCAGATATAGAGGAAAAAGCAGAAGAAATCGGGAGTCTACCAATCTTGTGAGCTTCTCTTCCTCTCCCTCATTTTTTTTTCCTCGGGGGGCAGGGGAGGTGAGAGGTGGATAACAGAGGTTATCTTCAATGCTAAACAAAGACCTTGGGCAACATCCTAGCCCCAGTGAGGTCACTGAATGTTTTCCACTGGCTTCAGTTACCCACATAGTCATTAACACACCTTCTAAATCCTTGAACTTGCTGTACTTGTTTCTCCAGTGAAGCCATGTATTTTCTCATTATGCGTCTTCTCCAAATCAGTTACTTGCCAGATAAAAGCCCTTTGGTCTATTCAGTCCATTCACAAACTGGCTGTATTTCCCCTACACTGAGACACAAGTACCAAGATGTGCAGATTCCAGACAGTGGGCTGCTGAGTGGCACAGACAAGATTACCCCTCATCTGTCTGTCTGAATCAATCCTGCTGTGCTAAATTTCAGGGTACACTGTACAGTTAGCTACCCCAAAAATCACAGAACAAGGGAAATGCCCTTCATCATATCGTAGCTAAACTCCAAACACAAATACAGTGCTGCAATTAGTTGCTTCTCTGAGGGATCCAACTGCTTTCACAGCTGAAGGCTATCAGGTAGGTGTTGAGCTGCAGGTAAGGCTTAGGCAAGCCATTGTCAGGGACTGGGTGGCTGCAATGGCAGAAGCAGAGCTGTCTTCTGGCTCAATGACACAAACAGAAGTGCTGCTTTAGCAGTGTAAAGCGATTAACACCCCTGGTTACTCAACTGTCCTATGCGAAATGAGTTTTACAGCATCTACCCAATGCCTATGAACACGTATACATTTAACATGCATTAGTAAGGTAATCTTCCCATACAATCTCCAACGGCGCAAAGTCCAATGCAAATGGAGATTTGACAATCATTTTCTCATCCTTTGAGGTAACACTTCTAAGATGGGTCCAGTGGACACAGTCTCAGGACCATCTAACACAACCTCAGCTCTCCTAAGGATAAAGGGCTTCAGCTTTTAGTGGTGTCAGCTCAGTGCTATTTATAAACTACAGTAGTAAATAGTAACACATTCCCTCCTCTTCCATACTGTAGGTCCTCTGACAACAAGAAATACACACTCTTCATTAAATACTAAAATGACATTTTTTAAAATTTTGTTTACAAATTTAGTTTATATCAGAATATTTAAGTAACAAAAGATAAAAACTTCCAAACATTAGATTAAGAAAAATTATTTCAGAAAGTTACTTCAGTCTACTTTAAGTACAAATGCAACATGCTTTGGACATAAAGACTTGAAACTTTAACCACCACAAAATCTGAGGAGAAAAAAAGGGTTTAGAGTTTAAAACCTCCTGTAGAAATTTTCCCTTGTGGAGCAAGCTAGCCTGACGTAGGATGAAAAGTATAAATACGTCAGAGCATGAGGCAAAAGTCTGACTTAGCAGCCAACAAGGATTTAAAAGATTTAGGAGGTTTGAGAAAGATCCATATTATTCTCCCTGTCTCTGAACAGTGCTTCCTCTGTACATTAGTAGCCTGTTGATGAGCACCTCTGCAAAAATGCCAGAGACCAAACTAAGCTGGTGGACCCACCATGAAACTAAAGTACAATCACGGTCAGGTGTGACCTGATCATTTCTACAATGGCATATAACATTACAAGTTGACAAACAACATGACAGTGAAAAAGTGAAAGGACTTAATGCAACCAGTCAAAATCCATTCAACAGCTTTTAATCAAGGGCAGCAGTTTGTAATGAACAGCCACTCTGTTTCAATGCCACCTCCTGTGCACAGCGTGCTCATTCTCTCCTCTCTGCCACACACTCACGCTCTCTGGCTCACTGCTCCTCTTCTCCTTTTCCTCTCGCTGGGAGGTCTCCTAGAGCCTCTCTACTTTGGGCTCAGCACAGCATTGCAGAAAGCAGAATCTTTGCAGCTCCTTGGCAAGCCTGCCCTGTTGGGTTGTCACTGGCAGCTGCACAGCTCACTCAAGTCTCTTTCTTCATTTTCTTCCTCTTCCTCCTCTCCTTTTTTCCAGGTACACCTACTATACAAACAACAGGGGGCAATGCACAAACCTTTCATGTGCAATCACATCCCTGGAAACTGTTTGCTTTTCACCTGAAGAAGGTTATTTTGAGGTTCTTAGATGTGTTTTACAAGGGCCACCTACCCAGAAGGGTAATCCAAACTCATGAAGAGGGCTCTGAAAGTTTTTAGTGGGCTCTGACTCACACATACATTTACTTCGGTTTCACATTTTAAAGCGCTGTGCAAAAATTACTCCCACCAAATGCAACAGCACTTTTGTTCATTAAATCTGCCAGAAGCAGGAACAGGTATTTGTCACAGAAAAAATAGAACAGAGTCTCTCTAAGAATTAACACATGCAGATAAGAGAAAAGCATTTTGCATATTCACTTAAAATTGCATTTGTGAACACCTCTCGGATTACACATTATTCTGAAATCACAATTTATCAGATGAGCAAGAATGGTCACTTACTGTTATTGGAAGAATTATTAGCAACAGCCAAGGATTTTCTGAAGGAAGCACAGACTGCATCACTGCTATGTTTTGTAGATATCAAGTCCCTTGGGCCTTCTTCCATTCTTGTTTCCAAACCTTGCCGGAGCTTAATTGAAACAATATGCTTCACTAAGCATATGAGTTAAACGAAGCATATGCAAGTACAAAACATGAGAGAAAATGTCATTATTGGGGGGAATTGGGCTATTTAAAGAAACTGCAGGACAAATTACTATTTAAATGGTTAGAATATTCTGACATGTCATCTATCTACCTCCTGTTTATTTGTTTTAGAAGCGATTAAAGTATTGAAAATGTTTTTCATTACTATCTTTCCTTTTGTTTTCCGCCATGAATAGAAGAACAGCAAAATATATTGAGGTGTAATTGTATAGTAAGACTGAAGACTGAGATATGCCCCGTGACTACTAAAATACCACAGAGCACAGAAATCCTGGAGGCAGCACAGGGAGCGTGATAAGCAACTTTGTATATCTGGCTTCGTAAGTAATTTCGTTTTCTTATGTCCAGCTCCAAAGGATGAGCTTGTACATCAGCAGACACTGGCATTTGGGGCTGACATACAGCATAAACTCCTTCTGGCCCATCATAAACTTGCCAAAACAAACAGTGCTGTCCTGAGGAGTCTCAACAGCTCTATTAAGATTATTCATTAAGGTACATACAAAGCTAAAGCAACTAATTGGATGTGTGAGAGAGAGAGCAGCCTGGCAGCACTCCAGTAACTGATAAACTCTCCTAATAACCACGTGGATTGTGGGCAATGAGTTAGTTAAATGCTTTTCCCTTAAAATAGGAGCGTCGGGAGTTCAAGGAGCAAAATTTTCCCAAGGATCAGGAGAGACCACAGTGGCTTTGAGGGGAAGACAAATGATACTACACAGCTGTATGAGTCCAGAACAACATATTCAGTGACAAGAGACTGAAAACTAATTAGGACATTTTGGGGTTCCATCTCCCCCATTTCTCATTTCACTGATCAGCAAGGACATCACAGCCACTGGGTCCAAACCCCAGTCAACACTCTGTTCCTTTGAACTTCCCATCGCAAATGGGTTGACATTTCCCACAGCCTTTCTCCATTGCACACCAAGACATTTTTCTCTCAATAAGTTTTTCACTGTTGTTTCTTTATCCTCACTGGCTTTTGGGAACCACCTTTGTATTACTGTTAATATCTCCAGATGATCTTCTGCCATAGATAAAACACGGCCCAGTTGAACACTAAACTTGGAATGCATATACCTAAGAAAGCATTTTTTCTTCCATGATTAAAGCCATCTGCTCCTCTCTGCATCACAAAATCAAACTGTTTTGTAAGTATGTTAAGGAATACCGTGTTGCAAAAAAAACCCCTGGTCACTGTGCTCACCCTTCTTTTATTGTAGGGCAGGTAGAAAAGAGAAAAGAAGAGGAAGCCAGAAGATGGAGAGAAAGAAAAGCCCCCCTTAGGTCACATCATCCTAATGGAGAAGACATCCCCCTCTTGTTCTTGAAAAACCAGACACCTCTCTGGGAATACAAAACACTCACATGCCTCAGTCCGTCTCCACCCCTTGGTTCCTTAACTTCAGTTTTCTTCTTTTTCCGCTGTGTTTTGCTTTCAAGTCCAGAAACACAGAAATGAATGCCTGCTTTGCCTTTTGGCAAACCCTGAAAGCATTAGAGATTTTATAAGAGGAGGCCTGGAACATCTGATTCATGTCTTTTTCAGGAAAACTGATTACCTCCAGGAGTGTGTGCTGACAGTGCACAAGCAAGGTGTCTCTCTGGATAGAATACACACCTCAGCTTAAGACAGCTGTTTGCAAAAAGCTCATCACAGTCTTCCCACCGCTGCCAAAGAGGGACATTTCCCTGGGCTTCCAGAAAGCATTTAAACAGCAAGCTTTCTGCTCCTACCTCTCTACCCAAGCTATCACTATCAGCAACCCCCCTCAAATAAATACATCCTAACCACCTGGTATGGTGTGAAGGCTGGTGTCAGCTGTGGAGTCTACACCTCTTTCAAGTCCCAGATATTCTGGAAGATCATCAGCAGCAGAAAGAGTTCATTCACGGAGGGTAGCAAACAACCAGTGTTTGCTGCTCAGGACAACAATGCCATCTGGATAACGAACCCTCAGAACCAGCTAACTCCCCCAACCTATCTCACACATCCTGCAAGTGTGTTCCCCAGCTATCTCAGACAGGTCAGGAGAGTGACCATGCCAAACACCCCTTTCCAGTATGAGAAAGCCCCCATGGCTGGAGGAGCCCAGCTCTAGGGCTGGACTGGATATCCCGGTCTGGCTGTGACTGACCCCACTGAAGCAGGTTCTCCTCAGTCACCAACACTGCTGCCTCACCTTCTCTTTCTCGTCCCCTGTCTGATGCTCTTCATCTCCTGTCCAATTTCCCCACTCTTCTGTGGGAGCCTTCCAGTCAGAGTTTAGGTCAATTGCTGAAGGATCATCTATTAGGACAAGCATATGAATACGTTACGTTCTAATCCATACTACTTCCCAGGCTAATACTAGTAATGCACACACTGCAAAGAATATCTCTCATCTTTCTGCTTGCCAATGGGATGTCTGGGTGTGTATGTATACACATGCATCTTAAACATTTTAGAAGCATATGTTCACAGCTAATTCATAATTAGTGACTGCACTCTTCAGGACAGGAGAAAAACTAAAGAAAGGCAGAAAAACACATATAGGAACAAAAGTCCTTCCAGTCTTCACTTCAATAAAACAACCTTTACAAAACTAATGGCATGGCTTGTCAAACACTTTCTTTAATTTCAGGGAGAAGGTTTCAGGCATATCCAGAAACACTGGCAAAGATAGCAGGCTCTTCCACTCACTGCAACATACCATCCTCAGGGCAATTATTTGTATGGAAGAATAATCTCAGCAAAGGATTTGTGTATTTGTTAATGCTCTCATTGACTTTTCTTTCCTGTAAAAAAAAATAGTACCAAGTGCATTTTTTACTTCATCTCCTTCCATTTGCTCCTCCTGAATGTAAGCCAGAAAGACAGCAACGTAGCATAAATTTCCAAAGCTCCCTAACATGCCTAATATGTATGAAATAGATAACACCAACCCTGCATCAATTCTGATCATTTCATGGAGGCTAGGCAGAAAACTTTTGAAAATCTTTTAGGTTTCTGTATCTACTAGCATCTGGTACCTTTGAAAATCTGGCTGCAAGCCATCAGCTACCTCTCCACAAAGCACAGGCAAATAATCCTCAGGCAAAAAGCAAAAGAGACAGTCTAATTTCTTTGCCCAAACTGAATGAGGTGCAAAAAAAGCAGGTAAATCAACATAAGATGTTGAAAGGACTACTTGATTATTTTGAATAGTTTGAATGTAACAATCTTAACTCTTTTCCTAACAGGGAGAAAGCCTTTCAAAACACAACATATAATAATAACTGTTAGCTGATAACATCTCTTAAAATAAAAACAAATATAAAAAAATCCCAGGCTGGATGGAAAAACTTCTAGTTGAAGCAGGGCCAAACCAAAACCAGCATGCTGGGCATGATAAAAGAAAACTGTTTCCAAAAAGTTGCTCTGTCCAGTTTGCTGCCAAATGTTATAAACATTGCTTAAGTTTATCAGTTTAAAGTCCATACCCTGTATACAGACAGTATTTCTTTCCTTCCTCAAAGGGGACAGAAAGAAGTATTTTCTAATGTATTCTCAAAAAAATTCCAATCTAAGTAATTTAGATAAAGGAATGCGTCTGTTATTTGAGAGATCCACAGTATACATTAATGGCTTAGATGTCTGTAGAACAGTTTGTGTAAGCTGAAGCATAGGATAGCACCATCAAAAAGTTTCTGCTGCTTCTTCCCAGATAGGTTACATAAGGGTCTGGCTCACAAATTCTGGAGGATTTAGTGATTGTGGTTGAAGGTAATAACAATCTGTACTCTCCACCGCATATCTATGCCTGAAGGTACAACAGGGTGAGGACACAGAAAGTCCCAGCTCTGCAGCCTGTGCAGGCACGCTCTGTCTCTGCACTAATATACCACAAGCATGCCATGGCAGCAAAATATAGGCAAAACCAGTCTGCCACTGCTAGAGAGGAGGCAAATTCTGGCTACCAGGAAAGTACACAGCATGATGCAGGGACTGGTAAAATTGCATTCAGGAATGACAGTCCCTCCTGAGCTGCCTGGCAGCAGCCCTGCTGATGGATGGGTGCACAAACAGAATGGAGTGTAACTTAAGGAAGGCATACTGGAAGCCACGACTATAATTTTCACTTATTTAAGTACCAGTCTTTTAAACCGCACATTTATGTACTTATTTTTAAGCAGGAAAATAGTTTTAATGGCTGAAATCCTGCAATGGGCTTCTGTTCATGCTCACCCTCATCATGCGGGCAGACATGAAGCTCAGCCTTGGACTGTGACTCTGCCTCATTCTGGAATTACTCTTCCCAAAGCATTATATCCTGAGATGGGGTGGTAAAATCAACTCTGAGTAAAATAAGTGAAATATAAGATTCTTTAAAATTTGCTGGATTTTATGGGAAAATAGGATTAAATGTACTTATCCTAGAGCTCTGGTTTAAAACCTCTCTGGTTGCTTAGCATATTTCCCTTCCATTTACAGGGACATTGCCTGAAATGGCTTTAAACTTGGAAAAATCCCTAAAATTTTTAAATGGTCCTCTTTAGGTCACAACTTCTTTCACAGGCTAAAACTGGTCAGTCATTCCTTCAGCAGGAGCAAACCATAAGCACAAAAAGGAATGTACCATGTAGCAGCACATGCCCCCGCCTCCTCGGTGGGTTTAGCACGAACGGGGGTAACCTCTCCCAGCACATCTATGGACCAACACCTTGATAATTCCTGCTGTTCATTTTTACAAAGGTAGTGCTGTTAAATGCCATTTTAAAACTAGATTCTTGTGTGCAACCACCTCAGTCCCCCAGCAGCTCTCCCCAGCCGAAGTTGTACCTTTCTGTTTCCTGCTAGCAGCAAATGTCCCATTTTAGCATGCATCTCAGGGCCAGTGTGATTTCCATACAGCCTATGTAATGAAAGCACTTCAGGATCCTGATGGGCACTACTTTGAAGGCATCTTCAGAAATCATGGAGGATGTCAGCACTTCTGCAGGTAGAAAGTTCATCCCAGTGCCAACCACCCAGACACCTTGGTCACCAGCTGCCTGGACAAGGTCAGGTTGCAGCTGGCTGCACCCTGGGATGTGTCAGGGAGCAGGCAAACAGCAGAGCATCTGATCAAGGAGGCTAGGTAGCAAGTTCCCTATGCTAGCTGACAGAGAGGGTAGAGATGAGTACTCTGTAGGCTGAACCTAATTATCTGGCCTGGAAAACAAAGCCAGAAAGTACTGCAATAAAAATCAGTCTGTGTCACCAAGAAGGGGATTAAAATATTTCTAGTCCAGAGTTGTAGGTTTGGGTCCTATGCTATCAGCATCTTTCCTTGGTGTGGTCTCACCCAATATGGTCAGCAGAAACCTAAGAGAGAGCAGCCCTTCATCTGGCAGGGAAAAGTCCTCAGAGTATTGCATATTGTCTATGGTGCTGAGTCCATCTGCAATTGCTGTAGAAAGCCTGTCACTTTGCAAAGGGCAGATGGCTGTGTGATGAGCATGGTCCTAACCCAAATCCTTGCCAAGCCCTCAATTATAGATCAAGCGGAATCTATTCAGTGCAAACGGATAGACAATTCCCAGTCTAAAGTTTGCATTTGTGTGTTATGGGTCAAAATTATTGCTACCAACAGCTGCGTGTAGGAGTCCCTCATTTGGCACCTTCCTATAGTATAATTCAGTAGATGCAAAAATATCAAATAAATCCCAGACTGAAGACTTCTTTTAATTGAAAGAAGCTGCTTATTCCCATGAAACAAAGGAATTAAAATTCATTTTAACCCCAGGACAGAAGGAAGGATGGGAGTCAGGAGACATGGGAGCTTTCTGAAAGTTCCAGGGAAAATCTGCCTTGGCAATCAAGAAGGATTCATTGGGAAGATGCCAAGTCACAGGTAAAAAGACAGCCCTCATGCTCATGAGATGCACTTTATTTATGAAGCAGAATGTGGGTCCTCTGAGATTGGCATGTGCTGCTGCCAAAGCACTCGTACACTGCACTCAGAAGCAGACATATGGGATAAAATTATTTGTTTGCCTTGGAGCCAGACACAAGAGTTCTGAAACAGCCCAGCCAGCCACATTGTGCAGGTTACACATTTTGTAACAGCCTATAATGTGTTTTGTGGGACACCTAAGCATAAGTACATAAATGTCACCAAAGGGCAGCAGCAGATGTGTGGTATGGGTACACAAAGGCACTATTGGGAAACACGTGCAAGCAGTGAAGCTGTTGAGGTACAACACAGGAGGCAGAGCAGGAGGATCCAGAACAACTCTGCAGAACAAGAAAGAAAGGTGCCTGGAGAAACCAGAGCAGTTCCTGGGTTAGAAAATCAAGTGAATTATGCCAGAAGCAGAAGAGATCCGTTCCCCTTTCTTTTCTCTTCATGGCAGGGATATGCAAACACTAATGATGAACAGGGAAAAACGAAGATGAAAGAAGTTGCCCACTTTGGGGCCCACTTTCCTCTCAGAAGAGTCCTGGCGACCTCAGCCCCTTGGTGGGACTGCAGGAACTGCAGCCATTGGTGCTAACCATGTGGCTTCAGCTCCAAGACAATGAATACCCTAGCTAATGAAGGCTTAGATTGCTAAGGATGAATTGTTTGAATATGCAGAGACAATGACTGATGACAGAATGAGGATTACAGAATCACTGAGGCTGGAAGGAACCTCTGGAGATCTAGTCCTATCCCACTGCTCATAGCTCACTCAGCTACAGCAGGTTTCTCATGGATATAGTCATCTGGGTTTTGAATATCTCCAAAGGTGAAGAGTCCACAATCTCTCTAGGCAACCTCTTCTGCTGCCTGACCACCCTCACCATAAATAAAAGGCTTTTTCTTACGTATATGTGGAATTTCCTATTCTTCACTTCATACCCATTGTCTCTTGCCCACTCTCTGGGCAGAGCAGAGGCAACCACCCCATCAGGTGTTCATACACATAGATGGATTCATGCCCATCCTGTATCGCAGAACCCAGAAATGGGCACAGAACTCTAGATGTGCCAGTGATTAGGAATTAGCCATCAGCAACATTTATCATTAATGAATGTCAACCTAGCAGTGTGTTATTTTGAAACCAGCAGTTTATCAGTCTTTTAAACACTGCCATATCACAGTGTCCCCTCAGTTCCCTAACTAACTTCTCTTTCTCTCTCTATGCATTTATGCTTTCAGTCGTGACAACGCTTAAACATCAAACCTTTTGTGAGTTAGGTTGTTGTTATTACTGGTACTTCACAAAAAGATAATGCCTGACGTGTTGCAGGGAGTTGGCAGAGGCTGCTCTGTGAGCCAGGGCAGAGGCAGGAGTCCAGCGTCCAGCTCCTTCTTTTGTATCAGCCCATCGCGGAAGAAAGAGACTCATTAAATGTACTGATCTAGATTTGATAAAATGACCGCAGCTCATATTCAGGTTATGAATGGCATTTTTCTTTAGTTCACAGGCCGACAAGATCTAACAGGCCTTGTTTAACTGTCAAAGAGCTCATTTTGCCTGCAGCGCAACCCTTAATGCCAACTATTACCTCATCTAAATTCAGGGAATACATGTTTGTGACACTCCCCTCTGCACCAATATTGAGGCTAATGATTCAAAGGGAAAAAAAAACCCTACTCCTGCTAAGAAGCAAGCTGTAAGGCAAGCAAAAATCCCTCCACTTCTGCTTTCAATCAAAATGCATCTGCTCCCACATTTGCAACACCATGCTGCTGAATTTGCTCCTATCTGTTCTGCTGTCAGACAGATTCAGCATCAAAAAAAAAAAGAGAAGCTCTGCCCGGCTTTGCAATTGCAAATCAAACCCAGAATATGCCAAGTGTGACATGTGCTCAGTGCAATGCAAGGGAACCTACAGTGCCTCCCTCCTTTCCATGTGGGCGAGTCTGGGCTCAGAAGTTACAAAGAGCCGGGCGCTCACCAGCAGCAACGTGGGAGTAAACAAACACCACACTAAGAGAGAGGAGTGCTTGGGGCTGAGGTTTTTGTTTGATTTTGTTTTTTATAAAGCAAACTATGCTATTTATAAAATCCCCTGATGGCCAAGCTGATGCCTCTGCTGCAGAGTCTCAATTACTGCTGGGCAGAGAAGCAAGACGACCACAGTCTTTTCTCCTCAATGCATTCAACCACTCTGGGTTCTCCTGTAGTTAAGGCAATCGGAGCAGCCAGAGCAAGAAGGGGTCTGCTCGGCTTGTCAGCCATCAGCCCTGGAAGAGCAGGGTAAGGTCTCCTAACAACAGGGGTATAAATAGATACTTCACTCAATCCTGACCAAAAGGTCAAGAGCAAAGGCCATCTAACACCCACACTGTTCATGCCAAATTATTCCAGCCACTCAGGGCCCATACTGGCCTTCCAAGCAGATTTTAAATGTTTAAAAAAAAAACCAAACCCCAACATTTTCAGTCATAAAAATCATGAAATCCTGATTGCCACAGTCCACTGGAGCTGGATTCTGCGTCTGGGTTCTGGGTATCATAGAGGAAATTTTAAGTTTTGGCAGAGTCCCCCTTCTCTAGCAGCGCCCTGTCCTCCCTGCGGCTCTTCCCCAGCCACCCCACCCAGCCTAGACTCGGGACTGCTTGGAACGGGGCCGCTCAGCTCCACCTTCCCCAACCGACAATGAGAGGGAGGGGAAGACAATTCTTCAGTTACGAAAACCAAACCCAACTTTGAATTCATTTTGCAAATTTAGTAATCTGAGATGATTGCTAACAGGTGGATTTATTTAGAGGACAGATCCCATATTGTTGCCTCTGGCTTACAAAGTCCTTGACCCACTCTCTACTGGTTGGGGAGAAGGACATGAGGGGATTGCCCTGTGATTGCCATTTTCCTATGCTTATCTGCCAGCAACTGCTATGAGCAACTGCTGGAGGGAGGACACTGGACTATAGGAGCCTTCAGACATCCTCCCTACAGCTGGCCTTGCTGCCCAGAAGCTCTAATTAAACCTTGCACAGCAGTATGCAATGAATAAGACTGCATCTACTGCATCCCTCTTTTGTCACCATCTAAGTAAAAACATAAATAAATTCCATATTCTCATCCTTCTTCTCAAGGGTCCCCAAGCTTGCAGCAGCTTTGGGCACCTGCCCAAAACCAGACCCAAACTGAATTTCTCCCTTACCTCTGCAAAGCCTTGTGTCAGGTGGGAACTGAACCCTTATTTTTGAAGCTCAGAAAACAGACTGAAAAGGGTATCAGCATTAGTACATTCATCTTTCAATAGCAAATGAGCAGAGACGTACCCTGCCCCTGCCATGCATCGTCTGCAGGGAGGAAAGTCAAGCTGGTGTGCCAACAGCATTTGGAGGGACTGTCCTCAGATGATTTACTCTTCGTGTTATCTGCATACAGGAAAGGCATCGTTTTAAAAATAAAATTAAAAAAACCTTAAACCTAAAAGATAATTACATATGTATATTCACATTATTGAAATCAATTAATCATGCCTTTATCTGCTCACTATGTCATGATGCCTGGATATTATGCAATTTAAGCCACGCATTAATCTATGCTGCTCATCACAGTGGATTTATTTTTGAAGGCTGGACGAGGACACTACATGCATAAATTATTAAAACCAATCTACTCAGGAACGGCTGCACTAACAATATTTAGAGATGTAACTTTCTGACTCATATCTGCTGGGGATGTAAAAAGAAGCTGTAGTTCCTGGAGAACAAAAGCCGCATCCAGTGTATCCAGCTCCTACTGACTTCAGTGAGAAAACCTCTGCTCATTGGGACAGAAATCCATAATTACCAAATTAATTACTCCAAGAAACAACACAGATGAGAGAAATCTGCTGGGGAAAAAGAAGAGTTAATTTTTCTGATTATTATTTTCAACAACTAAAGCAACCTGTAGGATTCCCACCTCCCTAAATTATTTCCCTTAGCTCCTTTCTAAGGCCTGTACATAACAGACCAGTGTTGTCTTCATTTATTTCACACACAACACATTTTTTCATCTCTCTAATTTTTCCTTTCTTCCTTTCATCTAAATTACTCCTTTGTTTATGCCACTTTGCTCTGTATCGGCTTGATTTTTTGCTGCATAAATGCAGATGTTAACAAATATTTCTCCCTGATGAGTACTTGTACTTTAGGAACTAGTTCAATCCACTGATGCAGTGTTGGAAAATAGATGATAAAATATGGCCTGTATTATATTGACTACTATCTCTGGCTTTAGAAGTGAATTTCAGCATTCTGGCTTACGCTGCACATGCTGTTTTGTGCACGGATGTCTATCTATATGAATCTATGATTTCCTTTAGCATCTCTAAATGATTCAGGATCAGACTTTGCATTCAGCAGCCAGTTGTACCTCCAGACAAATCTGCTAGGCAGAGAGTTTCTGCTAGGCAGAGAGTGTATGAACCAGGAGCACTCACAGCCAGGCAGTGAGAAGTATTGACAGCTGCAGAAAGGCAAATTGAAAGCCAGAAACAAGGCTCAACTTAATGTAAAACCAGAGGATGCTCCATCCTTCTCAAGGCCATGCATGGAGAGGCTCAAGCTGAAAATTCCTCACTGCAGCCTCTAACTGGGCCTCTCAAAATTGGGTGATTGCTCCCTCCCTTGATCTGAAATTTGCTGAGTTTGTTGGTCATCAAACACAACAGAAACATTCTGTGCGAGTAAACCTAACAGAGAAAGAATTTGCTGGGGAGGAAATTCTTTTTTTATTTATTCCAAGATAAGACATGATTTTGGAAAGTGCTCAATAAAACATTCTGATGTCATTCCTTAAAACACTGGCAGTGCTGGATTGCAGATGCGAGCAAGCTCTGCAAGTGAGAGTGACTAATGAAAAGTGACTCCAAGGGAAAAGATCCATATCTGAACAATGAGATTACTTTTAATCCAAGCATTTGAGAAAGTGATAGAATAATTCTGATAGAAGAATTCCAAAGAGAGACCACTCACCTAACTCCCCAGACAGCTCTGATAATGTCCCAAAGGTCACAGGACAGGACTTTACTTCTGCAATATCCCATGTTCCTGCATTTAAAAAGCAAATAAGCAGTAACGTAAAATGTGATGTCACATTCACAGCTGGTGACTGCATTTTCTACCTGACACTCCTAATCTCATTACAGCCCTTCCATGTTCTCTCCATCCCATGCCTCTAGCCATTGCTGTTGCTGGAGAAGAATCAAGCAAGCAAAAATTGTCTTCTATGGACAGAGAGTCCAGCCCAGTTGCCAGGTACACCATTTCAGCCCATCAAAGTGCATGTCACACCAGCATGGCACTCCTTTGGACTTAATTCCTCATTCATTTAAACTGATGTCCCTTTTATGCACAACTAGCAGAACTTCTCATCACATATCAGCTTGAAATTTGGCCTTTTGAAAGCATTAGAGTGAAAAATGGTACTAATGTCCTCTTCCCATCAACCCTGTATTTTGCAAAAAAAGGACTTTTGTGGAGAAAGCAACTCATGTAAGGGCAACCTAGGACCATTTTCTGAATCACAAGAGTACTGGATTACTGCTACGGAAGGTGAGTCATCATGTGGCCTTATATATCAATTAGTGTTCTTGAAAATTAAACAAAAAGCAGTATTAAACACTTTAACTTTTGATTTGTAGCTCTCCAGCCCCACCAAGAAGTAAGGAAGAGATATAAAAGAGAGATACAAAGGTCCAGTTCCCATCTAGTTATTAATTATTGGTATCATAGAATCATAGAATCATAGAATGGTTTGGGTAGGAAGGGACCTTAAAGAACATCCAGTTCCAATTCATGGCAGGGACACCTCTCACTACACCAGGCTGCTAAAGACCCCATCCAGCCTGGCCTTGAACACTTCCAGGGTGGGGGCATCCACAACTTCTCTGGGCATTCTGTTCCTGTGTTGTTTTAGAATCTACAGTACCACCCACAGTAGAAATACAATGTGAGACATAACTTTGCCATAAAAATTAAACTGTGATGGAAACAAAAAGTCATCAAATACCAGTGAGAGAGCTGATATCATGGCCTGGCAGTGCATCCCTTCACTGTTTTAGAAATGCCTGAGGTTTTAGAGATGCAGTTTCCCACCTCCAGCTTATATTAGGCAGAGAATGTTGCAACAGCACTACTGAGACACATAGTAGCTCTAAATGACTTTCTTTGTTTTCCAACAAGGAGTAAATCAGCTGGGAAGATGGGCAAACTGACATGAACAGCATAGCACTGACATGAACAGACGACTTCCAACTCTCAAACACCCAAACTCATTTAGGAATTCCCTGCCTCATATTGCTTTGAAGTGCACAGATACACCGTGAAGCCTAACTCCAACCGTATGTGAGCATTCTCAGAGGAAAAGGCTTTAGTTGCAAAACAACCAAATACTAAGTGCCTGGGCGTAGAAAATAATTTGTACCTCACAGATAGTTTGCAACACAGAAGAAACTTCTGTCATAAAGACCTCTCTTTTCACATTGCTGGAAAATAAACATCAGGGTTAAGAGGAGGTGGACAACACCGCACATATGCAGGATGGATGTTGGTGGGGCTTTACTCTGCTGGACACAGTAATTCATGAAGCTTTACCTCTGCAATGCTTGAATGTCAACACTCACCTACATTGGAGAAAACATCCTCTTCTGACTGGAGGGGTGTCGATTCTTCCCGTACGGCTCCTGAGGCCTTCAGTGTAGTCCCATACTCTAGAGCCTTGGCAATGAGAGAACCTTTTCCACCACCAGTGTTTTCCTCTCTCAGTGGCCACACCACTCCCTTCTCGTGCCCATCAAAGGCTGGCTCAGTGGCCGAGCTACCCAGAGATGCTCTGCTGGGGTCTTCTTGGGAATAAACATGACCAGAGTCATCACTATTTTTAATTACAATGAAGAATTTGTACAGAGGAAACAACAGAGCAAAGCTTGATCTAAACGCATCAGATGTAATGGCTATATTCCAATTGACATTATTTACGATACAATGACAGTAAAGCAGAGCCCATGGGATGGAACACTTGATGTAGCAAATGTGAAGGCTGTATGAGAAGGGAGGCACCACACAGTCCAGCAATGAGTCCCACAGGAGATGATATAGCACTGCAGAGGCCTTGGGCATCCCTTCCTGAGTTCAAGGCCTCCAGAGTCCAGCTGGAGACCCAGAGCAGCAAAGGGAGAGAAAGAACAGCAAGATCTGCCAGGAAAATGAAAGGAAACCTCTTGGATATTGTTAGTTCAAGGCTGCTAGAGAAATCAGCGCCAGGCATATGGATATTATGAATAATGACAATTATCTTCAACATATTTTATTTCAAAGGACTCCTAAAACATTTTATGACTCTAGCCTTCAGAATGGCAGAACATTTTCCTGGGGCCCTGGTGAGGAGGGAGACTACTGCTGACATCAACCCCACCTTCACACACCCTAGTACTGCTGCTTCTTTCCTGCTAGGAAACAGCAATCAGCACTCAGCTACATGAGGGCTCCTTCACTGCTCTGTAAATGTCCGTATTAAAAAGAACCACCACAATCACCTGGTTCAGCTGGCTGCTCAACCCAGGCTCCAGGATTGCACCAAGGACTTCTGGTGCTTCAACTATGACTTGGTCTGCTGAACTCCCCTCCCCTGGGTCAGCCAAGCATTTAATGCCTGCATGGGCGTAGTGTTCAACACTACATTCTACACATGCAGCTGGCACCTCTGATGCCAACAGGCCACCTACATGAAGAAAGCCAAATGTGGACCCATCTACTTTGCTAGAGAGCAAGTAGAAACCTCAGCACCGTAAGGCCTTGGAGACTGTCATGCAGATATTTCACTCTTGATAATCCAAGAGTTAAAAATCCACTCTTAATATTTAATTCTATATAATCCAAATGATAGAGAAAGTGGTCCCCAAATGTCTGTATATTTTTAGATTAAAATTTGCTGCTCACTTGCCCTTCAATTTTAGTGGAGCAACTGAGAGCACTTTAAGATAGTCTTATTGCAGACAGTGCACAAAACATTTATTACCCACATTTATCCAGCTACGTCTTCCAAATCCAAAATTCTGTCTTAGCTTCTAAATTACTCTACTACAGTTTTTCTATTATATTGATCATTTTATCACAAATAACTAAAACATTTTTAAATGCCTTAATTCTATGCTTTCATATAGCCATTATAACAACAGAATCAGAGAAACATATATAGGCATCGGGGCATGGCAGACATTGTGGAGTAAAGACAAAGCATTGTTTCATTTTATCTCATTAGGATAAGACTATATCCCCCTTTTCTAGTTTTTTACTCTGAGCAGGTCTGCACTAAAGAACCTGTTTGGAACTGAGCAAATTACACAGGTTTTTATTCATCCATTATCAGAAAACTTCTGTCAAGTCATGCAAAAGTAATGAATCCATATCACACCAAGCCTTTAGCAGATCTCAGATCTAATGGACATTTGCTTTCATAGTTATGTGGGTGAAACCCTGGAGTAAAAGGCAAGTTCCCAAGTAAGAGCTCCCAAAGCTGTCTTTTCCTAAGTAAACACCCTAAATGAATTTAAAGATTTTGCTGCCAAATGATGAATAGAGCAAACAGAAACATTGTGAGAAGTGAGAAGGGGTGACAACCTCAGCCAGATCAAGTGTGTAAACTGAGCGTGTACGTTTACCTTTTTGCTTCAGCCTTTCCTTCCGTAAGTGTCTCTTTTCTCGGCTGCTGATCTTGGTCTGCCAAACTCCTACAACACAGAGTAAAGTTCATTTGAAGCTAACAAGAAACTTCCTTTACTGCCTTTGTTGCTTAGCACAAAGGTAAAGCTATCTGATGGTTATCTGATAGTTTCTGATGCTGTAAAACCGGCGTCAGAGCAGCGAGTGTTGCCCTGGTCTCGTGCAGCGCTTCACCCGTTCGCAGCCTTTGCTGTCTCTGCAGAAACGCATTACACAAGAAATCCCCATGATAAACCTGTCTGTCATGTATCTTGACTCATTTAACCGCACATATTCTTCTGTCCTTTGTGTCAGTCTGATGTGACATCCCTTTCCCTTGGGGGAGATGTCACAGCAGAGCATTAACTGCCTTGTACGTCTGACAGCAGAGAGAAGCTCATGAAAATTTTAACTGTCAAACAAGGCTTCAATTTACTGGTTTTCTCCAGCTCTAAACATACTCTAAGACTTGTTCTGTGATATGGAGATCCTCTGCCACGCCACTGATTTTCACATGCATTCATTCACAATGACCGGGCCACATTCTGCCTCCATCCATGTTCTCCATGCCAAGAAATCAGGGAAGGGACTGGCTCAAATGGTTAGCAAAGGAAAAAACAGTCCCTGGCTATCACTGAGATAAACACTTTCTTTCCACAAAGCCTCCCTGAATAATGCATGAAATGGTTCATCCATTCAAAAAACTAAACATGCTAGAAGAAATCCTCTGCTGTTTCCCCTTCTCCTCCAGCAGCCTTGCAGGCACTCTGCTCCTGACACCAGGGCCGCCGGGGAGGACTCTTGTTCCACAGCAGCGAGAGCTTCTCTTGCTCTCACCACAACACTAATCATCTTATAATCTTTTAAGCCTGGAAAAGCTTAGATTGTGTTGTTTTCAATATGACTCTTGGTGGGGGAGGCAGAGAGGGACTCACGGGATGCAATGTATTTTCCAGTGAAATTCTAGCTCTGTGAACCTTGTTAGCCTCTGCCAGATTTCTCAACTTGTGACTAAAGAAATATCTTGGCTCTGTTCACAGGCGTGCTAGAAATCAGCTGTACATTACCCCAGCACCTTTATCAGCCTCAGCCATGGACACAACAAAGCGCTGCCTGAGATGACCAAAGTTTCAGCTAGGTATCAGCATGGCAGAGGCCACAGGATTAGAGTAAGAGCATGAAGACAGGACCTGCTACCCAATGGACCTCTGGTCACTTCAGAAATGTTTTCTCATGTGCAGATTTTCCATCTTTGTGAATGAGATAAGGACCTGAGAAGTGTGGCAGGAAATCACGTTGTTCTTATCTGTGTAATTACCCATAATAAGGAGCAGATGATAGAAATAGCTCTCACACTGGCAATTTTTCTCAATGAAGCAGAAAATGAAAAGAGAGAAGAGAAGAGAAGAGAAGAGAAGAGAAGAGAAGAGAAGAGAAGAGAAGAGAAGAGAAGAGAAGAGAAGAGAAGAGAAGAGAAGAGAAGAGAAGAGAAGAGAAGAGAAGAGAAGAGAAGAGAAGAGAAGAGAAGAGAAGAGAAGAGAAGAGAGAGAGAAGAGAAGAGAAGAGAAGAGAAGAGAAGAGAAGAGAAGAGAAGAGAAGAGAAGAGAAGAGAAGAGAAGAGAAGAGAAGAGAAGAGAAGAGAAGAGAAGAGAAGAGAAGAGAAGAGAAGAGAAGAGAAGAGAAGAGAAGAGAAGAGAAGAGAAGAGAGAAGAGTTCGAAGACCTTCCTTTTAAAATATTTAATCCCATGTCATTGTTTGGTAATGTGAATCAGATAACAGAAACCCAGATCTTTTGTTACCTTCCTCCTCTTGCAGTTTGTCTTTTTCCACAGAAAGCAGATCTTTTGGCACTTCCTTGTCTGAGCACTGGGCTTTCCTCTTCTTTTTAGGCTACAGTATACAGGAGATATAAGGCAGAAAGATAAAACAGGTATTTGTTACATTTCATCATGAAGAAAAAAAATGGTCAGGGCAATAGTTTTGAAATGGAGACCACACAGTGGTACTCAGAGAGAGCAGTACGTCGCTGGAGTGGGTGCAGAAATCTTTGTGAGCAGATTCGTTTGTAATACTCCAAACCAATATTTTTTACCTTTTGGCCTACAAAATTTGACTTATCTGCTAGGTTAATTTAGGCACCTGCTCTATAGGAAGATTCACATTCATCATTCCTAAGTCCTAACTTTCTTCCTGTAAAGGAGGAAAATCTAAAATTATTTACCCTTTCACAATCAGCAATGCTGAAAATCAAGTTATGAGTCTACCTATGCTTAATCAAAAAAACCCCAAACAAACCATGAAACAGCCTATTTTTTAATGAAAATATATATAGTTTACACTCATCTGAAAGGACACAGCCGTGGACAGCAGAGGTAAACTCAAGCTTCAATTTCAAATGTTTTAGTTTTAAAACAGTGGTTCTTGACTTTTTGAAGGCGAGATCCCCCTGTCAGGAACGTACTTCCTGCCCAGGCTGGAGGGCTGCTCCTCACTTGGAAACGCCTGTAAAGCACAGACTCTTCTCCACACCAATACATCTGCTGAATGCTCATGACAAAATTCTTGCTCAAACTGAAGGAAATGTCCTGTGTCAGAGCTGGAAACTGAAATATATGAGATCCTAGCTCCTGCTTCTGGGCTTGGACCACAAGACTGTCCCACGTGTGGTGGCAGCAACAAGCACCATGGTGTTACTGTGCCAGAGAGTTAGCTGGTCCTATGTTCTTAAGTCATCTCTTAAGCGCTCTAACAGGAACAAGGTATCTTTAAAAAAGGCTAGCGAAGTGGTAAAATTCTTAAAACAAATGAATCTTTAAAAACCATATCTAAACTCTAAATGTCCTGCTGTTACCTTGAGGAGCTTTTTCTCTCTGATGTTGACTGATGTTATAAGCTGGCCATTCACTGGAACCTACAATATGGACAATAAAAAATGCATTATGTTATAAATGTGTATGTGTGTGGATATGCAAATATACATATATATACAATTATTTCAGGACCTTCCTGTAATACATATGATAGGCTGAAAGACACAGCTAAATAAACCTCAGTACAAATTTGGGCTAGAATTTGTGGCCTTGTTCCAATCTGAGTTAATTTATTCCAAATTAATTAGTGTTAGCTAAGCCCTTATGAATGTAAATCCAGAAACCCCACATAGATTTATTCCAAAGTAAACATATTTGTGGTTTATCTTAAGATTTGTCTAGGATCAAAGCTGTTTTTTAAGTAGGGTAAGCCTGTCTTAAAAAAGCAAATCAGACAGGAGAAGGCTTATTTTAATTCTTGTTTACTGGTTGGGGTGGACGTTATGTTCCTCCTCAAGTCTGTCTGACCAACTAAAAAAATAGCTTCCATCCTACCTTGATGCTGTAAAGTAAACCACGAAAGTTGAAAGACTTTTCAAATTATAGCTTGCTTAAAGTCTCATCTATGTCAGAACTCACTGGCAACCTCCAGGTACAAAGATGGGAGGGTCTAGATCTGCAGCTGAGACAGCAAAAGTCGTGCTAGCAAGGGCTGCTGCATGCTACACAGAGAAAGGAGCAACCAGGTTGCCCTCCCTGTGCAATGTAATCCCTGATCATCACTGCCCAGGCTTCCTTCAGTCCCATTAGACCTATTGAGCTGCTGAGCTGAACCCAAAGCTCACAGCAGGAAGCCTGACTCAAGCTGTCATCATGTCCCTTCACCTCTGCCTGGGGCAAGGGGTGACATGGAGCCCAGATGCCTGGCAGGTGAAGGCAGCCCTGAAGGGAGCAAAACCCCCGGTTGCAGCCCACAGCTGTCCCCTCAGCATCACTGTACCCTTTCAAAAGCTGGTGATGAAGGGGTTTCGGGTGCCTGCAGTCCTTTTGGGGAAGGGCAGATTGCTGATGCTTTCTACTGTCCACTCCGCCTCCTCACCCTTACAAGTCCTCTTTGTCCCCAAGAGGCTGTGGTAGAGTTGAACCACACGCATGCTGGAAGATGAAACTTGCTCTGATTCAGCTGCAGAGGAGTGTTATCCACTCTGCACCATCACAGATGCCGCTAGCAGGGTGAAGAATACCATGTGCAATTAATGAAGAATAGAGACAGAAATCAGCACTCTCCATTAAACACTGCACAGTATATATCAGGAAAGCTAAAACCTGGATATTTTTTAAAGAAAAAGGCTCACTGTGTGGCCAGATCCCTTTAGGTGACAAGGACACCACCCCGGATGTGACAGGCAAAGACTTTGAGCCAGCTTATGACAGGTGAGATTACAGCTCTCACATGGAGACACTGAGACATAAGGAAACTCTTTGCCACAGAGCAACAAGATTTTGTGTGTTATCCCAAAGGCATTCCAAAATGTTGTCAGGACTTGAAGGATCTTCTTTCAAGAGATGAACCAGAGTTATTTCTCAACCACTAAAAAAATAATCTCTGCTGATGTTTGCAA
The DNA here is from genome assembly GCA_033558185.1 of Dromococcyx pavoninus. NCBI lineage: Eukaryota > Metazoa > Chordata > Aves > Cuculiformes > Neomorphidae > Dromococcyx > Dromococcyx pavoninus. The sequence goes on from JAUMJL010000250.1 coordinate 29,567, forward strand.
TGATTAGTGACCAGTAAATAAAATCCTGTGGGTGACTGACCGTGCCTGTCCCCATAAACCCAAGGGAGATGCAGCCCTTCAGCCTGATAGTGCTTAGTTCTTTGGTATTTTGAAGACATTTTAGAGCTATTTTTCACAAGTCTCAGAAAAGTCTGATTTGAGGTGCATGCTAAAGACTGCACAACAGGCACCGGCACATTGGTTAATGCTTTGCCCTTGGAGGTGCTTGCCTGGAAACACGGGCTAGTGACAAGCTTGTGGTGTATGAGAGCATAGCACCGACCCAGCAGGGTGGTGTTCAACCATTATTTAGAGGAGGAGCCCCAAAACTGCAGACTTTGCAACATACCACTAGGAACACACAGACAACACTGATTCTGGGTCTTCCAGTAAAATGTCACAGTAACGGCAGCCAAAATCCCAGCCTGATTACATCAGTAATTCTACCAGCTTCAAATTACAAGCTTAAACCAAGTGGTCCACATATCTTTCGTCTCCCTTAGCTATCATTTGGTATGTTTGCAATTATATTCTACTGAACATTCACTAGCTAAATAAGGACTTCTGTGTTAAAACCCAGCAACATTTTGTAATAGCTAGCAAGGCCAACTTTGTTTTTTTCCCATAAGTAGTCATCTCTCTTCTGAGACTCTCAGCTTTATTTACTAGAGGTACTCCATAAACCCCACCACAAACCAGACCATTTTCCATATCCTGCTCTGATTGAGGAAAATACCCCACTGTGCCTGCAGTAGGGAAGAAAGCAGCCTCTCACATAGGATGGAAGACATAAATCACAAAATTAGGGAATCTGGACCACTTAGATGGGGAAGATCTTGAGCTCACAGGATTATTTCTTTCTTTCTCAGCATACGCTTCTGTCCTATTAAATGTCTGAAAATACAAATAGGTTATGTCTTAGTGAATAATAATTCCTACGCAATACAAAAGGTTGGAGTGGGGGTGGTTTTCCACTATATGACACAGGACTTCAGAAAAACAGAATTTTATAGTCTGAATACAAAAAATGATAACTGGGGGATGCCACACAACAGTAAGTGCAATAATCCTTTAAAATCTCAACAAACCTTGGTGATTTCTCATTTCTCATAATGAAATCTTCACTATTTTCTAAAGACTTTGTGAATGGACCTTGCAAATTAAGGCAGTTTCAGCAAGACTGTCACAATCAACAACAGAAATGGCAGCACCAACTTAAGAGGCAAGGAGGAGGATGTCTTCTTGTCTTTTTTCAGACATACAGGGAGATTAAAAGACATCCCACCTCCTGTTAGCTCCTCTTTACATCAAGATGCTTCTGCAAGCATGAGGGACTGCACACAGAAATGAGGAGGTGTCAAGATTAAGGACGTGCAACTGACTTCTTCCCCCAGGTTGTCATAAACAAGCACAGCCCAAGGCTGTACTGAGCCCTCACAAAGGCAGGGAGGACTCCAGAGGTAAAATATTGAGTGAAACGGAGAATTAAGGAAGATACAATCGATATTGGCTCTGACAGACTTGTCTCAGATAGGGCAGGATCATGTTCCTGGACCTTCTCTCCATATAAATTACAACAAGCAAGAAGCAGAAAAAATCGGAGCATTTTGGTTTACTGCTTTGCCAATCTGACTGCTGTATACTTTTAGCAGACAAGCACGTTTACTACTTAAATGATATTTCATCTGCTAGGCAGACATCCCTCTTGCTCTCTCCATCACTGACTAAGAGGTTAAAAATATACTGTTGGCAGTCATTTACTATATCTCAGGGGGCTTCATCCTGACTGACTGGCTATTCAGCCCTAAATGCCCGCTTGGGACTCCACAGCCTTGTTACATCCTTCCTATAGAGCAGCTGAGTGCAAGAAAAATACCAAACCTGACCACTGGCTGATGATTACCAAATTGTACACCACCACTCCAGTGATGCTCTTTTTCAAAGATGAAGTATCTATTGCTTCTCCATCATCTTTCAGTAACAGCAGCAACTCCCTTCCTTTGACCAAGTATTTTTACCGAGTTCAACTTCCTTTCAGTGGAAAGGTATTATTCTAGCCTGACCTTTTGAATTAAATCCTGCCTTTATCCAGCCCCTTTTCAGTCAGCAAGCCCACTGTATGGCTGAGGAACCTCACCCTACCCTATTCTTCCCTTTCCAAGCCCTTAGGATATGGGATTAGTCATGCCTCTTTATCATACCACTTGGTCATTCTGAAAAGGGAAAAGGAATTTTCATGATTTTATTGTACTTAACCTAATGGACCCATTAAAGAGAAATTAATTTTGTCAGGGTAATTTTTCTCAATGAAAAATGTAGTTTTGTACACGGAGAACACATCTAAACCCACTGCATTAACTGACTGTATGAAGTCATCAGTGCAATTCCAAATACATTAAATACATGCAGAGAAAGAGAATCTGGACTTTTACTGGAATCAGACCTCACATATTAATTTCCACTTACATTCTATGGAACAATAGAAAGATTATTTTTAGTTCATGGCCATTTGATTTGGGACCCAGTGGAACAGGATTTCCCCCCCACCCCCTGCCTTTTTTTCCTTTTTATATAACCTAAGGTTATAGTTCTGATGATTGCTCTGAAACCCTTGAGCTAGCATTTCATTTATTTTATGCTGTTAATATAGTTCTACAGGAAGGCACAAAGAAAGAAGGTAAAATAATAGGTTTTCAGATGTTAAAAATTACAGGATTTAGTCATTTATATATAAAATGTGTATTCAAAGCCATAAAACTGCACACCTAGACACTTACCTTTATGCATTTCAATAGTTTCATAAGAGTAGTCATTTTGAAAAACCAAACAGCTTTGTAAGCGTCTGCAGATGGGGAAGTCTGCTTTCAAATCTCAGCGCTGGTTGCAGGATTAATTAAAAATTACATGAACATTGCCTTCAGGTTCACTAACTGCCCTTTGTCCCACTTAAAGAAGGTGCTTACAATTGCCTTCCTTAAGAAGGCATGCAAAGGTTTCCCCAGTAGAGGGATACTAAGACAAATAAACTCAAAGCAGGAAACCCAAGGGGTTTATATGCTTCACACATCAGGAATCGGGGAATTTGTTGAAGAACATGAATAAAGACTCAGAAAAATGTTTTCTGCTATCGTTTTCCAAAAACTTGAATTAAGTGGGTTTGACACTGGAAATGAAAGGAAGCAAAACTACCCTATTCTGGTAGGGGTTCTGTGAACACAAAACCATTTCCAAACTTAAGAAATACTTCAATTAAATTGTTTTCCAGTGAAGAACCTGGGTTTTTTTTTTCGCTTTATGTTACACTGCAAGATAAATGTGGTGGACTTAAGCCTAAAGACTACACTGGTACAAAAAAAGCAACACCAATGTGCACTAAATAATAAAAAAGGGGGGTATAAAAGGACTTTCTAACCAGAGCATTAAAGAACCTCGCTGAAACAAGGAAGTGTTCCATGTTATTACTAAACAACATGTTACTGCACTCTTCAGTTTTCTCAGAAGACCTTCATCAAACTGAAAACTGAGCAGTAAATCTTAATGTCTCTCTGCATCCTCTGGAATATCTGGTCTTTGCTCCCTGCACTATGCACTATAAGTTGGATGTTTGCAATACCACTTGCAGTCTAATGTTTGCTCTCTGAAGATAGGTTCTTCTCCCCTGTGCACAGAACCACGGGGTAAGCAAAGCAGAGTGCTGCTGCCAGCCAACGGCTCGCACCCTTCCATCAGCAGACCATGAGCAATCTGCATGACAAACACATCGGGAAACAAAGCAGCACACCGAGTTTCACTAATTCTGAATCAGATTTTCATAAATGGAAGCAGACATCCTGGCCAATCTGGCTTTGCCACCTGGTCACGGGATGATGATGGTCTTCAGCCTGAGAGACTTATTTCCCAAACCAATGGGAACCAGGTGAACATCAAAGGACAAGCCTGCAGTTGTCAGAGAAGAAAGGATAGGGTTTAGGCAGAACAAGAGGCCACTAGTGAGACAGGAAGGCACCGGCTTCAAAGAAAATTACTCATTCAGTCCTAATAGCTAGAGAAAGGATAGCACAATGGCAATTTCCGCTAAGGTGACAATGGGAAGCCACAAACAAACACATACAGTGCTTGTTAGCAAAGGAAAGAGGCATGGCAGAAGAACATAAAGGCACTTCTTTGGGCCATGGGGGCTCACTACATACATGTACCTGCAAATGAGATGGGAAAAAAAGCAGGATCTTGGTTTGTGATCAATATTGTAGTTATCAGTCATCTTATTATTAACAGCTATTATTTTTATGCATTAATACAAAGTTCTCCCTGACAAAATCACTTCAGATAAATGTGTTTCCAGTAGGAAAGAAGAGTCTGTTGGAAAAAAAATTACACGAGAAACACACAAAAGGAACAGACAGAATTATATGGGAAATAAGCACTGGGAATATCTGAAACTTTTCCCTTCATTTAAGGCGTCTGGCAGAGGAAAGAAAGAGGTGGTGCTCCCATCAAGTGGATGTTCTGAGAACCTCAGGAAAAGGATCTGAGCCATTTGCACAGAAAACCTGTTCCTCTGCACATATTCCCAGGGATGAACCTGTCTGTCGGAACCCCTTGAGCACTGACAGCTAACAAATACAAGCTGATGACAAGCAGCAGGAGCCAGAACTGCAGTTGTGGCCATTCATATCTGAAAGCAATTCCAAGAGAAAAATCAGAGGAGCAGCCCTAAGATGCTGCTCCCTACATTATATATCCTTCCACTGGCCAGCCTTCCCAGGATTCACAAGATGTCACATAAATAGGGAGAGCTGACATTTACCTGCCTCAGCTTAGCTGCTCATACCATCTGATGAGACATCTGGGAAAAGACAGAAGAGTTTCCCCAGTGTGTGTAAAATAAAACCACTGTTACAAGCAGGGATGAGAAATCAGTTTCCTGGGATTTGCTACTCTAATTAATTAGAGCAGTATTACAACAAAGGATCAAGGCTCCATTTTAAGGAGGCAATTATCAAGTGCCAACACCTTCCAGGATACTCATGAAATTATTTCTCATCTAAGACAGATGTGTGAAAATAATTGTGCGACTGAGTCACACTGGCATGAAGAATATAGTATAACCTGAAAAGGTAGGAAAAAGGTCTGTCTGCATCCCTCTGGAGCTGAGGGGATTGGTCTTTTATTCTGGTGCTGTTAAGCCACCCCTGCAAGAGGCAAAAAGTATCTCCAGTTTACAAAGGCACTTCTGAAAACTGAAAAGCTTTCTTTAGGGATATATTAGATAGTATAGGCAGTTGGGCTTGTTTAGCCTAGAGAAGAGTATGTTCCAGAGCGACCCTAGACCCTAATAGCAGCCTTGCAGTACCTAAAGGGGGTCCACAGGAAAGCTGGGGAGAGGCTCTTTATCAGGGAGTACAGGGATAGGATGAGGGGGAATGGTTTTAAACTGAAAGAGGGGAGATTCAGATTAGATATTAGGAAGACATTTTTTACTGTGAGGGTGTTGACGTACTGGAACAGGTTGCCCAGAGAAGTTGTGGATGCCCATCCCTGGAGATGTTCAGGGCCAGGCTGGATGGGGCTTTGAGCAACCTGACCTACTGAAAGGTGTCCCTGCCCATGGCCAGGAGGTTGGAACTGTGTGATCTCTAAGGTCCTTTCTGATCCAAATCCTTCTATGATTTTATGATGGTATCACTGCATTTGTGCAAAAAGACGTTCTTTTGAACTGACGAATTTGCAAAACTTAGAATAAACACAACCTCCAAAACTGAACAGCAATCTTGATCAGATTGGTTGGCTTCCAGCAAGTCTTGTTAGCAATTTCCTCGGAGACTTTTTATTAGGGAAAAAGCCATCCTGAAAAAGACAAAACACCTTTGAGCACCATTTCTAGAGATTTTTGCGTGTGTGACAACAACCAGAGTGTAACTTGTTATGTGTGATGCATAATGAGATCACGTGCAAAATATTCTTGTATGATCGTGTTGAAACCATGCATCCATTTGAACAAAGATTGTTCAACAGTCTTACTTCACATGGACTGTGAAAGCATTTCAGACTGGATCTTGCAGCACACAGCTTTCTCTGAGACTAGTGATCTCTCCATCCTGCTACTCTGCTAATGCAAAGTTAACAAGTAATGAAATGAAAGGCCTGAAAGCTGCCTGCCAGCAGCACTAGCATTGGGAGAGACTAACACAGTCGTGCACCACTGCATGTTAGAGACTGAGACCCAGTAAGGATTTAGATGGAGGTGGTTGGGAGGGTTGGGCTGTGGCTGGGAGTTGCAGACTGGGAAGGAGCCCTGCAGAGAGCTGAGGAAAAGCTGCACCTTCCAGTACAGGCACCGTGGGCAGGCACTGCCTATTGCTGTGGGGGATAGGGGCATGCAGAAGAAAGGAGATCAGTCCTACATCAGAGGAACTGCAGCCCTGCAAGAGCAGATTCCTCAGGAAGGCAATCTCACAGCCCACCCATGGGGCAGCAGCTGGGAATCACCAGTAAACACACATTCCCAAACTGAAAAAAATAATTAACATTCTAGTTTCTTTTAATTAATATCTTGACTTATCCACCACTCCAGGATATGCAGATGTTTGGCTGCTGAGATGTATCAACACACCTGAGCACTGGAGGCGATTTGTCTCTTGGCTTCATACCTCAGCAAGCAGCAGAGACGGGCTCCCAGCCTGTATTACCTGCACACCCCAGCTTACAGCATCGGCTACGTCTATGAATGGAAGACTTTGTTATTAATGATACTTCCAATGCTGCCTTGGTAGAGATTTTCATGTGTGAATTGTGGCATATCAAAGGTGTTCTGCTGTTCTGGCATTCTTGCATCAGCTAAGTGCCAAAGCAGCATGCAGCATTTTACACTTATGTAAGGAGATAAAGTTTTTGCCTCAAGGATATGACGTTGCAAAGACAGAGATAACATGACAGTAAATGAAAAGGAGCAGTGGAGAGGGGGAGTAGGGAAAAGAAAACAAAAGAGACAAATAGAGAAGAGAAAGGGCAGGGTATGTCATAGGAGGACAAGCCTATTTTTTTCTTTTCAGCTCGTAAGATGTTTTCCCCGGGTTATCTTTTTTTAGGAGCTTTTAAGTTATTTTTCATGATCATCCTCTTCTCATCCTACACCTTCTTAGGACTATATTTTGCTCCCTCTGCACTTACAGAATAATCAGTGGGTCTCATGTAGAGGATGATGCTACTCTGTGTAAATACGACTGCTAGAGTTCAGCCTCTAAAGACCAGAAATCGGCTCAGTGCAGCAAAAGATGAGATTAAAGATAGAAACTGCAGATGACTGTAAACAAATTTATCCCTTCAGTTTATCTCTTCCTCCTCTTCTTTGGTTTCTGTCGTTCAGGCCTGTGAAGTACAGCATCTCTGAACAAAAAATATCTATTCAAATTAGTGTCTCCAGCCTAAAGTAGCAACCCCGCCACTGTTACAGCACCAGGTCTGCCTCTGTCAACAAGGTGGGCGTCCACACCTTTCTGTCCTGCATTGCCTCCAATAATTGGTCTGCACAATTTTAATTCGTTCTGCAGCCAAACCAAGTTATGTAGTATTGATGATTAAAAGCTATAATAAAATTGTTACTGCAATCCCTCTTCATCCCTTGACATGGGCAGTTCTGTTTGGATTGCTTTTGTTCTTCACTAATTCAGGGATACCTAGGCTGTCAGGCAAAGACTCTGCTCTCACTGATGAAAAACAAGATGCCCTAAAATGGAACAGCCTGTTAAAACATAACTACAATACAACTAAAAGTTAAAAATTCCATGACAAAATAATAAAACTCTGAAAACTAGTGTTATAATGGAAAGTCTGAGACAATTGTATTCATGGACAACAAAACCACTTACTTTATAGCCCACTTAAAAAAAAAAAAAAACTGCAAATCAATTTTGTCTCTTGGAAGTGAGACCTGGGAGACACTGATAACAGATAAAAATGTTCAGAAATGCTTGATATATAAATTTTAAGAACATACTTATGTTCAGTACATTCTCCTGAGAGTTTTACTTTCCATTTTGCAATATCTCAGTGAAACTGTTTTCTGTAATTTGTGCTGAGATTTTCTGCTACAGACAGCTTACAGCAAGTCAGATCGACACAGCCATGAAAATGTCATATGGAAACTTCACTGCAGTGCATCATAGCAAAATCACAACATACATTCAACAAATTGGCCATGGTCATCAGCTCACAGCTACTATCACATATTAATGCAATAATAAAAAGGCTTTGATTTGGAGGAAACGTACATAATTAGCACATTGTATTAACACTGTAGCAGAGCTACTATACTTGGTTCCTCCTTAGTATGATGGATATTTACTGGGAGGTTTTTTTAAATCTCTGCAAGGAGAATCAAGCCCATATGGAGTTACTCTGTTAGATAAAGTGGCAGAAGAAAGGCCAATACCAGTAATCCCGCGCCAGGTGTTCTGGCAACCTGCTGTCTTGCACTGTAATCTTGATGCCACCACAGAGCTCAAAGAGGAACGTGGAACCCCCTAACTCCTGAACCACCCAAGAAGAAATGTGGGACACAACATCTCTAGAAAGGATAAGCTGCTCTGGCATGCAGGATGCAACGGGATAGGATGGGAAGGGATGGCTGTAGCTTGTCAGGGCTGGGAGGAGGGGCTGCATCCCTGGGCTGCAGGATAGGCTGCTGTGGCATGCAGGATGGAATGGGATGTGATAGGATGGGACAGGATGGCTGTAGCTCATCAGGGCTGGGAGCAGAGGCTGCATCCTGGGCTGCATCCCAGGCTGCCCAGGCATGCAGGATGCAATGGGATGGGATAGGACGGGATGTGATGGTTGTATACCAATAAGGTTTGCAGCAGGGACTGCATCCTGGGCTGCATCCCAGGCTGCCTGGGCATGTAAAACGCGATGAGATGGGATGGGATAGCTGTGGCCTACCGGGACTGGGAGCAGGGGATGCATCCCAGGCTGCCTGGGTTGGCAGGTTGTGATGGGATGCACTAGGATGGAATGGGATGGCAGTAGCCCATCAGGGCTGAAAGCAGGTGCTGCATCCCAGGCTGCTCAGGCCTGCAGGGTGCAGTGTGATAGCTGTAGTCCGTCGGGGTTGGGAGCAGGGGCTGCATCCCAGGCTGCATCCCAGGCTGCCTAGGCATGCAGGTGCAATGGGATGGGATGGCTGTGGGATGGCTGTGGCCTGTCGGGGCTAGGAGCAGGGGCTGTATCTCAGGCTGCCCAGGCGTGCAGGATGCGATGGGATGTAATAGCACGGGTTGGGATGGTATAGGATGGGATGGGATGGTTGTAGCGGGGTGCCTGGCGGGGCCGCAGAGCGCAAGACAAGCATGAGGAAAAGATTCTGTAGAGGAGAAGGGGAAGGGTGCTCGCGCCGGGGCGCCCCCGCCGCCCTTACCTGCTCCGTGAGCCTTTGTTCCTCCGGCCGCCGCGCCCCCGCCGCCCGGCTGCGGGTCCCCGCGGGGCCGTCCCCATCCGCATCCCCATCCTCCTGAGCCTCTCCGGTGCGGTGATGTTGGCAGTGCCCGCCGGCTCGGCCGCGCCGCAGCCCCCGCAGGACGAGCAGCGCCGCCGCCAGCAGAAGCGCCGGCCCGAGAAGCGCCAGCAGCCCCGGCAGCGCCGCCGGCCCCGGCATCGCCGCTCCCCGCCCCGGGGAGGATGCTCCGCGCTTCTGAGTTAGTGCCGCAGCCGGGCTGGGGGCGGGAGGGTGGGGGGGGGGAGATGAGGGCGGGGGGAAGGACACGTCTGTGCTTGCGGGAGTCTCGTTGTAAAAGCGTTTGGCCGTGAGGTTGCGTGGTGCGTGAGGGAGGGGCGGTGGGACCCCGAGCGCCGCGTGGGGGGCTCTTCATAGAAACCTAGAATCGCCTGCTTGGAAAAGACATTTGAGATCATTGAGTCCAACCGTACCTGTTCACTACTAAACCATATCCCTAAGCGCTTCATCTACTCCGATTTTGAATACCTCCAGGGATGGCGACTCAACCACCTCCCTGGCCAGCTGTTCCAATGCCTGACCACCCTTTCCGCGAAGAAATTGTTCCTGATGTCTAATCTGAACCTCCGCTGACACAACTTGAGGCCATTTCCTCTCATGCTATCACTTGTTACTTGGGAGAAGAGACCAACGCCCACCTCGTTACAACCTCCCTTCAAGTAGTTGTAAACAGTGATGAGGTCTCCCCTCAGCACTCTCTTCCTTATTTTGAGGTGGAGAAGGACTTAATGCACGGAAGGAAGCTTTTCTTGTGTATGGATGAAAGATTACACACAAATATCATGTGGTTCAAAGCAGCAGATCTGTGGGGTGCTGGTGCATGAGAAGCTCAACATGAGCCAGCAATGTGCGCTTGCAACCCAAAAAGCCAACCATATGCTTAGCTGCATCAGAAGTGTGACCAGCAGGTTGAGGGAGGGGATTCTACTGAAACCTCCTGAGACTTCACTTGGAGTTTTGTGTCCAGTTCTGGAGTCCTCAGCACAAGAAGAACACAGATCTGTTACAGCGAGTCCAGAGGAGGCCATGAAGATGAACAGAAGGCTGCAATACCTCCCATACCAGGACAGGCTGAAAGAGTTGGAATTGTTCAGCCTGGGGAAGTGAAGGGTCCGGATAGACCTTATAGCAACTTTCCAGTACTCAAAGAGGGACTACAGGAAAGATGAGGAGGGGCTCTTTATCAGGGAGTGCAGTGATAGGACAAGAGGTACTGCCTGTAAAAAGATATATTTAGATTAGACGTTAGGAAGAATTTTTTTACTGTTACGGTGGTGAGACGGTGTGACACTGGCACACGTTGCCCAGAGAAGTTGTGGATGCCCCATCTCTGGAGGTGTTAAAGGCCAGGTTGGATGAGGCTTTGAGCAACCTGACCTAGTGGAAGGTGTCCCTGTCCATGGCAGGGAGATTGGAACTAGATAATCTTTAAGATCCCTTCCAACCCAAACCATGCTATGATTCTATGATCAGCATTAATTTAAGAGCAGATGTTTGGTTGAGGATCGAGATGTTCAGGGATGTTCAAGTGATGGATTTTTAGACAGAAGAGTTTTTAGGAAGTGCATCTGTTCCCAGACATGGTTACAAATATGTCATTATGCAGCAACATCCCTGTGATGATGACAAGAATTGCCTGTGTAATGCAGCATGTGATGCGCTCTCATCTAGTACTGCTGATCCTCGGAAAAATAGCAGTTTATCACCACTAGCAGAATGCTAAGCAGAGCGCCTCAAACCACAGACCTCTCTGCTTTGCTGGATGGAAAATTTCTCCACCCACCTGATGAGTAAGTGCAGGTGATGCTCTCGAGAAGTCTTTTTTCAAAGCAGTAGAGATTCTTTTAAAGTGACAAGTTTTATTTTATCTTGGCCAATCCGGAGGGACAACCTCTAAGAAATAAGGAGTGAATAGCAGTGAAAGGAAGGAACGAGCCCCTAATTCAGAAGCGTGTCTCAGCATGGCCGTGCCTCCTACCTGGCACAAACTCAGTGGGACTCACCAGGGCTAGGGAGCATTGCTACGAAGAAGGTAGCAAGTAATGCTTATTTAAATAGAACAGCATAAAAAGTTGTATTTATTGTAAACCCAGCATAGAGAAGGGGTTGGTAAGGTTTGTCTCTCTTGGCTTTATTTCATAGAATCATAGAATCGTTTGGTTGGGAAAGACCTTTGAGATCATCAAGTCCAACTGTACCTGTCCACTAATAAACTATATCTCTGAGTACATTATCTGTCCATCTTTGATTTACCTCCAGGGGTGGTGCCTCAACCACCTCCCTGGGCAGCCTGTTTCAGTGCCTGACCACCTTTTCAGTGAAGAAATTTTTCATAATATCTAATTTGAACCTCCCCTGGCACAACTTGAAGACATTTCCTCTCATGCTATCACTTGTTACTTGGGAGAAGATACCAACCCCCTCCTTCGCTACAACCTCCTTTCAGGCAGTTGTAGGTAGTGATGAGATCTCCCCTCAGCCTCCTTTTCTCTAGGCTAAACAACTCCAGTTGCCTCAGCCTCTCCTCATAAGGTTTGTTCTCCAGCCCCTTCACCAGCCTCATTGCCCTTCTCTGCCCTTCAGAGCCAGTGGGAACTGCTCTCTTCTGAATGCAGATACAGGCACTGGAGCTCAAACCCAAACACATACCTGTGCAAGAGACAGCAATGGGGAAAGTTCATTATCCATCTTACATTGGATTACCAATCCTTCAAGGATGAAATATTTATAGTTCCTGTGTCCTGGGCCTAATTCCAGTTCATCCTGACCAGGTCCAGGTTTTGAAAGCATAATAAGATCTCATAGCGCTCTGGAAATAGTTGGACAAAATGTGGGAAGGTTGTCAATAAAATGATGTGCTGAATGGTTTTATGGGGAGAGGAAGGTTTGGGGAGGAATGGAGAAATGCCTAAAACATAGCAGAGCGCTGCAGGGATATGGTGCTGCTTTCAATGCTGTTGTTGGGATGGGAAGCTTCCATTTAAACATGGATCACAAATTGTCTGTCTTCTGTCTGCCAGTCTCATCCTGTCGGTGATCTAAAGTTCAGCACTTGTGGTCTAATGGTCTCAAACCTCAGAAGTTTCAGTATTTCTCTTCCTAGCCCCGCTACTGATTTCTTATGAGAATATGCCAATCTTCTACTTATCTGAAGCCCTGAGCTGGTGACTGAATAGTCATGTGCAAATGTCAGAAAAAGCAGGGCTTCCCCTGAAGTTAAAGATGGCAGTTATGTGATTAGTTATATGACTTTTTAATTTGCTACTTGTCTTTGATTTTTTTCCCTGGCTTGATTTCTCTATTCGTAAAATAAGGATACATCTCTACAGGTCTGAGCTGTTAAAAAGCATAGATTTCATACTTCAGACCATAAATAATTATCACTACTTTCAGCTCATATAAATTAGTTTACTTTTCTTTTTCCCAGAAAAACACAAACTGAAAGACATTTCAGGACTCAGCATTACTTAATTGACTGTGAGATTACTGCTTCACACCATTCCTTTATTTTTTTTTTCCTCCACAAAATAAAGACAGTTACTGTGACCGGTCTGTAATGGCTTTTATTTCCAAAGATAGCCATCACCATATTAGATCTTTTCCTGATATTAATACAGGCTTATTTAACAGCATGTCACTTACAGCATTGGTCTCATAAAAATAGCACAAATTGTCATGATGTCATGTTTTATTTACAGCCCGAAATTTTATTGTAAGCCTGAAAAGATAGTTTTTCTATTTATGTGACATAAACTAACTGAAAATGTCTGATGGGGACCAGTTTTCTTTTAGACTTAGAAAGAAAGTCCAATAATCAGGAGCTGAAACCATCTATTTGTTGCAGGTCAAAATGCAGTTAATGTACACTGACAAAATAGTACTATCAGTAACACCTGATGGGACCTGTCTACTTCTGCATGCAGAGTTAGTCATTTGAGGTGCTGAAATGATGAAGGTAGACTTTGGGAGTTTTTTGGGGGAAAAATCCAGTCTTATTAATATTTAAATGTTTCTTGAAAACAGTTTGATTTTTACAAAACCAGATCACAACCAGAGAAAAAAACTTCTTTTAAGCTATTTTCAGGTTAAAAGCAAAGTAGAGTTTTCTAGCTGAAATCAAAGCATAACTTCTATTTTGTACCGAATTGTAAAAAAAAAAAACAAACAACTTTTTTTTTGAAAAAAGATAGGGAATAAAATAGAATCATAGGATGCCCTGAGTTGGAAATGATCAACAAGAATTGTCAAGTCCAACTCTTGTCTCTGCATAGGACAACCCCAAAATTCACATCAGGTGTATGAGGGCATTGTCCAAATGCTTCCTGAATATTGTCAGGCTTGGTGCCATGACTCCTTCCCTGGGGAGCTGTTCCAAGTGCTCCACTATTCTCTGGGTGAAGAGCCGTTTCCTAATATCCAAACTAACCCTCCCCTGGCACATCTTCCTGCAGTTCCCTCGGGTCTTATCATTGGTCACAAGAGAGAAGAAATCAGCACCTGCTCCTCCTCCTTCTCTTGTGAGGAAGCAGTAAACTGCAATGAAGTCTCCCCTCAGTCTCCTCTTCTCCAGGCTGAACAGACCAAGTGACATTAGCTGCCCCTCAGACAACTTCCCCTCTAAGCCCTTCACCTACTTCTTGGCCTTCCTCTGGACACAGTCCAGTAGCTTTATATCCTTTTTGTACTGTGGTGCCCAAAACTGCACACAGTAGCTTTTCATAGAAGTTATGCAATCTTGACCTGATGTATTAGCAGGGGATGTAAGGATTCACCTAAAGAAGCTAAGGACCCTACCCTGACACAGAGTATCTTCTTTGTGCCTTGCTTGTGTTTAATCAAGAGGTAAAGAGGAAGTTTTTGAACTGCCTCAGCAAAAAAGACAGTGTTTAATAATCTTTAATCCACACCCTGACAGTTCAGAAAACTAGCTGAAACAGGGTATGTGAGGTTTTTTTCTAATTGTTGCTCAGAAAGCCTTGAGGAAGGGGAGAGAATGAGCTATCCTTCCCTTCCATACTAGAAGAAATTGGTGCTTACCACATTGTTCAGAACAGACCTTTCTTGTAAAATTACAAGGCTTCATCATCCCCTCTCTGAGACTATGGGAATTTGGGGTAAGTACATGGAAAACAATAGGGGTTTGCACGAGTTCATGCAACACAGAGCATCTCTCCTTTCGGTAGCTGGTTTCCAGGCCCTCAACTGGGAGCTGTTTCTGGCAAGCATTGTGCGGACGCAGGCCAGAGGTTGGAAGCAGCTGAGATCAAAGCACGGGTCTCTGTTTCAGGCATTTGTGAGTAATGAAACACAGAGCAAGGACACATCCCCCAGGCAGCCACTCCTGCCACGGGGCCCTGCTCCCGGCTGCGACCCTCTTGCTCTGCTGTAATGAAGCTAATTTACAGGCTGAGATGATCTCACAACCTGAAGCTTATTTATAGGCTCAAAGGGACGTTTGCACTGACTCCTTCACTTGCTCACGTGCGGGAGATGCATTCATAACATATTTGTGTAATTCACAAAATTTTCCCACTATTTCTCCTGTCTGAAGCCCTGGTGCACTAGTGACTTTAGATTGACACACGTGAAGCTGACAACTACAGAGCTTTTTTAGCTTATTGTTGAGAAGATGGAGGCATGTGCTTAGCTGCACGCCTGGCAAAATCATGTCAGTAATCAGTAATGAGAGAGGAATGCTCCATCTGCTCAGACTACTCAGCTCTTTGCATGGCTGCTCTTGTGGCCAGGTATTTGCTGTTAAATAAGATAATTAATTCCTTGACAAGTTGATATCTGGCCTAGCAGTCTGGCATTTCCTTTCAGCATCTGTGTCTGCTTTGAGGAATGCAGCTTTATAGATTTTTTTGCTGATTATCTAATAGCTTTTCAATCTCTTGTTTCAGTATGTGGAACTAGTGTTAATTAATAACAGATATTCTGCATACCATTCTGGACTGATTCCCCTAGTAAGTATGTTTAACACTTGCCTTGGTTTCCTGTACATGATTCATTCAGTTGGTAAGTGATCCATCTTTGTTTGCTGTCAAAGTCTTTGAGTTGGAAGAGGACTTCAATCATGTTATTTGGCTTTTCTGAATAGGGCGAAGAAATTGAGTCAAATAAGCACGCAATGGTAATGCTGTCAAAGACAAACCATGGCCTGGGTTTCTTTCACCAACAAAAAGTCGTGCAAGTTTCAATTTCCCTTTCATTTTCATAAAAAAACATACTGGAAACATCTATTCAGCCAAAGACATGAAATTAAAAGAAAGAAACAAAGACATCTTGAAAGGAGGAAAGAAGGCATTTTCCCAGCTTATGCATTAATTAAGACCAGTCAAAGAAAACTGCTTCAAAAGGAAGGAGGAAGCCAGCGGTCAGCACGGCTGCAACTGCTTTTAATGGGCTGTAGCAATGATCTGCGTGGTAGACAAAGTCATAGCAGGCAGTAATGCAACAATGTCAGTTCAAAGGGTGCAGTAAAAAAGTTGGAGGCAAAAATGAAGTTACTGAATAGTAAAATTGTTTCACTAGCCCATTTGTAAGCAACAGTACAGGACAAAAGAACTCGTTTAGCAGAACACGGTCATCTTGACAGCTATAAACACTGCTGGTTTAAAGATAAAATCAAAGGCTTTGAGAGCAAAGCAGAAGTAGACATAAAAATATGCATAGTTGGCTTTCCTGAAGGTGAAGATGTTTGCAGCCCTGCCAAACAATTCAGAAAAAAGCTGTAAAGTGCCCCAGGTCACTCTTGCACCCTTAGCACCCTCTCTTCACCCGAGTGAAAGCCTGTGCAGAGCTGCACGAATATGTAGCAGCACTGGTAGCTTTTCTGCACATCCCATCAGCAGTGCAGATGTGGGAATCTTGCAGGAGAATTTATTCCCTTTCCTTCTATAAGAAAAGCTGAGTGCAATCTACAACACACTATTATAAATAGTATTTATTGTATAAATATAATTTATACAGTAAAAAATGACTTTGTCTAGCAACAGAAACAGGACTGTTATGTTCTTTACATGTATATTTGTATTCAGTGTTGCTCAGCCTGCCCCTCTGATTCAGCTGATGATTTTCTCTTTCTATTCACAGGCAATTGAAGTTCTCGCTGTAGAACCTTCCTAGGTCTCTTCATCAGAGATCACAGCATATGTGCATTTTTTCAAGATAATGATGACTACAAGAAAGTCTCCTAAAATCACGATAAGTGTCTGTCCTTGCTTTATTCCAAACTGGCACACGGTACAGTGAACACAGAGTAAATTAATGATGACACACTGTTTATTGCTATCAAAAACAGCATTCAGAGATGCAGCTGACACACTGCAGGGAAGCAATCATTCCCCTCGGGGAGGTTTTAGTGTCAAAAACGTATGAATATGCATCCACTGGTAAAAGTGTGGCTTATGCTACAGTGTTCAGACAATATCATATTCTCATGTGAATCTAAGTATCTGAAGAGCATCTTCCATCTGGAGACATGAAGGTCTGAAAAATGTACTGCATCCAGTACATCTTTTGTGGTTTCTTCTCATCTTAAGTCATTCTCCATGTGAAAAAATTCACATATTGTTGTTCACTTAATGTTATCTAGTTTCAGTGTCCCATCACTGATTTCTGTGACTTTCTGTGACAGAGATATTCTCGTAGATATTGTATTCTTCCTGAGAAAGTGCTTCAGTGTCACAACTACGTTGCCTCTTAAAACTCACTTCTGATATGTAACAGATACTAAATCCCTTGCCATAGAACAACATTTTGTTGCAGCAGCGCTATTGGAGACTCACATTCATAGGGTTACTTTTTCCTGCTTTTTTCCCAAATAATGCAGCATTTTGTAAGGGAGGGCTGTGTTTGGCAGCTGGTTTTCTGAAGGGAGTATCTTGTGACTTTCTGAGTCTCTGTAGGAGTGCATGTTTAAGCCAAGCTCGAGTCCTTTAGCTGTTCCCTACACTCCAGGTTCCTTTCACATAATATTTTCCTAAATTTAGAATATTGATGTTAAATTCACTGCATAAGGCATAGCCAGAGGTGAGATGTCTTTTTTCTCAGCTATCAATAACTGTGCTACCTGTAGCTTACTGTGGTCTTCAGTTGCAAAACATGCAATTCAACACATGTAAAACAGAGAACTACAGCCTGATTACCCAGCACGGACCAGAGTCAGCCCTGTTTTTAAGCTTAGCTCAGGAATGTGGGTAACAAAGTATCTCGGGAGGGAGAAATCCAGGCTGGAAATGGTAGGCAGCCACAGCAAGGCAGGACAATGTTTTTGGCTGAGCTGTTCTGCTGCTGGGCAGAGCCATGGTAGCTGCAGGACAGGCAGGAGAGGGGCAGGCAGCTCCATGCCCCGGTCAAACTACTGAGGAGAAATAAGCAGCAACACCTGGACCTTGAGGCCTCTCTCCCATCACGGCTTGCTCTTGCTGAAGCCCTCGCGGTCAAAAAGTCACAGCTAATTCTGTCTCCTGCTTTCAGGCCTTCTGTTTCATTTGTAGTCCTGCTGTTGATCCAAGGCCAGCTCTGAAACCTCCTGAAGTCAGGGAAAATGGGAAAGGTCTTCAACATCACATAACCTCTTAACTGTTCTGCTCTAATTAGCCTCAGGTTACAGACAGTGCTGAGGAAGGCAGCTCCCATACAAAAAGGGGCTGGAGTGGATGGCATATCCTGTGGGAAAAGCTCAAGTCCTGGAAGGAAATGCTGGGCCATCGTTATGTCAAAGTTCTCTGCTGACACTTCATCATGATTCTATCTGAAAATTAATCATCTGCTGTTACAAGCAAGTTCTAAGATGACTAAATGAAGCAGAGGAGGGACAGCAATATTAGCCACAATTTCAGTCTGCAAAAGGGACTCCTTTTTACATTCTTGATATTTTCCATTTTACTTCTCAGCTAGGAAACAGCCTTCTTGTTTACATATCATTTGGGGGCTGTGTTCACTGCTCACGTTCACTGCTCGGCTCTCCCAGGTAACTCTGGCGAAGACATTTCATCTCAGGAGTTAGTGGCTTCATTTTCACATCATTCATCTGCTTGTCTCCTCAGATCAGCATTCTCAAACTTCACCAGTCCTTGGGCTACAAGAGGCAAGAGTTTTTTTAGGCAACATTACACTTTGCTCTCGGTGTGAGCCTGAGTTTTAACTTCTTAATTTCTGAGCAGCGTTGGTGCAGGTTGCCACAAGCCATGGGCTAGAGTGGTCAGCACGGTGATGTTTCAGTCCAGAAACTGAAACAGCTTCTGGTTTCACAACACAACAGCTGATGTTGTGTTGTGTTAGGATGGGTACCTAGAGACTTACGGCCAGGTATTTGGAGGAGCACTGCTTTTGTGCCAACTGTATTAATGATGCTTATCAATCTGGGAATTCTTCATGCTGCAGAGAGAAAAGAAGAGTCTTAAAAACTGCCTAAATCCTGAAGCAGGTCAGGGTTTAAGGCATATGTCCCTTAGTGTTTCTAACCAGCTTGTTTAAACAGCATTTTGCATGATGTGTGGACCCTTCTTGGTTTGATGCCTAGGCATATACCTCCCCCTCATGCAGTCTAGATGCCAAAGATGTCAAGTCCTACAATTCTCAATAACAAAAGCCTCCTATTAACTAATTGTTAATGTAATTCTACATCTAATATATGACATTTTATTTTCTAATAATGTCAGTAGATAAATAAGCTAGTGATGTGAGGCTGTTAGGTGCAATTGTGACAGGAATCAGCAGTGCAATTAAAAAGTTCCAGGTCAGTTTTGACTCTTGAAATGTGACTTTTCCGCCCTGGAGGGCTCATCCATATACAAACCACCCAATTTCCTGAGCTGGGTGCAGTGTTTCTGCTCCCTGCCATAGACAGGCATGGAGCACAGCATCCTGTTCTGCAGTGACTGCCAGGAAGATGTACCTTGTTAAAATTTTTATATTGAAAATACATTTGGAATGATTTCCCTGACCAGTCCTTCCAGGTAGACCTTTGAGCTCAGAAATATTCCTGCTGAGGATGTGCATTACCCTTGTGAGGAATCTGACTACCCAAACACACGGTCATTTTCAGTTTTCCCAAAGTAGTATTGCTTTCATGTTGTCTTACAAGAGATGCTTGTGGTTAAGAGCGTAATGCAGTTTTAATAATAAATATCTCTATTATTCAGTCTTGGTTTTAGTAGCTCTGTGATCCCAGGAATGTATGAGCAATGGGAACTGAAGTATAATATAAGGCAGTGGTCAGAGTTCATTCCTTGTTCTCGATCCTTTCGATCTCATGCAGAAGCAGCCACTCTGAAATGCTGATCTACAGATGATGAGAATCTTCAACAAGCTTCCAGAACAGAAACTAGTACTTTATTTCAATGCTCAGCAGCTAATTTTTAGTTTCATTTATCACCCTTCTGACCAAACCATCACTGCCAAGTTAGTACTTAGGGAAGGGCACTTGGATGTGGTGTAGATGGCACCAATCTAAGCCCCAACTAAGGTAATACACACCTGAGCAGAGTGTTTATTCCAACAACTAATGTAATCTTGTAGTTTGCTAGCACTTTTTTACTGGGAATTCAACAAGCCCCATTTGTCCTGTCCTGCTTTATGCTGGCTGTGTCCAAAAATGTTGGTTCCCAGTGGAGGACATTTGGTGCCATATGATTCATTGCCAGTTGAAGCTATCACAACTTGTTCTAAATGTGTAAATGTGAGGGCGAAATACTTTCCAGAGATACTGCACTGGTACTCCTTACTGTACGACTGTAAAAGCTCTGCACAATATATAGCCCAAGTCACTCTGCCTCCCTACAGGACCAATTACAGTATTTACAGTACTATGGTGATGTATTTGTGCTGTTTCCAGATCAAGATGTTGCTTCTTTGGTGCTAGCAAAGAGGTGGTTTGTGCTGTGTGAAGCCACCTGCAGACAGAATAGCTCGTGCCTTAGGGACCAGGCATGTGATGCTTTCATTACATGGTTCTCTGTGAAAGTGCACAAACGAGGGGCTGGGACATCACAGACTGCTATGATGCCATTGCAGGAGTCTGGAAATAACACTTTGCGAGATCAGACTTTGAAAGCAGAACATTACCTGCAACCTCAGGCCTCTTCTCCAGCACAGCCTAAGTCTGATGAAAGTTTTGGAGGCTTGAGCACAAGACCACTGTATGAGACCTAAGAGAGTCAAAGGTTTAGAGATGCAGCTGTAATAACTGTGTTACTAACTCGTATACCAGCACGGCTTCCAGACAAAAGCAGGCAGGGATAATGCAATACAAAGGACCAAATTTCCCCATACCTTGGGGAAACACTTCTGTGAAGAACTGTATTTCTTGAGTCTCAGGGATGGCAGTAGCCCAATCATCAAGATCCTGAAAAATGTCTTGGGTTTAAGCCACTTTTTGAGACACAGCATCCCCATATTTTTGAGACATTCTCCCCACTTCCTTTGAGAAGCAGTGGTGCTCTTTGCTCCTTGTGTTGTGAGATCAGCCTTCAGCACACCTCTTCCCTTCCCACTCAGCTCACCTAGAGCTAGAGCCTAACTCCACAGCAATTGCAGTGGCACCTACAGCTAGGTGAGGCACTGAAACAGGTTGCCCAGAGAAGTCATGGATACCCCATTCCTGGAGATGTCCAAGGCCAGGATGGATGAAGCTTTGAGCAATCTGATCTAGCCGAAAGCCTACCAGCCTGTGGTAGGAGGGTTGAAACTAGATGATCTTTAGGGTCCCTTCTAACCCAAATGATTCTGTGATTCTATACCGGGAAGCTGAAATTGCCCATTTTTAGTTGTCTGTGCATCTTCTCTCCTCATGGAACTGAAGAGCAAAAAGGAGTTTCAATTTTCTGCTAAAATTCAACATTGCAGAATATAGGCCTGCATCCTATGTGTGTTGTACTACCTTTGATAAATTTGCTTCTGAGCAACAGGGACAAAGGGAGGCCCTCACATGTCTGTGCTAAAGCAGAGCCCTTCGAAACAGTGGACTAAACAGTCCTAGGAATGTTGGAGCCTCCGACGTGGAACAGCAGTCAGAGTCGCTCCATCACATCTGTCTCTCACATGGGAACAAACTGCAGTCAGGCACATCCAGATTGTTGGAGCTGGCTGCTGCAGACTGTACAGACCCAGGGAAATTTGCAAATCCAACGGCAGATGGCACAGTCCTAAAACTAAAATCAGCCTGCAAGGCAGCCAGAGGGAAACATTACCTGGGCTATGAAGCTCCTGCAAAAGGATTCTTAGTCCACTGATTTGTCAACATAAATAAACACATTCTGAGAGTAGTGCATTTTATCTTTGGGTGGATTAATTTATAAAAGAAACTGCATATATGAGACAACTTGGTAGCAGTGGAGTTTTAAATAGCTTAAGACTCTCAAGTACAGCTGACAGATTAAATGTAATTATAAGTTTTTTGGCCTCCATGCCTCATAAAGCACTCTTTTAATTATCCTTGTATGATCTTGAAACAATTTATAGTGGCCATAGATGCAAAGAAATTTTATTTACTGGAAAGAATGTAAAACTCCAGAATGATTTAATTGAACAGTAATGTGTTGAATTTGCTTTCACACAGACCTAATCCTTTTGCGTTTCTTAGCCATTATCCAGGGTCTCACAGAATTAGGCATAAAAACCTGTCCTGTTATGTTTGGAATGTTATGAACTGAATGAAATTTGAGAATATCAAACCCCAAGGCCTCCAGCCCTGTACATCTAAGAAAGGCAGTGCAGCAGACTTGGCATTTTGGTTCCATTAGTACGCAAGAGTTTGTTGGGCAAATAGTCTTATTTTGGCACTTTTTCTACAACCTTGCAGAATAAAACCTAGAGATCTTCCCTCAACGGGCCATATGGTAAACCTGAGCATATAATTAGGACAACCATTTCATGATGTGTAAGGAATTAAGAAACTAATCCATCCTTTTGATGCACTAAGGAATTGCTCGAGGAATTGTCTAGTGGTTAGATCAGGAAACTGTGAGTCAAGGCGTCTGTTCCCCCCTTTGTCATTGAATCATTTCCTCTTCTTCGAAGCCCACAAAACAACCAGACAGAATCTGTCCCCAAGTAAAATAAACCCTTTACCAGATTTGGTCCCCATGGAGCTCCAAGGCTATTGCTTGTGGTAGAAGCACTAATGTGAGTTAGAATCAGAACACTTTGAATGCCAAAAAAGAAAGATATATTGTGGTCCTGTACATGAAGTTTCCCTCTGCAGGTTTCACAGAGCCAAGAGCTCTGTTATCAGCTGCCCTGTCATACCTCATAGAAGCAGCAGGTTCAGCATGGTCCTTATTTCAGTGGACTTTGTAGAAATATGGAGAAAGACTTTTCCAGTACTAAGCAGCCAATAATTTATATTAGTAACATTTAAGAACTGGACTCTCCACCTCAGTTAAGCATCTGGTGACTTTCTTGCTGTTAGAAAGAGGCTTCTGTATTCAGAGAGTGATTCAACCCATATATTTTAAATCTTTTCCTTAGGACAGGATTAATTGTTTTTTGAACCTGTCTGTCTCTCTCCTCTATTCATAGAATGAAATGTTGAGCCATTTTACTCCCTGTTAGTGCCTCAGTTTAGTGATTGAATGGAAGTCCTTGATTCCTGATGTAGGCATTAGAAAACATTAAGCACCAACATTAAGCACCAGATCCTTGAATTTAAGAAAATGTATTTGCTGCTGTGTTGTACTTTCAACAGCTTCAGTGGCTGCTGTTTTGCAGTTGCCACACATTCCCTGTCTTGCACTCCACTGCACATCAAGGACTCCTGCTTCTTTTTGGTGGTGTTTGCTCAGGAACCAACATCTTCTCAAGGCAGTCTGCAGCAGGCAAACAGATAAACAGTGCGATGCTGTACTGTCCAACACCCTAATTGGTCATCCTTTCCCACTGGTAGCCAAGAAAACAAAAATATGCACTCTCAGAGATAACAAGGATTAAAGGTTTTGCAGCTATTTCCCACAGGGATTCCAGACATTCCCATAATTGCAGTAATTCCCAGAAGTTTATGTTCCAGTTGCCCATACAGGGAGAGCAATGGTCTTCAATGTTTAGAGAAACAGGAGTTCTGAGTCAAATAACTCTGCAGAAAAGTCTTGGATGTTTGGGATTCCTTCTCCAAAAATATTTGTCTGATGCAAGAGAAGATTAATCTTACCTAGCTGCAGCTTTCTAAAAATTAGGCTGTTGAGCAGGAGCTCTCAGTAACCAATAGAGGCAAAGGAATGATTTCAGACAATGAAAGTGTGAAAGAAATAATGCCTTCAACAAGGGATTTGTAACAGTGTATTCTTTTTTTTCACTGTTTATTTTAAAAACAATTAAAACTGTAACTTTCTGACAAAAAAATCAGTTTCATTTCTGTATTAAAATATCAGTTTGCATTTGCCTGATAGTTTTCAATTGATATGTTTTTCTACTTATCTGTCATCAGAGGTTGTTGTGGTTCAGGTATATGAATGAAGGTACTTGGATTGTAGATATTTACATATGATCTAGCTATTTTAAGTTCTGCTTACAAACACTTCTATTGAATGAGACTTCTCATTCTAAGAGTAATCCTAATTGAACAGCACCCCAGAAATGCTTATTTCTCTAATAATGACAACTTGTGGTCTCTCTCTGGTGCAGGTATCTGTACTGCAAACATCTAAAATTAGGTGGGATAAATTTCATGCAACAAGCTTGATGCTTTAAGCCCCTGTTCAGCAAAGCACTTACTGACAGCATAAAATGAAGCCTGAGATTAAAGGCTTTGCTGAACTGAAGCCTCAATTACTTAAGGAATGAGAAGAGAGTCATGGGGGATCATAGCAGTTAGACTTGCACGAGGCTTATGTTGGATTTCCACCATACAGTCCTACATACCATTCTGTTCCCCTACAGAAAACAATTTTCTTCCCTCTCTTTCCTCCTCCAAAAACATTTCTTTCCGACCTCTCCCAGCACTCTCTCTCCCTGGCTGAGTCACACAGGCAGAGTAACCCACGCTGGGACAAGCAAGCCAGAGGCCCCGCAGACTGTCGGGTTTTGCAGTTGTTCACTAATGGTTCTTATCCTTTTATTTTTGCTTCGGTGTTTAGTAACAAATTCTTCACCACATGGGTGAAAACTTCGCTCCAGACTGGCAAGACGGCATAAACATATGGTGGTGGGATGAGTGAGCTTCACGTGATTTCGGGATTAGTTTTTAAACTCCCGGGGATAGCTAACCAGAGCTGGAAGCCTGGCCTTGTCGGGCGTGTTTGCGCTAGTAAACTCCATGTTTGCAGTGCACAGGTCCAAGCACAGGCACCAGTATCCATGCTGTGGTGTTGGCCCAAGCCACAGCAAACCCAGCCCCAAAATGCCCTGTCTCCTGCCACCTCCACCTGGCTACCGAGAGAACCTGGCTTCAGGAGTAATCCTTGAAGTTACAACAATTATTTTTTATAGTCATATAGCTTCTTTGAGGCAGAGACCTAATCCTCACTTCTATACACAAAGAAGTTACTGCCTTCATCTCCTGAGTGTAGCCAAGGTTTTTGAATAGAATAGAATAGAATAGAATAGAATAGAATAGAATAGAATAGAATAGAATAGAATAGAATAGAATAGAATAGAATAGAATAGAATAGAATAGAATCATTTCAGTTGGAGGGGACCACAAAGATTGTCTTCTCCGACTGCCTGACTACTTCAGGGCTGAGCAAAAGTTGAAGCATGATAAGGGCATTTTCAAAATGCCTCTTAAACACTGACAGTTTGACTGCAAATAATAAATACTGGTAGTGATTTATTATTGTTGTGCTCTTGCTGTAGAGATGTTAGAGGAGATGACAAAATACCCAAATCAAGTTGACATTCTTTGTTTATATGTGCCATCTCAGTGCTACATAAGAAGTGGAGAAATGAGGTTACTGAAGGGAGATCAACCATCACCAAAAATTGCTGCAATCCTGAAGAGGTGCACAGTGCAGAGTAAGTGGAAATTTGTAGCTAAAAATACAGGAGCTCCAAGGTGATAAGTTTTTTCTGTGTTACCACAGTCCCAGCTGGTCAAAAAATTGACGGAGAGACAGTACTTGGGATTGTAATATTGTTATTGATAATGACAGACACATGAATTCCACTCTGTGTTTCACAGGACTAGTTAACTACCTAATAAACCAAATAGGTAAACTGAATCCAATAGCAGCAACACAAATTGAGAATTCAGCTACGTTCCAGTGATTGTCACGGCTATGGGCAAGGTGATGATGTTAAGGGGCAGAGGAGATTGGGGTTGGCATTACTTGAAATCATCAGCAATTTTCTAGTCTAAAATACATTGTGTTTTTTTCCATGACTAGCCAGATCTGACTTTGGGGCTTTTTGGTCAAGTGCTTATTTCATGTTTACAAATGGAAGTATGAGTCATTAACAAATGCATTTTCACAAGTTTTTCTTCTGGTATTTTCTATAAATTGAATGTTTTTAGATGTCCCTGTAAAAAAATTCAAATCACTGTGTCTTTCACTCCATTAGCACTGAACAGCTTTGGAAGATAATGAAGCATACTTAAGTTTCTGGTTTTCCTTCTTGAAGATATGTTTAGAATTTTTAAACTTAAAAAAATAGCTCTTTCTTTCAATTAATCCATCTCTTAAGTTTGTATTATTGGATAAAATCTAGATAAAAATAATTAGATAAAAATACATTTAGCAATAAGTATTAATTTTTTATGTTTTCTACACCTTTTATTTGAAAAAAATCTGTCACTATTTCCAGTAAATTGCAGGCTGGAAAACAAAAGTGTGTGTGTATGATGTTCTGAAATGTTTTTTGGTAATATGAATAAATACATTTGGACGTTTTCAAAGTGGAGAACCTTTCTAGTGGAAGTAAAAATGCTGATATGTGATGCTGAGAAATGTTTATTTAATCTGTTTGACTTTCAGGAAGAAATGAGTGAATAAGATTTTGTTTGTTTGCTTTTGTCTTTCAGTGTATTATGTATGAATCAAAATATCACTGTAAAATAATCTGTACAGCTATGTTTAATTTTCCATTACTCTCAATCGTATCAAGGAAAAATTTACGTGCAGTTCTTGTTTCTGGTTTTCAAGTGCTCAAAATATAGTGAGTAATTAAAAGCTACTAGCAGTGCAAAAAAATCTATAAATTCAATAAAAGTAATTAAACTCCCTCCTTGCATAATTCACAAGGTTTCACAATTCTCTAACATTTCTCTTTTATATAAGACAACAGCTGAGTCAGAAACTTTGACACAATTTGTTATAAACTCATTTGGTACAGTCCCTGTTTGCTTTCTGACCATGGTCATAAGATGATCTACATCCAATTAAATCTCTCAGTCTATTAATTAGATATTTATTACACGCCCTTGATGACTGCATACAGCAAAATTGCATAATGTCTTCATAAATCCTATTTGAATAAATGAGTCGTTGAATTAAAAAAGGATGTAAAGCTCAGTCCTGCCCTTTCATATGTTATACTTCACTACACACCGTCGAGAATTAGCAGCTCTGCTTTGCCCACAGCACCCACGGCCAAGCATTCAGGGTCATACTCTGACTCAGTGGTTATTATACAAGGAAGGTACCAGTTAAGGAAGCAGATTTTAGGCCATTTATATTGAAGCCAGTATTCTCTTGACATTTGTTTTATTTTCACAGTATTTATTTCGGGGGCAATAAGGTTTCTACTCACAGAAGGGAACTGTTGCCAAATCTAAAAATACAGTCTTAAGCATGGCAACATCCTGACCCCATAAATATAAGGAAAGACTATTTTTGGTGTGAATTCATGCCACAGACATTGACTGTGAAACTGAATTTCCCATGTGCATCATGCTGCCATTGAAAGGCTGCATGCCTGATGCTGAGACCCTGTGAACCTTTTAGTTTCAACAATACTGTAGAGGCAGGATAAAGAGGCTTTTGATAGAGTAACCTTGCTTCTTCATGCTAGTCTAAGGTATTGGGTCCAGTAAATAACCTGCAGAGTGCTCTCTACCACATTGCTGCATTACATAAAATCTCACCTCCTGTGTTTCTCAGTACATTTCCAAGGGAAGTGAAAATAATGCTCACTGACCTGCATTTGGGTGTGAACTGTGCTGAAGGCAGCTACAGCTGTTGACAATGAGACCTTGAAACCCTATCCCACTCAAAAACCTGTCCCTCGCTTTTCACAAGAGCAAACAGGCAGGACAGATAAAGGCAGAGATTTTGGCTTGCCATCCTCTGAGTCTGCAGGAGTGGTGAAATAGTCATAATCCAGCTGATACTACTCACAATAGTGTAACTGATACCCTACTCAAGAAACTAAACATATGTTTACCTACAGGGACATGCCCTGGTGCTTAGCTCAGCAAAAGTTGTTCTTTAGTGGTTTTTTTCTCTTCCTTGGACAGTAAGAGCCTCAAACCTGGAGGTCTTGCTCTCCTCTGGAGTTGGTCCACAATAGACAGTGCCACTGTCTTAGATCATTACTCTGCCACCTCCTTCTCTGTCAGCAGCCTGGTGAGATGCCAGAAGACTGGGAACTGTGCGTCGGCTTCCTGGCAGTGCTCCCATTCTGAAACTGCTCCCATGCATTGCTCAGGCATTTAATAGAAAAGTAGATTTGCAAAGGAGTTCATTCCTCCTGGGAGACAGGGCATAGCCCAGCAAGAACCCTGACCAGAAAACTGATTTCTTGCTTCAACACAGGAGGAAAACACAATTTTTAGAGATTAAAGAAGAAAATGAGCGAGGGAGAAGACCCTCACCTACTCCAGTGTAGCCAAATGGTCAATGCCCTTATTCCAGATGTGGAGAGAGAATGTAGAAGATAATCACATTTAATTTTATAACATTAGCGTTTTTCCTGAAAAAAATTTCCACCTTTGGAAAGACCAAATCTAATTATAGATGGGGTTAAGTTTAGCCAAAAATATTCATGCTCAAAATGGAGGCCTATTTTTCAAAAATATTACTTTGATATATTTCCCTGGCATTCGCCAAACATAACTTTTCACTTTTCATTGCAGAAACACATCTTGAATTTTAAAATTACCCTAAGTTTACAAAAGAAATGTGTTGAAGAGTTAAGTTCTGTCTCCTCCAAGAGTCTTAAAACATTTTCACTTAGATCAAAATTATCTTAGATGGTAGCGAAAGTATTTCTCTTCTTCAGAAACCCCAAATTTCTGTTTTTTTGTTCAACACAGATTTCCCCTCTAACTGTTCATTCAGCCTCTGACTAAACAGGAAATGGCTTTTTAATACTCAGATCTAGATGGTAGACTAAAGGCCAAGCCTCTGTCCTATATTTGTAGAGAGGACTTTTGAACTCTGGTCTAGGCAAAGGTCCCTGACACTGACTTGTTATCTACCTTTGTGGAATAAATGTGTCCTTAGTTGATAAAAAAAATCTCCTTTTTTTCCTCCCCCAAAGCAGATGCACATGTTCTAGAAATTAATTGTGTTTCATATTAACCAAAATCTTCAGATACAGAAGATTTTTGGAGGAAGCTTGTAACCCTCTCTAGCTACCAGGGTATTTCTAGTGTGATTTCTTTTCCTTTCCTATTTAACTAAGGGAAGAAGCTGCACAGAGGTGATAAATTGCAGAATCACGCTGAATGATTTAGGTTGGAAGAGACCTTTAATATCACTGAGTCCAACCAGAAACCTAACACTGCCAACTCCACCACAAAATCGTGTTCCTAACTGCCACATTTACGCATCTTTTAAATACCTCCAGGGATAGCCACTCAACAAATTCCCTCTTCCACTGCTTGACAACCCCTTCCATGAAGTCATATTTCCTAACATTTAATTTACACCTCCCCTGGCACAACTTGAGGCCATTTCCTCTCATCGTATCACTTGTTACTAGGGAGAAGAGATCAACACCCACCTCACTACAACCTCCTTTCAGGTCACTCTCCAAAAAGCAGCCTTGCTGGGCAGGCAAGATTCAAGCCACCTTGACCCCATGGGAAGGGGCCAGAAGGGCAGCTGCAACAGTGAGAACACACCCCAGACATCTATCCTCACAGCAATGCAACCAGGACTGGCAGGGAGCAGGATTGCTTACAGCCTGTATAAATTAAACAAAGCACTTCACATAATAGGTATCACCATGGGAGCATTTTCCACAGGTAGCACAATGTGGGAGTTTGGAAGCCCATGCAGTGATAATACATTATAAATCTTAAAGGTTTTAAGAAGCAGTGGGAGATGCAGAAGACTGTGAGTAGAAGTTAAACCATTTATGGCAAAACACTCTTGCAATTAAAATAAGGGATTAATTGCCTCACAGCCAGAAAGGATGAAGAAAATCTCACTTGCTTTCTTCCTATGTAAGTAACAAAGAGAAATCAGGAAATGAGAACCTGAGAAAGAAATGGCTAAAATTTTGCTGATTTTATTTCAGTAAGTTATTTTTTACTATCTTTAAACAATGCAGATCCAGTGCACATGAGTGAGCTCATCACAGTCATTTACAAAAGGAAGAGAGGTAGGGTTTGCCCAGAGTGGTTCCTCTGGTAATAGAGAAGCAAATTTAAATAAGATGTATTTAATGAAGATGCTGTATTGAAACAGGAGCCCAAACTGCCAGATTCATATTGCAAAATTCCAAAATCTCATCTCTCCACCTGAGGGAGGCCCTTTCACCGCGTGCCCAGGTGGAGGTTTTGTGTGTTGTGCTTTTCTGGGTTTTAGAACATTGTCTTGGACGCAATGCACTTGAATTTTTGGGTGCTTTTTATAAAGTAAGGATGAACAAAGATCAGCTGTACGTGGTACAGAGAGGACAGGTGACAGGAAAACAAGAGCAAGACATCCTTTACTTTGTGCCTAAGCACAAAATGACTGATACCTCTCCACCATGAGAAGGGCTGGTCAAAAATCGTGCGTGAGTCATAACACAGCCAAGTTACGCATACGGCAGCAGACTGATTTTTTTCTTTTTTCTTTTTAATGTGAACCAGGGCTTTTCTACAGGAAAGTCTTGGTTTCATCCCATAACTCCTCATTGTCAGCTGCAGGGAATATGGTATTGTTTCTGCCACCCAATGCCACTGAGGCTGCCAGCGTGTCCCAGGCCCAAGGATGACCTCTCCCAGTGCTGGGTACTGACTGTTTGTTCTCCTTCTCCATCCCATGTTGCCCTCAGCACTACTTGGGTGTTTCTCCTCTGGTGAAACATTGCTGGTTGCTTCCTTGCTGTGAGGAAAGCACAACATACGTGAGCGAGCTGGGCTGCCTGCAGGACATGAAAGCCAACACTTTTTTTCTTCAAGAAGGTGGAGGTGGAACATCAACTATTTCATGTTTCCCTTGATTACTGTATGTCCATGAATCATGTCCTCACAAGTCAGGCAGTCTGGTTGTAGGGGCTCTGGGAGATGACTGATCTCAGGGTCCTGCTACTGGCTTGGTCTCGCATGGTTTTCACCTCCCAGCATCTCTCACATCCATCATCGTACCCAACAGAGACATTTCTCTACTCCTGGACAGAGCCAGCACCCCTGCCTGTGAGTCAGTGCAGCTTCAGCCAAGTCAGATCAGCCCAAACTTTGTACCATGTCACTCACATCTACCACCCACAATGCACTCCACTCTGCACCTCCACACAGGAGGAAACATGCTGAAAGCTATAATGCCCATGGCCCATTTTTCAAAAACTTGAATACTGTGAAGAGCTCAGTTAACCCTGTGTGTACTGCTCCATGTGCACCAGGAAGGAAGACAGCTCAAAGGGATTTTCTGTAACACATAATAAGAGGGAGAATACATCCTGGGACCTGGCAGAAAGGCTTTGGAGAGATAGAAACATGTATTATAATACCACTCAACAAACCTGAACCACACAAGTCATAAGGATCTTCAAGACTAATATCAGTGCCAAAGCACACTGAATGAGTAGGAAGAGAGGTACCAGTTGGAAACAAGGATTTCCAGACTCTTTTGGATGTCACTAGCACTGGTACCATTGTGGCTGTCCAGGTGTCCTGGTCTGCAGTCCTAAGGACACTGCCTGTGCCAGGAGTAAAGACTTGAAGGAAGAGAAGGAAGAGGGGCAGTATCCTCAGGGAATATAGAACATCATGGGTAGGAAACAGCTGCAAAGGGTCTCAAATCATCTGTTTCTCTGACTCCTCCTGCTCTCCTGCCTGGTGTTATGCTATGTACTCTGCTCATACTTTTTCCTCCTTGTTCCCTTGTTCCTTTCCTTGCCCTCCTTTTGCATTGTGTGTCCCCCCGTATGTGAGCACACATCCCTCTTCTCAGGTATCAGATGGGTGATGTTTATAAACCAAATTCTTCATGGTGAAGAGACCAGTGCTTCAAAAGTTCACTAACTACACTATTTTTTTTAGCTCACCTCCCTGTTTGCACTCCCAGCACTTTTGGCCACTTGGTATAATCCTCTCATAGACCATGTAGCATTGTATTATTGAAATCATCATGGTTACTAACATTAACAATAGAGAGAAGTTTTGTGGTTTTTTGCCTTGCTAAAGTACAAACACATAGGAGACAATTGCTGCATTCAGAATCTTGTACAGGTGATGGCTGGGCATCTTAAAAGTTGTGGCCCAGGTGGTGAGCCTGGAGAAGAGCCACTCCCAGCTTCCCAAGGGAGTTCCAGGTAGATACCATCATGGTGATAGCCCTGACAAGCTGAGGAGGTAGCCTGGGAGAATGATGGCTGCAGACAGGAGCAGGTCCCCAGTTGGAAACAAGAGGTGGTACTGCTGAGCTGGGTGGCTCCTATGAGCCACAGCAGCTGTGGCAAAAAACATGGCATGGAGACTACCAGATATCAGTCTGTGGCAACTGGGAATATCTCCCTGGCCTGAGGGCTCCATGGGAACATCATTCAGTAGCAGTGAGGCTGGAATCATTGTCAATAGGAATACTCGCAGCCCTGGAAATGGCCTGAACAACTGTCTCACTGAACCATCCTGAGCATGAGCACATTGCAAGGGAAGTGCAACCGAGGAGGAGGAGGGCAGTAGTTGTCCCTTTGGCACTCTCATAGCTGCAGGCAGGAAGCTGAGTCCAGGCTAATTCCTTAATAATCACCCTGAGGAGCAGGGCTGAGGCTCACTGAGTGTTAATTCAGGTTTCTTAAACTAATGTTTCCTTCTGTTTTCTTCCCTCCCATACCTTCAATAAAGCTCTGCTCATTTTAAACATTTTGTTAAAACTCACTGCTGAGACCAGGAAGACACTGCACAATCTTGGGTGCACAGTGTAGTTTAGTCTCCAGCGTTTCTGAATGTGAGGTTGAGTCATGGTTGCTCCAGTTTTCAAGGAGACATAGTTCAAAATCAGACTCAACTTAGCAGCACACGCTGAAAGTGTTACAAAAGTAAGCAGATGAGATGAAAAAAAATGGGATGACAACCAGCAGAGGCTCAAAGAGGTGAGGATGCAGCAGACGCTGAACAACAAAGGGAAGAAGAGATCTCTGAGTCAGGCTCCTCTGCCTAACGTGTCCATCATAAGACTGAGCATATTGTGGACATGGACATGCCCTAACTGATGCCAGGACATGTATTTAGGCTGAGTTTGGAAAGTCTGAATATGCCCAGTAGAGTCTCTTACTCTGCTATTTGCCAAGCCTTGCTCTGCTTGCTACTGCCCCTTCATGTCTTCTGTTGGAAGTTCTCACATCGTAGTGCGTCCATCTGAGAAGACTCCATCACTGTTGTAGAGAGGGTGATAGCAGGCTAGATATGACCTGGGAATTTTTGACCACCTTTGCTTTCTATGCTCTATGAAAATATTAAAAAAATGTTAGACTAGTGCTGCATCCAAAAACATGTTTCATTCATGACATTCTCTAAAAATTCAACACCACCTCACGTAGACAAAATGTCAGTACCTAAAATGGTAGAATGAAGAGTAATACAAAGTATGACTGTCAGCACTGGTAGTCATCAATATCTGTACCTCTTTATGCTTTGAATAGATAAAATAAGAGTAGTAGTCTGAATTCTTCTTTATAATAATCTTAATTAAGACTAATATATGATTTTATTTGTCTGTCTTTTTAAATTCATGAGATATGTTATGAATTAAAAGATTAATCCTTTAGAAAGCTGGAGTAGGTTTCACCTCTGTATTAAGACTCCTGAACTTCGGTGTCTACATGCAAACCACATCTGGTATGCATGTTATATATGAGACCATTATGGTCAGTAGAGAAGCTTGTCAGTACAGCCAATGGAGCCCAGAGTGCAATTCAGGTCACCGGTCCCCGAGGGTAAGGGCTCAGCTTGGTTGCCCAGAAAACTATCCTAGGCTGTATAAGACATTTATGCTATGAGAAATGACACAGCATAGAAATGACCCAAAGTCCTTTGCACTGTTTTCCAGAAGACAGAGGGGGCACCGAGAAGGTCTCAGGTGGTAAAAATTGAACTGCCCTTTTGCCTCATGTGTTGGCACCTAGATGTAGACACCTCATCTTAGTGTCCTAAATCGAATCTTGACTTTTTTACAGTAACTCACTGCCTCCTGCTAAGTCTTGATGTCTGAAGTGCTGCTGAGAACCTGATTTGCTCTTGTTCTCTCATGTCCTTACAACATAAACCCTGAGATGGCACCATCATGAATAAAAAGCAGTTTGAGGACTGCCTTCTGCCCCATGACCACCAGTGGTAGCCTGCCTTATGAGAATGCAGGTGATCAAACTGCTCCCCTGGAACTGAGTGGCCTTATCTAAAATGCCTTTTGGCAACAGTCCAGCTCCTTCCTGTGTCTGCAAGAGTGCAAGCTGGTCCAGGTCAGGAACAAGTGATGACCAGCCCATGGGCCTCTCTACACTTTGCTAGTATAAATGAATTCTCTGCTCAGAGTGCTGTTTTTTGGTGTTATATCTGCTTTTTAAGACAAAATACTTTTTTAAGGCCAGGATGAAATGTGACTGAAATTTTCGAAAATATGGGTGTTCTTTATAACAAAGGGAAAATCACAATCACAGTGTTGCTTCACTTAAACCAGAAGCTTTTCACAGATACCCTGCAAATGACAATTTTAGTCAATTAAGGCAAACTTGCAAAGTCCAGGAGTGGCCAGGTTTCCTGAGAGCTGACTGGGATTTGCCCTTTCATCCCACCTTGGCTTCACATTGTAAAAATGCAGATGCTTAGGAAATTGCCTCCAGGTGTTGAGTGATCTGAGTTTCACAAAAATAATAAACCTTTATCTGAGATAGATGACCTTGTCATTGTCATAGGATCTTTAGTCTTACAGCAGAGAAATTAAAAGGGTCTTTTTGCATTCCCTCACTGCAGCTGTAGTACTCTTTCAGCAAGTCTCAGAGAAACTCAGAATTGTTTGGTTTTTCTTGGGCAAGAGAGTGTTGCAATACATACAGAGCACAAGACTGGTTTGGATGTTTTGTGGAGATACCTGAACTACTGGTAAGCCCCCTCATTCAGATACTGGCTGCTAAGTTTGTCCCAACACTGTCGTACTCAGCGTGGAGGAAAACATCTGGTTTGAAGGCATGCATTGCTCATAAAGCTACGTGGAGTCTCTGTACAGTGACCTCCAGTGAAGGCCTGCCCTTTGGTTCTCTTTGGATGTCGTGCGAACCAAGAGTACCTGCACGGTCTATCTTGATTTCTTCAACAAGAAGAAGGGATAATACTTTTTTGTTTTCTCTCGGGGGTTGTGTTGATTGATTTATGAATGGAGATGAAGTCTGGAGTCTTTATGGAGAAGCTCGCTCTAATGCCAGTCTTTTTTCCCATGTCTCCCAACAGACCAAACTATGTATTAGGGAGCTCTGATGTGCGCAGTGGTAGTCCAGCAACTACTATGCGACTGTCTTTACGGCCCATACAATATTTACTGTGCTGCCAGGTTCAACAGTGCTTGAGAACATGCATAGCAGATGCAATTTCACTGTAGAAATTGTTTAGACCCTGCAAAAACTTTAGTCAGAATATACAGGATCTCTTCTTGTATAAAAAAAAAAAATGAGGGTTAGTATATGTTTACCATTAAGGAGGCAATACATTCTTCCAGTTTTTGGAAACAGTGCAGAGCAGAATTCTGGGATCACTGAGATGAGATGATACTAAATCTTGTCATGAACTTGCACTCTTTGTTTTCCTATTACAGCAGACATGGTAGGTTTGCGGTTGGGTCCCTGCACATCATCACCATCAGCAAGACAACACAGTAACTCGATATTGCTAATGAGCACTCAGTGAGCTCTGGAATAGGAAGCTATGTTGACATTTAAAAGATCCTAGTTATCAGATTCTGTGTTGCCTAATTGTTGTGTGGGAAGCACTTCTTCAACATCTCTATCTAGTATGGACATGACCGAAAAGAATACAGTACTCCTATGGAATGTCAGTTACTGCAGGAAACAAGTACCCTTTCTGAATATTCAAAATATGTCAAAACATTCTTCTTTTTTCCCTTTTAGGGCTCATCAAAGCTGTGAGCGTGTCAACATCATTCCACCTACTCAGAGGCGGCTCTGGAATGTTTGATTCACAGATGTTTCTCTTGTTCGACATTGAACCTTGTGCAGCCATGGCTGACTCAAGCTTTTGTAAGTAATACAGGCAAAAATGGATTTTTCCAACCAAAGAGTGGTCTGGTCAACATGTACCACCATTGCATTATTTTTCTTTCCGAAACAGAGTGCCCATGTCTAAATTTCCTATAGCACTGGACTACACTATTCTAAGTGTGCCTGGGAGATGGTTGGTTGACCCAGGCCAACAGCATGTGAGAGACTATCTTAACAGTTTAATAGCATAAATGTTCATGTTCTGGAGTCTGGGCCTGGATCCTGGCACTTCAGTTTACTAGCAAAGGTAGAGCCAGTGAGTACTAACAACAGGATCATCCAGTCAACTGGTCTGATGGTATACCATGGACTATTATGTCTCACCTTGCTTCCCTTTCATAGGGGTTTGCCTAGGGCATCTCTACTAGGAAGACATCCAATCTTGATCTGAAAACATCAAGAGACAGAGAATCTAACCCTGCTTTTGGTAAGTAGTTCCCAGGATTAATTGCTCTTACTATTAATAATGCATGCCTGGGTTTCTTTGTGTGTATTTGTTTGGCTTCGGCTTCCAGCCGTTGATTCCTGCTGTGCTTTCTCCTCTAGATGAAGGAGATCTTTTGCATATGGTATTATCTTGTTGTGGTGATACTTGTACACTTTAATCAAGTCATGTCTCCATGTGTTTGATAAGGTAAGCAGAGATATTCCTTCCAGGCTTTCACTAGAGAGAGACATTTTCTCTCATCCTCTCTCTGACCTGTCTCCAACTTTTCCCTTTTAAAATACGGGCACCAGACCTTTTTGTACTATGCCAATATTAGTCTTACCAGAGCAATGGGGAGAGATAAGATCAGCTCCCCACTCCTACTCACTACTTCCTTGTTCATACATCCATGAATCACATTATCTCCTTTTGCTTTACACTAGGAGTTCATCTTGCCTCCCTTAAATTCAGTCTATGGTCCTTGATTTCCATGGCTGTCTGCTATCTACACAATAGGCTCCTTTACCTGTTCCTGTAGGAGTACCTGTACTGAGATGTATCTTTAGACACAGGTCTTTGGCACTGTCTGGGAGTGTGTTGCAAAGTTAAGTCCCTGAGCTTCTCGGGTAAGATTCCTGGGCATGGAATAAAAAAAATAAATAAGGCTTGTTCCTTAGAAAATGAATGACAAATTCCCCCTAATGTCGATAGGACTCAGAGCAGCGCATGGCATTTGTTTACCAATATGAACCCGTAATTAAATTTTCCAGGTCTACAAAAAGTGAAATCCATGCTGTTCTAAACCATTTTTCATATACAAGGTCTAGTACGGAACATACGGCAACTCCTTCCCACTGCTACTGACAGGATTTTCACATCTTAAGGAAAAAGAAAAGAAAAGAAATCAAGTCCAACCTGTCTTTCCAACAAAGATTTTCTGCTCATTAAAATCTCAAAACTGCTTCACGGATTTCAGCTTGATAGGCAGAAAGTATCCCATTCGTCCCAAAGGCAAGTGTAGTCTCTGTGTCTAAGCCAGCATTATGAATTTTTAAGTCGAATCAGAGCTATTCTTTGAAGGAATTCAATTGTGCAGTCATCAAGGCATTTTTCACGCCAGTGAGAAAAGACGCAAAGCAAACTGATCTGATGCATTTTTAACAGGTGTTTTTTAGATATGTAGATTGAAAGAACAGCCCTGAAACTTTTACGTGAGTGATCTTTATATCTTTGGTCCTACTGATTTTGATGAGAGTTTCTGCTCAGGAAAGGATATCAGGATTTGACTTGTGGTGCTGGTTTGTGTCTGTGATTTTTTTCCATGTAAGTATGAGGTCACACTGATGTCCAAACACCAAAAAATCAGTCTTGTGGACTCATTAACAGGGGACAAGCATGTAAAAGTCTACAGGTTTTTGTGGCTAGCCAAGAATTACAGCGCAAACCCAACTATAATACAAGCCAATGCTTGGAAGAAGAAAGTACATTTAAATTCATGTGAAGCTTTTGATTCCTGTGTACAATACACTTTATATTTTAGCGCAATATCTCACAAACTCTCCTGTTGGAATAGGACTTGGTAACCCCGAAGAATGCTATGATTTGTGTCTGAAACTGCTTTTAGAGACTACCTGTGATTAGTGTTGATGTAGCTGTCATTGTCAGATGTTCACATGAAATTATATGATTGTTATTTCCAAAGAGCCAGGATGTGCCTTGTAGTAATTGGAAGGAGGGATGCTTCCCTAAGACCCATGAGGCGGTGACTCTCAGTGGGAGCTGAGCACAGTGTTGGGATGTTTGTAGAAACTTGCACCTCTGCAATTTGCATCTCACAGTACTTTATTTGTGCTGTTCCAGGTCCCTGTAGCGCGCTCATCACTGTAGTATGAGAATGCCTCTCAGTGACGTATTAAACCAACCAGCTACCTGTCACATGCATTTTGGACGCAGTTTTGAGTCAAAGAGAACTCATTCCTCTTTGATGGCCAGTCCAGCATGTTCCCATGCAGGCATGTTCTCTCTGTGCTTGCTGAAAGTTTAAAACAAGCAAGTAATGACAATTCTGTTTTATATGCACACGGCAAGAACGTGGACATGAAAACCTGTGTTAATAACAGGCTGACCACAAAGTATTCTATAAGCAAGGGGTGGGTTTTCTCCTGTCAATGTAATCGTAGCTGTCCTGGTGGCTGGGTGGCAGTAAGGTGTGTTTGCCCGTGGGAAACCTGACCTGGGGAGTTCCCAGGCAGGCGAGTGAAATGAGGTGACGCTGACTGGGTATCTGTAGGGAGACTGGTAATACACCTCACTCTGCCAAAGACTGTCTTCCGAAGTACTCGTGTCTGTTTGGAAGACAGTTAGAAATAGTGGTTGTATTCCTCAGTTGCTTAAAACTTGGTATAATCCCTCCACTGAGAAATGAATCCTAATAGCCATGTGCAAAATATCCCCTACCAGCCTCAGCTATGCCTGGGAAGTAGTGTTCTGTGAATGGATCATGTAAAAAAACTGAAAAACTTGGCCAGCAGAGGTCAGATACGGGTTTGAACAGACTGAGAGCAGAAGTTGTTCAGAAATATTCATTCGTCTTGATACGATCTCCTGATATTTAGGAATGGAGTGTTATTTGGTGCTAGTCTGCAGAGCTGGTCTGCCTGCCCTTAAGCCATTTTAGTTTACTGCTGCTTGTGATTCCATTTCCATCATTATGGTATTTTCTATGTTTCACTTCCTAAGTACTTTTTTTTTAGGTTAAAACTCATATTTTAATTCAGTGATAAAAAATAGGCTATGTGGAAAGTTGTAATTTATCAATAAGAAGAACAAATTTTCCTCCTTTCCTCTGTTCTTTCTTTTTTCTTTTATTTTTCTTCTATTTTGGGGGGTTTCCTACCTTCCTCCCTTCCTCCCTCCCTCCATTCCTTTTCTTCCATCTTTTATCTTTATTTCTCTGTCTGTCTTTCTTTCTCCTCTCTCACCTCTTCTCTCTTTTCTTCTCTCTTTCTCTGTCTCTCTGCCCTTTTTCTCAGGCTCATAGACCTGTTTCGTGAACACCCACAGACTCATCCTCCCTAAAACCATCCAGAGTTGGACTTGCTGCTGCATGTTTCTCTCCTTTCTGAAGCTGAAAAAATTGCACAGAAAGAACTGGAACAACTTTGTCTTCCATTCTATCATCTTTTGGCTGCCGCAATAACTGAGAATGAGTTATTCTTGACTTGCAGATGCAGAGAGTGGCACACACTGCACAAAACTGGGATAGGTTAATCACAAGTGATAAATACCAGGTGGCTGTTCCAGATGGGCCATGTACCAAACCAGGTGATGCTGGCCCGGGCTGAGGCAGTGCCTGGAAACCTATCAGCAGTGCACAGCCACAGCTACTCAGCCTTTCGGCCTGTGGTGCTTATGATGCTTTTCAAAGTTTTGCTTGAAAGTAGCACTGAAGAAAATAAAGACAATGTGCTAGGCTAAGCATCAGCTTTTATATTTATATTGCCAGGTATTGGCAAATATTGTAGCTAGAAGCCAAAGATGTAATTTAGTTCTTGTACTCCTGATGACATAAGTGAAAATGCTTCTCATTCACAGGATGGTTTCCTTCACATTAATCTCTGCCATAGCTGTAACTCTTTGGAGAAATACCTACCATCAATAGTTTTAAAACTCACATGGCCCATTTGTACAGCAGTTATTTCCTACCTAGTTCAGACAGCATCTTTTGTAAGGCTTTAGATGAACTATTTTTCAGAAGAGTATGCAGGCCAGGGAAGAAGGCAAAGCCCTGGGTGAGGGGCTGTCCTTGAGAGCCATTTGTGGTTTTTAATGTGAGCATCCAAACAGGAAAGATATTTGTTCAATCTAAGTTCTCCTTTTAAAATGTATTTTGTTTGTGTTGTATTGTATCATTTCCTGATATAATTTCCTGATCTCAAGAATTAGAAGAATTAGGGGGAACTTGTTTGGAAAAATAGACCTCCTGTGAGGTTTTTCTGCTGTGAGTCACGCTTTCAGAGAGATAGTACCCAGACTTTTATCTCTTAGAAAGTAACACTGAACACAACTAGGAATATCATATCTTGAAATTATGGAGCTATAGTAAGGTCAGGATAAGAGGGGAAAAAAGGATGTCAAAACCTGTTGAGTCCTGGTAGACTGGTAAGCAGCTCTCATTGCAGGGAACTCAAAGAGGAAAGACAGGTAATTCCACTTCCAAATGTCTTATTATTCGTCTGAAAATATTATATATGTATGAGTACTGCCTGTGGACCTCAGTCTACATTGGGGCTGCTTTGTATAAGCGAATGAGGAAGATTCTCTTGTCCAGAGAGCTTACAGTCCAGATAGACAAGAGGGATGAAGGCTCAGGGAGGAAGCAAAGCCACCAGCAAAGCAATAGTCAGCCAGGACAATCCAGCTCTTCTGTGCTTCCAGACTGCTGTTCTGTAGGCCATGCCTAAATGACATGTCCAATGGCCCTGGCTAGTAAAAAACAACTCCTGGTTGCATGTCTGGTCTGAAAATTGCATTTCTAAAAAAATACTTGAGTTGTTGGCTTTACTAATCCAGAATTTTAAACATAGATTGAATATTTCAGTAGGGCTTACAATAGTACCTTATGCCTCCAATAACAAAGGCTGTAAGTATGTGTGAAAAACAGGTAATATAATTTGCAGAAAGAAACATGTCAGTAAAAGGCTAATTATACCATTTAAACTGTCCTTGCTGGAGCCCTGGGCTATACTTCACTGTTTAAATTTTTGTAAATCCTTGACATTACATCTACTTAAATTCACGCCAGAAGCAACACTGGATCTGTCAACCAGAGAGGGAGGCTTCATTGTCCAAAATTAAAGCTGTGTGACGCCTCAGTTAGCTTTTCACTTTCAGCTGTTCTTCTTTGGTGTTGGCGATCCTGTGCAAGAAATCCAAACCTGGTTGTAGGAATACCTTGTGGAATATGTACGATAAGTATCACCAGTACAAAATATCTGGGTTGTGCAAGTCAGCAAGGAGCCAACATGCTTATGATTTTCTTCATGCTTTGAAGAGTCTAGATACAGCCCTGCACCCTGAATAAATCAGTGAAGCCCTAGCAGCCCAGGCCAGAGTCTGAGTTTCAGCTAAAATGATTGTAGAAGTTTCCATTACAATGCTGGATGTGTTATCTGTATAATCATCTAGTTCGCCTTTGTAGTACACTTCTCAACATAGTTCTAGCACTTTAACACTTTAACACAAAACAGCTTATTTTGATGATTAAATAAATAGCCCTAATGTATCTTGGAAATATTTTCCTGAAAATGATCACAGTGGAATGGCTATTCCACCTTCTTTTCGGAGAAAGAATATTGGTTTCAGAGGGGATCAAGTAATTTGTAGAAAGAAAAGTAAAAAATGGGCATAAACAAAAGGAATTTTGCCTAGATAGCCACATAAACTCTTTCATCTTCTCTGCATTTTTAGAGAGATTAGGAAAAAAATAAAATTTAGAACATGAGTTTTTCAGTAATCCCATCCCCCCAGTCAAAACACTCGCTCATTCTCAAGTTATCAAAACTGAGCTGAAAAGTAAATATTGCTCCTTCCATAAAACTCACAATGGTGGGTGAGAAAACAAAGAAATCAAATATGCTTGGATACTAAACATACCTTGGTGTATTTTTGTCAGAAGAGATACAGTATTAAGGATACAAAGTAATTTCAACTGTCTTCCTAGAATTTCTTGTAGATGGAGAGTAATGATAAATCTCCCCATTTCCGTGCATGGTTTAGGGTTGCTACATGCTGTTTGAACAGCTGCACTTGTCTCATCCCTGAAGGTGGCTGCAAATCAGCAGAGGAGCAAGAAATCCAAGAATATATCATTCAAAAATGACAGACAGGATGAGTTACTGGGGTTTTTTTCCACTGATAAATTCTTGTTTCTGTTAGTGATACTGAACATACTGTCATGACTAAAGAGTTTCAACAGCTCGTCACAGCATTCAGTGCATCTGTCATGTAACAGAAAGGTTTCTTTTCCTGTCGCAGCTCAAATTTCCTAACACACAAATGTCTCTAAACTCCCTTTAAATCCTCAAAAGGCACATCTCATGGAGCAAAGTCTACTCTCTTTGGCTTGAGTAAGCTAATAGTTACTGCTTTCCTGCAGGTTCCTAACTGGAGAACTCCTGTAAAATCATTCACTAAATACATGATATGTAGCCTCTTCTTAGAGTGCTTGCATAGAGTAAAAACTGCACAATTGTAACTCTTTGCTCATATTTGACATGGGCAAAGGCTCTGTTTATTGTCAAATTCCTCAAGTGATCCAAGAAAGCATGGTTTCTTCCAAGAGAAGAAGTCTTTTCAGTCTACCTTCATGTTTCTATGAGGCCTGGGTAATTCCCTGCACAGTGAGCACACCTCCAACTGAATAGCCTTGCAGACCAGCCTCTAAAATACACCACTTACTTGCTCCAGGGTACCTTATTTATTGATAATGAACACTTCTGTGGAACCACATTTGATTCAATCCACGACTGGCATATGACAGTGAATGTAAGAAAGTTTGTTTGGGTTTCTTTTGATGCCACCAATCTGGTCAACATCCCCAGATCTAGACACCTCCCAGCCCACAGTGCTGAATCTCAGCTTACTGTTCGCTGGCTTTCACCTTTGCTGTGCCTCACTAGGACTCCTCCTAGGGGATATGTCAGGCACAGGCTCCATCTGGAATGACGTTCATCTAATTTTCAATGTGTAAAAAGTTTGATTTAGGTTCTTTCTGCCATCTGTGATGTCAAAGGAGGCCTCTGAGGGGGTACTTTTCCCATGAAAAGGGAAATGTGAA
The DNA here is from genome assembly GCA_033558185.1 of Dromococcyx pavoninus. Taxonomy (NCBI): domain Eukaryota; kingdom Metazoa; phylum Chordata; class Aves; order Cuculiformes; family Neomorphidae; genus Dromococcyx; species Dromococcyx pavoninus. The sequence goes on from JAUMJL010000250.1 coordinate 72,923, forward strand.
AGTTAAATTAGAAGAAAAGTTTCTTGCAGGTTCCTTTTTTCCCTCTAATGACTCTAAAGGATGCCCAGAAAAGCAAGTGAGACAGGTGATAAATTTTACATATCTGAATTTAAGTGATATGATATTCATCATCTCTGTCTCTTAGTCCTTCATGGAAGCAAAGGCCCACAAACCCATTGCTCCTGGCCTTTAGGACACTCACACCTCTCAGGTAGGACATCTTGATCATTTAAATACACTAAGAGTTATCCAAGGATGCTGACGAGTTTGTGGAGCCACAGTACACCTCTAGAGGAGAACGTAGCAAGTTAAGACTTACAAAGACAGGCAGGCTTTGCATGGGTTTTGTGGCTTTTCATCCCAAAGTCTTTAAAAGAAAGAGGTTCAAATGATTTAGGAAACAATAAACTTTACGAATGCTTTACTATATCTACCACCTCATCTGCTGGAGGCCAGGAGATACAACAGTCCCAGAGGAGAGAAGTTTCAGTCGTTTCCTCTCTGCTTCTCCTTGATCAGTCCAAAAGGAAACCACACCCCCTTCCTTCCCAGTTCCCCCACAGAATTTCAAATCTGAATAAGTTTTTTGCATCAGGCAAAGAACACCTTTTCTCTCTGCCCCTTTTTTTAAAACCACAGAGGGCCAACAATCCTTTGTGGCTGGTCCCACGCCATCACATTTCCCCTCCTCGTGCAAATCTATAAAGTGGCAAAGCCTCCCCTTCCCTTGCATTTATAAAGCTACAGTTGTGATGTTAGAGAGTTCATAAGCTCCAAGACCTTGGAGCTTCCTCCACCAGCTGAAGGAACAAAGGGAGCTTCACAGACCTCTAGGGGAAAGGTGAGCTGGAGGGATAGACATCATAGCAAAGCAGGTTTTGTCTTCTCAGGGTGATAAAGATTATTGAATCCTGGATTTAATATAGTTGTGCAAAAGCCTGCAGAAAAGTCATTTTTCTGTAAATCCACTTTGGGAGATAGATATACATTGAATTTCCTACATGTATAGCAAGTATTTCTTCAGTTTAAAGACACTGTGAATGTATAGGCTACACAGGAAGATATGCAGAGGCTTTACCCTAAAACTTACTGAAGATTCACCAAAAAAAGAGGAAAAGTTCTAGTTTTAAGAAAATAATTAAATTAGGGTAACAGTACAACTGTGCATTTCACTATGTTTTACAGTCTGTTTCACATATTTTCAAAATCCATGTCAACCTAACAAGTCTTGAAAGACTTCAAAGCCATCTATAGTGTACCCTGTTAAGTACTGGCAGTATGAATATTATGGATATTTAGTTCCTGGTGCAATAATTTGGATATTGGGTCTCAAATGAATGAAAATGCTAAACCAAAACCCTTAATTGAATCACATCTGCATTTCAAAGATGTTTTAAAGTCTGAATCTGGATTCAGATCTGAAGTATGTCACTGTACTGTCAGAGTGGACTTGCTACAACTCCTATCATAAATGCCATATACACTTTGAAATATATTGTGATTTAAATCAGCAACTAGAAAGCAAAGCAAAAGGTATATTTCAAATTACTAACGTAGATAGATTTGATGCATTTTATATAGAGAGATAAATCCTTTTATCCTGTTTTGCAATATTTTATTTATTTAACAAGTAAAAAGCTGGTTTGCATCATAAAAGAAAGCTAAAAAGACAGAACTAACCAGAGCTGACCAAAGCTGAAAAACAGGAAAGCCACCGGGGAAAGAGAAAAAAGGAATTCTAGTTATTTTACATAACAGATGGCAGCATAACAGAAAGCAGCTGATGTTGGTGGCCTAAGGGAATATTCCCGTGTCAGAAGAAAAATAAAATTTAGGATATACAGAACTCTCCTTTAAGTGAGTTGCATAAAAAGAGTGTTTTATTTACCTATACATATATGCACATAGATATATAGATGTATGCAAACTTTTACATAGTTGTACAGACATCTATATTTGGAGAGAAAAGACACTAAAATTATGACAATTTTGATTTCCTTACCTGCTACACAGTGTTTATTAGTCCTTTCTTTGAAGAACTTCATTTCTCTCGCTCTCTACCAAGTTCAGCATTTTCCTTCTCCCTTCCAGGGCTCTCTGTATTTTTATACTCATTTGAGTTTCCTATACTCTTCCCCTCCTATACCTCCATCTTATTCTGCCACTGAATTCAGTGTCCCACATATATTGCACCCTTCTTGTACTCTCCTCCTAAAAGCTTTTCCCATGGTGCTCTCTGGTCTGGAAATACAGCTTGCCCTGGAAAACAAATCTCACCCAGCATGCAGATCCCACCAAGCCTGCCAGGGCAGACCCATCAAACAAGAAGGGCTGCACCTCACCTCTCTGAGCTGCCTCTGCATGCACAGCGAGCTTTTAAGGTGATTTGTGTTGTCTGTTCAGACCAGAGATACTTAATGGATGACCTTTGGCATCTTGTATATCTTGCCTGGGCAATTTATCCACTTTATGGCTCACTCTCAGTGACTTTTTTTCCCATGAATAGTGAATGAAATATTCTCAGCAGTGGCATCCCTCTCCCACTCTGCACATTCCCAACTACCCCCACACCCACCTATCACACTAGGTTTCAGGTTTATTACAGGGATACACCAAACAACTAAGGCAAGCAACAAGATTTGCCTTACCAGAAGGTTTTATGGAGATAAGTACCATAAAAGCTGAGTAAGATATCCAAATCTGAATGTCTTACCCAAACACGATATAAATGTACTGAGGAAAAAATTTGCAGTGAGAAGCCCTGAAAAAGGACAATACTGAAGAGAGAAAGAAGAATATGAATAATCTCGTGCAACAACATGAGTGCTGTTTGGAATTGATGGGTTCAGGACATTTTGGGCTATGCATGTATGAAACTCTGTCCCTCTGTGCAACGGATTTGTGGGCTGCCATTTGGAGCACAAATGAAAAAAGTTACTGTTTCAATGTCACTAACTTAGCACAGGACATTTATAACTATTATAACTGCTAACATAACGAGTAGTAATTATTTTTTCTAAAAGTGCATTATTGCTCTAAAACAGAAAATTTATTATTATTAACTAGATTCATTATTCATTAAATTTTTATTATTCATCAGATTTTGGAAAAAGCCAGCCAAAGAAGGAAACTTTGCCTTTTTAAGCATAATTTTTCTAAGTCTTTGAAACAAATACAATTTTAGCATCATGAGAAGGAAACAGAAGGGATCAGAGTAAAAATATTGATGTCAGCACCCCTAAATGGGAAATTCATCCATTTAAGTTCCAGGAAGTGGTCTGTCAAATGCTCAATTCAGCATCCTTTTATTCCCAAGAGAGGTTTTGGCTGTGTGATTCTCATCCCATATCTTACCCATTACTGAGATAAGGTAAGGGCATAGGTAGCTGTTGTAGCTGGCCATTTCCAGGTAGAAACACTTTGTTGTGATGATGCTTTCTCCTTATGTATCAGAGCAGAAAACCTGACAGCTATTTTATCGTGGAATTTTTTTCTCAATGGTTGTTATGCCCACTCACTTTTCTACCCTTTTATTTCACCTCTTTACTCTGTTATTTTGGTTTGGTTCCCATTCAACTGTTCTTGGTGGAAAACCACTTGGAAACAGCATTTTGGTTGTTTTGAAATTATATTGCTGTGTTTATCCTGGAAACTAGCAATTTTGCTAACTCTTATTTGGTAAGTATCTTGTGAGCAACAAAGTGATCATATAGAGAATTGTATTTATGACTCAGGGATTTTAAGAAATTCACTGTGGTGCAAAAACGGCTTAAAATCACTGTACCTAAATGAACATTTCCAACCATTTTTTTCTTCTTACTAGCCCCACAAAAGTTTCCTCAAGGCATTTCCATAAACAAGACTAAGAAGACATCCAAGGAAGCCCTTTGTTGACCATTGAGAAGCAGTTAGGCCAAACCCATTCTGTGCAAGACGCTCAGGCTGTGGGACTCTTGCACTATGTTAGACTGTCTGAGCCACTGAATTGCTCAGTAATGCACAGGAACTGACCCCTGGAATAGAGATAACTACACTCTTTCTAAGCTTGGACCCAGAACACAAGCCACTGCAAAATGCAACAATAAGCTGAGAATTACTTCTCTTTATTTGCTTTTTCTCATGATTAAAAGATTGAAACATGCCCTTATACATCTGACCAGAGTGAATCAGGCCAGCTGAGCAGGTGTAGTCTCGCAAACACCATTCAGTGTGGATCCTGAAGAAAATCTCCTCTGAAGTATATTGAAAAGCTGCATAAATAAATCTTGTAAAGGCTGCCATCTGGCCATAGTGGCCCACATGCATGTATCTCGATGGGATGGGAAAAGAGTGAATGCTGTTTTCCTTGGTTACTGCAGAAGCTTTAAGCAGAGTTTCAGTTCTCGTATTGTACGCTCCAGCTGCCATCATGGTGGTGCAGGGTCTGTGGCACCATCAGTCACAAGGAATCACAAACATTCCCTGAAATGAGAAGCATTGTAAATAAAGCCAGCCCTAGAAAGCATTCAAAACTTAATAACCCTGCCTACTCTGTACAGATATTTGTAAGACCACTTCTATGGAGGAACCAGTGTCTGTGACACTGCTGGACATATGGGGGAAAACAAAGAAGCAAGAATATAAGGAAAAGAGCAAGCAAGCGAGGAAAACCTTCCAGCTGGGTAGGTGTTTAAGGGTGATGGCTTCCAAACACTGTCAGCAGATCACTGACACTTTACAGTGCTATCACATAAAGTCAATTGAACCAAATGGTCTTGATCTCATTTTTTACTAAAAGTCTGATGAGAAAATTGTTGTGAAATGGTGATGGCTGACTCTGCTAAATCAATGCAGTACAGCTGGAGCCTGTTTCAGGGGTAATGAGCTGAGAAATGGCAAAGAAGATAGAAACTGTGTTTGATCTTGATTCAACAACAGCTCTTTCTCTTCTTCTGCTGTATCATCTTCTTCATGACTGGTCTGTTTCCATTCCCTTTGCTCAGCCCTAATGAGTGATGCTGAATTCTTTTCACTGTGTCACCGCTGTTGTCTTCCAGTTTGCTTCTCTTTTCTGTTATTACACCATTATTAACATGCATTAAATGGCTGCTCAGATGTCTTGCAGCAATCTTCTATACAGACTGGATACTAAAATCTTTATTTTATTTAACATGTTTAGACATATCTGTGTTCCTTAAATGTATTTTGTCTTCTTCCAGATAAATCACACTACAACATGTTAATCTCAAAGTGAAAGGTCTGTCTATCAGATTAAGCAAATAACACCAAGAGCATTGAAAATTAGAGGGAGTGGCTTTGTCCTGCATAGAAAGTGGAGAGGGTGAGCTAACTTCCCTTCACAATGCAAAATCTGAAATCTCATTTCACATCTCATTTCCGATGCTCCCTGTTTGGGGACTCTTCTCAGAAACAGAAGCTGTACTGGCAGAAAATTGGAGAAGACAGAAACTTATTGACTTCAAAATTTTATAAACAGCTGGGAAAAAACCCACAGATGAGCAAAAAATAAGTATTGTTCCCCCATGACCATAATTTTTCTGCTCTGATATTGTCATAATAAAACCTACCCATTGGCTGCCACTGGTGATGCTAAAATCCCTTGGGAATGGATAATTCCATCTGGTAGCTTTTTTGCTGTCATTTGGGTTTATGCACTTGGTCGTCTCATGTTGGACCTCTTTGTGGCCAGTCACCTAATGCCAAAATCTCGAAACTTGTGGTTTAAGCCTCTATTTCAGTCTACACTTCAGCCACTTAAGACATGCTGTGGTGTTTAAGATGGGATGAGTAACTCTGATGTCTCTGCATCCTGCCTCTGCTTTGGCACAGTGTTTATGAAAACATCCCTCCTCTCAGAAGACGTTGCCCTGGGGCATATACAGCCTGAGGACAGCAGGTCTGACATGCTGACAGGATAACTGGAGCTCTCCCATGTGAGTGTGGCTGAGTAATGCTGCCCCTCCTCCAAGAAGCAGGGCAAAAAGTTGAACCCACATATTTTGGAGCTGCAAGGTGTTAAGGCAAAATACAGGGAAGTTTGATAACCCCTTAAAATCATATAGCCTTATGCTGTTTGCTTTATTCCCAGGCAGGAGCATAAGACAGGCAAAGTTACATCTTGAACACATAGGTCCAACTTTGTATTTGGATGTAAGTGTACGCAGTCACGTTGCTACCAGTCAGGTAACCAGTACCTCCTTTTTACTTCCACCAGAGAAGACTTACCAAAGTCCCTCCTATTGGGTTTCTCCTTTCCTCTCTTCCCTGCTCCTCCTGCTTTTTTATGTGCTTCTTTGCTATTTCAAGGCCTTATGTGTAGATTTGCTTCTGAGCATTTGCACTTAGAATCACAGAATCATAGAATGGTTTGGATTGAACGGGACCTTAAAGATCACCCAGTTATAACCTCCCTGCCATGGACAGGGACACCTTCAACTGGATCAGGTTGCTCAAAGCACCATCCAACCTGACCTTGAACACTGCTAGGGATGGAGCATCCACCACTTCCCTGGGTAACCTGTGTCAGTGTCACACCACCCTCACAGTAAAAAAATTCTTCCTAATATCTAATCTAAATCTTCCCTCTTTCAGCTTAAAATCATTATACCTTTTCCTTCCGCTGCATTCACTGAAAAAGGACCTCTCCCCACCTTTCCTTTGTTATTGGTTTTATTGTGATAACACCCAAAGTCCTGGCTGTAGACAAAGTCTCTGCTGTCACAAACCACTTCACTGTTTTTTCATTTCCAGGGCTCATGTGGACACTGGGACATTGAATGATCTGCAAGGTTTCTGAAGGAAACATAGTCATAAACCCCAAGACAATACCAGCATTTTCTGTGTTTTTCACAAACTTCATAAAAGCTGCATCAGCCAAAATTATTTATAGTCCTTGGCACTGCGCTCTTTTGGTTTGGACCCAGTCCTTCCAGTTTGCCTGTGACATGAAGTTTGGTGGTTTCAGCACAGTTTAAGAGCCAGAGATTTCTGATCCCAACTGCCCTACTAATCCTTTGTGTGGCCCTGAGCAAAGCAATGAACCTCTCTCGGTGTGCCAGCCTCCCCATCTGCAGCTGGAGTTTGTAGCTAGTCCCTGCTAACCTCCATCCTCTGGGCATTGAAAAGACCAATTAATTCACATGTGTGAGGAGCTTTTGATGCAGAGAGTGCTTAATAAGTGCTAAGTGTGATAGGGATGATTAAGACCATCTACAAAGCTTGTGCATGAGGTTGTTACTTTGAAAGCCTTTGTAAAGTGAGAAAAAGACAAGGCAAAAGGCAACCTTTTCTTGAAAGAAAAGACAGATTGAGGGAAGAACTTCCCAGGGCAGGAACTAAGCTGGAAGGGTCATTTGGGAGCCTTTCAGCCCCGAAACTGCCTGACCCACAGGCTCTGGGCATGAATACGGGAGCTTGCACACGTACAAATGACTCCTGTGGTTAAGAGGCCTGAGGAGTAACTGAAGAGGCTCTGAGGCTGGAGCAGGATGCACGAGTGTACCTGGATGGGGGATGGTGTGCACTCCTTGCCTGTGGCAGACTCAGATTTCATGGAAGTTATAATTTTGCCTGCTGCCACCACTAGATCCTAATAACCAAAACGAGAAGGGAATTTTTACACCATCCGAGGCATTCCTGGTCCCCCTCTGCACCTAGTGAAAACTTAATAGCGTGAGAAAATGCCTTCCTGTAGTGTGCTGTAAACCACATGCAGAACAGGAGCAGATGGAGGGGGCTTGTCCTCCACCAGATCGAGAGGCTCGTCTGAGATGCTCCCTGCCAAAGGAGGGAAGCAGAAAGAAACGGCACCTTTGCAGGATACAGCCTTTAGTCAATGAGAGCAAAGGCAGCAGAAATTGCAGAGGCTGTGGGGTAATAACTCTTGGTGCTCAAAGGAATATAAGCAAAGGGAGAGGGAGAGTTGCTTTTCCAAAGCCTTTCCCCCATACAGATGGTAGCAGTTAAGATTCCTACAGGAGCCAGGAGCTGCAAAGTTAACACATCTGGAAGTTTCCTGATGCCTGGAGTCAGGCAGTGCAAAACAATGCTCGCTGGGCTGAGCAGGCTCTGCTCGGGTTCTTTTATTGCACTTGGAGTGATTTCAAGCTCTGCTCTGTGATTAATTACACTTTTAAAAATAAAGTTCAAAACACTTCCCAGGAAGCTGGGAAAGGCAGAGTGCTTCAGTGGCACCAGAAGCTCTGTGCAGTTTTCATTACAGTGGTCCCAAATACAGCTTGCATTAGCAAGAGCATAACCTGTCATAAGATCTTGCAATCCCATTTCATTGCAGAGAGAGTAGCAAATGATATGGTGTCTCTCCTCCTCCTCTCAAGCATCTTCAACATCTGCCAGACACTGGCCAGGGTTTCTCCTACCATCTTGCTTGTGCAGTTAAGTCTGGGGCCAGGGCAAGACTATAACTGTCATCTGTCTCATGGAAATTATGGTAAGGAAGAGCCTTGTAGCTTCCTAGTGTTCTCCTGCTCATCTGTCCCAGGGCCAGCCTCACTCTAATCCTTAAAAAAGAAAAGAGAATCTTTCAGGAGAAGGCAAAAAAAAAATCTCAGAGGACTGGAGCTGCAGTAAGAGAGGTTCTTGTCACCTTATAATGATTCTGGAGAGGTCAGAGGTAAAATTGAGAAAAGGAGGATCGTGGGTACTTTTTATTAAGGTGGAAGAAGGCTTGATCTCTTTGCTCTAAAAACAAATATATATTTGTGTTAGAGGTGCTGTTACTAATGTTGGAGGTGCTCGAATTACAATACAAGAGAGGAATTGGTGTGAAATGAGTGGAGACCTGGAAATCAGGGTCATGGTAACTCATTAACATGTAATGAAAGGGTCTGTGAAAGGCTGTTGCACATCCCTTACAATGCCTGAGGGGCATCTACATGAGATAGCATGAACTAAAACTCACACACCTACAAACAAGTCCCCTTGCAGCTAATCACTCACATGCACAAAGCGTGCACAAGGCACTTTAACACTGCTAACACCCAAAGATGCTGCAGAAGCTGATGACATACCTGGCTCACAACGTTAGCTCTGTGCTAGCGTTGTCTTCACTGCAAAAGACAAAGGCTGGTTTTTGTACTAAGGTCAGCAGGACAAACAACAGAAGATATGCTGAACCAATGGGAAATATCACAGACAAGCAGCGAGCAGGGGAGCAGGGACGTGCTTGTCTTGGCAGTCTCCACATGTGGGACAGCACAGCGCACACAAGCTTCTAGGATGGGTTATGCCAAAGCAATGCAAAACCCACAGGGCCCTGCTGCCACGAGACATTGCTGCACACCGCATGCTGAAGTGGAAAAGAGGTTGCAGATACATGAGAACCAGACAGAAGATTCATAGTCCTGTGAGCCTGTGGTGGGCTCTTGTCATCCCTGGGCTTCCGGCATTTACCTCCTCTATCTGTTATGTCTGAAAAACACCAAGATCAGTCACCATCGAGTGCGCTGTTGGTTTATTTTACGACACAAGCAGAGTGCTGCTCCCTTTCTCCTCCACCCCTTCGCTTCCTCTGCTACATTGCTTTTGCATCTTGTCTCAAGTTAGGACCTGATTAAGCAATAATTTAACTACTTGCTAAATTTTAAGACACTGCAAGTCATTGTGTTGCAATCACAGCTTACTGTATGTAAAGCTCATCACGTGTGCCACCACTGGCAGAAGAGTTGCATGCTATGAAATGCTGGGACATGGATGTACCTCCCCTGCAGGAGCTGCTCGAGAGTGATCTCTTCCAAGCTCCTACCTCCAAAGCTTTTTTGGCTACGGCACCACCAAGCAAATGAGTCGGCTGGCGGAGCTCTGGGCTGCTGTTTGCAGAGTTACTGTATTATTTCAGGGTTTATATGCACCTCCCATCTCTTTTGTAATCTCAGCTTGGCTCTTTGCTTCATCTGGGAGCTCTTTGCTCTGTTTTTGTAGGGCACCAAGCACCCTAGGGCTGAGCATGGGGTCAGTGTCCCAGCAGATACCTGCAGGGCTGTGCAGCTGACTGGAATGCCATCAGAGAGCATGACTGAATGGCACAGCATGTATGGCAGGCTGTGTGGTCACTGCTTACAAATAGTTTCCTCATTATAGAACAGTTTATTTTTAGCTATTTATCCATCATGTATGGATGCCATGAGGTGAGGTCTAGAGACTAAGGGCCCTTGGATGGCCAACACTACTTCAGAAATAGTTTTCTGCTGCAAAGGTCCCAGCTGAGGGTACTCATAGAAGGACGTACTCAATTCAGCACCACTGAAGGGTCTGGCTCTGATTTTTCTTCCCTGACATTCCCTCAGCTGGATTTTTGTGTGCTCGTCCAGCAGCAGGGCTACACCACCAAGGGACGCCAGCCAGCAGGTACCTGCTATGTGTAGGTACAGCACCATGCAGTGCTGAGCCTGTGGGTGCTGCCATACTACATGGTATAAATAACACCAGAGACTGCTTTGAAATCAGGGTTCTCAGCTGTTAGCTTACTTCTCTCTCTCTAGTTCATCCCTTGTGTACTCTTTTCCTTTACCTGCAGCCCGGAAGGCTTGAGTCTCTGTGGATTGAGGCTATATTGTATGCTGCTTTGCATATATATCAAATAATAAATTAACAAGGAAGGGATTTTCCTGAGACTGATCAAGCTTCTTACCAGAGGCATATATCAGCAATCACTGTACCCATGTAAAATTACAGGTGGAGCAAGCCCGCACATGGTAATACTGTGCTTTGCGAGCAAGAAATTACCATTCTGGTTTGGTTTTTCTGTTTCATTTTCCTCTTAGGAATTTCTTTCTGCTTCCATGCTTTAACTTTTGACCAAATTTCATACTACATGGAGCAGAGGAATACGCGTGGGAAATATTAGGCTGGCTGCTCTCCTGGCTCTGCCGCACACCCTCCCCTCCCACCACCCAAGCGTGAAGCCCTTCCCATTGCTCACCAAAGTCGGTGTCACACATTTCACCTGTGAGTCACAAATATGCCTGACTGTTCATGTTGTGGCTTGTAAATAATTCGTGCTTGTTCAGAGAGGGTTTTTTTCCCTTTCCCCTGCTCCTTCTGATTCAGCTGGTTTAGATGGCCAGTGGCTTCCTTGGTTGCTCACGCTGTGGTTAGTCAGAGCCCTGCTATTCATTCACTGTCCTTCCAGGTGTGGGGAAAGGACAAGCTGACAGAGACAAGTGTTTGATAATCAGGGACAGACAAGTTGCTCTGGAGACAGTAGATCACTGTGCGATTTCATGGCATATCAGAAGGGAGCTCAAGCCCTGCTGGTACCATCTGCCTAAGCTTTTCATGCAGGAGGTGCTAAAAAGGGATCCTGGAACTTTAGGAATAAGCATGACTTGTAAGTGATCACCTACACAACAGGGAAAGAGGCTCTGCTAGCTGTGTTGGAAGGTGAGGATCTACTGAGCAGGAAACGTTCACGAAGTTCTTTGAGAAATAAAGTTCTTCTTCTTAGCTTGACTGAGGAGAACTGGTGCCTCTTGCCACATCTGTCCTTCAGATGTGTGGGGTTAGTGTGGCTATGGGTATCCGTGGCAGGGGAAGGTATAATTCCTGGTCTATTTGATGAGGGTTGGCTGCTGCAGAAAGAGAGGAAGAGAAGACAGGCAGTGGGGCTTGTTTGGTCTCTCTGAGGCTTGTTCGGTCTCTCACTGGGGATTGTATGGCCAGACCCTGGGTACGGCAGAAGAGGTTATCAAATAGACAAGATTGAATTGAATGGGCAAGATGCCATCCCTTTCTCTAGCAGGGACCAGATCACCCAGGGGAGAGTCCGAGAATGGAGCAAACACGCAGCATTACCCATTGCAAATGGTTTGCATCTCTGGGACTCACTATGTCTTTTACATTTCTCTGTATTCAGCCAAGTTCAGGGCATTTGGGAACCTTGCCTCCAGCTGCAGAACCTGCCTTCATACATACACAGGCCATGCTGGGATCTGACAAATGCTGACCCTAAAAAGCCCCCCTGACATCCACCAAAGTTATTCCTGTCTCCTGTTTTCAGGAAGGTCTGCTGCCTTCTTACCGACAGCAATGAGAGTCCTTCCACCACAGCACGCAGAAAGGAGATACCCTAACCACGCACTTATATTTTTTTTCCTGGATGTTTACCTGGGATTGCAGCCAGATGGGCACTGAAAACAGGTTTCTGAGACCAGAATTTGGGACCGTGATAATCTAATCTGACCTGCTGTGTAACCCAGGTCAGGGAGTTTAACATGGCAATTCCTGCAAGGGAAGGAATTAGTCTTCCTGGCTGTGCTGTGAACTCTGCTCAGCCCCGCAGTTTGTGGTTGAATTAGCTATATTCAGTCTCGGTCTGAAGCAATGATGAGTTTTCATCTCTCTTGGTGGATAAAGGTCTGGTTTGTTGCATTAAATTTTCTCTCCAGCTACATTCAAGAGATACTCAACAATTAAATTACATTAGAGGAACTATGCTCCACATTATAGAGGTATAATTTGGATGTGTATAAATATATTGTGCCACTAATGGTTTAACCCTGCACATTCTTGAGTTAAAAAAGGTGGTGATTACAACTGTGGTGATTTCCTGAAGATGACTCTGTTATTTGTGCACACAGTGGTGATTCAGAGGCTGTAGGAGTTGGGTGCAAATAATACAAAAGGAAGTTTATGACTTTCTACTTCCCTTTACCCTCTGACCCAGCTTCTCTCCTGTCTTCACTTCTGATATTAGTTTGGTTGCATGAAGAATGGTGAGAAGATGCTGGCTATGTTTCATGGGATATCCACTTGTGAAAACTGAATCATATTCTCCCGAAAGAAGTGATTTTACCAGAGTATCTGGTCTCTTGCATAATGTGAGAAAGGTAAATAAGTTGCAGAAAGGACAAGCTTCGGAGATCTCAATCTGACCCCACCAAGTATTAAGTGACCATTGGGCAATCACTCTTGGCTGGAGTATTTCTAGCAGAAAGATGCTCCACATACTTCATCTTGCCTTCCTCTCAAAATAAATGTGTTGATATGGAAATACATCACCTTGAATATACAGCCTTATGTGCATGTTTTGCGTATATCTATGTGCATATTTACTTGAATAGTATATACAAAGAGATCCCTGCATATACCCGAGCTACTTCAGTCTGAACCAAGAGCTGTCAGTGCCTCATAGATTCCAGCAGAGGTGATAAGTGTGTGCACATACACACACATACACATACGTGCAGCAGCTTTCCCTGTTTTCCTGCCAAAGACATGGATCCTTGTGGTGCTTAGGGAAATTGTTTAGTGGTGTAGTTTGCAGCACTAGGTTAAGTGTTGGGCTTGATGTTCTTAAAAGTCTTTTCCGACATAACCGATTCTATGATTCTATGCCCTGTGCCTTTGAGCAGCAGGGAACGGGGGTTTCCATCAGTTGGGGCTGGACAGACCAAAGAGGGAGGCAGGCATAAAGCAAAGCTATCCTGATTTGGAAGGAGGAAAAATTCCTACTTCACTAAATATACAGAGTGCCTGATACTGCCCTTAGTACAGCTGTGTTCTTTTGTGTCACTGGTAGAATGTGGTCCATAGAGCTAGATGATGTATTTTCTTCTGGTCATCTCTAGCTGCAGATTCAGTCATTTACCTGTGTAAAACTCATTTTATTCCCATAAAGAAAGGTTGCATTTTCCCTAGGAGGTCAGCAGTGCTCCATTTGTGGCCTTTGGCGTCTGTACAAGCATCTGAGAACACAAGCCTACTGCCATTTAGTTTAAATTACTAAAGCAGCAATCTTCCCTCCACCAAGGCCAGCAAACTGAAAAAAGGCTGAAGCCTTCCAGAGAAGTTTTAAACTTCCGGGCCAAAGAACCGGAGAAGGAGCCTGCAACAAAAACCAGGTGGATGCCTTCTGCTTTCACATTTGTCCTCTTCCTCCTTCTTCTAATGCTTCATCTCATTTCCTTTTCCGTGGGCAAATGGGGTGAGTGGGTCTCAGGATGCTTGTGTCTACTGGAGTACGAGGAAATCCTGTTGCAATGTGTATCACTTAAGCTATATTTTGGTCATGTGGGTTTTATGACTTTTAAAGGAGGAAGCATCATTTTACTGACAGCTGAAAAATCCTAAATGAAACTAGGCTGCACTTTCCCCTTTTATGGCTCACTGAATAAGATCTCCTTAAAATGACAAGCTCAACTTGGAGACTACTGATCAGCTGGAATGAGTGGAAATCAAAACAATGCTCTCACTCTGGGGTAGTTTTATTCCTTGGCACCTGATGAATTTGCCCCTGTATAGAATAAATTTGAAGCCAAGATTTTTTCTGGAGCTCTGAGATCACAACTTTGGCTCTTCATACATTTTCTTTCCTTAACAGCGTTTTATTTTTCGTGATATTAAATCAATAAGCAAGGAGCTTGTGGAGACCTGCTCACACAGTGAACTTGGAGAATGGAGGGGAAAACCCAAACCAGTATTACTGCATCATTAGTGTTGCAGAGGTTCAGATAACAACTATGGCTGCTGGATATTTAGGCTCTGCATTCAACCCACCTTTCCTGGCTCCCTTTACAGCTCACGTTTAAATAACAAGCACTTTCTCTTTCCCAAGGCTTTTCCTTAATTGGATTTTTGTTGTACTTTTTTTCCTTCTCATGTGTGGTTTAAGAAACTGTAAAAAAATAGCTTGGAGGAACCAAAAAGAATCAGCACTCCAGAGAATTTCAGGCATGAATTACACAGCTTTCCTAAAAAGCCGTTTTGCCTCTTACTAAAAGAGTGGAGAGGGGAGATGGGAGGCATTTTGTTCTGCATGAGTCAGAGATGAACATGAAATGCAAGTTTAATTCAGGAATTGGGGCCAGTTTCTTCTCTGAAACCAACATCCCAGGAGATAGGTCAATATTGCTATCCCAGCTTTATATATGGATATGTAATAAAGCATTTACGACAACGGGAAGGGCTTTGGGAAGCAGCTGACTATTATCTGCTTTCCCCGTACTTGTTTTTCCTGGAGTCTTACTGGTCCCGTAGGATAGCAGAGCTGGGAATGGCACAGAGGCTTCTTGATTCCTGTTCCTGTTTCCGGTGGCTGAGGCCGCAATATCTGCAATAACTCCATTCATGTGGCTCAGACCATGGTCTTCACACCAGGCTGTGTAGTGCTTTATCTCATGAACAGCCATGTCCCCTGCAGCAGTGGGCACTGTCCTGCTCAAAAGGGGAGAGTGAGCACACTCGTGACTAAAACCCCCTTAACACAGCGCCTCTCCTCCTCGTCAGCCCATGCCTGGTTTTATACCCAGTTGAGAGGAGGAAAACAATGAGGGTCTTTACCTTTAGCAGCAAACCAGAGGTAGAAGTTCCTGCCCCACCACTCTCTGGCTCCTGCTGCTTCATCTTTGCTGTCTCCTCCAGGATGGCAGTCCAGCTGCAAGGCTGCGCTTATCCACAGGTCACTGAAAGCATCCCCAATGGAAATAAAAACATCCTCTTCTGCATCAGCACAGCTGATGTGGGATGGTGAGCTGCAGCAGAAGGTGAGATCAAACAGGGTGGGATGACACAAAAGGCTCTTCTGAAGCCCAGCAAGCAACACACAGGTGCTCACTGCAGTTGCAGTAGAACCCTGCAATAACATTTCAGCCAAGAAATGCATTTCAAATAATATGGCAGGCAGCTGGATATTGGACATGAGGAAATTGGAAAATATTTTGCAACTCATTGCACAGCAAGATTTCTCAGCATGGATCTCCAAGGGGGAGCTGTAAACTCTTCACAATGTGCTTGTTACCAGTACTTATGGCACTATATGCTACAGAGGTCCTTCAAAGAATTTACGCTTTTAGCCTTCTCCAAGTGAGCTGCTGACAGGCACTGTGTACAGCCTTGTCTCCCCAAGATTTCCACAGTCCCATAGGCTCAGAAATGTTTACATACATTGATCCTCATAGCACAAATGTTTACAAAAAAGCAAGAACAGCGCTTTTTCTGCTGTTTTGCCAGTTTTCAAAATGCACTGGTCACCAATTATCACAGTTTTTGAAGAAGCAGTCACTCACAGGCCTTGAGTCAGAAATGCTGCAGAGGCACTGAGGAAGGGATGGCGAGATTTTTCTCAAGCTGTGCCAGTCATTACAATGGCAGCTGGATCCAGGCCTGAACTCCTGGGTTTGGGGATGCAGTAACATCCCTCTATGTAAATAACAACAGTGACTCTGCAGGTATCCTGAAGTCACTGAGTGCTAGAGGGTTTTCTTCTCTCTTTCCAGAAGATTGCAGCATCGTGCTGTACTGGAGTTGTAGCCACTGGCATTAGGACTGCTGCCAGAGATCAGGAGACATGCTGATTTCCACTCTAGTTTTCTGCACTTCGTTACCTTATAAAAGAAGCAATCAGCTTTCTTGCAAGAGAACAGAGCTTTGCATTATTGCAACATTTTTTACTTCCAAACTGCTTCATATACATTAAATGATGCATCCTCACAATACACCTCTAGGGGGCTGTGGCTGTGTTTTATCTTAATTTTATAGATGTATTTAATCAAGCAAACAGGAAACTTGTTTCTCATCAAATCTCCATTTTCTGGCCCTCAGGATAGACCTGCAGGTAAAGTCCCATCTTCTCTGTGGCTTGGGTTTGGTCTCTAATCAGTCTGTGATGGCATCGCTACAGATTATTCTCGCCCAGAGAATAATCTGGGGGCAAGCTGCAAATGCCAGCATCAGGCTGCAGAGTGCCTGCATATCACAGTTTTACCTTCAAGTGTAAATGTTTAATCTCATAGACTTTTGTAACCTTCTCCTCTCAGCCTGATGTACACAGTGCACAGCGTTTTGCAACCATAGCTCATTCTTTCTGACCAAACAGCTTATTCTAAAGGCATCTATTTTCTCTAGCTTTTGGCCTCACAGGCCAAAAGAAAATGAGCTGGTGATAAAATGTGGTCATATCAATCATCAATCTCTCCCAAAGCATCTTTTCAGGGTTCATTAACTGTATATACTCAACAGTGAAGAACAGCTATGAACATTGGGGAAGGGGTAGGAGAATGAGTGAACGGGACCCCTGACCCTGAAGGAGACCAAAATGCCCCAAGCACTGCCAGGCTGCTGCTGGGAGCCTGGTGTTCCTACTCCTTCACCCAGGGCAGATTTCACACTCTTGAGAGGATCTAAATAATTTTTAGTGACTGCTCCGTGTCTTCTCACTTGCCCATCCTACATCAGCGTATTCACATGTCCATACGCAAAACTTTTTAAATTTTAGTTCTTTTAATTTTAGTAAATAAACCTAGCCATCTGACCACTGATTGAAGCTCCCAAATAACATTATTTTTGAGCAAGTGCACTCACTTTTTACTTTATGCTGCACTGTAATTTTCATGGTGGTTGGAAAGGTAAATGAATCACCAAGGCTACAGCTTGGAGTCCCATCCCAATTGTTCGTACCTCGTGGTCAGGATACACTGCAGCAAAACACGTGGGACTCATTTTCATATTGCATTTCCCAGGGGCTGCAAAAGCCCCCTGACTGTTCCCAATGCTTTCATGAGGAAGCTAGACTGCTTGTTCTCTGTGCCTTATGTGTTTAAGGCCCTTAAACATGAGATTTTGAAAAAGGTCAATGACTCATTTCAAAGGAACACTCCCCCTTCCCCCTACGGGATTGTAGTTCCTGATTGTCAGAGACCCTTTAATCTGAACATCATGGTGCATCTGCTGAGAGGTTAAATCCATGAATACTGTCCTGATTTCTATTTAACATTCAGAGGTCAAACATCACATCTGAAAACATGACACTAGTGTTGTCCTTGCTCCCGTACCAGCCTACATGATTAACAAATATATCCATATGTGTTTGTACAGAACATAAGACAAATAAAGCCTGGATTTCCCAAAGAGTAGCCACAGCAGAGTCAATGAACTTGTAAATATCAATGGAAAACTTCTCCACATCAGTGGATTTCTTGCTTATGGAAGACCACTTGTATGTCTGGATTTCCTACCACTGTTAAGAGTTGTGGCTGTAGTCCTACATGAATTGGTTTTCAGTGTTTTAACTGCAGCTAAGCATTAGGCAGGCAAGATAGTGCAAGCCACATGGACTGAGCTAGTCTGTGATCTCATCCCATTACACAATAGTTTTAGGAGCCCCAGTGGTGTAACGTTGCACAAAATAAGCTCCAAGGAGTTTGGGGGTTATAGACAGTCATGAGGAATCGCTTTATGTCGTGGGAGAAAAAAGTGGGAATGAAGGGTAGTTCGAAGCCCAGATTACCATAAGACCAGCAAAACACATTCCTATAGCCTGCAAATGTGTGAAGACATCATACTTGGCTCATGTCCTTTTCTCTTGCCTGTAGCAGCCACAGCTTCAGTCTTGTTTTATTTGCGCTACATCAGTGTCTCAATAAAATGTGACTGCAGGGCCTTATCCTCACCTAGTAGACTCATCTGTGTGAATGCCAGCAGCTCTCTCCTGGGCAGTGAACACTGTTTCCATTACATTATCTTTTCTGTTTATTGACTTCTTTCCTCCCTCAAAGGTGTTTGCATTTCAACCATAAAACATGCTCAGATTCAAACTTGTTCTGAAGCTGGTCTCCTCCAAACGATTCATATTTTAAGCTTCTATTCAGTTTTCCCATAAAATCAATATGTCTATTTGTAGGGAAGCACTGTGAAGAGCAGGCTGGACTTAACTCTGCCAAATTCAGTTTGGATTTATATCAGCACTGAATGCCTGCTGGGGGGGTGAGGCAATGGCCGGCTGAAAGCTGAGGGAAGAATCCAGGACCTGGGGGAGATGAGATGACACTATAAAAGCAAGAGAGAAAACAAGGCTTTGCAAAATGGGGTTTCCACTAATAAAAGGAAGGTGCAGAAAGGAACAGTACTATTAAACTCCCCCTCTCAGGAACTGCTACCCAAAACATTTTGCCTTCCAAGCCTTTGCCAGTCTTTTTGTTTCAGAGCTCCTCTGCTCTTTCAGGGTTGACTCCTGGGTCTCTCCCTGCTGCTGAGGGTGGGGATGACCTGGATGCCCTTGCTGATGCCTGCACCTACTTCTGCTGCCTCTGTTCATGTGTTTCCTCTCTGAATGGTTTCAGTCAAAATAAGTCAAATTGCTGCAGTCCCATGGTTTAAACTCTTTAGATTGCCACTACTAAAACCCATTGAGAAGCAACTACCCAAGCACATGAGTGAGCTGACCTGAGTGCACAGGTCCTTAGAAAAAAACCCAACCCTAAGGTGTTTTAAGAAACTACATTATTCTAACAGTTCAGATTTTAGAAAAATGCTAATGCCAGATTTGCTGTCATGCCCAAAGCATTGCCAGGAGGACTAACACATTGGTCAGGAGGAAAGCTCATTGTAAACCAGTCAGGAATCTCACATATTTTTCCTACTCAAACAGCTGCCCAGCATTTTAAGCAATTGCCATTTCAAGATTGGATTTCAGGATCTGATTAGAGATTATTTTCATCAACTACTGCATATTATCTGCTTTTTTTTTCTGCTGTTTGACTGGATTTTTGATGGTGTCTCATATTTTTACTGGGCTTTGCCCTTTGCCATGGTGAACACAGTCTTTAAAAGAAACTTTACTCCCATCTGTGTGCTCAGTTCTTTGCAGAGCTTCCATGTTTCCCAAAATGTATCCTAATGTCTCTTCCGTACGTCCCTGGGAGCCTTCGTGCAGCAGCCTCCTGTGGTTGCTTTAGTTATCTGTGTACTTTTCTCCTTGAATCGGATGACTTCTCCCTTCCTAGAAAGATTACACAAACTGTTCCCTACCCAGACACCATGAGTCTTTCCACCCCCAGCAATTGCCACACAGCTCCTTGCTGAGCTTCTCTTTCCATAAAAAATACATGCCCAGATTTCTCAAATGCTTGGTCATCTTCCTTGATTCGGATGTCAATGACCTCTGTTATGACACTGATGTCATTTTAAACAAATACATGCTGGATTCAGCTGGAATCCCATTTAATAACTTTTTTCTTATTATACGAATAGAAATGTATACTGTAGTCCTTTGTGGGTGGAGCAGTGAAATTGCCACAGTGTTTTTTGAGTCCTGTTAAGATCTCTGACCTGATTTAACACAGGCAAGCTCACATAGCCTCTTACTCAGCATTTTCCATGGATGGGATGCAGGTGAACTACGTACATGGAGCTTGTAGGTTTGTGCCATGTGTGAGGAGACAGGGAAAGGAGAGGAGGGAATTCATTCCACCTAACTGAGGTGCTGTAGTTATAACCCTAATTACCCAGTCTCTTTCTTTAATCACTCTTTAACGTAATTCCCTTTGCTCTGTTAATTTTTCCCATGTCTCTCCCTACAACTCTGGTACAAGAATAGCTTCACTGTAAATGTGGTGACTCAAGCAAAAGCACAGTATATGGGATCATCTTCGCAGTAGCAATCACCTTCGTGGGCGTGATAACAAACGCGAGATTCTCATGCTCAGGCCAATGGAATCCAGTGGAAAAAATGAGATCAGGAGCAGAAGCATATGAGATCAATTCCAATTTTACCAGTAAAGCATCAGTTACTGAGTTCAGAGAATTCAGTTTTCTCCACAGAAGAGTTTCCTCCAAAAGATGGTCTACTTTATGTCTATAATGATGTTGTTTTCAGTGTCTCTCTCCCTGTGGAAAGGCAGATTGTCTCATGTTGCTTTATATGGCCAATAATACATGCATCCTTGAGAAAGAAATAAACTTCTCACATCTCCTCTACCCTTACTGGATCTGAGGACTGAAGCTTCCTCCCTATTTAAGATGTATGCTACAGCTGCAATACAGTACTGCTGTGTTTATAACCCAGGGGCAGCTGCCTTCCCACCCCTCTGTCTTCTGGAGTTCCTCTGTTGTCCCATGTCCTGACCTGCTTGCTCTCTTCCCACATGCATGAGCATCCTCCTTCACCCACCCTCACTGTGTGGGTAGCTCATGGCTGTGCCATACTTCAATGTTTGTCTTGCAAGTTATATAGTTCATAGAATCATAGAAGTGCCCAATTTGGAAAGGATCTCGGAAGACCGGCTGGTTCAAGATTTTGTAGGAAAGGGAAGGTAGATGAGATCATCTTGCACCCTGTCCAATAGCATCTTGAAAACTTTCTCCAATGGGGGCTCTATCATGTCCCTGGGAATGCGATCCAGTGATTGATTCTTCTCACTCTAAAATATTTCTTTCTTATATTGTGATGAAGTGTCTCCTGCTGCAACTTGTACACTTTGTCCCTTTTCTTTTCCTTGTGACTTTTTGTGAAGAGAGACTCCCCATCCTCTTTGCAGCCACCCTATAAGTACTGGAATACTGTGATGTGATCCCTCCTGAGCCTTCTCCAGGGAGAAGGGACCTAATTCCTTCAGCCTTTCTGCAAAACTCCTGTGTTCACAGTGTCTCCTGCACATATATGCTGTCCAAGAGATCTCTTTGCACAGTCTGTATTTACTGCCCGTGACCCTGCTGCTCTCCCATGTCTGTATTCTGTGGCCCATATTTACACCCTGTGACGTCCAAGGCCTTGCTGTCTGTTTGTAGTTTTGTCTTCCAACATCTGTTGCTCAGTGTACCTTTGCTCTTGGATTCAAAGATTAAAACGAAATGTAGTCATAAGCGGAAGACAGAAAAAAACACAAGTGAAACAAGACACCTATATCCTTGCTCACTTCTGCTGATGTCCTTGATATGAATTGATCTTTCCCTCCCTCTTGATACGCAGCCAGTGGACCCTTTGTACTGTGTGGGATGCAGAGATCAAAACAAGCAGATTTAATGAGCTCATTTCTAACAATATTTTGAAGGTGTCTTTTTCTAGTGTATATCTCCTAAATTTTCTCCAGCTATACATCGCATTTCTCTCATTAGAAACATGTTCTTCCAGTCAGGCCACTGACATTGCAAAGAAAGTTACTGCCCTCACTTGGATGCTGAAGCATAATTTGAGGTGCATAAATTTACGTAAACACACACAAAGTTAAAGCTCTCAAACATGCATTGACCATTTTAGCCCAAGCAGCTCACTGACATTCAGGATCTTGTAGAACATTTCAGTTACAGAGAGGAAACTGAAGAGTCCAAACATTTTTATACTGACCAATTTTCTGCAAGAAAGTACAAAGTCCTGCTTCCCTAAACAAAGGAGTGATAAGTTACTGTTCATGAACAACTGGCTTTATTTTAATTGCAGTTCCCAAACTGTGAGCTCTTCCCTGGTTTTCTCTCCTGTGCCCTTTCCCCGGCAGCATGTGGCTGTGATTTCTCAGGCTGTTCGCGTGCCTTTCCTACAGCTTCAGGGTTAAGGCTCTCTGCTGCTTAGTCTTGGGCTCATCCATTTCTCTGTTAGCACATCCAGAGTCCAAATGAGCGCTGGAAAAAAATGTCTTCACTGGGATCTATAGAACATCAAGTTATCAGTAACTTCCTCTGTGCTTGCATCATGCTTTTGAGGCTTCTGGTTTCTTAAAAGACCTTAATAGCATCTCACAGTAAAATTACAAAAAAGGCTGGGGAGGGCATGTTGGCTGGGAAATTTGCTCAACCTCCATCACAACTTTCTAGTTTCACAGCCAAGCTGTGCAGTGCCATCTCCTTCTCCGTGCTGGGGACCTACTGGAGAGGTGCAGCTAAGCCTCCTCCAGCGTTCCGTCACCCCATGGTTGGTTCCAAATCTTCTGGAGCTGCCAGAGCAGGCTCTCCTATAACTGCTTCCCCTGCTATTTTCCCTGAAGGTAGAGTTGCTATTTAAATACTCTCTGTCTGGCTTTTGGAGGGGCTGAAAGCAGGTCCACAAGAGGCAGATCTGACACAAGCCTCTCACAGTGAGGCTGGGCCAGGCTGGGGTCAAATGGTTTCTGCAGCCTCTGTGGTGGCTGGGGAGGAATTGCCCACAACCCCAAGCACTCAGGGAAAAGAAAATGCCAGATTTCAATCAGACTGGGGCTGCAATGAGGATAACGGTCATACTTTAAAAGAGTTTGAATTCATCAACATATGGAGTGTGCCATGCCGTCAGACTCAATTGTTGTCATTACGCATCGTCCTGCTATTTGACCTAAATCACAAATTGTTTCCTTCCATTCTGCAATGATCTGGAGCTAGAAATAAGTCAAGTTTCATGAGTCCATGAAGGGTGCGTGCTTAGAGTGTCATGCACACAAGGGTCATGCATATCCCACGCCACCACTCACCCCTCCCTGGAGCTCACAAGTGGCTGCAGAGGTGTGTAGCACCCATTGGGTGCATACACCATGGGCTGTTATTTTCAAGGCTGCAAAAAATGTGCCTTTTGTTTCCACAAAATTCAGCTGGATACAGAGTGCATCCATGGCTTTTATTATGCCTTTTTTTTTTACAATGCATTTTTGCAAAACAAATACATGTACTGTAATTGGATTCCTTTCACTTGTTTTTGATAATTTGAGTAGCTTGAGATCGTATTTCTCATTTCAAGTGGGTTTTTTTTTCTCCAGTGCTCAGCTAATTCCCATGACATGTTTCTTGACTTCTCCAGTTTGTCAGTGTATTCTAAAAAGGACACCAAAACTGCAAGAATATTTCCAGGATCAGTTTTAAGGAATTAGAGAGGCAAAATGTCTTCTCTTCTTCTACTAAACAACTTCCTTGCTTGTACAGACAGAAACTACTTTATCCTCTTCTGTCTCCTTGGGAGCTCATGTTGTGTTGCTTGTCAGGTAGGACCCCTCAATCCTTACAGTGTTACTGCTTTTCAGAGACAGCCTCATTTTGCAGATGGTCAGCTCTCTTTGCTATGAAACCTGCAGTTTTCCATCTCTCTGATTTAAAACACAGGTTGTTTGAATCGTCTCAATTTAGCTCTCTCTCCAAATGATTCCAGATTACAGCCTTGTCTTCCTCATTAATTATCATTCTGTCATTTTTTTTGTCATCTGTGGTAAATTAGATCAGCAGCTTTTCTTATATTTGCTTCCAGAACTGTGCAGAAAATGTTGACCAGCATTGAGTATATAATGAACCCTGCAGTTCATCATTAGATGATCCCCCATTGACAGTCACTTTTTGAGACCTATCAGTTAGCACGCTCATGATCCAATTAGTGTGTGCTGCATTGACATTGCATGCTGTTCTTTTTAATTGCAATGCTGCAGGAATACAAAGCTCTAAAAAGCCATATTTACCATCACTACTCAACTCTGCAGTCCTTCCAATAAAAAAATCAAAGTAGTCTGACAAAGACAGTGAACCGTGTGCTTGTCATTAATTATGTTCTTACTGTTTCCTTCTTTGGTGACTGAATCTTACTAATGAAAGTATTCCCATTATCTTGTCCGAGAGAGCATGTGTAACTGGCCTGTAGTTACATAAATAATCTTGATTTCCATGTGACTGCCTTCTCATGTGCCTATTTCCAGCTCTCTCGAACACTCCAGCTTTTCCAATGTTGAGCATCAATGTGCCAGGTTTCCTTCCTCTAACTCCTTTATGGCTCATAAGTTCAAGTTACCTGGACCTGTTGACTCTCAAATATGTTCACAATTGCACTATTAATGGACTGGGAGGCCACAGAAACCCACTGTTGTCTTTCTTGCCAATACAGAAGTATTTACTGAATGTTTTCACTTTCCTCTGCGGAGCTCCCAAAAGGAGGTTTCTGATTGCAATATTTATGAGGAAGTTACAAAGTCTGGTCCCTGTGCCAAGTTCCCATTCATGTAGGGTGTTTTTGTCTGGCTCACCCCTATCCGGATATAATCATGTTGGCAAATAAGACTGGCAGAGACTTGCTGTGATATAATCTTGTGGCCTTATGATATAATCCCTTTCACAAACTGTAGAAGATTAAAAGTGATTGGATTGATTGTTTCTCCGGGAACAGCTCAGAGAACCTCATTCCTCTAGAAGAAACTCCTTTCCAGTTTCCAGCCTAACCTTATTCATGGCTAGTTCAGAACTACTTTGCTGCATCACCATTTTCCTTTTTCTTAAACATCTTTTCCACCCCTTGCATGTGCTCCTGTGCTGTATAACAGCCATATTATACAACACAGCTTTGATAAGGTCAGTTAAAGAACCAAGGTGGTTTGATTTCTCCATGTCTAACAGACTTCGTGTTCTTCCAACCATTCAAGCTATTCTTTTCTGAACCTTCTCCTATTCAAATCCTTCTTTCCTGACCTTAGGATGACCAAATGAGGACTTATCAAGACTTTGCATAACAGTACTGATATTTCCATATTTTTTCTGGTAATGCTTCACTCAAAGCATCCCAATTCTCTCTCTTAAATTCCCTATTACATGTATTCTTGCTTCTTGTTGTGGGATGGAGACATTAAGGAGATGGCAAGAGAACTGAAAATACAACTACTTATAAGTAAGGTTAAATACTGCATTTTCCAAAATCTCCACAGTGTCTTAGGGGCCTAATCTCACTTTCATGGGTGTTTCAGCTCTGCTGTAGCGCTTAGGTATATGATGTACATGTGGATATAATATTCAAATTCTGGTAAGATCCTACCTGCATTTTTAGGTCCCTAAAACATCTGACCTTAAGCACGTGGAGTACCTCTTGAAAAGAGCTTCAGCTTTTAAATCCTTTAAATGTAATTTAAACTATCCCCTTAGAGGTCATACAATGGACATGGTGTGCAGCTCTAAGGGCACTGTACATGGAATACATCAGTAGTGACTAATCATGACTGTATGGAAAGTCTTCCAAATGTTTGACTAATAAAAACAACAGTAGAGTTTTCCTTAAATAGTCGTATACCAGGAAAAAGCTACCAGGACTTTTCCTTTGAAGACTGAAGGACAGCACACTGACAGACCTTGTTACAGAAAAGGAGCTTATGTAGTATTTTTACAGTATTGGCTTTCTTCTTTTTATGTCAAACTTACCACCTTGCAGAAAATTGTCCTTTCTCACATTTTGTGAGGATTCTGGTTTTCACACACAGAAAGCAAGCACCCAAGGCCAGCCAGGATGAGTGGAGGCAGAGGATGACCACTGTGTGAGAAAGATCTATGAATGCCCCAGTTCATCTGCCAAGGTAGGCAACTGAATGACTGTAGAATCATGAAGAAAGAATCAGGTGAGAATTTTCTGTTTTACTGACAAAGCAAGATCAAAACCAAACCAAGATATTTACATTCAAAACATACAGAATGAAATATTTCTTTACACTGTGCCTGAGTCCCTAATCTATAGGCATGTGTAGGCTGATAGAGTACATCACACAAGGGTCAGTGTACACTTGCATTTTCCTTATTTTTTTTCCCCAGGTGTCCTCTTTTGGCCCCTATTGGAAACATGGTTACAGGCCAACTGAGCCTCTGGTTGGAGCTGGCACCAGTACTTTCTATTCTTGTGAACTGTAGGTGAGCGGCTGCTCGGTTCTGGCTGTGATGCACTGTCAAACGTGGGCTGTTGACCTACTTTTAGTACTGCATAAATGAAGAAACACGACGGAGGTTTCAGTGGAGCCTTTGTTGTACCTGGCTCCTGTCCATGGCAAATCAATATTGTAGCAGGTCACTGACATCAGCTGCATTTCTGGTCACAACCAGTTTGTGTTGCCATTAATTATTTTCTCTTTGTTTTACTGTTGTGTGCAAGAATGGCTGCTGGCTTCTCCTCATCTCTGACAGCACAGCTTCATGTTACCACTAAACCAGTTTCGGAAATCGTTGGTATTTAAAATGGTGCTCCTGCTTTGCTCTCTCCATCCTTGGCTGCATAGTCTCTCTCCTGCCCTGGTGCCTTCCTGACTCTACAGTAAGCTTGTTCAGGAATTCAAACCCCAGAAATTACTCGTTATTTTTGTGGGGGTTATTGTTCCCATAGGTTAGCACCACGAGCTGGTTCACAACGAGGTCTGAGTACTATTACTGGTTCAAGGGAAACGGGGGGATGGGAAAAGGGAAAATGAGTAGACTTTTCATGAGCTGTAGTTGTTAGTTTGGTTCTGCAACATAAACTCTGCATCTGTCTGCATGGAGAGTTAATGTCTCTGTCCATACCACTTGGAGTGGAGTGGAGTGATGTTTGCTTAACACAGTCCATTGAAAGGTGATTTTGAAAAGAAGATTAATCTGTTCTTGTGTTTTCAGCTCAGGCATCCATTTCTCAGAAAAAAAGACCTTCATTAGTCATATCTACATGGAAGACATAGAGAAACCAACATTATTTTAACACATGGCTATTATAGTGATGGGGATAAGATAATTAACCAATCTGTAATTAACTTTATGGTAATATTTTTCAAGTCAGACAACCAAATCCTAGTTATGCTCTCATTAAAATATTGATATAAAGCCTTTGCTCTAATAATACTAGATATCTAATAGCAATTTCAAATAGACTAGTTCTTCAGGTTAATAAATCAACTTGCACTTCAAATTATTTTTTTCTCTTTAAAAACAGCAATCAATTATACCTTATACTACTCCTGTTAAGTCACTTAGTAGCATTATACTAGTGAAATGAGGTCCAAAGGGGGTTGACAGATTTCCCCTCCCATCATGCCTTCCCTGAGGAGGCAAAGCTGGCTGTGTTCCAACCTTGTGCACCTCTGCCTGGCACTGAAAGTTAAGCGACAGTGACCTGGGTCAGGAGTAAGATGATCAAATTTTGGTAAAAGAGTCTACGATGAAAAGCTCAGTGTGTTTGGACTCAAATAAGAAATAGGCTGGGACAGTTTATACTGAGGAATTCAGTCACCTGCAGATGGATACTTCTGAGACCCTAATGCATTTTAGAAACACTTAGGAACTTATTTTTAACTGCTATAAGGCAGAAAAGGTGAGTGGGAGCAAGATCAAACAGTACGGGGCAAGGTCCAGATTGCTGGCATTGGTGTCTGTGATGGGCTTGGGCAGGAGCTGGGTGTTACAAACTGATAGTTGACTACCAGCCTGGCACGGGCACCAAGACAGTGATCTGCTCCAGGACACTCTACTTTCCACACACCTATTCCCTTGCCAGCCAGGAAAAGCTTTATATGAGATTATGGATATGGTTACCTATGCACTCTGTTGTCTTCAATAATTTCTCACGCCACATCCTGTGTTTTCCCTCACCCTGCTCAGTTGTACTCCTCTCAAGCCATGGTCTGCTGAAGTCATTTGTCTGCAGCCCTAACACGAGGCACAAAGACGAGCAGCCAGAACGCTGAGCTGATCTGGCTGAAGATGTCCCTGCTCATTGCAGGTGGGTTGGACTAGATTACCTTTAAAGGACCCTTTCAACCTAAACCATTCTATCATTCTCTAATACTATGAGATAGTCCAGAGAAACCATGCCACAGCAGTGGCAGCTTCTTCAACATCTGAGTCAGTGCAGAAGCACCACACCTTAGGGAGGAGCCAGTAGTGCTCTCAGCAAGAGGAAAGTCAGTCTACATTTGACCTTGTCCTCAATGTGAGCAGATGAAAACTCATGTCTTTTCCTTGCCGGGGGCATTTTATATCATCCCAGCATTAGACTAAATACATAGCTAAACCAGGAAAGCAAACCCAGGTCTCCTTGCCTGCCACTGTGTGTCCTACAGTGTCCAGCTGCTGCTAACTCCTCTGAGCAAAACATCTCCTGACACTAGTGGGTTGCTGTAAGTTTGAGACTCCTTCAGGGAGGAGAGGGGAGGGTGCAGCCTAAGTCTTTTGGCTTGGTGCTGTCAAGCAAAACAACTCTCACTCCCAGTTTCTCCAACGCCTACATTTTAAGCAGCATTATCCCTGTTCCGCCTGTTCAGAGGAGTGCCGTACTCTAAAATCTGAATGCACAAAGACCTTTGAAGGTGAAAGCTCAATATCTTCCACTGTCCCAACTCTACGTTGTTTTGGGATAGCAATAAAGAGGTCTGAACCATGCAGTTTTGAGCCCCCAAATAATCTTCTTGATCTCATCCAGCCCCTGTAAGTCGTTGACTTTCTGCTCTGCCAAATCACTCCATGATTCACTTGTGATACTGCTACCTGACCTTGCTGGAGTGGCACTGGATGTAATGAATGCTTGCAAAAAGTACAAAAATTATTTCATGGAGGGCACTTGAGAAGTCTAAAGTGATACATAACCTGCAAAACAAGTTTAATGAAATGCTTTAAATTGCTGTGAGTTATGTAACCACATTAAAACAGTAGCATTAACACTAAAACACTGAACAGGAGCTAGGATTTTCCAAGCTACAATAGTGAAAAAGTGCTAAGAATTCAACTTCCTAACTTACATCACCCCACACTCAGAAGACGTTTGCTGATTTTTCTGGTAAAACAATCACCACCATTTGGTAATTACTCTGTGTGTTGCCATTTATGTCAGCAAGGTGCACCAGACTCCCTGGGTCATGATTCTCCACTTTTTCTGCTTCACAGAGAGGAAGAAGCTGGAGGAAGGTACCATCTCTCACCTCGCTGACCTGCCTGAGCCAGAGCTTGCTCTCTTCCTGTGAATGAGGGATTGAATCACTCATATGACGAGTGGCTCCCAACAGCTGTCCCAGATGATTTACACTTCTCCTCTAATTAGAAGTCCTCCCAACTAGCCAAGTCCCTTCTACAATTTTTCATCTCAATAGTATATTTTTCTCTATTCAGATTAGACTGATTTGCATTGACAAGATGAGATGACGGAGATTTTTTAAATTTCTTTATGGGAATAACCTTCTCACGCAGGTAATAGACCAAATTTTGGTCTCATTGACTAAGTCATCCTTCTTTACTATGATCAAATCTTTTTGGTGCTTACATCATTCAAGTGTGTACTACCTGAACATCATTCTACAAAAGATTGCTGATTTACATCATCGCTAAAAAGGGGCAATGGCCATATAAAATTGATTTACCATGCAGCGAGATATGGAAGGAGTCCTCATGAGCTGAAGCTGCAATTGAAGATGAGACTTTTCTGCCCTGTAATAGTCTAATTTAGAAGCAGGAAATTGTTCAGAATAACCTGCTCCAAATCCCAGCTGAGAGTTGGCTGATAAAAGTGCTGTGAAATATTTAACTATGCATAACTACAAGGAGCAGGTGAGATCATGTAGGCAAAAAATTAGAAGGGCTGAAGCCCAACTGGAACTTCAACTGGCCAGTTCAGTGAAAGACAATAAGAAATGTTTCTTCAAGTATATTAACAACAACAGGAGGACCAAGGAGAATCTCTCTCCTTTACTGGATACAAGGGCAATGGTAGTAACAAAGGATGAGGACAAGGCAGAGGTACTTAACGCCTTCTTTGTCTCGGTCTTTAATAGGAAGGTAAGATGTTCTCTGGGCTCCAAGCCTCCTGAGCCAGAAGACTGTGGAGGTGAACCCTCAATGTTCCAAGAAGACTTGGTTAGAGACCTGCTTGGCCCATTAGACATCCACAAGTCCATGGGGCCGGATGGGATACACCCAAAGGTATTAAAGGATCTGGCAGAGGTCCTTGCCAAACCCCTTTCCGTCATCTGTCAACAGTCCTGACTGACTGGGGAAGTGTCACTCGACTGGAGACTGGCAAATGTAACTTCCATTTACAAGAAGGGTTGGAGGGAGGACCTGGGGAATTATAGACCCGTCAGCTTGACCTCGGTACTGGGGAAGGTCATGGAGCTGATCATATTGAGTGCTGTCACACAACACTTGCAGAACAGACAGGTTATTAGACCCAGTCAACATGGGTTTATGAAAGGCAGGTCCAGACCAACCTGATCTCCTTCTATGACAAGGTTACTGCCATTGACACTGTTTCTCACAGTATTCTGCTTGAGAAACTGGCTGCCATTGGCCTGGACAGGCACACCCTCTGCTGGGTAAAAAACTGGCTGGATGGCCGGGCCCAGAGGGTGGTGATAAATGGAGTTAAATCCAGTTGGAGGCCGGTTACGAATGGTGTTCCCCAGGGTTCAGTGCTGGGTCCAGTCCTGTTCAATATCTTTATTAATGACCTGGATGAAGGGATCGAGTGCACCTTAGCAAGTCTGCAGATGACACCAAGCTGGGTGGCAGTGTTGATCTGCTTGAGGGAAGGGAGGCTCTGCAGAGGGATCTGGACAGGCTGGATCGATGGGCTGAGACCAACGGGATGAGGTTTAACAAGACCAAATGCTGAGTCCTGCACTTGGGACACAACAACGCCATGCAGCATTACAGGCTTGGGGAAGAATGGCTGGAGAGCTGCCTGGAGGAGAAGGATCTGGGGGTGTTGATTGACAACCGGCTGAATGTGAGCCAGCAGTGTGCCCAGGTGAATTCAGACCTCCCCCAGTCAGGGTTTGCAGTGTGCATGTAGAAGCTGGTTAACAGCACCATTCAAGCAACCCATGTTGTGATGCGATGTTTTCCTGCTACTGTCACGGACAGCCCTGCTGTTGCAAGGGGAGAAGCAGGCTGGCAATCCTTGCTGTAGAATTTACTGTTCTTTATTTACCTGGAAATGTCCTAATCCTTGGTTAGATGTGAATATGAATCACCTCAATATTGGGAAGTTTTGGGGATCAAAACATCACTTTAGGATCTTTACAGGAATTGGGCAGAATGTGGGTGCATAAACCCACGTTTAAATTGGCCAGAAGATGTGACTCACTTTCCATGGTGCCAGTTATTGGGGTTTTCCAGGTGCTGACAACTCAGGCCTTTCAGAGAGTCTAGTTGTATGTGTTCATTACATTTTTGACAGTTAAATTTATTTTATCTGAGTGCTTTAAATAAGGATTCAGGAGTGTAAATTTTGGTCCTGGAATTTGAAATTTCACCCAGTCGTAATATTTTCTTGCTCCTCAGGTCTCATTCCAGGGCTTTATGCTTTGGACTTACATTACTTACTTTATAAGAAGACTAAGTTTTGTTGTCTTTTTGGTGTTACCAGCAGATATTTTTATAAGATTTTATTTAGTTATAACTATCAAGTGTTTTCACAATGAATTTGAGAAGAAAAAAGTCAAGAGTTTTATTTCTTTGCACAGAGATTACAGTCACTGAGGCAATTCTTTATCTCCTTATGACCCAGTGACTGGAATGGGATGTTTTTGATTGCTACCCAGAGGTGGATGGCTGGCTGTAACTCACTGCATGCAATTTTACCTACAGCCGCTGAAATACTCTTGAGTCACAAGGAGAGGCACAGCAGCTGAAAATGAGAGGTAATCATGCAAAGGATATTACAACCATGAGGGCACTTTAGGCTCAGCTCCTGGTGGGCAGCAGAAGCTGGGCACAAATGTATCTATGTAATTCTTAATTAACTACAAAAAGTGGCTAGGTTCCTTCCCCCCCAACCCTCACCCCTTCTCCCTCTTATTTCCCAGACCACAAACCAAATCTTCAGCAGTTATGAACTGGCAGAGGCTCTTTGACCTGAAAGGAGCTGCATCAGTTTGAACCAACAGAGATTCTGGCACAGTATGGCCATAATTATGTTAATGTGAGGCTCAAAGGATGCAGTGCAATAATAAAAAGGAAATACTATGTGATCCATCACAGCTTTGGCATTCAAGGCAAAATTTTCAAAGGTATTTAGGCACCAAAAGAAGCAGACAGGTGTACAGGAGATACTCAATGTTCCATTTTCCATGACAAAAATTTATTTCCTTTCTATCCCTAACCAGGTTATAGAGTCCTTGCAAAGGGGAAAAAACACTCCCCTAAAGTGACCAGAGAGAGATATTTTATTTTTATCATCATGGAAATAAGAGATATTTTTCCAAGGTGGACCTTTAACTGCTTTGTCTCTAGACTTACGACCTCTCTGAGTGCTCAGTGGGGTACTGGAGCTCACAGCTTTGGTTAGCACTGTGCCAGCACCTGCTGACACCTACAAGGGTACAGGTAAGTCTGCTGCAAGGCACAGCAGGAGTGAAACTTGGACAGAAGGTAAAGATCTCAACAAGATGGATGATTCAGACCAGGCTCACTCACCCTGAGGAGTATCTGCTGTGTTGTATGAAGCCACCCTGCCCCATTAACATGATTCCTCATAGTGCCATCCCAACACACGGAGCTGCAGAAGGATATTAGGAGGACAAGGGCAACCTATTCCTGTTCTCAGCAGATGAAAATCTACCACACCCTTAGTTCCCCCAGGCCCATTGGTATGGAACCCTTCAACAGCATGGAAACTTCCTTTGATTTTAAATCCAGAGAACAAACTGCTGTTATTCTTGGACATTTATATTACATTTTCCTCATATTTTCCATTTCATGGATGATTAAAAACAAATTGTTGCATTGAGGTGTTTGAAGTTAGGATGCTCCGTGCCGCACTTAGTTTGTTTTTAAGTCCTTGTTGGGAATTTCTTGCGGATCTGGTTTTATGTTGCCTTTACCTAAAACAAATTTTCATCAAGGACTGAGATAGTCCCTAAATAGTTTAAAAGGGGATCTCCCATCTCAGGCTGTTTTCTAAAAGTCTTGTATTCTTCTTGCCAGGTAATAAAGCAAGATTGATGAGAACATATTCACATTGCCCTAAAGGAGTGGGAAACAAATTGCTTAATATGGCAAGAGTTACATCCCAATATGAAAACACGTTTATTAATTGCTTGCATTTGGCATAATTTTGTTCTTTAGGTCTGTTACTGTTAAGAGGTTGGATGCAATACCAGTGCATGGATGTGCTCACTGTGCGGTGCTGCTGCCCTGCTAAAGTGCTTGCAGTATTGGATGCTTTTGTTTAAATTCCCCACATGTGCCACTGTGCCAGGAGTACACATTATCACTGGGACTAGTCAGAAAATGTGGAAACTGAAGAGTGAGGTAAACCAGTCAGGTTGTTCTCTCTGTGTGAGAATAACCTTTAAGTCTCTACACTGTCCAAGCCAGACCAGTTAATGGAAATAGGTTTCCTGAGAGCAGGCAAATGCTTGTCTGTTGTGGGACTCTCTACATTTAATCAGAACTGTGTTTTT
Source organism: Dromococcyx pavoninus (assembly GCA_033558185.1). Classification (NCBI taxonomy): domain Eukaryota; kingdom Metazoa; phylum Chordata; class Aves; order Cuculiformes; family Neomorphidae; genus Dromococcyx; species Dromococcyx pavoninus. The sequence continues at coordinate 106,762 of JAUMJL010000250.1, forward strand.
GGCTGTTAAAAGCAGCTGTCAAAATGGGTTTGATCAAAACCAACATATTTCTGAGAAATACTGGATTTTGTGTTTTGAAATTTCCTGGTGAATGAGCTTTTGTTGTTGAGTTCCCAGATCATAGGATCATAGAATGGTTTGGGTTTGGAAGGGACCTTAAAGATCATCCAGTTCCAATCCTTGTGCCACAGATAGGGACACCTTCCACTGGATCAGTTTACTCAAAGGCTCATCCAACCTGGTCTTGAACACCTCCAGGGATGGGGCATCCAGAACTTTCCTGGGCAACCTCTTCCAGTGCCTCACAACCATCACAGTAGAAAAGGTCTTCCTAATATCTAATCTAAATCTTCCCTCTTTCAGCTTAAAACTGTTCCCCCTTGTTATATCTCTGCATTCCCTGATAAAGAGCCTATCCCCAGTTTTCCTATAGGTCCTCTTTAAGTACTGACAGGCTGTTATAACTGCAGTGAAACATGAGGGAGACTGAGTCAGATTGGTTATCCTGTGTTCCTTCATGTAGAAGGTACAAATAGTCCTGCCACCTGGCTGCATTAGAGCCGCTTCCATAATAAGTCATTGAATTACTGATGGTGCCCTTATGAAATAAAACATCCTAACTGATATTGTCAAAATGTACACTTTTAATAGGATTGTGACCTCTTATGATTTTAATTTCAGCAAGTGAACATTTACAAGATAGAACCCCAGTCCTGCTCATTTTTGTGATTGTAACTAATGTTATATGTGTAAGCAAGGTTTCCCCTTTGACTCAAGTTATTTATTGGTATAAATATTTGCAAGATCAGAACATTAACACCTAACTAACATGGTTTAGGAAAAAATAGTAACAACTCATATGCAAGTCTCTATAGTTTCTGAATATTTCTATAAACCACCTGAAGTTCCTATATACTGCCCAGCAGGGAGTAACACACATCTGCCTTGAAAAATCCACAGGACTTGTTGACTCAACTGAGAAAAAATGTGGAAAAAAACACTTTTATAGCAAATTCCTCAAATACTTAACAGGTGAGGAATCAATAACAAGACCTTAAACAGACTTTTAATTGCACAGTGAGGTATTTAAACAGTGGTTTGATTTTCAAAGAATGCTGGACAACAGCACTGCTTATTGACATATTCTGAAGATCAAACCACAGGCTTATGTTCTTTCTATAGAACAAAAATCTCTATTAGGCATTCATTTAGAAAATTTTCATTGCTACTTCTCTTATATGACATTTCATCCTTGTGTTTGGGTAGAGAATGTTCATCTAATTAGCACAAATGCTTTGCAATGCCCAGCTATTGTGTTCATATCGATTGTCTAACCTTGGTTTTATAAAACGCAGACAAATACTACACTGAATATTTACTGGGGACCTGGACAATGCCAGTCCATTGTTGCAGAGCATAACTCTATGTAAAATTCTCTTTTGCACTTCCCATATTTTGCAACCACTCTCTTTTCCCCTTCTTATGTCATAATCTCTGTGATGAAATCCTTAGTACAACTAACATAAAGGAGTCATTATGAGTTATCCAGAATAGGGATAACTGTGTGGACTTAAATCAGAAGGCTTTTCCCTAGCATAGGCTTTTGACAAAAATCAGACTTTGCCTCTGCACTTATCTCAAGGCTCCTGAGACTTGTAAACTGTGTGGACAAACACGAGCCAAATTTCAGGTACTTCTAATCTCAGTATGAGACGGGTGTTGAATTCAGACAACACGCAGGAGTTTCACTTTTGGCCCTGCTTCTGGAAAAAACAGGGATTTGATATGACATGGTTCACATCTTCAAATGTGACACTCGGAAAAAGGAAAGGGCTTTGGATGAAGTTAGAAGCAAAAGGCTGGAAGGACTCTAAAATATAGGCAAATCCAAGATACTGGTTGTAGTTTCCACATTATGTAGTTTCCCTTAAAAATGTATTCATTGTCTTGCTAATATCAGCTAAAGTTTTTTCCCCCACAATCGAACTGGCACGCCACAAGAGAGTGTAAGGATGGCTGCACACAACCAGATCAGATTCAACATCCACCCAGCACAGAGTTCCATTGATGTTGCTGTCCCTCTCAATCATGGCATGCAGCCTGTTGCACCAGAGGTAGTGAATCTGCATTTAATATACCCACTGTGGACTTCTTTCTTGTATTAATTGGTTCTTTTTTTAAAATCATGTAAAGGCTTAACATCCATAAGGTCCCATGGAAAAGGTTGGTGGTTTTTTGCTTAAATGCACAGTGTTCAACTACCTGCTGAGGGCCCCTTCCACCTCTACAGTGTTCTTGAAAAAAATAAGGAAAGCTCTTCTTTGTGGATATCAGAAGGAAGATTTTTAAAGCTTCAAGCCACGATTTGTACACTTATGAGCCCCATGGAAAAGACAAAAATCATCCAAAGAGGGAGGGAAACAGCAAAGCACTGTGAGGAGCCTGCTAGATGCTGTCACATGAAGCTGCCAGGATCTCATGGAAGAGGAGATGGATGGCAACAGCAGAGCTTCTCAAATGGAGCAAATCAAAGCTTGAAGAGGTCAGGAGGAATTATTTATGCTGAGGGGGAATGTTAGCTGGGAAATAATTGCTTTCAGACTGCTTTTGGACAATCGCTTTTTGGCTGATCTTAAACCATTGCTTTTAGGTTGACTTTTCTGGGTCCATCTGATGCTGTTCTGCCTCTTTATTATTACTACTAGTAATTGTAGACTGCAGATATGGGACAAAGGAGCACAGGGGAGAAATAAAACATCGGAAGAGGAGAGAGGGAAGGGCTCTGCTCAGGAGGGTTTGTTGCAACATGTCCTCCGCCAAAACATGGCTCATCCCTTTCTGCAGAGCACAAGGATATTGCAGACTGACCTGCAGTTGTACCAAAAACTGAGTCTGCTAGGATGGCAGTGGGGTGGTTCACCATAAGGCTACCAAGAGTAAACTGAGATGCTGGAGGTAGTTTAGGAGAGTAAATGAAAAATTTGGAGACTTCAGAGGACTCAGCTGCTGAGAGTCTTCTGTGGTTGTTTCTGCTGGGGAAGAGGTAAAGCCCTGGCGCCCCTGCTGGGGCCAGGCAGTGGACTGGACATTCTCCAACAAATTCCAGCTCATTTTCAACCTCTAAGTTCGTTATTTGCATGTTGGTAAGTGCCAATCGCCACCAAGATGGACATATTGTTTGGTTTCCTGGGTGTCTGTGTATGTGCAGGAGGAACTTCTAGGCAGTTGAGCCTGGCTTGTCTGCATTGGGAAAGAACCTCTGACAGGAGGATTTCAACATTTTGAGTTAGTTTGATGTGCTGATGTGCTGCACTGCTGCATTTCAGCCCTTTCTGTTTTAGCAATGAAATCAGACACACGCGGTTGTTGCAGGCGACTCTGCTGGGGGAGGCTGTTACTGTCCCCGCCAGTTCACCCTGCTCCCACTGCTGGACATCATGGTTTCTGCTGGGCTTCTGGCACACATAGTCCCCTGAGCTCCCCAGATGCATGGGCTTGGTGGTGAGCTGGTGTCATGAGCTGACATGGTCAGCTTTACCAGAAAGATATGAAGCAGCTCTCACATGCCTCTACAGGGAACGGTGTGGTCCCCAGGGTGCCGCATGAGACAGGGACTCTAAAGATCTCCTAATTCTTCCTTATGGAAGGGGACATACTAGAGGTTTGCAAAGCTGTGTTATGGAGTAGGCAGAGACAGACTGCTGGCTGTGTCTTTGAGCACAGATGGGGCAACCTATGCACAGGAGCTAGATTCAGAACAGGTAAAGAGAGTCAAATTTTCAACTTAGTGAAGAGAAGATGCATGCTACTCCTTCCCAAAATGTGCAAGGATTTTGCAGAGCTTCATGGAGAGGCTAGAAAAAGAGCTTTGCTGAACAGACTCAGAAAATCCCTGATTTTGGAGTAGCTGGAGGCTGGCAAAGTGCTTGTAGAAGCACCATTTACACCCACTCGTTTTTTGCCCTTCCCTAGGTGTCCTCTTAAGACTATCATTCTTATTTTTAATTTAAGAAAACAGAAAAGTGAGGGGAGAGGGAGGAGGGGGACAGCAGTGGGAGTGAAGCGAGACCAACAGTCTGCCATGATATCCACCTCCAAAGTCCTCCATCATGGGACACACAGTGACGTTTGGTGGGAAATCTGGGGACAGCCTTGGCCTCAGGGTCCTTGGCCAGGCAGGTGGGGATGGAGGTGACACTCCACACTGACAGCAAAGGAGGTGCAGAAGAAGCAGTGCTCCCAGCAGCCATGTCAAGCCCCTGCTGGATCTAGAAAACACCTGTGGTCACTTGAAAGATGCTCCGGTTGTCTTAGCATTCTCCTTCATTGCTAACTTGAGGCACCAGAGGATGGCGTTTGCCTCTGGATGGGAAAAAGAAATCTAGTAGAATTTCCAAGGAGGACTTTCCTTTCATTACTTTGCAGTTTACCTACAAAAAACCCCTCCCAGTCTCTTTAATACAAGCTGCAAGCACTCTCGTAACAAATAATAGTGGCATTAATTCTGCTACAGGAACAGCACCTTGGCATTACATTACTCCCAAATGCAACAAATACACTGTTTAAGACTTTGCCAAAGCAAAATGCTTAAGCAAAACAGATTCTCAGTTTTCTAAATGTGGCTTCCTATAGCCACAGTGGTAGCAGCTTAATTAGGATGTGTGCACACATATGTGTTTCTGTGCATGCACACACGAGTCTCTAAAACTCATTTTTAAATTTTCCTACATGAAAGAAAATCTATTTTGTGCCTGGATGTGAAAAAAATGAGGTCATTTATTTACTGAACTTGAAATAGTTGTAGTTCCTAGGGAGACAAGCATAGACAATCTTCAGAGGGTTCCTGAACTGAATTGTTTAACATTTTTTGTCATGTTTTCCAATTACCCTACACAGCTGTTTTTCTTTAAAAGGTTAGTATTTAAATGTTGAAATGAGGTCATATTGCCAACTTTACCCCCCAGTTCACCATGCCATGTACAATTCACAGCAGCTCAGGCTGTTAAACATAGGTAAGGGTTAAAAAAGATTAACTGATGCAACTGCAGAGAGACATATGAAGACGGCCAGACAGAGAAGCTTAGAGCTGTAAACAAAATTACTTATCCAATGAAGGACACACATATTGCAAAATACCTTAGCTCAGTGCATCCCTTTGCACTGCAAGTAAGTGAAGAATCCATGTAAAAGTTCTGCTGCAGGTAAGGAAACCTGTAACGTCATGCTGGACTTGCTTTGTGTTGGGAAAGATCTGGACAGGCCCTTCGTACAGGGTCAGGAAGTCTCCACAAGTCTGGTTTGGTGCTACAGGAGCGCTGATGGAGCAGACACAGAACTCAACCCTCCACCTTCTTGAGGCTATTTCCAGGCAGCAGTCCTGCCCACGGTAAATGTGTTGTATGTGTAGGTGCTCCCTGCAGCCCAGAGGTGTCTAAACTGGTTGGAATCAGCGGAGAGCCAATCTGTGCTCCTGAATGCTATGCTTAATGGTCCAAATATCTTCCAAACAATGCAAATGCATATGTTACCTTGAGAGAAAACTAGGAAATCACCTTTCCAGCTTCAGGTTATGGATCAGATGCCAGATACTTTGGTTTTTGTTTTCCTGTGTCTCCTGTTGTTTCTGGTAAATATAATACCTTTAATAGAAAAGTCATTCAGCCACAGTAAAGTTTTGATACAGTTTTCCCTTCATATGCCCCCTCCTTCCCACCCACATCTTGAAATTGTGCAAATGCATTAACAGATTACAGGCTTACAACAAAAATAAACAATTTGTCCTTCATCGAGACAGTTCATACTGTAGATAATTTAGGTGTGGCATAATAAGGCTGCTACAAGACAGCCTGAATCCAAAACAATTTCACCAGTTCAGCCAGTCATGCTTGCTCATGTTGAAGGTGGTAGTGTTTCTACCACTTGCAAACAAGCTCTTTCGCCCTTGGGAAAATGGTAGATCAGGAGGACCAAGGGTGTGCATTCCCGCTCTGTTTAGCTCTGTCAAAGGAACTGGTAATGAAAAAGGAATGAAAGGAATTGGTGTCTTCTGTTAGAATTAATCCCTTGAGGTTTTCCATTCCACAAGCAAGGTCTGGTTGGGCTGTATGGGAGGTGAATGCAAGCACTTAGCTGAGAGAACTGAAACTTCGTTTGGAACAAAAAAAAAAAGTTTCTTTCATTTGGTTTGCTTGCAAACAGAAAAAAAAAGGGGGGGGGGGCAGTGTGGAATCTTACCTTGGGAATTTAGAACAAAGATCAGCTATAAATTGAAGTATGCCAACTTTTTCCAAGCTTCGAGGAACTGAAAGACTAAGTGCTCTCCACCAGATATGTTTCCCACTGTTTTCAGTGAAAGTGCAAGGTAATCAAAATCAGGGAAAAAAAAACAACAAACAAACCAAAAAAAAACAAACCCAAAACCCCAACAGAAAATTTAGTTAAAAATCCAATTTTCTACCTGAAGTGTTTTGAGGGGAAGTTGTCACTACTGAACTTGCTAGTAAATTGCACTGTCAAAAAATGTTAACAGGCACTGGGGGAGGAGGGTTACATATATTTAGTGTCTGACCTGTATAATAATTTGATATCAGAATGGTTTTCTCTCCTGCCCAAAGCTGCAGGAGAGAGGAATGTTCATAACTGCTGCTCCCCACAGAAGGGACCTGGAATAAGGGACCCTGAAAAGGCTCTTGCTCTGCTCTCAGCAGGGAGGCGAACAGGCCTGAATCTGAGACATGTTAAGGGACATCCCAAAGAAGAACTGCCACCTCTTAACCTTTTCTATTAAAAATATCTTTTTAAACTGACACCCTTATCTTCTTCTCGCAAAAGAGTCTTTTCAATCACTTGAGAAGGCTAATGGCTTGAGAAGTCCATCTGCCCTATGGAAAAAAATCAGATAAATATCAGACTCTGGATCTTGACCCAGTTCTAGTTTTCACACTGTGCTTCGTGCCCCACTGCCATCAATACCCTCAGCAGAGGCAATCCTTCCTTTCCCAAGGGGCAGAGTGATACCACGGCAGCCTCACAAAGTGTTGGTATGAGAAAAAAATACTGGCTCTCGGTTGTACCAGTTTAGCAATTAGAGGTTATGTCCTAGAAGTTGGAAGGGGTTAACAGAGAGGGCTGGGGTTATGCTGTCACTTATTCCTCCCTGGGCCACTTATTGCTCCCTGCAGAATTCCAGAGGGTATTTCTGCTCCACCCTTCACTTGCTTTCCTTTAACACTCACAAATTACTGATAAACCTGCCTTGGTACAGTAACTCATTCTGGTGATATTTCTCCTAGTTTTCTCACTGTGGATATCCACAGACCCATTAATTAAGCATCGTATCCGGGAGGCTGGCTCCAGAGTCCAGCACATGCTTAATGTAATTTATGGTCACGACCAGTAAAAGCAAAAAGACACCTTAGGCATTACTCTTTTTTTTCTGACAACTTATTTGGGAGTGTAGAAAATCAGCAGCAGGATTGTGCTCTCTCTTCAGTGGAAACACTTCTAGGTAAAACATTAATTCAAGAAATCAAATGCAAGGGTTAGGCAGTTCAAACAAAGCCCGCTTCCTGGTTCGAAGCCGAGGTCAGACCTTGATCTATAAGCCTCCAGAATTTGTTAAAAGATTAGACTTTATTTTATGAGCTATGACTGGATGTTACAGGAAAGAAAGTGTTGATGGAGTATTTTAAATAGATGTTGAGCATTTCCAGGTAGTGAAGGTGTTCATTGCTAAAAAGCAAGATCTCTCTAACAGTCACCAGCAGATTTTTCTAATCAAAATACAGTCTTTAGCAAGTGAAATGCTGCTTCATTATAATATATCTTCTGTTGAAGATTAAAAAATAACCCAAACCTGCTACAGGTTATGAGTAGCCAGACTCTACTCAGGCATATTGGTGCAAATCTGATTATAACACTACTGCTGATAAAGTTACTCCAAAACTGCACTGGTACAACTTGAGGCTGATGGACTGGAAATATTTGAAGTGAACATGCCCTATGATTTCAATTATTATTTATCACTTAGCTTATGCAAACTGCCACCATAAGAAAACAGACATGCTACTTTGGAGTTTTTTAAAAAAGCCCCTTACACTGAAATAATAAAACCAATATAAAAGCCAGAGGGATTTTAATATGTTCTTAGTTTTCCCCCGAATCTATAGATAAAAATCTCTTTCTGCACATCAGACTTCACGTAGTTCATGTTTTCCTCTGAGAAGCAAGGACTTTTCTATAATTATACTCATTAATATCTGTCTTTTTCGAATGCTTCCAGTTTTTTGGTGAAAAATATGACATGAGTTGTATGATGTAATTTCTATCATAAAATCTGCTCCCTAACCAAGTACTGTTTGGTAATTATTAGTAGCCTTGTCTGCGAGACTTGAGAACACGTGCAGCAAGAATTTCAGGGATAGGTAATTGCTTTTATTGGAAAAAACATGCATCTAGTTGGAACAGAAGAGAGGTTTTCAAACAACAAGTTTGACCTGAAGAAAATCTTGTGTGCCTGAAAACTTGTCAGCTGTTTCCATGTTCATCACTAGGTTTTACAAAATATTATCTCTCCTCACAGAACTTGCACCAATTATTTATTATACAAATGCTTTGAATGGTTGAGACCTTAGAGTTTATGCAAATGTTTAACAGAAAAAGGCATGACTATAATAATAACAATAATAATAAACACGAAAGAAAGGTCTGTCCCCAAACCTTGGTGACAGTAATAGACACTCATCACCACTTTGCTGCAGATGAAGTGGTTCTGGAGATGGGTCAGTGTTTGCTTCCTGGTTTTATGGGAAGGAAGGCACTTGAAGCTGGCTGTAAAAGTGGAGGATGTGATGATAACAAAACTAAGTGCTTAGCCTTGTGAAAAAGCTGAGAAGAGCAAAGTTTCTCCCCTTACCCTGGTGCGATGATCCAAACTTTGCCAATAGGTACCTTAGAGCAACAGTACAGCTCTTTGTCTGCCTTAGCTGAGTCATACAATTATCTCAACAACAGTGAGTACCTAGCAACAGCCTCAATAAACACCAATTTATTTGATTTATCAGCCATTTTGAAACAGGTTTGGTAAACATTACCCTTTCACTTTTGGATTATATTATTAAAAAAGCTGCCCGCTGAAGCTGCACCCCATGCTATGAATAACTACATGAAACCACAGATGTCCTGCCCAGCTAGGGCAGGTGGGCTGAGCTTAACTTGACACTTCTTGCCTGTGCTGAAGTAGAGAAAACAGGTAGAAATCAGCAAAGTATTTATCATAGGTTTTCTAGCCAGATGTTCACAACAAAACTGTTGATGTTAATGAGCGCTATCAATAACTGCACAAGAACTTGGTGGCTGTGAGACCAAGACAGGAAGAACGAAGAGGCAGAAATTCAGTTTCCAAAAATGTAAACAATTGCACATGACACTTAAGGGTAATTTACAGTGCCTAGTATGTATTTTAAGTGCTGAAAGGCTTTTGAGTACTCAGAGACTGTGAGAAGTGTTTGCTGTGGACTGGAATCTAGGACCAAAAGGAATTTTTGGTTATCATGGAAGATATCAAGATTATTTTCAACGTAACCCTTGATGGACTCCTGTGCTGTGGAGTTGAGTTAGAGAGAATATGCATACATATAAATATATATGTAAACATATATTTAGACATGGATGGATGGATTAGAGGTGCACTCTTCATGGGAATGCTGAGGTGGCAGCCATTTGCTTCTTTTCCCAGGCTTTCCAAACTGTGCTATGCCTGCCTCTGGGCACTGCCTGCTATGCCACTGGGCAGTGATGAGGCAATGATCCCGTCTCATGGAACAGGTCAACTCTTTTTTCCACAGGAAAACATCTTTGTTCTGCTGAACCTCTGCTCCTCAAGTAAATGCACCATCAGACTATGTGGTCGGAATGACCCTCCCTCAACCTTTCTGGCTGAAACTGTTCTATTGTCTATGAAATAATTAAATGTAGATCTCTACTTGGTTATGATGAATAGTTATACACCTGTATTCCTAACCAGCATTACTTTTCATACTGCTGCCATAATGCCACTTATTTTTCCCCAATATATCTATATTATCCTCTTTATCCTCCTTTCCTACTGATCTTTAATGTACAAAGATATAAACTCTTTTTATAACTGTGTTCACAGCCCAGGGATTGTGCCTGTCATTAAAGCATTCAGATAAGATCGAAATCTAACCTTGCTCAGCAGAAAGGAAGAATAGATCTCTCTCCTGCAAAACAGCACCCATCTGCTGGGTGGGGGAGAAGTTCTCAGCTGCCTCCTGATCTCCCAGCTTATCTCAACCACTCATCACACCTCTTCATGTTTTTCATGCGTCTACCTTTATGCCACGTCAACAGAGCACAATACAGCACAACTCTGTAAAAGTACAATAACAAGAATTTAAAGTAAAAAAACCACACAATACCAGAAACAAACACTTAGTACAGGTAAGACTTAAGTAGTTGCATATTTTCCAAACATTCATCTGGGATAATCTCAGTATTTGTATTTTAATTTTTCCTCTTGAACTTACAACCTGGATAATGTGAAGCTGTTGTGGAACCTCTGTTCTTAGCGATTCTTGAAAAACTGTCTAGACAAACCCTGTGAGCAATCTCATCTAACTCTCAAGCCAGCCTGCCCTTAGCAGAGGTCACCCTAGATATCGCCACAGCTTTCTTCCATGTTATTTTTTTCAATAATTCCCTGAAAATCTGATTGCAAGACTGACATCTGCTGCATCGCAGAAAACAACATTCCACAATCTACAGTGTGCTCTGTTAAAGCACAAAGACCCTTGAATACCTTTAATGGGTTTATCTCCTCCAAAAGGGGAAGAAAGCCTTTTAGAATGTGAATTGTGATTATTACACCCAAATTCATGTAAAGCTCAATGTAATGCATAAGGAAGGACAAACAGTAGCATTTTTCCTTTCCTGGGTGTGACTACTGATTAATAGGCAATTTTATTATTTACAGTTAACTGTATAGGAGGAACAAGTGTAATTATTTGCTCATTATGGGTTTTTTTTCCTTTTTATATTTTATTATGCATAATGTCTGGCAAGCTATAAATAGCACCAATTTCCTAGCTTCTTCCATGCTGCCAGGTTAAGGTTCTTCACCCCTCCATTCAAACGATGGATGAATTCTAGAGCTATTACACAAGGCTGATTGCAACAGAAAGGGAGAATAAATGCAATAGCTTTCACAGATGCACGTAAAAAATCCAAGGGTCCTTTTTCTCTCAAGAGTGAATTCTTCCCTTGGGAAGGGTATTTCTGTAGACGACGTATACTACGTGAATAAACACAGACACACACTATGTGAATAAACACATAGTGCCACAGTACACACAGGGAAATAAATAAGTGTGGTTATATTATGCTTGGGACAAAGTGCAAACCAAAAGTGACTGTGGTGCAGGAATTTAATTATTCCATTTGTTCCCCCGGGAGGATGTTTGTAAGAAGGTAGTCATAAAGTCGTAAGGAAATTAGAAGAGGGAGATGGATATGTGATCTGTTTTTCTAAAAGCAGCCTAAAAGGGATTTATTATATGAAATTTAAAAGATAAAGAAAAGCAATACTAAGCCAGAGGATGCCAGAATTATCTTAATGACAATTGAAAATCTTTCCTTTTCTTGACCACACATCTCAGTGTGGAGACACAGCACATTTTAACAGCTCCCTCATTGAAGGTGTTTTTTCAATGCATAGAGCAGGTTATGCAAGTCAGGACAGATGTGAGATGCTGTACAGCTTTGAGAAGTAACACTTCAGAGTTACATATTCATCATGGGATTTCCTTATGAAAAAAACTAAAAACATGCCATGTTGAAATAAAAGTTCGGCTTTTGTTCTATCCAAATAAATTATAATAGAATCCTGATTAAGTCAAACTTTAAATGAAATTCTCCCAGGGAGCTTGGAAATAAAAAGTTTCTAAATCATAGGAACTAGCCAGAACTTGTTGCGTTCCTGACTGATAAACACACAGTTCAGCTGATGTTTCATGGAAAATATATAGTAAATTTCCCTTCTGGGGGTTATATTTACTCAGTCTTTTCAGGTTGCACCGTGATGTATTTAACTTCCATTCATGAGTCACTGTGACACTATACTGCTTTTCAGCTACGCAAACAATATAAAAACTGATTTCCTAGCCACAAATAAGGAAGGAATTTTGAACCTTATGTGTTTTTATCAATGAAATTTATTGACACATGACTACATTGATGTCAGATTTCCATAGAAGTTAAAAAGAATAAAAGCAGGCCAATATTTGACGATCATTTCACTAATGCACTGCATCATTTCTGAAGACCAAGTCCTAAGAAATATTGAACACAAATGATTCTACCGACTAGTGGCAACTGCAATCTGCAGCATCAGTAATAATTGGCCACGACACAAATTCCATCATAAAATGTGTATACTAGTACATTGAAACACATTTTTAAGGGTAAGCATAGTGTATCTAGTATATTGGAATGTAATATATACCTTATTAAAAATGTTTCACCATTGTTTAAAGTTAGAAATAAAACAGCCATGTAGTGCTCATTTATATTACAGGCTTAGTATTATTATAAGCAATAAATATTTATTAAAGTTGAAGTAACAAAGAAGAGTAACACATCAAACTGAGAATTAAACTGAGGCATGTTTATAGACTATAAAGCTGGAATGTGGGTTTGGGAATCACGAACTCCCATTGTTGAGTTGTTCCCCTCATTAGGTAGGCAGTAAAGTCTTTTTAAATGTTGTAGTTCAGACACACTGTCCTAGGGTGTGAGATTTCCTGAGATAATTAAGGTTATCAAATAGTAAATTTGATTTTGTTCAGAGACTGATCTCCAGTATAGTCTGGGATGTGGTGTCACCAGTTCTCCTGTAAGAGATCCAAGCCTTTTTACTAGACTTTGAAGGGTTGGTAAGCACATGCATCATGTTGTTCCTTCTACACCTGAATTTAGCACAGTTCTTCTTGGTGGATGATTCTTGGGGAAAACATCTGTTTGATTTCAGGAAAATTTAACCAAGTAACCCTGGTTACATGAACAATCAGGGATAGCTGGGGTGGGGGGAGGGAATTTGGCAGGTAATGGTTTGTCTTTGTCAGTAATGAGCTCATAAACCATGAAAATACACTGTTTTGCCAAAGGGAAAATTTTAGGAATGAAACATGAAAATTATGCTCAAGTGCTATGATTGTGAGAGTACCTATGCCTATTCTTTTGCACCAGTAAAACTCAGTTGAGGTTTCTTCCTAGTGCCCAGCTGGGTCCTTGAATGCAGCATGCTCTGTTCCTCCTGTAGTTCTAAGTAAATGAGATATTTATTACTTCCTCTCCCGAACTGCTGGGAGCCTGATTATACACTGTTAATGTTTGCCCTCTCATTTCAGGCCTTGGCTGCCTTTCAGCAAGGGATGCTGTTTCTTAATGATCAAAATGATTTCTGCTGTCAATCTATATACACTGCTAGAAACAATGCAGCAGTTAGGTAGAGATTTATTGACCTGGAATTGAGATGGTGAGCTTGGAAGTCCTACCTCAATCCTGCCTCCGCACACATACTATAAAATAACACAGTCTATATATTGACAGAAAGTCATTAATTATATACCAAGGACCCTCTCTGTGGTCTTGAAAAACATTATTGTGTAAACCTGCACTAACTGCAAAATCACTGACCAGGTCCTTTAGCAGCTCATTACCCCACTATCCACTACAAAGAGTAGGTTAGCAAAAAGTACATAATAAATAATAGGTTGTTATTTGCTGTTTTGACACCAGACGTCATTTCTGAGAGGTGTTCACTCGGTGCCATACTCAGCACATTAGATGTAAGGAGGAGGAGGAGGACTTGCCCTCTACTCTGCCTTTGAGCTCGGAGGCCAGGACTCCAGGGAGCTGTGAGGCTGCTTCAGGCTGAGGGAAGGTCTGGGCTGGCAGCGATGGCACCGCGTTCCCCGAATAATTGCTCATAAGCCGTAAAGTTTTAGGTATAAGGGTTTTGTGTCATTCACTCTTGGGTACTGCCACACCTTCAGTGAAAATTCAGCAGTGACTGCAAAAGGAGCAGATTCAAGGACAGAGATGAGCACTTTGCAAAATCTCATGTGTTACACTGTTCATGGATCATCTCCAAAAGCCTTTTAAGGAAGCATTTGGGCTGCCTCAGGCCCAGGCACTCACCCATCTTCTCAGGCAGGTTTTGCAGCTTCCTGGGAAAAAAAAAAAACTCTGCCAAAGCTGGATGGTTATTGACATCCACTCTCGAAGCCCTTTGGGCAAATTGGCCTGACTGCAGCGCAAGCACCCCACGGATCTGAACCCCACTAGGATTAGACAAAGATCCACCGTTTGGCCCAGGGAACACCTCAAGACACGATGCCCAAGGTGATCTCAGATGTCCAGTTTTTCTCCGTTCTTTTGCATGGTGGTTTGGAAACACAACAAGGACTTTTACACAAACATTCCTGCATATTAATACCCTTGTGTCTCAGGCCCCACTACTTCACATGCAGCAACACATACGACCCATTGCCTTCTCCAAGCTTTCCTGTTCCTCATAGCATGGACTATGGAAACACCCCTGTGAGAACCAACTTCCCCTCTCCTGCCCTGAGCATCTCCCCCATTCTCATGGCTGAGGTCCCAGCAGGAGAGAAAGAGGAAGCAGTGGTCCCTCTTCCTCGCTGAGGCAGACTTCAGGTAGGTACTGCAGAGAGGGAACTGTGGAGGGATGAAAGTGCATGAAAAATAGGTAAATGATTTTCTTCCCTCTTCACTGTCTCAGTAAAATTGCCTGGCCTAACATTTCATCCCTCAGGTATTTTGTCACTCCTTTTCTGAATTTCTTAGTCTTCCCACTCACTAAACACTTTTCTCTCTGCTGACACATTGCAGACTGGTGGCACACCTTATAGTTGCTCATACCAAGGGAAAAAACTCTGTGTTGAAAGGTGCTTAATTGAAAGATGTTCAGCTGAGTTTTGTGAAAGAAAATCCTCTTCTGAACAATGCTGCTGGAAAGAAGAGGCTTGCATTTATTACAGAAGATGTAAGGGCACATAAGCAGGCCCAGCATGCTTTTGCAGACTGGTGACTGTATTAAAGACGACAAAAAAAGCCCCTCAACAGGCACCACAAAAGCCAGCAGACAACATTTTCTAAAAATGAAAGTCTGTCTTGGCTTTAAAAATTCACTCTCTTGATCACTCTGATCTCAGGTAAGTCACAAAGTCAGCAATGCTTCTGAACTCCTGGTTCCAGGTGGGTGTGTCCTGGGAGTAGCCTGGTTTCCACAGAAAGGAATATCAGTGGGGACCCCAGCTGGGAGCTGTGCTGCCATCCAACTGTTGCTCCATCAACCTCAGTAGTGTACAGGACACATCACTACACCACAACCTGCTCCACCTTTCATGAAGCCAGTCACAAAACAAAAGGATCACTCTGGAGCTTTTGTTCTCAACTTTTATTCCTGCTGTGCTTGTCCTCTGCCAAAAGGACAAATGGTCTAGAGAACAAGTCTTGTGAGAAGCAGCTGAGGGAACTGTGGTTGCTTAGCCTGGAGAGAAGGAGGCTGAGGGGAGAGACCTTATTGCTGTCTACCACTGCCTGAAAGGAGAGGTAGTGAGGTGGGTGCTTGACTCTTCTCGCAAGTAACAAGTGATAGGATAAGAGGAAATGGCTTTAAGTTGCACCAGGGGAAGTTTAGATTGAATATTAGGAAAAATTTTGTTACTGAATGAGTGGCCAAGCATTGGAACAGACTGCCCAGGGAAGTGGTGAAGTCTCCTTCCCTGGAGGTGTTCAAAAAATACGCAGATGTGGCAATTCAGGAGATGGTTTAGCAGGCCCAGTGGGGCTGGACTAATGGTTGATCTGGATGATCTTAGAGGTCTTTTCCAAACATAATGAGTCTATAATTCCTTAAAAACCTGTACAAGTACATCCACCCAGTTCCTTCATCACATCTACAGGATGTAAACAATTTACAGTGAGTATTTTTTAATTGCCCATTTTGACATTTTCAAAAGTAAAGATTAATTTCTTTATTGGTATTTGTTTGTATGTCTTAAACATATGCCTGGGTGTAAGGCTGTTTGTGCTTGGGGCTTTGTGCAGTTTGGCAGCAGCAGAGGACAGAGGGGCAGGTGTGGCAGCAGACACTGCCCTCCCCTCTTTGTGTCGTCTATGTTCCTCTCCCATCCCCTCGTTCCCCTGTTGCTGGGCTGCTAGTGTGCACTGAGCTGTCCTGGGCTGCTGTGGCAGAAGCAGCAGCTGTTGAACTGTGAGTGCAAGAACTTTCCTGAATGAATTTCTGTGCATGCCCAGGTTCCAGAACTTTCCACATAGGGATAGAGTGCAGGTGCAGTGAGGAGCTGCCCCATATGCTAATAGCAACTGAGCTCCTCTATAAAACCCTATGCCAAAAAAATCCATGCATGCCCCTTCTGCCATGTGGACTACATTTTCCTTCCAACATCTCTATAGATTCATTGGGCAAGCAATTATTTTTATGCTGTGTTCCCTTTATTCTGATGCTTTTCTTCTTTCTCTCTCTGCGCCTTATTCTCTCCTTAAGTCTACCTCACTTTTTCCTTGGTACCTTGGGTAAACAGGCTGCCCAGGAAGGTGGTGGAGTCATCATCCCTGGAGATGTTCAAAACACTTGTAGATGTGGCACTGCAAGACATGGTTTAGTAGGCATGGTGGTGTTGGGCTGGTGGTTGGACTGTCTGATCTTGGAGGTCTTTTCCAACCCTACCAATACTACGATTCTTGGGAAGTATCTGTAGCCTGTGTATAATTTGTTTTTAGCTAAGGTCTTGTTGTAAACTGTTACTTTGTCTGAGCCCAAAGCAAAGAGCTATAACTTTTGACTGCATTCAAAGTACAAATTGGAATTTGAGTGTTGCTTTAGCTGAGTTCAAAGAATTGTATCTTTGGCTGTGTTTAAAGCAAATACTGGAAAACCTATCCCATATCCTCCCCACCCTGAATCTTCCAAACAAGTCAGTTTGTACTGGGCCATAACAACAAATTACTTCTATTTTAAAATCAACTAACAGGTTGCAACCAATTTTGGCTTATTTCTTCAATCTTTATTAATAAATAAAATAGGCCATGGAACATATTTGATAGCCCTGAGGCAAAGTGGCACAGCACAGCTCACATCCCTGTGACTGAACTCTCTCTGCTCCTGTGGCTGAGAGCAAACCAAACACTGGGAGCAGTCTTTGGCCTGTGGTGGTCCCCAGTGATGCCAGGGTGGTGTTGGGACAGTGCTGGTTGATACAAGCTAACAGTAAGGGGGTGCATCTTAACAACTGAACATGTCTGCACCCGTGGCAAATCCCCACTGCAGCCTCATTCTATTTACTGGTATTGATGTACTTGGTGAGAATTATTTCATTCAGTTTTGGTTCTCTAAATCCTGCAATCTTTCAGATACTTGCAGCGCATGTCCCTAAGTAGCATGGATGGAAAACGCTGAATTTTTGTATTTAATTTATTTCACAATTTATCGTACTAATTTTCAACTTATGTACTTCATGTACTTGTCAAGCAGAGTATCAAGCTGCACAAACTTGGCCTGAAAAAGCTTAAAGCATCTGCAAAGATGAGAAAGACCAGAAGAAATAGGTAGACAGATTGCTTAGGGGTCAGAGAACACTCAGACTACAAGGTCTAGGAAAGCCTGACCAAATACAAGTTATCCTGAAACTCAGCACCCACACAGACTCTGATCCTTTCACCCTACAGAATCATAAACTAGTTTTTGGGGTTTTTTTAAATTTTCATCAGTGAACATGTAGCCTAAAGCACAGGAAAGCTAATCTGTATCCTCCAACGGTCAAGGACTAGAAGGGTTTCTTTAATAGGACTAGATAAGTCTGATAAATTGTGTGGAGGAAATAAAGCCCACAGAGACCATCATTTTGCTATTAATTCTTCACTGAACACCCTCATGTCAGATAGCTCAAGCCATGATGTGAATGGAGATGTAGATAAGTTTTGCCAGGCAACATCCCTGCCACCACCATGGGCAGGTACGTGTGCTGACTACGCACTGTAAGGGGTTTTGCCTGGCTCTCAGGATGCACTTAGCAAAGCAGAAATAGACACTATTCTGCTTAAAACGGGATTTATAATTTTTGTAGCCTGGCAAGCCTTTAACGAGCTGCATTACTCCTGTGGCAAGTGACAGATACTTGAAGTGCTGAGTGCATCTCTTAGTTCTTAGCTGTAGCCATTTTTAGGACTTGGGAATTACTAGGGCTGAAAACTTGGAGATGTATTATCTCTCGTCAGTTGCATAATTCTCTCATTCACAAAATAAAAACCATATTAAATTTACATACAATATGGTTGGCATCTCATAGAGCAAATGGATCACATACCGGGGCAGAAGCAGGTTTTAAAGTAGTTTATTTATTTAATTGGCAGAAAGAATGAAGATCCAGATTACAATTATGTAATTAACAGCATCGGCCATTGATTTTGGAGAGTCTCATACAAGGCCTTACCTGTACCAATGAAAAATCAGGGCATGTCTAGTCTGGTCACACTACCTTGAACTGCAGGATGTCACAATTTTAGTCACAGAAGTCAATTTTTAAAATTCTTCTGTATTAGCTAAAATGGCACCTACCACATCTGTCAGAGGAGCTGAGAGATAAGCTGCACCTCAGTTCTTCATGTGAGTTCCTCCCTTGCATATCAGAACCATGCAATAATAACCTGAACATAAGAACCTGCATAAGAAAGGCTCCTTCAGTCTGAGCCCTCTGGACTTCAAAGATACATAGTGCATAGCAGCTGCAGGACAGACAGTCCTACCTGTGCAAATGCTATCAAGTGCAGTGGGTGCTGGCTTGAAGCTTCTCTCCTGCCCATCAGGAGTTTCTTTCCTGCCTTGTTCTCTTTTATCACCACCAGCTGCTCACACCCTCAAGCATTGTCCTGCTTGGTGGCCCTGCCTAGCTTGTTCCAGTGGAGTTTTTTTTTCCTGAACTTCAATTTTTTTTCTTTTCTCTTTCTTTCTGTTTAGGTGCACTTCGTTTTGCAAAGATTATTGTAAAAATACTTCAGTTTCTAGCAACAAAGTCAGCAAGTGCTGGCGGATTTGTTGTACCTGATGATGGTGTGTTATGTTTCCTGAGAAATGAGCATTTGCCACATTGGAATGGGGTCAGACCTGACACCGCAAGTGATGCTCTCTGAGTGCATGAAACAGCACCAGACTTCAACCAAACCAGCCAAAGGAAAAGAAATTGCAAGCAAAATGTGACTGGTTTGAGGTTTTGCATTTCTTTCTCTTGGTCGTGATCTGCCACAATTGTTACTTGCTTATTTCTCAAGAAAAAATGGCATTTGGTTCAGGTTCAGCAAGTTCCATAAAACTTTTGTCCTGGTGTAGATACCTCCATCTATATATTTATAGTTTCTTCTTGTTTGTTTTCCATGTGCCTCATGTGAGCACCAGGAAGGGTACACCTGAACATCTTTTTCACGTGATGTTCAAGCCCCTTTTAAAAACTTTCATGTTCTCAGGACACACAGGATAGGGCATATGAGATGCCCCATTCTGGTTCAAGCCAGCCATTGTGAGGGATGACCATACAACTCAGCTCTGCTGTAGGAGCAGACGTTCATCCCCCTTTGCTCCAGCAGTGATGCCAACTGCTGAGACTATATTGAAGATTGAGCACTGATTCTTTCAAACAAATGTGTTCTGTCAATTCTAGGCATATATACAGACTTTCACTGTGGGCTGGTAAAAACTGTTTAGCCCTGCCTGCACTAACTCTTAAATCATTACTGTAATGCACAGATCCTTCTCCCTGAGTGGAGAAAGGTCTTAGGTACTCTTAAGTACACAGGAGAACAGCATCACACACACAAGATCCAAAAGGGATTTGTCACGTACTGCCCAATAAAGACATCTGCCTGACCCATGTTAACACCTTTAAAAACTTCACTCTGTTAAATATAATTGATTAATACTTAAAGGAGCCCTAAAGCTCTTTTAAGGTACCTGATGATTAGACTATTAGATTGCATGCATATTTGACTTTAATTGTGCATTACGTTCTGGCACATTTGATGTTTAAAGTTCCAAGATTTACAAAGGCCTGCTTTTCACTGCATGCAGAAAAGCAAGGGTAGTTCTGAGTCCTTGGACCGTGTCACTGCACTTCAAACCAATGCATGTGGCTGTGCTGGGCAGAGAGGCTCTGCTGTCATTATGCTTTGCTGGAAACTGGTGAACAAATACACTTTTGGATTCAGCAGTTGCCTCCAGTTTCTTGAGTGGCCAAGGGTCTAAAATCTGTTACACTGTGCTGAGCTTGGTCCAGCTGTGTTGTCAGTTCTGCAGTGCTCAGGTGAGTGTTGCCTCCCTCGGTTCAGCTCTGCTCAGGGAGAGTCATTGCCCCCATTGTCTCTGCATTGCAAACGTTGCCAGGTAATGATAAATGCGGTGAAAGGGTGACAGCCCCCACAAAAGGGGGGAATATATATATGGGGCTGAGCGAGGCCATGTGGCCACCCATTCGCTCTGTCTCCTTTGTCATCTTGAAGACTTTACAGCCCTTGAAGACCATCCCATAAGTGGACCCATTCCCTCTGGAGCACAACAGCCCCCTCTGGTATCCCCCACCAAAGGAGGTCCCACTAACACTGTCCTCTGCTCCCCTGCAGCTGCCTCATCCCTCCAGAGATGGATGCTGTGAATGAAGTTGTCGATCAGTTCAACAGGACCATCAAGGACCTAACAAGATGGCAGGACCTGTAAGGCCATTGACGAGAGGATGGGGAGAGGGGCAAGGGGTATGGCTCGTTGAAAACATTTGGGGAGGGCACAAGGAAATCCATGAGCCTAAAATGTGAGGGATGATCTCCTTGCAGAGTGCTGGCACAGAGCTGGCAGTGTCCACCATTTTCTTGGGGCAGAGGGAGATGCTGCACCCGGGAGGCCCAGATGAGATCATGGGTAAACACTGCGTGGGACCTCACAGCAATGACACGGCTGGCCACCTACTTTGAGGAAAGAGGAAGTCCCAGGGCACTCGGGAGTGCTGGGCTCAGGTGTCCCCTTCTCTTCCTGCTCCTCACACAGGCTCAACAGGGAGATGCCTGAGGGCAGTGACAATTCCTGGAATTCCATCACGGCCAGTGAAGACAAGTCCTCTTCAAGGGGTTCTCTGACTCCTTAAGAGAAGACCCTCACAATTCCATCATGACAAAGGAAGCCAGCTGCTCTAAGATGTCTCTGTCCCTTCAAAGGATGACTCTTGCACTACCACCACAGCCAGTGAAAACGAGCCCTCTTCAAGGAGCTCTCTGACCTGTTTGAGAGAAGACTCACACAGTTCCATTTTGTCAAGCAAAGCCAGCTTCTCTACAGAGGTTCTTCTGTCCCTTCAAGAAGTGACTCCTGAACTTCCATCACAGTGAGTGATGCTGGCTTCTCTTCACAGCCATCTCTCCTGACTCTTCTAAGAAAAAGCAGACATGATTCATGACTCCATCGTCCAACCTGAGGGGTGTGTGGAGCCATGGATCCTGCAGTTTCTTCTTGAGAGGAAATTCATTTCACATGGATGAATGCCATGGAAAGGTATTCAAAGACTGATGGGAACACAAGCAAACTTCTGAAGGGGCAGTTGTAAAACAACACGCTAGGTGTTCTAACTGACCAAAGGAATTGTGTTGTGCAGGATTTTTTTTCCCATTTACAAAACTCTGGATCATTGTAGGACCTCATTGCATGGCATAATTTCAGATCTCCTTTTTCTCTGAGGGGTCTTCTAGATAAATAGTAATGGCTCTTTGCTTAAGGCAAAGTTAGTGTTTATGTTGCTCCGTGCAAATAAAACGTGAGAGCCAGAGGCAACCTTTATTACTCACTGCAGGTAGGGAAGGATGGCCTGAAACATGTACCACTGATGTATCAGGAAAACAAGTAGTGCTTGGTAAGAAGGGAAATGAGCTTAATGCACAGAAAATGTGCACTTTCTCAGAGTAATTCAGCTTTTCATATTATGGTAATATTTAACTTCCTCACCCAGCCTAAACCACCTTATCTAGGCAGGAATCAGGGCAAGGACATGCCTACAGAAAGCAAAATGGAACCACAGAAGCTGGCTGAAGTTTCACACCTTCAGTCCCTAAATACAGGGACATTGCTTCCAGCAATACCAGAAAGTTGCACCACCTTTACCCAACATTCAGTTTGCCCAGATGTACTCCACGAGCAGCTTGAGTCTAAAAGAGCCGCTCTAATTTATATGAAAGAGACTTCGTTGGTTGCTGACTTGCAATGGGCCATGTGACACAGGCCTAGTGCAAATCAGTAAATTCAGAAGCAAGACTAATGTATAAAGAAATTATTTTCTCTTGAGAAGGCAAGGCTGGGGCAGAGGACATGGTAATTGTTCTTCATGAGTGCTACTTTTCTTCCTTTGCCCAAAGCAGCTCTGGAGAAAGCATTCCTGTTTGTGTATCTCTCATTTGCACCCCCTCAAGTAATATTCAAATTAAGAAGGTCTGCAATTCTTTCAAGGGAATTCAACAGCTGTGGAGGGATAACAGAATCCGTTGTTGGTTTATGATGATCTGGGACCCTCTCCTGGAAGCCCTGAAGCACAGGCTGCACCACCAATGGTTGTCAGAGGCCAAAGCTTGATGCAGTGGTCCTCGGGAGTCACATATTCCTAGGGGGAATAATGTCCTCTTTCTCCTTTCGCTCTAAGCTCTTCTGCTTTACTACCTCTGAGAAGATATGGAGAAGAGGACTTGGAAATCAAGTGCAGGATATATACTTTGCTGAAGGCCCATGCAGAATGAGGTGTAGAAACATGTAGAGAGTAGGATGACAGTAATGGGTGGCTGTTTTCTATTGAGTAAAAAGTAAGAGAACTCGCCAGAGCCTTTAGCCATCATCTTGGCAATGAGTAAGGGTGTCCTTGCTCCTCACAGGCCCTACAGTTATAATCACAGAGCCCTAAGTATTCCTTTGGCATCATCTGCTTTGCCTCAGGTAGCAATGAAATAGTGTGGCTGAACACTGTGTTAACAGAGGGAGTGCTCCCCCTCCCCCTGTCAAGACCTGCCGGCTTAGAAACATTGCCTGACTCAGCTCTACCTGTAAGACCTCAGAAGACCATGGTCCATGGAAGCGGGGGGAGGTAGAAGAGTGCCAGGTGAAAAGCTATGGTGCAGCATGATAGCAAAGTTAACAGGCCAGATGTGTGTTGCCCAATGATGAAGAAAAATGGAACAGAAACCCACCTCCTTGATAATAAGCAGCAGACTCAAAGGCACTCGGTGTTTGGATGTGTTTATCCCATAGACATGTTTTTATAGCTGTGGTTAATGTGTGACTAATTCTTACTGTGGAGTAACCACATAACCACTCCTTAGAGCTGTGCAAGCACACGTAGCTGCACTTCAGCAGCAGGGGTTTTGTTTGAAAGTAGAAATGGTAATGTCCAAAAAGAATACTTAAAACCAACCCTTTTGAACAGTGATCTAATCATTTGTGCCATGCCCAAGAAACTTGCAGCTAGGCTCCAGTTTACATTTACAGCAAGACAAACCACCACTCAGGAACAATAAACAGTTCAAAGGCTTCTGTTTTCAGGCGGCTACTATCAAACATTAACAGCAGTATTTAAGCAGAAAAAGCAGACACAACCAACATTTTCAAGAGCATATGCAAACTGTCTACTCCTCTAGTAGTACATTAATAGCAATAATAAAGCAGCCACATTTTCAGTCTAAATAAAAGGCAGGTAATGTAGCTTCAAAGCAACTGTATTTTCCCCTGTGCCACCCTGAGAACAACAGAAATCCAAGAAAACCTTCTTGACTCATTGCTCTAGGTCATGAAGACTGAACACTCAACTGCTATTTTAAGTTATTCATAAAGTTGACTTCAGGTCTGGATGTATTGAGTGAGAAAGGATTGATTCTTCAGCAGGGCTCTTTGCTGTATATTGCTGCATGTGCAGTCCTACTCACTTCATGTGACAGTCCCTGAAGGGCTGGCCAAACCCTGGTGTCTACTCGGAGCTGGGCTGTGACGACCTCTGACCATGGAGGATGGATGTTTACGATGATTTGCTTTTCAGATATCCTCCAGGTATGGATGGATAAGTAATTAGATGGACCATCCACTCACTCAATGGTGATACATGCAAACTTTCTCTTTTTATGCACTCTCCACTTTACTTTCACAGCTTCTAATTTGTAGGATTTTTGAAGAGACTATAATGTTCTTTTATGGCCTTTTGAAATTATTTCAGCCTTAATTCTCGTTGATTTGGTTTTGTTACACACAAAGAATATCTTAAGTTTTAACACTTTTAAGCTTTCCTCAGTTAAAACTTTGCATGAGGAAATCTGGATGTATCTGTCAGAATAACAAAAAAGCTACATGATTCCTTTAGGTCACACCTAGGCTGGCCTCGTGCAGTGGAAAGGCATCCAGAACACTGCCTAAGCAGGGCAGCAGCAGGTTTATGAACAGCATGTGCTCATCCTTAGGGATCCAGAGCAACACGGAGCATCTCCCAGAGGGGCAACCCCTCGCATCAGCACCTACTCATTCCAAATGTGATGGGAGTCAGGAGCCGCTGCCTTGCAAAAAAAAAAGATAACTTGTTCAGAAGCTGCATTTCTCAGATATTGCTGAGTTTCTGCTGGCACTCAGACCCTCTCCTTTCAGAAAAAAATGCATCCTGTTTTACCAACCTAGGGAAACAGATATCCAGCCACATAAAATACAAATTCCCAGACTTTGTTTAGAGGGAGAAATGCATTGGTGGCATCAGCAGAAGTTTCTTCCCTGCTGTCCTTTCCTCAGTGCCTCTCTCCACCTTTATCAGCCGCAGCAGCTCCTAGCTCTGTGTATAGAAAGAGGGATCTAGCTGGCTCTTGACTATTGCTTCCAGAGATAAGGCAGGTGAGAGAGGTTTTAATGGTGGATTTTCACAGATTTGGGCTTTGGCTATTTCCTGCATACTGTTTGGAAATTCACTGCATACCAACAGTGGCGTGTACCAGAGTTTGGGGACCTCTGGACTGGTGGTGCGTCTTAAGCCTATAGCTCTCTCTGACACAGGTTCTCAGGGGTCAGGAATGCTTTGATGCTTGGCTCAGCCAACTAGGAAATCATGCTGAGGATCTTTCTATACAACAAAGTCACACGGCTTTAGTTAAAATGGAACAGCTTCTTTCCAAGATCCTTTATCTATACAAGTGCTAATCTTTGTTTATTTTTAAATCTTACCTATTTGTGCTTTGCTTTAAGCCATTTTGAAGTAGGATTTTCTACTTCTAAAAGCACTTCAGATTTTCTGACTTTCAAAAAACTTAGTCATTGCCCTTACCTAATTCTTGTTTTGATTTCTCGTTAGCATGCACCTGCACACACATAAGCACATATACATGCTTACAAACACAGAATACGTTGATCCCAGTTATGTTTTGTGATCATCTCAAAGAATGGTCCAGAAGGCCACCCATCTGCTTTTCCCATGCTAAAGCACACTAGGGGAAGGAGAGCAGTAAACTAGAGTAAATAAAATACGTGAAAAATAAGAGCAGCCCATGGGCTCTAGGGAAAGATGAGACTGTGTGCAGAGCAACAGAGCAGAATAAAGGGCAATTCTTAAACTGAGGAGTGTTGATACCTGAAGAAGCATATTGGTTCAAATGGCTTCACGACGCAGCACCCTCCCTCTCTGTCCCTCTCCTCTTGCATTTGCTGCTTTTATGCTAGTGGGGCTAAACCCTGTTAGAATCTCAGCTTGGCTTATCTGCACTATGCTATAAGCAATGGTAAGTGTAGAAATACGATGGTTTAAAGTTTGAATTAGGATTTCATTTCTGGCAATGTTTGCAACAAGGTGTCATTTGCAAAGTTAAACGATCGTTTGAGGAAACAGGTTGAGGAAGACCTATTTCATATTTTCTTCTAACAGAAGTGACACTGACTTGCCTAATTAGCCCAGTATCTTAAAAAAGGTTACTTTCCAGAAAACTCCACCTGGAAATGTGGCTCAGCTATCTTGTCTGTATTAGACAAAGAACTTCCTTCTCAGCTCATAGAGAAGTGGCCTGAAATACTGCAGTCTTGATCTAGAGATTGTTAAGAGGAAAAGGAGGATAAGAGTGAATGGTTTTTAACTGGTCCCTGTATTCTTTGCATAGACTATTGGCTGAAAGACGTCCTACTGGCTCAGGAACACTTCATACCATAGTCTTCCTGAACATCAAACTTTCTATTCAATCCATTTTCATCTTTTGCCCCCACCATTAAGGATTCTCAAGGTTTTTAATTATTTCAGTGTTTATGCTTGCCAGTTCCTTCCTTTATTTTTTAAAGTCCCATATTATTCTTTAGCCAAATTGCTCATCTTCATCTTTTGTATTGTCCCATACCATGACAAGTGTGCAGACAGCAACTGTAGGACCTGTCAGTCTGTGTTTTCCCAAGCTGAACAAACCAAACACTGTTAGTTTACTGTGGGAAGAGACTCTCTTCTCCCATGTCATTTTATTATTGTTCCTCAGTTCCTTCCCAGTATGAATTAATTCTAGAGCATATAGGTGATGGTAAGCAAAGGGCACAATAGTTGTTTCTATAATGATGTCCACAATGCTGAAAATTCCCTCTATTTGCTGGAAATGCATTGGCTACTATATCCAGTATTTGTTTATATATTCCTTTCTTACAGCTGCATCACACAGAATTATTCTAAAACTCACTAATTCACCTAGCCCTTTCTTCCCCTCTCTTATTTCCATGGCAGAGCAGAAGTTCCTGTTGAAATTGATCCTAATTGTTACTTGTCAGAATATTAAAATATTCAACTGTTGATATTCCACACTGTTGAGTGGCCCAAATTCCCAACAGCAAATATAATTCTGTGGTTTTCCTTCCATTTCAGACAACATTTAGAAAGATTTCCCCAAAATGAGGCCTTTTCTTCATACTAAATCCCCATCTTGCAAAGCCTCCCACAGGCTCCTCCTTAGCCCATTCCTCACCACTTTACAGTTTTTCCACTAACCTTCAGCTTCCTCTTTTTGATTATTCATTTTATGCAGATAAATTGCTTTACTGAAGTTCAATTAGATTAGATTGCCTTTGACAGAAAAAAATGCTATCAAAAAAGCAAGGAATCTGATCAGTCTGGCACAATCTGCTTTTGGTGAATCTATTTTATATTTTATCCCATGTAACAGCATCCTATCTTTTAATTTTTCTATCCATCAGATCCTTTTGTAAGATCCTGCAGACTGCTGAGGCCATACCTTTTTTCCCCTCTTTCTTTAGTGCAGACACTGCACTTCCTTTTCTCCAGTAAAATTGCTGTCCTCTAATTTGACAAGCTTATTAAAAATGCTGTCCATCAGGCTTTCAGTTTCATGAGCTCAGAATTCCAAGTAACTCTTTGGTTTTGAGCCTCTACCTCATGTCCTGCATATTTAAAGGATTTTTTGAATTTTAGTGCTACCTCAAATGGAGCAAATTTCACCCTGCACCTTTATTCCACATGTCATTTTCATCAATATACATACTAGTCCTGATGAAGACTCAGATAAGGCATTTATGAAACATCTGAAATGGTTTGTTCTTCTCGGTACCCCTGTAGACTGGCCCTCCTTTTTTGTCCTGTTCTCTATTTCCATTACAAGATTATACAGCCTTTTAGATTTGTTTAACTTCCTTTATAGTGTCTAATGCAGCCTGGCAAAGTGAGAATTGTGAAAAGTCCTCCTCCTCTCTTAGTTTGCCTTCCTTGACATTTGGTGCACTTAAACCCTCCAGCTCAATTTTCCACAACAAAGAAGGTGTCAGATTTTCTGCCAGCCACAGTCTTTGCATCTCACTTGTGAACAAGAGCAAATGTGATAAGTGCTCCAGCATGGATGAAGAAGAAAGTCAGGAAGTGCAGTGGACAGAATCATGACTCAGGAAAGCCCAGGCTACCCTATGCCAGAATAGAGGCAGACTACCCCTCCTATAGATTATTGTCTCATACTAAAACAAAGTTTCTCCCAATGCACACTGAGGATCAGACACTTCATTTTTAAGAGTTTTCACATAGAAATTTCCCCCCTTCCTCAGCAATTATTTTTTTTCCCTCCCTGCCATCTTAACTTCCCATATTATCCTGACTAGACAAGTGGAAGCAAAAGTGTTGGGAACCCCCTAGGAAGAGAATTCATAGCAGGTAAGACATTGCTACGCAGAACAGTCAACTCTGATTGTACATAAGCCTTTTACTTAGTTTAAGGGACTGGCAAAGCTGGCATGCAATTAGAAAGCGCTTTCCACCTTTGTTTAGTTTTGGAAGCAAACTCTTCTAAACTCAATCCTTTGATCTCTTTGCCTGATCTCAAAACCTTCTGATTACCAAGATTTCTCCAAAAACTTTCTGATGGGAAATGCACAACCCACATGGTTCCAGCATAAGCCAGAGATTATAAACTAAAAATACAGTGGCTAGTTTACAGAACAAGTAAGTTTCTTCCAGCTCAAAGCCTTGTAAAAGGAAATAATTGTATAAGCTGCAAAAAGACCCACTCAGGCAGGCAGAAGCTGTTGACTTGCCTGTTTTGTGAAGGATATTTTTTCCTACTTCTGTTTAGCTCCATCGCTTCCCAAGCAAGCCATAGGACCCTAGTGTAACTGATGTTGTGCAGCAGAATACCTAGGACAGGACTGCTCTATTCTCCCTCCTTGGAGATACGATCTCCAAATTTGTCTTGGAAAGCATGTTTTAAAAGAAGTGCTTGGAGCTGCGCCTCCTGCAGCCCTCCCTGCTCTCAGACTCCTGGAGGCAGAAGACAGGCAGCAAGAGAGAGCCCCGTGAAAGATTTACAAATTATCACCTTTTTGGAGCTGGTGACATAATGCACAAGCAAGGAGAGATCTCAAAATCAGAACGAGCATGAATTGCTGCAGAGAAAACTCTCTAACAAAGAGTGTTCATTCGAGTCTCCACTACAGCCAGTTCATATCCTGCACCAATGCCTCAGGGCAGGGAAGCTCACCGCAACCCGGACATCCAGGGCAGGGTAAGATGAAAGCAGGCTGCACTTACACTGTTCAAATTCTTAGCTGAGCCTCCTCATATTTAGCACCAAAATTCACATTTCATACTTGGAATCCAAACTCCTTAAAGACCTGGGCAGTCTTAAAAGCCACTTCTATTTTGTAAAGTATTATATAGAGAGCAATGTGCACAGATCACACCCAGTATTGCCCAAATGCCATTTATTGCGGTATACCTTTACATGGCATACAGATAACCAAATGTTGCATCTTCATTAGAACTTATATTTCATTTGTACCACTTAAATAACACAATGTCATGTTTGTTTCACAAACTGTCAGTTTAGACTACCAAAATATACAGTTTTTTTCCTTTCTCCCTAGCAAGGTTGTGAGGTACAACTGAAGTTTACCACTTTATCTTCCTGTGCTTTACAAGAACCTTTTTATAGATAAACCTATCAAACAACATTTCTACATTCCTATACAAAGCAAAGAATTACAGCTGAAATTAACACCATCTGGTCATCGTATTAACCTATAAAAATTCATCCAGAAAAAAAAAAAAAAGACATAATGGACTTTGCAGCTTTACTTAAAAAACCCCAGCCAGCTACACATTATGCACAAGGAAAACTTGCACATAGAGAGTTTGGTATTCACAAGAAGTGATTTTTTTTATGTCTTGGGTTTGCAGAGAAGGCACCAATTGTAGCTGCATAGCAGCTCAGGAGTGTTTCATACTTCATTTAAATTACATGGGTTTTTTAGTTCTACTGTTAATTTGTACCAATT
The DNA here is from genome assembly GCA_033558185.1 of Dromococcyx pavoninus. Taxonomy (NCBI): domain Eukaryota; kingdom Metazoa; phylum Chordata; class Aves; order Cuculiformes; family Neomorphidae; genus Dromococcyx; species Dromococcyx pavoninus. Next base: position 136,661 of record JAUMJL010000250.1, read on the forward strand.
GTTGCAATGTTCTTCGGTATCCTCCAATTATTCCCTCTGGCTCAACAGTACAAATATTTACATCGGGTGTAAACACTCCTCCAGCCACCCCATATCTCCTGCACCGAGTGATGAGGAACTGAACTTGCAAGAAGCTAACCAAAGGCAGAGCAGAAGTAAGGCTTGTGCAGAACAACACACTCTTCTTCTCACTTGGTATAAGATACTGTGGAGAACTCCAGACCCTCAATGACACTTCAGTGGCTCCCATCGAACAGCACACTGACCACCAACACCTTCAGGCATACGAACTTTCCTCAAGAGATGCTTTTCAGCCTTTACTAGACATCCCTGGAGTTGCTTCCCTCCAAAGTGCAAGAACAGCTTCTGAAGAGCCATTCCAGAGTCATGAGACTCAACTACACCAACTGTTGTACATATTTAAGGCCATCTACACTTAGCCTTCATCAGGCTTGTTTTAGATGCTATGCTTCTCTATTCCTAAGCTGCAGTCATGATATGCTGCTTTCTACCTTCCACCCCTGCGTGCCAAGTTATTCTGTGGCATAGATGGCAGACCACGTTCCGAGACAACCACTGTAAACAGTGCACAGAGAGGTAGGTGCTACAACACGCCATCAGTCACCTTGCAACTACACAGTAGCAAGGGATAAGAGTATTTGCAGCACAACAGCCCAGCGTAGATTTGGCACCTAAAAAGACGGAATGTCTGAGATGAGACTGCTCAGAAAAACTAGAAAGATCAAGAGGGTAGTGGGACAGTCCAATGCTACTGGTAAAATGAACTCTCCAGTTTTGAGGTCCTTGGAGTTTGTTTTGTATTAGCATATGCACTAAGTGCTTAGGATCCGGTTCTGAGTCTGGGATGATTCCAAAATATAAGTTATTTAAAACCACATGACAATCAATTGCTTACCCTGCCCCCTTCACCTCTTTTCAGTAGGAATCATGTTCAGCTTGATGTTTCATAGGCATTAAGTGCTCCGAATATGTCAGTTAGAAAGAGCTAGAGGATTGCAGTGTATCAAATGTCTGCCCAGCACAGCCATTTGTTACACTTAAAACACATCTATGAGTTAAATAGGAAGAATCCCTGCGATACAGAATTCCAGCACTGGTAATTGTTTATTCTTGCTAGCCCTTTTGCTAAATATCAAGAGGTTTATACATACAGTGCTCCCTTATCTTCTCCCCACTGTCTGCCCCAGCAGTCTTTAGATAAACCAAAATGAGTTTAGGAACTTGCAGTCCCACTTCTGTTTAAAAAAACCCCATAAAATAAAAACCAGTTGTGCAAGTAAGCGGGTAATGTTCAATGAATCCAGATCTATTTTGTAGTTATAAAATTTCCAGTGGCAAAGTGGTAAGGGCAAATAACCCAATGATCATATGGCTTAAGTTTAATGCAAAGCACACTAGGAGGTCCACGTGCAGGGAGAGAAGAGTCCAAAAAAAGATGGAATAAGAAGTGTCCTGAAGACCAGTGTTTATGCATAGAATTCTTCTTGTTTGTGTGGTTTTTGGTATCCTCCATTAGACTGTTTTGGTTCATCCAGTGAATAGCTGCCTTCGTCTTTTTTCTTCATTCTGTACAGCATAAATGCAACTAGAAACACTGCAAACACCAAGCCCACTAGTCCTCCAGCAATAACACCTAGAAGGGGAAAAAGCCAAAAATTACTCTAGACACCACACCAGAAAATGCCAGTAAGATTGTCAGTTCCAGGTTGTTCCTTACTGTGAGCACCTTGACTTCACAACTTCCAGAAATGAATTTGCCCTTTTGACCTCTCCCAAACCAGTCACCCTGCCGTTACCAGGGGCCTGCTCATCTACACGAGGGAAACCTAGAGAAACCGACCTCCCACCGGGCCGCGCTGCAAAGCACGCAAGGCTACAATGTTCAACTCTAGGAATTTGACCCAGCCAGCATTAGAGCAGTTTTACTGTGATTTTTGAGCAAATAGGTTTAAACATAAAATTTCAGATAACTATCAATGGCTGCTTTGCTATCAGCAGATTAATATGCGCCGTTGTTCGGGTTTTGACAACACAGAATGGTGAATCTCCACCCTTATTCCAGAGTTCTAACATAAAAGGCTGGCTTTTGTGCTCGGAGATGTACTTGCAGAACGGCAGCTTCTGCTGCCTAGGAGACTCCTACAAGAGCCTGCTTTTACCAACTAGGAATCCAGAATATTAGGTACCTCCAAGAACTTCCTTTCTGTCCATAATTCCCGAGGCTCCTGCTGCTTTGGCATTCCTCCCGGAGTCAACTGGTACTTCTGAGTTCTGGGTGGGGACCAAATCCTCATCTTTAGTCAAGATGAAGTCTCCCTGTTGGGATATACAAGGCAAGTTATTCATGTTTCTCATCACGTCTGTTACTGGAGACTTCCCTTATCTTTGCTTTTTCTCATCTAACCCCCTCCACAAGTATAAATTATTAAATCAATCATTGTTTTCGACAAATTTCCACCCTTTCCTGAAAAAGCAACTTACTACATACTACTAAAAGCCATCTTCCTGAAAACAGAGTCAAAGCTATTCGTCCTCACCGGGTCTCCAGAGCCATCTTCAGAAACCTCCTCATGTGTAGGAACAACATCCTTTGGAGCTGTCGTCGTAGGGACAGCAGTGATGTCTCCCTCATGATGGATCGTAGGGTGGGGCTCAGGCACATCTTCAGTGTCAGGCACATCAGAGCTAGGGATTTTAGGTTCGAGCTCATGGACTGTGTCTGAGACATCTGAAGGAGTTACATGAACTACTGAAGGAAAGTGAGTTGTGGGGCTTCTCGCTGTTGTTGTAATCACATCATTTGTTGGTTTCTCATCAGGTGTGCCCAGGATGGGTCCTTCGTCCTTCACAGCTACAACTGGCTCTTCTGTCACTATATCACTGGTGGCAGAAGGAGATATTACTTCCTTTTCAGTTCGGATCTCAGTCCCAGGAAACGGCTGTTCGTTGAAATTCATTGGTGTTGCCAACAATGAGGAATTAGTTGGTTCTTCTGGGATTCTCTGCGTGTGAGGCTGGTCAGTCAGGGGACCTGAAAAACAAAAAAAATATTATATTTGGCCAGTTTAGAGACCTATTAATAGCATCTTCAGGATGCTGGCCTAAGGAGGGTGCCTAAACTGCATAGCCAATTTATGCAATAGCAGTCGTTCAGTTTGTAATTATTTATCCTTGCCAGTGGAATAAGGAAGGGATAGACCAATGCACCGTCCAGCAATACTTTAGTCATGTGCCTTTCCCCAAGGTATAAATGCTAGTCTGTTTGCAGACAGGTCAACAAGAGGGATGTCTGCTTTCAGCACACTGGTTGCTCAGGATGGTTATCTGACTCTTTTCCCATAAGTATCTTTCATATGACTCAGAGCAGTCACACGTAGTCTCAACACCTTTAGTCACTGGCATATTTGGCACTGATTTCCATGTCTTATTTCTTCACAAATTCATAGAATCATAGAATAACCTGATTTGGAAAGGACCCACAAGGATCATCGAGTCCAACTCCTATCCCTGCATAGGACAATGCCAACATTCACACCATGTGTCTGAGGATGTTGCTCAAACGCTCCTTGAATATTGTCAGGTTTGGTGCCATGACTGCTTCCCTGGGGAGCTGTTCCAGTGCTCCACCACCCTCTGGGTGAAGAACCTCTTCCTAATATCTGAAATAGAAGCATGTGGCTAGAAGGAAGCAGAAGCATACCATGTTTTAGCTTTCAACAGCTTGGTCTTTCCACAGTACCATCTCCTTGACTTCAGCATTGAACACCAAAGGTCTCTCTCATGCATTTCAGTAATCATTCCAATAGACTTTTTCCCCAACCTGCTTTTTAAAAATTATGCCCATCTGATGATAGATAAAACTTGCACTTGATGTATGTTGGCAGGTTGGGATTTATACACCCTCAAATGGTACCTCCTACTAGCTCAAAAGAGAGGACAAAGGCCCTTCCTACCATCTCTCTTCCCCATGAGTAAAAAAATCACTCCAGATTCATACCATTCTTGTATTAGCAGTATCTTGTATTAGCAGTAACACAGAGTATACTGCTTCTGCTCCCTTTCAAGTCTCCCACAATTCATTTTGTGCTAATTGTTAGCATCTGAAGCAATACAAGACGAGCACATTAGGCTCTTTCTCTGTTCCTAACTCTCATAATCTGGGGTGAAGGTGTGTGTGCGAGATTCCTCCCTCCCCACCTTTAAGCTTGGATGCTTATCAAGATCAAGTGCCACATTCTGGAAGAATCAAGCATTAAGAGTGCAAGTGGTAATAACTCACCTGCACCTGAACCTGAGAATGCATCGTCATCATCACCAGAGGAATCAAGATCTTCAGGAGGAAGGTTTAGATTTGTAGTTTGCTTTAAAGAGAGGGGAAAAAGGTGTGTTAGTGTTGAGATTACTTAAAGTTATCAAGTTGTTTATGCGGAGTCCTCTAAGGACTCCTGACGGTTACACAAAATTCCTTTGTTCAGATTGCATTTTCTGTCTTCATTCCATCCTCCTCTCCAAAAGAATAGTTCTGTTTAGTCTATTCAGTATTGGAAAAGTCAGTCTTGCTGTCTCCCTTCTCTGGGCTGCTTCCGGGCTGAATTTGCTTTGTGAAAGAAGCAAGCAAGAAATCCATTCAGAGCTGCGTCCTAGTGACAGCTGATGCTCAGTCCTTACACAATATAACCATTCTGCTTCAGGTTCTGACTGCTCATGTCTTTGCTACCTACCAACCACTTCATCTGTGAATCACTTCTAAGGAGCAGAAAGGAAGGGGAAACCAAGTAGTTTGGCCTCTCTGCCTTTTTGAGCCCTTACACCACTGTTCACATATCTAAAACTACAACATCTAACTGGAGGTGGAATAAGATTCCCTTTTTATAAGTGTGGACACTCAGACTAAGTCCTGAGATACAAGCCAGCCTTCCGTGTAGCAGAATGAAGCCCTGAGGTTTCTCCATTTATGCTTCAAGGAGTACACTAACTAGCACAGAAGTTCAGTTGCTGAAACAAAAGGCTAAACTTCTGTTCTACTGCACCCGTTTGTCATAACACACAACGTTCAAAGCCGTTCAGGACATCCAAAGAAGACAACACTAAATAAAGCAGAGTGATTGCTTCATGCATCTTGTTGACCTCTGCTGTATACACTTACTGTTCCTATCAGTACAACATGCTTGACTCTCAGCTCATGACTAGGCCCAGGCTTATTTCTGTGGGCTACGGTTACCTAACCCAGTCATTCTCCCTTCTCAGATTTCAAACCAAAATCCTACAAGTCACTATTCCGATGCTACCTTTCCCAAACCAACCATACTCCCTCTTTGGCAGAATTTTGACTTCTGTTCCATCCTTAAGATGCCCTTGATCATCCCTTCCCAGCACTGTTCCATCTGCAAGTTTAGGATTGAATCGCATCATCCAAGCTGATCATGGTTTTATCGGGAGTGTGAAATCTCATTTTGTTACGTAAAAAGTACATTCTTGCCAATTTTTCACCCAGGCCCAGTGTATTTCTCTAGCTTGCATTAACACAGTGTCACTTAAAAATAACCAGAACTCTCATTTTCATCCTAGGAAGAAGTTAGCCAGCACAAATGCCATCTGTCAAACAAAGCAATAGAGTGCTCTCATTGTCACTTTATTACCCATATGGCTGTATTTGTTGGTTTTATTTCCTTTTCATTCTTTTCAGATACCAGGTTTATCCAGTTTTCTCTTCCATCCTTAATATCTTACCCATTTCCAAACAATTCCACAGAGCAGCTAGCTCCCAAGATGGTTAACTAGCCCATTAGATTCTCTCTGAAGACAAAGTACGCCAGCTGTCACTAACCTAGTCAGGCCCACAATCTTATCCCTTCTAGGTGACCACTGTAGTTGGATGATTTTTTTAAATAACAAAAAAGAACAAAAAACCTCCTTACATACACATTAAACTTTTTAGCATGTTCCTTCTCTACTGGGGAAAAAAAAAGCAAACCGAAACAAACTACTTTTCCTCAAGTTTTTGCAAGCATATTTCTAGAGTAATTTCTATTAAAAAAGTCCTTCAATTTTTTGTTTCGCTGCACGCCATGAGGTAATTTAGGTTTTTAGATTTGACCCAGCTTGTTTGCACTGTGCTTTTGCACTCTTCCATGGAAAGTAGGTCAGATAAGTACTTCCTGTATGTTTTCCTTCTTGTGTCAAAGGTCAGTGACTCACGCAAGCTGATCTCAGTACACTTCAAATATTGAAGAGAATGAACTGTTGGTGCAGAAAGAATATGGAAAGAACTTCCAGCCTTCCCAAATTCTGCTCCCTTGAGCTTCCTTTCCAGTATGTTCAGAAGTGAAGCCTGACTTCAGAAATTGCACAACTTTGATTGATGGGAGGGTTTGGGACTATTTTTCTCCCTCCTTTCTTGCACTAGCAGTGGCAAGCACAGTCCTTTGTTCTCCCATGCAGCTCAGTTTTGAGTACAAAAGCAGATGCTTTGCAAAAGGAGGGATGCATTCTTCCATTCTTCTCCCAGTAGGAAGACTCTACCCTGGAGCAGTTAAGAAAGCAGTTTCTCCAGCTTTTTATTGAAGAAAGGGACTGCCAATACAGTTTAAGAAAAGTCACCATACACCTTTATCTAGGACTAAGACTAAATTCCTTCTAAATCTGAATCTTCAGTAGTAGCTCATCCAGGATTTTCAAGACCACCTGGATGTTCTGCAGACCTTAGCAACACTCCTGAATGGATCACAGACTGCCAGGAAATGAAATGGCAATGCTTGAGCTTGAGCTTTCAGCCTCTTCCCAGGTTGCTACATGTTCTGCACCTCCATAGCATTTATCATGTACTTGTTTGAATCCTAGTTTCATTCCTAGTATCTGAGCAGGGACAGCAAGGTCCTCCTGAGAAGAGGAAAGTCCAGTACAGCCCAGTCTAAACCAATGGAGACCTGTGGTGCTCCAGCCTAGTGCTGCCCACCAGCTACCCCGCAAATATGAAAGCAGACTCAGACCAGGTCCTGTCCCCTGAGGTTGTCTGCTGTACTTCAAGAGACTAACAGAAAACATGATTTAGGATTAATAAAGTCTGCTTTTCACAGCTTTATAAGAGAACATAATGAAGCTGCATTGAATGTGTCCCTCTACTTAGTTGTCCCAAAGTTCTTGTCCCAGGCTGTTTCTCTGGGAGTTGAAGCATTTCCTTCTTATCAGCCTGGGATCTGACAGGGATTTTCTTTGCCCTAAATACTCAAGTATAGGATTATCCACAGGTGGATACCAGTCAGAATATCCATAAAGTTATACAACTTCATGATATCATCCAACTTCATGAAATGTGAGTAGTAAGGAACATCTGCCTAATTTATGTAAGTGCTGCACGGTTACATAAAGACTACACTCTTGTTCCACAGACTACAGCTTCAATAGGCATGGAAGACAAAATACAAGTCCTGCAGAAAGGTCACATTTCTATAACGATCTGTCGCTGTAGGATTTTAGGCACAGCAAGGTTAACATAAAGCACAGACTCAGGACAGTATCAGAAGGGATTGAACTAATTTGGGTTTGCATCAGGAAGACGAACCATGCTGTTCAGACAACAAAAACCTCATGGTCAAGGCATTACCATGACCTTTTATTGCAGCCGAGCTACACCAATGAGAAAGGTTTTGATGAGGCAAAGAGGATTAGGGGCGCAGAACATGGGCTGAATCACCAAGTTGTGCTATCGTATTCAAGAGCTGAAAATAAATTCCAGCTTAAAGCAAAATTGCTCTACCAACAATTTGAGCTCAAAATTTTACTATCACTATTAATCAGCTAATGTGGATGTGCTTCTAGAAACTACTTCCATCATCATTCAGTTTATTTTTCAGTCCACTGAGATGATTTGTGGACCATTCACATTGTAGTTGATGCCAGAGAAGCTGTATGAACACATTTAAGTCCAGACTGTGGATTCTTTGATGGACCTCTGATGGTATCTCATGTATTCTAGTCAGAAATTTTCAATTCCTATACTGCACCTACAACATGTTGGTTTCCTACCATTTAACTTAACAAGCTCATTTTTCTATTTTGTTTTTTTTTTTTGCAGCTCAGATAACTGATTAGCCCTTTTGATTTGGTGTCACTGAATTTGGTGGCATGTGAGTGGTAACATTTTTAACAGCATTTTTGACATGCATTAACCAGTTCCCTTCCCCAAGAATCAAAGCAGCCTGTTTAAGGAAAACCCTGAGGAGACTGTTAGCCTCTGCTCTTGCTGAGCACTGTATTGTTGCAGAACAATAGTTATTCAGTTCTGCTGGGACAACCAGAAAACTTCTTAGAGGCATCTTCAATTTAATCAAGAATGGGCCAGACTTTCACAACTAATTAGCAATATTATTGGCTCCAGAAGTCTGACAAACTCCAGATTTACTTTTTTTTTAAAAGGAAAAGCATAATTTCTAACTATTCTTCAGTCTTCATCTTGGTTGCATTCTCAATACATGAATATTTATCCCATCAGCTGTCACAGAGTTCCCTTCTGCTAGAGCGCAGGTCTGAACTACTCTCTCATGATGAAGGGGAGATTTGTAGTTTATTAGTTGATCTTACCCAGCCCAAACCGGGAACCACATTTCTTTAATTTGGAGCCATGGTATAAGTAAAGAGAAGCAGCTTTTTTCAAATTGCTCTTTGAGGTAAGCAAAAACACTGGCTTTGCCACAAGCTGCTACAAGCCCAAAACTAGATTAAGGATGATTTGTATCCCACTCTCATTAATCCTAGTTAGTGATCAGCCTCTTATAGCAGTGTTAAAAACACTTGAAATCCTCCATTATCTGAATAATGCTGTTAAATTTGCACATCCGTTTCTCCTAATAAACCTTTCTTATGCAGCTGAAAAGGAATGAGCTGTAATAAGCTCTCCCACCTCAAACACCTCCCTAAGCATCCTGCAAAATTATTCCAACTTTATGAGAAGCAAAACCAATGGCTTGTTCTTACATGTCTCTCTAAATAAAAGCAAGACAGGCATTTGCTCTCTAGTTTGCCTACTAAACTCAACATTAGAGCATCTAGAAAATTACTTTTACAAGGATTTGAATAGATCTAAAATACACTCAAACAGAAAGATTTGTCTTTCACCTTTTGCTATATACTGAAGAGCAGAGCTATACCCTGTAACAGAAATTATATCCAAGGCAGAGCAGCCTGAACAGCTTCTAACCTCAAAATATTGATATTAGTGTGTGGGAAGACAGAACCACCTGCTGAAAGAAATTTTAGCTTTGTTAAACCTTGATATTCTGCAGTTAGTAGCCCACACATGATTAACTCCAGCAGTCCCATATGTCCATGGTCTTCCAACAGCTTAAATGGTCGAGGGAGAAAAACAAAAACAAAACCAGAACACCAGCATCCTCACTTATCCACATCCTTTTGCAGGCATACAGACTGCTAGCATTAAGCTGATTAAGCACACCTTCAACTTTAACAGCCATAAATACTGGAGTAACTGAAACAGAACAGATGCTTTTATGTGGCAAGTCAGAAGTAAAGCTTTCCTGTAAGTCTGCTACATCAGAGGTCAGCAGCAATGCGGCACCGTCTCAGCTACATACTCTTCCAGTTGTTTCTCCTGTTACTTCACTGCTCAAAATAAGGACCAGCGCTGCTTGGTGACCCTGCAGGTTAATGAAGTAGTTATCTTCCTGGAACAGTTAAAGATGGAGACATCACAGGCCAAAGAGCAGAAAGACAGCTACAAACAGTGCATGCACTGCATAGCCTAGATTTAAGCAGTACTTTTTCCCTGGCTGGTGTTCCAATCAAGGCTGTTCAAAGCACCACAGCCATCTGCCCTCCTTATTTCAGACGGTGTCATTTTCCCTCTCCCTCAATGAGCTTTTGCTGCATACCAGAGGGCTTCAGCATCCCCAAGCCTTCTATCCATCAGTTTATACCAACTAAAGTAAGGCTGGTTAGTGGCTCACAGGGTGGTGTTTCCAAAGGGAAGCAAGTGGGAAGTAAAGGATGCTCTTTTGCTCTGTAAGACAAGTGCCATTTTAGCAGCAAGCGGTAAGTATGCCAGTTAATCTGGCTGCTTCTCTATCAGATCATTATTAGCATAAAGAAATGTGGAAAACCTTGGTTAATTGAGTTCCTACTGGCCTGCTCTTCTATTTTTGGCTGGTGACTTGAGAAGGGGACTATGTGTGAGGGAGAGGTCCTAGATGCAACAGAAGTTGCTTTCATTTGAAGCACGAACCAGCTGATCATCACACAGTAGCCACCTCTTGGCACTCAGCTCTTAAGGCAGTGAAACACCTTCCAATGCCTACTCAAAACAGGACAAGAGCTTTTAGGATCTATTTCTACTACAGGCAAACCAGACCACTGTAAACTCTGTCCACCATCCCCTAGGCTTTGAACTTCCTTTTCGGTCATGTTTTGTGGTGACAGCTGCAGCACACTCAGATCCTTTGAACAAGATGCAGTGGCCAGGGAGGAAGAGCATCCAGCTACTCCATATGCACAGCAGCTGCAGTCCAAATATTCCAGAGGCTCACCTGATAAGTAGCACAGGTAATGCCCAACCAGCATTACATTTTCTCCATACTGTGACAAGGCAATGTTTTTAATTAAGTAAGGGTTGAAACACAGCAATCAACATGCTAAGAGCAAAAATGAACCAGCCTGTCACCATCAGCTTGGGTTTCACACCGCATTTGGACCCTTTAAACTAGGACCTCCCACAAGACCATATCACTTCATGCTTCCTGGACCATCCCCTGCATAGCTGTTCACACAGTCTCATGGTGAACCAGATCAGGAAACTGGTCTGGTTAAATTAAAAACAAAAAAAAAAGAGAGAGAGGAGAAAATATCATGCAAAGAACTTTCCAGCAGGACCAGTTCTCAATCCTGCTCAGTGCATGAATGCACAAGTGTTTGTCTTGGCACAGAGCAGAGCATGGCAGCCAGGGCTGCTTAAGCAATTCATAGAGAATCACAGCCTGGGTTCCTGGGATGCTGACACACATTCACCTACCCTGCAGCAGAGGGGCAATATGATACCCTGCCACTGCCATGCATTATGGAAACACACATCACCACCCTCAGACTGGAGGTAACATGCAAATTAGAGGCTGATTAGACTCAATGTGCTGCACAGGTTTATATAGAGAAGAGCAAGGAGAAGATCTATAGGGAGAGTATCCATTGTTCATGATGGATAAGGTTTGTTGCTAAATCTGACAACAGTGCTTTTAAGCCCTCCCTGATCCCCTAAACATAGCAGCAAAGCCTAGATAAGTGTCTTATTCAGAAAGGCAGTAGTACTGCTTTTGTGTTGAGCCACATGAGCTCTAATGGAGGTCAGTACGACTGCAGTTTTGCTCTGGACAAGGAGTATGTTGCACATCTTTTCAGCAGAGAGGGCTGAGAAAAGCCAATGGTAGCTTGAGTCCATCAAGTTTACGGTTACGACAGCCAGGGAAGCTTGTGGTCACGCAACACACGCAGCATCCGTGAGAACACATCGCTTGCGAGAGTTGCTAAGAATGTACAGAGCACCACATCGGTCCTGAAGCAGAAGAACCAAGCTGCCTCCCAGTTCTCTCTCAGTCAGTTACACAAGAAGCCTGGTCAGTCCTTCAGCAATACAGAGAAGTGAGTTAAGAGTCTGTGCTCCTGCTTCTTCACCTGGAGGATAAATCAAACAAGTAAGTCACTCCTTTCAATCATGCCAACCTGCTCCTTCCAGCCAAGCAATACAGCCCAGGCCAAAGACTGAATCTCACTGACAGGTCAATGCGTGCACAGATGGCACACATCGAGAACTCAGTTTAACTCTGTATCAGTGGCCAGTGTGGGTTGTCACAATATGGCCAAAAGCAGGGTACCTTTTGCCTCCCACATTCAGGGCAGCCTGTGTTTTGAAGATGCCGTTTAATGAAAAAGCTCTTTTCCCTGCAGCCTATCTATCTCATGAGAAGCAGCCAGTTCAGTTTTATGCTATAACAGCTTTTCTTCACAGAGACTTCCCTGCAGCTCTTCAACATACTTGATAGTTCAGGTTTTCCTTTCTTCAGATAGCACAAGAAAGCCATAGTCAATGTATAACCTCAGAGTTGTGCTTAGTAGGTGCAGCTCAGTGATGCCAACACAGCTAACAGCTCCAGTACATCCTGGGGAATTAATTTCAGTCTGTTTCAGCTTGCTTGAGAGATGAGCAGTGAGCTGCCTACACTGAGACCAGGCAAAACTAAGTTGTCTTAAAACCCTTTGACTTAAATTCAAAAGCACTTCTTACTTTCTAGCATGGCAAAAACTGCAGAGAACAATCAGTTTCACAGCAGAATCCAGTTCATCTGCTTGTTTAGAAAAGCACAGACAGGGAAGTGCTCAGTTTCAGCCAAAGCCAGTGGTGGGCTGCCCTGTACCTAGAACGTGACAAAATGAGGTTACGAGAAGAGTATGCTCCAGGTCAGAAAACCTTTACGTAATGGAAACTCATGCAGCAAAGGACTCTAGTAGTCCAAAACCATGCATACTAGTAACTGCAACACAGATAAACATGACCCTCCTGATGGAGGAGGAAATTAAAAGTGACAGGATCCAAGGTCCCTCCTGCCTCCTCCCCCTGCAGTAGCATTGCCACATGCCCTCTGGCTATCTCTTATTTCGACATGACTAGTTCACAACATGCAGCATGATCACAGCACACACACAGCCTCTGCTGTGGAGTTCAGGCAGGTGAAGTTAAGCAACTTACCTCAGAGTAAGTCATCATCAGTTCCAGCCACTTAAATGGAGACTGAACTCTGTAGTGTTGCTCTCCAACACATAAAAACACATTGCCCTTCTGTCTTAAACAACAGTCCCAGCAAAACCAGTCCTCACCCTTAGCCAATTATTCCCATTCATGTGTTGACCTCCATTGCCATGAACAGTCCCGCTTGCATCTAGGTGAAAATTCCTTCCTTTGCCCCATCTCAAATGCTGTGTTCAATTTTGGGCCCCTCAGTACAAGAAGGAAATTGAGCTGCTGGAGCACGTCCTGAGAAGGGCAATGAAGCTGGTGAAGGCTCTGGAGCACAAGCCTTATGAGGATCAGCTGAGGGAACTGGGGTGGTTTAGTCTGGAGTGGAGGAGACTGAGAGCAGACCTTATCGCTTTCTACAGTTATCTGAAAGGAGGTGGTAGTGAGATGGGAATTGGTCTCATCTCCCAAGTAATAAGCGGTCGGACAACAGGGAATGGACTCAGGTCACAACAGGAGAGGTTTAGATTCGATACTAGGAAAAAATTCTTTACTGAAAGAGTGGTGAAGCAGTGGAACAGGCTGCCCGGGGAAGTGGTGGAGTCACCATCCCTGGAGGTGTTCAGAAAATGTATAGACATGGCACTTTGGTATGTGGTTTAGTAGGCACAGTGGTGTTGGGCTGACGGTTGGATTTGATGATCTAAGAGGTCTTTTCAAACCTTAACGATTCTATGATTCATCTCTTGCCACCCACTCACCCTGTCTTACAGGATCAGCACTTTGGACTGTCACTGCAGTGAAACTCACTACAGAACCACAAGACTTCCTGGCAAGTGCAATAGAGGGCCCAAGACCGCCTGGTTGCTCCTTGACAGCATGCATGGGTTGGAGAAGCCAGTCTCCCCTCCCCATAAAGCTAAGAAACAATCCAGCTCCCAGTAAAACAGACCAGTTAGCATTACGGCCCTGAGACTTATGAATGTAGTCCAAGACTGGGCTTGACGGGAAGAGCTGCAAAGCAGCTAGTGTCTCCATTTATCCCATATGCGACTGTCTTCCTCCAGCAGGCCTGTTAGCTCAAACTGGTCAGCGTGCAGCTGTAGCCCATGTGCCAGGACTCCAAGAAGCTCAACCCCACGCACTCCTGCTGAGGTCATCACTGCACAATAGAGTGCAAACCTGCAGCACAGCAACACCAGGACACAAGAGAGGCAGTTCAAGGACTTTGGTCCCACAGAAGCACAACTTGCTCTTTTCATCTTCAGACATTCAGCTCAGGAAGTCCCAGATCAGAAAGCATGACATGATCTATGGCATCTCAAGTCTTCAAATTAGACTGGTGGCACACTATAAATCACCAATGCCTCTCAGCAGCAGCAGGAAAACATGTGTGCCTCTGGTCCTAGGGAAGCCTGCTTCCTGGAGAGAAATGCCACACAACATGGCATTCCCACTTCATATAAGCCCCATGCCAGATGTTGCATGATAGCAAACTACCACAAGCGACACTACAGCTGCCTGAGTGCTATAATCTGAGCAGATGTGGTCCCAGAAATCAGAAGTGACATCATCTCCATGCTACACAGAATTCTTGGGGTGGGAGGAAAGCTGTTCTGCTTCACCTGAGGAAGGGAAACCAATATGCAGCTAGGAATACTTCCTGCCTCCAGGAATTATTATCAGGCAAGAGTAACTGCACCAGCCTTCAGTATCCAGGCTCACGGTTAGAGAGAAAATCCAGGTCCTTATCTCAATCCTAGGAGTTTCCCTCTTCTCAAACTCCAGCAGCTACCTAGTGTGAGATATGCCAAGAAGCCCAAGAGACAAAGCTGTAAGATCTTCTTGAAAGATCACAGAAGCATTTTGACTCTATTATTGATACAAATACATGCTTCCTATTTGAGCAAACTGCATGTAGTGCTACACTAGATCAGCCAAATCCAAGTTTTGGATAAAAAGCCCTGGTGCATCATCAAACTAAGGGTTTACTGGCAGTACTTCTCGTTCCTAGCAGCTAGGAAGTTACTCAAACCTCATCAGAAAGATGAACTCGCAACCCTGAAGTACTAAAGGTCTCAGCTAAAGCAGGGTAGTTAGTAAACTTAATGAGATTACTTAAACTTTCAAATAGTTAGCCTTACAACAACAAAAAAGCTGACAAGGCATTCTGATTAGTTACACAAACTAATCTGGGAACCACCCAGGCTTGAGGTTTAATAGGAGGATATATCCTATAGCAACTGGATACATCCTATAGCAATTGCCTGTGCACAAGACAATAAAAATCAGTTTCTATTTGCTGACACTTCAGTGGCAGAAACACCTGCCAGCTGTAACGCCTGCTGCTATCAAACAGCTTCACAGCTCATCTGCCTGTAGTCTACCTTACAGGACATACACCATGTCCTTCACATCACGACAACCAGCCTGAGACTCAACAACCCGAGACCAGGCCTTCTTGATCGCTTTTGTAAACTCCACATTTTCTCCAGAAGGAGGCACAATGAAGTCTCCAGTGCTCGTGATATGTTTTTTTAGCTAACCATCTGTATTTTCCATACAGCCCTCAGTGGTAACAGATGTCTGGGGTGTGTGTATTTCATTATAAATCTCATACCCAGCCTCTTAGTCACAGCACTGCCACCAACCCTTTTCAGGCACATCCCCTGATCAATCCGCTCTTCGATGTGGAACTGGAAGCATCCAGGAAGAGCTGCCTGGATTGAACGGATACTGTCCCAGTCTCTGTTTTACACGTGCACGCCAGATGCAAGGATAGGTCACACCCCACAACCTAATCCCTTGGTGCTGTTATTTGTTATTCTGCTACAGAAGACCGTAACATTTTGCAAGGGAGCTGCAGAAGCAAGTTAGACTTTAGTAGCAAAATGAGCCAACAGCTGGCATTCAGGAGCTCCCTTCTGATTTGTTCACGCTCCCTATAGCTAAGCTCCAACCAGTTCTAAAAAACTATGTTCTTGCACAGCAGGACTCACACCAGTCATACCACATGTTGGTCTGTTAAGAAGGAACTTGTCTCAATCAGCAGCCAATTGCTGGACTCAACGCAGACCATGCAAGCAGCTTTAGATTTTAGTGTTGATCCAATGCAGGGCAGTTCTTGCGCATTGGCAGGAACTAATGTGTATGGCCAAGGGTACTTTTTGTGTTTGCCTCTATGCCTTGCCATTTCAAGTAAACCAGCAGGGACGTGAAGAAATCGAGTCTCTCCCTACATTGTGAGGCAGGATATCAGGTCTGTTGTATCTACAGGATCTTACAGTGTTGACTAAGCCAAGATGGTTTATAATGCGGAAGTTATCCCTGCCAAACAGATGCATTCACACCAGCATGACTAAGCCACACACTAAAGGACTGAAACATCTCCACCAGGTGCCTGAGCCACATCTCAGATCAGGCTTATCCTCTTCCCCCATTCCAAGAGAATTTCTGAAGAAGTACTTCTAGCTTCACCCCTTCCTTGCACATAGTCTTAGTGGCTCCTGCATGCAGGTGCCAAAGAAAAACAGCATGCATTTGTTTTGGGTCCTACTAGTCTCCCTGGAAAGCAGCAGTAGGTGTGATGGTCTTTGGGCACAGGCTGGACCACTTTTCACTGAATTCCTCTAATGCAGAACCTCATTGCAGTCTACAGGTTCCTCTAAAGGGGAAGAGAAAGAGAAAGAGCAGGTGCTGATCTCTTCTCTCTGGCAATCAATGATAAGACTGAAGGGAATGGCAGGAAAATGTGCCAGGGGAGGTTTAGGTCAGATATTAGGAAAAGATTCTTCACCCAGAGGGTGCTGGAGCACTGGAACAGACTCCCCAGGGAAGCAGTAATGGCGCCAAGCCTGACAATATTCAGGAAGCATTTGGCCAAAGCCCTCAGACACATGGTGTGAATTTTGGGCTTGTCCTACACAGGGACAGGACTCGGTGATTCTTGTGGGTCCCTTCCAACTCAGGACATTCTATGATTCTATATTTCAGACCGCATGAATTTCCTTTGAGAAAAATGCATGCTCACAGCCACTGAAGCGTACAGCAAGTGATCTCATATAAAATGGCGCAAAGATCAAGCTCTTGGTGCCTCTTCATAGCGCATTAATGGCCTCTTTGTTCAGGTTTATAAAAGTGTTGATAATTCTGCATGTAAGACAAAGTTCTGACAGCAGTTGCTTATTACTGCCCTGTTAACAGTTAAATTATGCAACATCTCAGTGGGATTATGGAAGCTGGCTGGTGTACTTCCAAGCTGAGTCATGAGGGTGTTGAAGCGTCATTTCAAAGTTGAAGCATCAAATGAAATCCTCCCATCAGAAACTATCTTTTAAAAACTGCTGCTGTAATTGCACTCTAGTCAACTAGAGTTCTGGTCATTTCAGAAATAAACATTAGGTATTTCGTGACCAAACATTGTAATTGACTCCGACCTAGAGTCACTCAGTTGCACTGTTTTGTATCACATCCGCACAGTGAAGCCCTGAACAAGGAACTGTTAGAAAAGCAGGATAAATCAGAGCTCTTCCCTTTAATCCAAGCTTTTATCCAAGTCTCCCTTTATCAGATACTGCCTCCAGCTAGTTCATGCCTTCATTTTTGGGTATAGGGCTTGTTCATCTGACTTCCCCACGACCTTGTTTCAGAGCAATCACCAAATTAACCGAGGAGGCTGGAGTTTAGGGGGAGATGCTACCGTATTTGTGTAGTCTAGATGCTTTCCTGCCTCAAATGGGCAACTGTAAGACTTAAGTTGCAATTTGGACATCCTTGCGTTTTACATATCTATACTGTGAAGAGAAAATGTCACCTGTGATGGACTGTCAGGCATCAAAATAAATCAAAACAGTACTAAAAATTGTGAGGCAAGGTGAAGTGCTTTAGTACCAAGTTATTCCTAGTACAACTTGTTCCTTAGACAAGTTTCTGGCAAGGAGTACCATTGGGACAGCTAGATGCTACATAACAATAGATCAAACTTGTAAGGGATTGTTCAAACACCATTAAAGATATATCATACAAAAATAAAATGCTGGGTCTACTCACTGACTACCAATTCTAGTCAGTACAATGTATATTTCTAAAAAAAGTAGCACATAAAATGCTGAAGGATCATCTTATAGGCAAATTCTAACAGCACAGTCTGAATCACTGGCATGAACCAACACCAACTCTACCACACTGAATGCTTTACTGCTCCAGGTTTGTAGTATTCACCTCACAAACCTCAGCTGACTGATCACACCGGATTTCTCACACAACTGTAGTTGCTCATCCTTCTGAAGCATCCAAAAATGTTGCGTTTTCTATGAGAGAGTTGTGATCTCCTATTATGAACTTTCACTTTCTTTTACTGGATACTGCAGTTTTCACAACTTCATAAAAATCTGGGCCTGCTGCCAGAGACCCACTAGTTACATCCATACTAATAAATTAAACAACATCAGGGAACGTCCCCAGGCACTGGAACACAATCTACACCATCAAATTACTAGAACGATCCTTGGTACAGTCTCAAGCCTTGCCAATTGGTAAGTCCTCAAATAATGCATAGGAAGGTTCCCCAGAAGTCAATCTGGTGGGGCAGAAAGTGTGTTAAGGATAGGGCAGAAAATAAGATTCGCTATACGACTGGGACTCTAAGCATTTAAGTTGGCTACAGGACAATTAGCATCCAGCCTGTTTTACTTACTAGAATCCATATAAGGAGATTTGGTGGATCTTTTTATCCCCTTTTGGCTGCATGCCGGAGAGGCGAGGGCAACCAAGCTCCTTGCTCACCACCATTTCACAGCTGAATGTGACTGCAGATGCAGTCTGAGGAACTTCTTGCAAGTCAAGCGCGCCTCAAAGCAGAGCCAATGCTGCTGGAGGATTAAGCTAGCAGCTTCCCTCTTCGAGGCCATGAGTCAGTTGATGTAAGTGCATGATAGCACTTTGCCACTGCCCAGACACGCCAGAGCCAGCCTCTTTTGTTAGGTGCTTTGTTCACTGATGGGAAAGCAGTCACAGATCTAGATGTTTCCTCCATTAGGACAGAAAGAGATACAGAAGTCAAAGCTGTCTAGCTGCGGGCTGTTAGGCAAGTTTCGATGCAAGCCACCTTTCCAGTCCACATAGGTGCCACTTACACGCTGTTAGAACCAGTGAGGTGGACAAATCTCATCTGGCCATCAAATCTGCCAGTGTGAGAGTCTCCATTATAGTTTCATAAGCACAGAGTACAATAGAGGAGCGAAAAATATCACATATATTAGTTTTTGCTTTAGATATGAATTCAACCAAGCTTTGTGGGTCCTCTAGTTAGGGCTTTTACTCCTCTTATCTGTCAAACCAAAGAAAGCCTGGGCTCTGTCTCTAAAGAGGATACCTATTAGCTGGTCAATGGGATAACAAGTTCTCTCTTCTACAGAGACGCTTTTCCCTGAGACTGATGTTTTGGTAGATAAACAGTCTGCTCTGAGCTTTTGTGGTTGTGCAGAGTACAGGCATCAAATCTCCCAGACCACCATCCTGGGGTCCCGGCATCCAGCCTCCAAATTCTGCTGTGAGCTGGTCAACAAATATCACATGACCAGGATAGATATCTCTCTATATAAACATAGGTATGTATATGTTTATATTTCTCACTCTACTGGTCTCAAACCATACAATAAGGCAGCAATAGGGTCCTATTTTCGGACAGGAAAGAGCCAGGTAGTCTGTTCCTACAGCACTGTAGCTGCCACTCTGATCCCCAGGGAACATATAAAGGCTCTCTACCAACACAGCCACAGCAGTACCGCTGCTACGACATGGAGCTTCACAAGAGCTCTCATCTGGAAACCGTTACGTTAATCACTGCTTGCTTTCCAAATGGCAGACTGGCTCCACTCTCCCCTGCCCACCTCTGGCTTCAATATGCAGTCTGCCTGTCTCGTAATCCCTAGATGCTAGGGGTTGGACTGGAGCAGTGTAGTGGTTTGGCTTCAGATCTTCCTTAAAAATGGCCTTTAAAGGCCTTCCTTAAAAACAGAGGTCAGGATCCACGTAAGTATTCCATACCTTCCTTTAACGTAACACGACATATAAATAAGGCGTAGATAAGGGATATGCTTTTTTTTCTTCTTCCGGCAAGGCAGGGGAGCAGAAGGTCCCTGTGTTGGTCCTGTCTCATGCTGAGGCTGGTGGAAAATTTTTTAACAGGTCGCATTTGGCTGTCCAGCTCTCCTCTGGGGAGGTGGTGAGATTTCACTGGTTCTATATGTTGTTAAAGTTACTGGGTGTTGCGGGTGTGCATGCCTGTTTTGCTTTGATTCCTTTTTCTCCTTTTTCCCCATTTCCCTTCCCCTCTTCCCTTTTCTTGGATATCCTCGCTATATGTAGTTGTTTATATTTAGAAATATATATATATTTAGAGTGATTTCGGTTTTCCTAGTTTTTTTTCTTTAAAAAGGAGAAAGCTTTGGGAAAAGGGGCTTAAACTGAGCGTTAGTGAGCTTGAGAAAATAGCTCAAACCAGCTCAAGCTGCCAACTGGCTCTGACCGGGATGTGTACTGCCACCAGCATTAGAAACTGATTTGAAGAGCTCTCCTGTGCACAGTGCAGGACAGTCATGGTCTGCAGTGCTGTCCAGAAAGTATTCAGCACAATTCCCTTACAACTGGAACGTAGTCAAAGTTTCCTTCCATTTAAGAGGCAATAAGCTTCTCATCACGTGGCTCAGGCAGACAAAGAGCAACCCCCATTCTCCAGCTTTGGCTTGTGTGATGGAGCCAGGGCACTCAAGAAAAGCCACTGCATGAACCGGCTGTTGTTTGCAGCAAGCTGGTTGACAGCAGTTTGTGCCTGAGAATGCCTACAGCCAAACCCAAGATCGTCAGCCTTTGTTTCCATGACTGGCGTAGAAGATGTGGTCATTACTGCACAGGCAGTGCAGAAATGTTACAGAGTGCAGTACGACAAGGACACACAACCTCCACGAAAGGCAAGATACCCATGAGTGTTTTAAGCTGGTTGGTAGGCAATTTCCTACTTTTTTGTCAGCACCTTTGATTTTGTCAGGAGTCATTCTGCAATGGCAATCCTGAAGACCTTTGAGTTATTAGAAGAAGCAAAATGAGTGGACATTAAAGAGAACCATATTGCAAAACCAAGGGCTATGGAGAAGATTGTTCTGCCAGAGAGTACAGCAGCAAGATGCTTAAGTGAAACAGCAAGAGTTCTTCAACTCGTCAATACCCAAAGGAGTTTCAAACTAGAAGCCTAACAGGGAAAGCCATGACTTACAACACCTCCATGACTCAGTTGTAACTGCAATTCCAGTGACTCAACAGGAAGTTCTATTACCAACTCCATCCAAATCCCACTAACACACTGGTTCCCATCCAGCAAAGCAAGCCTCACTGGTGAGACTGGTCTCAGTAGTGAGATACAAACATTACAGTCAAGCATGGCAAGGAGCCCAAGCTAACAGACTCCGCTGGACCCATGCCGGTTCCACAAGACCCAGAATGTTGACTGCAGCCAAGCACTGCTTGAGAAACTGAGAGGTTGGGAAACCACCACATTAACAGATGTTGCTCCACAAGAGTTGCTTGTAGGAGGTCCAAATGTTATCTCACCTTGAGGTAAGGCTTCATAGTGCAGTAACTTTTCCACTAGCATCTCCACAGTAGAAAGTGCACCATCCCAGGTTTCTAGCCAGGCTCGATAAAGCTCCTTTCTGCGGTACACCAGCAGCCCAGCAGGGCAGTAGTTCAAATGAAGTATGCTAGTCAACTCTACCTTAGAGACCTTTTAACAAAACTGATGTTCAGCACTCCTGAGGGGACAACAAATGCTCTCTGCATTTTAGACTATCTTCTCAGCCCAGAAGAGAAGTGAACCTATAAAAAACACCAGCCCTTGCCCTGATGGTCAAAACAGCTTCCACTTTCCAAGTTCACTGTCTATATCAAAGTCTAGAGAGAAACAAAGGTGCCTCGCTTCTAATCCACAAATAAGAAGTGTCTAAATACTAAAATGCTTCCTCAACAGCTCACAATACCCCTCTCCCCCAAAAGATACATTCATTTATTGTTTCTGCTGCTGTTTCTCCCTTCAGAATGCTGATAGAGGACTCAACTATAACTCCCTAATTTCTCTCACAGCAGAGCAGTGTTTCGAGGCTCTGGTCCAGTTGCACTAGAACTGGGGAGCTGTCCTTCTAGCTGAAAGTCAATGTTTCCCACTGCTTTGCCATTCCTCTTGGCACAGAAACAGCACCTGTCTAGTCTGTTTGTTTATGGAAACAGTTACCATAAAAGTCTCACAAATAAAAAGAC
The DNA here is from genome assembly GCA_033558185.1 of Dromococcyx pavoninus. NCBI lineage: Eukaryota > Metazoa > Chordata > Aves > Cuculiformes > Neomorphidae > Dromococcyx > Dromococcyx pavoninus. Next base: position 158,724 of record JAUMJL010000250.1, read on the forward strand.
TCTCATTTTGAGCTAAATTGCTCTCAGATAAAGACACTACAGTAAAGGTGACTGTGCTCCCCTTGCAGGCTAAATGAGATCTAGTCAACAAAGCCCGGACAAAGCAACTCACCTTGAAGTAGACGTGCAGGGGCTGGTCAGATAATCACCCTCTTTGGCTCCACTGACTACACCACCATGTCTATAATGAGAGCTTAGGCACCTAGCACACACAAAGACACCTACATTTACATGTCTTAACATCAACTGAGCATTGTCCTAAGGGATAAGTGCCATTTGAAGTACCCTATGTTTCTGCAAGTGCATCAGTCTACCGCTGTCCTGTAGTTCTGTATGACTACCTGTGAGTTAATGAACATCAGGAGATATCTAAGATGAAAATACTAACACTGCAATGCTGAAGCACTACCATTTTATCACTGACAGCACCTCCTCTTTTCTCTCCCAAGAAGCGTCCTCCTCCCAATAGCATGCCCTGCTAAAATCCCAGCTCCCTGGATGCCAGACAACACAAACAAGAGAGGAATGTCCCTCTCAGAGGCATTAGTACGGCTCTTGGACTCAAGAGCCACTTCAAGTGAGGCTAGAACGAAGTGCTACTATATAGGCCACCCAGAGACATCTAAGCACTAGCAATGCAAAACACATACTTAAAATGGACCAATTTTGCTGCTAAAACAGCAGCCAACATTTCAGGTTAGTGCACTAGCTTAATTTTAGAAGGCTTACAGGTTTCTTGCACTTGCTGTAACTTGTCTTGGGTTGTTAGAGAGGATTGTTTTGTTTCCAGAAGTTTCAGAGTGCTGCCATTAAAACTGTTAGCTCTTCTAGCCACTTGAAACAGAGAGAAACCTGGATCAAAAGACTACAAACTTACACCAGAGTCCCCTTATGAGACACAAACCATAGCTTATTTGTCTCTGCTCTAATCAGAGCTGACCAGATACAATACAGTCACCATTTTACTGGGAAGTTGCTACCAGCAAGCGAGTGTTCAGATGGACAAGTGCTGTTTATAGTGCTTGACAAATAATGTGACGCTGCTCCGCATGTAGTACAGAAGAAAGTGTTTCCTCCTTATCCACTGCCTACATGTTTAATAATCAAGCTGGACTACCTAATTTCTTCTAATTAGTTTACATTCAGATAGGAATGACATAACCCTTGGAAAAAGGTTCTGCCTGCTCTGCTAAGCTTGTGCTAACCACCAGCGTGCACCTACACCAGATGAAACAATCAAGCCCGTGTTCCTTCACAATACAGGCTGGATTGTCTGCTGCCTTCCTGCAGCTGGCTGTGCACCTTGGCTCAGTTGGCTTCATGACACGGTTACACCATGTAAATATTTCCATTTGAGAGAATAACTAAGTCACTCCATTGAGATGCATCAACCTCCTTTTTTCAAGGAAATCAATGCCGCCATTATTACAAAGAGGACAATTACTCTCATACAAGGTGTTTTGAGCAATAAAGTGTCACCTTGAAAATGAATAGGAACTTCTGCAACCATTCCTGTGGGTACGAGCACTCGGAAAGCAAACAGCTATCATTTGGGCACTTTCTTGTTCCTGCTTATTACTTCTACAATAACATGCATGGATAACTAGAGTCACGCAGCAATAGCCAAGGGTCAAGTGATGTGCCAGCAGCAATGCCATGCTTTCCAATAGTCAGATCAGCAGGAACCCAACACAACTATGCCAGGGCCCATAGCACTGTGGTGTGACATAAGCAAAAGACTGCATAAGGTGACTCGGCTTTCTGTGTCCAACAGAAGACATTTACTGCCATTTGATGAGAAAGCATAATTATTCCAGATGGGTGGGAAAGGCAGCTTAGTCTGTGTCACTGACATTTCAACATGAGAAAAAGGCCATGTGATCACCAGAAGAGGAACAGCCTCGGCCCTGAGTCACCATGGAGAGCCCCAAGGATTTCTGTCTTCCATGTGCTCACCCAGGAAACCCCTCAATTTGAAGTGTCATCCAGGCCTGTGTGTCTCTCATGCACTGGAAACTTCCAGACAAGAATTTACTTCATGCTTTATCATTTTTAGTAAGACATTTATCATAGAGGAATTTTATCCAAATTAGCTGCAGTTTTTCCATTTTATTCGGTAGAAAGTTTATTGAGATGCTGTGAGAAGAGATCTCCCCCCATGAAACAGGGCTGATTATCCCCACATGCTTGTCATTTTTAGACTTCTCCTAAGTACTACCATGCAGGCTAGAAGAGTGCGTGTCCAGATCTACAGACAGATTTCACAGACAGAATGATACAGTGAAACTGAAGGTAGTCTGAGCATCTTAGAAACTGCCCTGCACTTCATTCTGCCATTCATTATCCAAGCACTGCTAGAGTTCATCTCCAGACAAGTTTCAAATCAATTATTCTCTTTCAGAAAGAAAAAAAAAAAAAAACCACCAGTTTTGGCTTTGATGATTCTGCCTGCTCACACAAAGCCTCACGTTCTACTTTTTCCTTCTAATTCATCCAGAGAAGACTCCATGAGGAGGTCTGTCACACACACACGTGAAGCGTGGAGTCTGTGTCCCTCACCACAGGAGAACGGGACAGTAACTCCGGCTTTCAGGCAGCCACAAGAACTCCTATCCCACACTTGCCTACCCAACACAGAGTTTAGGGAGCACAGACCTGGAGCACCAAGCAAAGTGCTTTTACAAGGCTGTGCTGCCAGATTTCCACGGCAGAGCCCTCCACAGGCAGAGCCGAGGCAGAGAGCAATGGGAAGAACCTTCCTCTATCCATGGATGACATCTGGTGGCTGCTGCTCTGCAGAAGCAGAGCTTCCCAAGGCTGAAAGGCAGCCCTGCTCTGTCCCCAGGAGAGCTCCTCCCAAAACGCTGGAGTTTTGAGAAAGTGCAAGGCACTGCTGTTAACTCCGTACAGGCGAAGGGATGGAATCCATGAGGCCAGGAGAAAGCGGGTCGTCCCGCAGCCCTGTCCGGGGGGCTCTCCTAGGCTGGAGGCAGCGGTGAGAGCCGGGATGGGAGCCGGGACTGGTTTTCCAGTCGGGGGAGCCGGAGGATTCGTGCACCGAGCCGACCCTCCCAGGATTTGTGTTTTAGTGGGCACAAATAAAAGTCACCCCGGAGCACTCCTGCTGGCCAAGTTCTCCGGACACAAAGGCGGGCGGGGAGCAGTCGCCCCCGAGGTCCCTTCGGAGTCGCCCTGTGTGAGGGGTAGCCCCGTTTTACAACTCGGGGTGCACGGGGGGTGCTCCCCGGCCACAGCAGAGCCACAAAGGGGCAAACGCTCACCCAAACCCCACGCCGGAGAGAAGGACGGAGCATCTCTTTCCACCCCGCTTCCCCCTTTCCCGGGAGCCCCGGGCGGGAGGGCCCTGGCCGGGAGCAGCCGCAGCGGGGCTGGTTTGAATTAAAGCTGCCGGGGCAGCCCAGGCTGGAGCACAAAAGGCCACCGGAGCCCTCCTTGCCGGGCATCCCTCTCCTGCCATAACCTATGGGAAGGGGGCAGCCCGGTGGCAGGACCCCAGTTCCAGCCCCGATCCCGACTCCCGGCCCCACGTGCGCTTCCCTCCCCCCCAACCCGTTCCCAGCGGGCTCACCGGGACAGCAGCCTGGAAGCAAAGAGCCACCAACCACACGGCCACCACGTTTATCATCCTTCCTCCTTTCGCCGGGCCTGGGGAGCGCACAACCTTCCCGTTCTTCCCTCCTGCCTTTCGGTGATTCTTTTAAGCAGCTGTGGGGTTTTATTTCCTTTTTCTATTTTCTTTTTCCTTAGGTTTTTTTTCCTTCCCCTCCTCACACGCCGCCGAACAAACCTCCCAGCAGCGCTCTGCGCCAGCGAGGAGTTGAACTCTGTCTTTTAATGAACCCCCTGCAAGAACCTTCACCTTACGGCCACCCCCGGCCCCGCCCCGCTGCCTCCGTCCCTCCCTCCCCGGCACCCGCCACTTCCCTCCCATTGCATTCCCAGATTTCCTCAGCGGCATTCTTCTCGCCGAGCTTCCTTCCTTCTCGCTAAAAATAATAATAATAATAATGTTTAAAGCCATCTCTGACCCTTTTCTAGTGTGGGAAGATTTAGGTTAGATGTTAGGTTCAACATGAGGTTCAACAAGACCAAGGGCATGGTCCTACACCTGGGTCAAGGCAACCCGCGGTGTCAGTACAGGTTGGAGAATGATTTGATTGAGAGCAGCCAGTGGAGAAGGATTTGGGGGTGCTGATTGATGAGAACTTGACATCAGCCAGCAATGTGCGCTCACAGCCCAGAAGGCCAAGCATGTCCCGGGCTGTATCGAAAGAAGTGTGTCCAGCAGGGCGAGGGAGGGGATCCTCCTGCCTGCTCCACTCTGGTAAGACCCCGCCTGGAGTACTGTGTCAAGTTCTGGAATCCCCAACATAAGAAGGATATGGAACTGTGGGAGCGAATCCAGAGGAGGGCTACGAAGATGATCAGAGGGCTGGAGCACCTCTGCTATGGGGACAGGCTAAGAGGGACAGCCTGGACAAGAGAAGGCTCTGCAGAGACCTTATAGTGGCTTTCCAGTAACTGAAGGGGTCTACAAGAAATCTGAGGAGGGACTTTACAAGGGCCTGGAGTGACAGGACGAAGGGGAATGGCTTTACTTTGGAAAGGGGAATATTTGGATTGGACATTAGGAAGAAATTCTTCACGATGAATGTGGTGAGACACTGGAACAGGTTGCCCAGGGAGGTTGTGGATGCCCCATCCCTGGAAGTGTTCAAAGACAGGTTGGATATGGCCTTGAGCAGCCTGGTCTGGTGGGAGGTGTCCCTGCCCATGGCAGGAAGGGGTAGAATTGGATAATGGTCTCTTCCAACCCAAACCATCCTGTGATTCTGTGAAAATAATTCCCTAGGGAAGCAGTGATGGCATTTGCCAATATGCAAGAAGCATTTGAACGATGCACTCAGCCACCTGTGCAGGGACAGCAGCTGGACTCAATGATCCTTGTGAGTCCCTTCCAACTCAGGTTATTCTGTGATTCTAGGTTTCTATGAAAATCACAGACTGTGCTGCCTTCTCCCCTTCCCTGGACACCACAGCCAGGAGAGGGCAGGGAGTGCTCCCATGGCTCCTCTGGAACTCTTAGTCACTGCTAGGAGGAGGGTTGTCCCCGAAAAAAATAAGGATTCTTAGGAGGTGGGTGTTCTCCCTCCTTCCCACAGATCCCTGTGCTTTCATCACATCCCATTTCCTGCTGCTCAGGACATGTCTTCTGGCAGCGTGGAGAGGTTTGTGGCACAAAGTGCTGCTTTAAAAGAAGAGCCCTCCTGCAAATCACTCCTGAAATTAAAAGTAACTTCATTGCTCTTCAGTGCTGCTGCGGGTGGGTCTGTGCACATCTCACAGCAAAATTATAGACTCATAGATCACAGAATTGTTTGGGTTTCAAGGAAGCTTAAAGGTTGTACAGTTCCAATCTTGCTGCTATGGGTAGGGACACCTCACACTAGGCATGAAAAGAGTCAGGCAACCATCCTGGGCTGAATTGTTTCACCCTGCTTACAGAGTCAGGGCTGGCGTTCCTGTTCACTTCCAGTCAATTCAGTCATCTTTTTTTTTATCCCTGTGTGCGTGCCAGCGCATGTTGAAGTGTTGGCTACAAACAATGCATCTGGATGTGCACGCAAACATGATGTAAAGAAAAAAAAAGGCAGTTTTTAAGAGTTAATACTGCAGCTGGGAGCTGCAGGAACACAGGCTGGCTGCATGGCCAACGGGCACCACATTCCCGTGGAGCAGCTGGATAGCTGCAGGTTGTGGCCAAGCCTGTGGGCATGGGGCCTTGTTGCCCTAGGACTGCTCATGGGGACACACGCACAACAAAAAAGAGCCATAACCAGTGCTTCCTAGTCGCTCAGGAGGCTCTCGGTGGGTGTTGGCCCATCTCTGCCAGACACAGGATCCCTTCCCACAGCTGTGGCTCAAAGGCTTAATAGACCTAATTGGATATTCAATGTGGCTAAAACTGTTGTGATTTTATCACGTGTCTTTAATTAGCTTATTTTCTTTCCCCCTCTCTTAAATTACTCATACTGTCTTCCTAGGAAGGATTCCTACCACAGACCTTTTCCCTCAGATGAGCCATGACCACCATGTCTTTCTCATGATGGGGCTATGGGAAGATACTAGCACCATGGGCCACCATAGACAAGACAGCTGCTGGTGTGTGAGGTGGCTGGGTAGAAGGATGAGGCAGAGTAGGGAAAGGATGCAAAATAAAAGTCATGGATGCCTGGTGGGTGGCTGTGCCAAAGCAGCAGCTCTCAAGTGGGAGAGCAGGCTGCAGCTGAGGGATGGGGGAAAGCGGCCTTTTTGAGTTATGTCTTGAACTTGGTGCAAACAGAACACTGGAGATAAGACTTTCGGGCTGGGACCTGCAGAGTGTGAGGCTGAAAATGTTGCCCAAACTTAATGGGCATGTTGAGACATCCAGCTGTGATTGCATCACTGGGAATCGGGAAATGTACTGTGGACACGGTCAGCCTTCTCAGCTGATATGAGGGTAGCAGAGGCAGGTTTGGCCAAGGCTGCATCTGATGGACACTTGTTGCCGCAGAGGAGGGAGGAAACGCTTCCACAGGGCTGCTCCTGGAAGCAGTGGTGAGGCACTGGTGGGACTGTGAGATGTATGGATTTCATGCAAGTATTGATGTGTGTCTGTTTGGGGAGATGGTGGATCAAATAGTGCTGTGGTACTTCTTGCTGGATTTGCTAGAAAACATTCAAAGCTTGATTGGGATGCTCTGGTCAGGATCTGTGAATGGGGTAAGGGAAGAACAATGCTGCATTTGGAAGCCAAGTGTTTTCAGTGACATTCCTGTGCCCTCTGCTTGATCATTGAAGCATGCTAAGTATTGTGGTTTCAGTCAAAAGAGCTCCATGCTGAAAAGCCAGATGAGACTTGTATGGAAAGGAGTTTGTTGGCGGCCCTAAGCTCGGGGGATGATAGGAGTTGGTTGCCTCTGCCCAGTACAGTGGAGCTGTGGGGATTTCCCAGAACTGGATCAAGGGCTTCCAACAATGTAGCCCAATTGAACTCAGCCTCCCTGGGGACAAGGGGCTGGTTTGAACTGTGTCCGGCCATGGGAAGAGGGGAAACACAGCCTGGGGAGGAATCCAACCCACTGCTTCCGCCACCACCAGAGGCAAAGGGGGAGCAGGGATGGCAACTGTTTCTTTTGGGCAACCGCCACCATTCTTCACTGCGTTCTACAGCAGAAGCCATCGTTCCTTATCCCCTAATGCATGTGAGCATCATGCAGCAGCAGGAGCTGCCTACCTGGCTTTCCTGGTGTTGGACCTACAGTAGTGTGTGAGGATGTGGCCACCATCACCATGTGTCCTTGCCTCACATCTGGCCACCAGCAGGAGTGGAACCTGCAGAGCAGATGGCTGCCTCTTCTCCTAAAGTCTGGTTCCATATGTCCTTAGATGGCTTATTAATGGCCTGTGACCAGGTGAGCTGATTCTGTTCTGAGTTCCTTAACGAGGGCTAGATGGTACCTGTGGCATCAGGCTGGATATGTTCACATATCACATCTTGGCAACTTTCACCTATTGACAGGCTCTTTTTAGAATGTTACAGCCTAACACCTTGGGATGGAGAAGGGGAGTATATTCTGTAAAACACAGCAAGAGGTTAGATTATATGCAAATATTGAGATTGCTTTAATTGTACAGGCACTTGCCTGCCTATGGAGGTCATGGAGTTGACAGCTCATGCTAATGGGTACTATCTGTTGTTGAATTTAGGTAGTTGGCTTCCCTGCTGATGATTGCCATTTTTTCAGTTGTTGCTTTTGTGCTAGAGAAAAAACTCTTTCCCTCTGCTAGTCAGTAGTTCAGTTAACTAAAAAGGGGTAATAATGGGAGACACACAGCTCCTTGTGCATTTCACTTCTCAGCTGTAATGTGTAGACTGGGCTTTGAGTGAGAGCGCTGAATCTGTGTGGTGATCGCTGACCGGGACAGAGAGGAAAGAGGTTGCCTTCAGACACATGGAGCAGTTACAGGATATTAAATACATTTATTTAAATGCATTCAGATTGAATCTGTTCCAGAAACTGGCTGGCGTGAGGTTGGAGATCCACCCAAAACCAAGTGAAGTACTGTCACTGACATCATCTTCAGTGTCTTGGTTGTTCCCATGAATGGTACCTCAGAACAGTGAGCTGGACGAGAGGTCTTGATCAGTGGCCTGAAATCTGGGGATGGAAGAGGAAGGGTTATCCCCCCCGAGAGGGCAGGAGGAGCTTATGACAACGTGGTCTATTTGGAGACTGCAAAGACCAGGGAGGTTTGCAAAGTTTCATTTCCTGCTAGCCTGGAGTTTCTCTACTCCTTCCCCTTTGAAGTCCCTCTGGACAATGCCTCTATTACCCTTGGCTCACACCACATCCTCCTTTTTCTAACTCTGTACAGTAATGACAGTAATCCCCTTATTCAATAGTGAGTGTAAGAACAAGTGTCTAAAGGAAACAGACTGGACCTTCAACCTTGAGTTACCAAAGCTTGCCTGCCAGTGTGCGATATTTGGCATCCAGTCTCTGCTGGCTCATCTTCTGGGAGCCCAGACACTGTGATGCCCCATTCCCAAGACTGTAACTCTTTGCCCCATTCCCAAGACTGTAACTCTTTGTTCAGGGTGGTGGCACCGAATATGCTGAAGTCTCTTCCCGGTTCCTCCCATGCCTTGGCGAATCCAGTTTGGTTTAGATGTCCTTCTGCACCGATGTAGAAATAATTGGTTCTGACCCTCTCAAAAGCTGACTATGATTTATAGCAGGATCACCTGAACCCACCCAGTATGCTTGCACAGTGATATCTGATTTTGCTTATTCTGTCCAGCCGCCTTTGCAGTGAGTCAGATATTTCTGAGCAACTCCATCTGCCTCCTGGCTTTCACTCCCAGGAAGGGAGAGACCAAAGGAGGCTCCCCTCTGGCCCACTCTGAGGTGTGGAGTGTGAAGTTAGCCTGAGGGGATGTCTGCTCTGCTCTCCTTTCATCTCCCCCATGTAATGCTTGGATGGAAGGGATGACCTTGCTTATTTGGACAAGAATAAGCCTTCTTGCAAAAACTCCAAGGGTTTTCTTTTTCAGCTTAAACAATGCAGTGTTTAATGGTCCAAGTGTCAGTGTAGCTGCAGTGTTGGCTTTATAGATACCAATTGAATCAACGTGGCTGCCTCTCCCAAGAATTCAGTGGCTTTTTTGCTTTTCCATCCCCTCTCCTATGTCCTGCTAATAAAAACTTCTGAGTGGGCATTGAAAACTATATATAAATGCATCTGTGCCACTAACCAAATATTTCTCGACCTAATTTAGCAAGCTTCCTTTGGCAGAAGCCCAGCTGGCAGTGGCAGCCACTTTTGTGATGGTTTTCATAAACAGCTGTAATAAAACCAGCTGCATTTCTTTGATGCTGCATGTGAGGGCCTTGTAGGATCCTGCACACTCGTTACAGAAAGGCTCAGAACTGCATTTTGGGGGCTGGTGCATCAAAATCTATGGAGGGATTTCTCATTGGCCTCCGTAGGGTTTGGCTGAAGTTACCTGGGTGTTGCCCCCAAGAAAAGACTGACTCACTCATTCTTAATGAGGCCTTTTGCTGTAACACTGGGTTGTGCTTTCAACTGTTCAACGGTTGTTGCCCGCTGGTCTCAGGGCTTGTGGACGAGGCAGTAATTTCTCAAAACCCTCACCTGAACAACCACTTTTTTTGTTGTTTTTTTCCTTGCCCAAGGAGAAACTCTACTGCATTTCCATGATTCACTTACCTGTGTGGTTAACTTGGTTCAATGCGCTTACAGTGACTGGTGCTGGTTTGCAGTGCAGGGTGCCTCAACCTCTGTGACCCCAAATAATTTGAGCACAGATTGGGGTTTGCCCTGATGTGAAAATGAGTGCAGAGAGAAGGGTATCACAATTCCCCAGAACACACATACTGGTGGTGGTGGCTGCTGGGAACTTCAGAAAAAAAGAGAAGCAGCACAGGGGGGACAGAGCCCCTTTATTTATACACTATTTATCTGCTTGGTACCTGCTGACTTTCTCTCTGGCAGCCAGCCTGTCTCTGCCAGGGTGGGGTTCCATTGATCCTGTGGCCCTACAAGCGACAGAAGCTTTCTTCAGTGCATTCACTAGGAAAATGCTCAGACCAAGATTCATAGACATATAGAATGGTTTGGGTTGATGGGGACCTTGAAGGTCATGCAGTTCCACCTCCTCTGCCACAGGCAGGGCCACCTTCCACTAGGTCAGGTTGCTCAAAACCCCATCCAGTCTGGATTTGAACATCTCCAGAGATGAGGCATCCACATCTTCTCTGGCCAACCTGTGCCAGTGCCTCACCACTCTCACAGTAAAAAATTTCTTCCTAATGGCTAATCTAAATCTCCCCTCTTGCAGCTTAAAACCATTCCCACTCATCCTATTCCTGCTCTTCACTCCCTGATAAAGAGCCCCTCCCCAGCTTTCCTGTAGGCCCCCTTTGAGTACTGGAAAGCTGCTCTAAGGTCTCTCTGGAGCCTTCTCTTCTCTGTGCTGAACAACCCCAGTTCTCTCAGCCTGTCCTCATAGGGGAGGTGCTTCAGCCCTCTGATCATCTTCACAGCATCCTCTGGACTTGCAGTCACAGATCCTTTGTCCTTCCTGTGCTGAGGCCTCCAGAGATGAATGCAGTACTCTAGGTGAGGTCTCACAAGAGCAGAGGGACAGAGTCGCAGACTGTACACGTGAGCTGCAAACCCTCTGACCGTGGACCATTCGAAGCTGCCTGCCATCCTGCAAAACGGGGGCTGTGTCACTTAGTGCCTTTTTAGTGCTTCAGTGACTGCTGTGAAAATAAAAATATTTTAATATTTTAAAATACTTTAATATTATATTGACTATTGAAATATTTTAAATAAAAATATTTTAATCCTACAGCTGGCTCTAGTACTGCCGCAGAGACTCATTATTTGCCTGAGAGAGGTGCGGGCTCCAGGTCAAGTGAGGTATAATCTCTTATCAATGGACTTCTGTATTTCCTCTGTGTATTCCTTTACTGTCCTAGTTTGTGATAGAGGCTCCTGGATGCTCGAATAAGCTGCATAAAATTTCAATGAAAGTTCTTCTTGTGGGATGCAGTCCCTGTTTCTCCCTGACTATGCTAAATATACAATGTACTCTTGAAGTTAGCTTTTGCATAAACCAGTGCTGCACTTTTGGTTAAAAAGTTGCAAATGAAAGGGAAAACTGTAGAGTTTTAACCAAAATATAGAAGTACTCAGCCCACATGAAACACGGTAACTGTTTGCTTCAACTCTGTCATTTTTAAACAGCCAAGTGGCTTGGGTTAGGTGTTTCTGCTACACGGAAAATTTGAGTAAGCACGTATAGCTCCAGGGGTTCTGCCAAAGCAGGTTTAATACTCCCACGTATGCAAAAAAAGCTGTGGCTTTGGAAGAAGCAGATGCTGTGGCAGAGCAGTCATGAGAGCAGGGTTAGGCTGCATCAGAGGTTTCAGTTCAATTTCAGTCACTGCTGGTTAGAACACATATTTCCAACATTGTGGAAAAAAAAATTTTGGTTTGGTTTTGTTTAATTTTTTTCATCAACTGGATGTGATCTGAACCCCAGACTCACTGAGGATCTCTGCTCTTGGGCAGACTTCAGGTTTTATTGCTTAGGTTTGCTACCAGTTGGGACTATGACGTGAATTTGATATGATATAACATACAGGTTTTCCTCCTGATTAACCAAAAGGATGAATCTTACTCTAATTATCAATCCTTCATTTAGCATTTTGAGGTCACTTACCTATTTCCGCAGATACTGGCTGTCTCAGGGCTGTGTGCAGTCACTCCCTCCAGGCAGTACCACTGTCTCTCAGCCCTTGCTGTCATAGTGTTGATTCACTCATTGATTCCCCACCCATCCTGTCTCATCCTTCATCCTGGACCTTCTCACGCATTCATTAGGAGAACGCCTCTGCCCAACTTCTCTTGTCACCTCACCTGGGAGTGGGATTGGTGTTACCCCTATCCAGGGTAGGTTTGTGCTCCTGTGCCACAGGGATGGACATGGTGGAAGGCTGGAGAAGAGACCTAGCTATGCCTGAGCTGTCTGCCCATCAGCACATGTTAGTGGTGATTAATCACCACCATGGGAACATTTGCGTGGGGTAGGCAAGGTGCATGGCCAGAGGGAGGAGAGCAGAGGGGCACAGGAGAAGGCATACATGGGTGAGGAACTGGGAGAAAGGAAAGGAGCAAGGGCTGTGACTCTGGTTAGGCTGTGGGGGAAGAAAGAGCTAGGGTTTTACCTTGGGATTAAGCTTTGTGTGGCATGTGTGCCTGTTGCCTGCCCCACTCTCAGCAGCACTGGCTCTGGCAGGGTGAACACAGGTGCTGTAATTGGGATGTTTTTTCCACTTTTTTTGTTACCTTTTTGAAGGTGTTTGTGAAATTAGCTGTTCTTCACAGGGAGGCCTGGAATGAAGGTTTTGCTGTGTATAATCATGGCTTTTTATTATTATGATTTTTTAGAATATGCCCCTGGGTTCCCAAGGTGCTCCTTCTCCCTTCCCCTATCTCTTTTCCCAGTATTTATAATCAAAAAAGTCATTATGGCTGTTTATTGCATGGTGGTTACAGTAGCTTTGAGCGTGTGTGTATGTGTATGCTTTTTTTTTTTCCTCCCCTCTCATCCCATCCTATTGTGCAATACAAAGCTGTTCTCACTCCTAACCCCAACAAGCCTTTTGGGCCTACTCCTGCCTTCTGTTCCCTTCCCTCCCCCTTTTAACCATTCATTTATGAAAGGTTGCCTTTCAGTTTATGGTACCTTCTACATGAAGAGACTCATTGTCTGTATGAAGGCGTCCAGTGCCATCTTAAGATGTCCTTCTGGAGCAGAAACTAGAGGCTAGGATGAAGCAAGCTCCTAGGGGGTGTTCACCTGCCCTGTCCAGGTGTATTGGATGCTCAAGGGTCTTTCAAATGGCACTGGTTACCTAGGTGGGCAGCAGGATCTGTTCCCAGTGTATGTGTCTGCATGGAACTGTCTACACCTAAACTGAAGTGGTTTTAAAGTGGGATGCTGACTTCCCCATAGCCTTGCTGATGGAGTGTAGCTGTGTGACCCTTGTGGGGAGTGTCCCCTCCTGAATTAGACAGTGGGAGCCCTGCAGCACTGCACCCAAATGCAGAGTGTGTGACCTGTAATGCCCCCATCAGATCTCCGGGCTTTTGGTTCCCCACGTGTGGAGGGGGCGGCACACAGGGTAGATGAGAGCCCCTTTCCTAGCAGGATGTGAGCTCGAATGACCCAAACTGGAATGAATAATCAAACACTTCGTTCTCATGGGACACATGACATTTTAAGGAAATAAGGAGACATCATGTGAATTTTGGAGATCTTAAGATAGTTTTCAAACAAAAAGGCTTTTTTAAGAATCAAATGGCCCAGTTGAATGAGCGCAGTGTATAGCCTGGAGCTCCGACAGGGGTGAACTCTGCTCCATTTATCCTATCCCTACATGCAAGGGGTTGGAATTGACTCTGTGGCTTGTACTGTTTGTCCATCCTCAGCTCTTCAGCCCCACTTCAGTCCTCTGTAATCCTTGCTTAACGAGCGGTTGCTCTGATTGTTTCACCAGCCTTTTTAAGCCAGTTTATACACAAAGGGTGGAGCATAAAACAGCACTGTCACAGGCCCAACTGACTTTAGCCCAAAGGAGAAGCAACTGGGCTAAATCCTTTCCTAAGATCCTAGCTTGTACGAGCAGATGGTCTCCTGAAACCTGGATCGATCTGGAGGGAGGAGGGTTGCAAATACTTTCTGTTGCTGTATTTCAGCTCGCTTAGAGAAAGGGAGATAAAGATTATATTGAGGAAAGAGAGGTCTTCGTTCCCATGAGGAACCTCTAACTTCTGTATCTTCTGAGGGAGACACAGAACAGAGCACCTATATTTACACTCATGGGAGAAGAGAGTATACCCGTGAATGTGCTTTTGGTTGTCCCCTTACTGGCCAGGCTCGCTGGTGCTTTCTGCCACCACCTTCCTGCGTGTGGTCTTTGCCATAATACTCCCCCTTCTTGCAGCTCCCATTGGCCCTCAGTAAGCAGTTGTGTGTCTTCAGGGATCTTACTTTATTTGAGACCTACTTTAAGTGACACTTGAATTGTCTCTGCTTCCATAATACTATGAAAAGCCCTGTGACAGGAGCAGACGGTGGTCTTGCAGCCTGAGAGGGCACAGCAAACTTGATCCATAGAGGGACCTCAGCAGGCTTGGCCAGTTCCTCACTCATCTCCACCAGTGACGTTCCCCTACAGTGGTTGAGCACCGCAGCAGCTGCACGCTGCTGTGAATACAACCTGTAGCCAGGAACAGGAGAGTCTGAAACTGTAGCGTGTGAACCTGCCTTGTGATCAGCAGCCAAGCAGGCTGCATTCCCTAAACAGCCTCCACCACCTGAGCACTCTTGTGCCGGGGAAGGGCTGTCTCCCTCCTTGTTCCCCTTAGGCTTGGTTGGGAAAAAATCCTGCAGCCGAGCTGGGGAAGGGCTGCGCTGCTGTGCAGCTGCCAGGAAATCTGAACCCTCCAGCCAGGTCCTGAGCTCAAATGAAGCTCAGAAGGGCTGCTCAGCTCAGATCAGCTTAGTAAGGGGCTTCTCCTTGTCCTATGGTCTAGCACATCAGGTGTGTCACATGCAATGTGCCTCTGACTCTTGTTCGCAGACGTAGATGCTTCAGGGCTGGGTAGGTACTGTGCAAGCAGAGGAGGAAGAGGCAGAAGGCTGCCTGTACCCACAGTACTGACGCGGGTCAGAGGGTGAACATTCTATGTTTGTCCTTACTAATGAAATGAAGAGGATCTTTAGGGTAGGTCTTCCTACATTTCAGCTGCTATATACAAAGCTTCTGGAACATTTCCAATGTGTTAATGATGGGGGAATGCTGCCTCTAAGATACATTTTGCATTGTGAGTCTGGGAGAATCGAGGTGGAGACAAGGATCTGGAGAGCAGAACTTGCCCACTCCCACTTGCATGCTTTAGGAGTCATGCTCCATCTTGTGCTGTTTGTGATGCAACGCACGGTTCAAGCAGCGCTAAAAGCCCAGCCCAAATTCAGGAGCATAAAGTGAACCCATCCAGCTCCTTGTGGTTAGAACACATTCTTGTGAAGGAGGTGGGTTCAAAACCCTGAGGCTGATAAAGAAAACTAATTCAAGCATCTCATTTGCTGGGCAAGTTCCCTAACCGCATTGCTAGCATGCAAAGGGAGCAGGCTCTGTCCGAAGGGCAGATAGAAGAAACACTCCTGCACCATCTCACCGAGGAGCGCCAGCAGTTTGGTTAAACCCCGAAGCTTGGCCTTCCCTACTGGCTGTCTGCCCCAATGCCCATAGCCTCTATGTTCTGAAAGGTATAGAATCATGGAATGCCTTGGGTTTGAAGTGACCTTTACAGGTCATCGAGTCCAACCCCACTGCAGGAGCAGGGACAACTTAATATGTAATGTTTAGTTTTGGTTACTCTGTTGGATAAACCAGTTGCTGCCTTTCCTTAACGCAGGCACTACCCTAGCAGGGAAAAGCCCATGTACTGTATTTGCTCTGGAGTACCATCAACAGTGAAGGACATCCTTTTTGTGTGGGAGGAGGTGATCTATGACTGATCTTTCTGTGCTGGTTTCCAACCCCTTCTATTGATGGCGTGAGGGAAGCCTGGGCTGACGCTCCAGGTTCATTCTGCAGCATTACTCAAATTTTCTCTTCCTGGGTGGCAGGATTTACCTTTGCCAAGTTCCCACAAACCTCCCTAACCCCTGAGGAACCAAGCATTGCCCTGAAAGAGATATGCTGTCCTTGACAGGAACCAAAGTTTCCCCATCCCCTAGCCACAAGGTGCTTGGATGTGCAAACACTGGACACAGCTAATGCCTGTGAGTGTTTCTGACATTGTTTGCAATCACAGGAAATATTTCAAATCAAAAGTCTTCAGGCAGACTAAAGCACTCATTGAAACATCAGTATTGTCCACAGACTAAAAGAAACCTGGGGTCACATCAAGTGCCACCAGCAGCTTGGTAACACGTGAGCCTGTGTGTTAAACTGCCAGACGCTCCTCCCTGTTGTGGGTAGCTGTTGTCTGGGTCAGCTGAGATCATACAGCCTGTGGCTTTTCCCTTTCCTTCCTCAAGCACCAACACAGAACTACATCTTCACTGAATAAAGCACAGAAGGATCTGTCCTCCCAGGATACACCATGACCAGGCACTGCTCTGTATGAAATTCAGCCCGAGAGCACTGCAGCTGACTCGACTGCACCCACTCAGCAACAAAATGCTGGTCTGTGGAGTTTGCACAGGATTTTCTCCCCAGGCAAATGACTTACACACAATCTGCAATTTTAGCAACCAGTCACTAGGTCTTAAAAAATGCTTTTGCAATTGTTCTCTCAGCTTTATTACCCAGGTGGGAGTAGCTGTCACCTCACTGTTAACCCATTGCTCTAGTTACCCCTATGTTGAGCATCAAACATTGTCACAAACAAGACTGATCGATCTGGTAACCATGCTGCTATACAGTGAGCCACGTGCATCTCTTCAAATGCCTGCTCCTTAGGGAAGAGGCCACTACATCCATTTCTGACCCCTTCAGCAGTTTAAAACATCTGGGCATTATGTTCTCAGAAACCTCGCTCTTCCCCATGCTGTGATGAAAAAGCATCAGTGGATCTAGCAGTCAGCGATGGAGGCAACAGCACTACTCTGTCCATAAGGGGCGTAATTTCACTTAGGTGAGTCAATGTAGCACCCGGAAGAAGACTCTCCTGCAGTTGGACAGACCACCTCGCTCCACATTCCAAGCTAAAAATGGTCCTCTGAAAAAATCCTGGGCACCAACAAAAGTGAGTGTAGATCCAGTAATGCCATAGGCAGCTAACAATCTCAGCCCTCTCAACTGCTCAAGAACTTATCCCTGATCCAGTGATGCACGAAGAAACTGTGGTCAGGCTGTAGCCTGAAATGTAATATCAGAAAACTTTATGCTGAAAGAGGGGAGATTTAGATTAGGTATTAGGAAGAAATTTTTTACTGCAAGGGTGGTTGAGGCAGTGGAACAGGCTGTCCAGAGAAGTCACGGATGCCCCATCCTTGGAGGTGTCAAAGCCCAGGCTGGATGAGGCTTTGAGCAGCCTGATCTAGTGGGAGGTGTTCCTGCCCATGCAGAGGGGTTGGAACTGGATGATCTTTAAGGACCCTTCCAACCCAAACCATTCTATGAGGATATGAAGGTTGAGCTGCTCAGAACTGGCCTCTGGGAACTTAATGATCTCATCTGGAGTTCTTCAATAACAACTGATTCCCATCAGATCTCTAGAAACGGTCACCTTTTCCAAGCGGAGCTCCAGAGAAAGCAGGCAAGTCATGTAATAGACTATAAAGAATGGTTGGTTTCCTACAGGAAAAACACAAGACCAGATGTATTTCACACAGTGTTATTCACACATTTTCATTTCGAATTTTACAGTATATACATGTGAACATTACATTATTCAATATGAGCCACCAGGAGTCAAACCTAATCAAACTGGTCCATAAACAATCTATATCAAAAAGTGATACTTGAGCGAAAAGTCTAGTGGTTCTACCCAAAGCCTAAAATAGTGAAAGAAAACCCGGTGATTTTCATGTTCCTGGGCAGAATTCGTTCCAAACGATTTTAGGAGAGCAAGTGGAAGATGATGTTTAAGATTCTGAGAGCACTAAGGATGACAGGTATAGGACTGTTTAAATGCAACCAGGGCACGAGTGCTACAGGGACGAAGTACTGGGTCACTATCAGTCTCTGCCTGGACGTGCCCAAAAGCCTACCTTGCTGTCTCACATGTTGAAGAGAACGTTGGCCCTATGTTTTATAACACACAGCATTTGTACACAGGGTAAAAGTAGTCACTGAGGAGAACTGATGTGTCCAAGGTCATCCTCTGTGTGACTATGGGAAGCTCTGGCTCCAAAGACAGGGCTGGAACCTCTCAAGAGGAATTTTATGAACTGCCATTGAAAAACTACTTGGCAATTTAAATTGTGCTTACTAAAAACAACCAGGCCTACTATGCCACTTAACACAGGCACTAAATGACAGATTCAAAAACTGGAAGTAGGCCAGAACCAACTTTCCCATTTGCCTATTAACGAGTTAACGCTACCCTTGAAAGAAGCAGCACCTCAGATGGATGCTTTAATAAAAGTTACGTAAACCTGACACAAACAGTAATACGACAGAATTCCTTATGCAAGTTTATACCACTACTGTGTTTCTTCCTCATGATCAGACTCCTACCGTAACAGCCTTTTTATTTGATCAACGCTCAAGACATTGGTTTCAAACTACCTGGCTGATCAAAACTTTAGGTTAAGCCATCCAAACAAATGTTTTACACAAAATACTTACTTTAACAACATACAAAGCACTTTCTTTATCTTTCAGAAACTGAATATACAAAGTAAGCTTTTCCAAAATATTTCCATAGGCAAAGGATTAAAAAGGATTTTAATTATACACATATGGTCACAATTCTGCCTTAAAAAGATCATTGGGAAATGTACATAAGGCCGCTTGTAAATGTACATCATCTTTATGTTACTGTTACAATGTCATATGTCCAGAGAAAAAAATTGACAGTATCATACATATTTGCTTTACGCTGGGAGAAGGCTATTCAAAAATACAGTACTCTTCTGTACAAAAACATCATGCCACATTTATTAAGATGGAAGAAGCATTGGTTTCTGTGATAACCAAATATTTCAGTCCACTTCTTACTACGCTTATTATCCCGACTTAAAATTTGAACAGATTGATTTTTAAAGTGTCCATATTGACAGAATCAACAGCTATGTTATAAACAAAACATAATGTTTCTCACAATAGATAAAAAGAAAGCTGGTTCATATTTCTGAAACCATATAAAGATAGAATTTAAAAAAATCACTCTTGATTTGCTGAAATAAATTTACATTATACAACACTATATGCCAGGGGAAGAAAAGGGAACGGGGATATGAATATACACTAAAATGCAAATTTTTGTCCCAAAAAGGGGTAAAACAAATTACATTTACAGCATGAAGGTTTACAAATGTACATCTGTACAACCAAGGTAAGCATCACTACTAAATTAGCAAGGCTTGTAATAAACATTGAAACGAGAGATTTGTTTTCAAACTGTAAACTTACACCTATTAACTACACGTATACAATGCATATATTTATAGGAAGCAAAAAAGCTATCTGAATATTTAATCAATCATGCTTAAATGTTGAGCTATCGAGTTTACTTTTCAGTGGCCCCTTTTCTCTTTATCAATACCTATTTTTTTGCATCTACAGTGAGAAAGCAAAATAAATGCTCAACACTTTAAAATCCTTACAATTCTATATGCAAAATAAAAAAATACAAATCTCTACTCTTCCTGCATTGTAAAACTGACTGTAAAGTTAATACAGGGTTCACTCCTTTTCCAACAGTGTACTTTTCTGAGGGGAAGTACCACCATCATTTTAATCTCTCTACCTTGTACAACAATTAAATATATAAGTATATACAGCACTTATTTTTAACACATCGCTAGAGAAAACCTCAGGGCACCATTTAAAAAAAAAAAAAAACAGAACTGTCTCCATAGCAAGTGACCTAAGCTTTTCTTTTAAAGTTTCCATTGTTTTGTTATTCCCTACTTTAATTTGCTGTGCCCTGTTTATTGTTTGGATAGTACGTTGTGAACAACCAAAATACAACTTAACTTTTCAACATGTTAAATAATGTTTATGCAGCTGATCAATTTTAATCTGGTATAAAAGACTTCACACAAAAGGGAAAAATAAAGATTAATTCTATATACAACTCTATAAACCTGTTGTGCTATGATGCTGGGTAGACCTACCAGATCGCAAGCCAGTGTATTAAAAGAATACTGTACTTTTTCCCTTTAAAAACTATTTCAGTGACTTTACAAGGTAAAAATTTACAAAATATGTGACAGCTATTTTGATACAATTACATCATATACAGGCATTCTGTGCTTTGCCAGCCGTCCAATCTGATAGGTCTCCGGATCCGGGTTGGAGATATTTTTTCCTTTTTTTTTTTTTAATAATTCACTCCCCAAAAATATACACAAGAATAAAAATTTTACAAATGGATGAACAAAGACAATAAATAGATTTAAAAAAATCAGAACATTTATAGTTAAGTTGTATGTTTTGATCATTCACAATTCAATTTTTCTTCCATTTCTTTTTGTCTTTTACAGCATCCCATTTGGTGGTCCACCAATTGGCCCCAGATCAGCACTGTTCTTCAGGTAATACTTCTCCAACTTCGCCAGAATGTGTTTGCCATAGGTATATTTACGCAGAGTTGTGATGTGGGGTCGAATCTGTAAGAAGAAATTTGTTACTTTTACCCCTCCTTCAAAAACTGTAAGTAGATGTTACTGCACTTTAAGAACTTTAGGTAAAAAAATGTTAGAAACCTGTACTTCAAAATTTTGGAAGTTTCTGGAAAGATGTAAAATTGGTGATTTTTGACTCACCAAACAACTGACATCCCTGTCACAGGAAAAGGGGCTTAGCCCTTTTGTGGGACTGCCCTGTTAGTGACTGGGGAGGAAAATCTGCAGGAATATACTGGGCCCTGCGTTAAATAGCCTTGGGCAGTTACGGCAAGAGCACTTTTGTCCATGTCTAGATATTCCTAAGTCAAAAAAGTGCCCGTATGTTGGAAAGCATGGGAATCCCTTTTGGGGGAACCGCATCATGGATTTGCAAACAGCAAGTAAAAAAGAGAAGCCTGTATGTCTTTTGATATATTAATAAAGATGACAGATACTATGTTTTTATAATAAAAGTATTTTCACAGAAAAGCTGGCACAAAGAGGAAATGAAACCCAACTTCTGAAGCTTTTCTGTGGATGTACGTTTTTAGCTCAGAGACCTGAATATACCCTACTTTATCAAGCTCTACATCATGCATATATCAAGTTCTTGATGACAAAACTAGTGAGTTTCACATCTAGAGGGAAAGATATTCTTGCAGAACAATTAGTTTAGATAATATTTTCTGAACCTGTAAAACTATACAGAAATATACCTTGTGCATTATTATCTTCCGTTGAGCAGGTTCAGCCATATCAATCATCTTCTGAACAACATAGTTGGCGTACTGGTCCTTCATCATGGTGTATAAGGCACTGTGAGGACCATCGTTCTGGCAGCAGACCTCATCAATAAGTAAAGCTCTTTCAGCACGAGAAGCATGAGTTACACATTTTTCTACCACATTGCTGAAAAATAAGACAAATGCTTTCTGTGACTTAACATTTAACATTCTTTTAAGTAGGAATTTCAAATCCATCTGAACAGTTCAAATGTCTTAAAGCCACTAAAGAGGGCACTGTAAAAGTCTTGATTTCCAGATCTTTAGTCTTTACCGACTGAGGAAGCTACAGGATTATACACTCCTAACTCGTGTCAAAAAGAGTAATTTTCTGGTATTCATTATCTTGAAGGAGGGACTTTACACTGGACCTATGCGGATACACTGGACCTCAGGTTGCAGATGTATTCTAGTACATCTGTTTTGGTTGTGGGCCTTTTTAAGACATAGCGGAGAAACAGATAAAAGGGTTTTAGCTTTGTGAATAAAGGCACTTTTCAGAAGCATCTTTAGATCAGTGATAATGCCAAATATTTCTTTTTGTAGAGGAAGTCTCTGACCTTCCAGCTATCAACAAGACAAAGTGATTCTGGTCCTAAGTTTGTACTGTAGAAATCAAGCAAGTTCCAAGGAAAGGGTTATGAATGAACAGCTCCATTTAGGCAAAGAAAATAAAATCCAGATAAATTTGCCAGTTTGCATACAATCAGTTTTTAAAACAAGGGCCCACATAATGTCACAGTGCATTTCTAACAATGCTGATGACAAGGTTAGTCTCACTAAACCATCCTGGATGAATTTGGTCTTCCTTAGGCAAAAGGCACATAATCTAAATTGCAGTAAAAATCACTCAAGGAGAAATTTTAAGCTCTAATTTTAGACTTGAAGGACTCTACAACAGTCTTTGAGACTTCCCAACCACCACTTTTTAAGGCTAGGCTTTTTCTACTTGTAAGTTGCTTGGTTGGACTGACAGCCAGGAAGTCCAAGCTTAGCAGCATCAGCATATCAAGCAAGTTCCAGGAGAGCATTTCACCTGGATCTGGGATCCTTACATGGAGATTTGGAAGCCATTCTCCTGCACTTGTACAAGGTGAACAAAAATCATCTCATAAAACTGTGGCATCTTTGTTTTGCTACAGAACAGCATTTCCTCTTTCCCTTCCCCAAATCCAGTATAAATTACCACTACAGTTCCCCTCTGAAAATATGAAATTTCAGGAGGCAAGTTACACAAAAGAAAAAATCCTTTTTGTAACACAATAAATAAATCCAATACTACAACTTTATAAGGTTAGTGAATCTTTAATAGATGAAGGCTGTGTAATACCTGGCAAATTTGTGCTGACTCAGAGCTAGAACTTTTCCTCTTATTTCTGAAACTATTTTACTCTTGTCTTCAGGACGACCGTGCTCCAGTACATGCTGAATAACGTAATTTCCGTATTGATCCTGAAAATAAGATGACTTCAATTTTCTTTTGTGTTCATACCAAGTAATCCAAACCGCTTTTGTATATTTGTATAACCTTTCAAATTAGTAATTGCACAGATACAAGGAAAAATACAATAGTGTCAACATTATAGAAACAAAGTGATGCAAGAAATATTGCATCAAGAATTACTTAATGGACCACAAAGTTTATATGCAGAATGCAAATAATATGTAAACCCAGCATTTTGCTATAGTACCTTTTGTCCTCTTAAAGAAAGAAGTCCTCAAAATTAAGATCATCATTCTTTAACAGCTGTAATATCTCCCTGAACTTTGGTTTCCCGAGACAACTATGTTTTAACTAGAGACCTGCACATACAAGAAACCACTGACACATGAACTAGACTGTGAAAATGTAGCAAAAGGCAATTCTTGCCTTTTTATGCATGGAAATTTCTACTGAACACTGAGTCCCTTTCAGTATTTTAAACTGCTTCAGTTTTAAAGCCATTTGTAGCCCTCATTTTGTTTGTCTGAGACCAAGACTGGAAATGATGTTGCACAAAGTCTTTTGCCTTCTTTCAGAAAAGATGCCCTTTTTGTGTAACAATATCCAATATATATATTTTTTACAATGCATTTGTGTTTAGACATTATTAGAAGTTATCTGAAGGACTCTTAAGTGATTCAAGATAAATTACAAAAAGGCAATCTTTGCAATTAAAAATATAATAATTCTCTTCATTTACAATGTATATTCGAAGCTACAGTCAAAAGTGTAAGAAAAGGCTTTTTATATCTTCTTTGCCTCCCAACTTCCAAATTCATTTTCATTAAAACTATGGAAGGAAAGAAAAACAAAAAATCAATGTCTACAAAACTAAAAAGAGGCAAATGTATTTAAAATATTTCTTAAACTAATACAAATAAAATTATGACAACAAAAAAGTGCTCTAAAATGCATTAAAAAATGAATACATGCACTAACCTGCACAAGCTGTTCTGTGTGTTGATGCAGTTCTTCTAAGATTGGCAGAGTCTGTTCAGCAGTACAGTGTTCCAGAATGCGCTGAATTACTCTACAACCATATGGATGGGTTGAAAGTACAAATACCTTAAAATAGGATTGCAAACTGAAGTTAAACCAACTGAAGTTTACAGATATAGTAACATTGCCGTGTTTGAAATGGAACTGAACATGCAAACTAGTTCTATTAAAAAGAAAAAAGGTTTTCCCTGCCAATATCAGAATCTTATCTCCAGTAGAAGCCAGGAAAGGAGGAAAACAGTTTTCTGTGTGTCAGGGACTCCAGTAACTACACAACGAAGAACCCAGTTTTCATCAGAATGTTTCTAGCCTAACCTAGCTGCAAAAAAAACCCTGGAAGTATGACCCTTAGTTAAGCACTGTTCACCTTTCAAGCTTTCCTTACAACTTTGTACTTCACTTTCAAACTTTAAGATTTTGACATTTATAAAAAGAAGTTCAATTATTGTGGCTGTTTTTCACTAATTATATATTCCAGCATACATAACAGGCTCCCTATTACAGATACCAAGTTTGTAAATAAGCAATCAAAACATACAGACAAAAATCTTGCTTATTCCTTTTGCTTACTTCTCCAGAAGCCAAGTTTGTGTTTCGGGGATTGACTCAGAAGATTTGAGTCAGTGTTGGTCAGAACTGAACACAGAATCTTGTCTAATTGGACATATGATGGAGGCAGGTGAAAAAGATATGTATTATTACCCGACACAGCTAAAATGAGGTTATTTTTCATTTGCCGCTTCAGATTGACTGGTATTTTTTATATGTAACTACTTGGATCTTAGCATAAATGTCTAGTAAATCAATGGAGTCACATTTTAGTCAGGTGCTCTATTTACACTTCATAAACTGCATCTCATCTACCTCATACACTCAACCCTAGAAACCCTAGCATGCCTTTTACTACTACGTACAACAATAAATCAAGTATTGCTGCTGTGTAAAACGTGAGAGAATAATATTGTAGATTTTGTTACGAAATACTTTTGGCTATTCGTTAAAGCAAAATTTAGTAACACAGCCAAGTTTGTAAGATTTTTTACAATTCTTTGAGACTATAAACCTACACATTTGTCTCAGAGTCTTAAAATCTTATTTAGCTGCAGCATATTCTCTAGCCTGCAGCACAATATCAATCCTGCATTAATAACTTCTTTGGAAACAAAATAGAAACTCCAAGCTGAAATAAACAAATACCCCTCCCCCTCCTCACTTAACACTAGCCCATATGTAGCTGACAGATTAGTCTATTCCTTCAAAGTATTTCCTTAATAACAGACATTAATTGGAAAACACTAAAAGACAAACTTGCAACAGAAGAAAATGGAAATAATAATGAAAAATACACAATAGAGAGTAGATACTTTATTAATACATCATGTTAAAAGTTATTAAGGAAATCTGAAATGGTGAACCATAAAACTCAAACAGAAAGCCTGGTTTTAAGCTAATACCTCTATTGGTATTTATAACACATCCAAACAGGTCTTTCCAGAGCCTCATTTCCAACAGAATCATCTTTTTACAGCATGTTATCTGTCTCTTCAACAGCTTTTCCATTTTATCATTCTTTTTTTTACTCAAAACAAGCTGACTGCCAAGTGTCAAACACTATCATGTGTATGCAAATGATGGAAAAAGACCTGCAAATCAAAGCAGCCCCACAGAAGAGGAAATGAAATGTTGACACTACCTGTCCTTTGAATGCATCAATGATGAACTGGAGCGACTGGGGTTGAACACACTCAATACATTTTTGTACAACATGGTTTCCATTTTGATCTTTCACACATTTCAGAACATGACCATCCAACTCTTTCACCATTTCATTCTGGAAAAAAAAGATGATCTTTGTCTGTACAGTATTTCCTCCCCCTCAAAGGAATATTCCATTTCATCCCAACTGTCCAATATTCACATTCACTGGTGGTTTACTTGTGTACCTCAACAATGTAATTTAAACAACTATTTCAGTCCTTAGTCATTTCATAATAAAAGGAACTATCAACAGTTTAAGTAAAAAAAAAAAAGGATGCAAAAAAAAAGGAACAAAATAAAAAGTATTGCTCTAACTTACAATTACCTGCTGGTCAGGTGAGATTGACTCAAGTGCTTTCTGAATAACGCGACAACCATACATCTGCAGGGCCAAGGGCAGAACATGACCACGTATGCGTGTTGCTAGGGCTAACTTTTGATCCAGGCTTCCAAACTAAAAGAAAATAAATACACTGTTAACAAATGAAGACATATTGCAGTGTGCTGGAATTCACATGTCAGAGTAAGTACCTTCACGATGTACTCAATGTTTAATGCACACCTTGAACGACTTTCCCCTTTCTATTTTTTGTGGGTATATTTACCAGAAGCTTTTATATTCTAAATGCAACATTCTGTAATATTCTACATTCCAGTCACATACATGCTATCAAATACATGACCTTGATAGACAACAGAGGAGACTGAATTAGTTCATATTTGACTGTCTGCAGGAATAGCTAAGTGCAGTAACCCACTTATTTAGTCAAATTAAATTACAGATTACTGTAATGTATTAATTCACATCAGACTTTCTCTGATATCTGAAATTTGTAGGGGTCAGTCTATCTTACAACTTGTATACAGTAAGCAAGCTGTAATAGAGAGGGGAATGGGACACAGATTTTAACTCCTAGAAATACCTTCTTGGTAACCTCATGTGGCTTCGAGGATCATTCCTACCACGGGCACTTTAGAAATACTTGGCCTTTGCAGAGTGAAATCAAAATTGTTTTGTACAGTACCTATATTAGATTATAATTCAACCAATCTTTTTCAGGAACAGCTAATTTCTTCCCATATTATTTCCTCCGCAGTGCTATTACAACTTTCTGTGCTGTTCCAATGCTGAGCAGAGTAGAAACCAGCCAAGCTTTATAGTAATACACATAACCCTGTTCCCAGGTCCCCACACAAGCTCCTCAGTTGGCAAAATACAAGAGACCATGTAGAAGTGATCACCTGGACAATCAGCTGGGTGGCACCAGCAACACTGATGCAGCACTGCTGAGAACTGGCAAACCCTATACCTGTAGTCAACTAAGACTGAAGAAAGCTCAAACAACTTTGCCTTCACTACATCTAAGGTCTAGTGCAACTTTTTCTTGAGAACTCTTCCACAGAATTAAGATGAAAACACTCGATTAACAAGAATTATCTAAGTATCCGTCTAACCTAACCTAACATTATGGAAAAAAAAGCAACTGATGACCCTTGAGCAAGATCAAGGTTGATATTTTGTCTTTTTTTTTTTTTAGCCTACAGTCTTTTTGTTTTAAATACTAACTTGTTTAAATACTAACTTGTTTTAAATACTAACTTGTTTTAAATACTAACTTTTTTTAAATACTAACTTGTTTTAAATACTAACTTGTTTTTAAATACTAACTTGTTTTAAATACTAACTTGTTTTAAATACTAACTTGTTTTAAATACTGGGTTTAGTAATAGGATGTACCTTATGACATCCCTTCCTCAAAATTCTTCCACCTCAATACACTTCCTTTGCTTCGTATGCAGCACTGGATGAAGTTCACACAGCTATGTATTTGCATGCAAGAGCATTTTCCAGACCCACTCTTGACCAAGATTCAGTAACCGATAAAAAGTATCCCTCAAATCTTTATATTCCGTATGGTGTGCTGAAAGGGTCTGTAAATTACACTAAAAGGCTTGCAAGCCTCGAGTGTGCAGCCTCTATATTCACCAACGTTCACCAACATACGCATTACCAGTGTAAAGAGAAACTGTGCCTGTTACGAAAAAATCCAAGGGATACAGAACAGAAAACACGTGTGTAATGTTACACACTTCGGTTCTGTGATAAAAGTCCAGCACAATTCTGCTATGATGTTAAGAAAAAACCCAGTCAAATTTAATCAGATTTTACAGCATTTCTGTTCACACACTTAGTGTTACACCTACCTCAAAGAACTTCTGTATTACATAGTTTCCAAACACATCAGTCATCAATTGATACGCTGCTTGCAGGATCTCATTGAATACCATCTGGCGCTCAGCTGGAGTAGCTCGCTCCAGCTTTTGCTGTATAAATCTAAGTGCAAAAAAAGGGACATTATGCTTTACATAAACAACAGGAAAACCTCTCAAACACTGTTTCAATGAGACACCTCAAAATTCTAAAGTATTAAACATATAAAGCTTATTAAATTGAAAATAGTGCCTTTGTATTATAAAAGGATACATTTTAGAAAAACGATACTTAAAACCTTTTATTTGAAAAGGATTACAGATGAAAAGAATAGCAATAAGTACCTGATGATGTATTGCTGAAAAAGGGTTTTACATTCCAGACGCCAGATACTTTGTTTTCTTAATCAACACCTTTTTGATACCTAAATACTGGAGTTTACAAGTCTAGTTACGAGGCTATTTCTACACTGAGAACTTCTACAAGCAGCTAAATTTATACTGCTTTTATAATGAAATTTCCTGTGAAGGAAAAGGTCATTTGAAGAGCATGTGCTCCAATTAATGGCATGCTTTATATTAAAGATGACTAGCAGCTCATTCAAATGTTTGATGTCAATATAACCATGTCAAAGCAGTGAAGTATTAACTTTACTGTAATAATTACCTAGAGCCATGCTGGTCTTGGGAAAATTCAACAATATGCCCAACAAGGTCTCTTAGTTGAAGATTAGGGAAACGATTGTTTCTGAAATCTTCCAGCAATCGACTACGTCCAGAAGGCATAATATCAGACCTACTGTAACGAAGGCGTGAAGGAGGGAAGAGCTGACTGGTGGAGCTAAAAAGACTGGAGGTACTTGCTGCAC
This sequence comes from Dromococcyx pavoninus, assembly GCA_033558185.1. Taxonomy (NCBI): domain Eukaryota; kingdom Metazoa; phylum Chordata; class Aves; order Cuculiformes; family Neomorphidae; genus Dromococcyx; species Dromococcyx pavoninus. The sequence continues at coordinate 187,281 of JAUMJL010000250.1, forward strand.
TGCGATACTTGGCTTCGGCTCCAGGTGCTGCAGAAATATAGCGACCACTACCATTTGTCAGTCCTCCTACAAGGAAGCAGTTCTGTCAGTAAAAGCCATAAGGAAAATAAGCAACAACAAAACAGTAAGTGTTCTAGAACTACGGATACACCCTGGAGCCAAAGAAAACAACAGCATTACCTCATTATGGTTGGAGGAGTTAAATAGTTTTATCTTCCAGTAAATAAAACCATTCTCCTCCTCATTTTTATTTTATGTGAAGGGCACCAGGAAAAGGAATGTCATTAGAAAAATACAACAAAGCAGGTAAAGTGAGCACCCACTCAGACTTGCAGAAACTTTAGAATTGGCTGTGCGTTAGCTCAGTGGGCAGACTTCCACTCACAAGCAACAATGACTTTTAACCTTGTTAGTGGTCTCGAAGTCAGCCAATTGTTTCAAAATAGACCATGAAATCTGAACTACCCTTCAGTCCCTACTGAGGTACCTTTCCAACCTATAGTGTGAAAGGGCATTTCTGGGGAGGCACACATGATGCTTCTTGTCATGCTGTACCTGTTCTGCAGGTTATTTGATGACCTCACCGTCCCTAGTACCTCTTGTAAGCACTAAATATGTCAGACTTCAAACCAGGTAACTAAGAATACTCTACCTAAATCTAAACCAACCAAAGATATATCAAATTCCAGCTCCTTTTAGAAGTGTGAAGTTCTTTCCCTGCTGTGAAAACATTCATCACTCTCACTGTTCTCATCCCTCTTTCCTTCCTTACTAAGGACTTAACAGCATTCCTATGTTTAGGTCCTACTCCTAGTGATTCCACCTACAGCTATCACCATCTCACAGCCCTGTGAATTTTTCTTTGCATATTGCTCTCTACTCAGTTTATGTCACTCCTTCAGCAGGCCTCCCCCTCCTGCACTTCACCATAGGCTGCAATTCAATTAGCATAATAAGCATGCAAACAATGAATCTTCCCAAACTACAACATGATTTCAAAAGGGATAAGGCTACTATACTACAAACAAAAACATTCAAAGACAATTCCCACACTACTTCACAAAAATTTCATAAAAATTTGCTACTTCACAAAAAAACCCAAACTAAAGTTACGGAGTGTGAACTGGAAAAGGAAAGCATTTTTAGCTTCCCTACAGATTATCTAGGAAGTGACACGCTAACTGAAAGTCCTTTCAAAGACAAGAGGAAAAAAATTGCAGTACGTGCTGTTTGAATGGTGCTCTATTAAAAAATAATTTAAAAAAATGAGAAAGAAATCAGCTGACAGTGCCCCAGCCAAGCCTTTGTTTGGTTCCAAGTATTTATAAGGCCAGGCAAAAACAGTATTACAGTGGGCTGGTAATGTATTAATGGTAAAGAATCTTTTTTGAAAGATCAAATCACAATGCCAGAATCTAAGATGTTAGTGCTCTGCAAGATGTATCAAGCATCACTTTTATTGCACTGTATATGATTATGCCTTAAATTAGAAATAATTAGTATTTATTTTACAATCAGTTTTCAAAATTCAGTGGTGAGAATCAGTAAAGAATCATGAAATATTTTATGTCCCACAATACCTTTCTGAAAACCACTACGTTGTCTTTTAAATTAAAGCCTCAATTCTTTACAGCCAGAAAAATCACAGGTTAACTATAATTTTTCCTTTCCATTGACAATCACTTATTTCCAGAAAAGAGTCAATAGCGACATGATTCTAACAGACAAAAAGAAAAAAGAATCCCGATGTTCTGCAGGTGAAGCAGGATGCAAAGTGATGCTCTACTGTCACTTCTGTTCTACAAACACCATTCTAAAGAAGAAAAGGTTATGCATCTGAAATCATGGTATTTCTCACCAAAATCCCAGCTTCCATATAAATATTTTGTAGTAACACTATTTAATGCCAGGAGAGGGCAGCAAAGCCCGTTTAAAAGGAAATCTTACAGGTTGCTTTCCTGTTGCAGCAATCCTATTGCTCCATTGATCACATGCTCAATTCTATGCCAGAAACTAATAGGGTAGTCCTGATTATATGCTCATAAACTGCATGGCCCTAATTACAATACAGAGTCACAGAACTGCACATGTGAATCAGAAATGGTTTCAGCTTCTCTTTTTTTCGAAACTGAGCGTAAATGTGAAAATTTATCCAGCAATTAGAACAGTAATTAAGAAACTTGGTAATTCTTAAGAAATGCACTACATACGTGTGTAATAGAACTGCACACTCAAGCTCTTCTTCAGCCTAATTTGGGAACCATCCCTTTTTAAGACTTGTAAGACAGCTATGCTGCAACTGAGACTCCTGTCCAGCCTGTGTAACTACTTAACATGATCACATTAAGCAGAATCATAATACAATAAAGTTGAAAACTTATCCATTGTGCCGAGAAGAACCTGCCATACTTCAAAAGCACATAGAAAGCTTAACTTTGTATAACCCTGGATGTTATTACAAAAAAGTAATTTAACAGCTTTTCTTCGCATATAATCTTTATTACAACAGCAGTGTTACAGCTCAGTGGCAACTCTGCAACTTCGAAAAACAGTAACCCTCCCAAAATAAAAGAATATTGTCACAGGTACTTATTATATGCAGATATACGCCTGTATACTATGGACTATTTTCTTAAATAATGTACTCACTACTTTCTCAGTCCGAAACCACCAAAGCATTGGTGTGGACACTAAAGACACCTCATCTCCTTCCTTCTGAGTGTTAACAGCTTAGAAAAGGAAAACTGAAATCTGAATTCTAGTTATCTAAATCCTGGTTAGCATTCTCCCCATGCTCTTCAAGAACTCGGGATGCTTGTTTTACAGATTCTGATTCCAAACAACCAGAAAGCTAACAGCCTAGGTCTTATAAATTATTTTGGAAACATATCCTATGGAATAAAGCACTGAAATTTTTAAAAACTTACCAGGCACCAATATAGTCACGCAATTACAAACTGCTGGGGAATAAAGCATGCAGTTCATTATTCAGATAATCACTTAACTATCACTTCTGATCTCATAAAACAATGATCTCTGACGCAATGAATAATATTAAGTTGTTTTACAGTTCAATTGAACCTAAATCCCCATGGCTAGTCCACAGGGAAGAAGTGGCACAGAGGTATAAAGGAGACATATATCACCTAAAGCAGAGTCTTACTAAACTTCAAGGACACAAAGCATGTTAAATTACTAACTCCTTAACATGGACAACACTTATTTCATATAACAGAGAACACGAAAAATTAAAAACTAGACCCATGGACATTTACTTCAATAGCATTAGTCTGTAAGTACTAACTACTACAGTATTTCTTCAATTTTTTTCCAACCGTGACATAAACCAGATTTACTGCACAGCAAGTGTTGTTTGTAATCAGTCAGCTATATTATTTTTTAGTAAAGCATGTACGAGTATATAAATACTTTAAACCTGATTTCTATCATTTGTAAAAAAGTAGTTTCATCTCATCCTCAGCTAACAATTTCATCTTCATATGGAAAACAGAATTATACAGGTACATGCACACATACATACGTGAGTATGTGTATATATTTTATGAATCAGTGCAAGTGCTTCTTATGCCTGGTTTACTGAAGCCCTACAGAGTAGGTACACAGCAGAGGCAATGCAAAGCTCCCCATACTATCTTGCCAATGGGCATTTACTCAACCAAACAATCACTTCTAAAGATGAAACATCAATCTAAACTAACAAGCTTGCCTTGCAATGCACAGAAAATAACTACCTCCAAAATTAAGACAGAACTACCACATATAAGAATTACCTCCAATTTTAAAAATCCTACTCCTATATCAAACCCTTAAACTGCTGCAATGTTCCATCAGACAAAGTAAGCACTACAAATCTAAAAGGACTTTTTTCACATAAGAAAAATAGCTTCTCTTGCAGTTTTTTGCCCCTGGGAGTGAAAGGGTAGTTCAAATTCATGACCTTACTGCTCCAACTGATTACAGCAAAGAAGCAGATACAGACAACTGACAAATTGCTTCAAATACAGGAAAACTGACACTAGAATAAAGTAATTAGCACATTCCTATTTTAGAATGCTGGACAACAGTTGGTGAGAAGACATAAAACCAGTAAAACATCACAAATTTCTTCTAAAAGGGACAATGGTCTTTTAAGCTACAAATTGCAGCAGTGTCTGACAAAGGGGTTATAAAACCATGCACCCTTTCCCAGTATTGTGCTCTAGTGTTCTGGTGGCTGAAACAGGAACAGAGTTTGATGCCCATTTTAAAACAGGAGTTAAACTTAGCTGAACCTGTTGATATAAGCAGGCAGGACGAGTTTTGAAGGTAGAGGGAGAGCTGCATTTGACAGGCATTATCAGAATACCAATGGAAACTGCATGCAGACATGAACTTACAATGTTGTTCTACTCTGAAAAGTGACTATATGATAAACATATCCTCTCAAAATATAGCCCCTGTATGATTTCAGCTGTAACTTCTAATTTGGTGAGAAAGCTTTGCCTTTTTATATTTTTTATATGTGAGAACAAAACAAATGCTTCCAAGAGTGGCTGATGAACACACCAGAATAAATTTAACAGGACAGACAATTAAGTGCAGAAATAGACATCAGCTTTTTGCGACAGTGCACTTTGGATGTAACTGTGCAAAGATCTGACACAGGGAAGAGTGCAGGGAATGCTAAAAAAATCCCTGCATTTCTGTGAAAGACAACACGAATTTCTAAATTTCAGATTGATTTGATAAGGTAGCAAAAAGTTTAGCTGTAACCAAGGGTCACTCCATTTGGAAAATGGAGAGGCAGTACACATAAAAGTCAACGAGGTTGTGTCAATTTTCAGAGTACAACTGTACATCCTGGCCTTTATACACTGTTCCAGTACATGATTTTAATGAACTATTATGCTTAGTTCACACTGCCAAACAGTCCAAAATGGATTAAAGTCAGCATTTACCAATTTCTGCTGATAGAGGTAACCCTCTATACTGTTCGTAACTTAATTTCTCAGAACTAAAAAAAGTCTTTCAACATTCATCAAATGTGAAATACCACAAAACTTTAAATGTTTTGAATTTTAGATAATGCCTTCCAAAATTTGGTTTAAGCATAGTTTTCAGTAATATGAAAACTATTGTCATAGTACTTTGAAAAGAAAGAAAGAAAAAGATTTCCATCATAACCCCATTGTCAGATGTTCAGAACTTTCTCAAAAGCCTCCATTTGGGCTGAAACTTTCCATGCTTGGTCTCAGCCCAAAGGTGCACTTTGTAGACCTGAAAAAGGAAAAAAGGTAAGTAAAAAAAAATAAAACGTGCTGAAACATCCCCTTGCCCAGTTTTACTTCGGGTATTCAGCACTTAACCATGAAGGGGATACTAAACTGTAAGTGTAATATATTTAAATTACTTTTAACCTTGTTATACAAATCACTCATACATTTCTCACTTAAAATTGTATTTTGGTAGGCACTTTCAAAATTTTTCCTGCTTTATTTGCACTAACAGAAGTACAGGGGATTAGGTTGACTATTACATGCACAAAACGGTGCACTGAACAGTTACTGGAGCAACAGGCAACTCAGTCTTGAAATAACATCCAGTTTCACGGTATGATTTTAGCATCCACAATTAAACGACCATAAATAATGGCAGTGAAAAAAGGTAAAGTCTATCAAGCAACCTCAGTTTAGAGGCATTCTCTTCTAAATATACTGTAGGCGGTGGTGGGGCTTCTTCCCATATTTTTTTTAATTTTAAATTATTTTAATTTTTTTAAAAAAAAGGCTGAGCCCCCGTGTCATCTAACTCGCTCAAAATTCTTCTGGAATATTACTATCATTCCTTAAAAATTACATCCAATAACACAGAGCCATCACTGACAAAGAGTTTGCTACTTCTTTAACAAATGTATTTTCCTCTTTTTCACCAGTGTGGTGATAAACTATTGTCTTATTCGCAAAGGATCAGGCTCACTGATTTAAAAAATCACCTTTCAATACATTTTACATTGAGAGTTTTGCTCATTTTTCTACTTTATCATGGTAAGGGGCAGTAGTGAAAGTCACTTCACTGTTAAACACAGTAACGTATTAAAATGTTCTTGAAGTTGTAAAGCACTGAAGGAGAAACAAAAATAATGCACCTTTGCTTCTCATATAATACAAAAGGACCAATAAGTCTTACTGGGCTCTCTATCGGGCTTCTGGAAGGGAAGAAAAATCAGTTGTTGGCCCGATACTGCAAAAAGCTGAGTGCCCTCCACTGTGAAATCAACAAGCATTTGAGCGTGCTCTTCACCTTTCAGGAACGGCCCCTCTTCACTGCAAAACTGTTTAACAGCAAAGGTAATGTGACATCTCTTATGCAACATATATTTTACACACAGAAATACATACACACATACAAACAAAAAGTGTTCTTTTTGGTTTTTTGTTTTTGTTTTTGTTTTTACCTAAATGCAAACTGGATGAGGATCCATGTGATGAAAGTGATGGCGGTGGCGTAAGTGAATGTCCTGGCGTTTGGCTTGGCAGAGGCATGCCTATTGGACTTGGAGAGGAGGAAAATCCCAGACTATTGTAAAATGGCTGCCCTATGGGTGCTAGGCTGCTACTAGATCTTTTGTACAAGTCAGAGCTAGTAGATAGAGAATCTCTCCTTGTGGCACTACTACTTGCAGAACTGCCAACTGAAGAAGAAATAAAAAGACCCTAATTACACAGTGTCAACTGAATAAAACCTATCCCCAACTACAGCTGGGCAATAACAGAAGCGATCACAATAATTACAGCAATCGTTATGACAAAGACAATTACTGTGATAACCACACATGCTTAAGTAAATCTAAGTGGGTATAAACATACCACTGATAAGTAATTTCACCAATGCCCATGTCTTTCAACAATTCATTCTAGACTTCTTACAGTAATGTTCCAGTACTGGGTTTTAACCACCTGACTTCAGGCTTTGGGACAAATATCGAATTTACGAGATTACTCTGACACTTCATAGAACAAATGATTCTAAAAATATTTCCCTGATAAAATTTTTTCCACTGTAAATTATTAGTCAGACATAAAAACTTGATTTCAGGAGAAAGGCTAGAGACAATTGTTTTTTTGTTGTTCAAGAGTTCAGAAAACAATATATGTTGCTGTTCAGCTGTTTCTGAACTTCCTCTTGTTTATGAACCCCTCACCTATAGGAAAAAAATGACTACTTAAGATTCCCTATGAGAATTATAGCTCTCAAAGAAGTGTTTTGAATAGATATTATGAAGAAGGAATAGGCTAAAAAGATGATGAGAAGCAGAGCAGAGACAGGAAAATTAGGGTGAGAAAATAAAAATGTAATTTTACTGCTACCAGTATTTCTGAAAGTCAAATTAGACTAGGAGCTTTGGGTAACAGAATTTTAGTGAAGGACTGCTTATCCCACACAGCATCATTCAGCAGGGAGAGGAACAGTCTAGGACAAATTAGGAGAACAATAACAAATTTTTAGAAACATTAAATTCTAGCATCTGTTGCATACTAGTGAAATATTGAACTAGAGTGCCTACTTGAACACTGGAATATTATTAAGCTCATGAATAAAACCAAAATTATTGATACTTTGATAACAAAGATACTTCTTAAGCTGAATATGGAGAATTGATTTCTACTTCAACTTAAGAAGGAAAAGGTCAGAGTCTATACTTCTATAATCTTTACAGTTATCAGGTACCTTCCTACTAAAATGGGCAGCATGGCCAATATAAAGGTCACCTGATACTTCCCATTTTAAGACACATACTTGTTTTCTCCTAACATTAGCAACATGGATAGTACTTTTCTTGGCAGGTACCCGCTTGGACCAAATTCTGTACAATCAACGCTGCCATTTCATAAAAATAAAAAACAGGCTAGGAAAAATGCTTTATCCTTAGTAAAATAATCCAGCTACCTATTATTTGAGAAGTTAATGTTTTCATGTGGGCAGACCAATGTGCTAGCAACAGGAGACCTTTACTTTCATGATCTCTTTGATTGAGCTAAAACTTTTAGCAAAATCACAGTTCATTCAAATTCAGCACAGATCTGCTACAGACTCATAGCTGAAAAGAAACTCCTGTCCATACATGGCACATCTGAGATGGCTGATAAAAATTTTCCCTGCAATTCAGCTTCTTGGCTTCAGTGTGCCATGCCAAAAATGGACTTTAACTGCTGTCCCAGATCCCACCTTGTGTTCAGAAGGCCCATCAGGCAGTGTGGAAAGGAAGTTTTCTACTTCAAATGCAGAGGAGACAAAAGTCAAACAAGAAATAGACCGGAGGGGGGGGGGGGGGGGGAGGGGGAAAAAGGAGGAAAAAACCAACAAAAAAATAACCAGAACAGAGAGAGAAGTCAGACAAAGGAGCCAACAAGGAGACTGCAAGAAAACTGGCAAGCACTTTCAAAATCAGTGGGACTGAGGATGAAAAGAAAGCAAAGAAAGCAGATCTGAAGAAAAGTTATGCTGCAGAAGGTTTATGTGACTGTGGGCAAAAAGACTGAAAGTGTAAGCTGATGATGGGAACATCACACAGTACAAGCAAGAAACAGAAACGTATTTGGGAGAGGAAAGGGAAGCAGGAGATAAATGATGCCTGGAAACTGAGAAGGAAGACATACTAAAGGAGAAGCCGGAAGGAAAAGATATTGGCGTAACCAGGAAAGAAGGTTGAGAATAAGGGATCAGAAGAGCAAATTAAGGCAACAGTTGAAAGAATCTCAAGATTTGAGACCAGCTCTACAGGTTCTGGCTCAGCTGAACCGTGTGAACGTTAATACAATGCTACGTGATGGATTGTTACTTTTCCAACTACGCAAAAAGCTAAGCAAACTTTAGCTCTCTTTCAGGGTTTCTTACTCAGCTAAGTTACTGCAGCTTAACAAGTTACCATGAACCAGCTGAGCTACATTTCCAGGCACACACACAAGCAAAGTTCACAAAAAACAGAAAACAATTTGAATTAGATCACCCCTCTTTGCCACTGTTCAAGATAATGCAGTTACTTTACATTTTTTCCAAACCAGAAGTAGGCATCTGGAAACCTGCCATAGTTGATCTAATTCTTAGTTACCTGTTAAGCTGCAGCAACTTACCATGTACTCAAACCTTTAAAATGGAGTACGAATAACTTTGTAACAAAACAACAGAGATCGAAAAGTACATTCAGCCATTTATATGGTCTGCTTTCCTCTTCCTTTTTTTTTTTACTTCATTGTTCAGTTCTTTAGCTAGAACGTGCTCACCTTTGCATTTTTTGCAGAGCTCTTTTTTCCCCAGCAACAAATGAAAACATTAAGGGCATGATCTGTACTGCCATCTGTCAGCCTTCATGGCTTTATTTTAACTGAAATTCAATCTTTAAAACACACTGAGGGGAGTTACAAAGAAGCTGAAGCTTTGCCAAATAAAAAGCTAAACTTGTTTTAAATTTGCCTCAACATGCATTAACACCATTTGTATAAGAACTTATGTGTGTAATTCAATTCATATTCACACACAGCTCAGGAACTGTTTAAAAAGTAATGTTCAAAAAGCATTTTTAAGTGGCTATTATGGCAAGAACAATTTATACTTGGCAGACGGGCACTTTCAATATACTTTTATTCCAATAATACTACTAAAAATATTTCAGGTTTAGATAGCACCTTTCATCAGCACTTCTCAAACTGCAAAAGCATAGGCTTCCTGCTTCCCTGTGGAAACTACCACTCTAATTAAAACACCTAGGATACTGCTGCAAGACTTCAGCACATGCTATCTACGCTGAAGGCTTTGGACAAAGCTCTGGACCTGACCTTTGCTAAAAGAAAAAGGCTCAATCTCCTGTGCCAGAAAGAATTCTGATTATTCTTCTTAAGTAGATACACAACTACAATGTGTATTCTATGGAGGTCCTTATGGTAATGCTGGATAAAGACTTTTATGACTTAAAGCTATTCTATCTAGAGATTTTAAATGGGTTCACTGAATTAAATATGTAGATATACTTATGATCACTATCTATCAATGAAATGAGACTAACTAGAGCAAAACACAGATAAGAATTCACTGAAATCCTGGAAGTAGCTCAGGACAAATTATATTACAGAACACAGCACTTGGACAGCCCAATTACTTTGTAAGATTTACCCGTTGTGATATTACGTGAAATTAAGAAATCCTACACAACCGAGTAGCCTCTACATTTTCTTATATTTTTATTTAGATTAAAGCTGGTAGGTTTAGAGTCTCCTACTTCACTCTTTAAAATCGGGTATTAGAAAGGATCAGAATAAAACATGATCCTGTATTTCCTAGCATTAGTTTTGTTAAAGTAAATTATTTTCCAGGTTATTTTATGGAAAACAATACTTAGAAAATCTGTGTTGGTACGCATTATATTTGATATCATTAATCACCTCCAATTAGTTATCAAGTAACAGGTATCATATTTTAAAACTGAAAGGCACGTTTTTCCACGTTATGCTACTTGTAGTAATAGTAATATTTTACCTTTCCTTCTACATCTTTTTTAATTACTTCCCTTGGGGCATGTCATTTTGAAAAGCATACTGTTAAGAGTACATAAATTTACCCTGATTTCTACTTATCTGCAAGACATGTAAGTTTATAAACATGCTCCACAGATTTCATTTAAATAATAATAATAAACAATTCAGTCCTGGAACTTAGATTAGCAGCCAAAGGAAATATTGTTTAGAAAAGGTATTTCACTTGCCTTACTAATACTGAATCTGAAATATAAGAAAACCTACCTTGTACGTTTAAAAACTGTTCAAATAGATTTCTGCTACATGATGGCAACATTGACTTATTATTTTTTAAGATATAAACAGGTTGACAGTATTTTAGGAGCATCTGTTGAAATAATTCAAGGCCTCAAACTTGCATGGAACTAGTTAGGCTTAACTGCATCTAAGATTAAACCTACTGGAGTTAATAAGTACTATTCTTGGATATTAAATCTTTCCGTTTTAGAAATCTTAATTTAAAAAGTTATGGAAACCAACATTTCAATATTAGATTAAATTTAGAAAATAATATGCTAATTTTTTTAAGAAAAATCAGCAATTTTCCTGACATTAAAATTACAACAGAAGAATGCACATCTCAAATGTCACCAATTGTTATTTAAGCACAGAATGAAGACTTCATTAGGGGAAAAAAAAGCTTACTAAAACCAGTAACAAATTCCTGAGGCACAGTACAGTGCTCAATATGCAGAAGTATTTTGGCAATATCTATGACTACAGGACATTCTTCAAAAATGCATCTTTTATACACAACCCAAGTGAATTTAAAAATCCCCTTTTCTTCCCCTATAATTTGGTTTAAACTTGAATAACCTATTTTTACATTCTTTTAAGAAATATAAGTGTATGTAATACGTCTGGATACAGATACTTTTGCTTAATACAAAAATCTCACAGAATTTCCTCACTAAATTAGCAACCTACCTGATGAGCCAAATCCACCAAGTGCAGAGCCGATAGCTGCTCCTAAAGAGCTGCTACTTCCAAAGCCAAGAGATGTACTTCCTGGTTGTCCAGGACCATGTGAAAAAAGGGAACTGCTCTGGGAGTTATTGGTCAAAGAGTTACTGCCATAAAATGAACTGGACTGTAGGCTACTATTTGTTTGCTGTTGCTGTTGCTGTGGCTGGGCACCAAGTGGCCGAAATAGACCGTTTGTGGCTCCTGCGAGATTGTTTGCTGTTCCTCCAGCTGAAGCAGCTGCAGCTGTAAAACACATGTTTTCAATCATAATTACTCTCTGAAACATTTCTGACTGAAAATGGACTATTCAGATCTAAATTGTATTTTCTTGAAGCCCTCTCAAACAAGCAGAAATTCATATATTAAAGGACTAAAGAGACTTCATAGTATTACACAGCTGTAATTACCCGAGATAAAAAAGACAGCATGTTGTAGGCTAATCAAAGCTGTAGAATTGTTAATGTAATTGAAGGAATTTTCAGTGTAAACATATAAGACATTACTGTTCACTGAACTGTACTTTTACATCCAAAGTTGCAATAGCAGGGTTGATGCTACGAGTCAGACCTTCAGCAACTGTCAGAATTGGATTTTGCATTGAAAAAGAAGCTTACAGATTAACTTAAAATCTAGTTTTCTGAACAGATTAATTCAATTCATCTGGTGTCAGTTTTTGAATTTTAATTTAACAAATGCAATAAATACAATGGTTCAGTAAAGTAGTATCAGATATTAACACTGATAAAAAGAAAACTAGAGACTTTCCATGTAACTAGTTCTCCTCTCCCGTTGTCTATTTCATAGTTGTTTGGGTTTTTTTTGCCTTGCCACACTTTTAAGGAAAAAGTACTTTCAGAAGAAAGGCATAGCAAGGCCTCAGAGCACTCCACCATCTTCTGCCAGGCTGAAGCAATGAAATGACGCTTCCTAGAGGAATCCTTTTGGGGACTGACAAGAGCGTGTGTTACATGCATGGGGAGAGGAGAGAGGAAAATGTTCATATCGAACAAAGAACAACATTTGCAGAAACCTGCCTGTATGTGTATGGGAGTGGACAGTAAATCTGAATTAAAAAAGGAAAGCTACATCTCTGAGAAACAGCAGTCTCTCAGAGGAAAGGAAGCAACAGAATAGAAAAAAGAGGATGTATGGTATATCCTACATAACTAGAAACTTCGAAGATGCATACAAAACACATGGATGACACAAAATACTAATTAACCAACATTACTGTTAAGATTCAGCACAAAAGTGGAAGAAACCTCCATGCAGGATCAAACACTTACCCGCCTGTGCTGCTGCAGAACTGATTATAACAGGAGTTGAGGCCACCAGTCTGACTGGTGCTCCAAGGCCAGTTCTTGCTCCAGGGCCTACTACTAAGGCACCAGTCTGATCATAATAGGCAGTGGGAGCTAGTACTTGATAGCCTACACAACACAGAATACAAGAATTAGCAGAAATACAAAAAGACTCATACAGTCAGCATTTCTCCTCTCCTTTAAATATTCTAACAATGAACTACAAGGGTGGAAAACCGTATTTCTGCCATATTGCCTCAATGATAACTAGATATCAAAAGAAAGAACACTGAACATCGTAAAACTGTGTGACAAAATCTGATTTACGAATGGTCTACGTAATCTTAAAAAAATAGAACAGCAGCTAAATTTAATAGTCTAAAGTTGAACTTCATTTTCAAGGTTAACAAAGTAAGTTTCTAACACCACAGTGAAAATGCAATGAAACACCACCAGCCTTATTTGGATCATTATCAAATGAACTTTTTCTAGCAATTTAAAATATTCTATGTTCCTCTGGTACTCCTTTGTACATGAAAAAGGTATCAAAATCTGTACAATTAAAGGGCTGAAATAAATACAAGCTTGCCAATTCCATACATTACCTAGCCACACTTCAAAGCCCATTTACAAAAACACAATGGGAAAGGAATGCTCTATGCGTAGGAATTCCTTGGATAAGTGAGTTTCACAGAAAAAAAGACTGTAATCCTAGTATAATTTCATTCAGTTGACAGTTAGGAGTTGGAACTGGGGGACAAAAAAGGAGGACGACTTGAAAAAGAAGAAAAGCAAGCAATAGGAATGAAAACAGGATACAAGATATGAATGAAGGAAGGAAAGCAAAAGAGATAAAAAGCACAAATCAAAAAGCCTCAATTTAGGTCAAGAGCAAGAAAACTAATTTAAAGCTCTGACACTTTATAATGAAATAGAAGAAACTGGAATAAGAATCCCTAAGAAATGGAAGACGTGAACTAGGATCATCTATGAAAAGGGTGCTGGCAACACAAAGGTAAAACAGTCTAATTTTTAGGTTGACTATTTTTATAAAGTGATAAAACAAAGGAACTTCAATATTCCTCCATGTTCAAATACCTACTAATGCTATTAAGAAAAAAAAAAATCGAGATTACAAAAATAACACAATTATTTTTGTATGTGCAAGAACCAAGACTTTGTATACTATTTTAAGTCAGTTTCCATGTATGTTCAGAATTAGGTCTGGTAGACTTCTCTCTGAAATACACACGGACCTGAACATAAAGATCCATGTCTCTCATTCCAGGTGAGTATCTTAATCATCAGGCTTCCAACTCATTTTCTCCTCCTCAACTTCTGAAACATCTGGGTAAACTCTTCTGCATAGACGCCTTGCTCCAAAAACAGAGCTGGAAAGATTATTTGCCTGGTGGTTACAGTACTCCGCAGGAATGCTGGAGACACAGATACAAATTATCTCCCACTAAGAAAATCTTAAGTTATGAAGGAGACTCAGATAGCAGCTGAACAGGAGTAATGAAAATCCACATGTTTTGGTTCAATTCACAGTTCTGGAGATGAATGTTCTATACTGGTTATGAAAACTTGTCATTATTATCATTCCAAACTTGCTCACTACTTGTTTTGCATTCCAGGAGCATCCACCTTCTCTTTCCCACCAACAGCATGGGAAGACAGTTGTCCTCCACAGAGCCTGTCTGAAAGTTTGGCTAGTTAAAAACAATCAAAAAAGGTTCTTACAATTGAACTGGTTAGGAGAACTTCACTATAGGTGCCACTGCCTTTTCCACATATAAAACTGTGCTGTGCTGCTCTACCACCTTCATCACTAAGAAAGATTCCTACATTCCCAAGGTAGGGAGAGGCGAGAGTGACTGCTGTCTGTTTTACTGTAGTTCTGTAGAGAACACAGCATAGAATATTAGAAGATTAGTGATATAGTAGGAAAGCTTTTCATAATACCACACATGTTCCTGCATTCATCAGCAATGTTTAATTTCTAGTACCTACATAATTTCTGCTTTTACTCATAGCACATGCAATTGATAATACCTGTTATTTGTTACTGCTGTATCACACAAAAGCACTTTTTCAGAACTCTGAATTGGCTAATGGTTACTAGTATTTACTCTGTCCATCTACCCACTTCAAGTGTTCAAACCCACAGATAATGCTATAGCATTACAAAATGCCCAATTTCTTTTGATACTTCCTTGCCACTATCTTGTCTGTGATGCAGCCCACAAACAGGTCATATAAAATTAGTAATAAGAAGTCATTAGTCTTAGTATCAAGATATTGTCCATCACAGAAGGTTAAAGCTGTTCATGAGAACTGATGCATGCTTCTGCATTCCTAATCTCTGAAATAAATACATTCTGACACCAAATAGGAGGCCTCTCAGTTTTCTACTCCAATCTAATAAAGCAAAGCAGTGTAGGACTATTTGTGAGATTGCTGAGACCTTAGTGCATCTGGAGCCTCAAAGGTATAGAATTATTTGCTTTGACATCAAAAACACCACTTCAGAAAGACCATCTCAGACCAGATTAAATAATGGAAGACCAGCTCTCAGCAAAATTTGTCTTCTGCTTTCTCTCCCTTTAGAGTGTTCTCTGAACTTTGCACCCCACCTCAGAAAGGCGAGCACAACGATAGGATGGGAACTATTCAGACCTTCTTGCTTACTCCCTCTCTCCTCCTGTTACAGTTTTTATTACCTCTCCATCACAACATCTCCCTGTGGCTGCGCAATCTTGCATCCAAATCGACTATGAAAGCTCATTTCAGTTCCTTCCCATTCAAGCTTACTGTGGTCTTCCACTGCAACCAAAAAACCAAAACATACCCTCTTCTTCCTAATTCGTTCCTAATCACACTTTTTACTTCACAATTCAATGGCTCTACAGACACTTAATGTCTCCAGATCAGCAGGGAATATGAAAGTAAACAATGTGGTTACTAGTACACTACTTTGCTGAAATTATTTCTAAATGTCTCCAAAACCACAGACTCTAAAAACCTTCTGGATTCTTTTCACACAAACCTTAAATGTTCTTAAAGAATGAGAGAAAATCTGTTCTCTTGGCTTGTGTAGCCCATTCTTAGTGTTGCTCTTATGCATCCAGTAATTTCTTCAGTGTCTTTCACTGGATACTTCACACTCTTCTCACATTTTTCTATGTAATACCACAAAACTCTGCCCAAATCTCCTACTCCTTTCCCTCTATGCTGATGACACTCAAACGTATGCCAGTTTGTTACTTCTCTCTACTCAATTTAGATGTAACACTTCTTACTGCCAACTCAATTATCTGCCCCTTTTAACTCCACCATCCTGACAGCTCTCTCCCTCCCCACCCAGAGCATAACCTGCAAGTCACTGTAGTCCCCTATGTAGAACATTCACAGCTTCTCCATTCTCAACATTCCCAAGATAAAATTATTTCCTCTGTATACAGATTGAAAACTTAAGCTCTCAATCTTCCACCTTTCCCTAAATGCTGCATTCTTCAGTCTCCCAAACTTACCAAAACCTGAACCACTATAACCTTTGGTTTGTTCTGATAAAGATACGCACGGCCTTACCTCTGCACTTGTTCTCTCACAAATCTAATTCAGAACTTACTATCCTATAGGTAAATGATTTATACTTTCTATAACCATTGTAACTCTGTCAATATTGTAACTCCCTGTATGTCTGCCACAATATCATTTTACTTCTATTTCATCCTCCCTGGAGACACAGAATGCACGACCTACTGCAATGTCACACTTCAAATTCCTCTGGCTAATAAAAAATGCAATGCCAATGGACAATTTGTTTATTTTAATGTTTTATACATGTTTTTCAGACAACTCAATTTACATACCTACCTGCAGGCACCATTACAGTCAATGCTAACAGCTTCACTTGTGTGTATTCAATATAACTAAGTTGCAACTTATCCAGCCAATGCAATCAACGAAGCCTCTGGAGGGATTCAGCTGACCAGCCACTGGACACATATTTTAGGGCGAGCTGAACAGTGCTGCAGTCTCCGTACAGCAACTGCACTGCAGAGATCTCCATGGAGCATAACGGCTCCTTAGACAACTGAGGTCACATGATTCCTGAATTTGTATGAACTAAGTCAAGTCTGGCCGTTGTCTGTGATGAAGACTCGTTTTATTTGTAGAAAAGAATGTATACTGATCCTATTAGGATGAAATTGGTAGTACCCACTGACTTTGTTTCGTATATCTGTTCAGTCAGAAATGGTCTGGTTTTTAAGATTCCTTGTTACTAAAAGATTTGCTACATTAGGACAAGAATAATTTAAATTGTAATTGCACAACTCCAATGAAAAATGTATTTCACTTTTGATGGTTTTAGAAAAGAACCTGATTTTTTCTGGGGAGACTTAAAAATATTACTTGAAAAGTAACCTGGATTTCAGACACTTTCTAAAACAATCCTGTAGTTGGGACAGCTTGTTAATGTCATCCAACATGAAGGCTGTGGCAAGGAGAAAGCGGCTGAAATAATTTAAAAGACAACAGTATGGATGAGCTGAATAATATAATCACATTTACTAGCTTGCAATGAAGCCAAACTACAAATATTCTCTCTCTGAAGAATACTCAAAAGCTAGAATCTCAGTTTGGATCTACACTTTCTCGTAAAAGATCCAAGTCCCTTGAAACAAGAATTCCATACATTTTCTGCTCGCTTATTACACTTTGTGTTGTCGATGGTTACTATTAAGTATTCACTTAATCTCATTTTGGTATTTAGATGGAACTTAGCGATCTTGACTCTATTCTAGAGTGAATATAAAAAGACATTTCTGGAGCCAACTCCACTTCATCCTTAGTCAGGCAACTAAAATAGAATTGTAGGAATCAAGGCTAAAAGTTCCTATTTCTCTTCACTAGCTATAGAAGGAGCCTTAAGCATTCAGCTCAAATGCAGACATCTAAACCAGTAACACAATTGCTATCTGAAATGCCTTATATTCATTTCAGCATCTTAAATCCTTCTCCACCTAAAAAGAGAAATCACTAGAGCTCTCTATGAATCACAACAAAATTGTTTTTTATGAATGAGAAGATAAATGCCTTTTTTATGCTTTTCCCTGCAAGAGTGTGGTCAGTAAGGTTGAAAGCCAGTTGCACACAATTCCTATTATAGTCATCTGAAATACACTCACATGAACAAATTTCTTCTCTGGCCATCCAGGCATGCAGCAGATGGGACAAAGAAGCAACCCATAACGGAAACTGAATAAAAAGGTTCCTGTCCTCACAGAAAACCTCTGAGGGTTGTGGAGGAAGAAAAAATGTCTTGCTAGTCCAGTCTTCACGGAAGAGGCTCTTGCATTACTGAGATTTTGTATCTGACTATTTGGTACTACTTTCAATTATTTGTTTGGAGAGGAGACCTTTCTGTAGGTTTTAAGAACTACTCTTGAATGATTCAAGATACATACTTTTCTTTTTGAAAATAATGATCTTTTTACAGCTTCCTATAATTAAGTCACAAATCTGGGCTGGGTTAAGGTCTTAGTTGTTGATCTGACTCAAGCTAAATGTCACAGGCTTTTTACAAGACGTGGACCATTTCACAGCCTTAGAGCTCCATGTCCAAAACAAAATTAACAAGTAAGCATAAACAGATACACACAGCCCAAAACACACACAAGAAGTACAGATGAGGCTTTTGCAAAGATCCTTTTATCGTTTCTCTGATAGGCCTCACTGTTTTCAGGTCTTCTCTCTGCTTTGGTTAGAGGTGCTGTGATGGCACACCTTGCTGATTTCTCATTTTAGGTGAAAGATGCTAAAAGCTGAAGATATTACTGCATAAGAACAAATAAAAATGGCAGTTACAAACCAAAATACATCAAAAAGACCCAAGAGCCAGCCTGTTCTATAGCTAAACTTGTAAAACCTGATGGTCTGAGGCAAAATGCACAATGCAGTCCCGAAGCATCCACCAACAAACTAACTCTGACTTCTAGAGGTTGTGAACCATTTCGCAGTAGAGCTGACAGAGGAAAGAACCTGTAGAAGTCAAATGCATTTGCAGCTACTATCAATGTTATCTAAATGAACTGTGTAAAAAGGTTAACTTTCATACTGAAGAATGACCAAGTATATTTAAACTGTTCTTGCTCAGGTATTCGTTCCAGACACTTAAAAGCAATGCTGAATTTCCAAGCTAAGACATCGTACATTTATGACACAAACTGAGATTCAGAACAACCATTCCCTGGATAAGTCAGAAGCCATACATTCTAAAAGAATGTGAGGCTCCAAGCTTTGGAGTGCTTCCATTTCAAGCATGTTGTGATCTTCAGAAATGATTAAGCAGTAATTTTCTTTAAATTTCCTAATTTTGGATTCTGAATGTGACTTTATTATTATGATAGACCACAAGCAAAAAATTACTTCAGAAAGACAAATTAATACTTCCTGTTGCATCAGAGTAAACATTCAGACAACTCATGACCTTTTAAAACTGCATGTAGTTACATTTTTATACATGAAATTAACCTGCAAAACTCCATGATGCTCCATGTGCATACATTTTTTAACAACAAATACAGAGAAAATGCTCCAAATCAAAAATGCTAGAGGAATTTCTCGTGCTCTAAGAATCCCACACCAATATTTTAATTCAACTGAACACCACAAAACCATGTAAAACTCAATTCTACAAAGTTTACCAAAAACACAGCAGGACTTTAATAGTTAAGCTGGTATCGAACACCACCAATATTTTAGTTTTCAGTGATTCTCTTTATCCACACTGACATACCTGGCATGCCTGTGGCAAGACCTTGACCAAAAGCCAAAGCTGGGTTTGCTGCTGCAGCTGCTGCAAGTGACTCTGCCTGCTGCCCTTGCTGACCCTGATTGGGAGTAAGAGGGCGCTGAGTTGCTCCAGCACGCAGAACCTGGAAAAGACCAATATGACACCCTGTCCATAAAAAGGTAAGAAAGCATGCCCACTGTAGGCTAAATAAAGTCTAAAAAAGATATAGAACAATTGTTTTGCATACGTGATGCCACATAGCTTTGAATTTCAGTTTGGGAATACTCCACCGTACCGGTTTCAAGGTTACACACACACATACATATTATAAACACATATACAAAGAATAAAAAGCATAAACTATTTTGCTGACAAATGTGACAGTAAAACACCTGCCCCACTCTGGACAGCAGAACTTACGTATATTCCATCAACGGTAATGGGTATAAAGTATGGAAGAAAATCTGTAAGAGTGATACATTTATGATGTGCATTATTTATTAACTGAACACCTTTACTTCCATGATAAAAGCGTTTGCTTATGTTATTTTCAGGTAACAATGATTTAAGCCTGAATACTTCACAGCGTGTAGTAACTCATCTAAATAATTAACACTACACTGCCAACAGTGCTGTAAAAAATGTACTCACGAAGTTTTAAGAATTCATATAACACTCTATCACCACCCAACACAGGCTTATTTTATTATGTTCTGACAGCATATCTCTGTGAATCTGATTGAAAAGCAATCTAAATTCTTGCAACTACTGTATTCCTCTTGGTTTTAATAATCTTTTCAAGGTCCAAAGTAAGAGGGAGCTACAATTTACAATCTATCCCCACAAGACAACTTACATGCAATTTGCACAAATTGGATATTAATTCTATATAGAAAGCAAAAAGGCACTGGAGAGATGATACACACTCAGTTGTCAATGCAGTTCACTGGTAACAACCACCAGTAGGAGGAAAGATCCACCCGAATATTAAAACAGTGATGAAGCTACTCTAGAACTTCATGGAAACTCAAAGTCACTTCTCATTAAAGTTAAGAATGGCATTGAAATTAACCATATTGCTAGTAAAAAACATTATAATATATACATTCACTCAAGTATGCAATCATTGTAAGATTTGGGTTCTTTGCGGAAAAAGATCATTTTCCTACACTGGAGGATCATACTGTGGTTTTAAAAACGCATCCAGACTAACAATACAAAATTACCATTATTTTTTTAAAGTTACTTAAAGAAATGGAAATTTCAACAAGTTTTGGTAACAATTGCTAACTCCTGCTTATCAAGGCAAAAATAACATGGCACATGGCACAATTATTCTGCCATCAGAAAATATCACAGTATCACAGTATCATAAGGTTGGAAAGGACCTCCGAGATCATCGAGTCCAACCTATATCCCAACACTAACACCAACACTAACACCAACCATCATCTAAACCATGGCACTCAGTGCCTCATTCAGTCTCCCCTTAAACACCTCCAGGGTCGGCGACTCCACCACCTCCCTGGGCAGCGCATTCCAATGGCCAATCACCCTTTCAGTGAAGAACTTCTTCCTAACATCAAGCCTAAACTTTCCCTGACGAAGCTTGAGTCCATGCCCTCTAGTTCTGTCACTGGTCACCTGAGAGAAGAGACCAACCCCTGCCCGTCTACAACCTCCTTTTAGGTAGTTGTAGAGAGCACTTAGGTCTCCCCTGAGCCTCCTCTTCTTCAGACTAAACAGCCCCAACTCCCTCAGTAGCTCCTCATAGGGCTTGTGCTCCAGCCCCTTCACCATCTTCACTGCCCTCCTCTGGACACACTCCAGCATCCTGACATCTTTCCCAAACTGGGGGTCCCAGAACTGTACACAGTATTCAAGATGAGGCCTGACCAGTGCCGAGTACTGGACGATAACTTCTCTGGTCCTGCTCGCCACACTATTCCTGATGCAGGCCAGAATGCCATTGGCCTTCTTGGCCACCTGGGCACACTGCTGGCTCATGCTGAGCTTCCTGTCAACCAGCACTCCCAGGTCCCTTTCTGCCTGATTACTCTCCAGCCACTCTGTCCCCAGTCTATAGCTATGCATGGGATTGTTGTGTCCAAAATGAAGTACCCGACATTTGGACTTATTAAACATCACCCCATTAGAATTGGTCCATCTCTCCAGTCTGCCAGGTCCCTCTGTAGGGCCATCCTACCCTGTAACAGATCAACCCTTTCTCCCAGCAGAACTTCTTCCCCGTGAAGCAATGAAACTACATTTTAGAGGAACAAAGAAAAACAGGTAACATTTCATTTTCCAATTTATTAATAAGAACACAGATCAATTTTTTCCCAAGCTTAAAATAAAAAATATCCTCCTAAACCATCACTTTTCACCTTGTTATGTTGGCTTTCTAGATTACTTTTTAACTTTACATTAATTTTCCAAGAACTGTACATTACCTGGACAAACTTAACAGCACAGTGGCCTGGATTAAAGGAACTATTTGTAATATTTTTTGTTTTAAAAACTGGGACTGCAAAATAAGATATTTTGTATGCAGTAAATGAAAAGAAACTGAGAATTTTTAACACAACACAACACAATATTTGATATGTAAAGTCTTCTAGAAGCTGATCCTTATATACTGAAAACACTAAAGTAAGGCTTTAAATCTTCTTATTAAGAACATACCGGTTGCTGTCCCTGTTGTGCCTGTGAAGCCGCTTGCTGATTTGCTGTGGTATTCGCTGCTGCAGCTTGCTGCTGAAATAAATTGGCTGGATACACCCCCCATGGAACACCATAATACTGAGGTGGAACCACAGCAGGACCTAAAATCAGAAAACATGATCATTCCGTCTACTGCAGCTAGTTAAAATAATTGCTTAATATTGTTTGCAGCATCCCTCATTGATCTTTATTCTAAATGTCCAAAGAGAAAACAGTATTAAAAAGAAATTAATTCCCATATTAGTGAAAATGATACACAAACACAAATGGGTTAATTTAAAGGATTCACATCAAACCATAATGCTTTATGAAAAAATAAAATACCCCTGTGAGACTCAAAGTAATCAAAGCTTCTGTACCAAAGAACACTCAAAATCAGTTCTCATGGTTGGAAAAAAGATCATTTCAGAACATCACAGAATTAACCAAATGCATCCTCCTGACAGTGATATACTGAGACCTTCATCACCTATTATTCCTCCCTTCTATATGCTTCATTTGCTTATAACACAACTATTGCCTTCCTTGCCTAGTACGTCTCTTCAGAGTGGGCACAATTCTCCCAGCCTATTGATAAAGGACCTGTAGAAGCAGCTCTCTACATCATTTTATTGTACACAATTCATTATGAATACACGTATTTTAGTTCCTTCTACTGCCTTTCCTGTGAAATCACCTACTGGAGATACAGGGTTTTTTTTTTCCAAAATGTGACGCTCAGGTCTGAGGTCTAACTGGAACTTCAATACTTAGTAGTGTTGTTTCATAGCAATACCAATTTTCTAAGATTTTCCTGGGCCAGGGATTTCTCTGGGCCTTTTAGCATGCTGGAGACCACCGTCATTCTCATCCTCTCTGGGAATGAAAAAACCTGGATTTAGAAAATTAATGCGCCAACCAGTAACATCCAAGTAGAGTCCACATGTTTCATCTTTTGAAAACAGTAAATACTACTATTGTCAGATGAAACCTGATTAAGGATAAATATTTTTAGATCAGAAACCAAACTGTTGCACGTAAAAGTCCAGTGGAAAGAAATACTCAGAATCCATATACAACAGAAACTGAACCCCTTTACATTTTAGTGAAAATTCTCAAAACTGTAATATTAGTTTTTTCTAGATGTCCCTTTCTTCCTAGAAACTCATTTACAGAGAATAAACAGGATGGATTTCAAGTTTTTCCTAATTTCATTCAGTAAAATTATCAAGATAGACACTAGAAAGTCTTCAGTTACCTGCTAGGGTAGCTGCTGCAGCTAATCCAGCTGCAGTGTATGGGTCAGTACCTGGAGGAGCAGCACTGATAATGTATGGGTTTGGCACAAAAGCAGCTGGAGCCAAGCCTGCTGAGAATACGCCTGCTACAGTAACAAACAGAGTTTAATTACAGCTAACATACTTTGCAAGCATCATATTCAAACCAAACAAATCACAATACATATCTGTTAAAATCAGAACTGCTTGTACTCTGCAAGGTTCTAGGAGCAGGTACACAGTTACAGAAATCAACACTTCTGTGTCTTCTCACCAGTTCTTTCTTATTAACCCCAAGGCCTAACAGCTGTGTTTTGCTGTATCTACAGACTCCAAGGAAATTTATCTCATATGGATCTAACCACCCTTATATAGAAGGAACTACGCAAAGTGGAATTCACCTTGCCCAACTTTAACTATCTAAAAGTTATGCTAGTCTTACAACTAAAACTGTATCAGACAAATCATCTACCATCTTAAGCAAATCAGCCAGAGAGAATGAATCACCTGCTAGAGATACAAATCTCCCCGCATTGACAACAGGAAAAAAACCCAACCAGATCGTTTAAACCAGATATGCGACTTATAAACAGACACTTAGGAGACGCTAATCTTACTTTCAAGAATCCAATTTGACATAAGGATTGTAATGGAAGGAGACAACCGAAGAAATGTCATCAACCAAATCACTGCTACCCAGAGTTTCCCCCATCAGTGAGGTTCAAGTACTTTCCTGAACTAATACAGCAAGCACAGCACATCAACCTGTGCTCCTCCTTCCAAACAAAAGGCTTCCTGCTAAATTTCTATTGATATGCGTAACAGAAGAGGCTGCATTTCAAGGGGACAAGATACAGCTGACTGCTCAGTCAGAACTTTATACAAAGCAGGGGCTTCTGTGCAGTTTAGAAGTCAATGACAGGCAGATGACAAGACTTGCGGACTCAAATAAACATCTCTCTCTGTCACACTCCCAATTTTAAGACTGTATTGGCCAGCTACATAACATTGAAGAGCTTCCACTTTTAAAGTTCAGCTACAGGCTACTGATACCTGTCAGAACAGACCTCACTATCTATAAAAACAAGCCTGTGGGGAAAAAACTTAACTGACACCATATTGTGGGAGAACATGGACACATCCCTTTGGAGATGTTGCTTCCTATTTCTGTCTGCCCTTCTAATCCCAAGAACTCTTTTTCCCTTGCAGAGGAAGCAGATGGGTGCGCACAGACCTCAGCAACCTAGTGGCAGAGTGGGAAGGGAAAGGACCTTTAAACTTGCCCTACAGTGTCAGAATTCAAGAAGTATCTTTCCTTAAATAAGGAACTGCTTCCATGCACGTTCCAACCTCCCTCACCCCAAACACACAGCTTCCCCAGAGCAGCAGATTAAACTGCTGTCACTGAAATATATCCTTCTTAAATTGCCAGCACACTAAGAACTTCATGATTTACTTTAAAGGGACAGAAACCGCCTCCTGCTTGCTGACGAATAATTCCATCACAAAGAAAGGTACCCAACAAGAATAAAGAGCTACCTGTTTGAAAGGCGGCATTAACAAGGAAGTATGAATTAATCAACACAGAAGTTTGATTTCAAGATTGTACTATACAATGTTTTTAACTGATTATAAAAAATACTAAGCTGCAAAAAACCAACAGAATTACGTATTTTTGTTGTTGGTAAATAAATCAGTTTCTGTCCCTACCTACAGCAGAAAAACTTTTACTTTTTCTCCCATCAAATTCAATTATTATGCTACAGAAGCAAAAATAATTTTTATTTCTTTGTATATAACAGTTCCAAGTAGGCAAAAATTTACACACTAGAAAACCTTCTCTAAGGACAGAACAGTCTTATGCAGTCATTCTGAGCAGTTTTCAGGAGCACTGCTAAAGTGGGCCAATTGATCAGTATCTATTTGAATTAGAATACTCCGGGTATTTTGCAGGGATGTCTGCTGTACTTCACAAAACCCCTCACCTATGTGTGGCTGCTGAGCTGCAGCCAGTGCGTATTGCTGCTGCTGTGCTGCTGTTAACTGCTGAACAGTCAGAGCATTAGTCCTCTGGAAAAGCTATTGGAAAGAAAAAAAGACATATTTCAGTTTTCAAAAGTTAGGGCTATAATACATTGGGTTTTACTTACAAAAAGAATTTTAAACCAAGTTTCTATGCAGAAAATTTTGCACTAGTGTTCTTCTACATTAAATATACATTAATTTTTCTTTGACTAACTCACGGACAAAAACTTAAATGTATTATACAATTAACTGACTGATTATCAAATAGGATAAAGTACAATGCAGAGGACTAATCTGGTATGTTTTCAAGTCCAGTACTAACCTGCTGCTGTGAATTGTAGTCAAAAAGTCCTACAGTAGCTCCTGAAGAGTCCATCTGTACCTGATTGCCAGGATAGTCAAACTGGAGAGAATCAAGACCAACTTGTTCCATGGCATCTAGATTCTGATTTTCCGGATTTGAAAATTCTTCTACCAGAGGCTTGTGGGCTGTAGAATTGGGAAGTGGACCTAATCCTTCCGTGGTGCTAGGATTGGGGCCCAAGCGTTCAGCCACTTCTGTTGGGGAGGCTTGTCGACTTCCAGGGGTACGACTGTTCAGAAGAAATTCAAGATAGACTCTTCAGTCTTAAAGCTGTCCATGGACAAAGTATAGCACATCTATTTTAAAAGGATCCTTGAAGTCAGAGACTCCACAAAGGGAAGCCACAGACTTGATTTCGATCAGCATGCATTGCTGGCTCAAGATAAAGGACACACTTCATTTCAAAGCATACTTTTAATTATTTTTTTACATTTTAGCCTATACAACTTCTCAAATCACTGAGAAAAACAAACTGAGGTTGTTTTGAGTGAAATGGAGTGAACTGTGGTCACCTGTAACTTTTGGGACAGCTCTTCATTACATTTTGGAGGTGACAGGTAATACTATAAAACGTATTTAAGGCAAATTAAAAAAAAAAGGAAATGGATAAGTCTATCTCATGCCAAATGAGAGAAAGAGACAGTAACACTTCAACTGGAAGATACAAACATACAATGTGGCAAGTATCTTTCACATCTCAAAAGGAAACAATACATCTTTTACCTTAAGTAAATGAACTAATATCTGCTTCATGCAGTCCATACTTGACTAAAGCATTTAATTTCCTACACAACTCATTTAATAGACTACTTTACAACAGATGACTGGTTGGGGGAAAAAAAGGGTTCCTAATATAATTCCATTGATTCTATCTCAGTTTCCCCAAGAATAAACATAGACTGCAGCTCTAGAAGAAAATCTTTAGGATGGAGCAAAATGCAAGTTTTGTATTTCCGCTGACAGTAAGAGAGAGATATGGGGCTGGAAATTGTTTACTATGCCAACCCCCTGAAAGTTCAATTTAAAATTGTGGAAGGCTGACAGTGACTGAGGAGCAGAGAGCCACACTTACAGACTTCTATGTGCACTGGTGTTTAAATCCCCATCAGAAGGAATGAAAATCTACTCAATACCATTGACAGAGCCCCAACAGCAACTCAAGTGACCAGTCACTAGGTGTTTACTTTAGGATTTAACTGAATTGTTGCTTCACCTCCACGAGCTGTATTGACTGCAGGGGAATCTCTGTGCACACCTACATGCAAACACCTGAAGTGAAATATCAACAGATTCTAAACAGATTCCCAATCCTGTGTTTGGTTAGACTTAGGGTATCTTAATTTGGAGTGGTACCCCACCCTCTGCATCAGGCCACATTTTTAAGATCACACACTTCTGCCAGTAAAACCTGAAGTCAGCTACTAGGAAGGAGCTGTGTGAATCTATGATCCCTTGATAGCTTTACTATGTTGGGAGAACTAGATAATTATATATTGTTACTCAGAAAACATATAACTTCTAGTTAATTTGCTTTATTTGTGAAAAGTGAGCTTAAATACAAAACGACATCTTGCAGGATAAACTGCATTTATTCCCGCAGCACACTGCCAGACCAAGTACTGTGTACTGCTAATTCTAAGACAGATGCACAGCCTTAGTACTACCTGTTCCTCTACCTCTTCAGGGGTCTAAAGCTGGAGTTATCTGTTTCTCACTGAAGCACAAGATTAATGCAAAGAACTCCGACAATACTTATATATTTGGTGATACCAACTCTAAACACTGTATTGCTAAAAAGCAGTCTTTTTTAGTCAGTTTATTGAACAACACTGTATGATCTATTGCTTTGGACAAAATACTTCAAAGTTACTACAAAGCAGTTACACTATTTTTTTCTTTAACATAACAATCAACCTCATGACATACTGGCTACCATCTAAGTATCCTAGCAACCATGTCTTGCTCAACAGACAAAACTTGAGTCTGAAGTCATTTAATATTCATTTTTCTTCCCAAGTGACATACAGTATCAACAAAGTGAACAACAAAAGGAAAAAAGGCAGTTATTTCAGTACATATTTTAGTTTAAAAAGATCTGTAAGCACAATAAAAATACGAGGATAACAGGACAAATTTTCTTAGTTAATTCTTATGTTTACCTACTATAGGTTGCTCCTTATATTAGTGCTGTTCTGTTGCTATAGTTAAAGTTGCGTCAATACTTCAATTATAAACCTCTGTTTGGAGGGCTTTATAGCATCTCTTTACATGGCCATTTAAATTAGATGGCCTTATTTTTGAGAGGTTTACTGGCTTTGGATGCGTTTTTGCACTTCTGTGATTTTTAATAATTTCTCTCTTTAAATAATATGAAAGGTACTTCGCAAGCAACTATTTCAAAATTGAAATAGATACTGGTAAAGAAAAGCAAGACAAAACTTATGCTCCATTTTCTACGTATAATATTGGAGTTAACGTTGTTTACTGTGTGTATTGCAGCATGCATCCGAAAGAAGCTAATTTGAACTCTCTAATATTCTTGCTATTATATTCTTCTCAGTAACTCATCTTGAAAAACAGATTTGAAGAATCCTTTCTTAGCTTCAGGTAAGTATATTTTTAAAGGATAAGAAATACATATGGGATTCAAACATGCATTTTAATATACTTCTTCAGTTATGAACTAATGAAACCACAACTATTCAGTCACATTCATTGCGTTAATACAAACTTATGGACAGCACTCCAGTTTTCTGATCTTCTTCTGTATGACAGTTATAAAGGCATCACAGTTGTTTAAAAAGAAAAAACAGACCTTTAAAAATACCCAATTTAAAATGCAGCTTAGTATTAGAAAAACTGTGCTGTGCTGTCATAAAAGAGTTCACAGGTCAAAAGCTTGAGCTTGGTCCATTTTTTTTTCCCTAAGAAAACAATCAAACCACACCACCATCCCATACTGTGAACAGGAGACATTTAGCTATGTGAATAGGGAAATACATTGTTTCTCCTTAGTCAAATAAATGGTTTCTGTAATGACTTTTGTAGGGAAATAAATGTGTTAGGCTGTGATATCCACCAGCAAAACTAGACGGAAATGAAAGCTCTGTAGGATTTACTCTCTACAACAACAATCAGATGCAAAAGTTAAGAGTATTAAAAAGAAGCAGAGAGAGAAAGGAACTTAGTTTCAAATTAAAAGGGTTAACATTTTCATCCCTCTTGAATTCACCACATTTTGTAGGTAGCCATTTACTTTGAATAATTACTGAACTAAGATGAACTTGTCTCATGAGAAGTGACATACACATTAATGACATCCTAAGAAACGTGGCACAGTGAGAAAGGGAGGATGTGAGGTAGGAAGAATCAGTCTGCAGTTGGGGTAATGTTTAAAGCTGACACACAAACCAGAACTGTAATAATGCCCTTAAGAGACATGCTCGTCTTCTTGAGAAACAGTTAAAAGCTTACTTAAAATCTTTGCAATCGGCATCCATTCCATTTGGCAAACCTCTGCCATTTATTTTAGTAACATCCTCATCATCTCCTTGTTTAAGATCTCTGTTTTTGTCCTCCTCAAATGGAGAAGCCTTGCCTTTCTGATCTCCTTTCTCAGGTCCATCTGTTTCAGCATCTCTAGTGCCCTGAGGAAAAAGAATCTGTTTGATTCTGAATATTGACAGAACACAACAGGAGCACCACAAGGTGACCTAATTCTACACTACAGTGCACGTAAACAATACAAACAGTTTGTTTTCAATGCAATTGCATCTGGTGGGTAACTTGGTCATCAAGTTTCAACCACATGCAACTTTTAGCTGCCAAAACATGAAAAAGTATGCCAAGATTTATAATGGAAGAGCTAACTCAACCTTAACTATAGCGGTGCTGTTAAAGCAGTAACACTTCAAATTAGATAAAGTTTATTTCATACAATTAAAATATCTAGTACAAAACAAGCCCACACAGAAACATAGAATAGGAAGATTGAGAACAAAGCCCATCACACATTTTAAATTAAGCTACTTGCAATATTTTTCCTACTTTTATTTAAAGGTGTCAGGAAAGTACTATAAGATTGCTATTTAGTCAAGATTCCCAAACCACTTCCCTCTTCTACCCCTCCAACCAAGGAACACAGACAGGTAGCAACTGTACACTTCTGTTTGAAGATAACAGTTAAAAAAGGAAAATGGACAAATAAGAGTAGAAAATATAACCATGTAAGACAGCAAGACCACAGCAAATAACTAGGCAAGCTTAACACACTGCATTACTTACAAAAGCTCCTTTCCTAAACCGGGAATCCAATTTATCAGCTGGAGAGGAACTTAACACATATTCTACCATGCTCACTCCAAGGCCACCACTTTCTGATCGTGGAGACAATACAGCATTTACTTCACTGTTTCCATGAAAACCCTGTCCAGGCTTTCTCTGTACCATAATAGGTTGGGACATAGAATGGTCTGTTAAAAAACAAACAAACAAATAAAACTATTGTATTTTTTTTTAATTCAACCTGAAATGTTTTTGCATTTCATTACAGAGGAAATATTAAGCAAGATCGAAATTAAATTAAATAAAAAAATTCCAAATTCCAGTTTCAAAAAGTGTTACTGGCACAACCACTAGTGCAGTACATATTTTCACAATTAAAATAAAAGGAAAATCAAGTTTAACACACAATTACATTTACTTTCAAATAACATTTAGTAAGCATGACTGATTTTTCAGTACATATAAATCAATCACTTACGAGGAGTTCCCCATGCAGTCTCTCTCCACTCATCACCAAGGAATATCCCTTTTTGTCCATCTTTTGCTGAATCATCAGGTTCCCAAAATTTTTTGGCAGGTAAAAGCTGTTTCAAAAAAAAAAAATGGTTTTATGTAAAATATGCTTACAAATGGCCAAAAAATAGCAATACTATTAAGAGGATGTGCAAGGAATTCATTTTAGATATGAAAGTCAGATTTACAGAAGGAAGCACGCCAACACTTAGAAGTTATGTTCTGTTAATATACCCAACAAGTTTGCAATGCTGAAATTATGAGTTAGAGATACAGAATACAGAAGCAGCAGTGAAAAAACCTGATCAAATTAATCCCTGTGTTAAAACAAGTCAATCCACTCAGAAACTTTAACTAACACTGCCTTCTTTCCATATTAACTCAAAAGCTTGGCCTTCAACCAATACTACTCATGATAACCAGAAACAGCAGCAGTTCATTGTAAAGTTCTGTTCAGTTCAAAATGCTTCATGTTCCAAACATGAGGAAGAGACTTAACATGCATGGTGGCAGGTCAGCTCCTCTGGAGCACAGAGATCTGCTGCTTACAGATCTGTGACATTCAAATTTAAAGTTACACCCACCAATGACTTCTTTTAGCGTAATGACTTGATTTTCATCATTACCGCTCCTAAAGCAGCAAGTTTCAAGTTAGATCAAGAATCACTCCTTGTAGTGCCGAGGACAGAAGACTCAGTGTGACATGACAGAAGCACTGCACAAAGATACCTCAAATGTCAGCTTTCTTTTTACTCATTTTACTTTATCCAGCTTAATTTTTCCCACTGGCAGTTGAACTGATATGTCAAACTCCACATATCACACTCTTTTGAATATTTACAAGGTCCATCAACTGAAACTACAACAAAAACAACTTGCAAAAAAAAAAACTGAAGAGCTCTGAAGACAGATCCATTAAATTTTGTAAAAATGTTATGTTTCATTTTAAATTTTGTGAATTTAGAAAAACACAAATATAATCTGATAAAGCTTTGCCTGCAATAGATGTTTACATTCTGGAGCTTTGGTTCTCCTGTTACTTAAGTAACTAAAAAACTGTTGTGAACTTCTAAGCTGCTTAATATATGAATGAAACTCAATGAAACTACTAACAAATATTTTTTAACGTATTTCTTAAGGTAGAACTGAAAGAGTTCATGAAAATAACTTAAAGAAGAAGATGCCTTTAACAGGCCACAATATTAACACTGAAACAGAGGTGATGTGAGCTCCTATGGAGTACCTCAAGGATCGCCAATTGCTGTTTTTCTGTGCTGCCCAGAGCTCACAGAAACAAAATATTTTAACAAGCTAACCTACTGAAAACTCTGGGTTCCTTACATGAATTTATTAACACTGAAGGACTCGGAGAGGAGGATGATAAACAGCCAAACCTCAATAAAACTACTGGAGAATGTAATGCCTATGAGAGCGTTCTACTCTTACAAATCGCTCCGACAGAGATGCCCACTTTCTCAATGCATTGCGAGAATCATCACCAGGTGTCAACCAAACACACTCTGGGTACACCAGCGTATTATGCGTACCCTGAATTTAAGGGATGGAGTTAGCCATCACAGGACAGAGAAATAGGTTAGTGGAATCTTACAACTGCAGTTCAACTACAAGCAGAAGATTATAAATTTCAGATCAGCCTGGGTAATCTACTCATCTTTTTTAGCTTTACAGTATAACAAGTTTGTAACGACTTATTTTTCATTTTGTAGGACAGTGGCAGAACAGAAAGTAAGCATTTAAAGACAACTATGAAACCACAGTTCTGAAGATCATCACATTTAATTTTAATTGCAGTCAAAGACAATTTCAAATACATGTCCAAATGAGATGGGAGCTATGAGAAATTAAGAAGTAGAGGTATCACAACCTAACACAAACTTGTCAGCATAAACCAGATTAAGTAATATCTTGGGTGTCATAAAATGTGTGTCATATTAGAAGTGTTTATCCTGAAATTAGCTAATTCCACTCTTAGACAAGTGTTCAGACAACGATATGCAAATTTAGAGCAGAACACACTACAATAATGGATTTGATTTCAAAACTCATTCATAGGACTTCTCTCAGGAAAAAAACTATCACTGGTAGAAAGGTGCAATAGTCCTCACTACAAAAGCACAGGTTGTTTTGGTGGGTTTTCATCATTGTTGGGGTTTTTTTCATTTGCTTTGGTTTGTTGTTGGGTTTTTTTCTTTCAATTTGTTTGGTTTTTTTAGCTACTTACTCCCAAATTCCATATAGATACATTCATTTGCTTGTGGTCTTCATATACTCTCAAACTCAAAGAATACAGATGCCTTTAACACAAAACATAATCCATGAACTATACTTCAAGAGGTTAAATCTAAACTGTATCCTATTGGACATCAAACAAGTTTATAGAAAAAGAATTGTTAATTTTTCTACACAACAAAATTATCCCTCAAATACTTAAAGAAATAGAATTTTTTAAAGTTCACAATTTTGTACCTCCCTGAGGGCCAGTGACTTAGATTTATTATTTACTTATTTTTGACAGATGATGAATCTGACATTCACTACGTTCTTTTTAAAGGCATGTTTTAGCTACTGGATTTCCATATAAATAAGCAGGCCTAACAGCTGTCAACTATTTCAATGTGGAATTCAAAAAGAGCACTTCTAAGAAAAACAAGTGTGTTCCTCTTTAAAACACAAGAAAAAATGCCACTTGACTAGTTCTACTGAAAAAAAGACTTAAGAACGCATCACAAATTAATACAAGTAGCTAAAATCATAGTGCTTTACCCTTCTATAATATGTTTTGCTCAACATTTCCTGCATTTAATCCAATAAAAAAGAAACTTTACAAAGATACATCCAATCCTAATTCCAATTAATGGAAAAGATTGCTGTATTTCTTACAAAGCTCTTCCAACAGTATGCTAAAAAGTGTCTTTTTCAGTATCGGCACTGATCCCTGTTGTGTCTCTGCCAGATGAACAAAGCCCTTTTCTACACATAGATAATAACCAATTATGCCAAAGCTGCCTTTTAACCAACTCTCTGATAAGTAACTGCACAGTCTCGATTACTGGCTCTGGAATTAAGGATTCTTTTATTATCTTTATTTATTTATTTATTTAGATCTGAATTTACTCCTACACAGCCTTCTACGGTTTCTTTGAATGAAGTTTTAACATCAGAAATGGATACACTCTCCCTAAAACGAAGTTCGTGTGTGCTCTGACCCTGTAAGTTTCTATAAGAATAGAAATTTTTAAAAAAAGATTTAGTTTTATATTCTGTTTGGCAATTAATCTTATGTATGACTATACTATGTCACACTAAAGGTCCTGAAGTCCTCCATGCTGGGCTTGAAATAGCAAACAACGGATGCACAGAGAAGAGGAATAGCACCACGTGTCAGTATTTCTTCACATTATTATCATGACGTTAAGGATCACGATAGCTTTTTGGAGCTGGAGGCAAAAGCATTATCTATGTTTAACCAATCTCACAACTACAATATTAGAAGACATTTAGAGAAAGAAGCCAACAGTACAGGAGATCATGGAATCATAGAATGCTTTGGTTTGTAAGGGATCTTTACAGGTCACCTAGTCCAACTACCCTGCAGAAGCAGGGACATCCCTAGATCACGTTGCTCAGAGCCCCATCCAACCTGAACTTGAATGTTTGCAGGAATGGGGCCACCACTTGCCTCCTTGGACAACATGCTCTCCCGGTGCCTCATCACTCTTACAGTAAAAGATTTCTTCCTTACATCCAGTTTAAACGTCTTCTCTGTTGTCATGTCACAACAGGCCTTGCTAAAAAGTCTGTCCCCATCTTTCCTGTAGGCTCCCTTTAAGCAATGGAAAGCCACTATAAGGTCTCCCCAGAGTCTTCTCTTCGCTAGCCTGAACAACCCCAAATCACTTAGCCTAGCCTCACAGCAGAGGTGTGCCAGCCCTCTGATCATCTTAGTAGCCCTCGTCTGGACTTGCTCCAACAGCTCCATGTCCTTCTTGTGCTCATCTCTTACTAATAAAACTTCAAGCTGTTTCTTTACAGAATAAATTAACAAAGAAATGCAAGACAGAAACAGATTAAGGAAAATGTACATTTGGCTCATGTGATACTGACTGATACCAGGCTCCACCTGAATGCAGCTCAGATGCACAGCTTAATACGTACTGGAAATCCTTCTGTTATTTCTAAAATGTGCTATGGTACAGCAAAATCAGAGTTCACACCATATACCTTAGTATTAGCACATAAAAGAGATACTTGCTTGAGGAT
Organism: Dromococcyx pavoninus; assembly: GCA_033558185.1. NCBI lineage: Eukaryota > Metazoa > Chordata > Aves > Cuculiformes > Neomorphidae > Dromococcyx > Dromococcyx pavoninus. The sequence continues at coordinate 222,365 of JAUMJL010000250.1, forward strand.
TCACAGAGAGTCTTCACTTCAGTAATTTAATGGCCTCCTAATGCCAAGTACTGATTCCCAGTTGGGGAAAAAAAAAAAAAAGACTAAAAAGGTTCAGAACTACCTACAAGAAACAAATTTCAGTTCAGAGCAAAATCTATCCAGACAAGAGAGAATGAAGAAGAAAACAACTCCCCAACAGCTAGAAGCAGATCACTTGACATGACCTCCTTTTCACACCTTTCAAAGTAGACAGAGGGCAGCACATGAGAACATACAACAACCAATTCTGGCTTACAATGGTATTTTTGAGAAGAGTTCCACGAAATCTATTCCAGAACTACTTTATTGTTGCACAATACATTAAGTAAATTACTGATTAAGTCACCCTAGCTGGAAGATACTATCAAAACTGAAAGACATAACCACCTAATAATGCAGGGTCACAATTTAGTATTGATTTCTGATGCTATATTACTGTACCAGAACTCTGGCTTTTTGCATGTGTGGTTTATTTTGGTTTGCCCTTTTTCTTTTACACATCTTCACAGTTCACTATACCATGAAAACAAACAAACCAAGTCTTAATCATGCAGACATACATCCCTCAATCTGAGATAACCTAAACCAAAGATCTGTATGAGCAGTCACATAGACCAGGCATTAGGGCTATCCTTCACTTCCACCACTTTCAATCTTTCAGAATACTATGTGTGTGGCAAAAAACCACACAGCAATAAGAATGTCACTCCTCCGCTTTATCACACTGTTGGTACTATCACATATGCCTTTCAAAAGGAGTTAAGAGATGTGGGCAAGGGAAGCAAGTATATCCAACATGGTTACTCTAATTGCTTTTTCAAATGGGAGATGGTTCAGGAAAGTCAACACAGAATCCTGGATAAAGCAAAAATCACTGAAAAGTCAAATGATTAGTTAAATGCTTCATTAAAGTAAAAAAATCAAGAAAGAACAGGCATGTGTAATTCCAGAAACTTTCAGGAACTAGAATATGGCATTTGTTTTTCCATCAGTAACTTATTGTTTCCATAGAGATCACAGTCCTCCCTGTCATAATTTTGAGAAAGTTAAGCTAAAATATTGTCATTGGTTCATTTACCAACTTAATCAGGTAAATATCCAACAAGACAGAAGGATTAGTATTTGAAATCTTAGTTCAATCTGAATTTATTTCATTACCATGTTTTGCCAGGGGATGTAACGCTAACGCATGTTGATTACTTCCTAAACTGTTCAGGGAACTCCTTTTGAAGAAGCTAAGTCAACTTCCACGATCTTAAATTCTTCCTCCCCACCAAAGATACATTGACTTTAAAAAAAACCAAAACATGTAAAGCAAACTAATCAAAAAAAGTCCTTCTTACCTATTGCAATTTTCACCCTTGAAACCTTCTTAAAAGAAGTAATTACCAGTATAAAAATACTACCACATGTTTCTGCTAGGGTATGGCAGGTTCACTTTTTCTGGACCAAAATCTTTTTCAGATTCCAGTCTCCTTGGCTTCTCAGAGGTAGTAAACAGCTGTTTCACTAGCTTAGCTACAGCGCCACTGAAAACATTCTTCATTTCATAAAACTGCACAAACTTTCAAACCCATTACCCTGTCACTTCCTCAAAAGGACCAGTCATCTAACACAACTGACACAGTAACACAAATACATCCAGTCAATAACCATCCCAGTGTTCTTGCAAAGTACTTAGCTTATCTTCAACTTAGAAATCTTCAGTTGCCTGAAAATTCAATTTAGTCTTAAAAGAAGCTCTTTGCTTCATGCCGTATTATTTAAGACTTCTTAAATTATATCAACATTTCCAAACTGGATTTTTAGCCCTCAATAATTACCTCTCCCATTCCCCGAGATTCTAGGGCCAGAGCTTGAAACTCATGATTCATCTCATCCACAGATCGAACCTGTAGGGGGGAAAACAAAAGAGCATTCCATTAGTCAAATATATTTTCAAACTAAAGTTGGTAATATTCCACAAGATTTTTGACAACAGAAAGCACACACAAAATTGGCTACTTGATCGAGGCTGAACACGAGTTCGGATTTTGTGAACAGATAGACATAGTGACCAATTTAAGCAACCATGCTAATACAGTAATATGCAAGAAATTCCCACATATTTCATATATGGATATTATCACTCTCTATGAAAACAGTGGCCACTACTACATTTGCAATAAATGCAAAAAAAAGTGCAATTAAAGATCTGGACATACATATTTTCCTTTGGACATACTTTCCTTTGGAAAGAAGAGGAGCTGTTGCATACAGTGTTATGGAGTACACTTAGCAAACAAAGTAAAACTCACAAGACAGGTCACAAAAGCTAACACGCATTGCTTTTAAAATCTAGTAACTGCCTGCATTATCACAATTGCTCAGGCTTTCTTCAAGGAAACAGCACTCTTCCTTCTCTGCATGCTTTTTTGTTTGTTGTAAACAAGAAGTATATTACAAAAGCAAGAGTTGCTGCTGCAACAAAACACCTCCTTTTCCACAGCATGCAGAATACAATGTACCGACAGCATTCTTTACTGAGAAAATGGTTTCCACAAGGAATTTTCAAAGCCATGACAAGTTTAGAAAAACAAATAAAAACGGGATTTTAAGAGTTGCTTCTCCCCTTCCCTTCTTTCTCAAGAGTGAGATACAGAAGGGTAAAATGGTAAAGTTATTCAAGCTCAGAGTAAAATTCAAGTTTCCGTCCCCATACCAGTTTCTCCTGAGTTAATTCTACAGAGTAAACCCATCTGTTTACACTAACAAATAAACCAAAATGAAGTTACTCCATACAGCTGATAATGCATTAAGATCACTTTTAAAGAAATACTCAAATACCAGGCAAACAATCAATCTTCTGCCTTTAATAGTCTGGTGCAAAAAACTTTTCGAATTCTTTCTTAGCACTGGAAGAGTGCTAATTACCTGTCAATTAATGCTCTGTTCTCAGAGTTCTACTCTCAAAATACTGTTATTGCCCCATTAGTACTACAAGCCATTACCTTCTGTCACTGAGTCTCTCTGTACCTTTGAGCAAGCAATTCCACAACACAAAGATATATTCCCTCAGAAGGAACGATATTTTAGTTAAGAAGGATTCTGAATTCAATTCCCAACAATTTAAATGAGCTAATAAGGAGCAAATACAGTTTCACAGTGAATTACCGGGGTGTGGGGGTAGAACAAAAAAAAAAAATCAGCACCTTGACCACTTTCCAGTGATGCTAACATATAAATCAATTATGTTGATTTTGTTTAAAAACTGATGGGAGATTTTCATGTATCCTTATAAAAACTAGAAACATTTAAAAAATAGAAAATAGATTATTTAGATTATTTATAGTTTACACGAAAGAAGCTCTTTTTTTACTAGTTCAGAGGGATAATCAAATCTTTGTGCACGTACATAGAAAAAATAACCGCAGAAGAGGAATTATTTGAAAGAAAAAGCAGAAATTCAAATTTTGAAGACTTCTGAATTTGGATTTTGCAGTTTCTGAAAAGAGAATTTTTTCTGTAGATGGTTGAGAGAATTGATTATCTTACCATAAGACACTCCCCATGGTGAAGTCACACACGCAAGCTTCAATTACAATCAAAGAGTAAATTAGATGCTTCTGTCTCAAAAGTTGTTTTCATTCTAACACTATCTCTAAATAAAATTAGTAGCTAAATCTTGCCAAGATATATTTACCCTAAGCACTACCCAAATCATTGTTAGATAACAAAAAAACCCCACCAACTTGAAAGATGTTTAAGTTTTTGGTTGGGGTGTTTGTTGTCTTATTTGGTTGGTTGATGGTTTTTCCTTTTTTATTTTTTTGGTGGTGGTAGTTTTGTTTTGAGTTTTCTTTTGTACTACAAGACTTAACACCAAACGCTTATTTTTCATAATTCAGGAAATATCAAAAACACTGCCACAAACACTTCTAAGTCTCTAAGAAAAGACAAACCATGGTAACAGCACAGTTGACTCCTTTATTTCCTGAGCAGTTCAGAAACAATTCTAAGAAACTGAAGTTTTCTGAATCTGTAAATAAACTTCAGTACACTGAATATTGATTTTTCTCATTGTTCCTTTTACAACGAACATGAAATTTAAGTTTGTGGGTTTTATTGCCATCAGCGACAGGAGAAATTATATAGCACTTTTACTGTAGCAAAGAGGGTCTCCATCTCTGTTTCCATCAAAAAAAGCAGCCCATAAAATCCTGTCCCATGTTATGAATACGTTTCACAGACTCGTGATGTTAGTACAGCCTGTATTTTCTTCATGCCTGGAGAAAAAACAGGCAGCACTAATATCTTCCAAAGATCTGCCTTCTTCAGTGCTAACCCTATCGCTAGAAAAACATCCAGAATACATGTAGTAGATCTAGTGTGCTTGGCATTAAAGACACGTCCTTTCCCAGAAGGAGAAATTCCGGTTAGGATCACCTGTATTAACAGGAAGTTTTATTTTCTCCAATTCAATGCCAACATTCACTTAATTCATATGCTCCACATTTTTAATAACATAGGGTTTTTACATCAAATTCAGAACATTAAAAAGAAATTATCTATTTTTATTCATTCCCTGTCACCTGGAATAATAAGCTTAAAAAGAGGTCCACAAAAGACACTGGTCAATATGTACTTTTTTTTCCTGATTTTGGTTGATTACATCTTTTTTTCTTGGTTTTCTTTTTTTTTTTCCTTTTCCACAATCACTCCGAAGACAACTCCTTTTCCATTTATCACCTACCTGCTTTTGGCATTAGCTGCTAGATTTAATCTTAGTTTTTAGGAGTTAAATGATAATAAGCCTCCCCAACTCAAAGAAGCTGGCAATGGTTCCACACTTCTGGTACACATCCAATCATTTCTTAGGGCCCCCAAATTCTGCACAAATGAATACTACAGAGCAAATAAGTCTAAAGGGATAACGATCCCTCACCCACTGTGGTTAAATGGATGGAACGGCTTAAGTGTCTCCATGAACTTTTCCCCTTTGACATACTGATGGAAAAATCTGATCTTTCTTCCCCCTCCACAGAAACTGGATACAATATGTCAGCATGCGTTAGTCCATTTTACACTGCAGCATCAGGAATGAGATTTCAACAGAGTAAACCTGTTTTTTTAGTACAGACTCTTTCTTCCTCAAGCTTACACTCTTCTGAAAACTCATTAACAAATTTATTTAAATCAGATACCTAATTTTTATTCTATTTCACTACCACCTCAAACGATAGAACAAAAGAATCATAAAGACCTTGGAAAAGATCTCTTAGATCATCAAATCAAATTATCAGCGCTACCACGCCTACTAAACCATATTCCAAAGTGCCACATCCACAGGTTTTTTGAACACCTCCAGGAATGGCAACTCCACCATTTCCCTGGGCAGCCTTTTTCCACTGGTGCTACTTGAGGCCATTTCCTCTAGTTCTATCACTTGTCACTTGGGAGAAGAAACCAATATACACCTCACTACAAACACCTTTCAGGCAGTTGTAGAGAGCAATAAGGCCTCCACTCAGCTTCCTCTTCTCCAGACTGAACAACCTCTTCATAAGACTTACACTCCAGACCCTTCACCAGTTTTGCTGTCCCTCTCTGAACACGCTCCAGACCACAAGGCAATCCTCAGCCGCATTCTCTGGACACGTTATGTCCCCCCTCAATATGAATGCTGCAATGTTCAGAGCTCAGCACATCCAGCTAGCTACTGGCTGATGGGACAGTCCTTCCATCCTTCCCTGGCAGCTCTTACCATTCCCTTTGCAATGAACTTGGTAATCATCAAGCAAAAAGGTAAGATTCAGAAGTTTTTTCCTTCTTTTTCTGTGCATGAGAATTTCACTAGCTGAGCTGGCTACAACACCACAACAATGAGACACTGGATTTCACATGGGGAAAGCAACAAGAAGAAACTGGTCTGGAGCAAGGTGGAGTAGGAGTACCTGCTTAGTGGCAGCTAGATGAACCAGTTAACACAGAACAGTATCCTGACATCACTTGGGACAAAATTCAGACTGTTGACTTGATAGTCGTCTAGGATTACCGTAAGAAACATTGCTTAAAATAATATCCATTTCTGGAATCCAAGCACCCAGATCCAAGGAGAAGTGCTCTTTCCAATAACCTCAAACCCTGACCAAAAAAAAAATCTTCTAAACATTTTCTTGCAAAAGCAAAGATCAGCTCCTTCTTCGAAAAGAGCTGAAGAAAAGTAATAATTAAAAACAACCACCAAAAACAGATGAAAGACACAAAGACTTCATTTTAGACTTCAAAAGTGGTTAAACCAGGTAACCAGAAAGTAGTAAAGACACTTCCTGCATGAAGAAATTTCAAATTTCATCTGTCCTCTTCCAGGTTGATAACCTAACCACCCTGACAATGAAAAGAACAACGTATTTTGAAGTTGAAGTTATGGTACTTGGCTCTCAACTCAACACAAAACACCTGGCAAATACAGTACTGCTTCCTTTCTGAAAAGGAAGTAAGTGTTGCAAATGCTTGAGCCTTTTTCTTGACTTTGCTGAACGCTTTAAAGCAAAACACCTTTTTAGTAGGTTTCTATAAGGTGGCTCTTCTCCAACATTTATCTTCTTATATTATCTGTGTTATAGCATAGACTTAGAATTATTAAGTTTAAAACCAATTTATTAACACTAAAATGGTTGTATTTTAAAATGCAATATAGTTAAACACTGTGCTGTAAATCCATGCCAGACATATACAAAAAGCTCATTTCACATGTCAGATGCGTAGCCAGCAATAAAAATACCATCTTAATACAAATTAAAACATTAAGACACAAATCTAGTCAAGATTTATAACAAAGGATAATGAGGGAAAAACTATAATTCTGAACTGCAAATCCCCAAACCTCTAGTATCAAATATCACATTTCAGGGCTCTATATAGAGGTTTCTCCTCTAAAATATTTTTATTATTTATTAAATTACCTGAAACTCCCATATTTTGATTTAGAATCCAGCCAGCAATGCTTCCAGATAACAAAAGCTGCTCAGCAGCTGAACAAGCAACTACTGGAATCACAACTGAACTATGTTTTGTATGCAAGTTAGCAAAAAATACTAAATATTTTGTGTAACATTTTAAGAAAACAAGGCATTTGTTTGACTAAAGCTGCCTCTGGCTAGGTGCATCTTCCCATAATCCCTCTGAGGCATCAAGGAACCAGAAGTTGTCTTATTGCCAAACTGGTTAACAAAAGTTGCTGCTCCCAACTAATTAAATTCCACTGGTATGCTGAGTTTTGAAAAGAGATAAGGTTTTTTTAGCACCATATGTAACAGTAATGCAACTACAGATTTAACTAAATTTTCCAAAATGGAGCAGCCCAAGCTTCTTAAGCAGTCTAAATAAACAAGATGTTAGGCATTTCTGACAGTACATTTAAGGAACCAATTTTAAGTTTCAACACACACTTCCATGGTTATAAATGCAAAAACATAACATACATCCCCTGCATTTAACAATTTCCATTTGCATCAACTCTAACTTTCTGCAGGCAAATGAATAATTCTTCAATCCTTGTGTTCTAGGCTTAACTCACATTCACAGATCAAGCTACACTTTCGCATTATAAGACCCCTAATACATTCAAATGGTCCAACAAAAACAAATTCAGTTTGTCTATTTAGTTGATCTGGCTCAGCAATTATTCTGGATCTTAATGTTCTTGTGTTTTATTTCCCTGGGAACTCTGTACTGAAATTTGAGAAGCAGTCCTACCAGTGCTGAGGACACCAATGACGAAAAAAATGGACTATGAGACCTCAAGGTAGGGTTTGTGCAGCACGTAGTAAGAGGGGAAAAAAAACCCTCAGCAAAAGCACTGTCCAGTCTGCTGAAAAAGCTGTCACAAAGGGGTAAGGTAATTATAAGAGCGGAGATTAGTATACACAACACTAGCCAAACGTTTTGCTTGCTTTCTTTTCAATAGGAATATCAGTAGTCTGGAAGCAGGCACACAGGAGAAATGAGTTTCTTATGTTTTTATCAGCTATGTGTGTGTTTATATATATGTATATCACAGTATCATAAGGTTGGAAAGGACCTCCAAGATCATTGAGTCCAACCTATATATATATACACACACATGATTTTATGATGGATAGCATTTCACAGCTCACTGCTGAGTTTGGCAATTACAGACCTACTTGCAAGAGACCATGCAGAACAGTCATAGCAGGACAACACCTCCCATGAAGAAAAGCAGAGAAAAATTAAGCACATATTGCCAAGTGTTTCAGAGCTCCATGATGGTTCATTGGCCTAACAAGATTCCAGAACCTCCAGTTCTATTCACGGCTATGGAATGAAAATAGTTTAATAGGTAACTGCACTCATTCCCCTATGAACGTGAACTTTTCCATCATAAAAGACACTTCTCTCTTCCTTGCATAGGTTTTCAGGGCTGCCTTCACACCCAACAAGTTCAAACTTCACTTTAAGAGTAGTAGAACTGTTGGCACATGTTTTTCCGAACTACTGTCAGGTGTCCTCAAGCTCAGGATTTTAATTCCTACAGTCAAATACTGGCAGAACTACCAGCCTTGCATACATTAATAGTAATATGTCTGTACTGAAACCAGATTTCATAACTATTTATAAGTTACACTGTTCTATTTGAAGGGCTAAATTGACATATTCCAACATAAGTAGGGCATACACTTTATACTAAATAACTTAGCAGGTTTCTCAAAGTCTTTTAATCATGTAAGAAATTATCCACTCAGAAGAGTTTCTAAGAAATGCAAAGAACAGGAAGTCAGGGTGACAGAGACTGCAGTTTGTAAAACAAAATCTCAAAAAGAGCTGATAAAAAGTTTATACATAATTTTACAAAATATAAGAAAAAACCACAAAACCTTGTCCAATGACAGTTTCTGTAAACAGGACGTTATTTTAAAACATTTACTTAAAAAATTATTAAAATATTTATGCATACATTTCTTAGCTTATTATTTAAATGAGCTACAAGAAAAGGTAACTGGTCAAAAAAAGGGGCTGACTGGTCCTTTACTGCTTGCAAATGAAATGGAAGAACTGTTTTTCACACAAGAAAATGTACATATTTGATCTTCAACAAGTTTAGATGTAATCCCACCTAGTTTGGCAAGACTCTTAACCTTCCCTCTACACGTATGTATTATTCTGCACCTCTCACTCCAAGGTTCCTCCATAAATACAGCGCAAACAAAAATGGAAGACATTAAACATAAAAGTTTGAAAACAAAGCTGTGAAATTAAATTTGAATTGCAGTTCTTCTTTACACGTTTATTATTTAATTGGTGCTGATTACTTAACATATGTACATGACAAATCTCTTTTTTCTAATTTTCAACATCTATACTTTTCTTGTTAAGCTTGTCAGTCAGCATCACCTTTCCGTAACAGAGTAGCAAGGGCACTCGGTGATGTAACAGAAGTTTAGAGGAATACACAAGACAGATTTCTAACCATTATTGTTCTAATCTACTGGAAAAGACTTTGTCAATAACAACACTACACAGCTACTTCCATAAGGAAGCGTGACACTAATTTGCTATTTTGAGACATCAGCCTTTATTACTTCATAATTATCTCTTATCCAAGAGCTTTTAGCAAGTTAAACTTAAACTTGAGTGCTCTCTAGGCAATGTGCTATAAAAAGAAAGCTTAAAACTTTGCCTTTTCTGAATATGAAACTGCATAAACTCAGAACTCATCTACACACAAGCAGGAACTAGGGACAATTCATCTCAATATATATTGTAATGAAACATAAAAACTTTCGTTGTAACAGAATCAACAAGCTTTTCCTGAATGTGTTAACACAAGAATCAGAGCAGTTAGAATGTACACGCCTAGAATCAAGTAAAAGTTTCCATAAATTAACTTTCTATACAATAATCAAGACTTTTTTTGCAAATGTTTTCTTCAGCCATCTAAATGATTTTCAGTTTTATATTTGCTACCAGAGGCTCAGAAACAGAATACACCCTACATGCCACCCCAAAACACGAAACTCAAGTGCAAGCTTTAAATTTTTTTAAAAAAATTATGTATTTTTAAATATCAACTTAAAAAGAACTTCACATTCAGGAATCCCATGGAACATAACTGATTTACAAACAACATAATTTATACCAAGAAAAAGATTTTGTATGCACGTCTACACACACCCACCTCCCCCCCATTGAAAGTGAGGATGGGGAAACGACAAAAGTCACTCTGACAGAATTTCCACAAAACAGTTTTGCGTTATTGCAGCTCTGATAGCAGAAAAATTCCTCCTATTCCCAGCAATTCTGGATACATTGCAATCCCCTTCTTAAGAGCATTTGCTTCCATTTTCCTTACTCCTGGATTTGGCTGATGCATTTACCATAAAATTCATTTTCCAGAAATATAGTTTTCAAAAATAGAAGATGGAAAAAATGGAGTTCCACCAGAAATTCTCCTGCCTAGAAGTGTCTAGCACCATGATTTCTTCTCCCTTGCAGTCCAGTACCCTTTGAACAAGCTCTGCGGGTTTTTTTTCCTCTCCTCCTGCAGGCAAGAGGAAACCAGGGAGCACCAACAGTCTGATCTCAAAGCAGGTGCTAAACTCAGAGGAAGAAATGGAACTACCTCATCTTTAGGCAAGGAATCAAGTCATGGGTAGCACAAAGATTCAGGATTTTTGGGCTTCTCACTCCACTATGAATACTTAACTGTTCCAAAGAAAGCTGCTGATAAAGCACACAACTTCTCTCTATCACCAGTATAAAATAGCACTGAAAAAAAACAAGTTCCAAATATATGTCAGTCTGCTTCAAAACCTACCTTGATTTTTCAAACCTTTAAACTCTGCATAACCTCAAGGACAGACAAAGAACACTAAAGCATGTTTTCTTTCAACGTATTTTAAAAGAATTGCTATGGGGAAGCAGATGTGTTTTCTACTCTTATCTGTCTACAGCAGGGGAATGGACACTTTAAAGAAATTGCTGTTATCAATTTTTTCAGCTGTTTTCTAAGGATATTCTCTTCGGACAATATGTGCATTTAAACTAACTGTAAATTTCTACAATTGCCTCAAAGCTGAAAAAAACCCGCTAGCTAAAAAAACCTAGAGACTACTTCTAATTCAATAAGCTTCATTTCTAATTCAGTAAGAGCAACAGCTTAGCCTTGGACATTAATATCTCATTAAATGTTGGCCAGCATACTCCTTCAAAGGAAGTAAAAAAAAAAAAAAGCCTAAATAACACCAAAGACTTTATACTGATGACAATTAAGCTACTAGAAATAAAGTAGGCTATTTACAATTCAAAGTGAAATAATGGAAGCTTTGTAACAAAACGATCACCGTTAGTACATCTGTCTTACGATGGATTTAAAGGCAATTTTTTAACCTTTTCACTTAAAAAGCTATAATTTTAAGAGCACTTCTATGTAAAAGCAGCTATCAGCACATAAACAGCTGATCATACTGTAGGCAGAAACAGTAACTGCAGACAAGAAGCCCCACATTTGAATTACCATCTAAGAAAAGATAGGGAGGTGATCTTACAAGCAAAATTTCTGATTAGATGTCTAAATTCCAGGTTATTAATTCTCATTTAAAACAAAGTATACCCTCTCATCATTTACCCTCTTAGTGCTGCCCCTCTGCTTGTCTTTACATATTGACCCACCACTTTGCTTTGCTCCCTATGAATTCCAACCTTCATTGTCTTTGCTAAAGAGAAAAAGCTTTCACATAACTTTCGTTACCTTCACAAAGATATTCAAGGACCCTCATCACCCTGACTTTAATGTAAACTGTAGCAACCCAAGGCAGTTAAAAAAACTAATTGTAGCTGCTTCGTGCCATAAAGCAGTGTCATACATCTTCATCAGCCTCAGTTTTAATCACATGAAAAAAATTGAAGCAAACTACTCTCTAAACCTGTAGATAAGAACTTTCAATAAAATAAATAACACTCACTCAAATTTCAAATATTTTTACTTTCTTGACACCTTGAATAATAGAAGAAAGTGGATAGGAAAATATGAGGAAATATACTGCAACTCTGAAATGCCTGAATGACTACATGCACCCATTTTTCCCCCAAGCTTACTGGCTCCTACCAACTTATCCTGGCTGTCTATGCAAAACTCTCTAGAATGCCTAAAATGAGTTTTAGCTTTGGGACAAAACTCCACAACTACATAATAGTCATGTTTGGAACGAAGCCTCACCCACTATCCCATCTCGAGCCTGGAGCACATGGAAATAAAATGCAAAGAAACTTCAACTGGCTCCACATGCAAGCAGTTCAGATCTCTGGCTCCCATTATGTCAGGCTCCAAGGTGCAGGAATACGCGCCTGCTGCTTCCAGCCCACATTACCTCCAAAAGCAGGGCTACCATTCCAATTTGTCCTACTATCAGTTAATTCCTTGTACATCTGAACCGATTCTGCACAGAGCTGCACAAGTATACAGGATAATTTATGTCTATGTAAATTAAAACATAATGAAAAATTGAGCAGATGCTATTTGTTTTCCTGCAGTATGAAACCAGAGTCTCCCTATGCAAATTACTGAATAAGCATTATAGTATGGACTCTGCTTCAAAAGAGCTCTTAGCCTGAGCTTAACAAATTACAAAGATCTATACAATGAGAAACTGAATTTGAAAAGTAAAAAAAGTTGTTCACATTAAGACACTCAACAATGCATGAGTGCCAGGTATTTGGAGACATCAAAGTAGGTGAAAATGTAAAGACCGACTCATGGAGTATGTCAGAAAGCACAAAAAAAAGCTGAAGAAAGAACAAACCCACTTGCAAATATACTTTAAATAAAGACACAACTAATACTACAATCCATAGAGGAGGCCACAGTTCACAGCCTGGTAACACATGAGACTGCACACAGTGGGTGGGAACTGGTCAGGTATCTCAGGAGCTGAAACTATCAGCTGCAGCTCAACATGTCCCTGCAAAGGTCAGAAACTATGCAGATGCATCAAAGTGGCAAATGTGATTGGAAGGGGTGATTAACGAGAAGAGTTTCCGAAGAATAGAAGTTACATGGAATAAACCTGTTTGCACATGTCAGGTGACTGCAATTACCGTCCTTGTCCTGATAACAGCTAACTATGTGTTTGAAACCAACTAAAAATACAAATCCAGTATCTGCAAAGTTCAACACTAATTTATTTCTCACTGGCTAGGGAAGTGATTTAAAGTACATCAAAAAGTTCTCAGTCTTTTCCTTTCAGTTGAATTACATAAAAACACCTTGCAGTATGTCACAAAATATTCCTTTTTAGCTACTGCAAATCAAATTTGGGGGAACACCAGACAAATTACCTCTTTCCAGCTATGTCTCCTGCCAGAACTGTGAAAGTCAGAAGCAGGAAGTAAGATGATGTCTCAGCTATGCAGGTTGCAAGACATTTCGATTTTTTTAAACATACAAAAAGCCACAACCTTAAAATTCACCTAAAAAACTTATTATGTTTCAAATTAAACAGCACCAAGAAATTACTAAACAAGCGTGTTTTAACCAGACACACATTTTCCAAAATAGGAATCAATTGCTCTTATCCCAGCTCTGCCCTAACCACAATGGAAAATCCTTCAGGTCTAAGATTTCCTAACTTGTGAGATTTGAGAAGTTTTACTTCTTTGCAAGTTGGAGAAACTGCTTAAATGACACATTCATTGTTCACAATCTGGGTTTCTAGTTAAGTGGAACTAAATGCTACTGTAATTAATTGAAGAAAATGACAAAACAAAAAAAATAAAGCCATCGCAAACTTAAACACAGAAAAGCAATTCATAACGAAGCAGTTATAAACTGTGTTGACTGCAGAAGCAAAAATAAAAACAGCTTCAGATGGATGTTAGCTTTACAGGTGTCGATCTGCTGGAGGGTAGGAGGGCCCTACAGAGGGACCTTGACAGACTGGAGAGATGGGCTGATTCCAATGGGATGAAGTTTAACAAGTCCAAATGCCAGGTTCTACACTTTGGACACAATAACCCCATGCAGAACTATAGGCTGGGAACAGAACGGCTGGAGAGTAGTCAAGTGGAAAGGGACTGGGGAGTGATGGTAGACGGGAAACTCAACATGAGCCAGCAGTGTGCCCAAGTGGCCAAGAAGGCCAATGGTATCCTGGCCTGCATGAGGAATGGTGTGGCCAGCAGGACTAGAGAAGCTATCATCCCCTTATACTCGGCACTGGTCAGGTCGCACCTTGAGTACTGTGTCCAGTTCTGGGCCCCTCAGTTTAAGAGAGATGTTGAGATGCTGGAATGTGTCCAGAGGAGAACAACGAAGATGGTGAAAGGGCTGGAGCACAAGCCCTATGAAGAACGACTGAGGGAGCTGGGGTTGTTTAGCCTGGAGAAGTGGTCTCCTCTTTCAGGTGAACAGTGACAGAACAAGCGAGCATGGTCTCAAGCTTCGTCAGGGGAGGTTCAGTCTTGATATTAGGAAAAAATTTTTAACTGAAAGGGTGACTGGCCATTAGAATGCGCTGCCCAGGGAGGTCGTGGAGTCATCATCCCTGGAGGTGTTTAAAAACAGATTGGATGAGGCACTTAGTGCCATGGTAGACGACAAGTAGGTGTTGGTGTTGGGTCATAGGTTGGACTCAATCTCAAAGGTCTTTTCCAACCTTGTGATACTGTGAAGGAGTCATCAACCAGCTAAAATGTGAGCTTCTTACCATGACAGACTAGCAATAACAGGAAAGTATTTATGTGCTGCATAGTTGCTTAGCATTTGAAAACATTTCAAAGTATCTATGAAAGTTATTTTAAAAGCACTTTAAAATATATTTCACTCATACTTTATTTTTAAAATTAAGTTAAAGTTTCAAACAAAGTTAGGAAATCGAAAAATATGGACTGCAAGCTCACTTAGATTTCTAGGCACAGCTTTAAGTAAAATCTATAAAAGGAAGAACTAACGATTCAGGAAATGCGACTCCCACTGCAGGGTCAGGAAACAGATTATGTTGTTCCCAATTTGAATGATAAGATTTTACATTCATCGTTCCAAGGGATGGCTATGTGATTGTGAGGTCTCATACAGCAAAATTATTTCCCAATTCCCATCGCACAAACATATTAATGTATCCTACTTGAACAACTAAGTCTTACTGTTTAAAATCAATGCAAAATTTTCCCTAAAAATTGTCCACTTTATCCTGGAGGCAACAGTGTTAAACACTTGCATATTTTATTAGCTTAATAACACCCATGCATTTTCTCACAGCTATATTAATTCTAATAGTTTTCAATAGTCATGCTGGCTACCTGCAAAAATTAATATATGGAGCCTCTCCTCCACACCACAGCAGCACTGAAAAGCTCTTGAACTCAGTAAGACTCGTCTTTGTTCTCTCCATCCCCCCCCAAGAAGGATTTGTCATTGTCTCAACAGCTATTAAAAAAACATCTCCAGAAGTTTGTAAATTCTAACACGAATGAGTTACAGCAACCGCAGCTCAACAGAAGCATTGTGCAAAAACACAATTAATATTATTTTGTTTACCACACCACTGTACTTCATATGCTTTGATAAAGCCACTACAATCAGAGCACTTCTCTGGCATTCTTTTGCTTATCAACTCTCCCTTCTCCAGGATCTGACAAAGGCTCTGGCAGATCCAGCTGCAGGACCCTATAACTTGCACCATGACTTCTTACCCTTTTCCCTCTACTGGAGGCAGAAAGCGAAGAAGCACCAAACAACATGCTGAAATTCATAATCCAATGGATTAAGCTTAAATTGCTAAAGTGCGTAAGTAACTGCCATAAAGGAGGGAAGCAGATAGAGCAGACGGGAAAAGACAGGACAAAGCATCCTGGGCAATATCACAGTGCTCTTTGCTTCAGCACACAGGAGGAGCATTTCCAGAAAGAATCTGACGTGGAAGAAAATATATCCCGAGTTTCCAAAAAAACTCATCTCCATAACTCCAAAGATTAGAGACTAACTGCTGATCACTAAGTCTTTGTATCCTGGACAACTCTTCATTACAGAAGTGATATGAATTAATGACAAAAGGACCACTAACCTATCTGCAGCCCCACAGGGATGTAAACAAAAAGATAGTGCCACAGTGGGCAGTGGTCTTCCTCAGATGCTGTGCTACCAAGAGCCTGAAGTGCTTTTTTGGTCTTGAAGGAAAGAACGAAAATGTGAAAATACCAAGTGACATAGTTTTTATACTTAAGTTTGTTATCCTTTATAACTCTTTTCAACATTAATATCAGTCTTGAGTGAGAATGGCTGGCTAGTTAATTTAAGACACTGTGTCAAGCGTACACTTATAGGAAGATTTTTCCATCTTCACTAAGGGTTGAATTCCATTCAGCGGTGTATGTGAACTTCATTGTTCTTCTCTCAAGTGCGTGTGTGGCACTTGAAATTTTTCCATCAGTCTTAGTAATTTACAATTTGGAATACATTAAGCCTCATACTACCATGGAACTTCAAAATAACTCACTTGACCTTTCCCTGTGCTATTAACAGTCTCTAAGGCTACTGTGTATTAATACAGAATAGAATATTTCAGTTGGAAGGGACCTTCTAATCCAACTGCCTGATCCCTTCAGGGATGACCAAAAATTAAAGCACGTAATTTATTATGAGCACAAACTGTCCTCTAACTGCTAACACTTCACTGATAATTCTCATAGTTCATCCCTCAATAAGAGATTATGAGGGATCCGGACAAGCAATTCTTCTGTCTTTTAACCAGAGTAAAAAAAAAAAAAAAAGGTACTAGACAAATAACTATCTTTAGTAAAGTTGTTGTCTTGCCTTGTAATACGTTCAGTTCTTTTGAAGACATTCCAGACAGCTTTCAGAAGACCAAGACAATGTCCCCCTAGTCTTCCCAGGAATCTGTTTCCTGGAATTAATCAAGTATATTTATTAACTTCTTATTCTGTTACTCAACTTCTTTAGCATTTAAAGTAATCTGAAGATTCTTCAAAACCCACCAGTGATTCCAGACAAGTAGATCTGTTCCTCTTTCAACTCAATTCTATGTAACAGCCATAGAGTCAGCCAAAAGTATCAAATATCTTCTGGTATGGAAGAGAATACAAGATTTGTCCACGTTCTCTATTTACTTGAATCTACCTGTGAAGGCCACAGGCTTATGCAAGCTTCTTGCCAGGAGACTAGTAGGTTTTCACAAGATAATTTAAGGAATCCTTATTTTCAAAATATGAAGATGTCTTAGTTTCTGTGGTTATTTTTGCTTGAAAAACCCTGCAGAATTTACAATTTCTCATTCTTTATACTAAATTTTCTATACATTTTAGTTACTACTAAATCAGTGGGTTTAAAGCTCCATAGTCTTCACAAAAGAAACTGTTCAGTCTTGGTATATTGATTAAAAGTGCTTTTTTTACTATTTTGTCATTATCTTACATGCTTTGACTGCACTATGACATCCTAAAATTTACGTCAAAACCAGTTTTAAGATATGCTTAGATAAAGTATGATGAAAAATTGTTTCTTCATTTCTACTTCTTTCATATGTATCTATATAACAATCTTGGCAAACAGCTCTAGGTTGTCCTGTTTGAGCAGGAGAGTTGGACCAAATGATCTCCAGCAGAACCTTCCAACCTCAATCATCCTGTGATATTGATCTACTATACTTGCTTCTATTAATTTTCTTTCAGATTCTTCACTAAATTCATAAAAAAATTATATCTTTAATATATTCATCTATACAGACATTCTTTCTACCCAATACTAACAGATCACAACCATAACTACAGTGCTTCAACAGGCTGCGTAAATTTAG
Source organism: Dromococcyx pavoninus (assembly GCA_033558185.1). Lineage (NCBI taxonomy): Eukaryota > Metazoa > Chordata > Aves > Cuculiformes > Neomorphidae > Dromococcyx > Dromococcyx pavoninus. Next base: position 240,193 of record JAUMJL010000250.1, read on the forward strand.
ATTTTAGAAAATTCGTTTCTTTATTACTTCTAACTTGACTTGCTTGTTCTAAAAAAACAAACCAAACAGAAACAGTAACTTCCATCTTAACAAAATCCTCCAATACACTGCTAAACAGAGAACACTCAAAGATCAGAAACGGAGAAGTCTCCTGATCTGTACTTGATTTCTATTAGTTTGTATTGCTAAAGGAGAATGGAAGCAGTAAAAAATAGCAGAATATAAAGGCAGTACAGAATATAAAGGCAGTACACTGTTTTCACATGGGTAAAAATGCACAGCAAAGTTACTAAGAGTAGTTTCCCCTTCACTAAATCTTCATAACGTGTAAAAACATTGAAGCACTGTAAAAAAATACAAGTACTTCCTCTGCACCTCCCATTCAAGTTACCCAGGAACACATGAGGTTCATGACATCTACCTGCTGGAGGAATGTAGAAATATTTTGATGGCTCTAATTGATTATTAAAAAAAGCTGCTGATTAAGACATGGCTCTGATTCCCACTGGGAAAGGAAAGCAGGTGGCAGAAGGAAGATACAACTGTTACTCAGCATTTACTTATCTGTGAATAATTTTATCTACAGAATGTATCAGCCATGGGAGATGCTAGTGAAAATTGGCACTGTTGCACGTACAACAGATTGAACACTGGCAAGCAAAACCACAACATTTTCACACTCAAGAAGTGTGTCCAAGTAGACAAGTAGAATACTGTAGAATTTTTGAATTAAGAAACCAGCCCTACAGTTTCTGTGTAAGGTTAATACAGAATGCGATACAGTATGAAGCAGGGTGTCAGGGGAAAAGGTTTTATTTTTGCTACACAGAATCAATGCAAGAGGGAAGAAAAAACTAAAAGAGTAAAACCAGAAAAAAATGCAAAAAAGAAAGCAAAGAATGCAAATAAATAGATGAAGAAAAAACCAGACACAATACATATGCCTGATTTTAAGGTCACCGAGTACTGTTTATTCACATTTGCTCCTCTATTTACTACATTTTATTGAACTAGTTAGGACTAGAAAAGGTGCAAAAAAGACTTAAGTGTGGCACATTGTAAGAGTTCTGGGTAAAAAAGTCATTCCTGGCTGAAATTCTGAATTAAGTTTTCCAAGGAAAAATAGGAAGCTGCATTAATTAAACACCTGGGGGTAAAAGATTCAACACAAAACACAGGAACTGTTTCAATGAAAAACAAACAACCTACTGAATGATCTATATGCATGCTATCTGCTGTGCGCCAGTGGTGTTTGCTGGAGTAGCCACTCAACCACTTTTCAGCCTGCCTCTGGAAAAAACACACTGCTGCAGCACCATCTATTAAAGGGTACCTGGCCACCAGAAGGACCTGACTCTGCAGTTGCAGGGATTGTGTTTCTACCTGAACCAGCCCCTGATGCCACTCCAACTAGTGTTCCTGCTGGGGCAACACCTACTCCAACTCCACTGGCTCCCTGACCAATGTTCACATGTATCAATCCTCTGGTCTCCCACCAGGCCACTCCATTCATGCCTATGAGGACACGTGGAATGCTCATTCCAGATAGAAACCTAAAAATAAAAAGTCTTGAGAACATAAGAAGGTTTCACACGTATCTTTAAATATGCAATTCTTATAATAATTAGGATTAAAAACAAGTTCAAGCTATTTAAGAACAATTTTCATTGTCAAAATGTTTATTTGATTTAAACTTTTCATTTTAAATACCATTATCAAATTAGGCTCCTAAGAGACACGAAGTATGACACATTTTTAACAAGACAACATATTAATATGAGTTCCATCTATTATAAACACTTACCCACTTATTTCCTTGCTAAAACCAATCAAAATGCTTTTTTTAATCATAATGGCAGCAGTTTCTTTCACATTATTACTCAGCATGATGCTTAAAACTACCGTCATACTGCTATGTCTAATTTATTACATAGTCTGCGAGAGTATAAAAATGGCACAGTAACTTCCCTAACCTGAACTACATCTCATTCTTACACACCAGCCTCAGATTTTCTTTCAAATTTGTTAAGCTATGTAAGATTCTAACACAGTATTTGACATTAAAGTTCTCTAACACATGACAGCACACGGGGTTTTCACAAAACAAAGATTTCAGGCTCAGATTAAAATGAAGTTTGCCAACCCATTTTTGAAACATTTAAGTCTTGGCTTTAAACAAGTATAAATGAGAACAAAAATCTCTCTCCGATACTGATGAAATCCTCTCCAGGAAAAGACACCTGCTGCTGAACACAGACACATATTCTTCATCTACCATAACTGACATATCAATATTTCAGTATGCAAATGGATTTTTTTAAGGTAAGAGGACCACATATATAAACTCCATATAAACCCAAAATATGGCCTACAATCTTAACCAAGTACTTTCTGGTGGGGGGAAAAAAGGAATGGGTTTTCAAATTCAAGAAATGGCTCACTTCTACTCCTTGTGCTAAACAAGAGTATTAAGTCCAAACAGTAAAAGATGACATATATTGAAAGATATTAAACTAGTACAGAACACTTAGGTCTGAAAATGTAGACAAGAGAAACCACAGTCCTCTAGTCCCTCTACACAACTGTACATTTTTTATCTAGCTTTATCGGCAACTGAATGTCCATTTTTTAGAGAGATATATAATGTATAGATTAGAGGATTTTTTTTATCATCTTGAACAATCTTGGTTTTGTGAGTAACATATAAGATCCACAGCTTTGTCTTATCAACATTGTTCAAGTAGATACTTGCTTCAGTTCTGCTACTTCTTCAGACTGTGACTAACTAATCACTGTAGTAAGCCTAGAACTAAAGTTTAAGCAAATTATATTGTAATGGAGATAAATAGCAAGAAACTTGATAAATATGTCAGAACAGACTTGTTATTTTTAGCTCAACTACAAAAAGCCATCTCCAGCGAGTCTCCCTTTGTACCTTATCAATATGCAGATGTGAAGGCTTACAGAACTAAACCCACCAAGCCAGCCAGCTTTTAAAAGTTCACTTCCCCTTTGAAGGGATCTGTGAATTCTGTATGAAACTTCAGACCAGTCACATAAACGTACACAACTAGTTCAATACATTACTCAAAATTCTTACTCAAAATAACACTGACGAAATTTAACAGCAAAGTTATGAACGTAAGTCTGACACCTAAATCCTTATTTTCATTAGGATTTGCATGCAGAGAACTTTATAACGGAAAGACAGACAACTAGGCTCATTACCTGTAACCAAGTTTTACCAATACCTCAATAGCACTGCTGAAGCAAGAGGTGACATATAACTCCATGAAAAAATTAAAATTGAAACTAACCAAAGCTACAGAATGTACACCAGAATCCTTAGTCCAATGACACAAACATGTTGTAAAAATCTGTCTCTCAGAAAGGCTGCAAATGTGATATTTAGAACATCCCCCAGAGGACAGAGGATCATATTACCACTTTCAAGTTTAGTGGAAGTAGATGCATATACAGAACAGCTAGCAGAAGTCTAATTAAAGAGATGCTTTTGCTGTATTTCAGTTTTACATTTCTTTCTCAACTCCAAAGATGGTCGCTATAACCTCTTCAAGACGTATTTCTTCTGCATGTCTACCACTGTTCTAAAATAGCCATGTTTAGAAAAACAATCTGTTAACCAATAATGAAATGTCATCTTTAAAGATACTGCTAGAGATGACATCTGGTCTTTATTTGTAAGTTAAACATTTAACATACCAGCTTGAAAAGCTCTTGTCTGCTATTCTAAAAGCCACAGCAGGTATTGTGAGTTGGATTCAAACTAAATCTTGCTATAAAGTTTCAATATGCAAGCTAGTATTAGAAATTTTATACAACTTCCTTTACATTACACCTGAGCAGCTACAACTGCTAAGTTTACAGGCTCTGATGTAATTTAAAAGACTTTTTCCACTATAGGACTGTGAAATGCCTCCAACTAAATTATCAGAAGCACTACATAACAGTTATTTGTTGTTACAGGAGGAGAAAAGCTTTTAAATGTAAGACTTGTCCCATTTCTGAGACTGGGCACTGGCTTAGTGACAATACTGGAAGGGTTGCATTGTGTTGAATAATCAAGACAACTGCTATGTTATGGATGGGGAAAATTCATATTAGATGAGGTATTTTTGGCTAAATTTACTGAATAGAAGAGAAGGAAAATAGATAACTTTCTCCCATACCTGTGCACTAATAAGCATCATGACAGGTATTTATAAAGCATGTCATACTCCAGTTCTACGTTATTTGCTTTATAGAGTTTCTTTTAGAAACTTTTTTTAAAAAACATATTGCATTAATGCTTGTTTCACAGGAGATTCCCAAAACAGAAAGACTTCAACATTCAAGAGAATTAGGTTCCTTTTAACCGCAACAGACAGTGACATTTTTACGTAATTCCATCATCTAATCATTTTGGGGTTTTAGAAACCACTATACAAAGGAAAAAAACTGAAGCTATCAAGGAGAATGCTTTTCGAAAATTCTACATAGGCTGTGCATTGAATAATATTGAATAATAATCAATGCACACTCAAGTCATTAAATCAAGGGGGAGAAAATCCCTAAGAGTGAACTAAGAAGTGATGCTGAAAATCAGATCCAGTTCACAGTACTCAACAAGCTGATGTGCTGTTAACACACTTGCCCCAAACATCTGCAATACCTGGCCCAATGACAACATCACAAAGAAACACTTGGGAGAGAAAATCTTGAGGAAAACCTGTACATAAAGATCTCAATGTGCACTACAAATCTAATAATAAGAGTTATCGTCTCATCAAAAGACAGGCAAGTCCAACTTTTTCAGCCATTTGCTTCTTGCACTATTAGCTCGATTACCAGATACGATTACAATTGCACCAGCACTGTGCCAACACCCCTAACACAGAAAAAAAAAAAATTAAGTCCTATAGAGTAACACTACAGAAAAAAAGTGCCATTCCCTATTAATGTAGAAAAATACTAGTCAAAAAACAAGGACTTTCCTATGTGCAATACTCACATAATAACCTGCAGAATCTACATTACCAAGCAGTTTCTCACATGCATTTGCCTACTAACCACTCTGCTGGGATAAACTGCAAATTTTCAACTCTCTGAACACTTTAGAAAACTGTCAGGTGATTTAGTGTCACTTCCACATATATAACCCAAACTACACCAACACTAAATTATCATTTCCCTTTTTATTCCAGGTTCCTTCTCCCACCTACCTAACATATTTATATTCGTGTTGACACAAACTGAGTTGTAGACCAGAGAAATGTAGACAATAATTCTCTCAGCTTTTCAACAAAACTGCAACTGTTGTTAACATTTGATTTTAAATCTAGACACGACTAAATATAACAAAATACTATGTTTTATATGTAAAAATAGTAACATGAGTTAGTAATTATATTTCAAGTGCACTCATATCTCACATACCTGAAGAGCTAAACCATGAACTCAGGGTAACTAAAAGGCCTGATCTCACAGTCAAGACACAACAAAGCCCTCAGTAAAAGAGAAACTAAAATAAATCTGAAGTATTTTGTTAATATGTAGCATCTAAGTGACAAACAACTAGGTAAAAGAAGTTTTACCGATTCTCCTTTACCGTGACCTATATAGATGGTAAACGGCTACATTGCTCAGAAAAAAAACATCCCAAAATCAGCTAACATAACCTCTTTATCTCATCGCGTATAAAACATGCTACACATTTTGGTGTCAAGCCATCTTGTTTCGAACAGCAAGCCAGAAAAATATAAAGCATCCCGAGTACATTAATTTTCTCTCAAGGAATTGTAAGAGTCTGAGGTTATGAAATAACGAAAGAGAACAATAACAAAAAAAAAAAAATCCTTGCACAACGACCGCCAGGCAGATTAAAAACCCAAACTGCTCGCTGTAAGCACGATCCACTCGAGGCAGCTGACATTTTTCTCAACTTTTTGTTATTGTTGTCCGCGCAGAAACGCTTGAAGAAAAATTAAAGCCTAACACTTCATTGTGTGGTATCAACAACCAAGAACATTTGGGCCTCAGAGAGCGGTCCTACTGCCTTTAAGAGCACTAAAAAAAAAATGATATAAGTTTTCATGCTTTCAGTATGCGCAGACAAAGCCCATTTTACCTCAATTCCGCACACAGTTGCCCCTGGGGTGCCCCCACCCCAGCTTCTCGCTTGCCACCTACCGTAACCCCCACGGCCTCCCTCACCCTCCGGACTCTTCTGAGGTCGCCACTTCGTCCCACAAACCCCGCTGGGAAGGGAACTGCTCCCCAAACCCCGCCGGGATGGAAACCGCCCCCCAAACCCGCGCTCCCCTCAGCACAAAGCTCCCACCTCCCACTGCCCACCCCCGCCCACTGCATGGCGCCCCCTCCCTCCCTGCCCACCTCGGCGCCGCTCCCCGCCGAGCCGGGCGCACACAAAGGCGGCGGCGGCGAGGCGCGGGCGGGCGGCGAGCAGGCTTCGCGCCGCCGGGTGACCCGCCACAACATGGCCCCCTTCCTCCCTCCTCCTCCTCCTCCTCCTCCTCCTCCTTCTCCTTCTCCTTCTCCTCCTCCTCCTCCTCTTCCTCCCTCCCCCAGGCCCCGCAGACAAAGGGGGCTGGTGGAAAAGGGGCGGGGGGCCACCCGCGGATACTCACGGGCTGTCGGCGCTGCTCGCCGCGACGGAGCCGGAGTGGGCCCTGGGACACCCCCGCCGCCCCCTTCCTCCTCCTTCTCCTCCTCCTCGCCTCTCCTTCCTGCCTCCCCTCCCCCCCTTCGCGGCCGCCGCGCGGGGCTTCACAACAACATGGCGGGAGGGCGAGCCCGGCGCGCGCGGAGGGAGAGACAGAGAGAGAGAGAGAGAGAGAGGCACGGCGCGAGCGCGGCAGACCCTGCCCCCTTCCGCCGCCGCGCGCCCCTGGCCACCGCCGCCGCCACTGCGCATGCGCCTCCCTCTCCGCGGCGCGCGCCCGACCCCCGGCCCCTTCCGCCTCGCAGGGCGCATGCGGCGCGCGGAGGGCTCCGCTGTCCGTTTCTCATCGTCCTTCTTCTACCGGCCTTTCTGGTCGTGTCATCTTCGTCTTCTCCCACTGGCCAAAACACGGCCTTGGTGGACATTTTCTTATTCCCCTCCCCTTTTTGCCCTCGGGGTCAGGAGACAAAGGGAAAGGCGAAGCCCGGGTACCTAGGGCTTTGCCCGCACCCACGGAGATTTCTTTGTTTTCCCAACAAACAGAAACGCGTGTTTATTATCGCCGTGGTTGTCCATTAACCGCGGTGCCAAGAGTTGGCTGTGTGAGGATTTTAGGGAAAATGCAGTCAATTATTTACTCAGTGCCTGCTAGGCCACAGCTAGAGTGCTGCGTCCAGTTTTGGTCCCTGCTGTGCAAAAAAAAAAAGATGCGGGCAGGGTGGAGAGGGTCCAGGGAAGGGCCACTAAGATGATCAGAGGACTGGGAAACCTACCTGGGGTATTGAGTAGAGTTCTTGAATCCCCAACTTAACAAGAATACGGAACTGTTGGAATGGATCCAGAGGAGGCTACAAAGATGATCAGAGTGCTGAAGCACCTCTGCTGTGAGGACAGGCTGGGAGAGTTGGGGGCTACAAAACAGCTGGAGCCGGGCTTTTTACAAGGGCAAGTAGTGATAGGACAAGGAGGAATGGCTTTAAATTGGAAGGGGGAAGATTTAGATTAGACATTAGGAACAAATTCTTCACGATGAGGGTGGGAAGACACTGGCACAGGTTGCCCAGGGAGGTTGTGGATGCCCCGTCCATGGGAGTGCTTAAGGCCAGGTTGGATGGGGTCTTGAGCAGCCTGGTCTAGTGGGAGGTGTCCCTGCTCATAGCAGGGGTGGTGGAACTGGATGATCTTTAGGTAGCTTCCAACACAAACCATTCTATGATTCTATGAACTGGGTTTGTTGAGTCTTGAGAGGAGAAGGCTTAGGGGAGACCTTATTACCATGTTCCAGTGCGTAAAGTGTGTCTACCAATAGGGTGGAGACTGCCTTTTTACGAGGAGTCACAGGGAAAAGACAAGGGGTAATGAGTATAAGTTGTTCCTGGGGAAATTCCAGTTGGGTTCCGGAAGATTTTTTTCACCATTAAAGCAGTTAAACATTGGAATAATCTCCCCAGGGAAGTGGTATATTTCACTGGACACTTTTAAGACTCAATTTGACAGGGTGCTGGGCCATCTCGTTTAAACCACATATCACCTAAAAAGGTTGGACCAAATGGTCCTTGAGATCACTTCGAACCTAACATTCTATGATTTCCTTTCCTTGAGAGTTAAATATGGGATCTCTGGTACAGCTGGGTGGTTGTTGTTTGTAAGTATGATGCTAGTAAACACTGTTAGCAATGTTTTTTAGTAGCCTCACTCCATGTGAGCAAGAGCTCTACTTATTTAGCAGCCCCTGAAGAAGAGAGGGAACTCTGGCTGCCAGTGACATTTTAAAATATCAATTTCACAAGAACATCAGCTATTTTGCCTTTTTACCAGTTCCTAAAGAAGTCTAGTTAGAGAGTACTCCATTTCAGGAAACGGCACACAGATGCCACCCACAGATCAAACCTTCAGACAAAACCCAGTTATCAGTCCTGTGGCAGCTGTTCAAAACACTGCTACCACCAGTTTTTCCATAGGCAGAGAGCAGGCAGGCACTGCTAGCCCCAGTAACTCCTTCTAGGTTCGACAGGGCGAAAGCAGGCGAGTTGGGATGCCGAAATACCACGTGTGCCAGTGCTACTGCTGGTGGCAGCAGTTGTGGAGAAGAGATGTCTGTGACTACCAACCGCATTCTTAAAAATAGAGGTGTCTTGAAGGAAAAAACCATCACTGTTGTCGGTATTTATAGACATGGTTAAAAACATGAAAGTTCCCAGCTCCTGATAAAGATAGAAACGTTTTTGCAAGAAACAAGCTTAATACTAGTCAGCTAAGTACCCAGACGCCTGCAGTCTGCTGCTGCTTGCATGGCTAATCCGTGTGTCCTGTCCCACTGCCACCTTTGTGCTGTTTCCAGGAAGGCTGGAGGGCTGAAAAGCCAATTCCTTTGCTTACTTGAGGAGAGAGGACCTCTAAGTCATAGCCTTCAAATCAGCTCTTCCCTTCATGCAGACCAACAGGGACTGAAGAAAATCCTGTTACGCTCTTGACATCCTAAGTGCTTAAAAGCAGCTCTTACACCCGCTCTTTAGCTCTGATCCTTTTGGGGAACCTGTTTGTCCTGGATAATTCCAATCACTGTTTGTAAATATCATTAAATGTGCAGGAAGAACTGAATGTGCATTTGATAAGCATAAGCTTGAATGACTCGTGCATCAGCCTGCTTCTCAGTACTGAAAAACCCAGCCTGACAACGAAACAGGAAAATGTTTAAGTGCAATCAGTTTGGGATTTGGTCTGAGAAATACTATTACTTGGTTATTTTCTGAAGTATTTTTCTGAGAAAAGAAAATTAAAAAAAATTCCACCACCACACACCTCACAATTTAATAGTGACAGTAAAGTTTCTGACTCACCCTAAAATGATTCAAGAAATGTATTTCTTACCTTTATTCAGAGGAGAAACTTTAAAAGTACTTAATACTTCAGGTAGTTTAACTTGGTATCACTCCATTACAAAATGCTTTTCCTAGCTGTTCCTGCTTTTAAGAAGGTGTTAACAGCTGTCTGGGCTCTACTTCCACTCAAAATGACTTGGATAAACTCTATTAACACAGTTATGCTTTGGTTTTTTTCTGTAAATAAGTATCCTTAATGAAAAATACTAAACAAATACAATTAAGAGAAATATCCAAGGATATGGAGAACCTGAATGCTGTTGCCTTCCTCCAGTCTTCCTACAAGATCTTGGGCAAGTTACTTGACTGAAGAGCACTCACAGAAATTGAAAGCTGCAGTCCTAACTACCCAAGCTCTGCTAGTGTCTAATCCTGAAGTTATCTACATTTCTAAAGCCACAAACTTCAGGACCTAAAACTCTCTGCATGAATACAGTTTGTCCTGCTGTGTCATAACATCAACGTCTCCCAGCAGTTTTGACAAATAGTGCTGTTAGATCTAGCAGGGTACCAAATAATTAACTCCGTTAATGAAAATCAAGGTATTCCTCCATGGAAATTATGCAACTAGATGTGGTAAACCTTCTCAAAGCATCTCCAGAAAAAAAGCAAGCCGCTGCAAAAGCTTGCACTCTTTTAAAGCAAAATGTACAGCCCTGTTTACTCCCAGGACAGGGAACCAGATTTGGTTCCTTTGCTCAAGATTCACAGGTCTGACTTAGCGAGAGTCCTGAAAATCAGCACGCTACTTTGGCTGCCCTCTGCTGCAACTGGTCTGTTCTGCAGTGAAGAATTCAAGTTCTTAGTCTCAGCTCTTCTATTTAACGGCCTTCTTGGCTTTGCAGTTGTGGAATCATAGAGTGATTTGGGTTGAGAAGGACCTTTAATGATTCTCTAGTCCTGCCCTCAAGTCTAACAAGCCCCAGTCTAATCCCCCATCTTACTGCAGGAGCAGTCATAAATAGGTGAGCCTCGCTCAGTTCTCTGAAATAACAGGTGCAGTTAACCACCTTCATAGAAGCACAGCACTGCAGCTCGAAAGCAGTTAGAGCTGTCTATCTACATTCCAGAGAAGGGCCCTGGAATGATAGTTTGTATCCTTAGCATGTCTCTTATTACCTGGGTCTCATTACTGTACTACTGTTTTAAAATGCAGGGAGGTTGACTTGCCATTCAGTTACACGGCCATTGCTCCTGTAGATATGATCAGCTTTTCCAAAGAAGCTGTTCTGCAAGAGACTTAAAGGAAGTGCATGCGAGGAGATGTCAGTGAATGGAGTACGCAGCCCTGCAGTGTGTATCTTCATGAATTTGTCCCAAGAAAGAGGTGTCATGTAGAAGTGCTTTGCTAAGTAAGTCTAGGCTAGAAAGGCTGTGAAGATGTCAGCTGAAGACTGGTTTCACTGGCAAGATGGCTTTTGTCCCTGAGTCATTCACCCTCTCATAATTGGCTAAGGTATAAACAAGCTTTATAAACATACCTCAGAGCCACAACCACCAGAGACAGTCATTGTAACAGAACAAGAGTAACTAATGGCATCGCTTCACATACATGAATGTGAAAAGCTTTGGAGTGACAAAGCCAGGTAACACCAGCTGTTCTTTAGATTCAAATTCACTTTGTTCACAGCAGAGTGGCTATCAATGCTTATCCTCAGAAAAAAGCTTGCGTGTCTCAATAGAAGTATGTTTCTCTTTCCGGTGGGGCATTAAGTTCCAGGAAACATTCAGGCTGAATGCAGACAGTGGCTGTTAGAACTGAAGATCGCATATTAAGCTCAGTACAAAGAATGAAACCTCAAAGATGAGCATCGAATTGATTCTCACTCATTTCATATATTAAGCATTAATGAGAAACACACTAATTTCTGAAAAGGTATAAAAGTTAAAAAAAGTATCCCAGGCAATGGAAGCGATCACTAGAGCTCTGAATAAGAGGTGGTATGCTTTTGGTGCACCTAGATTGAGATAGTTCGACCTTATCAGAACCAGGAAGAGTGGGAAGAATGGTGGTTTTTAATTATCTCCTAAGGAAACACATGCTAAGAATCCTAAAATCATATCCAGAAGTTTTTATTTTTGTTACATAAAGTCTCACCAACTTGCATGAACTAGAAATTCTCTATCTTAAAATAATGAGAAGCCATAGTACAGAGGATAAACTTATAATAGTACTTTGCCTTATATAATTTCTCTCATCTTGGGTTCATCAACACTCTTCTTCTGCCTATTGCCATATCAAATACTGATCCTCCCAACTGCAGTAGATTCTTCTGATAGGGCTCTGAAGAGGCAGCCCAACACCAAGTGTACTGCTTCGCGTAACTTTAGACATTTGTAGTCACCCTTGCTCTTGCAGTATAATCACTAGACCATGCATTTTTGTTCTATCTCAACGATACCTGAAGCTCCTCAGAATTTTCTGTTCTTACACAGTGTCAGGGGGGCCAGCCACAAGCAACAAGGTATGTCTGCATGACTGGACCCATTGTTTGAATACCAAAATACAGCACACCCATATTAGCTCAGGGCTAGTTAAGACCCCTGCTCTGACTCACTGTTACAGCATGAAGACATACCCACTGGCCCCCATTTCCATGTAGAGAACCCTTTTTTTCTGTGCCTAACACACCTTAAGAGCAATGTAGCACAATGAATATACAATGCCAGATATATATTCAGGAAGGGAAATCCTAGCTTGCTTCCATAAACAAAATGGTTGAGCACTGTAATACTGAAAAGTAGGTGTCAATGTTATGCATGAATTGCATAAACCATTACATAAATAGCGACAGAGTATTCATACATATGTGGGCTTACCTTTAATTATATTTGCAGGTTTTACAGACATCTAAAATACCTCTTCTGTTTTCAATGCGTCCCTCTTTCTAGGCAGTTAATCAAACACAGAACAAAACGAAAAATTCATGGAGCTGAAAGAATGTATTTTTTACTACTGCAAAATTGAAGTTCTTTAGAATTCTGAGTCAGCTCTCTCTCCCTTTTAGTACAGGACCACTTCAGCTAATCTCCTATCAGGGCCCAACAGGCATTTTGGCATCCGCACACCCCAGTGTGCGGGGCCCAAGGGTGAGCCTGCATCTGTTGCAGAAAGCAGAAACAGCAGGGCCAGAAGGAAGAGCAACACTTTGTTTTTCTGCAGGAGCTGTTTGGGGAGGAATTTGCTACCTTTGCTGTCCCTCTAACATTGGAAGCAAATTGCTCTGCAAGGGGGAAGCAGGCATTAGCTGTTCGAACAGGAATAATCAATCCCTATTTCTCTGGCACAGGAAAAGTAGGCACCAGACCACACCCCGCAGCCTGCAGCTTGCTTTGCCTACTGGCTTGATCTGGCTCCAGATGGAAATCCAGTTCAGCCAGAAAACAACTTCTTCCCTCTTAATACATCCTGTTAGTGGACTGCCAAACAGGAAGTTTGTATGCGTAAATATGAGTGTCTTTCCACTCATTTGGGCTAAGGGCTAAAAATTAGAAGGCAACATCTGTACATTCATCCAGTTTGCAGTCGAGACAAAACTTTAAAATGATCCTTTGTCATCATCACTATGTTATGAATTTATCAGCTGACAGCATCACCAACAAGGGCAAATAGGAAGCTATAATCTGGGGCCAGAAAGAGTCCTGCAAGCCTTTAAGCACAGTCCTTTTCTTCATACAATCGCAAATGAAAATTTACCAAATGGAATAAAAACCTGGTCCCCAGCTCCCACACATACTTCCCCTGGAAGGCCAAGAAGATGCGTAATCCATTTCATCCTTCCTTTTATTCATATCTATTTATAACTTTAACCAAAGCATACAGATGGGAGTAATTACAATCTCAACATATCACTATCTTCACAAGATAATTAGTTTTTCTATGGGTATAATTCTACAAGATGAAGCATTAGCTGCAAAATTCAAGTTTGATACAACTTTGTAAAGCACCAGACACAAATAAAAGAGTCTTATAACCTAGGTGACTTTTTCAGGCAAACATTTTTTACCTTGATATTAAACAGAGTCAAAGGTTGTAATTCAACGGTGTGTTAAAGTTAATCCCTTGTCCTAGCTTTTTGAGAAGCTAGGCAGTAATTGACATGGAGTTGGGCTGAGTCCCCTTGTCACTGACTAAGCTTATCCCAGGAGATCAGCTCCACAGTGTTGTGAGTATGATCTGGAGCCCATCGTCCAGCCTATGTCCCCTCTGCAGACAAAACGTTTTGGGCATGTAGGGGCAAAGCCTGACCTCACACTGGCCCTGACTGTGTGCTGCAGCACATCCCACCCCAGCAAAGAGCAGTGGAAGAGTGGTCTGTCCCACATGTGTTGACAGCAGTTGCTGTCATGCAGGGATAAGCCTTTCCAGCCCCACCCTGCATTTAATAGAGAGAAAACAAATAGGCAGAGGCAACCTACAAAACTTTGATGAGCTGCTTCAAGCAATGTCACTCCATTTTTCTTCCTGGCTGTTGTTTTCCAAGTGTTTTTTTAAGTCCTCTAGAAGCAGAGCAGGTCCTCTCTTCTGCTATGCTACTAAAGCTGGATGCTCCCTCGCTTTTGCCCCAGCGATTAAGAAAGGAGGCAGGTGGGCAAACAGCCCTCTGGGCTTTTGGGAGGAAGATTCTGTTGTGGCAGCAGAGGGGCAGGCTGGGGAAGGGTGCTGCCTTCTATGGGCCTTCAATGTCACTTCTGGTCCAGGGTTTCATTAAAAAATAGGTATCAGTTTTGGTGAAATCTTTAAGGCCTGGAGTTCAGTACCTTCAGTTGCTATGTCTCCTTTTCACCTAAGAAAAACTGGAGTGATTTGGGCCAGTGTTATGATGTTTTCGACAGAATCATACAGAGGACACTATTATAGAACGATACTTTACACAGTGAATGTAAAAGTTATAGGTTAAGCTCTAAGCATGTATTGTAAAAATTTGTTTTAAAATAATAAAACCATTTAGTGTTAGCGAAAACTTTACTATACATCTATGCATAAATGTAGGAACACATTTCACTGATTAAACAGAATTTGGAGTTGAAAATATAGCCATGTTTTATTCTATGTTTAATCTCGTTTGGTAGTAAGTTTTAATAAAAATGGCAGCATTCATTTGATAACAGTTCTGCAAAATAGACTTCATGTAGGACAAGATAATCTAATCTTGAATTAAACTTAATAAATAAGTGAAAAAAGAGTCCTAAGACTTAAAAGGAATTCTTAAGAGTACAAACAAATGCAAAGAAATTCCTGAGACTAATTTAAAGCACTACTAGGAAAAGTAAAAGAAAACAGGACAGGTTTGGAATGCTGTGTGTATATACATACATATACATGCCCTCTGTGTATATAGAGCCATAAAATCAGGAAATATGATTCCAAAACAGGAAAAAAGGAAGAAGCTTTTATAATATTCCCTCAGTGGGTGAAAAAAAATGTAGCAGTGGTGCTTGATACAGAAGCTGCCTGCAGAGCTAAAATGTGGAGACCTGGATCCAGCATCAATCTAAAATTGTTGAGGTTTTGTAGGATTTTTTTTGTTTTAGTGAAGTCATTGCTCCAGCAGCCTGGATGATGAACCCTTACACAGATAGTCTCGTGTTGCTCTCAATGGGCCGCTTAGGATCTTCTGTGATTGTATTGGTTTCTAATTTTTGCAGTTTCCAGTGATAAAAATGCAATCCTTCTTTGCCTGTATAGCTTCAGAATGCTATTCTAATCATATCAGAAGCAGCATTAACTTTTCCAGTTTTATTATAAACCTTTCTAATAATTACTTTATATTTCTAATAAAAATAAAATGTTTATAAACCAAAATTTAAGTCACACATTTTGAGCTTTGCAAGCAGCAGTGGGATGAATATGTATAAAAGTTGTAAATATTTTCTATACAGCTGTGGCTCTTATTTTGTGTTATTTCATCTCTATTATCTGTAACAGTTCTTTTACATAAGAGTGCACCCACGCAACATATAAGAGAGGGATGGTTACTGCCCTATGCCCAGCTCAATAGAACAGCTCAGAGAACATAGAGGACGACACTAGTAGCTTCCTCCTGGATGCAACAAAACAACTAAACAAATGTTCAGTATCTGATTGGCAACATGTAATATACCAAACAGACTTTCATGCAAAATAGCCATAAACCAAAAGCAAATCTTTCAGCCTTTAATGGTTGCAGAAGCCCTTACTGAGTAAGAGTGGGGAGCCTTGAGCTCACCTTGCTGCGGCCTCACTGCCAGCTGCCTGCAGACCTAGACAGGAAACACTAAATCAGCTTACGGTAAATTCTTGGTTTTTAGACTCCCTTTCAATCCCCTGGGCTCAGATCTTCTATTATAAGACATTTACTGCCTGAAGTTAAACAAGCTCCGTTTCAGTGATTATTCTTGTTGTGAAGCCTAGGGCTGTCATGCATCCTAAGAAACGCCTTTCCTCCCCCCTGTCCTGCTCTTATTAGACCAAGATGATTTTTTTGGTAGCCGCAGCTCACATATTGACATTTTTATAGTGTCAGCCAGAGCTTCATTGCTGTGAGGCGTGCCAAAGAATCTGATGCCTTGGGGGCAACCAAACACTGCTGGCCCCTGGGTGCACAGGGGGTGACAGAACCACGAAAGGATGCAGTGAGTCCAGGTCATCTCCAGCAGAGTGGAGGCCCAAAGCTGTTTGGGGGCTCAGATGTGAGAAGAGCCAGGATGCACTGGGGAGGTAGAGGCTTAGAGTCAAACACCATAGGGCACTTCTTCCCCAGGCAGACGCTTCTAAATGTGTCCTGTTTCCTTCTGTTTTCACATGGGATACCTGGGACATGTTTTTTCCTGCCCCATTTTTTCTTCTGTGCTCAAGATCTATTTCAGAGCTCCAGTTTCCCCCCTTTTCAAGTCAGCTTCTCTACTTATATCACAAGTGCAGGTACCAAGATCTGCCTGCAATTACAGCTCAAAACCTGTATTTTGGAGGAGAGACTATTAAACTTGGATGTGTGGGTTTCCATGTTCTCAAGTAGAGAAGACCATTGAACCTACATGTATCAAACTCACAGTCCACAGGCCAAATCCGGACCTCCACCTTGTTTTATCCATCCCAGCACCTTGTTTCTACCCAGTGGCAGCGCCGAGCTCTTTGTCCCTGCGCTCTTGCCAGTGCTGGTCACGTGTGCAGCAAATGACGCGCGTTACGCTGCAGGAGCAAGAGAATGGCAGGAGCCATGAGTTTGACAGCCCTGACCTACATCTTATGTTGTGGATGAATTCTTTGACGCTTAGTATAACTTGTATTTTGGTTTTGGGGTTTTGTTTGTATTTTTAAAAAGAAAATCTTGATCCTTACACAATTTTATATGTATAATAGTGGTGTCTACCTCTGAAGAAAGCTACAGACGATGACTTTGGCCACTCCATCCTCAGACTGTGGGTTATTTTTAATCCCCATTCTGAGATTCGTAACGTCTTCCCAAGCATGGGACAGGGAAGCTAAACCTATAACTGTGTTCCAGATACTGCTTCTGGGACCTAAAATTAAATATTTGAAAATATTTGCCTACATGTTTTGTTTAGTTCTTTGCACTGAAATTGACCTTTACCTTAAATTAGCTTTCTCTAGTCCTTGTAGCTATTACTGGGATAAAACACATTAAGGAGAATTATCAGTCATGACTCAAGTATACTCTCTATTTGTATTACCTTAATATTGCAGATGTAGGGTTTCTTTTTAATCAGTAATGTAAAATATCAAAATCAAATGTAGAGTGAGCCATGTTTCACTGGCCAAAGCTGCCTTATTGTTTTGAGACCAGTAGATGGCAACCACCCATTGCAATGTCAAAGGTAATTGAAAAGTGAGAGTTCTTAGGTAGAGGATTTAGTACACGACTGCATAAGAAACAAAGTGTTACTTATACAGATCTTTTGAAGGGGAGTGGTGAGATGCCCTTTTATATTGCCAGTTTTGACAAATGGCGATTGTGACAATCCATTTGACTGAAATATCTTACGGCAGCTCCTTACTGATGATACCAGTCAAAAAAAGATGTCAATGGAAAAAAAATAATCTAAAGCAATCAGGCTGTCTTAGCTTCCACAGGAATAGCCTCAAGTTCTTATGATGATTAATTAGATTAATTATTACTTTAGATAGAAGCAGTTAGAACTGAGTGGCAGTGATCCTGGGATTGGAAATAGATGTCCCTTTAGGAATTGACTGAGAACATTGATGAACCAGTTAATTAATCCTTGTTATCTGAGTGGTCTTATAGAAATATTTTTGACATGATCAATTTTGAAGAAATTCTGATTCTTTCTACAACATTAGATTAAAAGTTCTTCATTCCTGAGAGCAGGAACTGTAAAGATTTGAAAAGATCCTCCCAGGCCCTCCAGGAACCTTGAATTTACCCTTTAGAAAAGAAGCTTCTTCATTAGAACAGGATAAGAGTTATGGAACCTTAGTAGAAGATACTTAACTATCTGTAGTCATTTTAAGTTTTCCTTTAACATTGATTTAACTATATTTTGTAAATGCATTTTTATTTAGGATTGGTGTACATAAGACATCTATGGATGCACACAAAGAACTAGAGCATCTGTTACGCAGAAAACTCCAGGCCTCTAGACTTCTGAAGGATTCCAGCATCACCTAACACTGTGATTAGGGATTTTAAAAAGAAAACGCTACAAATAGCTAAACCATCTAACTAGAAGAGCACTGTCTCTTAGTAGAAGTAAAACAAAATACTCTGCATAACCAGGAGGCCTCCCTCCAAGTTCTCAAGCACTTTGCAAACCATTAACTTGAGATGCATTAACTTGCATCCTTGCAGCACAAGGTGTGTATGTTTATTCTCAGAGCTGACATCTTTGTTAGGAAGACTTAAACCCCCTACTTGACACAAACAATCACTCTTGTGAAAGCTACAGCATGATCGGCTGTGAATTTTTCAAAGTGACTTTGAACTTCAAGGAATTGCAGCTGGGATCCATTTCCTGGTGAATACTAGTCAGCTGATATTAGGAAGAGCTTCTAATATCCTATACATTTTCTTATTATTTCCTTCATTTAACACTAAGATTTATACTGTAAAAAAAAAAGCAAACAACAAACCCTACTCTTTAATGAGATTTGAGTTTTTTTGCTTCTTTGAAGAAATTGAAGGTCTTCAGCCTAATGCTAAAATTTGTGTGAGTTTATTTACTTTAGCATGAAAAATTTGTGACTTGTATACATTGTTTTTGTTACAAGCCCATGAGTTATTTGGACTCCTCTTACAGAAAACTGCAAAACTAGCAAGATAATAATAAAAAAAAGCTAGCAAATAGAAATCTAAATGATTCAGAATAGAAGGAATTTTTAGACAATAAAAATACTTTTATGTTTATAGTCATGATTTTTTTAGCTCAAACGGTTGAGGAGGACAGATAGTTTTAAAGATTCAAGGTCTGTTGTTTCCATGAAGGGCCAAGGAAGGTCTCACTCCTGTTTTCTGGTACGTATCACAACAGAAATCTGCAGGAGACCACCAAGGACAGTAACTCTCTTTCTTTACAGTTGCAGTCAGTAAAGTTTAGTTAAAGTTCAAAAGGAATCCATATGGACATTCCCTTCTGCTTAATTCTTCATACATTTCACAAAATATACCCTCATGCACTGATAATGCAGAACGAAACAATGTTCAGATTTATAGCAGAACCCTCTGCAAAGTCTGAAATTTTACGTTAGATACTAAGTAGGGGTCAGTGGCATTTCCAAAGGCTTATATCTCTGTTTCTCTTGAGTGTGCACTGAAATGTGTATATGATAAGCAGTGACAAAGTCCTCTGAAGATCATGCTCTGCTAAGAATGTGCACACCTCGTGTACATTGGAAAAAGGGCCCATAAAAGCGTAATTACAGCCTTTTCACTCTTCTCCTCCTGCACTTTCTAAATTTTTTTTAAAAAAACAACAAACAGAATTTTCCCTACTATTGTGCAGAAGAACATTTTCTGAACTGTTTTTAGCAAAACATTTCTGTCTTTGATTGAGACACTGGATTCCCCATTGAGCAAAGCCATAGCATGTTGGGTGACAGGCTTCTTTGATCACTTTATAGCAGGGAGTAAAAACACGATTGAGCACTAAAGCAGGTGCCTGAGCACTGACTTTTAATCAAAGAATAAAGTACAGATTTGCATGGGAATTTTGCTTACCTATCCTTATTTCAGATGCTATTTGAAGCACAGTTCAAAGGAGAGTTAATCAGAGACACAGTCCAGTAAGGTGCTGAGCGATTCTCAGGTGTTGCTGAATGCCATTGCCATTGTTTGCAATAATATTCAAAGATAATCAGTCTTGGCAGGATCTGAACCATGATAAATCATCAAGATAAGATGAGTAACAAGAGAATACAACATGTGGAAGTTAAGTTTGTGTTTCTTGACAGTGTTCAGCGTGACCTTTGTAATTATTAACTTAACCCTAGAAGCCTGGGATAGTCCTTATTCAAATGCCTCAGTCTTATTCTGTATTATCTCCCAACAACAACATCTCCTAACATTTCCACAATGAGGAAAAGGAAGACAACAGATTCACCTCATTCATCCACAGATCTGGGTGAAAGGAAGGAGAAATTAAGACTGAAGCAAGAAGTCAGTCTGATTAGTGGAGTGTCATTAATTGCAGGTACTATGATAGGCTCAGGGATCTTTATGTCCCCTGAGTGGGTGCTGCATCATATGGGGAGCCCTGCCAGCAGCCTGCTTATCTGGATGGCATGTGGTCTCCTGGCCATGCTTGGAGCTTTGTCATACGCTGAGCTTGGAACCATAATTAAAGAATCTGGAGGAGAATATATTTACATCTTGAGGATTTTTGGTTCTTTTCCTGCTTTCCTTTTCGCTTACACTTCTGTTATCCTTGTGAGACCAGCTGGTTTGGCAGCTGTCTGTCTGAGCTTTGCTGAATACGCCGTTGCACCGTTCTACCCAGGATGCTCATCTCCACAGGTTGTCATCAAATGTACAGCTGCTGCCTGCATCCTGGTTTTAACCATCATCAACTGCCTCAACGTGAGGCTGGCGACGTCTATTATGAACATTTTTACAGCTGCCAAACTCTTGGCTTTGTTGGTGATTGTGGTGGGTGGATTTGTGCTTCTTGCCAAGGGACAAACTCAGAGCTTTCAAAATCCTTTTCAAAACACAACTGCAAGTATTGGGACAGTTGGCGTGGCATTTTACCAGGGACTGTGGTCCTTTGATGGGTGGAACAACCTGAACTATGTAACTGAGGAGCTGAAGAAGCCTGAGGTGAGTGAGCTGGGGTTTGTTTGCTTAATGGTGTTGCTAATGTGTTTGTTTCTACCTATGATTGTGTTAAGAGGGGTAATCAAGGGATTAGAGCATAGAAAAGGCTACTAAGTTTTCCTCTTGGTTTGTTCAGTCTTCTGGAGTTGGACTCTGATGAATGCGTCCAGAAAGGGTAAAATGAGTCTCTAAGCAAATTAACAAGCTACCTACAAAAAAAAAAGCACTAGAAGACCCCATTGAGTGGAAAAAAAAGCCATTAGATAGCATTCATATGCTTTGGGGATGAAGTTTTGTCTTATTGTTCAGAAGTTCTCACTGTAGGCACCTAGATTTATGCAGAAAAACACTCACTTTTCTATAATCCGTATAAGTTTCTAAAAGACTTGATCCATAATATATGCTTCAAAAAACCACTTATCTCTCCTCATTGCATGGAGCGGGAACTTCAGAGCAAGCCAAGCAAGGCAATTTTAACTCTCCGAATGATGCTTGTCTTTAAAAGTCTGCTTTTTAGTCATTGTTCTGTCCATGTTATAGGCATAGAAGTAGCTCACTTGCATCTCACATCAGCCCTCTTTGTGCCATATTATCTCTTTTCACAGATAAGACACTACAGCAGTGAATAACCCTTTTTTTTAGAAAGAGCTGTGTGAGGGCAGAGTGTATGGAGTGTGCTTTCTGCCACATTTACACATTAAACAAAAACACAAAGTTAAATATTAACTTAAATGGCAGCAATGATCCTAGCGTCATGTGGCACTTTCCCTTGAGGGACTGTGAACACTGATATTTACACCCATGTGCAGTGGAGGCAACAATATAAGGAAATGCTGTCTCTTGTCCTATGTGGGAATAGGGGATGTAAAAATTGATATTTCAGGTTTTTAGATGTATACGGTTGCTCTATGATCACCCTACTAGTTGCTTTTTTCCAGTGCTTTCAGCTGCATAAGGAAGTGTTTGCTGATTTTACTGAGCCTTAAAATAGTCCGTGAAGTTTCAAGATAGCATCCTGTCACTAGGAAGAAAAAAGTAATTTCTTTCTAGAGCAAATTTCCCTTGTGATGCCAGCTTTAATTTAGCCCTTAGAGCAGTGAAATGTGATGCAACACACACTGGTACTTCATCCATGTCAGTGGGATGTTCATGGGAGGATGCAGCACACTAGGAGACTCAACACACTAGTAACAAATACATCAATAATAAAGTAACCAAGAAGCATGCAGCAGACATCTTGGGTAGCTGTGAACCAAAGTATTTTTAAATAAAATTTCACTGGTTTTGGTGGGGTTTTTTTTGTTTGTTTGGGATTTTTAAAGGCTAGCTTTTGAAATGTACGGCCTTACTGTTTGCCTGACATCTTTGAGAGACTGGTATAAAAACTGCCATGTGAATCTGGATCTAAGTGTTATTCTGCAGTAAAGCTTAATGAGCAAAGGAGTTTGAATGCCAGGTGTCCTTAGTGGCAAAGACAAAACAAACAAAAAAAGCCCAGTACAAGCATAAATGTGCTGCATCTAACGCTCTTGTCACCTCTTTTCCAGGTGACTCTTCCCAGAGCTGTGATGATTGCCATTCCTCTGGTTACATGCCTATATTTGCTGGTAAACGTGAGCTACTTAGCAGCCATGACTCCATCTGAACTGCTGTCTTCAGGAGCTGTGGCTGTCACCTGGGGGTGAGCTCTGCTTGTGGCAACACAGCCAATGCAGTCCTGTAAAATATGGGTTGTCTCCCGAGTGTCAGGACCTTTAGGTGCTGTTCCCAGTGGAAGTAACAGCACAGCATTGTTCAGGCCAGGAAGAGCTGTCAGGCCATGCTACAGGGAAGCACGCTGCCCATCCCTACTCTGTCATCTGCAGGGCAGTATAGAGCTGCCCCCTACCAAAGGCCAAGGCTGGCCCATGGTCTCCAAGGCGCACCTAAGCTGCCAAGACCTATGGATCCCCTCCAGCTCATGTTTTTCCCCATGAAAAGTGACCACAAAGAAGGGATGAAGTGCACACCAAGAACACCTCCCCACAGGCAGTAGGGATGCAGCAAAGGTGCATATCCAGACTGGGAGATGCCCTAAAATTTAGATGTTTCCAAAGAAGTGGAGAGGACAATGTGCTGCCCCACTAATGCAGAGGCAGTGGTTTGAGAGTGAGACAGGACCCAACTGAGTGTATCCTGTCCACTCAGCATCTGGAAATTAGACCAGACCAGAGCATTTTGGTTCAGTATTTCTATTTGTGGGGAAATTGAAGGTGACTCTGATCTCTACAACACCTTTGAGACAGGGCAGTGTTATACTCAGGTTGGGTAGCCTTTCGTAATTGTATTTTTAAGTTGGCCTGTGCTTTTCCAGAGTTGTAATTTGTACCTTCCTTCAACCTGAAGTGTTTGGTGGTTTTAGAGGCTCTGCGCACGGCAAGGATTTTGGGAAGAAGAGGAAGGGACCATCATGAGAAATGAAGGCACCATCAACTTCTAAACAGATATCTTCCACCAGAACATCCAGCCTTAGTCTAAATATTTCCAAGGACAGTGAAGCCATGATAGCCCTAAATAAGTTGTCTGGCAGAAATGATGACACAGTATAGTCAGAGATTATGTTGATGCTCATCCTCTTCCTAAAAAGTCAGCAGCGGCTTTGCTTCAGTGTGCGTTTCACAAGCTTTCCAATTTGAAGATCTAACTGAGCTCTTGCTGGATGTGTTCCCTACTGGCCTTTCAAGTCATTATAAGCAGGAGCTTTTAAAGCTCCAGTGCTGTGTTTGGACGGGTTACAAAGCCTCACTAAGCTCCAGTGTCATGAACTTTTGTTTCACTTCCTTTCCCATTCTTCCTGATTAACAAGTTATTTGTGAGCTTACTCCTTTTTAACATATCTCCTTTTCCTGCCTGATTAACCTTTTCACCTGAGAGTGCAATATAGGAAGAAACACTGAACTAGCAACCAGAAAGCTGGGCACTCAAGAGCCTGGAAGAAAGGTAGATAGCCACAGGCTGAGGAGGCTGTGGTTTACCAGCAAGAAAAGTAGGTATTCAGGCCATTAAGAAAGGAAGAAAGGAGTATAAAGAAGCCAGAGGAGGACACATCACATTTAATTGCATGTATTCCCCATATAAAAAGAAAACTGCTAGAGAGAAACATTATTTGGTGGTGAGAGATGCAGCCACAAAAGGGCCTCGTGAAACACTCCACAGCATTTCTTTGGTTTCAGTGACTTAACAGCAACTGCAGATCCCAGTTTACTTGTAAGAATTTACTCTCAGTAGGCCCTGTAGTTCACTTTCAGGGGCCAAACAGCAAAGCACTGACCTCATAAATGCAAAATGCACAATTGCTAAAGATTTTATTATTAATATTCTGATACATGTTGTTTTTCCTTGAGATCTTGAATTTATGGAGATGCATGATCGTAGGAGATGCCCAGATTCCATTGTTTTCAAAAAGGGAAAAATTTTAGTTCTGGTTATTGCAAGTAACTTAATAACTTGAAGCCTGGAGGACCAAAACCCAAATATTAAGCTTCTAAAGTGTATTTTTGATATTATTGAGGTAGGTAAGCTCCTGCCATGATTTTGGAAAGCCCATCTTTTGATTTTTTAACATTTGGCATAGGCAATACTAGGAAAGAGTACATGTGGCTTAAGGGCATACAATTCAGATGGAAATAGAAAGTGTTCTAAAAAACTTTTGAATTTTGGATTTTTGCCAATTAGGTGAACGGTGTGTTTGTTTGTGTATATGTGTGCATATGTGTATGTGATAATTACCCCAAACACCAGCTTTTATTAATTTATTAATGTTCTTCATACTGCTTCATTTGAGAAGAAAAGGTTCATTTTTAGGTGAGAATATTTTCATATCTTCCAAATATTTACCTGGAACTAAATTTCTAATCCTGTTAATTTTTCTGTTATAGAGAAACCAAATCATAAATGTCTGAATATCTTGTAGAACCAGACTTCTGGAATTCAAAAATTGCTTTGGCTTAAACCTAATTCACAGAGTAGCAGAAATACGTGCATATGGGATTAAAGGGTTAAATCCTTATGCATATTGGGGAAGAGGTTATAATGCAGGGTATTTCTTCAGGTGTGCTGGGAACAGTTTTTCTGCAATTTCTAAGCTTGTATTGTTGGCTGTAATAATATCTTCAGGATTCACACCACAGCATCTATACACAAAAAAACGGGGGTTTTCCTGTTGTGACAGCTTTGTACACCATTGCAGTGTAGACAAATGTAGATATATATATACCAGGCAGGAAGAAAAGCTGCCTTTTCTTGTCAAGACAAAGTTACTAGCGGCTAAATATTATGGGAACTGGAAAGAAGGTTTTAAATCACTAGAAAAGCTTTGGAAAAAAATTCAGTGAGAATAATGGAGGGAATAAATCTGTCTGGTTTTATGCTGAATAGTTGATATATCTACAAGCTGGGTGTTATGCTGTGAACTCTTTTCTACCTCAGGGACAAAGTCCTGGGCAATTGGGCTTGGCTCATCTCCCTGTCGGTGGCACTGTCTACTTTTGGTTCATCGAATGGCACATTCTTTAGCGGAGGCCGTGTGTGCTACATTGCTGCAAGGGAAGGCCATATGGTAAGCATAAAAAAAAAAGGATGTCTGACTTGCTTTGAGCAATTTTACCTTCTTGTGACACTAAAGCAGAGAGGAAAACACCATGTATGTTCAGCTGGTAGAGTGATAGCTCTTCAGCGGCTTGTTTCTTGCTCAAAGACTTTCTTCCCCATCTTTTTCAAATGTAATGTATATGTTGTTTCCTCACTTTCTTCCTCAGCCCCACTTATTTCAGAAAGGTACGTAATTACATCTGGCCTTAATTTTAAGAACAACTTCGAAATGAATAACTGAAATATTGCTGTATTGGAGCACCTCGTATGGGCTCTGGAGTGGAAAACCCTGCTGTGGGGGGAAATCTGGCTGCACTTATGTGTTGCAGGCAATACAGACTACACAAGCTTGTCTCAGGGATGTTTTAGACTTCCCGTGGGGTATTCCAGTTCAGATACAGCATAGGATATCTCTGCTCTTCTAGCTTCATAGGAATTACAAGGTGACACTGAGCGTTACATCTATCCTAGCTGGGGTTTTTCTCTGGTTTTGTTAGGTGGGGCCAAATCTGGTAGCCCAACAGAGATCAGGCTGACCAGCTCCACACTTCCTCGTCCGACTGGTAAATTAGGCATGTATTCCCAACAGGCACACACACACAAACACAAGCATACAACATATATATGCACATATACATATGTCTATATGTTTATATGTACATGCAGGTATAACTCAGAGATATTGTGGATTCAGTTCCAGACCACTGCAATAGAGCAAATGTTGCAATAAAGCAAGTCATATTATTTTTTTTGTTTTCCCAGTTCATATAAAGGTTATGTTTATGCTATGCGGTAGTCTATTAAGTGTGCAATAGCATTATATCTAAAAAAACAATGCATATACCTTAATTAAAAAAAAAATACTTCATTGCTAAATAGTGCAATGTCTGCAAAATGCAATAAAGTGAAACACAATGAAGTGAGATGTGCCTGTGTACAGACAGCAGGCCAACAGATCTACACATACAGACACAACCCTCACACAAACACTGGCACAAACAGCATCAAGGGGCTCGTGTTGTTCCCCTCTCTGGATGATCAGGGTCTGTTAGTGGAAAATGTATATATAAACGTATATACAAGGGGGGTCCCTCCAGCAGCTGGGCTCAGATATTCAGGCTCCCCAGTAGCTGCCCCTGTATCCCAGTCTCACCAGTTGCTGGTACCAGGGAATACAAGCCCCTGAGGCTGCTTCTTCACTCCAGCTGCTGGTATTTGTCCTCCTCACTTTTGAGCATGCATGTTGTGTTCCTCCTGGACCTGTCTGCTTCCGTGGTCCTTCCACCCTACACCATCTGGCCTTTCTGCTCTCGGGAGCAAGGGATATCACTCTGTACCAGCTCTACTCCTTGTGCAGAGGAAGGAATCTTGTATATGTATGAAAGCCCAGGTTGGTGGAGATGAATGGGTTGGTGTTTACTGCGTTTGGTTGTTGCTGGTTCCACAGCTTCTCTTACTGATGACAGTGCCTGCTGTGTTGTGGCAAGCTCTGTGCTGAGCATTTCACAGATGGTCTGAATTTGACCATTCCAGACTAAAAGCTGAATGTTTATGCCATTCCTCAGAAACTCAGCTCTAGCAGAAGTGTTTGCAGGCTATTTTGGTTGGAAATAAAAGAAAAAAATAAAAATAAGCTTTTCTCATTAAACTTTTCCAATGAGCCAGGCAATAAAGAGGCTAAAATAATTTTGTCCATGGAACAAATCCTGGTTTGCTTTGTGGTTGATTGCATAAATATTTCAGGAGCAGTCCTTGTCTCATTTTCCAGTCAGCCCAAGAGAAGTCCAGTCCCAGAGAGACGTGGCAGAGGGCAGAAGAGTGGGTCCGTTCACAAGGTCATGATGGTGCTCACCAAACCTCTGATTTGACGCAGCCTTAGTCTATCACTGGCAATTTGAAAACTTCATCTGGTCCACCTAAACTTGACATGATACGAATGATATGAAATCAGTGAGACACAATAAAAATATCCTTGAGGGGGGTTTCCATGTTTGCACTCCTCAGAGTTATCTGCTTTTATATTATGATGTTTATTTGATGGTTGCATGGCTCTGGCTGCAGGCAGAGCTCCCACCAGCAGCTGAGGGGGATGAGTAAGGATTTCCAAGTACATGATATAATGGTATATTTTTTTTTTGCTTTGGCTTTCAGCCAGACATTCTGTCTATGGCTCATGTGCGATGCCTCACGCCCTCCCCTGCTCTGCTGTTTACATCTGCTATGTCTTTAATAATGATAATATCGGGAAGCTTCACCAGCATCGTGAACTTTTTCAGGTATGTATGTGTTGTGTTTCTGTTTGCATCCCCTACGGTCCTGGTGTTTGATGTTGTTTTAGAAGTATTTTCCTCTAATATTTTTTTGAGCATGAGTTATTTCTTTCTAATCAATATGGTGGGGATGGGGGGAACAAAAAAAAGAAAGAGCTTAGGAACCAAAATCTTTGCAGTGCATGAATGCCTCTTGTCTCTGTATACTTAACTGGATGTGATTCATCCTCATTGAAATGAATCTGTAATATAGAGATCATTCTAAAGTCCTCATTATTTTTACAAGTAAAAAAGTTAATGGATTACTAAATTGATATCAATATTCTCCTTTTCAATTAGAGATATGAACATCTGGGCTTTGGAAGCCACGATTGACATTCCTGAATGACCTCACCTCAAATTTCATGTGCTCTTTTTTCTTTTTTTTTTTTTAAAAAATTCCAGTTTTATAGCATGGCTTTTCTATGGCATGACTATTTCTGGTCTCCTGTATTTAAAAATCAAGAAAAAAGACTTGCCAAGATCTTACAAGGTGAAGTAATAACATAAAACTCTCAAACCATTTTCTTTTATTGCCTAAATGACTAAAAGAGAAGTATGAGAAAACAAAGAACACTGGGGTTGGTTGCTTACACGTTTAGTGTGGTTCTCCTTTTTTAATTTCAGGTTTTGTCTCAGTAAATTCAAAGACGGGCCAGGTAGTGTGAATATACAGGCACAAGTCAAGGCTGAATTCTCTGTCTTGATAAGTTAATAATACACTGCCCCCTCATTGTGAAAAATATATCTACACATTCTCGTTTTCTTAGATATTTAAGAGGAGAATGAAGGATGGTTCTAATCAACAATGCATTTGCCTTTCATGCTCTCAGAGCTTAGCTGCACTCCTCAGAGCTTAGCCCAAGTGTAAGAGCCTTGCAGGGGACAGAAAACTTTTCCAGAATACCCCAAGTCCTTTGAGAGGAACAGGGGACATGTTTGTTCCCCACAAAACAGCTAAGTGGAAGGAAATCAAGAGTGACCTTTTTTTCCCCCTGGAGCCATGAGCAAGTTGAGCTGCAGTGCTTCCTCAGTGACTGAGGGAAATATTTTTATGGAAAAAAATTCTAGGAATGGATTTTGAGACTGTGAATACAGAAATTAGGATTCTGGATGAGGATGTTCACCCAACTTATTGGCTGAATAGGCTTTGAGGAAAAAGTTCTATTTCTACAATGGTGTTCCATACACGGTATAAAAATTCCTCAGTCCTTCTGGTCAGCCTCTTGAGAACATCAGCTTGCTGGCAGACTTTGGTTTGATGGCCTAACTCCTTCCTTAACTAGAAGGAGCTCATGTCTGAAGCTTCCAGGTCAAATGACAATGTATGTCTGATGTCCTGCAAAATCCATGTGCAAGTTGCAGGTTTATATTTCAGGCCAAGATTTACCTTGGTTTGAAAACATTTTTATTAGCATTGTGCCAAAAGTGTTAGAACACAGTGGGGTGGGAGCAGAGTGGAGCAACCCCTTAAGGCAGATGAAGCCAACAGCAGGTCTTCTCCATGCTCTCACAAGTAATGAACAACATTTCCTTTGGTCTAGATCAGTGCCCTTGTGTTGGACAAAAGGCACAAATTAAAAATTGGAAAATCACAGCTAGAACATTTTTCACCTTGCTCTTAAATTGTTTTGTCTTATGCACTCATTAGTCTTTGAGGGAGGTTGGCTTCAAATTTAAATGCTTTATGACCAGACTTGGAGAAATAGCCTTTGAGATTGCCTGTCCACCTATCTGTCAACATACAAATAAACCTTTTTACCTAAGGGTGTACATTTATGTGATTTGTGCATGTTGCTGTGTGTTTTGTCTACAGCTCAGCTTTTGGATACAAGGTAGTAGGGAGAGCGAGAATGCACCTGGCAGTAAAAACAGCAGTTTGCATCTTCAGGTCTCAGAGGGCAGGGAAGACCAGAGGTTAGGATGTGTTGCAGTGATACAGCTCTTGCAGGGATGTTCAAGCCTTGCAGCGGGGGTGGGATGGGAAACAGGATATCTGAATTAATTTGGATTTCTGGGTAATACCTCAACCTGCATCACGGTTTTATTTAAAAAGCCTTCTGCACAAATTTCAGGTTGTCCATGGCCACAGTGGCCCAGGCTTACGTGAATATTTACGCTGATGTTTTGCTTTTGCAGGTCCCGATTATCATCCCTATAATCGTGCTGATGGCAGCAGTGTACCTGGTGTTAGCTCCCATCATTGATCAGCCCCAAATGGAGATCCTCTACATTGTCCTGTTCATTTTCAGTGGTGTCATTCTTTACTTCCCATTGGTTCGCTTCAAGTGCCACCCTCGCTTTTTACAGAGAGTCACTTTACATCTCCAGTTGTTCCTGGAAGTTGCTCCAACCACCAGGGATGGAAACTAAGGTAACATCCCCCTGGTATATGGCTGCCTGTGCCTCATGGTTTATCCCAGCACTTTGGTTTTCAAGTCTTAATGTTTTTTGGTAGGGGACAATGGGTAGAATTAAAGCGTCACAAAAATGTCTGGCTGAGAGGGACTACAACCATGATTCCTCATGTTTCCTTAAGATTTTGGGGACATGTTTTTCTCATCTTCAGCTCTGCCTTGGCAGATTACACACAGATTCCAAAGGAATATGTGCTTTTGAGTTTTCCATTCCAAGAAGAATTGTTCATCAAAACTTTAGCTCTTATATTTCAAGGCAACAGGAAAAAAAAAAGACTGAAAATGAAATATTATTCCTATAGCAGGCTGTGACCCTAAGCCATTCCAGACAATGCCTTTAACTATTTCCACCTAGCTCTGTCCTCTGTGACCACAGAGTTTCTCAAACAAATAAAGAATGAGCACACCATGTTGACAACAAAACCCCCTTTTCCCACTCAGGTATTTGCTTTGGGAGTGTGCTTTTACCTTGCTTCTTCCAGTCCCTGGTGCACAGTTACAACAGTCCTTTCTCTGTCTCAGTATATGGTTCCACCACATTTCAGCCCAAATCATCCTACATGCCCTACAGAAAAATCTCTGACGTGAGACAAGAAGTGCATTTAAATCTCTCTTATTTTCGTTAGTTTTGAATGCACTTGTCATCTGGGATCCATCAGTTCATGCTGAGGACACAGGCGACATTGCTCAAGTACCAACAGTCAGCCAATACCCTTCCCCTAATTTCCCCAAAGATCAATTATTTCTTTTGTGCCAAACTGAGCAAAAAAACCCTACAGCATGCACTCCAGCAAGATACTCTCACTGTGAATTAAAGAAACCACATACTGAGCTACATTAGGAGAAGTGATCAAGGAACTACTCTGTCCCTTTGAACTCAACACTGGTGAGGACACACATGAAATAACGACATCCAGTATTGGGCCCTGTTGTTCAAGGGGAACTTGTGAAGACAACAGTGCCAGGTTCTTCCTGGTAGTGGCAACTAGGGGCAAGAGCCTCAAGTAGTGGCTTGAGATTTTCAGACTTGACTTCATGAAAACTTCACTGTGAGTGCAGTGCAACCTCAGAGCAGTGTGCAGGAGGATGGTGAGATCTCAGTTCTCGTACGTTTTCCACCACAGCCATTTCTACCAATTCCTGTGATTCTAAAGGCATTAACCCAAAGAAGTCAGTGACTGAGCTCTCACCCACACCTAACACACTGCAGTCGCTGTTGTTTTCCATTACCTTGACACTCAACCCTTTTTCTTCTGTTCTAGGGGAGAGAGAGACATCATATTTTGTTCTCTTTTCATTTTTCCAGATTGTTCCTGAATGGGGCCTGTCCTGTTATAGGCTAAAAATGTCTGGGTCCCTAAAACGTGTTGTGTCTCGAAGTACCGAATGTTACTCAGGTCAGCTTTCTGTCAGGGTCATTGATCCTCCAGGCCTCTTCCAGCCCATCTCAGAGCTGTATATCTGATTGCAATCCCATTCTGCAATGCCACCACTTATCTTCCTCTGAGTTGGTGATAACAGCAGCTACAGAGATGCAACAATGATGTTTTATCCCCGAGTATTAGGTATGATAATGGAATCGTCCAGTTGCTGCTTATCTTCTAAATCCTTAGCCTAAACAGTGTTTAGGAGGATTTCCTTCCACTGCTTTTTACTGGAGTTGTCAACAAAGGCCAATGGAGGAACAGTTTTTCCTCCTGAATCCTATGACAATGCAAAATTCTTGGGATGCCCCCTTTCCTTCCCTCCCAGTATACCCTGATGGAGAATATACACTTTGATGAGCTCCAGGTTAACTTCCTGCTGCTGCCCTAGGCTCTTCGTATGATGTCAGGCAGGCTTCTTAAAGGAGCTGCATCTCAATTAGTTATCTAAAATGAGGTTTTGGGTACAATCTCTGTTTCCCACATATATTTATGGAGCCTACCACATGGACATGTGCTCTTCTGAAGATCTGCAGTCCATATCCAAAAAAAGGTGGAATTTGAAGGCTTATTTAAAAGTTAGACATGCACAATATTTGTGGCTTTAGCCACCTATCTTTTTGCACGTAAGTACAATCAGCACTGGTATTGTCTTCACATAAGTCTTGTGGAACAGGAGTTACTGACACTATTTGATATTATAGGAGTGGTATACTATAGATAATGAGAAGATGAAAGGATTAAGCAGCTTGCTCAAAGTCACACAGAAAATGTGTGGGAAGCGTAACTGTTTCTCCCAAGGTCCAGTAAAGCATGTTCTCATGTAGCCCATCCTTTCTGTCTGTTCACCTGTGACGTATGAACAATAATAATGAACACAAAAAGACTTAATACTTTGAATAAGCCTTTATATGTTACTGGTTTGCATATAGGGGAGCTGAAAAGTATCATATTTTGCAGCAATCTCATTTTCTATGGACATTATTATAACACAATGTTCTTTTTATTTATGTTGCCTCGGGTTTGCAAGCACAGGTGTTTGTAATGCCAAAACAAGATTCTGAAAGCTCAGAGAATGGCAAGATAATTACAATAAAATGTACATTAAAATTAAGTGAGTTGATGGGATTGTTTCTGTTTTTCATCCAAGAAAAACAATTCCATATAAATTTTATGGCATGAATATAAACAATCAGCACCAGGCTCATCTCTTCTTGGATGGAAGGTTTAACTACATGCGTGGGTGCTTATATGTGCGTACACTCATTTTTCAAAATGATTGCTTATCTATTTCAGCCCCAGGATATGCAAATCAAAATGTCTCCTTCATCAGACATTTGCAATACAAGTGTCAGGAAGAGGCAGTACATCCTTACCCTTCATTGTTAGAGCACAGGTCGTATTGCAAGGTCATGCTAGTCCAGTGCGGCTCTGAAGCTCCAGATCCCTGTGACTTGTGCTTAAGCCCCTTCCTTGATGAGCTCTGAGGAAAACTGGACTATCAGCATTGCCCTCAAGGTAATCATAAGATCACTACTTCACCTCAAGTCCCTGACTGAAATTGAATTCCGTGCTTCAGCTGGCAACCTGCAAACACCAGTCGGGAGTTTCACCTTCTTGCACAGAGCTGACTGTATTCTGGGTCTTTTCCTGACTTCCTCAGAAGCACCAGAAATGAGCTACACCTTGGGACTGCCAGGGATTGTCCAGTGTGCAAGAGGGTACAGAAAATCCTCCTTTGGTGATTTTCTGATGAGCCTTGCTCATATGCCCAAATGCAAGCGGTAATTTTTGGTGGAGGAGGAATTTCCTCTGCGGTGAGACAGAACAGAATCGATAAATATTTTAATTTTCCTGTGTTGCAGAAACATGATTCACCTGCTTGGATTGGCTGGGTTTATGTTATCAGTTCACTGCCGGTTCAAAAAGTTTGATGTTCAGTCTCTCCTGCTCTTTCCCAGGACATAGGGAGTAACCAAGACCTCACTGGAGCATCTAAGCAGTGTTAACTTTCTCTCCAGGTCATCATGCTGAGGGGATTGTAGAGCTTCTGTTTTCAGAGATGAAATAAATACAGCCAGCTCTGGGAATCATAGACCATTAAAATGTGGATTGGAACTGGCCTATGGAGGGGTCTAGTCCAACCCCTTGCTTGGAGCAGGACTATTCCTCTCACTAGATTAGGTCACCTGTGACGGTCTCGCTGCATCTTGAAAAACACTAAGGATGGAGAACCCACCATCTTTTTGTACTGCCCTCCTGATAAAGACATTTTCCCAAAGTCCTGTCTGAACCTCTCAAGCCACAGTTTGTGACTGCTGCCCTTCCCTGTGTAATCTGCTACTGCCAAAGAAGTTGATTCCGTCGTTCTTGTAACTCTTCTTCAAGGACTTGAAGGTTGCTGTTAGATTGCCTATTATCCTTCTTTTGGCCAGACTCAACAAGCCCATCTCCCTACGCTTCTTCATATAGGTGACAAGCTCTAGGCCTCTGACTATCTTGGGATCTCTCTGCTGGACCCTCCTCAATCTCTACACTTTCCTTATGAACCTGAGAGGGGTTAGAAAACTGGGTGCAACATTCCAAGTGTGCCTTCACAGGTATTGAGTCTACAGGGAGACTGATGTCCCTTGATCTTCTGGCCATACTTCTCCTAATGTGTAACCTCATCTCCTTTCAGCTAGCCAGTTCCCAGCCTGTGGTGCCACTTGGGTTATTCCACCTCAGATGCAGGACTCATGTTTCTCATTGCTGAACTGCAAGGCATCTGGTGGCCTAATCTTCAAGTTTCTCCATATGCTTCTGGATTTAAGCTCCACCATTTGGCATGTCAGCCACTTCCCCTCATTTAGAACCACCTGCTAATTTGCTGAGAGCTCATTTTGTCACATTATCCAGGTTGCCCATGAAG
This sequence comes from Dromococcyx pavoninus, assembly GCA_033558185.1. NCBI lineage: Eukaryota > Metazoa > Chordata > Aves > Cuculiformes > Neomorphidae > Dromococcyx > Dromococcyx pavoninus. Next base: position 274,717 of record JAUMJL010000250.1, read on the forward strand.
ACATCAAACAGCATTGGCCACAAGATCAACTCTAGTGGCACTTACTGCCCGCTGCTGGCCAAATGTCAAGTCACTGATGTAGACTTATCTTGCTATGTAAGGGTACACACTTCCAAAAGCTTCAGCTGCCTCAATGGAAGGCAATGACAACCCTTATTTTATATCGTTGGTGCTAGTATTAGAGACTTTGGATAGGCTGGGATAAATACCCATCGGGATGACTCAGTCTAGCAGTTTAGAGGGATCTATGTCTTGCATTTTAGCAGTTAGTGACTGGTTAGTGGAATACCTTCAGGGTCTTTATGTATGCGACTCATTCCTTATAAAGAAGTGATTTTTACTAAAAAAGGATGCAGACCCAGGGTCATACAATAAATGGATGGTCTTAGGTTTGTGAACTTGCAGTGGCACTAACGAGTAGTGAAATAGCCCATCTGTTTTTGGAATCGAGCTACCGTGTCAGATTTGTCCTGGGAGGCATTGAACCCTAGGGCTTGAGTGTCTGGCAGATAAATGATCATCTTTTTCTTCTAAAGGTTGGCCATTAATTCTTATTGTTTAATTTCATGGACTATGCCCTGGTTTTCATGCAGTGAAATGACAGACAATGGGGGAGCTGAGAACAGGGAAAATGACAAGCAGGTGAAAGAGGATTTCTGTATGTGCAAGTCTTGGCTTGTGTGCCTGAATTACCTATGGAAAATCTAGACATAGACAGCACCTAAGTAGCAAAGACACATGCCCAGAAGTTCAGAAATGCCAGAATAAAAGTTGTTTGCTCAGCAGTGATTTCTTTCCTTGCTGTTTGTACGTTCTGTGCCCATCTTTTAAGGCATAATCTATTTTTGCCATGGCACATCTGTGTCATTAATGGACAAAGTAGAGCAATGGTTCCATATTTTACCGTCTCCCATGGCTCAGTCAGTAGTTGCCATACTTCATCAACAGGTCACGAGTCCTCTGAAGAGACAGCACCAGAATGAACACATATTTTCAGCAGAATGTTATGAGCCCTGGAACAAAGGCCATCACCACAGCTCCATTGCTCCCAGTTCCAGAATTAGGGATACTGAGCTGCCCCAGAGATCTCTCAAATTATTGGTCCTGATGTCCTCTGCCCTTTGCTGTGGCCTTACTCCAGGTCTCCTGCTCACATCCCACTCTGTTTAGAAGGAGGATAACGCGACTTCAGCCTTGCTGAGCTGTTCTGAAGCTTAGTTCATTCATGTTTGTAAATAAAAGGAAATCATCCTACTGAAGAGGAAGCAGAAGGGTTAAATGATGCCAATAGTCTTCTTGCTCCATAGGCCAAGAAGCCCCTTTTACCTATAATCTATATTCAGCATGCAGAGTCTCCAGAAAGTACGCAGGGTTTCATTCTGGCTGCAGGGCCACTCCTGTAGGTCATACCAGCTGAGCCACCACTTTGGTGTCCCTGGATGGATGTCAGTCCATCAGAGCCATGTGAGCACCTTGCAGGCAGGAGTACAATAAGAAAGCACAGAGGAGGTTGGATATGAAGCATTCATTTGAACGTGCCCAGGTGATGCTATGAAGTATCCCAAGGGTCCGGGTCCCTGGGATCCCTGACACCTGCAGAAAGGCAGAGAGCTGTGCACCTTGGATGGAGCTGAAAAGTTTGTACTGGATCCTGTTGGGGGTATCAGGCTTCCCTATATCAGGGACAAGCGCATCTGTGGGTGAAGAGGCATATGATGACTCTTGGTGCTGTCTGGAATCCAAGCCACTGTGGGGTAAGAAATGGTCCTTAAAAAATCTTGTGCAGCCCTCACCAACTTTCCCAATGGGTTGTCTTAGTCTCGTCTCCCTCAGCACCAAGCCTTGCTGCTCCTCCTTCCCTGATGGCTGTGCTACCAACCTGCCCAGCAACATCCCTTCCACCCCTGACCTGTTTTTCCACTCTCATTTTCACTTTTGTAAAAGATACCGTTCTTCAGATTTGCAATGCAGAAGTCCCCCCCAGGGAACACCAAAACACTTTTCTTAGGAGACCTGAACTGTGGGCAAGGGTTCCGGGTGAAGCTGACAGGGAGGGAGGTGGGCAGGGTGGGCATTGCACAGCCTTGGGATGAAACCTCAGCTCAGCCCTCCATTTTATTAGCTCATACACACAGGTGTACATCCCCTGTGCTGCTGTGCCCAAGGCATGGGTGAGGATCCCACTGTCCTCAGCAGCTGTCCAAGCTGGGGGCGTTAATTTGGCAGCTCCAGGCCACGGTGAAGATTTTGCAGAGGAGAGAGATGTCGGCAGATGGCAGTGGCAGCCGTTTGATGAAGAGCTCAGCCTTTCCCCCAGTGCCTGCGGCAGACAGCAAAGAAGGAAAAACCAGCAAAGCTACACTCGAGTGTGGAGAAGAGGCTGAGGAAAGGATTAGCTCTTGTACTAGGAGAGTTGTTTCATGGTGCAGCTGTAGTCAGCCAGTGTGCAGCCCCCTGCTTACCCAGAGCCTGCTCTGTTGTACCATGGCAAGGTTTGTTTCACTGATATAGCAGAAAAGCTCATTTTAGGAGCAGGTGGATGAGATAAATCAGCTTTGCCCATGGTCAGACAAATGCCAGCTCTGGTGCGAGGGAACGGGGGGGCCCCGTGCCTGGAGGAGAGATGGGGAGAGGGCACAAGTCCTGCCCTCCTCAGCAGTGCCCTCCTGTCCCTGCAGCCATATCCCAGGCACCCACCATCGAGCACCCACCAGAGCCTCCAGGTGAACAACATCAGAGAGGCTTCTCTTGGGCTGCAACTATCACCATGCAGCAACCCCTCCCTGCCCCCAGACAGGGCATTCTCCTACAGGCCATTGCTTTTTTTCTTAAAGCAGTAGTGGCTAGAAAGGAAGACAGCTTATCAGGCTTAAATCAGTGCCTTATGAAGTCAGGCACATTCATGAAAACTGAATTATTCATGTATGTATTTGAAACATAACCATTCCCCTGCCATGTTGGAAATTCAGTTGAAATGCTTTTGTGCTGGAGCTGGATACCCCCAGAGGTACTTTTGTAGCACACTTTAAAATCTCATCTCTTTGTCTTGTCTTGAGATCAAAGCTGTTCAAGAAGCAGAAACTGCCTCCCAGAGTGTGCAGGACCCTGCCCAGCCGAGCTCAGGGCTTGTTGGAAACCCACAGGGTAAAACTTAAGACTCAAGTTGTGTAACTGAGCACAAAGTGAATCTGACTTTTTCATTTCACAGTCTAAGGTGAGTGCAAACAGATAAACACATGGGATAATGGTGATTGTAAATTTTCTAATCGCTCGGTGCTTTGGTAGAAGAAAATTACCATTTATTTATGATGGGTTGATCCAAAACAGAGAAGCTACAGCTGTGAATTAGGACCTGCATTCATTGGGTGCTGTACCTACACAGAAGCCTCCTCCAAAATGAATACTTTTGCCAGAGACTGTCTCAGCATAACTGCATCATACAATGCCCAGATCCTGAAGAAGAAAAATGCTTGTGTTTTCAATGGATGCAGTTTGTGTCCTGGGGCCTCAATTACTGTGCTTTGGAGCGCACATGCAAAACACGACCCATGGAAATGATTTCTGGGACAGCGATTCTTGCAGGAGCATTTTCTAGAAGCGGTGGGACTGGCAAACACACCCAGTTTTCCCTTTCCAGCACTCCCTCAGGTAAGACAACTGGAAAGTACATTCCTCCTGGGGCAGAAGGAAAAGAGAGTTAGTGCACCAGCTCAGCTTTTCCACAAGAGACATGGATGTATCTCCCTCCTCTGCCCATCCTGTAGGGAATACCTGGATCCATGTGCATGACATGAGCATGCCACAGAGATGTCTTGTGTTGATACAGCCTCAAGTAGAAATGGAGATACATAAATGGAATCATAAAGCTGGCAAAGCAAAGAATGCATGTAAAAACAGTATCTGCTTTCTTTTGTAAGAGGACATAGGAAAAAAGATGCAGAAAGCACAAATCTTTCGCTGTCTGCTTTGAAAATACCCCAGGTAGGTGTAGTGAGCCAGCCCTGACAGGCATTAGCTATAGCTAATTGATTCACTAAGAACACTTTGAATATTAGCAGGTTACTTCAACCTGGTAATGATGTTGTTCCTTTGTTACTACTCCCAGCAGTGAATTCTCCAGGGTTACAATGCATTATCTGGCTTTTCTCGAACTACTGCCCTGGGGCCCATGGTGCCTCTGGGACACTGAGCATCCTTTCCATGGGATGATCCATGCCATGAAGGACACTATCCCAGCATTTTGTGTGGGTGGCTTTGTCTTAGACCTGGGTTTTGTCTTGGCATTTGTTGAAAAAACATGGGGATTTTTGCTTGGTGGTGAAAGTATGGTCCAAATAAATAGTTAGGAGAAGAAGGGAGAAATGAGAACAGAGTGGGAGGGACAAACATGGATGGCTTTTCGGGGTCACTTGGATAGACAGATCAAGACATGGAAGAGCCAGAAGTTTGTCAGAGCAGGGACAACTCCACAGCCTGTGATGCCATCACCTGAGGATGCCTCGATTTTGGAGCAATCAAACAGAAAGAGAAAAAGCACTTGGTGCAAACCAAGGTGAAGAAGTGGAGGAAAGGGGGTAGATTACCTCAGTGTACAAATCAGATGCATTTTGCATCTTCATGTTATGGACTAATAAAAACTGAGACATTTCCCCACCTAGTGTTGTGGTATTTAGGACGATTTCTTACATGCTTAGCTAGCAGTAGCTAGTAGAGATGGTACTTGAGATGGGAGTCTCTCTGTGAAGTCCCTGCTACGGGCACCATCATGAATGTCATTCTCCAAAGTGCCTGCATTCCCCAAGGTGATGAGACAGGAAACAGACTGTCCTGGACTGGATCAATCCTGGAGTAATCTGCTGGGAGAAGGGTGGACACCTCTCTTCTCTCCACTGTGGTGCTGAAAAGGTCCCTTGGAGAGGTCCAGGTGGGTCTCCTGACCTCCCCTCCCCCTTCTCCCTTTAACCCAATAGTCCTGTTGTTTGCTACTGAGCTCCCCAAGTGGGTGGTAGAGGCTACCCGGGATGAGCGCTGAGCGTGCTTTGGTGACCTGAGCGGCTCTGTCACTTCTGAGTGGGATGTCCCTGTCCCTTGAGTGCTCCTTGTGCACTTGCTGAGCCAGACAGAACCCTGTGCTTGGTGCTAAAATGGACCCCATGTGCACCCAGTTAGCGCCTCTCTGCTGAGCAGAGGCATCGCCGCACATCCCTTGGTTTCTTGCAGGAGTCTGACTTGAACGTTTGTGTTGTCCTCTCTGCCACCTGGTCTGATTCCCCCAGCACAGCCATGTGCTGCCTTTTCCCTAGGTGGGAGATGTAGGGAAGGAAAATCCACAATCACCAGTAATGCAGGAAAATCAAATCCAGTATAAATTCTTCATCATTTTAATCCCAAAGCATTAAACCATCCCTCTGTTGCAGAAGTGCGATTTTGGGGGCAGATGTGGCTGAACTACCCCTCACTGAGTTCTGAACTTCTCCCAGTGGCCAGTGCAGCTCCCTCTGAGGGACACACAGGTCTCTCTAAACTTCTTCCCCCAAGTGAGTTTCAGCCCCCGGTCCCATCCTATCGTCTATGAAAATGCAGACATACCCAGCTCCCTGTCTCTCATGGGCTGGGTGGGTTGGGGGAAGCTTTCAAACAGTTTGATGCATCGCCAGAGACAGTGGAGAGAAAATGGGATCCAGATGTGTCCTCCAGCATGAGGCTTTTCTTTTGGAAGGAATTTTCCCAGATCTTTCCCCACATTTTGCTGTTGGGGTTTCTCTCATAATATATGGCCTCCTGGCTCCCCTCCAGCTCCCAGTCATCAGCATCAGCTTCCCGTGGGAAAAAGGTATGGCCAAAATACTGCCTGCTCCCCGCCATCACTGCACCCTGCTGCCTGTCCATCCCATACAGCCAGGGAGTGGAGGGAGGCTCCTCCCAGGCACCCTGAGTTGTCCCAGGTGCCCTGCCAGCCCTTCAGCCCTTCAGAAAGCCAGCTGTTTCCTGGGCTGCACCAAAGCCAGCGTGGCAAGCAGGTTGAGGGAAGTGATTCTGCCCCTCTATTCCACTCTGGTGAGGCTCACCTGGAGTATTGTGTCCAGCTCTGGAGTCCTCAGCTCAGGAAAGACCTGTTGGAGGGGGTCTGGAGGAGGGCCGCGAACATGATCAGAGGGCTGGAACACCTCTGCTAGGAAGAGAGGCTGAGAGAATTGGGGTTGTTCAGTCTGGAGAAGAGAAGACTCTAGGGTGACCATTTTGCAGCCTTTCAGTACTTAAAGAGGGCTTATAAGAAAGATGGAGATGGACTTTTTAGCAGGGACTGGAGAAATGGGACGAGGGGTAATGGTTTTAAACTAAATGATGGTGGATTCAGACTAGACACAAGGAAGAAATTTTTTATGATGAGGATGGTGAAACACAGGATCAAGTTTCCCTGAGAGGTGGTAGATGTCCCATCCCTGGAAACATTCAAGGTCAGGTTGGTTGGGACTCTGAGCAAACTGATCTAACTAAAGATGTCCCTGCTTACTGCAGGAGGGCTGGACCAGATGACCTTCAGGGTCCCTTCCAACCCAAACTATTCTATCATTGTATGATTCTTCCTTGAGAGTCCCCACCACACCAGTCTGCCTATCATGAAGACAACAGAGCACCGAAGTCCTGTTGTAGCGACCTGAAATGATGCTTCAAAGCACACAGAAAGTGGAGCCAAGAATTGAGCCCAGGCTTCTTACATCCTCCCTACCCTGTGCCAGAAATGATGATGAAATATTTATTGACTGCAATGAAGAATTGCTGCACTGAGAGAGCTAGGGCAAGAGTCCACATGGCTCAGTGTTTCAAATTCTTTGCCTCGGTATTTTTCCAGCTACCAAAATGTATTTCTTTTCTCCCAGGCAGACATTTGACAGCAGACTTAAATGAACCCTAAGGGCTGATATAACTTAGACCCATCTCTGCGAGCCCAGTGATGCATGACAAAGAGCTCTTCTGTCTTCATAAACTCCTAAAAGCACATATGACTGCTGCATCCTACTTTTCCATTTATACTTCAAAATATCTTCTAATAGGATCACTGGATTGGTTGCGGGCAACCTTATATCAGTGCTATGTCATCTTGTCTGTTTATTTTGTGAATTCAGATTTTCATACATTAGTGCAATAGAGAAACTCAGTAGAGAATTCACTTGGAGGAAGAAAAATATGCCTGGGACTCTGAGGTTGAGGAATTTAAAACAAACTCTCTATCAATAAACGCAACCCATTAAGAGTCTCTTGATTGTCTATTTGAATATTTGAATTTAAAATGCAACTTAGAAAGTAAATAAAATATGCCTGAGTTCTGCAAATTAAATTTATCCTCAGTAAAATTCTATTGAGAGATACTCCTAGGGTGAATTTGCCCTACATCTCATTTCTGCCCTGGGGTGTTTTCATAGCAGTCTGAGTCATCCAAAGCTCCCAAGCTGAATTAATTTCTGAATCTCATAGTTGATAGCCCACAGACAAAGCCACGTCTGTGATTCAGAAAAGCACTGATTAATACCGAGCGGGAGTAAGCCAGGCACTGCTGTTTGCTCCTTCCCATTTTCCCCCTGCTTCCTGGAGTCAGCCTGGCTTTCTGCAAGTCCCATACAATGCTGGCCGGCACCGGGGTAAGGCAAACACCCTGCAGATGGGGTGGGGAAGCTGCATGTGTTGGAATGAGGGCCCTTTCCAAATCCCAGCAGCTACTCTCAAACACCTGCAGCCCAGACTTCTGCTGCAGCTGTGCCCCCTGGAAGAACAGCCAGTGCTCCTTTGCTCATGCAAACCCTCCTTGGGGCTTGGCTCCAGCCTCTCCAGATCATCCTGACCCTGCAGGGAATGTTTTTCTAAAGCTTTTTGCTTTTGCCTACTGGAGAAGCACTGAGCTCCTTGAGGAGGGAAGAGACCCTGCCTTGCTGGGGATGCCGGTTACCAGAACCCCATACAGCGATGTTCCATAGCCAGTGAGCTCTGCTGTGGAATTTCTCACATCCTTCACATGCTGGTGAAGAGCTGAGGAGCTGCACGCACCAGTGGCAATGAGTCAGGCAGCTGGATTTTTCTTAGTGTTTTTGACTTCTCTGCTTTTCCTCTGAGTGTTCAGCTGCTTTTTGGGCACAAGGCAGAGGCACTGCCCCTGTCCATGGAGCAAAAGCCTTGGTGTGAACATGGCAGAACCCTGGTGAGCTCTGAGCTCGTAGTCCCCTGATCCTTCTGCAATTTCAGCTGGACTTGGAAGCGCTCCAGCGGCAGTGAGTGGTGCAAGCCCAGCTGTGCAGGGCCTTTGCAGCCACTGAGTGCATCCCCATGCAGCTGCCTGCAGCAAGGCCCTCTGACGGGTGGTGGGGTGGTTTTCCTGCTGCACTTTGGTACACAGGCAGATGGTTCCATCAAGATGATTAACAACGCTCAACCCAGTTTGCCAAGAGCCTATTGATTTTCCAGACGGGTAACAAATTTTCTCCTTATGTACTAGCACCGAGCCTGAAGTAATATGCTGTATAGCAGGAGGGAAATCAGCTTTCAGTGTGATTTAGGGAGGGCTGTGTTGCATCCAGACACATACCAATATGATCTTTCTTGAGTGCTGTTACATAGAGCCTTAATAATTAATTAGAGATAAATAACATTTATGTTTAACTCCAATTTGTAGCTGAGCTAGAGCAGCAGACTGAGTGCCAAGACTGGGTCCTGTGCTGGATGGACAGCTTCCCATTGGTGACACTGAGTAAGGGATGACCCTGGGCTTTTTCTCTTCCCAGGGGTCTTTGAGGTTGGGTGTCTGACCACGTAGAGAAGTGGCTGTGGTGCTAGCACTGTATTAACCTCTTTTCTTGACAGACTGAGAATCTGGGAATATCTCCAGTTAGCAGAGTTTACCAAACATGATGGTTTGCTCTTGTCTTAGAACATGTGGGTTGTGGCTAGACAGGAGCAAGGGACATCATAAGACCCTGCCACCACCAGGAGCTCCTCCCTCCCTCTGGGGTGGTTCATCCCTTTGTGTTAAGCACTGTACAAACACAAAACAAAAAGATGGTGCTGAGCTTGCAATCCTCTCTCTTGATATATATTGTCATAGAAGTGTGTCAAAAAAGCCTGGTATGTATTACCATGAGACTGTTCTGTATCCATTTAATTATAAAGCCAAATCCAGCTATCTGAGCAGTAGCAGAAGACTGTAACAAGTTTGGTTTCAAGACATTGGATGTTGCTTTCCCTCTGCGGCCCTTGCTCGAGGCTGAAGCCTTGGCTCAGTGAAGGGGACCATGGTGATGCTCTGACAACCATGGCAGGGGATGACTAAGTTCCATGGGCCTTGAACTCCAGTTGTTGGGGAAGAAGCCAGTGTGCCCTTTCCAACAAGAGAAGAGAAGCAAAAGTCTGAGCTGTGTCCATCCTATTTCAGAGCACCATCATCTGTTGGCAATTCACTGTTAATGCACCATATACCATGCTTACAACAGGTCACTGGAAATGTACCTGGACCCATTCATCATTTTTAATAGCAAAGCAGTGCTTTAGTGCAACATTAATTTAAATTTACCTTCCTGAAGAAAACTGGTGGACAGGGAGCCTTCCAGAGGATGCATTTTTATTATCTCTCTCTTCTACGTTTGGCTGCTGATAAATATGTATTTAGATTTACCCTGCCAAAGGCCTTAAACACAGCCACATTTCATCTCCTTCCTGAGCTAAGTGGTGGCAAAGAGCGGTCAATGATGGGCAGTGTCTGCAGGCCAGGCACCAGCAGGCAGAGGCAAAACTGTCTTCCCAAGGTGGCTGGGGAGTGTGACTAAAGCCTCATCCCAGGAACAAGAAGGAACTCAGAGGCCGGGGGGAGGAACCCTGATAACCTGGTGTGGGACATGAGCTCCTGATGCAGCCCCTCCTAGGGAGACTCAGCCCCAGGTCCAGGGGGACTCCCAGGACCCTGAGCTACAGGGAAAGGCTCTTACAGGCCATGGGGGTGAAGTTACTGCCTTAGTGGTACAGGACACATTATGGGGTGCAGAGGAGCAGCATCTTGGAATTGCACAGGACTTGCTCTGGGACATTTAGGGGAGGAATCAAGGGTGGGAAAAGGGAGGGGTGTGGGTGGTTTGGGAAGGAACAAGCATGGGAAAACAGAGCAATAAGAGGATAAAAGGGGCCAGTGGGATGTAAAGAGTTGACTGTCAGTATGTCTGTCTGGCCATGCCCTGTGCCTGGTCAGTAGAGCCTGTCTCCTCATTGAACCCCATTTCAGATGGTTTTCCTGGGTGAGGAACTCTCTACTTTGTGTGCACACGTGTTTGTGGGTCTAGGTGGATCACTAGCAAATGGTAACCTGGACCAGCTGGTGAATAAGATGAGAGGCTTCAGGAGCCAGGTGTCGAAGAACCATAAGCCTGGGCTGGATGTTGAAGGCACCAGAGCTTTGTGCATTGGCTACTGGAGAGAATAGAAGGTCCTGGCCAGCTCCTGGGGAGATCGTAGTGTCTGGAAGTCAACTGAGAAACTTATTTAGAATCATAGAATCATAGAATGACCAGAGTTGGAAGGGACCCAAAAGGGTCATCGAGTCCAAGTCCTACCCCCGCGTAGGACAATCCCAACATTCACATCGTGTAACTGAGTGCATTGTCCAAATGCTTCTTGAATACTGTCAGGCTTGGCACTGCAACTGCTTCCCTGGGTACTATTCCAGTGCTCCACAACCCTCTGGGTGAAGAACCTCTTCCTGATATCCAACCAAAACTTCCCCTAACGCATCTTCCTGCCATTCCCTTCAGTCCTATCACTGGTCACCAGAGGGAAGAGATCAGCATCTGCTGTTCCTTCTTTCCTTGTGAGGAAACAAGTTTGTGTGTGTTTGTGTAAGAACCAACTGCATATGAGAGAAACCAGGGGTCAGCTACTGTCTCAGACAGTGGCTAGAGGAATCCACGTTGTATATGTATATGTATATGTATATGTATATGTATATGTATATGTATATGTATATGTATATGTATATGTATATGTATATGTATATGTATATGTATATGTATATGTATATGTATATATTCCATTAATGGGCTTTCATCCTGATCAGCCAGAGAGCCAAAACAAGGTGAGGCCTCTGGTACTGTTTGTGTTTGTGTGTTGAGTGTTCGTGTGTTGCCAGCCATATATATATATATATATATATATATGTAGATAGGTGTTTGTGCTCATGTGCCTACTGGGACCACATCCTCAGCCCCACTGCCAGGGGGACCTGGGGGCACGGAGCTGCAGCAGCATCACCTCTACTGGGCTGATGGATTCGGCAGCCTGTAACAATAATGTGTTCACTTGGGCTAGCTGTTGGGTGTGAGACAAGGACTTTGCAAAGACTATCCTGCTGCCTGAGTAAAGCAATTGAAAGGGAGAAGGTTGCCCTTTTTAATGCCTTTAAGCTTGAAAAATCTATCTCAACCAAAGTTGGATGATGGCAGGCAGCTGAATCCCCTGCTCCCAGCACTTCGCACATCCACCTTGCGACACGGCTTGGTTCAGACACACCTGAGCTGACAAAGTTGACCTTAGTGGCACCAGACTGCTCAGAAACCAGTCATTGTATTAATGAATAGAATGTTTCTCTACCTGTCTGCTAAACAGGCACAGCCCAAGGGGCGTGCTGAAACAAGTCCTCCCCATAAAGCACTTATTCAGGAACTGAGCAGAGAGAAACGTGAACACCTCAGAAGTGTGGAGGTAGTTTAAATGATGGACATGTCCACTAGCAGACATGAAGATGAACAAAGAGGCTTTCAATGCCTTAAGGAAACCTAAAATTTAGTTTTGGCAAATAAAGTTGCAGTCCTTCTGCCTTTTCATACTCTGGGCTGCTGTGGAGGAACACCATGATCCAGCCCCTTATTTCCAGCAAAACTTAATAACAAATTACAGGCTCTTGTATCAGTTTGTCATTCTCTGAGTGATTGCAGAGATATACTCTAACATGATGAATTATTTAAAACAGATGCAGTACATTACAGAAAATGAATTTGATTAAGTGGCAAGATATCATGAAGAAAATTGAGACAAAAGCCTAGGAGAATCTAGTCTCATAAAATACAGCATGCTTCCTGTCTGATGATAATTTTGAGTAAACAGATGAATTAGTAGGCAGACTGATAGATTGTCCACTAGGAAGACATATTTACACAGGAAAGTAATACAAAACACAGAATGATCTTGCTAAGAAAGACATATTCCCCTCTCTCCACTCCATTCCCGAAACAGGCAATGAAAAAGAAATAACACATGGAGCCTTTTTTTAAGTTTCAAACTTCTCTTCTTCCCAAAACCCTATAATGTGTGTGATGCCAGATAAGTTTTTGCTAAAGCACTACTGATATGCCACTTTGTAGATGTTACTGAAGCTTATAGGTTCTACCTAAATCTCTGTAAAAACACATTCTAGATTGTCATGGCTTTTGTGGCTTATCACAATATATAGAGCCTTATAAGGAGAAGTCACGTCCTTTATCAGTCGAGATCTTAAAGAGGTTTTTGAACACATGAATGTCCAGGATTTTTTTTCCCAAGAAAGTCAGCTTGTCTACCAACCCTGTCTTGATGACATTCTTAGGCATACAGGCTACTACAATGCTATTGCATAAAATACATCAACTATCCTCACACTGAAAATGGAAAATTTCTCTCATATATTGCCTTCTTATTGTTACGCACTGATTTTCTTTCTTTGTTTCTATTTATCTCTACTGAAACACATAATTATCATTTATTTGCATATGTGCTTCATTGAAATCACAAAGAAGCTCTTATTTAATTGCAACGCATATCACCATATTCACCTAATATAGTATAAATTCCCCTGATGTTTCAATTGGACATCTGTTTTAAACTGCTGTGGTGGTGAGTAAACAGCGTATTTCATCTTTGAAATAGCCTTGATGAATGATACATGAATGTTCAGCTAATTTCCATCTTCTCTTCTACAGTACTTCTTTCCTTTACTTTTTATTTCCCTTAATAAAACCTCATATTTAATATTTAAATTTACAAACGTAAAAAATACTTAATAAAAGAGTTTGCTATTTTCCTTTCCTCTCCCCCTCTCTCTCCCTCTTCTTCTTTTTCTTTTCTTTTCATTTCCTCTACTCTCCTTTCCAACACTGGAAAGAAGATTTGTATTAAGAGGATAGCACTGCTGGCTCAAGTCTAGCCTGGATATTGACTGCTGGCAGTTTGCTTCTATATGGATTCATCACTATTGATTTTTGTTCCAGGTTTAAGATACGGGCATATATATCAGTTTCCCAGTGTCAGTCTCACACAGACTTTCTAGCTGTGCCATGGCTAATATCCAAGCTCTTCCCATGCATGAGTCCAACCCCCATCTCAGCAGGCCTGGGAGTAGGAAGCCTGACACCAGCTAGTGGGTGTCAATGTGTGCTGCAAGCTGCAGGTTGTGTCCTAAAGACACAATCTTAAATTAGAAGGATGAATTAGCACCCATTGAGCTCCATGCTGCTTTGGGGTAACTGCTTCCTCCCAGCTACTTTGCAGTGCAGACATGTACAGCCTCTTCTGTACAGTCATACAGACTGTAGTTTGTGGTGAAATAAAGAAGCAACCCCAGATACATACATCTTAGGCTAATATCCTGACTACTGGGCTATATCCCCTTCTTTCTGAATCACAAGCCAATGCCAAAATACAAAAAAAATGCAAAATACAAAAACTATCCAGTCTGTGGTTTTCTCATGGGAGCCAGATGCCCTAAAATATGCACAACTGTACAATGGATTTCTTGAACAGCCACATAGTAACCTCCTCTTGCAAAAGTACTCTAAGACAGATAAAAAAGGAAGGGCATTTGGATTTTTTTGACAAAAAGAGGATTTATACAGCTTTAGCAAAAGGATGATGAAAAACCTCCCACATATTTCTGTTTTCCAGTTGCAGAGGAGTATACAGTAGAAATATTGCCATCTTTTTATTCCACATTGAAACAATAAAAAAGTTAATGCTGAAAAACAGAAACTAGGATCAGCGTAACAACAATTTAATTCAGAGACACATAGAGTGAATACTGAGAGTGAAACCAGTTACCCTTATCTTGAACAAAGCAGCATCCTTCTGGAGGAAAACACTTGTTTATTTACATTGAAAACAGATAGATACCAGTCAATATGCTGACCAGTGTCCTACTAAGCGGAAGCTCAGATTTGCCAAAGTGGTCTGAACTTTCCAAGTAGTGCAAGCAGTAAGTGCTCAGCCTCTTTGCAAAACTGCCTCACTCCAATTGAATACCCCACATCAGAGGCACCTGAGGCACCTATGTTCTTGAACTTATCTGCAGTGTAATCCTCTCCACCCACATATACACATATAAAATGGAAATAACAATTTAAACCTATCTACATAAATACAGCTCTTTGAAATGCACTAATGTATGTTATTACCTGAATCGGGAGAGCACTTATGTACAGCACACATTCACATCCAAGTTGCATGGGGAGAATAGTTTCAAAATTTGGTTATAATATTAGATTGCATTGAGGGGATTGTTATAGACAGAGAGGAAAGGAAATTAAGGTTCAGAATGGTCCAGGAAGGGAAAAATAAAGGGCAAGAACAAGGAAAAAGTCAAGAAAAAGAAAGCTCCAATAAATAGGTAGAACACAGTTACGTTAGGCAGCAGTTTAAGTTTCTTAGTTTTGTGCAAATAACACCTACGTATCATCAAGAGGTGAGCTTTGAAAAGTACTCAGAAAATTCTTGGAAGAAAGGTACTTTTGAAAATGTAAAATATCATCCTTGAAACATTTGTTATTACACCACGATGGCTGTGAACTTCAAAACTGCTACTAAAAAGCGGTGTAGAAGGAAAGCAATAACCCATCCAATAACACATACTTAGCCAAGCTCAGTAGTTCTAGCCATGGTACCATCAATAGACAAATACTGGTGTGAAGAACAGGTAGGAAAAACTGTGTGCATTTTACAAGGTCTCTCACCTGGAAAAGCTAGTTTGCTATGTGTGCAGCTCCAGGTAGCATAATCAGCTTAGAAATTTGTGTTTGCTCTTGTTTTGTTTCCCCCGGGGAAACTGTAACCAAGCTGCCAGAGTGATGAAACCACCACCACCAAGGAAGTCAGCAAGAGAAAGTGATAGACTTTCATTTTCCCTCGGCGCATGACAGTTACACTCAATTAGCCCTGAACCTATACTGCAGGATCAGAAGGGGTTTACCCTAAAACGTTTCTCTGTCCATTTACTATGTCATGGCATGTGTCTTCAAATCCTGCAGTCACGTTAGAGGCTTGTTCCCAGACTTGCACCTTTAATGTCAGTCCATAACTCAGTTCTTTGGGCTGCCAAAAATCAGTGCTTCAGAGAAGGAAGAGTACGGACATGCATGAGAAATCTTTCCATTTTGGTCCACCTCTGTGCCTCTCTGAGATTTTCTGCTTAGGTTGACAGCACGTCTAAATCTTTCCAGATTGTTAATGACTTGCAAAGCTGAGAGTGTGGTTGTTGGCATTTCCTTTACTTCATGTCTTCTGCCTGCAAGTGCTAAGGAAAGACAGAAAGATTTAAGATATCTTCAGAACGTAAGGACAAAGAGGTTTAGAAACTGAAGTCTGGTCTTTTTACTTTTCTCTTTTTGAGGTAGGAATACTGTCAAGAACTGGATTATTCTACCTCAGGGCCAGACTGTTTTACCCCAGTTTGTTTACCCGCGCCTGAAGAAGAGGTGGAGATAGCACTGTTGTCACTGTACCCTATGCTATACAGTACATTCCTGATGTACTTACGGAACCAAGGCCAGGCCATCTCCACAAATGAATCTTAGAGAAAGTCAGACTTGTTCTGCCAGTCAGGAACCCGCTGCTATTAGCACAGCAGACTATTGGATACATGTATGGTGACTCCCTTCCCTAAGGATATCCTTCAAGGAACTGTATGGTAGGGAGTGCATACTAGGAAACCTTGTAAAGCCTTGCAACCAGAAAGCCAGGATTAGATTCACTGAACAACATGTTCTTGTGCTTGTCCCAGTAGTTCCGTTTTACGTTCCTGTCCTAGTCTGTGTGTGTGTCCTTTGACAAAAAAACCTCTGTGGAGAATTGTATGTAGCTTGGTCATTTCCATTTCTCAAGACCAGTACTAGACTCGAGTCTGCAATTATGCTTTTCAGCCTGGTTTGGGGGTGGAGAATGAAACCAATCCAACTTTTCAAGTGTAACACTTTGCAGACTTAATGTATTTTTTCCTCCTATAACACAGAAGTACCCCTTATAGCACCCACACAGTAGCAACAAAGACATCTACTTACCTTTCCACATCATGAAATCCAATAACAAAATTAAAAAAAATCCTCTTACAAAATACGGCAGTGCCTGTAGTGCTTCTTTCCCCTCCTTTTCTGATCTAATGCACACTGGCTAATAATCTTCAGGGCTACATCAACACCTTCATTTGTCTTGGCAGAACACTCCAGGTAAGCATATGCTCCAATTCTGGCTGCTAAAGCTTTTCCTTCTGTAGTGTTGAATGGGTGGTTGCCTGGTGTAGACAGTTTCTTCTTAATACCTTCATCAACCCTTAGTTCTATCTTCGTAGCCACCAGAATGATAGGTACCATGGGGCAGAACAGTTTGACTTCTGGAAGCCAAAAATCAAGGATGTTTTGCCGTGAGTCAGGCCTGTCCACGGAGAAGCACATTAAAATAACATCAGTGTCCTTGTAGAACACTGAACGGAGATCTTGATAACTGAATTCATTCTTTCCTGCCACATCGAAAAGAATTAGTTTCATCTCCTTCCCATCTACCTCTGTGTCAGTGGTGTAAGTGTCAAACACAGTTGGCTCGTAGGATTTGGGAAGTGGTTCGTGACGCAGAGCAAAAAGGAGGCACGTCTTACCACAGCGCTCATCTCCGACTACGGTTAGCTTTCTCCTAGGAACATCCATCCCTTGAAAACCAAGATGAAGTAAAAAATGGATTATTCCCATGATGGGCTGTTTTTCTATTTATGCTTTTGTGGAGGGTAGAAGGAGAAGAGGATAGAAACTCCATTAGTTTGGAATTCCTCTCCTTATCTCTTTTTTCTCTCCATATATCTGTCTTACCTTTGTTCCCTACTTTTTTCCCCTTTTAATTTCTCTGGTACAAGAACCTTCTGAAACTGTGAGTACCTTGCTCTTTACAATTACTATAGATCAAAACAATGAAGGTATAAACCAAGTCTGAATGTAACCAAGATTCCTGCTGTGCCCTATATTTCTATTTTATCATCTCAAACGTTGTTTATGGTCAGTGTTCAGTCCATAAGAGATTTCATTTGTAGACTGAATCACTTAATTTTGTGAGTGAGATGGATTATAAAACACCTTACTAAACAACTATCCAAATTGGTTTGAGTGACTACATTTTTCCTGCCATGGTCTGCTAATGGATTTCTACCAATAGTGATAGCTATCCTGTGTAAGTCCTTGCTGCTTTTGCTAATAGATCTGTTGTCATGTGGGAATTAAGAAAGAGTTCTCAGTCTTCAATACGCACAATTAATTCATATAAGATAGAAGGTTATGAGACTTACAGGATAGCAATTTCCAGCACCAACCTTCTTCTCCTCTTTCTTGATGTTCAAGATTAGATTGATTTCTTCTTATATTGTTGCTGCCTCAGCTTTCTTAGGTCACTGGTTCCCCTGCAGAGAAAACTCACCACTACCCTCCACAGACTGTCATGATGACCCCAGTATTTAAAGGAATGGGTTGATGTTTCTTAATATAGACAACCAATCTAATAAGAGAACCTGATGACATAATTGTTTTTTAAAAGAAACCTGCTTTACTGGCAATGTAGTGGAAGTTACATAATTCATTAACAAATCACAGCATGTTTACTTTAAGAATTTACTCATTCCTATTGCAAAAGATTAATCTTGAATGAGCATTTCAGTCTTGACTGTGCCAAACTTATGTATGTGTGTGGGGCAGGGAGGGCTGACAGTACTAGAGCGTAAACAGCAGTAGGTCTCTCAAACAAACAGACCCTCAAGACACCCCTTTCGAGATCTGCTGAAGCATCAAAGAGAAATGAATTGCAGAATAAAGGAATAGATGAGGTGGGGAGGGATCATTTAGTTCACCCTGCCCTGCTCAGAGCAGGATTGACTACAGCAGGCTGCTCAGGACTGTGTCCAGTTGGGTTTTAAATATGGATGGAGAGTCCAAGCCTCTCTGGACAGCCTTTTCCAGTGTTTGATCATCCTCAAAGTAGTGAAATGAAGTCTGTCATCTGGACAGCCTAAAGAGAAAGAAATGTCCAGCGTTAAAAATACTATCTTGAACTCCAGAGATGAAGACTGATGTTCCTGCTATCTTGCTGGCATTGGACAAGTCATTTCTTTTCCCTCTGTCTCAGATTTCCTGGTTCAGGGTGTCTGTAGCTACTGAAAACTGAGACCAAAGGGAACTGAAGATAGATTAATTTGGTTTATCTGCAGAGAGAACTGTTTCTGGTGATGAGTTCTTCAAATGAGATGAGAGGGTTTAGGTCTAAAAATTTTAGCCTAAGGATGATGAATTTGCTTCTGTTTAATTTGAAGTCAGCTGGAGGCCTGAGGCTACTGTAGTTTTCTGCGGTGGTCTAATTTTACACTGTCAGACTACATTTCCTGAGTCCTATTCAAGTATGAATCTGATAGTCCTGCCACAGGAACTCAACAAAATTAAAGTCATCAGCTTCTGACTTGCCCCACCTATTCCCTGGAAAAGCAATGCCAGTGGGCCAGTGGGTCTCATAAAGTTCTTTAGGATCATGAAGGCATTTCTTGTTTAAGATGATGTACTTTTGTGTGCTGTATTTAGCCTACACCTCTGTATGAAAATGCACCCGTCTTTTTCACCTTCTCTATTTGTGCCTTGGCATTCCAGGTTGTAGGTAGATCAGTCTGACTTCTCTGGTAAGATCACTGATTACAAGCGGATGTGAGAGTTAAATTCTGTTTTTCTTCAGGGACCCTGGAAAGCAATGGACCTGCTGCGACGCGCAATAAGTGGTCTGGTTCCTATATACGCTCGAAACTCTTAGCAGCTTAGAGAGACAGATACTTAACATTTCTGCCTGTCCTCCCACACCTACTCGGATCTTTTTAGCACTAGCCTGTAAACTGATAATATTTAGCTAGCTCTTGCTTTCCTTACTTCATGGAGAAGATCTGCCTGCATGAGAACTGCAGGGTGCTTGTTGCTAGCGTAACAGTACAAGCCAGCGTGCAGGATTCAGTATGCCGTTACTGGCACATAAGGCTCCCTCAGCATGTTATGCCACAGCATGCAGTGTACTTACTTGCCTACTTACTGACAAAAATGAGAGAGATTACCTTCCCCACTGAGCTTTCATGCTTTTGGTCCAGATTTATGCTTGAACACAAATTATCTGAGTTACAGACATGCCCTTTGGAAAGTCTGTTTAGCAAAAAGAGCAGGGGGGAATATAATCTGGAAACAATCTCCAATAATTGACTGGAATTGCCTTCTCAGCAACCAAAAATGCCAATGGGATTAAATCAAGTGAAAAACAAAAGGCTGAGTTTTAATCTCAAAACCACCAGCACAAGCAATGAAAGCAAAGATGTGGTGTCTTCTTTCACCAATTTCATACTTTCTTCATCAATCACACAGATGTACATGGTGCAACCAAACTAGTGCTCTGCTTAGAGAATGCAACTTTAGGCATAACTGGAAGTGAACTTTCAGCTCAGTTAAAGATGTTTAGTTAAGCATATCATGCAAATTTGATTAGAAAATATAAAAATTACAAAATAAAGTTAAAATTCAGCCCTAAAATATGTGTGCTGGCTACCCCCCCTGGTGCCTTCCCCGCCACAATCATGCTTGAACACAAGGAGAAGAAAAAGCCACCTTAAGGAGAAGAAAAAGCCACCTCGTCCCAGAGCCTCTTTTCATTATTTTCTTTCCAGGTTTCCTACCTCTGCTCCCAGTCATTACCCCAAGCAGGAAGCTTAAGCAGTTCCACAGATTATTATCCACTGTGCTCATTTTCAGTACTGCTGCCGTGACTCTTTCTGTTCCACTCACAGCACTGCCATACTGGTCAGATTCCCATTTTCCCTGGTGCATTGATCTAAGCAAGAAAAGAAAAGGATTCCTGTGTACAACTCTACTCCTGCTTTCCACTGCTCTTGAAACCAGCTCACTTCATGCTTTCGTGCATAGGCTGAAGAAAGAAAGATGTTCCATGGAAAAGAAGCAAATACATATGACTGAAAAAGATGATGTAAAGTAAGGGCCTCTTTACTTCTACTTAGACAGCTCTAAGCAGGTACCACATAGTGCACTGATACTTATGCGCTAAATCCACTGGAGAAGAAAGGTGGAATGCAGCAAATCTACATTAAGCATGAAACCCAGGCCACGATCAAGTCCCAAGAGTATAAAGTATAATTTAAGTATAAATGTGTGGTAACCACAGTCATTTAGATTTTCCCTATAAAGCCCAGTGCTGGGGTGTAGCCTAGGACAGTGAAGTGAATGGGACCTCAGTCTAAGTGAGTTACAGGGCTGGGTCTCCTGATATAAAGCCTCTGGAAAAAAAAACATATAAAGTATTTGAAACCCTAGGTCAAGAAATTACATAGACTTTGCTGCAGTCTTTCTTGCAATGTGAGAGGTGAAACATCAGGTCCTTTGCCTTCAGTGTGCTCTGTGGAAGAATACAGATGCAAGAGTTCACTAGAAAATTAAGCAGTTACAGCTCAGACCATAATGGGTGCTGGAACTGTATCTGCACTGTCTGGTTACAAGAAGAGTCCTTGCTATGGGTTTGACATGGGTTAGTTGGACCTTTATAGAGTATTTCCTTTGCATAGTCTGGAAGCTGGAACCAGCAGACACTTTGGATGAAGCCATCCTGCTTTAATATGAGTTGAAAATGAGTATGAATGTGGGCCACTTCGCTTTCTCTGTGCTGAGGTACATGGAAAACTGTTAGCAGCACTCTGGATGAACAACAGAGCTGTGTGCTTTGAAATAAATGAGCTGTATGTTTTTCTACCTTTCACAGCACAGATAAAATCATCAACATAATTTCTCATTTGGATGATTCTCCTTTCAATTTAATGAAGTGTTTTCATAGAATCATAGAATGGTTTGGGTCTGATGGGACCTGAAAGATCATCTAGACCCAACACCCCTGCTAGGGGCAGGGACACCTTCCACTAGGTCAGGTTGCTCAGTGCTTCATCCAGCCTGGCCCTGAATACTTCCAGGGATGGGGCATCCATGACTTCTTTGGGCGACCTGTTCCAGTGCCTCATCAACCTCACAGTAAAAAATTTCCTCCTAATATCTAATCTAAATCTCCCCACTTTCAGCTTAAAACTAATACCCCTTATCCTGCGCTACACTCCCTGATAAAAAGACCCTCCCATCTTTCCTGTAGGCTCCTTTAAGTACTGGAAGGTTGCTCTAAGGTCTCCCAGGAGCCTTCTCTTCTCTAGGCTAAACAATTCCAACTCTCCCAGCTTGTCCTCTAATGGGACATGCTCCAGCCCTCTGATGATCTTTGTGCTACTCCTCTGGACTCGCCCCTGGGCTGAAAAGACAAAACCAAATAACAAGGATTCTCCGTACCACCCAAAAGTCAAATAAAAACAGATTCAAAATCATATTTAAGCAGCACCTCTCACATCTCACATTCATAAAGCACTCGGAGCTCTTCCCTGCTGCCACCCCAGTGATAGAGCTTTCCAGCCCCGGAGCCCTATGGAAGGCGGGTGCACAGATCAGCGGGGCGCCGCAAGGTGGCTCTGGACTCCAGTGAAAAACCCATCATCCAGCTCAAAACATCGCTGAGGCGCTTTCAGAGACTTAACAAAAGCAATTGTATTTAGAAGACATATTATGCAGCAAATTAATCCTGTTTGCCCATCAGAATGGCTCTATGTGCTTGTAATTATATTTATAAAGAAAATAGCAACAAGCCGCCCATGCTCCACCACCAGGAGGACACTGCATTGTGGGAAGACTCCCACATTGGTAACTTTTTTGTTTCATGAAGAAATTAAAACTGTAAACAGTGACAAAAAATGTAAAAGAACAATGTCTATCATAAATTTAGCCAGAGACTCTGGAGAACACTGATAAAAGTGACTATATTTGTGGGTGTTTTTCAAATAACAGTTTGAATTTATTATGTGCACTTCATTTAAAATATGCTGTACAAACTATTTAAGATCAAGTTACAAATGCATCCTTTACCATCCAGGGACACACTCTTTAGACAGGGAGAAATGGAAATTATAAAAATCTCACAGAAGATGAATGATTTTTCAATGTCTAGGATTAAGTGAACCATTAGTGAACCCTTTGCTCTATCAACACACCCTTCTGCAACACTCTGCTGCGAACAACTCGTCAGGCAATTTGATATGCTCAATGGTCCATTTGGTCTTCAAGGGGATATTTTTAATAGCAATCACATTATTTGAATCACTAATTTTTGTTCCATTCACTAATTTTTGTTCCATTCAGTAATGCCAGTACTCGGAAAAGAGGACAAGGCTGGATCCAGCCTGAGGCAGGACCCACGAGGCACGGTTTTGGTGAAAATGTGTGCAGGGAAGAAGCTGGAGACAACACCCAGTGGAACAGCGATAACCACAGCAGGAACACTACGGATTGCTACCAGGGATTCCACAGTGTGTGACTTCACGATGCCCAGCTTTATTAATATGAGAGTCATCTGTTGATGTTAAGGTACCAAAGCCCTGTCCTCCAAGCAATCCCAAACTCGCGTCTTTTGCGCTCATTTATTTTCCACATTCATTTTTTTCGCTGCTGTGACTTCTGATACCTCTATAAATCGAGCCGGAAAGGACATCTCAGTTCGTCTGCCTCTTCTCCTGGTTTCTAATTCCTCCCTTCCTTTTTGTCCAAAAGCTGGCAGGAGAGACTCAAACGTGATGGATTTTTTCTTCTAAGGAATGGAAGCGATTTTCCCAGCGAAGGCTTTTGTTATATTTACTCGCCTGCACCAGCCCCAGTCCCACTTCCCTTGGGATTTTCGGGCTGCTTCTGGGAGGCTGCGATTCTCCCTGATTTTCTCGGTTCCGAGCCTGCAACGCTGCCACCTCGGGGCTGGGAAGGCGGCAAAACCCGGGGCGTTATTAGCTCCGCCGCCCCGCACCCCCAGCCCGACTCCAGCCGCCCTACAACCCCGACCCCGCTGCCGCCAGCCCGGCGCGGCCCCACGCCCCCCCCACCTCAACGGCCCCACACGCCCCGCCCACCACTCGCAGCCCCCAACCAATCACGGCGCTCTCCGCCGGCGATGACTTCACTCTCTGCCTAGCCATTGGCTGGCTATATTAAGAAAGTCGCGAGCGCCTTTAAATAGCGGCGCCGGTCGGAGGTTTGCGGCAGTGGCAGTGCGGGTTGAGCTGTGGTGGGATCTGCGTTCGCAACTCGTAGCTGAGTCGCGGTTTGAGGCTCGGAGCGGAGAGAGAGAAGAGGGCGCGCCCGCCCCGTTCGCCACGCTGCCCTGTGAGAAGCGAGAGGGAGGAGGAGGAGGAGGGGAAGAGGAAAGCGCTGCCGTCGTCCTGCTGCACGGCAAGGCCAGCTTGGCGAGCCTGGCCATGGCCGCCATCCGCAAGAAGCTGGTGGTGGTGGGCGACGGCGCCTGTGGCAAGACTTGCCTCCTCATCGTCTTCAGCAAGGATGAGTTCCCCGAGGTCTACGTGCCCACCGTCTTCGAGAACTACGTGGCTGACATCGAGGTGGACGGCAAGCAGGTGGAGCTGGCCCTGTGGGACACAGCCGGCCAGGAGGACTATGACCGCCTGCGCCCCCTCTCCTACCCAGACACCGATGTCATCCTCATGTGCTTCTCTGTGGACAGCCCGGACTCGCTGGAGAACATCCCGGAGAAGTGGGTGCCTGAAGTCAAGCACTTCTGCCCCAACGTCCCTATCATTCTGGTGGCCAACAAGAAGGACCTGCGCAACGACGAGCACGTGCGCAACGAGCTGGCCCGCATGAAGCAGGAGCCAGTACGCACCGAGGACGGCCGCGCCATGGCCATTCGCATCCAGGCCTACGACTACCTGGAGTGCTCAGCCAAGACCAAGGAGGGTGTCCGGGAGGTCTTCGAGACCGCCACCCGGGCAGCCTTGCAGAAGCGCTATGGCACCCAGAACGGCTGCATCAACTGCTGCAAAGTCCTATAGGGTGCGGCGGGAGCGCGGCGCTGGACACAGCGCCTGGGTCACCTGTTGGCAGGCAGAGAGGAGCTGGGTTAATGCACGCACACGGCATCTGCCTGTCCCCTCCACTGGGGGCTGGTGATGAATCGGGGTGGGGGCTAAGGGAGGGAGCACACTCCTTTAGCCTTGGCCAAAAAGAGTTGTGCTGGCTCAGCTGTGGGGAGGGGGGGGGGGGACTGCATGCCCTGAGTCTTGGGAATAAAGTGGAGAGAAGCCTTCTCCCACCACTCGCCCCTGCGACTTAATCGCAGACTCTCAACAACAAAAAGCTGCTGAGATTGGACTGAGGAAACATCGCACCTGACTCCTCTTCCCCTTTGACGACCACCTGCTGCTCCCAGCTCCCAGCCAGCCTCCTCTCTTTTGCAAGAGGAGAGCAGTGGAGCTGAGATGCTTGAAGAGACTTCTGCCTCCTGTCTGCATGTGCCTCTCACCACAGGCAGGTTGGTGAAGGGGGCTGCATCTCCTGGGGCTACCTGCAGCATCCTCACCTCTCCTGTAGATGTTTCGGCCTGAGCCTGACCTGCTGTGGAAGTTAGTGCCCTGAAGACCGAGACTGGGAGGGGAGGATAATCCGAAGCAAAGCCTGTATATATCTTACCTTTTCTGTCTTGTGAAAACTGGGGTAGTACAGGGGTTGCTTATTTAAAGTGAGGTGGGGAGGGGGTGTCCAGCTGGGACTTGTGTTGTGCAAAGGAACTTGCCCTGAGTGACCAATGCCTGCTGATAATGCGAGCCTTGAACTGACTCCAGCTGCAGAAGCCACCAGGTTGGAAAGTAAAGCTGAAGTGCTCTGCCCTCCTTGCTGGGCATCCTCCTCCTGATAAATGAGGCAGGATGAGCAAGGGGAAGAGGATGATATTGCCATATTAATGATCTTGGTGCCTGCTCCTTCGTTTAATGTTGTCTTCTGCAAGTATGTTGATTTGGGTTTATCTAAAAGTTTTATTTTCTAAAGAAATTACTTTGCACAACTTGGTGGATTTTTCTTTTTTAAGTTAAACACTCAGTGCACTTGTCATCTGCATACAACACTGTAGCATTGGAAACATTCTCACTCAGTAACCTCATCTGGGTCTTGTTTTAAATTGTGATTTCAACACAAAAAGAAATAAAACCACTGTATATTTTTGCCTTGGAAAAAATGGGTAAAAGCACTGTTTCTTTTGCAGTGAGTACATCAGAATTTAATACTAAAGGGCAGTTTAAAGAATCTAGGATTATTTAAAACTTTATTTTCACAGGGTAGAGAACCTAGGTGAAAATAATCTTGTGTTTCTCTGGTTCAGAGAACAAATGTATTCATTTATGTTTGTTTACTTTTCTCCCTCTTCCCCTCAACAGTGGTACTGAGACTGTTCTGTTTCTGTTTTTAATAAACTGACATGGCAAAACCTGAAATGTATATGATGTTTACATAAAATTATGAGCTGTGTATGCAGTTTTTTAATGTAAAGTATTAAAAGATTCTATGCTGACACTTGAGAGCAGTGTTGTGATTTGTAGAGACTGACCTCAGCTTGCAACAATACGCCTGGATGGTATAGAACTCAACCAGAGTTTGCCCACTGCCTGCATGTGGTTCTATTTGTTTTTTTTTCCACTGGCTGAAACACCTGTCTGGCAGCTTTCAGAGGAATGGTGGTTTTATTTTCCTTTGGGGGAGCTGCTTCCTTAATGTTTCTGCACAGGTGGCATTGTGGAAGTGTACTCAGAATTCAAGGTGATGACTAATCCATCCTTGTTGCTCCTGAAGCATGAGAAGCCTCTGTGCCTTGTGTGTGTTGAACTTGGGCTCAGGCTCCCAGTGCTTCTTCACCCTCTGCCCTGGCTGCTTCAGGCTTGTGTAGCAACAAAGCAGGCAGAAAGCTGAAAAGTGGCAGTGACAGTCGGGCTTATTTTTCAAGCAAAATATTTAGCTCAAAAGCAGTTTTTAGTAGTGACCTCCCTCTTGCTTAGAGTCAATACCTGTTTCCTGAAACAGGACACATGAATGAGTTTCAATTGCTATAGAATCAGAAGCGGGAAGCTATGCTTGTGCTGCAGCAGTCTCCTAAGCTGCCTAGCTAGATTTCCTAATTACTGGCCTCATTAATTCCCATAGCAATGTAAGAAGACTGGGCTTCTCCATGTTGGGATCCCTAGCAGGCCATCGTGCCTGCCTCTTCCCTTGTTGTCTCTGCGCTTTGATGCGTGCTCCCTGCTGTTGTGCGAATGCTCAGGGAGGTGCAGGCAGGAGCATGAGCCCCTGCAGGTGCTGCCTGCAGCAGTGGTTTCTGGTAGAAGTGGCCTGGTACAAATTGCATTACATGATTTTTGCTGAACCCTAAGGCTTATGCCCAAAGTGCTGATGTCCCCTTTATTGTTTTTTCCCCTGAAAAAACTTCCTTAGGTACCTACTTGGGAAATCTCAGGACAGTTTTGTGTTTTTGTAAATCCTTTTGACTCCTTTTGCAGAGGTGTGAGAAAGGAGTAAGTTTCTTTTTTGTAGCTTGTGAGTATCTGATGCACTGGATAGCTCAGAGGTCTTAACAAACACCAAGGCAAGCAAAACACATTTAGTGGCTTTTGCTTGTTTGTTCACAGAAGGCTCTGCCAGCTGAAAGCAGTAGGGCTTTTTCAACTGACTAACACAGTGGCAGCAGACTCCTCGTTCCATACTGGAAAGTCAATCAAATGTGGGTTTACATTTTGGAGATTTCAAGCTAGACTGCGTGCTCAGTCCACGCTGTGATTTTACTGTGCTGTTTCCTATGATCCTTAATGAACCATAGTGGCATTTTCACTTAGGCAATTTAGCCAGGATTTCTTAAAAGGTTAACTAAGTCTCAGATATTTGGTATCTGTCTCCAAGGATTTAAATTCTCTTGATGTTCAAAAGGTGAGTTTCTTGTCTTCTATTTGAGAACCCTAAAATCACTTTTTGGTCCTAAAACATCCTTTGGAAAAACCGCTCAGTTTCGGATGTTTAAAGGGCTGTGGCGAAAGACCTCGTTGTTGCAAAGGCACTCAAACCCCCACTTCTATGCAGCCTAGCACTGTTCTGCACAATATCAGCCAGTGATGTTAAAGTCAGCATTGGAAACTTCTTCCTTAAACTGATGGCAATAGTTGCCAAACTTATAAATTGCAGCAGTAGCTAATCTTCCCAAAACCCCACAGGAGAAAGCCTTAATATTTGTATTTTAAAAACTGGGAAATGAATTAGCATTGCATCCCTGTATAATTAACCATACCAATATTTTCCGCTAAGGTGCTTACGATGTAATTACATTCATTATTTCCAATTGGACCTTTGCCCAAGTCAGGGCTACAGCATCTGGCCCAAGGGGAGAAAGCTGCAAGAAAACACATTTCGTTTTTTAACTGAGTGTGACCTTTCTCTGCTACTTGTGAAGCTGTGAGTAAATGGACAGAGTGAGATCACTGTTGTGGCAGTCCACCCGTCGGGGTCAGATGGTGGGATCAGAATCACAACACGTTTTGCTTTGTGCCACATTGCTATGCTTGCTCATTCATGTCAATTGCTTTGGAGGAGGGGAACACGAGGTGTGGCTCATCCCCCCCTCCTTGAGTCATACACCCTGACAAGGCCAGGCTGACGCCCTAGGGCCACACCAGTTATGAAGATGTCACACTGACCAACTCCACCCTACAGGTCATCTGCCCAAGTGTTACATGGAGGGTCTGCCCAATGCTGGGGCTGGACAGGCACCCGAGATAGGGCAGGCCACCTGGGAACACATGATGTGTGTTCAGACAGAATTGGTTCAATGTGGACATCCCCTTGCTTGTCTTCATCTGGTCCCCTGGCTCATGTTCATCTGATTCCAGTCCGTCTTCTGTAACCTTTTGACAGGAGAAGAGGTGACACTGAGCAAGTTAGAGTGTCAAAGGAAGGTCAACAACCAACTCATTTCTCGGTTCCTGCACGCTTCCGGGCATGCAGAGACTTTCCCAGCTGTGTCCACATGCCTGCACAGATATCCTCAGCAGAGGAAAGATTGCACCTTCCTCTACTCTGTTCAGGTGATGCTCAAGGTGTTTCTCCACGGGAGGAGTTTACTCCATGATGGTACCAGTGCATCCTTAGCAGCACATCCTGGAAATATAGAAAAGCCTCACTGAAAGACCATTCATCTCCATCATTCTCTGTTCAAATTAGGAAGCCTCTCGTGCACTCCCATCCCAAGACCAGGTTAGACACTCTGACAGTGTGAGGGTGTCTCATCTGGGCAGCCTGAAGTTGAAGCCACACAGGGAAGGTCAGTGCCCCTTCTGTAGATACAGCAACAGCAGCCGTGATTAGTCCTTGCATGATCAAATGGACACGCTCTCTTTAGAAGGGACACTCTGTAGGGTGTGCCAAACAAAGGATAGGACATCTTTGATAGGAGAAAGTAATCAGTAAAAGTCCTTGGTATTTTTGGCAAAATGTTTTTTGATGCACTATTTATGCATTGGGATTAAACTGCGTGGTTTTGATAGTTTTTAATGCTCATGCAAGTCCAGGTCCCACAGTGGGGTTGCATGACTGGTTTTGCAGCAATAACTTGGTTTAGTTCTGCTTTCCTTACACTGTGATGGACAGGTTGCAAGTCTATTTTAGCAATTCAATAAAGAATTGACACAACTCCCGGCAGTAAAAGAAAAAGAAAAAAGTACTTTGAGGAAGTCTACAAGAATTTTACTAGAATCAGTGTTTCTAACTGTAATTCAGTTGCAGATTTTTTCCCTTGACTGCAGCAAGTAAAAAATGACCAGTGTGAGCCTTCAGATTTTAGTGGACTGTAGCACTAATGAACCTGGTTCTTTTGGTTTTGCTGGTTCTGTAGTAATATCTATCTGTAACTAGAAATCAAATTAATAATCCATTGAATTAGCTCTAAAGGAAGTATCTAGAAAAAGCCATTTCTCCCTGCAGCTCTGAAAAACTTTACAGGTCTGGCGAACCCAGTGTGTGCATGAAGATAGAGCTGGTCCATCAAAGTCAGCTATTCAAACCTTCACAGTGAGGCATCCAGCAGATGTGGTTGGGAGATGGGAGGAAGCTGATAAGCATCTACTTCAAGGAAGCTTTTGGAGAAAGGTTTGGATCTGTTGCTGGGGGAGTCTCTTTGAAACCCTTTGGAGCTCTCTGTGGGCATCTTTAGATGTTGGAGTTCAAGGGACGGATGGATTTCAGCTCACTTTGGCAGTCTTGAAGTTATGCACCTCATTTAAGTTAATTGTCCAAGGTCCCTTTACTGCCAGCAGAGGAAGCAGGCAGCTCCAGAGGACCTCTCTCCACTGCCTGGGAAGGGATGTCCTCACCCTCTGAAAAGACTTGCGGGTGAAGCTGTGTGATATTGGCTTTGCCAACACTGCTGCCTGCTCACCTCCTTCCAGGCCAGCTCACACCACCACAGGTCTAATACTGCTGGGAGCATTCAGCCCTTCTAGTTTTACCTGACTAAAAGGGAGGTGCCTGGGCTCCATGCACTATTTCCATGCCCTGGCCAGTCAGCAGGAAGAGCAGGGTATTGTCCCCTGTGTGTCTGGGTGCAACCAAACGCTGCAGCAGGGAAGCAGCAGTTTCTTTGCTGGGCTGGGGAGCGGAGCTGCATCAGTACAGGGCACATCTGGTTCTGGCATTGGGCTGGGGTGGACAGGGAGTCGTGGGAGAAGCTTTGTCTAGGAGGGAGTCTGAGCAACTTGGTACAACTGGGTAAGCAACTCCAGAGAGGACAAATTAGGGTGAAATAGTTTGTGAGGACAGTTGTAACCATAATATCATCAAGCATACGATCTGGAGGCCATGAGTGTATACCTGTATGAACTATATGAGAGACACTGGAACAGGTTGCCAGAGAAGCTGTGGATGCCCTTTCATTGGAAGTGTTCAAGGTCAGGTTGGAAGGGGCTTTGAGCAACCTGATCTAGTTGAAATTGTCCCTGTTCATTGCAGAGGGGTTGGACTAGTAGACCTTAAAAGATCACCTTCCAACCCAAAGCGTTCTATGATACTGTGTCTTTAAGAACTTGACCTGAGTAGCCTGATGTAATGGATGGACATTTTTTTCAATGCCTCTAGAGGAAAGGAGTAAATTGCTCTTCCCCCTTCTCCCCTGCTCCCTTGATTTTTTCCCAGTTCGTAGTGAGAACAAGGAGTTTTCCTCAGGTTTGTTCCAGTGACAGTGGTAAGCCACAGTCTGCAATAAGCAACAGCCAGGTAAATTAAATTTCAATGCTAGGCTCTTGTACCCTTTGCATAAGGACAGATCTCTGCAGCTCTTCAGAGCATCCATGGAGCAAGAGGCTTTGAGGTTACCTCTAAGGAGTACCCATATGTGTCAGCAGTGTTATCCATCCATAATTCACCAGCAGGTACCATTAGGTATAATAATAACTACAGGCATATCTGCTTTTCTTTCGTGATTGAAATATCAAACTCATGCTAAAAGGTGGGCTGTGAGAGTGGGAGTTAAAACTGGAGGCACTGATGCGATACCTGTACTGAACTGGAGCAGAATAGCAGAAAGAATATTAGATTGGTGCCTACAGCACGTACGAAATGTATATGTACATTTTTCCTCTAGTGTGCTACTCTGTGTGGGTTTTTTTGTCTGCCGGATCTTGCTTTCAAGTAAAGGGGACTAGAGAGTGGGATTTTGCACTAAATGCTTAATGCCTAGCTTTTAGGCCATTCATCCTCTGCATTCAAAGCTTGATGTGGCAGGGATGGAGATGGGAATTTGGAAACAAAGTGGATTTCCCGGTGGGCTCACTTGCATAATAATGTCCCCTTCCCTCCCGGCTCTCAGGAAGGGGAGGATGGTAGCAGCTTGGGGAACCACCCGGGATGGAGGAAGGGAGGCCCTGGAAGGGGATAGCCCTGGAAGAGCCTTTTCTCCTGCTCCTAAGCTTTTGTGCCGTGTTTCTTTTTTTTTTTTTTTTTAATACAATGAGGTCCTTGCTCTATGGGGCTTTTCCCCCTTACCTGAGCAGAACAAGCCAGGACTGCAGAATCAGGTCTTGCTTTGCACGCTCTGGGGTTTGATGGCAGCAGCCTGACCCTTCCTAGTGACAGTCAATTTTCTCCTCCCCTGAGTGAGTGAGTTTTAGACTGGAACTTTTCATAAATGGTAGATGTAGATGAACTCCCTGTGTAAAAATCAAAAAAGATGAAAAAAACAGCTTTCTGCATTCAAGATCCTTATAGCAGCAAACAGGTGCTTTGTATTTTCAGCCTCATCAGCTGTGAAGATATCAAGGCACATCACTGCCTGATGTGCAAGTGTAACAATGTCAGTGAGAGAAAGATGAAGTTGTTTTTTTTTTAATTCTGAGGAAAAAATATTCTGTATGTTTTGGGCTTAAACCAACCATACCCTCATGAGAATCTGAAAGAAACTTCAATTTTAAACTACTCTAGAAGTACACTTACTTTATTTTCATTTTCTCTGACAGTCAAACAGGAGAGACACTGAAGCTGCCAGCATTTAGGGGACCAAGGAGACTGAATGGGAGAGAGCTTATGTCAAAGCAGCCTTGTACCAACCTGCCTTCCCAGGGTGAGGTGATGAACAGGAAGATGTGTGTTCCTCCCATGTTTGCTCTTTACCAAAGTGTTCCCAAACAAGGTGCCCTTCATCTACAGAGAGAAATGAGCTCAGTTCCTCCTGATGGTAGCAGGACACTTTGCATTGATGTCAGTTCTGCATTTCACTCAAGACACTCCTAAGGATTAACTAGAATGAGATGCTGGCATGACAAAGATGCACATATATAGTAGTAAAATGGTAAAAAGGGAAGTAAATTGTAGTAATTACTTTGCAGCGAGGAATTTAGCAAAGGTGTGCCTAATGTCTGGGCTCTTAGTTAAAAGCCTGATTCAGCTGCCAGCGCTGGTGGCCTCTCCCCTTGGGTGGGCTCACTGATTTAACACTGTCATGTGAAATTCAGAGCAACTGTTCTCAGCTTGTATTTAGCTGGGAAGATTTCAGACTGGAAGAACAGCTTTGGTGCCTGAAGGCTTCTCCATCTTTTGCAGCTGTACCACAGGGTTCAATAAAAAGCTATTCCCCCTCTGCATCTTCTTAATCTAAGAATGTTCTTTTTTCTTCATTGTGCCAGGGAAGCAGCTAAGGATGGTAGGATGCTTCACCTGCATGTTTAGAATGATCTAGCTATAGCAGTGGTACTACATATTCTGAGACATTGGTTTCAGCCAGATTTTACTCCTCTTAGTATAAGAATATATTTGAAAGATAAAAACTTCTGAAATTTTACACGTCACATACTAGGCAAAGGAATAAGATGGGCATATTTCTTCCCTGTGATCATGAGAAACTGGCGTCCATAGTCATGTGCCCTTGCTGTGTGTCCCCAGGCAGCTGGAGATGGGTGTATTTGCTGCTGGCAGGGGATCCCTCCTGTCCTGAAAGCATGTTGGCATGCAGAGACAAAAGGGCAGGGTTCACCTATGCCCTATTGCAGACAAGATGCAAAAAATGTATTGATTCCTTCAGCTGCCAATACTGAGCCTTAGAATTCTTTGTTAAACTCTGAGATTATTATCGGTTAATCTCAGGAGGTCAGTTTATCAGCATAATCATCCCGTGATAAGCATAATTGTATGACTGGTGTTGCACTAGTAAAACTCACAGTGCAATCAGAAGCAACGTTGCCCTTTTGCAGGTTAGCCCCCTCCAACTAGGATCATCCATGTGGCAAAGTGTGCCAGCAGGATGAGGGCACAGGAGTGGAGCCACTGGCATGCTCCTCTGCAGGTGGCAGCTGGCTGGCCAGTAGTAGGGATTGAACTAGAGACATGGATCAAACTGCAGTGGCTGAAATTTCACTGCAAAAGTTTCTTGTTTCTCATTTTGCTCCTTTGATCCGTTGAAAAAAGATCAAATTGCAGAGGATCAGCCAGGACAAGCCACACAGGGATAGAATTACTGGCATGCAAAGAAGCAGGGTGAGACAAGATAGGTTTCAGGCTGCAGCCGGTCCTTACCGGACTAAAGCTTGAGCCCGGAGCTGATGGAGGGCTACATCAGCTGCTCTTATTGTTAAAGATACAGATGTTTAAAATTAAAAGCAATTGTTTATTAGATATTCCCAGATGTCTGTTTCATAAAGCAGTCACACACCGGTATCAGAAGTCACAGTTCTTCCACTGCCAGCTCACATTAATTTTTGTACATGAATGGTTTTAATAAACCCAAGAAAAATATGCATTCTCACATGTTCATTCTACAAGGCAACTCAACGGCTGTGCTTTAAAAATTAACAAAATAAAAAGCAACCCAGAAAATGCTCAGATGTCAAAATACGCTGGATTAATGGATGAAATCAATGGGGGAGGCAGTGGCAGTGGGGCCAGGCCAAGAGGCTGTTGGGTTTTTTCAGCCTTGGTTAGTGAACTGGCTACAACTCGCTCTTGGCATCACTGCTGGGTAGCACTGTGGATCGCTGCGTGCTTTAGGAAATGAAGCAGGGGCCGTATCCAGGCTTCGAGCACCAGCTTCTCAAACCTACTACAACAAACTGAAACAAATTCAAGTAAAGCTTGCAAAGACATCACTTTCCTGTCTAGAAACATTTGTTGGATGATTATAGAATTATAAATCATAGAATGTCTTTTTTGGAAAAGACTTTTGAGATCAAGTCCAATCATACCTGTCTACAACTAAACCTAAGTGCTTCATTTGAATACCTCCAGGGATGATAACTCAACCACCTCCCTGGGCAGCTGTGCCAGTGCCTGATAACCCTTTTGGTGAAGAAATTTTTCCTGATGTCTAATTTGAACCTCCCCTGGTGCAACTTGAGGCCATTTCCTCTCGTCCTGTCACCTGTCACTTAGGCGAAGAGATCAACACTCACCTTGCTACAACCTCCTTTCAGGTAGTTGTAGCCATTGATAAGGTCTCTCGAGCCTCTTTTTCTCTAGGCTAAACAACCCCAGTTCCCTCAGCTGCTCCTCATAAGACTTGTTCTCCAGCCCTTTCAGCATCTTTGTTGTCCTTCTCGATGTATCAATATGTCTTTATGAAATTATAATAATATTGTCCTTAGAGCCAATGTGTGCTATTGTTGTTGGGCAGATTCGACCTCATATTTTAAGTCTTTGTCCACCCAGAGTAAAGGCCTGGTGGATTTGAGATTGTAACATATATTTCTGGGTGAAGGAACTGTTGCAGATAGGGTTATCAAAGTGTCTCAGCAGCACTGTAGATAACACAGATGGGTGATATTTATTCTGTACAAAATGTAAGTCTGCAAAATCATATGTGAATAGCTGTGTTAATGGGATTGCATCCATAGTATCAAGAGAATTTAAATTTTCCAGAATTTGTGACTTTCACAAATGTTCTACAGAATTTTCTGACATCTCTCATAAAGCTCTTCAGCCTTTTTTGTATTATATACAGCTCAGATTAGACAACTCCTGTTGTGCTTGAAAATGATGCTATAAAAATAACTAATAGCCCTGAAGTAAAAAAAAACAACCAAACAAAAAAACCCCAAACAACCCACAAACCCCAACAGGCTCCAAGATACCATTCAATGTTTTCAGGAAAAATCTCCCAGTGCAAAAGGTGTCATGCCAGTGCTCAGCTGCGCTGTCTGGGCTACTGTGACGCTTGCAATGTCTCTGGGACCAATTTCCAGCAAGCTGGAACCCTTGGTTAAGGGTTACAGAACCTAGAAAGCAGCAGTCCTGCTTTTTCTAATGATGCTTCATTTGCTGAGGGCTTTTTAAAAAAAGATAGTGAGTTATGTCTCTGGGGAGCAGAGCACTGAATGGCAAAACTCAGGGTGAGAAACAGGGTTGTTGTTTCTCTTTTTCTTTGCTGGGTGCTACCAAGCATTTCCTACCACGCAGAGGTTTGATCAACCAGAGTCTGCCCATGAATTCAGAAGAAATTCATGCCGGTGTTTCACCTGACCTAATGTCAGAATTAGCCCACCTTTGAACCAGGTGACCTCCTGAGGTTCTTCTAAATTACACTGATTTTGTACATTGACAGTTAAGTGTCACTCACAAAGTTGGGGATGGATCAAGGTCATCTTTCACCTATTATTCCCTGGGTAGACCTATGTTCAGATATCTTTCCTTCTTGAAGGACAGCTTTGATGTCATGGTGACTGTCCTACCCACCACACTACAGCTTGTATAGGTAGTCGACAAGCCCACATGATCAAACCTCTATCCATCCTGCGAAACTCTGAAGGCATTATTTAGATTGAGGGATTTTGAGTGAGTTTCACAGGTGAAACAAGGACCAGAGTATCCCGTTGTCAACCACGTGGGACATGAGATGAGTGAACCAGGGTGTCAGTGCAGAGCAGCAGACCTTCCTCCAGCTTCCTCTGTCCACCGACAAGGGCTTCTCCAGCCCCAGGGCCATGCCCTGCACTAAGAGGACATTTCCTTGCTGACCACTGGGGTTTGAACCTGGGATCACGCCATGGCACGTGCTCCTGCATCTATTTCAATTCAGCTCTGCCACGGACCTTGTGTGCTCACAAGTCACAGCACGCAATGTTTGCAGGAGAGTTGACGCAGAAAGGTCCATGCCTGTGGCTGGAGCCTCTTCCATAGCCCATGCAACTGACAGTGCTCTGCCAGCAGTCAGGGACCCACTGAGTGGCTCTGGGCCCTCATAGCTGGCAGCAGCATGATGATTTCTGGTGTAAGCAGAGTCCAAGTGACTCTCCATTGTCAATATGTAAATACAACTTTGATTGCTGACAAGCTGAGAGACCCTGCACAATGCTTTTGTCTTTTGGATGGCAGCTGAACACCCATCAAAACCTCTCTTGATTGCTGCTTTGCCACGTAATACTGTTTTCCTCCTCTTTTCCCTGCACAACGTGCAGAGCTGACAGCATCCTGGATGTCACGTGTATCTGCACAGGAATGCACGTGCTCGAGCTGCGGCTCCTGTTCCCTTGGCAGGATGGGACCACATGGGATATTAGGCATTCAGCAGACACAGTGGTCGAGAATCCCCACCAGCCCACTCACTGTGCCAGTTCATGACAATCACGGGCATGTACCAGCCTAGTATCCCCTTCCCATCCAGCCAAGGCTGACCCTGACGTCCAAGGAATTGCCTCTTTGCAGGATGATTTGCAACAAGCACTGCACCTGAGAGCCTGGCTACAGACCCTGACTAGGGTATGTGTGCTCCCTCCACCCCAGGGCGAGCTGATCCCCTGTGATTTTTTCATGTTACCAAAATCCTTCTGGAAATCAATTAGAATTTCCACTCTTTTTTTCTTCCCCTGACCTCTACTTCTGACATGAGAAAGCTGCTCTGAGCATCACCTCCTTGCACTTGAAATCTGATCTCCAGCCTATTTGTTGCTAATAGATTTTCATTTATTAATATGCCAAGATTATTGAACCTTTTCCCTGGTATAGGAAAACCATATTGCTAAATTACTGAAGGTGTGTGTTTCCTGTCTGTACAAACTGAGAGGAGCCATTGGATCAAATCAGTTCTAAATGGGAAGCACTGAAGACTTTATGCTGAGAAAGTTGTGTTTGTTGCTGGGATTCACATATTGCTTGTGAGTGTCCCTGTCCTTCCTGTCTGATCATGACTTGTCCCTTATCTGGACTTTTTTAGAAAGAGGGTAAATGTTCTTTATCCTGGCAAGCACCTGGGGTTTGATTCTTTCCTAAATCTTCTTGGAAGGCCTGGAGCCTGATGGATGCTCCTACCTTTACAGGTGTATGATTTTTAGCTAGACTTCT
This sequence comes from Dromococcyx pavoninus, assembly GCA_033558185.1. Taxonomy (NCBI): domain Eukaryota; kingdom Metazoa; phylum Chordata; class Aves; order Cuculiformes; family Neomorphidae; genus Dromococcyx; species Dromococcyx pavoninus. The sequence goes on from JAUMJL010000250.1 coordinate 311,766, forward strand.
CATAGAGAAATGTTTCAGTCCCTGTTTTTCTCTTGAGCATCTCTAGGGGAGATTCATCATCCTGTGAAGCAGCAGTAGATGTGCAATATTTTCCAGGGTAAGTATGAGCAGGTGAGGACTATTAATTTTGAGTATTGCCTCCAGCCTGTCTTTTGCCTTCATGTGGAAGCACCTTACCTCTGTTTGACAAAGCTTTTGTCACAGGGAACAGTACAGACACAAATATAGCACATTGTTGGGGAAGGCAACCGAGCTCAGCCACAGTTTTGAGGGAGAACTGAGGTAGCTGCAGTCCAGGGAGTTCCAGGCTATCACCCCTGACCCAAGGGCACATGCAGGTGAGAATGCAGCACCGGTGAATGCTGCTCCAGGGCTCCTCTGAGCAGCACGGTGTCATTCTGAGGGTGCATCACACTCTGAAGCCCCCTTTGCTGCCTGCCCCTTGATGAATGCCTCTTGTCAGCAGTGAGGCCAAACCAGAAGAGGGGAAGATGAGAGAGAGCTGAGTCACTGCCAATTCTCACGCTTGGCCTATTCTTTTGGCCAAAACAACTGATTTTATTTTCCATAACTGTCAGTCATGAAAAGCAGCTTTGTTTTTCTGTTTTAAATGAGGAAGGAAAAACAGCCTGAAAGCCTGCAACTGCCTATTAGTGATTAGGACTAATGGAGCTAGACTGTGCCTGTAGAACATTTGTTCCTCCTACACCATCAGTAACTCAGCTCCATACTGTGAGTTCAACAAATTACTCTTACAAAACTGCACTGCCAAGCCCAAGGTGTGTGTCCTTTCCCCACTCAGGCTGTAGCATCACTAGCATAAGGAAGGGATGCTTCCTCAGTGAGTTTGTAGATTAAGTTTGTGTAGGGCACTGCTTGCTTTTCAAGATTGCTCAGTGGTTTAATCAGCTCTTGAAATGGTTTGTATGAGCTTTTTATTAATGCTTTTTTAATTTTTCTATTTTATTTTTAGCAGAGGTAAGTATTCAGTCTCTCCAAAGCCAGCAATATCCGTCCTGGGCTGGAGAGGTTTATCCGTGAGGCACCGCTGGGCTCATATTGAGCAGCCGGTGCAGAGGGGATGTGAGGAGTCCCCCCCCTTTCACATTGAACATGTGGCACATCTGCTGAACTCCCAGACTGCCTGATAACTGGATAAGAAATGTCACCTTTATCTGCATCTCTATGCATTTCTCATCTGGCCAGACATTAATTGCACTGTGCTCACTTGCACAGCTGAGGAAGTTCTCATGTTTTCTCCCTTGTAGACAAGAAGTAAAGGAGGTCAAGGAGGTCTGAGGGACACCTGACTCTCCTCATGTTCATTTATAACTGACTCACAAGGGATTCTTTTCCTTTCTCAGTATTTCTTCTTCTTTTGATGACCAAAAGCCTGCTGTTACAGGACCCAGAAAATGTGAGGCAAAGGAGGTACAACTATGGCATCAAAAGAACAGCCTGAGAGGCACTGGACTGGTGTCTGGCATTGGGCATGTGTTTGGCCATCTTATACTTATTCGTATTATTGGCCTAACTGCATTTCATACAGATCAACCCCTCTCCATAGTTACCCCAGCTGGCAGCAAAGTATGTAACAGTCTGACAGCATCTTTTTTAGTCATAGAGCTTGTATTTCTTGGGATTACCCAAACTTGGGCTTTCTACACAGTCCATTTAATCCAGCAGCTGGTTTCTGGGTCTCTGGGCCTGTCAGTGAGTTGCAGGGTTTGCCACAGCAGCTTGCAGTGGGCTGTCAGTGGGAGGCTTTGATGCTTCAGAAGGGTTTTTCTGATGAAAACCTTTTTCTCAGAGGTAAAAAGCTGGGCATGAGGTGACCCCCCTCAATCTTTTCACGCCTTGGGGCTGGAGGGCTGATGTTCCTTATAAAGGTTTCTCATTACTGACTTGGTTGTGCTTAATACCCTCAGTCACCCTGAACATCTCCTCTGCTGTGCATCTTCCTTGACAGGCCTGGCTCACTTGCACTTTTTTTTCATGTGAGAACTGTTCAGGACAAGGAGGTGATTTAGAAATCCCCTGAAATAGCACAGTGCAGCTCAGAGTGTGGAGGTGCTGTACACCAGTTAGCTTATCTCCCTCCCTTATGGGATGAGCTACAACACATTTATGCCTGCATCACTGCTTCTGCAGTACAGGGTTTATATTTCTTTTTGAGTGCCAGTTTTTGTGTGTAGACAAGGTGGAGGGCCTGACTCCAAAATGCTTCTGGCACTCAGTTAATTACACGATGTAGAAAGCATTTCCTCCTCCAGTTTCAATCCCTTCTGCACCCTTTGGTATTGTGTCCTGAGAGTTTAAAGGGTGCAGTGGCAGCTATTGCTCTGCTCCTGGTTCTTAATGAGGGTCAGAGGTTGCCAGCAAGGGCTGCCTTCAGTTACAGGGACCTGAGGCAGTGGCTACTGGGACAGAGGAGAGAAACTGCTGTAAACTGTTTCCACTGCCCAGGCTTCAGACCAAGAAAGCCAAGAGAGTTTAGTTGGAGAACAGAGAATGGTCAGAGACAGTGCAGGAACTCTCCAGACTCATCCTTATTTCCCTCCTCCCTGATGCTGTAGGGTTTCCCTGCAGGTCTCTCTCTTTCCCTCTTCTCCCCCTTTCCCTGTCAGGGACAGACTAAAACTTGTTTTTAACTTTTCGTAAGGGTAAAATTCAGCTCTTTTAATATCTGCTGAGATGCTCCATTGCAAACTGTTGGCCTGAAGCTGTGTCGAAGCAACTATACCTGCATGACAGGCATCATTTGGCAGCTAAAACCCTGCAGGTTGCCGTTGCTTAATTTTTTTAATAAGCTGCTTTCAGGCAGAAAAAGTGTGGCCTACCATTGCTGCATGACATCAGGAGCCCTCTGCTCTGCTCCTGGGCTTTCTTTTGATTCTTCTGGGCAAAACACTTCATCCTTTCAGACTCCCTTTACCCTCACACAATTCTCACCATTTCCATCAGTGCAACGAGTACCTAAGAATACTGATATTTTATTTTTTCAAGGACCCAATGTAAAACAGTTGAAAACCCTCATGAGTTAATGTACTTTTCACAGTCAGTCTCTCCTCCTGGGTGAGCTGGTATGTCCTAACTTTGTCTCACTGATGTCTACACCACCAAGGGTGGCTGCGGTGACACTACTGCTCCTGCGTGCATCTCCTGTTCTCCTCTACAGCTGTGGAACTGTAGCAGAACATTGACATTTTTTAAGGCATTTGAAAACCCAACCAAGCTTGTCGCTGCTGGACAAGAAGCCACACTCTTCTGCGAGAAATCATAAGACTCAGGAAACTTGCATGGAGATATTTATAGCATCGCTCTTTCCTGGGAGGGAGGAGATTTATTTTGAATATCAGAGAGCACAAACAGGCCAGCTCTGAAGGTGAAAAGGTATGAACTTCTATTCAGGGAACACTGCAGGACTGGAGTTGCATGAGAACGAAACTAGCAGAGGGTAGAGCCAGCACAGCCTCTTCCTTGTCTCACAATATCTGTGAGAACTCAGCGCTAGATTCTACTCACTTTATTCAGTGCCAAGACCTCACCTGAATTTAAGGAAGGTAGGGTCTTGTTTTGGGTTTCACCTCATTTTTATTGATTTAACTATGTCTGTGCTAGGCCCCAAATGTTCCTCAGGAGGAAATCTGAGTGGATTTAAGTGCTGATGCAAAATGACAGATCCACAACATGGAATTGGAATGAATATCCAGGATTGCAGTGGGATTTCACTCTGCATTTGTGACAGTGGATGAAATTACGTATTGAATGCTTTCTGCCTTTTCATTAGCTGTACTATTATTGACTTGGACCAAAGTAGCCCTTTAAGCAATGGCTACCGGCCATTTTCATAATTCCATCTTTTAATCATCTTCAGCTTCTAAATTCCTCCTTCAGAGGCTGAGGCTGCTGGACAGATTTCCAAGGAGCTGACAGAAGTGTTTTATAAAAGCAGCCCCTCTTTCCTGCTGGGGAATTACAACCCCATAAGTCTTCATTTTAGTTGGCATTCCAATTTGCAGCTTCAATACCACAAGAAATGCCTTGGTTTTCAGTTTAGTGGTGAAACTTGTGATACGGCAAGCATAACAGAAAAATGAAGATCTGTAAAGGCCTAGTTAAGCATTCCTTTGCTAATGTACATAGCCAGTCAGACAGGAAGAAAAACCTGTCTTCAGCTGAGATATTTAGATGTGTACTAAATGTCAACCATGAAAGCCATGGAAACATGACTGTGGTGTTTGATAGGGTGCAGATGGACAGACCAAAACCTTACACTCATATTAGAGCAGTTCCTGTCCCTCTGTCTAGTGGGCCATCTTCATACCCAAGAGGCTGTGCCAAGAAAGTTGCAGTCAACACAGCCATGGTTGCAAATGAATGACTACCTTCCTGGCCTGAGGAATTTGTTTTATTTTAGTCTCCTCTCCTCTTCAGTCCTCTGAAAGTTTCACAGGGAATGATATCTAAACTGAAAAAAAGAGATAAAAAACGTTTAATTGTGGGGGAAAATGAGCTCCTCTGTGCAAGATTTTCCTAAGAAGCCCAAGAGCTGGCCATCTGGGAGCTTTCTTCTCTATTGCTTAGTATAGGGTTGGTTTCTTACCTTGAGTAAGAATTGACAGGATTTCATTTGATCCACAAAACCTTCAACTCTCCTGCAACAGCCCTGGACTGCTCTAAGCCAGCTGGAGGCAGGGACATCCTACTGTTCTTTATCATTTTCTTCTCAGTCATTGGCAACTCAAACCCCTATAAGGGCTGACTTCATAGTGAAAGAGAGGGGTGCCTGGGAGGCAGTTGTGCCATGAATGGAGATTTATCATTCACCTTTTGTGTGACAGGGAGAACTCGAAGCATGGAAACATCCCCTTTCCTCTATCTCTTGAGTCTCTTTTTCAGACCTGCGGAAGTCTTTTCAGGAATCCTCTGCCTTTGGTAGTGGGACTTTGGGATTGTGTACAGGGATAGAACAGTTTTGACTTGCTGCTGGCTTTGCTTTTTGTTTCAAGGCTGTTGAACACAGGAACAGCACTAGTGCAGCTGGCCCTTGGAAAAATGATCCCTCTTGGGAGAGGTGTTTTTCCCAGCAGTTAAAGGGAGCTATAATGCTACTCTGATACGTTCTGCTTGGATGAGGGTAAGTTTTGTAATGCTGTAGCATTTTCCAAGCTCTTTATCTTTGGTCTGTTTGCCCTTAAAGTATGGATTGAAGAAATTAACTATTAAAACTGGGATAATATTTTAGTTTTCTTTTCTCTCCAATACCATGGGCTGAAGGAGGAAGGTGTGTTGTGAGATGGAACCCCAGGGCTGAAGCTAGTATCCAAGAACTAGCTCTTTGTGCTAGTCATTGCTTTCTTTGCTCTGCTTATCAAAACCTGGTGGTGCCTTTGCTGGTGCACCAAGGTGAATGTGTGAGGAGGCAAGCTGCCTTTTAAAAGTCTTCAGGCTCTTTGACACTGATGATTTACGTGTGTGTGCTCAGGTGCTAAATGACCTTCCTCTAGTGTCTGAATTTTGGTAAATGAATAACCATCTCTCACCTAGGCAGGGTGGCAGATTCTGTGCTGTGCTGGGAGCAATTATGAAACTCAGTCAGGCTTCTCCAGCATTAAGGTGACAAGAAAGCAGCCTTTACCTCTCTGGCAGCAGCCCTAGAACATGTCCTTTTCCTTCATGCCTGTTCTGAAAACCTACAGAGCTGATTTTTGGTGCTTTGCTTGTGTGCTGAGCCATCAGCCCCATTGCGCTCTCATCATTGTCATTTCCAGGCTGGAACTGAAACCATCCAGGTCTCCAGGCTCACCTCTCCATGAACTTTCAAGGAGCAGCAATCATTTGAAGCAATGGGACAGAGCAGAGTCTCTTAGACCTAAAAATGAGAGGAAGGTGCCCCTTGACAAGAGAATGCTGTGGCAAAGCTCATATCTACCCTAAGAAGTGGGAAAATTATGGCTTTGTTTTCAAGGCAACATCTTGATTTATGCATTCAGGGTTGAGCCTCCATCTCTGGGTGGCCACAGAGTCACTAAATTCAGTGCTATCTGTATATACACCTGTAAAATATGAATTTGCCTGCTGCCATAGTAGACTCAACAGGCAGAGTGGTCCATCTTTCCAGGAAAAGGCAGCATTGCCACAAGGTTGTAATTACGTGGGATTATCCCCATCTCTAGGTTCCTTGTGGGCTTCAGAGAAGCGCTAGCTGTCCCAACCCACTGGCCCTCTGCCATCTGGATCTGCTGAAGCGGTTTCCTCCAAGACAAAACAATTTTCTGCTATTGCATGCAGTCAATATGCCACTCAAGTGGACCAGCAGATGCCTCACACGCTCAGTGAGCTGCTGAATTTTCACTCATTTATTTGTGCTTATGTGAGCTCTGTCTGTAAGCAGAGGTAATACACCATGAGAGCCTTGCTGGTTGCTTGTCCTGAGGGTGGAGACTGCTTGGTATAATGATGAGGAAGAGCACCTCCCTTCCCAGTGCAAGTTACAGCCAGCCACAGGCCGTTGTGTGCTGCCTGGTTTGGAGAGATTTGGCATGAAATTAGTGCCACTAACACCTCAGCTGAGTTCTCAGAAGACTCGGAGTGGATGTGCCAAAGAAGGACAGGCCCTAAAGAGTTGCATGTGCTCTCATTCCTGAGATCAGTTGCCTTCATTCAGCACAGACTCAGAAAACTGAATGATCTCTCTGCAAACAGAAATTAACAGTTTCATACACTGGAAAACACACTCCTTAGTGACTTTGCACTCATACAAGTTTGAATTCAAACAGAATTGACTTTGCTGCTTCTGTGGGTTAGATGACTGTAAGTAAATTAGATTAGTCCCCCTTGTCATGTGAATGCTGTAAAAGGGAGTTTCACTGTGGAAGATGGACAGTGTTTGCTCTTGACGTGGCCAAAGTGAGACACTTACACTTAGGAGCCCAGGACAGCCTTGTGCCATAGAAGAGCCTCTCAGGCAGAGTTTAGGACTACAAAATCTCTGCCTGCCATAATTAACAAGTTGCTTAATTCTTCTTTGGGCAAAGAATAACCCGAATTGTGAGTTTGTGCAGAAAAAAAAAGCAAGTAGGTGGATTGAAAAAAATGAAGGTTCTATAATTAACTTCAATATCTATGCCATGATAGTTTGACATGACAATCTGAACATGTGCCTAATTTCACTGTGCTTTTTTCAGTCTCTCCTACCTGGTTATGTATAACAGTAAGCAATGGGCAGGTTCATGTCACACAGGAGATGCTTGAGGAAGTTCCTGTGAGGAAATGCCTGCGTGTCAGAGGGCTCAGTGACAGGCATTATATGTGCCATGGACTGCTTAGAGGATGTTCAGTGCCAGGCTGAGGTTACGAATGGAGTTCAGTCATACCCACAGCACTGACCTGTTCAGTCCTCATCAGGGATCATCTTTGACTTTCCTCCTGCTGATCCACACAATTGTGCCTTTCTCTTAACGCTGGATGTACTCGGACAGGAGTACCAGTCTGGGGAAAAAAAAACCCAACCAAGGGAAGCTTCTTTGCTCTGCCCTTCCAACTGCTGCTATTTTTTAATGCATATCTATATCCAAGCATCACAGCTTAACCTTAAATGCTTTTGAAGTTTAGAAGTGGTCAGATAACATTTACTTTTCAGTTTTGTTTGCTTTCCTGGCTAAGACTGTGAGCATGGCTGCCACGTTCACACAAGAGGGGTTTCACTCATGGCATGTCTAGCCAGGAACACACACAGTAGTGCCAGAGGAAAGCCCAGCTGTGCGAGGCTGCCAGTCTTCATTTGCAAAGAGAGGGTTCAGAGGGTTCAGAATGATGTCCAGGTCTCTTATGCTTTTCCAAACCATGATTTAAATATTCTGACAATTATCCATCACTAAACAAATGACCTTGCAGGGTCAGAAAGCCAATTAGTTCAGCATTATGTTGCTTTTCAGTGAATAATCCTCATTTTTGTACGTATTTAGGACATGTAAATTCTCACCCTTCTTTGAAGCACCCTGAAGCTCATACAGACTCATCAACAACTCGTGTGTCAAGAATGAGAGTCGTGATTATCTGCCATTGAAGTTGTCCAAAATTCTCCTGCTTTGAACATGAGCTCTTCTTCAAACAGCAGATTGTGTTTTGACCTTATCACTAACTCTCTTTAATCTTAAAAAATTCTCTAAAATCATCTTACTTCTATTTGTGGAGCTATTGATCATCTGCCAGCTCTCTGCCTGCTCTGTCCACAGCAAGTTCCCAGCTGGCAGCTGCCACTTAGAGATCTCCCCACTGTCCTCTCACCATGACCAACAGCGCCATCGCCACCTTCCCAAGTACTTGTGTCTTGGGACTTCTGTGTGATTGAGATTCTGCCAGGAAACCAATGTGAAGCATGGCAGTGAGGAGATCACTAGGACCAAGAGAGAGCGTGAAACTGCCTGAGCAAACTTGGATAAGGGAGAGGGAAGGAGCTCTGTGAAGGCCAGAGCAGAAGACACCAGCAGCACCCACAGCCATGTTGACAGCCAGCTGAACATGAGCCAGCAGTGTGCCCAGGTGGCCAAGAGAGCCAATGGCATCTTGGCCTGTATCAGAAACAACATGGCCAGCAGGACCTGGGAGGTGATTGTGCCCTTGTACTCGGCACTTGTGAGGCCACACCTCGAGTACTGTGTTCTGTTCTGGGCCCCTCACTACAAGAAGGACATTGAGATGCTGGAGCGTGTGCAAAGAAGGGTAACGAGGCTGTTGAGGGGGCTGGAGAATAAGCCCTACGAGGAGAGACTGAGGGAACTGGGGTTGTTTAGCTTGGAGAAGAGGAGGCTGAGGGGAGACCTCATCACTGTTTACAATTACCTGACAGAAGGTTGTTACGGGGTGGTTGCTGCTCTCTTCTCGCAAGTGACGAGCGACGGGACGAGAGGGAACGGCCGCAAGTTGCGCCAGGGCAGGTTTAGTCTGGACATTAGGAGGAATTTCTTCACTGAGGGAGTGGTCAGGGATTGGAACAGATTGCCCAGGGAGATGGTGGAGTCTCCATCTCTGGAGGTGTTTAAAAGACGGGTAGATGAGTTTCTTAGGGCTATGGTTTAGTAGGGAGACAGGCACGGTTGGACTCGATGATCTCAGAGGTCTCTTCCAACCTTATGATTCTATGATTCTATGACTTCCTATTTGCAGTTGCACCTTAGCTGGGAGAGGGCATAGAAGAGTGAATGCAGTCTGTGTTTGTGTATGCGTGCTGGGGAAATAGGGAAACACACTCAAGACCTTCTGCAAAGCCCATTTCCTTTGGGCTCCCAGTCAGAGACAGGGAAAAGCCTTTCTGCTGGGTGCAGTGCCCCAGGGGCTTCACCTCCGTAGGCCCTGAGACTGCACAAACTGTTTTAAGAAGGTGCTGGAGCCAGAATGAAATTCTAATTTCCTTCTTCACAACCCTGTGAAGTGACTCACCCTCTTTGGGAGCTGTTCCCGAGGGCAGGAGTGGGAGCGAGGTGTCAGAAACTGAACTAAAACAAAAGTTAGGTTCAGACCCAAGGAAATTTTCTGCTGCAGCTGTGGGTGGATAATGACACAGCCTCCACAGACACAAGGCAGAGCAGCAGGGTGAATACAGGCAAGAACTATTTAAAACTGAAAGGCTGTGCTTTGGATTTTTATGTGAAAGACCTAATTATGGGGACTTAAAATCCTGTCAGAGCTGCTACTCCAGATGATTGAGTGCAGGGTTACTCACACCATGGAGGAACATTCCCAGGTTGTTTCAGACAAAGTGTTTGAGAACCTATTTCTTTATCCCTTTTCACACAGTAAAAGCTTTCTTATGCCAACAGCTCACAAAGAGCAAGGCTACTGTGCTAGAAATAACTGCTTTGCAGAAACTGATCACTCTACTTGGTTGAAAGGTTTTGGTCTGAGTCTTTTGATATTGCATGAGGCAGGCAATGCAGGACAGAGACAACTCCCACGGCACAGTTGGTTCTAACTCCAGGAAGAAATGGAAGTTATATCTGCTGACTTTTAGGGTGGATTTGATTCAAGCCTTTTAACTCCCTTCAGCAATAGTAGGAGTGTGTTGTAGTATTAATAAGCTCTTACTCTGGCAGATTTCAAGCTCTTGGGGGTTATTAGGACAGAAATTCAATAAATACTGCTCTGTGTCCTGCTTTGGCTATGCCAGGAGAATAGGATACTGTCACTGTTTGCTGTAGAAAAATATCAGTGCTATTTAGAACAGTTGTGTCCTTGTTTCAAACAGTTACTGGCATTATAAAACTGATATCTGCCTACACGGTGCAGCAGGCTCCCTTTTTTAAAGAACTTCCCCTTCTTTTTTTTGTTGCTTATCCCACAACAAAATACTCTCCCTCCCCAGAAGCACAGACAAGAAACCTTCTTGTGAGTCATCAAGACAGCTCCCACGTGGCATATGCTCCCTTTCCCATACTGTCAGCTGTAGGGTTTAGGTAAGGCCACACATGAGCTCTGCTTTTAGCAGAGCAGAGGATCACACACACATCCAGTGCAGATCACTGCTGTTTTTCACTCCCAATCACTCTTAGCTGTCCAGCTCTAACGCTGTCTGCTCAGGATGCTGTGCTCAGCATAGCCTCAGAGATGGATGTAGACAGGCACAGCCCCAGCAGTGCAACCCCCTGTGAGTGGGATTAATCATAATTAATACTGACATGGAATTAAGCATGTCTGAAGTCTCCCGTTTATGTCCAGAGATCTATGTCTGTACAGGTAAGCAACAAACTACCCCCCATTTTTTCTTGCTGCAAAGATAATTTTGTTTTATCGTTCTCCCGATTTACATGGAAAATAACTCAGTATTACCCTTTTTACATTACAGAAATGTCCAATTTTTAACCCTGTAAGCTTCCCCTTTATTAGACAATACCAACCTTGGTTCTTCAGCCCTTGCCTGTAGGTAATACTTTTGAGTCGTTTCGTCATTCTGGCTGCCACACTTTAGTCTCTGCAGTTCATCTATGTTGTTTCTAATTGAGCCACAGTGGTCTAGTTGGGGATTTTCCAGCATGGGCCAAAACAGAATAGTTATCTCCTGTCTCACAGAGAGCCTCATAGTGGTGATGTGTCTTTATTTTCTGATTCATTATAACACCAGTCCCTCTTTTATTGCACTGCTGCCAACCTACACATCCCTCATTTGCGTCCATGCCTCTGGCTCATCCTTCTTGACTTAGTATTTTGTATGTGTATTTACTGAATTAAATTTTCGGGAGTTTAGTTAATTTCCAATTTTTTTAAAGCTTTTTGATCTCTAAACTTGTCTACTGGGATGTTTTGCTTGCTTCCCAGCACATTTTTAAAGTGTACTATCTTGTTCATCATCCAAACTGTTCATGGAAATATGGAGTAATACTGGATCCAAAGCATAGTGCCACAGCACACATTTTAAATGTCTTCTAAGTTTGGTATATCAGCTGATCATAAAAGACCTTTAAGGGCAGCTACATGACATTCCCTGTTGTATAAATTAAAACCAAACATTTTTGTAGATGTGTTCTTTGTTTATGGTACAGATGAGGGCTCCTAGGTTTTTTCTTCAGCTGTCAGCATTAGTGGCAATCACAGAAATGATGGCAGTAGCTGACTGGGCAAGGTTTGTCATGCAGAGATTTCCTCATGTGATCCTGAAATACATCTCACAATGTATATGGCACCCTCTGGAAAAGCTTGGCTGGCATTTTTTTGTGCTCAGCCAAGCCAATTTTCAAATGCCAAGACTTAACAGATGCACAGAAGGACCAAGGAAAAGGACAAAAAGGAGTGATTTTTTTTTTAAGTGTCCTGAACTCACAAGCCAATGTGTTACCTTGCAAATGCTCATAATGCGTATTTGTTGCCTTTACATTTAAGCTTTGGGAAACCCTTCATGAATCAGGCTAGTGGACAACAGAAAAAATTCAGTGTATGTTAGCTCTGCTCTTATGTTAATGGGTGGAGGTTGAGCAGCAGAGAAAAAAGACTGCTTCTAACTTCTGTGCATTGGGTTGGGTGAAACTTATTGATGATAAAGACAAATCGACTGAACTGAGAGCAACTGAACACACTCAGTGCGCAGAACTTCCTGAGGAGTGGGATGGGATGGGCAGAGCACAGCACAAAGCCTGGAGCATCCTTTGTGGCTGTCAAGGGTCATACTGCATATTCCTCTAGTGGCAGGTGGTGTGTGGCTCTTTTGGGAGCCTCCAAGGGGATTTCTGTGACTGTTTCCCTTTGTGAGTGCAGTGAACTGGTTATCGAGGTTTGACGGTGCGAGAGTTACACTTTGGTTTTGTCCTGGCCACCTGTCCTGTTCCCTGTCCTGTTTTACAGCAGGGAGCTGCCATTTTGTTATACATTTTGAAATGCACATTTGTAACTCAAGCGCTTGCCACTGCTCATGTGCTCCCAAGCAGGACTTGAATTTCTGCTAATTTGCAAGTCAGTGCTTGATGAAAAACAGATTTGCAAAAGCTGTTTAGATCCTGCTGTGCTCAGGGGCACTGATCCCCATAATCTGGAGAAAAACCTTTCAGTCTCAATGTTGAGAGCTCATCCATTTGCCTCAATGCCTTTATATTTTTAAGTAGATTGTTAACTTTATCTTTAATTATGATCCCTAGTTCAATAAATTTGATATTAAAAGGGATTCTGAAAGAAAATTAATAGACAGATGATGCTTTTTCTATGAAATAGAGCAGCTCTGTCCATCTTGTGAAACCTGGGTTCTGGTCTAGTCCCAGAGTAATGAGACCCTCTGGGACAGGATGTAACTGTACATCCCTCCTTCTGGCACGCACTCTGGCCAGTGCCTCAGTTGAGTTCCTCGTGCAGCTCAGCCTGTGTTGCAGCCAGGTCTGGTCCCGTGGCTCCTTCCCTGGTCCACTGCCACGGTGAGATTTCCCGGGGGGAAGCAGGAGATTATGGGAGACGTGTGAGTGTCCTGAAGGGAAAGGTAAACTGCAGGAAGACAGTGGTTTTGCCATCAAGTAACGTGATGGGAACCTGAGCCGTGGCCAGAAGTCTTCAGCATTATTGCACGAGTTATAATTTTGCCCTGGCTTTATGCAAAGCATCTTATATTATGCAACATCTGGGGGTTACCTTTGTTTTTATTCATTTCTGTCATGTGAAAGCAGACTGACTGACATAAAATTAGTTCAAAGCTGAGCAAGTAACTTCTTCCCTGTGAACTTCTACTCAAATAGCAACAAGTTGTAATTTCTTACAGTAGAATTATAGTGCTGATTCTGTTGTATGTGGACTTTTATACCAGGCATATCTGATCTGTTCTGAACACCTTCTAGAAGTGAGTTGGGTTACAGTAAGTTCTCAGACTCAGACTCTGAGGTGTTTATGACAGTACCGGAAACAGCAGAAATCTGCAGCACAGCGTTTCTAAGCAAAACCCAAAGTACTCAGTTTGAATGGCGAAGAGTCCTATGCATGCTTCCCACAATAAACAGCCTTTGGACTGATATGTTAAAGGTAAATAGGCAGTAACAATAAATCAGGAAATTACAGGAAAAGAAATAGTAATTTCCAGTAAAAAAAAGGACAGATTTGGATCATCCGATTCAGTAAAGTCTGTTGAAAACTACAAAAGTGAAAATTGTTACTCAGCGTGATAATTCATCCTTTCTGCTCAGGATCTTCAGGCTCTTTCAAATGCTGATATGCCTCTGAAATAATTCCCTATCTAGGTTTGATGGTAATAAGAAATTCAGATTTGTGGGTAACTAGTCTGAAGTCAATGGTGATCTGCGCAAGAATAGAAAGATTTCTGCTTTTCAAAGGGATCTAAGACATATTTAAGGCTTTAAATTCAGGCAGGTTAAATGGATTCAAATGAGGAAGGGTCTGATGAAATGCACTGTAGGACACCTAAGGGCCAGCAAGATAAATTTCCAAGCTGTTAGGGTTTATTTCATAGTGCCCCTGGAGCACATGGACAACCTTTGCAGCTTGGGAAAGGACAGATGTAGCATCCATCTTTAAAAGCCGGGAAGGAAGAGACTCTGTGGATTTAGGACCACAAAGTCTGTGCTTCAGATACTGGGAAGCCTCTTCACAGCCCCAACACCAGGGCTCTGTACTTGTTCTACCACCCAACTCTCACCTTCCCCCTCACCGCAGCCAGAACACAGGTCCAAAATGGACTCCCACTCCCTAGGGCTCCCTCACAGAAGTGGCCAGGACTGAAAGCTGTTGGTGGCCCTCATCTTCCTTTGGTAGCCCCTTCACAGCTCTGCAGGACCAACCTACTCTAGCTGCTCCACTTACTTCAGCAAATCTCTCTGGCCTAAGGCAGATAGTGGGTGAATTGCCTGAGAGGAAAATGCAGGCCTCTTGTTACTGGGACTTCAGTGTAGTGTAGTTTCAGAGAGCTCAGTCCAGCCTGTTTGGATGGGGGAATAAGTCTGGACTTAAGTAAAGGCTGCACTCAGAAGACCCTTCACTGATTTGGAATAACTTCCAATCTGGAATTATTTTTTCCCCTTGGAAGTGGTGTTCTGACTGCTCTGCCCATTGCATCTCCTCAGCAATATTGCTGAAGTTTCTTTGTTTGTGACATGTTTCTTGCTGCAGATTTTTATTTGTCCCAGCTCTAGCACTGTGTTCAGAAAAAGGCATTCTCTCTGAGGACAGGATGCTGATGCAGATCAGGAGAGTGGCACATTGAATGGCAGCAGAAACTACAGTTTCTGATGCTGACACTGCTTCAGTGGTGTTTAGAATTGAGTGAAATCCCCATGGAAAGAAAAGGTATTCCTGAGTTTCTGCTAAAGGATGGGATATCTGTCCATGGCTGGAGGTGCAAACCACATTCCACCATGTCTCATCCTCCACAGGGCTAAGATTTGTGAAAGTGCAGGTCAGCTTGGCCCTGGTCAGTCACCTGCCACAGTTTAAAAAAAGTCCAGAAAAGTAGACCACAGCACTTATGCAAAGTGCTGTGTCTTGAACAATGTGCTAAAATATCTCAGCACAGAATGACCCAAAGGAAATGTTCTATCATAATAAAAAAGCCCAGCAAATGAGGCAGTGAAAATGGCTAGAAAGGAACAGGGAGCCAACTTACTGGACTGTTTTTTTCCAAAAGCTATTAACAACTCTCACTGCTCAAACTAGTGCAATGTGTCAAATGCTCAGCTACGTCCCCCTCCAAGTCTGCTGCCTTGGGAAAGAACTTGGATTCCATGGGAAACTCAAGGAAAATTTGGCGCTTTGCCTTCTGATTTCTGTCATCTGGCAAATTAACCATTTGCGGTTTTGTTTCAACATCATTTAGAGCTTCAAGAATTTGCATATGTTACGTGTCCCTCCCTGCTTTTTTTCTGTGTACCACAATGCAGCATCAATATTCAGACAGTAAATAGTCAGGGGCACCTGACTTGCAGGTAACACTGGGCAACTCCAGTAGACCTCTTCACGGAGTTGCTGCAGAATAAGGCACAGCCTAATCCTGAAGCACCACACTGCACTGGGGAAACTGCACAGGCACTGATTTTGGAAGAATCAAGGTGCCAACAGCACTCCAGAACAGCTCTGCTGCTCCACAGTAGAGTTTACAAAGGCCACATGGTCCTGGGGAAGAAATAAATTTTGTTGATTTTTTATGTCAGCTTTACATGGCTCTTCTCCACCTTTCCTTTCTTCTCAGGGAACTGAAGTAGCAATAGGTGAGTTTGAGATTCACAAACAGGGCTTGACTTCACTGAAGTCAATGGAGGGACCAATGGGATTTTGCGTAATTGTCTGCTGAATAATTTCTAGCTAAGCATGTAAAATAAATATTTTCAAACAACCTCTTTATGGCTGTTCTGGATCTAGACAGACATTTTTAGAAAGAAGAGACCAGAGACCTTTCAGTTTACAAATTAACTCCCCTGCTATCAGAGAAATCACTTTATAAGCTTTTGAAAGAATTCAGCTTGAAAGTCTGTTTTCAATGAAATGTTATTTTTTCCCTTTAGGAAAGAACCCAATCACTTCAGAGATAAGAAACCTTCTAATTTTCAGCCTAAGTATATGTTTGGACAGTCTGTACCTGTTTGTTCTCCTGCCAATGCAATGCTTTACTTGAAATGGATCCTTTCCTCTCCTCTGTTTGCTTCCCCCTTCTTCCCTGCTGTATTTATAGAAAGCAGTAACAGACCTTTTTAGCCTCTGTTTTCCTAGGCTCAGAAAGTCAAGCTCCGGATACCACTCATAATGCTATGCTTCCTTGATAGATCTGTTCAGAAAAAAACTTGCTACCAGGGCTACTTGCCTGTAGGATATGCATAACTATAATATTTGGGATAGAGGTAATTTAGTCCCTGATTCGAGTGTATTAAGACTCCTTGATCACTTTTAAGCTCAGATGCTGTCCCTTCCAGTCCTGTGCTTATTCCTATCTTACCTTAAATGCCACCTTACCTTGTCCACATGATGAACTATTGAAGCCTGGTTAAAATATGATAATGTATTATTTTTGCTTTCAGACTTTGCCTATGTTATCCTCACACTTTTTTGCCCTTTTGTCCTTTTTGTTTGTGACGTCTGGTCCATAACAGTGTGTGATGTTTTAGACTCTGCAAGTCACTTTTTTGCATTCCTGAGGTACTCCCTGCTTGTTCCTAGTATCCCTTGAAGACAACCCTCTTCTCAAAGTTGCCAGGCTGCTCTTCTGATGTTTTTGCAAACAGTTGAAGACCTGAGAATCTGAAAGATGCCCCTGTTCATTCAACAGTAAGATTAAATCACCGGAAAAGACTTGTGCTGTTGTTCCATCCCTCTCTAGTGCCTTTCTGCAAACCACAACATTTGCAAAAGTGGTGCAAGATCATGATGACATCATTCATCCTGTCCATCATCATCCTGTCTCCATTTGGCACCATGTTCCTCGTGTGCCAGCCCAAGGATATTTCTGTCTTGCCTTAGTGTAAGTGGCTTGTTTTTCTGTCATGTCACTCTCAGAGCAAGCTGGTTTTTTTCTGATGCAATGACATTTCTGAGTAGCAGGGGAGGATTTGGTGAGGAAAGTCACTTGCAACTTTTGTAAGCAATCACCGCCAAGTTTTCAGAGCTGTAGGAGAACCTCTTATATTTGTCACAGTGAGACATGAAATCTCTCTGATCTGCATGACAGAGCTTGATCACGACTTCTTTTATCCATGCCAGAGGGTAACTGAAGGCTGGGAGTTGTCTGTCCCATTTGGCATGGGCTCTTTGGGTCCTAAAGCAGCTGGCTCCTCTTCTTTTGCTTTTTTCTCTCTGCTTTGTCTGGAGCAAAAATGCAGTGTTTGTGTCTCCTTGCCATGAGGGTTGATTAGTTTCTTAAAGCATAACTGGTGGCAAAGTTCACTTTGTCTCATTAAGCATTTATCTGTCAAGTTGCAACTTACTCCTCATGACCATCCAGGTATCTGTCAAATGTGAACCTCTATTGCTTTTACAGTCTGAGAACTAGAAGAGATACAAAATGAATGTGATTCCTTTCCCCCGATTTGAGATACCACCTTGGGTTTCCTCCTTTGCCGATGGGAGAAACGTGTTTCAGGGAAGAAGTCATGTGGCCCAGTTTAGATGTCTCCTTTAGGATGAGAAGAACAATTCTAAACAAGCCATGGAGGGATTCCTGTATGACTAAAATGAATGTGAGAGAGCTTCTCTACAGTGTTTTTACAGGATTAAGCAGATGGCACTGAAAAGGCAGGTTTGGGGCCTGATAGATTTCTCTCATTTTTTTGAGGGGAATTGAGCAGCTGAGCAGACTTACTTTGCTCAGTGAGCACGAGGGAGGTGTAACACTCACACTCTGCCTCCATTCTCTAGTTTCCCAGTTCAGTCCCTCTAGCAGAAGACCAAATTTGTTCTCTCTTACAGGACTCTCAGATCCTTAGTCCTGCCTCTGTGCCCCATTTCAGGTGCTCTGGCTGTTTTATTGGGCACTGCTGTTTTATTGCATGCAAAATTTTTAACTTAATTCTTGCAACATGCAGAATGTCCTGCAGTTCTACACACACAGGGGAGATCTGCCTTGAAGAAACGACTGGGATCTGAGCAGCCTCAGGTTTACTCGTTCTGCCTTTCCCTCCAGTGGTGGCAGATCCTTCCTATGAAAGTGTGAACACGGGTATTAGTGACTGGTACAAGTTGTTTGCCATCCTTGCTAGAGTTGGTTCTAACACCAGAGACCCAGAGGTGTTGGCAGCTTAAAAGCTAACAATGTGGTCCTCACCCGTGCAAGTATTCTTCCCACCGGCAGTGCAGCTGCCTGTTCCCTCAACCCAGCCCTTGAAAAGGGATATTTTTCCAATGGCTTGCTTCAGGCCTGACTGGAACAAATGCTTCCCCTGCAATGAAAGTACCCCTTGAGCAAAAGAGCTGTACTTGGCAACTCTCAATCCACTCTTCTGAGCTCTTATCCAGGGAAATGAGCAAATGGTTGTCTTGTAAGGCTTCTGGCAGGGTCCCAGAAGGATTGACCAGGCTGAGGTGAAAATGCCCCCACAACTTCTGGACAGTAGGATCATTCTGCATGAGCAGCCTCTACAACCTGTTCCCTGTGGAAGGGGAACATTGTGCTAATGTCACTGGCTGTGTTCTGCCAATCCACAGGGAGAACCAGGGCTGGACATAGCAGTAAGGCTGTTTAGCAGCTCGAGGAACCCAGAAACCATTGTGTGTGTTAGGCTTAGTGGGATCAACAGCTTATGTTGGAAGTGAATGCCTAGTACAAAGGGTACAAATCAGGACCTCACAGAAGGGACAGCTAAGGCAGCATTTCTTCGGGTTTAAGATGAATAGAATCTACCTGCACCACACAACATTGTGCAGAGCCCACAGACTCTTTCTGCAAGTAAGAGTAGACCAGCAGCATCACTAGCTGAACACCAACCAACCAGCCTAGCTCCTGAAGGAACTCTTACACAGCACCTCTAGACAGTAGATCCTATGTATTTCTTGATGTAGCAAAATGGTTTGTTCTGTACTCAGCCTGTGATGCCTTTCAGGTGATACCATAGCCTCGGGCAGACAGGGCTGACCCTTGTAATGATGTGGCTGAAGGGTGTTTTAAGGTTACTGCCCCAAGACCATTTCCTGTTGATGCAGCTTGATTGAGAACTTTTGGGTTTCTACCTCCTCAGATCTTCAGGAGTTATTTCATGTGTACATCCTCTTTAGCCTAGTCCTATCAAACGATTTCTGTCAGCCTAAATGTTTTTGATCTATTTATTTTTAAACACACATCCTTCTGATAGAACCGAGGAAGACGTGGTGTGCACAGTGGTCTTGGCAGATCACAGGGGCAGAAACCTCTTAAACCTCAGAATTTCTGCCCATAGTCTTTGGTTTCCCCTTGAGAAAATAGGGATTGTAAACTTCCTCTTTGTCTTGATTGGTACCTTCTCCTGGAAAGCTGCTTCCTGTTTCCCTTCTCCTTGGCAGACACAAGTATCATTCATGTGAGCCACCTGCAGACCCTTCAAGTCATGGACAGACTGCTGGGGCCCCAAGTCTGGACTTTATTTTTTATTCTCCTATAGTTTAGTTATAGGAGCTCAGGAAATCAACAGCCTGAGATTACTCTTGAAAAGGAGTTGTTCACCCATTTGCAGCAGTGCCTGCTCTGTCTGGCCAGAAGGGGAAGGACCATGCACATCCCCTTGTGTCCCCAGGTCCTTTCCATTGGTGCCTGGCAGAGTTTCCCTGGACACAGTCAAGCCTTCTATGGTGAATTTTACATTCTTGCATAGACTGCTGCATCTTTATTGTGCAAATTGATTGGTTTTAATAACCCCTTCTGTGACCTGGTCTCATTTATCAAAATCTTTTTGTAGAAAACCTCAGCAAATTGAAAAACAGCAAGCTGTTATTTGAAGTCAATAACTTAAAAGCCCTATCCTATTCCCGTGCCGCATCTTAGCTCTCTTCCCCACTCCTGGGAGTGAATGGTAGCTAGACCCTTTTTCAGTCATGAAGCAGTGTTTCTGACATAGTGTATGTTGGAGAAGCACTTGCATCATCACATTTGGTTAGTTTTGGCCTGAGCTTCCCAAGTTTTCCTGGTTTTGTGGCTTTTATGGGCAGTTTGTCTTAGGAGAGTTTTTGTTGATACAGCTCTTTCACAGGCTGTCCTTGAAGGCATTCCCAATAGCAGGATCACACTGTAACCATCATCGAAGTTTCTGATACTCCAGAGAATAGTTTATAGAAAATGTATCATATTTGTTTACCACAGAGTTGCTCCTTGTCCTCATTGTGTGTTAACATCACATATGCTACAGGTTCTTACAGGTGTTTGTTGAACAGTGGTTAAAAGTCAGACATGTGGACTTTGTGCTCGCTTCCACAAAACACTAGATACTTCTGACTTTCTTCAGAAATGTTGGAACTCTTTCTGAATGAAGTTGTGGGAAGATTTTTGTGTAATATATAAATACAGAGAAGAGCAGGGACACTCAGACTGGCTATGCCTGGATAGAGAAAATCCCTACTTTTTAAGTGACCCAAATAACCAGGCAGGATCCTAATTTCATCTCTTTTGCAGCTGTAACCTAATCTGAAATCTTTGTGTTGCATTAGCAGTTTCTTAAGTCACACAATTGCAGCTCCTGAACAAGTTATTTTATGAGCTAGCTGAGAAGGAGCATAGAGATCCTTGAGGGACCACTAAATACAAAGCATATAAGCTGCGGCATTAATGCAAACAGTTAATCCAAAGAGTTACTAATTAAATGTCCAAATGATTTACGGGCTATGAGAGACAACTCAGGCAGGATTCATGAATTTTAAGGCAAAAATAAAACCAGAAAGGAGAAAATGGAGAAAGATATACATTTTTATTTCTTCTTGACAAAAAATCATTAAATTAGATCTATAAACAAATGTACATGAAGGCATCAGTTCTTCTAACAGATAAATGACTAAATATGCTCTGCTCTGGCTTGATATTGTAGGAACAAAGGAATATCTACACAAAGATATTTCAGAACCCTGGGAAAGTAGAAACTTGACTTCAAACTATCCTTCCAGGATAGATGTTTCCTGATCCTTGTAGATATAGGAAGAACATCTTCCCTCTCATACCATGGAGAAGGTGCCTGGATTGTACTGGTGTTGTCTTCCTGAAACAGCATCAGGTTGAAGGGCCTGCTAGCTGCCTAAACCATGTTTAATCTTTAGAATGCTGTGCAAATCTGGTGAGTGTGCCTTGTTATAGTTCAGTCCTGTCAACACAGCTTGGAAGTGACTGACCTTTTCAGCCCCTTTGCGTAAGGAGTGAAGGATCATAACGAGGCATGCTGAAAACTGCTGAGTAATGGGGAACAGACATGGTGGTGTCACTCTTCCTACAACACTTCAGTTTTCTTATATGAATTCTGCACCATCAGGGTTTGAGAGATGGTAAATCAAACTAAAAGGAGCAGAGATGGGAAACATCATTTTACACATCTTTTCAAGGAATATCCAGAAGGGTCAGAGTAATACAGAGACATGTTTACTTGTGCAGCATTAGCCCATTTCCTTCTGTTACTTGCACAACACAAGTATATCTTCCTCTATTTTCCACAGTAAGTGACAGTTCTATTCACTTCCCAATGACTGACACAAGGCATGATGTTGACCCACTTCTGCATGTAATATGAACCAAATGTAGAACCACTGTTGCTGAAGTAATCACATAAGAAACGTTGGAACATTTAGGTGTGTTGGTGAGATAGTAAATGATATTGTGAACACAGCTGCTGCACAAGTTTCTGAATTGTTCTGGGAGCGAGATCAGAAACGCTGGGCCTGCAAATGAGAAGCTGCTGCCTCCTGATGTATCTCTGGGAAGAAGTCAGGTACATCTGACAACATAATGCATCTCCATTGGGAAATTCAAGCACCTCACAATCCTTGTTCTTTACCCAGCAATTACAAGGTGAGACTGGTACAGTGAAACTGGGAACAGATCTCCGTGTTTTGAAAATTATGTTGAATATCTGTAGAAGGTGCAGAGGAATCATTTGAGGTACAGAAATCAGTCAAGATTTTAAGGAGTTAAATTTCTGTTTTACAGAGAAAAATATTGAGGTCAATACTCTAAGCTTAATGAAAGAAAAGATACCATATAAGTATAAGCCAAATTATCTAGCAGGAAAGACAGAACAAGAGCCAAGAGCTGTATTGCTAATGCTAATGAAATTCTAGTTATAGAGCAACTTTTTATAAGATAGGGTGAAGAAAGATCGATGCTGACTATCAATGGGTGCATTAGATGGCTTTTCTTGATTTCTGCAAGAATAAAGTCTTTCTGGAAGACGCACTTCGTCGAGCACAGGCTTGTAGTCCTTGTATGAAAATGACTGTTAAGTGTAAAAGTCTGGGGTATTCCAGTTGTCAAAATGAATGTTCAGAGAGTCCTTTCTGTATTAAATTTAGTGTATAATCAGAGATGAATCTATCTAACATTATTTATGAGCTCTGGGTTAATGACATAGATGTGCAACAGTGTGTATCAATGCAGAGCTTATACTTGGAAAGGTCAGATCCATTTGTAGTGCCTGATGATAAACTCCATTAAGTGTGTCAGCTTTAAGTTTTCCCCTTATCTAAAGGCTATCCCTTTTTCCTTATCCCTTTTACTTATTCTCACATAGGGAAGAAGATGCTTCAGGTTAACAGAAGGGAGCCTTCAATGAACAGACTGCTTGTGGGTACCATAGTTAGTATTTTTAGAAAGAAAGGCTGAGAAATATTTAGATATGATGCTGCAAATAAGAGTGGATGGGATTGTGAAAATAATCAAGCAGTTATATACAGCCCTCAATTCTAGTTTGCATTTTCACAGAAGCATTAGAATGCTGGTTGTAAGGGACCTCTGAAGGTCTCTAGTCCATCCTCAAGCTGAAGGCAGGGCTATTGCCAGCATTAGACGAAGCCATGGCTAATCTAATTTACACTTCATCTTTAAGGATGAAGACTCCAACACACCTCTATATGGGAAAAATCTATTGTTCCAGGGTGGTATTTTCTCCTGCTTAAGAAGTTTCCTAGGGCCCAATCTGATCCTCCCAAGGTGCAACTTCTGATCATTGCCATGCTGAATATCAGTATACCACAGGCTCCTTTTTTAACTTAGTCATAGGGGATTTTTGAGTTAATCTATTCTTGCTTTCTTGATCAGCAAAGGTGAGCATGTGTCTTTTTCTTTGCACTATTACTGGAGATTTTATAACCTTCCCATATT
This sequence comes from Dromococcyx pavoninus, assembly GCA_033558185.1. NCBI lineage: Eukaryota > Metazoa > Chordata > Aves > Cuculiformes > Neomorphidae > Dromococcyx > Dromococcyx pavoninus. The sequence goes on from JAUMJL010000250.1 coordinate 334,993, forward strand.
AAATCATAATAGACTTGAAATTCTAGCTGTTATGCCCATGCCATGGGACAAAATTGCATCTGTTCATGCCTATGTTGATTTCAGGAATCGGGTCCTCCTCAGCATTCCAGCACAGTTACAGAGGAGGACCCTTAAGGTAAAATAGGGAGTGAAAGTACGACTGGATTTGTGGTTGACAGCATCCACTAAGCCACCAGATGAGATGGTCTTGTAGAATGGGACACACCCACTGTAAGTGTGCAAGCCACAGTTCATACAACAAATGTAGCACTGGGAGCAGATGGGACTTCTCTGTGGGTAGACTTTGGTGTCCTGTTTTACAGTTCTGGTCTTGGAGGGTTTGAGAGTCCTGCCTTGGAGCCTTGCCTACTGTGGGGATGGTGAAAATTGATCTGCTGTGTGGACGTTGAGAAGAAAGAGAGGCAAGAGGAGACAAGAAACAGCTGCAGCCTTCCCTTTGTCAAACTAGTCATGATTTTGCTGCATTGGCTGAAAACCTTAAAGACACTCATGGCCTATTCTTGGCTCCATGTCCGGTGACTGTGTCATACTGGCCTAAGATATGAGCTCCTTAACACCTTATCAGGCTGACACAGCGAAGCTGCTCACCAAGAGTGCACCAAGAGTTACACCAGTCAGTGTGTATTGGCATGGTGTCAGGTTTGGAGTGGGGGTTCTTCACAGTTCTATTACCATTAGTATTTCTGCATAATCTGCAGCTGGGAACCATGTTACTGAGTCTCATAAGGTAACCCAGTGAGGGAGAACAGTAAGCGAAAGTGTGGGGGTGTATTTCTGAGATTTTCTGAGATATCAGTGTGAGGTGGTTAGCTTCATTTTGATTTCTGCATGCAGGGAAATATAGGGCTGGGGTTTGGGTTTTTGGTTTCTTTTTTTTTGTCTGGGTTTTCTGGCATGTTGAAAAATTCAGTTTCGAAAAGACAGAGGTGGAAGCAGCATATCAAAGATAAAATGATTTGTGCTGAAGACTGTAATCACTTAAATGAAGGATAAATTTCATAGCCTGAGTGACACCATCACTTAGTGTTAGAAATGGAGGAAGAACATGTCCTTTGAAAAAAGTTATTTTAAATTTTTAAAGGAATTTTTTTCTTTTAACACAACATATTACTTAAGCTGAAAATTAGATACATTATTTTCTTGGACTGTTCTGCTGGGGTGGGTGTATAGGAAGGATGGGGTTACACGACAGAAACCCCCACTTCCAACTCTATGTATGAGAACTTTGAATGGAATTATTCAGATGGTGAGAGTTAACCTAATTTATATAGTTCTTAGATAGAACAGAAAACTGGACAAATGCTGTTAAAAGATGAAAATAAACATGTTTGAACTTCTGAACATGTTTGCCCTGACTTACCTTTGTGCTTGTCACCTGCAAAATCTTTGCAACCAATTAATGAGCAGGACTTTGATGAAAGAACAATCTCTAGCTCTGTGCTGCAGAACAGTTATGGAAATCATATTTAAAGTTGGATACATTAGAAAACTCGATTCTCTTCATTAAGTATCAGTCGTATTAAGAGTACCAGTGTGTCTGAAACAGGAAACCCTGCATGTTTGATCGGTATGATAAGAGCTAAGACACATTGTGTAGCGTGCTTGGCAAGAGAGGAAGCTGTTGGGCCACAAGTGGAGAACGTGTGGTCCATCACAGGCAACAACTCAAATAAGAAAAGAATTCATGAAGATTATAACCTCTTCATTCTAAGCAGGAAAAAAAGTAGAAAGCTGCTGATTATTCCCATCCAAATTGGAATGCAGATAGGAGTGCATACTTCCCATTTCGCTGAGCAACTTCCATGTGTTTATGAACTTAAACTGCATTGCAAGTCTACACAACTTAAAAAAGCCTGGAAATCAGACATCAATCAGGCAGACTTCCCTAAAAGGGAGCTGTAGCAGCAAAGCCTGTTGCTCAGCTCTTACTACTTGGGGCACAGGAAAGTTTCTCCTTGGCTCACTCAGCAGCATTGGTGGTTCAGGCCTGGCCAGGGATGGTTTGAGGAATGTGTGTACAGCAAACGTGGCCACCACATGGAGGAAATGCTGGAAATTGGCTAATTCTCTTTCAGTGCCCAGTTTCCTTCTATAACACATGGCATGAGCACCTGTGTAAAGCAAAAGCAAATTACATTAAGACTTCCTACTGCCTCCAGACAAACCTTAGGAAAACACTCCACCTCCCAAACAAGTCTGCAGGCATAAACTGCGTCTTTGTGTGGTCGCTGCCATCAGGCATGCCTGGCAAGGCCCTGTGGCTACTTCTTTGAGGGAAGAAGGCTGATTTGCTAGGGAAACGCCTTAATAAAAATCTCAAGCAGAGAAGCTGTGAGCAGAACAGGCTTTACTTGGGCAAATTTTGCTTGATGTATTTCCAAACAACACAAATTTCTGATGACTGATGAGGGTATTGGAAAAAACAAAACAGATGCAAAAAAACAGCTTTTGTCCTTCTTCCCTCAACTAACCTTAAAATCAAACACCTACCACGACCCCTTCACAGCCTCAACTTCCTTGACTTTCACCCCATGTTACAGTTAACCTGTCCCAATTTATCTGATGGCATAAGAACCTGGGGCCATGTGTGAAACCATTATTTGCTGCTGCTTTTTGCTTATTCATTTATTCTGCCACCATTTGCTTCTTCAGAGTTTTTTCTACTGCTCTTTGCTTCTAAGTAATTTTCATGGAACTGGTCGTTAGTGTTCCCACTATAGTGTGTGTCACCTATGGCCACGTTCCCTCAGGGGCCTTCCCACCCTGCTATAGTTCCCACATCAATGCAGTTTCTCACTGGTGTCTCCACATCAGCATGGGTGCTCATAGCCACAGCCCCTCGGCGTGCCCTTACTCCTTTTGACATGGGGACCTTTCCCCAGGTGTCCACCTCCAGCCCCCAGCAGCTCCCAAGTTCCATTCCTCACTAGGATGAGTTGTGTAAGAGAAGAACAAATTGTCTTTTGAGAAATCTTCTTTGTCGTGGAGGTGCTCCTGGGCTCTCTATGCAGGATCTGGCTTTTCTTTTTCTGTACTCCAGAGAATGCTGTGCCCTGGGCTCAGTGTGTGCCTTCTGTGTGTCCTTCACTGCATATTCTATATTGAGGTATTTTTTTTCTTTTCATATATCTTTTAGTAGTGATATATGGTATCATTGAAAGTAGTCCTGAAGAGAAGAACTTGGAGGTTCTGGTGGATGAGAAGGTCAACATGACCCAGCAATGTGCCCTTGCAGTCCATAAAGCCAACCACATCTTGGACTACATCAGAATAAATGTGACCAGCAGGTCGAGGGAGATGATTCTGCCCCTCTATTCTGCTCTCGTGAGACCTCACCTGGAGTACTGGACTCTGTTCTGGAGTCCTCAGCACAGGAGGGACATAGATCTGTTGGAGCTAGTCCAGAGGAGGGCCACAAAGATGATCAGAGGGCTGGAGAACCTCTCCTATGAGGACAGGGTGAGAGAGTTGGGCTTGTTCAGCCTGGAGAAAAGAACGTTCCAGGCATAACTTACAGCAGCCTTCCATTACTCAAAAGGGGCCTACAGGAAAGCTGGGGAGGGGCTCTTTATCAGGAAGTGCAGTGATAGAATGAGGAGTTATGGTTTTAAGCTGAAAGAGGGGAGATTTAGATTAGATATCAAGAAGAAATGTTTTACTGTGAGAGTAATGAGGCACTGGCACAGGTTGACTAGAGAATTCATGGATTCCCCCTCCCTGGAAAAGTTCAAGGTCAGGTTGGATGGGGTCTTGAGCAGCCTGGTCTAGTGGGAGGTGTCTCTGCCCAAGGCATGAAGGTTGGAAGTAAATAATCTTTAAGGTCCCTTCCAACCCAAACCATTCTATGATTCTGTGATTCTATAATATTTGTAAATAAACACAAATAAGGGGCTTGGGAGACCCCACAAGAAAATTTGTTCACTTCAACGCAAGGCATAAGACAATGCATTTGATTGATAGAAGTATCTACACAATGTTTTAAAAAGACTGCTTACGAAAGGCACGTTACTTTTATTACTGCAATAAACTACTGAACTATAATATCTTCAGTTAGTAGTTGGAGTTGGGGGTAGATGAGGTAGTGTGTGGATTTAAAAATCAGTGTCTTATTGGACATTAAAGAAGACAGCATGCACTGACAGCAGGCATTTCTAGACAGTTGCGATCAGGCGATTGCTGTAGTGTTGCTGCTGCTTTTCCTGCTCAAATGGCCCAGAAGTAACACCATCTATAGCAAGATGTACACGCCCTGCTCAGAAATGGCTGATGAAACAGGATGATCTGGGGAACAAATTGTGTATGTGCAACACTTTTTTAAGAGCTGAGTTTCCACAATGAAGTCTCTGACATTTAGCATTTCTTTTGCTCCTGCCAGGGAACTTGTGAGACAGTAACAAGAAACTGCTTAGGGTTTTGTTGTGATAAAATGCTTACTTGATCATTGCTCTACTGTTAAATTTCCTTCATCCCTCTGCCTGCTGTGCAAACATTTCTTTCAACTTTTATGCAAAGACATAAAAATAAACAACAAAATGAGAAGTAAGTAATGTACAGGGACATCTTTTTTTTGGAAGTTGGTGTTGCAGTGTATGGAATGGGTGCGGTGACCTTGGAAATTAATTTAGGCCAGGCTTAGTGGCTGTCCAACTGAACTGTGAGGGAGAGGCTGCGGGTAGTGAGAAATGACAAGCCCTCAGCAGGCATGGTGTGAGTGGACTCTGTGGTAGAAGGAGGCCGGGGTTGCTTGAGGGGCAATCTTGTCTCCTCAGAACAAGTTTAGGACTCTCTCAGAGGGGTGTCTGAAATGCTTCACAGCATTTGATCTGTTCAGAGGTACATATTTAGTACCTCTCACAGACAGTGCTGGCTTGTTTCAAAGGTACTGAGTGCTCAGAAGCTCCCATAAAACCAGGCTATAAATTTGAATCCTCAGGCCAAACTTATGTTTAAATCACTCACATCTCAGGTAGAAAATGTTTCTCTTGTGCTGAACCTCTGCTGTATCCTACTTATGCTGCTCAAAATATGAGACATTTAAAATAGCTAAGGCTGGACTGTGTTGCTATCCTTAATGACAGCATTTTTGCTTCAGAATTGTTTTCTTTCTGCTATAATATTAGTGACTTCCTAGCAGTCAGATAGCAAGATAAAAATGGCCCAAAGCACTGGTTGTGTTTTGGGAATACATGGTCCATATACAGTTTAGACATAATGTATATTGGAGGTCTATGTATCCTTTGAAAGATACATAGACTCTGGAGGACTGGAGACATGAACTTTTTCAGTCAGGGCACTGCCTCACATCCATTTGTTGTTGATCAGTAATGCTTGTTTCCTCTCTCTGACGATGCAAGGATTGTGCTGCTGTTCGGACAAATCTCATTGTGTTTCTGAGTCCTGGACTTGGACTCCCAGGAACATGGAGCTTTATTGTCCCAGGCCTGCTGCTAATTTCAGTATACTTAGATACATGTGATGCCAAAAGTTAAATTAGCAGAGAAAGAGGAAGCTAAGAGAGGAACTGACTGCTTACTTCCAAACCTGAGGAGCATAAGAATGCAGAAAGGCATAAAGAGATGGAACCAGCTGGAGAACACCAGTTTCCAATTTTGAAAACTCATGGGTTATGGGTTGCAGTCCTCTTCGGTTGTGCCTCCTTCTCCGTTGTGAAGGCAGTTGCTCCGAGGATATCCTACAATTTCTCTGGAACATATTTGAGAGCTATTTCTGCAGAAAAAGGGAAGGCTTGTCAACGTTATGCTAAGACCCAAACACATCATTTGAAAACCTCATCACATTGAATTAGATCATCCTTTATGCTAATGCAGTAGTCTAAACACAGTACTGTATGCTGTGCCCTGGAAGTCAAGCAGCTGGATATCCACAATTTCCATGGAGAAATTATTGCAGAGGGTAATAAATCTCATAACTCAAAATTACTTTGCAAGAGCTCTGTCTTCTCTCTCCCAGCCTGTTTTTACCTATCTGCCCTGACCAGCATAAACAAACTCCTTCTCTATTTTGTATTTACAGTCAGTTGCTCAGAGATAGTTATCTTGGTCCCTTCTGCATGCAGACTGCCACTCAGCTGTGACATGGTCATGACTAAAAAAGACTTGTGATGGACTTCTGAAGAAGCTTCTGCAAAGTACATGAAAGCAGGTTATAGTCGTATCTTAAGATTAAGATCAATGGTTTCTCAACATTTCAAAGCATACTTATTAAAAGAATACACACATTGCTTTTCTAGGCTGGTTTGGGGGAATGGGATGTGATGCTTTTTCCCTTATCTGCCTGTATTTTTCTGCATAGACAGTGTGTCTGTCATCGTTCAGAAGAAAGTTGCAGGTTATTTAACGTACATCTAAAAAGTACAACACTCCTTTGTGATCAACTTGGATAACAGGCCATAATACTCAGGGTTACAGAGAGGTCAAAAGGAGAGCTGTTCAAAAAAGAGAGGTTTAATGTAATTTTAAACCATTAAGCTCACTGAAAGACCAAGAGGATCCCAGTCTACAGGACAATCGATTAAAGACCTCTGAATTGTAGCTCTGTTATAAAGGAGTTGAACTTTATCTGACCTTTCCACTAGGTGCTAAAATCAGTTAGATTGTTAAGTACATGCCCCTTTTTGCAGCTCTCATTGAGAAAAAGCTGAATTAAGGATGATCTCAGAGTGGATGGCATGGAGAATTTGGTACTCTTGACTGCTGCAAAGAAGAATTTTATGTTTTCCCTTGGAAAATCATATTGATATTATGAAAATAGAAGAAAAAAAGAAAAAAGGAAAAGAAAAAAGAAAAGGAAAAAAGAAAAAGAAGAGAACCTCATGCTACATAGAATATTAAAAATAAAAGCTCAGGCATATATGTAAATAAAATTAACCTTCAGAAACCACTAATATTGATATTTGCTAGAATATCTGCATTGAAATGTGAATCAGCTCTTTCAGCTACCTCCAGTTTAGTACATTTTGTGTAGCTATATCCTTATTAATTGTATTCTCTTCACATCCAAGGAAACCTGTGAGCACACACTCACATACACACATGCAAATGTGTAAAATCTTGCAGAAAATCTGGGTATATGGTAAAACTTATGAGGCCAGATAAATCTGTCTGAAAGCAAATACCACCAGTATGGAGGTTTATATCAGTACTAATCATCCCAGTTTCCCTTCATAGTCAATTGAGAGAAACGGACATTGCTGGAGTATGATTCATCTTCCATTAGGGTAAATGTCTGAAATGGGTCAGACAGCTATTTCTGTCATTATTTTCAAAGGCTACCTTTGCTGCCATGAACCTGTTCTTCTCTATTCAGCACTAGACCGCATCTAGAGTACTATGTCCTCTTTGGGGCTTCCTATTCCACAAATGCTTTGACGAACAAGAGTGGGTCCAGCAAAGGCCACCAAGATAATCAGGGGGTTGAACATAGGGCTGGGTCACAGGGCTTGGAGTATATGTTGGGTGGCTCAAAGAGACTGAAAAAAGTGGGTTTGTTCAGACATAAGAAGAGAAAGATAATGGGGGATCCTGCTAATTTCTTCAGTTGCCCATGGGAAGAGACAGAGAAGACATAGTCAGATTCTGTTTAGAGGTGCCCACTGAAATGATGAAAGGCAATAGACAAAAGCTGGAACATGAGAAATTCCGATTAGCCATAAGGGAATTTTATTTCACCCTGAGGTTAGTCAAATACTGACATGGATTTCTCAGAGAGTCTGGAGACCTCAGACCTCAACTGGACAAAACATCAAATGATATGTTCTAGGTTTGCTTTGCTTGAAACAGGCAGGTGGATGAGATCACCTGAAGATATCCTTTTTAAACTGTGTTTTCTATGAATCATACTATACAGACAAGGTTTTGGGATAAGGCTGATCCTCGGTAGACTCTAGGTTATCGCTTTCTCTTCCAAATTTGTGTTTTCTTCGCTTTCTTGAGCTTATACCCTTCAATTTCATTCAATCTAGTATCACATCAAGATTGTCTTTTTTTGTCTGTTTTTGGATGATGTATTCTCAAAGCTGTTTACATGCCTAAACATACCTCCTTTAAACATATCTAATTTGCACATCCAGTGAAGCTCCCCAGAGCTTCCTGTATATTCAAGGAAAGGCATCATGTGTATAGATCATGTGCTGATTCAGATTTTTAGATATCAATGTCACTCATCCTTCCCATCCTGAAACCGCCCTCCAAAACAGATGTTTAATTCAGATCATTCTAGTGATTTGGTTACAATGCAGCCTGAATTACATTGGCATAAGCAAGGAGGCTGTGATATATGGAGTGGGTGTAAGGGACATGGGGAAGCAAGACATGCTATTTTACCACCAATGCCAATGTTTCATGGTATTCAAACCTCTATTCTGATCTCCTCATTTGGAAACAACGATTCATTTACCCTTGATACTTCTGTCTAAAATGAAGCTACTAAAAGGAAGCCGTTGGACACAAAGTCCCAGCAAGCCTGACCATATTTGAGGTCTGAAGTGGAAAACCATGAGACTGCTGCATACACAGGGCTTTCCTGCCTCACTCTATTGGCCAAACAGGCCTCTCTTTCATGTTTGCTACCTAAACATGCCTACTTGCCATGACAATAAGTCAATACTCAAAGTATCTTAAAGCTCCTAAGGAAATGTCCCCTCTTTTTCATTCACCCTTTAAAAAAAAAAGTAGAAGATATTAATAAAGTCATAAGACTCCTTGACTGAATCTAGCTGTGAGGTCTAGAGGCTTACAGACAGGTTGGTTTTGAAGATGAGGGTAGTCTAAACATAGTTCTGCATTGTGGGACAAAACAAAACAGCAGTTCAAGTTTCAGTTCTATCACTTATTGTTCCTATTATGAGCCCCATGTGTTTAGTATTTTGCTTAAAGTCCAAATTTTTGTAGAGAAGAAATGAGTTGGACGCCTTGGTTTAGTTGTTCTAAGAAAAAAAAAGCTGTGCTTTCCCAATTATTGCAAAAAGATAACTTAAAGGTGATCAAAGAACTTAATTTCCACTAACTTCTCTGTCCTTGTTCTCTATTTCTTATCTTAATAGTTTTGATCTAACTTTGGAAATCTTTGTGCATCACCTTGATAAATGGCATGAGCAAACTTAGAAACCTCTAAAACCAAATGGCAAAACTTAAATAACCAAAAGGTATCTTTAAAAATATTAGAATTTTCAATGTTTTAGTTCTCTCTTCTTATAAGTTTCGTTTGAATAAGGATACGTTGTTTTTGAGGAGGACTGACTTGTGCTGGTTGTTTAGAGTCAATTCTCAAACAGCAGAGCTCTGAGCAAACTGTGTGTTAGTGGCACTTTCATTAGTGAATTTCACATTACCAGGGTTTTGTAATCTCTGTTTCATAAAGAGGACAGGAAAACCAAAACAAGTCCTGAAGCAACTGAAACAAGAAAAAAACAAATGACCCTCTTCAAAAGTGTTATTTCCTTGTCCTCCCAGGAACACTGAGTTAAAAGAACACAGCACAAAGTGAAGCAATAAGGACTTTAAACTGTGCATAGGGTGTCTCACTTTGTTTATGACAAGCAAAGAACATGATGAGATCTGCAGCCTCCCTTCTCTTCTTTTATCCGACAGGCACCTCCTGAAGCAGTGAGTCTGCCCGTTTCACAGTTTCAGTGCTTCTAAAGACATCATAGGGGTGCAGGGAAAACAACCTTTATATTGAACAACAGAAGGGCTATGAGGTTGGGCAGGATAACTTGAATTTGAGTGTGCTGCCATCCAAGGCAAGCTGCCACGGCTCAGTTGAAAGAAGGCCATTATCTGCTGGTGCTAGAACATTTCCTTCCAATACTTGGTCTGTGTTAGTCACCACGATAACTCTCTCTGTTGCTGCTCAGTCCTTTGGCCTTCTGGTGATAGCACTTGGTGTCATGCGAGAGACCTGCTGAGTCTGGGAATGCTGTGCTTTGACCTGGAATCAGCTACCTTTAGCCAGGTTACCTCAATGTCTAACTCGGATCTTCCTGTTCTCATTGACTCTCCTCCGCTGCATTGAATATCCCCCCTTCTGTAAGAAAATGAGGCAGTCAAGGGGTTGTTCAAGCAAGGGCTTTGTTACTTGCAGAATTTCTCACAAAGAGTGAAGCAGCCACAACTTTGGTGGGTGATACTTTCATAGCAATAATAGTCAAACAGCCAAGCCCTCAAAATACCCTGTTGGAAAATTGCCTTTGGTGTGTAGTAGAAAAAGGTTTTTTGAAGAGAAGGTATTAAACATAGAGTTTATGCTTTGTGCCATGATCCTCTGTGTTGAAGTTCCAGCCTGGATTGCAGTTGCTGACACCTGCTGATGTTGGGAATTCTCATAAAATTTTCAGTCTGGCACTGAGTCGTATAAATAGTTGAATAAAAATTTGCATATACGTCCTGGTTACGTAAAATACACAAATTTAATCAGTTGTTCTTCAGCCTCTGCTTCTAGGAAGAAAGAGAAATAAATAACAGGCTTTCTGAATAGTCAAAATAGTAGGTCAAATTTGATCCGATGTGATCCTATCGTCTAACAGTGATAGGACCTGAGTCTCCTGTTTTAGAAACTCCAGGATTTAATGAGATGTTTGCTTAGCTGTTGTGGGAATGGTGCAGTGAGAGTTAAGAGTTGGAACACTTGATATGTAGCCATAAAACAAGACTATAGTTATCTGGAGCAAAGGAATTTGGTCTTTTACGGTGACTGGACAAAAAAATCTGCAAGTCAGAAATCATTTGCCAGCATATTGCTGTCTCTAAAGCTCACCTGGATCACTGGATTACAAGTTCACATCAAAACTTATCTTCAGAGCCTGGGCAGACGTCAAGGACATAATCAGAAGTACCTTATCCTCTCCCTATCACAAGCCTTAAGCAAGGGCTATGCATGCCCAGACGTAGAACTGGCATCTGACCACATGGTTGTTTTCTTCTTGGTGGAAGGGAATTATAAACGGCATAATGTTCATGGCATAATTGAGTGCTGTTGCCAATGACCTTGCAAGAGTCTACCGTGTGATTAAAGAAAAAAGTCTTGTTGTCTCCATGTCCTCCTAACAATTCAAACAATATTAACTTGATGAGCAAACTGCCCAATAAATTAAAAAAATTCTCTGTACTAAAGACAGTGAGAAGTTATGATGTTTCCTTGCACTGAGAGCCCATACAGATCTGATCCCATAGAAAGAAACCTGCTGCAGCTGTTCTGTTGGACTTGAGCGTGGTTTAGAGGTGGAGATAAGGAAACCTAGCAAGTTCTTCTGATGGGCACTGGTTTGTCAGGCTGCCCAGGTCACTGCTCCCATAAAAAGCTGTTTTGGGTTCCTGTGCTACTGAAGGTCAGAAATTTATGAGGGTTATTCCAATCCCCATCTAAAACCTGGTACTGGATTCCAGAGATCTTGATGGTAATTATCTGTTTTCTCACTTTCTAGCACAAACTAAAAAAATTGTCAACTGCAGCAGCAGTAACAAAACTTCACATCCCAGGAGTGGACTGTGTTGGTGTAGACTGACATGGACTCTGGCTTGCATGGATCCTGCTGAAATGAAAGACAAAGGGCAATCCATCCCTCCACTCTTCAGGATTTGTCCCTCTTTCCTTCTTTCAGCCCCATATCTCAAGCAGCATTTCACTCTGAAGACGTAAATCATTGCTTAAGCTGAGGTCAGCTGTGGCCTCCAGGGCTGGGTTTATGGACATTTGTGTGCAATTGCTTTAGAAAATTGGATGCATTTTTCTGAGCTGTTTTTAGTTGGAGACTGAGCAACTATTTATTACTTTGGAGAGATGTTGTACGTTATCCAGCTCTCAGGAAAAACTATTAGTTTTTGGTTGCCACATACTAAGAAAAAAGAAGAGTTCTTTCCCTCAGCAAACTGTGAACACTTAAATGGAATAGCTCTGGGTTTTTCAAGGGGAATGCTTGCTGGAGGAGAAGAACAGTCTTCTGGTTTCACTTAGCAAACTATGAGCTTTGTGCAATATTATGACCTCTGTTGAAAAAGATGGCTGATTAATTACAGTCTGTATTCAGGAACAGTTTTAGGGATTCAAAGCTTACTCATGTACAGTGTTAACCAGTGTTTGGAGAGCACCAGGTGATAATGTATCACTAACTGAAGAAATACAAATCCTAGGAAAAATATGATGTCTCTGAGCATTACAGATTTTACTGCCACCTGAAAGCAGATTGCCTGTCCTACTCTCTAAACTCTTAGGTAAGAGCCATAGCTTTGCTGATTGATCAGGATCTTGTTCCCATAGGATTTGAAGTAACAGAAAAAGTTCAAAAGCATTTGTTGGTTCCACTCCCTTTTCATCTGGATAAATGATTCTTTTGCTTCTCCTGTTGCCCCTCCAACAACCAACCTGAGAGAAGGAGTCTGTCTAAAGTTATAACTCTCCTGTTCTCTGCGAGAGCACAGAATGGATGGGAGAAGAGCAAACCCTCCCAGGCTGCTTCTTTTCTTGATGAACACACACTGGGGTACAGAAATTATTCAAGAATAGAGTAAAATTAATTGCTGGGCAACAATCAGGCAGACTTTGAGATGATGAAGACCCTTTTCTACTGTAGCCACTGCTTGGCTGGTATGGGCAAGGTTGAGATGTCCTTCAAGTCAGTGTCCAGCTTCTTACTGCCTAGTTCCTGGCTATCAAAGATATCTAGGCCATAGGAAACAGCAGACTCAGATTCTTTGGAGTTGGAGTTGTTGAACCTGGTCCTTAGCTGAAGTGCAATGCATCCTTCTCTCTGTGTGATACTCATTCCGCATACTGATAGTGACACCCATTCCTGATGTTGACAGTGACACCATAATAAATGAGGTTAGTGGAATATTTTGACGTTAATCTTTCTCTCTTATAAAAAATAAATGCTTTTATGTGAGCATGAACTCTTCAGAATTATGCTCATCTTTACATTTACATGGCTATCAGGTAGAATTAGACCTTGTAAAGCCAAGGATCTAGCACTGATGATGGTATGAAGGGCTGAGTAGGAAAAGCATAAAGCAGCTGATATCTGTTAGAAGGCAAAACATTAATGCTTAGAAACCTCATGAAACACGCAAGATCTCTATACAGTCAAGGACAATGAGCAACATACAGAAACTTTCTGCTGAAATGAAAGAGATAAAAGACATTTTGTATGATGGATAATTTTGTATGACTAACATTCACCAAAAATGTTTACTTTACTGATTTGCACCAGGAGTCATGATGTGAAACTTTCATTTTTCAAGACAATTAAGGCAGTCTGAATCCTGATGAATTAACGGAGTTGAAATTCTGTATTTTTTTTTCTCAAATCAAAGACAAAATTCCTTTGAGATCAGGTAGATCTAGGATTTCTGCCTGGGACTAGTTCATGCTGTGGAAAATCCAACACCCAAGTAAATTATAAGAAAACAGATACAGTTAAGCTGTTACCTAAGTTTTCTTTTAAAACAAGGTGTACAATCACATCATGCTAGTACTGTCACTTTTTGAATTGAAAACCAACAAAATATAGCCAGATGGGATTGTTAGTTTAGAAGGAACAAAAGCAAGAATCTGCCAATGACTATTATCCAATCAAAGATGTTTGTCCCCAGTCTGAGATTGTTTATCGAATTAAAAAAAAATCACCTCTAAAAGAGCTACAGGAAAAAGCTATTTATAGAGGAAATACACGGAAAAATAATAATAACAACAACAGCAACAATAATAATAATGAAATTTTTAAAGCCACAAGCACTTTTTCTTCTGGCCCAAATTCCTGGAAGCACTTTGCTAAGTCTGCATGTTACTCACTATTACACTTGCATGTAAAGTCAAAATATGATTTCTTGTATTCCAATGCAAAGTCACAGTTAGCTTTCTTAGCTTCTGAAACTCAATAATCTCAGATCTCTGCATGAACTGTTGATTTCCATGATTTAGTGTTTGCCTTGGATTGAACACTGATTCTATCAGTAAACTTTTGCAGTCGAGTTTATCTCTTTTTGCAGTAGCTATGCATTTATCTGGCAGCTGTCAGTACACACAAAGGGAATTCATAGACCTACAGATAAACACAGGATCATAGAAGATAACAGAATGTATCCCTGCTGGTGCACACTTTTCTCTGCACTGCAGCATGGCTCTGCAGGTAATTACATCCCTGTTTGATAAAACACCAACATGTTTATACATTACAGATTTTAGTGTAATTTAGCAGAGCAGTTGAGTCCAATTGCTGAATAAGGAGTACTTAAATGATTGAATCTATACTATTAATTGCTTGGTAGGTCATCTTTCAGTGCTAACAGATAAATATGAGATAGCTTTTTTGTTTTAATCTTTTCTCTTTCAGAAGTAATTATAAGATATGTATGGAAATGCACCTCTCCCATGAAATTAAGTTTCTGAAAATAATTGAACTCCCTAAAATAGAAAAGGAAATTCTCAATATATTTCTAGACCAAAGATACAGAGTGAAACTACAACTTAGAGTGGGTGTTTCCATCTTTCTATAGTATTTAAAAGTATGAAAGAGAATTTTGACTTGGAAACGTTTGCATTAACAGTTGCCAGTTTCCAAAACCTGCACATTCATGGTGACTTGCATGGGGTCCTAGAGCCCTGATCCCACCTTGGAACAGAGGCAGAGAGGACCAGAAAGTTTCATCAACATCACAAGGCTCATTCATAGCTCAGCCTAGATTTGAGACCATATTTCCTTCTGGGGCAATAAATGGCCAATCCACCTCACCAGCCCAGAGTCCTGTCACTTCTAGCAGCTGCTGGAGAAAAGCAGGAGCTGCTGAGATGTTTTATGAGTCTGGGGGCTACCCCTAATTAATGCCTGCCTTTTCCATACAGTGACTATAATCAGAATGGCTTAGCAGCAGGAGCCTCCCCCTTCTGACCGACAGAGAACAACAACAGACAAACCTGCCTTGTTATTTGTGAGGGACCTGCCTGTTTGGGAGGTAATTTTTCAGCAGCTGTGCTTGGTAGGCTGTTGACAATTGAGTGGTCCTGTGGGAAAGGCAGAAGGCTGGGTAGCAAGAGACTTTTTCTTGCTGGATGCTGGAGGAGGGACAAAGGGAAAGTGAGCAAGCTGAGAGTGGGGATGACAATTTTGCCCTCTGCTAAACCCCGACTGCGTCAAGTGGCTGGTGCAGACCCCCTTTCCACCCTGCACAAAAATGTTATATAACTGAGCTGGTGCTTTCAAAGTGTGCTGGTGTAAGTTGTACTATCTCAGCTTCAAATACAGAAAACACTTTTTGCATTCAGCTTATTAACACCAGTGTTTTATCCAATGGCTGCAGTACAGATGAAGATGAGTGGAGTGGGAGTGTCTATGCAGAAGCCAAGTAATCACTTAGGGAAAGGTTATCTCTGTGCTCTGGCATGTTGTAACTCACTCTTGTGCCACAATAGTATTTTAGACAGTTACAACACAGAACTGTACATTTTTGCACATATATATTTGCTTGACAAAACAAGTCTTTATTCACACGTGATGGGTAATTGCTTATCCAAGCATCTCGTATAAGTGCACGCACACTGGATGCAGGCAGAACAGGCACAGAGGCCCTTGCATAAAAGAAAGGATCCCAGAAACATGCTGAATGAGTTTGTACTGTACATGCTGTCCTATAATTGTACTCCCAGCAGTGTGTGTGTGGAGCTCCTGAAAAAAGCTCTTGGGAGGGAGGGGAGGAAGGATAAAACAATATCAAAGAAGAACTGTGTGATGTTGATTGGGTTGGAAATCTTGCTAATTGTTTGCAGGATGCATTCCAGGGTGCTGCAAGCCAAGAGGCTTCAGGGTTTGTTGGGCTGAACTGAAAATTACAGTGCTTTCTCCTGTCCTTGTACAACTTGACTCCCCTCTGGCGCTTGCAGGATTTAGGAGCTGGTGTGTACCACTGCAGGGTGTGCTGCTGGTTGGGCTTTGATCAGAGTACAGCCTTTGTTGTTGAAAGGAGATATTTCATCTCTGCAGATTCAAAATGGGGATGGTCTGTTCAAGGCTACTGCCACAGGACTTGTCTCCCCTCCCATTCCTCCAACAAAAGAAGAACAAAAGCGAATGACCAGCCAGATTATGTTTTGTTTCCACAGAGTAGATTGAGTCTGTCCAAGGTTCATTATTACCAGATCTGAAAGCCATCATGCTGGGCTGATTTCAGAGCAGTTCCTTATTAGCAGTATTTTTCAATGTGAGTATCAAAGTCAGCTTCCAATTACCACCCATGACCTTAGATAAATACTTAGCGTTGTACATCTGAAGATCATGACACTAAGCCTTGTAATTGAAGCAATCCCAGTAAATATTCAAGAATGAATAGCAAAAATCTGCCTATCCTTCTGTGTAAATCACCCTGCATATATGCTCTGTCCTGAATGTGTTCTTTTGTCTCCTCTGGTGTCTGGTTTGTTCCACAGCCTGGTCCTCACTAGCACATGCCAGACTGATGTACGTTGCAGCATTTTAAATTCTTTCATGGCAGATGAACCAGGTTCAAGGATTAGATGACAGTGAAGGAAGAAAGGCACCAACTAGCCCTGTTCTGCAGTGCTGGATGAAGATTAGGTGCAATGGCAAGCAACAGACATGAGGCTGGCTATGACTGACTCACTTCATTCAGTCAGTGCCGTCTGTGACTGGAGATCATGCAACCCTGTTAGTTGTAAGGTGTAATTCTGGTGTAGCAAGCTTAAAGCCAAGGTGATGGCATAGATCTAGGAGATCCCAGATGTTTCAATGAATGAGAGAAATTTAGTTTCTGGATGTTTATCTTTATTGTGGGATCTGAACTCTCTTATCTTTACCCTGAAAGCTCTGTTTCACCAAACAACTTAGTTCACTTAGGCAGTAGGAACTATTTGTGAAATTGCTTCTTGCTGCCCCTTGAGTGGCTCCTGCCCTTTCTGCCTGCTGTTGAGGTTTATTGTCCTCAACTTAAGCTGTGCTCCAACATTAGCATGGAAATGGAGTGAATTTGTTCCTTCCTGAATGCTCCTGGCATGTCATGCACAGGTGTGATTTGTCAGTCCCATCGATATTATCTCCCATATTCCTAGGACCTTTCCTGACCACCTCTTCAAGTTGACAGGGCAGATGCTACAATTGGTATATAATGGATTAATCATATGGATTAAATGATTTAGCCATTGAACTGACACATAGTGACAGACCCAAGAAATAACTCTTCATTTCATCAGGTAGACAGACATTTTGATGGATGGGGACTGCCAGGTAATTCACTGAAGTTAATGACTCATGCCAGAAGCTGACAAAATTAAGACCTCACCAGTTGAACTGGGTCCCAGGGATACTTTTGTTTGATGCTAAGGGGGAGCTGGAGTTAGCTTTCCACTGAGTAATTTAACTTAGCTGAGTTGAGCTTGGTTGTGTATTAGAGCAGACTAATCTTCCCACCGTGCTTGGTAGCTCACAGAGGGTGCAAGCATGAGCAGTTCATAGCCTAACAGGTATATTTGGTATAACAGGTATATCCCCCTTTCAACCTGTTCACTAGGTGATGGTGAGCCTTGCTGACATCTGGGATAGATGGGGGTCCCTAGCGGATAGGTCTGTCACATGACTATAGTGGAGGAAATGTTGAGAGCGTGAGACAGTCTTGTGCTGTTATTTGGGATACAACAAGCAAAGGATTTTCTGGAAACACAGGATGGCAAGTGTTAGCCCTAACCAGAGGTTTCCCCCTGACAATATTAACAAGTGTTTAGATGTAGCGGCCGGCAACACAGAAATCTTTTAAATATTTCTGTCAGGGCTCTTACAGTACCTAAGCACTGGATTTGAGGGTTTGGCTACCTGTCACACCCAAATCATTCCTTAGAGACACTAAGGGGACTTCACATGGTAACCAGCCTCAGTCAGCCTCAGCAAAACGGGGTTTTATATTGCAAAAAAAGTAGAAAGCATGGCCTGACCCTCACAGCCCATCATTAAAATTCCTTGGGAACTCCAGCCCAGCTGGGGGCAGATTCCAAGTCTTGAGTGTGAGGTCATGTCTGCAATGAGCCCATGACAATAAATGCCATTATATGGTCCTATTTATTCTCTGAAGACACACTAATATTGCTGCAGAATGAGGCCACAGGCAATAGAGAAGGCCATCTATTTGTGATTTTATGGTTTTACTAACTTGAAGTTGTTAATCTGTTGTTTCCAGTTGCCCTGGTCCAGCACAATGGTAATATGTCATGGATTGCTGAGCTCTAGTTTATCAGTCAGTGCTAATAAATGAAAAAGATATCTTTTAAAATAAAAGTAAAGAAGAGCTGAATACCCTGAGTGTTTGCATCCAGCTTGTCCTAAGAGTGTGTGTGGGTATAGTTTGCAGTCAGCTTCTGCAGTACTGCTGTCCTTCCACATTTTGCTTCCAGAAGGTTTATAAATTGCTGTCTTCAATAGCACAGGGGTTTTAAAAGAACCTTGCCAGGATTTTTCAGAAGTGAGCTGAGTTTTCATGTGCTTGAATCTGGGCTGGAGGCAGAACAAATTTAGAGCTTAGGCTTCTTTGTTTTTCTAATTCTGTTCTCTCCCAGGTGAATTTACTTTTCTTCTTCATTGTTTGCTATGTTCTACAAGAACTGTTATACAGTGTAAATAAACCTGTGTGCTCCTGTTTAACTTGGGGAATGAAAGATTAACAATGGGGCATATCCAGGATATGTGCTGGTTTTATTATCACTCATGCACTTTCCGTTGAAGACTGGAGTTCCCACATCACCCATACATGGACCTCAAGAATGCTCTGCCCTCCTGGGCTGAGGTTGGATTTTTCTTATTCATTATCTTTTCTGTCCTCCAGGGGAGGAGTGAAATTTTAAAGATTACTCATTTACACCTTCTGCAGGTATAACAGCCCTGTTGCTTTCCTGTGTGCTTCCTTCTACTAGTAGACAACATTTCTAAAAGAAAAAGGTTGAGTTTTCTGTCTATACCTGGGCATAGGAATATTATCAGTGATGATTCTTTATTTTTTTAAACTAAAATTTACAAAGGTTTGTTTTCAGAATGCCTCTTTAATACACTGCTGAAGCACAGAGGAAGCAATCTGGGGCAAGAGTGAGTTAGTAAGAACTTGTCATTAGGAGATGAAGCCTAAATAGCAAATATAATTAAGGCAGCTTTCTGTAGCCTAGATTTTTATCCAGTCATCTCTGACAGTTTGTTTATATTTTTAAAGTGAAAAAAAATGTACTTCTTTCAGCAACTTTCTATTGCCAGTAGCCACACTGGACTTTTAAAACAATGATGTGCCAAGTTTGATCCCTTTTGTGCCAGCAGAAATCCAGCAGGTAGTCTGTGCAGTGAGTCTGGTTAAAGGGAGACAAGGCAGTTGGGCACCTCTCCAGATTCTAACTTCTTTCTCTACTTGTTAGGTGGCTGACAGAGGAAGTGATTTAAAACAGCTGATGGTATAAAAATTAATACTTTCATGATATATAAACACCTACCCCTCCCCCACCCGTCTGCCTTATGCTGGCATTGTCAAGGAATGCTAATAAGGAATTTAGAAAAGCTTTTGAACAGATCACAACCCTCATTCTGATGTGCTCCATGCAATTCTTGACTGCTGCGTGGTTACTCAGTATCCAGCTTTTTGTATTGAAAGAGAAATTTATGGCTTCTTGCTTTATTCATTCCCCTTTCGCATAATGCTCCTTGAGCTGGCTCTGAAAATAAATCCTTCTTAAGCCTTTAAAGATAAATCAGAGTTCAGGGATGATGTGCACTCAGATGTCAGCTGTCTATAGCTGGTGTTTGCAGCCTTAACAGCTGTGAACTACTTGCTGCAAATTCAGAGAAAGCCTCTGTGCTTTCTACTGCAAATTCTTTTCCTGGGTCATTCCAGCTCCAGGGAAATGGTGCACATGATGCACTAAGAGATAAAGTTTTTAATCTAATTTCATGTGAGTCTCTGCTTTGTTGCTATACTTTCGTCTGACAATTGTTGTGTAATGTACAGGCAGTAATTGCAATGCTGTTTGTTTCACTGAATTCATTAGCAAGTGTATGATTCTGATCTGATAAAATATGTCCCTTGTGCAAAACATTTAGCAACAGATATGGCCTGAGCCTTGAGTCTTATGTCTGGTCTGCATTTCAAATTCCTGAGGATTTGTTGCCATTTAGTTCAGGAATTGGATTCACACTTAGCTATACCAAAAAATTAATATAATCAGTGTCTCAGCTTGGGTGCGTGTTTGGCAGTAGTACCCACGGGTGTAAATGGGCCCAGATATGTGGAAGGGAGCAGAGCACCAACAAGATCAAGTCTGAGGGCAGAGTGGGAGTGAGGCAATGGGAATTTCAGACATCTGGGCAGCTGAGTGCAGTAATGGCTGTGAGACTATGTAGATGAGGTGTGACCTGACCACACACTGCACAATCATTTCAAAATGACTTATTAAAAAAAAGTGAGCGTTTCATGGCTCTTCTGAACAGTTCTCCTGCTTCCATGTATCAAGTCCTTTTAAAGTCTGAAGGTCACTTCTCACCTCTGGAGGTGAGTTTGCACAGATCCAGTCAGAGCTGTTCCTAGTTTATGTTTATTTAACACTTTCAGCTGCTGTAGCTAATCACCCTAGTTCTCTTTTCATTTGTGCCAAGACTCATGATTCTGGATTTTCAGATAGACACATTTTCTTCATTTGTATAATATTTCAGAGGAGCTGTATAATTAATTATTTCTTATCTTGATCAATATGCAGCCAAAGTGGAAATCATACCCATCCTTCTATTCATTTTTAAGAGATTATTTTCCATCTGAGAAACTACTATAAAATATCTACTTTTTCAACTAAAGTAAATATTTCCTACCTCAAGATTCTCTTCTGAGAGCAAGAATATCAGAAGTTTTTCCAGTATAGTTTTCCAGAGAAAAAGGCCTCAGACCAGTAGCAGTCAGTGGCTCCTGTGTGGTTTGCACGAAAATCACAAATTTGCTGCTTGATTTATGGTCTCCTTTTGCAAATTGTGTTCCAAGTATCTTTAGCAATGGATGCTGGACAAGTTGGCTGAATAAAACATTTAGCGGAAACGTAGTGGAGGCATGGCTGGAGAAGTTGAAGAGACTGGGAAGTTGGTCAAAATATTTGCATGATGTGGAGCTGAAAAAGGAGACTAGGGTCTGATCACTGTGAAATTTTTTCTGTTGCAAAAAAATGTATTTCTCTTTTCATCATCATTTGAGCAGTAGTGGTATCAATTAGAAGTAAAATGGTAAATAAACTTAGTGTCCTTCCTGAGATTTAGGTTGTTCAATCTGAATATTGAGCATCTTAACCCCTTTGGAAATAGCCACCTGTAGTTTCAATAGGAAGAGGTACAGAACTGGCTGAAAAAAAGTAGTTTTAATATGAGTGCAGCTCTGGGTCAAATTGTGAAGGACTGGGGCAGGATATGCAGCAGAGTAAAGCAATTTGCTTGTAAGGGGAAATCGGAAAAGTTACAGGATACAGAGAGATAAAAAGTAGGAATTCACATGGGTATTTTGCCTAGCTGTCCTGGATATGTGTCAAGCTGACTTGCCTGCTGGGACAAGGGCTTACAGAAACTGATGTCTAGTGTATTTTTTCTTTGCCTCTTTTTGCTATCACTTTTATTTGTGCCATCAGTACAACACAGTTAATTGAAAAAGGAAGCTGGCTTCTCTGTGTACTTCTGGACATGGGAACTCATTGCTGCAAGAGTCGCTTGAGATACATCGCTGCTCTGAAACATTGCTCAAAACATCTTAGCTTTACATTTTTGCAGACCCCTTCTCTTACAGTGTGTGTGTAGGGCAGAGATGGAAAATCCCCCTGTGCACCACCATTTTGTGGCTCTGCACTGTGGTACAAGGGGGAACTTTGGTGCACCTTGGCAGTTCATGTCTGGAGGAGAGGAGTTGTGAAATGATATAAACTACATGGAAGCGGGTACAGCTTTCTCAGTCACCTACACCAGATACCTAAAACCAATAAAAGCATGGGTTCAGAATGCATCTGTGATGGTGGTGATCATAGGACTCGAATAGCTCTGCTCCCATGGGACCATCAGCAGCTCTAAGAAGACACCAGGAGAATGGTTTGAGTGTGGGTTGGGCCTTCTGTGGCTTAACAAGTACATTTTGCATTGCTACTGAATATATGCCCTGAGGTGCCAGTTAATGTTGCAATCCCTGCTGGAGTGTTCTAGAATATCTTCTGCAGAGTCCTAGTTGAGGCTGACAGGCTGTGATGGCAGAGCAGGCCTGTCTCAGATGGCTGAGAGTCTGACCCTTGGGGTTTGCCATTCTCCTTGTGCTATATTTTCAGCAGATCTTTTAAAGTGTGCCTTCCAGCAGCTCTTTGAACTCTGTGGCTGGAAGTGATGAATGGGTGGTCAGTGAAAAGGCCTAGAAGTAAACTGTTGAGAATGAATGAAATTGGCCTAGCTGGCACTATTAAAATAAATATTTTGCCTTACATTGACTAGAGAAGGGTATGATTTTACAGCTGTGCCCACAGCCAGGCTGATGTAAGAGCCCAGGGATGTTTGTGATGCAAGAGAAGTCAGTTAAGTTGAACAAAAACTATTGCTGAATGTGGGAACATGTTCTTGCTCATGAAACATCCTTAGTCAGAACAAGTCTTTTTCTTTTGGGTGATTTAGCAAAGTATTGGAGAACACACCCCAGAGAAATCTGCCAAAATCTCGGTCAATTTCTTCACCCCTTTCTTTATTATTATTATTATTACACATCTCCTATAGCTTTCTGCTCTGCCATGAGATGTTTGTGTCTTTTAGGCAATGTTTGTGTCTTTTAGGCAATGTTTGTGTCGCAGTCACCCCCTGAAAGGGAGCGTGTTCCATACAGGGAAGCATGTTTTATACTGGAAAGTACTGGTATGGAAGTGTCAGTCCTGCATTTGCAGGTAGACCTTGGAGAACATGCTAAGCTCAAAGCTAAGTACTCAGGCAGTGGAGTTCCAAACTCATTGAACCTATCTCCAGGGTCACCAGGTGAAGGTCTGGGCATTAGCTAAGAGGGAAGCACAGTCCTGCATTTCACATCCATGCAGCAGTTCTTGAGGAGTTATGGGATTGTTCCCAGTGAGAAAGGGTGGCATGATCAGGTCCCTCATACCAGCCTTCCTGCTTGTGTTGCTGACCTGCCTGGATCCTCACTGCTGCTCCACAGGTGTTAGGGCTCATCAGAGCAAGCAGGAACTGTTGTGAAACTACACTTGCACATTATCTATGTAAGTGCTTTTGGTAGTAGGTCTCAGATATGCCTCGTTTCTAAGACAATTCACACTATCTCTGTTCTGTTCTTGTAGGGAAAACCAAGTGGGAAGGCAATGCACCCACCGTGATGGGCACCTGCTACAATTGCAGGAAGCTTGTTGACTCCATGCTGGTACCAGTGGTCGGCAAGTTCCTTTAGGTGCTATTGGAGGAAAATTTGTCCTTGGTTTTGCAGATTAACTGGAAATACTATATCTGTATTGGCTTTAGATGAGCCTCAAGATTCTACCATAGTTTCTTAGTCATAAGACGATATTTTGAAGATATAGTGGTCACTGTCCTCTGAGTACAACCTAATTCTAACATTTTTTTTTTAAGAGCAGCAAGAAAATTTAGTAAAAGATATCGATCAAGGATTAGCAACCTTTCTGAGATGCATAACTTCTTGTACAAATAGTTTTTTAAAAAAATGCTAATGGATTTTACTTTACAATTGCTTACTCCTTTCCAAAGCACTTCCAAACCCATGGGAAACCTGAAATCTAGTAAATGTTCCTGGACAGGGAATGCATATATTGATATCATCATAATAGCAACGTTTGGCCCCTGGAGATTAATAAAGTGATGGTGGCTGTAGTAACTCACTATTGATATTCAAAAGAGAAGGTCCCAGAAATTTCTACATGGCACATGGTGGCCTGCTGGCTAATGTAATGCATTGCATGACAGCTGTGAGTGGAGAAGTGGTGTAAGTGTTAGATGTTCAATCAGGATAGTTGTTCCTAGCTGCCAGTGATCCCTTGTGTGACTATGAGTGAAATATTTAAATGATCTATTTGTTTCCTTTCCTGTCAGGATAATTGGTGATACCCACCTTAATAAAGCCCTATGGGAGGTGAGAAGTGAGAGGTAAGACTTGCTAAAGAGAGTTATGAAGGAATGACATCATCACAATTTGCTACTTTTATGTTGCAAAACAATTCTCAAAATCATACAGGTGCCCAAAATGAGAGTCAAGAGAAGTAAAATTCTAAGTGTCATGCTTCCCCCTTTGCAGTGTACTCTGTGCTCTATAGCATGAGAGTGGATGGAAATCTGGGGAAATAAATATTCTTGTGCTTGTTTGTTCGTTTTTTCATTTTTGTTGTTAATTTATGCAAGATCCATGCAGCACTGAAGTTGAGAGAGTGCAGCAAAACTGGCCTCATAACTCATGATGTGCATGGTAATTGTATGGTAAAAGGTACAGATAATAATATTTACTTGAAGAAGAGGTAGAGTGGGTTTGAATGGGTGATGGATATTATGAAAACAACTGCTTATTTTCTCTGTGTGTGTATTCAAGAGAATAAGCAGAGAAGAACAAAGGGGGATAAAAAACCCCGCTGAAATGTAGTGTTTTGCTCCTCTGAACTGGGATAACACTAGGGATTTTGTGTGATAACTAATTTCCTACAATATGCAGGAGATTGGGTGAGACCCCGTCCTGGCTTAGCATCCCCTGATGCTAGGAATCTATGAACATCTTAAGAAATCTTTTAAATAAGGTCAATTTCTTGAGCTGGAGAAACCTGGAGTTCTTCCTTTGGCCCACTGAGCATGATATAGGTATGCAAGGAGCAGATAAGTATGTAAGGAGGGCTTTAATTGGCTTGCCACTGTTGATGAGAGGCATAGACAGTGCTGGGTATAGGGAGAGAGCCACAGGGCCTTCTCTCTCGGGAGGCTACCTTGATCATAACTCAGGTCATCTCTTCGTATACTCCCATGAGTTTTCCAACAGCAATGGCATGGTTTATTTATGAAATAAATAAATAATCTCTATTTTAGCCCCATTTCTAGCCTGAAGGCTAGGTCTTGTCCCTCTGCGGACTGATGCGGATGAAGCTGTGGGCTCCTAGACCACTGTGCAGGGGGAGCCACCCATCCACCAAAGCAAGCTCAGTTTCCTGTGCTCCTGGTGGAGGAGGGACCTGCTGCTTGTGCCTAAAAGACAAGCAACACAGCTGGCACCGGTGCCTGCTAGTTGGTTCCTGGTACATCCCCACTTGTGAAGTCACTCTTCAGAATTGCCCACAGTAGGCAGACAGAGGTAGTTCCTGCTGTGGGCACTCCAGACAGCCTCAGAAACAGGAGGTCTGCCCAGGAGCGCTCCCAAGAGTCTAGACATTGAATTTAGGTGAGCTGAATCACCCTCGCGATGCCTTACCCACCTAACTTGTCGCGCCAAACAGTTTGGGTGCCTAAAGCAGATGGTTTTGGCACCAACCTTCCATGGAGATTAATTAGGTTCAAGTCCCTGATCTGGTGAACATTTAATTGTCTGTACAAAACTGAAAATCTCCAACTGAAAGGACTAAAAAAGTCAGCAGCCTAATGAGTACTTGGTGGTCCTGAGAACCCAGCCCCAGTCCCCTTTGCAAACCAAAGCAAGCACAGCTAATCTGATCTTAAATCTCTTTCATCCTAAGTGAGAGTCCTAACCACAGCCCCATGGGCTGTCTGCTTGTCTCTCTGCTCTTTCATTTAAAGGAAAACTGTAAAATAACTCTCTTTTTCTTCATATGGAAGTGGAAGGCATTTCTAAATTCTCAGGAATATTTGCAAAGCAGGAAAAGCGTTTCCTGCCCAGCCACAGCCACAGGTCACAATCACAGCCTTCTGAGACTGAGTACAGGCTCCCTATAATTGTATTATACTCAAATGGATTCAATTTTATGAATGTGTTGTAATTTTTTTTTTAACATCTAAAGGGTTATTTCAGTGTGAGAACAGCCCCAGACCTGATGAATATACCTTTGTGTGCAGTTCTCTAACTACAGTATTTCTGGCTTGAAAGTCATGGAATTAAAAGCAGGTTGGAATCTTGGAGGAAACTTTATTTAAAATAGTCTATCTGCCTGGAATAAGAGCCCAGAGTTTGCAATGTAAAATAGTTGCTTATGAAAAATGCAAAGTGAAACAGAACATAATCTTTCTGGCAAAAAAACCAGAAGATGAGTTTCTTTTCCAAAAGCCATCAAAAAGCAGACAACAAAAAATGCCTCTCACATTTATAATTTCACATTCTGTGTGACTTAGTTAGATCAAGATCAAGAAATGAAAACTACCAGCACAGTACAAAGAAACAGCCAAAATGTGAGGAGGTTGAGACCCTACTTCAAAATAGGCTTTTCCTCCCTACTTCAGGGCTTCAACTGCATCCAGCAGCCAAATGTGTTTCCACCTGTAGGTAGAGACATAGTTCATAGCAGTAAAGACATCAGTGTGTAGACATGTTCATGGGGGTTGTCATTGAGAAGTGTCTTTACTGTCCCTTTCATTGCCATACAACATTGCCACGAGTGAACAGTAAAAATGTGGGTCCTGAGGAGACTGGTGAGAGGACCAGGCTTCACCTTGGTGACCACAGGCTGCCAAAGCATCCTTCCTACAGGGAAATCCATCACGGTCTTTGGCACAATGCTGCTGCTTCAGGCCCTTCGATAGCTCCTGTTTTTAACATTGACCACCAATGGTTGTTTCATCACCATTAATCTTAGCCAAATTTTGGTAAGGTATTGCCAGTTGTTTCTTACACACCCCTAGCATTTTACACAAGAGGCAGAGGGCTTTTAGTGGTGTATAAAGTTGTTTCTTGAACAGAAAGAGTTACTTGATAGCTTTCATGGGAGAAAGGAAGGGAAAATTTCCTTTTCACTCAGAATAGATTTTTAGTTTGGCCAAAATGTTATGATCTTTTTCTCTTTTGTTGACTTATTTGTTAAAAAAAAACACAACTAGAGAAGCTTTTCAAAGTGCTAAATTTTGCAGTTTAGATGTTCTGCATCTTCCTTTTACCCCCTAAAGAAATAAAATAACCCTGGAAATCATCCCTCTGATGTGTAGACAACATTTCCTTAGGCCAAGGAATGATGTGAACTCCCATTTCCTGCATCCTGGGGCTTTGTATTATGGGAAAAAGATGCTCCAGTGCAGGGTGGGAATGGGGATCTCCACCCCATGGTGCTGTGAATGCTGTACAAGTGAGGCGTCCACGAGTGGGGTGAGGCTTGAGATTTCTCAGTGACTGGCTCCTTGCCTGCTGGGCTGGTTTGTGGCTTTTGTTTTCAGGTAACTCTGTTTAGGGAGCTCAAGTGCCTCGTTCTGCAGTAGGAGACAATGAGTGCCTGGGAACAGACTGTTGTACATCTCAGTTCTGTGATGCTTACGTCATTTGTGGGTCTTGTCCCAGATGCCTATTTCTCCTTATAAAAGTGGATTTAGGCTCCAAAAGTGCTCTTCACTATTTAGCTCTTCAGCAGTACTACTATTAGTGTCAGTTCTCCCCACACATGCCCAGGAAGGAATGATGTAGAAATGAAGAAATCATTACAGCAGTCCTTCCTCTTTCTGACATCCTAAACCAAAGGCAAAATTCAGCTCATTTTGCCCTTGCACGTAGGCACAATGAAGGGTATATGAAGGGTTTATTGCAAATGCTTAATTGTGAATAACTCTGGAAAAAAAAAGATATTGGTTTTCAGCATCTTGTGTTTCCTGAATATGTTCTTCAACTGCAACTTAATATTCCTTCTCTAGACGTTATAGTTCTATCACATTCTTTGGGTTGTAATAGTGCTTTTAATCCTGATTCATATTTTACTTTGTGCGAGCTGAAAGTGGATGGGAATCATAAAATAAATTAATAAAGACTGTTAATGAGTAAGTCAGCATGATAGGTCATCAGTGGGAGGAAAATGCTTGCATAGCTAGGGAGTGACCCTTGTGAAGAACATCAGAGCAAACCAACTTTTCATTAGCCACAAAGGTTACATCCAAGAGATATGACATTGAGGGCACACCCAGATATTGTAAAACAAGGGTCAGATAGGAAGAAAACCCTAAGAGACAGATATACTGACCCAAAGAAAATGGCCTGCAGGCTACTACTCTGATGCTCAGAAGATGACTTTGTGGAGAAAGGATTGCTTGTCTTTCAGGAAACATCATTTTTGTTGTGCATAACAACAAAGATCTTTAGGAAGATCTGTTTTTTAGGACAGGAGTGTGAACTACGGTGGCAGTGTAATGAAAAGCAAACAAAACATCATTTTTTTGAAAGCAGGACTTCAGCAGCATTCCAGAACCTAAGCGTGGCTTTTTTTTTCCCCCAGGACATTTACTTGTTAGATCTGAACGATAATCCCTCCAGGCAGCAATTCTGTATTTCAGAAAGATGACTCTGTATCAAGTGCCACAGCATCTTTTTTATTTTCCCTTAAGAAACACTTCTGTCCTTTGCAATGACAACTGGATCAAAAGACTAATAAGAAATCCTAGGTTAACTATATTTAGTATTTCCTGAGATCAAAACATCATGCTGAGTGATTCACTTCCTTTTGTTTTGAGGTATAATTACATGTGCTAAATTGTGCTCAGGAAAGTGATTAAAAGAAATTTGCCCTCTAGAGAAAAATGTAGGAAAGATTAAAAGGCTTGCTTTTTTTTTTTAATCTGTAAAACAATGCTCTTTTTTTTAAGGTGGTATTAAATTGCAGTGCTAAAGACATAAAGAAAAATTAAATAGAAAGCATATTTTAAAGGGAAGCTGAAACTGATGATGAGAAAATTTAGCAAGAAAAAAATACAGAGGAGGCAATTCAGCCTGACTTGTTTAAAAGCTTCAAACCCTTTCCTCTGTGATTAAAGCACACCACTATGGGGGAGAGGACCTGTGAGGTGAGGGTTAACCTTAGGATAATGAATTAAATTTCAAAAAAAGGTTTGAAATCCCTGGGTGCCTGTTTTGATGTTAATTGCAGAGCAAGGTTACTGCTATTACTATATTGACAACCTAGAAAATTCCCAGAATGATGCTGTTCAGACAATCCTGAGGTACCTGAATATTTTTTTTGTAGCTTGCCAGTGCAAGTGGCGTGGTCTTGTTTCTCTTCTAGTAAATGGCAAACTGGACTCTAATGATACATTGAAGTTTAATTTTAAGAAAGGAGGAGAGAATTAGCAAAATAGAAGTCCCTTATTTAATTTGCACATCCCAGTGTAGCATGAATTCAGTTTGTCAGTCCCCTGAATCAAGTGACTGTCTTCTCAAATGTGTAGTATGTGGAATCTGCTGTGCCCCTGAAGACCAAAGAGAATCATCTTGTTCACATTCAGGGTTCAGGTTCCAACCACAATGACTTTTATCTCAATTATTTCATTTAAACAGGTAAAAGCACTGGTTTCCAGCAGGGCTTTGACAAAACCTGGTGCAAAGCAGAAGAGCAAAGGTTGGGTTTCTGTGAAGGTGCTCAGCCCTCAGCCGAGAACCCTACACAGCCTCGGCAGGTCCTCTCAGATCTTCTGCTGTGCAGCAGGTGGGAAGCTCCCATTGAGCTTCAAATGCCACTGATTTTACTTGCACCTTGTCTGACACTGTGGAGGTGCTTTAGAGAAAGCATATTTTCACCTATGGAATGAAAGTTCTCTGGGGTAATATTGCTCCAAGTCACCTGCTTTGAAAAGTCCTTTCACCAGTTTTTGCTCAATTCAGCCTCAGCAAGTGTACTGGAAATACAACATAGCTGAACGCGATTTACAGCTCCATGAAGTTGAGTGCTCCTAGTGTCAGTGCTAAAGAAAATTAAATCTCCTCAGAGTAAATTGAGTCATAAGATTTTGGCAAGGTGGGTGTGTAAAATGGAAGATTAACATTCAGGGAGATCTATTCCTTCCATAGAAGTCAGAAATCTACAGTGCACTCCTGGAAGTCTAAGGAACGGTGTGAACTTGAAAATCAATATTTAAAGAGGGACAATTTATTTAGTAGCTATCATCACTGTATAGTTTCTATGAAACAAATTTAATGCATGCTTAGCTTTCACTTTTCACAATTTCATTTAATGAGGAGATCATGTTTCGGCATTAATCTTATACAACAGAGCAATATGGGGATGTGAGAAAAAATACATCTGAAATGCAGATCTAGCATGAAACACTGAGTATTTCTGCTGCCAAATCAATAGAAATACATCAACATTATTTTTTTCCTCCTTGGCAATATGTGTCTTGTAAGAAGATCTACTGTTTCACATTTGATGCTGAGAAGTTATCATAAAGATCTCTCCTCATCTTCTAACTAATCTCCAAGAAAATGAGAGGATTGAAGTTAATTATATGCATGTGGAAAAATTGGTGCCATTCGCATTTTCAGAAAGAGATCATCTCCGTGGAAAAATTTCCCAAAGCATGTAGTGCTGAATAAGCTGTTTATATTCCATAACACTTTACACTTTACACTTTTCCAACTTGGAATAAAATTTTTGGACTAAAATCCACTTCTATTTTGGAGAACATTTTGCATATAAGGTGATATTCCAAGGTACCCATTGTGTAGTTGTTTATTTCACAATTAGAAGATTTCTCCACCAAGACAGACCAAAGGTTTCTCCGTCTTCATGATGTCAAGATCTTAGACTAAACATCCTTTATTTTTGTGAGGGAGTGCTTTACACAGCCAAAAAGAGCTCTTTTTTTTAAAGGAAAATCATGTCTAAATGTATTTAGGATAATTATTTGACTTTTGAAAGCATGTCATGTTAGGAGAGATTTCAGGAACTCAGTTGATTTAGCCTCTAAAGGAGAAGGCTAAAGAGTGGCTTGATGACAATTTACCCAGAGAAGTTACTTGTTAATACGTTTTTTTTTTTCCCCAGATAAAGGACAAGACATTAACAGGAACCAAATAGCTGGAAGTTGAAGTTAGGCATATTCAGACGAAGAGAAAAGCAAGCCTCTTGAACAATTATTAAAACCTTTATCCCTGTAAGAATTTGCCAAGACTTGATAGATTTATTATCACTTACATTTAAGTGTAGTATTAATAACACTGAAATGAGGTGTGGAACTGCCTGCCAGAGAATGCTGAGGATGTTAGAGCTTTCCTTAGGTCCAACAGGCATTTGGTCGAGTTCATGGAAGAAAAATTAATTGCGAACAGTTAAACTTCCCAAAAGACTCCAGCTCTGACTCATGAAATCCCTGAACCACAGGAGCTGTCGGCCAGAAGGGCAAAAAATACATGATCTGATTTGCTTCCATCTGGCTAGACTCCATCCCCTTTCCTTCCCAAAACAGGGAAGCCTTGTCCATAATCACCAGCTGGGAATGGTCCCTGGCCTGGCTGTCCCAAGCAGTGCCTCAGCATTATCTGGAAGAGCTGGCCAGGGCCAAATGTGAGCCAGAGAGTGCGTTAAAAATCAAATGCTGTGAGTGATTTGGGGTAGCATCGGAGCCAGCATCGCAGTTCTCATCACTTCAGTGGTACTGGCATAACCAAGGAGGCTGCAGGCTGCTTCTGAGGTGATTTGTGGAAGATAACTGAAAAAAAAAAGCCAGTAACTGGTCAGTGAAATTAAATTCACTACAGAGAGTTTGCAGTTTGTCTGGAAAGCCAGCAACCATGTGCAGGCTGGGTAAGATACAGATCACTGCTTTGGTTCAACCTGGGGCTCTTGGGCTGGCTCTGGGAAAAGAGAAGTAAATTTCTATGGCCTTTGTACCACTGGTGGCCAGGCAAATACTCACAGATATCCCTTCTGCGCTTAAAAACCTCTGGGTATAGAGACTCAACAAGTCACTGCTGTTGTTTCTTCAAAGGTTTTGGACAGGCTTCATTTACTAGGCAAACTGGGAAAAAAGATGCTGTCATAAGGACCTCATATAACCCAAAGCCACCAAAATAATGGCACATTGTTTGTGTTATGATTTTTCACATATAATGAAAAAAATGGCCATAACTAACAGCATATAGAACAATTCCATAGGTAAAGAGTTTGAAAATTTGCTCAACAGAGATCTTATTTTTTGTAAGTCCTATGCTATTATACACTTCTAAAGTTTTAAGGTGCTTTGTGTTACACAAGGTATGCGCTTCAGGGGTGTATAAAAAGAAAAACTAAGAAGAAAGCATTGATAGTAAAGAACATCAAAATGCAGTAAAATTATGCTCTTTGATAAATTTGGGGCTAAGAAATCATAATGAAAGGACAAGGATACATGATTACCTCACTGTTGGAGAAAGATCTAAAGAACTTCTCGGTGTTCTTTGAAATGACAGTCATAATACTCTCCATAGCAGTTTGGGGGTCTCTCCCTCATCAACGTTTTCCAACAAATAAATGCAGAAAAAAAGACTACTTTAATGTAATCCTCTAAACAGAGAGTCTTTTGTTTAATGGCCATGCAAAGAGACTTCAAACAAGCTGTTTCAAAGAGAAATCTTGGCTACTGTTTTGAAGAAATTATTGTTCACAGATATTCTAGATTATCTAAATGTCTCTTTGCATTAAATATTACCTAAGTGATACCTTTTATTATTTGAATTTATAGGATTTCCATTTTTGCACACCAAATTTTTCACATCATAAAAGTTTCCAGTTGTAGAAAGAATAAAATAGTAAATGAAGAAATTTTTTTGCGATTTTGCAATCCAGCACTTGTAATGGCTAAAGCCTTATCTCATTTTGCTTTGAAAATCCCCACCTATACATTTAAGTCATAGATAATATACTGCCAATTTTGTTTCAGCTTCACTGATAAGGCTGTTGGATTCAGTCTGTAATAATTAGTCCTGTGATTGCTTATCAACACCATTTCTCATTTTGGCATTAGCAGGAATTGAAGTGAGAGAGGAGAAACGGTGTAGAAATTAGAATAGCTGCTGGCATTGACACTGGCGAATAGGAACCAGGTTCTGTCAGAGGAATGAATTTAAAGTACCATTTCCAGAAGTTTATGGAAAGTTATAGGCCCTTTTCCTGTGTTTTCTGTAGTAACAGGCTGATAAAATTCAGTACAATTAAAAGCCTGAATTAGAAACCATCTACTTTCAGAAACAAAGACAGCACTCTCCCCTTTATTCCAAATCTTTACCACTTTCATCATGGTACATTACAAGATTTACTCTAATCTTTTAAGAAGAACCACCAAATATTTAAGGTTCTCATGGGAACTGCTGAAGACTAATAATGACTAATCTAATTTCTTTGACAGTTAACTTTGATCATTTTGAATTATATTGTCATCAAATATGTCCAACAGTCACATGTTAAGTTAAAAAGATGCTTTCCTGTAGATCTGCCTTGTGTGACAGTCAAAAGATTGAGAGCAAGTAATTCTGCTTCACTGACAAAAGGCTTTTGAACACTCTTTTTTCACAAATAATAAAAAAATTATTTATAAACCATTTGCCCATCACTTAAATTCATCAACCTATGTTCTGGATGCAGGTAGACGATATCAGTGGATCTTAATGCCAAACTGTAATTTAGACCATGAGGTTCTGACATTTCCACTGGCATGATCAATTTTTTTTTTGACTACAAACCTTACCCAGACAATTTTGAGCATTTTCTGTGTTTGTCCAGAATTTCCAAATGTTCAGTGATCAGTTTGGAGTTAACAGGCAACAAATCTATCTGGGTTGCTGTGCATCCAACATCCTTGGTCATGTCTATCATGTGTGTACAAGTGAAGTCTAATGCTTTTGGAAAGCATTTCACTTACTGTGCGAGCACAGCACAGTTGCTGTGTGACTAAACAATAGGTCTCACTCCCACTGTGCTGGGCAGATTTACTACACATATATATTGACTGTACACTGCTATAGCACACTTGAAATTCTTGGAAGTGCTGGACTTGCACGATGTGGCTGTAGCTGTTTATAGTCAATATGAAATGTGTTAGAAAGGTAAGACCTGCTGGAGGGAGCAAGTTGGGCATTCCAACCATGCTAGCTGCAGATATTCAGGTCATGTGGACATACATTTTATCTTGAGAAATCTCAGACGTGAATATGCTAACCCAGATATAAATTTTTAGTTGAGATTCTAATTCTGTGGTTTACCAGCCCTCATAATTCCTCATACATCAACAGGAATCCCTTTACATCCATCTCCTTTCTTTGCATGTGTTACCAACCAATGTATGTCATTGCACTTCATCAGTTGCATTTCATAGGCTTTATGCAAACAACTTCCTTATTTATGGCTACAGAAATAGGCTGGGGAGACAGATTGGCAAATTGAGCACAACTTTTCCTCTGAGAACTTCATCTACAGCCCTAAAATCATGCCAGCACCTGCCTGTTTTGGTGAAGTTCTCTGTAATAACCAAAACACGTTGTTCAGGCTCTTCAGGTCCAAGTGGTAAAGTCAGTGTAGGAAGGTAGTCTGGGAAACCTCAGAGCTGTCTTTTAAGTCTTTATGGCTTTTACATTTTGGATGTGATTTGAAAGAGAGTTCTGAATCTCTCCTAGACACTGGAAAGCATAAAGGCTTTTTTTTTTCCACACATTTTTTTGATAAATTTCCCATTCTGTCTCTTCCAGACCAAAACTTAGATTATGCCATTATAGTCCATGTCTGCAAATTCAAGCTGAATTTTTAGTGAGGATGAATATGTTCAGGTGATGTTTAAAAATATAAGCCATTTTTTTCCTATTTTTCAGCAGGAAAGAGAGGCATGGAACAGAACAAATATTAGCTAGAAGCCAACAGATAGAGACATACTAGAACCTTTTTGGGTCAGGTATCTCTGGGGAGTGGTTCTGGCTCACCTAAGAAAGGAATAAAATCGAGGAAGACAAACATTCGGGTTTCTTACTATGAGAAAATAAATGGATGTTACATTCTGAAGGAGAAGAGGGCTGTCTTATTGTCTTAATAAAATGCACACGCTTTCGTGTTGTTCATGAGTGAGATAATTAATTGTGTGGTGATAGAAGTGCAGAAAACCTATTTCTCCCCATTTATTAGATGTAACTGTTGAGTTAAAGTGTAATCTGGAAAGATCACACTTTTGGGAATTGCCAGGACGATGCCTCGCAGGCCACCCAGGGAGCCTGAGCTGGTGGGCTGGTCGTGGGTGCACTGGTGGCTTCTTCATCATTCTCCATCTGTTTATCTGTCATTCCCCTGACTTTTGGGAGAAAAAAGTTGTCTGAGTCTTACAAGCCATGTCCAAAAGTTTTGGTTAAAAGATGGTAGAGAGATGCAAATAACTGTTACTGTCAAATCATTCCTGAAATGAGCAAGACTTTAAAAGGTTCATTTGGCCTTACTAAGGTGGAAGGTCATTGCTTTCTAACAGGGAGGGATATGTGTCACAGGTTGATCCAGTGTCTAGTTCGTATTTTTACTCCTTCCCTCCCATTCCAGGAGTCATTAAAGTTTGCCTTGGTGTCAAGATTTATGAAAAATCTGATTTCAACACAGTCAGCAGAGGCTTTCTTGAACTTCTTAACTTGTCCCCCAAATGATGCATTTGCACAGGGCATGCTCCAGTGTAGGGACAAATAGAACTTCCCCTGTGACGACAGCGCCAGGTTTGAGAGCACAGGGCTTGTCTCCACTGTGTCCCTGAGTCCTGGTGAGACTGGACAGCAGGGTTGTTGCTGCCTGAATTGAACTGAGAGGGAAGGAGAAACAAATGAGTAGAGGGAGCTGGATGGGATGAAAGTGAGACAGGGGATTGAAAGGGTGGGGAACTGGAAATGCTTAACAGAGAGCTTGGGCATACTGAAATGAGAATGGCTGAGCAATGAGATAAGGGCTGGGAAACTAATAGAGATCGGGCTCGTGAGATGAGGAGGCTGAGACTTTGGTGAGCAGAGCAATGACATGTGAGGCCTGGAGCAGAGAAGTTTGGAGGGGAAAGGACAGAAGAGCTCAGGCAGGGCACAGACGTGAAGGAGACTGTGCGAGCTTAGGCATCAAACAGCTGGACAAAGTCTCACCTCCTTCAAACTGCTTTCACACAGGGGAGGGCAGCCTGGACCACTGCCAGTGGCTCATCTAGCACCAGTGGTGGTGGAGCAGTGTTCATCTTGCTTTCCTAAAAATAAACCAGCAAATTCCCCCTTTGGAACTTAAATACACAAATGTCTTCTGTTAAAAGACTGCCACTGAGGCTACAGGTTAATCACTCAAAAGTCAGGGCTGGCTGTGCAGTTTTGGTTCACTTTCTGTGGAGATGAGTGGATCAAAGGCATATCCATGTTTGGGCAGCCCTAATTCTGACATTTCCTAAGCTCTATGCTTGTGCTTTTGCTTTTCCTGAGCAAACTCTTCAGAAACTTTTACAAATAAAGCCTTGGTGTTTTATTTCCTGGGTTTTTTTCCAAAAGACTTTAGATAGAAAATAAAAAGGAAGATATTTTTAATGCAAAATATGTTCTCTCAGAACGAACAGATCAGGAACTGTTGGCATAACGCTGAAGACAATACTATTGTTGCTTACATTTAATTCTTAAAACTGCATCAAAATGAACAGGCAGTCTTAATTCTGCCATTCAGTGTACTTGACTGCTGCTTTACAAAATATTTTTAGCATGGTTTTGTGTAGGAGACTGCGTGTGTGTAAGAGAAAACTATGTCATCTTTTTTTATTGGCCCACTCATCCACATGTTGTGATGAAAAACTGGTGTGTTTGTATGTCTACAAGTAGGTCTGTCGGCATAAATTAGAGGATTTGCATCTGAATCAGGCGATGTGTTGCTGCAGCAGACAGAGCTGCCTTTCTCCCCTAAGGCTGTTGAGTCAGATCCTTGTTCTGAACTGTGCAGCCAAAAAGGCAGTGGTGGTGCTTCTAGCCCTCTTGCGCCATTAAACCTACTCGTTAGTGTCTAAGAACGAAGCTACAGAGTCAAAGGTATGGTGCCAAACCTAATTTCAGCCCTGGCTACCTGGAACTCTTCCATTGACCTTAATAGGACTGCAATCAGACCCCAGCTATAAACAGTTCAAAGGAGATAATGTTAATGCTTATTTTGTTTTCCTTTGGATCGCTTCATGTGTTGCACTTACCATGTTTTCTTAGCATCACATTCACCCTGTAGTTGGCAGGTACCATTATTTAACTTATACCTGCCAACTTTGCAGTCGTCATATCTTTGTGTTGGCCTGTGTAGGCCGAAACAAGACGCTGGGGGTGCTGGTGCATGCAGGAAAGATCTTTTCCTCTTGTTTTCCGTACTTCTTTTACTCTTTACCTCTGTAGTCTCAGCTGCCTATGCGAGCTGAGCTTTTCTTTGCGGCTATAGCTTTCCATGAACATTGGAAGGGAATTATCTTGTGAATGGGGTGGAATGAGGATGAAAAGTATCTGTTTCTAAGGCTCCAAACTTGATAAAAAAGGAAGGAAAATTAAGGAGTCAGGATGGAGTGGTATGTTTTCGATGTACAGTTTTATTGGCATCCATGCAGCCTGGGGACATATGCATGAGAGAAAAGGCCACAGAGGGTCAGAGCTCAGCTCCTGCCAGGATGTCTTTTCTCAGGTGCTTCAGCAGGTTCAGAGACATCAGTCCCCCCTTGCTGTCCCTGGAGGTCTGGAACAGCAAGGCCAAGGAGCTCCAACACTAAGCCCCCATGCCCCACTCTGACGTCCCAGCTGCTAGAGCTGCTGTTTGGATGAGTTGATCCGAGGAGGATGAAAGCTCCTGTTAAACAGGCTCTTTCCTTTTTTGACACCCATATGCAAAAAGGGTCTCACACAGGTGTCAGCACTCTCTTTTCCTGGGTTTGGCCAGGTCCTTTCCAGTACAAGGCAAACTCCCATCCCAGTGCCTGGTAGCCTGCCCTAGGGAACAATCCCTGGAGCTGCCTCTGGTGGAGCTAAAGAGCACCCCTTTGCCCTCAAATTAAACGCTCCCAAAGCGCTGTTGTTTCTTTGTTCTTTTCATTGGGAAAGTGATGAATTGCCCTGGGTTTGAAAAAAAACAAGCTTTAAACTTCTTGGGCTGCAGTTGCTTCTGCAAATGGTATCACTCAGCCAAGTTTCATAGCATTAAACTTCTTGGTTCAGTATCACTCTTAATAAAATATGGATTTTCTTGATAGGTCGAGCACCAGCAATTCCCTTGGTCCCATAAAGAACATGAAAGAATGGGTTTGATGCCCCAGGAAACTTGCAGTGTGCAGTGTTTTAAGGGAAAGGCCCTCACTTCATGCAGTGCTTTAGATTATTGTTCTTGAATATCCTGTTTCACATTATTTATTGCTGCAGATTTTTTCTTTATTGTCTCATTCCCAGGCAATAAAACACATTGTTCTAACAGAGACAAATCAAAAGAAAAAGGATCATTTCACTTTAGGGATGTTTTTGCTGTGCTGATGGACTTCATGGTGGCCTCTGGCTTTCCCAGCATGGGGTAAACTGTAAGCCCAGACCCACACGCTGTGGGGAGCACAGCTCTGGCCCCACACAGCAAGGCTCATTCCTGTTTCTGGTTTTCCTGTCATCGACTCTCAAGGTGAAGGAAAGTGCACTGTTACTTTCTGAGAAAGATTTCAAGGTAGATGTGTGAACTGAATTTAAATAAGAGACACAGTGGGATCTGGCGTTCTTGGGTGCAGTTCTATTGACTTCAAGAGCACTTATCCTAATCGCAGCCCATGCACAAACAGGTTTTGGCCCCATGTGCAGGATCTTGACTTGCACAATACAAGGAAAAGTGTTGCCAGGACATAAATTAAGAAGCATGAATGGGTAAAACACAAAGGAGCTTATTTTGTGCTAATAGTTTAGCAAAGGCATTCAGGCACTTCTAAAGTTAGCACATTGCGCTGCCAAGAGAAACAGTGCAGCAAGGGAAAAATACCTCACTGGATAGCTGTCTACCAGCAGATATGTCCTGTTTTTCAGCCCAGACAAATACAATGTGACTCTGCCAAATATACACTTCGGTTTTCTTTGCCTTATGTGGATAAATACTTCCCTCCTCTTCCAAAATTAGTATAGTAATTAACAAAAAATCAAAGCTGTACCTGATAATAATGTGGTGCTTTATCTGTTGTAAAGACTTTCAATCACAGAAATTACCTTGTCTCATCAATTAGCTGAAACCTCACTCAGGCTGCAATAAAGACTGCCTGATTCACATGTGGCTTCTGTTTGCTCTTCCCAGCACTGCTAATAGCTGCAGTTAGCATTGTACCAGAGGTACTGCAAGGCAGAACTGCATGAGAAACAAAATAGATTTGGCAAAGGCACATTCTACGAACAAAGATGCTGCTCTAAAAATACATTTCCTTGCTCACACTAAGAACCGAGAACATAGCAAACCCGATGTTTGAAGCTGCCATACGGCTTCACTTGGGTTTCCCTGCCCTTGTTTTATAATAAAACTGTAAACATGAGATCATGTAATCAAAGACCTTATCAAGTACATATGCAAATGTAGACTAAAGGAAGGACACATGAACAATCATATTTCTACCACTTCTCAACTTCTAAGTGCCTGACACTGCAGTTTGAACGTTCATGCAGTCTAATTTCTGTGTGTAGCAGAGACCATATTAAATAACTCCCAAGTAACAACACACTGAAACATCAAAGGGTCTCAGCTGTGCACTTATATTGTAAATAATTACGGTAAGTAATGAGCCTTTGTTGTTTTCCTGTCACACAGGGCCCAAGGTTAGCTGGGTCTCATTGAACAACCACCCTATGTAAGCACCCATGGGGTTACTTATCCTCTCTGCTGTGGAGCTCCTTGCTGCCGGAGTTAGTCACATGGCTCAGCAATGTGGGGAGCTGCTGGGGTTGGCCAGCCTTGGAGTCCGTTTGCAAAGGGAGGGATTGCTGCCACAGGTGAAATGGGCATGAGGGTTTGCTGAGTGGCTGAAAGGGTCACAGCAGGGACAGGCTGATGGTTATTAATAGTTTTATTGCTAACAAGAAGTACAGTGCCATGGATGACATCTGAGGTTGTGCCAGCCAGGGTGATGGTGGTGAGCAGCACCTCAGCCACTGCACTGGCCTGGCAGAGCTCCTCAGCTGGGGCTTGCCAGTGCTGCAGCAGAGGAGCTGGGACTTACTGGGGTCTCTGGGACAACCCTCTCCTGCCTGCCTATGCCCACAGCAGTTGAGAGCAAGGCTGAGCTTGAATCAGTGCCCACCAACATTGGAGGAGCTGCCATCATGACTACCATCCTCCTTGTACCTGTCCCAGTGACACGGCTGGAGCCGGGCATCCAGCTGAGCAGTTTTTATCTTGCTGGCTCCTTGCAAGCATCTGCCACCGTGCAGTGCACCCAGGAGCACCTTGGCATCTCCAAAGTGGTAGTGCCTTAAGAAGCTCTTCCTCCAAGTAAACGAGGGACAGGCAGAGAGTAAGGCATGTGCAGAGCCTCTGCAGAAACAGGGTCTTTGTTGGCAGTGTGCCCCTTTTACCTTTAACCTAGGGCTGCCTTTTCAGTATATAAATCAATGAAAGTTTTGACAGTGGATTAACTTGATATAAACCACATAGCATTCCTCCTGCACTGACGTGTCCAGTCTCTAATTTATATTCTTTTTTTGATAAATTTCTTTTCTGAGAAAAATTTGCATCATCATTCATTTTAAAGACAGATTGTCTTGCAGTGTTTGATAGATCAGCCCCAGCACTTGGAAAGCTGGCATCCAGATGTACAACTTGCAAAAAAAATATTCTCATGTTCAAGGGAGCAGTGGTGGTATGAGATCACCTTATATGGACCTTGCTGTTTTCCCCTGCTAGCAGAGAATTGATTTCTTTTTTCAATGAAAATCCCTCAAAGCAATCCTTTATCACTTGTCAAAGAAGTACAAAACAGGATCGTAGAAGCCAGTGCACTCAGAATGAGGAATTGTTACAGTAATGCAACTTAATGGCGTGACAGCAGGGATAAATTTGGATTGTGGACTCTGGAGTTAAGGTTCAGGAAATAGCAATCTTCATTTAAAGATGCAACTCAGAAATTAATGAGGATGAATATGATAATATGATAATATGATAATATACGAACAGCAGTGTTTAGAAACTCCTAAGGGTTTCAAGGCTCTGTTGAACCTTGCTCACATCCTAACAGACAGCTCTGCCTCAGAGCGTTTACAGTCTTGTGAGTCAAGGGTGGTAAACAGTGGGACAAAGGAAGGATTATTATGTTCATTTTGCAAACAGGGAATCAAGCCACAGCGTGATTAGGAGCTGAATTTTCAAAAAGGCTGCAGGCTTTCCAGTGCTTTTCTCTCAGGTGCTTTGGTCACTGGAGACCAGCACTGTGCCAGCAAACCTGTGGCTCCTGAATGGCTGCACAGAGGAAGTGCTGAAGGATGGGATCTGCTGAAAAAAAGTGCTCATTATGCATGGGAGGTCTGATTCATCCTCGGGGAAAGTGAGAAGATGGAGAGCTGGATGGATAGATGGAGAGATGAATGGATAAATGGATGGATGGGATATCTCCATCTGAGGAGAGTTCAGTGCTTGTTGCTGTATTTCAGGGCTCCTATTCAGCCTCTTTGCTCTCGGTAAGTCATTTGTCTTCACAAAAATGCTTGAAAATATTTACTGTGAGAAGGTGAATATGGCCTAGTAGATCAGCTTCATGTTTACTCTGCTTCTCAACAAGAATCAGCAAACAGCCAAAATAATTTGGGGATTGAATGGTTCATAGGTGTCACTGGGGTTGAGTGAGAAGTGATCATGCCACAGCTCAGTCCTGTCATGCTGGACACAGTCACCTCTGCACATGTAGAAGTGTGTGTGTGGGGGTTCAGGTACTACAATCAGGTGCAGGAAAAAAGTCAGAGGATCTTTCCCAGCTGTGTAACCTGGTGCAGGTCCCACTTTGACATCCCTCCCTAAGGATCAGGCCCAAGACTCCTGCTGTTGAAACAATTCAGTTTGGTAAACCTAACTTAGCTAGTATTCCTCCGTGCT
Organism: Dromococcyx pavoninus; assembly: GCA_033558185.1. NCBI lineage: Eukaryota > Metazoa > Chordata > Aves > Cuculiformes > Neomorphidae > Dromococcyx > Dromococcyx pavoninus. Next base: position 376,978 of record JAUMJL010000250.1, read on the forward strand.
TTATGCTATTTGTTAGCAGTATATCATGGCAGAGACTATAACCACTGCAAACTTGGTCTTTTTGCAAGGGGGATCTCAGAAATTGTGTGTTGTGATCAGAGGGACCTTACCCAGAGCTATGCCTGTGCAAGGCAGAAGAAAATTTTTCCCAGCTTTTGTGCCAGCATCTCATGCTTTCACACACTCTTGCCCAAAATGCTGTCTCTAATACTACTGTGGACCACTGAGCACTGTTAATAAACAAATGTGGGGATGGGTTTAACACAGTAAGCTAAAGATGCCATAGCCCCCCCACCTGACACACACCTCCTGTTCCCATTGGAAGAGTGTGAGAATTTGTTGTGTAACAGCATATCCCAGTCAGAACTGTGCCCACAGTGCTGTGGAAGTTGCTACAGTGCCAGGCTTTTAACATCCTCCCCTGGGAAATGACTGGGGAGGTGCTGATGCTGTTCCCAGCAGCTGATTATCAGGTATCAACTACAACAAGAGCTGCTTAAGATGTAATGCCATATGCACATGGTAAATCCTTGCCTACAGCAATCTGCATGCAGCTGAATCCTGCAGGGAGGCAGAAACTTGCTTCAGCTTTATCTTTGTGAGCTGATGGCATAAGTCGGGGGGCTGCCCGAAACTGTGGGCCAGGGGAATACTTATTCCCCAGGACCCCCCCACGCAAAGCCACTGCTCACTTTTAAATGCGGTCCTTACTGGATATAAAATACATCAAAACCAGACAGGGAAAGATGACCAAATATCACAGGAAAGTGAAAACCCTTTCCAATACAAGTGTAAAGGAGATCTCTGTGCTGGTGCTACTGCAGGGAAAGGCCGTAAATAATGGGGTCTCACAGAAGGCAAAATCAGTGTTACCAGAGCAGGATCTGTAAGTTGGGTGTCCTTTCAGGGTAATGTTTTGATGTCAGTCATGTATTTCCCTGCCATCACAAAAATCCAAAAAGGAAATTCCTCTTCCTGGCAAGAGAATCCAGTAGCCCAGATTACTCTCTGCTCTTGTGGACTGAATTACTTAAGCACATTACGTTGCAAAGCACTAAACTGTCCCAAGCTCCATGTTTATATATAAGAAGTGCTTTATATCATGTTCTGTTGCTGTCAGACCTTCCTCTGCATTTCTGCCCAGCTCTTAATTTTTTTAGATGCTACCTTGCATTATTTATGTTTATTAGGACACAAATAAAACATATGTTCTTGGGAAAGACTTTTGCAAGTCTGCAGACTTCTGCCTTCACCTTTTAATAGGATTTTCTGCTCAGAAAAAATTACATACTTGAAAAATGTAAATTGAACACCTTTTATGCTTACAGAAGGAAATATATTTTCAAAACACATGTGTCTTTTTCAAAACCTTTGAGGTGAGTTATTCAACTGGGATTGAAGTGCATTATGTCTTACCATCAATCGATATGCGTGTTTAAATGAGAGACAGGGCTGTGTTTTCTCAAAGCTCTGTTTTGCTTTGTTTTATAGCTAGATGTTACTTCTGGCACTGCTCCACATTTAAAATTTGCTTGTTTCTTAAGTAAAAATGAATAACGTAATTTTGATTTTTTTGTTTGTAGTGAAAAGATTTGTATTCATGTTGCACGTTTTCACTGATCTGTAAACAGAGTGGCTTTAATGAGGCTCTATGGAGCAGACATTCATGAATGAGAAAGAAGGTAAAAACCCCACTGTCTTGTTTTCTCTTGTTTTACATGTTGAGTTCTGACACCAAACAACACCAAACAACGAAGCTCCTCTGTGTGCCTCCCTGAAGGTCACTTATTACAGTCTGCTGTTCTGTTGTGTCTGTGTACACACAGACTTGTGTGAGATCAACTCTTATTTTCCTCATCATCCTCTTTTCTAGGTCACTATGCCAGCTGCGATGAGCAGATACGCTCCTGTTGTCTACCATAAGTCAGTGCCTGGGGAAGTGCAAAAGATGGGAAGATACCAGACTGCATCTCTTTCCTCTCTGAGTGTAGCATCTAACCAGGCAAATGGCAGGAATACAGATGAAGAAAGTAATTGAAGCCCAGTTCCTCCAAAGCATTTAAATATTTTTTCAGATCTCGGCACTTTGCTCACAGCAGAGGGAAGGGGAGAGATTGTGTTTGTAGATACATCTAAGGATCATGGCCCCTTGTTCATGCCTTCATTTTCAATCCCTGCAGGCAATGAGTTAGTTGACTGTTGTTGCATTATGACTGGTGTATTACCAGTGTCTGAAACTCACTGGAGGTATCTGCAATGTGGTTTTGATTACAGGTGCCATTCAGGGAGGGCTTTGTCTGCAGGAAAATACAAATGTTTTCATAGGGCAGATCACTGCACTATTACAGTTGGTATTGGTATTGCATAGGGAGGCTGGATGGCAAAGTGATAGCACACATTTCTCAAAAGCCCCAGAGAATGTGCCTTTCAAAATATTTCTTTTTACTATATACAGTATATTCACTTACCTGTATGGAGTGTGCAGGCTGCGAGCGGTTTGTGTGCTAGGAGATGAAAATCTTTTCCTTCAGCCAGGCCCTTAATTTCCAGTAGACGAGTACTGGCAGCTTGATCGATTTGTCTCAACCTGAACTATTAGGATTTGTTGTTGATGAGGGCACATTGATAATGGGACAGAACTCTCACCATTATCCTGCACCAATCCCCACAGACTCCGGCCCCGCATGCTGAGACGTTGAGCGGGAGCAAAGAAGCTGAGAGTTTCCTGGGCTGTCTTGGTGGTGGGAGCCACAACCCCACAATGTGACCAGCAGCTCTCTGTGCAGACAGCAGTGATACCTTAAAAATATTTCCCTCCTCTCCTCCCTGCACATATGTTTCTGGGGTTTTGGAGCTAATAGAAGGAACTGTGATGGCTCCTTCTGCACTTGATGTGATGCTGGACTATTGATGTAGCATTTGTATGTGACAGTCTTGCGTTGCTGTCTGTTCCTCTTCTGGAGCCATTGCTTTCAGCATCACCCCACTCAGTTTATTTTAGTGAGAGGCTTTAGCAATCTTCCCAACAATGTCTCCATTTTTTTTTCCTCTCTAACCCTCCACAAAATGCAGTAATATTATTGAAAAAGGGAAAGAGCGGAAAAACTAATGTACCACCTCTTCCTTAGCAGAAAAAAAGAGGAAGAAGAAATGGGTAGATGGCAAATTTCTCTTTCTGTTTTGGGAGTGGATGATACTACTTAAACATAACTGAACTGGCTGATAGTTACAGGAGTGATATTTTTTTGGATACTTTTGAAACTTCAGTACTGTCTAGGGTGCCATTTGTGCGAGATTTCTGAGGTCAGTTCCCGGTGACAGACAGTGTTTCTGCGCAGAACAGTTGATGGAGAAAATGAATGTTATCTCTTGCTAACAGGAAGAATACTTGCTCCCTGCTGGTGACTTGATGCTCTATGTAATGGTCAAAGGCTGCGTTAATCTTATGGGGTTGCTTTTCAGTTCTCACTCATTTGAAATGCAACAATACTAAGTGTTAGACAGCCTCACACAGGATGGACCAGCCAGGATACGGTGTGATGAACAGACTGGAAAATCACAGACTCCTAAATCATTTTGTCAGTTCTGATTTTTTTTTTAATAACAAACCAGAACAAACTGTGCTCCTTGCCCCAGAGAAAATGAGAACTTTTAAAGTCATGCTTTTCCCTCCTGCATGGCATCTAGTTGCCCATTAGAGACAGGCAGTAGACTTTACAGTTATTATTTTTTTACAGGATTCCTAGGTTATAGTAATCAGTGTCACGGCAAAGACTCCCAGGGACTTCAGGCTCAGCTCAGGAGCCAGCAAAGGACCTTTCCCCTGGGGTGGCCTGGAGATAGCTACACAGTTTTAGAGGCTAGGAGAGTTTAATAACATAGGTGAGGCCAGGCTATGCTGTTTGATCTCAGGGCAAGACACAGATGCGCCTGAGGTTCAGGGTGTTTATGTGTACACAGCAGCACTGGAGGGGATGTTAGATGAGATGGTTGAGACAGAAGTAGATCAGTCAAAACCGTTTGGAGCCCAGATGGTTGGGACCCTTGCACCTGCAATGTTATTCTTATTTACCATGAAACTAGAACAGGAAAAATTTCCCTGATGAATTTTGAGCCATGGCCTTTGCTGGCACCACTTAACATGTATCAGCATAACATGGTTGGGTTCAGCCACAATAGTATGAACTGAAATATCCTGGAGAAATGGAAACTCAGCACTGGGAACTAGTAAGTAACCTTGTGAAATGGTGACAATAGGCATAAGTCTGGCTCTGCTCCAGGAAAAGTCTTTCTCACCTTTCTAATTAATGGTGATCTCAGTGGGGAAGGTGAGAGATTCATGGTCATTTTAACTGAAGCGCTTTCTGTAATTTACTGTTCTCATTACAGAACATGAAATGGTTTTTTCATAGTGAGTCTAGAGGGGACTGAAACTGTGCTAGCATTATCTAGAGTCTTGTTCAGAGCCTATTTAATATCTAAGCTGATTAAATACCTGCCTTCTTAAAAATCATGTATCATAAAATGTCCTGCTGGTGCTATGAGGCAGAGAGGGAAAATTTCCTAAGGGTGGTGAATCTGAAGAACAACATCTGTATGTTGACTTCTAATCGTTTGAAATCTATATCAAACAGGATCTGGAAAAGACCTTCAGTTTCTCTACGTATAAACAATTTTTAGATTTTCTTGACACTGCCAAACCTTACCTGATAGAAATGAGTAAAGGTGTTTCTGAATGAATCGACATCCCACAACATTTAAGTACTGTGATAGGAAGGGGACCTCTGGGTACCTTTTTGAGGTGGCTCCCCTCCATGTATCTGATACAGACTCTAAGTCCTGGGAGAAAACTAGGGCTGATGGTGTTCTTCGGCCTCTCATCACATCTTTCCAAGTGCTGTCCCTTGCTCCTAGTGAAGCATCTCCAGCTGGCAGTTCTTCTCCTTCCCTGGTCCTTTGCAAATGGGAAGACTTTCTCTTCTCCTGCATGCACGGCAGATGCTACAGAGCAGGCCTTGAGTGCAGGGTTAGCCTCCAAAACATGCCTCCAGAAAAGTCCTCTAGGAAAAGAACTGACACACTGTGTGCACCCAGTTAAAGCTTATGCTCCAGATTATGGTCTGGCTGCCCTCCTCACTCTCAGGAACACTGAGCTAAGTGATGATGCCAAAGACAGTACTGTAAAAAAATAAACTCACAAGGCTGTGTGTATCACTGCTCACCCAGTTTGAATTGCACTCCACATATCCCAGAAGAAACAGAAATGCATCACACAAGATGTTGCCCCTAGACCACGGGAGACCAATGCTTATATTCCAAATTTCAAATAGAAGCTCTTGTAAGAAATTAACCTTGTAAGATTTGCTGACATCCTGAAACAAAAGGATTTATATTGCTTTTAAAATCATATTCACAGATCTGTTATTACCATTATCCATATAAGTGTCTAATCCTCTTTTGAATTGTGCTAAGCTCTTGGCACTAGCGTAGTTTTGTGAAATAGGTTCCAACATTGTAATATTTTTGAAGACTTTATTTTTTGACCTTACGTAGTTTCTGTCTTGAAAATTTTTTTGAATATTCTCTCTTTCTTGTATTATGAGAGGAAAAATAACTACCCTTCCTTTTCATCACTTATCCTTGTATTATTTTGTTTACTTCAACTGCTTCTCTTCCAATAATCCTTTCTCTGTGACAAGGGGTCCCCACCTTTATGTCTCTTCCCCGGTGATTGCTGCATGCCCCTTAATACATCCCATGTCTTTCTCCAACGGGAACAAAGTAGGGGCTACAAAAAGATAATAATGTGATGAGCTCATGTGACGAATACATTCAAGGAGGACATAAATGTGAGAATATTATGATATCCTTATGAAAAATAAGCAAGCAGAAAAATGGCTGAATTAATCGAGTAGATTATTCCCTATGGATTACTTGTCCAGTTCTCTAACTAGCACTTAAACATAATGGTGGCCTCCTAATTAAAAACTGTAGAACCAAATTTATCACCTCAGAGAAGAAACGGGCTCAGGCTATTTGAAAGCTGAACTTGGACGTTTACCTTAAACTATCCGTACTGGTGTGATGTATTTGATCACTGATAGTTGTAACAAAGTTTTAAATGAAAGTCACCTCTTAATAATCCCACTATCTTTATCCTACATGTTCTTTACTTAATGCATTCCTGTACTTTGTGCAAGGACAAAGAATGGATAATCCCTGAAAGGGGAGGATTATTCAGTTTTTCATCTTAAAGTTTCAAAGAGCATTTCAAATCTCAGAATTATTTATGTAATATTTCTGAAATTAAAATCTTTGAAATGCTTGCAATTGCTTAAAAGCATACTATGAGAGGGTTATGTGACAGGAACTGCTATTTATGTGGGATGAAAACCAGCCCTGTTGATCTGCTTTCACATTGTAATAGCCAGGATTATTGATCCTGCATTTTGCTGGTGGATACTCTAAGTGTTTTGTGCAGAGATTTCTCCCAGTTTCATTCAACCTCTCTTTTGCATTGGTGACCTTTCCCAAGTTTTTTCCTTTGCAAGACATGTGTAGGCAGGGGTGTTGCCAGCGGGCGGCACAGTCGTCAGTTTTCACTTTGCAGACATCTGAAATGTCTCGTGCAGTGCTTGGGAAATAACTTCAGCATCTCTGAGAGTTTTCCTCCTTGCTTCCTTTCTAGGAGTGTCTTCAACAGTTTTCTTAACAACTCTGAAGTTTCTTACATCTTGGAAAAACACCTTTATAAGTAATCTTCCATGCACAATAAAAGCTGGTGGCTTTTTATATTGAGAACATTCCATGGGCTGAAATTTTCTGTCTTCACAGAAATTTAATTTAAGTAAAATTTGACAGTTTGTTTATATCTGCCCATAAAAATCAGAAAGAGCTTTCCAATGCTCCAGATAATACTGTAACTTGAGTATGTACAGGGAATGTAGTCATCTGGAGCTGTGCTGACTGATAGATTGAAGCGGCTAAACCTCGGGGGTGGCTTTGGCAGGATGGGAAGTCCAAGGAGCCATTTCCGATTATGGATACCCACTCAGGTAGTTGTCCAGGCAGAAACAACAAGGATGGAGAGTGCTCTGGCACAGGTCTCTCCTCCCTGCCCCATGCTCTAAGCCTCTCCAGGAACTGGAAAGAGACTTGAGTCAAGAAGGTATTGATGTCTGTGAGCCCTGGGTGCAGCAGGCTGCTGAATCAGCAGCATGTGACAGGGCCTATCAAAACATTTTCCCTCTCCTGAGGCACAAGGTGATATAGCATCTTTCTCAGCTCCCCAGGACCTCATTTGTAGGGTGAGAGGGGCAGTGAGTTTGTAAGGATAGCTTAACATATACGTTTCCCAGATCTGTAGTGGGGTGCGGGTGCAGCAGCAATGTCGTGCAGCACCCAGAGATCTGATTTCTTGGTCAACTCCACACAGAGAGTTTGTACAAAATCCTTAAATGTTAACTACATTCTGACGCTAAGAAAGGCAAACGGTAGTCTGTAGTTTTTGAGTATGAGCCAGAAAACTGTGCCTGCATGCAGCATTGTCTTCATTTATAACACATTTTGGCCGTTTTGAAAGAAATACTATCCCAGTTATGAGGCTGTGTCTGTTTACAGTATAAATTCATTGTGTACCATTCATGGTGCACCATTCAAAGAGTGCCAAATAGGTGAAACTTGGTCTATGTTGCCCCAAAATGTGAAGAAGAGCTTTATCTAGTCTAACGCAAAAAGTCAGTAATTTGATTAGTAGCAGATTAACACTTTAGACCAAGCGTTATACTAAGTTTATAAAGCACCAAGCCAGTTTCTCACAATACTCAATTACTGGTTTCACCCCATAATGTCCAAGAGGAACAGGAAGAACCCATTTAAGGCAAATGGGAATAAGCAAAACTGAATTTATGCTGGATTAGTAGCGTTGCTCCTCTGCGACTCTGGCTCTTGTCACACAGAGCTGATTTCAAAACGTGTAAAACCTCAAAATGTGAACACATATCCATCAGAAAATTCCTCAATACAGATATTTTAAAACTGAAATTATGACTTATCATATGAGATATGAATAAACAGAAAATCTTGAAAATATCAGAATGCACAAGAATTAGAGGGTTGAGGGGCTGGCTGGGACTGCTGCCACTGTCTGCTCTGTAAGGAGGGACAATGAGTGGCTCTTTGAAGAGAAATGGCGTTCCTGGGGAGGCAGAGGGCCAAAGCTGGAGTGACTGAGCAGAGCAAGATGTGAAATAGGCCCTATGAAACACATTGCCTGCAGTGTCATATTACGTGGAGAAGTGGAATGTATATATAAACCATAGAAAATGATTCATTTACAAGGAAATACGGGCGCACAGGTTGCGTCACTGACAGCCTATCCAAATCCCCTGATCTCATCCAAGTTCTTAAGTTATTTCCTAATAATCCTTATAATTAGAATTTTCAAAGAGCAGTAATTATGCCCATTAAAGTTTTAGCAGCAGCATGTTTATATATTATAAAACAGTGTCAGCTGTGAATGAAGCAGATAAACACTTTAATGCAAGTCAAAGCTCACTTTTCTTTCTCTGTTCCAGTTGGCTCCTGAACTCCAGCCTGCCAGGGCTCTGCTGAGCACAGCTGCAAAGAGCTGGCAGCAGGAGGCAGCTTCAGGAGAGCCTGAAGATGCTTATATTGTCCATCTGGAAAGTAAATCGAAGGATATAATTAATTTTCTGACAAATAACAGTGCTAGAACAGGTTTCTTGTAAGGCTACTTTGATAATTAAAGTCAGTAAGAATCAAATTTTGGGGCAGAAGCCATACAACCAGTTCCAAGTTGTGCATGTGCTGCAGTGTCCTGGCTGGCAGAAGAGCTGGATGTTGTAATAGCAGGCATAGGCATAAAGGAAATGGCAGCAGCCTGCATTGATGGGTGCACAGCAGGTGCTCTCTTGGTGACGAAGGACACCACACGGAGCAGGACAGCAGGCAGTGTGTGGAGAGTGATTGCCAGGCAGCACCGTGGCAAATTTCATTTCCCCCAGCAATGATGGATTTAGGTCTTTGCGAAGGACTCTTGAGGTACATACAGAGCCAGCGAGACAGCTGTAGATTTTGGGAAACTGGTCTGCCTCTTCTTCTGGTGCCTTTCTGTTGCTTCTCTCTGTCAGCTCTGTGACTCCTGTCATTGCACAGCAGGATGGTTTCAAATTTAGGTATTGTGACGCACATATTCAGCATTAAATTCTTCACTTTCTTATGGTCTTTTACTGCACTGATCCTTTCTTTTTCCCAAAGCCAGACTCCTGCAAGGGACTCTGTGTACTCCTGGTTGTGTCTATGGCAGTTCATCTCCTGCTTTCCTCATGCACATGCCTGTTTTATTCTTAGACCAAACTCACTTGCTGATGGTATCTTCAGTCCTTTCTGTACTGTTTAGGCGTTTGCTCAGAAACTTTCCACAAAGATAAAGTTTTGTCTACCTGAATAGCTCAACTGGACACTTGTGTCTTGTGATATGCCATTTTTTCTGTTTCTACCTCTGGCTTCATTTCTTGCTGATGCTTTGGTGTAAAATCAGGACTTCTCTAACAGCACTTTAAAAATTCTGTGGGATCTTGCAGCTGTTAATTGCATTATATTTCATTCAAAAGCGGTGAGTATGTGTGTAAAAGTCATCAGAGTGATTCCTGCAGTTCCTCTCTCGCTGCTTATCTTTTACAATTTTATCACAGTAGCACAGAGTGCTCTTGAGCAAAAGCAGAGCAGTAAAACCACTTTGCGAAACCGTTGCAAAATATAAGCTCTTTCACCAAGGGTTACCAGTCTAAATGAACAAGGGAGGAGGGGAAGTTTGACCATTTCATGTTGACACTGTCTTACACCGAAAATAAGTGACATGTAGATTTGATGATGCTGGGAAGTTATTTCTGAAGCTCAGGGGAAGGAAATGTTACCCATAGCAGCTGAGGAGGACAGCAGTTATTTCTTTATAGCAGATGCCAAGGAAAATATTCAAACGCTTTGAATTAATAGTTCTATCAAGGTAATTATCAGCTTGTATGATCAGCAAGGAATGAAACGTGCATAGTACAATCAATTAAATGTACAATCTGCCCATGGGAATGAGGTGGACCAGAGCAGATTAACACTCTGTCAGGGTGACAGAGAGCACATATGGAGCCCCATCACACTGTTCGTGGAAGATGTGCTCATCACCATGACCACAACAGAGTCAGAGCTCCTTTAGTCACTGAAAAGCATTTCCATGTGAATGGTATGGAGTTATTTATTGGCTTTCTTCTGGAGTTGGGGATTGTTTGCTTAACTCCCCATGCTGTCTGTGGAGGACAATTCATACCATAAGTAACAGCCAACAAACTTCGCAGGGCTGTGACACTGCAAAAATAGAAGCAGGACCCCACTTCAAAATGGTTTGAAACTGCTGCGTTGCTCAAGTCCTGTGGTGCCATGGGGAAAGCACAAAACAGAAAGCAGTCTTTTATCATAAATCATGTTTTTTCTTCTAGTCCTATAGGAAAGGAATTGTTCATGGGCTGGAGCATGGCCTCGACTGCTGTGGATGAAAAAGCCTTTCTGTTCAGTAAGTATTCATTGATCTACGCGAAAAGAATTGGCAGAGACCAAGCCGCCCACTCCCTCCAAAGGCTTGTCCTTTCAGAGCTGTGTGGGTGGATGCTCTGAGCACATCTGCTTGTGGGAAGCCTGTTTGTGGCCAAACAGAGGACTCCAGCTTCCTTCAGCAGTGGAAACACAAGTTTTTCTTGTAAAAGATAAAAGATCAGGGGATACTTTGGCTTGCAAGAAATGTTTCTGTCTCTTGATTACAGAAGCAAGACTAATTCCTTGGTGATTTGAAGATGGGAGAGGAGTGGGCTGGTGGCTGGAGAGGTGGATTTGGTCTCCAGAGCAGCCAGACTGCGGCTGTGCAAGGTACCCTACCATATAGGCACCTCTTCACCAGAGGTGTTGTGGTACCTGCACTTGCCGTCACCAACCCCAGCCTCACAGGACACAAAACACAGCAAAGGTTGTCACTGGCAGCTCTGCTCCTTGTGAAGTTGGCTTCTTTGTTTGCAGCCCTTGCGTTCCTCCTTCTGCTCTGGGCTCCAAGACTCAGCTGCTGGGAATTGCCCTGGCTGCTGGTAAGGCAGGGATGTCCACATTGAATACACAATCCCTACAGTGCATCTTTGAGTCTGTTAATGCTGCCCTTCTCTCTCCCCATGCACTTCTGGGATTTAGCTGCACTACTGTAACTTATATTTAGAAACCCAAATAAGAGTCTGTGGGTACCCAGCTGCTGTGACAGTGTGGGAATGGTGGAAATAAAACATCCCAGTTGTTTCCAGACTGTTCACTTGAATTTACGCTTATGTTTTCTGTGTCACTTTGATCCCAGATCTATAAAGCTCTGTTCGTCTCAAAAGCTGGAGTCCAGTTTCAAGTTATGTTAAGAAACTTGCTGATGGTCTGAACATTTCAAACTTCTTCCAGGTAAACTCCTGGGTTTCAAGTGTCCCAACCCTTTATGTGACATCCCTAGTTCTTCACTTCAGCACTGTCCCTCATTCTGGGACAAAATGTGGATTTTATCCCTTGCATCTGGAAATGTTATTCAACCAGGCATTTGCTATTTCAATGGTTGTCATCTGCAAAGCTTTGCAGTGTGTATTATTTCATATGGTTCATAGGAAACCAATTTTAGCTGTGACAAAATGTTCTGAACTTGCTACCACATTTTTATTGCTCTTTGGCTCTGGATTGATTTTCTCTTATTAGCTGGAGCTTACTGTGGCTTTTTTTTATCAGACAATCCTGGAAAGCAGCAAATCAGTCTGGAGCTCAGCTGCACAAAGCAAAGTTGCTTTGCTTATTGATGCATGCTTTTAGATCACTTACAGTGTTACAAGAGTTAGCAATTTAGCTGAATTGGTTTGGTTTTCAGCTTTGATTGAAATTCACAATTTAGAACATTAGCAGAATTAATTTGCTGGAGATTCTTATCTTCCCCAGTTAATTTGAATGAAGTGAGGTATGTAAATGTATGTACTTTGCAAGCTGTTATCTTTACCATTTCAAAACAAGATTGATTCAGGCAAAAAGCTTTAAAATCCAAGCAGAGGATAATCACTGGAGGCCTTGACTGGGGAAAAGGGTTGTGATTTTGCCTGAAGTTTGTAGAGACAATTTGATATGCTGTTTTTGCAGAACTGAGGAGGGAGATTAAGGCAATTTTAATGGCAGGAATGCTATTTAAAGGCAGAGAGAGAAAAGATGCCTGGCTACAGGAGGCAGATAATCCTGGCTAATATTTTTAGTGGTAATGCCTTATGGGGGAAATGTCATCTGAGAGAACCTATTGGAGACAAGACACAGCTGGGACACAAAACTGAAGAGGATCCTGGAGTTCAGACAGGGCATTGAGGAAGCTATGGTGATATTAGGCAGCTGAGTATTTTGAGGTGTGTGTTCGATTAGACAATTAATCTACAGGAAGAAAAATGATGAGGGGAGCCAGTGGCCATGTAGGCAGGTGGAGCAGCTGAACCAGACTTGAAGCTCAGTAGACTGAGTTAGAGAAAGAAAAGGAGAGAGGGAGAAGAAACAAGTAGGAGAATAGCCAGCTCTACATTAAAAGAAGTGGAGAAAGCAAAGGTAGTCATGGGGTGTAGTTGGGATGAGATACCCTGCTAGGGAGGCAGAGCTGAAATATTTTTTTCCTTATCCTAAAGCTCCCAGAGCTTCACTCTCCAGCTGGACCCTGGCTTCTTGCAGGGAGAAAATGCAAGCATTCGGGTGAAGGCAGTCAACAAACAGACAAGTCATATGAACTTCATAGCTGGGAAAGGATTAAAGCCAGTGGGATAGGCCTGAGCTTTGCTTGCAGAGCTGCCTGAGCAGTCAGAAGAATGAGAGTCTTTGGATGACCTTCTGTGAACAAGGGACGACCAGATACAACATCATCAGGCTGCAGCCATTTAAGGTGACCATCTTTAAATACATATGAACATAACACGCTCTTGTAGGAGGCCTGAAAGTGGGAGTCTATATGAGCTGAAGGGTAGAACATGGATTCTACATTAATAACTCCTGCCAGAATGACCTCATAGAATCACAGAATGATTTAGGTTGGAAGGGACCTTTAAAGATCACTTGGTGTGACTACCCTGCCACTGAATTAAGGTGCCCAAAGCCCCATCCAGCCTGACCTTGGACACTTCCAGGGATGGAGCATCCACAGCTTGTCCAGACAACCTGTTCCAGTGTCTCACCACCCTCATGAAACTTTTAGTCATTATTTCCAATCTAAATCTACCCTCTTTTAACTTAAAATCATTGCTCCTTTTCGTGTCAACGCAGGTTTTGATAAAACATCTCTCTCCATCTCTCTTCTAATCCCTTTACAATCTCATACACCTCCTCGTGGTTTTGATTTTTGTTTGTTTGGGTTTTTTTACCTCCAGCAGGAAATGTGCTGGTTGCTTATTGCTAGACACTAATTTATTGATAGTGTTGTTTTATACATGTTCACTTCCTGGGTTGAAAATTATAACATGACACAGTTTGCTTTTACAGTAGATGCTTATGCTGTCTCAATTAATTTTTGGCATTGAATGGCCCTGTATTCAAGGCAGGTGCTCATATGTTTGAGGCAGTTTGTCCATATTTTAATATTACTTAATATTTCCTTGATCAGCATTTATGCCTGTGAAGAGAGCTTTCCTACAATAAAAAGTCACTAAAAAAATTTCCAGCAAGAAGATAAGCATCTAAATATGCACTCTTTCAAATACAGTTTCAAATCTTCCCTGCTTGGAAAGAGAGGATCTCTAAACAGTTAAGGCATGGCAGTGATCCTGCCAGGGAAAAGCATCACTGGGAACAGCTCTGCTATCTCATGCACTGGATCAGTATGTGGATTTGTGCTATTGCCACTGGTATTTGTCCTCCAGCGATGGCTGGGATTGATGGGCAGTCTGCCAGGAGATGCAGTGACATGGTCAGTTCTGCTCTACAGAGGATGCTGATGTTGAGGAAGAGCTGCAAAGAGCAGCAGGGCACAGCACAGACCCCAGCTTTCAATGCCCTGGCAGTGCCTGTCCACCTGCTGATGATGCATCTCCACTAGCTGTGGGAATTCCAACACCAGTCCTCACTGCCTGGTCATCAACATTATCTTCCCCATTATCTGGTAAGATTTAAGGATGAAAGCGGGTTGCCTCCTTCAGTGCACCCTTAAAAGAAAAGAAAACATTACTGAGCAGCTTTAGTGGCCTTTGGGGTCTTCCCTTAGGAGAAACAAAGAGATCTTTGCTACCAGTTTCCTGCAACATCAATGCCTTTAAGGGCTGCAAAATATGAAAGATAACAAAACCGTCAAAGAAAGCTTTAAAGTCCAATGTGTGGGAATAACACAAAGGGCATCAAGCAAGACAAATAAATACATGGTTGCAAAGACATTTTTGTTGTACCACAAATGATGTAGAATGCTGGGGGCATGAGGAAAAGCCTGACAGTTTCCCTCTTGGTGGTGGTTTTCCCTTGCAGGTGGTAAGTATGTCACATCAATAGTCATCTAGATCCTGTTTCCACAAAGCATTTAAAAAAATGTTCCAAGTTACATTTCCAATTTTTTTCCGCTGAACATCTCCAAACCCACACCAGAATAAGTGAATTAACAGCAGCATTTTGCATTTAGAAGCTCTAAGGATTGCTGAATGCTAATGCAGTATAAGAAAATCCTCCATTTCTGAACATTAAAATTAGTCCTTTTATCCAAAGTTTGGCACAAGAGAAAATCAGGCTCATTTTTTAAAGCACTGAGCACTCAACAGCTCTGTTTTCTGAAAGAGCCATAAGCTGTTAAACACATTTGAAGACCAGGCCATTTATCGCTGTGCTTACATTTTAACTCTGAAGACTAATGCTAAGCACTCATTTCCAAAAACTTTGCCATAAATTATCTACCAAGAACACAAAACTTCACATGATAGATGTAAACCAGGAGAATGCCAAGGGATGTGATTTCTGATTTTGTTGCCAATCGTAGTAAGTCTGTCCCTGCTCTCCCAATATTTATTGTGAGTCTCATAAGTTCCACTACTGGTACTGCGCCACCAGGCATGAATCCCAGGCTTTTATGGAAATCCTGAGAATTTACCCTAGTGACAACACATTCAGAAGGTTGGAAAAGAGGTTCTGTACTGAAGATTTGTGTAGAATAGCTGATTTCTTGATTGTGCAGCCAAACAGAAAAGGAGGGAGAAAAATTAGCTGTCAATCAAACCCAATGTGTTATGCAGCTCTGTAGGCATTTCTCCCCGGATCAAAAGTCCTTTTGAAAAATAATGTTTGATTTCAGACAACCCAACCAACTTAGGCAAGTTATGAAATGTCTGATATTTTTTTTGGAAAAAAAAAGAAGGGAGTAGGAGCACAGATGTAAAAGATGGGACTATGTTTGGAACTTTTTACAGTGTAGTTTAGGTTTTCCAGGGTTCTCCCAAGGCAGAAGCAATCCAAGCTAAAAATGTCTTCTCCTTGACAGTGTGTGAACCCGTGTTAAGGAAAAGGCTCAGGGATTTATTGGGCATTGCAGCGGCAGGTACAACAGTCCTTGTTGGTGAAGCTGCCTGAGTAAATCCCTTGGGAGGAGCAGATCCAGGTGTCCCAGGAGCCTCAGTTCCCAACACTGTGTAACTCCCCTGACACCAAACTCAGGGCAAGGCGTGAGCTGTCATCTTTTTCCAACAACCAACCTGCATGTCCTGAAATGGGACCCCAGCAGCTGGTTACTGCTGTACTGTGCAAATCCACTTTAATCATGTCATGAGAACACAGAATTACTGCTATGTATAGTTGAGCTCCAAAAAACCTATTTCTCAGCTGTGTTTCTGCTTCAAAATGCTGCTAGGTAGGAATTAAACTCAAAATAAAAGTGATATCCCCATTCAAAAGAGGAAAATTGCAGATGTTATATTTTCCCAGTACTTATTCAAATGCTTTATTGGCTGTTTGTAGCAGAAGAATTCTCATTGATTAAAACATAGTTAAGTAGGGTTTAAATACAGTCAGATAAAGATGTGCATGGTAATTTTACCAGCCAAGGGATCCTGTCTGGTAAGGAATTAACTCTGTATCCTGTGTATGTATTGCTGCTCTCTGTTGGGTGCTGTGAGAACTGCCCAGTTATGAAAACTTTGAATGGGACTGGTCAAGGTAAGTGCTGGTATGATGGATTAAAAAATAAAAGCTTATTTATCTTGAAGAGTTAAGGCCAGAAGTTATCATTTAGTGGTGTTTAGAATGGATATTGTTTTATTTAAACCAAACCAAAACATCATTAGTGTCTGAGCATTGTCAACATCCTTTTGGCACATTTCCAGTAATAATTTTGAGAAATGCAATCACCTAAATGTTGATTTGGGGATCTCGTGAGGAGGTGAGGAGCTGGGATGGGAAAGACTGCAGCAAAAAATGAAGAAATGAAACTTCCAAGTCCCTTATGGTGTCAAAGTGATTGTGCCCAGGAAGCAAAGCTTCGGAGAAGACGTGCTCTGTCTTTGAGGCACATCTTTACTGCTTTTTGAGGTTTGGATGTCAACCTGAGATACAAACCCCTTTCTCCTTGAAGGGTCTTGGTTTGGGGAGGGACGAAGACTATTGGGGAATGATTGAAACAATTTCTAATGTGGAAGACAGCCTCAAACATATTTCAGATTGCTTTCTCCAGAAACCTTGTTTTGGCCCAGCTCACAGCCTGCAGTCTCAGGCTTATGCTAAAATTGTGTCTTTACATCTTAATACAGCTACTGAGAGACTACATCTACTGCAAATGTTTCCCAGCCATGATTTACAGAAGGTCAATAATATTTTTTTTATGCTCTTAATAGAAAGTATAAAAGTGAAGTGCAGTCTTCCACAAATAACTTGTTTTACAGAATAACTTTTCTGAGAGTGTGGCCATTACTATGTAAGTGGCTTTTTTTCCAAAGAGTTTTCTAATTTGCATGCATACACTGTTTGTTCTGAGCATCTTGGAGCAGCCATCCCTGGCGACACAATACAATTGTGCTCCTATTCGTTCAGACATCACTTGTTCAATACTAAATCTTTACTAATCAGATCCCTCCAGAGTTTATGTATCCCTTGCAGTAAAATGAATGTGACTGCTGAATATGTTGGAGATTGTTAAGCTTGAAACAATGGTTGTTGGAGCTTTCTTTTCTCTCCTCCCTATATAGATCACCTTCTTTTTTGTCCCATATTTATTTTTAAGCCTAAAAATCTAAAATTGGAATCATGCACTGAGAAGGAAGCTTTATGAAATAACTTTGTGAGCTAAAGTGATCCTAGTTTTATAGGGAAAAAGGCAAAGAAGGAGTAGAACAATCCTAAAATAGAAGGCATCAAAGAGGGGAGTGTGAGAGTTTATAAGCAACTTCCTCTCTGAGAACAAATTCAGGATACAGTTTTCTGGGAAAAACCCATAACTGTCTGATGATTATTTTAGTGTAAATGCAGCAGCATGATTTACAACTGAGTGGGAGAATTTGCAGTCCTCCTTTGTTCTTCTGAAGTAATGACGTTAGGATTCCTACAAAACAACTCAATTATGTGTTAAGTGTTTTTGCCACATTTTTGTCTTTGGATTTATTTTCTGTAACACCAAATTTTTCTGGTGATATTTATACAGTATTCAGTAATGGAGATGAAATAAGGTACAAGGGACAAGGTAAAGAGAAAAAAGCAGAGAAAGGAAGAGAGAGGAAGAAAGAGAGGTGGAGATTTGGAAGAGGTAGGAGAAGTACATGGGATTTACCTGCATGTATGAACCTAGCAAAAGAGCCTGCTGCAGGGTGTGAGTCAAGGGGATCATTTGAACAGAGATCACCTAGGGATTTGTGGTAGGTTAGAAATATTATGGTACAAGCCCACTTAACAATGGTTGTAGCATCTGCAGATATGGGCAAATATTGGAAAATGTTCCAGCTGTATGGACCAGCTGTCTGTTGAAGATGCCTTCTTCTGCAACCATCCGCCTTATCTCAAGCTGCAATGGTTTCATCTAGTTGCAATGCCCAGTAGGGTCCAGGCACCTTGCTCATGTAAATCAAGACCCACAAAATAATGAAAACATTGAATGACCCAGATGCCTTTGATTTCTCAAATGACACGGCATACACTGTGCAGCTGACCTGAAAAAGGGACACCTTTTGATGTTCATATAGGACTCAGCTTGACTATAAGAGAGGCCTTGATGGACCTGACAGGAGAAAAGGAGGACTATGTATCTCTTCGGTGTTGCAAGGCAACAGAGGATTCCACCAGCTACAGTATTAAATCCCACATTTTCCCTAGTTTCCTCATAAAGAGGAAGCCTCAGTTCTTGCTGTGGGTATCATTTGGAGATGTGTTCTTTTCCCACTCTGTTCTCCACTTTTCAGTATTTGTCTCCTAATCTCCTTAAGGAAGATGCATCTCTTTCTCCATTAAACACACCTTGGTGTCAGTATGAAGCCTTAGTTCCCACATCATGTACCCCATGAGGGGAAGGAAGACTTCACAGATTCGGTAGCTGCACATGGAGGAGGACAGTTAACCACTGAAAGAACTTCCAAGGGCACATACGGGCTCTTCGCTGCCTGAAACATTGGAAGAATGTGATGTCAGCAGCCTTCCACCCAGGATGGGCAATGTATCTTTGTCATAGAAGACATCACATTGCTTATGCTGTAGTAAATTAAAAAATCAGTCTGGAGGCTATGAGGAGAGCACGATATGTTTTTCCCCCCAGAGTGAAACCTTCTGTTGTGTAGCTCACAGACAGGGGAAGATTTGGACCACTGCTGTGGTTCACCAGCAGGTTTTGGGCATGACGTGTTGAACTGCTGCGGCAGGAGCTTTACACAAGATATTCAGTAGTCTGCCTGAGTCTTGAAAACTAGGGATACATACTGAGTCCATTTAAACCAATGGGAATTTTGCTCTGTATTCAGCAGGAGCCAGCATTTCATACTTTAATATGTGCTCCTCTATCTAGATCTCCTATGAATTTCTGAGGAGCAGAGAAACACCCCTCTGTGCTCCCTTTGGTTAGACAAAATGACCATTGAGTGCTGACACCCACGAGATGCACTGATCTTGTTTGGCTCAAAGTGCTTTGTGCTGTGTGGGCACTTTCACTGCTGTGCCAGGGAGCACAGGGCAGGTGCAAGCCTATTCCAAGGAATGAGAAAAAACAGGTCCCTGCTGGCCTGATTCCACCATCCTGCTGAGCAAAAGCACTTCCACAATACTAGATTTTCCACAGTCATGAAATCTTTACTAGTCTTGTATCCAGCATAATGGCAGAAGGATATATATGTACTTTTTAGTCTTTTGTCCAGACACTGCCACAACTTTGACCTTCCTGTTTGGTAGACTCATTCTTTATAAAGGGAGTTTGGTGGCTTTATTTCAGCACTTGTCAAATAAGGAATTACTTCTCATAACAACATGTGCTGTCCCTTTCTATTTATAAACATGGCCCTTTCTTCTTGGAACCCATGTACTGCACAACCCAGAGACCATGCTTCCTGGCAAACTGACTGGATTGTCCATTACTCACAAGGAAATCGACTCAGCTTGAGTTCATCTTTCTCAGAGCCAGGGCACAACACTTGTAATGAGGCAGACATTAAACAAAGCTTGTATTTTCCCTGTGCAAACTGTGTCATTTGTTATTCCCCAGTGCAGCGTCTTGCCCTTCCCTGGAACATACTCAAGGCACTGCAGTTATTAATTTTAATATGGGAGTGTTTGGTACGATAGACAGGAGGAAAAGCAAATAAGTTACTACTAAAGATGTTACAAGAGAAATTTTGCAAGTTAGGTAGGAATGGATAAGTACAACATCAAAGCCTATTAATCCCAAGTAAAACGTAATTCTTGAGGAAACAATTAAAAAAGTGAAAATAAGAAGCTGAGACACAAAGACTTGCCAAGAGAGGATGATGAAGTTTTTAGGCTCCTCAAGCTGATACCGTTTCTCTAATTAAATTTTAGTTTCTCGATGTCCCAGTACTGTGCTCCGAAAAACAAGACTTATTTGGAGGTGGATTTGAAACAAAATCCTATTTCAAACAACCAAAGGATGTGAAAAACTTGAGTTCTTGTCCTGTCTAACAACACAGCTTGGGAACAGAGGGAGCTCTGACTGAACAGGAGGAGAAGGGAACTTTGTATCCACGTCACCTACCCAGTGTGGGGACGCTGGCCTCCCTTCCTAGCAGCTGGAAATTACCTTCAGCCCTCTCTGTCCTGCTGAACCCATGTTTATATCCTCTAGACACGAGTACATGACCATTTGTTTTGTTGCTAAAGGAAATAACTACCAGCAATCTTTTGTCTGTGACGTATTAGAAAGTACTCATCAAGAAATAAACATGAAGAGCTGACCCTGAAGTGAGGAGCTGTGAAGATGTACCTTGCAGGGCTATTCCCCTGTGGGAGCAAGGGAGGGAGGAGGCGTAGCTTTGTGCTCATCTGTGAGCTGATGCTTCGCTGTTCTTGCAAAGCTTGTGGGAGTCCTCTGTTGAGATCAAAGATTCAGCTCATCTAAAGGTCAAGCCAGGGGCCCTGAGAGGGTTTTCAGCTGTGCCCCTCTCCCACAGACACAGCCTATCCCTCCCTATCCTTTTCCTGATGCGTTTACAGCAGCTGTGGTTATCTAAGTGTTGGCAGCCCTTTGTGGTTCCTCAAGCCTCATTGTTTTCATGTGATCCACACATATGTCAGTGCATCTTTATCTGGGTTGAAAATTACATTACTGTAAAAAAAAAAAACCACAAACCCAGCAACCCCCCAACAGTCATCTATCTGCCTCAGCATACACGAGTCCTTCTGTCATGGTCCAATCAGAGATTACATGTAGTTCAGTCTAGCACATGGCCAGCTTCATCCTGTCTGGACTAAATTCCTCAGTACATAAAATAAGGTGTTGATATTACTATTTTAACTAGTAGTACATCACATGAAAATGATCCTGTGTCCCTGTTCTGGTGTAATAGGACACTAATACAGCTACAGATTTTCAGACTTCTTTTGGGGTGTGCATGGCACAAGGATAGCTTGTCTGCCTCAATCCACGTGACGTTGAGTCTGGTCCAAGGAGAACCAGCTCTCCTGAGCATGGGTGATTTGAGACTAAGACTGCCGGGGTAAGGAAGTGCCTAATGAAAACATATCCTTCAGGGCCAGGGGGAGGAGAAGGGTGCAGGTCTCAGACAAGCATGGAGAGCAGTTTCAGACCATCAGATGTTGCAAAGGGGCTCTCTAAATCATGTATTTTTCTGGACCTTTCACTTGGCATAAAACAATTATTTCTTCTTTGATCCATTAACGCCTATAATGTACCGGGGGTTATGAGTCTCAGAGTTGGTGGGTGAGGTGTCCAGCGTCTGCTTCAATAAATATGTGCTTATTTTATAATACTATAAAACCTTCAGTAGCATACACAAAGTGAGCCCTATCCCTCCACATCATATAGTTTGAACTCTCATAGACATGGAAGTCTTGAATCTAGGGAAATCTAAACCAGATCTCCAGTGTCTGATGTTGCATCTGTACTAATGAGTAAATAAAATAACCATGATCCTGTTTTCTCATTCAGAGGCAAACATGGTCCAGCTCTTCCCTTCCATACAAGGAGATTACTGTCTTTGCTGGGCCAAAACAAGGCTGAGGACTGTTCTAGGAGTTCATCAGGATGGACGAGGGGTGTATGAAGCATCAGGGACATGGCCCAGCCCTCTCCCTGCTCACCCTTCTCATATAGGTTCCTTATGACTGTGTACTCTCCTCTGGGTATGTCTTTTGCAAAGGTAGAGTCAAACCTTTGCTTCTCTGCTAAACCTTAGTGGATAATTTGCACAATTCTCCTGTAAATTTCTCTTGAACGGTCCCTCACAACCTGGGGCAGTGAGCTGTAAAATCTGAGCCTTACAAAAAAGGCCATGGACAGTACCTAGATAAATCCCAGTTGTGAATCAAAATCCCTGGTATTTTATGTTTGCTAAGAAATATCAGACTCTGTGCACTTTCCATAGGAGGCAGCTGGAATATAAACACAGGGATGTCTGACTGCCAGCAGCCAACCTCAGCCCTAGATGGGGATAAGAGCTTCCCCTTTGCATCTTTTCTGGCAGCTTGAGAGTTAGTTCAGACATTTTTCTCTCCTGTTCAACCAGTCCTGGTGGTCTGGAGCAGAGACCTTAATGCTTTCCCCTTCATTTCACATGTGTATGCACTTACTCAGTGGGCTCCATCACCACACTCTTCATTGTCAAGTGACGGGTTGCTGGCAGTGGTATGTACACTTGATGTATAACAGCACCCCTGCACTCTATCTCTCCTTCCTATCTCCCTTAAACAGATCATATATTAAGATTCAAGTTACTAGAGCAATTCCTGAGGGCCAGAGGTAAGCTCCTGAGTTCTTAGCCTCCATCATTTCGCATGATTTCTAGCTCCTCTGAGTGGCTTCCCACACTCCTAGCAAGTGTTTTAAGAGCTCGTTGTTTTAGTTGTGGCATCAATCCTTATCATCTGCCTCTGAGCAGGACAATACTTGCACTTGGACTTCATCTAACAAGAGACTGAAAGTCATTCTGATGCATGGAGCACCCTTGATTTCTCCTGAGGCCTTTCTGCTGTTTGCTTCATGCCCCTTCCCCTTTTACTTGAGTGGGCCAACCTTGGTTCTTTTGCTGGTGGCATTTGGATGCCTGCTGGAGCTGGCGTGCTCCATCTAACCAGACTCATGAAGGAGATAGATAGCCTCCTAATGGGACTGTGTGTCCTGCCCAGATTTAGGCTTCAGCCTACCCTATCCACTCCCTTTGCACAGCCCTGTGAGTATGATGAAGCAGCCCGAGGCAGATGACAGGGGAGATCAGAGACATTATGACCACACAGCTCTTCCCCTGGGGACACCAGTCTTCTTTAAATGTGGTTGCTCCTGTTCATCAGCAAACACACAGGGACCAACTAGACAACTGTTCCTGCCAATATAAAAAGTAAACTCCACACAGGTCAACACTCCATAACCCTGCTCTACTGAGAGCAGTGGTTAAAAGAAAACATGTTTGAATGCTTGGCTGGGCCAAGGCTCAAATTCTTTTGAACGGTGGTAGGGTGGGATATAGAGTTTAAGCAAAGACAAGATGGAGGTGTGGATGGTTGGTTATTTACCTAAAGACATGGGTCTAATGAGCAATGTAGCTCACATGCTGAGCCTGAAGGGCTGTGCACTGCATTTTCCCGCTATCAGCAAGGAGTTTCACCAGTGCTGTCATGATGCAGGGTCCTGCTGTTGTAATATTACACCAGTGACACTATTGCATGTCTCTCGTTAGGTTGGGAAGTGGTCACTAACAGCACTGCATGACCAAACTCTTTTCCAAGATCAGTGAAGTAGTAACCTGGCCGTGTTTTGCCCCTACAGTCAAACAGATGAAGTCTGGTGGCTGGGCCAAAGATTTTTGACCTGCTGCGCTTTTCTTCTTGATCTGAAAATCAAAGGAACAAAGCCACACTCCTCTTCATTTTAGCGAGATGACAGCTGCTGATTTAAACTCCATCAGTTAAGCCTGTGATTGCTGAGTTGCAATTTCTTGTTTGTTTTGGGACTATGCCTGGGAACATCGTGTATGACTCAGAGTACTTCTGTGCTAGGTACTGCAGAAACACAGAACAAAATAGAGCTCTGGTACATCTAACTTGTAAAATGCCAGGCTGGTTAGACTCAGTGATGAAGATACAATACTGGTTATTTTAACTCTTGCATGGACACTTGTTTGGATTGTAGCATGTCTTGAAATCCCTTCAATATTGACTGTAGAAACTCAGGCTAGGTAGATTAACCTGCCCTGGTTGTACTCACATGCAGCAAGCATAGCAGTAAATACTAAAGAGATGGTCACACTTTTACTCTTCTTTCTGAACAGATTTTCTACCTATTGGAGGAGGAGGAGGGGTGAGGGTACGTTTGAGACCCTCCTAGGGCTGGGAAGAAGAGAGAGGGAGAAGAGGGGCAGCATGGAAAGTCACCACTTTATGGACTTAAAAGCCCCCTAAACCCAACTTCGGTGAAAGACTAAATCTGCAGAGAATATATAAATTAATTAAATAGGGTTGTTTCTAAAAAAATCTTGATTGCATTTAATAAGAATGCAAGCTGAAGTTTTCATTTGCTTAGACCTTTATTAGTATTTGCAGCCCTTGAAGCTGCAGATGTCCACACAGTAAGTAAGCACAGAGCGTGCCCAAGGCAGGGACAGAAGAGAAAGGAGGTAAGACAGCATTGCTCCATATTCCCATTTCACTTGTCCTATGACAGTGTCAGATTGTGATTCAGTGCCAGCACAACGGGAGGCTGCAACTGATGTGCAAACCCCTCCCACCAAGAAGGCTCTTTGAATGATCAGGACTGCCTGGAGGGTGCAGATGTCTCAGACCACTTTCTTTCTTCTCACTGTAAAAATACCTGAAAGTAGTACAGAATGAGTGGTAGCAGCAATATCCTGCAAGCTGAGAGCATTTTCCTGTGAAAGGTACTGCTCAGTTATGGCCCTTGCAGGTGATGTGAGGGCAAGATGGGGAGGAGGACTGCCACTCGCAGTGTTTCCCCCTTATCTGAGCAGCAGTAGTATCAGAGACACCAGATTTATGCCACTCTGACCAGTTGTTCAGGGAGCCATTGCAGTTATTACTTCGTTGTTTTGTTTTTAGCATGGAGCATATTTACAGAAAAAGCAAATGGAGCACATTCTAGATTTTTTATATTTTGAGATTAAAATACCCTGTGCTGACCACCTACAGTGAACACAGAATCACTGGTGGCACTGAAAGTGCTGGTGCAGCCGAAGGCTGCTGCTCTGTGCGGGCTGAGACAACTCAGAGCACAGCACTTTTCAGGCACCCGTCCCAGTGGGTGCTCAGATCTGGGCTGCTGTCTGATAGTTGTGTGTGACTGCTAGGACTGGGAAAAATAATGAAGGGACAGGCTTTGTCCTTGAAGGAACAGCCACCTAATTTTAGGAGAGTGTCATGAGGAGGACTGTGGTCATCCCAGCTCTTTCTTTAGGGCTGCAGAATAGTTTCTGCCTCGGTCCTGAAGGCTTAGTTCTGAGCAAGGAGCTTTTATTGCAGATGTGTTCTTGCCTGTTTCTTCTAAAATTCATAGAGTCATAGAAAGGTTTGGGTTGGAAGGGACCTCTGAACATCATCTAATCCAACCTGTTGCCATGGGCAGGGACATCTTTCACTAGATCGGGTTACTCAAAGGCCCATCCAACCTGACCTTGAACATTTCCAGTCATGGGGCATCCACAATTTCTCTGGGTAACTTGTTCCAGCGCTTCACCACCCTCTTAAATATAATTAAATAAAAGCTTAAGGGCATTAAAAATTTCATATTTAAAGTCCAGGCAAGCATTGCTCTTTTTTTTTTTTTGTTTTCATTTCTCCCTTGTGGTCCTGCTTGAAAATCAAGAAGCCCTTCACACAATCTCACCCTCACATCCTCAGGCACAGGGCTGCTTCTGCAGGAGACTGGGCTTCCTGGAGCATGAGACAACTTTTGAGGCCCAGGATTTCTTCCCTGCTGAGTGACAGCAAACAAACAGAGATGGTGCCATAGGGATGGGGTGAATTACAAGACGACAAGTCCTTCCTCAGCAGGCTGTGGGCTGGTGGAGCCGGTTTTCATCAGTGGGGCCTTGGTTCTCCCTGACCAGACTGGAGGAATGACTGGAATTCATCCTGCCATGCCAGCAGTCCCCACAGGTCTTGCCGACAAGAAATGCCCGAGTTTTATCTGCTGAGTGGTTTTGAACAATTGTTAGAAAAAACAGCAGAATAAATAGTGCTGTTCGACCTCTGCCCTTTCCCCTTTTGTCCACAGAAGTTCAAGAAATTCCAGGGGCTGGGAGCCAAACATCTGTGTTTCCCCTCGGGAGGTGCCCAACGCTGTGTTTTCCCCCCTGAATGGGCTAAGGTATATTTAGAAAATGAGATTCTGGAACCACCAGCAAGTGGGCGAGTACATCTGAGCTGTTGCTCTCCTGGTAGAAAGTTTGCATAAGGTTGAGCGTGTATTTATATCTTCATCCACATGCACTGACTCCTACATACATACACAAGAACTGACAGGCACTGGATTTTGTAAGTCTGCGCTTGTCTTGTTGATGCCAGTATTTTAAAAAATTGGGGATTTTAGTACTGCAGGCCTGGTTTCCAAATTGAAATGTAGGCACCTGGTGCCGTGTGGGACACCCTAGGAAAGCCAAAATGTCTGCTGTGGTTAGGAGATGGGCAGGGAGTTTACAGCCCCAAGAGAGAAAAGACCAAATGGTGTCTTAAATACCACTGGGCACTGCTGGTTAAGCAACTAAATTGAGTTTAACAACATTTTAAAGAAAACAACTGGGAAACCATCAGACTCTAGGGTTACTCACTTCTGCACACAAGGGCTTTGCAGCCCACAATCTGAGTGCTCAGGGATCCCCAGTGATGTACTGAGACCCTCTTGTGGACTGAGAATAACTAACCCACCTGGTCTGTTCACACAGGGGACTTCACTCCAGGTTTCTTGTCTACAGAGACAGCAGATCCAATCTTGCAGTAGCCTTTAGGGAACTGCAGTGGGCAATCTTGGTGGGCCATATTTCTTTTCCAGACAAAACAATGATGGGCAAATCTAGGTCATACCTGGAGCCTTGGCTCTGCAGCAGCTTCTGTGATGGTTTGAATGGAGCATTTCTAGCATCAGTGCTCAGATCAGGGCCAGGATGTTATTTCAATAGTACCTTATATTCCCACTCTTGACTGTTGCATGTCATGGGCGCCACTTCTCTTGCTGCTGAGATCAATGCCTAAGCTGACAACAACATTGGACAAGTACACCAGTGTGCAGTTTGAAGTTGGACGTGCTTGATTTTGACATCTCCAAGGTGAGGAGCCCAGTATAGACTTCTCCTGGTTCTGCAGAAGAAGGTGCTGTCTTATTTGTATCAATCTCCAACAGCACCTGTCATGCTTCCAGCTTAGGACCTCGCTTTCGCAGCTGGTGGAGTTGTGAGAGCGTGGGGATAGTGGCACAGCCAGCACCAGAAACCATTCACCACCTCTTCCTCCTGAGATGCTGAAGGATAGAGAACAAGTGGGAAAGTTCAGGCGGAGACTATGAAATAAAGAACTGTGAATGTTCCAAAATGTGGCTTGTTCCTCATGGTGTTGCAAGTGCTGAGAGAAAATACCAAGCACCTGGAGTCACGTGCCTCTTGGATGTGCAGCTTGGGCCTACGTTGTATGATGGCTGGAGAAAAGAGAAGCTTGGTGTTAAATAAAATCTTCAGAGAAATTCTACCTTACTGCACTTTATTTACCAGGCTGCAAAAATGTGAAACCTCCCAGTTTTGTCATGGGCCAGGTTTAGTAGTGTCTGAGAGGAGCCACTGGGAGAAATGTCTCATGGATACTGGCAAATGAGAAATAATACAATAATAATAAGATGAGTTATGGCAATTTGTTTAAACATACTCAGTTTGTCCTTCTGCCCTTTGGAGGGTAGATAGGAAAAAAGAGTAATTCAGGTCTCCTGGTGGCTGATTGGGAACAGTTTGTGTTCAGGATATTGCCAAATTCCAGTAGAATTTCTCTCAAGGAAAAGAGGAACTCGTCATGACAACCAAGATCCATACCAATTTATCTTGTGTCCACTCTGCATGTGTTTTGGATCCTGGTGATACACGTGGGATGGCCGTAAGGTGGGTGTTACAAACTGTTCTCTGAAACGTTTCACCATGACACTCAAGACAGGATATACAATACCATTAAAATAACTCATTACCAAGTTCCTTATGCTGATCCACTGCCAACTGATTTAGCAACACTTCCCTCTGCACTCTCTATTTGCCATAAACAGGCACTCCTGCAGTGGAGTGCATCTGGAATCTTGAGTATATTTTTGCAAGCCGTAAAGAAAAGCTGTGTGTCTCCAAAGCAGATTATAACATTTTGATATTTCCCAGATCGCTGATGCTCTCATGTTTTAATGCTGCCCAGAGTCTTTCAGAAGAAACCTCATAACATGCCCTAAATAATGTAAGCTCTGTGCTTGTGATATTTATAGCCATGCAAACCTGTCCATTTCTGCCTGTGTTGTTTCCAAAAAATTCTTGAGTGGTAGCATTTTTCATCTTAAGTGTATTTTTCTTTAGTTCTGAACACTGAACATATTTATAATTACTGCCACTATTGCTGCTGGTTGCCTTACTAAGCCTACAAAGTTCAGTTGGATTCAAAAGTAGAATTATAATTACTTTGCAAGCTTGGGGAAAAAGACAGCATTTGGAGGTAGAAAGCACTTACACGAACACCAGAATTCTTCCAAGAGAAGAGGCAGTGGATATTGCAGTCACTTCCATTTCATAGAATTGATGCTGTTTTATTTTTAAATTCTTGTACCTGAGTACCCCTCTCTGAAGCTCAGGAAAGGCTGTGTAACATCTTGTGCCACTGTTCCTGTGGGATCACAATGGCTATTCACAACAGGGAATTGCTTCGGGGTCATCCCGAAGTAGCTGCAATGAATCAAGCTGCGTGCAGCCATCAGATAACTCCACAGAAGAATTCAAAACAGGCTTATCTCCAAAATACAGAGAGAAAATAGGCGTATGTGAGTGTCATTACAAGTGGTTTACTGGAGCGACAGAAGTGTGCAAACTCTTTGCGATGTTGTGTAACATTGCTCTGCACATGTTGTTCTCCTCCTTCTGCTTCTGCAAATCAACGATTTAATGTAATTATAAGCTGCTATTGGCAAAAGACACTGATAGCACTAACAAGCTTCTGAAGAAAACTGCCACTGAGAAGGGAGAGCTTTCAGCTCAGAGATGTTTAGAAAGAGATGGGGAGGATGCTCATCTTCCAGCCTTTTGAAGTCCAGTGAAAAACGATTGTATTGTCCCCTTGATGGTGTTTGCCTCTACGTTATAAATCATGATCTGGAATGGCCAAAAATAAGGCCTCTTTCCCATCTCTTTGTAAGAAACTGTGTTATAACTATCTCTGGTCACATTTTGTTCATATTTGGAATTCCAGAGACTGAATCCAAAGCATTATTTATAGGATTATGAAGACTAGACTTATAGGGAAGCCTCTTTCTGTGGAAGACTCCTTAGGATAGGTACTTGATGGACATGAGTACTCAGATCCAACCAGAAGATGTGTATATATGTCTATGTATGTATTCACTCTCTATAAAGATCTTTTAGAATTTCTAGCAAAGAAAATTCCTAACCAAAGTTTTTGCTTGGTTGGCTTTTACCTACTGCTGCATGCAAGAGGGACAGAGCACTACTGACTGGATCTTATGGCTTTCAGGGGAATTAACTTGAATATTGTAACTGCTTGTCTACATTGACTCCACAGGGAGTCATGGGCTGGCAGTCCTGGGCAGCAGATGGTCTTAATTCTCTTGAATTTACTGCTTGATGCCTCTGGCTCCCTCCTGCACTAGGATCAATGACAACACAAGTGTTGGGTTTAGGGTTTGGCACAAAACCTTAGCAAAACCTTTGGATTCTCTAAATCACAACAAACCAAATCCTGGCTCTGGAATGTCTCTGGAGGAAGAGGAGGTTTGCACATTTTGTTGGCACAGGCAGTCTACCCACATGCTGAGTGAATGCAGTTGATCTGGGCTGAAGGCTTTACCGCTTCCCGTCACAGTTGGTAACAGTGGCCATCCTTTGCCCATCCTCACTATATCTTACACTCTTGCTAGGCCAGGCAGGAATATGGCAAAAGTTCAAACAGGAGGGTGTGATTCACATTATGGACCTGCAAAGGGGAAAGTGCTGTCTGAATAGTGTGCTAGTTCTTGTCTTTTCATAAAATCATCTTCAAAAACAAAGAGGAGTGGAAATGTATTTCTGAATTTCATAAAAACAGGAAGAGGAAGTTTTATTTGAATTTATTGTCCAGTGTTTGCTCTTCAGTGAAAAATCATGGTAGATTATGTTATGGAAAGCAACATTTTCATGGTGTCATTCCCACCCTCACTCACAGGAGAGAGGAGTTTGTAGTTGATTGTAACAAGGACTCAGTGAGGCTTGTGGCTTCTTGTGCTGAGTGCTGTACAAACACAGAGCAAAAATAGTGCTCTGCTCTAGAGACAGGCAAACAGCAGAAGGAAGAAAGGATTGCTCTCATCCTTGAACATGTGGGCACTGAAAGCACAGCACAGGGACTATTGGTTAAAAAATTTACCCAGCATCTGGTTTAGCTCCTGCCAAAGAAAGGATGCTGTCTTAATGGGACATTTAGACTGACTGCTCTGATATTTCAGTTCTACTTTCAGCATCACCCAGAAAGTCCAAGAAAGTGCCAGTGACTGAACTGAGATATTTATAGTCTCAGCACAGGAAACTCACCAGAAAACACAGTAAAAGCGTATGATGATAATAGTATGGTTTTTTGTCCAAACAGTTTCTCAAGAAAATTCAGGAAGATTCTCAAGCACAAAATATTCATTGATAATTGTGATTAGAAGAGACCTCTGGAAAAAACGTGGTCCAGCTTCCCACCATTGCCTAAAGCAGAGATGAAAGCCTTAAGACATCAGGGGCCATCATCCTGGTGTGCTCCCTCAAACTACGCTGTTGCAGGGGGTCTCCCTTACAGTCATTCATGCAACCATTTTCCCAGTGGTTTTAAATCTACCAATATCTGGCCTTTTATTAGCACCACTTCTGTCTAATCTGACCATACAGCATTTAAAATGGCTTGACACACCGTGCTCAAACCCTTATATCTTTCTGGGCTTGTGCTTTCAGCTCTCTCTCCTAAAAGCCAGTGCCTTTTGTTTTGTTTGGGTCAGGGAGCCTTATGTGGCACAGCACAAAATGCCAGGCTTAGGGCTAAGCCTCAAGACGTGCAATTCATGTTGCCAGAGCAAAGTGCACTCAGAAACCCTGACAGGCACTTCGATGGCTGAGCGAGCGGAGCAGCCCCCCGACACTGTGCAGGAGTGCCCCCTGCTTTATGGGATTTACAGAAGGATACTCTGAGCTGACAAGTTGAGATCCCAACCTCAGGGACATTTTTGCCATCCTTTTAGGCTCAAGCAACAACTAGCTCTGTTTGGATAAAGCAGGAATGAGCTTCCTCACTGCTTTTCTGTTTCATGCCTGTGTTTGTGCATTTCCCTTTTCAAATTTCTGAACAGCAGTGAGCTGACAGGCCTTCTTTTTATCTCAGAAATTAGCTTTATGCATATAGCATCTTGGCAAGTCCCTTCACACCCCTTGCCCCTTCTCCAGCACCCTCAGTCTGGACCAGGGGTGTCACAGGGGTGCAAGTTCAGCTCTCAATTTTTGTGATTTTGTTGCTGTGTCTGCTTGAGACATGCCAGCTGTGTTAGTTATTTTATTGTTGCAGTTACCTGGAGAAGGGCTATTTTAATACATAACCACTCATGCTTTCCTTATTTGAAATGCTTTCTGTGAATACCTCACACTGGGCTTGACTTTGAAGGAATTTTTATTAGAGACACTTTGCATTCTTCCAAGCTTTTACTCTTTGTTCTGCCTCATACACAAAATTACGGCCCAAAAAGAGCAAAGACTCTGTGGGAGTCCTTATAGTTTAGGCTGGGATCCAAGAAGGCGAGTAGCACCTTCCCAGCCATGGGAGAATCCACGATGGGACATTAAGGTCCTTCCAATGGAGCTGACAGCACTACAAGCTCCCAGACACCCTGGGCAGTAAAGCCACAGCATGGCATTAGTGCGAGCAGTATAATTCTGGCATAAAAAAATCCTTTGACACCGCTTGCTATTGCTTACACAAACACCAAGTTAAAGTGAATTGGTGAAATCAAAGTAGCACAATGACAGAAGTCAATTCAGGATTCATGCATGTGACACTGGCAGCAGAACCTGCCCGATGACTATTAAAAACTAAAATAACAAGTAGTTTACAATATTAATGTAATATTTTAGCCTTGGATGAAAAGCTGTCTCAGGATCATGCAGGTGTGCTTACACATTAAAAAAAATCAGATTAGCTTTGCATGTGAGCATCTGTATTGGGTAAAGGATGGAGATAACTGCTCATTGGGGCAAGTGCACATGAGAATTCTGGCGGAAATCCTGTACAGGAAATGTTCACCAATTAAAAGTGGGACTGGAAAATAACAGTAACAATGAGCAAAGGCAAATTTATCCTGAGCATTGGTGTTCAGGAACTTAATTTTTTTAACTTCCTCCTGCTGAGAAGCAAATATCAAACCAAACACTCTAAGTAAGGAACCCTTGTTTTATTGGATGCTCAGTGAAAAAGAGGAAATGGTTTATTTTGCCATACTTTACAGCGTGCAGTGGAAAGCACTGGCCTGCATGTTCCCTTGATCTTTGCACAGTTGGTATAAAAGATATTTGTCCCTTAAGAACAACATGATAATGCTGGTGTCATTAATCACTTTTCCTATTATGGTAAGGTAAGAAAGATAGATGTAAAAGAACTGAAAATTCATACTTTAATTTACTATTTGAAGACACTGGCCTGCAGAAAGTTATATACAAATGATAAATCTGAATAGTTTAACTTAGCTTTTGTATGCTAATATAGTACTTCAGAGCAAGAAACCAGAGGCACACTGAGATGAGGAGTCAGGTAGAAGTGGTTTCTGGCTTCCTATGCATTCACTGAGGGCAGACTACCCGGTCCAACAATGTACCTGCTTGACTGTATTGACAGTGCAGGACTGGGCCAGGCAGGAGAGAGTGGACATTCAAATTTACACCATAGCAATCATGATGGCAAAGATCACAGCATCTTAAATCCCTCTAAATCAAAGCTACCTCGCTGGCCTTGGTGCTCCTGCAGGGGGTCTGGTCAGGGAGCCTGGCATCCTGAAAATTGATCACCTCTTTGTCCTGGCTGCATTTGCAGCCACATCAGTTGACTGACCCTCTGCTCTGTGCAGCGGCAGGAGAGGCATTACCAGCTCCAAGATGTTGTTGGGGTTTGGGAAGGACTGCTCCCCAAGGCAGCAGCTGATCCTACTGCCTGCACAGGTTTAGTCTCAGTGTCATCCTTCATCCTGTGGTCCAGGACTGGGCATGGAGCCACGCTTTGTATAGCATGTGGGCACAGAGGCAGCATCTCCTGGCCAGGGCAGAGACAAGGTG
Organism: Dromococcyx pavoninus; assembly: GCA_033558185.1. NCBI lineage: Eukaryota > Metazoa > Chordata > Aves > Cuculiformes > Neomorphidae > Dromococcyx > Dromococcyx pavoninus. The sequence continues at coordinate 410,223 of JAUMJL010000250.1, forward strand.
CCAACTCCACAAAGGCCGCTGCTTAGCGCTCTCAGTATCCCAGTTTTCATTATGGCTGGGAGACACAAGACACTCCCATGGGGTTTCAGCCACTGGATGGAAGAGGTGATTTAACTGACTATGTCTTCACTGGAGTTAAAGCACCATTTGGTGGTAATAAGCCAAATGTGCACTGCCATGGGTTTCGCATGCACTCTATTTAAGTGCTTGCCTGAGAGCTGGTTAGGGGATTTGAATGGGACAGATGAAATAGTTTATCCAACACATAAATCTAGATGATGAGGGGGTGCAGGAAGGCAGGGCTTAGCAGCAAAAGTTTAATACAAGCCATTTGCAGCCTTGACTTATTTCTCCTTTGACACTGTGGCTGCTGTTGCAGTCAGACTTTGTGTTCCTAACTTGCTAAAGCAGAAGGCTCATCACACAAACACAGCATTTCTTCCAGCAGGTTTTGTTTAGAGATGTGCTAATAATAAGTAAGGAGGTTACTCAGTCATGAACATATTTTCAAGGATTAGGCCTGGACAACCTGAAAACCTTTTGTCTCTCATAAAAGGCTGATTTGGGTTGCAGGGAGAGAAACAGAGTTCAGAGTGCGAGGTCCTATTTGAGTTTCAGGGTTTATTCTTATCTCTGCACTGGACAAATCACAGCAGTAAACCCTCCAGATCCAGGGGATGGGTAAGGGTTGGAGGCTGGTGTCAGGTATGACAGTGAGATGGGGCAGCCTTAAGGCTCAGCCTTTCCTCAGAGCAGGTCTGCAACGGTGGTGATACCCAGGGAGGGAGAGGAAAAGCGGCAGGTGTCCAGGAGGGGTGCCTGGGTCCCCACTCTTCTCCAGCTATTGAACTCCCCCAGTCCATGGTTTGTCTTTAACAGCATGGCAAGCCAGGCCCCAAAAACTCCTGGGGCCCAGTGTGCTGAAGCATTGAGACATTGATAGAAATCTGCATGCAGCGATGATGTGTGTGGTTATGAAACCTGCTGCAGGGAGGTATGTGGAGAGAGAGAGAGGGAGAGAAACATTTAAGATCATTTCTGTTTTGTACTCAAGGGTGCCATTTGTTCATATAAGTATCCTTAGCAGAATAAAATACTTTTTTATTGAAACTTTTTTTTGCTTGCTGGCAGCCACTCTGCTCCAATTATCTCTTCTATCGTATCCCCTTGAAGCCAGGCTCCAAGATAAACAAGTGAAAACCTGACAGCTGGAATGCAAAGCCTCAGCTGAGACTGAAAGCATTTACAAGATTGCATTCTGCACATTTATGTTGTCTAGGGGATCAGCAATGAAAAGGAAAAAAGACATTTCCTAATCTCACCAGAGACAACACCTCGCTGCCCCATATTTGAGGATTCTCCAGTTCATAGCAAAGGCTTCATCCATCTCAGTTAACGAAAAGCCCGAGCAGGCACGCTCACAGCTTGCTCCTGATCTGGATTTCCCACATTCCTGAGTTTTGGGATATAGCTCCCTGAGAAATTATTTTCATTAGAAAAAAAGAGTCCCATGCTTTGCAGACTGAGTTGATTTACCCTGAAATTTTACTTCAAAAGAGAATAAGGTTCCCACAATGCAGATGTGCCAGGTTTCAGTATAATTTTTAAACCCCCTATTTTTATTATTATTTTGAAGTGGGGCTTTGGAGTTGTTTTTCCCAACACTCTTCAATATCACTGTTTAAAATTAAAAAATTAAATCTTATCAAAACCATAGTTTTGAGAGAATATTGATCTGGTGAAGACACATGAAATTTCAGGATGAATATTATGTAACTGGTGAGGAAACAAATTCAAATTACAAGATTCTGGTGTGTGTCTCCTTGAAGACTTGTTAGGCAGATGGGGGGGAGAGAAAACTATGGTTGGCTTTTCCCATGCAAGGACAGCATCTAAACAACAGCTCACTCCAGAGATGTGAAAAAACTTGGCATGTCTGAGATAATCCTTGCAAAAAATCTAGGTTGTTTTCTCATTCTTTTCAGAGCAATCCAGATTTTACATTTCACTAGAGAGAAACAAATTCCAGGCTAAGACTTGCCTAGGAGATGTTTCTCTGAGGAAAACTCTTCTCCTGGCCAGCTCTGAACCTCTGCTGCAGCAAAACCATCTGCGTACCAACACAAAGTGCTGCATGGAAAATGTAAGTGTGCCAGGATGTAGTGTCCATACCAGTGAGATCTTGTCTGCTCTTTGGCCTTGTTTGAACAGATGAAGCTGATCTCACTTCATGTGTTTTAAGACTCTGACCCTTGGGTCACCACAGTCTCCTTCTGCCTACTCAGTGTATCAGGCTTTAAAATCAGTCTACTAAAAATCCAGACCCGAAACTAAACCTAATTTTCAGGCAGATTGCAAAGCTGAATCCACAAAACTTTCAGTGCTGTCCAGTGACTGTAGAAAATACAGTGAGGAAGGAGGAGGATCCTGTGGGAGTGTGATAGTAGAAAAGCAGGACCTCTCTTTTTATGATCAGATCAACTCTTGGGTTAAGCCAGCCAAGCTGCACCCTTGGAAGGACTCACTTCATATTTCCAAAGTCTTGTGGTACCCCCCAGTATCAAGGGTAAAAATTTCCTATATTGATGCCATGAACTCCTTTAGGTATTATAAGCACATCCCAGTGCTGCTCACCAAGGTCTGACATACACATAGAAGAGGTGTAGCCTGATTGTGCAAAACTGTTTTCCATGCAGTTAACCAGAGTCATCTTCCAATTTATTATAAAACAAACCATTTTTCATTGATGACTTTCAGTGAGCTCCATATTTGACCTGTATAATTCATCAACCAACTGTATCTGCTGACCTTGCCCTGCCTGGCCAGGGCTGTGTCCTGCTTCTGTTGCTGTTTGATGACACCCAGAGGATTGCTGCTATTTCATTCCTCCCAGCCTGACGTGCTTCCAACCAGCAGCAGAGTACAACTCTTCTGCTGGGTGCAACCGCAAGCAGCTGTTCAAAGTCTGTACAGAGACAAAAATCCCCAGCTGTAGCTGTCTGTTCAAATAAATGTTTGGGGGCAGAGGCAATGCAATATGAGAAACACATTCTTCAAGGGCATGAATTCAAAGGGAGTGGCATGTAAAGTGATTAGGAGAGACCAGCCCCATGGCTGTCGACATGATACTGCACAGCAATTAAAATGTTGAGCTATGCCCATACAATGGGATGCAGCAGAAGACTCAAACTTGATTTTGCAAGTGAAAAGCTAAACAAGTTGTATGGAAAAAGCTTGTATTAAAAATATGATAATGTTTCTGGGTGAAAATCTGAGGCTTAAGTGTTCATCTGGGTCTCATGAACAACCCAGGGAATTGGGAAATGTGAGGAGAGTGTTTAAAGCTACCATTTTACTCATCTCAATCTGCAATCTTAAGTTTACTGAGTGCTAAAAAAAACCCTTAGTGTAATTTAGGCAGCCTTTTGACTTCTCTAAACTGGCTACTGGCTCCATTTTTGAAGGCTAACTCCTGATCAGAAACTAACCAGAGGACTGGGATCTCTGCTTGTCCCACTGTGGTGCAGGAAGCAGAAGAGATGTGGGAAAATCAGAAAATCAGCTGTGGAGGACTTGGCACAGAGCTGGAGCCTAGTCCTGGATTCCCTATTTCTGTAGAAAAGCTTCAGTGATCTCCTTTAGGGATGCTAGAGGGGTGGGAAGGGACAGGGTTTTACTTATCATTGGCAGCTGGCCTAGAGCAGGGGATCCAAATGTCTGACCGTGGACATCTGTAGAGTCGATGTCTGCATCTGAGCCAGCTGTCTGGGGATCCCAGTAAAGTTAACACAGAGAAAGAGACTATTTGAGGATGTGATTCATCTATGCTGCTGTGGGAGTCTGAGTCAGGAAAGAAGAGTTTCTTCTGTTGCAGTTCAGAGGAACGACGTCTTGGAGGGGACTCACAGACTCAACAAGGTCTGGGTTTCATGTTCATTTTCTGTTGCAGGGTCAATACACTGAGGTCGTGGCCAGCTGAGGTGTCTTCTTTATGGTCATTCACAAAGAGTCGTGAAGGTACTGAGTGAAGGTACTGGACAAAGGCAGTGGCAAGAGGCAGTATCCTAATGCATACCTACAGCTCTGACCTCAAAGCTCTTGCAGGGAAGACTCCACTGCAAGATTCACAGTGAGAGGATAAATTTCCTGTCAAATTGCTTTAGTTTCTAGGTGTAGTTGAATGATGGATGCTAGGTTTTGCCAAAGAGTGCACTTGGCATATGGGGTGTCAGCACAGACAGAGATCACAGCCCCACAGCATTACTTTCATGTTTCCATCTGTGGGGCTTGGCCATGCCTGGAGTATAGTTTGGAGAATCTGCACTGCTGCAGCTTCTGGGGGCTGACAGATCCAAGACTACAGAGAATTAATTAAACAAGGAAGATAAGGCAGTAGGTGCTGCAGCTCTGCAGGTCTTGAATCTACTGGAGAAAATTTGGGATAGCTAAGGATGCAGACACTGCATAACTGGGCTCTGTGATGGAGCAGAATCGTGGCTGAGGAAGTCTGGCAGGCTAGGATGTGACAAGGAAGGGCTAGGGAGGCAGGAATTACATGGCAATGTGGTGTCAGCTGTGCTGGAGACACAAGAGGGACTCTCAGAAAATTAAAAATTTCTGAATGTGACTTCTCATGGCAGGAATTTTGGCTTTGCCCCAAAGAAGATATGATGTTTAAAATAGACACGAGGCCGTGATTTTGCTCTGAGGGTCATCAGCTCAGTTTGGGCACCCATACCTCTTAGGGTAAAAGCTACATGGTCTGTTATACTTATGATTGTGATGTGTAGTTGTCCAGACACAGAAATAAGAACAGATTGGGTGATAAAAGTCTTGGGAGGTGGGTTTGAATGAAGACATGGGTATGAATTCTACTTTGTTCCTAAGGGAGCGTGACACTGAAAGGGCTACAGCTGACCCTTTCTCCCACTCAAAAGTGGAGAGAAAGTACTGATATTCTTCCTAGATCTATACAAGGTCATGAACTTGGTCTTGCCTTCCTGTCTTGGGTGATGTTGAGGAATGCCAGCAGCTCTGACAGCTTCTGCACCATTTTCCAAGAAAACTTCCTTGCCCCAGGTACCTTACTTGAAGACGGGCTTTTGCTATAGTGCACAAATGGTCCTTTGCGCAGCTTACTGTGCCATTTGTCACAACTTCTGGCCAGTACAACCTGAGTGGTGCTTACTGCTCTGCTCCAGAGGAAGCTGAGCCAAAAGATGATACTCAGAAGCAGGCAAGGATGATACCATGTACCCATGCTGTGAGATCTTCTTGAGAAAACTGCTGTGCACAAAAAAAAAGTATACCAGAGACAGTATAAGGGGATAAGACAGGTGTGTGTAGGCTGAAAAGCAAAGCCAGGGGCTGGTATGACAGATTTATGACAAGACTGGAGGAGAAGCTGAGGAGAGCTACCTATTATAGTTTGAAAAATGGTCCTGTCAGAAGACTGTCATGAGTGTTCTACTGTGCAAATTTATGACATGCAGTGGGAGTGATCATGTCTTCTGTATGAGCTGGTTAGAGAAAAACCCTTTTTTCTATGAATAGTGTTCACAAAATTGCAACAGGAACTTCTTTCAACAAGAAAGCTGGTTGCCCCTGTTGGAGGGGAAAGCTTCTACATCAAGGATAACTAAAAACTGGTGGGTTTTGGTTGAAAAATGGAATTCCAATTACTTTTCTTTGATTTTTTTTTCACTTTCAGACTTTAATTTTAGAGCAAATTTAAGCCCTTGGAAATCTTTTTTTTTTTCTTGAAAATATTTTGCAGTGAAATATATCAACTTCTCTTCTTAATCACTATTGCCACCCACCCACAAAAGTAGCTCCCATATGCTACTAGATGATCCCATTAGTATGTGATTCAGCTATAAGAAAAATATTTCAGGATGTTGCATGTAAACAATTCTTCATTTTTGGCATAACGTGGACTTGAAGTTTTCTGGCAGGTGCTTTAAGAGTATGGACATGGAGTATTTTGGAAGTAAGTGTCCTCAGTGTTATCAGTGGGGGACCATGGCCAGAACACTTGCCCTGTGAGGAGAGACTAAGAGACATGGGTTTTTTCAATCTGGAAAAGAGATGCTTTGGGGGAACCTAATAGCAACCTGCCAGCATCTGCCAGAAGGGACAGAACTAGGCTCTTTTTCAAGGTATATGGCAACAAGAAGAGAGACAGTGGTCATAAATTGTTCCTGTGAGGTTCAAATACCATGTAGACAAAGGATTTCCACCGTAAGGACAGTCAAGCATCGGACTAGCATGCCCAGAGACGTTGTGCGGTCTGCTGGGATGACCTGTGTGCAGCTGAGAGACAGTAATTTCCAACTAAAGGGTTATTTACTGAGAAGAAGCTGAGTTGCATGTTCTGCATTAATTTTAGGAGAGAAGTATCAAAAGACACTAGTAAGAGTTCTACACAAATGCCAGTAGTTTTGTGGCTGAGGATTTCCCTCCAGCTTTATGTCCCACCAGGCAGGAAATAGAGTTGTACATCTGTCAGCAAGGTAAGTATCTCCACACATGAAAAAAAAATGGTAAAATTCAAGCAGGTCATCATTATCTCAAGTACTTTAGGATGAATGTACTGAAATGACAGAAACTTTGTTTTGGGGACAAATCTGGTGACAAGATCAGATGGTGACTTCTTAACCACTCATAAGAGGTAACACATAAATTCTAAATCTGTGGGCATAGAGCAGTAAAAATATTAAGTCAGGGGAGATTTTATCCCTGAGAATCTTTACTGACCGTGGGGATTCACAAATCAGAAGTTAACTTTTAGCTCCTGTGCATAGTTGTTCCTCTAAATGTAACACTTTTTTTGTAACACAAAGCAGTGTGTGTCATACATAGGACAATCTTGTCACTAAAACTAGTGGCAATTATAGACTGCCTTTTTCAAGCCTGGATTTTATATATGAGGCACACATATTGACAACACATTACAAAAGCCCTCCTCCCTGTCTAACTAGGGAAGCACACAGTTTTTAATTTTAATTTGCACATGTTTTTCTTAGTGTGTCTTGCTGTGAGTGCCCATACAGCTTAAAAGTTTCTTCAAATCCCCAATCACAAAACTGGGAAACAATGTCCAAATCTTTGCAGAAACCAGATATTTTCACATCCATTTATTGCCTGCTATAGGAATAATGTCCCCTGCATGTTGAGATGCAGAATTGAAAACCTCTATAAGATTTCAAAGGATCTGCTGATATCAAGATATGAGCAGTAATAAATTGTCTGGCTTTTCTTCTATGGCTTGTGAGGACAGAAGAGGTTCAAGGACCACTTTGTATAACTTTCTTTGAGATTAGCATTCCTCTGCTTCAGAGGTACCTGGTATTTGAGGCTGATGATTGGTATCAAATAGTGAATGGTGTAATATTAGACTCACTGCAATGTATAAATCTGCAGGTTAGACTATGGAGAATTGGCTGTTGTGTTTCAGAGCATCCGCTGGCTGGCAGATGGGAAGGCAGAATTTATCCCTTCTCCCTTCTTCTTATTGCAATTACAGGGACTAAGTCAGGACTTAGTGGAGCTGCACCTTTTCTTGGTGTCTTTTTCAGTTTTAATTCGCTAATGACCAGACTGGAGATACTAAGTCTTCTGATTTTTACGATCTAATCTAGGTCATGCTGTGGCTGTGTGAGAAAACTGGCTGTAGGAAATGGCCTCAGCTTGAGTGACTATAGGTGGATTCAAGTTAAGCTCCATAAAGAACAGAGATTGCCAGGGTTGCCAGTATTCAAAGGGTCAATTCTGATAAATCAGAGAATCTAATAAAGTCACCTGGACTAAGAAGCTCAGACACTGGAGAGTGGAATAGATGGATTTCTTTAAGACACAGTTTTTAAAACCATCCTGAAATGGTATTCCAAAGAAGAAAACACTCAGGGAAGGGCAATGCTAGAGTCAGTAGACACTGAGGCTTATGAAAAAAAGAAGACTGACAAATAGAGACAGTTGTGCCAGGATTAGGGAAAGGGAGATGTAAAATGAGAACTACTGAGTGGGGAGATAAGTTACACCTGACAGATATGAAGTAGCAAAATATTCTTTGCCTATATGAATAGAACAAGAAGAGTGAAGAAAGTAAGGACCAAGTACAGACTTAGGATTCTCTAGATACAGTTTCCAGAATAAAGAACCTCACCTGAGTGGCTAATGAGGGACTTGAGCAGAATTTATACCCCCAGATCAACTGTCTTCTTTTCTGTAACGACATGGTTAGAGTTTGGGAGTGCTCTTTTGTTTGCATGTTCCCATGTTACCTTTATTGCATGCTCCTGCTTGCAAGTGGCTGCACAAATCACTGTTTGGGAAGGATTGTCGAGACACATGTTGTATGTGATGGGCAGGTTTGCTCAAGATGGCACTTGACAACATGACATCAACAAAAAGTAATGTACCTCTATCCCTACAGTGGAAAAACAGAGGGTGAGTGAGCAGGGGAGGCAACTAAAGCACAGAGGAACTGGTCAGATAATACCAGCATAACCACACAGACTGCACGAGGTCAAGACCGCAGCAATGAGGGTAGAGAGAAGAGCTGCTGTTCAGACTGAAAGAAACTGAGTTTTTAGCAAATGCAATACAGTCAGGACTTAAAGGTCTTCTCAGAGGCTGATCTAGGAAAAGGTTGGCCAAATCTGCCTGAATCACTTGCTTCCAGGTGTTACAGTATAAACCTCACTCTGTTATCATTTTAGGAGATTTACTAAAGAGCTTCTCTGTTGTGATGTACAGATAAAATTTCCTGCTTCCACTGCCCTCACTGGTTCTGTCCCCTTTTATTCTAGTACTCAGTGGTCTGGAGATTAATGGGTGTTTGGAAAGATCCAGTTCCCAGGGTTTAATTTCACTATAGGGAGAGTCAGGTAAATTGAGAGTCACTTGTACTGACACTACATCTCCATTTTGTTTTTAAGGGCTTCAACATAAGTAGAGCTTATGCTCTCATTGGGGTGGATCTGTTGGAGGAAAGAGGCCACACAAGTAAGAACTAAATTTGGACTGAGATGATCTGAAATCAGTTCTCAACTGAGATTTTGTTTGTTCCTGTCTAAATGAAAAAACCCAGGGGTTTCATTTGTTAATTTCTGTAAAACATGCAGGGAGAGGAAGTGTATAATATGACTTGTGAACCAGCAAATCCTGCTAGGAAACTACATTATATTACACTGTGTTCAACAGGCTGGGAAGTCTTAATGTTTCCTGTCATGTTAAACTTCCTCTATGCTTTATAAATAATTCCTGGATGCAAAATATTTTCTAGTGCCTTGGCCCTGTTCTCAGGAATGCATGCTGAGGCAAGCTCCCCAACACATAAAACACTCCAACAGCTTTCCTTTTGGTTTATTGCCAAGTGTTGTGGGTTTTCAAAGCTTCCAAAGCAGGTCCTGCATATTGAAATGCAGCTATGCAGATTATAATCACCTGGAAAAAGTGAAAATTGCTTTACTGGAGGGAGAGATTGCAAAAGTGTGAAAATAATTTTCTACGTTTCATGCTGATTCAAACAGAGAAACTGAGCTAAATTGCCATTTGTCTCTGCTTAGGGCAGCTAATATGGAAAAGAAAGGAAGACTGCAGAATAAGTCCTCTCCTGCTTTCAGTGGTAGGGAAAGATCACCACTGGATCTCCCAGAGAGCATCCAGGACCCAGTGGTGAGGATAAGGAATAAAAGAGGTCTCGGCTCCTTCCTCCTTCCACTCTCTGCCCCTTGAGCAAACCCAACCAAAGGTGAGTGGAGCTGCTAACACTTGATGTAACCTGCCCAGACCAGCAGGACTCCCAGAAGGTCCATTTTCTCCTGGCATTCAGTCAGGGGTATTGCACCTCTTCTCATTAACTGTGGGCAGGGCTGGGACACCACAGCCAGGAGAATCCATTGCAAACCAAGCTAAATGTGATCACCGCAACAATCCTGCTGTTTCATCGGGTCAATGTGTAATTGTTTCTGTTGCTGGAGGGCTCCATCACCCCCTTAATTAAAATGCAAATTTTACATTAATTAAAAATGCTGGGAGCATTTGCACAATTTATGACCAAATCTTAGAGTCCAGCAACACCCACGCTGAGGAGAGGCAGCAAGAGAGCTTTGAAACTGCTGAAATAAATCCTTATCTCAGAACACTGAAGATGTTTTAGCTGATAAAGGAGATTTTTCTTCGATTTTCAAAATTAATTTGTTCTCTCTACATTGGAAATCAGATAAAGTAGAAGAGACTCTATCAGAATTTTATTCTTACAGATAAACCTACCATCTAAAATAATTCACACACAAGAGAAAGGAAGAAGAAAAATCCCAGCTTATGCTCTAATACAACAATAAGCCTGTCATCTCATTCCTGCTTGACCCTCCTTTCCCAACCAGAAATTTTACATGTTTCTCTGTATAGCTGAAGTACTCTTATATTACTAGGAAAGCAGCTGTTGACATCCCTAGTTTCAGCTGGAGCAAATCCCATCTGCTCCTGACTTGTAAGTAAAGGTAAAATTTCCCTCGTGAGGTGTTGGGCTGAATGGGAAGCTGCTCTTTGGTGGGGTGTACCAGGGTAGCTAGATGAGACACTCTCCAGGAGCCTGTGTCTACCCGATTTCCAAGTGTTCATCTGGGACCTTTCCACCCGATCTGGGGCTTTTCTACATGATCTCTCCTCTGAGGTGAGGAGTTAGAGTATTGCTGGGAGTGCCTGGGTTCACTGGTGCTCTGCACCTTGCTCTTACTGGGACAACTGCAGTGGGGACCATGACTGGCAGCTGGCAAGGTGGGATCAGTTGGGAGGTGAAACCTTCCATGTGACCTTGTGACACATTCATGGTGTGGAAAACCACCCTTTGCATCTTGGTAGGGCATCCTTGGGTGACTTAAACCCCCTCACTCTACTGCAGGTATGTAACCCCAGGGAGGTGGTTGAGTCACCATCCCTGGAGGTGTTTAAAAGACAGGTTGATGAGCTGCTTGGGGACAAGGTTTAGTAGTGGACAGGTACTGTTGGACTCGATGATCTCAAAGGTCTTTTCCAACTGGATAATTCTATGAATGTATGATTCTGTGTCTCTGGTGGGAAGTACCTGGAGTAAAGGATCAGGCTATAGAAAGTTATTTCATAGGACATCTCATGTCAATGGCCAGAGGGTCTACCTCCTACCTGGATTCAGCTATCCTAGTTTGAAGTTCTAGTGCCTTCACCTTACCAAGATGTAGCCTTTGGCCTTATTTTCTTCAAGACATTAGCAATTCCCAGCTGGTTTGCATCCCTCTGCCTCCGGGAACCTATGGCAAATCTGATCCTTACCTCTTTTCAGCACAAACAAATCATGTTGTACCACTGGGGAAAAAAACCCATCCACACAGCTGCAAAAATAAACCTCGTGAAAAACACCTTCCCCCTTGGAAATGAAATAAATGGCAAATGTGGGTGGCAGTTCTTTGTACTCCCTGGCCTTCTTACAGGTGCAGGAGAAGCAGCAGTGTGACCAGCGTGCAGCACCTGTGCACACTCAGCCGTGCCTGGGGTGCTCAGGAAGTGCAGATCCTGCTCTCAGGCTGGTGCAGGACTCACCCTGAATCGGCTTTCATGAGTGCTTGCCTCCACTGCCTCTTATGCCTCTGAGTTTTCTGTTTCTATTCCTCATCTCCTAGAAAGGATAAACACATGCACTCAGTTCCAGCAATAACTGTCCAGTGCCTATTTCTGGTATATGTATAAATCAGCAGCAATTTCTACCAAGGTAAATTTTGTTACTCATTATAAAATTGGTATAAGTTAAGTCAGACTCAGGCCTCCTGACGGGTTGTTTTCAGTTCCTGAAGAGCCTATGCATTTGTGTGTATGTGCATGCACACATGAACAAGATCAAGAGAGGCAAGAAGTCAAAATACAGCTATTATTCACATTGCAATGCTGTCATAATGAACCCTGCATGGGATGAGATGTGTTCCTGCAGTGCCAAGAGCTGTGCAGGCCAGAATAAAGCAAAGCGTCCTTCTCCAAAGAGCCAGCTGTCTTGTTTAGTGACAGATGTAACAGGTGAATGAAATGAAAATGTGGGAGTGTGGAAGAATGGGATAATTATAGATGCCTGCCTTTGCCCAGCTTCACTGTGGGCACAGAAATACTGCCGGGGCCCAGATCATGCGTGACTTTCTGCAGAGTTTAGGGCATTGCCAGGTCTGGTCAGTTATTGACGCAGGTTGACTGAATGCAAGTATTAATTTCTGTGAGACAAGGCTCTTTATGGCTCCCTGTAGATCATACAGTGGATACTGAATCGCTGTCATTCTGGCTGTAGATAAATTGTCTGCAGGAATTCAGTACCATTTGATATGACATTATTAGGATTGTTTCCACATTCTCAGGCCCAGTAGTTAAAGGAATTACATAAAAGAAATGAAAGATGGTTTGTTTTTCGTCTGGTTGAACTTCTTCAAGATTTCAGGACAAAAGGAATATCGTCCTGATAGGTCCAAAGTTATAAATAGCAGCTTTGAATGTACTGGGGTAAATGCTGCATTCCTCTGGGTACTCGTAAGAAAGAGGATCAAGAGAATGTGAAACTTGTAAAATTTATGATGGTCCTAGGATGGATGTGACGTGTTACTCGAGGCAAGGCACATACCAAATGCGAAGTTGACTGAGGATTTATATTTCCCATCATCGCCATTCCAATAACACCATGTGTTTATAGGGACTGGAGGTTTATTATTGGAAATTGAAGGTCTGGCTCATCACTTCTTACGGGAATCTCGTAGATTTTTTTTTTCTGAAGGACACTGAGAGTAATTCACATTCCCACTTACATCCTGGGTCTATTTTGGTTTAAAGTAAATTTTAAAATATGCATTCTTTTTTCTTAGCAAGGAACAGGATTTCTGAAACTAAAGGGGACCAGCGAGCCACTTCATTTCCATATCTGTTGTTGCAAAACCTTGTCTTCATACTTAAAGCTTTTATAAAAATTTTCATTTTCCTGGTGCTGTAAACACATCCCATCATTCAAGCTGAGTGTTAACATTCCCTGCCTGAAATGCTGCCAAAACTCCAGGAGCATCCCTGGTCTGTAGCAGGAATAGCCCTGAAAAGCTGTCAAAACAGAGGAAGCAAAAGAGAAGGGCTGAGGAGGACGTATTTCCCAAGCAGCCCAGGAGCCCAGGCCAGGATAATCTCAGCACCTCAGTGTCTTTTGCCCCACTGGTGGCAGGGACACAGTAGAACTATCGCCTGTCAGAGCCTGTGACTCCACCAGGCTGGTGAGAAGGATATGCATGGGAAATGCAATGAGCAAGAGAGGGTCTGAATGTGCAATGGGACCTGATGAGCAGGAGTGGCTCAGTGAGAGCTGATCAGGATATAGGCAATGCCCAGCTCGGTGTCCTACCCTGTGTACAGAGACAGCTGAAAGCACAAGCTGTCGTTTTGGCTACCTGTCCTTTGCAGCTGGGGGAATGCAGGCCATAATTTGCTAGAGGAAAATGAACTAACTATTTTCCCAGGCACTCATTCCCAGGAGCTGGAGGCAGGTGTGGATGCCCCTGGAATGGTGGCCCCCCCAGATTGGGAAGGGAGGGTCCTTTTCACACTCTGCTGAAACTTCAGACCTGCCGGCAGCAGGAAATGATATCTTAACACAAGCACACCCTTGGGTAGTTGTGGTAACTAAAATAATATTACTTACTCCATGGAGATGGGGTTGTTGTGGTTAGCTGATGTGTAACCCATGCTATTAAGCAGTTCCTGCTTACAGTGAGAAACCTTATATTTAACATTATTTTAGTTACCTATGGTCTAAGGTGATGCTTTCTTCTAGTATAACCCAGGACTTCATGAGCTTGTCATTTCTTCTGCCTTGTAGATCTGCTCTCAGGTGGCAGCTATCACAAGGACTGAAATATAAATTTCTAGGGTATAATCTCACTGGCAAATTTAAACACAGCCAGGACTTCAGGAAGTTCATCTACCCATTAGCCTCATCTCCACATCTCCGGCTGGGCTGACCACATCCAAACTATTAGCTGGGAACAATTCTGGCTCCTGTTAAATCCTAAACTGTCCCCAGGGATTGCAGGGGTGATGCTGGTGGCCCAGATCTAAACCATGCAGTATCAGTGCTGCCAATTTAACAGCACAGGTTTAGGGGCCTGAACCTGCAAACCTGGACTTTCAGGATGAGTTTATTAGCATGGATGTAACCTCTGATTTCTCCATGATGAAGGGAGAGGAAACAGGAAAATCTTCTCACTTATTTACATAAACCATTATACTGCTTACCAATATGCTGTCTATTAATACATTAACTTGGCTGGAGTCTGTTCAGGTTTCAATTTCACAAGTGATAAGAGAGTGTCTACATAACCACTGCTGCAAAAGGACAGGCAAAAGGCAGCAGAAGGCCACAGGCTTCAACCTGGTGGTCAGGATCTGGGCGGTGAACACTTTTGAGGAGGACAGTGCTGCCTGCATAGTTTGGTCTGGACCAAGACAGTGTCCCACCAGCTTAATGGTGTTCATTGCTTAGCTTTCTGTTAAGAATGAGCCAGTAATACCAAATTTTGAAGTTAGTGGTGTAATTAAGAGTCACGTGTGATTAAAAGTTACTAGTCTGATCCCAGGTACAGCAATGTCAATAGGACTGAGGGATTCTCACCTCTTGGCGGGTCTGGCCATCAGAAATACATCCGTGATCACATCTGAAATGTTTGGAAGAAGGGTCAAAGCAGGGCCCACCCCAGCTTTGCGTGTGCGAATCAAATCTCTCTCTTACCTTCCTAATTTTGTTTTTGTGCTGCAAAGACCGCAAAAGTTTCCTTGTATGAAACAAAATGCACAGACAGTGACCCCTTGAAATGCTCTTTGTTCTCCAGGCTGGCAGCATTTCACCTCTTGGACCAATCTTCTCAGACAAAGACCTCCTGTTTCTGGATTAATGTGTTCAGCTCCTGTTTATTCATGTGACTTCATGACCTCAACATAATCTATGAAGAAAGTGAGATTGGGCCAGAAACTAAGAGTAACTCACCAAAAAATAACTCAAAGGGAGATGTGCTCCTTCTGTTTCTGTGCACCATGGCTGGGGCTCAGCTGCTATCATGACTGCAGAGTATGCAGGAGGTACTGCTACTCCCAGAGCATCCTTGTGCTGCTCAATAGTAGCTGCATGTCCTTGTCCATCCCCATCAGCCCCCAGTGAGTTCCTGGAGTGGCTGATTGCCTCTGAGCATCGGCTCACAGGCCAGCCCAGCCTGAAGGTGCTGCACCTCTGAGTTCAGCCCACACAAGACAAAGGACCACAAGAGTACTGCTTGGTTAGAGTCATGATATGGCCCGATCACAGACTCCCTGTCTGATGTATTTTCCTTATCTGAGTGGAAAAAGCACCTGCCCCAGTGTAAAGGTAATCAAAGTGTGTGTGTCTGCATTTAGCAAACCATAGCAGACTTTCAACCAAGCCAGAAAGGAAAAAGACGGAATGGTGGTAATGGAGGGACATCTTTCAACACACACTGAGCTGGCAAGGACACAAAGGACACACAGAGAGGTTTCAATTTTTTTTTCTAATTCCATCTGACATTTAGCAATCGTAACTTTTCATTTAAGTAATAAATGGGTTTGTCCTTTCCAGCAAATCTGCTGTGGACATATTATTCCCTTTACGGTATGTTTTTCTGAATTCCAGATGTTGCTGTTTATTCGAGACAAAGTTCATCCAAAGGGATCAAGGAAAAAAAAGTTTTGCTGGAAGGAAAAAAAAAAAGAAAAGGAAAAGATTTTGAGAACAGTTAGTTTGTGTAGGTATTACAGTTATATGGAGCTTTACACTGAGCTGAATTATGGCAACACAGTGAATCATTCTGGGGGAGTGAAAATGACTATCAGTGCTTACTTCCCCCCATTAACCTTTTTTTAATGTGAAGTTGTAAAATAATATGTAGTCTGGGAGATTAGGACCAAGTAACTACTCACTGAGATAACCTCCACAGGAAAAATTAGCATCTTCCTGATGTGACAGTGAAAGAAGTAACCCTTTGCTTATCCAGTCGACTCCTGGGCTGAGAGATGCTTTATACAGGCAGTGACAGAGCTACCAGGGGAAATACATTATTAAAGATACTGTTTATTTGTGTTATACTCTATTTTTTTTCTGTCTCGGGTTAGATCCCCAGTGCACTAAGCATTGTATGAAGCAGAACCCAGTCGACACTAGAGCATTTATAGGCTATAACAAGAAATCACAGGCTTTTCTTGGAGACAAGAAGAAGATGAAATACTCAAGTTTCTTTCCTCAAGAATTAAAAAAGAATTGCTTGTATTTTAACTAGCTTTTAATTTTGGGAACAGAGGCAGAAGCAAATCAAACTGTCGGTGCTGTGCAACCTTTCCCTAAAGGAACAGGAGTAGGGAGAGGAGCAGAGGGAGTTATTGTGGCTGTGCCACCTAGTAAACAGGATATTGCTGCTCTTGTGTTTGCCATGCACATGACTGAATGTCCAAGCTCTGAGTAAGTCAGTTCCCACCAAGTGTCTCATAAAAGATGTACCAGCAAAGAGCAACTTCCAGCTGAAGTGAGCGTTCATCACCCTCAATTTGGGCTGCCTTCGTTTGTGAGTACTCCTGGCCTTTGGGACAGATGTCTCCATGCTCTCTCCTGACTGGAAACCAGTCCCTCTGGAACCAGCCCAGATGGTTGTAGAGCAGCCTTGGGGTGGCTCTGAATAATAAACTTCTAACTATACCCTTGTCTTGGTTTCTGGAGTAAGAAGATGACTTAAAGCTAATTTTAGTCCTTCAGCATAATTTAACCAAGCCTGTGAATTTACCTCCACTTTTGGTAGATTTCCTCCATACTGGAAAGGAAAATAAGCAGAATAAAAGTGAGAGAATTGCTTTATTTGCAGGTAAGATTAGCACAAGAGTAGCTTGCTATCTTGTTGTTGCTAGCTGAAGGCTGCTGAGATATTTAGCAGCCTGTTTGTAGTAATTGCACTCCCTGGAACTGCATGTTCAGACCTGAATTCAGATTTTCATCCCTGTCAGGTGGGATGAAACCACCCTTGATGCTTAACCAACCCCTGCACAAGGAGGTTTTGATTTGTGGGTACATCCTGCCTTCCCATCCACCACTGGACTGCCATGGTGAGGGACAGAGGTGGAAAAAAGTGTGACCAAAAGGCATGATGGAGAGGTTTCCTCCAGCCTTTGGGAGCTAGGAACTGCCTCCTCTGCAAGTCAGGCAGAAATAGAGGTGTGTGGCATGGTGTCGGAAGACACATTATACTGGACTGGAAACAAGCAGAAATGCAAAATTAGCACAAAGCACAGAAATCAGGTAGCTATACCCTGGCTGGATTTAATATTTGACAAGTTCCTAAGCAACCTTTTCCTTCAGTAACCCTTGAAGCACTAAAAGAGCTTGTCAGGTTAGTGGATTTTCACCAAGTTGTGCAGACATGAGAAATTAATCACAGAGACACGAGCAATCTGCCTGTGCTCAGCTCACAGCTGTCCCACCACCCTGCAGCAATCCCTGCAACCCATCTTGTGATGATTTCACAGTGGCCTCAGTGTGGGTTTCTGGGTGCTGACAGGAGACTCCTACACAGCCAGAGGTGCCACTGATGCTGAAAGAAGGGCTCCTTCCAGGCTCAATCTGGCCCTGTGCCTTTATCACCATGAGAGACATCCCAGGAGGAAGGAAACGATGTGCCAGTGCTGGGAGTGACTGTCTTGAAGCAGCAGAGCTGAGGGGCAAACCAAAGACTAAAATGTGAAGTGCTAGTGCTCAGCCAGATTTTATTGAGTACTTTGCCCCAGCTTGTTTGCTCAGGGGCATTTTCTCCCTGCTCAGAAGGATGGTTGTCCTTATGAGCCATGCCTCCCGCCACAAAACTATTGAAACAGTGACTGCAGAGCTCCCCAAGGCTTCTGTTTTCCTCAGGTTTGGTACCTCCTTCATTAAAATCTCACTAGACATCACAAATATTTTTTTTTATTATGTGCTTTGGTTGACTATGGAAAGGGGAAGAGAAAACAACCTCTCCTCTACTTGCTAGCAGGAATATTTGCCTACGGACAAAGTCTAATCTGACTTCTAAGCAAACAGATCAATATTTGATTTTCACCATGTTGAAACTTGCTGTTAGCATTCCTGGTACAGAAATTAATAAATATTGATGTTAGGGTCCAGTGATTTGGCTGGTATATGTAGGTATATTCTGCTTCAAACCAGCAGAGTCAGTTCATTTCAGCAGAGAAGTTGTCATTTTTTTCACAGTGGTATCAAATTTTGTTTCCAAAATGAAGTTACAAACAAGAGAGAAAAGAACAGGAATCACTGTGGGCACCTAGAAAGGTGGAGGGTAGATTCATTTTAGGGAAGGGAGTGCTGCTGCAGGTTGGGTACTGCTATCCCCTTGCCCGACTACCTGAACCTTCATATCTCAGGTCACAAGATTATTTATATTTGCTTACATTAGAGTCTCTGCTAGGAGCACCAATGCATAATTCCTTTTGTGTTTGTCATGAGGAAATACGTAGTATTAGATAGCCTACAGTCCACACAGACAAGGTAAGTAGAAAGTAGGAGATAATATTATTGTTATAACTATTTATGGTCTGGGAAGATTAAAGGAAGGAGTTTAAAGGACATATCTATAGCAGTCTGTAGCAGGTGAAGAGGTTAAAGTCTGATGTCCTAGGACCCGTGTTAGTGTTTTCCTTGTAAAACCACTTCTCTCACTGGGAAAAATGAAATTGATGTATGTCAACTAGCCCTGTAATGGGAGCCTTGCAAAACACAGACATACATTGCAAATAGACTATTTTTTCTTTTTTGGCAAGTTAGTAATATGGACCCAATAAATCCACTGCAGTATCAATGCTTCCTTTGGCTTTCTTGGCATGTTGAAGCCAGGAGAGCCAGACCAAGCTCCATCCCCAGCAGTGCCTGGAGAGGTGAAATAGGGGGAAATGGCCTTCCTCTACCACCAGTCAAGGAAAGTGAACACAAATAATTTCCATCTCCCCACCTGAGACTTGTCCTGCTTCCAGAATAGGGTGGTGAAAGGAGAATAAACTTCGCTGCACGTGTCTCAGCTAAAAGAAGGGTATTTAGTTAATTGCAATGGAGCAGAGCTGCTGGGCAGCTTTTCTCACTGTCATAACCTGCCCCTGTCCCAGAGTTGTGTTTACTGTGTACACAGCAGTCTGTGATGAAAGAAAAGCACAGTCTGCTGAGACTTGCCACACATGATGATAGCAGGTCAGTCTCAACACTGGTTCATGGATCAATATGTTCTAATGGCTTTCCCTCTATTTTGTACAGTATTGAAGTCTACTAATAACTATTAATTTCTGCCTCTAGTAATATTAGTAACAGTATCACTGACAGTGCTTTGCAGGCAGGTGCTAGTGAGCATTGCCACCATCAAGACCAGGTGCTGGACTATCTTTCCCAGGCCTGTAACACCTTGCTGTGTAATACGATGGACGTGCTGGTGTCCTTGCATCATCAGATGTTATCTGTTCCATGTTCTCATGGCACATTGCCTGCTGCCTTCTCACTTCCCTGATGTATCTCAGGGCACTAACGTCACCTTCCGTTATGCTGTGTACTGGATGGCGTCAAGGGCTGTGCAGTAGCATGGCTTGGACTGAGAGGGGCTGGCGAGGGGTGTTCCTGCAAACAGGAGCATAGTGTTGTGCACATGTCTGGTGCCAGCCAGAGAGTGAATGATCCCACAGTAAGTCACCTTTGAAATGCATCTTGCTGCTGTCCCGGAAGAACCGTCACACATTGTGACTTTTGGTTTAGCACGGCATTAGCACACATTTTAATGCTATGATTTTACCAATTTAACCAGTCAGAGAGGGGCTCCTTTCTCCCACTCCCAAAGTTGCACTTGGGTTCCCAAAACTACCCTGCCATGCCAGTGAAGAGCAGACACACCAAGCTGTGCATTTCCCCTGGCTAAAGCAGAGAGAGAAGTAGACGGGTGCTGCTCCACACCCTGCCTGAGGCTGTAGAGCTGGCTAGGAGAGGTGACATGGAGGAACATGAATTTAATCACTAAACAGAGTGCTCAGGAGCTGGAACACATCCACTGCACAGTGGCACAATCTGAGAAGTCATTTAAGGTCTCAGCTGGAAAACAAACACAGAAAAGATAACCGTGGATTGCAAGGCTGTTTGAGATCTACGTACATATACTGTTTTGACAGCAGAAATTATAAACAGATCATTTTTGTTGACTTGTGCCCTACAATCTGAAAGCAATTCCTGCCTTTTATCTGAGAAACTCATGATGAAAAACGTTGCTTGCATGGAAAATATTTCTTGTCCATCTCTTGCCCAATGCTTCATTTCCTAATTCTGATTAAACAAGCAAATACTCGTACTTCCTTGGCATTACCTGAGTGTGAGTTCCCATGGCACTGTCACTGACTGTTTGGATGGGTCTGTGCTGATGAGTCAGGGCTGAAATGTCTGTGATGGACTGATACTGCCACAGGTATCAGCCTATTCTACAGTACTTGCACCAGTGGTGAAATAGGAAAATGGAAAAGGGAAATACAGGAAGGAAAGAGGCAACAGGAGGAAAAGTAGGGTGTGGATTGGAGCAAGCAGCCAGGACACAGAAAAAAACCCATTTCCAAAGCAGAGAAATGTTGCTGCCTCCCACAGAGACATCTACTCTGCTTTGTCCTGCTTACTTAACAGAAGTGCTACAGGTTTCCCACACCTCTCTTTTACTTACTGATGACAGTAGGAGAGAACAAAGCTCTTTCAGCACATTGCTCCTCCTCACTATTGGGCTGGATCTACAACTTGCTTTTACCTTCTGTGGAGAATGAAAAGGTGGAGGCAGGGGACTGAGGCTCCAGGGCATCCTTCCTGGGAGGTGAGGTAAGGCCAGCAAAGACAGTAAGCATCTAGGAGGTGACAGATTTGACCCAAGAGTTGATGCTATGCTACTGCCAAGGTCTGATGTTATGAACCAGTCAGAAACAGCAAGGAGAAAAATCTCTCAAGCTGCTAGAAGCAGATCCTACAGTTTAGGCTGGCTTCACTCTCCGCTGAGATATGTAGGCAGTAGTCAATGGTGCCTATGTGGTAGCAGGATCTGGGCAGGAAACATCTGCTTCAGAGACTGCAGCAGCCTGAGCAGCCAAATGAGCTGTGGCAAAATAGGAAGTAAACATGGCCTGTGCATAACAAAGGGGTGTCCGGTAGTAAATTCCTCCTAGGAAAGAAAACTGAATCTCACCCTTGTTTCCCCAAATCCTCTCTGTTTCCTAGCTAAGCCCCAACAATTTCAAGCATCCCAGGCATGCAAGGAAATACTGCTTACGTCAGGCAGCTGGAGACTGGGGAGAGGGGATGGAGCTCAGGAAGTCTGTGCCCCTGAAAATGAAAGAGATACTGTGTGAAGAGAATATTCTGGGTCATAAAAGGGTTTCCCCAGTGCGCAATCTGTCTGAGAAAATTTTCTATTTAAAGTCCCCAGCTGTAGCCTGAGGAAGGGGCAGCAGAGCAGTGAGTGAATCACCTTTCCTGTCAGAGAGAATCCCGAGGTGGGAGATTTCCTGCGTATACAAAGAAAACAAGACACACAGTCACTGCTCCTGCCAGAGGGGAACCCATCACCATCTAATGGGGACCTCGATGAGGTCATCCTGAAACCCAGCTATAATGTTTATCTGTAATTAATTCCTCACACTCGGAAAAACAACAGTCATGGCTTTCTCACTGATGGGTCAGAAATGCTGGAATAGGTCCACAAAATGTGTGCAGGTCGCCCCAGCTCAAAAAAAAAGCTACAGCCAGGTCATACCAGTGAAGGAGATGGTTTGTGTTCACCAGCAACATGCCTTCCGTGCCCTCTGGAATCCCAGGTCCACTGCTCAAGTAGGCAGACTGTGGTCAAGGCAATCAAGTCCATCCCTGCACAATTTCATGAGCTGCATAAATATTTCAGTGTCTGATCAGCTCATAAAATGACCTCTACTGCAAATTATTCATTGCAGGGAAGAAGCTTCAAGTTAGAAAATGCTGTCATTTACTGTTTCGACACTGAATCATGTCTGTACTCAGTCAGCATGTAAGGAAGATTTCAGCCACAGGATTTTTTAAAGTGTTGTCTGCAATAAATAAAGGTGTGAAAGTGATAAAATATGGAGTAGAATTAGCTTAGCTACACCTGTTTATACCCAGTTATTACTAACACTCAACTTTCTAATTTGTGCTTGAAGTTAAACTTCACATCATTTTGTACATATAAAACAGGATTAAGAGTGGGATTTTAGATTTTTTTGATCTAATTTTTCCCTCATTAAACCATCAAGCATTTCAGTGGAAGCATCCCACAGAGCACAGAAAAGCAGTAAGTATCTGTCTTTCCTCAAACACTGCAGTCAAACTTGCAAAATGCTGAACTACTACAAATTCCCTGCACTGATTCAATCGCATTCACAGCATTTTGATAAGTTAACTTTTCATGGGCAGTTTTCATACTTGATCAGACAGTTTTTATTTGTGTCACTCCAGCTTCATATCAGATGGAATATCAGCAGTAGGTCACTTAATCTGTCAGGCAGACACTATGTTACCAGTGCAGTTTTATGGGAACTTCATCTGTCTCCTAGTGAGTAACCATTTTTCTACAGCAAATTATGCTAATCTCAAAAAAAATTCCATTTATTTGACTAAGGTTTGCATTATTTCTAAATTAAGCATTGTATTTAACTGTGCACTTTCACAACAACCCTTGCTATAATTCTTTCCGTTGTTGTTGTTTCTTAGAATAGAGAAGTATATTTCTGCTTGAACTATTTCGTAAACAAGTAAGGAAAAATATCTTTGTCTGCAAATATGCTACAGATGCAGCTCTCACTAATGGTGTCTTTATGGAGAAATTTGTAAATGTTTGTCAGGAGAGGTGGGATTTGCCCAACCAACTCCAGGCGTTCACACTGTAAATTTCTGCCTATGAGCTAAGTGTCTAGACTGGTTTTATAGTCAGTGGAGGAATACAGGCACTACAGGACGCCTTTTTCCTTATCCTGATATCTGCAACAGCTCTGATTTTGCACCCTGAAACTACTTGTTTCTTTCCACTGTCTGTAAAAGGGAACCTGAAATGATTAACACTGATATAGATGAGGATGACAGTAAATGCTCCTGCTGCCAAAAGCAGGGAGGTTGCCCCAAATCTACAGTTACCAGCCTTACCTGAACCCACTGAGCATTTGGGAGGGCACTATGTGTCCCAGGTCAAAATAATGCTGGGGACTACTGTAGCAGCTGGAATGGTCTAGCACAGTGGATGGACAAGCTGCAGAAGGAAACCATGGTAACTGGGTCAGGAATAGATATTTATGTTGCAGACTTGCCAAACAAAGACAAGTAAACCCTACCAAATGCCTTGGAGGTGCTCAGGTCTACTTCTGCTGCCTTGGCTGCCTGTCAATGAGAATGGTTTGGTTGCTGCTTGGTTACTGTTGGTGTTTCATCTGCAGGGACTAGGGTTGCTGGTTATTACTTGGCTGCTCTGACCTTTCTTCTTAACCTTTCTGAAGCATGAAGGTATTTTTCATCAGTGCCTCCAACTCTTTTCATAGGCCATAGAGAGAGGATGCCTTATTTGCCTCTGTGGAGATTCCTGTAAATTTATTTCCCTCTAATGGATTTGTGCTGTTGGAAGGATTAAGCGTTTTGGTGATTATTAAAACCACTGGGGACAGGATTGTGGGATACAATGCCTTAGATAAAACCCAAAGGGCTTCCTTAGTGACCTTTTGTTACTCTTTCGATCTCAACAGATGGCTCTTCCCACCCATACCTGAGCCAACTACCAACTGCACCCACCAAAACAGCAGCATCCTTTTGTAGATGCTCAGTCTGGTTGGAACATTAGCTGTCAATGTAACGGAAAAACCCAATCCTTTTTTCCATGTAAATTTGCATAGTGAAAATACACGGTACTACAGTCACTTTTTACCCAATAAAACCTGCTTATTTCTAAACTGCTTGGTTATTTTCATGTTAAAGTTCTCATTTTCCATCTTTCAGTAGCCCTTTCTTGTGCCTGCTAGGGTTAAGTCTTACTGTCACCGTGAGCTTTTGCTGTATGTAAGTACCTTGTATGCTAAGCCTATCACAAGCAGATTCTGATCACAGTTTTAGTGGTATGAGTATACCATGACCATGACCAGAGTCTGTCTGCTAAGGCAATGACATCTGAAATAATTTCATACAGCGGGGTCACCTGATTCTTCCCATATTTTGGCTTTATCTCAGCTGTTTCAGTGAGACTTCTCCATACAACAACATAAATGAGGGGCAAGTCTGACCTCAGACCCTGGGGATGGACGAATATGAAATGAAAATTCCAAAAACAAGTAATGGATATTCCAGCTCAACTTCAACATAAACTGTAACAAAAATGGGATTTGAGAATCTGAAAGGAATTTAGAAATCCTGACATGGTGTTACAGCTGCTTCTTTTAAGCTTGGAAGTATTGCTCTTTGATGATGAGTTACTGAGTATTTTTATCTATATGTCTTCTTTTCTGTGTAAAAATATCACTTTTCAATTAAACAGCTTAGAGTGGTTAGATTTATTCCTGAAGCTTTAAAAGAGAAGAAAAAGAATTGATAGGGAGTGTGCTGATATATATATCACAGGAAAAATTCTTAAAGAGCTCTCCAGATCAATTTTTGCACAAATGAGAGGTGCCATGAAAATGATAATCCCTACTAATTAAATCTTTTGGTTTTAGAGGACAAATGGAGGCACATCTGAAAGCTGAAGAGATTTGTAAGTGACAACAGTTTTTTGCCTCACCTCTAGGTCACATCTTCAGAGTTTGTGTGGGCTAGTAGCAACTGAAGTCATTATTCTCCAACAGCTGTTTGGAGACCTCTAGGAAATGAGTTTGAGTTATCCTGCTACCAGTGGTAGAGTGACTGACGCAGCATCAAACAATCTATCCTCCCTACAAGGGGTAATTGGTATTTTCCCCTGCAACAGCAAACAGAGAGACTGTAACTAAAACAGGCATAAATCAAAATTGTCATCCTGTCATTGTATCACCAGCATCAGCCACATTGTTATTTTCATCCCCTCAAGTTTCAATGCTAATGTGCACCTTGCCACCATGGCACCAGGAGACCCAAAACAAGTGTATCAGCAGGATACTCCAGTATCCCAGGGTCTGGAATCACTGTCCTTATTGGTAACACTCATGCAGAAGGAAGAGCTGGGGAGGGGAAGGGACGTGAACATCTCTGACCACTCCCTAGGGTCTGTCATTACTTGGTACCACTCGTGCTGTCTGCAATGGCACAGTGTCTGCCCTTTTCTGTGCATAAAACATGGGCACAAAGCAGCATAAATGGCCTTTTGGGCAGCTTCCTCATGCTTTTTGCTCGACTCCCTCAAAGATCACTCCTGCCCTCCTGAACTTTGGTTTGGTTTCTTGACTGGTAGCATTGGCATGTGCAGAGTTGGCTGTGGTACACCTGTGAGCACACGTTAACCTGAGTGGCCAAGGCAGCTTTAGAGAGGCCTCTTCAACGAGGCTTCCGCTGGCAGAACGCGTTTGGATCTTGTTGGCACTTTGCATTTTTACAAATCTTTTGCATTTTTTTCCTACAAAATTTGCAAAGAAAGTTTCTCCACCGCACTTTTTGGTCCAAAACAAACACTCCTCAAATCCAGGCTTACTGTCCCACTGTACTTCAGTTTTAGAGACACTGACTCACAGGAAACTGTCTCAGAGTGCCCTGATCACATAAGAAAATTGGAGTCCAACCTCCACTGAAGTTTCCTGTTATTTCCCTGGTGAAGGCTGACTGATGGGGGAATCTATATCCATAGACACTTTCCTGGCAGACCTTGTTTCCCATGTTTTTCCCATCTACCTCATTGCACTCTCAGCTGCTTTCATGACTGATACAACCTCCTCCAAAGGGTGGTTAATTTCATTAAAAAATAAAGGTTCAAACCAGATGCATTGCCCTCCTGAGAGGCCCGTTTCCCTCCACTGACTAAAAGCTGCTTTGAATGATGAGGTCAGACTTAGATGCCAAATAGAAGGAGACCTGAATCTTAGCATGTGCATTTCTAAAGAGAGCTGACAAAATGGAGCCAATATTCAGAAGAAGCAATAAAAAAGACTTCGGAGGCCTGGAAAAAAATATGTTAAGAGAATTAGAGTGAACAGTTTGATTTATGTAGGAAAAGAAGATTTAGTGGCAACTCAGTTACTGTCAATAAAAAGGTAAAAATGTCAAAGAGCTTTTTAAATCTAATAGAGAAAGGCATGACAAGAAGAAATGGCTAGAAGCTGAAGCCAGACAAATTCAAATGCAGTCTCATGAACTTTAACTCTCACAAAGCACTGTGCCACCAAGGGAAAATGAAGTCTAATGTTGTTGACTCAAAGCAGATCATTGTTGGGAGGTGACAGCCATGCTACCAATTGCAACAAACACCTGACTATTGGGGGTACCTGAACGTTGTGGTCAGACTCAAAGGGTGCTCAACTGGCTGGTGCATATTCTGAGAAACCACTGTCCAAACTAGTCATCTAGTTGCATATTAATAGGTGCCTTGTACCCTTTGAGGAATTCAGTCATTACACTAGACCTACAGAAGAACCTTTTGAAGTAGAAAGTAGAACCTAGGAAGGCTATAATTACTGAATCTGCAAGGGTGAGAAAATCACTGGATCTAGTCCCAGTTGTCTAGAATCCTCCTACAGCCAGTGGAGAACTGCAAGCCAACCAGTACTCTGTCCAAAAATGAGGGTGTGAAATAAATGTGATGAACCATAACAGGAAAACACCTAGTTGTCTCTCTACATTTCAAAAAGAAAGCAGGGAAATTGGCTCAGATGTTGATATCTAACTGCAGGTATCTAATGCTAAGTGAGATGAATCCAACACTCAATGACTAAATGAAATACTCTGCTACCATAGCAATGCTTTTAGATATATTCTTGGATACTCAATTGCAAGATTTTATTTTTTCAGTCTGAATTTTGGACAGTAATAAACAACCAAAGTGTGGGAATTTCATGTATTCCTTAGGCCAAGCTAAACAAATAAGTTAGACTAGAAAAGTTATTTCAGTGCTCTCAATGGAAAAGAGCATACACTCATTGAAATGAGAAATGTTCTTTTCTCTCTCAGAAACATCCCTGAACAACTTGTGAAGTCTGATGAGTACAGAGCCACTGATATGTGAGCATATGTCTTGCTGCTCCCCAGAAATCTCTTTGCTTGAACACAGATTCCCAGCAGTTAGATAACAATCCTATGCAAGCAGTTGTGCAATGTCCAAGCACAAGACTATGAAAGTTGCTTAGCAATTCATAGTGAAGCAACCAGGAAAGAAAAGAGAAGAAGAAATAAACCAAGCCAAACTAAGGAAAAGATCAGAAGACTGTTTGCTCCAGTGGCCTTTGACATCATTTTGCTGCTGTAGCTAAGGCAACATAAGACTTCCCTAACCCCCTGCTTGGCCTCTCCAGCTATAAGAGACAATCATCTCCTTTTAAAGACTCTATTTTCAACTACTCCTTTGTAGTGTAGGGCTGAATCATGAAGGCAAGTGCAGGGAAGTGGCAGCAAAGACAAATGTCACGAGCAAGGCTGGAAGAGGAGTGGGACACCGAAGCCAGCCAGTGCTGGGTAGGGCAGCAGTACTTTGTCCCTGTACACTCCAGGCACTGTAGGAGAGGCACGTTGTACCACACCCTGCAAACACAGTTGCTGGAAGGGTTAGAGCAGCAAGCAGGCAGAGGCACACATAGGTCAATGTTATTTTTAGAGACCTAGAATTAACAACCTTCTTTCCTGAGTCACTGAAAAAAACAGTGTTTGTTTGGGGGTGGTTTCTGCTAGGAAACCTACAATACTTTTGAAGGTATGTTTACCTGCTGTACGTGCCGGTCAGGCTTTGGAAGGTGGACATACTCAAAGAAAAGGCAACAGCTCAACCTGTCACGAGTGGGTCTTTTAGGACAAGCAGATTATCACATTAAAAGGATTAACAAATCCTGGATCCACAGGTCAAGATGTGCCTATTGTCCCCAAAGGAAAATGGGTCACAGTCTGGGCCATGCCACGACCTCTCATCTTAAAGTTGTAGGGAAGATGGTTTTGGGTAAGATCCCAAAGTTCCTCATACCCACAGGCATGGGGAAGATGCACACTAATGTCTGCTAGTATCATGAGTTGCTGTATCAGGCCTTCAACCTGGGCACTGCAACTACACCAGCTGCACTCTTAAATTGCTAAAAATCCGTGGTTCAGATTTATTTGAGGTTAACTTGTCCTTTTCAAACAGCTCCTGGCACCTCAGGGTCACCACGAGCCTAGGACTGTCCTCTGCCTGTTTTGAAGGCCAGCAGGACTTGGTGGTCTGGACCCAACCAGACCACGCCAATTGCCCTCAGGAACAGAAAAAGAGCTCTGGCAATGTGGGTTTGCTCTTTAGAGCAAACTGTGAGGACTAAACAGCATGAATAAGGCACACAAAAGTTTTTTCAGTCAAAGTCCTGATGAAATACATGTGTTTTCGAGGTTTCAGCAAGGTCTGTCATTATGTTAGCAGGTGTTACATGTAACTTCTTTCTCCCTCAGAGGCTTTTCCTAAGCTGATTAACTGTTTAAAACAATCTTGTCTACGCTAAAATTTTAATTCTTCGTTGTAACTCCTGGAGTGTTCCTGGAAATTAAAATAGCCCCCAGGCAGCAAAATATGCTCTTCTGGCTCTGGCTGCACAGGACACAGATGGACAGGTGACAGCGAGAGGTGGTGGGACAGGGAGTGCTGAGAGCTGACTGCATTTCAGTGGTGGTGATAACTTCAATACCTCTTACACCTCACTGTTTTCACTCAAGGTGTGGATCATCTCTTGGTTCTGATCTTCAGCCACCAGTGCTCATTTTGTACTCAAGTCACTCACCTGGGGAGCTACAGTGTGGAGATAAGTCCTTGGAGCACAGAGGCTGAGTCTACAAAATCTTCTGCACATGCTCTTAATCTGAGCTGGCCTCAAATTGAGCTCCGCCTGCAAGAAAGAGAGTGCAAGTGCACTTGAGTTTGTTTGGTGAGTGCTTGAGAAATCTTATGGCATTCAAGTCTTAACAGAGTCAAGCAGATGGATGTGTAATTCCTGCCTTAGCCCCAGCATCTGGGAGCCCTCCTGTAGATTCCCGGACCCTGGGGTTACATGTCCATCCACTTGAACATATCAAGACCAGAGTACCTCTTGGGCCAGCCCCCTTTTAGAAGCTGCAGAAACTCAGAAACTAAAACACAAGGCACTGGTGGAGTTTAGATGCCTGAGGGTCAGGCAGGAGTTGCATGCTGAAGTTCTGGATCTAAAAGTTCCCACTTTTAGGGAACTTTGGATTTCATCTGGTCTTTTTAAGGTCAGTGCATTGCAGAGTGTCCCTCAGCTAATTCCACAGCACCTCATCATGCAAAATCCTCACCTGAGTCCTGTGGCTGAGTTTTCATCCTTTGGCTTATGATGATGGGAAGGTTGCTGGCTGGGTCCTACTGGGCTACGGATGGAAATCCTGGCTGGGGCACATGCCCAAGCACTGGAAAGGAGAAGCATGGCTGTCATCCAAACTTTCAAAGCAGTAGGGCCAAGGGAATCAAGTGAAACCTAAGCACAGAGTCATCATTTAAAAGGCTTCAGCACTTACTTAAATTATTGGCAGTAACTGTTTAAAGTAGGGTAATTAATTCTCCCTGCTGTTAGCTACCTGATGTGCTCCACCAAAAATGTGCTCTTTATGTAGACTGTGTAAAAAGGTAAAAATTTAGGAAGAAAAAGTTCATGAACAGCCTCACCCAGCAGTATGAAATGGCAATTATTGTACAGTCAGACAGCATGGAGCCTATGCTTTCAATGCAATTAAATCTATCCAGGGCTTAATATATTCATTACATTGGTGTAGTCAAGACTGAAGCTTAACAAGCACAGCGATGAGGATTCTTTTGTGTTTAAACATACTATCATTCAGATTCTTAAAGGGAAATTTTGCCTTGGTTGCTGCTTAACTGAAAAGAAAAAAGACCTACAAAAATAATTTTTTTTCAGAAATGATATTTTTTTTTGTTTGCATATGCCTTGCAACATTGGACTGCTTTTAAAGAAATATAAAAGAAATTACTTCGAATTTACATCCTCTAATGCTCTGAAAACAAAAAGTAAATCTGTTGCTTTGCTGTTCCTCTTTGAGTTGGAAGAACAGAGGTTTTGCAGATGTTCACCACCCCATAGAAGAGTGAAGAAGGTGCTTGTATCCCTTGTAGAAACATGCTCCCTATTTTCCAATACAGGGTATGATGTCAAAGTGTTCAGAGGAGGTGGTAGGAGGTTTGGGTGGGAATCACCAAATAACCAAAATTCAGTTAGGGTTAAGTTACAGTCATTATTAAAACAGGCAGGCAATCCTCACCTTCCCTTCCCCGGCTTGGGCCACTCGTTCCCACCAGGCTACCTATGACGTATCAGGGCTCATGCAGTTGTTCCATTAGGGAACAGTTGTCTTCTGGTGGTTCAGTTCCCTGAACTGATTTAGTGCTCATTTTTTGCTCTCATGTTTCTCCTGCATGAATCACCCTCTGGTGGCATGGACTTCATTAGTCAATGCTACATGGGTTTACCTTCATTAGTCAATGGTAAAATGTCCAGCAAACAGTTCTTTTTTTGTGTTTGGAGCAGGACAGGAGCACCAAGGCAAAGAGGCAGAGTGACATTCCACAGTCCCTAAGGGCCAGTCTGTGTGTCTCATCCTAGTGCTGGATATGAGGGCATGGCTCATTCTCAAGGGATATGAAAAGCCTTTACAGAAGTGAGTTGTTAAGATCCTTCCTTGCCCACACAGTCTCAGTCCGACGTAACACCTGCAAAAATGATAAAAACCTCCCCAAAACTGGCTTCCCATGGCTTAGTTACAATCTCAAATGTCTCAGTGCTCATTTTAATTTGCTAAATCTGAACAGCAAACAAGCAAGTTGAGGGAGGTACTAGCAACAACAGAAAATTGACCCACATGACAACTGTATTCGTGACTCACACGTGAGGGCATTTTTTCAGGCCCACAGTGCTACTGAATGTGCCAGCAGCAGGCTCCTTTTTGATGATGGTTATAACTTTGAATGTCTCATCCCTTGGTCACCTGGTTCTTCAGGGACTGATCTCAATGACAGCTGGAGCGTTCAGCAATTGTCAGGAATTAGCCAGGGCCCCATATGCACTTTGGTCACTGCCCTTGAAGAGTGTATACAGCACCTGGAGGCGCTTCAGAGGGCAGCAGCAAGAATGTCTTAAGGCCTATAAGATACAGTTTGTGAAGTCAAAGAACTCGAGGAACATCAGTCTAGGGGATAGGTGACTGACAGAGAAAGATAAATGTTTCAAAAGAGGCAAAAGTGCCCTCAGAAAGGAAGGCAATAATCTGTCTTTGTGCCTTGAAAAGGGTCACAAACTATGGACTTTAATTGCAGCAAAAGGTTTTCAGTTAGAAATTATTAAAAACTTTCTCAACTTAAATATTATGAAGTACGGAGTTGGATGCCCAAGGGAAGCTATGTAGTCTTCTCGTCACTGTCTTTTTTTTTAAGGACAGATTAGAGAAGCATCTGTCAGAATTAGCTTCAATACTGTTGATCCTTCCTTGGGGTGAGAGATCTGTCCTGTGACCTCTCGAATTCCTATTCAGGCTCATTTTCTCTGATGCTATTACCCCATGGAAATTTGTCACAGCAAGTCATCTGTTTCCAGCAAGTGACACGCAGCCACGTGGTGTTTCCAGTGTGCTGTAGCACCTTTGCAGTGCGTGGCAATGCTGCAGAACCACTCAAAGCAGAAGTTCCAAGACCACAGACACAGCACAGGAATGCAGAGTTGGCATCTGACCAAGAGTCTTTAATTAACAGTGTAGCTCTTGATAGCGTAATCCTTAAGAACAGCAAATGGCTTCAGTTTAAGTGCATGGTCTGAAAGGGGGAGGTTATCAGTTTCTGCAGGGAATCAGATTACGTGGGAGTTGTGCGTTTCCCTAAAGGGTCAAAGCCTTTGCGGAACAGAACTGCTGAGAGACCATAAATAGTGTGGTTTGATGATACATTTCTGTAGAAAGAAGACTTTCTCCCTAGAAACCAGGGCAAACTTGTCTGTCTCAAATGCGCCCAAAGAGTCATCAGCAAATGTAATTTTGCTCAGTTAACCTTGATTCATGATGTCAGCAATGGTTTGGAATGCTAACAGCAAATGTATCATCCACCAAATTACTTTTCTCATACGAATGACATGAAAATGCATACACTTTATTGGGGTCCTGAATTTCGATTGCTGTCTCTAGAGTGATAGATCCAGTCTAGGTAATTGGAAAACAACATGCCAAGAATTATCTTATTGTAAACACATTAGGAGTTGAGATAAATCCTGGACAAGCCAAGCTCGCAGCTGATGAAACATAGAAGAAACAATACAAAGTTTTCCAGTTCTGCAGAGGTGGTGGAGCTGACTTTTCTATTCAAATACACGAGGGTATACATATCTGTACAGGTATACACAGAAAACAAGAGTTCCTCCTGTTAATCCATTTTCCTTTGTGAAGTGTTTGCAGTTTGTGTGCACTGGAGCTGAGCTGGAATAGCACCTCTTGCTTGTGCAGAGAGCTGAAACCAGAAGCAGATCCAACAGGAGAGATTGCCCCTGAAGGAGGAGTTCAGACCCAGAGCAAAAGGTGGGAGAGGAATCAGCATCTGTGTTGCTGTCTTGCCCACCTCTCATGTAAACAACAAATGCAGGCTGGACTGGGCAGTGCTTCATGGGAGGGAGATGCTGCCTTTGGCTGATTTGCTTCAGCATCTCACAATACCTTTGAGGCTGTGAGGAGTATCAGCCAGGCACATTTTAGGAGGAGAGGGATCATTTTGGCAGAAGACCCTTCCTGACCATATACAGGCTTTTAAAATTTGGTATCAACTGACCCCCCAGGGCACAGATAATCTGGATTTACATGCACATTTTTCAAGGACAGACTTTTGGCTTTAGAAGGAATGACATGGCAGATATAGCACAACCCTGAACTCTCAAAATCACACCAGCTCCTATCCTTTTGTGCTCAGAGATGCACTGATGGCCTCTCTTCATTCTCACCTTGAGAGCCACAGCTGGTCCCACATAAAAAGCTGTTGCTGCAGGATCCATGTTTCAATGACCCCCTGCTTCACAGTGCTGCTTTAAAGAGGCCCTGAGGGAGCCTGGGTATTTCGGAGTAGCTCTGAGAAGCAAAGACACTACAAGTTTCTTTTACATCATCTGTCGAGTCGCTTGACTTAATGTTAGCATTTGCTATGTGCATTTGCCACAAACAGTTCTTACAGAGTAGAGGAATCAGCCAAGCCTCAGTGGCATTATCAGAAAATAATTTTCACTAATATTTCTCTGGTTTTGAGGCAGTAGACAAAGATGTCATCTGGCAAAAAAGCTGTGGGAGGAAAGACAGTGTTTCTGATCCAGCCAAGACTTACATCATCATCTTTAGGAATTTCTCCTATGCAGAAAACACAAAGCAACCCCTCTCTAGAAGGTTAACTGGGTTATTCAAACTTGGGTCATTTTACACAGCTGGGCAAATGAATCTGGCAAAACTGAGGTGACAGTAACAACTGGCAGTGGGACAGGAAGGAATGAGAGCCCAAGATGACTGCCTAGAGCTACAAACAGTTGCTAACAGACTGCCCCTGGCTGAAATAACTGGTCTGATTGTGCCTGTTCAATAAAGATGTCTGCAGCCTCTGTCCTCTGTCACTCACTCTGGGTCAGGGGAATGTGCCTGACCAAGAGTCTACCCAAGCCCGTTGTCTCTTCTATTTGCACCACCCTTTGGGAAATAACACCAGGAAAGCTTTATGAGCTATTTCTGGTCTGCAGTGTGCCATCAGAGCTGCTCCAGTTAGCAAAGGTGACACCAAGGTGCTCATCCAGAAAGGAGATCATTGGATGCTGGGTAGGGAGAAGATGCTGTGCTAGGACTGTGCCTGCAACAGGAGTGGGGTCCAGTGGCACATTCTTCAGCCCTGAGTCACCCAGGGCTGCCTGCTGACCCCTAACCCCACTCTAGCTCCAGGCACGATTTCCTTGCTTTACTTCTATGGAAGAGAGGGTCTTCTCAAAGAGAAGTGGCGAAAAGCAACCACTGAAGACTTTAACACTACTCCTCTAAGGCAGCGCTGTGCTGGGATAGCCCAGGGAGAGATGGCTCACAAAAGGGCTTTTCTCCTCTCTGCTCCCCAGCCTGCAAAAGCACGGTAATTTTGTAGGACATTTCCCCATCAATGACAGACATTTGAGAGCATCCAGTGAAGGGTTTCAATCTTTATAGTATTTCAGGGGCTAATGAATGCTCAATAGATGATTGGCCAGATGCTTTGCTAGCTGCTGGTCCTACACAGGCAGTCTGGTATGTCAGAGGCAGCTCCAAGCCTAGGAAGGCCTCATTAAAACGTTTCTAGCAAAAGTTACTATAGGTAGAAAATAAGGTGCAATGTTGAATATCCGTCTACGCCTTCTCAATTCATATGTCTGATGTGGTCAGCCAAGGATGCATGACTTGTTGGGCTGCAAAGAGAGGGTGCACACAGGCACAGGAGTTTCCAGCTTCCTCTGGCACCAGAGAAAATACCAAGACACAGTTTCTGGCTGCAGATCTTGGGGCTTTTTCTTTTATCTTCCACCTAAGTTAAATGTTGTGAACTCTGCTGCAAAATGAAGCCTATCAGGAGGGGCTGATCTAAAAAGTCATGTATACTATGTAGGATTTACTTGACAGTCAGTCGACAGAACCTTACCTGCCAGGGATGATCTAGAATTTAGAGCACCTGGAGCCTTGTCCCACCACTGCACTAATCGCAGCAGATACTACAGCACACATACACACAAGAGCAGCTTCCTTCAAAGCACAAAAGGGACCACAAGGCTCCGATCACATCCTACTGAAGCCTAGAGGAGAGGGATTAATTTCAGCTAACTCTTGATGTCTGCTCTGTCTGCACTAGGAATTGCAAATTCCCTCTCTTGTTGTTAGACAGAAAAAGGCACTACTAGGATTCGGTTTATTTTCAAGCAGAAGTGTAACAAGGGTCACACAAATTTCCCTCTCAGAGCCTGGCATCTGAGCAGAATAAAACCATTCTATGTTTCTCCCAGGTCTTGACTGAAGAACTTCTTACGTTGGCTATTTTCTCTAAAAAATAAAAAAAAAGTAAAAAGATTTCATAGAATCATAGAATCATAAGAGACCTCTGAGATCATCGAGTCCAACCGTGCCTTTCTCCCTACTAAACCATATCCCTAAGGAACTCATCTACCCGTCTTCTAAACACCTCCAGGGATGGAGACTCCACCATCTCCCTGGGCAATCTGTTCCAATCCCTGACCACTCTCTCAGTGAAGAAATTCCTCCTAACGTCCAGACTAAACCTGCCCTGGCACAACTTGCGGCCGTTCCCTCTTGTCCTGTCACTCGTCACTTGCGAGAAGAGAGCAGCAACCACCCCGTCACAACCTCCTTTCAGGTAGTTGGAAACAGTGATGAGGTCTCCCCTCAGCCTCCTCTTCTCCAAGCTAAACAACCCCAGTTCCCTCAGTATCTCCTCGTAGGGCTTATTCTCCAGCCCCTTCACCAGCCTCGTTGCCCTTCTTTGCACACGCTCCAGCACCTCAATGTCCTTCTTGTAGTGAGGGGCCCAGAACAGAACACAGTACTCGAGGTGTGGCCTCACAAGTGCTGAGTACAGGGGCACAATCACCTTCCTTGTCCTGCTGACCACACTGTTTCTGATACAGGCCAAGATGCCAGAACCTTCTCCTCCAGAGACATTTATTTAGGATTCTTGTATAAGAAAGTATTAAAGGAAGTAAGGAGAGCTGTAAATTACCAGATTCATTGTCCTGTTGCAAGTATATTAGTAACTAGTCTTCTATAAGACGAAAGGGTGTTCCATTTTTCCAAATGACTGCCTGTGCTCAGGGTACAAGTGTAACATTTTGCAGACAATTGAGACTGTTTTTACGAAGAAGGGGAGTGTTAGTCTTCATCCTTCCCTTACCAATCTAAAAGGATATCATTGTCTCAGAAGACAAGCAAGCCATATTCCAGATGTCCAAAGTATTTGAAAGGGGATGTTTATTAATGACCTGGGGACTGAAGATAAACAGGCTGCACAAAAATAACCACTGAGATACAATGGTGAACTTAACCTTTGCATGGCAGAGGTCTGGGTAGCCCAGGGGGCGGGCTGATAGGAGTGCACAGGCTGCAGAGCCAGCTTTAGGCTTGCAGCTCAGCACTTCTCCTTAAACCCTCTTGGAGGTAGTAACAAATTGCAATGCTGCAGAGGAGTAGCACAGATCTGCTGGAGAACTGTCTTCTCCTATTTTCTGCTTACATGATCAGTTATAACAAGAAAAATTCTGGCCTCATCACTCGTGTCAGAAGGAGCAATGAATCCTTCTTGGCATAACAAACACTGTCATGGGGACAAAAAGAGGTTTTACCAGTCCTTCCTTTTGGACAACCATAATTTATAAACCCACAGCAATATTTTTGCTGGATCAACAAGCAAAGTGCTGGATACAAAAGCAGCAACCATGGTAAAAGAAATTCCCTTTCCCTAGCTTCACATCCCCCCCATCTAGCACACAAAATCTCCCTGCACAAAATCAATAAGATATATACTGAGCAGGCTGAGATCAACCTTCCACCTTCTACACACCCATATTCCCACAGGGAAAGCTAAAAAGAGTCAAATTCCACATCTGAACTGTATTGCACACCCTGAAACCCAGCGAGTCTGGGCTCTGTGATAACCACAGAGGAGAGATACTTGTGTCAAGGACACACTGCTAAATGGCCTTCCTGACAGTACAGATTAAGTGGTGTCAGCCACAGCTGATTACATATATCACAGATCTGTTCAGGAAAAGCACAGGTCCATCCACCTGCCCTTAGGGGTGAATTTACCTCCTCTGTTAGATGGCCCAGTTGGTACCCAATGTCAAGGTAGGGAGCAGTAAATTGCTCCTACTTAAAAAATCCCCTCTTTCTTAAAAAAGAGTTTATGATGTGGATAATTACTTTTATAAATAATTTATATACGATAATAATTATATATATTAGTAAAAATAATTTATAAATAAACATGTATATGTACATAAATAAAGTTTAAATAAACTCGTAACTGTAAAGGTGTGGGTTCAAAAAACAATGATAGTCAGGTATTGTCCTTCACTGGGAGGCTACAGTTGTGATTGATTGATGAGGTCTGGGTCAATTAGCTAGGGATGAGGCTCTCAGTTGTCTCCCTCCACTTTCATGTGTCTGGCTTTAGTTCAAGTCCACAATACTTTGGCGTATATGCAAGGTTCTCTGAGGTATGTGCAAGACTCTCTGAGGTGTGCAGGCTCAGGACCACAGATAAAACCTTCTATCACCTCTGAGGAGCTCCAGTCCTATCCAAGCTACCTCCTATATTCCCCTGTTCCCAGCCCTTTTCTCCAGCCAGGCTCAGTTCTATCAGCTCAGCTCTTCATTTGTCCTGTTACCCTACACTGACCTCCAGACATCTCCCTTCCCTGTCTCTGACTCACATTTAGCAATTTACTTTTTTTTGGTGATCTTTTGGATGTGTGGATCAGGTCTTGAGAGACTTCTTGATTAACCTTGCCTAAGCCACTGGATTTCTTGGTAAGCCATAAAACTGAGTCATAATTCCTGTGATAAAATGTTCACCATCTACTTAGGCTGCAGGGCAGGTCCTCAAAGTTATTAGATGCGACGTGGGAAAGAGAGGGCACCCAAATAACATAGAGGACCTCAGCCAAAGCTCCTTTCAAACTGTGTGGTTTCTTACTACGCATGGGTGTAGAGAACTTCATGGACACTGGTCTTAGCACTAATAATGGTTGAGCAAAACAGGACTCCCATGGAGATGTGTCATAGCATCCATCCTCCCTAGCCACAAGTGGCTTCTGTGGCTTGTTCAAATATTCTCCTGATAGTGAAGAGTTAACACAACTTTTATGTTCACACATACTGAGACTGATATCTAATGCTTTTCCATATAAAAAAGAAGTCAGATAAAAATAAATTAACAAAAGTGCTTGGCATAAGGCAAGGTACAGTGGAAAAACCTGCTTTGGAAAACTGCTTTTTTGACCTCTTCTAAACCGTATGAAAAATACTTCCCTGACTCATCAAAAATTTGTATCATTTACCTACTGTTTGCAGTCTTCCCAAGATGACGGCGCTCAGCTGGAATTTGGCAATATTTGCAAAGTTGCTGCTAAATGCAACCCCAATAACTCATCATTTTTGATTGTGCCTTTAACTTATCTAGAAGAAACAAATTCACATTTGGCTGCGGTAAGGGCCTGTTGTTTCAGAAAAGACCAGTTTATCCAGACTGCTTGTTCATCACCAGCTTAAGGGCCCCTCAGCAAACATGCCTTATTGTCTGTAGTCTGTGTGGTGTTTACCCAGCCTATTTCTATGGCTCTCCCAAGAGGAAGCACTAAGCATTATCATCAGTTGACACTAGTTAACTCTTCTACTTAATGCATCCCCACAAGAGATATTACAAACACACACGTCAGCCGGCATTAAGGCAGGAAAATAACTCAGACTTCCATTGCAAACCATGTCCAGCTGTACTCGTGTTGCACTGCAGTTGCTACCTTGAGGTCAAAAGTTTAAAAAAAAAAGTCTTTAGTAGTGTATTTATAAAGTTCTTATTGGCAATGAGCTGAGCTGGTTGGATCATCAAACTAATCCTTTTATTCATTGAGTGGAAACCCCAAAATGTTGACAAAGTGCTGCTATTTAATCTCAAGGAATGCTTTTTGTTCTAACCCGGAGGCATCTAAGACAATATGAATTATACCAACCCAGTTTATCACAGTATTCTTATATTTGGAAGATAAAAGATCCAA
The DNA here is from genome assembly GCA_033558185.1 of Dromococcyx pavoninus. Lineage (NCBI taxonomy): Eukaryota > Metazoa > Chordata > Aves > Cuculiformes > Neomorphidae > Dromococcyx > Dromococcyx pavoninus. The sequence goes on from JAUMJL010000250.1 coordinate 449,268, forward strand.
AGTGGAGCTCTTTGAGAATTTTGCAACTCTTTTTTTAACTGTTGCATATCAGCTTTTCGAAATGGAAGTTTTTAATGGAAGTGTATTATTTTTGTTCAAAGAAAGATTTTTATCTCCATGGTAGGCTCGGTTGTCAATTGTTCCTGAATGAATACACTGTTCACTCAGAAAATTAGAGATTGGGTTCAGGTCTCTTTTTCTTTATCCAGAATAAATGTTAGTCTAGAAATGCCATGGCTCAGGCAACTGTTTCACTAACTAAACTGTTTTTATCTCTTCTCTCTTGTAATCTATGGTAGGACTGGAGGTACTGGCAGGAAGATGTGCCAGGGGAGGTTTAGATTGGATATTAGGAAGATGTTCTTCTCCCAGCGGGTGGTGGAGCACTGGAGCAGCTCCCCAGGGGAGCAGTCACGGCACCGAGTCTGCCAGCATTCAAGAAGCATTTGGACAATGCCCTCAGTCACACGGTGTGAATGTTGGGAGTGTCCTGTATAGGGACAGGAGTTGGACTCGATGATCCTTTTCTGTCCCTTCCACCTCAGGTAATTCTATGATTCTATGATCTGCCTTTCTCTTTTTGAAATCTCACAAAAATCATCAAACTGGAAATGCCGCTCTTCTCCATATGCCTGCCCTCCATTTGGACACCAGATAAGCCAAAACATTCCACTTTCCATCAAGAAAGTCACTCAGTTGCAAGTTCCCGTTGACCAGGAAGGTGGCTCGGCTGGCTGCTCTCACAAAGCTGTCTTCTTCGTGCTGTCTGGGTAGTGCTGAAGAAGATGGCTGAAGAGGAAGGCCTAATTACTGAATCAGCAGAGGAGCAATCTGGAGTGAGACCACCTTGAGTGTAGAAAATAATTTACTTGGTTCATCAGTGAGTACCAATATCAGCCTCCCACTTCAGGCCACCAAGCCTGAAGTGACAGTTAACATTTCCTTTTAGTCAGAACTTGGGTGAAGTGCCACTGCACGAGGAAGGTACAGCAACAACTGTCCTTTCCATTTTCACAAGCAACAAGCTTCTGGTGGAATACACCATCCTAATAATAATCCAGCAAATGATGTCCTTATTTTGGAGGATCCTAAGCAAGAGCCGAGATGTGAGCAGCGAGCAGTGGTGGGACAAGGCTCATTGTGCCATCACCCAAGGAAGCACCTGCTCAGAGAGCTCAAGCTCAAGGGTAAGAAGAAAACTCCAGCCACGTGTCTAATCAATCCCTGACTTTTCTGAAACCAGCTAAATCAATTCAAATGTGGGATTTTTATGTTCTCTATGGGCTTCTATTCTCTTTCTTGTGCTCAGTGTTGTGACACTGGGTATCATTGTTTTGAAAAGCCTGTAAAACTGCCACTAGGGGCCTGGTTGCCCTTGGAAACAGACTGCAATCTCAACATGTTTTCAAATGAAAAAGAAATATTTGGAGATGAAACTGAAGAATTTGTGTGACAGAAAGAAAAGCCACTAATCCTGTGATTTAAAGCTGATGGGGAAGATCCAGTTTCACGAGGAGGTTAAGGCAAAAGCTTTTTTGAGGAAAACACAAAATAACCAGCCAAGAACACTTGCAACCTCCACAACAGAATATGAACCTCTGTAATTAAGCCCTTTCTGGATGCTTAAAGATGTGCAAAGTGAGAGGGTCCCTGGCATGACAGTAGTGGTGCATTTTGCTTGAAAAAATGCCACTTTAATTGCACTTCGGTTCATAACATTATTTTCCCCACAGGCAGCTTAGAGCCTTGATATAGCAACGTCCAGGAAACAGAAAAAGGAGCACCTTTCCCCTGAGCAGATTAGCAGCAATTTCTTAGGAAGGAAACACAATTAATTGGTTGAACAAATTTCTTTCAGTCCATAGCTGCTTTCTGAAACCTAAACAGCCCTTTAAAAAGGAAGGACAGCAAGGCTGTCTGTGTTTACACTCTATACTTAAATGTACTAACATACTGCTAGGCTTGTAGCTGTGTATCAGGTGAAGGTCAGAGAAAGCTCACACTCCTTCTGACAGGTTATTTTGTACTTAAATAAATGAAGATATATTTTACAATGAGTTTATCTGGAGCTTTCAAAAGACTGACATGCACCATAGCAAGGCTGCAGGCTGCCCGCAGCCAGCTGACAAAAACAGTGGTCAGCACGGCCCAGGACACAACTATCTCATCTGAGTATAAGTACCTGAATTTAATATCTTTCACAAACAGAGGAAGGCTCATGTTAAGGAAAAATGCTGGAATATTGATAATATTATTTATAGTTGTTATGTAGGGCCTGCTAGTGCTTTCAAATTATGTCCAAAGGAGCCCAAATATGACCATATTTTCTCAAATCTACTGTATAAGCATCAGAGCAGAAGGCTCTGGTGCTCTGCTCTATCCTTGCAGATGGTGATCAGACCTGTTCAGCCCCGCCACCAACCCACATCCTGTCTTGCTGAGCACCAGGCATTCTGCCTCTTCGAGGACCTTGCACAGAGCTCTGGTTGCACAGCGAAGCAGTTTTCATGCCTTTCATTCGAAGAATGCAATGACTCAATGCATGATACTTGCTCTCAGCGTTCAGGTTAGAGGTGTTCATGCTTTGGCCAGCAACTGTCTAGAGAGCCCTCTCCCACAAACATACATACATGCAAGGAGAACATCAAATATACAAAGAAGTTATTAAATCATGACTCTGTGTTACAGGTTTTAACTGAGATTGCTACTTCAGTGTAGCAAATTATAACATTAATTATTTATCCTTTCTCCCCTCTCTCTTTCTTTTCAACCTGTTTCTTCCCTCATCTTCCATTTCCTCACTTGCTTCAAGATCAGCAATATGATCTCCAATCCTTTGTAATTTTGGTTTTGTCAGCGTGACACCATGAAAATCCTTTCACTGCGAGCAAAAGGAGTCAGGGAAAGCAGTATTGTGTGTTTGACAGGGAGAAAATCTTCATTTGCTTGTGTCTTAAAAAGATGCTCATCAGAAGATAGGCACACATCAGAATTGCTACCTTCTTTTTGTGGGAAGCAATGATGAAGCACCAGGAGCAAACCAGAGAAAAACCTTGCTGGGATTATGCAACCTTTGCCACAGTAGAAGGCAGTGAGCTGTGCCCGTGGTGTTCAGCCTGCTCATTCTTAATTTCTCCTCATCTATTTATCAGAATTAACTTATACTGCCACTAATCAGGAATAGCTGTTACTCTATGATTACATGGTAGGATGACTACTTCTCCTGGGAATCAAAGGCTGCCTGTGCCTACACTTCAGGGTAGTCCTTGATGCCTGGGATGCTGGAAGAGCAGGTGAAAAGTTCAGCTGCACTGAGTCTGTACTTCAGTTGAGACTCAAGTCTCTCCATGCAGTCAGGAAGACCTGGGGGGTAGGAAATCAGCCTAAAATCCTCCTGGGCATTGTTTCCCCTTGAGGATCATGTCCCACTGTGGTCCAAACACCAACACTGGCAAAGTAATTGTGGTTCCTCAAACCCACCTGCTTTTCCAAGCACAGTCAGGGTTAGTTGCAAGAAAGGTTGTCTCTCTTTTGAAGACATATCTTGGTCTGTGTTGTTTTAGTGAGGATTTTCTTCACCCTGGGTAGCTCACATCGACCTATGTCATGCTGAGACTGGGCTCTGTGTGTTTTGCTCAATGCCAGGAAATGAGCTGGGCAAAGGAGTGCCCAATCTGCTGAAAAAGGTGTTACAAAATACATCATTTTTCTCCGATGGTCTCAGGAAAGGTCTTGAAGGTAACTGTGGGATTGAAGAGGGGTGACCAGCAAAGAAAGAGGAGGTTGACCAGTCCAGGGCATCCTGGTATTTCATGTGAGATTCAGAATTGCCCAGAGGCAGACAGCCTTTCAGAGGAGAAAATAGCCATCTGTTACTAGGCCTGAGTTGGGCACTTAAACATAGTATCTGTGTCCATTTGCCATTTCGACTGGGACAAAGAAACCATCCCAAAATGGTTCTAATAATTAGACCATTTTTCACATGTTGACATTTTGAGCCAATGGAGACAGAAAGCTAGGAGGGAACGTCCTTCTGGATGTGAAGTCTAAGACTGGCTAACTCAAGCATCAGGCCCCATCATGATGCTTTTTTAATGACATAGTACTGTCTCTTTAAGTCAAACACATTTTGGTTCATAGCACTAATAACAAATTACATTTATGTTTAAAACTGCGCCACTCAGTGTAATTACTCTGCCATCCCTTTTGGCTAAGTCCTTATCCTGCCTTTTTATAAGACATCCATAAACACAAAATGATTTATCCAAGTGCCACCATGTTGTAAACTTGGTTACATGGAACTGTTGATGAGGCACACCCATAAAGTTTAATTATGCCATTGATTCTTGCTAAAATATTAACTGGAAGCTGGCTATAGAGTACTGCAGTCACCTGAAATCAATTGACAGTATAAAATGTCCTGTACTTTAAGGAAGCGCAGCGTGTACTTTTCAAGTGGTAATCCACGGGGAAAATTGTTCATTGCCTGCTATAAAGATAACCTTTTGTATTAGGATTCAATGGGAAGAGTTATAAAAACCAGAGCCAGGAAGGATCTATTAATTCACCTTCTGTTTCTCTGCCAACATAAGTTTGTTCCAAAAAATGTATTACTGAGTGTTATTGGTATAGCTAAGCTTTCAAAAGGGCTGGTTAATGGGGATTCCATAACTCTCTTTGGATGATGTCCCTCAGGCTATTAGACCTTGGCTTTGGAAAAAGCTCTGACATTTAATCTACAGCTTATTTTTTTTCAGTTTCACCTCACTGCTTCCAGCTATACCTGCTTGAATCAGCTTGAATTTTGGATCTCCAACCCTGGTGTTACACAATATCCAACACAGAGTCTTTCTGCTCTTGGCTGATTAGCCTGAACACTTGGATCAATTTTTCATAGCAGACTCAGTGGTTCAGTAATGGAGAAAAAAAGGGAACAGACCAGAAGATCCAGCAATGTAACTCACATTTATTTCTGTGGGAGTCATGTAGTTGCCACCCTGAATTAGCTTTGAATTAGCTGCTAGGTTCTTTCTGTGGGTTCTCCCCCCAGAGAGGGGACATCCCTCCCAGATTCCAACTTGATTTTGTTAAGGTTTTTTGAGTCCTCTCTAATGTTTAAATATTTCCTTAACATCACTGTCAATGCAATGACTAGGCCAGCTTCCAAATTAACTAATTTTGATTCTTAATCTGTTGTGTAGTGTGTGCGAGCATGCTCAGAAATATCTGTGTACTTGCACAAATCCATGCATATATTAGGATGAAATCATGACATTTTTCTTATCTGTATCTATAAGCATGCTAAATTTCTTTGGACTGGTATTTTACTAAGGAGCTCTCTTCACTTTCACAAAATCACTGGTTTATTTCTCTGCAGACTGTAGTAGGCATTCAGAAGACTACGAAGAAGCATTAGGATTTGCAAGCCAACAATAGTGGTGGCCTTTCTGCCTGTTTTTCTTATTATAAATCCCCACAAAGCCAAACTCAGACCAGCTATTGCTCTGGAAAGCAGACCAGCTTTGCTTCTTGTGTAGTTGCTCTCCTTTAATGCCAGCCTATTCTCACCTGTCAGCTGGTTTGGAAAAGCCATGGCTATCCTAACAGTGAAAGAAGCAGGTTGGTTGAAGGAACCCACAGAGATGATGAGCAGCACCCAAATGCTGACTCAGGCCTCACCTGGTCCAGGAAACGAGTTGTGTCTTTCAGTACAGATGACTCAGTTACTTTAGAAAGCAGCAGAATAGTAAAAAAAAAAGTGCTAACAAAGCTCTAACAAACAGGGGGTTTGTTTGGTTCATGACTTCACCTTCCTGCACCAGAACTTTAACTTGCAGACCAGTGTTCCTCTACCAGCTGTGATGGGAGTTCTGGCTTCAAGGCAGTGAATCAGCTGGAGTGAAGTAATCTCCAGTGGTGGTTCAAAGTAGCCTGAACTGAGAGCTGAACTTGTTCACCTGAAGGCAGAATTAATCTATTGAGCAGTTATAAGCAAGGCCATAAGCTCTCATTTCTGATTCCTCTCTCTCACAGTACTACCTGGGTTTGGTCACATCTGTTCACTGAGAAACTTACCAGCTGACTGTGGCTCAGAGATGATAAGCACTCTTTCCTCTGATGCAGTGACATGATCAACAGAGCTGAGCATCACAGTGAGCAACAAGAAAAAAAGTGGGAATTGGGTGGTCCTGAAGATTTATTGGGTGTGACATGTATAGGAAACTCAGGTATATTAATCTTGCCATAGACTGCAATAGCATGACTGTGTTGTTGGGAGATTTCAATACTGCAGTAAAACATCACAGATATAATTCTGATCTGTTTAGACTTGTATTCTTGAGTTTCATGACAGGATCTTGATATCACATCTGCAATGATTTCCAGCAACTCGGGAAGACACACTGCAAACCTGATCTGTATGAGTAAGTCCTCAGTAGCTCCTGCTTTAATGAATTATTCATGAAAATAAATTAGCAGATGGCAAGCCCCCACCTCTGGAACAGAAAAATTGCTGCTTTACTTAAACTTCTTAATTGGCATGGCCATCTTCTCCCACCCAGCGCTGACACTGAATAAATGTCGGATGTCATAAGCAGGATGCAGTGAACAGACACAGAGACGTTTCAGAAAATCAATGACAATGATTAAGAGAGCTCTCATTCCTTGCTTCTACCTACATTTTACTTTCCACACCAAGTGTATTGACTAAATGTCTCCTCCTAGAAGGTTATGTATACAGGCTTTCTGCAGACAGCACCAGCAATGTTTCTTGTTAGAGGTAGGCGATCCTGCACAAATTTCTAGCAAGCTTCTTCCTCTATTGTTTGTAATACAAGCCCTGTGGGGTCTGGATACTGAGCCTGGCGAGAGATATTTTGTCCTCAGATATCTTCCAGGCTCTGAGACAGAAAAAAGTAGACAGAGAAGAGAACTGACGTGAATTTTTCCTGCATGTGGAGCCAGGCAGTAAGAAGGAGGATATGGCCCTTGATTGAGGATGGAAATCCCATAGTAGGGTATCCTTTCACTATGCTGCAAGCAGAAAAATTCCTCCTCTGAGAGGTCAGGCCAGCCAATGTATCATCCCACAGCTCAGCAGATTTGGCATTTGGGAGGCCATCGTTGTGGTATCTGAAAAGCAGCCTTAAGAAACAGACCAAAGAAAACTCCACCCAGAATGTGTAAAACTCTTAAGAATTGATGAAGGTTTGTTGGCCCAGCCTTCCTAAGCTACTCCAGCTGCTCCATACAGTCCCTGTGATGCTCATATCGGGGCTTGCATCACAGCGTGATACAGAGCAGATGGAGCTCAGCAGTGAGCCTGGCTCCCAATACTCAACTGCTAAAGAACAATCTTCTTGCAGAGTTTTTTTTTCTTTACATCACTAATTGACCCAGGCTAGGAGCTTTTACTGCTAGCAACAATGTTTTGTGCATTACTGCATTATTACTCAAAGATATATATTTTTTTGTATCCTAAAAAAAATGTTTTATTTATTCATCAGAGTTTTATATATAATTTTTACCACAAAGGCCTAGGTAGAGGTATCACAATAATTACTAGTGAAATATGCTCTGGCAAGTGGCAGAACATGCCCATGTCTTGTTTTCTTAAATGGGCTTGAATCTATATAACGTTAAAGTTAACTAAACCTTCACCATCTGTCTTCTTTGCTCCAGTGAACACAGATCACTGTAATTGAATGTACTTATGACAGTTTTTCAGGTTACTGCACGCCAGCTGAGCCGTGGTGACTGTGCTGTTGCAGTCCAGGTGTGCCCTTCCAGCCCATGTCTGGAGTGAAGTAATGTGACTGATTTTAAATGTCAGTAAAAGAGGTTTACTCTGTGTTGCACATAGATCATAGAATCATAGAATCTTCCGGTTGGAAAAGACCGTGGAGATCATCAAGTCCGACCATACCCATGTTCTGCTAAACCATATTCTTCAAAAACTCATCTACCCGTTTTTTAAACACCTCCAGGGATGGTGACTCAACCACCTCCCTGGGCAGCCTTTTCCAATGCCTGACCATCCTTTTGGTAAAGAAATTCCTCCTAATATCTAGTCTGAACCTCCCTGGTGCAATTTATGGCCATTTCCTCTTGTCCTATCACCTGTCACGTGTTAAACCTCATCCCCTTGGTCTCAGCCCATCGATCCAGCCTGTCCAGATCCCTCTGCAGAGCCTCCCTTCCCTCAAGCAGATCAACACTGCCACCCAGCTTGGTGTCATCTGCAAACTTGCTAAGGGTGTACTTGATCCCTTCGTCCAGATCATTAATAAAGATATTGAACAGGACTGGACCCAGCACTGAACCCCGGGGAACACCACTCGTGACCGGCCTCCAACTGGATTGAACTCCATTTACCACCACCCTCTGGGCCCGGCCATCCAGCCAGTTTTTTTACCCAGCAGAGGGTGTGCCTGTCCAGGCCAATTGCAGCCAGTTTCTCAATCACAATACTGTGAGAAAGGGTGTCAAAGGCTTTACAAAAGTCCAGGTACAGCTCATTCACAACCTTTCCCCCGTCCATTAACCGGGTAACCTTGTCATAGAAGGAGATCAGGTTGGTCTGGCAGGACCTGCCTTTCATAAACCCATGTTGACCGGGTCTGATCACCTGGCTGTCCTGCAAGTGCTGTGTGATAGTACTCAATATGAGCTGCTCCATGACCTTCCCTGGTACCGAGGTCAAGCTGACAGGTCTATAATTCCCTGAATCCTCCCTCCAACCCTTCTTGTAAATGGGAGTTACATTTGCCAGTCTCCAGTCAAGCAGCACTTCCCCAATCAGCCAGGACTGTGGATAGATGAGGGAAAGGGGTTTGGCAAGGACGTTTGCCAGCTCCCTTAATACCCTTGGGTGTATCCCTTCTAGCCCCATAGACTTGTGGACGTCTAATTGGCCAAAGAGGTCTCTAACCAAGTCTTCTTGAAACACTGAGGGTTTGCTTTCACCATCTTCTGGCTCAGAAGGCTTGGAGCCCAGAGAACATCTTACCTTACTATTAAAGTCCGAGGCAAAGAAGGCATTAAGTACATCTGCCTTCTCCTCATCCTTTGTTACTACCATTCCCCTTGTATCCAGTAAAGGACGGAGATCCTCCTTGGTCCTCCTGTTGTTGTTAATATACTTGAAGAAACATTTCTTATTGTCTTTCACTGAACTGGACAGTTGAAGTTCCAGTTGAGCTTTAACCCTTCTAATTTTTTTCCTACATGAAATCATCTGCTCCTTGTAGTCCTCCTGAGATGTCTGCCCCCTCTTCCAAAGCTCATATATTTTCCTCTTTTTCCTGAGACCAACACAGAGCTCTCTGTTAAGCCAAACTGGCCTTCTTCCCCGCCTACTCATTTTACAGCACACGGGGATGGCCTGCTCTTGCGCCACCACAATTTCCTTCTTGAGGAACATCCAGCCCTCTTGGGCTCCTTTGTCATTTAGAACTGTCTCCCACTGGACTTTATCAAGCAGCCTTCTAAACAGTTCAAAGTCTGCCCTCCAGAAGTTCAAGGTGGTGGTTCTGCTGACCCCCTTCCTTATTCCTCCAAGAACTGAGAATTCTATCATCTCGTGATCACTGAGCCCCAGGTGTCCTCCAACAGTCACCTCCCCCACAAGGCCCTCTCTGTTCACAAACAGCACATCCAGCTGGGCACCTTCTCTAGTTGGTTCACTCATCAGTTGTGTCAGGAAGTTATCTTCCATACACTCGATGAACCTCCTAGACTGTTTCCTTTCTGCTGTGTTATACATCCAGCAGACATCTGGAAGGTTGAAGTCTCCCACAAGAACGAGGGCCAGTGATCGCGAGACTTCTCCCAGTTGCTCCTAGAAGAGCTCATTGGTTTCCTCGTCCTGGCTGGGGGGCCGATAGCAGACTCCCACCACTATGTCTGACTTACTGTGGGTGCCACTGATTTTAATCCACAAGCACTCAACCCTATCGTTAGCATATTTTAGTTCTACACACTCAAAACTTTTCCTAACATAGACGGCAACCCCACTGCCCCTCTTTCCTAGCCTGTTCCTCCTGAAGAGTTTACAGCCACCCACAGCAGCTCTCCAGTTGTGTGAATCATCCCACCACATTTCCATGATGGCAATTACATCATAGTTTTCTCGGCTTACAGTGACTTCCAGCTCTCCTTGTTTGTTGCCCATGCTGCATACATTAGTGTAAATGCACTTCAGCTGGGCTGTTGTTTCCACCCCTTTCCTAAGTGGAATAGGCTCAAGTCCTGATTGTCTACTAGCAGTGGTTTGTAACCCACAAATAACCTTTGAATTCTGCCACCTGGAGTGCTGTTCTGCACTTCCACTGAGGTGGCAGACTAGAGGTTCTCACCAGTTCACCGTCCCTCAGAGCCTGAGGTGCCATTCCTATGATTTGATCTATTGAGCCCAGTGATGTCCCCCTCCCCCTTCCAATCTAGTTTAAAGCCCTCGATTAGTCCAACCAATTTCTTGGAGAGTGTCCTTATGCCCTTATGGGACAGGTATGCCCTGTCGTTTGCCAACAGGCCTGACCTGCAGGCCAACCCATTGTCGAAGAACCTGAAGTTTTGTTCTTTGCACCATGTTTGGAGCCAGTTACTCAATTCCTGGCTCCTCAAATTCCTTCCCTCACCACTCCCTATGGGAGAAGAGAATATGACCTGCTCACCTGATCCCTTTACAATTTGACCTAAGGTCCTAAATTCCTTTTTAATTGCTTTGAGATTTCTAATTGGTTTTTCATTATTACCCACCTGGAAAATGCGTAGTGGGTAATAATCTGTGGACTTGACAAGTTTTGGAAGTTGTCTTGCCACATCACCAGCTGAGGCCCCAGATAAGCAACAGACTTCCCTATGCAATGGGTCCAGTCTGCATATTGGACCCTCTGTACCTTTCAGGAGGGAGTCCCCAATGGCAACGACCCTCTCCTTCTTCTTTACAGAAGCCGTCTTAATTGGTGGCTTCGGTTTACTTAACCCAGGGGATGCTTCCAGACTGTGTGAGTTGTCAGCCCTTGTAGTCAGTTCCACTTGCAAGGCCTTCATATTTATTCTCCAATGGAACCTGCAGGGCCAGGTGCAGATGGGTGCATGAGCTCCACTGGCATCAGCTGATGGATGAAAATTCATTAAGTTTTCATATTTCAGCTGTGCTTCCAAGCCCTGAGGTTAGGTGTGTGTGTATATGTGTGGCAATCATGCAGCACCTGCAGAATGACCGAGAGATCAGGCCCAGCCAGCCCGGATTTAGGAGGGGCAGGTCCTGCCTGACCAACCTGATCTCCTTTTATGACCATGTGACTCGTCTGGTGGACGAGAGGAAGGCTGTGGATGTGGTATACCTGGACTTTAGCAAGGCCTTTGAGACCGTTCCTCATAGTAGACTCCTAGAGAAGCTGGCAGCCCGTGGCTTGGACAGGAGTACTCTGTGCTGGGTTAGGAATTGGTTGGATGGCCGAGCCCAGAGAGTGGTGGTGAGTGGTGTCTCATCCAGTTGGCGGCTGGTCACCAGTGGTGTCCCCCAGGGGTCGGTGTTGTGCCCAGTCCTGTTTAATATCTTTATTGATGATCTGGATGAGGGGATTGAGTCCATCATCAGCAAGTTCACAGACGATACCAAGCTGAGAGGAAGTGTCGATCTGCTGGATGGTAGGAGAGCCCTACAGAGGGACCTTGACAGACTGGAGAGATGGGCTGATTCCAATGGGATGAAGTTTAACAAGTCCAAATGCCAGGTTCTACACTTCTACAACAACCCCATGCAGAACTATAGGCTGGGGACAAAATGGCTGGAGAGTAGTCAAGTGGAAAGAGACTTGGGAGTGATGGTGGACAGGAAACTCAACATGAGCCAGCAGTGTGCCCAGGTGGCCAAGAGGGCCAATGGTATCCTGGCCTGCATGAGGAATGGTGTGGCCAGCAGGACTACAGAAGTTATCATCCCCTTATACTCGGCACTGGTCAGGCTGCACCTTGAGTACTGTGTCCAGTTCTGGGCCCCTCAGTTTAAGAGAGATGTTGAGATGCTGGAGTGTGTCCAGAGGAGAACAACGAAGATGGTGAAAGGGCTGGAGCACAAGCCCTATGAGGAGCGACTGAGGGAGCTGGGGTTGTTTAGCCTGGAGAAGAGGAGATTCAGGGGAGACCTTATTGCTCTCTATAACTACTTAAAAGGAGGTTGTAGGCAGGCAGGTAATTAGTGACAGAACAAGAGGTCACAGTCTCAAGCTTTGTCAGGGGAGGTTTAGGCTTGATATTAGTAAAAAATTTTTCACTGAAAAGGTGATTGGCCACTGGAATGCGCTGCCCAGGGAGGTGGTGGAGTCATCGTCCCTGGAGGTGTTTAAAAACAGATTGGATGAGGCGCTTGGTGCCACGGTTTAAATGACGAGTGGGTGCGAGTGTTGGGTCATAGGTTGGACTGGATGATCTCAGAGGTCTTTTCCAACCTTGTGATACTGTGATACTGTTATATTATGATACTGTGATACTGTGTGATCTATATGTATATCTGTGTGTGTGTGTACATGTATATTTGTCCCTGTCTGAGACACAGCAGGGCATCAGGGACATCAACTTGCTTCATCTGAGCCCCAGATCTGAAACCTTGTGTCACTTTCCCTCTCTACTCCAGTATCACCTGTAACCAAACAGGAACTTTAAAAAAAAGGGGAGCAGGCACAAGCACCTGGCTTCAAATTACAAATACTAGAAATACATTCAAGTTCTTGGAAACAAATAATGCTGGATCTGTATGCAAATATTGCAGCTGATGTCTAAAAAAGGATTTGTAAATTGTGTCTCTGGAGACATCTCAGAGCTACTAACACTCCTACTGGAGGATTTGAATGTTGCTGCTGGTTTTGCTGTTTAGGTTGTTAGGTCATGACTGAAAAACAGATAAAAACTAAACTATGCAATGTTATGTCTATTGCGTGTGGGGGCTGGGGGCTGAATGATTTGGCTAAAAGGCAAGTGTCTAAAGAAGCACTGAAACACAGCAGCTGCTTTATGCTGTTTTTCATCCTCCTCCACAAGAGCTGGGGCATCTCAACTGCTCCCTAAATCCCTAAGAGACATCTCCTACTGTGAGAGCACAGGAGGTACTACAGGGCAAAATAATTTGGTTTTCCTGCCTTTTCACATGCAAAAACCCTTCACTGACTTCTCTCACATGGATACGTATTCCTTATTCAACTGCAGACTTTGAGTGCTATATATGTATTTTATATCATGGAAAGCCTCGTGGCAGTCTCTACATCTCTGGGCTGCATTAGAGAGCGGATATGCTTGTAGATGTGTTCATAGATCCTGGGTGAGTTAGATTCTGATTGTGCTGGACACTGTATAACCATAGTCCTGTTTCACACACAGTGTGGGAGACAGCCAGACTCTGCCAGTTAGGGATTTGGGCTACTCTAAAACACAGACTTCAGTGCAACAAATGTAGGGCTCCTGCAACAGAGTTTTTTTTCTTAATTATTTTTTGCACACCTGTGTACAAGTAGCCCAAACACTTTCCAGGATCTGTAGACCACAGGTTGAAAAGCATTGATTTAATAAACAAAACACTACTAGTAGCTGAGACAAGCAAGCATGGGAAAAGCATAAAGAAGTAAATTGGATGTGTGGAGTTATTAGCCAGAGTAATTATCAGAGTTTCTTGGCTTCTAAACCATCTTCAGATTTTAGTTTATTATGCATTTTTAAAATTACATTTATTTTTTTCATGAGTTTAGAGTTTCATTTCAAATCATGTGTGTGATGTCAAGTCTTTCAGGATGCAGAATGCTCAAGTAGCTATCCAGGGGCAAGCACAGCATATGGCACTTGTGCAAATTGTAATGCTGGTTTTCTTTAGCAGCCCTGTCTCATCTAATGTACACAAGGGCTGTGGTCAATGAAAGAGCTCAATGGATGGTGGGAAAAATTAGGTTCTGCATCACTTCTTGTGGTCATTATTGTCAGGAAGAGAAAAAGCTGGACTGGGAACCATTATGGGTCAGTGGGGCCAGTCTCTGCTGTCACAAGCCAACATGTCACATTATAATCCCAGGTGTGCAGCCATCACCTCCTAAGCCAGGTTTCATTTCTGCCTCCAGTGTTCCTCCTGCAAGGTAGCACCTGAAGCGCTCTCCTCCAGTGACTAGAAAATTACTTTTGATTTCCAGACTAAAGTTATTTTGGGCTGGTTGATATCCATTAGTACTGGTGCCTTTTGCTTTCATTTTTTTTAAATTTCTCTGGTGTTTACCTCCTTGATGCATTCATTGCTTCTCAGCTTTTGTTTTGCCAGACTAAACTGGCCAAATTCATTCAATTCCCTCTCATTGGACATGTTCACTGCTTTCTCCAACATCTACTCTTTGCATGCCAGCCTTCCTTAGCCTGAATGGCTCTGGGCTTGGGGAGGCCGTGATTGCGCACATTTTATCCAGAGAAGATTGTAAAAGAGAAAAATATGCCTCTGCTTTTTCAGAACTTTCCCTCTTGATGTAACTGTATTTGCTGTCTGTGCAAGTGTGGAAAAGTGTGAAAACTTCCATTTTGCAGTTGATCAGTGCACTCCACTTTACAGCAAAACAACGTAATTTCTATGGTAGACCAGTAAAGCGAGCCAGGGCCTGACAGCATGGCATGGCTTGCATCCACACAGCTCAACTCTTGTAATCTCTAAACCAGAGTGACCTCATACAAGCAGCCTCTTGGAAGCAGTTCCCGGCCAGTGCTAATCCCTAAACCGTTTCTGGGCATTGTCTAGCAGGAAGATGGTTGGCCCCAGTCGAACAGTGCCGGGAAACACATAAACATTTATCCTCACCGGTGGTCACTGGGCAGTTCATAAACCTGCCCTGGCTTGGTTTAATTAATTAGTGTAGCGGGAGCATTAGTGCATGACAGGCACTCTGAACTCTTCACTCCAGGTCCACTGCTCTAGCTCTCAATTGTAGCATGTTTTTCCTTTGATAGTCCCAGTTCATCGATCCCTCCCAACTGTCTATTTTCTGCAAATATCATTAGCCCTTGCTTACTTTTTGTTCCAGAAGAAAACTAACTAAATCTGGCTCTAAGGAATTTCACCCATTATGTCTCCCTGCTCATATCATTTTCCTTTCAGAAGAACCTGTTGTGTTTGTTCTTGGCTATTTCCTGACAGACTTTAAGCTTGAATAGCAGCCACTGCTTCTTCCAACATAAACAATAATTTCCCATGTGGCTTTTTTTATCAAAAGTGTTGCTGAAGTCCAGACAGATTAGATCTAAAGCATTTCCCATGTCTAAAAAAGTGCATGGGGTACTTCATTTGCTCTTTATTTTTTTCTTTCCTTATCACCAAAAGCTATCAAGTTAGCCTAACGCAAGTGACCTTGGTAAAAGTCTGTTATATATTTATCATATTTTTCCTTTACTTCAATGTTTTCAATCCTTCCTTCAAAATTAGTTTAGATGTCATCTAAAATCTGTGCAGAACATATGCAGCCCTTTTCTACTGAATTTATGTGAATTCAGTCCCCAGGCAATCCGTGTTACTTGCATACCCCCGCCTCAGGAGGTGAGGTCTGAAATTCTTGTTAATGCTCAAGCACTCTCAAGAAATGGGGTAATTTTAGGAAGCCTGTGGTGGGCAGATACAAAACTCATAGCTGGAGCTAGATCAGACTTGTTTATCCTAAGGCTGCTCATTACCTGTCTGGAAATCTCCACCTTTTAATGGGAGCAAATGAGCTGTGTAACATCTTCTTGTTCAATGTGCTCAGGAAGAAAATAATGGCTGCACATGGCACTGCAGTACACGTGCAAAACAACAAGCACAGGACATAAGTGTTCACCACTCACCGTGATTTTACCCTGCCTGTGTCAGTCTACGACACTACTGTGCAGGGAGGAAGCACTCAGATGCATTTTACTGACTTTTATGTCCAGTAAAAGCAGAAAAAAATCATATTTGGTATTTAGGCAAATGCCTCCAGGTTTCTCTGAAGGGATTTTGCAGTCCATCTTGAGTCCTCAGCTGCTGTGCCTGCCCTGCTGACATAGTCTTGTCATGTTTCACTGCACCTCAGCAGTGGCTCCAAAGTTGCGTGTTGTCATACCTCTGCTGCCCCATCCTAGGCACCGATGGGTTTGCAGAGACAGATGTGTGAGGATATGCACAGGGCAGGAAAAAGGACAGTGCCTGCTAGTTTGATGTTGGTTTTCTGGTAGCCTCACCTGCAAATACCCTATTTGGTCAGGATCTGTGGTCCCCTTTCAAGGGATTTCATTGTCGTCCCCAGGTGTCAAGTGCTGCAAGGGCTCCTGCCTTATTTATTTCAAGTCCTCTTTACTTCAGGTTTCACCTCTTTGCTGGCAAGACTGTCACTCAACCACCACCACTCTATGGCCTTCTTTGTGTGTATATATATGTACACATGCATAAATACATATAGATGTGTACAAAATCAATTTATTTCAAGCAATCCCCTGTGTCCTTTTCCACCCAGCCCAATGCACACACACACACCAGTAATGAAAAAGTCCTGGCAGCTGCTGACAAGGTCCTTCCCCACAGTATCCGGCAGGCTCTGCTCTAAAAGTCTGCTGGTCTTAATCTGGGACAAAGGAGCTCTCTCCCTATTTAGCTGAAGGGTAGCTATAGCAACATGGCACAAAGACATCTCAATAGCAGGCTAAGGCCAGACCAGCCCCCTGTCTAGCAGGCAGACACTGTTCACTGGTACTTAAACTCTGTTTCCTTTTTACAAAGGCCATGTTTATTACCTAGGACTGGGCCTCTAGCTCAAAATGTCCAATGGCTGGAAGTAAAAACAAGTGCTATACCCCCCCAAACAAATGGGACATTTCAGGGGATGTCTATGAATAGGTCTTGTAACTGGTAATGAAAGAAGGAGCGGAGATGGAGGCGAGGAAATGAATGAGCGGAGATTGCAGCAGCTAAAGGGAAGCTCATTGCAGGAGTTGGAGAAAGGGTGCTCTGAGTTATGGCTTGTCTGTCTGGGAAAGTTGCACTGATATAGCTTTCCTTTTTGTCTCAAATGAGCTGCCTTGTGGCCACACACGAACTGTCTCGTATCCTTTCAGCCTGTCTTTAAATGGAATGCTGCCTTTTTTTTTGTGCAAGGGCTGTTTCCCTCCTCTGTGCCATAAAGACAAAAGTGCAGGCACAGAAAAACTCTCTGCCCAGTACCTGCCAGCCTAAACGTGTGGCCATTGCTGGCCTTGGAGCTTATCAGAGTGTTATAGTTTGAGTGTCTGTGCTGTGACATAGAGGCATGTTTGGGAAAATATTTTTGGAAAAATGCCATGTAGCACCACACCAGGGAGGTCTACTGGGAAGCACAGCACTGCACTTCTGTGTCCCAGATTCCCGTGTTTACTTCCCATGGCATTTTCTCTCCTCTCCCATTTCTAACTTCTTCAGCATTTTGGGGGATGATCTTGACAAAATTAGACATTGTTTTGACCTCTGGGCAGTGACAGGATGGATTTCACCACAGCCCTCTCTGCTTTTGATATAGCCAGAGGCTGAAGCAATCCCAAAAGACACCAGTCATGAAGACCAAAAGCAAAGGATGATTGAGATGTCTGTCTTCCCGGCTATGTGGTGTAAGATGCAGAGGCTTAAACCAGCAAGCATCTCTTTCTTTCTCCTTCAAGCCACTGGTAGTGTTCCTGCCTCCAAAATCCTGCTGCACCCTGCACTACGACACTGCCCAGGCTTCTGCACCTGGGCTTGGCTGTGACACATGTTCCACGGTGCCTCATGGCTCTCACCTCATCTAGTGCATTCCTCAAGCAATCCTATGCTTTAGTCAGAGAATATCCTACTCCATCCTGCCCTGAAGTGTTTCACAGTCGTGGCACAGCTGGGATGAAGCTCCACTGCCATAATAAGATCATTGCAGGCAGCCACCAGTGCTGGCCGATGTTGTGGTATGGCTGCCGATGCATGCATGCAGGCACTTTCCTCACCAATTAGTTTCTTTAAAAGCACCATGGAGGCTGCAGAGCTGCCAGCCCAGGCGATGGGCCATCTGTCTGGTGATACTGGCCCCATCACTTCCTGGTGACAAGTACCTGGAGAGCAGCAAGCCAGCTGGAGCATGGCAGTCATCGTGCTGACTGAAGGGACATCCTCAGGCGCCCTGCATGCTCGATGCCTCCACCTGCTCTCCCCAATCACACTCATTAATTGTAAGCCCTGCGGGGTGGGAGTTGGTTGTGTTGCTGGATGAACCTCACCTCCCCACACCCCAGCTCAGCTGGAGACTCAAAGCACCAGGCAGGGAGGCAGGGAGCTTCTGCATGGCCCTGCTGTGCCCAGCCAAAGAGGGCAGCACCAGATGGCAACAAGCCTTTGTTGATTACTTCCATGCACCATGCCCCAGCATGTCCAAGGCATGCAAAATCCTCTCTGCACACTTGAAGGAGAGCTGGAGGCATTCAGAAGATGCCCATCATCTCACAAAGCCACTTAGCATTGCAAGTGCTTGAATGGGCTGTATGACTTGCTCCAGACTAATGGGGAACCACACATGAAACATGGGAGGATCAAAAAAGCCTGAATATGATGCTAGAAAATAGAAAATATTTGCTACCGCAGAAGGTTGACGTAGCAGTAAGGTTTTTTGCAAGGCAATGGCCATTCATCACTCAAAACTTGCTAATACATTGGATTGGATAGTTTATATTTCATCTATGCCCCTCTGCATTTCCTTATGTAGCCACTTGCTATTGAGTCCAACAGGACCGCAGTCTTATCTGAAGTAAGAAGACGAAGTAACTCTCATTTAAAGTGGAAAGTCAGCTGCTGCAAAAAGCATGAAACTCTCTCACATGCTGTTTTGTGCCCCTTGGCTAACAGCACTGGTTCTGAGACAGGTGAGGATGCTCATTGAGTGTGAGCTGCTGTTGTCTGAGCTCCCCTGCTGCTTCTCACAGTTGTTGGGGTGGTCCCCAGTCCTTTATTTGCCAGCTCCTGCCCTCTGCCTTACCCTAATAACCTACTAGCATCTTCTCCCAGAGACTCATACTCTAGTTTTCACAGCATCTTGCCTGAGCCATTGTGGAGTGTTAATGCCATCAAAAACCATTTGCTTGTTTTGTTGGATTAGGTTGCTGAAACATCTGACTGCAGTAGAGAGGAGGCAGGGGAGGGAGCAGCACATTCATGGGACAGCTCAGGTTGTCATGCACCCGCTTACAGCTGTATATGGGTCTGAGGATAAGCACTGAGATGACCTCTCTTGTCTCCTCAACTTGCTGCTTTGCCTCAGGCGCATTCCTGCCTGCCATATGGACAGATATTTTTTCTAGGCAGCAATGATGCATGTGTTATGTTTTTTGTCTTTCTCCCCATGGGAACAGGATATACCTTTTCAACACCTTTGCCCAGCAGCTTCAGCCAAATTTGGCACAGAGGCATGGGCTGTAAAGTACTAACTTCCAACAAACTCTATGAGAGCAAAGCAACAGAAGTGGGAAGAAAAATCCCTGGAGAAAAATCCCATGATAGTTTCACTTTGAATGCATACCAGAGGGCAGGATGGGGTCAGGGACACCGACACCCCCAGTGTAAGTTTGTAACGTGCATTCGGGGTGGCTGGCACGCAGCGGGATCCTACAGCCATGCCACATGGAGCAGGATATATGCCCTAAGCCCTGGTGTGTGATCCCTGGGGACGCCAACAAGCAAGTCCACAAGCCCTGTGTCAGCCCCTGAGACTGTCCCAGGTGCCTGGTGGGATAGCAGAGGGACACCTATGTGCTGCTTTTTGAGGGCCCAGATATATTTCCCACCCCTTTCTGGCAGGCAGAATCGTTTCCATCAGCCTGACAACCCAGGGAGCTCAGGGAGAGCAGACACTCACCTTTTTAGCTTTACTCATCAGATGTCTGAACAATGACATCACTACAGCTCTGTGCATGTGGGAGGGGGTCTCGCTCCCAGCCTCCAAACCACAGCTAATGAAAAAGCCCAGCATGCTGAGGAAGCACAGCTGTAAGCTGCAGCTTGCTCTCTGGCTCGGGCAAGCCTGGAGCACAGATCTTTTCCTTTCTGGTGGCCAGAAGCAAGGAAGGCTGCTCTTATCTAAAGGTCAGTGAGGAGACAGCTGACAAATATCGCTGTCTCTGGTCTGTCATTGCTCATGTCACACAGACATTGAAATTAACTGACTGAGGGCTGAAAGTTGGTTGAGGGGGAGGTTTAGAGGAGTTATGTTTTATTCTAGAGAAAGATAGCTTGTGCTAAATGCTGAAGTTGTTACGGCTTTTTGTTCTGCTTGTTAGATGAAAGGGGGGGGCGGAAAAGGAGGTCTGGAACTTGTAGTCCTGAATAACTTAATGGTCATGATCTGTACTTTGAAGCAAGGTAATAAAAAACATCTTTTTGTGCTATTCATTTCAGGAGCCTTTACTCTTCAGCCAGGATTTTTCTGCCTGCTGGGAACGGCCTGATGGAAAAAGTTTTAAAACTTTCAGAAATCCTGTCTGAGATTTTACTTTGTTCTTTACCTCTGAGGTTTATGTAGCATTTGTACAGCCTTATCCATCAGACAGGTCAATAAACATAAAGAACTTTGAGGTCACAAAGGAACCAAGTTGCCAACCCAGAGCTCAATTGATTTTTTTCCTAAGTCCCAGATGCTGTACCAGAGCAGTTCAAACACCAGAGACTTCTAGAAAGCTATGGACAACTTACCTCTAAGGCTCTGCCTAACTCCTGAAAGTGCCAAAATCTAGTAGGAATGACCAGAGCATCCAACAACAGGCCTTCTTGATGCACTGCTCATCACTGCTGTCAGACACTGCAACATCTGACACTGGATTCTGGAGGAGATCTAGGGACCTCACACGTGCACGAGAGAGCTGGGTCCTAAAGAGGGGTATTAAGTAGCCTGCATGCTCAAGAGACCTTGAAATTAGGGGGTTTTGGGTATCAAAGCTGAGCAACATGACCACGGAGGCACGTGTCTGCTATGGCAGCAGCCCCAAGTACCCTGAGTCAGCTGGGGAGAGGACGGGCACATCTGCTATCTGGATCACGAGAGGGTTCAGGCGTAAAGTGGACTTAGCCCAGCTAAAATTGTGCATCAAGGCACTCATTGCAGAAGTTTTGATAGTTCAAAACATCTGAGGTAAAATCTTGAGTTGCCTACACAGTTCAAGTACCTCCCCAGAGAGGCAGCAGCTGTAGAGATGTCTTCAGACCTGCAGGTCTAAACTTGACTAAGACTGAAATCCCAAGTTGCAGTTGGATTCCTACACATTTTACTGGGGTTTTGCCGTATTTCTTTAGTCAGTTGAAGGCTAAATGCAGACCACCTCAGCTTTCTTTCAGATGTATTGCTATGTGACACTGTTCAATTTTTAATGAGGCTTTTCCAAACAGCTTCTGAAAATCAATAGTGCTCTTTTACAACAGTACATCTTTACAAGAGTAGGTCAATAAGGAAGAAAAACCTAAAGCCTCCAGGGACAAGGCTACCTTCCTACCTGAATTGCTGAATTTTAAGTGACAACGTGAATGTATGAATAATTTGGAGGATATGTCATCACTATGTCACTTGTGTTGTGATATTTATTCTTTAGGGTTATTAAATTGATTGTTGGTACCAATGAATTAGTCAAAGAGGTCAGAGGTGGTTTGGTATTTTAGCACAAGAGAAATATTGGTCCATATTTCTTACAGCATATTTAGTAGTATTATTTTTTTATTTTTCTACTCAAAAGCCAAAACCAATCAGTGAATAGGAACAGTAAGGCATCCTTTAGGCAACCAACCTATTATTAATCTCAACTATCAATATTCAGACTTGTCTTGTCAGGATAAGTAATCATCCAGAAAAAAAAAGATTAAACTGTCTGGTAAATTCACATTAGTAATTAAAATCAGTTTAGGAATGCTTTGTTTGTTTAAAAACTCAACAGCAAAATTAATTTGACTCCAATCTAGGAGTCATATTAATATAAAGTTCTTACAACTTGCATCTACTTTCTTTAATTTCAGAGAAAGTGAAAGAAATGTCCAGAGATTTTGCTAAATTTGGGTATTTTACAGAGCTGGAATGCGTGTTTGTGAGCTGTTGTTCACTCTGGTTGGCCTCTGCTAGGCACAGGAAGCAAAAGAGAAGGGGAAATTATATTTCAGCCAAAGTTTAGGTATCTCTGCTAGAAGTGCTTACCTGGTGTTTCCTGCATCTTTAAAGGGAAGAGCTGAGGGCTGCTGAGAAGTGATGCAGAAAACCTAGATCTGCATTCCTGTACCAAACAACTTCCTTTCTCCAGCCCTTCCCAATGTATTCCTGCAAACTTTGGGATCTTCTCTGCTGCTGCTATTGAACAACAGCCTTGGCAGCTGCTGGCACCTTTGCCTCATCTGTATTTACTTGGTCCATTCCCTGTGTGTGGGGACTTATGACCTTAGAAAAAAAATCTGCTGGACCTCTCCCTGTCCCACCCCCGCTTCCCTTTGCGCCCTTGAGCGGATGTTGTCTGCACTTAATGCTTTGTCCATACCAAGAGACTCAAAGCTTTCAAAAGCTATTTGAGGATTTATCTCACAGACTTCCTTATTTTTGTGCTTCTCTCTCTGGAAATCTTATCACCAGTTTAGGTAAAAGCCTGTCCTTCTCAGCTTTAAAGCCAGATAAACAATGGCCTAATAACTCTGCTAGCCCATTATTTTCAGTTTATACTTTCCCCCACACCATTTCTGCAAGGAAAAATTGCTTCTCTTCTCTTAGTGACATTATTCATAAGCTTTCAGGTCTTTTTTTGGTTAATCCTTCTTTCCTGGAACTCTTCATCTCATTTTTGTCATTTATTTCTTCTATATTTTGTAATATTGTTCAAGTTTTATTTTCCTTCAAACTTTCTCGAAAGTTTTTAGACAAAAATAGGCTTCACACATTCATGGGTCACCCCATGAATTGAGGCTGAATTGGAGAATAACATTGGAGTTGGTGCTTTGAATTTTTCTCCACTTCTGGCAGAGTAGGATCGATAGCCAGGAGCAAGACACTCAACACATCCATCTTGTTTTATCTGTCTGTGAAATGAAAAGAATGTTTGCCAACTTCTTATTTCAGCTCATTTCAAAATTATCACCTATAACAGCCTTGGGTGAAGGGCACTGGAAGCTCTTAGGTAAAAATGTAGCTGGGCCCAGGTAAAATATTATGCAGAGAAAAGATAGGGAGATGGATGATGAGAAGGACAGTGTGACCTCTCTGGAGAAGGCCCAGGGAAAATCTCCATTAATACAGATCACAGGCACGGATGTGGAAGGTACACCACAGGAGAAATGAGAAGAAGAAAAGTAAAGAAAGTTGAACTTCTGGGATGCATGCGTTCTACCTCAAAATAATTAGGTTTTTCCTTGATTATATCAATATGGGATTTCCTTACTTTAACATAAATCTCAGTTTTAACAACAAATTTTTTACAATTCAACTAGTATCTACAATCACTTCTAACCTCAGAAAAGCAATATTTTCTTTCCAAGGATTCTTATTTCTTTTCACTGAGTCTGGGACCAGGTTCCTGGAGATAAAACACAATGGATGTGGAGCCACTTCTGAGACAGGGATTAGCATTGCAAGCCTTCCTCCAACAGTACAGCAGGGCAGAAAGGGGAAGATAAAGGATTCTATATCCAGGAGAAATCACATTTATCTCAAAGTGATAAGCAAGTGAGAGAACAATGCTTTTTGTTTTATCGAACAGCAATCCTTTCTCATCTCTTTCACAGAATACTTTCAGTGGCCAACTAGGCTGCATCTTGGAAAACTGTATTAGCAGATTAATTAATAATAGATTTTTAACAATAGTGTAGAAAATATGCTCAGGAGAGAAAGATCAAGCAGTTGAAATATGTCACTTGCATATGTTTTTAGACTGACTACTTTATGCTTTCGATTAAATTATTATAATTTATGGGCTTTTCAAGTAACAATCTTCTCTGAGAGAATATTTTCTCTTGAGCCATTATTATCATGGCAACAGTTTGAGTGATTTGAGAAAGAAACAAAATTATGAACTTCCTTTACTAATGGATTAAAAAAAACTAGTTTGATTTTAAAGCAAAAATACAGCACATATTTGCTTTATAAAGGATAAAGGATAGCCTTTGAAAGGGTCACAGCTATATAAAGAGGAAATTCAAAATCTGAAATACTTTAGATACTTCTTTGTAACAAAAATTTTGTTTTCAAAACAGGATTATAAACATACTATTATCATTAGACCTAATAAATTTAATGTCTATCTCTATTTCAAAATTATCTTTGAAAGTAATGGGACATAAAAGATACATTACTCCTCCTGAGTCAGCAGATTGGTGAATCAATGCATAATAACCATTATTTGGTATTTCCTCATAATTTACTTAGTGCTTAGATCAGTTAAATGTTTTAAATGTAAGACATAAATTAAAGAAATTAGATACACTGTGGGGAGATAGGTGACATTCACGCTTGGGTAAGTGAGGGACCAGCTGAAGTGCTCCTTGAAACATTAGCAATTATCTTTGAGCGCACAATAAGGGTGGAAGAGCAGATCCCAACAGACTGAAGAAGAACAAACAGCAGAAAGAAAGGGAGAAGGACGTGGATGGAGAGAAGATATACCAGCCAGACTCTCTTTGGTGCCTGGAAGGATTCACAACTTTATAAACACCAGCAGGATAATATGCAAATATATCAAAAATAGGTTTTTCAAAAACAAATCACGTGAGTTCAGCCTGACACCTTTCTTTGAGAGGATAACTGGTCCTGTGAACAGGGCAAAAGTAGCTGATATGTTGCATCATGGTTTCAGAAATGCTTTTGTCATGACCAGTTGATATTCTTACATACAATCCAAGAAAATGTGAAAGAGATTATATCATAACAAGGCAGGTGCTAAACTGATTGACAAATAGCACCCAAAAGCAAGCTGTCAATAGTTCACTTTCTAATGTTCACTTTTTTCTTTACAAATGTTTGAAAGATTTTAGTCACCTTGTTTTTCACTTTCAAGTAAGATGCACTTTCATTTGTGGAGGGATGAAACCCCTGGAGGGAAGTTTGCACACTAACTCGACGAATGCAGCAGAACTCAGAGCAATCTGGAAGTCGGGGAAAAGCACAACCAATGAAGTTCAATTAGTAAAGTCTTAACTTGGGAAGGGATCAAATTCACAAACACAGAGCAGGCAGAAAAACAGTGGTACACCACCACCCCCAAAAAAAAAAGCCCATCCCCAAGTATGAGTTTATAGTAGATAGAATATGAAATGTTGAATAAATGGAAAATAAATTCTGGGTAGTATGGGTAAGAACATCCCAGGCTGTGATTTTCTTCTGCTGTTTGTTGATGAGTCTTGATGAGTCTTGGACTTGCATGCTTAATCCAGTCTAAGAAAGGTTGGCTACTGTCCAGGACAGTCAGCTATGACAGAGGTTTAAGAAATCTGAGTCAGGAGGAATTCAAGGGAGGCTTTCTTCTCCATCACTCAGTTACCAGCAGAAGTGATCTGGAAGCAGGAGAGGTACCAAAAGTATGATTTAACTTCTCAGGCTGGCCTTGCTGAAGCCTCCTTGATGCAGACTAGCTGGTTGCACTGTAGAAGAACATCTGTGCCTCTCACACCTCTTCAGAGCTCACCTCCTTCAGTCACAGGACACCATCTATCCCAGGCACAAGCAAGACTGATACCTCAGTAAAGCACAAAAAATCCCATTAATTTTCAGAGCTATCATTATCTACCTGCTTAGCTTTGGGTATATTCATGCCCTTACGTACTTCACTACAGAACCCAGAGGAAGAAGAGTAGTGCAAGGAGCAGAGCCAAATTTTCCTGAAGGCTTCCTGAGGAACCTGAGGGATTTATCTGGAGGTTTCATTAGCAAAAAACCTCCTTCACCTAAGCAGACTCTAATCCTCTAATCTGATCCCATCACTAAAGTACAGATTCAGCTATCATAAGTTCTGTATCATGATGCTGTAATTGCTTATTATTATGCATTATTATAACTGCAGAGTGCCCCTTGGGCAGAGTGACTGCTGGGGTGAAAAGGCTTTTCCACTCTAAAGTAATCAAGGTTTATGCAAAAGCATCTGCTGGGAACACGCATACAGTGAAATCCCTGCTGTTATGCAACAGAAAACAGAACTTCCTGCAGAGCCCATTTAATCCAGCCATATGAAATCCATTTTGGATGGTTTCTGTTTCTCAAATCATAATGGATAAAGGAAGAAGCATCTTATCAGGTTGTCTAGAATATAACTCTCTTCTACAGTTTTTAGAATCAGATGTTGTTGTGTTCACAATGGATCTTTTCTTCTCCTTCCAACATCTCTCTTCCTTTTTTGTAAATTTTCAGGCTTGTGTAGGAACTCTTTTTACATTCTCATCCTTTAATCTCAGTGTGATAAGGTTTCTCTTAAAAGCCAGCACTGGAAGTGCTCTTAAAAGTTATTTGGAATGCACACAGCCTTTCAGAAGAAAATCAAACTCATGTTGATGTTGTCTCCTCACTAACTTAAATCATGTTGTCTATTACAAGGAGGCCACATCCAGGATGGCTGTAAATGAACCAGGGAAGCTTATTCTAACCACTGTTAAGCTGTCATGTTTTGTGGTAATAGAAAGATGATGTCTAAATACTTTTGGGAAAAAAAATGGCTGTGTGGGAGAAATGCGGACAGGATTAGCTTTAATAACAAAAATCTGTGTTCATACATTGTTTTGCAGTTTCCAATGTCTGGAAAAGCTGTTTATAGGTTAATCTCTATCACCAGCAGGATGCAGTTCTGGTCTTACCAAAGTTTGTTACCTGCTGAGTTCAACCAAAGTTAATGGCCTTCAAAATACTAAAGCAATCTTCTGTATGGATGTTGCTGTCCTGGCTGCTGCCTACTCCAGGTGAGCATATGCTTTACTTCCCATGTGGAGGCATTAGGAGCAACCCACAGCATCAGAGGCTCAGCAACAGGACATTTCCCAACTGGGCAGCTCAGAAACATGATTTTTTACTGAGTTGTTTTGGTTTAGGGGCTTAAATATATATACGTACAAAAGGTCTTTCAGGAAGCATTGGGGATATATCACTTTGATGCACGGGCACTGTGATATTTGTTGATGTGGAGGTCCAGGCACTGCCCAGAGACCAGAAGTGCCAGCCAGTTTTGGTGCCAGGATCTGGTACTTCCCAGTCAGTGGGACACTTGCTGCTCTAGCTTTTCACTTGAGCTGTCCTCATGAGGTTGTTCATCTCATGAAAATTCCTTTGTTAGGTATTTTTTCCTATGCGTTTATCTTTAGCAGTGGGCTCTCCCGTGCACAAGTTTCCTTCTGTGTCTGTGGGATCTATAAGATTGCCACAAATGGCTCTGAAGCCTTTCTGTGCCTCTTGGCAAGCCTCTGCTCCTGGGAAACAGCACTGTCACAGACCACAGCCTCCACAAACAGAAAAAAAACCTCTACAAAGCATCTTAAAAGCCCACCTTCCTTTTCTTCTGATTTTCATTAAATAAAAAGAAGCTACTTCAGTCCAGGCTTATCTTTTGAATCTCAGCAATGACTTCACCTTATGATTTACTTCTTCAGGATTGATCTAGTCTCAATAGACTGCTCTACTTTCACTGGACAGAATATCCAGTTCAGGCTGAATCAGCCTCTCCTGAGCCCACATGCAAAGGACCATCATGACAAAGAGCACTTGCCTCTCTCTTCCCCTCCACGCTATTTTTAAAAGCCAGTTGGCTGTTGATGCACGAGTTAGCGCTGTAGGTATGTATGTGGTACTGCCTAACTTCAGTCTCTGGGATGTTACTGGGACTTGCTCCTGACCAGTGCTATCATACAAAAGGAGAAGGTAGGGGCTGCAGCAGAAGGAGCCCAGTGCTCTGTCGCAACCATCCCTTATTGACAAAGTTTGCCCATGACACAAAACTAGGGGGAGCCGTTGACACTCTTGGGGGCAAAGAGGCCCTGCAGAGGGATCTTAACAGATTGGAGAGCTGGACAATCACCAACAGCATGAATTTTAACAAAGGCAAGTGCCTGGTTCTTCACCTGGGACACGGCAACCTTGAATACACATACAGACTTGGGGCTGAGAGTCTGGAGAGCAGCCCTGTGGAGAGGGACCTGGGGGTTCTGGTCAACGGCAAGTTGAACACAAGCCAACAGTGCCCTGGCAGCCAAGACGACCAACTGTGTCCTGGGTTGCATCAGGCACAGCATTGGCAGCTGGGCAAGTGGTGGGGATTGTCCCACTCTGCTCTGCACTTGTGCGGCTCCACCTCAAGTACTGTGTGCAGTTTTGGGCACCACAGTAAAAAAGGACATAAAACTACTGGAAAGTGTCCAGAGGAGGCCACAAATCTGGTGAAGGGTCTGGAGGGGAAGTCATATGAGGACCGGCCAAAGTCACTTGGTCTGTTCAGCCTGGGGAAGAGGAGACTGAGAGGGGATCCCATAGCTGTTTACTGCCTTCTCACAAGGGAGGGAAGTGAAAGAGATGCTGATCTCTTCTCTCTTGTGACCTATGATAAAACTAGAGATAACGGCAGGAAGATGAGCCTGGAGAAGTTTAGATTGGATATTAGGAAGAGGTTCTTCACCCAGCTGGTGGTGGAGCACTGGAACAGCTCCCTGGGAAAGTAGTCGCGGCACCAAGTCTGCCAGCATTCAAGAAACATTTGGACAATGCCCTCAGTCACATGGCATCAATGTTGGGACTGTCCTATGTAGGGACTCGATAATCCTTTTGGGTCCCTTCCAACTCAGGTGATTCTATGATCCCTCATATTCCTGACCCTGCAAGCACAGCCAGCATCAGAAGCAGGAATACTCTTGCCTCTGCACTCCAACTGTGATAAGTAGGGTTTGTCTGGTACCTACTGCCTTTTAATTTTATTCTCTTACTAAAAAGCTTGAGATCTTTAAGGGTCAAAAGCTTTCAGGCCTTTCTTTAGCTTAGTTATTTTTAGGCTTTAAAGTTCAGCGCTGATCCTTTCCTCTTTCTCATGTCTGAGTTGTGTCCTGCTAGGAGAAAAGGGAGAGCCTCTTCTTCCTACAACTTCGGTCATGTCTTCCTTGTTTTTGAGGATAACAATTGCATACAGCAATAAATTCCCGTGTTTCATTTTCAAAGGAAAGACTGTTTTTTGTGCTGCAATATTTGAAGATTGAAGATGGAAGGACACTACAATAAATCCTCCAATTTGTAAATTACTTTACCCATCTTCTCTTTTTTGCAATACTTACTTAGGCACATTAAAAACTGAATAGAAACCAAACTGTTTTCAGACAATCTGAGGCATTAGCTTAGTAATAAAAAAAATATTTCATTAAAAAGATCTCAGTAAGGTGAAAACACTTACTCTAAAATTGGCTTGTAAATAAAAGGGCGACAAACTGTTATCCATGTCAAATGCAAACCAGAAATAACTGAAGTTTGCAAGGATAATGGTTTAATCACTAATTGAAAGGACTATTGTTCTGCCAACCTCAAGGCAGGAACTGTGTTGCTGTTGTGGGATCCAGTCCAGTCCCCAAGACTTGGGATAATGCAGCAGCTTCCCAGCACTGCAAGATCTGCTCCCTGTGTGTACTCTCTGAGCAAAGGGGGACACAGGGGTGTCACCATATGAGGTGCCACAGACTCCTGCTGTGCCTTCCTGAATCCAGAAAACAAAATGTTGTCTGGCAATTTATCATAGTGAGAGGCAACTATGCCAGCTGCGTTCATTAGCACTGTGGCTGGAGCACCCCGCTTTGGGGACAAGTGGATTTTTGTATGCTGGGCTTTGGGAGGGTGCTTTGAGGTGAGAGACCTTTTCACAAATAGTCATGGGCAATTCAGCCCTTCCAGATCATTTCTGCTAACTTGGACATTGGGTTTCACATATTCTGATGGGTTAAATGGAGTGCCACGTAGAAAAAATGCCAGGCACCCATTTGCTTTTGTGTCACTTGTGTTGGCTTCAGTGGCGTCTGTCTGGATTTAAATAGGAGTCTTTCAAAACCAGAGTCTAAATGGAGTGTTTAGGGCTGTTTTGTCCCAAAGTAGTAAATGTCAGGAACCATAAGTCCATTACAGCAGTCTGGCTCAGCTGAGGAGCTTTCTTTGTGCTGCTCAGATTTACATGACCTTGTGTCTTGAGATCTTCTATCTGTAGCCAATGTTTGCCTGTCCCCTGGGACAGAGAAAGGTAACACCGTGATGACTCTGTGTTGACAGACATGGCAGTTGGCTCTCCATGGACTTCCACAGTGAGAGTCTGGTGACCAATTTAGCTTCAAGGCTTTATGAAACTGCTTGTTGTATGTTATATAAAGCTGCCTGTAACACGTCCCTGAGTAGTAATTAATTAGGTAGGCAAAGCTGAGTCCTCTTGAGAAATGTTTCACCTGAGATAACTGAGGATATACTGCAAATTGCCTTACCAGGAGAGACTTCCCTGCTGTTGGCCTCCCTGTCCTTATCCCCATGGTCCACAGAGGGACAGCGCAACATGTTAAGGCAACAGGGAACTCCCACAGTCCTGCCAAGACAAGTGTTTTCTCATCTATCTCTCTCCAAACTCATCAGGTTGAAGGCCTCCATCATTCACAATCCTAAGCCTTGAGCCTTGTCTCCCAACCTTATACCATCTATGGGAGCAATGAGGAGGTTTTTTACCTGAAATATCTTCATAGGGTTAAAGCGTTCCTGCATACAGGAGCTGTGAGTACACATTTTGGGGAGAAGGGGGAGAAAAGAAGTCAAGAAGAGAGGATTTTTTACCCAGGTGAAAGCTCTGACGGCTGTCACGCAGAAGATGAAAAGCAGCTTTGCTATATGTTGCTGAACACAAACATTCAGACATGGATGTGCTATGCTAAAATACTGCTGACAGTAATATGCCTTGTTTGTGCCAGGCATGCCCAGGTAGCTGCTGAGGCCTTGGATGCAGGAAGACATGGCCTAGCATCAGCAGCCTGGGTATAATGTGGTGCCTGGAAAAGTAGTCTGGTGCCCAAATTCCATCATTCTATGAATTTAAGCCCCAAACTCAGTGTAAACTGCACTTTATCTACATTGATGGTGTTTTTCTTATGCCATTTCCCAGAGTTCTCACTTTCCCAAATTGAAATTTATATTCACAGGAATTAAACCACCTGTTGATTTGCTTTCCCTTAATGTAAACTACCTGTGAAATGATGTTATTTAACTGGTGTAGAATAATACTTGCTGTTCGCTTACGTCTTAGGAGACGACAAGTCCACAATGACAAGCATAATAGCGGTTCATCGGCTGCTGGCACTTCTGAAAATGGTTGGCAGTGTTTGCTCAGAAATTGGGAAGAGATCTAATGATCCAGAAATAATCTAATTTGCACAGATATTTTACCTTAAATGCCACCTAGAACAAAATCTAAATTCTGCAGAAGTGTTTTGGAAGGTAGATGAGATGAAGTTGAGAAAATGGGAGACAAACAGAAAACAATATCTATTTGAAGGAGATTGAATTATCCTCTGGAGGTTCTCCCCATGGATTATACAAAGAGACTGATAGTGGTCATGTAACCAGCAACATGGTTTACTTATTTTTAGCACCCAATGTGTTAGCACTGCTTCTCTCTGAGCATATGAGCTTTAACTGCTCATCACTCCTTGAACCCAGAGAATCTGGTGGTGATATGCAGAGCGCAAAACTCTCTGAGTTCTCTCATTCCGTGATGTTAATAAAGACTTGGCTTAACTGATCACTACTGAAAGTTCAAACAGTTCAAGAAGTGGAAATGAGACCATTTGAAGGCAGATAAGCATATTGGAAAAGTCATGGCAACAGCAAAAACTTCTAAGTAGTGAAGACGAAAAGGAATCAAAATAAAGCATAAACTACGTTGAAGTAGAGTGTTAGGCAAGGCAGGGGCAGTCAAACTGCATTCTCCCTGTCAAAAAGAGGAGATTCGGTCCCTTTTAGAGAAAAAGGATTAGAGAAAGGTGGTTTCTGTTGCTGCATTTCAATTTGATCACGAAGTGAGCTCTTACTTGCTTTCAAACGGGAATAGGATATGGCCTGACTCCTGCTGAGAACTAGGAGGGATGGAGCAGAGGAAAGGGGGCATTGCAGCTTTGCTCAGGCTACTGAGGCAACAGGAGATGCGTGCTTGCTACAGGTCTGCAGAGTGTTATCTTCAAACTGGTGGTAGCCCAGTGTTGCATAGCACTGTGTTTCCACATGTCTACAACAAAATGTGAAGAGCTACCAAAATGATTAGACTGCTCCTTCAGCTCCTGGGCCTGGCTCAGTGCAGTTCCGCAAACGCTCCCTTCTGCCCTCAGCAATTCCCTGAGCAGGATGTGATGTTACAGAGTAGGAGGAAAGTTCCAGCATCCTCTTTCTCTGCAGCCTACACCAGGAGTTATGCCCCAATCAGATTCATTGTTGAGGTGGTGGTAAAGATAGCAACATCACTGAGACATCTTCGACATCCCTCCAAACTCTGCTGGTGAATCCAACCACACAACACAGCAATACTCGGTGGTATCAGGATTTATGTATGTACCTATCTATCTATTCTTCCTTTTGTGGGGAGGAGGGAAAGGAATCGGGGAGGACAGTATCATCAGAGTAACCCAGTATCAGACCTCGTTGGCATGGGGCATTTTTTTTGGTCTGGGTTCTTTCCAATAGCCTGTTGAATTAAACTTTCTCTCTTCACTGCAGGGCTGCTGGATTCAGGATCAAATGGAAAGCTGAAAGGGAAGGAGGAGCAGAAACAAAAATGTGTGAAGAGAGACACAGAAAGAAACGTGCAAGAGCCAAGTGCAAGGTCCTGCATCTGGATAGGGGAACTCCTGGTATCTAGGAGATGAAGGTAGGTTGATGGATGAAGGGATTGAGAGGAGCCTTGCAGAGAAGGGCTTGGAAGTACTGGTGGATGAACAACTGAAAGGAGACAGTAATGTCTGCTTGCAGACCAGAAAGACAGCTGTATCCTGGGCTGAATCAAAAGTAGTGTTGCCAGCAGGTAAAGGGAGGTGATTCTCTCCCTCTACTCTGCTCTCGTGAGACCCCACCTGGAGTACTGCATCCAGCTCTGGAATCCTAGCACAAGAAAGACATGCGTTTTTTGGAGTGGCTCCAGAGGAGGTCCACAAAAACAGTCAAAAGGCTGGAATGCCTCTCCAATGAGGAAAGAGAGTTGGGGTTGTTCAGCCTGGAGGAGGCTCCAGTGGGACCTCATAGCAGCTTTCCAGTACCCGAAGGGGGTTTATAATAAAGATGGGGATGGAATTTTTTAGTAGAGCTTGTAGCAATAGGACACAGATTAACGATTCTAAACTAAAAGAGGGCAGATTCAGACTAGATATAAGGAAGAATTCTTTTACAATTAGGGTGGTTAAACACGAACTGGTTCCCCAGATTGGTGGTAGAAGTCCCACCCCTGGAAACATTCAAGGTCAGGCTGGACAGGGCTCTAAGCAACTGGATTGAGTGGAAGATGTCACTGCTGACCAAACGTGGTTGGACTAGATGACCCATAAATGTCCCTTCCAACCCAAACTATTCTGTGATTCTTTGATTCTATGGTCATTCCTGTCCTCTTTTTGACTACACACCTACAACACCTGAAGGAGTCACATCAGGTAGTAGTAATTGTCCTCCCAGTTTTGGATGGCCAAATTGGAAACAAGACCAGTCTATGGTATTATAAGAGCAGCTCAAGTGCATCCTCCATTGAGGAACTCATGGTCATTTTACGTGCCCAACCTTGACTGCATCATGTCAGTGCAAGAACAGGTGAGAAAGGAGGTGGCAGCCTGAATGAGAGAAGAACAGCTGCTCCATCCCAGCTGCAGGCAATGACAAACATGGACCAGTGCTCTTGGGTGGAGCAAGTTCAGGTTTTCCCCATTTAGACAGCACCAAATGTCACCTCTATTTCATGGCTGAGTCTGTGCTGGTGTCCTTGTAATGTGGGCATAATATTAGGGAGACAGAAGGGGGTGCGAGGTGTATCCAAACTACAGCGTAGACTTTGCTGCTGAAAAATGGCAAGCATTTAAGCTGTTTGTCTCAGAAAAAGAAGTCCATCTTTGTCCTTCTTCCTTTTCCTAATTTGGATGGCTGGAGGGTGCCAAAGAACAGCTCACTGGTGTCCCTGCAACTCGCCAGCTCCAGCCTGCCCAGCATCCTTAGCTTCTGAGCTTCAGGCACTGGCAAGTATGCAAGATATATCAATCATCACTGTGCTGTGCAAAACAAAGGAGATCTCAGCACAGCAGGAGCCAAAGATGCCTGAAAAACAGTTACTCCTTGTTCAGACCTGCAGCCTGCACCCATGCAAGGAGTCAGGCCAGCCAAGTATAATGTCTTGAGAAAGGGAAAGGATTTGCATTAACCTTCATCTGTTAGTGAGAGAGCCTGCTTTTCTACAGGCTGAAATTCAGTGTTAATTAAATTGCACATCTTCCTCCAGAGAAAATAAGTACACTGATATACAGCATGGGATTTGACTGCAATCTGGCAGGCAAAACTTGGTAGCTTAAGTAAAAAGGCCTGTGATAACAGGCAGCCTCTCCATCTAGAGTGAAGGGATAGGAAATTCAAGAAGTGAGGAGCCACAATGGCCAAAATGACCTGTAAACTCCAGCCCCTATCCTGCCCTCAGTCCTCTTTGACTTCCACAGAAACAGTCTACGGGGAGCTGGCAGAGTGCAGTCATAGCTGTTACAAGAAGGGTGGCAGGCAAGAGAGACACCCCAGCACACGGGAGTGGGTGAAGCCAATGAGATGGCCTACAAAGTCAAGGAAGGGCTGCTCCTGGAGGGGCTGGTGGGTACTGGGTCTCGTGGCAATTCACAGCTCTTCTTCCAGCTCTGAAGCTGGGTTGACAAGAGCTAGTGACCTCCAGAGCAACCACCTTCAACAGAGGCTGAAATACCTCAGTCTGTGACTTACCTGCAACACTGTGGGTCATCACAGAATGGTTAAGGCAGGAAGGGACCTCCAAAAGTCATCTGGTCCAAGCCCCCTGCTCAATCAGGACCACCTAAAGCTGGCTGCCTAGGACTGTGTTCAGGTAGCTTTTGAATATGTCCAAGGGTGGAGACACCATAACCTCCTTGGGCAGCCTGTGCTAGTGCTATGTTACTCTCACAGTGAAAAGTGTTTCCTGATGTTCAGAGGGAATCTTCCATGTTTAATTTTTCATGGTTTTTTTCAGTTTTCATGTTTCAGTTTTTCAGTTTTCTCTTGTCCTGTTACTGAGCATCTCCGAAAAGAGCCTGACTTCATCATCTTTTTATCATCCTTTCAGGTATTTATATACATTGATAAGATTTCCCCTTGAGCCTTCTCTTCTCCACATTGAAAAGTCCCATATCTCTCAGCCTTTCCTCATAAGACAGATTCTCCAGACCCTTTATCATCTTCATGACCCTTCATTGGACAATCTGCAGTATGTTCACGTCTCTCTTGAGCTGGGAATTCAAGAACTGGACTCAGCACTCCATCTATGACAAGTGCTGGCAGAGGGACGGGATCACCTCCCTGGACCTGCTGGCAATACTTTGCCTAATTCAGCCCAGCTTACACTTACCTTCTTTGTTGCAAGGGCATGTTGCTGGCTCACGTTCAACTTGTCGTTTACCAGGATCCCCAGATAATTTTCTACCAAGCTGCTTTCCAGCTGGATAGCCCCCAGTATATACTCACGCATGGGGTTGTTCCTCTCCAGGTGCAGAACTTGCATTTTGCCTTGTTGAACTTCATGAGATTCCTGTTGACCCTTTTCTCCAGCCTGTTGAGGCCTCTGGATGGCAGCATGACCCTCTGGCGTATCAATCACTCCTCATAGTGTGTAATCTGCAAATTTACTGAGGGTACACTATTCTCCCCCATCCAGATCATTAATGAAGATGTCAAACAAGACTGGACCCAGTATAGACCCCTGGGGTACACTGCTAGTCACTTCATGCCACTGATCACCAATCTCAGGGCCCGGCCGTTCAGCAGATTTTCAGTCCACCTCACTGTCTGCTCAGGTAGCCCACACATCAACAGCTGTCTATGAAGATCTAATGTGAGACAGTGATGAAATCCTCACAAAAGTCCAAGTAGACACTATCCACTCCTCTCCCCTCATCTACCAGGCCAGTCATTTTATCATACAAGTTTGTCAAGTAGGTCAAGCATGACCTTTCCTTAGTGAAACCATGTTGACCACTCCTGGTGACTTTCTTCTCATTCATGTACCGGGAAAGGATTTCCAGGGGTAAAGTTGAGGCTGATTAGTCTGTAGTTTGCTGGGTCCTCCTTCTTGAAGATAAGAGCAGTATTTGCTTTTCTGCAGTCTTCAGGCACTTGCTGTTCTTATTTTATGGGGAAACATGCCAGTCCTTAAAAGATGTGGTAAAGCAGCAGCATCACTGAAGAGACTGCACATAAGAGAGAGGTTTTTCTGGCCTGGTCTTTCTGGCATAGAACAGACTTCAACATTTGCAAACACTTCAGAGATAAGGGGTGCCTCAGAAACCAGGAAGAGGATTATTTTGACTCCAACCTTCTGTGTTTTGACTCCAACCACGGATTCATAAATAACATCTGGAACTCCTCTGCTCAGGCAATACCATGGGCTATAAAACGTTGTAAGTGCAAAGACATGGAAAAAGAAGTGGAAGTCCTTGTGGGTGTCTCTCCTTAATGATTCACAGAGCTTACAGCACTCTAGATGACTGGTCCATGCTAAAGGGCTCCAGCTCTGCAGTAAACTGTGTCAAACATCTCCCACTTGGCAGAGGAAATGCCTAGATACTCATCCACACAGTAAACAAAGTAAGAAAAACAACAAAGAGATAATTAGGGAAAGATATCCAATAGAGATACAAATTAAACTCCTTGTACAAACCCCTTTATAGATCCTGGGATTTTGTGTACTTATTACTTCTATTAAATGTGACATATTGAAAGCTTCCCTTTGCCAAAAATGCTCTTTCACTCTTTCTTTCTGACCTCACTTAGCTAGTTCATGAACAAGAGGGCAGATTAAAGGAGAGATAAATACAATTTATTAAACACTTGGGACTGTTGGAGAAAAATACCATACATAAAATCTTCATGAAACATACAATATTTGAAAATGTTTTATTTTGCTGAAGGTTTTGAACTATCGATTGCCATTAACATTCAAAAGTTCAATGTTTCACTTTCTCTACCAACCATTCCCTTGCTTGCAAGGAACTTAACCAACTCCCTCCACACCATCCTTGCTGCTTCTCCTCTTTCCTCTCTGCATCCAAGCTTGCAGCACCCACTGCCTGATCTCGGTGAAAAAAAAGGACTAAATAAACCTTTGCCCTAGGTCACTACTCAACAAAGAAGGTCTGGTTCTTGAAAGAAGACAGGGTGCTTGCCTAATGTGGAAGGTCCCTGGCAGGTCAGCACACAGCCAGTGCAGTTATGTGATCTGCAGTCTGAACATGCATGATGAGGCATTGGGTGGAGGTCTTTCAGGGACAGCTGGTGAGATGCAGGTTTTACAGTTCCAGTCATGGGCTAAGCCCACGGGGCAGCAAAGACCATCACCAGGCTGATTTCTCACTGACTTCAAACAGGCAGGTGCAAGCACTTTCCTCCATCTCATTCCTTATTCACAATTGGGGGTGGATGAAGTTTCCAGTAGCAGACATCTCTGATGATCCAATGCCACCAAATAGTGAACCTTCAAAGGGTGTACAGCAATCCCATGTGCCACCTCATGTGCACCCCACTTGCCAACTAGCTCTTTCCAGCTGTGATGCTTGGATACCAGCCATCCTCAGCAGGTATGGGTTTACTGAAAAACTGAGTAGCTGTGAGATCTTAGTGAGCACAGGTCAGTATAAGGCTCCAGCACATGGCTCCTGTCTGTGGCAGGACACATAGCTTGGCCAGAT
Source organism: Dromococcyx pavoninus (assembly GCA_033558185.1). Taxonomy (NCBI): domain Eukaryota; kingdom Metazoa; phylum Chordata; class Aves; order Cuculiformes; family Neomorphidae; genus Dromococcyx; species Dromococcyx pavoninus. Next base: position 487,198 of record JAUMJL010000250.1, read on the forward strand.
CCAGCATGCTGGATGCAAGTGGAGACAGCATCCTGAAATAGCCAAGGGCAATGATAAGGGCATGGAGAGCATCCTGAGTAATGGGAGACATATGAAGTCCAACACAAAAAAAACCCTGGAGACTATACCTGTAATGGTTTTTTTATTTAACAAATAAAAAAAATCAGCTATGACCACCTTCAAAATAGTTCCCTTCTGAGTTGACACACAGCTTCATATGATGCTGCCAATATTCAAAGGAATTCCACAGGTCATTTTCTGAAAGGCTGTTAAGTATCTCTGTCATTTTTCCTTTCACATCTTCTACCAACAGAAAATGGGTTCCTTTGAGCACTGACTTAATCTTTGGTAAGAGGAATCCAAGTCTGGTGAATAGGGTGGTGTCTTCACAGACAAAGCATCATGGGCTGGTGCACACTGACGTTTTCCAACCAAGGGTAAGAAAACATCTATATTTGAACACACATCCACTTGTAGTGAGTGAAGCAATTGAGTTTTGTCTCACAGTAACAGGTTAGAACGTGTTTTATAACCACCTTTTTGTCTCCCTCCTCCCACTCTTTGTTCTCGAGATATAGGGTTAGACTTGGGTTTTTGTGTCATACTTCTGCCAGGCAGAGGGTCAGATCCATCTGCTCCCGTGCATAGTGGGAGTTGGGATACCTTCAGGAGATATGAGGCAATTCCTCTTTTACTGCAAGCTAAATGATGTCAAACCTAACCTCTACTGCCAGAGGCTCAGATCACACTTAGGCACTTGCTGCTGCTGAGGTGCTGTGTGATAACTTGCCAATCTGCAGTCATGTTTTGGAGCCTCTTAATGAGTGCAAATCAGGAGCAACTCCATAAAAGCCAATTACAGTGGTTCAATGCATCAGTAACGAGCCTTCTACATGCTTATCAGCAAGGCTACTCCCGTTAGTCATGTGTTGCTCAAAACTGTACAGAAAAAACAAAAGCCTGGCTGGTACTCGTTGAAATAAATGCTTCAAGTTAAGATTTATGAGAAATGGGCTGTGTAATGGGAAAGAGATTTCTTCTTCTGAGCTCATGTGCCACTAGATAGTTTTAATGTATCCACGTGACCTTGCCAGTCACTTTTCGTTATGGTGAGCACATTTTTTTTTTTATTAACATCCTTTAGGAAGTGATGGTTAGCTTAGGAATTTTTTTATTTAGAAAACATCTTTCTTGGGACTGAGTCAATGCGAAAAACTTGTGTAGCATAGCAGGAAAAAAGGCAGTTATGAGAACTGCTGTGTTCTTGCCTCATATTGAAACTTCCAGCAAATTTCCCAGCAACACTGCTGTCCCAGCACCTGGGTCAGGCCTGTGAGGAAAGGGAAGTTGCACCAGTCCCAGGTACCAGAAGGACTTTATGTGTGATGCTGAAGTGGTTGGTGGTCCATCCCTAGCACACGTCTGGTTTTCATGGTGCCTACAGGTCCGGGACTCAGCTCACATCAGGGACCATTCCTGTGGTGGCATGGTCCCCCTGTGCCAACTGGTCTCCACTCTGGAGATCCTGTACAAGTTAATCTACCAGTAGCATTGTAAGTTTCTTTTTAATAAATACTTGAATACTCTCATGCCTGCTTCTCAGTCTGGAATGATAGCTGCTCTCCAAGGAAGCAGACTCAGAAGCAGATCATTAGCAGGTATAGGCTCCTCCTGGAAGTATTAATAGACTACGATCAGGTCATTTGTCAACCCATCTCCTAGTTTCCTTTCCAAGAACTCTGCCATCCTGAAAATCAAACTTCTTTCTATCCTGGTTTCAATGCTGGAGGTTTTCTTACTAAAACCCAGGTGTTTCAGTGCCGAGGTGCAGGCACAGAAGAGAAAGGCTCCAGCACAGCAGATGTGCTTGCTTTGTTGCAAAGGGAAAGCCATTGTCTCTCAGCCAAACACTTTCTCAGCAGCAGTGGTGCAGTCTGTCCTTGAAAGACAACCTGAAGAAAGTCTGTCCTCAAGTGAAGAGCACAGCCTGTTTTGTATAGCAGATGGAGGCCAACTGAAGCTGTTCAAATGCCACAGCTTACTCTTAAGTGTGAATACCTGGATGGTTTCCTTAAAAACAGAACAGTGTATGGGAAAGAGCAGTGCTGCTTTGTGCTGTATCTGACCAGACTCTGGTCAGAAAAGCACAGGACCATCTCTACTGTGTGAGACTTGTGATGGCTCTCTGTCCTATGGCTGGGGTGGCCAGGGGCAGGACGAGGCATCCCAGAGACAGAGCTTTTGTGCCTATAGCAGAAACTGGTCAATGGTTTTGGATACACAGCCTTTGCTGTATATACCTGGAGTAAGCTCCTCAGTGTGCAAGGCACTCATCAGGCAGGGCTGGTTTTGCATGCTAAGCCCTGTGTCTGACCCCAGCTCACCATTCTGACAATGTCCTGGTCCAGTAGAGAAAGGATGGGAGTAACATAGCCTGCAGCAAGAAGAGGTTAGTCAGTGCTGCTGGAGGCAAGGAACATCACTCTCATGGCAGCAGGTACCTTCTCACACCACTTCTGAACCTTATAATGCCATGCCAAGCTTTCCTCAACAGAGACTGAGATTTCACTGTCCCAGGCAGGAGTTATGGGACATATTGTTGAAACAGTGTTCTCCAGGAGATGGCAACCAGACCGGCTGAAGTCTGAAAAAGGACATGGAGTTGTCTTCCCTATTGCACGAACAAATCTCCCTTCAGCAAATGGCTTTCTCCTTTATGGGGATGAGCACAGGACCAGGCAGCATCATAAGCCAATGACTACCATGGCTTTTGAGAAGGGTATTTGATAGAAACTAGGGAATTTTCCCACCAGATTATAGCAGTTATGAGGTTAGAGACATGAAGACCTTAAAACCCAGTGCATTGCCAATGATGGATGTTCCCCCAGTGAATGTAAACCCATCACTCAATTTGCAGCCCCCTGCAAGGCTGCAGACCACAGACACACACAGGATGTGACCATCAGCAGCAGAAGGAGGGGGAGGCGGCTCTGTATGAGCACATAAGTCACTGCTGTCGGCAGGGTTATTTTTAACTGCCTGTCTTCTCTAGGGGAACTCTTTCGCACAGCATTTCTGAAGGGAATAGAGGGGCTTGACATCACTACCCTTTCATGCTGGGCCAGAACTGAGTCCCTACCAGCAAGATAAGCCCAGCCTCTGCACAGCCAGCTTCCCGCCAAACAAGTTTAGTTCAAGTAAATCAGCAGCACAACCCTTGGTCCTGCCTCACTGTTGCTGGCTGCTGCAGAGCTGAGCACAGCCGCACGAACCTAAGATCTACCACCAAGGATCCCGTCCCAGTGTTTGGATCCTGATTCATTCAAGATGGACAGACCAAAGCAACACAACTTCAAAACTTGCCATGACCTATAATGGGGTTCATTAAGCTGGCAGAAAAAGCTCAGGATGTCTCCTGGCTTGATTAGCTTATAATGAATTAAAAATCTGGCCAGGCTCAGGCAGGGATATGCACGTGCTCAAATCTGCAGGGGTGACACTGCCATGCAGAGAGGCCTTTTCACAGAGGAGATTCAGGGGCATCCCATTATTACCAGTCATGCTGCTCTACTATTAAGTGTCTGTTGAGATTATGTACAACTACATCCAAGGATCAGATCTGGGAGAGGCTTTTTTGGATGGATCAGACATCGTGGGGCTATAGGGAAGGAGCTGCTCATCATTAGCAAGGTGTACCGTGACCTCAGATGTCCTCCTGCAGGTAGGAGGAACAAAAGGCAATGCAGGGGCAAAAGTTCTTTGCTAGAGATACCAGCAATAACAGATAATTCCGTGCAAAAAGCCAACTGAGGTGCAAACTCTTTCCAGTGCCGCCTGCAGCCGTCCAGCCCCTGCTCTGAAGCTGGGGCATGAGGGCGTTGTGGGATGTCATGTCTCCAGCCTTAGGGATGGAGAAGTAGGCAGGGCAGCCACAGCTGCTTGCCTGCAACCTCAAGTCAGAGAAAACTCCTGGGCCATTCCAATAAAGACTCAGTTCCACGTCCGTATGTGAAAGCACTGATGTCTTTGTGCTTCTGGTGTGCTAATACACAAAAGCAATGTTCTAGTGCAGCAGAGGGGGGTCTGGTGTTAACCACAGGTGGTTACAGACCAGAGGGAAGTGGCCAAGAAATGGACATGTGGCTTTAAGAATAAACAGCTCCTACTGGATAGAGGGTGATGGGGCAGAGATAAATCACCTTTGAGAAGAGGGCTGGTCTAGAGCATAGCTCTGCACAAAGCTGCACCCACCCTGTCCAGGCAGTGCAGATGTGGGTCAGCAATCAGCAGCAACAGGAGGGATGCTGAAGGAGAAATCTATTCTCTACTAGCTCCCCCACCACAGCCTGTGATGAGGAGACGCCACCCTCAGTGCCAGCATCATGGTCCCCAGGATGTCATGGCAGGGGCATTTACTGTCCCAGGATGTTCAGCACTTCCAGCTCTGGCTCAGTGCATTGTCCCTGGCCAGATATGGTGGTGAGGCTGTTGTTAGCTTTGGGAGACTCCGTGTTCATCTCAACCTGACCTTCTTCTTTTAAACTCTGGTGGTAGAGGAGTTACTCAGATTAGGAAAAAAATGGCTGAATGCAGCAAAGTTTCTAAAAGGTTTCAGTATCAACAGAAATTTCAGCTTACTGAAGCAATTTCCTGACTCCTTTTATCTAACTTCTAAACCCAGTAGTTTTTTTCCTGAAGGACAGGGAAACATTTGGAAACCTATTAGATTATCTGTTACCTGTTTCTATGGGAAAATGGAAGTTGGCTATAGGAGCAAATTAACAACAGAAATACCCAGCAAGTCATTCCTTGCCATTTTGATTGCATAATGCTACAACTTGCACAATTATTTTGTCTGCCCATGTGGAGCATAAGGGCTGGGCTCTGGCTTTTCCCCAGCCTCTGTAAAGGAGAAATATCTCAGCAGCGGGGAAAACCTGGGAACAGAGATACAAATCTGTCCCTTTGTTTTTAAATTCACTACAAAATACTTCAATTAAATGCCAGTCCTTCCTATATGACTTACTCAAGACAATGCCAAATAATTGTTTTAGTTATAAAAGCCATACCACAATTCCTTTAAGATCAAAATATCTTTGGAGATTTTTTTTGAAAGCAGTCACAGGTTTCAAGTTCTCTTTACGCTTCTGCTTACATTTATTGTGTTGAGGTGTCAGGCTGGTGTCAGAAAGGCAGTAGCTGACTCTCAGTGTGGAGAGTGTTGGACTGGAGGTAGCAAGAAGGTCCTGCTGCCCACAGTAAGGCACCACCTCCAGTGCCACACGGCCATGTTTTCCCCATGAACAGTGCCAGCTCCTGCTTATCACCAGTCCCCAGCTGCTGGGCTCTGGCACCCTGTGCCAGCTGAGGTTCAATGCTGGAAAATCCAGTGTTTCAAAAGCAGAGCACACTTTCCTTTTGGTTCCTGTAAGCATTTCCTTTGGGTTGTCACTATGTTCACACTCTTATAGGAGGAATTGTGTGACTAACTATTAGAAACTTTACCAAAGGCAATGATGGGAAAAGGAGTCACTATTTGTATTCAGTTCATGGGCTTTGCAGGAGACAATCTGAGCTGCTCAGACCATAGGCAACACAGCCTTTAAAAGGATGAAGCAATTTACATACTGAAAAGAGTGGAAAATCCCTAGAATCAGACAAGAAAAAAAAATTAAATGTATGTATTGTTCTTGGTATGAAAAATCTACTGCATAATCCCAAAGGCACATCCACACACAGGTGGATTCTGTTTCTAGGGAAATGCAAACCATGCATCTTTTTGGATGTTCAGGAGCATGTAGCTTTCTCTTGTGTTTATCAGCCTCACATGCAATCTGCATGCTGCATTATAGCACCATGTTCTTAAAGATATAAATGGGAAAGAGACAAGAAAGTATGGGCAATGCATAAACCACCTTTCCTTTTCCCCAGCATTATCTGTTCTCAGAGTCTGGGGCACTGTAATTCTTTCCTCATTAAAGATGAAAACCAGTATGAGCTGGATCTCCTTGTTTCTCTGAGCCCAGACATCCAGTTGTATGTCAAAAATTTTTCAGATTGCTTTAGGAGCTACTGCCCCAAAGAATGAAAATTTAAAAATGTTGACAATGTTGCACAAAAAGCTTAGGTGACTCTCAGGCTTCCCAAATGCCATTTCAAGGATGTAGTTTCAGAGTTTAACCTCTTAAAAACTCATCAACTGCCTAGTCTGGGTGAATCTAGAGTCTACAAACCCCTCACATGCTGACATCTAGGTCCCCCAGATCAGTGATTTTCCATCCATGGTTCACAGCCTCTGTGAGTTGCTATCTACCTCTTCAAGCTTCAGAGTGACTACTGAAAACCAAGTCTGCTGTCAGCAGGCTTATTCTTGTTGCACAGAGGTGGACCACCCTGAGGTCTGCAAACTGGCAAAACTGAATATCACAGATTTAAGCATGTTTCTGGGCATACTCAGAAATGCTTCAGCCCTTTTCTTTGCTGAGTAGGATCAAACCCCGTTTAAGACATCGCTGGCAGGTCAGTGGTTAGGCAGCTCCTGGAGGAAATGTGCACAACCATGCTTCCCTTAGAAGAGACAAACCCATGCCTCTTTCCTAACAGGTAGATGCTTTGAATATCTGTCCACCAGAGACTCTGGACAGGGACACAGTAAGTTTTTCTTGTGAAAGGCGTTTTATTTTGCATTCATTGGGACAAAAAGGGCATGAATGCTGAGTACGACCTTAGAATAGGGAGACCTGCTATCGAATTCCTCTTCAGGGGGTAGCTAGTGTGGAAATACACAGCCTTCCTTTCATATTAGGGTAAGACGAAAATCAGATTCATGCCCTCGTGTCTATATTATGCAGGTATATGTACTTAGATGCACTTGATGGCCTAAAAAAGGTTTACTTCTCCTATGCATCCAAACCCATGAAATAACGCTTATGTTCAGGGGAACATTAAACTCCAGAACAATTTTTAACATAGTGAATTAGGTTAAGGCCAATTCAGTCACAGGGGCAAAATGAAAACGGTCTCCCATGTCTACAGACATCTCACTAGCCATGCAGTATACAATAGTGCCTCTTCCAGCCCTGCCATGGGGGGAAGGATTAAGGGTCCATCTTGGAAATTTTGCTTTTGAGTATAACTTTCCCTCAAGAGGGAAGACTTGAAGTCTGGGTTGCATGCTCAAAAGTAGATCCCTTTTCCCCCTACTTATATCAACAGGACTACTGAAACATAAAGATATAAACCTCACCTTGTTTGTGTCCCAGATCACTACTGCTGCAACAACATTGCAGCTGATGTTTCTCATCTGCAAAATTCAGGCCAGTTAGGGTGCATTGCTCCACAGCTGGGACACACTGCTAGAAAGGATGTGTCTCAGTGCCAGGTTGCAACCCTTGCAGCAGCTCCAGGCCCCTGCCCCATGCCTGCATGCACTGCCTTGCTCCCTAAATGATCTGCCTGGTTCAGTCTCGTGTTTTAGCTGCTCTGTGGCTTTCCTAAGTACCTGTTTCTGCTTTTAACAAACTGGTCATAGAGTTCCTGCGCTGCAAATTGGCTCAGGACAAACCCTCCCCTGCCACCACATTCATGAGCAGGCTTTCCCCAAGCCAGTAGCAACAGCATTAGCCATTAAGAACAGGCAAATAAATAAGGAACTAGTGACTGCTGCAACAGGTGATTAAACCGTCAAAGCGGCACCCATGGTTTCCTAGTCCTAAAAGCCATGGCAAGAACCAGGGCGGGGTGGCAAGGACCAGGGCACTGCGACAGTGAGAGAAGTGCTTGGGGTTTTGCTAAGCGTTTTTCAGTCTTTCTACAGCAAAATTAAGCACTGCTATTTTCCAGCTGTGTCACTCCCCTGGTGACAATGTGTTCGTGTTAACAGCAACAGGTACTGTCAATCATCAAAAAGTTATCTATCTCATCCCATGTACAAAGACAACACCCAGTCTTACAAGTTTGTACCCATGTGAGCCTCCCCACTGGGACCAGCAAAGGAAACCTGGGTGCATCTACCCGAGTGCTTTGCCTTGGATCAAGTGTAAGCTTTTGAACAGGATCTTCCTCTTTTCTGCACCTACTGCTTCAATTCACTTTAAGTAAAGGTCTTGGAGCAAACAATGAGCCTTCTGTATAAAATGACCGACTACTGCAGCCCTGGAGGGCACTCCTGAAGGTTGCTTGGTCTGTGGGATCTGCAAGAGTTAGGTCAAGGAAACCCTCAGCCATGAAGGGTGAGCGGTGGAACATCAACACCAGCTTTCACCTGGCCACCCTGCTCCCCTTGCCCCAGACTGCCTCCCTTTTCTCCCACACATCCACTTCCTTGTAACACAAAGCAGATTTGCAGAATATTTCCAAGGACCTCTCCCAGCCTGTCTGCAGCAGCAGGAGCCAACGAGACAACGCAGCTGCAGAGCTGGGTGTGCTGGCTCGCAGCAGCACCTGAGGAGGCTCTGGATGGAGCTGGGAAGAGAAGTGGGGGGTCCCCATTAGCTGCTGCTGGAGCAAACTCTGCTAATAGATTTCCAGCCTCCCGTGACTGTTTGTGAAGGCAGGGCCCCGGAGCCGACTGTCAAGAGTGTCTTGCATTTATTTGACCCTTGCTCAAGGCAGTGTCTCGGGATGGGGTTGGGCTGGGTTTCTTTCCACGCACATGAAAAATGGAATAACGGGCCAAGGGCTCCCTCTGTGTCCACCGTCAGGCATAGCTTCTGCTCTCCCGGCTCGAGGAGCAGGACTAGCACAGTTGTGGGGGTGGGGACAGCTGTGTGATTTTATTCAGCCCCGCACTGCAGGACCACTGCTGAGAGACTATGTCCAGGTAACTTTGGAGACCATCCATGAAGCGGCCAAAGGAGGTCAGAGCACCCCAGAGCTCTCTCTGGTGTCTCTGCATTTCTCTAAAGGGACTCATAGGTTTTATTTTATAAAAAAGAAGCATGTGCCCACACCAGGTTAGATTCACTTTAGAGTGATGGGAGTCATCACTGACTATTTGTGTCTTGTGCTCCTTTTGACAAACTGAGCTCAATTACTGCTTCCAGACGGCCTGGAGCCTCTGTAAGAGGACACAGGGAGGAAAGGCACAATCTGAATTTCACACATACAAGATTCTATGTAGGTGCATGGCCTTTTGGGTAACTTGTCAATTAAATACTCTTCCATCATTGCATGAGTTAAGCAGCTCCTGTCTTTGTCGGGGCAGGATGACACCAAACGCACCTTTTGCAAAATCAGGAAAAGCAGCTCTTTAAGAGGACAAAAGAGGTGGGGGCACCACTTTCCAGCCCCCACCTGCACAAGAAGTCAGAATGGTGCTTGCTTTCTTGTGTGCAAATGCTGCAGTGCAAATCAGAGAGCTTCTCTCATTAATATCCCACAGACTAGCTGCAGGTACAGTTCCCTTTCCCTATTCCTGAAATATTTATCATCCAGGCTTTCCAAAATACACCACTAATCTAAACCATAGCAGGAAAGCAAAGGGTATTTTTCTCTTCAAGTGTTCCCCCTTCTGGGTTTTAAAACATTTTTCAGTTTGGGTTTTGAAAGGAACTTGGAGTGAATACAAACTGTGCAGAAGAGCAGAGTGAAAACCCTCTGCAAAGATTTTTCCCATCACCTTCATGCAAGCTTAGAAAACTGCAAAGCAACATGAGCTTTCCACCATAAAATTCAGATGCATCTCCCTTTTGTGCCACCACCTTATCCCATCTCCACTTCCAGACACACAGACACCCTCTCTCTTCACCTGTTCCTGGTATCTCATCCCCTCCACTGGGTCACAGCGATGAGAAAATGTTGGTTGGGTTAAGGGCACAAGAGGCAACACGCCTGGGTTCAGATTCATCCCTGGCACAGCACTGTCACAACAGGCTGACATCACACCACAGCCGCCGTCTGCCACCTGATGCTGTAAATACTTAAGTCTTCACAGCCAGAGAACTTCTTTTTCCACTGGTGGGAGGTCTCAGAGGTCTCTGCTCTCCTGCTTAGGGAGGCAGCTCTTCACGTGAGTTGGCAGTCCCGATGAGACCATGCTCAGCTCCTTTCCTCCTTCTAAAATAGGGCTAGAGTCACATCCCTCCAAGGATGCCCTGGCATGGCCCAGCTGAGGTCTGGAGCAGGTGAGAAAATTGCTTCAGTCTTAACACCCAAAAATGAAAATTTATTGAAATAGAATTGAAACAGAGCAGTCTCTTTCTGAACAAACTTCTCGTTTACAATTTATATATTTTTTTTTAAAAAAAAAGCTGTCACAGTTGCTCACATATCTTATTCCTGGCTTTTGGTTCAAATTTAAAATTCAATTAAATAACAATTTTATAGTTTTAGGGGAAAAGTCACATTTCAAATGAAAACCTACTTCCATCATTTCTGGTTGGTACTTTATTTTACACTTTTGGTTTGGATATTTTTTTGTCTGTTTGAGATTTTTTCTTTCTGTGGTAAATTGAAACTGGGATGTTTTCTGAAACCTTCATATTTCTCTATGAATAGATCCGCCACCCCAACACTTTCAGGATTAACACATATGAATAGAATTTTTAAAGACTCTCTGTGAAAATGCACTTTTGCTGCCAGGTGAGCACAAGGCAGTGAGGAACAGATCTCTGCTCACCTACAGGAGATAGCCCATCATGGCCTGAGAGATCAGTCCCACCTGGGAAAAAACACTGTCTTTCCATTTTCCCTGCATAGGCTGACACGAACCTCCTCGTGTACCCATCATTGCCAGCACATTTTTTGGCTGGCTGGTCTGCTAACAAATGACCTCAAGCACATGTGCAGGAACAGGCCCAAAATAATGCTCATGGCACAGCTCCAGCCAATGAATCCCAGTCTGGAATAGCCTCCTGGCAGTGGCAGCAGTGGCCTCCTCCACTTACAGCTCAGGAGAGATCCAGCCTGCATTTTGGGGTGAAAGTCTCCTCGGGCCGGATTCATTTCACCTAAGTTTAGATTCCTACAGTCTACAGCTGAGTGGATTGGCTAAGGTCCCTTTTAGAGGAAACCGGGCACTTTCAGAGGGTATTTCATTTCACCCCAGGTTAGGTGAAGGTCAGATGAAGCAGTCTGGAAACATCAGTTGTTTTCTAAAAAAGTGTTCTCAGCTGCCAGCTCTGAGACAGGAAACACCATCCTTGAGATTTGGTTCCTTTGTCTGAACATGGATGTGTCATATCTGCTTGGCCTGCAACTGCTGGCCCCCAAAACTCTTTCTTGTAGGTCCCCCCACAGCTCCAAGACAATCACGTGGTGGGTGCCACAGCACCTTTGGAGCTGGATGTTGGCAGCCAAGAGATGTGCTAAGCCTTCTCCTGTGCTTATGGGGGAGAGATGTTTTTTCCACAGGCTGACTGCACATGGGCACTACCTGGGGAGATCACATTCACAGGAAAATGTACAGAATTGCCCACAATAATTTAGTACTACCAGGGGGTTTTATTTCCTTTCTTTTTCCTTTTTATCATACAGAGAAGTTCTGGAAGATTTGGGTTTTACTAATCTGCTTCTAATTAATGAGACAAAAGCCACAACACTGACATCCAAGTGATTTCTATGCTGATTTCCAAACCCTTCTTTCAAGACATAGGATTATAAATCCTCCTCATCTATGCAGTTTTAAGAAAAAATTATATGGCTTAAAAGAATAATTTTCTACAACTTCCTTATCCAAACACTGCTGAACTGTCTGAACTGAAGCTTTCTTAACATCTCAATTGAACTCATAACCGCGAGCATGTAAAATGTTATTCTGAACAATCAAAATCTGGCAAAGTTTAAGGAACTAAACCCAGTATCCTATTAAGGAAATGGCTAGACATTTTTATCTGGAGCAGAAATAATTTGCCACTTAATACTAATAACAATCATGCTCCTATTGGTTTAACCAGGTGCCAAATGCGATTATTGTCTCATTTGTGATGTGTAATCAATAATGAAAGAATAACAGAAAGCCTCCAATGATTGGAAACAACTCAGATACCAGCAAACTATGCTTTTATTCATACTCGAAAATCTTGGTTCTCACTGTTCCTGCAAGTCCCCTGCCCTACAGACACACATAATAAGGTGCAGTGATGGCAGAAAGCCCCAGTGCCATCAACCCATTGTGCTTCAGTGACCTGAGAGCCTCTGTGTTAAATCAGTGACCTCACTTTCCTTACTTGTAAAGTGCAGAGTCACACTCCTACATAATTGTTCATAAGTCAGCATTTCATCATGCTTTAAGTATTTTCATAATTGAAAGAATCAGGACTGCCATCAGGACATTGTTTTCAGGCTGCAACAAGAGAATATTCAACTCGGCCCCTGCGGCAGCTGATTCTATTTCCATTTCAGGAATGATTACCTCTGTGCCCATGCTGAAGGGGCAGCAGTGGTTTTCCAGTTTGTTCAGAGAGCAGCCCTGGTCTGGGAAGCTGTGCAGAAACCTCAAAAAATAGGGCCCTATCCCATTTTTTTATCCAATACCTGGGTTTTTTTAGAAACAACAAAGGCTGTAATTCTGGCACTGAATCCTGGGAAAAGCCACACAAACGACTTTCTAGGTTTTATGCCTCTGAAGGCCTCTATGTGTTTCGCTGTGTCACCTCGACTATGATTTAAAAAGGAAAAAGTTTCCCTTTAAAAAATTCTGTCTTACAGTGTTCTGACACAAATCCAGTAAAAGCCTCCTTCAAACCAATTCTGAGCGCTCTGTAGTAACCAAACAGTGATTGGTTCAGGGACTGGAGACTGGATAGGGAAGATAAAGGTGACTTTTAAAGGAATTTTTGGTTTGGACTTATTTTGCTGACATAATAAAGAAAACAGCTTTTCCTCTTTTATTTTTAAAGGTCATTCATTTCCTTCTTATATTTTATTGGGGAAAAATAGGAGGAAACCCAGATTCTCACACCCTTAGTATTGGGAAAACTCATTAGCGATTCTCACAAGCGTTGTTAGACATTATAAAATAAAACAGGAATTCAGCTGGAAAATAAATTAAAACTTCTAATACAAAAATATCCTGTCTTATTGCTAGTTTCCCCTTTCAATGGTTGCAATGTCACCAGTCTCTGGCTGTCCAGCAGTCAAAGCATCTTCCTGAATTTCTAATAAAACAGAGAAAAGGTAGGCAAAAATTTTTCAGAGGAAGAATATTTCAGGTCATCCTTATGCACATCATGAAAAAGTAAAAAACAAATCAGAAAATCTCTTAACTCACAAGACTGTTGTTTGTATTTTTAGTTTAGCCTTGAGGTTCGTGGCCAAGATAGGAAATCAGACAAATCTTTTGCTGGCTCTGCTGCAGAGTCCCTGTTTAACTGTGGGAAGATTAATAAACCTCTCTGTTTTTTCCATGTTCTCATATGTACTATAAAATATACTTATATTTAAATATATATGTGTATATATATATACTATATACAAGGTAAGACAGCAGACAACAGTACTTGCTATGCTGGCATCTCTTGCTGGTTTCTAGCGGTGCCCTGTGTAACTCCCTGTGTGGATCTCTGGCAGATTTAAGTAGAGTTCATTATTCAAGCATGGCTCTAGGGTAACAGTTTTGGTTTTTTTCTACTAAACTCTCCGTTTTCATCTTTCTCTTCTCATCACATGGCTAAGCCAAAATCTCTCATGATATTCTTTCACAAAACTGGTAAATCTGTGGGTGGGAAAAAGAAAGAAACAAAAAGAAAAAAAAGGAAAAACTAAAAAACCCTCAGCAATAGAAATGGATCAAAAAGCTATGGTAAATGCAGATATTATGCAGACAAATGCAGATTTCATGCACAGTAATTACTGAATGAGCCACTGCAGGTCAGTACCTTGAAGGGGAAGGCAGTCAATCTGGTAATTACTGCATTAAAAGGAAATGGGTCAGCTCATGACTACTCCATAAAGAAGAGTCATGCACAGACTGGCAAATATGGGAAAACTGGTAAATCTAGCAAGTGCAACACAGTTCACAACAGCCTTGTTTCTTGTCAGGCCCAGCTAAAAGCACTCCTCCGGGCACAGCCTGGGACCATGAGGCACAGCCACACTGGCACCCTCCTACCCGACCCACTCTGGCTGTGTGGGGTCAGCTTGGACACGGGAGGAAGTAACAGCATCTCATAGTGACCCCCAGTCACTTTTTTTTGAGTCAAGGTTGGAACTTGCAATCTCCTATATCATTGATTAAGAAAATTTTGTATTTCTTCTAAATTTTTTCTGGTATTAATGCCTGAAGTACTCTCCCAGCGGGGGAGATATGTGGTCCTTTTGCCTTTCTCAGCCTCAGGGACTTTTGAACCTCCATAGAACTACTGGAGAGTCCAGCAGAGGGCCATGAAGATGACTATGAGACTGGAGCATCTCTCTTTTGAGAAGCTTAGTGAGCTCAGACTGTTTAGTCTGGGAAAAGAGAAGACTGAGAGGGGACCTTATCAGTGCTTATAAATATCTAAGGGCCAAGTGTCAAGAGGATGTGGCCAGACTCTTCTCAACAGTGCCCAGAGACAGTACAAAAGGCAAAGGGTACAAACTGGAACACAGGAAGTTCCACCTGAACATGAGGAAAGACTACTTTATTGTGAGGGTGATGCAGCACTGCAACAGGCTGCACAGAGAGGTTGTGGAGTCTCCTTCTCTGGAGATATTCAAAACCTGCTTGGACATGCTCTTGTGCAACCGGCTGTAGATGGACCTGCTTTAGCAAGGGGGTTGGACTAGATGATCTCCAGAGGCCCCTTCCAACCCGGAACATCCTGTGATTTTGTGATCGCCCATTTCTCCTGCAAATACAGAACAAGGCAGCACCAAACTCACACTTTACCCTCCCTGCTAAAACTGGAAAGAAACAGGATTCCTGGAAGAAGAAACAGAGATTTTATAGCCAGCAATAAGGACAGCTTCATTGAGCAGGAGAAATGGGGGCTTGTTGTCTCCCCCTGTCACTTCCACACAATTGTTCCTTTTAGTTTAGCCAATGTTTGCTTAATGCAAAACTGGTTAGTGGCCTAGAGAGCTAAGACAGACAAGCAGAGACTAAACTGTTATATTAAGGGTACCCCAGTAGGTATTGTGAAATCCACTCCAGCATCTGCAGAACACGGGACGCCTGAACCTCCCTGTGATTTTGCCCCTTCCTCCCTTTGATCACTCAGTACAATCCCTTACTGCAAAGGTGGAAAAATACAGGCAGAGGTTTGTGGGATCTGGGGCTCAGTTTACCACCAAACATGCACTGATAACATCAGCAAGCACAGCAGCACAACGGGGAGGATTTGTAAAGTGAAACAGTGAGTACTCAGTGCCCACATGTAGACATCTGGGGGTTATTTCCACTTCTACTAGGGTCCTCTAGACCCAAGTGTCCCATTTGCTCCGTGGCAACTCTGTGATGGGAACCAGTGTATGGTAAGCAAGGCCGATCAGATTTGCTATGAAAGTGTTCCCTTGAGTGAAACTAAACCACTGATCAAGACAGCCCCAGATTTCTTTTTTCGTTCTTCATGAAAAAGACAGATTTTCCACATCATTCCATGTAGAATTAGGTTTTCTTTTTAGGCAAAGCACTACAACTATAATTAGCCAACAGTTCTGGACGCAAAAAATTCCTTTTGTGGACTGAACACAAGATTAAATATGTAAACTATTAAAGATCAAGACACAGGAAGGCAAAAGCAGGAAAACAAATCATAGTAGCCTGCAGGTTTGATTGCACAAGGTGAGGGGGAAAGCACTGGGTAGCTGTGATTCTCAGCAGTCAAGGTAAACAAATACTTATTTTTGTTCACAGTAAGAACTTGTTAACGTACCCAGAATTTATCAAACTATAAGCTCCTCAGAGGTGCAATTAGTGGCCTTAAATTATTACCAAAAAAATAATCTAAGTCTGCAATCATTAGCACAAATTCCCTGTATGAACTTAAAAAGCACACAGAAACAAGCAGAAAAGTAAGAAAAGTGCTCAGTAAATACCCCAGGAATTTTGTAATTTTATTTTGTTTGCTTTTATGTTCATTTGAAAAACAAACATTCTCATCTCACCTAAGAACCATTAAATGAATTGTTCATTCCAGCTCTACAGCCTCAATGTTTCAGGGGAAGTGAGAGGCTCTGGTGCTCTATGTATAAATCAGGCAGCTGCCTTAATTCATTTCGTCCTTTCTCTTCCATTCTCAGTGGTGCTCTCCAGGTTGATTAGGCCTGAACAGTGGTGTCACATCCTATTCCTTCACCTCCTCTCCAAGCATCAGCATCCCCAGGCTTCTAATGATCTGCATGGGATTTTGAAAGATTGGATTGACCGTATTCTCTCCCAGCAGGCACAGGAAGCAACCTTTTGGTGACATAAACAGCAATGAAACATTGCCTTTGGCAGAAAATGGCTAAATCACATTCAGAGAGTATTTTATGAGTTCAAGGAGAGACTGGTTTGTGTTTTTTTACTCAACAAAATGGTGTTTTTCATCCATCATCCCAATTTGACTGAGTGACTGAAACTCCCACATTGTGATTTCATGAGAACCACAATACTTCTCCATAGCTTTAACGGTTCCAGACCTCCAAATCTGATATTAATACTTTTGTATTTTGTGTTTGGTGATGATTTGAAATTCTGAGGTTTCTGAGCACCTCTCTGAAAAAGAGCGTAACGTCACATCAGGTGGTGGTTTATTTAGGGGTTATTTGCCTAAAATTTACTAGGTGATGCCATTTGTTGCCTAGTTACCCTTGGCAAATCTACATTTGACTTCCTAAGCAAACTAGAGTATCTACTAATCTTACCATTAGGGGTGGAATCTGGAGGAGCATTCAGTATTGGCTGAAATTCCCTCTGATACCAACAAGGCTTTTACTGCTCGCCATAAATATAACAAATGCTTGTCAAACGTGGCTTTTTTTGAAAAAGTACATATTGCAAATCAAAATTTCCACTGACTTCAGGAATCTCTTCTGAGTAAATAGGAGAAATGGCTTTACTGTTTTAAGGCCGGTGGATGGATTTTATTCAGGGTGCCGGGAAGCAGGATGATAAAGCACTGAGGATGTTCTGTTCTCTCAGTCACCAAATCCTATCTAAGTGACTCATTCAGTGTGAGTTTGGGGTTAGTTCAGTGTAGCATTCTTCACAGCAGATGACTATAGGGAAATATGAAAATATTTACTGGTTGAATAGTCTCCCTGTTTCCGGCAACTTGAAGCTCAAGGACTTGTCGATCTCTAAGCAGCACCTTTAATAACCCCTGATAGATTACTATTCCATCAGTCTAATCAGTGTCTCCTTGACCTATTATAAATTTTTAGCATCCATAACATCCTGATATGAATAAAACTCAGTCTCTAAATATCTACGACTAATCAATCCTTTAAACAGCTTCATTGACTTCCAAACTCCCACAGCAACACTTAATTTGACTATTAATTTAATTTACCATCCTCACCTTTCACTGCTAGTGTTTTTACTCAGTGTACCCTACAGATACACTAGAAACATTGGCACATCACTTCCCGTCACTTTGATTCTTCACTAATGCTCAACGCGTGATATTAAATACCAGTCCTATGCAGAAGGCTATAAAGGAAAAATCAATGACATAGTGAGGGCTGAAACAATGGATCAGAAGGGTTTAGAGATGAATCAAGGAATGAATGGGTGCAATACAGAAAGCAGCTGAGTGACTTCATTCAGTTCCGTTGTTGCTGTTGAGATGAAAAGAATATAGATAAAACTTCAGAGTAACCCCCTTCTCTCTTCTTGACTTACAGAGGTTTAAACTGTCACAAATGCGTGATCACAGCAATCAATAAGAAACATGACTGATGGACACACACAAGGATTCAAGGATCTTTGGTGACATTAGTGACAGTCATATTTTTAAGTGAAATAACAGTGCTTTTTGTACTCAATATTAAATCTAACGAGCACAGGAATTGTTCATTTACAGTCTCCTTTCATTAGCTAATGCCTAAGTGCCCCATGAATGTGCTGAATTTTTATTACCTTAAATCACAGAACTGTGTATTCCACTGTAGCAAGATCAACTTCTTTGCAGAAGCTAACATCTGGACAAAGATTAGCAGAAATATCAATTTCAATTAATATATTTTTTTAGACTCAACCCAAATTGTCACTGATTGAACTACACCTTAAATTCTATGTAAGAATCAGCTTTCCTGAAAGTTTAGCAACAGAACTGAGCAAATCACCCATAGGTCATCTGTGAAATACTCAGCTTGGTAAGATCAGTACTTTTAACTATGACCCAAATAATGAAGTATATAGTGTTATTTGTTAATTAGTGCCGTATCACACAAGTAGAAGGTTATACAAAACAAAAAGCAGCTTCTAAAGCAACAGAGATACCTATAATGAGTTCTAATCACTAAAGAAAACATCTTTTGTAAGGGATCAAATTTTACTCTCTTGCTTTTCAAATCTTCTGATGAGCTAGCTATTACTAATGTCAAAAGGTGATGCCTATCAGCCAAGAACTACATTAGAGTCCATAATCGAATTTCAAGAGTTGTCAAGAGCAGGCTAATAAAATAGCTGCTACTGGAAGTGATGTATGCTTAAAAAAAAAAAGCAAAGCTCTTCTCTGGCACGATGCAAAGTACGTTGTGTGGTTTTCCCTGTGTCATTTCAAATTTAATGTTCAATTATTCTGGGCTACATTTGTCTGACATTCTTCTCTTGTATAATAATGATTCATTATACATAATTTATTCAAGGACTGTAACTCACCTCTAAGTGCCTATAAATATTACTGGAGCCAGACATTTGCATTGTAAAACAAATGCGTAATGCTAGGATTTATGAAAGATCCTTTCATGTTAGATCTGTAACAGGAAAGATAGATTTTTCTGAAGTAAAACATTGACTTAAAATCATCTTAAAATCCTATCACAGGAGACAATTAGCAGCTCTTCCTTCCCTGTGATGTTCAGGTATTTTGACAATGTTAAGGAGGGCTTGGGGGCAAAGTATTCCATGGCCTTTCAAAATGGAAAAAGCTGTACTGTTGCTACATTAGTATTACTGGGAATGTTCCCATAGTTATGACAGTAATATATATCTTCCCTCCCACTGCTTTGCAAAAGCATAAGCCATTTCTGAGTGCAGCTCTTCACAGTGGTGGAAGGCAGACAGATGACGTTGCTATGAGGAATGGTGAAAGAAAAAGACAGTCCCAGCTGGAACAAAGGCTGCACATGTGTCATTGCACCGAGTGGAGTTCATGAAGGGGTGTGGGATGCTGGCAGCCTTATTGCCCCTGGTAAAATGGTTCATGGCTATGTAGCAATTCATCTGAAACCAGGGGAGAAATCCAACGCAAGATTACAACATTCACCTAGGGCCCACCAAGCCATCAGAAGCTGGTACAGCAGTGATGTCCTGACCTGCCTTGCCATCACCCTCACTGGGGAGGGTTGTTCAGTGGTGATGAGAATTAGAAGTAATGAGCTTAAATGGCAGAAAGGAGCTATTAGGTCAAACAGTAGGAAAACATTTCTAATAGGATGGCAAGGAATTTTAATGGTACATCTGTAGAGACTATGATATCCCCAATGGTACTCTCCAGCCAGACAAACCTTTAAGGACAGGCTAGAAAAGTATCCATGCGAGATAACAACGAGCGCAATCACTGCCACTGCGAGAATAATTCAGAGCCCGTGCTCAGGTCCAGCCTTTTTCCAGCATGTCCTGCTATTCTCCTGCGTACTCCTCCAGTTGCAGCCTCACATCAATAACACCATGTCCTGGCCAGTAAGAACTGCCACCGGCAGGACACAGGCCAGATGTTCCTGCTCAGGGCAAGATGATGGACAAACTGGTCTTCCCAGGCCACTGCCAGCTCTGTGCCTCTATGATTTCTCTAATTTACTTCAACAAATCTTAACCCTTTTTCCTTTGTTGATCCCCCATTAGGGGTGAAGATCTGCACACAGTCTGATCATTAAATCCACAGCCCTCAACACAGTAGTTTTAGCAGTGCTCAGGCCGTGGGATGGGCTGTAGGCCAAAAATGCAGGAACGCAAGCAATCTCCCCAGGTCCTGCTGAATAAAGGTGGTCTCAAGCCTCAGTGAAACATACAGTGGTTGTTCATGACACCAGGTAGTACAACAGGAAGGTTGTCCCAAATTAATTTCTCCTGCCTGTTGTTCTCTGCCAGCTCTCCAGCAAGTCACCTCTTTTCGCCTCTGTGCTTTTGCTCCCCTTTTGCAGGATGGGATAAATAAACTTCCTAACTGCACCAGAACACTGCCCATACATAGTTTTACCTTTCTCTGCTATCAAAGGAAATACATTCTGGATTTCACACTTATTTACACAGGGTTTTAGCTGAGCATGCACTTTTAACACCTCATAACACTGCTCATGTCTTAAATGGAACCCATCCTTTAACTCCTGTTTGCTGCTAATGCACAACTTAGAGAACAACAACAACAGTAACACCTTCAAGTTAGCAAAATATTTTATTATATTGAAACATACTGTACATAGACAAGAGCCAACGGTTATGTTTTATCTGTCCCATCAAACCAAAATACATTTATCATATTTTCCATTGGCTTAAAAAGGAAATACTAACAGAGACGATTTCATTATTAAAAATATATATAATGCTTTCTATTTGTTTTGTTCTATGTTAGAAAGGCAAATTTGGGAACAGTGATATGGCTTAAATGTATCAATATTTTCCCTCTGGGGAGCTTGTGTTCACATACAGATGGAACACATGCAGCACGAGTTCAGGAATCTCTTTCTACATGACAGCAGGTATCAACCCACATCAGATGTAAATTCAGCATGTTCAACTTGAGAGGTAGTCTGGGATGCCTGTTCTACCATGCTTTTCTTTTCCTGCATATCAAAATTTCTCAAGTATATTTTCTTCGTGTTTAGTCCTCTGGATAATCCCAAGTTTGTGCTCCCTTTTTTTTAATCATTGCCATAGTAATGGACAGACTACTGTTGTATCAAAAAACCCATGTTAGCTTAGTGGAATTAATCAGCATGGCTTCTTCTTTACGTTCTGGGAGAAGGGAAGGAGAGAACCAACGGCTCCAGAGAGTAATTTAGACTTCCTCTATTAGGGTACTTGCACTGAATCACCTCCAGGAGAAATCTCCCTCTCTCCACTAACTACAGTGGAAGCTCAGGAAGACTTGGCTACAAAAAAATAGCCCTTATGAATCTTGATTTGGTTCACAAGTGTCCTACAGCATCCAAACCTCCTACACACTGCAACCTCTGCATACATCTGGAGCTGTCATCTCAGTCCTTTGCAATTCTCCCCAGGGGTCAGAGATGCATAGTGTCTGGTGTTTGCAAACACCGGGTTTTCTTACAAAGTGGTATTTGTGCAACAACAAAGGCAGCAGATTGTCAGGCTTAGCTGGGATTTCAATGTTTCTCTGAACTACAGAGGAACTGTTCCCTACACTGAACAGTTCCTGGTTATAAATTACTGAAATACCAGTCAGAGACAAAAGGGCCGCTACAAAAATGCCCAGGATAAAAGAAAAATGACCTTTCCACTGAGATGAAATACAATGTATACAATGACAGGAACAATATCCTGTCCTGCCTCAGACCCTTCGTTAGACATAGCTGCCATGTGTGCCATACGCTCACCATTTTCAGTTGGGACTAAACTGGTTGAAACTGTACTATGTTGATACTAAAGTAGAGCATCTGTAGTGCTACGTCCTTGTCCACATTCCCTGTAAAACCCTGAAAATCTAAGGCAACATTAGAACCACAACTGCACTGTTTTGAAAACATCATGTTGAGCCTCTGTTAGTCAGACTTGCTGCTCTCTATATGGTACAGGAATGAGCACTGTGACAGCAAAGAGATCTGGGCAGTTCTTGCTACTCTTACTTGAGCTTACTGAGAGTTTAGCCTAAGAAGGCATCATTAAGTTTTAAAAATATGTATGTTCAAAAAAGACTTGTATCTTGGTTGTCCATAGATTCATTTTCCTGGATATACTGGAGAATGTCCACTTCATTCATTGTCTGAATTCTGTTTTCCTTTGGCTTTGCCAGTGGAGATGAATTAGCCCTCTTGGAGGCAGCTGCTGGCTTTGGAGGCAATGGTGGTTTTGATGGCACCTTAGGTTTTGGTTTGAGGGCTACTTTCAAGAGTTTCTCTAAATCATCTTCAACTCTGGAAAGAGAAAAAAACACCAGTAACATTTTGGGAATTTCTTAACTACTTCCTGTTTTGTAAGAGAAAGTATTCTTGCAAATTAAAACTTTCTGAAAAAAAAGATCACCTTTGCTGGATTTCTCTTTTAGGAAGAGTTTTCCATAACAGTTTCAATGTTACAGAGGATGGTTTGCTTCCTCTACAGTTCACAGATTTTCATGGGATAGTAAAATTTTTCACATTCAGTTCTGCTTCCTCGTCATCCTCATCCCCCAAGACTGAGAGTGAGCATCTTCCATGCTCAATCATGAGAAACAGGAAAACTTAATGGCTTTAAAAATATTCTATTCATATTTACTTCCAAGAAACTGAAGCTTTGCAATCTATGAACGTATACAACGACTCATTTTGGGCGACTATTTAACTAGGATATAGTTCTATTACCTAGTGAAATATCCCAAACCACCTGAAACAATTAAGTATGGTTTCTACCTGGATTGTTTGACCTTATCAAAAAATACAGCATGCTGTATATGCCAACCCTGTTCCCATCAAAGCTGTTGAAAGATTTTAAGAGAGCCCATTTAACAGGTAAGTCTTTTGACTCCAAGACATAGTCTGGAAAGTGAATATGTGAAGAAAAGAAGGCTGTGACACAATACATCTCTAAATGATATAGCAGAGATGGCAAAACAAAAATTAGCATAGCTAGACAAGTCTTCACAGGCCATAGCAATTTCTACTCTGAAAATAACCTCTTGTTTTGGTCCTCTGAGCACAATGGTCAAACAAAATACCATAAGGAGTAAAGCCAGTCGCTAATTTCCCACAGGCTTGATTGATAAATAGTTGTTAAGCAGTCAAAACCCAAACAGCAATCCATGCAGATCATCAACTGTGTAATGAATAGCTATAGAAGTGAAGCCCCTGATAAAATGCATCATACCTCATATATGCTTACAAAACACAGGACTTCCAAAATGCTCCACCACCCCAAGAAAACTAAAAGTGTTAAGAAGTATAAAGCAAAAGCTCTTATACAGGGGATCAGGAGCCAAAGATCAAGAAGAAGGGCAGGTTTCTAATACACAGGTATCTCCTTGCCAAATCCCAGCTCTAGTGCGAGACACTTACTCTAGGACTGTAGGATCTTAGGCAGTGAAATGATTTAACTGTTTAATTGTTTACAAGCACAGATATAAGAACTGTTTTTATCAATCTTCAATAACAACTCATGAGCCCATTAGGCCGTAACAGTGCCAGCACTAAAACTCCCTCTACCTCAGCCACAGGGCAGCCTGACAGGGAAGCTAAAAATGAACTAGGAGAAAAATCAAAGCGCAGGAGATATTCTAAAGAGACTGCAATTTTCTTTGGTGTTAAAATTCCCTTAAAAATAGTTTTACTTAGTTCACCCTTAGAGGACTTGTGAAGATAAGACAGTCTGGTCAAGTGATTCTGACAAGAAAGAAGTTGGCAGCACATGGGCACTTCATCCTCTCCCTATGTCTTTGCTAGAGCACTACATCTCCATCCACCCCCTCCATCCAGGCACAGCTCCTCCATCCAGGAGGATGAGCTGAATGCTCTCTGTTGGTCACAGCATCCATAACCATCTCATGGCAAATGGCGAGAAACAAATGCAGATATGACTAAGGGAAAAGACAACAGCTGTTTCTCTCTGTGAAGACTCTCTGAAGCTCCTCATTTGAGTCCCTGGTGACTGGAAGGGCTTTGTTGGAGCAGCTCCACTCACTGGAACAGGATACAGGGAGTCTAAGAAAGGTGCCTTTTTGGTCTATTCTTCTAAAAACCCCATAGGTAGGCAGTCCCCGGATCAGGAATGAGTCTCATGTCATTTTATGCTGGGTATGCTTTGGACTTTCCACTCATTTGTCTTTCGTCTTCCTCACTGCCAGGCAATGAGGCCATCCTGGGGGGTCATCCAGACCCCTTCTGAAACTAGTGGGATAAGTTCTGTTGGCTAAATGGGACTGTTATTTCTCCCTTTCTCTCTTTGTTCGCTGGTGGCCTTGGGAGAGAGACTGTAGATCCCTCTAACACAAGGCAGAACTATTGGTGGAACCATCTGCAGACAGTTAAAATAAAGTAGGCAATTAAAGCACAACTGAGCTCTTCCATAATTTGGGAATTGACTTACTTGGGCAACAGGCCAGGACCCTGGGGAATATGATCAACAGAAGAATTAATGTACCTGAGACACTCTATTACTCAATCCCCAGAGCACATTGTCTGAATGTTAAAACCACAGGTACTTAAAGAGTTCCAGCACCTTCAGAGAAGGATTCCACTATTATTAGAAAAAAATGTATAATTTCAAGGGTTTCTTTTTTATGTTCACCCTTATTAAAAGCTGTGAGGAAGTTACGACTGCAGCGTCCATGTTGAAACATACCACACTTACTATGAATTGGCTATAAAGAGAACAAGGATTAGCCTGATTTTTTATCATATAAACAGTGAGAGCTCTTTAAGATAAAACCATTCTTGACATCAGATCTTTTTGTGACTCCCAAAGGGAATCTAAAAAGGATCAGTTTTAACCAAGACTAATCTTGTAAAATCAACTACCTGAACACTAATATCTAAAACTAGGAAATACCTAAACAGACCAATTGATGGACAGAGTTGAGCCACTGTCTCACAGCTCTACTTGAGTTCTACCTTGTGGACTTAGTATTGAGATTTTACCTCAAATTTCAAGCCCCAAATAATTCTGGAGATTATATACTCTTTTATTTAGATAATAAAATTTCTGATGTCTGTTAGTTTCTGCGATTCCCTGTGGGTGACATAGCTCGCTTAACTTAAAAAACACCTTGTCAGTGTATTCTTTTCTTCTGAATTCCTTATCCACACAGAAGAAATTAATTTAATTTAAGCCCAGGCATTTTTGTTTGATGCAAACTTTTGATAGCCAAGAGATATCACACCTGTGATCACACTGCCAAGACATGTTCTTGTTCCCTTTGCTGTGTAATAAACATAACATGTTAGGGCTGGTATTTCTGAAGCCTAGCTTTCACTAGCTGATCTGATGCCTTGGGATAAACAAATACTGAATGAATCAGTGTCCACGTCACAAAGTTTTGGTCATAAATAACAGAAAACAATAACCAGATGAACAATACACAGATACACATATAGATTACATGGAGGAAGCATGCCTTTGGACTAGGTGCACTGCCCAGCAGGGGCAGCAGTAAATACAGCTCGTTAGATGGTACAGCTTCCTGAATTCTCAGTGCCTCTGTGGCTTCATACTAATTTCTGTGCCAGCCACAGCAACAAAACCACTGAGCCCAGTCATAAAATACCCTCAAAAGATGCAGTCCAGTGTTTCTCTGGGGGGCGGTGGTGGTGCTGAGAGAGCTATCAGGGTACCCTTAGGCCAGAACTTCTGCGGGAGTTGGTTTTTAAAAGTCTGGAAGCTGACCATGTAAATTTCCCTTTTTGTACTGTAGTTTTTAAAGAGCTTGGTTAGACAAAAGTCTTTTACAGAGAACACAGCAAACAATATGTGGTCTTTGTCTCAAAACCTGCTTTTCAGTGCTGCACTGACAGGCAAACTGTTTGATCCTCTACCATTTGATCATGTGAGACAGAACTGTCTTTGGAAAACTAAAGAAGTAAAATGCAAAATGCCTCAGGCAGAAAAAGAAACAAGAACTTCTATTTCTTGAGAAGCAAATGAATTGTTACAGTGCATAACTACCACCATGTTTAACTCCAGGTCAGGAGGAGGAAGAAAAATCAAATAACTATTCTGAAATAACAAGAAGATTAAAGGAAGAACCTTCCCACCCCCATCCACCATCTTTTTATAGACAATCAAGCACAGAATTCGTGGAATTAATCATTCTCTAATTAGTCTCTTTCTTTTTCTGTAATGGAAAAGCAGTGCCACATTGTTTAAAATTCTTGTCATACTGTTGTGCTGATTCACAGACTCTAATGGTGGAAAATCTCATTGTTTCCAGACACAGAAAGAAATCAAAACCCATACTGAAGAAAGGCTGTCACAAAGCCCTATGATATGACTGCTAGCATGTGGACTTCAAGAGAGTGAACAAGTTTTGACTTGGAGACAGATGCAGCTGCCATCAGAACACCAACCTTTTAGATACCACTTCTCTGAACTCTGCCCTGTCTATCTGGACAAGATCTCTGGGACAGGAATGACTGTGAGTGTACAGTATCTAGAATGATGGGGATGGTGACCTCTGCTTGCTGGAAATGCTCTAATAGGAGGATCAGTAATGAAACCAAGAGGCAAAGACTCCCGTAATTTACTAAACTATCCGAAAGGATCATGCTTGAAGCTAGGTTGTGCAACTCACAGCAGTTCTTGCTGAGTAGACTTCTGTCTTTCCCTATCTTATTATCAGTGTCTTTATTTTGTCTGGTGTTAATTCCAAGTACAAGAGATACCTTAGTGAAGCCTTGAGGAGAGGCATAATATCAGATATATGACCTGAGAAAAGGCTTGTGCCCCAAAACAGGCAGGAGGCTTCAAAGTACATGTTGACCATCACTTCTGCTATGGTCAGTAGAGACAGTCTGATGTCTAACAAGGCTCATGTCCCAAAGCTGGAATTAACCACAGGAGTGCAAAGTACTGGGGGCTGTGTAGGAGGTATCTCCCCTCCTGCTTTCCCCTGCAATCCATTACAGTGAAGCCCATATTAGTACCTTAACCAGCACAAGGAAATATGTCTGGACAATGGAATGTGAAAGTCTGTACTGCTGAAATGCTAGAAGAACCACTGTCATAGCTCTGGTCTGGGACAGATTAGCTCTCCTCCAGAAAACTCCCAGCTCCACTCGGAGCTGGTGGGGGACAGAGACCATTCCCAGCAGTTTGGTGGATACAGTCACCTTGTTCTGGAGCTAGAGAGAGCCCAGCAGCATGGATGCAGTCCAGTGGTGGTGTCTGGACAAGGGTCAGAGAACAGACTCATAAGTACAGGTCCTACATGCATATGTCCACAAGAAGCCCTCTGAGGAAAACAATCTTCTGGTTAGATCACTCATCCAGGAAATGGGACAATTCAACTTTTACAATATTTGAACTAGAGAGATGGTTCATTTTTTTCCCCAGCCTGAAGAAGTTCAAACCTCTCTCTCCTGCTTCTCTAGAAATGTCCCAATCCCCAGCAAAGGAATAGCTGGGGCAGGGGAGAGCAGGCAGCTTTTAATCCCCAGCTGAATATGGCTGTCGAGAATGCAAGTAACCTGGAGCAAGGGATGGTTGAAATCTGGTGACTCTTAAGCCTGGCAAAAGGAGCTCATATTGAACTAGGAGAGACAAAGGTCACCTCTCCGCATTATTCCATACAACCCCTACACGTCCTTAGGGACGGGGGTTGTTGATCTGGCAAAAGTCTCTATTTTGTTGGCCAAGTTTACTTCGTAGCTCTTGCAGTGTTCCTAGGTAGAATCCCTATTCAACACAGGAAAAAATAAAAAGAACAACATAAATATTTGAAAACCATCATGGAAAGTGCTCTTGGGAAGCAAGACAATCCACCAAGAACTGGTAAAGAAAAGACAAACAGCTATTTATTTGTTTACTGAAAGCTACTGCAGCCAAATCAAGGTGCCTTCCCCACAGTCAGGTCACGACAAGCAAGGGAAACTGCCCTGGAGTGGTCAGGGAATTTCTGACTCAGTTGTTGCAACCTCCTCTATCATCTGCCCATCACCCAAACAACTCTCTGCCAAAAGGATCTAGATTTAAAACCTCTGGAGTTTCTCAAAGCTCTCCTGTCACTCATGCTGCTACTCTCATATCCTCAGGACAGCAAGAAAACTTTTCTCATCATGATGCTGCTGGAAGTGGTGACCTGATAGAACTCCTGACTAGTCTGAAGATCTAAGCGTTGTGCTCTGAATTCAGCAGCTCCTAATGGAGTGAAAGAAGAACACACAAACTTCTTGTGCTTCAAAGATGGCAACAATTCCTCGGAAAACTCAAAGCTAACAAATCTGCTCAGGGAGCTCTAGGCACCAAACGGTCTTTATAAATGGCCATTGCTAGGATGCAGTTTCACAAACAACCTCAGCCTTGAACAATGCAATGTTCCTGAAAGGGTCATCACTTGCATCACTGATGGCACAGCTCACAGCTGCAAAAAAAATCAACCTCAGATTCAACTTTTAAGGGCAGGCACAACGATGCAGCTGTAGCACGAAGGGAAGAGCTAGACCGTCCCTTTCACAGAGAGAATACATCAGTTCTAGCATCACAGGGCAGAATTAGGATCCTTCCGCTGATGCTTTTCTCAGCACTGGAAAAAGACAAATCTTGTGCTGACAGCTGCTTTGTTCCAGTTCAACTCCCTATTCATTATCAAAGGTGAACCTAATTAAATCTATCCTAAAAGGTTGCTCAGACAACTGCAATAATTATCTCAGGCTAGGATGTGTGATAACTTATGTAATTCTGTGGGTCTGCAGGGCTGCCGCAACGTTCACAGGATCAATTTTAGCATTGGTTTTCCACAAAAACCTGATCCATCACACCAGGGAATTACAATTTAGATTAATGAGGCAGAAGAGGTCGACCGCAGTCCTGCTGCAGGAAAGCTTAATTTGTACATCTATGGCCACCGAGGGGACAGAGATGAGAAAATAAGACCGCATGAGAATCCATGAGGGAGAGTTTGCAGGCTACTGATTTCTGCAGAAGTTTACTTCTCTCTCTAGCCTAAATGGAAATCAGAACTGAAGAGAAGCTTTGACAGTGGATGTAAATAGCTGAATGTATCCTTAAGGAATCTTTGTTTGGTATGACATGACCCAGGAAAATGACAGAAGAAAAGAGAAACCTGGTCCTAAATCCATTCTCAAGGATAATTCTTCTAACATCTCGGAAATGGCTGATCAGCTACCCTTTCACTTCACTGCAGTTGGTCACCTTGGACCATGGAAGAGTCAAAAGCAATGGGACCCAGGATTTCTGGGAAGAGCTTGGTTTCCTCCATATCCCTGTGGTGAAGAGAAACAACTAAGAAGACCTGGTTACCTATCCGTCCTTTTCTCAAAGCACATCCCATAAGGGAAGAGTATGACATGTTCCTTTTTCCTGAAAACAACATGATGAGACTTGACCTTGCTGGTTCCTACCACAGCACTTCACCTCTTTTCCACAGGTTCAGGAAGGACATGCATGTACAGCGTTCTATAGGCATCTCATGGATGTATTATGGTAGAGTGCCTGCATCTACAAT
Source organism: Dromococcyx pavoninus (assembly GCA_033558185.1). Lineage (NCBI taxonomy): Eukaryota > Metazoa > Chordata > Aves > Cuculiformes > Neomorphidae > Dromococcyx > Dromococcyx pavoninus. The sequence continues at coordinate 516,594 of JAUMJL010000250.1, forward strand.
GCCAGGTCAGAGTGAGGGTAGCTCACCTTATTTCTCCATCACCATCACTTAATATTTGTTTGTAGGCTACGAAATCAGTAACCAGTAAAAGGCTGGTCAATGGACAGGAAGAGGAAACACATTTGCTTGAATGGACATAGGTGTTTGCTATAAAAAGAAATCTTTCACTACATTTAAAAAGCAACTGGTTCTTCTCAAAGCTCAACACTTGCAAATGTAAAGTAGGTGATTCTATTTAATAATTCTCATTTAGTCTGAGCAGGTATCTGCAGAGAGCACAGTCTTCAGTTTGCAATGAGAACATTTATCATATTCTCTTCTCCCTCATGTTGTGACAAGCACAGCCCACACAGATTTTGCAGACTCATTTTTCTCCATAACAGTCTCTTCCTGAAGAGTTACAAGTCACTGCTGGGGATTCAGTGCTGCGCTGACAGCACTGTGGTGCTACTGCTGCCTCAATCACTCAGGTGCCATAAAGATCACAAAGGACTTGGTTGCTCCTGTGTTCTGCTCTGAACATCATCTTTTTCCCATCTTTCTTTTGGAAGAAGAAGGTTCTGCCCTCCTCTGGCTTAGGCAGTGCTCTCCTGTCTCTGCCTATGATTTATTGGAAAGCACATTTTCCAGTAAGTCACACACTTCTCAGGTCCAGCACACGCGTGTGAGCAGACTGTGTGGTACGTGTGAATGCGCACTACATAAGTCAAGAGCTACCACACCTGCATTTCTCCGCTAACCCATCTGTGTACAGTGAACGTGTCTACGTTTCTGGACCTACCCACAGACCTGCAGGTGCATCACAGCTCAGGCCAGTCTTAGGTTGTGACAAAACGTGTCCAGGTGAAGTATGGTATAACTTTTATGTCCAACAGATCAAGACATCTGCCCGTTTCTCTCTAGTAGCCGACACAGCTCTAGCTCACTAAAGGAATGGGTTGTCACAGGTCCCACTCTGATCTGGGGAGAGATTTCATCAGTCCCCTTTGGGAGGAGAGAGGGACTGTTGCCATCTACAAGGCAAAGGCAAGATTTATTCTTAGCCTCAAAATATGCTCAAGCCCCCATGTCAAAGAGATTGCAAGGTTCAAGACACAATGAACATTTCTTCTTACCACAAAGGGTCACTGCATGGAAAAGGGATGGTGGCACTGCCCTGCAAAAACACGCAACACCAGTCTGGTGGTAAGGGAAGGTGAGAGATGATTCAAATGCTACCTCTACATTAGACCTGACAGTTTTGATATTGCTTCCAGCTAAACAGAAAACAATGTGCACTGCTCATTACCACTTTAGAAAGTTCAGATACAGGATTTCAGGTTGAATTTACATACAGGTCCGGTGAGGGGTTCTACTAAGTTAAAACAGCAGTGCCCCTACTCTTCCCTCCTTTAACAGGTTCTCCTTTACCCCCAATTACCTCACAATTCAGTCCACCGGCTCTCTAGGATGTGCAGATGAGACTGTGAACTAGGTTCATCTGGGGTATTTCAGAGGATGTTAGGCACCTGAACAGCTCAACAGATCCTGACCTATCTGCCTATACCTCCTGCACAGCCAGGAGCTGCCTCTGGATTCCCATGGCAACTTTCCCACTAGAACACTGGCATGATTTCATCCTTCATTATGAGTATTCATTCCTGACTGGATCTTGGTGACTTGTCAACTACTGAAAACACTGGGACAATTCAAGATTAAATGAAAACTATTCGAATTTAAAAGAAATGGAATTTTCCCCATGGATTTCCTTTACCATCTGGGTGTGCTGCTAGCAGCGATGACCCCATACTGATCTAAACACATGGTCTTGTGGTCTACGAGCAGACTTCTGAGACGTTTCTCCATCACAGAGGAAAAGAAGACGTACAATCCAAAAAACATTAACATGGCAGCTGGAGAAGCTCTCTCCACTAGTGGACTATAATGCAAGGATCACATTGAAACAGTTACTTCTCTTCCAGCCACATGAACAGCCTGGATCCAGCACTATATGCTGAGATTGCTAAAAGAGGAGCAAGCAAACATGAAAATATTGCAAGCACATACATGATTGCTCCCAATATACCACAGCACTAAATCAGGTCATGGCCTGCCCCATCAGCTTCTATAAACATCAGGTGGGCTGTCAGGATGTAATGCAAGATGGCATCCAACCCAATTTAACCTCTGTTTAAATTAAGTTAGGTATTACTGCTGAGATAGGTAGCACTACTGCATAGAGAGCAATAACTGCAAAATCACCTGCTTCAGGAGAGGTCTGAAACCACGCACAGATTGTCTCTCCTGTGTTTAGTACCTGCTGTGTAAATCATACATCTTAACAGGAACTGGCTGGCAGGCACTGGAAGCAGGTTGGCCTCTTCATTGAGATACCAGCCTGAGATCCAGATGGCTTGAATTTAACTCTTTACTGCAGTTATGCTGGTTCCCTGGTTGTGCTGGCCCTTCTCTGGGCATTGACTCCCTGTTTGATTTCTTGAGGATTATCAGTGCAGGCAAACCAGCCTTCTGGGAGAGATGTCAGGAATAAAAAACATTAAGTGATGATATGTTCCAGCACTACACTAACAAGAGGGCAAGTAAGTGTAATAGCAAGTACATTATTACTTCCTGTAACTGTGAGCTCCGGACCTTCTTTCCATTAGATTAAAAATTAAATGCAGGTGATTAATGAGAGTCCTTTACAGCTATGCAAGTGTGTACAGGATTATTCCTGGAAGTGGGCATGGAAGTCTGTGAGCCACCAGCAGAAAATAAGTCCTCTTGTGGTGAGGCAAGAGCTCCTGATTTCTGCTCACTGAAGCTGAATTCTGATTTGTTTCTCCGCTTTGTTTCTCACTTCTCATAATGGAGGTCAATTTCCACTCCCCATGGATAGCTTGCAGACAGTGCAAGTGTCATATTAGAAAACAAGAATTAGATAGCATGCCTTGGGACTTCAAGATCCTTCTTTTGGAGTCACAGAATAATACCTCACACTCTACCATTTTCAAAAGCCTTCCTAATTTTCTTTTAAATGTGTGTGATTTCCAAGGACACATCTTACCTTATAGATGTAAGTACAAGCACTGATTCGTAGTTAGCACTCAAAGTATTTAAGCTTTGCCCTCAAAGTCATCTCTTTTGAGATCTAAGTTAACTCCTCAGATCACTTTTATCATACATGACAGATTCAAGACGTGTACCTCAGCAGCTCCTCGGTGTCCTCCTCAGGGCCTGTGTTCAGCACGTACTCCCTGTTCTCACAGGCAGCTGGCAGCAGTAGAGTGTCACCCAGTCGTACCGCCCCACCAAGGTCTGGATCTTCAAATAACTTCAGATCTAGAAAGGGGAAGCAGAAATTGCTGTAGTTAAATTATGCTCCATAACACAACCTACATTAACACTAGCTTGGAAATCTGCATTCTGGGGTAAATTGTCAAGTAGACAATTCTTTTTTATTACAAGGACTTCCAGTCCACAAAGTGCAGAGATATTCTGCACTCTCAGGACTTGGTAAACCTTCTTTCTTCTTGCAGTCAAAAGTAGGTCACATTACTCTTGTAGGCGAAGCATGAGTGACTGTGGGACAGTCAGCTCCCACAGACCTATAATATCCAAGCCCAAAATGTCAACAGTGAACATCTATGGGAACTACAGGTCTTATTTATTCTTTCTGAATGATTCCAGATGATTCTGCCCCAGCTAAAGATTTGCCTTAACATTCCCAAGTCATTATTTAGCCCATGCAGTTTGTATTGCTACATTTTAAAAGTTCAGTTACACACATGCTCTAGATAAAACAATCTATTTATAAATATAGAATAGATTTACTCTCTTTTATCTTCTTCCTGGGACCAATTGATGAGAAATCTTTTTCTGGGCCAAAGAGTCCTTCATCTGGACCTATTTCCTCTTCAAAAATGGTTAATTTGGGCTTCTCTTCCTTGGTTGGCGGAGTAGATGCCTTCTTTGTTTTTTTAGTTCTAAAAATATGAGAAACAAGAAAGTCAGCTGCAATTTGTCATTTAACAAGGAAGATTTACATCTAGAAAGTCTCATAAACAGAAAATAGATGGAGGCTGGGAAAAGATTAGAGAAAGGTACATATGCATCTTCTAGTGGCTGGCAGGAACAGGATACTGAACTGGAAGGACTGTTGGTCTGACGTACTCTACCTGTACTCGTGTTTTATATTCTTAAGAACTATTAAGTTCTTAATGGGAAGTGGAAGAGCAGGGCTAACAATCCTGCACTGTGCAAACTACTGACCACATCTGTTTTAGGCAGCTTTACTCCTCCCACACAGAATGTTTAAAATAAAGTAGAAGAGTAATTCCAGCATCACTGTCATAGAGAGACAGAAAAGAGATGACTTGAAAAACAAAGTTCAGGTTGGACCATCACATTGGTCCCTTTGGACAAGTTTTTTAAAAATCTCTGGCTCCATTTCCTTGCCAGTGCCTGCTGCTGGTTTTGACTGCTGTGTACTCTTTTCATAAAGGTGTTAAGACACTCCCCTCATACTCCCCAGAGGAGACATGATATGAAGACTACATCACCTCTAAGTTAAAGCAAGCAGAGCCTGGGAGTTGGACAGACTGCTATTTGCAGAATTTACAAATGTTGCCCAGTCCCTCTTGAACCAAAGACAGGATTAACTTCCTCTAAGTATAGTCTTCTACAAGTTGGCCAGTGAGACAAGCTTAACTTTTAGGCCTCTTCTCTACTCAGTGGAAAGAGACAGACATCTCCATAGGACAATTAATTACATCTACTTCGAACATTGGTATTTGAATGTAATGAATCCTTCAAGATCTCCTCTCCCCCCGCCTGGAGAAAGAAGCTAAAAACTAGTTCGGATTAGTGACCTCAATTGCACATGGCTTGAATAAGAAGAGCTGTATCCCCTTCCAACAATAGAGTGAAAAGTGTGTGCCTGTTGCTCTCATACCTAGGAGTCACATTCCAGCAGCTGAAGCTACAAGACAGCTTTCACTGTAGGGCAGCTTGAGTTATGAGGGAAAGCAGATGGCATAAAAAAGAAAATTTAGAGAACAGGAAAAAAATCTTTCGATGAGAAGTCTAATTCAAGCTATGCTGAAAGAGCAGCATTCCTTAGGACAGCATGTCCCTCCTAAGGAAATTCCATATGTCAGAGATCCCTACTCTTGGCATCATGGCCTTGCAATTTATAAGGTAGCCCTTTTGAATACCTCTTACAATAGAAGATCTGATCATCTCCTTTGCAGAGAGCAGGTCAGGTTTCAGCACAGAGCAAACCCAATTATCAGCACTTAACATGCAACAGTCATCAAAAACTAACAATTAGGTCAAAAGATTATACACACATTCAAACTGCATTAAAGAATCTTGTCAAATCCTCTTCCAATTACAGCTGCACATGAAAGAGGAGAATACAGTTACTTCCAGCGATTTTCACAGGTTTATTATCACCGAAACAGAACTCATGGATGATATTACCTCTCTACTACCACTTCACCTCTTAGCAATGGGAAATTCTGCCCTTTAGAGACCTAAGAGTAAGCCCCATGCAGAATTTAAATATGGCCTTATTTGGAAAGATACCCAACTCAATATACTGAAGGTATCTGCAGTTGTCAGCGACAGATTTGTTGAACTATTTCTGATATAACCCTTCTTTTTAAGAAAGCCACGGCTTTCTTTTTTTTTTCACACTTACATTCATTATGCACATGCATCAAGTGACTTCAGAATTTGAGCTACTTTTGAAAGGTCAGCTACAAGGAACTGTCTTGCACTTATGCATTTGTAAAAGAGCCTTCTCCCAAATCCTGACAAAATCTGAAGTTATAACAGATACAAGCCAGGCCACTTTCACCCAGGATTTCCACGTGAATTCAAATTCATTGCTTTATTAACTGTGGTAAGAAATCTATCACTCAAACAAACCTAAGTATCAAAGAGAAAGTTAAAAAACGAGAGCCATCGTATTTAACAACAGAACAGAGAAACAGTAAGACCGAGAATTTCAGAGATGGCAAACTGACTCAAAATAGAATTGGTAGACACAAATAAATCCAGTCTACTTGGGAAGAAGTAACCTTTATTTGCATAATTCATTCCTTACAAATTATTTTTTGAGAAGTGAATGACAACCTACAGAGTGCCAAAAAAGTCTTTGACAAGATCCTTTGTGCATCCAGACAGTTACAACAGCTCTCCTGATGCATAAAAGCCTGTTATGCCACAGGTACGTGAGCTAATACATTTATAAGCAACAGCTCTCCAACCCAGTGAAGTTAACAAGTAGTTTACTAATAGCTAGGTGAAGTATTTGCAACAGAGAGTATCAGAGTGATGGGAAATATTGAGGAAAGGGATGAGAACCGGTGTAATAAGCAACAGCCACATAAAACAAAATTAATTGAAGTGAAAGGTCCTGGTAGGAACTCCCTGTTTAGTCTAGCCATCAAAGCAGCCCACTTACACTGGCTCACTTTCTGTTTTGCCAGGGGACTCCATTGGCAGTTACAGGGCACGGGGCCAAACCCACAGGGCTTGACTGCTACCAGTAGGAACATGAAGATGTTGTTATTCTGCCTTCAAGATGTTTCCCCTCACTGCCCTTCTAAGGAAGCCACGGTCAGACTGCCAAGTAATTCCAACATATCCATACAGGGACTCTGGTGAGGTCAATCTCTAACTGGGAAACACGATTCCCACAGTTCTGTATTCAGCCGTGCCAGCTCAGGCTGTGCACTGCTGAGCAGAGGTTACTGGATGGGAAAGAAGGTGTAAGAAGTTTAGGAGCCTGTCTGAGGTTCTGATTTCTCAATTAGCTTCAGCTGGCCCGAGCGTGTGTCTGCCTGCCCTCTCGATATATTCCTGCCAGCTCCCCATATGCAGGGGACCAGAGACTTAGCTGGAACTGAGCTGCCTGTGAAGCCACATGCTGGTAGGCATGCAGAGGAGAAGCGGCAAGGATAATTAATTTATGACCATGATGTGCTAGGATGTGGGAAGCTGGTGCGGGAATGCAGAGGCTTTTGGGAAGGCAGAAATGACAGAACATTTAGTCTCCTGAAGTATTACGGTACTCAAGCCCTGCACTTCATTAGTGCCTTCTTCATACACCACACTCACAACCTTGGCATCTGACATTTGAAACTACATGTATTCAGCTGGCAGAAGATGACCCATGTCATTGCTATTTCTTCGTTGCTGAAACAAGTGAACTTCAGAACATCATTCTAGTGAATTTTAAAAATCTTAACAAACCCCAAACCAGCCCTAAAGATGATGTATCTTCCATTCAGCTGAACCCATTTACCCAGTTGAGCTCACTTCTATATACAAAGTACTGTGAGAATGATTCACATAACACGACTGTCTTCTGCTCAGAGTCCAAAAGGAGTCAAACTGCCTCATAAGTGACTGTAAATAAAGACTGGCCTCTTAACTGACATGGACCAAAACTGGATGATCAAAAACTAGAGTATATATGAACCCACCTAGTCAGGCTGCTGGCGCATGTGAAAATCCAGTTGAGATTCCTGACTCCCAAATGATTCTTAAATCACCCATGAAAATTTCAACAAAACCCTATATGCAGAAGACATTAATTTTCAAATCTAACCCATCTTGTGAACACAACTGTCATGCTACTGTTTACCAGCACAATGTAGGTCACTTGTTTGGCAGCCTCCATGTCTTACTGGCACACCAGTAATGCAGGAAAGCTTTCTGGTCAGCTGTAGGAAACAGCAACAGGGATGACTTAAGACACTCCAAAGTCAGATTTCCAGACCTGTACGTGGGAGAGCTGTATTTTGAAATATTGCATCTCCAGACCTAACGCTCAGTGCCACAGAGCTTAAATCAAAAGGGCACATCCATATCTACCTACTCAATACAGACAGGGGTCCCTAACCCATGCTCACTACTGGCTTAAACCAGTGAGTGCAATTATTCGTCGTGTAATCTCAGCACACAGACAAAAATTTTCAGGACCAAGTATGACCATCTCTTTTTTATAGAAATAAGATTATGTTCCAGGAAAAGAATGTCACTGTAATATAAAAAAGATTTATTCAGAATATGCATATTCATAATTTCTGTATCCAGGGGCTTTTACAAGGAAAGAGCTCATGACTAATACAAATGGACCCCCCAGCTCCTGAACATCTAGGTTCAGGCTTGAACAAAAGAACTACTGCTAAAATAGCAGCAATATGAGCACATCTTCCTCAAAACCCTTTCTGAAAAAACAAAGAATCTATACACTAGTTCATGCAGAAAACAAAATGTCATCTGCTGCTTTCTTCTCATTCAACAGTGCTCATTTTCCAAAGCTGTCTGATAATAACAGACAAGACAAAAGGGGTCATTCTCATCTGCTTCGGGCAAGGGATGCTGAATAGACATTCTAAGCCCTTCAGCTCAACACAGCCTGACTGCTGAGCGTTAAGGAACCGTGACAAGCGCTGGCTGCAGGGATATTTTACCTCACACAGCAATCTTTTTCTTGTGGATATCACAATAACTTACAGTGTTTTAAATAGCCCTGGCATATCCCAAAATAAGATAATGCATTATAGATGGAATGAATCTCCTATTAGAAATCATTTGGCAGAACAGTATCCAATTGCAGGCAAAGTTTCTCCTGCTGCAGCCCTCAGATCAGGCCAGCTTGGACTATTGTTCCACTAGAGCAACAGATGGAAAGAAAGCCTGAAGGAACAGATTTCCATGAGTACATGAAACCTTCTTTTGTTGAGAGATTTTTTTGAAGGGCTCAGCACCCAGAGGTACCTGTTCTTCCTAAAAGAAGCCAAGCCATATTTTTAATCTGTCCTTAAGCTTTCTAATTAGATCCCTTTTCAATATAATTTGAAGATAGATGACAAGACCATAGATGGCCAACTTTTGTTTAGCTCACTAGCAATAATCACAATACAGAAACATTTTCTAAAAGGTTTTCAACTAAATAACTAATAAAGCCCAAAGGAACTCATATGCCTGGTAAGGAAACAAGGATTACAGAGCAGATTGCAAGGAAGTTAACATAAAGGAATTTCTTCTGTCATTTTCGTTTGATTTTTCTAGGCTAAACCAGAATGTGAGACTTGCTGAAACAAGTTAAGGACAACAAAAGGCAAGTTGCAAAATATAATCATAACTAAATTAAACCACAGCAAGGACACTGGCCCAAAACAGGACAGGCATAATAAAGCTGCCAATAATCATGTGAAAAAGCCAAAAATACTTGCTAATGTTTTGAGTTTCACCTGCAAAAAAGCAGAATAGTACTTTCAGGTTTCTGACAACAGTGAAATAGTTCTTACCCTAATGACGCTGCACGTTTTCAAATATCCAATACCAGATAACACAGCAACATGTTTTGGAAAAATATGGCCAGGCATCTTTCTGCACCCTGTATGTAACAATTCAACATATTTTAGAACTTCAGGGGGGTTACAGAGGGCTAAAAATAAAGCTATTTTAGAAATCAGTAAAGTTAGAAAAGTACAACACAAAGAAGCACGGGCTGATGAGCACTGCCTTGATATTTGTCAAAGTTAAAGAAAGACAGATAATCAGATATAACCAGTAAGTAATGAAAAGAGCATTCATTATTAAAGTCTTGACAGAATCATGCTGCTATTTTCTTTTTATGAGCCCACAGGCTTGGTTAGTAATGCTATCTTATCCAAGAACTGACATAGCAGTCCTGAGCTCCTATCCTCCAGCTCCTACGGAGCATTTCAGGTATCTGCTTCTCCATAGAGTCTAAGCAGTCTCTGCATTAACGTAGGCATTAAGATGCCTCAAACAAGGAGGGACAAAACCAGAACATTCTCTTTTTGTTTTTTTCTCCATAAGATGAGGAGGAGAGATTATTATGTCTTGCTATTGCGTCTATGAATTAGTAAAAGAGCTACAAGGCAAGCATGATGATGGCAGAGTCAGGGCATGGTGTATACCAGCTCTTACTATGCCCCTAATTCTCTTTCTCTATTTGTATGTTAAGTAGGACTTGATTTCTAATTGATAAAAGGAGAGGAACATTTATTTCGTTGCTCTGCTACCATCTTCTAGAGCACTTTCTATTTTCCCTGTGCCTAGTCCTTGCAATTTCTGCCTAATATCATCCTATTTCCCTTTTTCAACCCTCTCCAATCCATTTCCACAGATTTTTGGCCAGTATCAGCACCTTCTTGCTCCACCTTCAGGATCAGCAGTATCACCTTATTCTCCGGACTGACAATTAGGCCTCCTCATCATCTTCAGGTTTCTTTTCCTCCCCATCCACATCATGTACTTCTTCTCCTCCAGACCTCCATTCTGGACTCTTGTTTTCATCCTGTACCTCTAAAGATTACCATTGTTGGTCAAATCATGGTTTTGAAAAAGACCACAAGCTGTAACGGAAGGAGAAACAGGAAGCTGCAATATGAAAGTGGGAAAACATAGGAAGAGTAGAAGGGATGTTAAGGAAAACAAAGGATGAAATTAAGCAGAGACAGGTAGGTAAATTTGCAAGGAAGAAAAAGGAAAGAGGTTGAAGCTAATCACAATTGATAACCAGCTGTAACTGCTGACCAACATAAACAAACAGGGCTGTTTACCTGGCAGTTTTCAATAAAAGGTAAAAACTCATGTTGAATCTTAAACGTAAAATCTTTCTGGAGAAAGGAAGCTTTTTTGGAGAAAAAACAGGACAAACAGTTTCAGCTTAATAAGCTCTACTAGATGTTATTCCTTGATCTATTTTATTTAAGGTCACTATCCAAGATAATGGAGTTACTTTTGAGAATAGGTCCTTGCTTTACGTTTTGACTCTGTAAAATTACATTATAAGAAAAAAAATCCATTCCCTTACGCTAATTAATAATCATTACAGGTCTGTAGCTCCAAAGACAGTTAATTCTTGGGAAAATGCTATGTTGTATGCCTGTAAAGTGAGGCCTACATGCAGTATAACTCAGCAATAAAACTTGTGACAAGAATATAAATATGACAACTGCAATGAAATCAACCTGCCGACTTTGTCCGTTTATGAGACATCCTTTACAAAATTTCCTAAGCAGTTTCACAACCAAAGTCAACCAAGTGGAAACAAACAAGGAGTGAAGAAACCTAGCTAGTAAGCATGTTATCTGCCACATGCCCAACAGACTCAGAAGCAAATACAAAAAAAGAAGGCATCACAAATAGAGAATTGTTGGTAAAGTATCCAATGTTGTGATAAGAATTCTTACAACTATCAAGTAAAGAGCAAACGTTCATGGAGAAGCGACTGGTTTCTTCAACACTGAAATGGTGAAAAAAGCCAAATACACACATGAACACATCACTGTGGCTCCCTGTTAGATGTGTTTGAACAATTTCTGAAAAAGTACTGGACACATAAGTAGTTAATAGTCAATTTCTCATTTCCAGAAGTGTTTGACACTCAAACGTCTTAACCATAGAACCTAAACAGAACTATAAATCACAGGGTCATCGAATGAGTTGGGTTAGAAGGGACCTTTGAAAATCATCCAGTCCCGATCAGGTTGCTCAGAACCTGTCCAGCCTGACCTGGAACACTTCCAATGATGGGGCATCCATAATTTCTCAGGGCAATCGGTTCCAGTGTCTCACTACCCTTATCATAAATAATTTTTTCCTTATGTCCAATTTAAACTTACCCTCTTCCAGTTTGAAACCCTTGTCTTGTCGCTACAGGCTTTGGTAAAGCCAAATCAGCAGGACTTGTAACCGCTTCGTGCCTCCTCCCAGGGACAGGCAGCCTCACTGTTGCACATCTACTTTGCAAAGGTTTCATTTTGTGTTATCTAATCTTCACCTCCTCACAGAAAGAATACCAGTGCATCCAGCAGCACCTCCTGCCACCTATGTCTGACAGCCTCTCAGCTCAGAGCTGTGCTGTTGCCTATGCTGCTGCCTCACGTCAACTCCCTCCTCATTGCAACCAAAAGCAGAACAGGTCCAAGAACACTGACTGCAGGCACAAGGCTAGTTTTTATCTGCCTGTGAACAGAAAAGCCTCAAATAGATAACGTATCAAGAGAAAATGTTTGCATCCAGCCACTCTAGTCCCAGAGGCTCTGTGTAAAATGGTTTGAAAGGTGCCCTTCTTTTTTTGCCCGGTACCTGCACAATCCCACCCCAACCTACGGAAAACCTCTAGCAAACTACAAGAGATGTTCCAGTCTAAAATTTTGCATGACATACCTTGTCATACCACATCTAAAGAGCTTATGAAAAGCCAGAGGAGGGCTGGTTACCAAGGCAGTGAGCAGATTCCAGCAGCAGCCAAGCAGGATTTGCACTCAGACTGCTTTAAAAGCGCAGGGTCTCGACTCCTCCAAGATACGGCCCAAAGATTGGTTTGAGTCTGGTTCCCCACTGTCTTCCCTCCCCACATTTGCTGTTCACAGATGTCACTTTTTTCTCTTGGATTTGCCACGGGTAAAACACACCTCTCACCACAACACAGAGATGGCTCCACAGGAAATAAAATAGGGAAGGACACAGTGAGACATTGTCAGAGCTAAATGATAACGTTGTTGCAGACACAGCCCCATGTTCTGTGCTAATCACAAGATCAAAACCTCTTCCACAAAAAGAAAACACAGCTTTCCTGCCTAGAGGTTTCCTGTGTTGTTTTTCTCTGTAACAGGTAAGATAAAATTGCTCTGAGTGAAATATTCCCCAGGCCACGGATATGCATATTGCACAAAGCAAATCCACTTCTGATGTTGCAGGTGTTGCTGGAGGTCATGAATGTAGGGGAAATCACAACAGGAAGCACCGGAGACACAAAACTCCCTTCTAAACAAGGTACTGAGGCTCTGCGGTGGCAGCTGCAAAGGGTTTCCTTCTGCTGCAAGCAGAAAAATAGCTGACAGAGTTCTCCATTTTTTTAATTGGATTCCTACTTATGTTTTTATCACTAACTCGTCTGACTTCTCAGCACAGAAGCTTTAGCAACGTGAGTAATTTCAGGGGATGAGCACTAAGCTCAGCACACACAACAGCTGACTGTCACGCTGAAGGGATGGGTTCAGCTGGGGAAGCAGCGTGAGCCCTTTGTGGAGCACGGCCAGGTCAGACACTGAATTGCAGGAACTTGATAATTGCAAGCAAACCATGAACACACAACTAAAAGAAGAAGAAATAAGTAGTCTTACAAGTGTTCTGGCTCATGCATGAGGTGCAGCTCAGCACTGGCGTTATTTAACAGCCAAGACAATATTCTAAAATGATAATCAAAATAATTCCCATCCTATCAGCAAAAACAGTTCTCCGAGCTCAGCTCACCCACGGTGACACTTGCTATTCCCACAGTGCTTTTCAGAGATGGCAGATAGATGATCTCAGCGAAGCCTCCAACCAGCATTTCATATCCCCAGAGAATTATGACTCAATGCAAGTGACACAAGCCTGCAGATCCACCCAACTGATTCATTGCAGACCTTGCTCCTACTTAGCTACCTGATGATGTGCTACTGGCAGCCATTCCCCTTGGGGCTGGCTGGATTAGAAGCACTGAAGATTCATGTGCTGCAAGGGACGCAGCAAGGAAAATGGATCAGGGAACACAGACTGTAGTTAGAAATGCTGGTAGACATCTCAGGCTCTCAAATCCCAGACAACATGAGACCTTGGGCCTCTGCAGAGACAAAAAGCAGCAGGCGTACAGTGCTCTATTAGGCCAAGAAGAGCTCTTTTCAGGATTAGCTGCTGTTGACTCACAGTGTAAGCTTGGGCAAGTAAATTGATCCTGTGGGCCAGTCCGCCAACTCACAAATCCTAAATGGATTTAAAGTATATTCAAGTTACACCATTTTACATCAGTGGAGAATCTGGTGAAATTAAGCCACCCAATAAATTGGAGAGATGTGAGAAATTAACTGAGGTTTGATAAGCGGGGATCTTCTGTTACACAAAATACACAGAGGGAGCAGAAATTACATCACTGATCTGTGTCAGTGGGACTAGTGGAAAAGTGATGAAATCATGCTGATGACAGCAGGAGAGTAGCAATTACAAATAACTGCACAGTGTTTTAAGCTTCTACTCTCTGGTGATACAGTGGTTGTGGGAATGCTGAAGGAAAGAACAATTTCATTCTTTCTTTCATTTCAGCATAGGAAGGACATGGATCCATTACGAGTCCAGAGGAGGGCCTTAAAAATGATCAGAGGACTGAAGCACCTCCCACAGAAGGACAGGCTGAGAGAGCTGGCATTGTTCAGCCTGGAGAAAAGAAGGCTCCGGGGAGAACTTATAGCAGCCTTGTAGTACTTAAAGGGGGCCTACAGGGAAGACAGGGAGGGGCTCTTTATCAGAGAGTACAGGGACAGGATGAGGGAGAACAGTTTTAAGCCGAAAGAAAGCAGATTTAGATTAGATATAAGGAAGAAACTTTTTACTGTGTGGGTGATGAGGCACTGGAACACGTTGCCCAGAGAAGCTACAGATGTGCCATCCCTGGAGGTGTGCAGGGCCAGGTTGGATGAGGCTTTGAGCAACCTGATCTAGTGGAAGGTGTTCCCCCTCATGGCAGGGTGCTTGGAAGTCGATGATCTAACGATCTAACGGTCCCTTTCAACCCAAACCATTCTATGATTCTATGATTTTGATAGACAACACAGGCCCAGGATATTTCAGGATTGGATCCATAAGGAGAAATGCTACATCAGACCATTCACACGCCACATGACTAAGACAGGGTAACAACACTACAGAATCAGTGTGTTTGTAAACATATAGTACATCAATCACAGCCAAAACATCAGGTGCTGATTGATGAGGCTGCCTTGTGCCCCTCACTGAGCTCCTCTGTGCTGTCCAACCAGCTCCTATCTTGTGCTCCTGGCCTTGCTCCTGTCTCTGCTCATCTTCCTTTGCACTCTCAAGGGAGGACACTGGTACCTGCCCGTGGTCTCTCCAAGGATGGGACAGGTTTTGAGGCTGTCCATCTTCTCACAACTGGCAGAATTCCACAGCAGAAGCATCAGGAGCACAGGAGGCAGCACACACACATGTATGCTACTGAAAAATATGCATGGTGCAGGACTGTATCCATACTATACAACACTTGAACCTGGTCTTCCCTTGCTCTTTGTGGTGTCCTGGAACTATTATTTATTCTGCATCAGTTTTTCAGTTCAAAGTGCTCAAAATAATGTGAGGGTTGTGCTAGAGCTCTGCAAAGTCATAGCGTGAAACAAAGGGTGATTATGACAGAACAAAGCCATGTGGTGGTGTTTAAAGGAATAAAGTTTGATGAGATACTGTCAGAGGATTGTGTATGGAGACAAACTTGATGCAGTCTTCTCTATGTTGCCTTTTGGAAGTGTTCTCTGCTAAGGGTTCTTGGTACCAGTCCCTCCCAGAAAGAACAGATAAGCAGAGAGCAGAAAGGAGACTGTCCTTAGCCATATTGTATCACAGTATCACAAGGTTGGAAAAGACCTCTGAGATCGAGTCCAACCTATAACCCAACACTAACACCAACCCATCATCTAAACCATGGCACTTGGTGCCTCATCCAGTCTCCCCTTAAACACCTCCAGGGTCGGCAACTCCACCACCTCCCTGGGCAGAGCATTCCAATATCCATTTGTCTATAGTGTTTCAGGATATCTTCGCATCCTTCATAATATCAATCATTAGGATCCATCTTGTAGTGCACAACAGCAACACGATGGTTCCCATCCTGCGAGCAATGATGCTGTGTTGCCAACATCTCGCAAACGACTGGCAGACCAAGCAAGCTCCTCCACAAGAATAAGGGATACAGCAGACTGAATTACATCTCCCACCACCTCCCAAGAGCAACTAAAACAATGCTTACTGCCAACAGACTTAATGTTTGGATAGCCCCTACACACCTCACAACCCTTCAGAATTCACTCTCTCTGCACCTCTACATGGCAGGGCATGCCAGCACACTTTTACAGATCAGGAATGAAACATGGTCCTAAAAAGAAGTGAGCTGTCTGCAGCCTAAACAGCAGGGGTGTCAAACTCACAGTCCACAGGCCGAATCCAGCCCTCCACCTTGTTTTATCCATCCCAGCACCTTGTTTCTACCCAGTGGCAGTGCCAAGCTCCTTGTCCCTGCACTCCTGCCAGCGCTGGTCATGCGTGCAGCGAGTGACGGGCCTTACGCTGCAGGAGTAGGAGAATGGTGGGAGCCATGAGTTTGACACCCCTGCTATACTGAAACCCTGAGACCTTGGCCAGCAGCTCTGGACCACGTTTCTCCTTCCTACTTGAGCATCTTGCATTGAGCAGCACTGCTCTTGCCTCTTGGCAGCACCACTGAACAAATAAAAACAGCTCCAGTGAGGTCAGGGTTTACTGTAACAACCCCTGAGGGATGAGGTGAGGGTTAGCCCTCAGGAGCCTCTTAAAGAATGCATTTGCTTTTTTCCATAATACAGGAACAGTTGGGGCATGGCTCCGTCACTCACAGCCAAGATGAGAAAGATGGATGACTTGGGAAAAAGTTTCCAAGACAAGACTGCCACACGCAGCAAGAGCCTATGCTGGCAGATAACCCACACACAGATGAAAAATGAGCCGTCTTTAGCAAATGGGTTTAGATAATGTTGTAAGGTGCTTTTGAGGGTATGACACTGTGTTTTGTGTTTAATGATGCCTTCAAGAACGCCTCGGATGCTATTACAGACAAAAAAAGCAATAAAGCAAGTCAGAGCGAAGCTTGGAAATATTCCATCCAAACCACTCTTAACAGTTTGTGCATTGTGCCAAAAACATAGCAGTCATTACAGAAAATCATGGTTCATAGAGGAGACCTCAGAAAATAGCTTATACCAGCAAAATCCCAAGTCAAGACCTTTTCCCAGCCAACTGACACACCATGGCTCAGTTCCACACAGGTGAACTCTGTTATAGTTCAGAACAGGCTGTCTGCACTCATCCTGTCCTGGGCTAGTTCCTGAGCTATGTCCACTCTCAGCAACAGAGTTCCATTCAATAGAAGCCACAGCAGGCAGCTACACACTTGCTAAAAAATGCCCTTGGTGTTATACACTGACAGAGCATCCTTACATACCAGACATATACTCAGTACCACGTGCACCAAGAAAAGCCTCATTACAGGGCCTCAACGGCTCCAAATCCGACTCCTGTATGTGCATCTTCCTCAGGCTCTCCTTTTGACAACGAAAAGCCAACATCTATAGCAGCAACTAAACTGTAAGGGCTTGGGCTGAGACAGCGGCACACAATATCTGTCTTGTGAGTTTTTAACATGCTTCCTGGCACGAATTCAGCCCAGGCTAATTACTGGTTTCCCAAATGATGTCTGGACACAGTTTAGGGATCAGTACAAACTCAGGGCCCTTCCTGTTTTGGATGTGTCCAGATTGCTCTGGGAAGCAAAGGGATTCAGCTGCTGGACAGGAGCTACTTCATCTTACTTGGCACAGAGCAAGATTACAGTACGGGCCTGCTTTCTTTTACTAGTTTAGTCACAGTCAAACCACCTGCCACATCTGTGTATTTCCCTGTGATGGTAAATCTTACTCCTCCGTATGATCTGGACTTGACTAGGCATCTCAGGCAATACAGAAGGAAAGCTTTTGAGTCTTTTATTTATGAAGGCAATAGAAAGCATTTCTTTCACTTCAATGACAATTGTCATTACTAACAATCTGAATGCCACATTTTTCTGTGCAAAGGGAAACTTTTCCCCAGGCAGACCTATAAAATCAGTTTTATTTTTTTGCCAAAGGGGCAATGGAGAGACCTAACTTTTAAGTACTGTGATGTGACCCGAGAAATTGAAATGCAGAATGAAAAGCTGCTGAGTCCCAGACGTGTTTCTGTCCTTAAGGACATTCCTCTGTTCACTGCCACTTCAGATGATTCCAGATCTGGCCAACTGCTGCAAGGGACAGTAGCAGCAGATGTGATCCCCAAGTGTATTAATTAGTACCAGCCCATAGTTAAAATGGATAATTCATGCATTCTTGGCAAAGTTCTACAGATCACTTCCGAAAACAGTTTTCCAAAAATCAGTTCTTTGATCCTTTGAAAGTAAGAAACTTCTGCAGCAGATCCATGGGGAAAAGGGAACAATGGTTTTATTAAGTCTGCTGAATTAGGAACTTGACAGCATCAGATGAAAGGCAAAGCAAGCCTCCCATCTCAATTTAAACCGAGCACACATTCACCCCACAGACAGCTTCTTCTAGAGCAAACAATTTTGTTATACTCGGTGATCAGAAAAGCAACAGGGCAGCTCTGAATCCATTCCTCATTAGCAGTCTGTCTCATGTACAAGCAGCTCCCTGCATCTGCCGATTAAAGATTTCCCTTGCCTTGGTGAAAGGAGCAGGCTAATCGATGAGGTAATGCTTTTTTATTCTAATTAAGGATTTGAGTCATCCTATTATTGAGAAGTCCATGAAACAAAACGTGTCTAAATCTGCCCAATTACATCATGTTCCATCCTCTTCCAAAGCAGAAGTAAAAAAAAAAATACACTTGATTCTGAGGAGTTGTAAATTTATCCTACACTCCTTCTAACGGATCTCCTGCCTCCTACAAACCTATCTCAGTTAAGTAGGGACCTGCTTAATACGCCTGCAGAATGGCTCAGGGCAGCTTCCGCACGCCTTCATGGCTGTTTAGTTCTGCACTGCTACAAATGAC
This sequence comes from Dromococcyx pavoninus, assembly GCA_033558185.1. Classification (NCBI taxonomy): domain Eukaryota; kingdom Metazoa; phylum Chordata; class Aves; order Cuculiformes; family Neomorphidae; genus Dromococcyx; species Dromococcyx pavoninus. The sequence goes on from JAUMJL010000250.1 coordinate 535,260, forward strand.
TGCACACTGCTGTTAAACAGGATGGGAAAAGCAAAAGCTGAGAGTTCACTCAGAGGACTATGGGAATTATCTGAAAGCTGGTGCCAGCTAGTGGCATTGGTATTTCATTCCAGTTCCCTGACATTACTTGGCTCTACAGTTCTTCTACATACAGAAAAGTGTGTGGTAAGTTTTACTACTTTAATACAGTGTAAACAATGAACCAGGTCCATTAAAAAAAATGTGACATCTTTTCTTAAAAGCAGACATATCCACGTCAGCAAGCTGGTCAAATTCCCCCTACATTCCCAGTTGAATTACATGTTCTTCACTTAACTGCCTGATGCTGCAATGAAACACTGCACTAAGTTGTTAAATCCTTGCTCCATTTTACCCCAGGTGTAGTTACATTTGTGTTCTGCTTGAGAACACTGCCGGATGGCATGCACAGCTGTAACGCTACACAGGCTACAGAGTTATTTGCAGTCCTTTGGGTTTAGGATGATGGTATAAACACAAATTTACTATTTATAAAACCTATTAAAGTATATTCAGTATTCCAATCAAAAAGAAAATGAAGCACATTAAAATAATTACTTGAACTCCTTCCCAAAGGATCCTCATTTTGCAGCTGTACTGTATGTACTGGAATCACTCAAGCCAGCCGTAACAGAAACTCACCACTGTTTAACCAAGGAAATTGCTTCAATATGCAACATAAAGCCCGGGGAAATAACGACTGCATAATCTCATGGAACCAAAAATCCAACACCAGACCAGGAAATATAAATGCAGATAAGGACTATGTTGGCATGGGGGAGGACTCTCACAAGTTTTCCTTAGGTCAGGGAAGTGACTATTTCCAGAACAAAAGAAAACACAGAGCAACCAACTTTAGATCTGTAAGTTAGGCACCCACTCCTCTCCAAACCTCCGTGACAGTCTGAGTGTCCTAGCTCTGATACAGCCCAAGGTACACTTCTTTCAGATTGTCACACGTGGACGTAGCAGGAGGAATGCTTATGGAAGTAACATATGCCAAGTACAAGCCCAGGAGAACAGAAACCACTCAGTTTTCCTGAGTACACTTATATTAATTAGCACTACCACAGAACAGCAATGAGAGATGGCTGAGTCCATCACACATCCAACTTGACTTGCCTGCTTAGAAAGTACAGCTAGAAAAGGTTCTCAGTTCCACCACCTGGAGCCACACAGGCCTAGGTAGGATTCTCCCAAGGAAAACATATTCCAAGAGAATATGTTTCTTCTACTCATAAGACACAAGACAGAATCAATATGAATGATTCTGTGAGATTCAAAAACTAAACATGGTTTCATTTTCCACGGTTTTCTTTCAATCAACCTCAACTTTCTATCTGTAGGTGAAGAGCAAGATTTGCAGTAAAAGAATATGGAAAGCTGTGCTCAGGAGATGGGACTGGAGGCAGAAGAGCAAGGAAAGCCCACTGCATGGGAAAACAACACTGACAAAGCACCTATAAACAGAAAAAAAGTTCAGAACAGACAAACTGGGGAGACTGAATTTCTACAAAAAGAACATCGATGCCATCTTGCTTTACTCTTTAGTCACTCAGTTAAAACACTTCCAAGGAGAGGCTATAATGTTGCCCCTAAAAATGGTTTATAGCAGACAAATTATGAAAAGTAAGTGGGGCTTGTCCTTTAACTGGGTGGGAAATGCAAACTTTTTTCTGCCTTCTCTTCTTTTTACTCTCTTTGATGAGGAAGCACACTGTACCAGGCTAAGTCCTCGGTTTTCATAAAATATTTCAACTGTCAGAAATGTTTCAGTAGAAGACCAATGGGGTTGTTTACTGGGATTTTGCAAGTCGTCAGTCTGACAGCAGCTGGAGTGGAACTGCGACAAATACTTGTGTCACTTGGCAAAGTGACGGTCAAGCATGCCTTGCAACCTAAGCTTGTGATTCAACAACTGACAGAAAATAAAGATCTGTCTGTTTAAAGCTTCACAGCTGTGAGCATGGATACAAATGCTGCCAGGAAAACAAGGCTCGCTCTTTCTTTTCTTTTTCATTGTTTTAACAATCTGAATTTCATTAAAGAAAAAACATATATCTTCTCTGTTCTTTGATGTTTTGTCACCTTTACTCTCTCTCAGCTGATCAGGACAGACAGACAGTGTCTGCTGTGTATGAATCCTACTGGATTCAGAGGGGAAGTTATGCACGTACCTGGCTAATCCAAAAGGCAGTTGTGAATTTATGAGCGCTTGAGGAGTAGAAGGATGCCTGCAGAGTGGCATCCTGAGAGGCAGCAGGAGTACAACCCTGCCAACCAAGGACCAGAAGGTACAGCAGCTGAACACACATTTTGACAAGTTTGCTCCAGACCGTCTGTCCAGCAAACAGCAGCTGTGCCATGACACAGCTCCAGCCTGCAGAAATTCCCTTTCTTGGAGGTAAAAACCCATTGGCAAGCACACTGCCCTTACCTATTACAACTCTGGGCACGCCATCAATAAAACCACTTGCAAAGATGCTAAATGCAGGACTCCTCTTAAGCCAATTTCTGTCTCTTTGTCCGCCGTTCTCAGCACAATCCAAGGCTGCAACTCATTTCTTCCCCAAAGATAAAAAGGCTGAGAGGATCCTAGGCTATTCTGCCACAACAGGGAAAAAAAGGAAAGGAAAGGCAGCACTGAGATGAACAGCTCAAGAGTCAAACTCTAGCCTGGCTGCGATTCGGGGGCTGGAGACATGAAGGTGCAGGACAAAAGCCAGAAACGGTGGCTGATTTGTGCATCAACCTACCTCCTCTTGCAGCCTGTCTGGCTCTGCAGGGCTCTAGCAAGCCCAGGGCTCGCTGTCTGGCTGCTCCTTCCCTATCAATCTGTTGCTCAAATGCATCGTCCATTTCATCTGCAGCCAGAAAAAGCCTTGGGGATCCTTCATAATCTCCTTACCAACTGAACTCAGCAATGGCAAACCTCTGGCACCAGCAATGATTGTATTTGACCCCAGTACTAACTACTTACAAGGCTCTTAAAATCTTCTGGCACAAGGCCCCTGAAAGGTCATCCCTCACCCGCCTCATCCCTTCCTAACTATTGTCAGGAGTTAGCTGCATCTGTTTTTAAACACAAGAGATACAAAGCTTCCACACACCCATGTGCCCTTAGTCCTTTGTGAAGGCACAAATTTGGATGAGGAGAAGCCACAGGGGAAATCCACTGAAACAATAGCAAACGTAGAGATGGAGACACAAACTCTCTAGGACTCACGAGGAGACAGAACAACTTTTGCTGGGGAATACTGAGCTCTGGGCTCTATGCAGTTTGCTAGGAAAAACCCAGGGCTGAGGGAGGATATGCAGTCACTGAAAGATTTAGGGAGGTAAAGGAGGAAGGACGGAAGGGAGGGAACCTTTTGTGAAGGAGAGCCTCCTGCAAAGGCTGTGGAAAGCTGACAGAGGCAGGAAAGAAAAGCACAGGAAAAGGTGGGTTCTCCCAGGCTGGTGAGTGAATATTAACTCTGAAGTTAATTTCAGCTGAAGAAATGCAAGCACAGGGCTTCTGTACACTTTAATCTGTGAAGCAGTCATGCTCCTTTTACAAAATTATTGCTGCTTTGTTCAGCGTAGCTCGTTCTGAGTCATTTTAATCAGTTGCTGTCTCAAGTTTATTCAAGCAAACTGAATACAAGTATTAAATTCAGTTGTTTTAACTATGAAGTGAGAAGAAAGAGATGGTAAAGCTCCCGGTTTCAAACTACAAACAATAAAACTGCATAATTCATCCAAAGAGGGAAAAGATAAAACCCAATTCAGTTACTGTGATGTGTTTTCTAAACTGTTATAAAATTCAGAGCTAGAAATACCTAACTTGATCCTGCTTGGATCAGGTAAAAAAATTCACAACTGGTTGCCTGAATTCCCTACAGAATGCAACACCTTAAGGAGCCCTCAGGGCAGACTAGGAGCAAGCACAGCAGCAGGCAGAAAGCCAGACCTTGCAAGAAGAGGAACTCAGGGCCATTGCCTTCTCCTAAACCATCCTAATGTCTGCCCAGGAGGCAGCACAAGCCAGCAGCTATTTCCAGTGGGCATTCTGGATGCAGCAAATGTAATGTGGAGGACAAGGGAATGTGAGGGTACAAATGCAGCCAGATACTGCCCAGTTAGCTTCAGCCAACACACCCTGGCATGGCTGAACTAACTAGCATTGATGCTGCTCAGGATTCCTGCTTCACCCGTCTCTCTTCACAAACATCTGTTCTAAAACAACTGGCAAATTACACCTTTTTCCATTGCAGAATTTTCAGCAATATCATCAAGAATATCCTAGCTGTGGGTGAAGAGCTTCTCCTTCTTGCGGCTGTCTTCCATGCCTTTCTCTTCACAGGATTAGCCTCTTCTGGATCTAGTATTGTTGTTTCTTTAACAGAGTCATAGAATCACAGAATGCTTTGGGTTAGAAGGGACCTTAATAATCATCTATTCTTCCCCTGCCATGGGCAGGGACACCTTTCACTGGATCCAGGGATGGGGCAGTCACAACTTCTCCGGACAACCTGTCCCAGCATTTCATCACCCTCAGTTTAAAGCCATTACCCCTTGTCCTATCACTACATGACCTTGTAAAAATTTCCTCTCCAGCTTTCTTGTAGGCCCCTGTTAGGTACTGGAAGGCTGTTCTATGGTGTCTCTGGAGCATTCTCTTCTCCAGACTGAGCAACCTCAACAACCTTCATTCCTGAAGGCATTCCAGTGGGAGAAACCCCTGCAATTGTGACTAGCCACAAGGTAATATCTTCTAATTTACCAGGAAAATGCTTTAAAAGACAGTAGTGTTAAAAGACCTCTGAAAACCCAGATATATTGTCAAAGCACCACGGTATTCTACTGAGCACTTAATATATTTTTACTAACGTTGAGACAGATAAACTTGGAGGAGAGTGATAAATAGTGCTCTTGTGCTCACTTTAAGAATAACAAGAGAGACAAAGTAAATGTACCTAAAATGGTCCCTACAATGTGGAGTAAAATACATATCTGATTTCCCACTTATAAAGGAATTAAAGTATTTTATCAAAGCAATATTCTAACAAACATGGCTTAAAACTTTAAAAAAATAGTTTGGTTATGAGAGTCCTGTGATTGACAAGCCTTACAAGATTTACAAGACATTTACACTGCCAAGAAAAATGAAATAGCACTAGAAATGTGTCACTGCTACAAAAGTGAGTACACTATATTCCCTCCCTTCTGCACAGCTGATGTCAAATGATCACCTTGCTCAGTACTAGGAGTGCTTGTTCTTACAAGACCTGTATATTCTGTCCAAAGCTGAAAAGATTTCTACAAATGTCCAGGAAAACTTGTAGAGTAACTGGTGACAATGCACTGGAATGACAATACTCAAAACTATCAAGAAGGGAAAAGAGGAGACAGTACACTCCTCGAAAACATATTTCAAATGAATGTCAACAAGGCACCCCCACATAAATAACCTAATTTTGAGCATCTCTTATTCTAAGAAGAACTAGACCTGGGGAAAAAAAAGGAGGTGAGGTATTAAAAGCTGAAAACTTAAATCAGGAATATGTACCATGGTTTTTGAAATGTCTCTGATTTGGACAAGAAAAAAACCGTCTTTCTGTTGTTAAGAATCTCAGACATGGCCCAGGATCACCCTGCTAACAAAGAAAGAAAGCTTTTGGGCATGACAATCACATAGCTGAGAAATACAAAGTCTGTGGACCATCGTTATATCTACAAAAACTAAAGAGCAAAATTGGCCAGTGAGCCGCTCACCAGACATGAAAGAGCTACTCAGACACAGCCTTGAATGCGAGGAAGAGAATCAGTACAACTGGGATGTCTCCTCCAGGCAAAAGAAACCAGACCATTATGAGCTTCTACCTGGATGATCCTCAATAACACAAAGCCAGAAAAAAAGACCCTAGTTTAGCAATTTACCCCTAAGGCCAGTACATTTAACTGGATAGCTGGTGGTTCAGCAGCACAGCAGCACAGCAGCAGTGCTGGGTCAAATCCAAGTCGCAGCCTTCTGGCTCAGGAAGAAAAGTTGTTACCAAATGAAGCGTGCTGACAACATATGGAGGCCTGGGCCACTGGAGCAGTTTCATCCTCATCCAGAAAGAAAAAAAGAAATGAAAGATTATGCCAAACACATGATTCCATTTAGGTCAGAGCTCTGCTGCTCAAAGGACCCTGGCCACCGGTACTGCTTGGAATGAACTGGCTTGTTTCAGACTGTACATCTTTTCAAAGGTTTTTCACAGGGTAAAGGATCATGGATTTTTTCTTTAACTGAATTTACTACACATTAGGGAGCAATTTACTACTAAACATATCTATCTAGTCTGTATCATCTCATTTTTTATTCACTCCCATCCCAAATAAAATACAAGCACATTTGAAGCACTAAAGCTGTAAGGCTTGCAGCATCCCTCTTTAAAGCATGTAAGCACCTAACATTTTAATGGGCATAGCAGATATCCCAAAATGGTCACCCAAAAAATGCCCATGCACTGACAGCTAGGCTCCTGCCTTCGGCCTCTAGACACCTATTACTAGATGGCACAAAGCTGGGGTATGATGTTTATGTGCAATCTGATCTCCAGGGATGTGAATTGAAAATATCTTTCAAGGAAGCAGGGTGAGTTACAGGAGAATAGAGATAATGTAAAATCAGATCCAGGATTTTAATTTCTACTTTCATGTTTCTACCTCAACACTGTACATATGAGATTTATAAAAATAATAATAATAAATACATATGGAGGTTTTTTTATAGATAGGCAACCATTGCTTTCAAGTGAAAAACATCTAATTGCATAATATGTCATGCTGTACCTTTGTATTCATAAAGAACACAGTTCTTACATAATTGAAGTTTTTGTGATTCAGCAAGAATTCTGTTCTCGAAAGGAATGGAAGCAATAAACTAAATGAGGATTAAAAACCAGATCTTTCAATGCATTAAAAGACAAATAATCAAGACTGTCAAACTGTGCACAGCAGAAACGCAAACTTCTTGCTTGCTTTGGCACAGCAAGTTCTTTACGGCTTATTCTTGTTGAAAGTCAGAAAATAGAACATCGCATTTGCTAACCCAGTAGATCATTTTCCTATCCAAAAAAGGACAGCTTCTTTAGTAAACTTACCAACTAAGGGCCATTTTGTGGGAAGTACTGCTTTATCTAACTTCTCATTGTAAATAGTTATTTCACTTTTTTAAACCCTTCCTCAACAAAAGAAAAATTTTGGTGCTCAGTAATTAACCACGTGCTTTGTGAAAATAATAATATTTAAAGTTTTCTGGGGATATGTAGAGGATTAAATACTTCAAGTAAAATGGACGATATCTGGACATCAACAACCACACACGGTTACAACAACAGGAGCAAAGTCTAAATGGCACTTCCAGTATTAGTGACTGTAGTTGACCTGGCTTAGTGTGAGAGACTCCGGCTTAGAGCCTGGAGTGAATGATCCCCTTGGAAATGATCCAAGGTAATTGGGAAACACCAAGAGAAGGCTCTGGCTTGATTCTATTAGTTACCGCCTATTGCTATGAAGAAGCACTATGAAAGCACTGTCTGGGTCCAAGACAAAACATATTGTAGTGGCCAGCGACTGTGGGTGGCTGAGAAAACTTAGCTGAGTCAGGCAGTGCTTACTGGAGATCAAGAACAGCAAAGTCTTTTCTACCTGGGCATCTAAAACCTGAAACACCCTAAAAAAAAAGTAGCCACCACTCATGAACCCAGTCACTGAGAAACTAAATTACCAGGCTTCAGTATTTAGAGATATTTTTGGGAATTAAGCCACAAATTCCATCTTCAAGTGAAGAAAATAATTGTCTGAAAATTACTGGACAGGTAAGCAAACCCATACATTAACATCAGCAAGCACTGATTCAATTATTGTTTCTTAAGCTGTTATTGCTTATGCCTAAGTGGCATTCAGCATGTGACACCTTCAGACGAGCAAGAAGGAAATAAAAACCTATTTGTGAAAATAATGATTGAAATATTGGCTCTTTTGGTCTTCACACTGCTGCAACTTTACCTCCTTTTAGGCACAAGGGAGCTCAGAAGCAGTTCTAGATGCTGTAAACACCAGTGTACTCCAGAGCACCACATCCAGTGGACACTGGTGGTTGTTTTGTGGTGGGGCCCTGCAGTGTCCAGTAAGGTGCCTACTGCAGCTGAGACTGCTGTCAAGGCACTCACAGTGCCCTCTGTCACTTGGATTTCCTCAGGAATGCACTAAAGAGGCACTATGAAGTCTCTTCCCTCTACCAAAGCACCTCCTTCAGGAACTGCAGAGGCCTCTCCCCCTCTGTGAAATTCAGCTGAAGTCATCAACGTTATAAAATGTTGCGATGAGGGAACAGTGACACAGAACAGCCTTATTTGTTTAGAAAAATAAGCTATGAACTAAATAATAAAGACATTACCAGGCATACCTGATTATACCAAGAGGGTCTAAATCTTCTTCCTCTTCCTCCTCCTCTTCCTCTTCTTTCTCCCCTTTTTTGGCAGTTTCCACTGATGTAAGCTGTGAGATTAAGTCAGCTGTCTTCTCCTCTTTGAAAAAATCCAATGCTTCATTTTCTTCGTCTTCTTTCTCCTTGTCATCAGGGATGTTTTTACCTTTGAAGTCAATGGCACTTGTAGATTTTGTTCCTGCAAAATACAATAGCAGATGCAAAACTGAGAACATAGGATATCAACTATGTTTTATTTAATACATTGCATCTGTTCCTGATGCTTCTTTCTGAGGGGAATGAAGAACATCATCAGCTTTCGTGAGTCTTTCAACATTTCTGACTGTCCTTTCTATTCACTACTGTGTCGTTACGTATCTGATCTGTTTACTGATTTAAAGTAGTTAAGTAGAAAAAGACAGAGGAAATTAACTTTATCTGAGACATAGCAGCACATGTCCAATCTGCTTATTTAAGTTCTCTATAGACAACAGAAACTATAGAATTTCCATGTGGTGATTCATCCCATCCAAACAAATTTGTCTGAGGAGTTTCCCTCTGAAGTGACTGCTGCTCTTCAACTGGCCACAGAGGCGGTAAATACTCTGCTTATATGCAGGTAGCTAACTTGCACATAGTTAGTTGAGGTAAAAGTCCACCTTTCATTACTAACTGAATTCATTAGAGCACTGAACAGCATGAAAAAGATTCCACAGCAGTTCTTTAATTTACACTCAGAAATGAAGCCTGAAGTTCTAACTCCATCCAGTATGCAAGATCCAGCCAACTAAGCAAATTCAAGCAAACTGAAACATGCGCTTTGACCAATTCTTTTCACCATACTTCTTGTATGCAAAGCCCAGGAGAAGAAGGAAAGAACTATTCCTTGCTGTGGAGTCGCTGGATGTTTAGGAAAGCAATTTAAAACAATGAGACTCGCTAAAAATAGGCCAGTGAAAAGCATGATGGATAAAATTCATTACTTCATACTTTTGACTATTAAACTAACATGGCATGGCATACACATCTTACCCAGTTTTTCATGCTTGCATTTGGCAGATCACCCAGGGCAGACTTCATGGACTAAATGTGAATGACTACACTGAGCAACTGGTCTTATGCTCCCCTTACAGGCAAGAGAATGTTAGTCAGGGTAGGCACTGTTTGATAGGATGCTGCTTATCTTCTCCCCACAGCCATCTGTGTTTTACTAGGCTGAGTCTCTCTAAACACCCATGGATATACTGGCTGTGTTTCCAGTATCTGAAAGGAAAATGCACACAACTCACTTGAGCATCTGAACTGGATGTACTGAATTCCATCTGGTTTGGAAGGGTGAGACTTTTATTATTCTAAGGCAAACCTTGATGAACAGGTCCCATTACTGGCACCCGATCTGTCCACAGTAAAAAGACAGTCCAGACAAATTCAGCTGTAGACATGTGCATAATGGTTAGGTTAATCAGCATGTATAGGTTAATCAACATGAATTCTGAATTCACTGTGCAAGGGGTCTACTTTCAAGAGAACACTGCCAGGGGAAAAAAAAAAAAATCCCAAACCTTATTAGCAAAAGACCAAATAGTATGACGTTTTGCTCCCCCCTTGACTTTAGGAAGCTGCCACTCTCACAGAACATCTAATCCACCACACTCACCACTTTTGCAAAACTGGCTGTTTACACGTGGTGCCTTGCTAGCACCTTGCAACTTCCCTACCTTAAAACTAATGCTACACTGGGAATCCTGCATAGTACCAGGTTAGAGTACGCCCTGCTCAGCAGCTCTTGGCTGAATAAAGAGCAGACAGTCCATCTGTTTCATTCATTTGATGACTCCCTGCTATGCCCAAGGAACATAAGAACAGAACTATAGGAATCACTGGAAGAGGTAACCAGAGCTGGACATAAGGTTAAGGAAATATATATATTTTTTAAAAAAAAAAAACAGGGAATGGGTTTAACTAATAAAGAATCTGCCTTTTATTCAAATCTTAGCTTTAGGGCCCTCTTCAGTGAGGCCTAGAAATTTTACTAAGAATGAAAATCAGACATAACACGGAACATTTGTTCACTAAGGGAGACCCTGCACTATCCCTTTAGGGTCCCCCGCTTCACTGACAATATATGACTATTTAGCCTTCTAAATTTACATGTTCTGAATCACAGCTTAGGTATATGCCCAAGGGAACTCAGAGATGGTGGGATAGATAACTTAAAAGCAAGCATGTGCTATCAACATTTCTCAATGGGGCATCTGTCCTGTGAGCAGAGAAGAAAACACTAGCAAACATGACTATTCAGCACTGTAAATGCACAAGATGGTATTTTCAGTGACAGTCTTTATTCTGGCATTCTCTAGTTTCTGACTACCCCAGTCAAAAACTTAATAATACTTTTATCAAGCACATTCACGGAGAGGGGACACTCGCATCTTTTCATTACCTAAAAATTCCAGTAACTCAGGACTTGTTGCTAGGTCCTCATCTTTTGAGATGAATTTCATGATATCATTGAACATAGTTCTTCGTTCACAGATGTCAGATTCCCCCACGAAGAGAACTTTTCTAGGCAAGTGTGGAAGAGAAGTCTGTGGATATCGTGCTGCCAGTTTCTGGTAGAGCTCCTCTATCTCACTGTACTTCTTGGACACCTGCAATGAAACATGCTGCCAGGGTAAGTTTCCTTACAGAGGAGACATAAGCAGCAAAGCTGAAGCTTGAGTGTGGTGAAACATTAACCCTGGACACTGAAGTGGAAAAACATGTATTACCAACGAGTAAAAGCCTGTTATCTACACACTGAATTCCCAAGCATTGCTGCTAGTCTTTTAATTCTGTTATTAAAATCTGTTCCCTAATGGAACTGAAGTTCACTACCAGATACCCAGCATTCATTTGTCTGACTGATTAACTAATGAAATACTTGCAAGGTCACTGCTCCAGACATTCTCTGACAGCAAAAACCCTTGTCCACTAAGAATGAGGTATATAATGCCCAGCCTTGAGAGATGGCAGGGAAGTCCAGCCAGATAGGTACCTGATGGAGAAAACAGTTTGAATCTTTTCAACATTGAGCCAGAAGACCCATTTCTCAGCCCTGGTGGAATTCAGTGCCCTCCTGGCTATTAAGACCAGAAGGAAGAAACTGTCATGTTTGCTGCTCTAGAGAGAACACAGAAACTCAAGGGCAAGGACCTCATCTGCTCCCTGACTATTCAGTTTATCCATAAGAAAATAAAATCCAACAACCTGGCCACACCCTACAGGTTCTCATACAGGGAGAAGATGCCAGCAGTGAATGAAGTCAGACAAAACCAGGAAGCCTGAGGAGAAATAAGGCCCAAGAAATTAAAAGGAAAATAAGAACCATGGGAATTTTAGTTAGAAATGGTGTGGCTGCTATGCCACATTAAGTTTTGAATTCAGTATCTTAAAAGATCAACACACAAAAGCCACATAACAAACAAAACACCATCTCTAAGTGATGCTGCAGGTGCAATGGAGAGTGACTGTCATATTCTGTGACTTTGGAATTATATAGACAATATATTCATCATGGCCCTCCATGGCCCCATAATCTATGAATGTGGTTCAATGAATAGAGTTAAATTAAAAAAAAAAATTCAAAAAAACCTAGTGAGAGTGGAGTATGTATGACACAGATCCTCTACCAGGGTCCAGCTCTCATCCTCCTGTAACATGCGTTGGTGAACTCCAGCACGGTGAATCCCGATTAATGCTGCAACATAAAAGCTGGAAAGACTAAAGCACCACATCTTGGGGTGGAAGAAGGCAGAGTTCTTCCAACACAGTGATAAAAGAAAGTCAACCTAAAAAACAGCACAAAAGTAGAAGTGAAAGAAATAATAGATTAATGCAGAATCCATAAACTGTATCTATCCATAAACTAAACAGTATCAGAGCATACTCCCAGGCACTGGAACCTGAGAGTGTCTATTAGAAACCTTTGGAGTTTCTACCGGAACCTGACAATGTCAGCACAGTGTTGACTCTGAGCAGCCAGCTAATTTTCCAGCCCAAGATTTAGCCTGTTAGAGAGACCACCAGTTTGGGTACCAATGCCCACTGCAGACAGTAAGAAAGTTTTGGGCTATGGATGCAGCCAGCTGTCCTCCAGGCCAGATTCCAGGTCCTGACATTAACAGACACACCTCAACCAGTTTACTAAAGAAGACATAGACATAAAGAGCAATAACCACCTTAGCTTTCACACTTTCCCAGCCCTTTGCAGTAATTATCAGCCAAGCCAGCTGATTTGAAAATTATTTGCATTTCACTTTTATCATGTTCACTATGGGGTCAATGTCCTGTCACAAAAGGCAAGCATTTCTATAAAAAATATCTAAAGCACAAAAAACCCCTCAGCCAACAGGGAAATGAAACCCAAGAATTTTAGACTTGTCTCCTGTAAGCAACACAGCTAAGTGTGAGTAACACTGTGCTCTGCATGCAGGATGTGACATGCAATTCAGAAGTCAAGAACTAAGGTGATAGCAATAAAGAGATGTTCCCAGAATAAGGTAATTCTCCCTTTTAAAGATAAGACAAAATGAGAGAGGTAAGCAATTCTTAAATTTCTGAATTGCTCTGCATTTCTAGTTTGCAAGGTCCCAGTAGCAGTCTGAGCAGGGTATGATACTAGAGTCCCTGCCAAAAATACCATGCAAGCACCAATGTAAGGGTGGTGAGGAGTTCAATAGTATTTTTTTCAAAAAAATAAACACTACTACCTTCACCCAGAAAAAAATAATCAAGTCTGATTTGTGAAAAATGTTTATCATCTAATTAATTTCAATAATAAGTAACAAATTAATGTCTGAAAGCATTACAAGACATCAGCCAATCAACAAGACTATGCCAAACCAGCTTTAAAATAAGCAAAAAAGTACACTGAACTGAGACATACGAACTTATTTCTTTCCCCATGTAATTTTCATTCCTCCCCTATCAAGCTGTGTAAATTATTCATAAATCTCAATTTATGTCTAATTACACCATTGAACCTAAAATAAATGCACACCCTCACATCCTATTACTAATTGAGCCTTTGTGAATCTGCGTGGGCTTGAACACCACCACCAATCATAACAGGCGACACAGCATACAAAGTGTGATACCGCTCTATCCAAAGCATACTAATACGCTTCCCAAACGCCTGCAGCAATCCATGCTAACTCATTTCCAACAGTGTGGGGACGCCCTCTGCTGGCAGAACCTACCACACAGGGAAGACGATACACCTTCAGCCCAAACCTTTCTTCACTCACCTAACACCAAAGCGAGCTCCAGCAAAGCCAAGCTGACTGCAGCTTCTCACCTGCTGTCCCTCTGCCTCAAACCCTGGCTGCTGCTGGCTCCTTTTTCTCTTTGCTCATCTTTATCTTGGTTTTGGTGCTGGAAACAACAACACTGGCTGAATCAATCCAACAGCCTCAGACTAATGCATTTAGAATCATAAATACAATCACGGAACAGTTTCAGTTGGAAGTGACTTCTAAACATCATCCAGTCGAACATCCTGCCATTGGTTTAAAGCCTCAGGCAGCCTGGCCTTGAACACCTCCAGGGATGGGGCAACTAGAATTTCTCAGGCAACCTGTTCTAGTGCTTCACCACCCTCATTGTAAAAACTTTCTTCCTCGTGTCCAATCTACATCTATCCTCTCTCAGTTTAAAACCATTATCCCTTGTTTTTTCACTACAGGCCCCAATAAAAAGCCATTCTCCATCTTCCTTATAAGTGCCCCCTTCTATAGTGAAAGCCTGCAATAAGGTCTCCCTGGAGCCTTCTCTTCTCTAGGCTGAACAACCCCAACTCTCTCAGCCTTTCCCCAACCTAGGAGAGGTGTTCCATCCCTCTGATCATTTTTGCGGCCCTCCTCTAAACCTGCTTCAACAGGTCCGTGTCTTTCCTGTGCTGCAGGGTGCAGAGCTGGACACAATACTCCAGCTGGAGACTCACCAGAGCAGAAGGGCAAGATCACATCCCCTGACATGCTGGCCACGCTGCTTTTGATGCCGCCCAGGATACGATCGGCTTTCTGGGCTGCAAGCACACATTTGGCTCTCTTTGTTTCAAAAGCAGCAGCACAGAAGCACTGCAGCAACCTTACACAGACAGCACAGGCCAGATCTCACAGAGTGTATTTTCTCAGGGTGAGTCCCACACATCACCTAGAGCACTCTCACACCTTTACAGTCAGGAAGCACTGCTCTGCCATGACAATTCTGGACCCTTTCAGTTTGACGTCATATGACAATTTTCCAGGGGAAAGGTGTTTCCTGCTTTTCCTGGTTATCACAATCTTTTTGAAAAGAGTCTATGGATCCTATGGCCCAAAATGTCAGGATAAAAAATAAAACTCCACTCCAAAAACCATTTAATTATTCATATTAAGTAAACAAAGTCCTATTTGATTAATAATCAAATAATTTTCTTCTGTTGCCTGCAATTCCTCTAGGTCTTGATCCTGCAGTTATCCTCTTCCCCCCCATGCCTCTAACTGAACTCCTTGAATACTGTGGAACTAAACCCCCACCACCTGTAAGTCAGCCTGAGTGTGCGCACTTCAAGGCATTCTGTCAAGTCACAAAATCAAAGACTATCTCCTTCACTTCAAAAGAGTTAATCATGCAAATACGGCAAAGCATGTGCATATTTGCCAGGTCAAGACCCTATTTGCCTGTAACAATTAACATCCAACACAGAATTGAAAGAGACAGGGATGAGTTTGAATATTTTTTTGCACCAGGAACAAATAAGTAAGTGGAATAAGATCAAATATAGCTAGAAGGCTAAGAAAACCACTGGGAAGTTCAAAGTGAGAGCCTGAAGTTTGCTGCTAATCCCTCAAATCTCATGCATGTGCCTTACCCCTTCTTCAAGAGAACGTCACGCATGAAAGTACACACACCAGAATGCCTGCAGGATACCAGTCTGGGACTCTCAGATGTGCATAGGAGAATTTGATCTCAGTATTAATGCACTTCAATGCCTCCTTTCCCTAGGCTCCTTTTAATGTCCCATTTCTGACCTCAAACTTGTCTTCATGTGCTTTACATTCACTGCAAGGATTTCAGTGAAATGGAGATCTCAGATAAAGCTAACTCAAGCCCTCCAGCCAACGCGCACTAGTGAAGAGCACTCTCAATGTTGTAGTATTACATGAAATACTCATGGCTACTCTGCCTTTCTCTTTACAAAGCCCACCTCTTAACAGCCACAAAATGGAGGTACAGCAGCATTGTCCTTTACACGACCACCAGTTTTAGATTCAGGAATCAAAAGCATCCCCTCTCGCAGAGAGCACAAACCAAGCTTTCACTTCTAAATTCCAATTTAAGTCATTACCAGAATTAATCTTGCTTGGTGACCTCGTGGGTATGCATTATGGCAGATTTTAATTACACGACCACATGCTGTTCTCCCCACCTGTTTTGAAGAGCAAGCACTCTAATATTTCTTTTTTAATCAACATGAATTCTTAATGGCTCCTGAACCTACTGCTATACTGAGCATGGATATTTTTATACTCTCACATCACAGAGGTTATACTGTGAAGGAATTTATCTTCACAACACACCTGTATAGTCAGGAAACAGCAACTCCAACGCAACAATTTTGAGGCCCACAAAAAGAAGGCCAACATATGCAAACAGGCAATGATGAAACACAAATGAAAACACACCCACATACTTACACTCATTCATTCTATGAGAATAAGACAGTTCTATACTAAATTTCTTAATAAAATGTGCTGTGCCTGTCAAACACCAGTAGTTATCTGTTCAGCTTTGAAAAATAATGAACTTGACTAACAAAAGTAACTTGTAAAAAAGCAGTAATTAAACTGGGCACAGATAGAAAATGAAGGCACTGTAGGCTGTGTGGATTTTTAATAAGGTTGGGAAGAGAGAACTTAATTGCTGAAACAGTTAAGGTGTGGCTAGAAGAAATGCATTTAAGAAAAACAAAGCCTTTTCTTCTTTTCACAGAAAATGGCAGATCTACAGGCAATAATTAAATATCACCTTTGCAGCAATACCTCTGATGCAGTGTCAGAGATAAAAACAATTTCACTTTTTCAACAGGGCAAGAGAATTCTGACCTTTGAAAGAAATGCAACTGAGTTTTCCTCCAATTACCAAATATAACCTCAAGGTTATATAACCTGCAACCCATTTGCCTTATTCTACAGATGGAATTCTTTTTAGTTAAAAAATCCTTCTAGTTTCTAAGAATTTAGATCTGAAAGTCACCACAGAAGTGAATTTATTCTTCTGTTAATGGTTCACAAACATTTCAATTAGAAATGCTATGATATTGATTGTGCATAGTTCCATTAAGGCTGGGGAATAGGGAACTATGGATTGTTCAGACCCACAGTAAAGGGTACTAACTTCACAGGCCAGACCTGAAATCTCATTTAATGTTCAACTGTTTTGGGTCATACGTCCTTAAAATATCTCGATCCAGTGTGATCTAAATTGCAACCCAGAGATCACAGTTAGCTTAGAGGAGATTTCTGTTTTGCTCACCATCTTTTTCCACGGGATACAGAGAAGCTATCTGAGCAACAAAAACTGCTCAATCATATAGCTGCCTGCCGTTGCTCACAGCCCAATGCACTGAAAACCACTGTCACTGCTGCCACCTAGGGCACGAGAGAGTGCAGGGCAGCCAACTCGAAGCAGGCAGAACACCTAGACAAGGAAAATCGACTTAGCTCATATGTCAGGAAGAGAAGGAGCGGAAGGAGGAAGAAAAAGAAACACAAAGGGTCTCAAAACCGAGATCTGGCTCCTGAGGTAGCCAAAATTGGTTTCACATGACCACAGCCACTGAAAATCATGCCACATCTATCCATCTTTAACCTACCTATTACTTCAGCACCGTGACACTGGCTCCTTCCACCGAACTCTCAATCTGAGAATTTCAACAACAGCAAAAAAATGTTCCCCCTTACATGTTGCTTCCATACTTTGTATGGCAGAACGGGTACACACTCACTCCCCCTTGTGGCACAAATCTTATGTGTTAGCTCTGCTGCCCATCATAACCTCATTCCTCTCTGCTATTCTCCAGCCACTCAGTTCTTACATTTTACCTGCAAACACTCTGGGGAAGGGTTTCAGTTCTTGTTTGCACTGGTACAACATCCAGTAGAACAGGGCACTACGCAGACACTCAGCACTATGAGCGCAATCCCCCTCAGCTGGCAGCCACGGGGTTGGGATTTGTCTCCAGGTTAAGACAACCGCCTACAAGCAGGAGGTGTCTCAGCTCTCCTTACAGTGAGACAGTTACTACATTTTGGCCAGATGTGACTGAAACTCAACTCACCTAACACAGACAGATAGTGACATCTCGGATGGTGAACTGTATCTGACCTCACTCTGCTCCAGGATGGTGCCAGTCCCGCGTCACATCCGCCAGCCCTATGCAGGCATCTAGGATAACTCAGCATTTCTCAAATGGTACGAGCCGTGTTCATTATGCAAAGTGGATTCCCCCACAGCATACATGCTCAGCTACGTTCTTCTCAACAGTACTGCACTGACTGGGATGGGAGCTTAGAAATCTGCAGCAAATGCAGGTATCTAATCACAGACAGATTTCTGCCTAAAAGCAGGCACCTCATGCCACCCAAGATGCTTTGGGGTAACCAAGGGGCTTGTGTGGGACAAGGAAATATCAAACAAGACTTGTCGGAAGGCTTCTGAAGGCTAAGCAGAAAATCCGAGGGCACCGCAGGTGGTCTAAACAGTGAGCCTTAAGCACTTGTGCTTGGAGGTGAAGCCCTCCACCTCAACTGTCTAAAATGCAGAATGCTTTCCCTTTACAGGCAAAGAAGAGAGGCATTTCCAGAGGATGAGTCACCTCATTCTGCTTCTCCCCACTGACCATAAAAGCAGAGACACTCAGATTAAAATATCTAACATACAGAGTTAAGTTAGGACAGGTGAATCCCTCTGTTCCTTACAGTAATACATACAAGAAAGACTCATCACAATGAATTGATGAAAAGCATCCAGCCTCCCAGCTCACAGTTTTAAATCACTCTCATACACCAAACTATATAATGTACCCGACATAGTAAGCTGAACATAATCTATCTGATGAGGTAAATGTTATCCCAGTCAGACTACACTGGCTTTCTTCTTCATGAAGAATGAAATGTGAGGAGGCCTGACCAGAGAAGAAATCAGAAGGGTTCATTTCACTTGAGAAGAGCAACTAAGTGCTGAAAATCCTCCTAGAGAGAGAGATGTGGGAATGGACAATCTCAGCGAGCAGAGGAGGCACACTAGGAAGTGTGTTTCTCCTCTTAATAGACAGGCTGATTTTATCTACTTTTTCTTAAGTGAAGCAAAATGTTAGATGACAATAGCCCAGTTTAACATCTCGGGTTTAGTCAGGTTCTTTCTTGCACAGAGCTGCATGGAAATATTACATAATACAAGCAGGCATTGCTGTAGAAAAGCAACGATGCCACATCCCTTTCTCTTATCTACCCTAAATAACTAAATAACAATCCCCAAATACCCGTTTTTAGCCAGGACCAGTTTCTCAGCTGAGATTACAGAACAGTCACAAGACACAGAAGTAAGCACTGTAGGAGCAAGAACAAGCAGCCAGGGACAAGGCAGGAGAACAGAACAGATCATACCAACACTGCTACTTTTACCATAATGTTATATATAGCATAAGGAGTGCAATAAACACATGAGATCTGCTCACCATGACTTCTTCATAACACTGCTTTATCTGCAAATCATACTGTGTAAATATCCATTTATCAGTTATCTTCTACAAACCATGAGTTACGCTAGGGCTAATGGTCTACCAGGTACAACGCTTTCACTTCACTCTGATATTACAGGTATCCCCAAAACATCAGAAATGAGCAAATGTTCACAGCATGCAACAGTGTGCATCCCCTTAGAATCTCTTTACAGCTAACAGACAGAGAAACACACTTCTTGGGAGTGGGTCAGCAAACAGCTCAAGCAGATCACATGAAACATACCTCAAATGTACCTTTTTCCATTGACTCAATACAGTTCCAGGTCAGACAGCTCAAGAGAATGTGCACATGTTATAGATAACTTAAAACAGGTGAAATGAATCTCATATGCTACATTTTTTACTTGCTTATAAATCTCCCTTTCTAAAGAATTTAAAAATCATACCAAGGCTAACAGGTCAAGCCTAACCTACTCCTCTTACTGCCCCACATGATCCTCGCCTCTTTCAAGTAAACAATCATATTTTTTTATGTTTATGTACCAAGTCCCAGTGCTGATATATGTATCAGAAAAACTAATTGTGTAGTAGGACTTATAAAAAGCTTAATTGGTTTCTATTTGTTGAACCATAATGCAAAATGCCTTAAAGGCAACAACAAGCAGTCATTGTTGCTTTGAGCTCCTTGAATAAAACGTTCAATTAATGCATGTATAATACTCCTACTGCAGAAATGGAACAGACTGTGTAGTCCTGCCAAGGATCTTGATCCAGAGAAGCTGTGATGACAAGGTATTTGCTACATCAGGACAAAAATAATCAAAGTTGATTAAGAAAGTGATCATTAACACAGCACTGATTAAATATTTACCATAAATTGAACTACATCCTCAGGCTTGTGCTTTGCTGATTTGAAGGCAGCCAGTCGGGTAACAACGAAAATGTGATACTCTACATGGCCAGACATCATCTTCCCACGGATTTCCTGGTATTCTGGCACGGATAAATCCAGCCCTGTGTGCGTATTCTGAATTTGCCTAAGGGAGAAAACACATGCACAGTTCAGGCATTGGCATGAAGACTTTTAATTGACCCTCCCCGAGGATCCAGTTCAAAGCTCAGGAAAGCCAGTGGCTCCCATTTCAAGAGGACACCAGACAGACTCTACCCCAAAACTGTTCCTACTCTGCAACAACACAAATTTGGATGTGGCCTATTTTCTACATTCTGTCCCAAAGTGCCTGCCACTGGCCACTGCAGACAAAATGCCAGAAACATAGCATTTCTGGGAATAGAAGACAGGGATTCATTCAGAACAGGACTTAACTCATAGGAGCTGAAGGAGCTTGGTCTACTCAGCAGGGCAGATGAGAAGATTCCATGATCTCTCATCACAGCTTGTTTCGAAGCAAAGGTCTGTTCACTACAATTCACACTAAGCCTTATCCACCTCCCCTTTGTCTCAGGGCATCTGCAGAAATGGCAGAGACCATAGCTGAAAGAGGCCACAAAACAAAGGATTTTGCTTGAGTGGAGGGACAATGTGAGGTTTGTAAGAGCCAACCAGGGAACAAGATTAAAGCCTGAAAATACGAAGAGAAGTTGCTGGAGCAGACTGCTGGGCCAAACACACAGTTTCCATCTGTGAGGGTCCTTGAGGAAAGCTAGACAAACACCTATGAGGACTGAGCAAGTTAAAGGAGTACACAGTCTCTTTGAGCTGTCTTCTAGTCTCGTCTGACTGACAGTAGACTTGCCAAATAGCAGAAAGCATACATGAGCTAAGGTGTCACAGCTTTCCCACAGAAAATTCCACTGAAAACAAAAAACACCTGTCCTTTCCAAACCAGCTGAAGTAGAGAAAGAATCACAGCATTAGCCTCTGAGAGCTGCCAACTGTCAGAACCACCCAGGACTCCTCTTGGAGTCGCAGGCAACAAGGGCACCGCTGCAGCACTTCACTCAACACATTTTCTTCTCCTGCCTGCTTCAGATCCACTGAACCACAGCACCACCTTCCCCCTGGATTCCCACCCAAGGAATTCTTTTTATGACATTTTTGCAAAAGGAATGGCAGGATTGTATTACAGTGCTCACACATCAAGAGTATGACTGAGCAGCTGCTGTTGGGGCACAAGAGAAAGGTATGTTTAATGAAATAAACAGTCTGCTTAATTAGACTGGAAACCAAAGCTGATCAACAGTCCTTCCCCAAGTCATCCCCATGCTGAGCCATGGCACACTCACTACTGCTGTTGCTGGAACCAAGTACTCTGCCAGAACCAGAAAGAAGTTTATCCTCCAAAGCATCAAATACTCCTGGAACCCAACTCTCTGTGCATCCTTCCTACATGTAAGTGAATGTTTCTTAATGAAATCAGAAGGGACTGTTTAAAAAAAAAAAATTTCATTAAATATTTATTCTGCTTTCTTTCTTTTAACTTTAGCTATATGGAGAATGTCAAGCCCTATTTCCCTAGACTTCCTGTTGATTGCAGAAAGGTCTTGTGGACTTCTTACCTCCTACTTCAGGAAGTTCAGATTACACAGGTGCCTTTCACCTAAGGATATATGAGGTGTATGAACTCAAAATACTCTTTAAAGAGGTTTAAACAATCTAGTTTCAAATACAGTTTCAAAGGACTCCTCTCATCATGTCAAAACTTGACCAGTTCTTTGAAACTTGAGTTTTCCTAGGGAGGCAACCTCTGAATGTCCAATGCAAAACTGAATAAAAAGGTTTTAAAAGAGAGTTCTCTATAACATGGATAGCAACTGAACTGAAAGCGTTGTCATGTCCAAGATACTTCACTAAAAGTGTTGTCAAGCACTGGAACAGGCTTTTTAGGGAAGTAGTTGAGTCACTATCCCTAGAGGTATTTATTTGTAGATTTGGCACTTATGGACATGGTTTAGTGGTGGACTTGGCAGTGTTAGGTTTATAGTTGGACAAAATCATCTTAAAAGTCTTTACCAACCTAAAGGATTCGGTGATCCTGTTTCTGGACAAGGAAGGACAGAAGCCCAGATTTGTAACACATCCTATTTGTAAGCCATGCTTAAAATATTAAGGCTTTAATAACAGCTCTACTGTCACCAAAATTTTATGCTAGGTACAGAAATGCCAGTCTGTTTGCTCCAATTCTCTTCTCATTTTCTGCCAGCCAAGGACTTGTGTTTACACTAACAGACAAAATTTTGTTCTCAGTTACATGTTGGGCTGTAAACATGGAATCAATAGTACTTACATACAAATATATAGGTGCCTGGCTTTCACAAAGCAGTCTCTGTCAAACCTGTTAAGTTACAGTCATTATCCGAAGTGGTGTCTCTTTCAGTGGCAGCCAAAATTCTGAACCAATGGACACCTGCCAGTAAAATCAGCTGGAGCTGGGATTTTTTTAGAACGTCTGCAGCAGAAGAAATGTTCTCCAGATACGTAGTCACTCAGAAGTTGTGACTGCAGCTACAGCAGCAAATTGGTCTGCCAGCTGGTACTCTGAAGTGACTTATTTCTGTTAACACGCCATAGATAGAAGATAAATGACAAATTAACCTGTTTTTCACCTCTGATGGAAAATCACCACCAAACCTTCCTTCCAGAATGGTCTTATTTAGCTTTAAACACCAACCATGTACAGATGTACTGAGGCAACAAATTCACTATAAGAGCTGCTGCATCAGCGTTCTAAAAATGCCATGAAGTTAATAATACCTCACCTATACCCAGGGTTTTCTTTTACAGTTGTTAAAGTTGTTAAAGTTTTTTTTTTTAAAGTTGTTAAAAGTCTCAGCTAAAATGATTGTAATGGAAAGTGATCAGAGGTAGGGGAAAACCGCATTTTTGCGTTTTTGCTTCAGGCCTTATGATTGCTTTCATTATCACCTCTATAGGAAACCCACCACTATTATCTCTTCCATAGACATAGGTTTGTGTGGGGTTTTTTAATATATAAATTATTCTAAATAAACAGAAATCAGCAGGGAGGCTGAGACAGACACAGCATAATATCTGAAGTGCACACTAGTTCTTGTAATGCCTTATTTTCAAAATAAGTAGTCCCCAGTGTTTCAATTCAATACTGTTATATCCCAAGACAGAATATAGTCTTGTTCCATTTTTCAAATCAAAACCCATTATTTTTACACTAGTAGCTTTGAAAAAGAAGCAAAAGGAGAAAACTGGTTGTTTAAATTGGACACACAAGTTTATTGCTTCTGCTCCTTATTTAAATCTAGCTTGTGCATTTCTAAGCTATACTTCTGTCTACAATATAGATGGTTAAGAGGAGATGTGGGCACATTGTTAACTTCCCTAACATGAAACACTTCACCTCAACACAACAAGACCATTCATACCAGTAACACTGTGCTTGCATAATCAGATCACACAGTATTGGCACAGGACAGAGGAAGGGGAAATTATATAAAGGTTAGCTGAAAAGAGCAGTTTCCACAGTTCACAAAAGAGCCACAATTTTTCATTCCTGACTTTTGATTTGTATATAATGTAGAGGCTTTGTATTTTAACTAATCTGCTTTCTGTGCTGAAAGGCTAAGATGGGGTAGAAGAGAAAGCAGCTACTGCAAGCAAGAAAGCAACGTAAGGGATGCAAGAACCGTGACCAAGAAACTTTATTTCAGTGCCTCTGTAGCCAGGAGAGAGGACTCTGCACTTTCTGCCTTGATAAAGCCAGCCCTACTGCAGCACACAGCTCCAATAACCTCTGTCCTTTAAAGGGGTCCAAACAGTGACAACCCAGGTCATAAGGAAAGGAGAAAAAACTTGTATAACTAGTTTATTCATTAAGTGAAGGCAAGATACTAGACATAAATTCGCCAAAAAACATTTTTATTTCTCTGTAAAGTCTAACTACAAGAATACTGATTTTTATGAATTTATATTACCATTGCAACTAGGAATCCTACCCCCAAACCAAAACCAGTATGTATGAAGAGTGAAAAAGGTCACAACTATACAGGTATCTTATCTCACCTCACAGACTAGAAAATATATTCCCTTGCTAAAGTCTCAATCACACACATATATATACATTCAATATTATCAGTGAAAGCATTCCGGTATCAGTGGGACAAGTCGTAAAATCTATTGACTGTAAAATAAATACAGGTGTTCGCATTTCCATTTCTACAGCTAAAACCTAATACAAAGTCAGCCCTACAAAACATGTATGTGATTTTAGTCAGATATGTTTGAAGATTCAAGGCCACTGCTCCAAAAGAAGTTAGGCCCTCATACAGCCAAACATTTAAGGATTAAAATAATGGCTTTGAAGTTCATACAATTGAAATAGTTTCTAATCATGTCCTAGGAGGTAGACTGTGAGAGTCACGACCTTGCAGAATCAGCACTTCTGTTTCTCAATCATATCTGAGAGGGAAATGTTTCCATGTGGTCTCAAGAATCTCATGGAGTAAAACCAAGAGAGAGATAGCTCTGTAATTTCTTTATAAAGATTGCCACAAGCGTTTTCTTCTTCAGGCATTTCTCTCCAGGGATCTTTGCTACATATAGAAAGATACAAGTTTCAAAAACTCAATGAAACTGAAAACAGCACCACTGCACCCACCCAGGGCACAGTTACAAGAGAGTGGGAAACCAGAATAAACTTATTTTGTCTATCTTTGTCCTACCTTCAAGCCAGCCAGGTTTGGCAGCTGGTGGACACGAGGGACAGGGCACAGGGCATGGTGTTGGGGAATGGACAACAGGGGGGCAGCCAAAGGCACTTAGTGCACAAGACCTCGGAGATGCCAGTGTATGCTTCAGGATGAGTTTTCACAGAATCATTGTAGAAGACCTCTAAGTTCACCCAGCCCAACATCACCGTGCCTATTAAACCACATTTTGAAGTGCCATGTCTAGACATTTTTTTGAACACCTCCAGGGAAGGAGACTTCACCACTCCCCCGATTTTTAATTTTATTTCCTTCTGACCCACTCTGAAACACTGACAAGGAAAAGGTGTTTCCAGAGGGTGGGAGCACGATGTGGAAGAGGAACGACCCTGAGTTACCACAGCAGGAAAGGATCAAACGGATTGGCCCGACAACAGTGATCTCTCCCTGCGAAACCTCGAGGAACTGTGTATTTCTTAAGGGTCCTGGGGTCAAATCTAAGCACGGGGAACCACTGCGCATCTCAGCCTCCCCTCAGCTCTGCCACCGCCCTCGGCGTCTCCTCAAGCACCCACCACCCTCCACGCTCCCCTCAGCTCCGCCACCGCCTTCAGCTCCACGATCGTCCCCAGCCCCGCCGCGAGGCGCCTCCCTCCCTTCCCGTCCCGCCATGGCGGGCGGCAGCGCGGGCCGTGCGCCGCGGAGGGAAAGCCGCGGCGGGGGCTCCGCGGCGGCAGCGGCCGGCTCGGCGCAGGGCGGGCGGCGGGGTCGTTGCCCCCCCGCACCCTGTACCTGGTGGTGAGGAGGGCGGCGCGCGCCGGGCCGCGCTGCATGGTGCGGGGAAAACGCCGCCGCTCCGGCTTCAGCGCAGAGGCCGCGCCCGGGTCCCGCCTCCCGCCCCTCGGCCCGCAGCGGCCGCCCCGCAGGGTGTTGGCTCGAGGGCGGCTGGAGTGGAAAACGTCGCCGTGGCAGGAAAACGTTCGGGAAGGGGGGGGGAAAAACTGAACACCGCAGGCCGTAGTCGGCAGGATTCGAACCTGCGCGGGGAGACCCCAATGGATTTCTAGTCCATCGCCTTAACCACTCGGCCACGACTACTTCGATGTGTGGTTGTTTTGACATTGAATCTTCACAAATTCATTCTTCAGCCTCATTCTCTTCTCTTATGGAACTAAAATATTTCCCTGGTGACACTTCCGTGCCCACCTCCTATTGTTTTGGGACAGCGATACCGACAATACCGGCAAATAAAGTCGCTAAGACTTGTTTTGGAGTTCTGATAAAAGCAGTAGTTACTATTATAGAAAGTGAAATATCTTGAATTAAGCTAAAGTAAAGCTAAATTCCATCTAATCCAGAGGAGGTTTAGGTTGGATACTAGGAAGAGGTTCCTCACCCAGAGGGTGGTGGAGCACTGGAACAGCTCCCCAGGGAAGCAGTCACAGCACTAAGCCTGACAATATTCAAGAAGCATTTGGACAATGCCCTCAGACACATGGTGGGAATGTTGGGTTGTCCTATGCAGGACAGGAATTGGACTCAATGATCCTTGTGGGTCCCTCCCAACTCAGGACATTCTGTGATTTCTGTAAGTAACTCTATTTTTTTGAAAGGTAGACAGACACTTCTGATAGCATGTTCTTCTGATAGCATGTTTTCTTGATAGCAGGTTTTTTTCAGTTAGAGCCTTTCCCAGACAATACTTGTCTAAAAATGCAAGATCGGAGAGAGAACTGTCTCTAAAGCTCCAGTTAGCAGAAATCTGGCTGTTGTGAAGCTCATAATAAAAATAAAATTAGTCCTTGGAAAGTGATAGAATACGCGTAGGATTTCTAGGAAAATTTATACATGTGCAAGTCAGTGGGACATATATTCTGTAAACAGCTCTTGTCTCATTACACATGATTGCTGGAAATCATTCCCTCATGCATCCAGCACTGAAATAAAGGATGCTGGTTTCTAAAACTGCAAGATGAGTTTTAGAGAGTTTATTTGCTGGCATTTTCGGTATCAACAGAATCTCCACTAATTCAACCTCAGTCTCTTCTTTTTCCTTTTCAGAACCAAACCATTTCCCTAGTGATACCACTGTTCCCACTTCCTAAGTGGAAATAGCTGGCACACCACTCTGCCTGTCAGAATTTAGCCCCAGCCTTCTGACACCCCCACCCGGAAACACTGACAAGGAAAAGGTGTTTCTACAGAGTGGGAGCACCCACTGTGTTCCCAGCAGTGATGATGTGGAAGGGGAATGACCCTGAGTTGCCACAGCAGGAAAGAATAAAATGGCCAACTTGGCAGGTAAAACACAGACAGTTGTGACCCCAGTTCCCTTTCCCCCCCAGACACCCAAGGAAAGGGAAATGAAAGGAAAAAGACTTACAGGTTGGAAACTAAAGCTAAAACAGCTTTAAATAAATAATACTAATGAAGAAAACACTGTTAATAAGAAAATAATAAAATATATAGAAATATACAAAATTGCACCTGCCCCTTGATGACTACATCACCACAGATGTTGTAAAGCAAACACAGGGAAAAGGTCCCATGCTAACAAGGATCTGGACTCGGGAACTGGATTCAGGAATGCACTGATCTGGGATCAGGGGTGAAAAGACAGGCAAGGTCCTCACTGGACATTGGCCATCAAAGAAGAAAGCGACACTTGTGACCCCTCAGTTTTATACTGAGTATGACATATATGAGTATGACTATTGGTCAGTTTGGGGTCACCTGTCCTGTCCACTCCTCCCTGCAGGTGTAACCTTTTTTGCCTCTTTGATTTACGGCACCCCGTCAGCTCTCAGATGACCTTGGTTACTATAGGAATAAGTATAAGCTAAGGCCTTTGTGCATACCAGTGTCCCGTGCTATCACTTCTACAGAGGAACACTGAAAAATATGCAGTTAACTTTCACAAAATGAAGTTGCATAGACGAGACTTAGCTGAAGTGAGAAAAGCGGTTCTACTTTAGCTCACACCAGAACACTGCCTTAAGATAACAGGCAGGGTGGTGCTCAGGAGGTTTGATTTGATGGAAACCAGCATGGTGGCTGGGTGCTCCTCTGCCCCTGCAACCCTTTGCCCTCTGCAGAGCCGAGAGCAATGGGCCGGCTCAGGGTGCTGCAAAAGGGTTACTCACAGTTCAGTATCACTGCAGAAAACTAAGAAGATGCTGAGTAATGTTAGAGAAGCAATCAAAACCAGACATCAGTGCAGCCACCTCTCCGAATAGGCCCTGCACCCAGGCCATCAGACATAGTGGCTTGAGGGCTCCATACTGTAGCTGATTGTCAACTGGAGATGCACAGGGGAAGGCCTATGGAAGACAGTGCAGCAAATCTGAGAATCAGTGACAGTCATCACTAATAAACTTATGATTTCCTACCAATATTTGTGTAACCCTCAGCTGCTCCTGCCACCCTCATGGGTCTTCCTTGCCACTGTTCGACTGTCCGTAAGTGAAGAAAATAGAAAGAAACTCCCTGAAGTTTCAGGGCTCTTTTCTTTGAGCCTGCTGGCTTTTTTTTCCTGTCTTTTAACTCTCCAGTGCTGGCTGGTTTGGTAGGCTGCTTGGTTTACTTTTATACATCCTTTTTTTTTTTGTTTTCCTTTCCTTTCTGGACCTTCAACAAACTGAATCAACATATTCATGCAGTCAGTATTCAGTAGCCTAAATTATGCATAGCTGCAGCATCTCTGTAACAAAACTGTTAATGAATTTGTATAGAATAACTGTCCGTATACAATACCATAATTTTTTACTGTAGGTATGTGTGATATTGTGTTAGAGCTTCAGTGATTCCTAAATAGATGGGGCAAGGTCAAAGATGGCTGCTCCAAGTGCAAGAAGATGCTCAAAGAAAACGAGGACAGTCTGATTTCAGTCAAAGGCCTCTAGAAAGTGAAGGAGAAAAATGAATGGGAGACAAGTAAATAACCTCAGCAGGAGTCCGAAGGAGCTTCTTTTGTGTGCAACTTGTCTGAGCATTGGGTAATATTTTACTGACAGACCATGTATTATCCTGAAAACCTAAAATAGTAGCCCCACAACACTGGATAATGCAGAAGCCAGGTTTAAAATAAAGAATTTAAGGAGAGATACATATAACCTTTATAGCTAGTATAGCTGTTTCATGAGTCAAGAGGCTGTTTCAGTTTTTACTATCACCATCATCAAAAACCTTTGAGCTGTCATTATTTCATGGAAATAAAAGTAAAAAGTGACGAGTTATTCTCAGAAATCAAATCTTAGCCACATATTCCCACATGTAATACCGTATCCTTATAAATCTCTTGGGTTTTGGGATGACTTTTGGATATTTGAGTTCAGTAATACAGATCTATTGACCCAGGAGCACACGCTACCTAGCAACTTTATGGCCCTCGTCCTGCGCTGACTTCCATAAAGACCTTCTTGTCACACAGAAGTAGTGTAAGTTCCACTATATCCAGTGGGTTATCAAATTGTGTTATGAAACAAGAACTATCTGCCCTCAGAGCAATTGTGTCCAGGACTGGCAGGGTTCTTGGAGCATATGGCTCTTGGAGGTTCAGCAGTGGCTGGTAAATGAGTCATTTCTCCCTACCTTCCAATGAAGTCCCCTTTATGACCAAAAAATGTTCCTACTTTCCTTTCACAGTACTTATCTGCTCTTCTACCTCCTGATTACACAGGCCGGAGCAGCTCATGGAGAGTCACTCGGTTGGAAAAGACCTTGGAGATCATAGAGTCCAGAATACCTGTCCACTGCTAAACCATATCCCTGAGCACTTAATCTATCCATCTTTTAGATACCTCCAGGGATGGTGACTCAACCACCTCCTTGGGCAGCTGTGCCAGTGCCTGATAACCCTTTCAGTGAAGAAATTTTTCCTAATATCTAGTCTGAACCTCCCCTGGTGCAACTTGAGGCCATTTCCTTTCATCTTGTCTTCTCCCTACTTGGGAGAACAGATCAACACCCACCTCACTACAACCTCCTTTCAGGTTGAGTGATAAGGTTTCCCCTCAGCCTCCTTTTCTCCAGGCTAAACAACTCCATTTTCCTCAGACACTCCTCATAGGACTTGTTCTCCAGCCCCTTCACCAGCCTTGTCGCCCTTCTCTGGACATGCTCCAGCCCCTCAATCTCCTTTTTGTAGTGAAGGGCCCAGAACTGGACACAGGACTCGAGGTGTGGCCTCAGCAGTGCTGAGTACAGGGGCACAATCACCTCCCTGCTCCTGCTGGCCACACTGTTTTTGATACAGGCCAAGACACCATTGGCCTTCTTGGCCACCTGGGCACACTGCTGGCTCATATTCAGCTGATTGTCAAACCAGGTCCTTCTCCACCAGGCAGCTCTCCAGCCAGCCTTCCCCAAGCCTGTAACGCTGCATGGGGTTGTTGTGCCCCAAGTGCAGGACTCGGCATTTGGTCTCATCCCGTTGGTCTCAGCCCATCGATCCAGCCTGTCCAGATCCCTCTGCAGAGCCTCCCTTCCTTCAAGTAGATCAACACTGCCACCCAGCTTGGTGTAATCCGCAAACTCAGTAAGGGCACTCAATCCTCTCATCCAGATCATTGATAAAGATATTGAACAGGACTGGACCCAACACTGAACCCTGGGGAACACCATTCATAACTGGCCTCCAACTGGATTTAACGTCATTTACCACCACCCTCTGGGCCCGGCCATCCAGCCAGTTTTTTACCCAGCAGAGGGTGTGCCTGTCCAGTTTCTCAAGCAGAATGCTGTGAGAAAGGGTGTCAAAGGCTTTACTAAGTCCAGGTACACTATATTCACAGGTGTTTCTTTCAGCACAAGGAGAAGCACTGACAAGCTGTGTAACAGGGAAGGGGCTGGCATGCTACCTTGTGCTCCATGTGTGAGCTCTTATCCAACAAGGTATGCATCCTCTGTGATTCTGTACTGCCCCTACATCAAATTTCTGCCCTTCGGGGTCACAGATCAAGAAAATTATACTTTGAACTGTCTTCCAAAATCCCACTCTCAGACACTCAGCACAGCCCCATGGTATACAGATATTACAGATCCAATGTCCCAGACCCCCAGTTTGGGGTGTTTTGCTCAGGGGCGGTGAGCATCAGCCGTCTTTGCCTCTGGACTAATTTTTCTGTCCACTAGAGAGCACTCAAATACAACCTAAAGACCATGAAGGCGTTACTGATGCTAGCTTCAGTCGCCAGCCCTGTCTCACCCTGTGGGAGCCAGTTGCCCAGTTTCTGTCCAGCAGAGTCAATCCCACTGACTCCAGTCTGACACTCAACTCATGCTTAAAACTTGATTCCTGGACCAGTTACACTGAGATGCTTCACAGAGCTGAAGCCAGTCAGTGATACAATCACATTTGCTGTTAGGTCTGGTATTTTTATTTACTTTTTATACACAGTTTTGCTCTCAATAGCTAAACAAAGAGCCTTTCAGTGACTTATAAACGAGAGGAGTTTTCTCAACCACCTGCTGCAATATGAAAAGTGTTGTGGGGGACCAGGTTTTAGGTTTACAGTTGGACTCAATAATCTTAAGGGTCTTTTCCAAACTAAATGATTCTTTGATTCTATGATTCTCTTCTAACTGCAAGTGGGATGAAAACAGAGAATAAGGAAATATTAAAGGTTAGAAATCAACAGCCTTCAGCTCCTGTCATCCATGACCTCTCCTTGTACTAGCACAGGGCTTATCTGCCAGAAATGACTCAAAAGCCCTTGGCCCTCACTGTGGTGACCTGAAAAACACATGAAAGAAGTCTTTGGAAGGGATTAGGCAAGGTCAGATGGCTCAGGGGCTGGCAGGCAGCTATAGAAATTATGGCCTAATGCCTGTGAGATAATTGACAACCAGGTCCTGGCCTGCTCGAGGAATGGTATGGTGTCAAATGAGGGACCTGTGTGGAAAGCAGGAAATGGGAAACACAGGTGAGAAGGAGTGTGTTGAAAGAGAACTGTAGCAGAGAGACCTCATCTCTGAGGTGAAGGGGTGGTCCTCCCTGTCCCTTCGGCTCTGGCTGGGACATGGAAAAAGTATATATGCACCAGCTAGCCTTTGGCCATGTGTGCTGGAGGGCTATCCACCAGCCGTCTTCTGCAGGCCTCAAATTCCCACAAGGGGTTGAAAGGAAGAAAATCCTCTCAAAGCCTGTTAAAATATTGAGTGATTTGTGGCTGGGGTCTGTTCATTCAGTTCAATGCAAACAAACTACAGCCCTATGGATTGATCCCTCTTTGTTCCTTGTGAAGGCATAGAGGGACGGGAGTCTCCATCAGGGCCAAGGTGTGACCCCCATGGACTCACCCTGGAGTCACGTCTGTCTCCTGGCCACTGAGAAAGGAACAGCTTCCACAGCACCGCATCCCTACCTAGGTGTGATTCTTGGTGTCTCATGGGTTTGCTTCTCATCTCCCACAAGAAAACAGGCCAACGACAGTGGGAGTATAAGCCTGGGGGATATTATCCATCAGTTTTTGAATCCCTAGCAGAGAACTCTGCCTGTAATCTTGGCAAGATGAGGAGAAATCAGAGCTTTACTTAGTGTATAGTAAATAAAATGGGGAGAAAAAAGCAGAGGCAACAAACTGGAATAAATTGGCTATGCAAACACAGTTGAAAAGCTGAACATGACATTTTTTTGAGTGTTGATTCATATTGGGAGAAATACAATATTATTTAATTACCGGAAAAGGCTTCACCAGAGTAATAGGATTTCAGTGGAATGACCAGGAACTTAATCACTCCTACCACCCCCTGTTTTCAGATGACAATTACAAAACCCAGATGAGAACCACTAGGAGATTTTTATCTTTGGACTGGGCTTCTCTGTGAGTTTCAAAGGTAGCCAAAATGGTAGATTTGAAGTTCACTCTTGTTGTATGATGGGGCAAGGTTGTTGATAGCCTGTCAAGGCAGTCTTTTAATCTACACACCTCCTAAACTCAGGATAGATTTATTCTGAGGAAAAGGATCTTTCATTATGCCTCATGCTTTTCCCTCCACTTTGAACCATAAACCTGTAATGAGTTCTATGTCAGGCATAGTCTAGTAGAAATCATAGGTAATCCCTGCTGGAAGATAAGCCTGATTTTTAATCTGCTGCAGCCCTGGAATTAAAATTTCACCTCTCTTAAGCTAGGAGTCCTAGGTAAATCATGGATAAATTTCATGGTAGTCAGTGAAGAAGAAAATATTAAATTTCCTGGTTTGCCCTACTTTAATAAAACCAAGCCTTAAAATACAGAAAATTGGCTATACTATTCATACGAAAATCACATCTATGGTAGGTAGATAGAGTAGACCTTTTTTTCCTAAAGAAAGGATAGTTTTTGAGCAGTTGACTACATAGGTGAAATGAAGAATAATTCCTCAGATCAAGGAAATGTGAAGAAAGAATCAATAATAACTGCAAGTTTGTAGGTAGACTCCCAAATATGTTGCCAAGTTTTTCAAGTATGCTTTTGCCACACACCTGACCTAAGCTGTTGCCCAAGGACTTCAACTTGGTTTCCTTCACTCCCACCAAATAAGGTCTGGAGGTGTTTATGTCCATGCTGTTTTCTTTGGTTGGAGATAAACAAGAGCCCACGGTCTGCTTGGCTTTGGTGCTAATTCCTGCTCAGGCGTTGGGCTAGATGACATTCATGTCCCTTTCAACCCAAACCATTCCATGATTCTATTGAATGATTTCCCCTGTGAAATGTGGAAGTGACTCCCTTTATGAAGAACCTGCCTGCAGGAATAAGAGAAGCCTGAGTTTCAAGCTCCTCTGCTGAACTAGCAATTGTGGCACAGTTCGAGCCAGTTGGGTTAGAGTTGGCCAGATTTTGTTCCTGGATTTCTTTTTAAAATTAGGAAACTTTTCAGGGACATCGTTGGAACAATTCCTCTATTTTATGAGTGATTCTGGACCTGACTGAAATGATCCTAAGTGGAAAAAAATCAACTTTTTGAAATAGCAAGTAAAAGAGTAGTGGGTGGGAGGTGAGATGGTGTTAGTATGTTATTTTTCAGCACCTCTGAATTACTCTGTCTGTCACTACATATAACTGCCAGTCTGTCTGTCTGCTCCTCACCTAATAACATTGTAATAACCTGATGGACAATTTTCACCAAATACAACAGGAGAAGAGATGGCTGGATGATTTTCAGCTCCTCCAACTATTATAAAAACCTGGCAGCTCAATAGGTGAGAGGCCGGAATTTGTATCCCTCTAAGGGAAAAACTGAAGCAAGAGCTCAGCAAATACCTGTTTGGTTTGGCTTGCCAATAGGCCACTCACTCCTTGTGTACCTCCAGTGTGGGATGGAAGTATAAGGGAAGTACAATATAGATGTTTTGGTAAACTGAGTTGCTTTAGTTCTGCTGCTCTGTTTTCAGTTCGAGATAATTAATTTGACAAATGCTGTGAGAGAGAGATTACAATGACCCAAATGTTTCTTGATGACAGCAAGGCAGGATAGAGTTACTCAATTGTCTAAGAAAATCTGTATATATGCATCTGTTTCATAGTGTGACCAGTACAATCCAGCTTGTCAACCAGTCTTTCATACACAGCAGTAGTTGGAAGCTGAATATCTCTCCAGGTAAATGCTGTTTAATCCAGGAGCTGACGTTTGCCCACATACGTTTTACAACAAACATTTCAAGGCAGATGCTCTAATACTTGTTTAGAAGATGGCAGTCAAACTCTAGCTGGTAGTCAAACTCTCTGTTTCACCGGGTCATGCACATGGGCTTCTGGAATCTGTGGATTTTAATAAAAATGTTAGTGGTTGCAGCTGTAAAGGTGTTACAAAGCAGTAACAGTTTGCCTATCCAGTTACACACAGTGACATTATTTTTGCTTAAAATCTGATTCTGAGCCGCTCAACATCTTCTCCTGTGCTTATTTGGAGGACTTGCTTTATAGTCAATGAAGAAAAGGGTGTTTCTGTGACACATTTCTGGAAGCACTGGGATCTCTTTCAGATATTCTCTTCAAGACATGATGATTTGTGCCCTAAAAGTGCCTAGTTTTCTCCAGTGGCTATAGGGGAAATGTAGCTTAGGTGTTCAAGTCTTGGTTCAGCTGTTCAGCTGTGGCTTAGTGCTATTGAAGAGATCTTGGTGTATCTCGCCTGTCCTCCAGCTGCTGCCCTGGAGGGGTGTTGGTCTCATGTTGGTCTTGTGCTATGTCTGCATCCCCAGGTAGATGTCTTGGATCTCTGGTACATCTCAATTTACAGTGTCTATGGGTAGGCAATGGAATGAGGCCTAAATGGTTGAAATTAATGACCTTAGAAGTAGATATCACCGTGCTGGTGTCCTTGTGCATTACATATATATGGATTTATTACAGTAATTGAATATAAAGTCAGTACAGCCTCAGGAGCTAAGAGAGTGATATAGTTGATGTGTGTCCAGAAAATCCCACATTTACATTGTAGATCAAGTGAAATGAATCCACTGTAAATGCTTTCTTATCACGCCTCTCCAAAGATGATACTATATGAGTATTGGAGATTTTATAGAAATGGATGATTGTCCTTCAGAAAGACAGGAAAATACATCTCTAGAGGTAGATGTAGCTATTTATGCCACAACAGTGTACGACACTCTGAATATTTTTCTCATGAGACAAGTTTTTAGCTTTCCGTATGGCAAGGAGAAGCCACCATCATCTGGTAAGAGAAACAATCAGGCTGAGAAGAATGGAAATGAAGTCTTCTTGAGAGACTGCTTTGTTCTAGCTGATCCTATAACCAGCTTTATCCATTCATATGGATATCCATTTTTATATGGCTGGATATTCTTCTGAAATCACTCAGAGTGCAAAGCTATGATTACTAAATCAGAATGATGAATGCTACCCAAGAATTACACAGTCAGGTGAACTGGTTTGGTGGTGTGGGCTGTGCTGAGCTGGGAGTGGAAAGGGAAGTCCAGGAATCATGGAAAAATTGATTGCATTAGAAGGTGTTCTTCCTTCCCCAGGCTCACAGGAACTTCCATACCAACCCTGTGCAAGATTGGAGAGTCACCTATATATATCCTTTGCCCTAGCTGCCTGCAAGAGTAGGTGGGCACCTGTTACTACAGAGAGGTAAAAGCTAAGGTGAGAAGGAGTGTGGCTGTCCCAAGGCCCTGGCTAAAATCCATCTTGAGAGGAGTGCTCTTCGTTGCTCCTGCTGCCAACTTCTCAGCTCCCTATCAAATACTACATCAAATAACCACATCAAAGGTGTGCACCTTTCTTTCCTCAAAACAAAAGCTAGTTTGTTGGAGTTAAAGCTCATCTCAACCTTGCTGCAATAAGCATTTGAAAGAATGAAGCTCTTGACAATGAGCTAGATTTCCAAAACACAAGCTTATCAGCTACCCTTATCTGGTCTCTAGGGTCTCCAGAGCTCTATTTACACGAGTAAATTAAATAATGCCAGTGAGCAATGTCAGCACTGTGACATTGTTAAAAGGGTCCCTGACCTGTTTTTGGCCTAGGACTCTGCTGAATGGTTCCTGGGGACAGTTCAGTTGTTAACACAAGCCAGGGACCATTCTAAACCAAAAGCTTGTACATGGCCATAAGCCTTGGAGGCTGAGGCAGGCTAAGGGATTTTAGCTATGTGGACATGGGCTGATCCACAGCAATTGACTTTTGTGCTAAAGAGTGGTCCTACAAACATTTAATTTACCTGTATGGATGTAGCCTAACCGGCCAGCTCTACTTGCACAATTATGTCTACCTGGAGAGCTCACGGATTGTGTCTTTACATTCACAGCCTGTCTGACAAATACTGTGTCTGCAAACTATCACTGTACAGAGGAAAAAACAACTGAGAAGATTCAGAGCTGGGTTCATCTGCAGTTTCCACATTGCTAAATCATGAAGGCCCAGGAGGACCTTTAACTGTCCTTGTGCCTTTGGCTCTGATTGATTGAAACTGTCAGCCCAGACTCAATCTGAGCTGCAGGATGAGACCCTGCAGAAAGCACAGAGGGAGAACTCAACACCTCCTTGCTCCAAGTGCAAAGTGCTTGTTAGAAAACCAGCAACTGCTTGCCAGACAGTCATTTTGTTTCATACAGTAGCCAGTCATATCAAATCATTTTCAGCTGCACTTTTCTGCTGGAGAGCGTGAGGAGTCCAAAATGGTGTATTTTGACTTACTAACCTGGTGGGATCAATGTGTGATCCACAGAAATAGGAAGAGCTCTGCGTACGCTGCTGAAGTGACCCAGACACAGTGGTGAGCTCTCTGCAGGCTGCAAGGCACCCAGGACATCTATGTCGTGCTGGTAGTTGAGGCAGAATGTGTAGGACAACCTCATTCTCTTCTGACACAGCAGCTGGAGGTCGGATGTCTCAAATGGCACCAGATGCTCATTGTCTCAGGTGCCTAAACCTGCACATCAATGTTTGAGTGAGTAGGAACAGGCAAGTGAGCAAGGTAAAGTGAGCATGCCACCTGCATCAAATTTAAAAGGCAGAAACATATGTTACCTAAATAGTGATGTCAGCACAGCCCTCACCAACCTGCAGTCTCTGCGAAGAGCTGTAGATAGGCAGTTGTGGACACATGCCGCTATAACATATTAGGAAATCAAGGTAGTTAATTGTAGGGCATTTGACATCCCACCCAGCATCAGTGGCTTTGTCCATGCAGCTGTGACTGCCCAGAGGTATGCCTTTAACTTTAGTGGGAGCACTAAATAAATGTGTGCAGGGACTACAGTATTTAATACAGTGCATAAGATATGTGTGTAAAAGTTTATTCTGACTTATAGAGTAAAACTATGCAAAGGACCCTTAACTGAGATGTGATTTGCTCTTTTTATTAACTCCAGAGCTCTTTGAGACAGAGTAATGCAAAATAAGATGGAGCTTCACCTGATACCCCTATAGTAAATGCTCCTTAATGGCTGATCCTGCAAATCACACTCAGAAGTCACACTCAGCATGGCACAAAGAAAAAGGGATGCACTCACATAACATATTCCTGTTCACAGAAAATTTTCCACCTCCCTCTCTTATAGGCAGCACACACTTGTACTGGGTTGCTTTATATATGTTTCACAGCTTGAGAGGAGAGAAAACGGAATGTCTTCCACACTGCTAGTACCTTCCATGTTTCTTCTGCACATTGTGAAACACCTTACACAGAGGCTTGGTGCTATAAATCCCTTCACCGAGAGATGGTGCTCCTGCCCTGGGAGTGATCTCTCCCTGCAACCCTGGGCGCCACGCGGAACTCAACTTTCTACGATGCTCGGTCCCACTGCAGCCACTCAGCCCCTCTGCTGAGGTGGGTCGGGATGTCCTTATGGGATGTTTTCTTCGCCTCTGAGCTTCTTATGCCACTCAACAGCTGAATGAGAAAAGAGGTGCAGGGCATGAAATGTCTACAAAAAATGATGGAAAAAGCGAGATGCAAAAGGAAAACAGAAATTGTGGGATTAGAATGCAAAACTAGACAGGAGGCCAGAAGATATGATGCTGGTAAAAAGTAGTTTATGAACTGCTCAGTTTGTCCCATGGTCTATGCTGGTCTCTGTGGGGCCTTTCAAATGAGAGGCATCTCTCCCAAATGCCAGGTGCCCAGCCCAAATCACCCACATCTGTCGTGGAAGGATAAGCTGCCCTGGCAAGAAGGTCAGAGAGACGTGTTTTTTGAGACAAGTGACCCAGACCATGCAAAGCTGCAATCAAAACAGGACTTTGGACCACACTCAGACATCCACCTTCCTCCACAACTCCTCTTCCTCAAAGCCTAGCAGAGCAGCAGGCACAGAGGAGTGAAGGGAGGAGAACTGGGCTGGAGTTGAGGCGGTGCTCAGGTCTGCTCTGGCTCTCTGCATGCCTCAGCTGACCCCCATGGCTTCTTTGCGACCCCAGAGTAACTGCCAAAGGAACAAAAGGTGATACCTCCATCTAGGTATCTTGTGTTATCAGCTGCACTTAGGCAACATGCAGCCATCTGTTGATTCTTAC
This sequence comes from Dromococcyx pavoninus, assembly GCA_033558185.1. Lineage (NCBI taxonomy): Eukaryota > Metazoa > Chordata > Aves > Cuculiformes > Neomorphidae > Dromococcyx > Dromococcyx pavoninus. The sequence continues at coordinate 574,114 of JAUMJL010000250.1, forward strand.
TCGAGGTGATGCTCTGAAAAGGGGCAGAAATCAGTTTTGGGGGACAGAAATTTCTTTGCCAGACCCCTGTTGCCATGGCTGATCTTGAGGACTACATAGTTTAGCTTCATTTTGCTGGTCTACAGCAGAAAACAAAAGAATGGGATGAAAAGCATTGAAGTAAATGAGAGAGCAAAGGTAGTTGTTTGACAAAGAACAAACCAAAGGACTGGAAGATAACTTAAAAGAGGGGAATGGGGGAACTCACCTTCCTTCCATGTTCATAGTGGTGAACACCTGCATGCAGAAGGTTAGGAGCAAGATGGAACTGGAGTTATTGGTCATACTTTTGACTGGGGTCGAGAGTAAAGGACTTGGTTTTGGTAGGAAGAAGTTCTCCATCTCAAGTGGCAGAGAAGTGAGGATGACACGAGAGCCATGAGCAGTGCTGGCTGGGCAGGAATGGGGAGAGGGAAGAGAAGGGATCTCCTGGAAATAGCTGGGAACTAGAAAGGTCGAGATGAGGTACTGTGTGCAATGTTCCCTTTCAGACACTGCTTTAGGTGCCTGCTGGCAGATCCTCTCCCAGCCAGGTCCCCCCATCAGGACTGGCTGATACCCCCTGAACCTGAGGAAACTTTGCAAATGGGCTGAGAGCTGGAGGACAAGAAGTTGGGGAAAAAAAGCATAATCTGGAAAACAGATGAGAGAAAAAGGGCCTGAGTGGCAGTCAGAGAGTGAAATATGTAAAAATAAGGAAGCATGGAGCAGAGTTTGATGAGAACTATAGGATAGAACTTCCCTTGGTGACATGTCACATGGACAGCTAGGGCTGGGGAGGCAGCTGAGGTCTTTCTGCACAGGAAGACCAAAACCTCTGTAGCAGCTGTCTCAGCTGGGCTCTTTGGGTAGTGCTGTAGGAATCACTTTCTGGAGGTAATGGCTCTGCCTCTAGTAAATATTAATGGATGTTGATGATTAGTTAGACTGAGAAAGAAGCCAAAATGAAGCAAGGTGAATCCCACACTTTCCAACCAGATGCTAGCCTAGACTACCACAATAAGGACACTTGGAGTGAGTCATCACTCCGACTGCATCTGTGGCTTGGTGAATTGACAAATTACCTGCTGACTCTGCACTTTTCAAAAAAAGCAAATGAGTTTGCTTAAAAATTGTCTTGCTATCTTCGGGTGGCTTATGCCAGACCCTGTCGACCAGATGCTGAATGGGACAATTTTCCCTGAGGGGAATGGAAAGTGTAATCTAAGAAGCTTTTATGTTTCCAGAAGGATTGAACTCTCAGCAAAGCATTTCCATAAGTCTCTTGTCCCTTAGCTAGAGTATAGTGTTCAAATAGAAAGTGATGTGAGACAAGCATAGCTTTAGACATCCAGATTGCTGTGACGTAAGGTCTCTGGGCCTGAAGGAAAGCAGCCCTGCGGGGTCTCTGAATCCATCTAATGTTTTGTGCATGGAGTTTGTACCTTGATTTGTCTTATCTTCCCTGACTATCCCCATGCAGACAACCAGGAAGAATTCAGCTTGGCTCCAGTTTAAGCAAGTCTTGGAAGAAGATTTGGAAAGAAAATGATGCTGTTGCTTGGTTACTTGCTAAGCTAGCCTTGCTTTACTTGTAGCCATCTCACTGGAAGGCATTTGTAAAGTGAAGCCACAATTGGCCTCTCATGTGGTCACAACATGAAAGCATATCTTCCAAATAATCACTAGCATCAATATTCTGACCACTTTGAACTTGCTCAAGACTTGAAAATTTAGTTGAGTCCCACTGGCTTGGATGATAGAAACAGCCACAAACACCTCCAGTTTTGAAGCATGGAAGAGATTTGTCACTGCAGTTTATTTTTATTCCATCAAAAAGTGCTGATGACAGGAAAGGTGAATATCTGTGGAGGTACAGGGATATGGGAGCATTGCTATAACACCAAGTATATGGTTATTGTTTGAGGATTTCCTTTCTGCCTCAGTTTGAGGCTTCCTTTGAGAAGTAGTCTTCCATAGCTGGTGCGTTTCTGGTTAATTCAAATATCCCCTTCTTTTCTTTGCTGCAGAGCATCTGTAGGAAAGCCTCTCTCTAGCAGGCAGGAGTCCAAGGCAAAAGTTGCAAAAGAGGATGGAGCCATGGTAGGAGAGTCCACCCGGTCCAGGACCCAAACCAACATATGGAAAGGAACTGATGCTTCACATGCAAAGGTGCTGTAGCACCACAGATGATATAGGAGGGTGAGCAGGGCAGTGCTGGGGACTAAGAGAGGGAGTGGAGGGAGGGAGACTGCAAAGGATGGGACAAGCTCAAGTGTCAGCCTGGCAGGAACGATTTCTTCCTGATCCTGAAGGAATCAGCATCACTGGGGGAATCATCACCCCGTGGAAAAAAAACAGGCTTAGTGAGGTGGCTGCCCCTTTTTTCAAAAAACTCTCCCAGAAGATCCTTTTGGTGAACAAAGGAGAAAACCATGGTGGGACATGATGCCAGTTGTCAAGGTGTGGGAATCAGGGTGTCTCCCTGGCATGAAACTATTGGCTTCACGTTATTCAGGACAGGAACTTAGGAAAACAATTGAGGCAAATGTGTCTCTTTGTCTTCTCCTATGGTTCTAGTAGACTTCTGGTTCGTTTAATACTTAGTGAACAGGATGACAGGATAGACTCAGACCATGTTTTTCCATCTGTGCTGCAGATACTCAGAGGATTTGTAAGAGTAAATAAAGAAGGAGCAAGTAAGTAGGGCTAGAGCCAGCATCACCTTGCTAGTTGAGGGACACCATGAGCACATCGCTATGCCCACAGGAACAGGGATTGCCCTCAAGAGGAACAAGTATATTTGCTGGTGAGGCTGAATGGACGTAAAATCTCCCTTGGTTATATGGGTGGGTTTTTATATATAAAGTTGATAATTGAGTTGTAAAATAAAACTGAAGCCTTTCTTCTCCAATTTTTGCTGCTGCAGCAGAGTGCTAATTTGGTTTTGGAAGGGGGCTGGTAGACTGTGGCTCTTTGCCAGAGAAATTATGCACAAAAAATTTGTACTGGGAGAGAAGGGAGTCCATCCTTGGAGCAGGGAAGGGCTGAGGGCAGGAGCTGCTGTGCCTCTGCTCAGGGCTGGTGTGACTTGGGAAGGTCTTGCAGCTGGGCTGGGCTGGGTTGATGGAAATTCAAGAAAGCCCAAAAGGGTTTAGATGAAGCTGCAATGGAGAACAGATGGGAAAATCAGCGCTTGTGCACCTCAATAGATGCTGTGTGGTTGAGAGGATGGGCTGTGGGATTGCATGTCTCCTCTCTGGCACAGCTGGGCAGGATTTGCTTCTTGGGTCTGTGTACTTGTGTGTGTGCGTGCGTGTGTGTGTGCCAGCTGGGGCAGGCATGCATGCTCGGTGCGTGCAGGCGTGTGTATGTGTTCCTCGGGGTTGTGTGGGTATGTGCGTGCCTGCCTTTGGGTCTCCATTCAGACAGTGAGGACGGGGATCTGGCTCTCATCACCCAGCAGCACACGGCTCCGCCACGGGAGCAGCACTGCACGGGGCTGAATACAGTGTGGTGTGAACCACTGTGGACCTATCGCTCAGCCTTGCACCAACTGGGAAATTGGCCCTGCTGCCCACACTGGGAGCTGAGGTCTGGGGGGGGGGGGGGTGAAGAGAAAACAGGGCATAGCCTGGCTGTTTGTTGTATCAACATAATTTTAATTTTTAAAAGACACACAGAGAAAATGCAGTGACAGTTCCGGTCCCCAGGAATTTGGCAAAAATTTGGCAGGAACACACACCCCAAGACTCAGGAGAATGTACCTGCATACACACGTGGGTAGCCCTAGGCAGGGTCCCCAGTCACCATTTTTGTACCTTTCATTGCTTCCCATAAAAGAGGAATCCAGAAAGGAGGCTCCAGAAACAGTTGCAAGAAGCTCAGAGCTTTACAGATGAACCTGTCTGCCCTTTTTCTAAAGCCCAGCAGTCTTCCCCATCCTACCAATTCATGCTTCCATCCTTCCACTGACTGTTTTGCTCCCTTCTCCAGGCAGCACTGGGAAAGGAATGCTGCTATACACCACGGCAGGGGCACCAGGGGAGCAGGGAGCTCCAATATGGGGTATGGGTCCAGAGGCTGGATTGGCAAGTGCATGACAGGACAGAGTCTTTCATCCTTCCCATCTTTGGGAAGGGCCACCCCAAGTGCTTAGCCCTGCTGCTGCCTGTCCCATGAGGGAACCCAGACAGGGTTCCAGCACTCTGACCCAGAGGGCAGAGGGGTGCCAGGAGGTGGAAGCTCTTGTAGGATGCTTCTTTAAAGTAACGTTTAGCACCTGAACAGCATCAGGCTGGATTTAATAAGGGGCTGACATAAAAAAAGCAATTAATGAAGTCTTCCTCTGCCCCCTGCCCCAGTTGGGTGAGGGCTCCCTGTGGTCACTTACCCATTCATGGGTGTTGCCAATAGGATCATGCAAGACCCTGTGCAACTGCACAAAGCGTGCAAATGCTGTACAAGCCATGCAAATGCCATGCAAACCCTGTGCAAGCCATGCAAACATCATGCAAGGGCTCTGCAAGCACCATGCGATCCGTGCAAGCACCACGCAAGGCGCAGTGTGAGGTGTGTGAGGCGTGCAAACGGCTTCGGGCCAGGCCATCCCGCACACTGGGGATTTCTCAGGACGTTGTCATGGGAGCTGCCTCCCTTGCTTCGCGCTATGTGTACGTACTGAGCAAATCCGCTGGTTGGCATTAGAAACCCGCTCGTGATACTGTGACAAAGCACCTGTAAAATTACAGCAGAAAGAAATCCAAGAGGCTGCAGTAACAAATGCTCGTGAGAAGAGATTGTTTGGGGGGGAGAGGAGAAAAAAAAAACATGTTTGTTTTGGCAAAACACCTACATTCCTTCAAATAAATCATCGCAGCACTTGTTTTTGTATTTGCAGAGAAATCGCAACAGACATAACCAGGGACTTAAGAGACTTGAAATAACATCCTAGTAAATACCCCACTTTGTTATTTTAATCGGGACCCAAGGAAACATCTGAATTTTACCAAGGAAACCCTCTGTGCAAGGGAAAACATCAGCCCGCAGCCCGTCCGCGGCTTTGTTTTGCTCTGATATCTAACTCCCAAGGCAGAATTAATGCAGCTCCCTGTACCAGCCCTGTGGGCACAGAGGTGTCCCCCTCCAGTATGGGGCAGGGGTGCCAAACCAAAATGTGGGGTGTGGTTCCTCCATCCAAAACATAGTTGAGCTTCCCCATCTCTAATATGGGATGGGGTCTCTTGCCCCAAATGCAGCATGGCCGGTGATCCCCCAATACAGGGTGAAGATTCTCCCTCCAATGTGGGGCAGGGGTGACCTTCCAAAATGTGGGGTGCAATTCCTCCATCCAAAATATAGCCTGGCTGCCCTGTGTCCAGTATGGGACCAGGGTCCCCTGCTCCAAATACAAGGTGATGGATGACCCGACACCCCCCCCCCCCAGTCAGGGTGAAGGTTCCTTCTCCAATGTGTACCATTAGTGCCCTTCTAAAATGTGGGTGCAGTCCCTCCACCCAAAACACAGTATGGACCCCAAATACGGGGTGATGGGTGACACCCCCCCCAATAGAGGGTGAAGGTTTCCCATCTCCAATAGGGTTTGGGGGGGTTCTCCTCTTTGCAAACAGAGGTGGGGGTGTTCCGATTCCAATCCTGAATCGAGGGGGTTAATAAGGGTCCCCACGCCCCTCCCAGTGCGGCTGCGGTGATGGCTGCAGCGGGGGCCTGCGGGAGGGAGGTGCAGGTCGAGGGGATCCCACCTGCGGGCGAGGCGGGGGCGCGGGCGGCGCTTGCGGCGGCCGGCCGGCAGGGGGCGCCCCTATGGCGGCGGCGGGCGGCGGGCGGCAGCGGCGGCGGCGGCGGCGGCGGGCGAAGACGATGTTCAAAAGCGGGCGGGGAGCGGCGGCGGCAGCAGCTCCGCGCCGAGCCCCGCGCCGCCGCCATGCGCCTCCGCGCCGCCGCCGCCGCCCTCTGCCTCTGCCTGCTGGGCGCCTGCCGCCTCCGCCGCGGGCTGGAGGCCGCCGCCGTGCGCGGCCCCTCGGCGGCCGCTCCCCAGCGACCCTCGGCAGCCGCGCCTTCCTCCGCCTCCTCCTCCTCCTCCCCCTTCTCCTCCCCGCCGCGGAGGGACGCGGCTCTCCGCAACGGCACCGCCGTGGTGCCGCACCACTACATGGTGGCCCTGTACCAGCGCCTGGCCGCCCGCCGCGCCCCCGGCCGCCGCGCCGACACCGTGACCGGCTTCGCGGAGCGCGCGCGCAGCGGTGAGTGCGGGGGCGCAGCGCGGAGCGGCGCCCGCAGCGTGACAGCGGCACCCGCAGCGCGGAGCGGGACGGAGCAGCTCCCGCAGCGGAGCAGGGCAGCCGGGATCCCGGCGGGCGCTGCCCTCGGGCGGGAGCGATGGGCATTGGCTTGGGCAGAGGATGGGGCTTGGGCATGGGCTTCGGGTTGGGGCTTGGGCATTGGTTTGTAGATAGGGACAGGGCTTGGGCATCGGTTCGGGAATGGGGCTTCTGCATGACTTTGGGGATGGGGACAGGGCTTGGGCATGAGTTTGGGTGTAGGGCTTTTGCATGGGTTAGGGGACAGGGCTTGGACATGACTTTGGGGATTGGACTTCTGCATGCGTTTGTGGATGGGCTAAGTTTGTAAGTTTGAGGATGAAGTCAGAGTTGTGCATTACATGTGACACCTACGGACACAGTTTAGTGGTGGCCTTGGCAGTGTTAGGTCCTTTCCAACCTAAAAGATTCTGTTATTACTTTGGGCGGGCAGGGACGTGGTTGTATATGGGGATGGAGCTTACACCTTGGTCTGAGCACGGGGTTGTGCCTGGGACGGGATTGGGGATGGGGCTGTTGTGCATGCGGATGGAGTCTGCATTGGTGGGGAACGGGGTTGTGCGCTGGTCTGAGCGTGGGGTGGTTGCATGGGGTGGGGTATCACAAGGGGATGCAGATGTAGCATAACGGGGTCGGGGATGTGCAGCGGTTGTTTAACGGGATGGAGCTATGCATGAGTTTGAGCGTGGGACCGGGCATGAAGCAGGGATCGGGGATGGGGATGTGCGTGGGCGTGGAGTTGAAGCAGCAATGGGAATAGCAATGGGGTCGTGTCTGGAAAAGGGTCGCTGACTGAGAAAATTACGGAACTGTGCATGAGCATGGGGTCGGGGATGGGGTTGTACATGCGGTCGCGGTCGAGGATGGCTTTCGGGTCAGAGGGTGAGGCTGGAGACAGGCTGCGATGCGGGGCAGGGTGGGCAGGGGTGCGAACAGCTGTCGGGACCCCCTGATGCGCTACTGCGACCGCGGTGTGCGCGCAGCTCGGGGGCAGCTTCTCCTCGCAGTATCCCGGGGACCGGGAGAGAGAAACTCCGCCAGAGCCTTCGCAGCCCGAGAAACTCCAAGGGACACCGCGAAGGGCCAGAATGGACCCCGTTCCGTCCCGTTGCGGTGCCCTGAGGGGGTAGCTGAGCCCCGGGATGCTGCAGCGCTCCGGAGCGGGCTCAACATCGCGGTCCCCTTCTCTCACTTCACTCTCTTTTATCCCCTTTACCGCCGCGGATCTAATGATAATAATCAAATAAATACATATACGCAGTTAACGATATAGAATCACAGAATGTTTCAGGTTGGAAGGGACCTTAAACATCATCCAGTTCCACTCCCCCTGCCACAGGCAGGGACACCTCCCACTAGATCAGGCTGCTCAAGACCCCATCCAACCTGGCATTGAACATTTCCAGGGAGGGGGCACCCACAACGTCCCTGGGCAACCTATGCCAGTGTCTCACCACCCTCATTGTGAAGAATTTCTTCCTAATGTCTAATCTAAATCTTCCCCCTACTATTTTAAAGCCATTTCCTCTTGCTCTATCACTATAATAATAATAACAACATAGCAAATGTTGAGGAGGAGAATCTTTCCCACTAGGAGAGCAGTGCAGGCTGCAGCCTGGCACTGCTGCCCGCAGGAGGGGGCTGCAGCATTGGGGCATCAGGCCGGGCTCTGCCAGCAGCAGGTTAGAGGACTTGGGCACAGCAGCAGTGCTTGCAGCATCCCCAGATCAGGTTTCTTGGTATAGAGGGAGAAAATAAAAAACAACCCTCCCAGAACTCATTCATCTCTTCTCCACAACTCCACCTCCTATGAGTTTGTTGCTTTGTTTTTTTAATTCACATCGGGTATATTTAATTGGTGCCAGAAACTGTGCAAGTCTGTATTTTGGCTTTGTATTCACCAAAAATTGTCAGAAATTCAAGCTGGGCTCACTTTCAGCTTCTGGAAGTGCCTGAGGCACAGCATGCCATCCTTGCCATGTGTGCCTCTGCCTGCCTGTGAGGGAAACTGGGATTTTTCACAGCTTTGTCCTTGGCGTGGCTGGGAGCAGTGTGTGTGTGTGACACAGGGCAGAAGAAATCGGTGACAACTGACAGGAGATGTGACTGTGCCGTGCAGGTGCCGTGCAGGTTCAGATGGGGCTTCTGTCCCAAAGCAGGATAGCGATGCTCTGGGGCACTGAAACACCTGGAACAAGGCAGAGAAGCCACATCGGGATGCGCAGAAAAGTGCTGATGGGAAGCCACTTGTTTGAATTGATTCTTCCCTCCCTCTCCACCTTTTCCTTCCCGTTTTGTTTCGGTGCCTCCCGCCAGAGTGATGCTGCTGAACACAGGGCACACAGGCTGTTGTCCCTGCTGGGATGCTCAGTGAGCCTTGCTGCAAGACGATGATCTCCCCTCTTAGCTGTGTGTCACTTGTGCCTCTGTAAGGAGAGTAAGGAGAGCTTGGCTTCAGTTTGCTGAGGGTTTTTTTTTCTTTTTTTGTTATTTTTTGTTTTATCTCTTCCAGATGCCTCCCCATCTGCCCTCGAGCAGCGATACCTCTTCGACATCTCCAGCCTGGCTGAGGCGGAGGAGGTGACGAGTGCAGAGCTGCGGGTCCTACGTGCCCTCCCTGAAAACCGGAGCTTGGCCCTGTCCCCTGAAGGCACCTTCCACCACCTCCTCCTCTCCACCTGCCCAAGCCGGGACGGCGAGGAGCCCCGGTTGCTGGACTCCAGGGCTGCAGATATTTTGGACGCTGGCTCCTCCAGATGGGAGGTGTTTGATGTCTGGGAAGCCCTGCAGGATTGGAGGGAGAGATCTCCCTCAGACAAGCTGCTGTGCTTCCTGCTGAGAATCGTCTCGGATCAGTCGGGGCGGCTTCTTCCCCCCAGACAGCTGGGGTTCAGCAAGCCCCAGCCGCAGCCCCATGAACGAGCTCTGCTCGTGGCCTTCTCCCGCACCCAGAGGAAGGAGAACCTTTTCAAGGAGATCCGGGATAAGATCAAGGCCCTGGGCAGCTCCCCCTTCCTGGAGCCCCCTGATCCTGGCCAGGAGCTGTACCCCAAGCGGAGGAAGAGACGGACCACCATCGCCGCCCGATCTGGGGGCAGAGGCCACGGGAAGAAGGCAAAAACCCGCTGCAGCAGGAAGCCCCTGCATGTGAATTTCAAGGAGCTGGGCTGGGATGACTGGATAATTGCTCCCCTGGATTATGAGGCGTATCACTGCGAAGGGGTCTGCGACTTCCCCCTGCGCTCCCACCTGGAGCCCACCAACCATGCCATCATCCAGACCTTGATGAACTCCATGGACCCGGAGTCCACCCCCCCGAGCTGCTGCGTGCCCTCCAAGCTCAGCCCCATCAGCATCCTCTATATAGACTCTGGGAACAATGTGGTTTACAAACAGTACGAGGACATGGTTGTGGAGACGTGTGGCTGCAGGTAGCAATTTCTGCAGCTCTCCCCCTCCCCTCCCCACCCTGCCCTGCCCAGCAACCCTGCCCCATTTTATATATATAAATATAAATATAAATATATATATATAAAATATATATATACACGCATACACATTTGGGTGTGTGCCTTTCCAAAAGCCAAGCTCAGAGCAGGAGTCCCCTGCCTTCCTGGGGCTGCCCTGGCCATGAGCCTGGGAGGAATGGGGGGTGCTCCCCCCCAGACAGTGAGGTTGTAGATTGGCCCCTCCCAGGCCCTCTCAAAAGAAGAGTGACTCCCACCATCCACGTTGGTTTTCGTGGGACTCAGGTGGGGATGATGCACTGTGGCTGGAGGCCGGGCTTTCCGCTCAGAGCTGCTCTCATCTCAGTGCCTTGCCTGCTCCCCGCTGGGGAGGGAGACACACAGCCTGGCAGAGCCCTGGTGGCGTGCCTGCTCAGCCTCTGAGCTCTGCCTGATCTACTTGGTTTGTCTAAGCTGAGCTGAGATCTTTCTTTCCAAAGGTTTTGTAAAATGGTTGGCCAAAATTGTCTCATTAGGTGTGTGGGGTGGGCAAACTAGGGGGAGGGCAGAGTGGTGGCTACAAGCATAGAGGTTGGACCAGCATCACCTCCAGCTGTGGTGCTGTGGTGAAGGGGAGGTGGGAATGCTCTTTTCTTTAAGTTAAAGGAGTTTTTCTAGCTGCCTTCAAAGTGCTGCCCTAGGTTTGGGGGTGGGGGGAGGGTGCAGAAAGAAGGAATCCGTGAGGAAAGGCAGTGAGTGGAGAACCTGTGACAAAGAGAGGCTGAAATTATTTGGCCTGTTTGTAGTGCCTGTTTTTCCTGCTGTTGGGGGCAGGAAAGATGGTCCCCATAACTGGAGGCTGAAACAAGAGTCAGGTCTGAAGTAGAGCTCATGCTGTTGATGGAAATGGGAACAGCCCTGAGAGGTGTTAGCTGAGCATGCCATTGCTCTGTGTGGTCTGAAGTGCTGCCCCAAGCACTGCCACCCTTTGCCAGCGTCCTACAGGAAGTACTGCCTGGTGAGTCCCTTCCCTTTCCTGCACAAAATCCCATTTTCAAGGCACTGTTGAGCCCACGAGTCACGCAGCTGTCCCTAGTGTGTCTGGGGAGAATCAAAGGTCCTGCATTCCGGGGGAAAGAGCCATTTCGCTTGGGTTCTTCTTTTTCCAAATCTCTGTAAATCTCCACTTTGCTTTCTTTTGGCACCAGTTTCCCAGCAAGCTGCATCCCCAGAGTGCCTGCCTCTCCCCACTCTATTAAGGGAGCCTGGATCTTCTGGGAACAGACATTTCCCATGCAATCGGCTGAATGCCACCCTGAGAGACTGCACTGTAAAGTGGGTGCTTTGTAGTAACTCAGGAGCTGAGTATAAATTGTGCCTTTAAATCATAGAATCATAGAATGGTTTGTGTTGGAAAGGTCCTTAAAGATCATCCAGTTCCAACCCCGCTGCCATGGGCAGGGACACCTCCCACTAGACCAGGCTGCTCAAGACCCCATCCAGCCTGGCCTTAAACACTCCCAGGGATGGGGCAAAAAGAGAGAGAAGCCTTGCATCCATGCCGAGATGTGTTTTGAACACTGGGAAGCGTCTCTGCTGCTCATCAGTGAACTTTGGCTTCAAGGCTGGGATGGCTTAGACCAGAAATGTATTTACACAGATTTTGCTTTTGATGGTTTGTTTTTAACTGGCTGTGAAGATGTTGGCATGTAAACATCAATGCTCATTAGTGACAGTAGTTTGCTTTTAGGGGAGATAAATTCCTGCTGTAAAACATGAGTGGTTTTCCATATAAAGCCAGTTGTTCTCCATTGCAAAGGTGTTCTGCTAGGGAGAGCTGAGCTGAACCTGGGCAGAGAGGGGGTCACCTCAGTGAGCTCTGCTGAGATCCAAACGATTTCAAAGGTGAGGAAAACCTTGGTGAGGGTCCAACCAGACCCCTTACCCCAAGAAAACAGTACCTCAGCAAGGAGTAAACTCTGCACATCAATAACAGTGGTATATCCGCTGGGTTAAACTCCCTCAGCCTTGCTCTGTCCTCGCCCCACTGACCTCTGCCCTGCATCCTCAGGGTGTGGCTGGTGGTAACTCAGGGGAGCGAGTGTGGTAGCTGAGAGCCTTGTGTGACCCCCTTGACACTCCTCTGGCATTACATCCATGTATCCTAGAGGAAAATCCAGCTCCCTACCTCCACGTGAATGTAAATATACATTAAGCGTGATGTACCTGTACCAAGAGGAATGTTCAGATATGGAGGTTAGTGGGGGGAGAGGATGAATCAGGACTGTGCTTGTGGGTTTTCTGTCTGTCAGCATTTGCAGAGATGCAACTATTGAGTGAGGAGGGGTTGACAGGAGGGTTCACAGCTTTCCTCTGACCCTTGGCTTTGACACAGGCAGTTAGAGGAAGGAGGTTGATACAAGCACCGCTGGAAGTGCTTGCTCTGGAAACACCATCTCATTTATAAATTGCGTTTGGAAGTACCTAATTTTTCAATCACTGTTGGTTGCTTGATAGTTTTTCTCACTGCTGAGACAATTTTTTAATATTTTCTTTCTTTAACCCCTTCCTCCAAATATTTGTGGTGGAGGTTTGTGAGCAGTTCAAATCCAGGCAAGTTATATGCTCACGTAGCTCCTGGCAGCCCCTGCTGTCTGGTGGCCAAATGGGTAGCCTGAGACCTGCTCCTGTGAGACCTTATGAGAAGGAGTGCTGATGCCAGTAAACCCTTGTACTTGTGGCTGTTGTTCAGCCACAGCTGCAGAGGATAGACAGACAGACAGATATCACCCACCTTCAGTCTGGAAGTGGCTAATGGAGAGCAGGGAGATGGATTGGGTCTCGTGATGCTGATGCTTTACCCTGAATTTGCTGCTGGGGTGCTTGTGCACTGCTGGGGCTTTGCCCTGAACCCCATGATGGCTTCACTAGCCCTTGAGAGAAAAGCTGAGGCTCAGCCATTGCTGTTTCCTAGCCTGTTTTGCTACAATAAACAAGGATGTGGAGGATTTGGAGAGAGCACAGAGGCTGCTACTGGCAGCGATGCTATCTATGGCTTTGCCTATGCAGGAGCCAGTTCTGATTGTTCTGGCTGTAGGTGCCTCTCCCTAAATGGGTATGTTTGGATTTTGACAGAGAGAGAGGGTGTGTGTACATCAAGGAGCCCCTTGGCTGCCCGTGCCATGACAACCTGACATGGCAGAGCAAACCTCAGCCCCACAGTTGAGCCCAGGACAACCCCTCGCTAACGGTGTGGCCCTTTGCATTCATAACCCTTCCAGCCACTCTTCTAAGTGAGTATCTGCTCCTTTACTGGGCAAACAACTTCCAGAGGACAACAGGAGGGCAAAGGATGGGATTGGACCCTCTTTCCTCTTGCCCTGGTGAAAGACTTCTAAAGGGGACAGGGGAGGGCAGCTCCCCGTCGAGGGCTGCAACAGGACAAGGCTGGAGGGGGGCAAGGGCTGGGGGTCTCGGTGTGTGACTGTGCTGCTGCCGCCCTGGACCAGTGTATTGGCCACAGCACTCAGCACTCACGTTGCTCACTGCTCCCAAAGGAGTATTTCCAGAGCAAAAGCCAGCAGTCTCCCTTATGAGGGTGAGCTTTCATTCCCACGTGCTGACAGCAAGGGCTGCCTCTCCATCCCTGTGCAGATTCAGAGATGGCACCCAAACGGTGGGATGAGGCTTGGGATGCATAGTGACAGCCATTGCACATGGAGGTGTCAGCCCCTGGTGGGGAGCAAAAGCCTTTTCTGGGCAGGGAGGCTCCAACAGCTGAGATGCTGCTGCCCTGTAAAGTTGGGGAGCAACATAGGGATGCGTCTGCACGGAGGAGTAAATCCTGCCTTCGGAGGCAGGTAAGCAAGACATGAGCCGCACAGCCCAGCGCCCCAGCCCCAGAGCTGGTCCTACGCAGGTCATTATCTTTTAATGCCATAGAAATGGTCCAGGTAAAATGTATTTCTGATCAGTTGCCTCTTGTCTGACTTGATTTATGGGCACATGTAAGCTTTATAAATAGGAGACCAGAAGTTGAACACGGACAGATGCAAATTCAGTAGATTCAGAGTGATTTTAATGGATAATTATAGGTTATCATTCTGCAGTATTTATACAACATTTCCAGCTAAAAAATACAGTTTCCATGCGGAGTATATTCTCCTGGAGGATTTATTTGACCTTCAGCACCATTTTTATCTGCAGGCTATCATTACAATGAAGCTAGAAATACTAAGTATTTTAAAAGGGCTATGTATCTACCCTTAGCTTGCTTCCATCCCTCTTGTATGGGAATGTAATTGCACAGGAGCAGGGAAACCCGCAGAGCGATCCCATTTGACTTGAAAATGCTGGTGCTGTGATTCAGAGAAGCACACATGATCAGGACAGGCCTTGCCTTGGGCTTCTTGACATCTATGAAACGAATGCCTGTGCTTAAGCCATTGCCCTGTGCTGTGTCCTGAACCCCCTGTCTGGTGGAGTCCCATAGCAGGGACAGTCAGAAGCAAAATGGCTTTATGCTCTATTACACTGCTTGCTGACCTAAAAAAACATTTTTTTTACTTCCCCCTCTCCTTTTTTAAGGAATGATTGGTTTTAAATTCTCTTAAAATAAGGGGATTGTCTAATGCCCTCCCCCCTTCTTTTAATTGCATACTTCAAATCCAATGGCAGAAGTGAAATGAGTATCCTCTGGCAGGGATGAAGTTGTTCCTATTTTGGCATAGCTGCATTGATCCCAGCAGCCTTACTTCTGGTCAGCACTGGCAGACAGAGCCATGTCCTCTTTGGCTGTTTGCTGGTGCATGGTGTAACCATAAGGGAAAGACTGGAAAGGCATCACTTCTTATTAAAAACAAACCCCAGGCCTTGAGCCTTCTGCTCATATCTGAGTGCCAGCAACTTCTGTGTCTCTTTGCACCATATGGTTTTTAACTCATATATTAATTACACAGCTCTTGCTACTGGAGAAAATTGGGTAGGTCTGCAGTGATTTATCAGTCCCACTCCTATTGCAAAACAAGCAGCTCTTTTTACTGTTGGCAGTTTTAGGTTCTTATCCCACAAACCCAAAAGTGTGCGTTCAGGGAGAGTCACCTATGCTGGCTCCCATGTAACAGCACACACGTGCACTGCTGTTTGCAGCATTTCCCCTTGCAGGGAAGCAATGAAAGAGGTTGGGCCACCACTTAGGATGCCCTAGGGATGTGGATCCCACTTGGCTACAGCTGGGCAAACGGAGTGGAGCACCTTGTGGCGCTGATGGCACAGCTTTGGCTTTGCTCTTCAGGCTTAACAGGTTGAGCTGTGAGCCTTGGCTTGACGAGCTTGTCTGCAATAGCAGTATCTACAGTTAATCATATCCAAAACCTCATGACATATCTTGATGTGACAGGTATGTCTCAAATACCAATCAACCCTCCAGCTTGTACATTGGAGTAAATCTGGTGGGAAATGTTATGCTTTCCAGCTGAGGATGTAGTGAGTCCTGAAATACAGTGCCTTCCCTTATGTCTGCGTTGAGGCAGCATGGCCATGTGTCAGGGGCAAAAAACCTGCGTGAGGGGACGAGAGCCTGAGCATCACGCAAGAGTTGTCACCTGCAATGGGGCTGTGCCACTGGATTTGAAAAACAGTCAGACTGAAGGGCTATTGCATGGGCCTCCATTGGGCATTTCCATAAATCACTTGCTGTATCCCCTGTCCTGGGTGAAACAAGACTCGTGCCGTGAATATTTAACTTTATGGCTCTCCTCTCGGAAGGTGAGCAGGCAGGAAAACCCACGTGGACAAAATTGAGTTCTACTCTTTGAGAGTGGAGTTGTTCTTTTAACTTGCCATGACCACCATGTGGAGAGACCATGCACATCCCACTGGCATCAGAGCTGCTTCCCTAGCATCAGGGATCCCTTTATGGCTGCTTAGGATCTGGACAGGGTTACTTTGTGGCGGGAGCAGAGCAGAGCACTGTGCTCACCACCAGGACTGTTCCTCCATGAGAACACACTGTCCCATGGATGGAATGGTGCTGATGATCAGGAGCCTGTGACCTTTCCTGGTGGGGGAAGAGCTTTTCTGGGTCTCCTGTCTTTGAATTAATGGCTGGTAAAAGAGCGAGATGTTCGAGCAGGCTGGTGTATATCACACTTTGAATTTTGTCATAAGCTCGTTTATGTCTTCCATGGCAAAAAACCAGCTGCATTCAGGCTTTTTATTCCTGGTAATAGCATGTGGTGAGGATGTAGAGAAGCAAAGATGTCTCTGAAAATCAACAACTGTCCTGGACCATTGAAAATGACCAAAATCTGGAACTCCTGCTTGGTGTAACCCATTGACCAATGACCCCACCCTACATCTCAGAGGGCGTTTTGCAGCCTTGCACCTCAAGAGATGTGTAGCCCGTGTGGCTGCTTTTTCCTTTTACTGGCACTGGTATTCCCCTGAATTTACCACGTTGGAGAGGAGCTTGATCTACACGGTGGTGAGAAGGAGCACACTGGCAGGCTGGCTGATGCACTGTGTTTAACTTCTGGCTGAGCAGAGTCGGGTAGCAGAGCGTTTTCATGTGGATCAGCATTGAAAAATCTTAAACTGAAGCTTGATCCACAGAAATGTCTGAAAACAAAACCCAGCCATTTTGCAATGTTTTTTTCAGCAGGTTTTGCCCTACATTTTTCTGTCGTCACCTCTTATGATTTCATTTGGACATTTTGTGGGCTCATTTTTCTGCCTTGATACTTGGGCTCATAATTTGGTTTTTCAGGATGGGGAGTGTGGAGACTTGCAGTAGTGCTTGATGGGTGGGTTGAGAGCAAGGAAGGAAAGGCTGGGTCACAGCAGCAAGATACTGGGGCACAGTCTGTGCCCTCGAGCAGGGGACTGCGAGGGGACAGGTCTGGCTGGGTGGGAAGAGAGGACCATGATAGGTCATACGCTGAAGTGTTTTCCTGATGGAAGGTGGGGAGTTTTTGGGACTGTCATCACTTTGCCGCCTTGTCAGCCTGTGCTGGTGCCACCCAGGTCTCTGCCAGCAGAGGAGTGATGAAACTGAGAGACTGGACCAAGCCTGGCCTCCCTGGCAGCTGTGGCATCGGCTTTGGCCTCAGTCTTTGGGAAGATGCCGGTGTTCCCCATGGTGTTTTATTTATTTTCTCCATCCTGTCTCAATGAAGAGAGAGGAGGGAAAAGACAAGAGGCAAAGTTTAGGACTCCCTTGCTCCCGTGCTGGTCATTCCCCGTAGATGTAAGCCAGCCAGCACTGACAAACGTTGGTTATAGTCACCCTACATGCTGTGAGTAATTAACCTTTTAAATAGTGCTAAAAAGGAAGAGTCTGAGTTTCTGAGGTGCTGAGCATCCAGTGGTTCCATGCACTTCAGTCAAAGGCACGTTTGTGCAGCACCTTTGTGAATCAAACTCTTACAACCTGTGGGGTAGTTAGGGGCTTCGCACACCTGGAGTCACCACCTCTGTGGTTCTTTGCTGGAAAAGCTGGTGGAGATGCCGCACGCAAGACCTGAATTCAAGTCTATACAGAAAAGACCTGAGTCAGTGATGGTGCTCCCTGCTTTAGGTGCAGGCAGAAGCAATGTCAGCCCTGCTTGTTGATGTAGTTTGCTGAATCACTACATACCCCATCACCATGTACTCTTTTTCTGAAGTCAAGTCAACACTATCTGAAGCTTCTTTGACAAAATGAGCCTCTCTGCTGGTCAGTCATGGGTTTATTTATATATTCTTTTCTTTGATTAGAAAGATATAAAAAAATGAAAAAGGACTCACATTTCCAATAGCTGTATCTGTAGTAGTTATAATTTTTGAAGCAATACTCATATCCCTGTGTGTGCCTCTAAACTATCCATGTATTTGTTCAGCTTTTTCAGGTCTGAGTGTGTGAAATATCTCTAAAGAAGATACTCTGTAAGTGATGGTGTAAATGCATTGTTTGTATGAAATCTAAAGTTTAAATAGATTGTACATATGGGATTGTAAATGAACTGTAAACAGCAATCTATATTTTCTTGAATATATTATATAGCAGTATATATTTGTTAAATAAGTATTCTTGTATACTCTTCAATAACCTTTTTAATATTTTGTACAGATAAGTTTATTAAATATTTTATTGATAAAAAGATCTCTGCCAGACTTTTTTTTTCTTTTGAAAATTTGTGCCTGTGTTCCCAGATGGCTCATTTCACAGCAACCTCCATCAGTCACCTTCAGTTCCTGAGCTACCCAAGATGTTAAAACCAAAAATTAAAAAGCCATTCATTTTACACTGCCTTACATGGCAACCTCAGGTATTTTCCAAGTAAAACAATCACATGACAATGAGTATTTGCAATGGATTTATCATAAAAATGTACATCCTTTTGCTTCCTTGTGTTTCTGAATACGGATCACCTGCCTTAACTAGTAGCTACCCAGCTCCACCCAGCCAAACAGGATTCTCTCCAGTGACTTGAATAATAAGCTTTAGAGGCTCAGAAACATTAAATTGAAGGGGTAAACGTGAGCCCTGTTCACATTGTGTCTGTGACCACACAGAGCTGGCCTGATGGATTTGACTGGAACACAGGACTTTGCCCCTGCAGATGCCTGGCTCCCTGTGGTCCTCGCAGAGGGAGCCCAAGGCGATGACCTTCTGGAAGAACCCAATTCATAAAATCACAGAATCGCTTGGTTGGAAATGACCTTTGAGATCGTCGAGTCCAGCTGTGCCTGTCCACTACTAAATCAAAACCCTAAGTGCTTCATCTACCCATCTTTTAAACAGCTCCAGGGATGGGGACTCAACCTCCGCCCTGGGCAGCTGTTCCAGTGCCTGACCACCCTTTCAGTGAAGATATCTTTTCTAATGTCTAATGCTGAAATCATCCCCTTTGAAATAAGGAAGAAATCAGGATTCTCAGAATTTGGGAAATGAAAAAGTGTCTGCAAAAAAATGTACTAGAGACTTATTTTCCCCCCAAGTCAGGTCTGATAGTTTCATTCCTGTTAGGTACCACTGGTATATGTGTTACATGGCCCCGTACTCAAGAGCTTAGGCTATTATTACTCCAGCAAAATTTATGTCAAAGATTGCTTTTAATTGACTATTATTTTTTAATTCTTCCATTCCTCCCTCTTTTGAAGTATTTTTTTATTTTGTTTGTTTATTTGTTTTTAATAGCTAAATAAATCACCCTGGGACATAAAACTCTTACATTCCTAGTACATGAACTTCAAAAGTTATGAGACTTCAGAAAGCAGAGAATCTGTAAGATTAGCTTAATCATTCATGGATGGGCTGTCAAATAACTTCATAACTTTTTTCTCATCTGCTTTCACTGGGACATTATAGTGGCAGAACCAGAAGTTTCTGGGAGAGTGAGGTGTTTTAGCATGTGCTCCCGCAGTGGACATCCCCAAAGTGCCACGGAGACAGTGAGTAAAGGCAATAGGGTTAGGACTGCTTAGGCTGCATCTCTACCACATACAATACCATGAACATGCAGATGTGGAGTAGGGTACATTTAGAAGCACAGAAGGAATCTTCAAGGCATCAGGTATGTGTATCAGTCACAGCAGAGCAACCTCAGATTTAAAGACCCAGGAGAAACACATGGAGAACTGACAAAAGGTTTGCCCGGAGGACTTAAAAATTGCTGGATCCTTATTAAATTTTAAAGGTGCCTTTTAGGACAAGGGAGTAGCTCAGTTCTGACACTGGGACAGCCTAAGGTTCCAAGCAATCTTATCCTCATATACAAGGATTTCTCTTAATGTATGAAGCAGAGTGTATTTTAGAGTTTGGAGGATTTAAGGAGAGTTTGTTGATGTTAATAAACTGGGAGAGTAGGGGCGCCCCCGTTGCCTCTTTCATTGTGGATTGCTTCAAATAGGATGGCAAAACCCCTCCTTGCCAATGTCGGGCTGGCAAACGCTGCAGTCAGACACAGAGCAAGTCAGATGCTTTAAACAACATTCTGCATTTTATTAGCTGCTGCAGACTACTTTACACAACAGGACTACTTCCTTGCAAGCACCTTTCTGCAATAGGTGGAACAGAAAAACCTAGTCCATTCACTGTCAGCTTAAGTGCTTGAAAAGAGTCTTTAATTAGGTCTCTCCCTGCCTGTCTGTTCTGAGCCTGCCTGTTGGCCTGGTCCATAACTCCCGCACGGTGCTACTGAGAGCAACGATCGCTTCTGGCAGCTGGCTTGTACTGTTACTGCTGGATCTGCTGCTTGTACTCAAACCCCATCAGCTGTTCCAGAAATATATGCTCTTTTAATAGTTCCTGGTCACTCACAAAAGCTCTCTGGATTCTTATTTTGTAAGTGTGCCAGGAAACAGAACATTTGCCTGCAAGTGAAGAGCCTCAGAAACTTATTGTAGTTGGGAGTCTGAGTGTGACCTGTGGCACAGAGTAAAACAAGTCTCTTGGGTCCAGTAAGTTTATCCAAACCCAGCAGTAGTTTGAAAGACTTTATTAATGATAACATTGAACATCTTGTTTAAAGTCTTTGCTGGCAATTAGCTAGACCAAAGAAAGGGACGGGGAGTGGATGCACGTATAAACCCATTTTCTGTAAAATAAATACATAAATGACCTCAACTGCAGGGAAGAGATTATCTGTTGTGCTCATGTATGCAATCTGTCTCCTGTGAGTCAAGAAACTGGTGTTTAGCTTGGAGTCCAACCCCGAATTCTTCACCGTAAACACTGGGCAAGCGCTCATCAAGCTTCCTGGAGGGACAAAGCTCACAAATCCACACTCTATAGCTCATTCAAAGCAGCAACACGGAGCTGGAGGGAGCAAGAAGAAACAGATTATTTTGGAGTGGCTCTGGATAAAAATGCATAAGTGAGTCAGGTGCCTACCACCCACTCATTTTCTGTGTGCTTAGCAGATGTCTACATTGCACGTGAAATCTGGGGGTTGGCAAGTATTTTTGTAGATTCTGTATGCATGAAGTAATGAAGAAGGTGAACTAAGACTAAAAAAATTACCAGAATAAAGAATCTTAAGTTGCATTTTACGATAAATGTCTTTATTTTTGTTATTGGAGTTGTGTACATTTTCATAAAAGGTATCGATCTAGCAAAACACTTGAACGTGAGTCAAAGTCATTGAAGCAAGCAGGAGTACTCGTGTGGTGAGAATTAAGGACAAATGTGAATGACAGAGATTAGGTGCTACTGCATACAGTCAGTTCATTTGTGATAGGTTTCAAAAGAGTTCTAAAAGAGTCTAAAAGAAGCAAGACCACACTGTGTTTTCAGGGTAAGTTGGCATATATGGACCATAAGCACTTTTGACACTCTTTGCCTGGGGTCATGGTGAACACCATGGGCTTCAGAGGAGCCGGATTCTCATTGTGTGAGATCAGCTTCTCCTAGGAAATACACCTGTGAAAACTAGACCTGTGCTTTTTTTGCAATGAGTAGAGTAGCAAATTTTCAAATTGTAGCCTTACGGTAGGTAACAGCTTCTGGGAGGAAGGTAGCAATTGAATCAGTATGGTTTTGATAACCTTAGAGAAAATTCATTTAAGAAAATCGTAAGGCATTATCCTGCAGTAGATCTGGTTATCACTGACCAGAGCTAATCTCAGTTTAGGTCTTAATGCAGTCATTGGGATTTATTATAAGGGATTAACATTTGTATAAAAGGAATACACAAGTACAAGTATTGCTAAATTAATTCCTCATACAAAGTATACGAATAATGCACTGTAAACAACTGCTTCTCGTAAGTGCTTTTCAGTTTCCAGGCTTTAATAATTGCTTGTCATCTTTGGTTAATGCAAGATTTTTTCTGTCCTCAGGAGATCCGTGACAATAGCTGAACTTTTACAAACCGAGTCCTTGCTCGATTATCCGATCCCATATACTTAGAAAAACAAATGTTTTGTTCAACCAGATCAACGTGCAAACCAGAGAAAACAAGTGAATTGTATTTTTATGTTGCTAACATATAAACATGCACATGTACATCCATCCATCCGTGTACGTATCTGTTATCTCCACGTATGGGAATGCACCACCCCCCACTCCGCCCAGGCCAACAAGATGTCTGCCCTAAGGCCACCTGACAGGAAAGCCTGCCAGCACATGGGAGCTCTCTGAACACACAGAGGCACAAACAACTATGGATTTCCAAAGTGAGCACAAGAATTGGTTTGATCATGACTGAACACGGCCCTCTACAAAGAAGGAAAGTCCAATGACTCTCCAATAAGCAGAACCAGTTTGTTGCACGGTTTCAGTTCTTTCACTTTGACTGCATCTGGCTCCTCCCCATGCTGCTGCAACTGTGGTCTCAACACTTCTGCCTCAGGCTTCAGTATCTGCTTCACTGTGTGGCAGTGTAATCTGAAAATCCACTGGCTAGTCTCAAAAGCTAAACCAGTTTCTGATGCAAAGAAGGTCACTTAAATCCACTGGCTGGCTGCAGGTTTGAAAACTAGTCAAACACCCAGAAACTGAATTCTATTACAAATATCAGTGAAAGACTTTAGCGGGATTTAGAGATAAGTGGAACGTGTGTGTATAATTATGTAAGAAAAGTAAGCAATTAATCAGTCTTTGTGCATCACAGAGAATGTTCTCCAGTACCATACTAAACCTGTTAACAAATATACAAGTTAGATACCCAATGTACCATCTAAATTCATCTCTTCACAAGGGCAGAACTTTCCCTGACTATAGTCTGTAGTGTTTTGATGATTTATAAAAGTCTTCATGAACTCCCCATGGAGACTGTTTCACAGGTTCATGACTAGAAAGCTTCTCCTGTTTCCATCTGGCTCTGTTCCCCTTACTTGCATGATTTCCATTTCTGGCTATCACATGTAACTTTTTGGATGTTTCCTTTGTCTGTGTTTTTTTTTTTTTAATTTTCCTATTTGTAAATGAGGGCGATGAACAAATGTGAGGAACTGTGTAGTTGTCTGCAACGTGTTAGAGCAAAGGACCTCTTCCTCAAGAGTAGTATTTCATGAAATTTCATGGGTGCAACCAAGGCACAGTAATAGCCATTTTCCCATGGTGGATTTACCGAGTTTGTGGCTTGGCATAAAATTTCATACTTCAGTCCTTAGAGCAAAGAACTGAAATTCAGGCATGCACCAAAACTGGTTGAATTCTTCAAAGCTGCTGAGCAAGCACCCTTCTCATGGACTTCATTAGGAGAGCCAGGCCACCTCTGAGTAGTTATACGTGGATTCTGCGATCTATTTTAACCTTTTAATACTGGCACTTTTTGACCTTCTCCACAGAAAATCGAAGAATGAAACACTTGGCTATGCTCCAGACAAGAGCTCCATATATATTCTCTTGCTAAGCAGCCCCAGCTACCTTATAATTTTTTTAATACACTGTGGAGTCCTGGCAAAGCCCTAAACCCCCTTCAGAAACCTGGAGAAACTGCACACCTCATCTACACATCTCTTACAATCAGCCTCACCTCTGATTGACCACCAACCCCATTGACCTGGAGGGGACAACATCAGGGTTGTAGAAGGCCCTTGGGCTGTTCTGGCTGTCATGCACCCAGATTACGTGGATGGATGAGACACATGGGGAGGGTCAGGCCTTTCACAGCACACCAGGATCCATTGCTGGGATCCACCCACAGGGTTTTTTACCCACACAGAGTAGTCTGCTGTTTCTTTTTAAAGCAGACCAGCTGGGCTGACCCAAACCCATCCCTGACAGTTCTCCAGCAGGTGAGTGAGGTGGCAGTAACTCTGAGACACTTGTAGCCAGTGAATCTCCTATCAGTGTTGTCTAGAGCGCTAGCAGACAATAAATATTCCACCCTTTGTCAAGTCCTGCAGAGTCCTGAAGACACAGGACGAAAGTGCATCACCACTGAATCAATAAAACTATACTTTGGACCAGCCAGTTCTCTCTTTAGCTTTCTCTAAAACATCTCAATAGAAAACAAACCATAATCTATAATAAACAGAAAAAAATAGGACAGACTCTCCCACAAAAAATTACACGTTCACAAAATAATTACATCGTTTTCTTGTTAATCACTGAATCGGTGTTTATAATTTGGTGAGATCATCCCGTAACCAGTCTGTAATCATGGCAGCCATCTCCTTGCTGGCATCCAGCACAAAGGCGTGGCGGAGCCCTTTCTCACAAAGGCGAATGTCCCCGTCTGGAAAATCCATTTTGATCTCATCGTAGTAGTGCTGTGGACACCAGCTGTCTCCAGTTCCATAGTAAAAAATCAGCTAGAAATCAAAGCATATCAAATCATTAATTTCAAAAGTTCCTGATGAAGCAACCGATATCCAAACAAAAAGCACTGAATTATCTGGAAATAGGCGATGCTTCATGACCTAAGATATTCTGTGAGGAATAGCAAATTGGCAGTTCTTGGTTATTTCCAAGTCTGCAACTACGATGAAGCCAATCAAATGCTCCATGACTCAGTTTCCTCATCTGCAAAACTGAGGAACACAATACAGGATTAACTCTGAAAACAGAGATCTGCTGATGAAAGTCTGGATGTCGTAAGAAATTTGTTATTATGGATCAAAAGACCTAGTTGTCCATGAATCCACCCCTAACCAGGCAAGCTGCTGTTCTTTCCCTAGCTATTAGCTGTTTTCCGTGTTAGCCTTATAGTTATTTAATCAAATAGCAAAATTACCATATTGATGCTATATTCCAGCTGAAGGGCTGACCATTAGTTTTCTTCTGGATATAAACCACGAGGAAGTAGGAGGTTACTACACATCTGTGAGTAGCTCTGTCTTACTAGCATCTGTAGGTGTGATCTCAAACCACCTACCTGGTTACAGCCTTAGATGGAGGAACACTGATTTTTCTTAACCTTGATGTTAGATGTAAACTATCAGCGATTCACTCGGCCATAACAGCAGTTATGGTCATTCTCAGAAGCAAAACTGTTTTTGCTTGGAGAATTTTATAACCACAGAAAAAGGGAATAGTTTGAGTTGGAAGAGACCTTTACGGGTCATCTAGTCCAACCTCCCCTGCAACAAGTAAGGACATCTTCAGCTAGATCAGGTTGCTCAGAGCTCCTTCCAACCTGACCTTGAATGTTCCCAGGAATGGGGCATTCCTACCTTCTCTGGGCAACTCGTGCCAGTGTTTTACCATGTTCATTATAAAAAATTTCTTCCTTACATCTAGTCTAAATCTACTCTCTTTCAGTTAAAAACCACTACCCTTTGTCTAATAGCAACAAACCCTACTAAAAAGTTTGTCTCCATCGTTCTTATAAGTCCCCTTTAAGTACTGAAAGGCCACAATAAGGTGTCCCTGAGCCTTCTCTTCTACAGGTTGAACAACCCCAGTTCTCTACCTTATCTTTGTGAAGTGTTGCCACTGTAGGGCACAGACACTTCCCAGAGACCAATAAGCAATTTTCTTTTGGGTTGTAACATGGAGCTAAAATTCTACGAAAGTCCACTTTGTTTTGATTTTGCCTTAATAACCTTGTTCAATGACATATGTGAAGCAGGTGCTGCAGGGCCCATCTAAACACAAAAGTCATAAATTTCAGACAAATACAATTTTCAATGAAGTGGCACTTTGCACACTCTGGCTATGTTTTTCAATTTCTAAGAAGTATTTTGTCTGGGAGAGTCAAAATCTATGGACTTAAAACTATACAGGGACAAGATTAATGATGAGGACTCTGTACTAAAATGGCTGAATGCAGGTACCAGAAGGATGTCGATTGCTCAACGTATCACACACAGAGCTTGGCCCAATTCCATTACTCTCATTTGTTTCATATTTCATTTCAGTACTTCAGTGAATAATTGAGCAATGCTCTCATAAATTAGGGGACAAGAAGTTTTCCTCTCATCACAAAAATCTTCAATTCCATCATTTTTGTAGCCATGTGGAATATAAATAAATGCACCCACTGAGGCAGAGGTGGGCTAAGAGCCCAGACTACAGTTCACAAAATGTTACGAGTTGTTGTCTAACTTGCTTTTCTCTTGTTGAAGTTTACCCAGACCTTGGACATCATTGACTACTGGCTGTATCCAAAATATAATATCTCAGCTGCACAGGCACCAAACCAAGTCATACTTCACATATATGTAAAACATAGAACATAAATCACCTCATGTTAACAAACGTTATTGGTTTCCTTCGTCACTCACTAATTGCTGGAAACAATGTATGTCATTCACTTTAGCAGAAGATTTCTTTTGATCCTGTCTTCAATTCATAAATCACAGTCACACTAGCAAAAATTCTTCAAAAAAGCCAATGTAAAATGACCAGCTGCATTTGGGCCTTTTGAAAGCCAGACATCTGAAGGAATTATACTTAACCCTGGGCTCTACTACCAACAGATAGAAAAATAAAGATTATGAAATTAAGAACTAAAGAAATGGAGCAACTCCAGTTTAATGGCGTAGTCTTTAAAATTATTAGATATTTTGATAGGCCACTTCTAGAGTCTCATCAAACAATCATTTAGAAAAAGATGAAAAGTCATTTATGCTTATAAAGATGGACAGAATACGTGGCTTTGTCTGCCTGAACTGCAAAATGGGCTGTTCTCCAGGTCGAGTTGTAAACTTGAGAACTCACAGATTTGGAAAAGTCTAAACAAAAGATTTATGTGCATTCTGAGCTTGTCTCTGGTATATTTGCATTACAGTTTAATCTTTCATTGCATGATCCAAAAGATCCTTGACTCATTCAATACACTGACAGGATGACATTCAGTTGATGAGCTGCTATTTGATAGCATTTTTCATTTTAAATTCCGTGTGTGGCCCAAGGATTTATTTGCCACATATTTCACAATTTACAGACAGAATTTATTGTCTTCTGTGCATTCCTCTGGCATGCACCACTGCAGGACCTGAGTGCTTAGGTTTGCAACACCTTAGTGGCCATTTTTTCTCTTCAATTTGCAGATGGGGAAAATAGAAATTAAAATCAAACTACATACATTAATTTGAAAATATGTAGGGCAGTCTGAAACACCCAGAGTTGGTTTTCCAACGTGCACAGCGTTACACAATTAAGAATGCTCAAAGGACAGCACTCCAGGACTTCATTTGCAGGTGCCCTGAAACACCATCTATCTGTCTGTAAAACAGCCTTCAAGGTCTTTAATGAGATACTCAGAAAAGTGAGGACAAACTGTGACCATTTAAGAAATATATTAATGACTTCAGCAACAGCCTGTTCTTGGATGTGAAGTTTAGGTTCCTTTACCATGTAGCTATCCACTTTTACTTCATGTAGTTCCCTGCTTCCTTCAACAGGCATCTTACAGCTTCCGCCACAAATGAGGTAGTTGTTCTGCACGGTGCTGTCTCCTTCATTATACAGCACTTTTGGTTAATGAAAAAAGAAAAAGGAAAAGTGATGTTTTAATGAAACACCGCCTCTTAGTGCATACGTACAAGGCATCCGAATTAAGATTGGTGCTCCCTAACCTTGACATTCTTGGTAATGCAGTATGAAGTAGTTTTGGGAGAGCTTGTGCATACAGTCTGCTAGACTTCAAGGAGATAAACTGAAAACCAGGTATTTCACAGGTGGCACTCAGAGGAGTTGGGAACAGTGCTAACACCTCTACATCTGCTTCTTTAGGCCTCTGATCCTTAAAATAATGGTGTAAGTGAAGGAAGTGACACTCAGTTTCTAGGTGGGCCAGAGGAATACAAGTGTCACACTGTCAGGGGGTCCAGCACAGAAATGAGTGATATAGTTTGGATCTATCGTGTGCTTTTTAAATAGATGCCATGTTTCTCTGGATTTACCATGTTTTGATTCATATTGTGGAGTAGTCTTTGAGTCCACAAACTGAAACTGAGGCAAAGATGCTCTTCAGGATCATGCTTAGAGAGTCTCAGTCACTATGGACACTGAGTCCACGGGACCAGACAGCTGTTGGCTAAATTAATCAACCTCTGAAATCTACATTGGGAACACCAAGTCCTCACCACTGACTATTTTTCTCTAAAAATTTTCTTCTATTGTGCTGCTCCTGTTTTTAAGACAAACATAGGCAAAGGCACCTGCTGAGAACAGAAACAATAAGATTTCAGAAACTAAGGTTCCTTTCCAAGCAGAAAAGGACAGAACATTTACTAGCTAGCGGCCTTGCTGTCCAGTCTTTTGTTCAGTCTTTCCATGTATGACGACTTCTGTCTTGTCCTTTTCTGGTCTCAGAACTTCTCTACCACCCCCTCCGCCTCATTGTTTCAGCTCTATTCTCCTTATCTAGGCATTTCCAACTTCCACTATTTCTGATTTTACTCTAGTCCCACATTTTTTTCCAAGTCCAAATTTTAGTCGTCTGGTTTCTCATTCCCATTCCGAATCTCAATTCTAATCCTAGTTGCTTCCCCCTCAGTAATTCTGCACTTTTATCAGCCTAAAACATCTATTCCCAGCTCTACTCCTGAAATATCTCTCAAAATACCAGTTGTTCCTAGTATCAGGGTTGGGTTTAGTTCAGCATAAAAACATCTAAATACAGGTAACTGTATTGTGGTGTGTTTACATGTGAACCAGGCATCCAAATTCCCACCACAAAGTCAGGAAAGATATACTCAAAAAAGCCATTGGTGCTTACAAAGCCATTCAACTGAGACAGCAGGTGTCTACTGCAAGATGGGTGAGGCTGCACTTCAGGCTCCACTGAACTCAACTGCCCAAATGTAGATACCTACTGCCACTTGAGACGTTCTAGACACCTTGGACATCTGCATGAGACTGCCAGGTATGACAGATTTTATAGGAGACCCACAACTTCTTGGCAAAACAGCTGGAGACCAGATGGGGATCTTCCACAGTGCCCCAAAGTAAACCAGAAGTCCATGTTTAAGGGTCAAATTCCATCTTGACTTCTTCAGTAGATTTCCATTGACTCTGAGGGCATCTTCTGCAAGTCTAATGCCTATGCACCTGTAGATTCCTACAAGTAAATTCATAAAGCAAGATTCATCTGCCCATATATGAATATCTGGAGGTGTTAGGTTAACCTGATGATCTCAAGGGTCTTCTCCCTACCTAAAAGATTCTATGATGTCACGCAACTTAAGATTAATATGCTAGCATATCCTGTTTGGTCTCCACTGCAGCTAAAGGCAGCTTGTGTATCTCATATGCTAGTCTTGCTTTGGTAGCTCAAATTATGCCCCTCATATAGCACCAGAAGCCCACCTTTGGCCAGACTACTTGGTTCTTCCTGCCTCCTCCTCTCTGTTTACCCCTCGTTCTCTAGTTCCCTCTATACTAGCTCAGCACCTACCTCCTCTGCACTGGGTTGAATAGCTTCTTTCGCCAAGCCAGGAATTTTCACCATGAGAAAACTGTGTGTTTTCCCCTAAGCCTTATTTAAAGACATAGTAAACCCCTTTGGACTGAAATAAAAAAATAAACAGCCAAGGCAGGACGGACACTTGTGTCAAATACAGAATCAAAGAATGGTTTGGGTTGGAAGGGACCTTAAAGATCATCAGATCCAATATGCATTACAGTCTGGGTACATTATAACCAGCTAATTAAGAACAGTTTTATAACAGGAAGACTTGTTGAACTTTATTTGATGTTGCAGTTATTTTGTCTGCTTAATTTGTGTACAGATGTTGGTGTGTGTATTCTCTGTGTCTTATGCGTGTGTATATCTCCAAATCTAAAACTTCAACATACAAGTTTCTTAATTAGAAACTGCCAACAGAATTCAGAATTGTTTTCAAAATACTTCTCTTTATTGGTTTATGCTGTAAAATATAAAAGCAATTAAAGTAGAAATCTTCAGTGACATATTTACACAAAAGTTTCCAGAATCCAAATGTTCTCATCGTCATTTTAACATCAGGAGCTTTGCTATTGCAGCACACGAGCAGGGATACGTAATGAGCCATGTGCAACCAGAGGTACATAGGATCTTCCTCAAAGGTAGGAAACACTGGTGAGCACTATATGATCTGCATGGATCTGTAAATTACATATTTTCTCGTGCACTGCTCGTAGCTGTAAAGATATCTTGAGTCAGCACAACCATTGCACCAGCAACGGAAAACTGCTGCCAACCTAAGCATTCAAAAATGGTGAGTCAGGTCACCAAAATAATGAGACTAGCTTAAAAATAAACAGATTTACAAAACAACAAATAGAAGGTTCTTTCTATTTTTCTACTGGGCTTAAACTTCACTATATTTGCATTTTTTAACTTTTCTGACATGAGGGCAAGAGGATTATTTTTTATTCTTTTGCAACATTGAATGATGAGACTTCCAGGTATTCCTGGCTCAGAAGGGAAACGGCAGCTACCACTGGAAATGACAACGACTTCAATGATTCCTGATGCAATATCTTCCTTGTTATGAGTGACTAAGAATGTACTGTTTCAGGATCTGATGATGAGGGCAGAGTAAAGGGGACGTAGATTATCTTTGCTGGCCATTCCAATACTGTGTTTGAAACAGTTACACAATTTTCAAGTTTCAAATAGTTTTAAAATAACAGCAATGTTCTCATAAGCTGTTTTACCATTAAATTTCTCAGTAGTATTCTCAGCCTTAGCTTCTGTAAAATAAAACACAGAACAGGGCTCTGTCAGCTCAGTACCCTGTAATATGGTATGTGTACTCAGACACTGCACAACGATGGCAGCTGCTAAGTAAACATCAGAAGAATCTGAGATTTGTATCAACAGGATGTTTACATTTTAAAGAGTTCCTAAGAAAATAATAAAGACTTCCTGCAGTTGCCTCCATTGGCACTTATTTTAGTGTGTATGACAGTGCACAGAAGTTTAAATTACAGAGAGATTTCTTTTACGCCTCTTTTGTAGCTGTCATAGGTCAACACTGAAAAACAAATTCAAAAAGTCAAAAATATTAATTGAGTTTCCTCTGTCTCTCTGGAATTTGGTACACGTTGTAACAACTTGAGGATCTTATTACATCGGCAGGCATCACTCCAGCTGATGGCAAAGAGTGAAGGACTGATCTGTGTGGATAGAAATAACGTGCAATGAGAAGGAAGAACGTACCAGTGTCCTTCCTTAAATCCTTGTCTCTGACAAATGCACTTTTATCAGTAGTACCTCCATGTGTATTCACTGGATGAGACAGCAGGGTGTTCTCTCTGAGTGACACCTCTCAACAGCAACCAGTAAATAGTTGAACTTGCTCTTGGATGAAAACTAGTTTAAGAGGCATTAGCCCACAATTAATTTTGGTTTCAATCATGGTTTACAGAAAACTTAGCTTCTCTGGAATTATGAAAGCACCTCCACCCCATCCTGACAAAAGAATAGTACAAATGATGTGAACAGACTGGCTTGGGACACTTCTATTTTTTTGTGCTTTGTCTTTACTAATCAGTTTCTGTGAAATATTCAAAGAGCTGGCACTGCCCCAGGACACCCTAAATGCTTTGGGATTTGGTTCTCCAAGACAGTATCTCTCTCCCCTCGTGATCCTGCTGTGGTTGAGATCAGCCAGTTCGGTTGCAAGGTCTTTGGAACTTATTTTTCAGCTTGTTTTACCAGAACTGGGATCTCTCAACTTATCAAAAGGCAGTGTGAAGCCAAACTTTTTCTGCTGGACCATTTTGACAGGAGGCAGTTGACAATCTGGTGTACACAATGCTATTTTTAATACTCACCTGTAGTTAAGGTATAATGGGTAGTTCAAGTATTTGAGGTGATTTTATTTAGCATAAGGAACGTGATCAGTTTTGTTAAACTACCATACTGGGGAAACATTTTGCTTCAAGAGAAATCGAAGATGCAAATCCTGAGACACAGCCAAGTCGAGTGGCTACTTTGCACGTGATTCAAGATACATTAAGTCTTCTCCCTGTCGTCAGATATGATGTTCTACCAAACAGGCAGGGTGCAGGCTCTCTGCTTTCATGTTTGTCAGTGTTTAATGGAAATCTGGTAAACTGAGGAAGGGAAAAGGGCTTCTCTCTAACTTTGCCGGAGTTTATCAGCAATGCTCCCACGTAGACCCAAGAGATCATGTGAGGCCACTTCTATTTCTACTTTCTGACAGATAACAAAGGGTCAAACTCAATCCAAAGTAAAAATGTGCTTTTAAAAAGGATACACAAGATTAAGCAACAATGTGTGACCAACTAGTTTATACTATCTATGTTACTTTGAAAGACTTAAAAGGGTTTCGAGGTTATATATTTAGATGTGTCAGGAACATGAATATTTCAGAAGTCAAGTCTGTATAAATACCAAAGTGAAAACAAACAGACCTGAAACCACTATTTAAGCAATACTATTACTGGGCCAGATTCTTCCAACCATATTTACCACAAACAATATTTCCCTCTGAGTATCAGCCTGGCACTGTCTGCATCCAGAGGGACTTTAAGGTGAATCAGTAAGATCTCTCTTGCAATAGCAGGATCAGCATCTGGCTGTAAATGGCAATTTTATTCACCACCCTGCAAGCAGCTCTGCAGCAGAGAAAGGGAAAGCAAATGATTAAGGGATAGTAAGGGTTGGATGGTTAAGTGTTCTTCAGAAGACTGGGGAAATATTGCTGTCTTTGCTCGTTGTGTGAAGCACACACCTTATAATCATTCCAAAAATCCTGGAAATCCATTTCATCACTTCTTTATTAGTATCCCACACAGCATTAATGATGGTAACAGGACTTCAGTTACAGAAAAAGGGAAATACCACAGACAGGTATACTGTAGTATGTTGAAATTTTTGAATGCTTACTGGCAACCTTTTCCACCAAGGAGAGAAATTCCTGATGCCTGATTAGGCATTCTGTGTGCTTCAAAGAGAAGGTTGTTCTGGTGCCTAAATGACACAGACACCAAAATCCCCAAGCACATGTGTAACCTCCCTAACTTCAACTCTGCTCCTTCAGGGTGCGGGCCAAAAAGGATGTGAGACCAGCCAAAAAAAGAGGTGTTCTTGGCTCGAGAGAGCACTTTGCACCTATTCAGAAAGAGTGTTTGGAAGGTTTTTCACAAATGTAGGCAAGCAACTCACTCAGGTTGTGGGCAGGCAAAGTATTTGTAGTATTCTTTTAACGACTTATCTTCAGATCATGCTCCTGTCACTGGGAATAATTACTAAGCCATTATGGATGTCTACAGAGACTCAAACAAAAATACCAGGCAACATCAAAACAGCTGCTTCAGGGGTCAAAATAGTTCTTGGTTGCTCAGTTTTAAAA
Organism: Dromococcyx pavoninus; assembly: GCA_033558185.1. NCBI lineage: Eukaryota > Metazoa > Chordata > Aves > Cuculiformes > Neomorphidae > Dromococcyx > Dromococcyx pavoninus. The sequence goes on from JAUMJL010000250.1 coordinate 607,103, forward strand.
TTTTTCTCTAGTAAAGACAATTTTTCAAAAGAAAATCATAGCACTTTTCTGTGTAAAGGAAAAACTTTTGTAATTTTTACTCTAAATCTCCACATATCATTGTTTAGTTGCTAGTCCAGGATAACACATTTTCTATGGTGTTACTAGTGAGATATAAGCTTGTTTTACTTTACATTCTAAAGACATCATTGAAATAAGCAGAAAGAGGTAAACATATTTCATTCATTTAATTTTTTTTCAATGAGAACTCCTTCCCCACCCAAGCATCTACAGGCTGCAATAAGCTACTCACAATACAGACTTCCTTAACCTAAGTGCAGATAGGGTCCTATGCCCATCAACTTCCAGTATATACTTATCCTCATATGATTAAAAAATATTATTCTCAGACAACACATTTTTTTCATCTTTGTATCTCTACTTCGTATGTTTCCTGTCTTTTTCCTTACACGATCAATACATCTGCTACCCCAGAGCACTGGCAAAACTAAACTGAAGAAGCATATAAACCTCTTTTTTTTTTGGTTTAACATGCTAACCAAAAGAATTATGATTTTCATTTGCTAGAGAAGATGATTTGTGGTCTTAAAAAATTATGAACCACTACAGAAAGTTCATTGCCAAACTGACTCAAAGCTTCCTGAAGTCTGTTGGAGCTCTTCTATTGATTTAGATGGGCTCTGGAGGAGATCCTACACTTAAAAATGGGACTACTACGTAATACACTTGAAGTAATGAACAAAATATATTTCAATAAATAAAAAATCTGAGGGGTGATTTTTTTTAAGCAGAACCTCCTCTGTATGCAGTCTAGTTTTGGCTTTTAATGCAGTATCTTCTTGGTTTTAACAGGGTTATAACTTTACTTGACAGACAAAATGTCAATAAGGCTAAGTCTTAAAATACAGCCAGGAATGTGGCATTAGTGCAGAGAGCTTCTATATGAAAATATCATTGTCCACCACAGGTATGCTAGTGAATGCTCAGCATAACTATTTTCCCTTTCCTTTTTTATTTTTATTCTATTCGTAAAAGCTCTGCGATGCTCAATGCTGATCCATTTTTTAAGAACAAGGAATTACATCCACTTCCTTTTCTGCAAGAATTACAATAAACTTCCTTGAGTACAGTAGTATCTTTGCCTCCAGTTTCTGTGAGGAAAGGGAGTTAGCGTTATTAGAGTGAAAGTGCATAGCTCAGCTGGCTTAGATATAATCAGCTAATGATAATTAACCATCAAAGCTAAGCAAATATGTGTCCCCTACATTATTTGCTTGGCTTTTGTGATTTATCACAATTCCTTGTGGCATTGCAATAAGAAACTGACATTCATGTGCTGCTTGATCCAGATGAATAATTCTAGAACCAATATGTTAAATGCTCTATCATATATTACTTTGTTAGAAGACAGGTCTCCATCCTCTCCATACAGTTCCACTGCTATTTAATGTGCACAGCTTTTGTCTTCAGAGGACTATAAGTGAAATATCTCACTTAATTATCCAAACAATATTCCAGCTTCCATTCTTTCAACATAAATCTGAACAATTAGCATTCTTAAACTACAAATCTGGGCTCGGGAGATAAAATTTCTCCTGGTCCCTAACTAGTAATAATTATAGTTAAACCTAGGCATGGAAAGATTGGAATAATTTAGTGTCTCTTCTTCTTTCTTCTTCAGATCACAGAATGCAAATAAGATCCAGAAAAAACTTTTCTATTCCACAGCAGCTGGCAAAGTCAGGTGTTAAGATTGGCTTTTAGCATGTGATCACAGCGACTACTAAACAGTATAAATTTTTTGAAAGGACAGCTTGCCAGTTCTATAGCAACTTGGCCTATAGTTCCTGTTTTTATAAACTTCCAACCCTTATAAGTTAAGCCCATTTTTATTGTCAATACACTTCAAATTTAACACATGCCAACTCAAAAATTTTTCCTTAATTCTTGCATTCCCAGAAGTTACTAGAAGATGGAAAAAGAGAAGCATTTAGCTTCATTTTTAGACCTGCTTTTTCTTCAGGTTGCCAACTGCTTAGAAGCTTGCTTCAGCTTTTTGTTTTCTTGAGTATGTTTGCCACTTTAAAAATATGAAGACATAGAAGAATAAATAAAAGAAACTTGACATACGTTTAAAAAAGTTCTTGCCTGCCAAGGCCATGCTTAGATTGACAGAATCAACAACAGCACAGATGAAGCAGAATGGGACACCTGCAAACTCCTACTGTTGGCTATGGGCCTTCATTCAGCCTAAGAAATAAGTATTTTTGTAATGTGAAGCATCTGAGTAGACCACCTGAAGTCACCAGAGCTGCAGCTGATTGTCACCACTATTGTCCTCATTTAACAGAACTTTTATGCCTAACTTCAAGCACGTGGGATGGTGATCAAAATTTCCAAAAGCATCTCAAGTCCTGCTCCTGCAAACTCTAAAGTTTTGTACCTTGACTAACACAGTAACCTGCAGCTTCAGTTCAGGGCAGTAGCAGACCTTACCAGCCTTGACTGGAACCGCAACTCACACCCCTTGATCTTCAGCTCTGTCCTTTGCCTTTAGTCTCTGCCTCTCAAGCTACACTGTAGGAGTATCTTTCTCCAGTGCTGTGTCCCTGTGTCCTGGAATGACATCAGACCTACACTGTACATAGCTTGTTGCCTGGATGGATCCCACCTTGCAGCCTGCCTTCTGTCATGTGTTTGGCCATGCCTCCTGGAAGGATTTCTAAGCCCACCTTGTAGCTTTGTCTCTAGTCCTGCCTCTGACCCTGCTTCTTTTTGCTCCCGTCTGGATTCTCTGGAGGAATGCTGGACCTTTGCTTTGTCTTGTCAATGGACCCTGTTACCTTGCCCTGCCCAGGTGCTGTAGGACTGGTCCCTGCTTGGTGAGGGCATTGCCTGTGCTGGGGTCACCCTCAGCTTACAGCTCCCTTTAGCTCAGGGAACAGGCAGACCCTGCAGCTCCCTGACACTCAGAGAGGTGATTCAGTGAGTAAAATCACAGTATCACAGTATCACAGTATGACAAGGTTGGAAAGGACCTCTGAGATCATCAAGTCCAACCTATAACCCAACACTAACACCAACCATCATCTAAACCATGGCACTCAGTGCCACATCCAATCTCCCCTAAATCAACCAGTTTCCTTGAATTCACTGGGCTTTAGATCAACCCATGGGAGGTTTTATTTAAGAAAATAAACATATTTGCAGTTTGCAACATCAGACTTTCAGTTTCTTCACTGAGATTCCCCTCAAAGTGCAGGAGAACTTCAAGTGCTGTGCAATAAAAATGTGAAAACCCAGGCATGCCTAGTGCAGTGTTTCTTGTTCATGTGTGATATTACAACCCCTTTAAAAAAACTAAAGTGAAACAGCTGAATATATCTTTCAAAGTACAGAGAAGAGAAATGAGATAAGTAAAAATTAAATCCAGTTTCAGCCAAAAAAAGAGAAAGACTGTTTTCTGAAGTGACCTTTGTACCATATCTATTTACAATGTACACAGTAATCTTCCAGAGATGTAGGACCTCTGTCCTACAAAATTCTAGTCTCCAAGGAAAACCTCTGCCAGTGCAAAGTCCCAGAATCAATCTTCCAGCAAAAAGACTGGGATGATACAAAGAACGGAGGGAAGGAAGGAGTCACGGTAGAATAAAGTGTTATATTGATCACCTACTCAAACGGAAGCTACACCAATAGTAGCTTATTAAATATAACAGTTTTCTGGCTTATAACCCATCCAAAATTGTCTGGCCACGGCCACACTATTAAATTCTCTCAGCCTCCAAAACAGGGTGACCCCATCAAAACTCCAATCAGGAACAGTTCCTGTCCTGTGCCAACACCTGCACCGTGCCTGGAAATTGACTGGGAGAATGCTATCAGTCCAGATCAAAACTGTGCCAGGATCTCTTCCAACAATAAATCTGTACAGACAGAAAAATTCACTGCAGGAGAAAGGTCCCTGGAACTACTTTATTTACTTGTACAGCAGTAGTTCCAGTGTCCGAGGAATGCACTTTCTGTATCTCTCTCTTATGCTCCAGTCGAATGTGGAGCTATAAGAATTTTGCTGACTCATCTCTACTGTCTTTTGATGCCATGGAAAAAACAAATCTGTGGAATCCCATGACATTAACTGACACCACGCAACACAGACGGTACGTGTTTTGCCTGAACCTTCCAGCAGCAAAGTCAGACAATTTGGTCAATCAGCCTGCACTCATGTCCTGGCTGGCCATCTGGCCATCTCATCAGAACTCAGGTTAACTACTGGCCTCACTGGGAACCACCTCTCAGGCTTACTCAGAATGCAAACGCTTTCTCCTCCACCAAGGAAAACATACATACAACTTGTGACAGTGGTGAATGCTACATCTAGAATGGTGTGGATCAGTGACAATTTAGTCATTGGATCATAGAATGGTTTGAGATAGAAGGGATCTTAAACATCATCCAGTTCCAACCCCCTGCCACGGGCAGGGACATCTTCCACTAGATCAGGTTGCTCAAAGCCCCATTCAACCTGGCCTTGAATTCTTCCAAGGATAGGGTATCCACAACTTCTCTGGGCAACCTGTTCCAATGCCTCACCACCCTCATAATAAAAAAATTCTTCCTTCTAGTCTACATCTCCCCTCTTTCAGTTTAAAGCCATTACCTCTTGTCCTATCACTACATGGCCTTGTAGAACAACTCTCTACAGCTTTCTTATAAACCCCCTTTAAGTACTGGAAAGCTGCTATAAGGTCTCCCTGGAACCTTCTCTTCTCCAGGCTGAACAACCCCAACTCTTTCAGCCTTTCTTCATAAGGGAGGTGCTCTAGTCCTCTGATCATCTTCATGGCCTTCCTCTGGACTTGCTTCAACAGGTCCATGTCCTTTTTATGTTGGGGGCCCCAGAGCTCAACCCCCTACTCCAGGTGGGATCTCACAAGAGCAGAGTAGAGGGGAAGAATCACCTCCCTCAACCTGTTGGTCATAATTGTTCAGATGAACCCCAGGACATGGTTGTCTTTCTGAGCTGAAAGTGCACACTGCCGGGTCATGTGGAGCTTCTTAGCAACCAACACCCCCAAGTCCTTCTCTCCTCAAGACTGCTCTCAATCCATTCTCTGATCAGCCAGTATTTGTGTTTGGGATTGCCCTTACCCAGGTGCAGGACCTTGTACTTGGCCTTGTTGAAGTTCATGAGGTTTGCGTGCCCCCACCTCTCAAACCTGTCAAGGTGCCTCTGGATGGCATCCCTTCCCTCCAGAGTGTCAACCGCATCACACAGCTTGGTGTCATCAGCAAACTTGCTGAGGGTGCCCTCCATCCCATCGTCCACGTCTCCAACAAAGATATTAAACAATGTCTGTCCCAATATGGACCACTGAGGAGTGGCACTTATTATTGGTCTCCTTTTGGACATCAGGCTGTTGACTGCAACTCCCTGAGTGTGACTATCCAGCCAATTCCTAATCCACTTTGTGGTGCACCTGTCAAATCCATGTCTCTCCAATTTAAAGACTAAGATGTTGTGTGAGACAGCGTCAAATGCTTTGCACAATTCCAGGTATATGATGTCAAGGGCTCTTCCCCTATCCACCAGTGCTGTAACCCAGTCACAGAAGGCCACTCAATTTGTCAGCATGAGTCTCCATTAGTGAAGCCATGTTGGCTGTAACCAGTCACCTCCTTATCTTTCATGTGCCTTTCCAAGAGGATCTGCATCATGATCTTGCCTGTCACAGAGGTGAGACCCCTATGGCATTAATGATCAGTGACACATTTAATTGCTTCTCCAAAGGCAAAGGAAATCCACTAACATAAAAGCAGAATCAAGCCTGCTGAAATTTTAGTTTTGCACAATTACTGGATGTAAAATTTCCTCATGCATGTGGGCTTCCCGTGAAAACTCTTGAAAATAAAATAGTTACCTTCTTTAAATTTTGCTTTATGGTTGTACTGTCTCTTTCCACAACCTTCATCATTTCTTGGCTCGCCATATACAAGATGTTGGCTGCAGAAAAAGAAACATTCAATAATGTAATTACAGCAAATATTTTACAATAAACAATACTGGCCCAACCCTGCAAAAAGGTAAGGCAGCTAGAGTACCATCATCTTGACAATCCCACTGAAAACAATCCTACCAATCCTACTGACAGAAATGGCAGTATTTATCTCAATTAACTGAATCATTAAGAAGGCATATAAACAAATTAAGTCACTCTCCCATTTATTAATTTCATAATTATTGGAAAGCAAAAGACACCTCTGGAATATAACTCTACCCATCTGTCTTACAGACTCCTGAATCAGCCTATGGTGATGACTCTACTGACTAGAAAAGGTACTTTGATGACTACTTTTCACTACATGTTTCTAGAAGGTAAGTATAAACTGTTGCAAGAGAAGGCTTTTAAATAAAAAACATTCATTAAAAGGCATTATTAATCAACAGATTATTACATTATTGACATTTTAAGATGCAAGTTACTCAAATATTCAACATAAGAAATAATAACAGCAAATACAAGCATCATTGAAAAATGCATAATACTGATGGTACTTACCCAGACAGAACTAGACTGGACACCAAATGTCTAAGCCTCACCTTTCCAGAATGTGAGGTATTAAAAATGGCTCAGCTTAATTTATTGTGCGTTGAGTCTGCCAGATAGTGTCTCAGATACATAAATGATTGAGCCTAACTGAAAGCAGTCTAATTTTACGAAGTGTTCAGTTCTGGCAGGTCCCATGTATGTTAGACAGCAGTGGGAACCAAGAACTTCTGAAAAGTGGTTCTGTTTGCCTGGATACCTAAATACTCATGAATTTAAACATTTTGACACAGAAGGATCACACTGTGTTCACCTAACCTGGCTTCTGCTACAACAGAACCTACAGAAGGTTAGCAAGGAATCTGAGTGCACAATCCAAAACTTGGCTTTGAAAAAGCACACGCCTGTTAGATTATGAGTTTTGCTGGTAGAGAAAACTATATGTAGTCAACTGCAAACCAAGAGTTGCTACCTGATCATCAGTGTTGCATTATGTCTGCAGACAGTGAGAGGACTTTCAAAGGATGTTCAGTTACCCAGTTTTAATAGGAGTTATCCATTTCTGACATCAGTACTGTACTGAAAAAATTTGCAGATATCACTATCCAAAGAATTAGCAATTCTTCTACTCTTTCTGTGCAGTCAGCTGACTGTGCTAATAAGATGGTGAAGCCTCTCCTCTCCCAACAATCTGAAGCCTCTGTGTTTGCTGGAACACAGAGACATTCACACCCTCTATGTGGGAACAAAGAGCAATATTCTCCTTTCTCACCAGTTTCTAAAACCCACAGAAGACAGTGAATGGCTAAATTACCTTAAAGTATTTCAATTTCAAGATCCTAGAACAACTGAAAGTAAACTAAAATATTAAATCCTCTCCTGAAAAACAGGAGAAGATGAAAAGACTGACAATTTTTTAAAATGGAACTGATGTAGGTTTGTGCACAAATAGTTAATGACAGTGTTGGGTCTGACACACTTCTGAGACGGGGCAATACGTTCTCACAACGTGTGATAGAGGAGGAAATGGCAATCACATAGGCCTTTGGTGGTGACCAAAACATGAACTTGGCTGAATTCCAGCAGTGCTCTAAGGAAACAGAACGCCACCAGAGAGATGAGTGATAGCTCCAGAGATCAAATGTTAAAAGACAAAGCCAGTGCCCCGAAGTAAAAAACAAATATCCTCGAAAGTAGTATCTACTTCTGAGCCAGCCAAATAAGATGTCGTTTAGTTATATTCCTGCAGAGCTCTGTCTTTGTCAATTAAAGAGCGAATACAGCTAGTGTAAGTTCTTCCTTTCCTACACAAGACTAAAGTGTCGCAGATATGACATCACATAGACAATCCAGTAAATTTTCTGGACCCATCCTGTTCTACTGGGCAAAGGGGTCTTCGTTTACTTTTGTGTCTTGCAACCTGGTCACCTAATGCTGCATTGCGGCTGGCAGAAGCCTGTTCATCTCCAGAATTGTTAAGTTCACGCTCTGACATTGGTCTTTTTTTTCCCTCAATTCAGCTCCAAACACGGATGGATTACACATCTTATTTTTAGAAGAACACACAGAATGCAGCTTCAAGAATCATCCACAAAATCCTTAAACAAGAGGTAAGAAAGACATTTGATTAATTTAAGACTGATTCCTGTTCACAATGCGACAACTCTAATGCTCAAAACTCCTGCCTATATGTGAAGACAGCTGTGTGTCAAAAGCACTGCTGTGTGTCAGAAGGAAAGGAAGAACATGAAAACTTGCCCTTCATACCCTAGGTACTGGTCTTTCAGGTGATGGATGTGGCTTACTATGGATTTACAAGATTCCAGAAAGCACTTAATGGAAGAGCTTGGATTTGGCACAGCAATAGCACTTCCACCCAACCCATTAAGAGGATTCTAGCATGCCAGGCTTTCTGCCTTCTAGTCCAGAAAAAGCCTCTTGTTAGTAGGACATGGTTGATACCCCACCTGCAGTCAGAACTTCTGCCACTATCGTGCAGCATCAGCAGTGATGAAAATACTGGTGGCCATCCATGCAGAACCTGACACATGTCAGTTCATGCAACTTTACTGGGATTCCATAGGCAGTTCTCCATCCCAGTTCAGTCACACAGCAAAGGTGGGAACAGAAAGCACTCCCGTGTTCCCCTTCTGCCACCTTACTGTTTTTTTCTGTCCTACCTCTTGTTTTTGGTGGGTTCTGCTCCTATTTCTGAGTTGCTTGTATGGGTTTTTTTCAGCAAATAACAAGAAATGAAGTGGAATTCACACATTTAGTAAACGGTTTAGTCACAAAGATCCTAAAATATAACTGTAAGACAGCAAAGGCAATAATGACAATAGTTGACAAGGAGCTGTCTCTAAAGGCTTGTGTACTGTGCAAGAAAAGGGAACCAGGAAGGCAGGATTAAGCTAAACCGGATGAATAGCAAGGTTCAAGAGTCTATTTCAATCAAACAGAAATCCTTCAAATTTTGGAAATGTGATCCGGGGAAGCCAATAAACAGGAACTTAAACTTCAGCAGGCGTTAAGTAAGAGGAAATTGCAAAGAGCAAAAGTAGGTTTCCAAGAACAAACATTAAAAGATTTAAAAATAAACAATAAAATATTCCTTAGGTATATCAGAAACAAGAGGCCTACAACTGAATTTGAAGAAGCTAAGGGGGTAGCTGAAGAAGATAAATACACTGCTGGGAAGCAAATTTTTTTCCTTGTTTTCTTTGTATGAACCTTTCTTGTTCAAAATATTCAGAAGATTTCTGCTCTCTGTAATCTTTTTCTGACAATAAGAATGATTTGTCTTTGAGTAGTAAGGTATCAAGAAGTAGCAACTGTGGAGAATACAGAATATATGAGGGCTAGAAGGTACATTCAGAGTTTTAAGGAACCTTAAATACAGAATTTATGAATTGATAAATATCCTACTCCACAAGAATTACCCTGTCCAGTGGCTTGAGGAGTAGAAAATAGTGTCTAATTGCTACTGATTTTACAAAGGAAAACAGCATTTTATTGATGTATAATTTCTTGAACATTTCAATAAACACAACCAGATGACAAAAATTATGGGTCTTCTAAAAGCTCACTGTTATATTTCACACAATAAACTTTGGTTGAAACTAAACAGATGTAAAATTAGAGACCATGATGTGTTAAAAAATGGTCTGGAAGTGAAGAAAAAAAGATTAGGATCGGATTAGATTAGCTGGTTCTGATCACAGCTAGGAATAAGGTTTAGATTCATTACAAGTACATTTGAGTAAGCAGTGGTTATTACTAAAATCTGTACATCACCACTGAACACACCTGGTGATTTGACCATTTCTGAGGTGGGTTAAAACCCCTCTGAAGATGACTTACTTTTCAGTGATAAGGCCTTTAGACCTTTAGTAGTCCAGCTTGAATTAAGTGCCTGAACTGAGGTGGGATGAATCCCGGCCTAAGATTATAGTCCAGCTTCATATTAAAGTAATGGTTAGCATATTTCTGAATGATTTGGTGAATGGATAAGTAGTTTATTGATAGCATTTGCATAGGATACAAAACTAGTCATTTTGTGAGAAATGTGAGAGGGATCTAAAGAAGAGAGAGAAAAAAAACAACTTTCTTTTCCTTTATAAGCTTCTAAATTAATGCAAGACACCTAAGGCGACTGTTGTCCACTGTGCATATTTATTCCAAACTCCAATAAAATCATGTATTACGTTCCACAAATTTGCAATGCTATTATACAAATCACATAGCATGGCCACACCTGAAGAACTGTGCATGCTGACAGTCACAATATCTGTGGGACACTGCAAAACTGAGAATGGTGGTAAAAACAGTCAAAGTACAATTAAAGATGTGTAGCTGCCATCATGTTCATGATATTTCAATTATACACTGGTTTTCCCTCTCTTACAGCATAATACATGAAAATGCAAATGAATAAAAGAAAGTACTATTTATGTCAGATGCAATTAACTGTGAACCTTACAGCCACAGGAAACTGATAAACCTAAATATTAGCTGCATTCACATCTAAGCATGTTGCCCTGAGCTCCTCTAACTGTAAATACAATTAATGCAATTAATCTGAGGGTATAAAACATACTTCAAACAATCTCTTCTTTCAGGTACTGTTCTCTAGGTCCACTGTAATTCTTGCTTGGTTTCCTTTGGATACATGCAGTGGCTCACACCTCTCTTGAATTTTACTGACACAGTATTTCAGCTTATGCTGAAGAGCATCTCCTTCTTCAACAGCAGAGTTGTAGCTGTTTCAGCCCATGTACCTCTTCGCATGTACCAAAATCACATCTGTCACTCTTACAATGCAGCATGTCAATCCCTATTGGCTTGTGGCCCATGATATTTACAGGACCTTTTCCTGAAGAACTCTTGCTTAATCAGTGATTCACCATCCTTGTACTTAATTTACATACATAACAACCTGGCACTTTAAGGAATGATAGTATTCTCCTCAACCACTTCTCTTAGCTTGTGCAGATAATTTTAAATGCTGATGCTGTCCCTCTCCAGCATATTTGCAGCATATTGTAGCACAGTGTTATCTGTAAACTCAGTAAATGTGCACTGTTTTCCATTAGTCACATCCCTAACACAACTACCGAATAGTAAAGGAATTCAGATAAGACTGTTAACTAGCCACATCTTTCCAGTTTCAAAAATCTTCCTGAATCCCATTTTCCAGTCACACATCTGTCTAACAGTTGTTTCAGGTATGTCATGTTTCCCAAACTTTGTTATAAGAACATAATGGGAGACTGTAAAAATCTTTATTAAGGTCAAAATACCCTAAATCTACTGCTTATCTCTAATCCAGTTTACAATGTAAGATGCTTAATGGCTATTGAAAGCTATATTGAAAGTGATACCATGATAGAGCAGGAACAGTAACCTTCTCGCTTGCTGCTGTGGAATGTCGAACTGGGCTTCTTCAGAAAAGCTATTTTTCTTAAAAGCTAAGACACAAGTTCAGGGAGAAATCTCTCTGCTATTTCCTAATGCTATACTCTGCTAACCTTGGCATTGCTTGAATATTTAGTTTTTCCTTTTCAAAAAAAAAGTTGTTCTGTTTCCTTATTTCATGAATACCGTGCTGCTTTTTCAAAGGAAATAACTCCTAAGAATTCACTCCCTTTTTATGTGTAATTAGAAAACCATCTCAGAAGAGTTGCAGAGACTGTTGCGATGAACATTTCAGCAGCTCTTAAAATCAGGCTGTGAACTGGGCGCAACCAGAAGCTGAGATATACAAAATGAATGGCCTCCGAAATCTTCATGAAATCACAGAATCACAGAATGACCTGAGTTGGAAGGGACCCAAAAGGATCATCGAGTCCAACTCCTACCCCTGCATAAGACAATCCCAACATTCACACCACGCACCTGAGGGCATTGTCCAAATGCTTCTTGAATATTGTCAGGCTTGGCACCAAGACTGCCCCCCTCAGGAGCTGTTCCAGTGCTCCACCACCCTCTGATATCCAATCTAACCCTCCCCTGGCACATCTTCCTGCCGTTCCCTTTGGTCCTATCATTGGTCACCAAAGAGAAGAGATCAGCACCTGCTCCTCTTCCTTCCCTTGTGAGGAAGCAGTAAACAGCTATGCGGTTCCCCCTTAGTCTCCTCTTCTCCAGGCTGAACAGAACTAGCGACTTCAGCCTCTCCTCATACAGTTTCTCCTCTAGATCCTTCACCAGCTTAGTGGTCCTCCTCTGGACACTCTCCAGTAGCTTGATATCCTTTTTTTACTGTGGCGCCCAAAACTGCACACAATATTCGAGGTGGGGCCGCACCAGTGCAGAGCAAAGTGGGACAATCCCCTCCCTCGCCCGGCTGATGATGCAGTGCTGGATGCACCCCAGGATATGGTTGGCCCTCTTGGCTGCCAGGGCATGGTGGCTCATGTTCAACTTGCTGTCGACCAGAACTCCCAGATCCCTTTCGGCAGGGCTGCTCTCCAGCCTCTCGCCCCCCAGTCTATGGCTACGCAGGGGAGGGTCATCTTGTGAGAGCAACTTGTCAGTTCTTGCTATCTGGTGTTCCAGTCTCTGGAAAGACTTCCAACCCTTGCTAATGCTTGTTTTAGCTGAAAACCTTTACAGATTCCCAGAATCATTACCAAGAGTCCTGGAAAAAGTTTATTGGCTTTCATTGTCATGATCAGTCACATGCAGTTCTTTTATTTACACAGATTACCTTGAAAATGGAAGCCCTTCATTTATTCCCAGGCCAGTCTTATGAAATTAACTGCCAACTTAGTTTCTCCCCATGATCCTGGCAATGACCTTTTTCCTGCCCCGGTAGGATCATTCCCTCTCCACGGATTAAAGGTGATTAAGGATCAGTGTCGGTTTAGTCTCACATATTTGCTAAGCAGAGACGACAAACTGTGCCAAAATGTGTTTGATTTATTTGTGCGGGTTTTGTGATAGGGGAACCCTGATTGGGCTCAAATCAAGAATCCAGAAAAGAAAAGAGGGCTTTATATCATTGGTCGCTCTTTAACCCAAAGTGTCACAGCAAGGTCTTAATATCCTTCAGCTAAATTATTAGTTTTCACAAACAATAATGACCAAAATCAATCAGGCTTTTCAGTGCTTTGTGTTATTTAACCACCAATTCAACTAACCAGTTGTTAGACCAATATCTGTATCTATTGAGCTGAACTTCAAACACATTGATATATCCATAATGTGGTCAAGCAAATACCTAATGAAACAGAAGATTTCCAGAATTTGAAGAAACATTTATTATTACTTTCTAAAGATTTTAGAGCTATATCCTAAGCCAATACGTTGTCAGTTGGAAACTGAAACTCGGAAAGTTGTGATAATTTTAGGGAAAAAACACAATTCTAACCAAGGACAGATGGACTTTCTCTTTATATTTGACTCTTGAAGCTTGGACTGAAATATGTGTTTTTCCTCAAGTCTTTAACATTCTTGCTTGATTATTGTATATCCAAAGATCATTTGCTTTCTTATTTGCAAGAAAAAGATTAGATTAGGGCTAGATTAATCGTAAACTTACACTAGAAACTGAAGGGTCACATTATGTTGTCTGTGGAAATTCAAGATGAGTTGAAACGACGTCTGTATGGAAAGAAATTTTAAAAAGGAAGTCTTGTACATAGAATGCATATCCATCAAATATAAAAGAGGGTTAAGTATTTCCAACTTAACCCTGACAATCTTTGAGAGATTTGATAAATTTAAAAACCAACACTGTGTTGTGGTGCCATGACTAGACCCTGCTCTGCATGGTTTTGCTTTGTAGTCAGTATCTTAAATGCCTAGAAACAATTTTCTATTCTTTGCTGGGCTAAGGACATGAATTTACTGTAACAGAAAGAACAGACAGAAAGAGATGCCATACTAAGGAAACAACAGAGGCATTAACAAAGAAGAAGAAAAACTTTTCGACTTCATTGGCTAATAAATTTCAGGAAATAATCAGTATAGTTCCTTTTCCAAAAAAAATGAATGGTTGTAAAGATATCCCCAATCTGGAGACTTTAATGGATGCACACACACATTCCTTAATAGCTTGGTCATCAGACTAAAATAAACATAAGACTACAAAGGGTTACCAAGCTCAGTTCATTTCCCTAATGCTGTTGGCTTCAGATTATGTTGACTCTATCAACAAGATTGTGGCCGTAAGTGTAAATTTATTAAGTCTCACATCAAAATATTGTTCTGTTTTGTAAGTTAGTAGGAGCTATGCTCTGGAATGGGTACAAGGAGAAACATGAAGCTAAATTTTTACTTCAAGGTTCAGACAGCACCATTTCAACAGCATTAACTTTGGAAGAACATACAATATGACTTCCCAGAGTGGACGAATTCAGATGAGAAAGCGACCGCAGCCTTACCTTCATCCTGCTTCCCAAGTGGTGGAAGTGGCTTCCCAAGTGGCTGGTGCCACTACTCTCATCGTATTTTGACCAATCAACCCTCTGAGCATATGAATACAAAGAGTGGAAAGACTTCCCTTGTTGTCTTATTAAGGCCATCATATACTAAGGTATTGTCTTTTTTCACCAACAAATGAATAAATTTTCTTTAGCTAGAACTGGAGGAGTTTGTAACAGACCAGTGATCCCCTCGTGACTGTGGTGCAGGTTGTGGATATTCTCTGTACTTCTGTGGGGTGTTCTGAGGCCTTGCAGCATTAGCATGTTTTTATCTAGCTCTGGGCTTCCCTCACCCATCTGCTACTTCTGGCTCCCTTGATTCTGTTACCCACCTACAGAGAACCTATGCCTTAGATACTTTTTAAAAAAAATTCATTTTTTAAATTTTATTTTTCCAAGACATCCAAGATGTCATTAGTTAATTGGTGTATTTTTCAGTCAAACAACACTGTGCAGCAGTTCTCTGGAAGATTTAGATTAGACATTAGGAAGAAATTCTTCACAGTATGGGTGATGAGAAACTGGCATGGGTTGCCCAGGGAAGTTGTGGATGCCCCTCCCTGGAGGTGTTCAAGGCCAGGTTGGATGGGGCTTTGAGCAGCCTGGTCTAGCAGGAAGTGTCCTGCCCAGGGCAGGGCGGTTGGAACTAGTTGATCTTTAAAGTCCCTTCCAACCCAAACCATTCTATAATTCTATGATTCTCTGTCCTCCCTTGAGAGATCTCTTCTGTGCCTGGTTGCATTTCAGGACACATTGTGTTTGAGGTATTTAATAAAAGACAGTTCATTATGATTAAAAAGCACAAATCTGAAATGCAACCAGGCACAGAAGAGGCCTCTTCAGTTCCTAAACATTTTTTTTTACAATTCATTTGTAATTCAAAAGACTAATAAGAACCTGTAAAAGAAAATCTATTTTACACCATCTATGATACAGTACATAGGATACATCCCATTGCAGTAAGACCCTCTCAGGGCCAAGAAATTAGCAAGTGACAACAAAGACACTGGAAATCAACAAATACTTAGAAGTCCCTTAATGAACTACAACCAAAATTTAGAGCTTCATACTAATACAAAAGCCTCAGGTCTTTAAGCCTCTACTTCTAAGAACAATGTCTTTACTAATTGGTAGACTTTTCTGTTGCACAGTTTTTTGCCCTTTGAAAGAATTTTGTTCTGACTGTTGTTGGAAATGAGAGACTGGACTTTGGACCTCATTTCCAGATATTAGTTCCTATGTTAACTCAAGAGTGTATCTCAGCCAGTGTAATAATGCTTACATTCATCCAATTTTGAACTAATCTTTCAGCAATATTTGTCACCATCTCTAAGAAAATATCACACTAGGTTAGTATTGTTCTATCAGGATCACAAGTACTGAACACCAATTCTTACTAGACTCAGTTAAAAAATCGAAGAGTAGCTACAACTTGCTTACTGAGTCCCTATTTCTTACATAAAAGTCTGAGGAAAGCTGTTTATCATGAGTTTGCTTTCTCTGTCATTAGAGACTTACAGGCTTACTTTTTAAAAGCATAGCATAGCTCTTCCAGACATGGCTTGATGGTTTGGAAAATGGTGACTTCCTGTCTGCCTTTAATTGTATCATCATCAAGTACTCATTTATTTTAGAACAATCTGCATTGTTATTCCATAACAGCGCTCTGTAAAGAATGCATTTCCACACTGGCTTGCTCTTGATAGCTTTTTCCTCTTTTCGCTCTTTGATACTTTTGCAAAACGCCTTTCCTAGGCTATCTTATCCCTCTTCAAACATTAAATGCACCATCGTTTGCTCTGACTTCTCAGTTTCTCAGCTTCTGCTTTGACAATTGTGAAGCCAAATTTCCACAGTGTGTTTTCTCACAACTGCTTTGCAACAATCAAACTGATGCTGCTTCTGCAGGTACAGATACGGGCTCTGTATTATACTCTCCATTATACTAAATGGAGCCAGGAACTACTTTGTGACCCTGAGGCCAACTGGAATAGAATGGCTTGTTTTCACAGAATTAAATTTTTCCTCTACCCAAACTGCTTATTGGGAAGAGTGCATGGCAGTGCTGACTCCTGAACCTTGCCTGAATACTAGGAGAATGCGAGCTGGAGGAGGCTAAAATCACACCAGAAAATTCATTAATTATTAAACAGTACAGATGATGATACCATGAGTCCTATACTCATTTAGCTGATATCTAGAGGCAACCTAACTACCCTGCATTCAACCTGTAGAATGCAGATTCATTCAGGCATTCACCCAGACATTTTCTGAAATTTCAGATCTGCTTTTAAATAACAACTGACTTTTTTGCCTATATTTTGGTTTCCTCAAACATTCTGTGTTGCATCTGTTCATTTGTTTTGCTTGGTTCTTAATATGGTAAATTGTCCCTCATTAGTGTTCTGAAATTCTGGATGCTATTCTTGCAGCTTTAATTAGTGTGTACAAAATTGCAGGGCTGGAAGGGATCTTGATTAGTCTTTTTGTCTTAAGGAGAATTAATGATATTGTGACATCTTTGGCAGATGCTTATCCATCCTGTCACTAGGAAGCATAGATGATGAAAGTTTCATTATCTTTCTAGGAAATTCAGTCTAGAATTCTATTCTTATCATTAACTAAAATCTAATCTGAGTCTCCTTTCACAGTATCACAGTATCATAAGGTTGGAAAGGACCTCTGAGATCATCAAACCCAACTTATAACCCAACACTAACACCAACACCAACACTAACACCAACCATCATCTAAACCGTGGCACTCAGTGCCTCATCCAGTCTCCCCATAAACACCTCCAGGGTCGGCGACTCCACCACCTCCCTGGGCAGCGCATTCCAATGGCCAATCACCCTTTCAGGGAAAAACTTTTTCCTAACATCAAGCCTAAACTTTCCCTGACGAAGCTTGAGTCCATGCCCTCTACTTCTGTCACTGGTCACCTGAGAGAAGAGACCAACCCCTGCCCGACTACAACCTCCTTTTAGGTAGTTGTAGAGAGCAATGAGGTCTCCCCTGAGCCTCCTCTTCTTCAGACTAAACAGCCCCAACTCTCTCAGTCGCTCCTCATAGGGCTTATGCTCCAGTCCCTTCACCATCTTCGTTGCCCTCCTCTGAACACATTCCAGTATCCTAACATCTTTCCCAAACTGGGGGTCCCAGAACTGTACACAATATTCAAGATGAGGCCTGACCAGTGCTGAGTACAGGGGGACGGTAACTTCTCTGGTCCTGCTCGCTACACTATTCCTGATGCAGGCCAGAATGTCATTGACCTTCTTGGCCACCTGGCCTTTGTTGCAACCTACTCCGTTACACATTACCTTGTCCACCATGGACATGGGTTAAATTATTCTCCTTTACTTGAAAACTCTAACTATGTCCTTCAGTTGTCCCTTTTTAAGTCTAAATATCTTTTTTTATTTTATTTCATTGAAGGTCAATTTCCTGATATGTCATAAGATTCACCTGTTTAATTTGGATATCTAAAGTTTCATTTTTCTCCCTTCACGGTCAGTGGAAAGAACACAATTCATCTCATCCTGTAGTAGTCACCTAGATAGATTATACAAGTGTTGCCAATATCTGTCCACTGACTACAACAGGATTTTAAGGTGATTAATGTATCAATAGAGCTCTATGTGTAGACAAATGAAGTGTTTTCATTCTAGTACAAACGACAGCCTTTTATGAATACATTGAGGCAATTTGCCTCAGGAGGCAATGCATTACGAGAACTAGCTGAACAGTCTACATGTTGCTGGATTCCTTCCTCTACAGACATCAAGCACATCACATATTGCTTTCCTGGATGGCTTGGAAGTTCCTCAGAAGTAGTCTCCTCATTCTGACTGCCCTGGTTTGGTGGACATAATATTCAACAGGTCTTCCTGGCTTTAAGACCTGGGTATCAGAACAAATCTATTCATCCTCCTCCTTTCTCCCTGCCCTTCTTTCCCAAGCAAGTCGCATCCCATCATACTGATGTTCTAGTACTCAGTAGTCTTTTAGTCTAGTACTCATCTATGTCTTTTAAGTCAGTTAAATAATAATTTTGGCAATTTATAAAGGCTTGCAATGCTACTTTATTTTGTAATTCACATTACATTACCTGCACATCGTCTAGGTCATCTGTCCTCTGCCTGCCAGTATCCCTCTGATCTCTTATGAATTTCTTTGTCTATCATAATTCTGGACCCTTCATGAGCACACTTTTGCTCGTAATGACACAGAAAATTTTTGTGTCTTTCCCCTTAAACTCATTCTCAAGCCTTCTTATTACTATATCTTTCAACATTAATTCCCTTTTCACGGTTAGGGAAGAAAAAGCTCCCATGCCATCTGTCTGACTGCCCAGGCTGCAATCTCTGTACACCAATGTATACTTGCAAATATTCTTTTGAGAAAGTACTGTGGTTTTAATAGCGATGCCTTATGCCTTGTGAAAAACAAGAAAACTCATTACACTGCCATTAGTCTCTCACTCTCTGTAATTTGTTTCCATACATCTTTCATTCTCACATTGACAACACAGTTTCCCAGGACAGTTCTGATGCTCTGCCTTGCAAAACTATCATTTACTGTCAAATTTTTTTTTACAGAATGCATTTGGTATTTCACCATTTGCCATTTAATTGCAATTATTGCTCTTAAGTTTGTGTTGGCTGAGGACACAGTAGAGACTGGGGATACTTTTTGTCAGGTACTGGCAGTACTGCACATAGAAAAGCCTGAAATTATGCTTTCTTCTGTCACACAAAGGCCTCTACAGAACCTCCACCAATTCTTAGCCTCCTTCTCCCAGAAGGCTTCACTGACACCTCGCTTAGTAAATCTGCCTGGCAGCAGAATAATTTCGTAATAATCTGGCATTACAAAATGCCTGAGGAATATTTCAAAATATGCAAAACACTGGCCAGTTTAAATTCCCATTCCTGGGCTCTGTAAAGGTAATTTGGACAATACACAAGCAAACTGATAATTTGATGGTAAATGTAGCAAGAGCGTAGAGTCATAATCGACTGCCTGATTGGGTCTTTTTTTGTAACTTAGTTATAGCATGTGGAAGTGCTAAAGGTCCCAGTCAGGCATTGGCTTCACTGTGTCAGGGGCTATTCAAACTATGAGGAAAAAGATAAATTCTGCTCCACAGATTTTACAGTCTATTTATAAAACCATCACTGTTCAACATCAAGTTGCAGATACGCATGCAGAGTTCTGCTCATCCTTCTGAGGGACTACAAGCAGAAGGTAGATAGAAGAAAGCAATTTGACTTCAGTGGGACAATTATTGCCAAAGACTACAATTTTCATGTGCTACAGAGCTCATCTGTGCTTTGATATGCCGTAATACAACTCTTTCAAAAGTCCTCTAAGCTCTAAAGGAAAATTGCTTTAAATTGCAAAGTGATGAATCAATTCTAGGTGGGATTCCCACTCTAAATTGCAACGTCCTGAAAAAAATAGTTTGAACTTTTGAAAATAAGTTTTCCTTAGGGGAGGTACTACTGTCTCTGCACAGTTTTTTCCTGGTAAGTTCCCCATCTTATTGTAACGTTCTTCAGAGGAGTGTGACACTTGTTTCCTTTTCAGTTTATCCTTTGCTCTTGAGGAAGCAATCTCTGTCGTTCCTCAGAGAGTCAGAAAACAGTGGTAAGAATGAATAATACCAAACAGCAGTGTAATTTCCTACGGGGAAAACATATTTTCTACCAGCAATTATTGCCAACAGCAATCTTGGAAATATTGTATAACTTATTGTTTAAAACATCAAGCAGAAGGAACTGCTTAGTATCAAGGATGACTAATGCTTCCACACATGCACACACACATTAGATAAAATATTGATGTTTAGAGGTTTACAGGATGTAAACATTGACTTTGGGCTTTGTTTAAGTTTATTCTTGAAATGAATAAAAATATCCCATTTAATATATAATCATGATTGACATAAATAGGCAAAAATAGCTGCAATATGATGGATTTGTCCAGTCTGTGTGGTATTATAGTTGCAGAAAGATCAGAACTATACAAGAAAATCAGTCAGCTGTGTGTTGGAAAGCAAATTAGAGGTTGAAGGCAAAAATAAAAACTTATTCAACAGCTATACCTAGGTGCTTTACAAAGAGTAGATTTGTTGAAAGTGTGAAAAACGCTCATTTACTTTGTGTGATGAAGCATGTGTCAAGTGGGGTGTGTGCTGGAAACTGAAATGTCTATGGACTTAATCCTGCCCTAAGTTAGTTTGGAACAACTCCCATCATCTTCAAATGAGAGAACTATCACTTAGCTGGGAAAAAAAAAATCACCTCCAGTTTAAGCTCTCACATATTCTGGCAGATGGCCATAACGATGGGA
The DNA here is from genome assembly GCA_033558185.1 of Dromococcyx pavoninus. NCBI lineage: Eukaryota > Metazoa > Chordata > Aves > Cuculiformes > Neomorphidae > Dromococcyx > Dromococcyx pavoninus. The sequence continues at coordinate 627,936 of JAUMJL010000250.1, forward strand.
GCTCAGCTAGGAGTCTAGTTCTTTTGTCATGGGAAGTGTCTGCTTTCTTAACCTGCAAGAGAGGCACAGATGGGTCTGGTGTAGGTGGTGCTCAATCCCACAGGGAGTGGCCAGAATGGACACTAGCATTAGCAACCCCACTGTGGTTCCTGCCCAATCTCTTCTGGGAATTAATAAACTCTTCTAGACTATGGTTTATGCATGTGAGTAGCTATATGGAGGTCAGTTTAAGTGCTTTTCTGCATTAGACCCCGACACTGACTCTTTCTTGAGGAAACCTGATGAAATTTAGCAACTGGACCACCTCTCCTTTGAACAAGGTGAACATCCTCTCAGGTGGAATGGCTTTGTTTGGCTTTGGTTCATTTTTCAGGTGAACCTGACACCACCCTTCGTTAAACATAAACCGCTGTTTTTAAATCTCATTTTGAATACACCTGACAATTGCACCAACGAGCAAGCAAACTCCTGCACCACTGAGTTTGCTCAAGATAAGCCAGCATTTTCTCACAGATCCATGACAAATCTGTAGGCATTTTCTCCTTGTCGATATCGACACATTACAGAATTAGCCAAGGGAGATGGTGAGTGAAGATTTTCATGACATGCAGCAGCAGCAGCAAAGCAGACTGCAATACTGTTTTAGACAACTGCAGGGAATTACATTCAGATCAGTGTCCCCTTTAGGTACATGGAATGACAGTTAGCAGCTTTGTAAATGCCATTTTCCAAAGAAACCCTTATTCAAGACACAAATGCTGACTGTTTATCCCTGGGCATGGATTTAGTGTGTGTTTAAGTGCTTTGCAGGGACTGCATGATGAAGTAGTTTGATAATCAAGCTAAATTCCCGAACAGTAAACCCAAGTTATGACAGAGCCATGAGCTCTACTTTAGATATTCCTTGGGGGAATTTAGACAGACAGCTCTAAGACAAAAGGCACGAGCCTACTGCAGAAGGGAAGCCTTCCCTGAATTCATGGGGCTTTGTATTGGGTCCAGGGAAAATAAAGTGCCAATTTCCAGATGACTCTATCTGGCACTGCCTAAAACAAAGCAACTGTAGCTGCCAGCCCTTAACGGGCATAAGCTTATTTTCAACATCCTTTCTCCTTTGTTGATGTTACCCCTTCCTTTTTCATGCCATTTGCAACACATCATTAGACTCACTACAAATTTGTGGGAGTAAATCACATCCCTGGGGATGAAAACCCACCAGAGCTAAACAAACCACCTCCCCTTCCCCAACCAAATCCCAACTCTGCCTCACACTGCATGGAAATGATCAGAAGTCCCACTATCAAAACATTCACGCCTTATGAGTAATATTTATGATGGGAGTTTTTTACATTGGGTTTTCTCCCTTAAGAAGAAAAAGAGGAATAATTAACAGAAATAAACTAAATGAGAAATTTCCACATTATTACTATTATTTTCATAAGGCTTTCACAGGAAAGTAAAAGCTTTTGCAAGGAATAAAAGTCCTCGTTAAACATCTTTCTTTCTTTCGGAAATGTGGTAAATTATGAAGCAGATTGACTTTAAAAAATAAATAGGACTATAAATACATAAAAGACATTGCCTTCCTCCAGTAATTTAATATGAGCATCCTACTCTGAAGTAAGGAAAAGTTTAGTTCACTCCCAGAAAGAATAAAGCAGATGTGAGTTTTTTCCGTCAGCTTAAGTGCTGCCTTGGTAAACTGAGTTGTCCGACGAAATTAAACAAACATTTTAGGCAGGCATCACACAGGAAAATAAACAGTAGCAAAGGAAACACGAAAATATTAAAGACTGTTATTCTTTGGCCCCTTTTCCTACGAAGCAGGTGATAAAATATTACTGTGTTTCCACAGGTAAGGAAACACGCTCTTAAACACTTTGCAGAAATACATATTACGATCATCACTTAAAATGTCAGAAGTAGATAGGGCTCAACTGTGACAGCACACAGGAGCCTGCTGAGAAACTCTGCAGAAACAGAGAATTTAGCACGCTGGATCAGACTGCTGGGCAACCTAAAGCAGCCACCTGAGCCTTGGCAATATCTGGTGGAAATTCAGTTAAAGGCAAAAAACACTGTGTAGGAGATAGCTACAGAGCTACTTGATTTCAGGAAAGGTGACTTCTCTTGTATCCTAATTAGTTAGATGCTAGTGAAAGGAAGTGAGATTGTCTGCTGTATCATTTTGACCTCTTTCTGCCCCACTGAATATCAAAGAATGCACATTGGAAGAAGAGAGGAGACTAGCTGATTTTCATCCTTTTTTACCTACCTACGATGTACTGCACTACACTGTCCAGTTTTAACATTACTTGCTTTATGAAGATGTAATTTACCCATCATGTCAGTAATTTCTGTTCTCCATGAAATTCTGTCTAGCTATAAATCATGTATGAAATTTTATACATATTTATTTATAAAAGTAAAAAATATCTTTGAAATTATTTCTGCACTATAGTCAGAAGTTACGTAAAACTTTCAATCATCAGAAGAAACAAAGCAATCACTTTTTACTGCCAGGGCTTTGATTTCAGTCAGCTTGAAAAATCAACTTGAAAATTTACTGGTCTGCATTTAAAGATCTGTCCAGTGGCAGGAGGGAAGAAAAGCTTTATTCTCCTGCCTATGAAAAATGCAGGTGTGATATTGCAAGGTGCTACCTGAAATCCTTTGTGGTATCAGTTTCTGTCTCTTTTATCAAGTGCTTACCTAATACTTTTAACACTGGTTTTTAGCTCAAAAAAAATCGGAGCAGAATAGATGGAGGAGCTATTGCATGCCTTGAATACAACACCACGCGTTGTCCTTACTGAAGTAATTCAGTTAGACACGTATTTCTATAGCATTTTAGTCCCAGAAAAGAACTCTCCACAAATTTCCCATCTTACTTGTCAGGAAATGGAGGTGGAAACATAAAATGAATTTTCAAAGAAAGTAGGAAACAAACAACAGAACTCCCACTAGAAACGAGCTGTAAACTCAGAAGAACCTGAATATCCGACTGTCCTGGCAGCAAGGGTAAAGGCTGCATGAATAATTCAAAGCACATTGTTTTCTGATGACTGCAGCAAAAAGAACAGCCAGTAGATATAGAGTGGGATTTATCTCCTCTGATTTTAGGTATCTAGTAAAGAGAGGGTCTCTTTGAGGTCAGTGAAGAAACAGAGTTATCTGCAGGGTGTGATTCACCTAACCTACTTTAGATGCCACCTACTTGGACAGTATGATGTCCACTGTGGTCATCTTAAAATCTCTTTGATTAAGAAGAGAAAACTGGAAGAGAAACAGATCTCAAGACATCAAAACCTCAAGACTCCCAAGGCTGACATAATTCAAACGCAGAATGAAATTTTTCAGTTAGTTCCCTAGAGATAAAATTTTAAAATAACTTAGTCAATCTAAAAGCTTATGTTCCATTTTTATAGCAACTGGAAGCCTATGTTTTGCTGGCTTTTGATACAACTATCTCCCAGATGCTATTTGACAGTTCCACAGATTTTAGCCTATAAGAAAGCTTTTTACTCTAGGCACTTCAGGAACGTAAATTTGCCATCCTGTAGAGCCCACAGAGGGAAATAGCTATTACTGGAAGACAAACCTTAATACCTCATTTGGGACTCTCACCTCCAACACAGTCCTGTGGGTGTAAGAATGGAGTGCCTGCAATTGCCTCAGCCCTTTTTCCTCTATGAAATGATGGAAATGTAAAACACTCCACATGAAATCTGAATGTCTCCACACTTGGAACAAGGTAAAATTTGTATTCAAACTGAAGCTTAGTCTTAGTTCATTGTCTTACATCTCTTGGAAATCTATGGTCTCGAGCCTGCATTCGTGTGACGGCCTAAACCCACGTGAAATCCTCATTTCAGATTTCTGAGTCCCCTCCTTCCCAACTTGCCTGAATTGCACAAAGCAGACCTCCCCCTGCCCCAGATCTCTGTGCTCCCTTGCTCCCCGAATAGGTTAAACAAACAGGGAGATTCCTCCAGGGAAGTCACAGGTTCAAGATCACAAAGGACGCATGGCGTTTGGGCCAGTTGGAGGCTTTTCTTGCTATTGTGCTTATCTGTATCTTCCCTGTCATCCAGACGTTAACCTCTGACCCACGAGCCCGCCTCTCGAAAACGCCTTGCGGTGTTTACTCATTATGTCATGTCTGTGCTTTTGTGGAAATTTCACAGAAACAAATGGAGGAAGTTTGCCAGTCAAATGGTCGGACAATAAATCCTGTCCCGTGTAGATAGAATGGTTTACTGTCACTGTAAGTCTGCTGCTGGCATCTGTCACCAAAGAAATGTTTACAAATTTCAATGCGCCAAAGTATTCCAGCATTGCAGCACTGTACATGATTTGTAGAACAACCACCACTGTGCTAGACAGGGGTATCCTTGTTTTGCTAGCCTGAATAAACAGAGTGACAATGTTTCAAATAAGTCAAGGTCATTAATGTCCAAATTTTCTGTCTATTCCTCTCCTAGGCTCCTGAATACAAGTACTCCAATGCTAGTTTGTCCATTGTAATGCTTCTTCTGCCCCAAGATAGCTTTGCTAGAGGTTTAACCCAGGTAGGTTTCAGACCCTTTGCTTATTTCTAATAGGTCCTTTATTATTTATGTATTATGTCTTCCCATCCTTCCTCACAACACATTTTCTTTACAGTCCCTGATGCCTCTCCTCTTTCTGCATTACTTCCCCTCTGGGACAAGTCATTATATTACATTACCTGTCTGCACAGTGTCATTGTAATGCATTCTGCTGTGTGGTTGAGGCTTCTATGTACCATCAACTATAACGTTAGGACAATGTAAAGATGAGTTTGTATTAGAAGCAGGATAAATAGGTAACATAACTCTTCCTCCACTGACCCTTTCAACCAAGGGCCCGATTCTGTTGCCACTGAATGGAGCTTTTCACTCTCAATGTCAACAGGAGTGGCACTTGGTCTTACAGTTCCGCTATAATTAAGTTTTCAAATCTCATTTCCTTTCAGAGGAGAGAAAACATTGTTGTGACTAAGCTTTGGATGTGGTAACAAATCCCTGGCAGGTTGGTTTGTTTTAGTGGGCATATTAATTTTAAGGAAACTCTTACCATCTTTTCTGCCCTTAATCACAGCTTTTATTACAATTACAGTAATGCAACAGATGTAGATGCCAAAGGCAATATGTGTATTTTTAATGAGTTGACATGCAGCCTCCACGGACAGGAGAAGAAACTTCATTTTCTGAACTGTATCTAGCAGTTTATGAAGGGACAAGGAATCAATCAGAAAGACATTTACCACAAATTCAGAGGCTTCATTAACTCACAGATGAGCCATCCTAAGACAGACTCAGTTGTTGTGCTAAGTTTAGCAAATTTTGCTGAATGGTAACATTTGCTATTGTCCGCAAACAATACAAGAGAAGGTTAACAGGCAATATCCGGAAAGCCCTAAGATTATTACACCACACATGTGGTCCTGAGTCACTGAGCTGTAAAACATCATCAGTTTCCAAAGATGAAACCAAAGGGGAATTATGCTTGAGAGAGATGTTATCACAAATCCAAGGGAACTAGTTGCTTCAATAAGGCCTATTTATTTAAGTTTTACAAGACATTGGCTCACAGGGGTTTTCATTCCGGTGTAATGAACTCAGTCAATAAATTTAACATAGGCAGAAATCACATCCCATGAAAAAAAGAGCCTCCAGCCTGGTTTCTTGCCTCAGTTTACCTTACAGCTTGGACACAGAGCAGAGACTGGTGCACATAGAAAATTACATCAGGCTCACACGCACACATCAACTGGGCTCATTCACCTGGGGACTAAGGAGCTCAGAGAGTCAGGCTCAAACAGCAGCACACAAAATCCCTTCTGTTAGCCTATTCCTGCTACTGCCGTGGTATGAGCCAAACAGGGCTCACAAACAATGCCTGGCCACACTTTTTGGAGGTTAATGCAGGCCAAGGACCATTTTCAATAAAATCCTGGATGTCGATAACCTGTTTTCCGAGGTAAAAGTTTTATCTGTGGAGACCAGAGAAGGATTCCTGGCTTGTGGAGATGTGACCCCCACAGACCTTCACATACCTTTCTCCAAGATAGAATTATCAAAGGAAGAAGCCTGAAAGTCTAGTGTATGTACGACTGCAAGCTTGTTTTCTCCTCAGTCACCATAAACCTGCCATGCATTAATAGAAACTGAAGCACAGGACTTCTATTAGAAATCTACATTATCAACTGGAAGCCTGATTTTCATAGAATCACAGAATGGTTTAGGTTGGAAGGGACCTTAAAGATCATCTAGATCCAACACCTTTTGTCAGACACAGGGTATGATAGTGGAGTGACTCCATTATACCAGGTCTGTACAGCATAAACGAGGCTGTCTAAGTTTGGCAGTAAGAACCCTCACCACCCATCTGCTTTCAACTTTTGCACAGTCCTACAGTGAGTCTCCAACACAGACCAACACATCCACAGGTATCTGTGAAAGGTACGAGACCTCACTGCAATCACAGTTATTCTGGCACATCTGTTTGGAAGATTAGTAGGTAAATTTAAGTGATAGAAGACAGAACACAACTGGAAATGTAGGAATGTATTTCTACTACTATTAATGCAATCAAAACTTCCTTCTTGCTATTATTACTATGTTAGCACATCATTTCTATTCCAAATTGTTTTCAACTGCTAACTTACTAAAATACCTGGAGTATGGCAAAATTCACATCCTGGTTTTCATTCTAAACGTAACATAATTTATCCGAAATTACTCTCTTTCATAAAGCTGTTTCTCTTGATAGAATGTGCAAAATATGCGTGCAATATTCACTGGAGGAATGTTAATCTTCTGCCTTTCTCCATATGCCCCCAAAAAGCGCTGCAATTCTTCCGTGCATAAAGTAACTTCTGTGTGTGTTTGTAGACTGAAGGCTCTTTTCTGAATTTACCAATATTCCAATTCAGATGACAAAAGCTATACAGCTGGTTAAACTGTAGCTTTAAAAAAACAGATGCAAAGAGCAAATTGTGAAATTGTTTACTGATTTATTTTCATCATCCTGTACGAATTAAATACAAAAAGAAGACGTAAGTAACATAAACTAGATTGTAGAAGTTTTTTTAATCATGTGAGGCGCTGTTTGTACTACAGGTCAAAGTTTTCTTAAGAAATGTGTGTTCTTTGGGGAAATATTTTATTTGTTATTTTCCCCTTAAGACTTTTTTTTTCCAAAATAAACTCATTTGAGGTTTTCCTGTGCCCGTGGTCTTAACCTGAGAACAGATTAGACCTGTCCTTCAAAACTTATTCAGGTTTTTGTATCAAGCTTTTGCCCACACTATTACATGAACATTTACAAAATGAGAAAAAAAAAATAAAAGGTGCTCACCAATGCAATCCACACTGAAGAGATTCACGGAGGTTGTTACGGAAGATTCATCACAGGTCTTCATTCCTCGCAGTGCAAAGCGCACCAGGGAGGCTTTGACTCCCTCTGGTAGAAAGGACAGCAGGTAGACAGGCATGTACAGAACATAGCGAAGTTTGCAGAGCAAAGGGGTCATGAGCTTTCCTTGAGGGGACTGAGCCATACGCTCTATCGTCGGAAACAGCAGCACAGAGCGAAGAACCTGTCAGGCCAGAAGAAAAGATCTGTCAGTAAAGTCCTACAGCATCACATCTCATCTAGAAGACTGAATTTTTAAATGAGTCTCCACTTGAAACGAAGCTGCGTTTCCAGGTGTGTGGCACCTCAGACACACGGCAGGATTAGTGGCGTTGCTCAGGTTAAATTTTTTAAAAGACAAAGCAAACAAGAACATGTTTATGAAATGCTCAGTTCTATGGGTTTTGAAACAAGCATCCAGGAGCACAAGCACAGCCACCTGCTCCGCGAGGACGGCGACCCCAGCAGAGGGCAGCAGGCAGGAACCATCACCGTAGTCCAGGCAGAATTTCTATGGCAGCAGAGGTGCACTGCTTTTTGTTTCATCTGGTAACTATGTTCTCTTAAGCAAACCAACCAAAAAAATCAAAAAATGTCAGCCACCATGACAGTAAATTTATTGTTTGACAATACATGGGGTTTTCACTTTGCACTTCAATATAGAAAAACTTCATCAGAACAAGAATCTAAGCACACAGCCCCTTCACTAAGGCAGGTACAGTAATGCATAGTATTGCTTTTTATATGTTATAATGAAAGAGATATAGCCTAAAGCTGGTAATTATTTCATGTTATGATAACAGAACACACTGTAGCCTTAAAATAGAATGAAATTATTTTTTAAAACCTCACTCAGACTAAGCAAAAGTGAATTAATGTACCTACTCTCAATTATATTTTAATGCTAAAATCAAATAAACATTCAAAAAGGGGAGAAACTTGATCTAGTGGAAGGTGTCCTTGCCCATGGCAGGAGAGTTGGAACTAATTGATCTTTAAGGCCCCTCCTGACCCAAAACATTCTATGATATCTGTCACTTTTTCCTGGAAGTAAAAACACATTACATAATTTGCATATAAAAAACCCTGAAGATACACAACTACGGTACCTAATAGAAGTATCAAGACAGCAAAGACAGATTCTCGATATTATATTTGCAGATAATTATAAATTGCTGCGCTTTGTTGGTGATGCAACATAAATAAAACAGGTGTAGTTATATACGTCTGTTTGGTGCACATACCATTCTATGTATCGCACCATTTAGACTAATGTCTTTGTAAAATTTGTCTTTGCTGTCAAATGAGACTCAGGATGCCATCGTACCCGTGTGCAGCACTGCTGGTCTCAGCAGCTATCCAGGTGGAAGGCAGGGCATGCCACCAAGAGATGCTTACAAGATCTCAGCATCCTAACAAAGCAAATGGAAGAAATCCTGGAAGTATCAGTAATGTGCCATGCTGTACTTTCCACAATATCTTAAAACCAGACTTTGAAAGCCTTATTTACATAGAACACAAAACCATTTTAAGAAATACTCTTTCCAGCTGATACTACTTTGGTTTTAGACAAAAAAAAAAAACATTCTCAGGGAAATCCTGGGCCTCTTTTCATTAGAGGCAACCAGCAGATGAAGTATAGGAATGCCAAGACTTGTACTAGATTATATGGTAGTTTCGTGATATTTCAGCTACAAGCTGAATTCAAATTGTTCTGATCTAAAGCAGATTTGACCTGTGTTCCCAGGCACACATTAATCCTTTTACATTGCAATTTACAGATGCAGGATTAGTTGCTTAGAGTCCTGTACAAACCACTGGGGGAAGTTGATAAATGTTGAATGAGAAAGGACAAACTGAGAAAGCTATTACAATGTCCTGCATATACCTGTATTTTCAAATGGCACACAAATTTTAAATATGGTATTAAGAAAGAGGATAATGTTATTTCTTTCTCTGTTTAATCTTTTGCAGACAATAATGGTGAAATGTAAAAATAATATTTTTCAAACATTTATCAACTATTTCTTAGTCTACTGCAAGATTCCCGAGCCAGTATTTTGAAATATGCATTTGCCTGCAGAATTGCTTAAAGATGTAGTTCAACATCTTTGCAATACAGCTGTGGACACCACAGATTTAAACGTATTTTATTATAATGTTCATAAAAAAGTACATCATACTTGTATCTTGAAATAAGTGAAGTAGAAATACACAGGTAAAATTAAGGAAATTAATGAGACTGAAATACTCAACATCAGTTATTAAATTTTGGCTTGTCAAATGCCAGGATCTCATCCATATGCAACTTACATGAGCTGAAATCAAATAGACGGCATGGAATTACATTAATGCTACAACTTTTGGAATTACTTTAAGACCAGTCTTTCTGAAGATGGAGGACATTGCTTATCACAAGCTATGAATGCCACAGTACAAACTGTTAAGTAACGTGTAAAGGTGACCCCTTCATTTATGGAAACTCTTCTGTGATAACAATCAATCAAAATACCAAAAATGTTACACACAACTAGAGAAATCCAGATTCACTTTGTTTAAATTATCTTCAACTCAAAGTGATTTTTATCAGTTAAGCACATGGCAAGGCAGATCTGGTCAACTAGACATCTTAGTCAGAGACTTAAGTGGATATGGGTACTTCTGAAAGTTGGCCAACGAAGCTACTGAAAGCAAGAGTATGCTGTGCCCATGAGTTAAAGTCACAGAATCAAAGAATCACTAAGGTTGGAAAAGACCTCCAAGTTCATCAAGTGTAACCATCAGACCAACACTACCACGCCTACTAAGCCATGTTCTGAAGTGCCATGACTACACTTTTTTGTATACCTCCAGGGATGGTGGCTCCACCACTTCTGTCAGTCCCGTACCTTGGCTTTAAAGGGCCAGACTGTCCCTGCTCACACCACCTCACAGGCATGGCCAGATCTATCCACTGAAGCTGTAAGCCAACAAGACTCTGACCCACTGAAGAAAATATCCCTCCTACACCATCAGAAAGTGAAGCTTCATCAGAAACAACCTACTGGTTCAATCTGCTTTAACGGCAGAAGCAGTGGTCGCTGGAGGCTCACAACGACCATGACTGGGGAAAGTTTTGGAAAGTATCACAGTATCACAAGGTTGGAAAGGACCTCTGAGATCATCAAGTCCAACCTATAACCCAACACTAACACCAACACTAACAAGTACTCGCTCCTGCTGCATGATCTGTCCTTATCTTCGGGTGTGCAGAAATGGTTCATCTAAGCATCAAAAAAAGGAACACAGGACTCAGATTCTGCACTGGTTACACAACTCAGAGCCCCCAAGGAACTCCAGAGATCAAATCAGCAGGCAGAAGCAAGAAAGCAGTCTATTACATTGTATTACTGACCCATCACACTGACTGATGTTCGGTGAAGAACCATCCAAGTACAGCTCTGCCGCTTGCCTGCAGACCCTGCAGCCTCACACCTCTGCTCTGCAGCAACACCATCACTATATGCACAACTTCAAATCACAGGGCTGGAAAGGAAACGAGCGAGGAAGTTTTATCTAAAATTCCTCCAGAACCCTACAAAAAGTAAAAGCTGTTTCTCTGTCAAAAGTAACACTTCTTTTGATATATTTCAGTTCATCCCATAAATTAGCTTATTATTCCTCTGCTGTGTTGGCAGAGGAAAAGCTGTTATCTGTCAGGTGAAACCTAGTAAATTTTTCAAAGTTAACATAATGATGCACTTAACGATAATCTACAGTCTACCCTTGACACGGAGAGCAACATTAATCACAATTTCTTTTATTTAGTATGCAGAAACCTGCAGGCAAAACAACGAAGGTCAGGGAACTACCTCTGCTTTTTTACAACAGCTGTGCCTACCAGATTTCCAAGAAGATGCACAAGACAGATGCGAGAGCATTGGCTTGAGGTATCCTCATGAGAGTGAGACTTTGTGGAGTTGCAAGTTTACTTTGCTTAGTCATGAATTATGTATAGTATAGTATAGCATAGCATAGTATACATAACAGAATAATATTTTAAAATTCTGAATATTTTCTTCTTCAGCTATTCAAGACGCCATTTGTTTTTTTGTATGAGCAAGCTGTCTGTCACAGCTCAATATCAACAAGCCCATGTGATTTCACAACAGCAAAAGAATGAAAGAATGAACAGAAGTGACAAAAATTATTTCACTCCTGGTGTGAAGTGAAAACACACTGTGTGCATTTTCTTCTATTTTATCTTATGGATCTCCTGTATTCCTAAACTAACATCAAATAGGGAAAGGAACAACCATCTCAGACACAGTCCACTGAAAATTTCAAAGTGTTTAATTTTTATAAAGCCCTACACAGAAGTCTTAGCATGCTTTTTATGGACAAATAATCTGAAAATCAAGGTTAAATGACTCCACATGAAAATATACATTGTAAAAGCAGGAAGACTTAAAACAACTGTACGACTAATTTCAAGCCTCTGCACTTAACCAAACCTTACTTCTCTGGGTAAACTGTTTCTGTACAACAAAATAGTAAAAAATTGTAAATAACCAACATTTTGTAGAAAAATTTGTATTTTTTTTACCAGGAATGTCATGGTGGTTTAGGTTCTCAGTGGCTGCTTAATTCAAGAGAGTCTTCTGTTACTGTCCTGTACAGTCCCCTCCCAACACAGTGCTGCAAGGCAGGGGCACATGATTTCACGTTTTCAACTTAAATATTCTACATTTATTAGAGCCCAGAATTTCATTTGGGCATCACATTCATTTATTTTTTCTATTCCTTCCATTCCGGACTTCTACTTGTATTCCATATAATATGTGAGATTCAGCGACAGAAAGAAGGATTTTTTCTTAATTTTCTAAGAAAATTCTTTGCACGTGAGAAGCAATAATTTGCTCCCTGCAGAGTTTAATTTGTTTTCCAAACAAAAGTACAGTTTAGTGTATGCAACTCTGTGAACAGGCTATTAAAACTCTAAATAATACACTTAAATTTTCTCTGATGGTCTGAAGGAATTCTTGCTCCCTAGAAAAAGTAAACTTCTTGAGTGATACTAACAGCATCATGGCATCATGGCTCAGCTTTACTATGAGGCTTTTGGGTTTTCACAGCTTGAAAACAGACCCGATCAATACTCTTAATCACAGGATTTTCTGGTAGTTTTCATAGGCATACAGAGGATCCAGCTACGGATTAAAGTTCTTCAAGGAATCAACACATGCAGGGCTGTAAAGACATGTGGAGGATGCACAGAGGTTTACCTGCAGAATTTCTCTCTCAGTATCTAAAGAATTACGGTCAGCTGAGCAGAGCTACTTGATGCCATCTTTAAAGCATACAATGATACATCCAGCATTTTTCATGTAGGTATGAGCATAGCATAAATGTAGCAAGAAAACAGCACAGAGCAATGTGTTCAAAGATAAACATGATTTATAAAGTCACATATGAACCAAACAGCAGTGCCAAAGATACAAAATATTAGCACATAAGCCACAAATGTAGTTTTGGGGACTAAGCATAAAAACATGCAGTCCATAAGATCCATTTGCCAAATAAACTTTGGATTGAACTTTGCTTGACAACTTCTGTGCGATTACCTCTAAGGCATTAGGTCTAGATGTTGCCTTGGGCATGTGCTAAGTACAACATATGCGCGCACACACCACCCAGGTACATGCTTCTAATTCTTTGCTGAATAAATATAGCAAAAACCCATAGACTATCATCCATCATACTGGTTACATGAATATTCATGATGGCTTACACTAGAACAGCAAATTCATAAAGGTAGTAAAGTAGGCTCATATGCACAGTGCTGAGCTATGGCCAGAACACAGTATGACAAACAGTTTTCTTTATGGTATCAGTACATAAATAACCTAAGCTTTATCATATCAGAGGCACTGATTATTGGTCATAGAACCATAGAATCTTCTGGTTGGAAAAGACCTTGGAGATCATCCAGTCCAAACGTACCCAACCTCTGCTAAACCATGTCCTTCAAAAACTCATCTACCCGTTTTTCAAACACCTCCAAGGATGGTGACTCAGTCACCTACCTGGGCAGCCTGTTCCAGTGCCTGACCACCCTTTCAGTAAAGAAACTCTTCCTAATATCTAGTCTGAACCTCCCTGGTGCAACTTATGGCCATTTCCTCTTGTCCTATCATCTGTCACTTGGGAGAAGAGATCAACACTCGCTTTTCCACAGCCTCCTTTCAGGCAGCCGTAGACAGCGATGAGGTCTTCCCTCAGCCTCCTCTTCTCCAGGCTAAATAACCCTAATTTCCTCAGCTGCTCCTTGTAAGACTTGTTCTCCAGCCCCTTCAGCAGCCTTGTTGCCCTTCTCTGGACACTCTCCAGCACTGCAACATCCTTCTTGTAGCGAGGGGCCCAGAACTGAATACAGGACTAGAGATGTGGCCTCAGCAGTTGAAAATCTGCCCTCCAGTAGTCCAAGGTGACGGTTCTGCTGACCCCCTTCCTTATTCCTCCAAGAACTGAGAATTCTATCATCTCGTGATCACTGAGCCCCAGGCGTCCTCCAACAGTCACCTCCCCCACAAGGCCCTCCCTGTTCACAAATAGCACATCCAGCTGGGCACCTTCTCTAGTTAGTTCACTCACCAGTTGTGTCAGGAAGTTATCTTCCATACACTCGATGAACCTCCTAGACCGTTTCCTTTCTGCTGTGTTATACTTCCAGCAGACAACTGGAAGGTTGAAGTCTCCCACAAGAACGAGGGCCAGTGATCGCGAGACTTCTCCCAGTTGCTCATAGAAGAGCTCATCAGTTTCCTCGTCCTGGCTGGGCGGCCGATCGCAGACTCTCACCACTATGTCTGACTTACTGTGGGTGCCACTGATTTTAATCCACAAGCACTCAACCATATCGTTAACATATTTTAGTTCTACACAATCAAAACTTTCTCTAACATAGAGGGCAATTCCACTGCATCTCTTTCCTACCCTGTCCCTCCTGAAGAGTTTGTAGCCACCCATGGTAGTACTCCATTTGTGTGAATCGTCCCACCACATTTCCATGATGGCAATTATGTCACAGGTTTCTAGCCTTACAATGGCTTCCAGCTCCCCCATTTGTTGCCCATGCTGCATGCATTAGTGTAGATGCACTTCTGCTGGGCTGTTGTTTCCACCCCTTTCCTAAGTGGAATAGGCTCAAGTCCTGATTGTCTACTAGCTGTGATTTGTAACCCACCGATAACCTTTAAATTCTGTCTGCCACCTGGAGTGCTGTTCTCCACTTCCACTGACATGGCACAGCAGGGGCTCTCACCAGTACACCACTGATTAACCTATGTCATTCTTCTGTGCCTTCTGTAATAGAAAGAGGTGAAACTAGTAGAAAAATTTTTATCAACAATGCCTGTGGCTTTCAGTTTGCGCCATAGCCTCAATACCTAGGACCTAGGATCCAGGACCAAAGCATTTTAGTGCGTTCACTGCCATGATTTTGGCTAAAGCCAGCCAGCACATTCTCAGATGATGCCTGGCCACAAGTTAGAAAACAATGCAGACCAGGAACTATTCTTATTAGTTGTGTATGAAGCAATCATGTTTAGATCTAAGGAGGAAGGACAAGGCTCCCCTATTGGAATATAAGCTATATTTTGCCACTTGCTGTCAAGAGCCACAGGGTGAGCCCTGGCTTGTTTTATACAGAAACTGAAGTACTATTTCTAGCATATCTGACTCAATCAGAAATATGTCAAACTGCTCAGAAGGTCTTAATAACTGATTTTGTCTAAGTGAGATTCTAAACACATTGTATGTCATCCCTGGGAATTATATACAGATCTTCTCTTCTGCTACCAAGAGATCATTCCCCAGATGCTCAGCAAGGAAAGAGCAACCAGTCACTAACTCCATATGTTCTTATGTACACAAGCGCTAATGACATCTGCTGAAATTGCATCCTGAAATGGTGGGAAACTAATGAAAATAAACCTTTGCCCTTTTCAGAGGCTCACTTTCATCCAAGTGAGCTTTTAATTGTAGTGCCTCAGTTAGGTGTTTAATCACCCAAGACTTCTAACTGAAGTCAGTCACGGACAGAAACTCAGAAGATGTCAAATGAACTAAACCCACTTTTTATGGTCTTCTGCTTCCCACTATCAATACAGGGGACCTAAGATTTCTAATTAGGAGCTTAATGTATAGAACAAAATAAGACATCTCCATGAGAGAAGCAGCAGAGCATACTTTTCACAAAGTACTTTTTGGGAGCAAATGCTACTATAAGGCAGTATTTGAGTAAGCGTTCTCTAAAAACACCCGTTGACAGCAGTGTATTCTTTCTAGCACTGAAAACATCGTGCAAATACACTGATGCCACTTAACATGACAATGTATAAGGACTGGAATTCAGTATTTACCTCGGTAAAAGCTGCAGAGAGGCAATAATTCACAAGTTCTGGTCTGGAATGATTTGGAATTACTAAACATCAATTCATCCTACATGTATAGCACCTATGAAGTGCATGCCAAGATATCAGTGCATGATGCCTACGATTGCAGTGTTTCATTTTCATTTCTGTGCAGTTTCTCAGTCCTAGGCTTGCTCTGCCATTGAAGCAGATTAGCTATATCATAACTTTCACTGATATACAGAAAAAGTTGCATAATGATTTTCTATTATTGCCTTTTTCTATGACTTTTTTTTTTTACTGAAGGACTTTGCCAGTAATCTACTTAGAAATCAGAAACATATCAGTATTTTGGTCAATATTTGCAAATCTAGTCTTCAAATTACAGATAAGCAGTAGAAGAACAGAAGGTAGAGGCATTTCACAATGACACTACCTCTCTTTCCAATGAATGCAGTCTTCAGTACACATATTTGTGCACTCCCTGATAAAGAGCCCCTTCCCACCTTTCACATAGGTCCCATTTAATACTGGAAGGCTGCGATAAGGTCTCTCTGGAGCCTTCTCCTCTCTAGGTTAAAAAAAACAACTCTCTCAGCCTGTCCTCATATGGGAGATTTCCCAGCCCTCTGATCATCTTTGTGGCCTTACATTCACTTCTTTCATACAACTACATTGTCTTGTCACTATGACTGAAATAATAATCCAGGAAGAGTGAAAATAATTGCATTGACTTAAAAGGTGAGGTCTCTGTTCCTTCTGTCTCTCCTTTTGTGTAAATGGTTACCACATTTAAATAAATAAAAGTCTGTTTTCAGTTACACAGCAAACTGGCAGACTTTGCAGAGTTGTTACGCCCAGGAAAGAAACAAACCCTTTCAGGACGAGAATAGCAATCAAATGTTATTTGCAAAGTTTTTATGAGAATGAGAATGAAACATGAAGTTAATAACACCACAGAAAAAAATACTTCTCTTTAATTCAAAGAATTCTATTCATAAAATGAACTTTTTAACACTCCAACACAAGGCTAATCATTAAACACAGTCCACAATCTTTCTCTATTTCCTTCTCATCAAGCAATAAGAAATCCTCCAGTGCCAAATGACATATTCTGTGATGCTTTAGAGAAAGATCCATATCCCCCAAACTGATGAACCAGCACAGGATAAGACGACGCAGACTCACAGCACTACTACTGGCATAGGCCCCCTTTTCTGATATGAAACTCATTAAATTAAAATATTAAAAAATCCCAGGGGAGGATTTTTTTTCATCCAACAGAAAATGCCACCCATACAAAACACAGACATCAGTGGCAATGGAGAATTCTCTCGTAATTTCAAATCTTTGGTGAATTTTATCATGAGCATGTAATCAAGATGCACCAGTTGCCATCCACAAGGTTTTCAGTATTGTGGGGAACAACGTATGCACTATCTATCCTTGGGCAATCTTTATGGCTTTCAAGGAAGGCAGTCGAGGCCACAGAAGCTATACCCCACATTGGGGCAAAAAATAGTTCTTGGACAACTATAGGAAAGTCCACCATCAGGAGTTTAGGTACTGAAATATAAGATACACTTTATATTAATAATTAATTTTCATACATATATATATGAACGACATTTACAATATATAATTTAAATATATGAACTTATGTGATTATCCATGGTGCAAAAACTACTGCAACCAAACCAAATGTACTCTTTCATCTTTTTTTACAGTCCTTTCTATTAACTATTCACATTCACTAAACCCAATATGGTTTTCTTGGTGTTATTTATTTGGATGATTAATTCAGATTTAATATTTTCATGTCCATAAACCAGTTTCTAATGTCTGAACTTATTGATAACCAATTGATTCTATACAAGTATTGCAGTCTAATATAACATAATTGCATAGGAATTCTATTTTTCTCTGTATTTACTACTCATAATGTTAATAGATGCATTCACACGCATATTCTCTGTTTAATGAGGTTAAATTAGCCACGATATCCTGAGCTCCTCCCGTAACTTAAGTTCCTGATTATCTTTCTAGGCTTTCCCTGAACTTATTTGCACCAGAATTTCTCTTTCTTGAACTCATCTGGCTAAAAATTATCTTGTACAATAGTACTTACACTTTTCTGTCCAAAAAGCCGTATTATGGCAAACTAAAATGCCTGTCAATTTTCTCCCTGGTGACATATGTCATTCATCTTCACAAGAGCAGTGATGGAGACCCTTACCACTTTACTATACACCTTGTCACTCTGCAGAAGCAGTGAGAAAAGCACGCTTTTCTTAAACCTAATCTGTGCAAATATGACTCATTTGATGCATAAGAGATGGTAAGTACAGAGAATATGAAAGTAACATTTTTAAGTCCCTTTCCTGCACACCCAGACTTTTAATTCCTACAATATGTGCACAACAGACAAGGCTTCCCCGTTAAAGCACTCTGCTGACGTGGTTGTCTCCTCAACCTTCTCACTCATTTTCCTTGACCAGATTGTCACTCAAAGATCACCCTAGACCACAGTCAGCAAGAGCTGAGGCAGGGGAGAAGCAGTAGCCAAGCTCCAATCAATATCTCCAATGCAACCAGGAATTCATAACAGACTTCTAAGAAAACAATATTGCCTTAATATTGTGTCACATCACAACCTAAGGTCAGGCTGGCTGTGTGACAAGAGCTGTTTTCTCTTCGATGCTGTTTTGTGTTTACTTTTGTCTGATGTCAAAGATGCCTCTGCCTCTTGGTATCTGATGTATTCTCTTTTATTCATACTTAAATCCATGTTTTTATACTTGAAACTACCCATAGTATAGTCTAATACAGTGGTGTTAAACTCACGGGCTGTGGGTCAAATCCAGCCCTCCACCTTGTTTTATCCAGCCCAGCACCTTGTTTCTACCCAGCGGCAGCACCGAGCTCCTTGCGCCTGCGCTCCTGCCAGCGCTGGGCACGTGTGCAGCGAGTGATGTGCATTGCACTGCAGGAGCACGAGCTGGAGAACAGCAGGAGCCATGAGTTTGACACCCCTGCTCTAACAGATTGAGATATTCAATTCAATCCCTATCCTGGACTTGGACAGAACAGGTAAATTGAGAATTATCAAAGTGTCTGGCAGAGCGATGACTCTCGTTTCTCTGTGACCCCAGGTACAATCCGTGCAGACCCCTTCTCACCTCTATAAAATTTAATGACTGTTACTGACCTTAAGGAAGCTGGTCAACTCAGATATGTCTCCATTGCTTTGAATTACAGAAGAAAGAACTCTGGAGACTACAACAGGCTGGATACAGAGTAACATAAATTCAAGCAACCGTGCACCCATTGTTTTTAGCTATTAGGATTCCTATTCGTACATACACATAAAGTATAAGCTACACTGGCTCTTCAGGAAACAGTATATATACATGTATACTTTCTTATACATTCTACAGAAGCTTTCTCTAAGAAACAACATACATAGGAACCTTCATAAAAAACTTAGAAATGCCTTGTTTCCAAACATTTCAATAGCACTAATTTTGTTCAAGATACAAGGTAATGAAAGATTACAAGGTAATGAAAGGACACATCGATATTTATCTTGTGAAGCTGCACATAATCGTCACAACTTCACAGTATTCTACTGTGGCATTGAGAGTTGCTACATAAAAGTTCATATTAAGACTTATTTCTTCTTAAAGGGCTAAAATTAAACAGTTGTATGGACAATGCTGTCCTCAGAGATTATGAGACAAAGTCACTATTTGTAAATAGCACATAAAGATATGTGAGCCAAGAAACAGTTAATAAAATTTAAGGGCATACTTGTGTAAGCTGGACCATATTTTCCCAACCATTAGTTCTCTTGTACCTTCCTTTTGAAATAGTCAAATGCCTGATACATTCTTTGCCTAAGGTATGTCGCCATTTCTTGGACAGGTTAGTTGGAATCACTCCTTCAGCTGATGGAAGATGTCAGCACTCCCTTGTGTAAACCAACAGAACTATAACCGATTTCTGTCAGCAGCAAAGAGTCCTCTTAACTCAGCTCTGCATCTAGCACAGTTACACTTCTACTCCATGTGAAAAAAAAAAAAGAGTTTAGCAGAAAAAGAAATTAGTAGGATACTTTGAAAGTAAAAGTTAATGTACCTGTTCCATGCCACTTTAAAAATTACGCTTTCTCCCAGGGTGGCCATCTATCACTCATACGAACTTACAGTTTCTTACATTCAGTATATCTAATATTATGATACAAATTACACCTCCTTTAACATCTCAATTTGACAAACTACATTGAAATACATACACATTTTTCAAATTAATGAAAAACTGTGGGGTTTTTTTAACTATTTTCTTCCAGTGTCAACCTTATGATATAAATAGCAGCCAATATTCTCATCTGTTTAAGATGCTTTGCAGGTATCACAAGGTTTTTCCATGTCCTGGCACCCACTTTATTTAACAGACATTATCCAATTTTATTTGAAGTGTGTCTTTAAAGCCCCAAGCCTCCAGTGCTTCCTGGCAGTTCCACTTGGAAAGAAACAAAATTCAAGGATGGACATTTTTTAAATGCATTTGTATTTCGAACCTTAGCCTTCAGTGTAACAGTGAATACAGTGCTGGGTACAAGGATTACGTCTTTAGGTGTGTAGCTTTGAATGTCATTTGCACCAAGGTGAGGTGTGACTAAATTTACGTCTACTTTAAGGCTACTTTCCACTGACTGAGAATACATTTGATTTGATATGTTGGAATCCTGCAACCAAACTCATTAGAACAGCCATATGAACAGTCCTTTTAGAATATGAATCACAATCAGACTTCCACAGTGTTAACTTTGAGTAATATTACTAAAAGCATACTAAAACTCATCCTGCAGAGTTTAATTACAGAAGAACTAAAATGGGATGAAAATAACTAGGGATTTAATTTTCAATAGGTACAAAGTGAAACACATTAAAATCTTGGTAGTATCTAATTTCAGCTTCTAAGAGTACGAAAGTACCAGTGTGGCTGGTCACAAGCACAGTAAACAAAAAGCAGCGCCCTAGGCAGACTGCAGATGCCTGTTTGGTCCTCTGTAATTCCACCTTCCAGTTTAAACTGGTGGTAAAATTTCCATCCATGTAATTAGCCTTAATTCTGCCCTCTGAATAAATTCTGATTAAAACCACCTATAAAACTTCCGTAAAACACTTGTCATGGTAGTTGAGAATAACTTCCTGGATTGAGAAGTAAATTCAGACCTTTGATAATTCCCTTCGAAATCAATACACTTTCAATCACATCTTTCAAAAGGTTGTCAGTATCTTTTGTAATACCTGACCTCCAATGCTGAAATCTGCGAAAGAGGGATCATCCATACTTCACCTTACAAGTAGGTCATGACACAGGAAAAAATAATCTGTTGTTTCACATTACTTATTTTCCAGTAAGAAGTACTTTTAAAATTTTGCCAGATGAAGCCTGGAATTCAACTAAACATACGACAGACTGTAACTCAGAAGTGTTCTCTATGGACATTGCAAACTATTTCTCAACAGATCAGGTCTACATACTGAACTATTTGCAAACTAATAAAAATATTAAAAATATTAAACACACAGACTGTTCATTACATTTACAAGTCTCACAGGGCTGAAATGCAAATTACTCTGTACTACAAATATTTGGGTAACTGAAGACCTGCCCAAAATGTTTGGAAAAAAAAAAGAAAAAGCCATTTTATGGGTTCAGGTAATAATGAGAAAACTGTTCTCCCAAAAATCTGTATCTTATTGTTGGACTGAAAATAGTTTCATAGCGAAAATATTCATTGACAGAGCAGTATTTTACACAGAGAATTAAGCCCCGTCAAAGTGGGCAATATCATTCCATCTACAGGGGAAGTGCCAGAGAAGGCGGCCAAAATTTGCAACGGTGTGATAATACCGGCAGGGATGGATTTGTTGCTATTATGATTAAAGCATATAAACAGAAGAAGATTAGGAGCGGTGAGAGTGAAAAGAGAGGAAGAATAGTTTATTGGTTGGAAGAAGGGCAGGGAGAAGCTTATGTTGGAATGCAGTGTCACAGTTACACACCATAAAGCTTTCAGTTGCTCCCATTACATGAATGTCAGAACGCAGCTGCCACTTTCCAGGAGAAATTCTTTCCATTTCCATTTTGGAAGTACAAGGTTGGGAATTTTTTTTCCAGTGTAGCACTCCCATGAGATGACTGCATTGCATCTGCAGGTACACTTACGGTATGTAAACTGGTAAATGTGATCCTTGTAGACATGATCTGGAACACTTACCACTTATGATAAACCAGTAATATGCCCTTAAAGTGGAGACATGGCTCAACAAAAAGAAAACAGATTTTCTGTTGCCTTGAACCAACTGATTTCACAGTCATACCTACCAATAAATCTAAAAGACAACCCATTCAGTTTAAGGAAAAGTGTTTGAACATGGTGAATGAGAAAGCAGCCATACAATTATAACCTCATTTTGCTGATGAAAGAGGAAGGCCATGATTCCATCAGTGCCTCAAGATCCTTTGACTTCCATTTTTAAGCGCTCTACTTATGACATTTTGAAGTGGTGTATTTCACCACTCACTGAAGTCAGCTCTCAAAAAGGCATCCAATCAACCCAAACATCCTAGTCTAGAAGGGATAGTGGACAGGTAAGAAAAGCTGAGCTGACATTTGATGTCAATTTATTTCAGTTCAATTTATTTCCATTTTAAGTGGCTTATTTAATGATGTACTCTATGGGACAAAGAGCAGAACAGGTTCTGACTTGTGATACCAGTGAAAAATGGAAGTATGAATGAGCCAGGAACTATGCATGGAGAAAAAAAAGAACACAAAGCTGAACTTTATATTTTTGTAAAAGGAAGAAAGAAGGAGTATTCGAGGTTCAACATAGAACTTACACCCTAAAGTCTTGTCAGGGTATCAGAATAAGAGAAAAAGGGAGGAGGGAGTGAGAATCCTCTCAGCCAGCTAGTTTTTCCATCCTTGCACTGACTTTTCCCAGAACTGCGTTTTTAATAATAAGGGAAAAATACAAAATTCCTTCTTTTGCAACACTACTGATTTCTCCTAGCTTTAATTATTATGACAAATGGCACACAGGCAAGAATCTGCCAGAGAGTAAAATTATCATATCTAATTTATCACACAAATAAAACTGGTCATCAGATAGTAAGAGTTTTAGTGCCACTGAAAACAGGAATGTGAAGAATACCTTTCAATTGCCAATGTCAGATAAAAAGTCTGCCACTTTGACAGCTGCCACTGGAGACCACAATTCAAATTGCACTTATTGAGAACTGGGGTTTGCCTTTATTTCAGTAAAATACACTTACAGTATCAACACTGTTATCTTAAAAGAGAGGAGCAGAAATTTAACGTTTTCAAGAACCATCAGGATTCAGTGAATTCTACTCCTTATAGAAAATCATGCTTTGGTTTGGAATTTGAAATAGAGTGGAATGTTTTTACAATTTTCCAGTGACTAGAAAAGTTATTAGAAGCATATTTTCATTAACCCTAATTGAACTTTCTTACAGAACTCCAAAGGTAACAAGTTTGTTAAATAGATTTATGGCACCTGGACTTCCAATTAAATGTACACTTTAAACTGAATTCCACATGAAAGGATGAACTCCAACGATTTCTCTTAAAAAACATCACAGTTAAGTACATTTGTATCCAAACAATAGAAATCAAGCATTTCAGATATTAATACATTAAAATAAATGGAAAAGGAAGTGGATTTCTATTAAATTAAATTTTGAAGATAACCTTGGTCATAAAACCAGAGAGTATGATTCTTAAGAAGAAATCGAGGGCTTGATTTCACAGAATCTTGGAGATCCTTGAGTCCAACCGCACCAATCCTCTGCTAAACCATGTCCTTCAAAAACTCATATACCCGTTTTTCAAACACCTCCATGGTGCTTGAAAAATTATTCCTAATATCTAATCTAAATCCGCCTTCTTTCAGCTTAAAACCATTACAAAGATCCAAGCCAACTCCTTCCCAACTGCTACAGAAACTGTAGTGCATGCAATGAGAGGCAAGGGCTGATGAAGCGGTTCAACTTCTTAGTTGAGGGCTCAGGATTAATGGCAAAATTACATTTTAATACACAGCTTCCAGGAACAGATATTGGTTATTAGAGTTACACCCATGCTCAAAGTTTAATGACATTTTTGCAAAGTATGTTCCTGAATTTCAGTACGTCCCTTCACGTTGTCCTTTCATGAACAATTCTTTAGTGCCCTAACTGATTGCTTTCTCCTTTTGTGTACTCAGATTTAAATTAGCATGAAAACTGCTGATTTCTAGCTCTATTGTCATCCACAAAACCATACTAATTGCAGTAGAAAACCAAAACAAATTTAAGCTATGTGTGACATTCTTGATAGTGAATTTCAATGATTTGTCCAACTCTCTAAGGTGCAGGTGTCTGATATTCACGTACTACGCATACACGTCTGCGGCCAGAATTTTAGAAGATCTCACCATTCAGCAGTTCAGTAGGAAATTTGGCCTTCAAAAGGGTGTTGAGCTCTTTTGAAAACATGTGCTACAAATCCTAATTGTTTTTGAAATTCATTTCTTGTTATATGTTTATGATTCCCTCACTTTTATAGAATCACTTCACTTAGTTACTACAATATGACTCCAAATTTTTGGAGGTGCAAAATAACAAGATTGTATGAACAAATCCATAAAAACCCACAGTACTTAATAAATCCTGTTATTCTGCCATTTACCATTTTAGCCATCTTTTTATTTTTAGTCCTTCATTTCCTCTTCACTCTCATGTTTTACTTTGGATTCTTGATGAATGATCACAGATTCCGGTTTTCAGTTTATTTTTCTTCCTTTTCTGTTTGTACATTTGGCTACTTTAATGTCTGTTAACTTCCTAAAAAAAATAATTTTTATAAGTTTATTTGAATTCTGACCATATACATCAGAAAAGAAACTGGATGTTTCATTATTGGTGAAATAAACACAACATTATTAAAAAAAATCAAGCCTCTTGAAATCAAAATTATTGTTCTTACGTTTCCTACTTTTAATCATCGCAGACCAAAATCTTGATTTTCATATTATTTCTATATTCAACTGAGCAGTAAACCAAAACTGTCAAAGGTGACAGAACTTAAAGTTTCAGTGAACATTATGAACAAAATATGATTGTCCTCAAAAAGTCTTGGGAATTCATTTTCCCCTGTTTCCTCATCCCTTCTTATCACAGGCTTACGATCTAACCAAGCTAATTTTAAGGCAATGTTATGATTGACCCTGAATCCTGATTTTTAAAAATGTGATCAAGGTTTCAAACAGAAATTTGCATTCATATACTAGGTAACTGTCTTCTGACAGATATACTGCTGCTAATTTTGTGAAGCCTATCTTTTCATTGCACCAAACATAAATTTTAATTAAATTTGAACTTATGCTTTTAATTATCGCTGTATTGTTTACCAGTCTTACCTGATCTTCAATATTTCCTTCCTGTAATTCCTGACTCAGACAGTACTGAACTATATGTAATCTCACATTCCTCGTAAAGTTCTAGGACTGAGCAGGTGATCTGTACCTGCTTCACCCACTGCAAAACCCACACGAGATACACACATGGCAGCACTGTTCAGAAATGCATTATTTGTTTTCAAAACACACGTAAGGTAGAATTAAAAACAAATTTTATATATGCATATATTTCAAAAGTCCTTTCTAGAAGGTAAAATAGAGCTTCATACTTAACATATCTTATCCTTCCAGTAGCTTTATTTCTAGTTCTAGGAGTGACATTTAGGAACCAAATGATAAGACAAGCTGACAGTGTGAAGTCTTTGGTCTATATTTGGTACATACAAAAATAGTGGATTTAAAAATGAGTTTTGTTTAATTTAATGTATAGCCCTTTTTCTATTCTTAAAACTATAATATTGCAATCTTTAAGATTTTGTTTTCTAAACTGAGTTTCTATGTTGACACTTTTTGGTCAGCTAGTAAACTCAGCCACTCCACAACTCAGCTACCTGGTACTGACAGTATGATGAGCCACAGCTTCCATGTGGTTAACATGAGCTGAGCCACATTGTACTAACACAACATAACAGAAACAGGGCATAAAATACTAGTAAGCAGACTCAAGCAATTCAAGATTACTTTCAAAAAGCTGTCTTTGGACCAGATAATCTGGCATGAGCTTTGCCAAGTAGCCTGACAAATACCTTAAGCCTAACCCAAAACTGCAGTTCATGCTTCCTTGATGTACTCCACATTTTGGTTTACATGTTAAAGATCTCAACTGCAAAGAAGATCTTGAAAAGGGGCATTATTCAACAGCTAATCCTTCTAACCATGAAACTTTGAAAATTCTATGTGTTCCTGATCCTGAAGTTTTGTGTTGCCAAAAAATCCAGAATTTTATGATCACATGCTGGTAACTTGACTCTCACTTTTCACTGTTTCTTGCCTCCTACTTCTACAGTTACAAGCAAAACCAAATCTGGATTGCAAACAGGACAGATATACAAAGTAGAGCCCTATGGAAATCTCTTTTACATTTTATCCATCTCTTTTTCTTTTTTAAGGGAGGAGCAACTTTAAAGTATAAGTCCTGTTATCTCATTTTAGAGGAAATTGGGTTGTTAACTAGGAGGCAGTTACACATTGCTGATCACAACATACTTGGCCAACCTAAGAGTCAGAACATGGCACCACATGTAACAGACTACACACTGTATCATTAAAAGCTAATTTCTCTGCTTACAACAAGAAAGCAGAGAACAGAAAATCCGAGAGACACAAAGCAATAATGGTCAGGTATCTTCAGACTACGACTGAAGACCATTTCTAAGTTGTTGATCACATTTCAGCTCCTGATAGGCTTAATTATTTGTTGATAACTGATAGTTTATGCCACTTCGTCTTTAAGGCTGATTTTTCAGGACAGAAATTATATTCTTAATGCGGAGAAGGGTCCATGCCTCTCCCTGGTGAAAGCATCAAAAACACTGAAAATTTTCCTTTAAGCATTTTTATATCTGAAGATGTATCACCTTCAGCAGTTTATTTCTCATGGCATTTGAACTTCCCTAAAATTTTTTTGTATCCTTGACATGTTTTACATACTTTAGTCCTCTAAATTACAAGGTGGGTTGTTTGTCTGTGAATGGAAGAGCCATGTCAGATAGACCTATGCAGTGCCTCCTCTTATTCACAAAGGCAGTGTCCAGTGAGGTTTATAAAAAAAAAATCTGCCTGTTGATTGCTGCATTTTCTGACACTTCACATTTTTTAAAGCTTTTTTTCTTTTTTTTTGGACGTGGAGAAGTAGAAAAGAATATAACTGGGACCATTCGGATTAGAGAATCTGTCATCAAGCCAGTAAAAACAATGGATGCTGGCGGTCTCTTGGGTGAGCTGACACTTGAACCACTCCACAGTTATCAGCCTTTCACTGATGGCGTTGTGAAGTTTGGTAGAGATTTGTAATTCAGGCTGGTGGCCTTTTATGATTATCTCAGTCAAAAGTCAGTATCTCTCTAACAAATATTTGTTTATCATGACCTTACCCATTATTCTTCTTTGCTTTGCAGCCACCCACTCAAAAGAGAGAAGGTTTTATGTTTATCTCAGGTTTTCATATGAAGGTTGTTTCCATTTTTTCCCTTTTTTAAAAAAAAAAATTCTCCAAAAATCTTTGTAGAAACTTCCTTGATGTTTCAAAGAGACGGTATCTTATTTATTTCATTTGGTCAGGTTTAACAAATCATCTCTGTTACTTCTCACTTTTACCAAATAAGCCAGCTGAACAATAGTTGCATATGTACTAAGTTTGCATTGTTTGCTCTACTGTCTACTCCACTACACTTATTGATACTGCCTGAGGTGTCATCGAGAGAACAGGCTCATGAGAACTGTGTCATCTGTTGCAAGGTGGATTATGCAGACTCTGCAATGTGAATACCATCAATTAAAGGAAATTTTAGTCTAATTGCTGGCTCAGACCACCTATCCTTCATGTGTCTGCTCCCAAAGTCTTGTCAATAACTGACAGAGAGAACTACAAAAATATATATATTATAGAAACATTCCAATTCAGTAACTAAATTAAAATATCCATAAAGTTAAACTAACACACACATCTCAATGAGGGCAGCTGAGTTGAAAGGCAGTTGTCTTTTTTTTTTGCTACCTCAACACTTAAAGGGGGACGTAGGTGAGTATATATCAGCGCAACACTATTTGCTTGGTTTTTTAATATGTTGCTCATTTTTCCAGATGGCTGAACTGAAGGAGAAGAAAAATACATCACTCAGTTTAGTTTTCAGTCATGGCCTAGAAATTTGCAGCTCTCTTAACAAGATAGGTGTTTATTTGAAATGTGTACCAAATCCCTTGTGAGGTCTGCCAAGTGTAGACATTTATTTTTCTTCCTGCATAATAATTTTGCAAATGTCGTCATTGGGTTTGTGTTACTGTAAATCTTTTACCCATTTAATTTTTATGGACATTTTTTGCACTTTATCATTTAAGCGTGCAAGTAACATGAAATTCATATAAAAACACTGTTTCTTCATTCTGTTTCTCCAGATCATGAACTCTACCGCTAGACATAACCACATATCCATATTCCACTCATCACTGCAATCCATTAAGGAACCTAGAGCGAACGCTTCTCAGCAAGGACAAATCAAAACAAGGCTGCACAAACCAGGGACATTTATTTATGCTTCTACTGTGCTGTTGGTTGCACTGTACCCGGGCACACAAGTCTGCAAAGTATAATCCTGTACATGAGAAACGACATTATCTCTCTTCAGAATTCAGGCCAGCTATTTTCCTGCTCTATGCAGTTTCATTGTACTCTTCAAAAGGTGTGAGATAAGCTTACTTTTGTACAAGATCATGCAAGGTAGCAAAAAAATATTTGTTCACTAAGCATATTTAAACTTTATAATCATCAGTGAAATCAGCAGAAGTTAATTTACACCCAAACAACAGTTATGTCACTTTGTCAAAAGTATTGTGACACAATTTAGGTAATCAACATTTGAATTAAATGATACTATGTTAAATAAAACCTTCAAAAATTGAAAGAAAACTTATATTCTTGTTTATCATTTATTTGTTTCTACTTCCAAAATGAACTATAATTGCTAAATTATGTAATTTATATTATATTTATAATTTTATAGAATTATTCAGAACCTGCTAAATTAGTGTCCTTTCAGAAGATGTTTTCTGTAATGATATCACCAGTTTTGCATTAGATATACAGGTTCTAATAATCAGCTAAACAGGAACTAAACAAATGTCATTGTCTTCATACAGTCTTTCCCTCATCCATTCATGCTGTTGAAAAGATCCCTTTATTATCTCAAAGGTCAGACACGCTTAGCAGTTCCCGTAACCATTAAAAAGTCTCCCTCTTTTAATCTTGTCGGCTGTGTGAATTTCCAGTAATTCTACTCTAAAGAATTTTGTTTTCCTGTAGAAACACCCATGCATAGAAACATGGTAACTTTTCTCTTTAGTAACATTATGAAAGTGCTTCCCAAATTGATAATCAAGCTGTCAACACAAGTGAAACTAAATTATTAACATAAAGGGTCACTGCACTGAATTCTTTATCATAATAAATCAACTAGTCTAGTGAGAGGTGTCCCTGCCCATGGCAGAGGGGCTGGAACTAGATCTTTAGGGTCCCTTCCAACTCAAACCATTCTATGAGTCTGTGGTTCTTAGCAGAGGAATTCAGACATGTTTCTCCCTCTTATGTTCTAATTAGTTAGGGGGAACCAAAAGTTAACTGGAGACAAAAGAAGCAACTTGATTCAAGGCAGAAAGGTAGCACTGAGAGAATCTAATATTCATGCAAGCGAGACTTTAAACCATTACAAAATAACTGACACATTTCTTCCCCCCTGCCCGTAAGGAACTATTCTCATCACACACATAAATGTGAAAACCAATTCATTTAGCAGGGCAGATCTTTTTGATATGATGGTCAATTACGCATTTGCCAACACTGGTAAAATAAAATTCTCTCCTTGTTCAGTTCAGCTCCTTGGAGTACCAAAAGCTTAAAACAAAAAGAGAAAAAAACATACCTACTTCTGTCTTTTGTAAACTGTATTTCAAAAAGATTATCTCTGCCAGTAAACTTTGGAAAAGCTTTGTTAACTTACAGAACTGATGTTGACCAACAGACCTGATAAAGCCTGAGGAAAAAATATCTAAACATGGAAAATACTCCTGAATAACTTCATGTGTGAACACTCTTGTCCAGAATGAATCTACAATACATTCAAAACCATTATCTTAAGCTGTTTTGAAAACAGATTAAGCTATATCAGAAAAAGGCATCTGGTTTAGCATCAAAATGTTTTATGTGACTTATTCAGGAATAGCTAATTTGCTTTAAATTTCATATTCTGTCTAACTGCAAAACAGTATTTACAGATAAATGTTCACACATTGTTAAGAGAGACTTCTTCCATTTCTTCTGTACGCAAGTAACTGTTTATTTCATTCTGCACATTGTAATGCAAACTAGCTATTGCCACCTTTCACTATTTCAGTACAGCTTCTTTTAAAACAAACTATTTCTACACACACAGGTAATTTCTCACAGATGTTGAAAACAAACACTCTCCTGGTCAATACAAACATCCCCCTGGATGACAAAGGAAAGAGTGTTTCTGAAATTTCAAATCCCACTCAATGCCTTTGTCAGAAGGTCATGTGCAGAGATGTCTTCTCCCACTAAGATGTGTTGCAAAGGGCTGGAGGTAATCAGGAAGAAGTAGATTTCTAGACAATATGAAAAAAAATGCTAACAGAGTCATGACATCTGTCCTTCTGTTGTGTACCTGTAGGCCATCAAGCAAGCTATTCACAACAGATGGAGCGTGGCCTTTTGGTTCAAGTATGAAACCACAAAACGAGGACTACATATGTCACGTTAGGTGTCATTTAGGTGGAGCACCAAAGGTAATAAAAGACCCCATTACTAACAATGTAACAACAGAAAATTTTCAATGACAGATTAAGACTAATCTATTATCAGCTAAATTTAAAAAAACCCGCTAAAATATATTTCTGTCTTTTTCTAAAATCAGAAGTAACAACTACAATGATTTATAGATGAAAGCTCTTTCAATTTTTTAACTGTTTTAAAAAAAAAAAGAAAGAAAGCTACCATGCACATATAGGAGCATAATCTAAAATAATTACACTCAAAAGCCCCCCAAAAATGCTTCCCATTGAGGTCATTCAATCCCTGTGACCACTAATAATACTAATAATGGGTAAGAGAAACAATTTTATACAAATTAGAAACCGGTTAAACAGATAGAAACCAACAGCGAGATATACAGCCTATCCCAGTAAATAAAAAGGTTAACAAAAAAAGTCTGGTAGCTCCTGTTAGGCTGTTTATTTCCAAAAGGGAACAAATAGCACCAACATTTTATTCATAATAAAATAATTTAGAACGGTCAGCAAGGAAGAAATATTTGCCTCACTTAAGGAAGCTTCTTTAGTGGACAGCCTCCTGATGGATGAAAGCCAGTATCAATTTACAATGAATAAGATACACTGCAGAAACCTCCTAAGCTATGTACATTACCAGATCCTGAACAAACTGTAGCTCCTCAAGTGAAAGATCTGAATGCAATTTGTATACAGACAAGAGAAAAAAAATCAAAATAAGGTTACGCCACTGTATAAATCTGTGGAATCATTAAATGTACACTATGTTATTCTGTTATTACTCATCAGATTTCTCAAATGAATGTACAGATCCAAAGACTTCTGTTCGGAAGAAAATACAGTCAAGGGAAGATATGGCAGATGCACATGAACGTCTGCACAGAAATGATGTGACAAGGTTTCCAGTATCAACTCTTTTTACATACAACTATTCCAAATTACATTACTTTAGTTATTATTTATGAAATCAACCAAATTCTACCCAATATTTTTGGCATCACTGAGACATAGCAGCAATGTACGGTTTTGAATTATATATTACAGAAGTTTTATTTGCTTAAATTGATACTCAAGAGATTTTAAAGTCTTGCTCCTCAACAAGTTTTATACAAACAGCAATGCTTACATTGTATGATATTTTCACTCATTAGTAAGTGCTAATTTATTACCACAAAGGTGCTAGCATTTCTAAAGCATCATTGCAAATTAAAGACTAAAGCTGTAACAGACTGAATTTCATTAGCAAGGAAATGTGTCAATCTTCTGATTAAATTCACAATCAAATAGAGTGTTTTAAGAAACATTCAAAAGCGTTGCTAGTAATATCATCCAAGTAAGGATGTGCATTTTAGAAGAGAATGCAAGGAGGATACAGTATATTTATGAGTTAGGCTCATGCTCCAACAACTGAAAAAATTATTTTGTCACCCAATTTCATTTTTCATTTTTCAGTTCTGCTGGCTGAAAGAAGAGCAAAACAGATTATGACGTTAAGACCAAGTATCAAGTAAGCTGTATATTATTGCATTTTTTCCATCACCACCGACCATGGCCAATTAACATTTTTCCTTCCTAGTTTTTTTAGCAGTCTGGATGCTTCACTTCATACGAAGAGATGAATCTTAAGATTTAACGTTCCCTCTATGACACCTGAGAAGTGTTCACAGTTACACAGCTACCAGAAAACAGAGTTGCCGAGAACTATTCCCTGGTCCTACCATTCAACAGGATAGCATGGGATGGTCTGTGTCCACATGGTTGAACTTCCTTTACCTCAAAACAGAACGTCTGCATCCAGACTAACTACTGAGAATGGTCCTCAGTCTCTGCCAAACCCAGATTGTATGTAACCTGTGTGGCTCTTCTCTACTAATCAGACTTAGTTAAAGGCATCGACCTAAGACTATATTTGTGTTAATGGATTCTCCTGAAAAAAACATTAACAGAAGCTTCCCTGAAAGTCAATAGGAAAATATGGATGAGGTCCAAAACTGGGTTTATCCTGGAGTAAATTGGCAATTCCCATTTCATTTCTCTTAGTTAAATAAAAAAGCATTATTTCATAGAAGTTTAAGAAAGAAAAACTAGTACTCCATTTACCTGCAGTGCACTAGGGCCCAAGAAATTAGCTGCATTTAAAAAGCGACAGCTGAAGCACAACCAAGAAGGAGAGATAAGGCGGTAGTACTTTCTCCTTTCATGTCAGTTAGCTCAAGCTCATCAGCTTCCCTCACCATTATATGAGTAGGACAATCTAGTCTACATTTGGTTAGATTATGAAAGGGCTTTAAATTGGGTAACAAAAATCAAATCTGCTAAACATACACTCCAAATATAAACTTTTACTGAATTATTCAAACTATAAATACAACACACTAACCTCTAGCTAAGAATAATAAACTGCAAGTAATCAAAGGCTCTAAAAGCAGAGAATTTAAGATCAAATCAAAACTCATGTAATAAAAGAATATCACATAAGAACTACACAAAAATAAAATCAAATAATCTAGCTACTAAAATATATGTATGTGCTCAAAATCCTGTGGGAATCAAATATTCCTGTAAAAATAAAACGAGAGATAGAAACATGAGTTTCTTATTATCACACCTCATACGTTATAAAACCCAACAGTTAACTTATTCTTGGCAAAGGCCCAAAGGCTGCACAACATTCTGGCTTACACAAATATTTTCTGTTGTTAAATGAATCTTAAATGTAGCTTATCATATATTAACTTCATGCACACAGTGCATCATGCAGTCTAAGAGAGTCACAAAGATACATACATTTCAAAACATTGATAAATAGCAAGCTGCCGTCAATCAGTGAGCCAGGTGTAAAAAGCTTAATCAACAATTCATAGTATAATTGAAACCAGATAAAATCATTTCTGTAATAAAGATGTACAGAAGTTGACCATAGAAGAGCTGATATTTTTGGACAAATTACCGAATGTGATATTTCTAGAACACTCCCTCTTGAAAAGATAGAACAGTAATGAAAGTTCTCTCAAAAATAATGACATTGCTTATAGTCATAAAGTGACATTTGCCTGAGGAAATATATCAGGTTAACTGCATGTTTCACCTTTTTAGTTGCTGTTTCCTTTAAGAAAAAAAAAAAATAGAACTGCAGTGGAAATGGGTTATGAAGAAGTGGAAGAATCTACTCATCTGTAAACACAGATCCATACTAAACACAGTCTTCATGCTAACACTGCACTTCCTTCCATTGATGATTTGCTAATGTGAAAAAGGCAATTATTTAGCAAGAGTGAACATTTAAGAATAAAAATTTAGTATTCTTCATTCATCATCTGCTAGCAGAACGAGTTACTACTGAGTATTAACAGTTTGTCATTTCCAGGGTTGCGAGCACACGGTACTGCCTCAGCCTTCTTATTGCTTCACAGTGACAAAGAAAAATGCTCAGATACACAAAAACATGCAGTAACATCTCTTACCCTCATCAAGTTGCAGAAACCAAGACTGAGTTGCAGAAGCAATGATATATGCATAAGTAATAATTTTTTTTAAAAAGTGCTTCATCACAACTTATATTATTATACTTCTCCACACATTTCCCCATGCATAGCCAGCAATCTGCTTGCCTTGAGATAAGAAGCTGCTATCAAAATCATAACCAGTCTTAATTTTCAGTGTAGTAACATAATGCAATTGCCAAATACCTCATGATCTCTTTATAAGTTAATTAAAGATGACAAGACAGCAAGAAAATCCTAAATATATTTATGACCATAACCAATAATTTTTATTACAAGGTCATTTAAAGGTCCAAATTCAGAGTCAGAACTTATTTTACATGAAACTACTTTATTATATGTCATTAGAAATAGTCAATGGTTTTATTTCATTTTAATTGAAACTTTGTCTATATCAGCCCAGAGCTTTCACAGGAAACGCATGGCATTGCTCACAGTCTAAGCGCACGCACCGCTTTGCTAGTTATATAACTCCCATTCTAAAAGGTTAATGTACCTGAAGTTCTGATGCTCGCTTCATCATCTCCAGTGTGATGTAGCAACCAATAGAATGAGCAATAAGTACCAGCTTTATATCTTTTGATACATTCTTTTTGAGGAAGTTCAGTTTATGCTCTACTTGTCCATTAAGTCCAAAAACATCCTCTAGCTCCTTAATATCTGTGTCTGAAACATAGAAGAAAAAAAGTCCTTTGTTTTAGTGATAGAAATTTCAAGTATCATTTTTCCCCACTTCTTTAAAAACTCTAAAATAAATAAAGTTATTAATTTAAAAAAACAATCAAACTTAAAAAATTAATTTTAATTTAGCACCATCGATAAATGAAGACTTGACTAGTCATATGTACAGGATGTTAAGAATTATGTGTAGCTAGGGAACCAGAGAAGGATACGGAAACATATGGACCTTCACAGCACATCAGTTAGCACTGTGATCCTCTTCATTCAGAACAAGACCAAACTGTAGGCATTGGATCAGCTTAAATCAATTCAACTTTACCTTGTGAGAGTATGGCCTACAATAGCAACACTACCTAGGAATAAGAAAGAGTCCTTTCACTCAAGACAAACCACATATGTTATCATGTACTAAGAACCTTCAAATATTCAAAATCTTACAGAGTAGACCTGGGTTAGACATAAGGAAGACATTTTTTACTGTGAGCGTGGTGAGGCAATGGAACAGGTTGCTCAGAGAATTTGTGTATGTCCCACCTCTGGAGATGTTCAAGACAGGTTGGCTGGGGCTTCGAGCAACGTGATCTAGTGGAAGGTGTCCCCACCCATCGCAAGAGAAGCTCCCTACCCACCAAATTAAAAACTATGTTAAGGATGCACTACTCCAGTTTAAGCCAGACTACTCAATGGAAAAGACTAAGAAGAAATACTGAAAAAAAAGAATGAAAGAAAAGAGGCAGGAAGTCTGAAGGCACGTATGCCTTCAGCTTATCTAAAAGAGATATACTGATACTAACATCATTTAATCTCTTAAATCCACACTATTATCTCAGTGCTCAATTTCTTACTCCAGTTTAAACTTCTGATCTTTCACACTCCTTGCAGGTTGACCTGCAGTGCAGCTTTAGTCTGAAATAAGCTAAATCTTCTGGCAGCGATGTTCAGACTTGTCATGGGGAACCAGCTCATTGCTAAGCCATGGTCATCTACACACAGCCCTAACTAGCCCACCAAGTATTAGGTGTTCAACTTCCCATTTCATTTCTTTTTATGTCCTCTGCATCGGTTTATGTGACAACTCGATGTGGAAGAAAGTATCCATCAGGCAGAAACACCGTAAAGATACAGACATTAAAGACACCGAAA
Source organism: Dromococcyx pavoninus (assembly GCA_033558185.1). NCBI lineage: Eukaryota > Metazoa > Chordata > Aves > Cuculiformes > Neomorphidae > Dromococcyx > Dromococcyx pavoninus. The sequence continues at coordinate 664,110 of JAUMJL010000250.1, forward strand.
GGCACTGAAAAACTACTGTAAGAGAAAGTCAGCAGCATAGATTTTAGATGTGGTTGGTTTAGCGCCTGCCTGAAGAAAGTGATAACAGAAGCCTTTCTGCTCCTCTCCGTGAACACAGTTCATCAAATTATAAAGGCTGAGAGTTTTTTATATACGTATGTGGTAAATTTGATGGCAATTGCTCAGTAATCTCAGATTCTCAAAATTACTACCGCTACTGTCATAAAGTCATCAGAAGTTGAAAGCGATAGTATTAATGGGTCACTTAAATGGGCTGGCACTGTGTTGCCTTTTTGATCATCTGGGTGAAACAAACTTTTGAAGCAAAATAACTGCTAAAGCATGTGTTCTGATGCCTTTTTTCTGAGCTTAAACTATTATCATAGAGGTCACAATTAAAAAGTTCTTCAGTTAAACTAATATTTCTACTAAAAACCCTAATGATCATATCCCAGCATAATTTACAGCAGTTTGCTCTAAATGAAAAAGGGATTTACTAAAACACACTCAAGGAATACAAAATTAAATATGAAGTAATATTTTGCCTATCAGGTTTTTCTACAATGGGAAACAAAAAGCTTGTTCTGTTTTCCAAAACCCTAAATAAAAACCTAAGGTCAAAACATTGTTTTCAAACTGAGTTTCTATTTTTAGCAAAATCTGTCTCTCCTACTTTTTACTTACTTACAAGCAGCTTAACCTTATGCAGGAGTAGGCTGTCAACATCACGAGTCTAAGGGTATATATAACACATAAAACACAAAATACTAGAAATATGATGCCCACTGGATAAAGTAAGAAGTGAAAGTGTATGTTATGTTCAGTATATATATCTTACTGAGTGCTGGGTTGAGCAGGTCAATTTTGCATTATAAACATTTACTATCATTACCATACTGGTTTTAATAGTTAACATTCAATTCATGGCTTTAGCTCTTGAAAATAAGTGATTTTATAAGAATTTCCAGATTAGAGCAAGGGAAAAAGAGGTAAAGTAGGTGCATGAATCTTCTAGAAAACTTTTCATGGTTCGCAAGACAACACAAATCGAGCAGGAAACAAAACAGATTTTTATTCGTATTATTTAACCTCATGATGTATTTAATGGTGGCTTTGCAGTATGGGAATTCAATATCTGCTACAGGAGAGGCTGAACACTGCTGCAATGCAATTAGTAAACAATACAGCAAAGACAGTCTACCCCAGTCTCAACATTTTCCAAGTTTAGATAACTATGTTAGACAAACAGGAATCAATTATTCAGTTATTTAAGACATCAGATATCTAATTCAATATTTAGTTACCTAATAAACAGCACTGTAGGGATACAGGGGAACATTTATAGCTATGACTGATTTCAGCAGATGTGCCTATTCAGACCCAGTTTTCTCGCCAAAGAAAGAACCCCATGGAAGGACACACATCATACAGCTGGGGATTAAGAGCAGAGTGAAAATAAGGGCTTCTTCCTCCTTTGCCCTGACTGGAGTTTAGGATTTCTGTATATCCAACTCAAGCCTGTGCACTAGTGCTTTCTTAAGGGAGCAGGGGAGAGCAGAGCAGAACTTGCAGAAGTGATTTTTAATCGGATGGGTTAGTTATGATTGATGATAACCACAGAGAGCTGTTCTTTTGCATTGGGCCAAAGCATCCTGACCACAGCTGTGCTCAGCACCACTCAGGGCAAGGATGCTCAGATTCCCATGTCTACTGGCCACATACACATACCATTTCTCCAAGACTGAAAGCAAGTCCTGACAGCCAGTGCTGACCCCAGAGACTTGTTTCAGCTGTTTAATACTGGTTTGTGGCCAAAACAAATCACATTGGCACTACTCCTGGACAAGCTACATTGGGGGATGAGCATGCAGTGTGGGGTCTGGCGATTCACACACAAAACTGTCCTCATCACAGACTGACCCCGCACTCTTGCCAGGTGAAATTCCACTGTCACGTAACCCTATATTGAAATATGCATCCTGTTTTTCCTTCTGGACAAATATAAAATTGCCCATGTCTTGTGTCAGTTCATGTTTCCCCAAGAGAAATGCTATGCTTCTAATAGTCCAAAATACGTGAGAGCTGGGCTGTGTCACAGGTTTGGAAGATTTATTTATTTATTTTACAGAATAAAATCACCCAGGGTTTATCCAAAATCAACATGAATTTCTTGGGTGGAGAAGCTTTAATGAGTTCTTTATATAAGCAAACAGACTTGCAGAAACGCACTGGCAGTCATCTCTCTGATGGCTCTACATCAGAGAAGAGACCAGAGTTACTTCACCTCAGGTATGGAATAAAGGGCATGGCTGAAGTAGAGCTCATTTAAGCAGTTTTGAGATAGTAGAAACTATATGACTTGTACCTTATGCTGTAAACACCCCATCTGGGCCAAGGCATGTAATTTTAAGACTTTATTTAGCTGAAGCGTATTAAAAGAAATACTGTATTTCTTTATTTTCTTTGGAAAAGCATTAATTTTCTGATGTCCTTTCGGAAAAAACAAACGCACAATCACTTTAATGAAAATTTTTTTCTGACCTCTACTAAACGCACAGTCAGAAAACAATGATAGATTAAAATAAAGTGTTTGCTCTAAGATTAGGTGACAAGCTAATCTTGCTAGGAAAGAGGACTTCGGTTTTCAGGGAAATAACAGAGAATTGTGTTTATTTTTCTGCTGTGTATGCAACGGAAATCCTTAGGCAGAAAAAAAAAGCACCTATCAGTTATATGAGAAGGCTTTAGACTGGAGATTCAGAAAATTTAATCTTTCATTAGAAAGTCTCCAAAAATCACAGACTCCTTTTACTGGATGATTAAAAAAAGATACTGGAGGCCAAAAAGATACCGGACCCTCAAATTTGTGCATGTAATTTCTGCATGCCTTTGTACTTCCCTAATTTCACAAGGAAATGCTTGTCTATCCAAACTCTCACCTACTCTGGACACAACGGGTGTCTGAACATTTAAGGTCAGTATATATGGACACTTGCTCACCTGTCATGGAGTGACATTAAAGCCTGTCCTAGAATCGACTCATACACAAGGCCTCCAAATTACTCATGAACAAGTAAGAAACTGCGTGAGAAAGTCAGTTGTAACTATATATCATGAATGAAAGGGAGGTAAAAACCACTGGAGGTAGTTTCAGGGTATCTAAGGACAAACTAACAAACCAAGCATACGAACTCTCGTCGTCAAGAATTTACAGAACCAGGCCTTTTATGAGAGAAGAACAAGTATCTGGAGACTGAACCCAGGGACTGGAAAAAAATTCACCTCTTCCCTGAAGATCTGCTCATTGCAGCTGCATGACACATCACCACAGTGCTTCATGTTAACAGTGAGGGAAATAACAAGTTTAAACACATGAAAATGCAGTAACACAAGAAAGTATCAAGAAGAAGAAAAGCAAAGAGGGAGAATATACTGAAAGGTCAGTGAGGATATCGAAGTGTATGAAAAGGGAAGGCACAAAACATCAAGCATGGCAGACGAAACAGTTCAGCAGAGCTAGCTCAGAGCCATGTTAACTCCAGTCCAACTCCATCAAACCCGTAAGTACAACCAACATAAGGCACGGTGTTGCACTTTTTCCGCTACAAATACATACAAACACTGATGGGAGGAACAGCAGTTGCGACCAAGTAACTACTGTCGAGATGGAGCAACCCAAGGAAAGCTTTATCTTTGCCTTCATGTAGTGACAGGCACAAAGCAATGCCACAACTGAAATACGTAGAAGGATTACCTGTTAAATTGGCTTGCATAGGCAGAAGTCTAATTCTGGAAAGTAAATAAATCATTCAATTTTTTTTGTTCTTACAGCAGAACACAATAATTCTCTACAAGAGAATACAACCATCTGAAAATGTTTAAATATAACCATAAGTTTGAAAACTGAGTTTTCAGGTTTGTGGATCTAGTATGGGCATATATGTTAGAAAACACATCCCTGAAAGATACATTGCTTAAAACCTGAATGCTTCACTCAATCTTTTATTTTATTATTGAACCCTGGAAAATTTGTACCAGTAAGTGAAAAAATCCAAAATAAATTGGTTTGAAATCATGAAAGAAGGCTCAATAAATACTGTTCTGACATCAGGAACTAGGCCTTAAAGCACTGTGTTTTAGATTAACCCTTAGACCTTAACCCAGCCTTAGTACCCTCAGGAATTGTTCATGCAACTTTTAAGATAAACACACCACTCATTAGTGTTTATTCAACTAATTACTTTTTGTAAAGGTATCCTCCACAAATAAATTATCATTTACTCAAGGTACTGAAGTGGTCATATGCATTATTTCCTTTGTTTAAAAAAACAAAAAGAGACCTTAATTTACAAGTTGAACTACTGATTTTCTTTGCTATCTACACACTTGTTTAACACCTAATCTGCTTTTCAAAGGAAGCTGTATTATAACTGAACTAGCACAAGCATAGTGTGACAGAATGAACTAATAAACATGACAAATACTAAAAACCAATGTTATTAAAAGTATACAGGAGCAAAATTAACTTATTAAATTAAGATATTTATGAGATGTCTTTTTATTTTGCATTTCCAGTCTTGCTTCCTTCTAACTGATGAGAGTAACTATTGTCAAGGTATGATGAGATAACAGCACAAATTTTTAAGCAGAATTTTGTTGGTTGATGCCATTTTTGGCAAGGCAAACACCAATAAACAGTGTTTTATTGTACAGTCCTACAGCTATCTATGCCTCCAGAAATACTTTACCATGCATAAAGGGGTGTTTTACATAACATAGATGGGATTTTTCATCTTTATTTGAATGACTGCTTTTTACACAGAAAGTGCAATTTATAACAATTTTAAATACCGTATTATTTAAAAAAGAAAAAGTAAAACAGATTAAAAAACTTGGCAGGGTAGAGGTTAGAGAACCATCACTGTATAGGAGCAGATGTAAATTTCCATTGAAAGTGATCTCAAGGAACAAAAGCAAAGACATCTCAGCCTATGGGAAGCTGATTGTTCATGTTTTGTTTCTTGTTTTCTGGACACTCTAAAGGCAAGTGAAGGACTCTGTGAATTCCCTTCTTCACTTGCCCCCACAAGCAAAACTGGAAGGGACTTCCTTGCTGAGGGTGACTGCTACTCATTGTGACTTTCTTATTCTGCTTTTTCACTTCTAGGTTGCACCTTTGATGGTACAACAAAACAACACTTTGTTCTTCACCAAAAGGTAAGCTTTCATCTAGGCTTTATCCATTTTTTTTCCCACTTTCAAAGTCATTTCACATCTAGGTGCGCACAATAAAAAATAACAAATAATTTCACTACTGGCAGCCCTTCAAATTCTTCCAGCAATTCTCTCCTCTTCCAGTAAACCCATAACGAATCAGCTCAACCACAGCTTATTAAGGAAGAATCACTGAAGATAGCCTGAAATAGTTAGGACTGTGTACAAGCAAACAGATACCAAACAAAAGCAGGAGCATCAGTGTAGAGTGAACCCCTGAACACAATACTCTTCCTGGGTTGCTGGGGTCTCTGGGCTTTCCACAGCGAAGACAAACCACCACAGCAGTTGTCAACATAATATCTTCCCATGCCAGGTGCTGAAGTGGAGCACATCTCTCCAGCATTGTAGGAAAAAATAAGATAAAAAGAGGGATTAGGAAGAAAGCAATGAAGTGTCCTTGCATTGAAAGAGACTTCATTAGCAATAAGAAGCAGCAGAGTTTATGTATTCTACAACTACCTGAAAGGAGGTTGTAGCAAGGTGGGTGTTGGTCTCTTCTCCCAACTAACGAGCAATAGGATTAGAGTCGGACCAGGGGAGGTTTAGACTGGATATTAGGAAAAATTTCTTTGCTAAAAGGGTTATCAAGCACTGGAACAAGATGCCCAGAGAAGTGGTGGAGTCAGCATCCCTGGAGGTACTTAAAAGCTGTGGTGCTTAGTGGCATGGTTAATGGATGGACTTAATGACCTTAAGGGTCTTTTCCAACCTTAATGATTCTATGATAACTACTTGAAGATCTGGTAGTTGAAAAAATGAAGTCAATAACAAGACCTTCAGGATAAAGTGTACACCTAGGTGTGCGCTTCTACCCAAAACGACTCTGTATTCAGCTGGAGCCTCTGGATGGAATCATTCTACCAATAATGTTGGTTCAAATAATACCTAGAAAATCTTGACATTTCCATTATCTTGCTGATTTGCTGAGCTTACACCACAAAAAAACAGGCTAGGTTGTAAAGAAGTCTAGGCTTGACAAAATCCACTTGCACTCTTCAATGAACCTATTTTGCTTGCTTTGTCTGACCAGCAGGTGGTAATCCCACAAATGTCTAACCTGTGCATTTCCCCTAGGAATACTCATTTCACACACTATCTGAAATACTATTAACCAGTTTTTTGAAGGCAAATATGGTATTTGAATTATCTTGCACCATCAGCCTGAGGCTGTCCAGGAACAAAGCACAGAGAGTATATTGTTCCTTAAGGTATTTATTGAAAAGCACGTTAGTACCAAGATCTTTTCACGTTCCAGAACATCTTCCAGTTTAAAAGAGGGAAAAATGAGTCTTGAAATTGAGGCATAGAACTTCCTTATGAAATGAAGCAATTAAAAGCAACTTCAGTAAACAGCCTGTTTTAACAACAACTTGTGTTTGTATAGTGTAACAATGGGGGAAAAAAACCCACATCACCAAGACTAGGTAGATACAGCATAGGAGGTAAAGAAAGGAAAGTGACAATCACATAAATGTTAAATGGAACAAAAATGGATGAATATCACTCTGCAGGATCTGATCCAGTTGGTGTATGATAGATGAGGTGCTGCACCGCAGCAGGCAAGTCTAACAGTCACACCTATCAAAAACATCAACTTCAAAGCGTTGGGAAGTTTAAACAGGTACATACACAGACAGAGGGACTGAGAGCAAACAAGCAAGAGTTGAAGTTTGGAGCAAAGACAGACAGCTGGCCAAGGAAGACAATCCATGTTATTCTGCAGACTGGGAATAAAAATATTTATTTTAAAAGTATGAGAAAATGACACATCACAATGTTAAGAGAGAGCAAAGGGAAAAAGCAAGCAGCTGGGAGTATACCTGCAGGGCCACTTATACAGTAGCATTAGTAACAATACAGAATTTGTACTTCACAGTGACCAGACAGGTCAATGGGGGACGTTTTCTGCAGTGCTTGATGCTTCTACTGAATACAAGCTGAAACTTATAATTTGTTAGGCCAGTCCTGACTTCTCTCAAAAACCCATCCCAAAATTTTACTTAGAACTATGATACAGACCAAGATGGAACTGTTTAAATAAGAATGACCCTTCAGAATAACACACTATCTTTACAGTAACTCTAAAATAACACCAATACATTCCTTACTTCACTAGCTACTGTAATGGCAGTAGGATGGCTTTCATTCTAACTCAGTGCTTTTTCTTTACTCTTGTGTATGTTCATCTCGCATGATGCCACTTCAATAGAAAGATAAAGGAAGGCGTAGGTTTATATTTCATTTGTCCATGAAAATGTTAAATTTAATATGTAGAATAACTACCTGCAGTAAACAGATCCAAATGATTTAACAGTACCGTCGGAGTAAACAACCCACTCAGGCAAACATAACATTTTTCCATCTTTCGTCTGTATCCTTTAAAACTGATGGATCATAGGAAGTTTTCAAAATTATCTTAGACTCCCTGATGCTGCAAACTGGTGCCACACTGCTGACTGCAAAGAGCTGCGCCAGTTTATTCCAGCAGAGAACATGGCCCCCAAGCCACCAGCACTGTGGGCTGTAGCACGAAATAAATAGAAAGTATTTTACAACACAATGCTACCTCACAGCACTCAATCAATGCTTCTAATCACTACCTGTCTTGAAAAGCTTTGAAAGTCTCTGTTTGTGCTCGTCTTTGCACAAGGAGTGCAAGCTGCCAGCAAAGGGAACCAGCTGTGGTTCAGCAACTCCCGGCACTGATCCCCACCAGACATCAAAGCAAGAGTCTGCTGCTGGCTGACATGACATGAAGTGAATCCAGCAGCTGGAAGAATCCAGTTCTCTGGTCTCACTGTCTCCACTGAGTTATGCTTTCCGCCATCACTGAAAAAGGCCACAATTTTGATTGAGGAACACTACATACTCCATCTTTCATTACTTTGCACAGCATAAGACAAGAGAGAATTGGATAAAACAGCATATGTAAAAGCCTGAATTTATTAAAATGAGTATCAAAATGGAGGGGATAAAAAAGAATTTCACCTTGTACTTTCTTTAAATATAGTAGGTTTCTTTATCAGCTGCTGATGCGTTAAATAACCATCTGCATGTGCTGTATAGTTCAAATTTTGTATCTTTGGGAATAAAAAACATTTTTATCAAGTTAACCATTTAAAATTATATCTGCTATTCTCCAGTGTTCTGCTACGCTATTTAAAAATAAATTGCAAGATTTATTCCTTATTACCAAGACAGTAGTTTCTTCTTTAACCTTCCTGAAGAAAATGCTGAAGATCTCATTCTTAGTCATCCTGTTGAACTGCCCAGCATAACAAGTATGGCAACATGCCAAAGATACTACAATAGATTTATTTTTATTGGAGTTTCGCATTATAGCTGAAATCGACACTAAAGTGGCACTGCTATAAAGCAGATGTGTCATTATAGATGAATAAGGGATTTTTCTGGACTTCATTTTTACACAGGTGAGATGTGCTACACAGAAAACATACCAGCTCACCTGTGACCCCCGAGCAGCGCTAGGGTCATTGTCAGGCAAAGGTTGATTTTCTCATTCATTTACATTAGCAGACATCAAAGCCATAGCTCCTTACAAACTCTTCGAAACTGCCTACAGCTTTACAGCATAATTTATATAGAAAGATGGCAACTGAATTTGACCTGCACTTTACACATAAACAGATCAACTACAGTCACAGAGAGTTGAGTACATACTACAGTCAATTCAGAAATACTGAAACCAGTCTCTTTCTGATTAATTGCAAGATAAAGCCTCTTCCAGATCATGTAACCACTACTACAGAGATCAGTGGAGTCTCTGACAGCAAAGACGCAGTGGTAACATAATCAAAACCTCATTTTTTTTGTCAAAAAATGCCACTACAATGGGAATCCCAGAGAATTTTAGTAGAGTGCTATAACAGCTACCCAACAGGGATTAATTTGGCATCTGAGTAGATACCTGACCACACCACTAATCTGACAGCCATAGTAAATTATATTATTCTAGTAAATGTATTAATGCACAAAACATAAAATTCAATTTTTAGAAAGACTATCCCTAGCTTAAAGACAAAGAACAGTGCCATACAGTATCAAAAGGAGGAAGCAGGAAACACTCCTTGAATCCAGCAAGCAGCATGAGTCCCCCTCATTCGATCTGAGTCCACAGCACCATATCATTTTGTCCTTTATCATTTCTCAATGCACACAGCCCTTACAGAGATCTAGCTGAGAAATTTAAGTAGATGTACTAGATGTAAGAATAATTCATTTATGAATATGATTATCTAAGAATGAGGCCATTTCCAGTACTTCTTTCAGCATAGTCTACCTTACAGTTTCCTGCATTTCCCTGAAACACCCATACTGCTCCCTAAACGAGGGGAACCTCCTAAAACCAAAACAAAGAGAAAGACTCCACACTCCAAATGTGATTATTTTTCGAATCTGGAATTAGGTTGCGCATTGATGATGGTTCCTCAGTCTTACAACGGTAGATCACTATGAATTACACTAAAACTCTCATTAAACACTGGATTGATCCCATCAAGACCTGCACCATTTGTTGCAAGTTTTGTGGGTATCAGAATTAAATCAAAGTTGCGTATCAGAGAGCACAAATTATTTATTCATACATAAAAGTATTGATCAGTTTTCTTCCTACAGCTAACCCATGTAGTGAATACACTTTTTGACTCAATTATGAAAAAAAATCCAGACCTATTACATCTTCAGACAGAAGAGATTAGTTGCTGCTATGGGGATAGTTTGTTTTCATTCTGTTAGAAGATGAAAATGTATCTTTCAAACTGACTTGGATTTAAAGATTCCTAAGCATTCTCTTTGGAGAAAATAATCTGAATAGTTTCTGAATCACTGCTTATTAAATTACTTCACTTTTTTACTTTCCCTACCATAGTATGGTAAACATTTAAATGAGTTACTCTGAAACATCACAGCACTGTTCATCTCAGTGAACTGTGACATGCCTTTCAACGTCAAGACAGCAAGATATAAATGGTACCTTTTCATAGGGTTCATATTTTTGAACACTTTTTCCCCCCCAACTAACTGCCATCTGCATCTAATTAGAAGTGATGGTATCAGCTGGAGAACATACCTATGTCATAGGATAAAAGGCGGAAAATGACCCATAAACAATCTCAAAACCTACATCCAAAGTTTCCTGGAAGGCAGTGAAGACATTATACTCTCCAACGGTTGAATGCAATTTTTTTAAAAAAACATCTTGGTTTCCAGATAAGGATCCATAAGACTGTACCAGGTCACAAAATCTGTTATTTTAAAGCACATCTTTAAAAACAGAACTACATTAAACTTATTCGAAGATATGGATAAAAAATTTTGATTCTTTTAACAGGGGAATTAGTTGAATAAAGTAGTAGAGTAGATTAGAAAGCTCTTTGTGGATATTTTTACTAATATGTCTACAGATATTATTTTGACAGACTCAATGGAAAACGTTGAAAGAAAGAGAGAAAGCAGAGAATCTATTTTTCATATAGCTATAAGAAAAGTAAAGACAAACTTCCCTTCTTAGCTACACCAGCAATAATTGCTCATTACTCCATCAAAGTCAATGGAATATAGAGTTATGCATTAAGTGGTACCAGAATCAGCTAACAGTGTTTAAGTGATCATTACAAATAAATGAATGGCTGTTAAGGTATGATGCTATGTGCAGTTAAAATTGTTACCGCTTTGGTTGGCCAGAAAAGAAAACAACAGAGTAACTTTGAGATACTTCACATATGGCAAAATTCTATTTTCTTAGTTTTGATTTTGAATGAAACAAGATTTTTAAACACATGCTTAAAATTAAGCAGAACTGATAAAGTCAAAGCCAAATGCCAAGATTTCACTTAAAGGATCTATTTGCATAATTATGGGTATTATTATGGGACCTTTATGAATAATTAAGTGAACATGGCTCAAAGGGAAGAAGTAAATGGAGTACTGCAGCATCCCTAGGGCTGCTTACTTTTCACACATTTAGACTTAAAACATTCCAGCAGGTTCATGACATGAAATCATCATTTGTTTCCTTAAAATAGACACTCTGCACCAAAACCACATACTAAAATGCAGATCTTAATAGGCAAAGACAAACCCCTCAACATCTAAATGTCTCATAATAACTTGTACACACACACACACACACACACTTCCTTCCTTGAGCTACCTTCTCCAAAGAGAAGAATAAGGTTTCTTGGCCAGTAGCATCTGATGCATCAGGAGGGGCAGCAGGACTGCCCTGCACTGAACTGACGGTTCCTGTCCCATCCTGTGAAAACAACCAGTTCCTCTGTGCACACCCTGATGTGGGATCCCTCTCTGTTTACAATACCATGTGACAGGCCCAATGTGATTAATCAGTGTTGAGGCCAGCTTTGTAAACAGGAAAATTCACTTCTCTATACACTAAAAAAATGACACTTAGCTATGAAACACTTAGATATGAAACTAGCTTAAATCTGCCTGGATGGCATACTAACAACTTAGTTCTTTTTAATGTACCTACAGTTGATGCCATTGGACTGGGAGACACCTTGCCATATAGTTCCAAATCAAAATTAAGCAGTGCTCTGTGTTCTGGGACACAAACATGACTACAGTCTCCGGGTCAACAATATTTAAGAATAACTGACTAAAACTGTAGAGAAGTTGTATTAAAGATAATCTGCCTTTAAATGATTCTCAGATGCCTAGCAAGAAGAAAATATTGTTGAAATATAAATTAATGAGAAATAAATGTATGTAATGTGAATTTAATGTCTGTATACATAGGCTTAAAGTATGCGAGATGCCAGTTCTGTTGCCTTTCTCCTGCTTTTCTCTCTTTACTTTTATAATACAAGACATAAATGCCTTAAACACAGCTGTCTCTGTGTACCTGAATGTGACCTTATACCTACCATTACTACTGTTTGATATCTAACCAAAAATGCTGAAGCCCTGATAAGAATGTGCTGGTCAAAAACCTTCTAAGCAATATAGATACTAATTCTGAGATGGTTTTGTATCAACTGAACAGATTGCCAGTAGCTCAGATCCACCTGATTCAACACTGCAGGTATTCTCCAACATCAGCAATCATTAAAAATACCCACACTACTTAAAACAAATGAGAGTCACAAGCTAGCTAAAATTACCAAATGCATATTGACTCCCTGTGCCTTCGTGTACATTCTCTCCTTTGAGGTTATACACAACGAGGAGAAAGGCTGTTAGCTAAGGATGAGCCTATTTTTAGGAGCTTGGTTCTTGGAACACCTAACTTTCCTGATCTCCTCCTGTCTTGTTTGTAGCAGTGCAGACCACAATCACACTCTCTGCCATCACCACACATTCATGGTCACACAACATCTCTTAAGGCCACCACAGCAAATGGTTACACAAAAGAAGTGTTATTAGAAAAGTATTCTTAGCTACCACTAATTCCACTTCGCAAGCCGAAACTGGTGAGAGAGCCAACTCCATACGATCGGTTAGCTCTTCTTGGACCACAAGCAAGTGTCCATGGAACCACTAGCAACCCACAGACCACAGTTTGGGAATCACTGTCTTAAATAACTCACAACTGTCTCACTATAGCACAAAATGCTCCTTGTCTTAGTCAGGCTATTTCATTTTTTTTTTCCTGCCAGAACAGCATAGCATGATGGTTGAAATTTATGGCTCACAACTGCTAATCACACCGACAACTATCTATCAGTCAACAAGATGATTAACTTGCTGAAGTATAAATTTAGTTTTACTCAAATTATTTCAGTTGGAATTTTTTTTGAGATTTATATCATTTAAGCTAGAAGCTTACTCAGTCAATTCTGCTTCATTAGAAGTTGGAGGGCTGGAAAAGCAAACTTGATTCAGATGAATTGGAACAACAGCTAGGAAGTAATATATCAAATAAATTCCAGTGGAACGCAGCATCCAAATTTTCTTGTAACACTAGAATTTTGGGGTTTTTTTGGTACAAAACTTCATTTCACTTCAAAAGTTCACACTGACAGTTCATGAACATTTTGGAATTGCATAATGAATGTCTTCATAGATAATTTATTAACCCTTCACCACTTCAGCACTTATGCCCATGTTGCTTCTTAAGGTTATAATTCGGTTTCAAAATGGTATGAATGCCCTTCTCCTCTCTGCCAAGAAAAATGATGGAAACACTCTTTTAATGGACTACAAATCCATCTTTACCTATGTCTTTTTATCATGGAAAATAAAATCTGTTAAACTATCCTTAGTTCAAGGACAGCCTATTATCTCCTACAGTCCATGTGGCATGAAAGATCAAACTAAAATTTATATTTTAACTCGGCTGTTAAGAATATCACTCAAAGTCCCCTGCCATTCAGAAGCTACCTAATACTGATTCAGAAACAAAGCAACAGAAATTTCAGTAGACAATCTGTTCCACAGGATAAAAAACCTTGCTAAAACAATTTATTTGAATTATCATTGTGTACAGCTCACTACTTACCTCTACAGTTTATAAGTTCTAGTTTTATCTTCAACACAATTAAGCCCGCAACCAAATATTTTATCATGACATGACTGATCACTAGTCAATATTTATTAAATATATGATATTTTAATGCATCGAATTCTGTCTCTTTAATTAAGATGAACCACACTATTTCATATTTCTATAGCACTTGGCATACATGGAATATTACAAAAAAGAGAATAAATAATTTAATACTGATTTCATTTTTCTTTACTTCTCAATCTTACTTCCCTACAAAGAAAAGTATTTTGGCAGCCTTGAGGAGGAATAAAACCAAACCTGTGTTCTTCTACTCTTATTTCTGTCCGAAATGTTGTATTTCTTATTTCTCATCAAACCACAGCAGATGTTCACAGAATTAGACCATTGTAAGAAATGGCTATGTATGTACACCTGCTGTCCCTACAGCCTTCATTGCCAAAATCCAACCAGGGTGCGAAAAAAAGGGGTGAGGGATTTGCTAGGAGGACTGAAAGTCAAGGGTTTTCTATCTAAACTCCCTATTTCCACAGCTTTTAAAGAAATTGTGGGCAAGACTGAATCTTTTAGTCCTTACTAAAATAAAAACATTCATAACACAACACTCGAATTATTATAGCAATGCATCTAAAATTAGCAATGAATAATTTTGGGATTTGTTCATTGCTGTCAGTTTTAATTAGCAGTTTGTTTCCAATCAAAAGAAGCTGAAAGGCTGTCAAAAACCTTCCAACTGACTACTCATTCACTGCCATCAGAGGAGCTACTCTTAAACACAAGTCTTTAGTCCTGCCGTACTCAAGATTTCTACTTAATCAGATTTCATACTATAAAGCATCTGTCTTCACAATTCATGTATTGTAATGCCCACTCCCACAAGCTATGCTGGCATTTTTGACAGAATAATTTGAGGGTGAATAAAAATGGATTACTTTTTCTCTTATTTTTTTAATTTTTTTTTAATCAGAAGTTTACAAAGTATTTAAGAGTAACATTGTTCAACATTTCTTTAAAAAAAGCGCCAAAGGACTTTTTCATTCTTTCCTTAAACTGTTTTCCTGTTCCTGTTCAATAGAAATCCTATGTTTAAAAGAGAGTAATCCAATACAATTTATTTTCTTCTGATTTCATTGCCTATAAAATGAAACATTCAGTGATAGTTATATACCATGAAAACAGGACCTGCCTTTAGTCTTGCGACTTAGTCAAAAGATGACCCACCTAATCCCTCGTAAAGCAATAACTTACAGACACTAACATTCAGACAGCAGCTTCTTTTTGACAGAAAGGGCACTGAGCTATAGCATATTTCTAACACATTCATATAGGAAACAATAACTTACACCTGAAATACACTTTCACATCTAATAAGTTACTTTGTTAAACATAGGAGAGTATCTTTTCAGATTAGAAATCCCAAAAGAAGTGTAATGTAAATTCTTCAATGGAGCACCAAATTAAAAGAAATTCCAGAACTTAAAAGGATAAATCAACTACGGGTATACCTGCCATATCTTTATCATGACCTATTTGGATACGTTTTTCCTTCCTTATGAACATGTCTTTATAAAGTAAAAATGAACCAAATGATGTGTCAATGCCTTCACCTTAAAAAGACTTAAAATACAATCATAGTATCTTTGGCATAGTAAACTATCAGGGTAAGTAGGCAGGCAGTTTTCGACATCTGTTCAAGAGTACCTTAACCATTAGGAAAACTACCAGTCAAAGTCTCAGTACCAGGCACTGAAAAGAAAAAAAGCAACACTTAAGATTATCTGAACATCTATAAAGCTTATAAAGATTATGTCAGTTCCAAAATAACAATTAGAACTACTCCCCTTTTTTTTGTAATTTTGCCTACACCTAAGGATTGATGTTGGCCTGTTTTACAGTCACAACAGCATTCAGAACAACTGCTTATTTTAAAGCTAAGGAGGAGGATAAAGCAGTTGAATTTGAGACATAAGGTTTTTTATTGCATTCACTAAGTAAAAGTAAGTTTCAAATCTTTTTCACAAAGATTTGGATTGATTTCTAGGAGTGGAATTACAGCAATGAAATGATCAATTAACATTGTGTATCTCTGTGGAGCACAGCTTGCAAGAGCTCTCTGAATAAAAGTATATCATACAGAAGTAAAAATGAAGGGAGTAGCTTTGTACAGATCACAAATCACTGTGACATATCTCCAGTAAATTAGGAAGTAGTCTGGGATTAATGCCGCTGGCGGAAAGCTTGCTTTAGTGTTTCTGAGAGTTTCAAAACCTACTTGATCTAAATATAACCAGGCATATTATTCCAATACAGTTTCTTTCATTTTAAACCCTTTATTACTCTACAGGCAGCATCATTTATACAGTTAGTGTGCTATTGTACACACATACTTGCATACTCTAATTCAGTGATCTCCTAAGTGAGGTGTAAACATATTGGGATGCAGGAAGAAAATACCTGAAATTCAGGAACACGTATAAAATTTATATTAATAAAAAAGGTATATATTGGGAGAACTTGCTGAAAAATTTTTACTGATAGAAATTATTTATTGATAGCAGTACTTGATCAAAAGAGCTTGCAGAACATTGTTCTAAATGTATGATATGAATCATATGAATGGTAGCTTCATAGTGGCTTCCCCCTGCTTCGTTTTTTTCATTTGCTAGATTACAACTAGGAAAAAATCAAGACTCAGTGGTGTCAGAGGTTGAAATATTGTCTTCATCAATTTATGCCCCCATTTTCCTTATCAAAAAATACTGAACTTCAATGTAGAATGCGAAGAAGGCTATTTCAAATGAAACAATACTTGGAATTTTTGCAACAACAGATTCATATCTAGTTGTTTGCCAAAATATCCCCTTTTTCTGGTTTTGTGCATTATATTAATTATTAATATTGTTTTCACGATACTATATAATGGTCCTTGACATAGGAACTTTGCCTTAGAAATCCAGAACCCAGATGGCAATGAAGAGCTGCAGAGGACAGAATTACCTGTCCCTGCTTCTGTTGGTCCTTGGAGTCCTGGTTTTCTTGATATAATGTCACAAAACGCCAACTAAGAACTGTGGGATGCAGGAGTAGGAGAGGAACATCAGCAATGAGTCCATGACTCCCTATGCCTTTCAGTCAGTCACCTGGGAAATTGTAAAGATGCTCCATTTTTTGTTTAGCGATTTTGATCACACTTTTATAGTCAATTAATGAAAATTACATTTTTGCAATAACTAAATAAAAGAAAGGGAATTAGCTTGTGATATCTAAAAGTTGCTTTTCATTTCTTCAGCACTAGGAGGATGAGGAAAAATTATCCCAAATCTCTTCTCCCACTGCAGACAACCTACGCTACCCTAAAATGGCGAAACAGAAGACCCTTCTACCCATGTTGTCCCTTAAGTTTCTATCGAATGAACAGTACTACTTTTGTTACATTCAAAGCCACAGCAAAGCACAGTGCATTACCTATGGCAACTGCAGTAACATTATTATTTATTATGCAAGAGTCACTAAACTTTTCAGGGTGTCCACCGGAGATCAACTTGAAAAGGGCTCACTATGGAATATTCTGGAACACTGTCTAAACGTAAACTTATTACAGGACGTGAGCTTCCTGTTCCTGTGCTCCTAATAAAATAGATAAGAAAATCTTATAAATGTCTTTTTGTTACTTTTTAAACAATCCATCAGTCGCTTTCTATGCTTTTCTTAGCTCTATAGTGCTACACTTAAGTGTACCAGTAAGTGTAGATCCTGGCACATGATACTGAGAACACACAAACCACCTTACTGGGTCAGGCAGTGGCAAGGGTAGATGCTATCCAGAGAAAGAAACCATGCCTGGAATCCCTTCCCCTTGTGGTGAATCTCTTTAGCTCATAACCCTGCCGCAAGACAGCATGGGACCAGAAGCAGCACAGCAGTGTGGAGAAGGTCTGTGTCCAAACCAATACAGCAGTGCACCTGCACAACAAAGAACCTGTCTCTTTCAGTACCTGCTCTATCACTTTAAGTCTGTTAATATAAATTCCCCACAGTAGAGACAAATTCCCTAAATTTGTTACCTGTCACATAAAGAAATACTTTCTTTTATCTGTTTTAAATCTGCTGGTACCATTAAGAGATCATTAGTTTCATTACTGAATCTGGTGTACTTTATTCTGCATTTACTTTGTTTACTGTCATGACTTTGGAAACCTCAATTATGCTCCTGAGAAACACTCTGCTCCTCAAACTCAAGAACCTCTCATAACAAGAACACTGCTTCTTCCCTGTTGTTTTCATTGCCTTTCTCCATGCACTCACCAACTTCACTCTTGAAATGCTGTCCTTGAGATACCCACCAGAAATGCACTCTAATATTCAAGATGCAGGTCTACGGTGGTTATATAAAGTAATAAAACAATGCCTCCTGCCTTGTCTGTAACAGTGGATTTTGTCCAATGCTTTGTTGATTTAAATTTTGTCTGCCACTGTGCGATAAGAGATGCTAACAGAGAACTGTCAAGCGGTGATATTCTTCCTGAGTTTTACAAATGAATTCCAAGTTCAGGATAGCCCAGGTACAGATACATTAACACATATTTATCTACCCTGACACTCCTCTACAATCTTTTTGCCCACTAATTACATCTGTAAGATGCTTCTGTAGCTCCCTGACATCTAATATCTTCCCAGTAAATAAATGCTACAAAGTACCATCCCCAAACTTAGAAACGTCACTCTTTACTCTCATTTTGCAGGTCACGGGTGAACACACTGAATAAAACTTGACAAAGCATCAGTCCTTATGGTACTGAACTTCTGACCTGTCTATCCTAACAAGCTACCACACCTTTGAAAATCCCCCCATAGGAGCACTGTCAGTGCAAAAGGACACTGTGAAGTCAGTCAGAGGTTTGGTTTCAAGTTAAAAGATCAGCTCCCTCTTTCCTACTGGATGCTCTCCTTCCGCCAGGTTTACACTCTCTTTAGCAGTGCAGAGGCTACCACAGTGAAGTGAGACAGTTGTACAACATCCCTGCTGGCCCCATCTAAAAACCTCTCCATTTTAACTAGCCCAGCCATTGCAAGCCACCAAATACATCTCTCACTGTCAAAGGCTATTTTCACTTAACACACACTTACAGACGTGATCCCGGGGCAGGTTATCAGACCTATAAATGTTCTCTGCCATAAACCCAGCTCCATTCAGTTGCCAGACTTATATCTGTATCCCATGGTTAACACTGCATCAGAAGTTGTAAACTTAGGGATTTCTCGCCTATCGAGAGAAAGTGTTAGCAGTTGGTAGTTTGGCACTTGAACAGAATGACTGCAAGGAATTTTACCAAAGAAACAGAGGTTTCATATTTCAACTTCAAACTTGAGATTAAATAAACCAATAAAAAGGCTTAAAATCTCAGGTGCAAAGGCTAGTGAGGGAAAGTGATTATAAACAGCTAAAACAGTTCCTTCTTCAAAATCTTCAGGTTGCTCCATATTGCTGAACCTTTTGGTCCTAAGGTCCTACATCACTGCAGCCTGACCAAGTCCAGAGGTCTGAAAGCAGCTTTCAGATCAGGATTTGCTGTTGCCCCACCTCTCCATCTTACAATACCATACATTAACATTATCCACTTAGAGCTGGCTGCCAGGTCTTGCTGGTGATTTGCACGTCAGAACACTTTTAACAGATAAACAAGCAACCTCTAGCCTGAAAACGCCCCGTATCCCAGTCTCAGAAAGATTTACTTGCTTCCTGGAAATTTGTTAATTTAGTATAATTATTTTTAAACTTGGAGATAATTAAGTCACTCCTCAAGTACTTAATCTCCAAATTGGACTTTTCATTAAAAAGAAAAAACTTTTCTAATCTACTCTTCTCAACATAAACACTTTCTAAAGCTTCTTTTCTGTAATTTGTCTCTGAAGACTGCAATCAGCAAACTCTCTTACTCTCGATAGCACTTACTTGATTGGCAAATCTAATTTATCTAAAAAACCACTTTTCCTCAGTAACCTCTCATACAACTGTTCTGTGGAAATATAATGGAGACATTTTAAAACCATATCATGCTAGTTTTAATAGGCACAAGTTCTGTTAGTGAAACTGGAAGGAGGGGGGAAGGGTATAAACATTTGTATGTACAAGTTCCAGTATCGTACCTTCAATCATTTCCATTCCACTGGGAGGCTTACAATGCCCAGCATGGCTCACCACCCAAACGGGATACTGCTGGTTTAGTCCACAATATAAGGCCTGTATAAAGGTCCTGTAATAACCTGCCAGTCCAGGGTTACCTGCCAAAAAGCAAATCATACAGGCATAGTTAATATTAACCTTCTGATAGCAAGCAATCTGCTTCAAAGCAAACTAAACAGCATTACACAGCAATTTGTTAATTTATTTTCTCTAGTACGTTTCCAATTTTTATTTTCCCAATTTCAAGGGCTACACTATTGAACTGGCTTAATTTCCTTGATTAGTGGCAACCATGAGAAGCATTTTACAGAGCTCCTTTGAAACTGCAGAACCTAAATGACTGCAGAAGAGAAAATCTCTTTTTCCACCTAAGCTCAACCAGCTTGCTTATCTGTCCAGTCAAGTTACAGACACCTGAAAAGCGGGCAAAGAAGCCCCAAGATCTTATAAAAATATCACACAGACCACAGTGCATATCACTTGATCCAGATGCTGGCCCTCCAGAAAACCTGAATGTTACAACTTCAAGATAGGTTATGTGGTATCCTGACAATACAAAGGTCTGTACTGACTCTAAACCAGAAAATTATTTCATTTTAAACTCATTGGACTAAATTAATTTTTTATGCTTGCAACTTCATATTCTGTCTGTCCTCTTCCACACCTCTTGAAAAGCTCTTTTCTTTGCAAACTCGTGCTCTAGAACCACAAGAGAACCTATCCTCCCTCCAGCCCATTAGCTTTAGAGAGAACTTGGTGGAGTCTGAATAAATGCGGTTTGCCCTGAGAGAGCAGAGCACCTTCCCCTAAATCCATTCCCAATATTGACAGTTAGGTACTGCTGGTGAAGTGGAAACTGAAACACTGTCCCAAAGACAAAAATATATATCTGGTAGGGATTTCAGGATTTCCCAACAAAACTCTAATCACTATTCCTCCTTGGTTTCTTCCTCTTTTGGATATCAGTGATGACAGTGTCAAAGACATAAGCGGGAGAGTAAATCCATATGAACACAAAGCAGATTTTGTTTCCTGATAGCATGGGATGCATAAAAATCCCACACAGACATAAAAACGTACAGTTTCTCTCTATTTATTAATTTTCCAGGGTAGTTTCACTAATTTCTTATTACAATTTAGACATCAGGAAATGCCATCATCATGGTTAGGATTGCTGTCACGTGCTTCAGTCACATACTGGGCAATTCTTAGTTTGGATATCATTAACAGCAAAAATTGCATAAAAAAGCATTTATTTTTAAAGACAAAGACATCTCTAAATAACAGAAATGTATTACTGAAAGGGTATAAAAGAAAAAAAAAACAAACCACTAACCATAACTGAAATTGTTTAAATGTCTGTTTAAACTTTGAATCAGTCTGACTGTAATAACAGGCTGAACCGTGCAAGTATGACAGTGACAGAAAGGAAGACTTAGAGCTGCAATCAAATTAGGGCATGTAGAGGCAAAAGATTATTCCATTCCACTTCCTTTCTATAGTGGGCATTTTCATTTTGTCTTCTTTTACATCAACTCTTTTGTTCTCCAGGTAACATGCAGTAAAATCATTACTGTCCCATGAGGCATTCCCTCACTCCAGGGCTTCCCAAAACACAAGCCTGCTCACCACAGATCAGTGGTGCCCCAGGCACCCAAAACCTGTACCAGAACAGACACCTGCTCAGACCAGGGATGCTACAGGGGAAGAGCAAGGAAGTCTTCCACTGCAGGTAATACATCACACACACTTCATCCCTCATTGACGTGTAAAAATTGTCCCTGATGGATTTAAACTTTAATAAATTTGATGATATTAAACCAACTTTTTTTTTACTGCAATACACATCTTTGGAAAAAAAGAAAAACAAAACACCAAAACCCATAGTGTCAATTACATGTTTTTAAGCATCTCTTTGTAAGCCCGACTCCAGGACGTACGATGATGTTTTTCCAAACTGTACTCGAAAAAACAATTTCAAAATCACAGGGGTGACACACCTGTACAACTGCATCACATTTTCATACATCAAAAATACATAATACAGAGGGCTCAGAGACAATTAAATCAAATCTAGACATGATCTGTCAAACTTCTTAGGTTGATGTGACATAGAAGCAATCTGCCTTTCAGCAAGGTTGAAGATGAAATTAGCAGCAATCCAAAACAAAGTGTGTCTTTTGTAGCATAAACGATCACAATGTTTTGGCATTATGCTTAGTACAGGGACATAATGCAATTGGGTGTTTTGAGATCATGGAATCACAAAATTAGTCTCAAAATCAGCCTTTTTTCTTCACATTTTCCTTTCTTTTAATAATGCAAAACAAGTAAAGGGACAGAAATGGCAACAGGTGTCTGAGATATTTCAGTGCTGTTTCCCATCATCCCTAACAGTAAGGCTTTCCATCAAATACTATATAAAGCTCAAAGCATTCTAATAGTTTTTTGAAAGAAAGGAGATTTTTATCCTGTGACAAATGAGGAGTTTACTTTTAGTAGGTAAAAGAGAAGTTACATAAACGCAAAAGAAACCCCCTTTCCCCACTCTGCACCAGCTCATGGTAAAAGACATCCTTAGAGGTCTACTGGTAGAACTGCTGCTGACACTTTAAAATGCCTTGATTTAAAATGCCTTGAAGGAGTATGAATGAGAACCGCTGCAAAAAATGGAAAGGAAATATCAACAAAGATTTTAAATAGGGAAGATTTCTACAGAGAAATCACCATAGGTAAAGCAGCTAGAAATTTATTCTTGATTGAACTTTCAGTTTCAACGGATTTATTCCAGGTTTGCACCGACTTAAGTAAATGAAGATTAATAGTTCCTACTCTTGAAAGCTTCCATCTACAATATTTACAAGTGGAGAACGTTTATCTCTGAATATAGCTCAAACTCGCATCTCAGCAACTTCAGACATCTTATATGCTTTTACTTTAGCTACTATCAAAATACTTTAGCAGGAGTAAACAATAAACTTGAACAGATAAAGCTTTTTTTTACATACAGGAGTATTACAGTAACAGCTAATGGAAATAACTAGGGTTTAGTAGGCACAGCAGTCTGATCAACAATATCTTGGGCTTATCTATTGCGGTTGAAATATTGTTCCAGCTATTTTATTTTATAGAAAAAGAACTACCAGGTTAATCACAAAGGCACCCAGGCAATGCGGTGCTCATTTGTCCATTTTAAGGATTTTTCCAGTGCACCAAACCAAATCTGCCTATCTTCTTTCACTTCAGCAACTAAGTGTCAAAACACAGAAACCTTAAGTAAACGCAAAGTCAGCCCCCATCATTGGAAGGTTACTCCAGTGATGCGAATACCACATCAGTCCTCGGACACCTCAGGGCACCTGAATCACACATGCATGCCACAAAATCTCAGGTTGCAGTTATTTGAAGAAAGCAACATATCTTCAGCAGCTGCTCTCGCCTGTGCTTAATTTTCAATTGCATTTATGTTGCTCGAGAAGTCTTTCATACAATAAGTGCAAATTGTGACCATAACAGAACAAGACACAAAACTACAATATGCTGCATTTGCAAAAGGTTCCTAAGCATTTCATGGCAAGAGTACATCAAAAGGAAAACATGCACAGTGAGTTAGAACAGCGCGGTTAGAACACTTTATGTGGTGTACTCATAGGCTTCAGTAACCAAAGGACTCCTGCCACCTTCTCTGTTCTTCTCTAATAACATGCTATTACAGCTATTACATATTAAGCCTTAAGTCTTTCAATTTTTAATTTGAAGGTTTTCCTTTTCTGATCTGTTCCACCCACAACTAAAGCAAAATGATACTGAATGTGCAGAGGTGTGTAACTGAAGAGCTGGACTTGAAGGTAAATATTCTCCACATTGCAGATACTGGCTTTCAAGAAATTGAACTACTACTCTTTAATCACCCACATAGTTAAAAACATGAAAATTACTTATAAACACACATTTGCCTGCTTTTCAGTTTCAATCACTTTCTTGCTAATGGTTTTCCATCAAATCAAGATTTCAAATACTCACCACTTCCTTCTTATAAAGACAGACAGCAGTGGAGAGAACAATTAGTACAAACCAAATGTCTGCCCAGGGAATTCACTGATAAAAAATAACTTTTACCCTGATTTCATATACAATGTGTCATAAAGTCAAACTTGGTCTGTCTTAAAATGAAATACATATCAATAGTTGAGATGCTGTACTTCCAAAAGGGAGTTATTCAGACTCAGGCATCATAAATGGTTTGGGTTGGAAGGGATCTTAAAGATTACCCAGTTCCACCCCCCAGGCTGTGGACAGGGACACCTCCCACTAAATCAGGTTGCTCAAAGCCTCACTTAGCCTGGCCTTGAACATCTCCAGGGATGGGACAACCATGACTTCCCTGGGCAACCTATGCCAGTGCCTCACCACCTTTATAACACAAAAATTCTTCCTGATATCTAATCTAAATCTATCCTCTTTCAGCTTAAAACTATTTCACCTTGTCCTATCCCTGCACTCCCTGACAAAGAGGACCTTCCCCTCTTTCCTGTAGGCCCTCTTTAAGTACTGTAAAGCTGCTTGTAAGATCTCCTTTGGAGCCTTCTCTTCTCTAGGGTAAACAACCCCAGGTCTCTCAGCCTGTCCTCATATGGGAGGTGCTCCAGCCCCCTGTTCATCTTCATGGCCTTCCTCAGAATTGTTCAAACCATGTTTTTCCTGTGCCAAGGACTCCAGAACTGAACACAGTGCTCCAGGTGGGGTCTCATGAGAGCAGATTAGAGGGGGAGAATAACTTCCTTTGACCTGTTGGTCACACTTCTGATGCACCCCAGGATACAGCTGGTTTTCTGGGCTGCAAGCACACATTGCTGGCTCACCTGGAACTTCTCAACCAACAACACTCCCAAGACCTTCTCTTCAGGGCTACTCTCAATCCATTCTCCACCCAGCCTGTATTTGTGCTTGGGATTGCTCTGACTCAGGTGCAGGACCTTGCATTTGGCCTTGCTGAACTTCACGACATTCACACAAGCCCGCTTCTCAAGCCTGTCAAGGTTATTCTGGTTGTCAACCATGCCACACAGCTTGGTGTCATCAGCAAACTTGCTGAGGATGCGTTCAATCCTACCGTCCATGTCTACGACAAAGATGGTAAAAAACACCAGTCCCAATACTCACCCCTGAAGAACATCACTCATTATCAGTCTCCACTTGGACATGGAGCTGTTGACCATAGCTGCTTGAGTGCAACCACCTAGCCAATTCCTTATCTATCGAGTAGTCCATTCGTCAGATCCGTAATTCTCAAATTTAGAGACAATTGTGTCATCTGGGACAGCATCAAATGCTTTGCACTTGTCCAGGCAGACGTAATTTACTCTTTCCTTAACCACCAATGCTGTAGCCCCATTGCAGAAGGCCACCAACTGGGTGGAAGTTTAAACTTACACACGGTATGCCATCAGCACAATTCAATCAGCTTAATAATGAATGCAAAATAACAAACACATAAGGCTCATTTAAAGTTACAGGTCAGAGCTATTCCCCACAAGCAATGACAGCTTTTGTGGCTTACCAACTGTCAAACATTTTGAATTCTCTGCAGCAGAAATTACTAATGCAATATGTGAACTTAATTGAGAGAGCACTAGCATTAGGTAACCCTGCGCAAAAGTAATTCACAGTTTTACTGAGGAATATACAATGTAAACCACAACAGCAAAATGTTTTGGTTTAGGAACAAAGATATACACCACAACATACAGGAAAAGCCTTCTGTCCCAAAAGGGGTTGGCTGAAAATATAAACAGTTTACTCCAATGAAATTGAGACTAGAACACAAAATGAAAATAATTTTTAGCAGTTCTGGAAGGGATATCTAAGTTAAAAATAATTTAAGTGGTATAAAGTAAATGCCAAGAGTGGTAGGGAGTGAAGGAGAAGAAATTTTATGTCTAGTTAAATCATCCCAAACAGCGACAAAGTTTCTTGCATCTTGTTTTGAAACAAGCTTCTGGGTTCTGTGCACTGTCCTTTGAACCGTTCCCCGGCGTTTTCAGTCGTGTCTCCAGACGTCTGACCAGCTGCTGGAGCAGTAGCTGGCATTCAGCTGTGGTGCTTCATGCACTTCTCTAGCAGTTGCCCTCTGTCTGCTCTGGGACCCCAGCAGGACCATAAAGAATAAAGAATACAAATAGAAGCGAAATACACAGCCAACACCGCGTTTACAGAGAATTTTGAGGAACAGGAAGATATGCCAGCAATTATCATGAGTTTAATTTTAGAAATAATCCACTGTTTCAGAATTAAGTATGTATGCTGCAGTATTTACACAATAATCTCTGGCAACTAAACCAAATGCAGACTTTTTTTTTTAAAATGAGGAGCCGTAAATCAAATTTTAAATCCAGAGACGCACAGCAGGACCACACAAAAATCATTTTTGTGGCAATGATTCTCACTGCCTCTTCACAGAGCTGCCAAAGCGCCCAGCTCCAGCTTAAATGACAAGTTCCTCACTCAAGGAAACTTAATCCGCCTTTGGCATCTGACCAGCCACCATAGAAGACGATGCAACTCCCCTGTGTTTATGAATGGAAAGCAGCCCACGCAGATGTTGGAAGGATTTAAATGGAGCATGTAAAAAACACAATGATGTTCTCACACTTGGGAGAAAACTGCAGAATCTGACACTGTGGCTCATGATCAGGCCTTAAAAGGAAACACACAGGTTCCTCTAACACACAGGGTGAAGGGATTTCAAATAAAACATGTCACACAATATTTGAATGGTCATCATAAAGTCAAGTCAATTAAGCTTTCACCTGTTCACGTATCTTCAGGACTGGTATTCTTTGTCCTGTATTCTGTTTATTGTCCATACACCAGGAGACCAGCACCAGTCAAAGAGTAAAAAAAATACAAGGACATAATGCGGAAACACATGTGAAAACTCTATTTGATCCTCTCTAACTCTGGAATCATGATTTTGGCTGAAAAATACCTTAATATATTTGCTTGGGTTGTGAAAATAGGGAATCTCAGAAGGATTCAGCCAGGTGCCTGTAACATAGCTTATTACAGAGGTTTTTCAAGAACATTTCACATTTTTTCTCTATATACACAGTTTTTAGCTTAATACAGCTATAAAACTTAGATATAAAAGATTTCATAATACACATTGTTTATACACATTGTGGAGAGCAAATAAGCTTGCCTGCCATTCTCTAATCCAGTTCCACTTTTAGGACAAACATGGGTTCATTCCCCTCTAAAGAAATCCCATGGACAGCCTGATAAACCTGAATTAACCTAACAGCTGCTTTTGCCAAGTGACAATTGTGCCTGAAGCCTGTGAATAAAAATTCCCAGCTAGGAACTGTGACAGGACAGCACAAGCCTCTGTTCTCCTGTGAATAATTAACAGCATCTCTCCAGGCACATAAGATACAAAATCTGAAATGCTGATTTTTCCCACTGCAAACCTACTGGACTTTGTGATAAAGTGGCACTGCAAGGGTTTTAAGTCCAATAGTTACCTCTAATGTCTCAGTCAGGCAAGACAGGTACATAAATAGTAAAAAAAGCCTTGTTTTTATTAATTATTTTTAATGCACCTGCAAACTAATGGTTCTTGGAAGGGAATTAAGACTGACATATAAAACTGGAAACAACAGAGTTCATAATGGAATAGTGAATTTTCCACTACATTTTTTAAAGGCAGAATTCAGGATTTCATAGCACTTGCAACTAAATAACTTCTGTTCTGTTTTCTCTACACCAAATAAAAATAATTAAGACATCCAATTGGGACTCCTGGTATACACCTACACATACAGGGTCTCTTACACACCTGCTTATGCAGATGAAAACATTTAAACACTTTATCACCCCAGATGTGGTTGGTCTGTCTGATCCACTCTGTACTACAACTGATGCTGGCAGAGAGGCTGTAGTGAGCTTTGTGCTGGGTCAGGAATTTCAAGTGGTATTTTTCCAGGGGCTGAAGCAGAATTGGACCATCAGAAAACAAATCTCCCGCAGAGAGAAAGTGGGAGAACAAAGAAAATCTGCAGAAGAGGAACATGAGACTTGGTGTCAAATGGATCCACAAGAAAGCCTCTGAAACATCTGCATAACAACACAGCCCTGGTGAGACAACATCGGCAGGAAAAAGACAAAGATGAGAAAAATCAGCAATTCAAAACCAAGACAACCACAATTGATCTGTTTTGCACAAACAGCTCTGCAGATTTAATAAAATACAAGGAAGAAGCAAACAATACATTCAAAAGGACCAGAAAGTACATTTTCAAATCTATATCAGAGATTTCTCCACACTGCTTCATTGGTCAGAGTTACAAAACAGAAAAGTACAGCTTTATGGGCTTTGGGGTTATTCAGATTCTTATTTTAAGATATTTTCTAGAATAAAATATTTTACAAGTGGGAAATAAATAGCAACAGAGACTATGAAGACAGCTCTTGGCACAAAATACACTGAAATGTGTTTCTGCAATTTTTGTGGGTTAAGATCACCCAGGTAAATTTAATATTTTAATGAACAATCTAAGGTGATTTTGAAAATGAATTTATATTTCCATTTGTTAATAGTCTTCAGAAATGCAAGACAAAATGACAAACTATTTTGCATATGAAAAACCAAGATTTACCAGTCCACAACCTTACGACAAAATTCTTGCATTGACACCACTATCTCTGATCGAGGAAAAAGATCTTGCAGTAAGGGTATCACTAGCGGGCCTGAGTAGATGTTCTATGAATATTTCTTCAACCTAAACAGTTCATTCAGGCAAACATTTTCCAAATTCATAAGCACAAGTCATTATTCACCAGCAGAAATGTTTAATTGCTTAAGACCTATCATGAAGAGCTTCTGCCTCTTAAGAGAAGGTTGCAATAACAGACATAAAAAATCTAAATCCTGAAGATGGAAGGTAGCACGTATGAATTACTACATATTTATTTATTCTATGGGAACTTTTAAATTCATCATAGAATCTTCCAAATGGAAAAGACCTCTGAGATTGAGTCCAACCACACACATCATCCACTAAACCATGTCCTTCAAAAACTCATGTACCTGTTTTTTAAACACCTCCAGGGATGGTGACTCAACCACCTCCCTGGGCAGCTGTTCCAGTGTCTGACCACCCTTTCGGTAAAGAAATTCTTCCTAATATCTAGTCTGAGCCGGGCCTGGCACAACTTATGGCCATTTCCTCTTGCCCTATCACCTGTCACTTGGGAGAAGAGATCAACACTCGCTCTGCCACAGCCTCCTTTCAGGCAGCCGTAGACACCCTCAGTCTCCTCCAAGCTAAACAACACCAGTTCCCTCAGACGCTCCTCATAGGACTTGTTCTCCAGCCCCTTCACCAGCCTTGTCACCCTTTTCTGGACGCGCTCCAACACCTCAATGTCCTTCTTGTACTGCGGGGCCCAGAAATGAACACAGGACTCGAGGTGCACCCACACCAGTGCCGAGTACAGGGGCACAATCACTTCCCTGGTCCTGCTGGTCACACTGTTTTTCATACAGGCCAAGATGCCATTGGTCCTCTTGGCCACCTGGGCACACTACTGGCTCACATTCAGTCAGTTGTCAATCAACACCCCCAGGTCCTTCTCCTCCAGGCAGCTCCCCAGCCAGCCTTTCCCAATCCTGTAACGCTGCATGGGGTTTCTTGTGTCCCAAGTGCAGGACTTGGCATTTGGTCTTGTTAAACCTCATCCTGTTGGTCTCAGCCCATCGATCCAGCCTGTCCAGATCCCTCTGCAGAGCCTCCCTTCCTTCAAGCAGATCAATGCTGTCACCCAGCTTGGTGTCATCTGCAAACTTGCTAAGGGGGTGCACTCGATCCCTTCATCCAGGTCATTAATAAAGATACTGAACAGGACTGGACCCAGCACTGAACCCTGGGGAACACCACTCGTGACCAGCTTCCAACTGGATTTAACTCCATCTACCATCACCCTCTGGGTCCGGCCATCCAGCCAGTTTTTCACTCAACAGAGGGTGTGCCCATACAGGCCAATTGCAGCCAGTTTCTCAAGCAGAATGCTGTGTGAGATGGTATCAAACACTTTACAGAAGTCCAGGTACACATCATTCACAGCCTTTCCCTCATCTATAAACTGGGTAACCTTGTCATAGAAGGAGATTGGTCTGGCAGAACCTACCTTTCATAAACCCATGTCGACTGGATCTGATCACATGGCTGTCCTGCATGGGCTGTGTGACAGCACTCAATATGATCTGCTCCATGACCTTCCCCAGTACCAAGGTCAATCTGACAGGCCTATAATTCCCCAGATTCTCCTTCCGACCCTTCTTCTAAATGAGAGCTACATTTGCCAGTCTCCAGTCGAGTGACACTTCCCCAGTCAGCCAGGACTGTTGATAGATGACGGAAAGGGGTTTGGCAAGGACCTCTGCCAGCTCCCTTAATACCCTCGGGTGTATCCCATCTGGCCCCATAGACAGTGGACATCTTAATTGGCCGAGCAGGTCTCTAACCAAGACTTCTTGGAACATTGAGGGTTCACCTTCACAGTCTTCTGGCTCAGGAGGCTTGGAGCCCAGAGAACATCTTACCTTCCTATTAAAGACCAAGGCAAAGAAGGGATTAAGTACCTCTGCCTTGTCCTCATCCTTTGTTACTACCATTCCCCTTGCATCCAGTAAAGGAGGGAGATTCTCCTTGGTCCTCCTGTTGTTAATAATATACTTGTTTCTTCAAGTGTATTAACAAGTTTCTTATTGTTTTTCACCAAACTGGCCAGCTGAAGTTCCAGTTGGGTTTTAGCCCTTCTAATTTTTTGACTACTTGATCTCACCTGCTCCTTGTACTCCTGCTGAGATGCCTGCCCCCAAGAATAACCAAGGGTTGTTTCCAAAAATGAAAATCAGGACAATGGTCAAAGTGCTCTATCATGCCTGTAACAGGAAAATAAGAGCAAGAGCTACAACTTACAGCATTTTTGGTTCTACTCTTTTCCATAATCTAGTGAACATAGTGGGTCAAATTTACTTCTAATATAACTTCAATGATCCACAGGAGTTACAACTGAGATAGAAATTAGGCCATGTGTAAACTAGAACTTGAAAGGAGATTTGTTTTATTGTTTTCAGAGACAGTCAGGTCAAAATACTTAATGTCAAATGCAAATCCATATCAGCTCAGGTTCTTCCTGCACCAGCTGTTAGGAAAGAATTACATTACGTATTGCTGCTGTAGCTTTAAACATTCTAATTGCATTATTTGTACATGATGCATATGGAAACACTGGATTCCCTTCATAGAAGATCCTCCAGTAGGCAATTTCTGCTTCCTTTCTGCCTTATACATCACTTGAAGAGAAATCGCTACTTTTTTAAATGGTCAAATCAATCAAAATACCCTAGAACACAACTTTTCCATAACTCCAGCCAACTCAAGTCTCTGCATGCTGCAGGAGAGGGATCACTTCCTCTCCTGATTATGCCAGGCAGGAAGGATCCATGCTGAAAGTGACGCCTCATTAGCAGGCAGAGGACATCGAGAGGACCGCAGATTGAGAAATCTCAGTAAGTCACTTCAGTAAGTCACATCTGCCACCCAGATTTAGTGGAAGGAAATACTGTCAAGCACAGTTGGATGTTCAACCATCCTGTCATTACTCTGCCTTCTCATACTTAACAAGCTCAAATGTGCCAAGACCCCATCAGAGGTACTTGTGGTGCACTGAGAAATCCAACAAAAGTGGCATATTTCATGCCTAGATCTGACACACAGGCTCCTCTTTGCATGAGGAAGTTTTTATTTTTAATGACAGATTTTTTTCTTTTCTAAAGACAATGGAAGCTGGTGGGCTGACCCAGTAAACAAAGCACAACTGTCACCATATTTTAAAATATTACTCAAACAAGCAGTCCATAAACAGTAAAAATAATGGAAAGCAGTGTCCTAATAATTGAGTTTTCTAACACATAATATAGGATAGAAGACACTTAGGACTTTCCTTCAGGGGTTACTCTACCACCACGTGTTTTCTAGATAAACTCTTTTTTTTGGTATCATTTTGAGTCCCGTCTCTCAGAAAAAAATAGGGAAAATGGACCAATGTACTCAAAAGTTTTATGTGGGTTAAATGTGGAAATGAAATGGGTACAGATACTCCATCTGAGTGGATGGATGGCAAAACAGGGACTGGAAGAGCAAAATCCCACCCACTGTAAGAGTTTGTGACCACCTGAGGACCCTGAATATATGCAAGTCTATGGGACCTGATGAGATACATCCCAGAGTCCTGAGGTTGAGGTGGTTGCCAAGCCACTCTCCATGATATTTGAAGTCATGGCAGTCAGGGGAAATCTCCTGTGACTGGAAGAAGAGCAACACTGCACCCATTTTTAAAAAGGGTAGAAAGGAGGACCCTGGGAACTACCGACCTGTCACAGCCTCACCTCTGTGCCTGGGAAGATCATGAAACAGATCCTCCTAGAAGCTATGCTAAAGCAAATGGAGGACAGGGAGGTGATTTGAGACAGCCAACACAGCTTCACCAAGGACAAGTCCTGCCTGACCAACCTAGTGACCACCTATGATGGAGTAACTACAAAAGTGGAAGAGGGAAGAGTTAAGAGTGTCACGTATCTGGACTTCTGTAAGGCCTCTGACATGGTCCCCCACAACATCCTTCTTCCTGCATTGGAGAGATAAGGAATTGATGAGCGGACTGTTCAGTGAATGAGGAATTGGTTGGACGGTTGTATCCAGGGCAGCGGTCAATGGCTCAACATCCCAATGGAGATCTGTGACAAGTGGTGTTCCTCAGGGGTCTGTACTGGGACCAGTACTGTTTAATATCTTCATCAACGACATAGACAGAGGGATCAAACACATCCTCAGCAAGTTTGAGTGGCGTGGTTGACTCGCCTTGGGGACGGGATGCCATCCAGTGGGACCCTGACAAGCTTGGGAAGTAAGCTCTTGTGAATCTCATGAGGTTCAACAAGGCCAAGTGAAAGGTCCTGCACTTGGGTTGGGGCAACCTCCAGTATCAATACAGGCTGCTGGACGAAGGGATTGAGGGTGGCCCTGACTAGAAGGCCTTGGGGGCTATTGATGGATGAAAAGCTGGACACTAATCAACAACGCGCACTCACAGCCCAGAAATCCAATTATTTCCTGGTCTGCATCAAATGAAGTGTGGCCAGCAGGTTAGGAGAGGTGATTCTGCTCCACTACTCCGCTTTCATGAGAGCCCACCTGGGAGTACTGTGTCCAGCTCTGGAGTCCTCATCATGGGAAAGACATGGATCCATTGGAGCAGGTCAAACAAGTGCCACAAAAACGTCAGAGGGATTAACACCTCTGAAGACTAGCTAAAAGAGTTGGGGCCATTCAGCCTGGAGAAGAGAAGGCTCCAGGAAGACCCTACTGTAGACTTCTAGTAATTAAAAGGGGCTTATAAGAAAGACGGGAACAGACTTTTTAGCAAGGCATGTAGAGACATGACAAGGGATAATGGTTTTAAACTGAGAGGGTTATTTCAGATTACACACAAGAAAGAAATTCATTTACAGCGAAGGTGGTGAAACACTGGCACAGGTTGCCCAGACAGGTGGTAGACACCCCATCCCTGGAAACATTCAAGATCAGGTTGGACAGGGCTCTGAGCAACCCAATCTAATTGAAGGTGTCTGTGCTCACTGCAGAAGGGCATGACAAGATGACCTTTGAGGGTGCCATCCAACCCAAACTACGAGGTCTGACAAAAAAAAAAAAAAGAGACTAACCCTATAGCTTGGGAACCAAGAGTGCAAGTGGAAAGACAAAGAGATGGTTAGAGAACACATCCTAGCATGTCACAGTGAGAGAAGGCTCAACTCCAACACTTCACTCAGTACTACTGAGTGGGTGCGTGCTCAAATATAGACATTTTCTTATCCTCAGTCAGAAAGAGTCAGTGTGCAAGAGTGGGCAAGACAGCATCAAGTTACTTGTGAAACTGAAGAAATTCGTGACAGAAACTTTTCAATTACTGACTAAAGCTTAAGGTGAAAGAGATCCCAAAGATCAAGTCAATGCTCAACAGAACCCATTTTTTGTCAGCAGAAGATGTGAAAGCAAAAATGGAGATCCTCAACAGCCTTTCAGAAAACTATCTGCAGAATGTCTTTGCACCTTGACAGCATCATATGCAGCTGCGTGTCAGAGGGAACTTTTTTGTTGATGATCGTGGTTGGCTTTCTTAATTTGTTAAATAAAAAGAATTACAGGTGCAGTCTTGGATATTTTTGTGTCTGACAATATATTCTATGAAATTAGTGTTATCCCCCAAGAATAATATTCCCAGGAAGTCAAACTATTTAGCTCAGTGAAATAAAGGGAGAGCTCTCCAAGAACCTTGGTCTGAGTCAAGACAGCACATCTAACTGAGAAGTCCTCAACCACTTGACTGACATTCCCACTTTATAAATGAGAAAAACAGACCAAATAATCTATGTATGAAAATTAAAGTACTATTAACCACTAAGAACTCCATCAGTTAACAGCACCTTACACGCATTGTCATCTGATAAAATACGTGGTCAGATGAAAACAGGACTGATCTCATGATTAAGCCATGAATATTCATGCTAGAGATAAAAAAGTGGCTAGAAAAATAGGAAGGAGTGGTGATACTGAAAATGCTGGCAAATAAACTCTCTAAGACTCATCCTGGAGTTTTAGCAAGCAAGCATCCTTTATTTCAGTGCTGGACATATGACCTATGGAAATCATTCCCCTAGACCCTCGTAGAACCAAAATCCTGAAAGCAAGTCCTTCCACTTCTTTTATCAGCGTTCTTTGGAGGTATCAGAAAGACAGAGTTGAGGGGGGTTTGTGTGCTTTTCCTCCTATTCAACTGCAAATTTAAAAACATGGTCATGTATAATACATATCCCATGTGAGCATGTGAATCACAAGTGTTCTGCTGTGATAATGTCTCACTGAAACAGAAAACTGTGCCCTTTCTACCTTATCCACTGATAAAACCACGTCATCACAGGAAAAGTGAAAATGTTATCCTGCTCTGCATAGACCCCTCTGCTTGGATTGCTACACTCCACAAACTTTGAGCTCCACAGTGTCATCTCTTCTCACTGACTGATTTTGCACAACATATACCAGTTACTGGAGAGTAAGAAAGCTCCTTTCCCACTGTCAGATTTTTTATTCAAGAAGAAAAAAAACAAACCCAAAGCAATGTAAAACACAAGTTCTCCATGTTAAAATCTGAGAACTCAGGGTCAAATGCAAAGAGTTGGCAGCTTCATCTGGAGCTGCAGTGTAAACAAAAGCAGAATCCACAAGCAAATAGCTACCACCTGGTGTGACTGGTGGGGTACCAACTCCTTCCAGAGAAGTATCAAGACTAAGCATGTGAACCCACATTATTTAAGCTGCGTGTTGTGGACTGACAACATAATTGAACAGAAAGTTCTGCAGCAAGTCCAGTTGAAGGAACTTCCACCTTCTCCCCTGACTATCATTCCCACCCCCCTACCATGGCTCACCAGCCCCTGAATTGCACTGGCACAACTCTGTGGGGCCATGCTGTGAGCCCAAACAAGGAACTGTTCCAGCTTTAAAATTTCCACAGAAATAAATATATGTATTTATTTAATTCACAGCATGAACTCTCAAACTATTGTTCTGGTATAACCAAGGGGTGGAGTGGCACATTGTGGTGGGAACAGGAATACCTTAGGCCAGTACAGTTGACAAACATTTTGGATTGTGAAATACCGGCCTTAAGAAGTTTTCTAAGTGCTCCAAGCACTACACACTTACATTTCCAGTGCCTGGTGGATCTTAATATACACTCTACAAACACTTTCTTCAATAACTACTTCGATACTACTTTAGATTCAGCAACATCTGCTTTATCTCTTAAGGGATGGTTCTAAAAGCTACCTGAAGGCAAGTGCTCTAAAAATAGCCCTGTCCTGAACCTCAGTCTCCTCAAAGGCTGCCCAAATACAAATAAAGCTTCAGTTACTTAAGTTTCACCTGCTAATAAAGCAGGGAATGGTAAAGACTTTCCAGGAAGGTTCCAGTTACACAATGTGGGTCACAAAGTCAGAACAGACAGATGGGACAGAAGGAAAGATGGTCTTGAAAGTTTTAGGAACATCAGCTAGCTTTTCCAGAACCAATCTGAAAAGCAGACCAGCAGGCAATTAATATCTTCAAAGCATCAGCGGTTGCTTCAAGTTCTATATTATAGTTATGCAGGAGAGACCAAGATAAGAATGTAGCGTTTCTCTTTCTCTCCCCCTGAAAGAGCTGCAGATTCACTGCCATTCTCTCCTGGCTAACTCAGTCAGGCATGATGTTCTACAGTGAATACTCAACTTATAACAACCTTCAGACATAAGTTTAAATTTCAAGCACTGCCAATGAACACTCCTGCAAAGCTAATAGGTAAAAAGAGGAACCTTTCTTAAATAGAGTATCTGTGTACGTACAGAGAGGGGATCCTGCTCACTACTGGGATATTAGCATCTACCTCACGACAGAATTTTAGATGCAAAATTAAGACTTCTTTGGTTCCTGCTGATTAGCCATAAGTGACTCAGGTGTGCCAGCTGGACTAGATACCACCCTGAACTGAACTGCATAATCCCCACATGCCTCGCCAAGGGAGCCAAGACTCCAACCAAACAAGGTTCTTAAGCTGATTCTCTGCAGCAAGTATGTTATATAACACCACCTTTATCTTTGAGCACCTAAATATTTCTGCTTCGTTGCTTCAGTTGAAGATGGACAATACCAGCACTGCTCTGCTTGCGCAGGTATGGTCAAAAATAAGCATGTGTAATAAACCCATGCAACGTCTTGTATCTTACACTAGTAGAAGTGAAGATAAATGTATGAAGCAAAAGGTTAATATGATGGAAAATATACAGCCACAGAGGAAACAGCTTTTCAGTTTCACCTTCAGGTCACCAAAACTATGCGACATAGGATTAAGCACAATAAAGGTTAAGTTGGTGTGTAAACAGGAGTCCTACGTAGCCTTATTTCAACATAATACTCTGACTTTCAGCTAAAAATTATCTCTCTAAAAGGATTACTTAATTCAAACCACCAAAATCCAAAGTTAAATGAATGATACCTTTCATAAAGGCCTGAAGCACTGAAATGCGATCAGTTATTTTCCTTAAGGTTATTTGTGTATTTACTCCTGTAGAATCAGAAGATGATATATGTCCTGCCACAAGAAATTCACACAATCAGCAAGAGTGGGAGGGGTCATCCAAGATCTTCTCCCAGCCCACTCCTTGCTCATGCAGGTTCAGCTACAGCAGACTGCCAAGGTCTGCACCCAGTCAAGTTTTGAGTAACTCCACAGGGCAACCTAATCTCTCAGCAAGCAGAAATGATCATGGCAGTGCCATCCCTAGCTACCAATTAAACAAAGTACCTAGGAATTTCAGCTCCTCACTTCTGCACCTTAATTAGGTGTTTATTATTAGGCTGGATGGAACTGGACTTTAGAGCCTCTTTCTGAACTAGGTGACAGACCCAGCCTGACCCTTCAAAAATAAAAACCAAACCCAAAACAAAACAAAGTAAAAACCCTTAAAAACTCCTACAGGACAGCTCTCATAACAAGGCTGCTAGTGTCAAAATCTGATCAGAATTCAAGCAGAAAACCATAAGCAACTCTTGACTCATAATATTAGCTTAGGAGATTAAATATTTATACTTTAAAGAAAGTGCCTGGTTAAGTCCTTATGGAGCTTAAACATCACCAAGTCACTTCAAATGCCAATTTGAAGTAAGAATAAAATGATCCAATAACCCAGCAGCAATCCAACAGCAAGCAGATCAAGAAATTTGGCAAGCATAACGAGTACTCCACACGCATGTGAAAGAACCGAATTCTGGAATTATTTCTGTATATCAACAAACGAAACTTGGGTAGCATGCTCTACCACAAAAAAAGTTATTTATGTTATATATTATCAACTGTGAACTAAGCTTCCAGAGCGCAAGATTGAAAATAATGAAATTACCTAGTTTACAGCAACGGTTACAAAAGCTACGAAGATATTGCAATGCCCTCCTGCAATGAAATGCAAGAAAAACTTGGATGAATAGCAAAATTTCATATGCTAAACAGCACAGTGGTTTTACAATTTTTACTGTAGTTATTTACAAAGTCAAATGTTTCACAAATACACAGACACTCTTAAAACAGTAAAAAAAATCCACTACATTGGTTTTCAATGAACCCAAGCAATGGTAAATATTGTTGCAGAAGATTTTATACATCACTGCTAATTTTACACTAACTAAACACTGCAAAAGGGAAAACAGACTTTATCACATGAGAGGAAGAAAAGTAATTTTTGTGCTTTCCATAATGCCTACATTTCCAGAAAACCATGGACCTGACCCTTCTACTGTATACATTTAATTTTACTCTCATGAGTAAATGTCATCGATTTTAATAGAAAATAATTCATATTAAGAAAGACAAACAAGTATACACATATATTCTGAACTGAGGGAAAACTGGGCCTTTTACACAGTAATTACTTCAGCAAACACGTATTACTCCTATACAGAGGTCTTGCACACACAAGGAAAAAATGTTATGGAACAAAAAAAGTGCACATTAAATATTTCAACTAATATAGAATCATAGAATGGTTTAGGTCAAAAGGGACCTTAAAGATCATCCAGTTCCAACTCCTCTGCCATAGGCAGGAACACCTTCCTCTGGATCAGATAACTCAAAGCCTCATCCAGCGTGGCGTTGAACACCTCCAGGGACAGGGCATTCATGACTACTCTGGGCAGCCTGTGCCATTGTCTCACTACTCTCATAGTAAAAAATTTCTTCCTAATATCTAATCTAAATCTTTCCTCTTTCAGCTCAAAACTGCTCTGCCTTGTCCTATATCTGTACTCCCTAATAAGAAGAGCCTCTCACCAGCATAGAAAAAATTTATTAAAATAATAAGTTTACAAATACAGTATCACAGTATCACAGTATCATAAGGTTGGAAAGGACCTCTGAAATCATCGAGTCCAACCTATATCCCAACACTAACACCATCATCTAAACCATGGCACTCAGTGCCTCATCCAGTCTCCCCTTAAACACCTCCAGGGTCGGTGACTCCACCACCTCCCTGGGCAGCGCATTCCAATGGCCAATCACCCTTCCAGCGAAGAACTTTTTCCTAACATCAAGCCTAAACTTTCCCTGATGAAGCTTGAGTCCATACCCTCTACTTCTGTCACTGGTCACCTGAGAGAAGAGACCAACCCCTGCCAGACTACAACCTTCTTTTAGGTAGTTGTAGAGAGCAATGAGGTCTCCCCTGAGTCTCCTCTTCTTCAGACTAAACAGCCCCAACTCCCTCAGTCGCTCCTCGTAGGGCTTGTGCTCCAGCCCCTTCACCATCTTCGTTGCCCTCCTCTGGACACACTCCAGCATTCTGACATTTTTGCCAAACTGGGGGGCCCAGAACTGCACACCGTATTCAAGGTGAGGCCTGACCAGTGCCGAGTACAGGGGGATGATAAGTTCTCTGGTCCTGCTCGTTACACTATTCCTGATGCAGGCCAGAATGCCATTGGCCTTCTTGGCGACCTGGGCACACTGCTGGCTCATGTTGAGCTTCCTGTCAACCAGCACTCCCAGGTCCCTTTCTGCCTGACTGCTCTCCAGCCACTCTGTCCCCAGTCTATAGCTATGCATGGGATTGTTGTGTCCAAAATGAAATACCCGACATTTGGACTTATTAAACATCATCCCATTAGAATCGGCCCATCTCTCCAGTCTGTCCAGGTCCCTCTGTAGGGCCATCCTACCCCGTAAAGATCAACCCTTCCTCCCAGCTTGGTATCATCTTCAAACTTGCTGATGATGGACTCAATCCCCTATACTGCCATTAATAACAACATTAGTTTTACTTAAATGAGATTGAACGTTGCTGCACCTTCTATATTCCAATTGCTTCAAGCACAATGAGCTATCAGTCCTCAGAAGGCAGATTCCTGCCTCTTTTAAAGTCAATAGGAATTTTGCCATTGATTTCAGAGCAGAATGTCTCGGAGTCAGCTGCTTCCCTCTCCCCCTTTTCTTAAAAAAATAATTCGGAACAGATTGAAATCCTCCTCATCATGAAGAAAATTGACTAAAAAAAATAAAATAAGTATACAGGATTTATTCTCAAATCTCTTGCAATAATTTGATTCCACCAGAAGCTGAGAATTTTATCATCTTTGACTCTATACCCACCCACAGCCCTGTTTTGTTTGATTAGATATAAACAAAATCAGATGCATGAATTTCACCAAGACTGGAAAAGTATGTACCAGAGCAGTTTAATATGCGGAACAATGTCTCACACGCAGTAGGACTGACCACCTTTGGATCTGGTCACTGAACCTGTGCATGCTCTCCTTTTTGAGCGAGAGCTACCCTTGTCTGGGTTTTTCTTTCCTTGACCTGTACCAAGTGATCCTTTTGCTCCTCTTTATTTCATTCCAGAAAGAATCTTAACCAGGGATACATGCCTTTCAAGTGTGAAAATTGCTGGACTCCAGAAGGACTCAGCATTTCATACTCAGGAAGTTACAAAAGCATGAAGGGAATGCTATCTAATCCTAACTGTTTAGGTACACAAACACATTGCCAGATGACCCCAATGTCCGGATCACTCCTAGGGCTGTATTTTTGTGTTGGCAGACAGCATTTCCCTTGAAGGCTAAAAATGAGGCATATAACAGTAGGAAAAAAAAATTTGATTTATGAGAAACAACACTGCATTATGTTATGCCAGGTCCCAGTCAGCTCCCTGTCAGCCACAGCAAGAAGCCTGGGTAATTTGATTCACTACTGAATCTGGGTATCTAAAGTGAAGGTAGCATTATTGTGGTTGCTGAGAAAGAGACTTTCAGTTTCTTACCAACATAATTCTGAAATAAGAACATAATCATAAACCAGCTGCTTGCAAAAGCTTGCAGACCATGACAGAAACACTGAATATTTCACCAACGTCTATTTCTGGGTACCTATCTAGTTAAATAAGATATTATTAAAGAGAACTGTTCTGCAGGAAATAAGCTCCATGTAGCCTTGCCACTACATTTTCTTGCATGAAAAGTTTTCTGTGATGAATATTAAGCCCATAAAGTGTGTGAGACTTGGTATATTTGGAGGAAAATAATAACGTGTCTTGCAGAGGCACCTTGCTTTGGATGCTAATATTTGACTTTTGTGCTCTCCCTCTAAAAATCTTCCTACTGATACAAGTTAGGTCTACAGATTTACCACAGTTACAGGCTCTATCAACAACACAAACACAAGAGTATGATGACCTGAAGACAGATGAGAGCTCCAGAGCTTGGGAGAAAAGGAAACACTTAGCTGTTTATTTAAGCCTTCCAGAAACGCCTCAGCTGGAAGAAAACGGCAACTGAAAAGCATCAAATCAGACTTGTACCTCCAGACAAATTTGACAACTTGGATCCATCCAGTCTTTCAGTAAAAAGTTGCACCATATGCTACCTGGCTTAAAAAGCAGTTCCTACAAAAACAGTGGTAAGATATAATCATAGGAATCTTATTTCTTCTTTCAACTAAGGATTTAAACTTCATTGTCATTGGGTTAAAAGTTACACTATTATTTAACGGCAGGAGGAAAGGCATAAAATCATCGTGCCCAATGTATCTAACAAAATATCCCACAGACCTTTCAAAAAAACCTGAAAAATAGAACCTGTGCTCTCTATCACCACTAAGTAAGGAACATCCCACACACTTGCCCATAAACAGCAACCAAGTATACTTTAACAAAAACAGAAAGCCAAAATTCTAGATAATCAGAACAGTCATTATTCACACCACTGCTTTTGATGAAGTAACAGTACCCAAAAGGTTCAAATAAACTAGGAAGCATTTGAAACCTGCAAACTCTAAGGCAGTGAAAGAGTCACAATATCTGTGCTTGAGCAGGATCAAACACTACTTTTGCTAATGGGAGAAATTCCTACAGTTCATTGGCAGACTTCAATGCATTTAGGACTTCTCCACTAATTTTAGCATGTGATCACAAAAGTTTAGAGCTTTCCTTTTAAGATGACCAGATTCAAATATAACTATATGATGCTTACTGAGTTCACGAGGCTTATCACAAAAACTTATGTGCAAAATCAAAGTTATAAACTATTTACTATAAAAAAATCAAACAACTTTAAAAAACTACTGTATCCAGAATTTTCCGTCAACTATTTTAACTTTCATCTTTCAGCTGGCACACAGCTGACATTGCAGTACCACTTTAATGTAGAAGAAATAAAAAGTGAGAAAAAAACCAATCCTTAATGCTGTCAGCAAAACACCACCACAGGAAGTGGAGGCATCCTAATTTCTCAGTTTTATCTTACGGTACCATTGTGAATACAGACAACTGCAGTAACAAAATATTACAAATTTCACGACTAAAATACTGTTGATTTTCTGGCCATATGCACAGGTCAAATTCTACCACTTACTGAGTGAGATTTTTGAAACTGAACATACCCTTCCCAATCATCACATTACTAGACTTAAGCAAAAAAGACCCTTACCGGGAATAATCATGAATAAGAGCCTGGGTAGAGTTTTACTTTCATCTTTTGAGAGGTCTTTCCAGGGCCCACACTTTAAGACATGGGTAGCAGCTCCACAACAGTAGATAAATTCTTCATGTAATGGGACTGACTCTTCTGATGCCGACTTCATGTTTGCTGTTAGACAGAATAAGATAATGTTTTAACAGATCAGCAAATATTTA
Source organism: Dromococcyx pavoninus (assembly GCA_033558185.1). Lineage (NCBI taxonomy): Eukaryota > Metazoa > Chordata > Aves > Cuculiformes > Neomorphidae > Dromococcyx > Dromococcyx pavoninus. The sequence goes on from JAUMJL010000250.1 coordinate 706,896, forward strand.
ACATAGGTGGCTCTTTGCTATTATACCTGCCCACAGAATAATTGCAAGAAAGCCCAAACTACCCTCTCCAAACAGCTGTCATCTCCAGTAAACAGAGACCCAATTCAATATCTGATATCTGAATAGGTCATAAAAGTTGACACGTTATTGCTGTATGAGGGAAAGCATCTTTCAGTTTTTGCACAGAAATACATGGTGATTAATTGGACAATAAGTTCTATTCTACCTTAAAGGCAAAAAATCTTCAATTTCTTATTCACACTGCCCACTGAAAAAGTTCAGTTGACACTTATTTGAAGGCAAATAAAAGAGAAAATACCAAATAAACAGAACTACTGCACTAATGTCCCACAAGTTCTGCGTGCCTCAACTATGGGAGCACAGGATCACTTGAAAACAACCACCCAAAACCCTGCAAAAAAACCAAACCAGAATAAAACTCAAAAGAAAACACCAAAGGGATGTGCTATTAACAATTACTAGATTGCCTTCCGACACTAGATGGGCTCCTCATTTTAAATGCAGCATAACTTACCTCTCTACAGATTTTCAAAGGATTAAAAGAGGATGTTTTGTCAGTTAAAGCTAATTAAGATCTGATCAATTCAGACAAATATTAATGCTCAGCTTTATAACTTTTCTTATTTTGTTATTTGAATGTGGCAATGGGAAATAAAAGTGTGCTGCCAAACAAACAAGGCATGTACATCGGTTCACATATTTATCATATATGAAATCACTATTAGTCCATCATTTTGCAACTGGCTGATTGACCAGACTCCTGTATCTTTCCTTCAGTAAAGAAGCTACTTCATCAAGTGACTACTTACAAACTAATGTGTCATCAAGATGAACTATGACATACACAAGCACTTGCCAAAATAACCATTTACCATCTGCAACTACAGGTGCAGTTACCAAATGAAGAGTCAGATGCCTGCCCTTGTTGGAGCGTGATCACACATATGCATCATTTGGAACACAGATCAGTGCTTAGTAAATCCACAAAGCTGTTTGTATCAACTTCAAGGGCTATTTAAGCTCTACAAAGTATTTCTGGTCTTATAAGAGCCACATTTCAGGCTTCTGAAGCAACAGATTTGGCTTAAGCAGAGTTGAAAAACTTGACTGAATTATTACAGGAATGACAATGCATTCTCTATTCAATATATGACCAACTATAATGGAAAAGGCTGTTCAACTTAACTGTTTCCAATTTAATTAAACTGTAATTCAAGCACAATGGAGGGGGGGGAAGATTAAATGTAATGACTAATTAAAAAGATTATTCTTTAGTGCCACTACCTAATACGCCCTGAAAATTTACTGAAATATGTTATATTAAACAGTAAGCAAAAAAATCTGGAGATTATGGGCTAGCAATTCTCAAAAGGAATTCTCAAGGACTTAATACGCAGCCACTGCAGAAAAAACTTTTTATTAAGCTTCATCTTGAAACTACCAGATAAAAGTGCAACTACCTTTAACATTATTAAAGAAGATGATCTTTCCCAAGTACAAAAGCCACTATTTCATGTATAACTTAGACAGCAGCAATCCATTAGTACATGGAATTGGGATAAACAACTCAAGCAAAACGAGAATATGATCAAATAAGATGCAACAAAAAAACAAGATTACAATAGAACTGGATATTGATACATAATGCCATGATCTTTAAAACAACAAAAGCATCTAGGACAGCATTAGGCCTTTCAAATGTTTTTACTCAGTGAAAAATGACGATCTATTTTTGAGTACAAGGATCCAAATTCTATCTCCTAATCAGTTTGTGAAGTTTCAGGCATGTGAATTGAAGCCTAAGAGGTATAAAGTTTGCAGGACCATGAGGTGGGGAGGACATTACTTTCACAAGCAGTCACTGGAATCCGAATGAAGATGTCACATGAAGTTAGAACAACGAGGGAAAGCAGAAGAGACATATAATGCTTTATTTGAACTAACAAGAAGTACCTTGGAAAAAATGTAGTACAGCGCAAACAGAAATGCTTCTGGAGGGAAGGGAGAAGTGTTGTTTAATACTTTCAATTACAGCACAATTTCCCCTCACCTCCCTACTTTACCCCCTGAAAAAGTTCAATTAATGCCAAAGGACACTTCTTTACTACTTCATGAGGAAAAACTTCTTTACTGTGAGGGTGATGGAGCACTGGAACAGGCTGCTCAAGGAGGCTGAGGAGTCTCCTTCTCTGGAGATATTCAAAACCTGCCTGGATACATTCCTGCGCAACCTGCTGTATGTGAACCTGCTTTAGCAGGGAGGCTGGACTGGATGATCTCCAGAGGACCCTTCCAATCCCAACCATACTGCGATTCTGTGATTCACTATTCTCCATGCTACTGTCTTTAATTTACAGTGACTGGAATATAAGTAATTGAAGTGAATACTGTCAAACTATAATAAGGTATATTTTGCAAAGCATAATTCCTGCTTTTTTCTTCATTATTTGAAGTTGAAAAAAGTCAAGAGCAGCTCTGTCAGAGAAACCCAGTTATACCAACAACCAAAATACATATGCAGCTTGTCATCCTTTTTCCTAGGTGTTTAAATCCAAGAAGCAAAATTAACAAGGCTTTACCAAATAAAGTAGCTTTTTACAAAGTTTCTGATCATGAATCAATAAAATCAGGTGTAAAGTTTCATTTTGAACCAATTTCACTGAACAACTCTAAATGAAAATCCCACTGACAACACTCCATTCTCAAGTAGCATTTGCAACATACAGTCATAAATTAAGCAATGAAAGAAGGAAACTCAGCAATATATTTTGGAGTGGCGTGGTAGGCTTTTCAGGTTCACGGGGATTCTTGTAGTAGCTTTGGTCCAGTTTTTAACTCCTCTTAACTTATTTCTAATATGCATTGTAGCAGCACCTGATAGCAAGCCTGCATGTTCGAGAAAAAAAGGTTTTCTGAAAAACTGCCCATCTGAAGCAATCCCAAAATGTCTCCTAGGACTAACTCTATGTAATATCTGACTGACTTTTATTTATTTTTTGTTGGGTTTTTAATTTATAACTTTGTGGCCTTTAAAAATAGACATGGACTGAAGAGAAAACAGACAAGACAGTGGATATATTCTTAGGATACAACTCAGACTTGTTTTAAGATTAAATCAATAATACCCAAAAATACCTCAGGCTCTCCTTTCTCCTTCATAAACGAAGCCTTGAAAAACAGTATTTCCTCTACAGGCATCTATCTTTGGCAGGAATTGCCTGTGTTTCCCCTAGAAATATCTTAGAACCATAGAATATTCCGGTTGGAAAAGACCTTTGAAATCATTGAATCCAACTGCACCCATTATCTGCTAAACCATGTCCCTTAAAAACTCATCTATACTTTTTTTAAATACCTCGAGAGACGGTGATTCAACCACCTCCCTGGGCAGCTGTTCCAGTGCCTGACCACCCTTTCGGTAAAGAAATTCTTCCTAATATCCAGTTTGAGGCCATCTTAAGATCCTATCAATTTCCAAACACATTCAACGGGCAGAGGTCTCAAGAGATAAGACTCCTACCATCTCAGCTGGCAGACAGGGCAAAGTTTGTACCACAGCTACAAGAAAGCTAAGGAGAAGGTAGAACCACACATTCAACGGTAGAACCCTTCATATTCAACTTTGGTTCAACTGACTTCAAAGTAGAACGCTAAGAGTAAAACCAAGTTTCCTTGGCACACATTATACTTAATCATTTATGCAATCATCCTGATAGCATATTAGCTGTTCCATCCTGCACTATTACTTCGACTTAACATTTTTTGTTTGAAAGACATCTTGGCAATAACAGAATTTGTGATCTGCATCCAAAATAGCATTTAATCAAAGAATTGTCACAAACTGAGTTTAGCACTGCATAATGTAACCAGAGTAAGTTGACTGAGATCTGGTCTACAAACTATCCAATCACAAGACAGGACAAATAGGTTGGTGTACCCAATCTTTGGAACGATGCTGAAGCAAGCGATGCAATGGTAATCACAGTAGACCAAAGCAAAGAGAAAGGTCCACTGAAGAGGATTTGACATATGAGATTTCACAAAGCCCTAAGAAAGAAGATCTCATCTTGCCCATGGCCAGGGTTACTGTGAGGCCACTCTCCATAATTTTTCATATGTCACAATTACTGGGCAACATTCCTAAAAACTACAAAAAGGAAACATTATGCACATGTTTAAGATGGAATGTGCAGCGAGCTATAGTCCAGTCAGGCTCACCTCAGTTCTCAGAAAGCTAGGAAAGAAAATCCCCCCTAAGTTGTACCCAGGCACATGAAAGCAATTGGGAGCACACCCTGCATGGATTTGGCGAGGGCACATCAGGCTTGAACATTCTCATTGCCTTCTACGATGCGATGAAGGGTTCAGTGGATGAGGAGGGGAAAAAAACAGATGTTGTTTACTTTCACTTGAGCAAGGTCTTCTACACTGTCTTACAGCTAAACTGGTGAGATATGGACTAAGCAGGCTGTAAGGTGCTCCTGAGGAAAAAAGAAGGGAAAAATCACAATGCAAAAAAATAACTAGAAAAAACAGAAAGTGAGATTCCTTCAGCTGTCTGCTATGCTAAGGCTCTAACAATTTCTACATCATCTCCAGAAGAGAACCATCCAGACATGATGTAAACTCCTTGATTTGCAGACTGGAACTAACATGCTCATAGCTAAGAAGCAGAAGGTACAGACTGACTGATCTGGTAGAAAACCCACTAAGATGAACAAGGGGAGGCGGGGAGGAACACAGGATGCCTAGATCTCAGCAAGGATTTCTTTGGACAAACTACAAACAGTGGACGCCAGATTTTCTACAGAAAAACAGCAGACACAGGCCAAAGGCTTTGCAAGCTGTTGTGACATCAGCCACAAATCTTGACCAATGCTGTATAAGAAATGCAGCAGCAGCATACAGTTATATGAAATAACTCAATAAAACCCAAACAGCTACACCTAAGGTTCAGAGCACCATGATGGTTTTGTCTAAACCAAGTGAAATAACCAGGCAGTAACTTTTTCAAACATCACTCAAGGACCTAACAATGCGATGCCTTTGATTTGTTTTGTTCCTGTCTCGTTCCCCCAATGTCCCTCCCTCAAGCAGTTAAACAGCTAGGAGAATTTCACAAATGATTGTGCAAAAGTATCTGTGAAATGTGTGGAAATAGGGTACAGCTTACCTACACTTAGAGCTGTAATGATAAAAAGCTAAAGTGTAGAATGAAAACTGGAATGAGTTTTTATTTCTGAACACTGTACAGAGACACCATAGAGGGGACTAGGCATAGATCTAAGTAAGAGGAAGGAGAGTTTTAAGAACTGGACCTACAGAATCATCACAAAATTTGTATTTAATTACTGCTAATAGCCTTGCAGCAATCACCAAGAAAGTGTGTACAGTCCTGGTGGAAGGAAAGCATGGAAAATAATTTCTGGGTATCAATATTATACTGGTTCTCTGTCAGTGTCTGAGACAGCTTTTTAGCAAAGCAGCACAGGACTCAAAAAAAAAAGTGTTAGATTGGAAAGGTCCAGTGTGGATTCAGATCAGGAACAGATGGATTCCCCATTAACCTCTTTCCAACAAGGCGCTTTGCTCCAGTATGAACAATCAGAAAGAGTTTTGGGGGTAAGGAAAGAAGAAACCGTAAAACATTTTCAGATCCCACAATGATATGTCTACATTGCTCTGGTACAAAATTATTCCACAGACATGGTGGTCAGAACACTGATGAAATGGATCAGGAAGGCCCACCGCAACTTTTAACCAGTCTTTACATCTCACAGAGTTTTGGCTTTAAAAATTTCAGCATGTAACAGTGACTACCAAAAAATGGTGCTCTTGTTATTATAATTATTGTAATAGAACCATTGCAGCACTCTTGGTCTTGATTTCCACAAACAAAAGAATAAGAAGAGAATTAGACACAACAAGTAATTTTTATGAAAGCAGTCAGACGCTTAAAAGCTTCAGCTGTTGGTTAACATATTCAGCAAGGGGATCTGATGTTTCATTGCAGTTCTGGCAACAAGACACCAAGTTTTATGTCTGATCTCTTTTTCATCTTTGGGAATCACAGACATTAGGTTTTGTTTTCACTGACACTCCTTTCACAGAAGTCTCAAAAACCCAGTTACACTTGGCCAGTGCTCAAAGAGGAGTCCATGTCCCTTGTGACCTGGTAGATCAAAAGGTCCTCCATTTGCCATTGCAATTTTCACGTTCTGTAAGAACGTAGCACTGGAGTCATAGCAAGCACACCCAAATCCCAAGAAGTCACCCTGGTGTGGCTGAAGGTCTCCTGAGGATTCGTACAAAACCAGTAACTGCAAATGTACCCAAAAGAGAGACGTGACATTCTAAAAGTGGAATATGTTTTATCAAATACATTTCAGCATACAGTGGAAGAGGTCCTACATACCACGTCCTGTGAATCTACTTAATCGTACCCAGATGGTAACTTTCACTTTTCAAAAGAGCTAAAACATCACAAACTGTTTGTGAACCGTTCAGAGCTACCAGCATGAAAAAGACCCCAAAAGAGTGCGAGTTTGTTCTGTTTTTTCTTAAAGTAACTTCATAAGCATAATTTAGGTGAAGAATCCCAGTTTAAAAGAAAGTGGTAGCTGTACTCCTAGCTACTTGCTAATTTCCCAGTTAACATGCAAGCCTGAAGAAGCTATTAATGTTGATGACCTAAAAAGAAATGAGCAAGAAATTCATTACTTAAATAAACAAGCGACCTAAAAAGAAATGAGCAAGAAATTCATTACTTAAATAAACAAGCGAACTCAAAGAAGTAATGATATTTTAATTGGCATGAAAACAAATAGGATGGTTTAATTAGGTGTAACATGGTGTATTTTCCAGAACAGAAAGTGAGATTTTCAAAAACTTCAGTCCCAAAGGAAGAAAAAGTTTTTCATTTGCACTTAAGTATTGAGATCTACTGGAAAAATGAAGTAACTTCAAAGATTGCTTTCCCTCCAAATACTTAAAGTATTGGAGCCCGAGGAAAACCTTGCGTACCTTAAAACTGAAATCCCATGGAGGAATAAACAGAAGGTGATGGGCATGAATAACAGGTGGGTATAATAAATATCCTTCAAATATATGTTCTGAGATTAGACTGCAATGTTAGCAAAAAGTCAGTCAAGTAAAGATAAAATTTCTACACGACAGAATACAAAAAGCTGCTGCTGAAGTACAGTGTCTTCATGGTAAAGAAGGTTTCCAGGGAGTTTCTGACCAGCAAATTTCACAGAAACAGCGGACTCATGTCAAGAGAATCTTGTAAGTGAACTTTCCCAGCTTCCTCTTGGAAAACCACGCAAAATGTTAAAATTCTGCATTAGAAAATCACAATGAAATAAACCACAGATTGGAATCATAGTATGAGAAAATTGTCACAAATAAAATCTGAAAAGTATGCAATTTGCTTAATTTCAAAATGGATGCGTTTGAACATTTCTAGTATTTTGGGAGCCACTAGGCAAAACTGAAATGTAACACCGTGATTACAGACTGGGTTAAAACCTCGCTGAAGTTAAAGGTGAGAATGTCATACTTTATGAACAAGAACACACTATATTTATGTTTAGATACATAGTAAAGAAACATTAGTGGCCTTCAAACTTCAGCACATATCATCACCTAAACCAGAACACATTCAAAATGGAACAGGTATGCGAATTATGAGGGAGAAGACACAGCCTACTATGTCTAGGGAAAATGAGAACTTTGTACCTTTGCAAAAGAATAAAGAGCTGCCTGTCTCTGCAACCATATGTTCTATATTTTTTTTTCCTCCTACATCAAAAAAACTACAAGCTTCACATTTCTGTTGGACAGCTGTATGTGTCATACAGGTAATCTGGTCAACATTCAATAGACACAAAAACACAAGAACTTAAAGTAACAGTAATCTTTACATGCATTTAAACCACAGAACCTAAATTTTAAATATTTGAATAAAATTCTAGATTTCAGCAGTCATGACAGGTAAAAGCTAAAGTGTAGAATGAAAAGTAATTGCTATTTCATCTAACGTCAAATAACTCCTTTTCCACCACCTATCAGTTTCACTACTCAATGGAGCGCACTATCCTTTCTTTGTTCTTTTTAAGTAAAGCAAAGCTCAAAGAGCATAATGAACACTCACCAGAAGCAGATATCAAAGCAAAATAACCCGTACACCAATTAGCATCACACTGTCCTTGGTGTGGCTTCCCTTATACTTCGCTGCACTGTTCAGCATGAATCTCTCTATGGAACGATACCTTATTAAAGTTCTTCCACATTTCCATGTTCCTTGTTCTCCCTTAGCCTAACATATGTTCTGAATTCAAAACACTTTTTTTTTTCCTTTTTTCCTGTTTTATTATGATTTCAACTTGCATGTGTTCTTACACCAACTGTTTATTTCACCTTCAATTTAGTTCTCCAGCTCCTGACTAGTTTTTTGCTTTCTAACAAGGACATAAAAGAATTAGTCAAAACACTGTCTGCTTACAGTAGACCAACTTACTAGTCACAACAGCATTCTCCAGTAATCTCTTAGCCTGTGTTTGCTGCTTACCACTTTCTTCTGATATTTACTGCAGCAGCTGTACATGCTGATACTCATTTACTAACCTAAACAGCTTAGGAAGGCACTGCAAGCAGAGACATGAAAACAAATAAGCCTGTATGAAGCTCTGTGCAAAGGACAAGGGAAATCAAACAAGAGAAATAAACGAACAGGAGACATAAAAAAGAGACTACAAAGAATAATACCAGATAGCATTAGGTCCCTTTCTGAGTCACTACAGTAATATACTATCAATATGAGGCCTAGTGTCCAAGTACTTCCCAGTAAGAAGCCAGGGTGATGCCCATCATTCTGTTGATCAGGTGGATGGGACAGAGTTGAACAGTCAAGCTGGAGAAAATCCTACAGTAGCCAAAAACTTTCTCCCATAAGCAGTGCTGCAGGAAGGCCTGCACATGCTCCTGCTCTGATGTACAGACCTACAGTTCTAGTAACAAGAAGATCCAAGTTAATGTGGAAACACTGATGGCTTGTTCCTCAAAACAAGAGCAACCCTTCAAGTACCACTGTACTGCTCAGGGACCCAGCTCCTTCCATCAAATTATCCTGCCAAACCCTGTCAATGCATGACTGCGTGTAAATATACAAACATACAAAGCCGGTGCTCGTCACAGGTGCAAATACTAATCCAGTTAACATGTGATAACCATTTCATTTCCAATTACTGCTGCAATTTCTTTTAAGAGGTAAAATTTGGGGGGTTGGATTTCCTCAAAATGTTTGTATCAGTGAAGAGTTTTTATAAAAATAATAAATAAAAATTTGAGTAAAGAACCCGTCTAAACAAAAGACAATGGAAACAGCTTCTAAACAGAAGGAGAAGGCAAGACGGGAAAAGGAAAGAACCAAAAGAACTGCATGGTTACTGGCAGCAGCAGGAGGAAGCAAGGATACTGAGGAAAAATCTTGCCATACTTGGGAGCTGTAGCATCTCTGGTTAGACTTGTTTTAGCACATCGAGATTACCTAACATATGATAACAAGGCACTTGCCACAAAATGCACAGCTGCATTAGATGGTGAGGCAATTCTAGATAGCTAAACAGTTCACTCATTCATTTCAGTAGTCAACTAAGTACTCAACCTAGTATTTTGTTGTGAAAACTTCAAATTGTTTCAAGCTTAAGCCTCTGTTAAGTTCAGATCTTTCATATTACCCATTTGTTTCCCATTATGAATATTCTTTTATCAGAATGATGTATTTCCCTGTTTACAAACCTTACTGGACATCTAAATGTTATCATTCAAAGAGTAAGCTGTAATGAACTTTAGTCAAACATTTCACAGTACTGAGCAGTGGTCTGTCGAGAGCAGAAAAAAAGACAGCTGTATCACTACTAAGAGCATACCCAATTTAAATAAGCAAAAACTACCTGTCCTTTATATCCTACATGCATGTTGTCTGTACAAATGCATGCACACCACCACTAAATCTTAAACCTTGAAATTCTGCTTGTCATACTTGGTAATTATAACCTAGACACTATACAAAATGGGGACTACTCCTTTTTCCAGACAAGATGCCCTCATTACAATAAATCCCAGTAACGGAAAAAACGTAATATAAATGAAATCAAAGCTATCAACTCTGTAAGAACAGCACCATTAGAAAGTTTTAGAGTCAATCTTTTCAAATATCCTGGTACATTCTTTAGCTTGGGAGTCATATTGGAAATTTTGTTTTACCATTACCCATACACAAATTATTGTAATTGCCTTTATGAATCACAAGAAGCAGATAAACAGGTAATAACCCAGTGTTTCTTCTAATTTAAAATGCAGGAAATATTTAACAGAAATAGCAGTAAGAGTGTTCAAAACCAATGGAGGTGCCTCCTGAGCTACTGTGTATTCTATCCACAGGACTGTTTGAGTCTGGATGTTGCAAACACCAGAGAACCACACAGGTGCAAGGCAAAGATGAGTTGATGGAGAATAAATCCAGTGTGGAACTTTAAGTCTTCAGTACACCTATTCCAGAAAGTTCCTGGCCTGTACTTTGTTGCAGGCTGAGTAGATACTTACAGAGTGGGACTTAGTAAAAAGAACCATATGCTTGCCTCTTTCACAAGCATCTCCTTAGGGTACTGTCAAAGATTCCTGAAAGACGACTGACTTCCAACGGAAAATGGTTAGTGCAGTTGCTTATCAAGTTCTGTAAACATGACCACTTCCCTGGCCTACATCATAAGCAAGCGCCACAAGAAAACAGAACCACAACAATCCTAATAAATAATGGAAGGCTTCTGCTGAGACATGTAAAATACAAATTCATATCCAGATTCTTCAATAGGTCCATGCAGAAGCACTCTCAGACCTTAACTGGATATAATAAAATCCCAGAGGGACAGGAGCATACCGCACCTTAAAAAAATAAGAGTCTGCATCATTCAAGCCGTTCAAGTCCTCTGATGATAAGGTTTTAATATTATATTGCAAGGAAAGAAGCTGTTTCACCATTTTTGCAAACAATAAAAAAAGTTAGCAGTAAGAGCACCCTTGACAACTGTCACACCTCAACACCGCTTCATCATTAACGCCATATCATGGTGCACACAGCTCCCTGGACCTGTCGCTCCGTCTGGCACAAGCATCTCTTCTCTTTTGCAGCAGCTACCTTCAACTCTATATTTACTAACAATGATGATGCTCTAAGACCAGTACTAAAAACACACTGGACAGAGCGTTGCTGTGTGCATCTGCTTAGACGCTCTGCTTTTCCAAACCAATTAGTTCCTCTATGAGAAGCCGCTTCCTTCCACTCACAAATTTCATCTCACTTTTAATTTATATACATTCGTGGTCTTCTTTTCTTCATTTACAGGTCCTTTCAGGCCACAGCATTTTTCTTCTTACCTGTTTTATAACTTGCTGCTTAGATAACAAGCATCGGTCAGCTCCTAGAGACGTTTCACAGGAACAAGTACTGACATACAGAAAAAGCACTGCAAGTAGCATCACCACAGTTATTTTTTTGGAAAAGGAGACACTGCTTAGGACTTGTTTCTTGAATTCGTCTCCCGATCCAAGCAAAAACAAGTCAAGGGAGCACATAGGAAGCATTGCTTACAGTATGGGTTGTGTCAGTCTATCCATAACCTTATGCCTACAAATCACCAATATTATTTAATCATAGAATCGTTAAGGTTGGAAAAGACCTTTTAGGTCACCCAGTACAACCACCAACACAACACGACCACGCCTGGTCCTGAAGCACTACATCTACCCGTTTTCTGAACAGCTCCAGGGATGGTGACTCCACCTCTTCCCTGGCCGGCTTGTTCCAGTGCTTCACCACTCCTTCAGCAAAGAAATTCTTCCTGACATCCCACTTAAATCTCCCCTACTGTGGCTTGACGCCCTTTAGCCGAACACGACTCTACAACCCCGACCTGTGCCCGGCCGCTCCCCAGCGGCTCGAGGGTGGCAGGCAGTCCCGCCGATGCGGCTCCGGCTCCGGCTGCGGCTGCACACGGGGCTTAGGCAGCCGCCTCGGCGAGGCACCCACCCGCTCCCACGGCGCTCGGAGCCGGCACCGCCCGCCGGGCAGGGAGGGGAGGGAGGAAGGGAAGGGAGGGAAGAAAAGGAAGGGAAGGGAGGGAGGGAACAGCCCTCCAGCCCCCGCCCCGCACGGCGCCCCGGGGCAGCGGGGAGCGGAGCCGAGGCACGTACCTTGCCCCTCCGCGGGCTCCCCGACACCCAGCGCGCCGGCGGCGGCTGCAGAGCCGGGCGGAAGTAGCGAGCGAGGCCGCGTAGGGCGGCGGCAACGGGAGGGGCGGCGGAGCCGGGGCCGCTCCTTCCGCCCGGGCCACGCGGGGGGAGGGCAGGGCAGCACCGGCCCACCCCGTCCCGCCTCCCGCCCGGCACCGCGGGGCCCGCCCAGCGCGGGGGACAGCCCGCGCGGCGCCACGCCCGCCAGCCCACGCGGCCCGGGGGCGGCAGGGTGGCGGTTCGCGCTGGAGCGGTGGCTGGTGGTTCGTGACTAGCGGCTGGTGGCTAGTGACAAGGTGGCTCGTGTCTGGTGGCTTGTGGCTAGTGACTAGAGGCTTGTGGCTAGTGGCAAGTGACTGGGGGTGGTTGGGCACTGGAACAGGCTCCCCAGGGAAGCAGCCATGGCACCAAGCCGGATAATATTCAGCTCAGGTCATCCTGTGATTCTCGGAATAGTGGCTGGTGTCTACTGAATTCGGTAGAAGTAGTTACTATTACAAAAGGTGTCATATTTTCATTTATGCTAAAGTAAAGTTTCATCTAAGTAACTATTTTTTTTGAATGTTAGAGATTTTGTTTGCCAGCATTTTCGGTATAAAGTGGTGTCTAGTGACTAGTGGCTGGTGGCTAGTGGTTAGTGGTGAGTGGGGCCGCCCCATCTGAGACACTAAGTGAGGACCTGTGTCCATCACCTGCTCTGGAAAGGCAGGAGAAAGAGGGGCAGGGGAGTTTCCTTCAGTTTCTGTCATTCACGCTTACCCACACCTCACAGTTTTATAGAACTGCAGAATGGTTTGGTTTGGAAAGGAACTTAAAAATCATCCAGTTCCAACCCCACTGCTCTGGGCAGGGACATCTCCAGCTATACCAGACAGTTCAAGGCCCTATCCAACCTGGCCTTGAAGTCCTCCAGAGATGGAGCATCCACATCTTTCCTGGACAACCCATTCCACTGTCTCACCACCCTCATCGTGAATAATTTCTTTGGAAATTCTAGCAAACAAACAAAAAAAAGTAGTTTTGACATAGCGAAATAAGCTGGGAGGTGTAACAAAAGGCAGAGAAATGGGTAGCAGAAGCACAGACTCATCCTTCACAATGTTTGAACTTGCATCTGAATGAGGAAACTGGACCCAGGTACCTGGACTGCAACAGCACAGTAAAGCAGGACCCCTGAAAAAAAAAGATTTTGAGTATCAACTTGCAAAAGGCATAAAAAGTGGCAGTACATGGTAGTAGGGCCATGAATATGATCAGAGGGCTGGAGCACCTACCCTATGAGGACAGGCTGAGAGAGTTGTGAATGGTCAGCCTGGAGAAGAAAAGGCTCCAGGGAGACCTTAGAGCAGCCTTCCAGTACCAAGAGAGGGCCTGCAGGAAAGCTGAGGAGGAGATCTTTATGAGGGACTGCAGTGATAGGACAAGGGGTAATGGTTTTAAGCTGGAAGAGGGGAGATTTAGATTAGATATTAGGAAGAATTTCTTTTACTGTGAGGGTGGTGAGCCACTGGCACAAATTGCCCAGAGAAGTCATGGGTGCTCCATCCCTGGTGGTGTTCAAGGCCAGGTTGGATGGGGCTTTGAGCAACCTGATCTAGTGGAAGGTGGCCCTGCCTGTGGCAGGGTGGTTGGAACTGGATGATCTCTAAAGTTCTTTCCAACCCAAACTATTCTATCATTCCATCAAATCTTTTCTCAACCCACCAGGATCCTGCCACAGAGTCTGCATGTCCGCTGACTAAGGTGTGAAAGGCGCTCAGGGAAGCTAAAGCTGTAATGAAGAACCTACTCCATGTGTTTGTCATAGAGGACCTTAGGCTAGTTTTCTGCTGAAATGCTGCTTTTCTGAGAAATGAGTTGCGGGAGTTCTTTCCAGGTGAAGTTATAGTAGAAGATATAAATAAAATGAAGTGAATAACAAGAAATTGACGAGATCAGATATCCAGGAGTTACAGAGCGATTCAGGCATGTAACAGTTGGACTGCTGAGCATGTTGTGTAGCCACCTTGACAGCTTGGAGGACCAGAGAGGATCCCCTAAGTTTGTTGATCAGGTTAGTGGGAAGAATAACAAAGACAAGAGCAAGTGGAACAGGAAACAAAGCACTAGAGAAATATCAACATCATTTTTTATAGAGGACAATTGCTCCTCAGAAATCTGAGAAAATCTCTGAAGGAGTTAATTGATCACATCTGGCCCAGGCAAGCTAGATCGATGAACTTGAATTTCAAAAAAAAGCATTTGAGCAACAGCTTTCACCGAAAGTTCTTAGAAGACTCATCTGTCATGGAAATAAGGTTACTATCTTCAGCGAAAAGATGGGAAAGAAAAGGTAGGAGTCAATTACCATCTTTGTCAAGGGACTGGCATAACAGGTAGGGTTGTACAGAAATATATGTGAAGGTCAGGACTGTTCAACATAGTTGTAAATAGTCTGGAAAAGCGAGTGGATAGCAGAGTAGCAGCATTTGTTGTTCATACTGAGTTATTCAGATTAGTAAAAATAATTGGGTTGCAGAAGGACCTTCAAATTCCTACTGAGAGCAGTAAAATGATAGATGGATTATTTACACGTGAGATAAAACTGTTTAGATGGAGTAAAAGGCTCATGAGTGGTGTTCATGAGTGAGACTGTGGAGTCACAACAGATCTATGGAATCTCACTGCTTTGTGCTTGGCAGTGGTCAAAATCAAGTAAGATTCGGTAACCATTTGGAAATGGACACCATAATTTTCTCTCATGTGTGAGTGTTACTGCTTGGATGGCATCTGTAGCTCTAGTGGTTTCCACCTTTCAGAAGGGGTACAGTAGAGCTGCAGTAGGTATAGAAAGGTGGAAAAGCAATAAGCTAATAGCAGTTCCAAAACAAGAAAGTATTTTAATGTAGTCTTAAATCTCTTTGGTAATAGCACAAATTCCTAAAAGTTTATTCAATATTCAAAATGATAAGGCAGATTTATGGAAGGGAAATCTGTCAGTGGCTATTAAACGTGAAGATACTGCTTCAAAGCTCAGGAAGTCCCAAGAGCCATAAATTTTCAGGAGGCTGTACCAGGGAAACAGCCCAATGTGCTTGCCTTTTCCTTGGCTGTTGGATGCTATCAAAGACAGCCTGGACCGTTGGTGTGATCTGATACATATTTCAGGTTCTTATTTGCAGCTGACATTTTTTTTTCTGAAATTCATGTCAAGTCCTGCAGGCCATTTCTTATTCCAAAACTCACGCTAATGTGCGTTTGTAATATCAAAGGGCCATCCAGCTGCTTGATTTACTGTTGATCAGAGTACACCATTTTATTAAACTATTTATAAAACTTGTTTGTCATCAGCAGGTCAACTCATGGGTAAATATTAAAATAATGACTGTGAGTATTACATCTTACATGAACTGAAGTTGATAAGTTCCTGCAGTGAAGTCACAAAAAATACGTCCTTTCACTGTTCTACCAAAGAGCAAGACCAGCTTTGCCCTGGTGCGTTCTGAATGGATGTTCAAAGGAGTCAGAATTCCTTAGCTCTGCTCTGGGTTTTCCAGATGAATGTCTGTTCTTTAAGAAATCATTTCAGTGTTTTGACATTTGGGTTCCCCACTTAAAAATATGAATAAAAATAGCCTAAAACACAAGGGTTAGGTGCAAATGCTGAGGCTGCTCGCTTTGCTTCTGTGGCAAAGGGTCAACATTAGGCTTTTGCTCAGCAGTTTGTGATCTGATTACTATTTATGATCAGGGCAGATGACAGAAAGCAGGAAGAAAGCGGTTGAATGGTCACTGCCAGTGTGGTCATTGGTGTTCATGAGTGAGAACAGTTTATCAGTGGCTGTGTTGTGCACTAGCTGGGCTTATTTTCTTAAATTTATTGCAATAGCTGAGAAAATTGTTTGCATCACAGGAAAAGTATAAGCCATGGTTTTATGTGTGGTTTGGTATATGTTTGTTAGAGAGTAGGTTCTCATTGACTTTTAATTTCTTAAGTGAGACCATAAAATTGCTGCTTAGCATGAATTTTCGTAGGGTTTCCCTTGGGGAAGGGACTGCATGCACAACTCTTTCACTTGGCATGAATCACAGAGTGGTGGCTTCAAGCATCCCATGCACGTTTTGTTCAAACAGGGTGCTGTGATGCATTTGCACTGCTGAAGACATTGCTTATATGTACAATTATCTTTAATACTAATACTAATTGTTCCCAATTTCTGTTTGTTTAATTTATAAGTTTAGTACTAAAGTGAGACAGTAGATATGAGCGTGTACACACATATTGATGAGGCACATCTAATGATTTACTACTTTTAGTATCACAGTATCACAGTATCATAAGGTTGGAAAGGACCTCTGAGATCATCAAGTCCAACCTATAACCCAACACAACACCAACCCATCAACTAAACTCAGTGCCTCATCCAGTCTCCCCTTAAACTCCTCCAGGGTCGGCGACTCCACCACCTCCCTGGGCAGCGCATTCCAATGGCCAATCACCCTTTCAGGGAAAAACTTTTTCCTAACATCAAGCCTAAACTCTCCCTGACGAAGCTTGAGTCCATGCCCTCTAGTTCTGTTGCTGGTCACCCGAGAGAAGAGACCAACCCCTGCCCGACTACAACCTCCTTTTAGGTAGTTTTAGAGAGCAATGAGGTCTCCCCTGAGTCTCCTCTTCTTCAGACTAAACAGCCCCAACTCCCTCAGTCGCTCCTCGTAGGGCTTGTGCTCCAGCCCCTTCACCATCTTCGCTGCCCTCCTCTGAACACATTCCAGTATCCTAACATCTTTCCCAAACTGGGGGGCCCAGAACTGTACACAATGAAGAAGACTCACCAAATCATGTAATTGCCTTTACTCTCCAGCTCTCTGTTTCTTCTGCTGTCTGGTTCTTTGAATGCAATGGAAAGGCATTTCTGGACTGTATTGTTCCTTTTTGATGCACTCACAGAAATCAGTGTAATAAACTAAAGGTGATAGAGTAAGAGTAATCTACAGTCAAGATACAAGAATTCAGTGATTTTGTTACAGTTAAAACATTAGTCTTCATATTGCTAAAACATAGTATTTTTGAGACAGTTTCCCAAAGTTAGAGTTAAAATAAAAATAAATAGGATCTGTCACAGGACACTGATACAATTCTATCTGCAATGTGTCTGCAATGTCACTAATACTTTAAATTATCTGTTTAATCAATGAGAGAAAAAAGGCTTTATCTTTATCTCCAGCTTCCATGACAATTTTTGTTTATATACAATCCTC
Organism: Dromococcyx pavoninus; assembly: GCA_033558185.1. Lineage (NCBI taxonomy): Eukaryota > Metazoa > Chordata > Aves > Cuculiformes > Neomorphidae > Dromococcyx > Dromococcyx pavoninus. Next base: position 724,452 of record JAUMJL010000250.1, read on the forward strand.
TTTCCTCTTTTTTTATTAGTTTTTCCTATTCTGTAAACACACACTGCACTAGCTAAATAGAGAATTTTGACTGCACTGAGAAGGCAAACAATTACAGCTTTTGGACCCTGAATAGATATTTCAGTTGAACTATTCATTCTCTCAGAATTAAATATCTTAAACCTCTGTATAACCAAGATCTTAAAATCAAGAGTTTAAGAATATACATGGATCATATGCATACTTAGATTGTTCATGGAAGTAGATTTCACGCTGAGCAGAGAAGTTATTGTGTGCATAGTAATTTTGTCTAAAGAAAATTTTTCAGAAGTGTGTAAAATAAAATTCTTTGTGGTTTCAAATGACTTTTTTTTTTACAGAGTGGTTGGAAGTGCATGTATTTTAAAACAATGAGTTAGAAGTGATGTCCTAGAGACAGCGAAATACTTCAAAAAGTAGTTGCATCATCAGTTCTGAAAACAACTGAAACAGAGATTGCAAATTAATAAAGTTCTTCCAAATACTAAGATGGCTTTACATGTAGTTGATGTCGGAAAGGGAAACATTAAGTAGGAAAAGGTTTTTATTTCACATCTCTGTGGAAAAAAATGGACTTGACCTAGTGTTGATTAGCTCGCTGTGCCCTTATGTGAGGTCATATGTGGACCTTACGTGCACTTGAGTAGGCTCATGTCACAAATGGCAGCAATAATATTTTAGTACGTATTCCTGTATTATAAGGCTAAAAAGCTAACTGCAAGCATTTGGAAATGAAAGTTAATTGGAGGTTGTATATTTTTATATATCATATGTATAGAATTGCTCTTGTAATTCTTTTTTTGAGTATATAAAGTCAGAGCAGATCAAACAGAATTTTGAGCTTGTGAATGGTCTCACATAAAGAAATGATCCCGGAGCTTCTGAGCATGCATAGACTTTGGTTATGCAAACAGCTCCCTTGGAAACAGTGAGCTTAAAGTGGCTTACACGCATAAATATTTTGTTAGATCAGGGCTGAATAGGCTAAGCAGGGCCAGTGTAACTCAGGGATAGGGAAAAAGTAGTTTATGTCATGAAAATTTGGGGTGGTGCTTTGTAAGGTCAGAACTTCCTGAGTGTTTTCCATGACTTCCCTGTTTATGTTTTTACTGCTGAGTAAAACACAACCAGTGAGAATCCATCAGAATGAGAACACTGATTGTCCAGACTTGTTTCTTGGCATCGTTTCAGCCTGTAAACACTCTTGTGAACAATCCTGGGTGCAGTTCAGGGTACAGGCTTGAACCAGGAGCAATGCTTAGTAAGCTGGAGGGACAAGACTCCACCAAACTTGGATTTCTCTACCTCAAGTGGTCTTCCAAAGCTGTCCTAGCAGGCTTTGCACTCTCAACCCTCACATGCTCTCCTGCAGCATATACCCTTGGTTTTATGAAATAGAGAAATCACAGTGGAGGGCTGCAATGCAGTCTTTATATTTTCAGGCACTTATGAATTAAAAAACACCCTATAATAGTAAACCCCCATATAATAATAAAACTCCCTATATAATAATTATGCCTAATGGCCACAGCTGTACCACCTGGGTCCAAAAGGAAACTTGGGCCAAGTGCTAAGAAGTGCAGACGTGGCCAGACTGTGACCCCTTGTAGAGTTAAGGCTCCCTGGTGCTATTTCATGTAACTGCAGGGGCATGGCCTCTCTGACAAGGGCCAAGAATGTTTTATAAAACCAGGTACCAGGAAGGCCTTGAGAAATATTGGTGTTGCAGCAAACAAACCTGGAATATTTTTGCTGGCAACAAATAAGGCACAAAGGCATTCAAACTGGCTTGAGAAGTTACTTGGTGTCCCCAAGCACGAAATACATCTGCAGGAGATAGGTTCTTCTGGCCAGTGCCCTGGAGGCCACCTGCTGCAAACTTGTTTAGTAATGTAAATAACACAATAATTGCTATGACCTATATATTTAAGGGTATTTTATAGTTCAGTTTAAAATACTTGATCCAAAGAAAGCACAATTAATGTCCAATCAAAACATAAAATACCCTTTACATGTCAGCAGTTATATGATAGCAAATCCTGTCCAGGAACAGATGGTAGTGTCTTTGTTAATCTTGCCCCACAGATAAGTGGAAATTGGTTGTGAAGCAGCTGAGACAGAAATAAAAGAGCATATATGTGGAAAGTAAGATGCAGAATTAGCTGAAACAATGTAAATGCATGAAAAAGAGTTCGTGGTAAAACTTCCTGAAGGGACATTTGTTTCTTGAAAGTGCCCACGAGTGTAAAATGTATTTGTAGTTAGCTGTTAATACAGCTGTGTGTACTGGAACAACTCACACAGCAAGTGCCTCATATTTAATAGCTGCAAACTGTAATATGAAATAAAACATTGAATTTCATGAAAGTAAATTCCATTTATAAGAACATTTGAGAACTAGTCAAATTATTTGGGAGATTTTTTTCCTCTTGCCTTCCCCTATTGCTATCTAAAACTGACCATGGGAACTGTAAGTGGTAAATCACACCAGGGTTTGGCCAAGAGTCTTCATCAGAGATTTTCTGATGTTTCAGAGGGTGCAGTTTCCACCTCAGGTATAGAATTTAGTCTGTCGTGAAAAGTTAGCTCTAGCTCTGACCATTGGCTAAGACCCATGAATCACTTTTATGCTTAGCCTTGCAGAATAGTGGATTTTACTCTGAGCTGTTATTTGTGATTACTTGTATGCGGTCTCCCACTAAGCAATCATAGACCCATATGCAGAGTTAGAGGGCAACAGTGAAATCTACACCACTAGAAAGCAGTGAACTTTCCAAACACCTTTCTACACTTTTTCATTCTTGTTATTTATGTGACCAGCTACTTTTCCTTTGAGTTCAATATGGAGCAAAGACCTGCTGTGGCAATATTTGATTTTAGTCCCTCGGCAGATAGTAAATTAAAATTCTTTCTACTTCAGCCATTTTAAATACATGAAATTGTTCTCATTTACAACAGCTTTTGGACAAGTTTAGCTACATTAAATCCCTTAAAAAGCTGTATATATTGTGTCTGTATCATTGATAATAATGCAATATTCTTCATTTTCTAGATCTGTATTCTGTTGGTGAAGTGCAATCTAATACCCTGACTGCTGGCTTTTGATTTAGTGATATCTTATAGTTTTCATTTCATGTACGTCAGTGTTACATAAAAGAAAGCTGTAACATCTTCAGATCCTCTTTCTCCCTTCCCTATGACCATTATATTGGTGCAGTACTTTATAGGGAGGAATAAGAGATCTAGTTCTAAATCAAACATTATGTTTATACCTCTAAAGAGGTCAACCTATCTGCTCCTAAGTCTTGCACAGTGAATAGAGAACATGGAGAAGTACGCGTTTTTAGATATAATTTTATTCTTAAAGTAAAGCATGAGACAGACAAAACAATTTTTTTATTTTTCATCTTTTTCATCTGCACTTTTAAACAACACTTACAGATTCATTGACTCACAGGAGGGTTGAGGTTGGAAGGGACCTCTGAAGATCATATAGAACAGAGTTGTCAAACTCACGGCTCCCACCATGCTCCTACTCCTGCAGCGCAATGCACATCACTCGCTGCACACGTGACCAGCGCTGGCAGGAGCACAGGGACAAGAAGCTCGTCGCTGCCGCCGGGTAGAAACAAGGTGCTGGGATGGATAAAACAAGGTGGAGGGCCGGATTCGGAAGCGGACTGTGAGTTTGACACCCCTGGCAGAGACATTTTTCCCTGCTCAAAGCAGGGTCAGCTACAGCGTGTTGCTTAGGGCTTTGTGACCAGCTGGGTTTTGACTCTCTCAAAGAATGGAGACTCCACAAGTTTTGTGGTCAACATCTTTCAGTGTTTGACCAGTGTCACTCTAAAAAAGTTGATTTGGGTATTTTTAGTCGAATTTCCTGTATTTCTGTTTGTGCCCATTTCCTCTTGTCGTGTCACCGACCACCACTGGGGAGACTCTGGCTCCATCTTCTTTACCTCGCCCCCCCTCATCAGATAGTTATATCCATTTATAAGAGCCCCCTGAGATTTTTCTTCTCCAAGCTGAATAGTCCCAGCTTTCTCAGCCTTTTCTTGTAGGTCAGATGCTTCTATCTCTCAGTCATCTTTGTGGCCCTTCACTTTGCCCAGATAATTCCATGTCTCTACTGCAATGAGGACCCCATCACTGGACACAACGCTCCAGATTTGGCCTCACCACTGCTGAGCAGAAGAGAAAGATCACTGCTCTCAACCTGCTGGTGATGCTTTCCCTAACACAACCCCATTATACTGCTGGCTTTCTTTGCTGCAAGAGTGTGTTGCTGGTCTACAATCAACTTCTTGTTCAACAGGAACCTGAGGTCCTTCTCTGCTAAGGGTTTTGCAGCTAGGTGGTCCCTAGCCTGCATGGATATGTGGAGTTACTCCTTTTCCTGGTGCAAGACTCCATGCTTGTCTTTGTGGAACTATGTGATGTTCCCTCTCTGCTCATCTCTGCAGCCATCGATGTTCTTGTAAATGGCAGCACTTCTGCTGGGGGTGCAGTCTGCCCTGTCATTCAGGTCATGAATGCAGGGTTAAGCTGTATGGATCCCATTATCGACCCCTGGATACACTGTGAACTGAACTTCCTGCCACTGATCACGCCCCTTTGAACCGAGCAGTTCAGCCACCTTTCAGTCCACTTCACTACCTGTTTATCTAGCTTGTACTTTTCGATTTGTCTGTGAGAATGTTATGGGAGACAGTGTGAAAAACCTTACAGGTTTTGACAAGGGAGCCTGTGGCAGATTCCTTCTATGATGTCTCCTGTGTTTATCTCCCCTCTGACCCCTGTCTACAATCTCTCATCTGACTCTATCCTTTCTAAACCTACCCTCCTTGCATTCCAGCCTTTCTTTTGCAGAGATCACAAAGTTGTCCTCCTTAACATCCCAGCCTGTTCTTCGGAAAGAAGCTTATCCCTTGTCTGGTTCTAGCTCTTAGTTGTTGATATTTTGCCATGGTTTCTGTCAGCTTCCCAATATGCAGTGCATCACATTCGCTTACAGTTTGCATGAAAGACTCATCCGTTGTTCTCTGATAAATTCTTCTGCCTTTTCCTTGTACCTAGTGTTTCTGACTTCAGAGGACATCGTTTTCCCCTGCACAGAAGAAGGAAATCTTATTCTGACTTATTGATACTTTCTGTCTTTTAGCAATAGTGGAGAATCTTTTCCTGTTTGCAGAATGATGCCTCAACACAGACTTTTCAGAAAGTCTCCATCTTTCTTTCTGTAACATTACTCCAATTTTTCCTTGACGAGCTGCCAAAAGATGGCAGACATTCCTTCTGCCTGATAGGCAGACACATCTCTCCAGTTCCTGCTAGTTTTGTCATTCAGGTTGAAGGCAAGAGGATTTACTACATAATTTGGGGAAAGGGAGGAGGCCGAGGTTATGGTTTGACTTTGTTGCTCTGGAATACTTAACTGTTTACAAATACAGAAAACATAACAAATATACGAATGTTAGTTTATTGATTGCTGGCAACCAATTGTTATCAAACTCCTACTAAGTTACAAGATATGTTGAGATAGTAAAAACATGCAATTTCAGCAATTATCTTGAATTTTCTACGGTTGTTTTCCACTTGGGCATATAGCATAATCTTGGAGAACCTGTTTGGTTTGGGTTTTTTTTTTGGAGGGAGTGCATTTTAAATAGTTGCTGTTTTCAAGACAGTGATTTTTTGAAGCATCACAGAAGGTGGGGTTAGGCTGTTGCATCAGCTACTGAGCTCTCTGCTTTTTTTCTGTTGTGGCAGTTACACTGCTCGTTCTGTTTGCAGAGTCATTGGAAACTGGATTCAGCTGCCTAAACATAGGCATCTCGTGCTATTTGAGATGTTCTTGTGCATAGAAAACATCTGCAGGGGTCTGGCACAGATGAGATAGGACCTGTCAGGCACTTTCAGTTTTAGCAGCTAGTGTCCAAATGTCTCAGGACACTAGTGACATGCCCTAGAACATCTTGACTGGCACTTTCACATATGTTTATGCAACTGAATCCTATCCTGGCAGTCAGCTGTCATTAAGTGAATTACGGTGAGCAGCACCACGTTATCAGCCTCTGGAATTAAAATGTTTCTGAATTGGCCAATAAGTTCACCAAGTTACTATGCCTGAAGAAGGCAGAAGACATAAATGCATATCTCCTCCTGCCCACTGACACCTGTGCGTGCAGAATGTGTTTGCATATGCATTGGTGGGATTTGGGGGAAGACTATAAAAAGGTCTTTAATAAAATTGTGTAAGACATGGGACAGAAAGAAAACGTTGTGTTTTTAAGAAAACAATTGTGTTTACAAGATGGGAAGGAACATGCATTGTACTTTAGACAAAAGGAAGCATTTTCTAAGAATCGATGTATTTTTAGGAGTACTTCATAGCCTGTATTACAAAAGTGACAATCTTGCACTGAGTTTAAAAGTGTTAACCAGCCTCAGCATGATGTTCATTAAAGCTGTCCTTGTTAAGCCTGAAGTGGAGCTGGAGGCATTGTACTAATGTAAGTGCTGAACTTTCTCTGTTAATTCCTGGGCAGGAGCCCTATAATCCTCTGGGAAGATGTTCTGACAGTCCGGTTCATTGCTGAAAGCTGTGCTGAAAGGAATTTCCTGCCTTAGATTTCAAAGATGTGTTGGAATTGCTTGCCTTACTGGGCAGACTGACTCTTCAGCAGGCAGGAGAGAACTGCCTATGCTAAGGCAAGGCTCGCTCCGTGGAACTTGGCCTCGCTGTGTCTTCCAAGAAAAAGAATGGATATCGGTCACTTCTTTCTTCAGACTCAGAAGTCAGCATCTTGGGATCCAATAGCCTCGCTGTGCATTTTTCAGTCTTCTCCCCTTCCGTTGTATTTCTCTTGTGCCATCTGTATAATTTAAATAGAATAAGTGTGTTCGAGAACTTGCTATCAGCTTTTTCTAGGTCATGTTTCTGAAGACCTCACAAGCATCATACTGCCATTTGCCGAAAAGTTAACATAAGATAAAGGGAAATTCCAGTGTATGGCTGGAAGAAGTCCGAGTGAGTGCAATGTATAAATAATCACACTTTCAGTTTCTGCCTTTTTACAAAAGGTGTTTCTGTTGCTGCAACCAATTCTTTATTATGTGAAAATATCATGCTATTCTTTTGATCACCAAATTTGATCACTCTCCCTAATGTCTTCCTTTCTCAAATAAAACATAAAAAGTATGTTTTCCTAAAACTGCAGTTAACATTAGATTTTTTTGGTAGAGCTTTGTATTAATTAAGCTTGCAGTATCTCTTGTTTATTTTAAATCTCACATTGCTGAAAAATGGGAGAGAAAATTAGAAGTGATAAAAATGAACTCATTTTTAGGCTGCTGAAAATCATATTCCACTAAATATAAAATTTTAGGATTTTTTTTTCCCTCCTTGAAACTGAGATCGTGAGCAGGCAACCAAATCTTTCACAACTTCAACTAACAAAATCTAGTTACAGATTTATTTTAAGCACATAACCCTGTTACTGATGAATCTTTTATATGTTTATCTTCAAAATATCCCTGTGACTGTAGGAATTGCTGTTGTCTCTGCTTACAAAACAAGCACATTGGTTGCAGTAGGTTTTGAAACAACCTTAAAATCTAGCCTCACTTGAAAGCCCAGAATTTTATATACAGCAGTCTTTTTCCACAAGTTTTCAAAGATATATTTGAATTATTTGTGAAAATCAAAATTCTGTATTATTCCCAGATATAAAAAAAAATTTCTGAATTGATGTAATCATGAGTTTGTTAATTCTTCCACCCAAAGCAGTACAATGCTGTGAAACAGTTCTTTTATTCTAGGACTGAAGGGAATTTCTCTGGTTTGGGGAACCATATTATTGTGAAAATGAGAAGGAAAGCCTCTCTTCCTGAGCCACCACGCTCTCTGGGTACTCAAGCTGAGTCTGATTGGCTACAACTGATCTCTGATTTCCTTACCTATTGGTGCTTGTCTGACAGATGAGGAGCCCTAGCAAATTAGCTACCTGCAGTCTCTTATTTGTTCAGTTAACCCCTGTGCTGCCAGGTATCAGCCATTGGAGTAAATGGTATGAGTTGTATAGAATTTTGTTATAGGTGGCAGATCATAAGTATTAGCAAGTTTTGAATCGGCACTGCATCCTTCTGATTGCTTATGCTAAAATCCTCACTTTGCATGCTAAGAATGGAAATTAGCAAAATAAAAGGTTTCAGATGATTTGGAGGAGTCTTCTGTTTCAGAGATTGCCTTTTCTTTCACTTTTTCTTAGAAAAAAGTAATTAAGCTTTAATATTCTGGATACATTTTTTAAAGTATAGTCGATGTTTATGTTATTTGTCTAACAGTATTTGTACGAAGTGGCCACCACCTGCATTTAATTTATCTTGTGACATGTCTTTCCTGCCTGGATCTAGAATTCTTCAGAACACAGAAAAAATTGCTATTTTCTCCTTGGACTTTCCTGGCTAGCTCTAGTTTGATTGTTGTGGGCCTCTTAGAGCCTAAACAGATAACGTACACTCAGCACACGGGTTTTTAACTAATTACTAATGGTCCTGGAGCACTTTGAAGAGAAAAAAAAAGCGGTACATGTGTTAATTATTATTAAGAACCTAGCTTTGAACATCATGTTCTGATATGAAAAATGTTTAATGAGTCCTCACCAAATTGTAGCATTATAAATGTATTTCATTAAGAGATCATTAAGACATTAAAAGACATCATTATTAATCTATACATGATCTAAGCTTGGCAAACCTCTGTAATCCAGACTCATTATATTAGCATGAGTGCCTTTCCGGCCAAAAAAGTGCTGAGATTTTGCATGGTAGCGTTTCCATTTATCAACGATATTACAGATGAAATAAAAACTCTGATTTTTGGAAAATCTCCCTTTCTGGTCCCATTACTTTTTCCTGAGCTTGATGTAGTGCAGTTGTTGTTTCTGGCATTAATTCCTTTTAGGTTCAGCATTGCACACATTATTTGAATTGAGTAGTCTTATACATGAAGTGCAAAAGATCTTCAGCAGGCTCTATCCAGGGGTTTCTTGGATGTGCATCAGTGGATTTTGTGGGAGAAAAAAATCCTTCTGGTAAGTAAAAATTATACATGTTCTTTGATAATGTGGTCTAGAGAAACTGTTAATTTTTCTAAATTACTAATTGTAATGTGTTGCACAATAAATAGACTTTTGAAAATGATGGTGATTTTGTTTAAAATATGTATGATGAAAAAAAGATTAAGTGATGAACTTGTAAAATGAAAAATCCTCAAAGAAAACTGCTAAGAAAAATCAAAAAAACCTAGTAAGCTGCCTTTTCAGTTTTCGTGCTAGCTTTTAACTATCATTTATAAATCCACAGTTGCAGTTGTTTCTTAATTAGAACTTTTCTGCTTTGAAAAATAAAATGTGACCAGCCTCTGACATGTGAAGCATCCCATTCTTCTTCTTTTTTTGCAATTAATTACTCTAAAATACAAAAAATAAAAGGAAATCTTTTCTTAAAATATGAAAGCGATTTTGCAAAATGAATGTGATGCTTCCAAATGTGACTGTGCATTGTCAGGGATAATTTGATGTGCTGTAAGAAAGCATTAAAAGAGAGTTAAATCAGTAGAAGAGAAAATGTGTCACTTTATAATAATGACAAAGATGCAGAAAAACTCTTTTACAGGTAGTTGCACTGTGTTTTAGTGGTATGTGAAATCATCATGTGAGTACTCTTGCTTATAGATTCTGAAGTGTTTCATCAGTCATCTACCTCTGCCAATCTATTGACTTTATTGTAAAATTAATTCTATTCTGAAGAATGTAGAAGATGTTTTTCAGTCCTGTGCTTGCAGACTCTTACATGTTAGGTCGTTTGATGTCATTGCTGAAGGACCAAAGTGCGTAAATATGCAGTGCTGGATCTTGCAAAGCTTCTAAGTTTGTAATTCTAGGTATATAGTGAAAACCTAGGGATTTTACCACTGACTTCCTTTAGCTTTTTGTAACAGAGTTCTGGTTAATATGCTGGCTTGGAAAATACTTGCTTTCCAATTATGGAAATGTGTACCTAATACTGGATGCCAAGTCAAAACTCTGTTGGGATTCAGATTCAGACGCAGCCATCTGAACTGAGATGTGTACAGTATAGGTATCTATGTAAGACCTCAGTAATCAAACCAAATATATGGGTTTAATTCAGTTGCCTGCACTTAAGTGTCTACTGCCCTTGGGCATTTGAGATGACTGCATCTGGCTGACAGATGTGATACAAGACTTGTGGGAGATCCTTGGCCTTCTGAGAAGGTGGCTAGAGCCAGGTGGAATACCCTGGGCATCGTAAATGGAGGCTGTACGCAAGCAACTGAGCTAGGTGTCTGCCATAAGGTGAGACTTCTCTAGGCTGTAGTGGCTATATTGAGTAGATCTCCACTGGCTATAACAGGTCACTTTTAGATCCTTTATGTGGTAGACATCTAAGTTCACATGTCTGAGTCTGAATCCCATTGCTTGGGGTTGCATTCAGTTGCCTACAGATGTATACACAGCTATTTGAGGTGCTTTACAATATCGAAGATATCTGCATTAGGCTGGCGTGGGAGGCAGAGAGTGTAGGGACAAAAAGCGCCTTAATTCAAGCAGCATCCACATGCTAGACAGTAAATCCAGCTTCATCTAAAATGACATGAGGAGCCTATGTGTGTGCAGCTGAACCCACTTCCTTTTATTTGTAATAAAGTTGCATGTTTTTGTCATCAAAGCACTTTCAGTTTCCAGAGAAAGGCACAGTCTTCCCTCAGATCCCAAGCTTAGTATGAAAGGTTACCTCTAAGTAACTGGTGAAGAGACTTGCATACAGAGAAAAATATTTGAGGTCCTCAGGAGAGCGTGTTGTGACAATACTATTTAGACTGAGGCAGTTATATTGGAAGCTGTGAAATTTCAGTGCTTCTCCTGTAGAATAACAGGTCTACCAACCACAGAATTCTATATCTGTATTGTAGTTTTGCAATGTAAAAAAAAAATCCACAAGAGACTCTAGTGGTACGAGCCAAGTGAATTTGAGTCCTGTATTTAGAGGTGACATAGCACTTTTAAGTTAAGGTTTTCATCGTTGTTACACAGTGCCATATTAGAGATTCTTGAGTTATTTCCAAATAAGCTGGCAGGCCTGTCTGGCACAGCACTTTTGAAAACCGATACCTTTGGTCTTGTGACTTTACCCAGCCACTTTTTGACTAATATTCTTGAGTAAGGAAAAGTTAACAACTGAAAAAGCTAAATATTTTCCGCAAAATGTTATGCTACAAGAGGATTAGTGATGCTTACAAAATGGAAATTAAGAAATTGGTTAGTGTTTTTATTTTACTTTCCTATTTGTAATAGTAAGCTTAAGATGCTAATATGATCAAAATAATATCCTTTTCATTATTAAAAGAACTATCTTATCATGCAATGTAAAGATTTTCTACCAGAACCGAGAAGCTTTGTACAGAAAAACTGCTCCATGTAAATAAATTGACTGGGTAAGGCTTGCTATAACTGCGCTTTTTAGTCATCACAGACTAGATGACTGACCTATTTCTTCCAATCAGATCAGTTGAGTCATAGCTCGGTGTTACAGAACACATTCTCAGGTTGAGTATCAGATAGCAGACTAATATACTGCAGATTTCATTAATCTTACTTGTTATCTTTTCCTCTCTGCCCATTCTTTCTCTTTTTTTTTTATTTGATTCTATGTTTGTTTTCACTGTACCGTAACAAAGATTATCGTTACAGGACACAAAGTATAATTATATATACACATATTTTCTATATCATTTACTTATGACTGGTGCTTGAACTCTTAGTTTCTTTGCTGTATTATAGGTACTTAGAAAAGAATATTTTTTAAGAAAACTTAACTCATTTATAAGCTTTTATGCTTATCACTTGAAACAAAACTCAAGAGCACTTGGCTATGATATTAAACATCCAGTCATGATCAAATTAAGTCCTTCTTAGTCAGCACTCAGATATTATTGTTTTTAGCCCCTGTGTATCAACAAATGGAGCAATGTCTTGTGTATAGAAGGTTCAAGGTTTCCAAGTTAAGGTGTTTAGCTAACAAATAGGATGGAAAGGACTGAAATTTTGTCTCGTAGTCCAAGAGAAGTGTGCTAGCCATCAAGCTGTCTCGTGAAGAGAGAAGGAAGAAATAAGATGGTTCATACCTTGTCTCTATTGATGAAACTGAAACATTATGCACCTACAAATGAGGAAGTTATGGTGGAAGGAGAGGAAGCAGAAGGAAGCCTGACTTTGCAGTTTGCTCAGTATTTGCTGGTATGTAATACAGAAATTGTTTTTATGTGTCCAGTGACTGTCTAACGTATAGACATATAACGTATAAACATATAAACAATCGTAGGATCAGCATCTACTATCCCAGCGGAATGTTCTTTTCTCTTTGTTGTTGGGTTTCCTATCCATCTTTCTTGTTAAATCGGCTTCAGTTTGTGAGATAACCAAATGTTTCTCTGTAGCTTTTGGAAGGCAGTTCTCCACATCCTAGCTGGGTACTTAAATATCAGCAGTGAAGAGTCAGGTTTCATAGAGTCACTGACTCATAATACGGCTGAGGTTGGTAAATGGCTCTGGAGGTTGCTTAGTCCAACCCAGTTGCTCAAGGTAGGGTCAATTAGATCCACCTGTAGTTTTTGTCCGGTAGGGTTCTGAACATCTCCAAGGATGGAGACTCCACAGGTTTTCTGCACAACCTGTGCCAGTGTTTGATCACTTTCACAGTAAAAAAAAAGTTCTTTTTTTCAAATGGAATTTCTTGTGTTTTGATGCTGTTTATCCTGCCACTGGGTAACACTGAGAAGAATGTGGTTCCATCATTTTAACTCCCTCCCATCTGAAATTTTTGAGCTAAGAAATGTAATAAGGTTTTAGTACTGTAAACGGTAGAGCACACTTTTAAATATTATGCTTACTAAAAATTATTGTAATTCTGCTCAGATATAAACACTCATCTTTTCAAAAAAGCACAGCCAAAAGCTTGAGTAAATCTTGAGCAAAGTCATACTTCATTCTAAAAATGAGTAAATAAAAAAAGATGAAGAATCCTAAACCTAAAAATATCACTGAGGAATGTGTACTATAGATTGACTTCAGTGCTTTAGTCTATATGCTCTAATGTCAATCCATGCAAGTAAGCTGGACCTTTATAATGGTCAATAGAGGTAACAGATATCAGTTTTATATGACCAAAGTCACAGTGGTTTATGAATCTAAAAGCCACCACTTTCAGTTCCTACAAGAGACAAAAATAAATCTTAGGATCCAGAAAAAAAAATTGAATGACTTTTCCCCTGACTAAATGAACTCTCCTAGGAAAAAAATATTCATGAATACAGAAGAAATGCATGGACATTTCCAATAATATCCACTAAGACAAAGCTGAGGAGTATCCCCAGGACAGGGAGAATCAGAATATCATAGAAGAAGGAAAATGGTTGACTTACTTGAAACATAGTGTAGTTCAAGTCATATGTTTTTAAGAAAAATAAGCACAATCTGGAACACAATCATGATAATAAGGTGAGAAAATGATCAATTACAGGAGCATCTAAATAGATTGTTTGGAAAAGGGCATAATTGCTATCTCTAGATGTATCAAGAGGAAAAAGAAGTAATTAAATACAGAATAACATAAGGACAACTGGATATAAACAAGCCATGACTATCTTAGGTTGGGCATTACAAAGAGACCCATGGCCTTTGCAAGAGTCAAGAATAGAAGGCAGTCTGCACAGTTTCAGGTAGTTGAGACAAATAAATTTAGCCCTTGTATTACGGTTTTTAAAAATTTTATGGAAGGAATTTGTGATATGCAACCTGTATCACCAAGTGACTGGATGGGCTTACTCAGGATGTTCTTGTAGCCCCAAGTCTCAAAAGGTGTAAGATGGTTTTATGACATGAAAATTGAACTTGAAGGTGGTCTTCGGATAAGAAACAGCAATTTAATTTCTTGGTGAGAAATTTTGAATCAACATGAATAATATTGCATTCAGACAAATAGTCTGAAAAGTCTTGCAAAAGGCAGAAAGACTATTGCTGTCATCTCCTGTATCCATCAAGACCCTATAGGCTTTGACCCTGAGACAGAATAAAGATGTAGAGGTAACTGTGTTTTGCTGCAAGTAATGCTAGTCATAGCAGATTAGAGGTGGGCAAGGTTTTTCAGACTGATAGATATGTGCTAAATGCAGTGCTGAGCTCTTCATGCAGTGCTGAGCTCTTCAAAAATGTGCAATCTGAAATTTCTCATGTTGAAAGATCGTTATGGTCTTCAATCTAATTACATTTAATTTAAAAGTAATAACATAAAAATCCCTTTAAAAACTGTATTAAGTCTATAATTATGAAGCAAATACAAAGCCTAATTTTTTTTTAATAACATGACATTGTTAATTCTCTCGTGGTGTCGTCTGAAAACATAATAGTTAATGTTATGTCTCCTTTTATCTAGGTCATTAATGAAAGTATACAATGTGGTGTACTGTTCATGTGCTTAAAATTAGTTGGGTACTTAAATATTTGCAAGATATATTCCTTTGTGGTGCACCAGTCTCAGAAGTTTTGGCAATTTTATACTTTTGAAAGAAATGGAAGCTTTGGGATTTTTTTTCTTTTAATAAAGCCATAAACTGCAAAACAGGCTTTTTAAGCATTTCTGATATTCCCTTGTTCTGACCCATTTGAAAAACTATATAAATCTTATCTACAAAGTTTGGAATTTCCCATTAATAATAATGAAGAAAAAGAAAAGAACAATAAATTGTTCAAGAAGAGCCTGGAATTTTTCACTGTGAGTTATCCAATAGAGTAGAGAACTGAACAAAGATATAAACATCAAACAAATGAAATTTTGATTGTCATTTATGAGGAGAAAACATCTGTAATGGATATAATGAGCAATCTTGAATCGTAATATTCAGACTTTAATGAGTAAACAGATATTTCACCATCTTGTAAAACAATAGTATTATGAGCTCAGTCTGGTTAGAACTACTTTGGTGCTTAAAGACAGGCTTAAGTGTTTTTCTGGATCAGGCCAGAATGGTCAGTACCCTGCCAGATTAATTCTTGGAAGAGTTTACAAAAAATAGCGAGAAAACTTCTTATGCATAGCAAGAAATCCAAAACAGTGACCAAACGTAATCTGGATTGACAGCAGGGTAAGTCAAGTTCTTGAAGAGAATGATCTGGCATAAGTGTCAAAGAAAAGATGATTTTTTTCTTTTTTTAAATGGCAAAATTTTTGTCCTCTGTGATATTTGAATGGATTCCAGGCCAAAGGAGGGTTCCAAAACTTTTTGCATAAAATACCAGGCTTAAAAACCCACTTCCATTTGCACAAGTGGGCAAGTAAGCTCAGTTGTGGTTGAGTCTGTGGGAAATGTTTAAATGTAAAGAAAATCACCACTTCCTCTTGTAAAGCAGTGCAAAAAGCAGGGAGTGTGCCTAGATGTATGGAAACTGCTCCAAACTGGAAGATCTTTGAAATAACTTGACTGACTTGCTGGCTTGGTAGTTCCTTTCCATCAGAATTAAGAATTTGCATGTACTATTCATACTTCAATAGCTTCAATAAAATGGTTATTAAACTTCCTGTAATTACCCATTTTGCATCACAGCCCCCTTCTTTTCTCCCCATGGAATGGATGTAGTTGCCAGTTTTGTGTTATTGCGTGATGGCGAGATTCTTCACCTTCATGAAACTCTTTACTTTGTGTTCCTCTCACTTCTTGTGGGGTCACTGAGTCTCTTGCAGTGTGTGGTTTATTGGACAATGAGATACTTAATTAAATCTGTATGTACTGGGAGGTGGTGTCTATTCTAGACCTTTCTTCCTTGCACAATTCATCAACCTATTTAAACTAGAATTAGTTTTTATTATATATTTGCTATCCAGGCACTCAGACAAATTCTGACTTGTTTTTGGTTTGGCTGTACTGTGTGTGTTTGTGGTGGAGTTAACATTCATCACAGCAGCCTATATGGTGCTGAGCTTTGGATTTGTGGCTGAAACAGTATTGATAACACACTGGTGTTTTGGCTCTTGCTGAACAAGGCTTTCTCCTCCCTTTCCTACCCACAGCAAGGAGGCTAGGGAAGGGTGAGAGGTTGCAGGGGAACACAGCTGGGACAGCTGAGCCCCACTGACCACATGGATATCCCACATGTCATGCTAAGCAATAAAAGCTGGGGAAAGAAGGAGCAAGGGGGAATATTCAGAATCATGACGTTCACTGCTTCCCAGGAAGTGGCTGAACATCTGCTGACTACTGGAAAGCAGTGAATAAATTCCTTATTTTGCTTTGCTTGTTTTCCTTTTTAACCTTAGTCGTTATCTGAGTGCATGAGTCTTCTCACCTTCTTTCTACTTTCTCCCCATCCCATGGGAGAGGGGAGTGAATGCGTGGGAGGGTGAGTGTCTGTCTGCAGGCCACGGTCAATCCACCACATTGGCTAATTAAGTGCTCAAATTAAGCAGGAATGATTGCATAATCTTGGAAATTTATCAGGTGAGTCAAGCCTCAAAATATAATTTTACGTACCATAATGTACATAAAATCCTAGGTTTTTTGGTTCATTTTATCCTAGCTTTCTTCTATAATGTTTAAATGTCTTGTTTGTTTCCAACTCTGTAGGAGAATGTTATGTTGGCAAAACTGCAGCAGTTTTACAGGCTTCAGTCTCAGTCACGTATTTCATGTTTTCAGAGTTCTTTCACTACCTACAGTAAATCTGAAGACCTTGTCAGTTTGTATCCAGTTTTACACAAGTTTTTGCACTCTCAGGGCAGACTTTGGCCTATTTTACAAGAGGAGTTAGATGATCTTGCCTTTGAAGTCTGGAAGCACTGCTGCAGAGATCAGCTATTAAAGAAAAGGAGGCACAGCGCCTGCCATAATGGGGTTTCAGTCCCCATTAATCTCTTTCGCATTACCAGAAAGCAAATAATCCTGATAACACGACTGATGAGTTCAGGGTAGTCTTTAAAGATGATCAAGACATCCAAAGCAGAGCAGTAAACTCAGTGAATTATATGTATCCTATATTGCCCTACGTTTACCTAGCTGTGACTATTGCAGTGATTACTTGTGAGGTTAATGACTATTAAAGCACTTCAATAGGTAAGCCTTTATCACTTAATTAGTGTTCCTTGTGTGAACTTGAAGTAAATGTCCATTGAGAAGCCAAAATTAATAATTCCTTGACTTCCTTAAATTCAGTCGTTAATGGAAAAGCCGAATATTACTAATTCCTTACACAGTATTGTATAAGGCACTAGAATTGTTAACTTGTTTAAATGCAGAAATAAGTACTGTATATAAGACAGTTCAGTTGTTGCAGGCAACCATCTGGGATTGAGAAAACAGCAATAATAAGTCATCATGAACAAAGATATAATTCTGGCCCTATCAGAGTCAATGTTTTATGAATTTAAATAATTTAAACAATTTAAATATGGGGAGACTTTGACTTAAGAACATAAGAAAATCTTCTTTCTGACTCCCAGGTTTGGATCAAACACAGCAGCTGTTACTATTAATTCTTTGGACTACATTGTGTGCAGCTACATTGTGTGCATTTGCAATTTAGCATTACAGAGTGCCTTACTGTGATCTGCCAGCCTCATCATATTTTGATGTACGTGTGGAGCTTATTAGATGAATGATCTGAAAATTCTGGAAGTTTTATCTTACTTTTTGTAAACTGTTTTATTTGTAGTATATGCCACTGAACTTTCCATCAGAGTTCACTTCCATCGTTCTGAAATAAAAATCACGTACCTTTTCATGATAGTTGACATTTTAGGTCTGTATAACAAGAGAGTTAGTGGAGGCTACCAGCTATAAAGGGGCTGCAGACTCTGAAGATCAGCTGCACTTATCTGAAAAATACCTGCACTATTTGACCAAAACTACTGACAATAATTTAGGGAAAAATGTAAGGATACAATTTTTAATACAATTCTGTCTGCTTTGTTGACTGTTTTAACACATCTCAAACGCAGAGGATGTAAATATTCCTTCCTATTACAGCCTATATTTTACTAAATTTTGAGGTGCCTTGCAACTATGCTTGTCTTTTTCCCCTCTGTTTTCTCTGGGAGTATACATCTGACAGAGGCCAGTGCACTGAAGGAGGAACAGAAATGTTCCAGTTGTCTTTTTATTCAGTAAATGCATCATAACTTCAATAGGCATTGCCTTTTTACTGTGCCTCATGTCTGATCTTGAAGAGCCACTCCCAGCAGTGAGCTAATTAGTGGTGATTCCATTGCCCCAACATGCTACTTGAGATGCCCACATGGCCTCAGACTGGCGTCTCAGAAAGACGTGGATCTCCTTTCGTTCTTGAGCTGTATCTGCCAGTGCTGTGTAGGTGTTTCGGATTCTCCAGGCCGTCTCAAGTGTGTAAGTTTAGGCAACAGACTTGAACCCAAAGAGTTTGTGAACTAGTACCTGATATAGCAATATCTAAAGTTCTAGTGTTACAAAACAGCATCTTTTCTGTGCAATGTAAGCACTGGGAAGTAACATGAAGGGTAGTATTAATGCTCCAAATTGATCCAATACATCATTAATCATTTGGAGGTTAGAATTTGACTACATTCAGAACCATGTTTCAAATTCAAAGCCTAAACTTAAATATATGTCAGCATTTATGCATCTGCATGTGAACTGGGTATCTAAGATTCCCTGATACTTAGGGAAGATGTAGGTAACAATTCAGTAGCTTAAGCATAGGTACCTGACTCCTGTGGCCTACAGTACCTTAGATGTCTGTCTGTAGTATGCTATGTACAGTAGACCCATCTGGAGACCAGACAGGATACCATAAGAAGTATGAAATGGCATGGGACTCTTGTATTGGCAGCTGCCTTCGAACCATAGAGCTAAGTGATTCCCATGTCATTTCCATGGAATGAGTATTTAGCACAAAAGGAGTTGTTGTGGCCTGCTGTCATAAGGAGGTGACTAAGACTACCCTTCCATTGGAAATACAGGCAAATATAGAAATGTATGATAATAACCAGCAGCAAAAAATTACTTAGTTAATATTCTCAGGTCTCCTTAGTGCTGATGAAATGATGGTGGTTGGTTTGGAGCTTTTTTAAGAATGCAATATTTAATTATATATTGGCATTTTATTATATAACAGCTTCTCCCATTACTGTTAAATTCATACAGTCCCTTCAGCAATAATATATATCTGTGTTGCAGCAGCAAGTGGGTAGGTTGCCTTAGATAACCCAGTCTATTTGCTGTTATTCATGATGTGCTTGATAGTCATTGTAACAGCCTTAAATATAGTAGGTCTATATTCTCAGGAACTTGTAATATACAAGACTAAGGTTATAGAAACAAGACTGTGTGGCTGCTTAGTTTAGTTAGTACAGCTCAAGGTAGTTCATCTACAGAGATCCAACAAGATATTACACTGGAAAATACCTACTACTTTTTTTTGAAAAGAAAAAAACAATAGTGTGACTTTAAAAATCTCATTGTAAAGTTCCAACACAGCTACATTCACTGGCTACAGGAATCTTGACAGTATCTCTTAGCTTCTGGTCATCATGTAATCCAAAATTATCTACAAGCATATTAAACCCCCAGACATTGAAATGTGCATCTTTGCAGAGGAACAGAATCTCATAATGTTTAGATGAATAGTATCCTAAATGAGTAATATTGTTTTTCACTGCTATGGGAAGAGATTAGAAACTCAGGTGTAGAAACAGAGCAGCTCTGTAATGTTTCTAACATCTCTAGAAGCCATCAAGTGCAGAAACAAACTTTTCTGAGTAGGAGCAAGCAACGACTCTTTACTGCAGATTCTGCTTTTTACTTTATAGCTATTTATAACTATATTTTGTAAAGATTCTGCTCTGAATCATTGACTTATTGTAATATATTTGATATCCTTCCAGTATTCTGCAGCTTCCTTGAAGGAGACAAAATACTTACCTGTCTAGGAAAAAATGTTATAAAGAAGATACTCATGGCTACTATGGGTTTATTAAAATATCGATGCTTGACACAAATGTTAGAGTTGTCTGAAATAGCAAAATACAAAAAGAAGCCATAGATTCTTTCAACTGAATGCTAGGGCATCCTGACCGCAGATCTGGAACTACAAGAAACAAGTCATAAACCTCTGAACCTTGGAATTAAGAAATCTGGCACAAAAAGGCAAAACCTATCTGCTCATCCATAGTTAATAGTTGTGTATCTTCCACAATTGTATATGCAGAAGCAAAACACTTTTTATTGAATAAACAGTGCTTACCTCATGCATAAAAACCTGATGCTGTTGGAAAAGTGTGAAGGACATTGAGGAATATGATTGTCAAGCTAGAGAGAAATGTGGAAAAGAAATGCACAAGAGGCAACCAGATCCTCAGTGCTTTGACCAGCACACTTTATTTCATTTGTTGCCTTATTTCACTCTCTCTAATGCTAATGTGTGTGTAAAATGGAGAGTTGGGTACAATGGAGAGCCTCAAAAAAAAGACAAAAAAGGAAATGAGAAAGACAGAAATGAACAGGAAGGAGAAGAAAGTGGAATAAACAGTGCTGATAGGAATGGAAGAAAAGTAGGAATTTGAAGGGAGAAAAGGTGAATCACATAGAATTGCGCATAAGGGTAAGTAAGGTGGTGGAAAGTAACGAGAATCTGCAAAAAGAACAGATGAAACCAGATAATGAGCAAATGGGCAGGTTTTGATATCCTGGAGTGTAACCACCAACATGTAATGCAGGAAGTAGGTAGGGTACCATTAAAAAGGAAACAAAATATCAAAATACAAAAAAGTATTGAATAATTGAGCAGCAGAACTAGAACTAGAAGCTCCTTGAAGAACTGCAAGTAGATGACAATTAAATACACAAGTGTATCAAATTGCCAGAATATCTGGAGTACCATGCTTTAAGCATCAGTCCTTTCCGATGATGCAATAATCCTTGCTCCCGCACAAGAAATGTAACTTGTGCACTGAAGTTTCAGATGTGTCCCTTTGCAGTTCTTCGTCCCCATTACCAGAGTTTTTATTCAAATTATTTGCGTGTGTATTGTCATGCCAGTAGGACAGCCAGGTTTCAGGAAGCTTGCCAGATGAACTTTCTCAAGTTCTCTGTGCCTGATGCAGAGAGGTGCTGAACTGGTGAAGACCAATACAAAGGGGGAAAAGTATGCCAGTGCTATATTCACTGCATAGACTTCCTGTCTCACCTCCTAGGACGCTGGCTTAGATCTGAAATGTGATGTTGGGGCCTTGTTTGTGTTTCATGCCAGAAAATAAAAATAAAAAGAGTAGTAATTAATATCAGGCTGCACTAAGCAAGTGGTAAAACAGATCAGTAGGTAGAAAGAGCAAAACTCAATTCTAGTGTGGGAAGCAATTCCTCTAAACGGGAAATCCTGTGGAGAGATGTGCCATTGTTCATAAATTGTTTCTCTTTCTTAGCTAATTAAAAAACACTTTTTGTAGCATTGTTAGGCCTTAGGTGGCTGGGATACAAAATCCAGTCATGTGAGGCTTGATGAATTAAAGTCACAGTTTTTCTTGTTTATTTGACTTGCAAAATTTTCCCCGTTTCCCTAAAAAAAAAAAGCCCGGGTTTTCGTAATATTTTGTTTTATGTTGATAGCGATTAAATGTTTTAGTGAGTCTCTATGCTGTCTTTTATCACTGGTTCCAGCCAATAAACTATGTATGACTTCAACAGATGTTTCTTCTACTGCAGACAATAAGAAGTTTTGAACTCCTCAGAAGCAAATTAATGTAAGAAGGAGAAGTTTAGAGAGTTCTGTGGAAATGAGAGACATTTTTCCATGAAGATTTTAAAAATACAACCTTTGATGTCCTATTTAGGCCTAATAATAAAAAGCAGAAAGATATTCAGGTAAAGTCATAACGATGTGTAGGAAGGAAACATCTACAACATTCACAATTAGTCACAATTAGTGTTATATCTGCAGTTTAGATGCACCATGCCAGATTTTCCTTTGGTGTGACTGTAGCTTCTTTGTCTTTGATAAAACTGGCCTGACTGTTTTATATCAGGTGGGGATCTGCCCCCTGAGTCATGTTGTGAACAAGAAGAAAAGAAGGGACAAAACTTGAAGAAGGATTAAAAGATGTCTGGTTTTTATCTCATTTAAATGCTGGTTGCTTTTCCAAAGCATCAGGAAGGCCTTTGTATATTGTGATGTCTAATCCTGTGTGCATCAAAAAGTACCTCTAATGTAGTTCTCCTTTAATTAGAAATTATTTTGATTAAGATGTTAAATGCATATTCAGGTATACAAGAAATGTGTCCACGTTCCTTCTGTTTTCCTAGCTGGCTTAGTGCAAAATTTTGCTGTCTAACCATTTCTGTAACATTGTTGGCTTGGAATGGTGCTTAATCGTTGTATATAAAATGTTAAAGCCTCAGAAATATAGGAGAAAATATCCAAATCCTGAACTCAGTGTTTACAGGATTTAGAGGTGAAACTACACAAAAGGGCATGTATTTCTAGCAGCATTTAGTTGTAAGATCTTGTCCATAAGAATACAATACTGCAAAGTATCATCTCATGAGACTGAAGTTCTCGGAAACGGCAACACTTGTGACGTGGCCAGTCATCCTCCAGAGAGCTGGGGGAAAAATATGCTAGAAACAGGAATGATCCCAGAGAGAGCATAGAAGAGATTAGGGAGGAGGTGAAATGGATTCACTGGTCAATTATGTTAAGTAAATTCCTATACCACAGAGTTCCTACCAACAAACACCAAGTGTTTCTATTAGCTAATGGGCATCAATCAAATCGTGAGTAGGGATGGAACAATGGTGTTAAACTATGTGGGTGGGATTCATGAGACATCATATGTGAAAATCCACCTGGCTTTCAGCTGGTGAAAGATGTGGCTTTTGTATAGGTTCTCTTGAATCCCTGTCAGCCCCATGCAGAAGTTTCAGATATCTAAAGTGGCATCTAAGATGACTTCTAATGCCTGGATCCCACCATAGGCCTTGATGCAGTTGCCTCCTAACTGCTGTGGCAAAAAGCCCGAAGAAGGGTGCTGAAAGTCCATCACCATGTGGTCATCTCAGACACAACAGGGAATCTAAAGTGACACTACATACCTGTATGTAGGCAAGTTAATGGAATCTCAGGGGTCACCATCTAATTCAGCTGCGTGAAATCCTCTTTATTTTCAATGAAGAGGGATGGATACTTTCTGTGTCATATTTTACATGTCTCCGTTAGGATGGGATGATGGGATGAATGGGTATTACTCTCAGAGGACCCTCAGCTTCCCAATGGCCTATAATAACTACCTAGAAATAGTACTCTGAAAAGTATTTAAATCATATAAAGTTTGATACTTAAATATGCTCTTCTAGTTCTAACGTACTTCATGAGTAATATTTATATGAGATGTTATTTCTGGTCATCAGTAATCAAAGTCACTACTGTTTGTTGGTTACCATGTTAATATTGGTATTAATATAAAATAGTATAGTAAGTAAGTATAAAACTGGTCACGGAGTATATTTATTGATTACCTTATCTAATCACATTACAAGAATAAGTAGGGGTATAGAGTAGTTTTTAAATGCTTAACAAAACAAATAAACCAGAGTGTTTTTCAAAGACACTTCCAGGAGAAAAAGAATGTATAACATACAGTCAGAAGTGAGCTATAATTATATGAAATTAAAATACATGAGGACTTGTTTTTCATCATATTGTTTTAGAATGATTTTGATTGACTCTGGAACAATATCACTGATTGTTTTTAAGAGTAAAACTTCCCAGAAGATGATATAAAAAAGGAATGTTGCAGTCACTGTATATATAACATGGTAATTACTCATTAAGTAATTAAATTCATTTCAGTAGCACTGGAATTGAGCATAATGGGAATAGAGCTGGATCTTTTTTTTCAAGAGAAATATTTTTATTACTGCAAATGTGGAATTTAAGTGACTAAAACTTCTTGAAAGTGTATTTTTTGTGAATTGCAAAAATTTCTTTAAAGCAGAAAAAGTTACAACTCTTTTTATCATGTCTTCCAAAGAAAGTATCACTATTGTTATTGCTATTGTTATTACTATTACCATTATTACTATTACTACTACTATTATTAATAATTATTATTGTTATTACCTCAGTATTTTTGTGTACTATTAGAAACAGCAATCAAAATGGTGACAGGAAATGGAACCTGAGTCTTTAGGCTGGTTGAATGATTTTTCTTCAACCGGAAGGAAATCTCAACTGTTTGAATACAGTGAAATGTTCTCAAGAAATATATGTGGAGTTAATATGATTTTTTTTTATTTGTCCATCGAACTCAATTGATTAGAGCAGCAGCATAGATCCATTTCTAAATGACACTTTATGTGAATCAGTCCAATATTTCCATAATAAATGTCTTTTTGTCTGTTGATAGCTAAATGTATCTGACTTAGTTTATAAGCATATAGCTTGTAAGTTTTCAGAATTTTATAGAAATCCAAATCAAACAGCATCAGTTAATTTCCAATTGCAATATAAGGTTGCTAAGCTAATATGCAGGTGTACTATCTGGAGAGAGGCCAGGAAAAAAACATTTGAAAAGTTACACAATGAAATCGTAAGAATTTGCAAATGGTGATGGGTCATGTTTTTAATTATACAAAGAGGTTTACACATAAGCAGGCAAAAGGGCTTCTAGTGATGCCTGAGTAAGTTTAAGAAAATGCTTTTTTGTTTTAAATGTTTTTTAGATCACAAATCTTCTCAATCTTTTAGCTTTTTTTTTAATAACTCAGATTGTTACTGACATCTTTTTACATCTTTTTAACAAATGACAGTTGTTGTCTTTAAGGTAGAACTTTTCCTGAAACAGGAAGGAAAATTACCATCTGAGGACTAAATAGGTATAGGACTCTGCAGAAGTCTGAATGTTTACTGAATTTATTTGAATAACTTTGTCCCATAAATTTGGCTCGTATAGAAAGACATATGGGTTTAATCCTTCACTTCAGTACAACAGTTTCACACTGGTCTAACTTTTTCAGAGTTGCAAGGGTGTACAGTTGGAATAACAAGTGGCGAATCAGACCCACATGTGTTTCATATCCCCTGAGAGTTGTATATCAGCTGCTTCTCAGATCTGGTGCATATGGAGTGGCATGTCATATCTGAGGGACAGGTACTATATCATGTTAGCTTGTATGAGCCAATATATTATCACATATATTGTACTGGATGAAATACGTGCTCTGCATGTTCAGGCTCTGACAGGGGAGAAAAAGTACTATAAAGTTAGTCAAAATCTGCCATTGGAATAAGCAGTAAGTGCTTACAGCTCTGCGTGTGTATTTGTATATATGTATTTGAGATAAGGAGTCAAGGCACTTGTCCAGTGGTTAGGGTTGGTTCACCTCTACAAGCACTGCTGTGACTGAACCCAGTACTGATTTTCAGTGAGTATGGAGAAGTGAAGAACTTTGCTTATGCAAGGCCATCTCTGCTTCTAAAAAACATCTGAATGGGGTTTTGAGGTTTTTGTTTTGTTAAGATCCCAACCAAGCAATGACCCAGCCCAGGCCTGTTTATGTTACGAGATCTGATGGGTCTGTAGAGCAAGGCAACAAGTCTTGACTAACAGCTGTAGAAATAGACTGCAGAGTCCTGATCTGTGTGCAAGATTCACAGCATATGTTAAATAGTTATTGTGTACAGTGGAATGAATTTAATTGTATTTAGCCATGCTGTAATTTGCAAACCAATTGTTAAAACATGCTGGAGGATGTCAAACTCATATTTTTAATAAGCTGGGCAAACTATCAAGTGGTCAATGTTCTTGTGCTTCAGCCTTTTTTGATTAGTTGCCTTGCAGGCGGATTTGGACAGTTATATGGAAACAATGCAGGGATGAACAAAGAAGGAACTGGAGTGATAATTTGCGAGAGTAACTGGGAAATTGGTCAAAGGAGAAAAAAGTATGATGTAGATGGTTCACGGCATGTTGCTTTTTATCCTGTTCACTTAAAAACAATGTGCTGTAATTTATGAGTAGACAGACCTAGTTAATCCTTGTTTGGTTTATGTAGATGCTTGGGTGTCCAAAAGCCCTAAATCAGTTTTATAGTATGCATTACATGTACTGTTGACTGGCTGACCTGAATAAAATGAAGTTTACAAACTGGTTTTGATTAACCATGGCTGAATGTAGACATTTAGCCTATTATTAAATTTAGAAGCCATTGGTTTATATTTTGTTTTATTGCTAATCATCTTCTACATTACTGTCAGAGTTTCCATAATGTCCAATTAAAAAGCAAACATTGTGCACAGATAAATAAAAGCTCTCCAGGCTTGCGAGAAGTGTAGACCGTGTTTGGAAAGCACCCATTCAACTGCATTGCATTACTGTGTTGCCAGGGACAAAAGATATCCCAGTCTATTTTCTCTACAGCAGACTGGGTGAATGGTCTGTTAGTTTGACCAATACAGCTCCATTGGGTTTACTTTTGACAACAGAAACTACTGGAAGCACAGCTGCCCTGGCTATTCATGCTGATAAATGAGCATCGTCCTAGGCACTGCTTATGTGTTCGTTAAAATATTTCCGTTTACAGACTTAGAGTATAAGGCACCCAAAAGCAGCACTGAAGGTGTCCCAGGGTGGGCTCTCATGGGTAGTGAACACTTTGACATTAAATAATTAGAGCTAAATACATTGACTCCATCTCTACTAATAAAATAATCAGTGCTGGCGTGGGTGCAGGCATTGACACATGATCATCTGTATTGTTTGTCAGCGTACAGTCTCAGGTGTGCTTTTCATTTGTGCCGAGAAACTGTCTTCCAGGTGATGCTTGGATAGAGACTGAAGGTTGTCAAGTACTAGAGGTGGTTACCAGAAAGTTCAGAAGTACCATGATTTGGGGAGTAGGATGGTTCAGTTGTATGGATGAAAGCTTTACCATGTCAGTTGGCCAGAGAATAATTGTGGTACATTTTCATTACTGCTGTAAACGGGAGCATTAAGATGCTCTCTGCAGAAAGGCACGACTGAAGATCCTGAGGTATGTACTGTCTCAGAGAAGGCCCTAAATGATCGTCTGCACATGTGCATCTCTGAAAAGGAAAACATATAATTTGAATAACTATTGTACTTAGGGATGCTTACAGGGGGCTTAATTTCCATCTGAAATCTCTTTTTCCTGATTCTGTACTTTAAATATGGTAACTCATTAAGATATCAATCTTAATCCATGTTACCAGCAAAAATAAAAACTGTAGATTAGAATCTGGTTTGTTTTGAACCTCTGGAACTGAAGTATTCCACTCCATCTCCAGTGTTTACTTTGAGTATGTGAAAGGGCTGGGGGCTGATCATCTAGTAACAGAGACTCACCTCATCATATCTCAAGTTGATTTCCAGGTTCCATTTCAGGGGAAATATCCGATTATTTTCTCAATAATAGTAGTCAAAAGTGAAAGAAAACAAAAAGTGATGTGCTAACAGTTAAGGAAGCATTTGGCTAGAACTGGGAGAGGAAGATAGTGGGACATCACATGCACCTTTCACACAGAATTAGTTGACCAAGTCCTGTGTGTACCTTCACAGCCACTGGTCTGGCTTGGTTTCAAGTTTGTAATTGTGGAACAGGACATACTTACATTTGGAGGAAGGTGGTAAAAAATCATACATTGTCTGTGACCCAGTTCCTCTGCTCACTGAAATTTATCTAACCTTTGTGAGTATTGTTTGCAGTTCCCTTGAGACAGACGTAGGAATGTTGCCTGAAGCCTTCACTCCTCAGCTGAGATTTGACTTATGTATCTTAGAGTAAGTCTCTGTTAACAAACCATCCCTTCCAGTTTCTTGACATCCACAAAATAAATGCTGCCTCTCACAAAAGAAACTAAAGCTCCTAGGAGGAACAATTACAATGAATCTCTTACCTCACTGCAGCCTGGGGTCTGCAAGAACTTAAAATGTGCTGAGAGTTGGAAACTCTCTTCTTCACTAATAGTTCAGGAGGGAATTGCTATTTCCATATCACCACACCTACTGAGTGCAAACAAGACTTATTCCTGCGAACAGGAGAAACACGAATCCTGCAACAGTAGAAGAAGTCCTGTTTTCTGTCTGAACATCCGGTAAAGTAGAACTGCCTTTAACACCCATCTGCATCAAACTGGAGGCCATAGAGAAAGCTGAGGTCTCCCAGTCCTGCTTCTCTGAGGAACAGTCAAGCAGTTAAGCAATCTGAGCAGAGAAATATACTGGATGGAAAATGGGCAGATAGATAGATAAATCTGACTGAGGAAAAAAAAACCCTAATAGTCAATCAATTTTGGAAAGTTTAGAAGAAGCGGAAAAGTTTTATTTTTATAGAAGGATCAAAATATGGCACTGTTGAATTCTTTTACTATCATAGAAGCAAGTTTTCTCCTGAGAATTCTTCATGCACATGACCAGCCAGAATAGTTTTTTTACGTCTTGGCAGATCATCATTGTTGGACTGCATCAAGAAGTTCAACATTTTTGTGTAGATATTTTTTCCCAAAAAATTTGAATATCAAGATTTACTGGGCTTGCCTTTCTAAAATATATTGGCATATGAATTTCAAAATAAATGAATTTTTATAATCATAGACTGCAAGAAGTACATCTGATAAAGTTCATGGAGTTCATGGTGAGAATGAAGTTATATTATTCAATTTAATTTTATTACATGGTATATACATGGTGAAATTCAAACGATTACTCCATCTTGCATGTGATGCCTTGCAGTTGCTTAACCTGTAGAGGCAGGAAGGGTCTTGATCTGAAGATACTAAGAGCAAAAAAGATATCATATTTCTGTGTAATTTGTTCCAGTGAATACTTTTGAAAATGAGTACTTTTTCCTACTTTGAATTTTCTGCCTTAAGCTTATGCTTATGTGTAGGTAGGTATGTTGCCAAACAAGAGCTTGCCTATGAAAATTCTCACGTGTTCTTTTTTGACTTTGGGACTTGGCAAGTTTTAGAATATTGTTTTTGAGACATTAAAAATGATAGCTAATAAAATAGAAGTCATAAAAGTCATAAAAATACAGAGGGATCATTCTCATAAGTTCAACTGTAGCTCAGTTATAGAAAATTATTATTTGCCCAAATTAGAATTCACTTAGTAAATCTCAAGAAGAACAAATCCTTTTTCCATTTATGAGAGTACAGGCAGCAGTGGGAAAAGGAGCATCATCTGACAGACTTGTTTATGCTACAGTGGGCCTGAAAGTCATAACTCTGTGTTCCAGAGAGGTGCATATAATGGGATGATGTCAAAACACCTGGGTGAAACTCTGTCAGCTCCTTGTCTTCTGTTTGTGTGATTCTTGTGTGGCTGTCAAAGAGACTGCATAGTGTGTCGGTTTTAATAAAAGCAATGAGTGAAGGCAATGAAGCAATTGCAGAGCCATTCAGTTGAAAGCGAGTCCTTCTCAAGAGATTGGATAATTAAAAATATGAATGTAGCTAATCCATGTTGACATTTTTATAGCCTTTACATGAAACAACCTTTAAGGGTATAGTGGAGTAGAGAGATAAGATTCTATGGGAGGACCACTGGCAGTTGATCACAGAAAATGAAGGTATAATATGAAGAAAATGCTGGTTTAAACGGAACATAAGAAAATAAACTGGATGCCTAAAAATAAACATCAATGGGAATCTCCTACATGAAAAATCACTGCTAAAGTAGTTGAATGCTTAATGATGAATCCGTAGCAACAACTGGTTAGCTGCCCCAGGGCTGACTGAAGTGCAGAGTTGCACACCCTTAGGTGGCATGAAGACTGGCAAATAGTGGGCAGAAGTGAACACAGGATTCAGTCTTTCTATCACTCACGTAACTTCTGCACTTAATAGAGTCACTTCTGGTGTGCTTTGTCCATTCCACATGTCTGTATTTTATAAAACTAAAAGATTTAGGAAAAAACAAAAGAATGGTTCACAATTTGGAAAAATAAAGTGTAAAGGAGTTCACTGATATATAAAACTAATTAACAGAGTTAATCTGTGTGTAAAGAGAACAAAATATTTCATATTCCAGCATTCATCAGTGTAACAAAGAAAATGGATGAAAGAATACAATAGCACAGAATTAAAGAGCAGGAAGAAAATAGAAGTATGCATCTTGATTTTCATTGTGATGCAATTCACAGTGAGTGTTGTGCAGTGATGACTTTAATGGGTTTGACATCAAGTAAAATAAATAATTAACCAAAGTCTTTCTAACAGATAAACTCCATCTGTCAGCTTATAAACTGGGCTTGGCATAGGGTATTTGGTCTGTGCTGTTCAGCAGATGAAATCTTAGTACCATGTTTTGAAAGATATCTTGGTATTGTTCATGTCTGCAGGACATTAAGATATTTGAAATCAATAGATATTATCACATAATCGCACAGAATCACAGAATGGTCGGGGTGGGAAGGGAACTCTGGAGATCAATCCGGTCCAACCTTCCTGCTAAAGCAGGCTCAACTACAGCAAGTTGTGCAGGAGCACATCCATGCAGGTTTTCAATATCCCCAGAGAAGGAGATATTCTGAAAATCCAAAAGAGGTGTCCAAGAAGTCTAAAAGAGGATGTACACACAGGTTGTTTCTAACCAGTGCTATGGCATATGAACTAGTAATGGTTGGAGACCATTGGGTTAGAATAGCATAAAATCTTAATAATATCAAGAACTCTATGAAAATATTTGGGAGAGGGGAAGGACTCAAATTCAGGAGGGCTTTTTTGTCATTGCTTGACCTCAGCAATACATTAAACTAGTCCTTGAGAATAACTTAACATATCAAGAGATACCCTCAGCTGATCATGACCTGGTCTCCCAGTTCATGGTACCTAGAGTGCATGCTGCTGTGCTTACATCCTCTCCCTTTTACCTCTTCCTGCAAATTGGCCAAGCTCACCTTCCAGCCAGGGAAATTGTTGTCACTAGAGAATAAGAAGCAAAACAAGCCATAGTCTCTCTTGATTGATGTGAATCAGATAATTTGTAACAGTAGTCCGCGAGATTTTGACATGAGTCACCTATATAGAATCTGAACTGTCACGGGGCATAAGGAAAAAAGAGGAAAAACAGACCAGAAAAAGTTATTCTTTATAAAAGGAGTAATGAAATTCCAAAATGTGCTGCTCCGGGATGTTGTGAAGGCATTGTCAGCAGGTTCAGTTCCAAACAGGATTAGTCAAATTAATTGACAACTGTCCATTAACAGCTGTTAGGAGGACCAGACAGGAATGTGTCCTCTGGCATCCCTTGTATGATGGCTGTGGCGTATGGGAGCTTTTGACACGCATGTACTACAACAAGCAGCCACGATCATGTGCTGTCATACATCTCCTTTTGCCACTGCTGGGGACAGGACAGCAGGGTTAGATGGTCAGAGGGCAAGTTCCTTGCTCCAGGATGTAAGAAAAAAATAGTGGGAGAACCCTCATATAAAAAAATGTGGAACAAAATGTCCCGAGGTAGATTGTATTGCTTTAGGAGGACCAAATTTTGTATGTATAATATTCTTATTTTTTCAGGATAAGAAAAATAAATAATAGGCTAATTCTTCTCTGTATAAATTGACAGAGGTCACTTGAATTCAGTTTAAATATTCTGCTGTTCACAAGCTGAGCATCTGACTGAAAATTTATAAGTCCACAACACTACCTGTTACCTCTGATAAGTATTAATCAGCTACCTAGCTAACCTTGAAATCATCAAAACTTTGACAGAGGGTATATCCCAAGAAACTGAAGTGAATTGGTTTCATTTCATGCGGAAAATTGGAGAGAAATATGCATACATTAAGGAAATACGCAAGATTGTGTTCTATATGTTTATTGTTTCCTTGTGTTTGTTTATAAACAGAGTAATTTAAGAAACTCGCTTTGGGCGTGTTGAAAAAATATAGAAAACAAATTGATTTAAATATAGGGAAGGGAATGTAAAATAAGAAGCTTTTTGAGCCCTTTCTTCAGTTCCTTCCACCTACAGGAATGATTTTTAGTATCGAGTTCCTGAGACAACTTGTGTTACTGATTGGTGTGCTGCTTGATCATATCTCTCTGCTTTCTGTGTTTCCCTTCCTTTTTGCCCTTTCTTCCCCTCTTCTCCTTCCCCTTCCCCCTCTTCCTTCCCTTGTTCTCTCTCGTAGCTCTCCAGGTAGCACCACCAAGGCTTTCTTCCTTGGCCATTTCACTCTCTTTGACCCATTTTGATTTTTTTACACATGCAGCAAACATTTCATCCTTACAGTATAACTACTTGCTTTCCTTCCCAGCTGTCAGCATCTACAATAGCACCTGCTCACAATGCCTATATTCACACAATGGATGTTATTTTTCTTTTTTTTAAAAAAAATTCTTCTGATTATTGTAATTACTTTCTCCATTATGAGTACAAAACCCATTCCTACCTCTTCATCCAATTGCCAAAATGTTATGTCAGCCCTGCTTTCTTCTCATTTTCCTTCACAGCAGCCATTCTGAATGCATTTTCCAATAATTTTTTGACTGCTAATAAGAGTGAGAGAGTGGGAGTGCCATGGTTATGTTGCACAAATGCTGTCTACGCCTGTTGTTCCTCCTTGGGTGTAAACTAGGACTTTTGTAGATTTTTTTTTTCTCAAGCATTGTCCACTTGATGTCACAGAAGTGAGTTTACTCTGTAGTAGAAGAGAGGAGTCATTTAATTTCTCTTGTGGCTGCTCCATGAGGAAATCAGCTTCTAGTTAATGGGTGCTTTCTTGTCGGTCAGATGGTATAATCTTGCGCTTCTGGTACTAAAAAGGATCTTCAGAAATTATTTTGAGTTCATTTAATATGAGTAGGTATCTCAGTGGGTAAGTTAATTAAAAAAATATGTACAAATATGACTAGAGAGGCAGGGGATGCCATAGCCAGTGTCATTCCTGATAATATTGCCCATTGAGCTTTGTACAACAGGCTGGAGAAAACTGGACTGACCACACAGTCAACCCAACCGTAACAACAGGAACTGTGTGAACAGTATTGTAAGGATGTGGAAAAGATGAACCGTAAAGATAATTCTTTTATTTTCCTATCTTTACAGATTTGCAATTATAACCCACTGGACTGAACACCAAAGATTTAATTATTGGTTGCAGTATTACTGAAGTATTTGAGATCCCTGGGATCCTGTTGTGCTAAGGGCTGTAAGGACAAAGAAAAAGGTACCTGGAGGCATTTACAGACTGTCTGTAAGACCAGAGACAACTGACAACTGCTGCAGAATGGGGAGCACAGGGAAACTATAATTTCAGTCATCATGACAAACAGTGATCTCAGCACTCTAGCATTTTCACTAGCATTGTTTTGTAGACATCATGGAAAATATTGAGTGGAAACAAAAAACCTGTTTGTCGTCGTAAACAGAGCATTCAGAATTCTTTTTGTGGTCTGTTACAATTGTAGAGCAATCCATTTTAAACTGACTGATACCAAGTTTCCTCATTGTGTAGCAACAGGATGAGTAACTTAATACAGATAAGTAGAGCACTGGGGTTGTGAGCTTTGTCTTGCAAACAAAATTTGAGTGTGATACACCAGAATAAGGCTTACCAAGCAAAATATAGGTTTGCTGATACATAAGCTTTGGGCCAGGAGGAAGACTGTAGTTAGGACCATGCCATGTCATAGGCATGGTGTTACACAAAGAAATGTATTTTACAATATGAAATAGTAACTTTAGATAATTTTATAGAAAATAAACTACATGTGCTCTTCAAAATGCCTAGGACCATGGATTTTGGCTGCAGGCTTCAGGTCCACGCAAAGGGGAAGAGGACATTGCTGAGCTGGAAACCTGGAAGCAACCTTCTTCTGCTATTGTCATAACAGAATTGGAGCGGCCAAGGTGGCAACTTTCCAGATCAACGGACATGTTATTACCAGCTTCTGCTCAGCATACTGTATTCCCCTGCATGGGGTCTTATGCTTCCCAGAGTCTTGAAGTGATAAAACTCCAGTAGGACTAAGATGCTTATGCAAATGATTGCAATTTTCTGACAACACACCATTTTTTTTAAAGGAGACTCTTGGCAGTTTCTCTGTTTCACTTCTACATTAAAAAAGCAGCTTTTTTTTCTTTTTTGGCCTAAAATTGCTTTTCAATCCAAGTATATGACTTGGAAAAAGATTCTAGATTATCCAAAGAAAAGTGAAGTATTTCAACATACCAAATCTTTCTATCAATGTTTAAATTCCTGAACAGGATCACATACAACCTCAGTGGGACGGTAATGAAGCTGCTGGACTTCGGCACCTCTCTGCCTGACTTGATAGAAAACCTAAAGCACTGGGGTACTGTAGGAGTTAACTGCAGGAACTAAAGTTCTGTTTAGTTGTGTATGTCTAAGATGAGATCCAGAATAACACAAAGTTGCCTGGAACACAACATCTAAATCCAAGAATAATAACCAGGATTGTTATAGGACCCTGAATATTCTGCTAAAAGCTTTAAATATCTCCTGTTCTGCTGCAGCATGAGCTTTAAGGAACCTTTTTGTAGCAGCTGAATGTTTAGAAGCCACATCCTGAGAAGGCCGTTATAACTTTTACGTAGGAAAACAAGGCATGGTGCCTGACCTGCCTGATACACAGGCAGTGTAAATCTAATATAGAGCTTAAACTACACGTAAAATACAAAATTGAGGGAGAAGATGGGGAATCGGATCAGCAGCTTCTGCTGCTTCCCAAGCCTGTGGGTTGCTTGGCAGATTGCACAATCAGGCTTGGTTCAAGTGTCTGTCTGGCCCCATGAATCTTGAATTCTTGGCTGCAGCACAGAAGAGATTTCAACACCTTCCCCCTTTCCTCTCTGTGCGTACATGCTCGCATGCTTGCACAAACAAAGCGTGGTGCATAGCCTGCTGTTCACAGCACTGGGAAATGGGAGCTGAGAATTCAGACTCTGTAGCTGAAGTGGGAGCTGAACCCTAGGTTCCTCCTGCCTCTGCACTCTCCTTACAAGGCTACAGTGTTGTAACAACGAACCCTTCCCAAGGTTTCAAAATGAGAGGCTGTCATATTTCTGTGTGTGTTATCAGGAATGGGTGTGTATGTATTTGAAGGAAAAGTTAGAGTGACACCACAGCTGAATTCATAGTTTCAAAGTAAATTATCTAGAAAAGAAAGCTAATGTTGAATAACCTCTGTGTCCTGTGGAGCTTGCCATGCATATCTGAGTAGTGTAGTGCAACATATGAATACAGTTACCGACCGATGCAGTTCTGATTAGTGTTAGTTGACATCAACCTATGGCTGAACTGGCTCTTCAAACATTGTCAAAGTAGCCCTGGTCTGGGTTGTCAAGTGCCTCTCCAAGATCCAACAAAAGCAGGAACAAAGCACCGATAATTGTTGCCATGTTTATTTGATGTTTCTTAGTTTTGTAAAATAATTATGTTCCAGTGAAAAAATACATCCATAAAATATGTGAATTCAGGATTAAGCTCTTAGTGTTGTCAGTGCAGGTCTTACCAGGTAAGACAGATACACAGTCCAAATGCAAATCCTAGGCAGATGGCAACTTTTTTTCTCTTTGGTCCCTGCTAATCTTTCTGCCCCTCAGCTCCTCATCCTCCTCTGTCTCTTCTCATTTTTCTGGTTAGGATCCTGGATCATCTTGGATATGATTTTTAAAATGGCTGGAAACGGGCAAATGCTGGACTAAATGAGATGGCTAATTTATTCTAATCAAATTCAAACCACTTAATTAATGCAAAGTTCAGATTACAGAAGTCAGCCAAGTCTCTGTTTCTGTTGGAACCTTAACACGTAGATTTTTTTACTGTTTATGATTTTTAACTGCACAAGCCCATCAGAAAAATATTCTTCCTATTTCTTTTTTTTTTCCCCCAGATAAAAAGATTAGGGCTTTAGGGGCAAGGGAGGAGGCTGAGGCTTGCAAAAATAAGGGGAAAAGTTTAACTAGGAAAATTCATTGCTTTTTTGCTATGAAGCTAAAAATTAAATAGCCATTGCTGGCTGTTAATATCACCTCCTGTGAGGGAGCCTATTGTGCCATTCATATGCCTACACCCAGGAACATTTCTTACAGTAGGAAGGCACTGTAAAGTCAGGCAACTTAGGTTTACTATTTGATTACTGCTACAAATTCACCAATACCTAATACTATGTTTACTGTCTGCTGTTTGTTCAGGTTCAGATTCCAGCATCCATTTGTGCAAAGCTGTTCCTAAAAAATACAATGCAATGCGCATGATGCATCAGAGCAGTGCAACTCAGCCCTGCTGAGCAAGGCTTCCCCAGAGTGGGTGGTAGGGCTTTGTGGGGAGGAAAAGTGAGGTAGATTTTGTGGTGAGGAAAACCTGTAAGCCTGCTTGAACAGGCATCATCTTGGCCTCCGACTTCTTAAATTGTCACTGAACCGTTCCTGTCTACCATGGGCAAAAACTCGGTTGTGACTGTTCCACCCTGCACATGGCGTTAAGATTATGTTCCCTCATATTCATGCAACAGCACAGGAGAAAAGAAGGGAGAAGGAAGGGAATGAAGAAGAAGATTGCCTCATACAGTACAGCCTCGTCCTCCGTTTTGTTTGTTCTCTGCAGTACAAGGGAGAAGAAGCAGCCCAGAGGAATGGGAGTGTGGTTCAGCCATCTCATAGGTCTCACTGCAAACTCAGATTCTGTTTCTTCTGCACAACTCTGAAAATCACTCAAAAGATGCCAATGTAAGATATCCCATCTTTTAAATGAATTCTGTCTATGCAGAGTCTTTAGGCTTTTTGACAATCACAGCCTCATTTTAAAGCTTAGAGCTCCATCATAACACTCAGAACTGAACTGAAAGACTAACATGGGTGAGCCTGATTTACGTAGCAGAATAATAATCTACTAGTTTGGGGTTTTTTTAAAGAAAGAAAGACAAGAGCAATAACGGAGCACCTCCTTGCTCTACAGCTGCAGGCTCTTTCTCCGACTGATCTCTCCTGTGAGAAACTCTTGCAGACTGTTCCAGTCCACCACTCCTGCCTAACTGCTGGAGCTGACTTCCTTTAGATGGTTTCCAAGGATCACTGGGCAATTACCCTTTGTCTCTTGAGTTAATAACAGCCCAATCCACTTGGATCTTTTTTTTTGACAGACCTACGTGCTCCTGGGGCAACAGAGGACTGCAACTGCACCAACAACTGCCCTCAAGAGTTTCTCAAAGGAGAGATCAGTCAGAGAAGGAGAAAGAAATAAAAGGCAAAGCAATCCTTTGCATTCTCGTGTGGTACATTTGCTCACCCTTTTATGCCTTCACTAACAGAAGGCTGCAGTGGAGAGATCAGCAGGGTAGACTCCTGCCTGAGCACAATGAAATATAATAAGAAGTACAAATTGTTGGGGGTTTTTTAATAATAAAAAAGAGTAACTCATGTGATGCGTGAATAATCAAGCTCTTTTGTTTCACGCAGCGCATGAAATATTTAATCCTAAATAATCTTCAGTATATTAGTGAGAAAACAGCAGTGAGCTCAGAGGTTTGCAGAAGGCTGCAGTGATTCAGTTAGGTAGCATCAGTTTTACTTAAGGCTTTTTCAGAAGCCCAGAGCACAAAAGAATGTCTGGGAGAGGCTTTATAAGCAGAGGGACAGGACTGTATTCTGTGATAAATTGTGTACATAATGAGTAATGACAGTGCTTTTTTCTTTTTCTTTTCATTTTGGGTCAAAAATAAGCAAAATAATTAACCAAGTCCT
The DNA here is from genome assembly GCA_033558185.1 of Dromococcyx pavoninus. NCBI lineage: Eukaryota > Metazoa > Chordata > Aves > Cuculiformes > Neomorphidae > Dromococcyx > Dromococcyx pavoninus. Next base: position 762,306 of record JAUMJL010000250.1, read on the forward strand.
CTCACAAGGGAAATTTTTTTTCTCAGTGAGCATCAGTGAGGACTTTATTTTTTCAGCTGCGCTGATTCAGAGTATTTTGTATCACCTTTTATAAAGCCAAACAAAGCTTAATGGTATTTCCATTAAATTTCAATTGAAATACTTCCAAAACAGTTCTTCCATAAAGATAGGCTATTTGTCCTGATGCAACTCGATGATAAGACCTTATCTGGAATAACATGTACTGTTCTGGTAAGCATTTTCAAGAAAGCAGAAAAGTCCAGCACAATAAGGGGAATTAAATTCTTATCAGATGAGATGGAAGTACCAAGCTTACTCAGTGCAGGAGGTGAAGGCAAGGAGTACACACTTGCTGTCGAGTGGTGTATCAGAAAGGCATGAATACACACAAGGAATGAGTATGGGACAGTGTTGGCCCAGCAACAATTGAGATGAAACGGTCATGAAGTCTGACACAGAGAATCAAAGGGTTTTAAGCATCACATTCTTGCATGATGTTCCAGTGTATGTAAAGGGTTTTATTTAGTTTTAGGGCTGAACTTGCTCACTTCGCAACAGAAATTGCTATTATTCTCTCAGATGAAAATCGATGTTCCTCTCAGTCACATGTCCTCAATGGTAGCAATGTCCTCATGTGTTCTTTACCATCTCCAATCTTTTTAAACCAGAAATAAAGATTTTTAAAGTGAAGCCAGCCAAACTGGGCAGTGCAAATATTGACTCTCTCTGAAGAGAACACATTATTAAAAACACAAGTAAATTTATTCTCTCACCATGCAACCGTTCCATGGTAAACCAAAAGCATCAGGTTGCATCAAGGAAAGAAGAGGAAACTCCAATTTAATGACTCTGTTTCTCTTCCCATTGGTGTTAATGAGTAATGACTGTGAAATAAATAGAATTATATCAACAAGACTAAAATAAAATCCAGCTTTTGTATGAGAACAAAACAGGGAAAAAGTCTCTCTTTTGTGTGTGATACATTTAACTATGTACTAAAATTGGTGAAATACTTTTGTCCATCAGGTATAAAATTATAGCATAAAGTGTTGCTTACAATATAAAATATTGAAAATATTCACAGTTAGTTTTTTAATGTGACATAAAAGGTTACCAAGTTTGATCATGTCATGTTTGACTTCCCGAAACGGACATTTTGATGAGAAGAGTTCTGTTAATTTTCAGTGAGTGCAATTAACATGAAGAACTTCAAAGTTACATATGTGTTGCTAGTGCAGCGTTATCAAAACTTCCAGAATTGTCATTTCTTGCAGGTGGACTTTGCAACAGAGTAGCAGCAGCTTTAAAAAAAGAATAACCTCTCCCTAACTGCATTTCTGAAACCACTGGTCCCCATCAGTACTTTCCAGAGCTCTTCCTGTGTCACATAAACTTTATTCTGATGCATTATATAAAAAATACTGGTTTCTATCTTAAATGATAATTGAGATTATTTCTCAGATATTGTGTGCTGTTAGTATAGTAACTGCAATAGATTTCTTAAATGGGAAAGACAGTTTTTAGGGGCCATTTGTTAGAATGAATATTGTCATCAAGAGAACAAATTTAGCAAGACAGTACTGCTATTTTAGAAAGACAAGGAATGTTTTTCTGTAATACACTGACAGCCTTCTGGTTCAACAGGGTATTTTATGCCAGCTTTAGAAAACTAATAGTTTTTATGAGAACCTATACACCCCTCAAAGGGTTTTATGAGGACCTATACTCCCCTCAAAGGGCTTTGCTTTAGTACTTGACCGACAAATAAGAAGACTGCAGAGTGTATTCAAGTAGCATCATGTACTAAAATGGTGTGTTAATACCTATAATCATATAGTAGTGATATGTGGATAATCTAAACTATAGATATCATATCCCTCACCTTCCCCTCTAACAACAGCCAAAGCAAATACCCTACTTAATGAATCCACAGTTTCCTAATTTTATTTGGGATCTCCTCTCACGTCATCTAGCTCGCCTAAACCCTTTGAAGGGTAACCACAGAGACTGCCTCAAGGAGATGTCCAAAATCTGCTCTACAGGAAACACCCAAAGAGCGTTGTGCAAGACAGTGGGATCAGAGTTGATGAAGCACTGCTTTCACATGAAATGACATGGGTCTCTAACATGCTTTGACTATAGAAAGTGTCCCGTTAGCTCCTAAATCAGGAAGGTGATTTCAAAATTGTCATCCATTACTAAAAAAGATAGTAAATATTCTAAACCATGATTTTCCTTTAAAATTTGTACTGCAAGAGTGATGGATCTCTACATATATACATATATATGCATATAAAAGCAAAACTGAATTTCATTTAAGGAACAGGTATTAAGTCTCCTCATTCCACCCCTGTTCTTCATCCATAGGAGTCTTCTGCTAGCCTGTGCCTGTGGCACAGAAATTGAAAGGGCAGTGCAGAGTACATTTTAGTATCTTTTAGAGTATTATATATTGACTAAAAGTTTAAATATGGAAAGCATTACAGTACTATGCTATGTTACATGATTGGAAGCACATTTTGCTGAAGATATGATCTGTGTTACAAACAAAATAAGTATGTATAGAATCTGGTTTAACTTAGTTATCCTTTTGTCCTTTTTTCCTGCTTATTGTTATGTAACAGTTCTGATGGTGAAATGCATAATGACTATTCCGGACAGTATGATAGAGCATCATATGGCATTTATATGGAGGGTAAAGCATATAAACATATGAAAGTCATTTAAAGATACAATTAAACTTCTAAACAAAGAACTTCATAAATATTTCATTTGAAAACTCAGCATCAACCAACTACCTGAGGGCTAAGGGGACTTTTTTAATACAACATAATAAAGATTTAATAAAAATGCTGTTGTTGGAGGTGCAAGTGTGCTAACCCTCTCTGACAGAGGGCTATTAAAATGTATCCTTCAGTCAGTTCCTTCTTGCATTTTATTTAAACCAGCAAGGTCCTGCGAGTTTACTGCCTGGGATTATGATAAACAATAGAAGTAATATTTGCAAGTTATATTGTATTGAATATATCTATATAAACCTTTAATTTAGATAACTCTCTTCATCCAGGGGATTTTCTCTTAGTTGGTATGAATTCTGAACTATCCACATAGCCTCTGATCAGTTTTATTCAAGTCAATCATTTGCTGCACTCAGTACAACAGAACAGACTTTGTGGTATTTCTTCCAATGTAGAACTATTGCTGGATCATCTATTTTTCATGACTAAATCCATCATTCCAAAGACGTGGTGTATTTACCATTATGTGAAGATTTAAAATCCAGAGTGAATATGATTCTGAAACATGTTCTTTAACAAATAAAAAAATTGTGAGTAATGCAGAAAATACTGTGGAATGTTTATAGTACGTTGTGCAAGACAGATTAGGCAGTCATAAAACCCTTTTTGTCTTTAGAAAGTAGGAACTGTTGAATAAATGTGATTTTTAACTGTCTTAAGCACTCCAGACTGATATTCCTTGCATATTACTACTGTATTCCATTCCAGGACAATGTTCTGTAATAAAATCATTAAAAGTCAGTAAAAGACATTCTAAAGTTTTGGAGTAAGTCCTGGCCTGTGAGACTGGAATCCAGGGTAATCAGATGTTCAACATTTTGGGTATTGACAGAACGGGAAAAAGAGGGAGAGAGGAAAGAGAGGCTTCACCAGATTATAATACACAGAGAAAACAATGCGATTCATTATGGTACATAAAGGCAGCCAGCAGAATGTCAGTTCACTTAGAACCGAGAGTAACCATGCTTTGTGACAGGGAAGCAAGGAAGCTCAAGGACTCTAACTTAATATTTATTTTCTTTTTTTTTCCCAACAGATTAATGTTATGATTTGTATTCTTCTGGTTTTGAACTGGGGTGAATAAAGCTCAAGACAGTTGCTGTGTCAAGGTGGAGAATTATAAGTGTCTTTATTTTTCAGGGTCAGGATGTGATATTTCATATTTTTACATGTTTGTTTTTCTCCTTTTCATTTCACTTCTTATAGGACATTTCTTGATATTCGTTTGCACACATAATACTAGTATTTACAGGCTGGGTGGAAAATGAATTGAGAGCAGCCTTGAGGAGAAGGGACTGGGGGTGTTGGTTGGTAAGGAGCTCAACATGAGCAGGCAATGTGTATTTGGAGCCCAGAAGGCCACCGTGTCCTGGGCTGCATCAAAAGAAGTGTGAGCAGCAGGTTGAGGGAAGTGAATCTTCTCTACTTCTCTCTTTTCTCTTGATATCCCACCTCCAACATAAGAAGGACATGGACCTGTTGGAACAAGTCCAGAGGAATTCCAGAGGAGACGGTATCACAGATAAGATCATCTTCCTCACCTTTGTTGCAGAAGTGGGAAGGAATGTAAACCTAAAGCAAGAGATTTCAGTGAGAGAAAGGGAGAGCTTCACAATGAAGATATGGATGTTAGTTTAGATAACTGAATTGTCTTCCCATCTCAGCTCTAGACATGATACTGGGAAAGTAATTTAAACAAACCTTGTATAGATTTCTGTTAACAGAATGTGCTTCATTTTCTTGGTACCAAGCCTCAGATTGTGGGAACAAATTTGAAGAAGTGCTGAAGACTCCCAGCTGCAACCTAGGTCAATGGGTGCTGTAAATCAAACCCAAGGTATTTCAAACTGGATACTCAAAATTCATGGATATTATTAACTGTAATGCCCTTGCTTCAGCACCACATTTGTAGGATGTGTATAAACCCCATTATCTCACATGGATATTGTGGATATAATTAATATTTGTAAAGCTTTCAAAACTGTGCTGATGAGCATCATAAATGAAAACTCATGGGGAATGTAATAAATGTCTTTAGAGAAGGGTTTGAATAGTGTGCAACAAAGATGGCATGAGGCCATCCATTGAACAATGGGACCATGTATTGAACAATGAAGTAAATATTGAACAGCTGTTCATTAAGTAAGCACCATCCAATCTGAACACTGAAATGGCTAGAGTGCTGTGGAAAAAAATTGTGATCATATCATTAAAGACTATATCAAAATGCATATGCCCAAAGTAAGTCACTTGGGCAAGCTTATTTCTAGCAGGCTCTCAGTTTTGCATATGACTGCAAAACGGGTTTTTTTAGTGTTATTTTTTATCCATGCATGTTGAAAAAATATATATGCACACTTCTTAATGAATAATGTAAGCAACAGAGATAAAAAGATAGGGAAAATAAAAAAAAACCCGTTATGCTGAGAAAAGAGTGTCTATGAATGGAGAAGAACAAAAAGGATGAGGGGGACAATATGGAAGGATGTTCTCATTGGTGCCTGAGAGTTCTGTAGGAAAACATGGAAAGACTTTTATTCTCCAAATGCTTCATGTTGAAAGTGCACGTTAATGGCTTTCAAATCCTCTTCTGAAAATGAGACATGGAATTCCCATTTATTTCATCAACTGCTGAACCTTGAAGGCAATGTTCAAAAAATCCTGTCCTTAGAGTTTTCCACATCCATTACAGATCAGTGTGCACTTCATTCTTTGACATCCAGTTGACTTCCTAAACAATATTGCTTTTCCAGGAGCTTAGCAAAAAAGTGACAAGTTCACAGTTATTGACTTATCCATGTGTTTCCATCTCAATCAGCATCTCACATCATGTTGGAATGACACTTTCCTGTTACAAGTGTCTTAGATTTTATAGCTTATATTGCAAATATTTTTGCCTTGACTTTTGCTGTGAAACAGGTGAAGCTAAAACAGGTGAAGCTAAGAAAATGTCTGAAAATACTTTATGCAAGAATTGGCACTGGAAGGCAACAAATTCATGTAGAATATATGACAGTGAGCTCTCAATGAGTAGTCCTTTGTAGTCAGGAACTGTGTTTGTGTTCTCTTCAAATTCACATTTGTATTGCCTTTTTTTTTTAATCCCATGCCATTTTGCAGATCAGTTATGAATGATCACTGAGCAGTTGCTTTTATTTTATGTTCTCTGCATTTTGGACTCATTAACTTATTGCTTCCTGTCTAAGAAGGGTACTCTGTGGCATAGTTATTGTGGGGTTTACAAGATTTTATAATATTCTGTTTGACAAAGTTGGACTTTAGCTTCTGCAGCAACAGTATATAAAACAGTTAATTAAAATAGATTGAATTAATTTCAATAATTTTTAGACTAAGGCTATTTAAATATTGCCCCAAAATGTTCCCAAAAGTAAAGAACCAGAAACACAGGAAAGGGTAGAATAAAGTGATAGACTGGGTGCAGTTGTTATTCATAAATATTGGTGTACGCATATCCTCATGATATTTCTATGATTTGATCTTTCAAGAGTGCATTCTAAGTAAAAGTTATGCTGAAGATATTAAAATGTTTCTTGACCTAAGCATTTAATTTTAACAGAGGTAGGGACGATCATAATCATTTTGAGGGTCGCTAGGTCAGAACTAGAGGTTCTTTAATAAAAGCATTTTACTTCACATAGCTTGACCTTTATACTGGGGTTTTATTATTTCTATAGTATATCCTTTCCTCATAATTAACTTGTGCTTCTATAAAATGCTAGCTTTGACTGTTTGGAATGATGAATTGTAACAATGATTTTTTTATGGTACTGTTAGAGAAATGGGAAGAAAAAGATTTTTAAAGAGACTGGTATTGCACTCTACAACACAGGATACTGTATTAAATACATTGAGTTTCCTTTAAATACACAATACAACTTTGCTGTTAAACTCTGTTTGAAGTTTTCTTTGCTTAACTTACATTATCTCAGTGGGCGATCATTCCCTGGAACATTTTGAAACAAATGGCAATTTCAGTTCTAACCAACACACAGTCCTTCAGAAAACACTCTTCGCCAATCATCATGCCATGTTCTGGCCTATAATTTTAATAACCTTTTCAAACTCGAAAAAAGAAATGCACAAATTGTGAGAATACACTGGATTCTGATTATGTAAATGAGCACTAGCAATGTTATTTTCATAATATATAACACCCCCCCAAAAGACAGAAACTATGGAGTCAAATAATAGAAGATTAATGAACACATGTAGTACAAAACGCCCATACTGCTTCAGGAATTTTAATTAGACAATTATCCATAACATATTTCTTAGTAATTTATTGTATTTGTACTTGCTTTGCAACTTCAGAAATTTAGAACTTCATGAATTCCAAGCAGAGTTTAAAGTAAAATAAAGATGACTTGTGTTTTAGTTTATACCAGATTTCTTAGTAAATCAAATTACTTAATACAATAGGGCTCGATGGTGTATTTATTCTGATTCTATAGAATTCTAAAGTAACAATTTTTATATTGAAATCTGGCCTCTTACATCCAGATTTTTACTCAGTTTGGAAGCAGGTTTTTAACGTGCTTAGAATTTATGGGGCTATCAATGATGCCATAAACAGTTCAATCAATGGGAAGTCTCATTATTGAATATTAGAAATATAAACTGTTTAAACCAGTTCAAATATACATTCTTATAGAGTAAGAATACACAATCCTAATTTTTTTTTTTAAACACCAAATCCCTCCATTATTCTGAAGTCCTGTTATTATACAGCATAGTTATTTGGTGTTAAGTATTCTTTTGCAGTGGCTTAGTAAAAATTTAGTTAAAGCCCTCGTGTCAGTATGATTCTTCTTAAAGAATAAATGAACCTTCTTAGAAATTACTTAAGGATAAAATCACAGTGTTACTAAAAACTAGGTAAAAAAACATAGGCAGAATTATTGTTGAGTAGTTAGAGTAGAATATTCCTCAGGTTTTCCAGGTAAACTAATCCATATTTTGACTATGTGATTAAAAAGTTTTCTAAATTCAACTTTCTAAATTTTGCTTTGCTTTGGTTTAACTCACTGGTAGGTATAACTGCCAGCAATTGATTCATAACTTAGTTTCCTATAATTCTTTTTATTTGATAAAATTTTAAAGCAACTGGAAATGCGTTGATTTCTAATTCTTACCCTTCTTAATTCAAGATCCTTTTTTCTTTGAGAAGCAGTTTATCTCAGATGACTCAACAAGTGTGTGGAAGTGTTCTACCTTATATTTGTGTGACAGAATTTTTGATACATGTCTTTGAATGCAAATACAGATTAGTGTGAAAAAAGTATTTGGAATGTGTAAGATGTTTCCTGCACTCTTTCTCCAGTTGCTCAGCTTATCAAATTAAATGTTACATATAAAATAATTATAAATTCATCTCTGCCATTTCTAATATCATCTGTCTTAAAATAAACATTTTAATCCTTGATAGAACAAGAGGTACTTAAAATCTGCACAAGTTGCTGTAGAGTCTTCTTCATAACATTGTACTGCTTGGGGAACTCTCTTCTTCTTGAGGTTGAAGACAGTCAGAATTGGTTGGCTGTGTGGTTATGAATGCAAATGTCTTGGAAAAGAAAGGAAAAAGGTAAAAATAACCTTTGTCTTCATCTAGCTATTAGAACATGAGTGGAACAGGGCACACAGATGATGTCTGGTCTCTGGACTGCTTCCATTCCTTTTATCTAGAGATGGCCCAGTGCAATACTTGTTCTGGGGAATTAGGTCAGGGATGCCACACGTGCCCCTTCCAAAGGGACTGCTGATCATCCCCTCCTCTGCCCTTTGGTCTTGTGACTTTTGCATTCCTGCTCATACATTGGCTTAGCTCCCAGATAGGCATGGACAGTTTTGAACAATCTGCTTAAGGAGAGTTGTCTTGAAACGCAGAAGATGAGGCATCAAGCCCCATCAAGCATAACATGGGGGCAAATTTTCTGTAGAGAAGGGAATTCTATATATGGCAACAGAGAGAGATCAGTACAGCTGCTATTGACCAATTGTGAAAAGGCTGCCCCGATTTTTATTTGAGTAGAGCTGGAACTGAGTGGAACTTAGGCATTTATGCTGGGAAGACGGGATCACTCTTCCAAGGCCAGGTATCAGGATGCAAGTGAGGGCTGACTGCTCCCTAAGGGCTGGGTAGCTGTTTGAAATTGAGTCACATTTGAACCTAGGATTTGTGCCCCAACAAAAGTACAATCTTTGCTTCATCCCAAGAGTAGTTTTCAGCATTCCACCAGTTGACCTAATTTCCTGACCTGGTCCAGAATATTTTCCTGACTTTCTCCAGTGATCTGCTTGTCCCCTTTAAAGATCTGCAGGTGTCATAATTTTGTCAAACAAGAAGATTTCCTCTCACAGCATGCATTCTAGTCACCAAGCTTTGTGACGTATTACAGTGTGCAGTGTAGAGGTGTCTGGGTAAGTGTGAGTCCCTGGAAGAGAAGAGGAATTAGAAATGCATACTGAAGTAATGATTAATCAGTGAATAAGTTGCACCATGTGCTGTCACAGTGGAATAGGATTCTGGGAGTACTGATAATATTCATACTCAATGGTGGGAAAGAGCAGCAGGTGACCAGTAAGAAATGAAGATCTGGGAAGAGCAGTCAACAAGATATAGTGCAGGAATTTATACCATTCCACTTCAAATTTAATGACTATTTGAAGTCGAAAGCATTCCGCAAGATGTTTAGGGCCCTATGTGAAAAGACACAGATGCTCAGTCTCCTGGCTGTAGCTGTACCAAGAGATGGGGCCCTGAGCAACCTGATCTGGTGGGAGGTGTCCCTGCCTATGGCAGTGGGGTTGGATATAGATGGTCTTTAAGATCCCTTCCAACCCAAACCATTCTATAATTCTATGATTCTAAGAGGAGAGCTACATAGGACTGCAAACCCATGCTCCTGCAAGCCCTTTTCTAAGACTCCACTGAAGAATTCAGGGCAGAAATCTCACTTAGATGTTTTTAATTGTTCTTTGTGTTATTGTGTCTTTTCTTCTATTGACACCATAAGAAATCTGTAAGTTTGGTGATATAAGCACTGGTCACTTTGAAACGTTTTAATAATGTATAGTCTATAACCCATAGTTGTATATATGGGGAATTGTAGTCTTGTGTACAAAATATTAATATATTACGTTATTGTAATCTAATCTAATCTACTCAGTGTGTCATTTTTGCATTTTCTTTCTTTACCATCCCTCTCTGTAAATGCTTTGCAGAGCTTCTACTAGGTCTTTCTTTTCAGAGTAGTGTAAGTTCTTAATATCCCCATGGGACTTGCAAGGTTAAATTTTTTATGTCAGTAATTTTTATTTCTTCTTAAAAAAAATCCATTTTGAAGCTGGAATTTAAGGAGAGTCTTTTCATGTTCTTTTGGTTGTATTTAATTGTTTTCCTCCTAAATCCCATACTTCGTTTTGATGCAAAACACAACAGAAGAGAATCTGACATTTTATGTAACAGGCATGTCATTTGTAAGAACTCCATTAGGCAAAACATTTGTTTAGATATTCTGTTATTAATTTATTTTCTTGTCAACACCAAAACCAACTGCAGAAATTAACAGAGATGAATAATAAGACAAACTGTTTTAGTATCAATGTACTCTGCCTAAGGCAATATACTGTGCAACTGGTGAGGAATGCTTATTTCCTTCCCAAAACCTCTCCTGAGAACCAGCTCTTATAAACAATATCTTACTCCTTTGTCTTGAGGGACTATTTGCAACTATCTCCAAGACAAAATTTCAGTTATGTTTCACTTAGAAGATTTTTATGATAAAATGGTAAATAATACCTATCAATGGTTGTCTTCTCTACTGTTGCGTGATCATTGTTGTGACTGCTCTTTGCCAATTGCTTTTCTTGGTGTAGTAAATAAAAGTGATAGCATGCAGGAAATAAGCAACTATGGACTCATTAACAGATTTGATAAGATATGGCTTCTGAGAGATATGTAAATCTGATAGATATTACAAACAAAAATAAACATTTCAACACTTCTACTGCAGTAATAGCAATGTTCCTTTTGTTAGAGCTGGGATGATAACATCTTTCTTGAAGGAAGATGGTGGCTAGGAAGTAGCTGATGTTACCCTGAAAGCATGTATACCCCCAGGTGGCCTTGGGAAGAAAAAGGCCACCAGGAGTAATATATCCAAGAGTTAATAGCAGAAGTAGCCTATTCTCAGACAGCATCTTTGACAGTCAACTAAGAACTCCCAGACAGTTCTCAGTGGACTTGTGTTGGGTACTGTACATGCGGTAATTGTGCTGGTTTCAAAACCAGCATGAATCCAGGATTCAGGTATGGGGCAGTAATGTACAGTTCAGATGATTCCCAGATGTGCTGTAGCTTTGCTGCTTTCTGGGAGCTCTGCACCTGTACACGTATAAAGATTGAACACGTGAACCAAGTCTTTTACAGTGAGGCATGTGTGTCTCCACATGCTGATGAAAGAAGGTGTGTCTTACCCAGCCAGAATAGTTGAACACCAGTGATCTAGTTTATTCCCTTGCAAAAATTAAATTATTCTCTGAAGAATAACTGAATAAATTAGGCTGCCCCATTGAAATATTTGGAGTCTTGAAGCTTCCTTTATGTTCTCTTGTAAACTATTCTGTGGTTAAACAGGTCTCTCAGTTTATTTTGCCTGAATTCTCACTTTTGTGCTGACATCCTACTCCTCCACACAAACTACGAATGTCATCCTATATACTTCTGTAACAATTTAAGTGTTTGGGACTTTAAAATATATGTATATTTTTATAAAGTGCTCTCCTTGCTTAGCATTCAACCTTCTGATGTTCACACATTCAGTTTAAATCAACTGATCTTAAACCTAGCACGATGTCTGTACTTACCTGTGAATTCCCTCCGGTTTGTCAATGGCATCCAGGGAGCAGAGTGGGTAGGACCTTGGGAAACTCCAGAAGATAAAAGAAAGAAGAACATTCCTTTTCCTATATATGTAGTTCGGAGCTGTATTTGCCTCTGCTACAGCCATATAACTTTGTCAAATTGCATTGAATTTGCATTTGCCTCTTACACCAAATCTTTTTCAGCATTACTACTTGCTAGGTATCTTCTTCAGTCTGAGAGGAGTGTCTTTGCTCTGAATTCTCTTTGACAAAGAAATAAACTTGAAAGAAGAAAAACAGAAAAAATAAAAATGCCAATAGATGTAATAATTTGATGATAGGCAGTTCACAGTCTTAGCTTGTGTTTTCTCTCGACTCAGAACTTAAATTTCCTTCATGACCACTGGACACCAAAGCAGACGATGTCTCACAGATAGTCATGGTGGCCTATGAGGAGCAAAGGAAGAGGCTTATAAGTAGCAAAACGTGTTTTTGATTCTGAAGACTGTTAGTGATGTTCTTGGGTGGGGATAATGTGTCTGAGTGTTTGGGACAAAGAGTTACATCCTGATGGTATTCCTCTGCCTGTAGATGTTGCAGTTGCTGCTTCTGTGGAACACTGATAGACATACTGCTGTTTCCTTCTTTTGTGTTATTGTCTTAAAAATTAATTAAATTAACAAATTCTTCACATGAAAAATTTTTTTGGTGGCCATCTGGCGTTGAATAGAAGAAAGAAAATTGTTACTGCCAATTTTTCATATGAACAGCATGTCACTCACACTCAGAAGTGTAGCTTTACTGTATTTTGCCATCTTATCATGGCAGAAGATTGAGCAATCTCTTTATGCAGGAGCAAATAATTTCTTTTCCGGTTTTGTGTCAGGTAGGAAAATGTCCAAGAGTAGCTCATTTACTCTTTTACCAGTCTAGCCTGAAATATTATGTTGGTTTATGTCAGTTGGTTTACAAATCGGGGTGGAGGCCTAGGAGAAGAAATTACTAAAGTGGTTCACCTTTCACAAGTTTAAAGAAGAGTGTGGGCTTCCTTTTTTGTCATAAATAATTGCTACATTTTCATGTATGTTGCAGACCTGAAAAAGATTATCAAAACTGAAGCTGAACGCTGAGAGACCCACAGTGAAGGATATCCCCCTAAAGAATTCAGTCTTGAGTCTTAAATCATCCTCAATATTTCTGATACAAATTTGTTCAGAATTTAATTATTATCTCTGAAATGTGCCCAATCTATACGCAGATTTTGGGTTGCTATTTAATGCATTTTTCTTTTTACATGTGTTTCTTGCTGAGGAATTTATAAGAATCATGACTGTTAAAGCCCTGTTTGTGATTATTAAGAGTCTAATTCTGTATTGGTAGGGATTCCTCCTAAAATCAGTTGAGATCAGTGGTATCCAGGAATCATTCTACCAACTCAAGCTGGAGTTTTTCCTTTTGATGTATTGATTAGTAATGCTAAAATGAAGAGAAAATTCCATGAATAATTTATTTCCATTTAATAGTGAATCTTTGTTGATCATCCCATCTATAGGATAAGTGTAACATTTCAAATATTTCCAAACTATACATAGAATGCAGTTCAGAAATGTGCTTTTCAAATAATAAAGAAGTACTCGACTGTCAGGAAAAAGGCCTTCTCTCATTGAATAAACAGTTCTTGGTTTTTATGCATATATGTATGCCCAGATTTTATTCTTTATAGTACAGGAAAGTCAATAAAGGATGTAGGCTTGTCCAACTGGAAGGATTTGTATAATCTTTTTTTAAGCAGTGCAACAGATGATAGGAACTTGCTAGATTTCCAGATGCTTCTGGCAGATCAGGTGGTGGCTTTATTCTTCTATCAGATGGTTTAGAGGTTTTTTCTTATCTTTGAAGTCTGATGCGTAAGTGTTCTCAATGGAATGTAACATTTGGAATACAATTTTACATTAATTGTACTTAAAAAGAAGGTGTAAAATCCTTCAATGTCCATAAGTAATATTTGTAATAACTCAGATTAGGATATAATAACTTTTTTTTGCATCACTGCAAGTCTTTCTAAGGATGATAAGTCAAGGAAACAGTAGTTAAGGATATGAAGTACTAGCTATTGGTCAAGGCCTTTGGCCTCTATATTTTGTGAGTTCAGACCAATGGCTTTTCTTCACTTTCTCAATCTACGCAAACTGTTTCTACAGGACAAAAATGTTGTATTTTTTCAACAAGGAATTACTTAGAATCATATGTATGGTATGGACTAAGTAGATAGGGAGCAAAAATAATAAATGCAATGGCAATAATGAGATGTAGTTTAAGAAAATTAGTTTTCTAAATACTATCTTAAAGGTAGAAATAGTAAATTTTCCCATTCTTAGTGTCATGTTTGGACATAATTGACTATGATGGAGTTACTGCTCTTTCACTCACTGTAGAACTGTTTATGGATTTTCCTCTGTACCCTTTTCCTCTTTCCTTGTATCAGCTGTTTTCCATGTACCCATGAAAAGAGTTGACATTGCCTCAGGTGTAATTTTGGCCTGGTGGTAACTTATGCTGTGGTTGCACCTATATGAAGTGATGGCTTTGTTGAAGGGTTTTCCCTCTTTGCCCATAAAATGCCAAATTATTTCCTACTCCCTTGATTTGTTCCAGGAAAAAAACCCAACCAACCAAACCAAAAAATATTAATGTGTGGTTACATTTGCTTTCCAGAACGTGACTGCTTGCTCTCCTGCTGATGTGTGTTTTTCATGGTCTGAACTTACTCCCACTGAAATCAATGGAGAAGTTCCCATTTATTTACTGAAAGTACTATTGTAATCTCACTTATTGGTGAGTTGTGCCTGTTTATTCCAGCCCTTGTGCCAAACCTCTGTACTGGACCTGTAGCTCTACTGAAGCACTGTGCCTCGCAGTCACAGCCTGTTTTTCTTCCCTGCACTCTCCCAGATACTATTTTCTTTGACAATATGGTTTCCAACTCTGAGCTCTGTCTTTAACCAGATATTCACTCTCTACAAATAGAAGGAAGGATTTTTTTTTAATGACCATACTTAGTGTTGGTACAGTGTCAAACTGATACTGGGAAGAAGTCTACAGTTTAGCTCACCTGCTGTCCCAGCTGGGCTTGCTGTCTGTATGCCAGCATTTTTTCCTTTTCCTTTTTTTTAATAAAAAGAAACCAAGAAAATGGAAATAAAGATCACAGTTATCAGAACAATAAGAAACAAAAATTCAATGCATGCATATATTAAAACCTGTTGTACGTAGAAGTTAACTTTACTTGGGCAAAGAAAGCAAAATGGTAAAAGACTGAACTTGACCCGACAGATTGTATACACCTTATCTGGCAATATTAACATGCACTTGAAAGTTATTAGTGCTCCAAACTTTTCAATACCAAAGTGTGCCCTAAATGTTATTTGATACTAGATGTTACATAAATCTGTATTTTCATTACTAAGCAACTTTAGGATATGTAGTGTGTGTTTGAAAAAAGGCATGGCAATAACTCACTAATAATGGGTGCCATGTGGGGGGAAAAAGGCAATATTACCTACCTAAGAAATATAAAACATGGTTTATATTTTCAACAGTTTGAGAATGAAATGAAAACAGAATATTTGGTGCACCTGTAAAAACATATTTGATCATAATGGCAAGTACAGCATTCTTAGTGTGGGATTCATATTTCATAACTCGTGTTCAAACAAGAAAAATGATTATAATGTTAAGTATTTCCTGAGTTTATTTTGATGGATGGCAGAATAAGTATCTTTTACTCATTAAAATACAGATTGGTATAATTTAATAAATGAATTTAATACGCAGATGTTCAAGACTGTTTGAGCAGAGTGCATATTAATCAACTTCTCTAGAACTGATCCTCTTTTATATTTTTTAAAAGAAATTTGCAGGAGCCAAAAGTTTATTAGATCTGTATGATCTCGGTCTGGTATCAAATATCAAATATGTTGTTTGAATCATGTCAGGTGATCAAAGTGTTTCTTTTTGATTGATGAACCTGTAAACACTGAACTATTCGACTGGTCATTGCTTTTGCATCTGTTTAAGGCACTGACACATCCTTTGAAAAAATGGCCAAGATTTTTAAGAGTGACTTGCAATACTGGGCACTTCACATCTGGGTGCTCTGCAGAAGACTGATCTTTAGATTAACTACTCTGGTTTGAAAAGCTGTTTCAAGTTAGATGCTTCCAAAATAGGGCCCCAGAATCATTTGTCACTTACGTGAATTGTAACCAAGAAGTACAGCGTCTGATTTTTTCTATTGTTTATGTATGCTTTTGCTTCACTGGCTTCAGTGGAGTTGCACCGGATTTATATGCTAATAAGTGAGGAAAGAAATTGGACCATCATTTTTTTAAGGTGTGTATTATGGAAATATGTGAAGCTACAACGTATCAAAATGAGCTTACAAGAAGTGTTTTCAGGAAAGAGAAGCTTTGGCCTAAGATCCACTGAAGAATATCGCTGTCCTTCTATGCTTAATGCACCAGAAGGAGCCTGGCCTCTTGAAGGCTCCATAGCCTTGAGGAGGTGCCTGAGCACCCTGCAGAGAGATGCTCAGAAGTGAAGACTCCCATATGCAGCACTCTCAGTTGCCTTGGCTTGTCAGATACTGAACACCTGCATATTTCTCAAATTAACATTATTCCCTCCCTTTAGGAGCCCTAGTTTGGTTGTCTTTGTTGAAATAGCCTTCTTCTTTTTCTGGTAAGTCAGAAGTGGTGTTTTGCCCTGGAAGCAGGATGTGTGCATGGTGCCCTCCTTCTTGCAGCAGATCAGCCCACGGCAGTGTGTGAGATGTACAAGGATTCAAATCTGTTTTCTTCCCCCAAGAAGTGACTTGAAAAAATCAGGTGCTGGGCAATTTTACAATAGGGATCATTGAATTTATGCCACTTTGCATACAGGACCTCACACTTTCTTCTGCTGAGGAACGAGTGAGCTACAGATGGGTGAGTGAGGATACTCATCTTCCAAGGATCATTTTCCATACCCTGATTTAGAACTTCTATCACTGAGGAGTTGAGTAAAACCATGTGAGCTCTTCTCCTTTGTCTCATTCAAGAAAGATTTTGGTTTGTAGCATTTATTCTGGTCCTGTAAGTAAGCTCTGAGGTTAGATCTCAGCTTGTAAATCTAACAGTGCAGAGGCCACATCCTTGTATTGAACAGGATCATCAGGTGCAAATGGTCTGTTGGAAATGCTTCTTGGTGGTTGCTAAATTTGTGACTGTGCCCAGAAATTCAGAGGAGTGCTACTGGCCTGGACTATAAGTATACTGGGGAGTATATACTTTAATAAATTCACAGAAGAGCTTATTGGATGGCATAACATGTGCTGGTTTGCTGGTGCTGCGTAAGGTACTAGTATGGATGCAGCACGTGGTTCCTCCTAGAGAAAACACTGCAGGTAAATCTGACTGGGAGGTATCTAAGTTTATGAAATCCATTTGAGCAGAGATGTGAGAGAGTCAGGTATGTGCTTGCCCTCAGGTCAATAAGCTGGATGCTTGGCAAACTGGAAAGGAGCACCACTGAGCATTGCCAGGGTTAAAGAGCAGCTAAGAAGGCTTCAGTGTTCAGAGAAATATGAAGACATCTTTCCATGAGAATTTGTCACACCCTACTTAATCAGAGTTCACTGTTCTGCCCAGTGACAGCATGCTCCTAGGGGCATTCCTTGCAGTCAGGGAAAGCATCTGGGAAGAGGACATTTAGGAAAACTTTTAGATGCTCATAGAAGTTTCGCTGACATCAAAACTGGCACCCAGGAAGGCCACTGAGAGTTAACTGACTTCTGTGTTTGTCCTGGACTCTACTCCTGCCAGAACACCTGAAGGGAGATAGCAGTGCAGTGACTCTGACTGAGTTCATTTGGGGCTGCTGGTCAGTAGGATGGTACGACTGATTTGTACATGAATTCCTGAAGCTTTCTAAATCGGATGTTGTTGCTCCTTCACTGCACAACACCTTGCAACCATTTGCACCTGTACATGGTGAGTATAAAAAACTGCCAGTCCAGATGGCAGTGTTTCTCACCTTCTTTGCCTGGGTTTTAAAGCCTACACAAGCTGCAGGGCAGCAAGAAATCATGCTGAGGGACCTCTTCCATTTCTGCTGTGACTTATTCTAAGGTACATGGTCCCACTTCCCCAAAAGGTGAGGCAGGCAGGAGGAGTAATGATTCTTTGCAGCAACTAATAATCAACAGGAAAAGTGCAGCTTTACTTTATTTTTCAGATAACTCAGTCATGATATCATAATGATAATAAGTTTGCCTTACTGTCAACTTCTGTAATGTATCAGCCAGATAATCAGTTTCTGCTCCAAGAATTTTAACGAGAGGTTTGTGGTATGCAATCAGAACAGCTTCTTCCAACGTAAAGACTGATGGAATGTCCTCATACCAAAATGCAATAGTCAGAGTGTGTCTTGTTTCATACGTTTTATGAAAGTGGAAGAAATTAGCCTATTTGTTACATTATTATTTTAGGTGAGAAGCATCTATACCTACAGCTGAAGCATCATCAACTGAGAGGGAAGAAGGGGAATGTAAAGGTTTTTTCCTATTTTCCTAACTTCTTGATTTCATTAAATGAATTTTTAAAGTTTTCACTCCCAATCTGTCTGAGTAACATCATTTTCATTAGATTTATTAATGTAGATAAGTCAGAGAGAAATTTGCTATAATAATTAATTGTACATAAAGTGGATCTGTAGCAATGTATTCTTTGGCACAGTGCTTTTTTTGTCATAGCTCACTTTCTCTGGAAGTAGTTTAAAGCCATACACATCACTTTCATAACCCAGCTGCTTGTGAATACAAAAAGTGATGTTTGTCCTTTTTCTTACCTTTTCCAAATTGCATTAGACACTTCAGCACAGATTCCAGGCTTTTCAAGTGTGTTTTCTCACTCGCATTTCAATAAAAAGCTCTCTCCACTCCTATCTTGCATGCTTTTTCTATTATAAATTGAGATGTCACTGATACACCAGCTATGTGCTGCTATTCCTGAAAAGAACCTTATTCATGTTAATGATCATGCATATCAAGACCCTGTTTCCAACTCCATCTGCTGGTAAGCCTGAGACAAGTCTGCCTTTGTAAACTTCTGTTCTCTGATTAGCAATGGAAACTTTCTTTGGAGACTTTTGCATTAGGACCAGGTAATAATAGTTACATAGGTCACTAGTCACATAATTCTAACATTTTACTTGTCTACAGAATATGACATTCTGTGCTTCAGAAGGAGACATAGTTTGGAATACCTTAAGAACTAGCCTCTAGTTTTAAATACAGGATTTTTTACAACACTGACCTTTTACCCTTTTCTCCAAACTTGTTGTTCTAATTGTGTCTATATTAAGCAAAGAATACGTGACCAATTACGACACTATGAGCCATAAATAAAATAGACCATGAATGTTCATTTATTCAAAAGCACAGCACACAGTTTCAAAGACAAAGGTTCTTTCTTTACGTCTGGGTTAATTACTGTCAAGTCTCAGACTGTATAGTTAAAGTTTCTGTTGTAAAGATGAAACAGCAACTAAGCTGTCACTGAACATCATATTGCCTTCACAGTATCACAGTATCACAGTATCATAAGGTTGGAAAGGACCTCTTCCCGTTCCTTCTTCTTTTAAAATTAATGTAAACAAGAGAAACTATATGCATGCTTGACAGAATTGAACTACCTCTAATATATTTACATAAATCCATGTCCACTTCTGGTTTTCAAAGAAACACAGGCTTCAATGGAGGGTTTTGAATAAGAATCTTTTCAGAGTCCTGGTGGCATCAGTGAGTTATGAACCAACCCCATGGTGATATCTTCTTTCAGAGAACGGTGTTGTGCTATGACAGTCAGGTTAATATCAAGTTTTGGAGACGTTCTGTAGGGTTTTTTTCTTGTAAAATGGGACTCAGAAATCTGAGCATGCTTGGCAACTTGTAAAATCTCAACCAATAAGCTACCAGCTGAGAAATCTCTTTGTGTGTAGTGTTTTTTCGGTGAAATAACACAAAGAATTTTTTTCAACAATAATAAATCCCAAGGTAAATTGAATGGTGAGCCCCAAGGATTAGATTTTTTCATAAGTATCCCATCTTTTGTTCTTTTGGCACTCCATCTCATGCAACAACAGATATCAGGTACCTCACTTAAGAACTGCTTATTAAAGCAATAGTCACTGATCTTCACAGTGGGAGCTGCAGTACTGAGCCAAAATCACAGGTGCCAACTCCACCATATTTGGCAGCAAATCTTTATACATCATCTACTGTCCTGCTGCTTTTTTGGCCATTACTCTATGAACTCCAGGCAACTGACAGGCTTGTTGGAGAAGCTCAATAGCTCCAGTGAAGCTGCCCTGGGCTCAGATATCCTGAGCAAATGGCCACTGCAGACGTACAAATTGACTTCACATTTATCTAAAAGGGATTAGGTGTGGGAGATCAGTTGCATCAATGCTGCAAGACTGCAGCAAGTTGAATTCTATAGCTAGGCCTGTGCTAGAAGATCAGTCAGGGCCAAGCGATGTTTCTGAGGGCTGGACCCTGTTTGTGCACCAGCAGAGTGTTCAAAGGCCTCTGCCATTGTTTACTTCAGGCTGACTGGAAGCAGCCTTGTCACAGCACTGTTGTGCTACAGCTGAGCTAAAGAATGTTATGGAGAGGGAGACTTCAGTAGCTTTTACAGGGAGCAGCACTGATCCAGCCAGCTGCTTTTGAGAATCTGCTTGTACGTCACAGATGAAGGGGTTTGGATTGACATTATCTGCTGTGAGTCTGCAGCAGACACCACAGAGGAAAAGCATTCTCCTTTAAGATCACAAGCAAAGGCTACAGGAAGAGGAAGTTCAGACACAAGAACTGAAGTTGTGTCTTACACGGGGCATGTGCAAATGGAACAATGTCCAGAGACACCTAAACTAGCACTGACACCTTCTGATACATGAACATTGTACGGCCCCACAAGAAGAAAGGTCAGTCGAATCAGAGCTGTGTGTCTCTGCCACTGAAAAACAGGACTTGTTCACCACCCTGCCCTGCCACTGCTGTGCTGATTCTGGATCTAACAGAACCTACATCTCTGCCTTGCAGCCCACTGCACAAGGAAGACACGTCCTAAGGTGAACAGGGATCCCAGAGGCAAGTAGAACCTGAAAACTCAGCTGTTACACGAGCTATTTATCATCAAAGTTATTACAGTGGTGCTGTAAGTTTGCACACCATACGTATTCTGCCATGCATGTCAGAATGAAAATGGATCAGACACACAGTTGTCAGAAAATGGACAGAGGTAGCTCCACTATTAAATGTTCTTCACAGTTTTCCCAAGTTAAAGCAAACCACTTCAGGCAGGAGATGTAACCAGAGCTAAACTTGTAAATATCTTCTACATTCAGTGAAGAAAAAGAAAAGATAACTTATTAAAAATTACCTTTTGTTTTTTATGTACCCTGATTATTACAAGCTTTATTGCAGTTATAGCAGTATTATTGGAGTGATGAGTGAGTAATGACCTCATTACAAGAGAGGGGGAGCAGGGCGAAGCGTGGCTCCCCAGGTGTCTGGAAATTTGCCCTTTCCTTCTGCTACAGTGCAACTTTATAGTGAAAGTTGAAACTAGAGTGTAAATAAAATATATATATATATGGTGCTTTTTATCATACTGGGATTTCATTTAAATTCTGATCAAAGTATAGAAATTTCATCAGTGTTCTCTTTTTTAGCATCGCTATCAATAATTCTAGCAAGCTCTTTTGAGAAAAAGCTCTTTTGCAAGTAATGCTTCCTAAAATTTATACACATTATCTATCACAGATTATTGGTTAACCTCTCCCTCATTTTCTTTTTCCCTGTACAGACTGAGTTTGAATTTCCACCTGCTTTTCCTGACTGACATCCAACAAAAAGCCAGCTAGATTTATACATATTTTAGTACATTGCAGTGAAAATAATAAATTTTGTTTTAGCTTGGCAGTTCAGAAAACATGGAAGGGAAATAATTGTCAGTCAAAGCAGTTTAAATTATTTTGCTTTTTATTCAGATGGAAAAAAATGAAAATATTTTGAGTCTTTGTTTCACTTGAAATGAATTATTTTGGTTCCTAAGGCGTTTTACTTTTTGACATCTGAAAAAATACATTTGAAATACATTTCAAAGCTAAAAGTCACTTCAAATGGGAAACCAGAAATCTCTCAGCTTCTGGGGAGTTTTCCAGTCCTTTTCTGTTAATGAACAATTTGTTGGATTTGATTATAAGTCACAAAATGTCCAGTCTCTCTGGACCCACATTTTCCACAGAAAAAAAGAAAATGCCATGAGCTATTAGTTTATTGACCCAGAGGAAAAAAAGAAAATAAGGAAAACCAAAATCCAAAACAAAGTGGAGGCCATGTAAGCAACTCTTGTGGACTTTCTTGCCCTTAATTTCACATTTTTCTTCCGCTGCTGACAGCCCCCTCTCACCCACTAATTGTATTGAGAGGGAAGGAAGTGGTATGCACTCCTTTCCAATTTGGCCGTCAAGTGGTTGGTCACATATTTGCTACTTGGTAAGAATTTACAAAGAATTGGTAATTTTTTTTTCCTGAGATGTGTATTTCAGCTCCTGAATTTCTGACATGTCTTCTGTTCTGCCATATTTTTTACAGCTTGTCAGACACGGCAGTATGAGTAACACAGCGTGACTGCTGGTAGCCAGTCACAGCTTGAAAAGTTGTACAGCTGGGTGGAAGAGATGCCCATGTTTCCTTTTCAAAATTGTTTCAGATAGCAAAAAGTAAAGGTAGCATGACACAAAACCGCAAATCCAGTAATGGATTTAATGGCTTTAAACAAAGTGATATTGTACAATATATACTGTATCAAAGCAGAATAAATTAAATATCTATTCACTTTCTTTTAGATAGAGTGAGAAATCTGACTGCCCAGCTGACAACATCAAAATCTGATCAAAAAATCAGTTTTATTTTTATAGGATTTCAGAATTACACAGATGACCCACACAGTTACCATCATTTTTATTGACTTATTTAACTAAACACTGACATTGCTCAGTGCAGAAATATGTCAATTTATTAATGTGTTTCCCCAATTGTATTGTACAGCTCATGTTTTTCATATTATTAGGGGAGGTTAGATTCATAAGAGAGATAAACAGTTTTTAAGAGATGATTGCTAATGGATTACAATTCTAGGTGAGTTTTTTACCTTTATAAGGGTGAGGAAAATCTGAGCATAATAAAAGGCCACTGTGAATTAGCAACACATATGCAATCCACGCATTATATCAGTTACAGCATCTGGCTTTGAGATCCTGGCCATGTGTTAACTGCAGTTTGGAGGTGTGATGCCAGCTCACAGGGACACACCTGACCCTCCAGATGGGTGATATTGGGTACCCACGGGGACTCAGGCTACCCTGACTTCTGTGGGAATGCAGAAACATCAGCAGGAGTACTCTACTAGCTTCTGTTAAAATAAGCTTAAGCAGGTCTCTGGAGGCCAACTACACCTTCTGATCACCACACGAAACATAACCAACTACACTTACCTCCTTCATAGAATCACAGAATCATAGAATGGTTTTGGTTTGAAGGGACCTTAAAGATCATCCAGTTCCAACTTCCCTGCCATGGATAGGGACACCTCCCACTGGATCAGGTAGCTAAAAGCCCCATCAAACCTGGCCTAATCATGGAAAGGCAGCTGAGCCATCCTTGTATCACATCTGATTGCCTTTTCCTGAGATAGCCATGAGTGGATTCAGCTCAGAAGTAACCAGTTTGCACTCCTCAAAGCAAGAGTGTTCAGAGTTGAAGTCTGGCTTCTAGTCAGTAGGCAGTTGCTTTTCTGGCATATTGTTTATGTGAAAGCTGCATCACATCATGTTTTTTCTGTACTGCAGTACTGGTAGTATGCACGTTTTTAAGAACAAACTCTGAAGTTTCACAATTCAGTATTTACTGGTTAACATTTCAATACTTTCTAGTTAACAATTCAATCTTCCTAGTTAATTAGGCATTTCACGGTATAACAAGATGTAGTTATATAATGCATATGATTTTAAGATATAACACACACCTACACGTGGATTGTATCTGCATAAGCTCTCTCTTTGTGAGCAGATAAACACACACATGGTAAATACATCACTCTGAGTAGAAAGGCATATGAATTTCCTGAGTCAAGACAATGTTTCTGATGCACCTACACAGATTTCATAGAATAAAGCTCTGCTGGTATTTGCTTGAAAATAACAGGGGGCAAATTAAATTTTGAAGTGGAATTCAGAACAATAGTAATATTTCCTGAAAGGCTACTAATTCTAGTGAAGCTATTTCAAAGGCCACATTCTTTGCAGGTCGTCATGGAGGGCAAGCTCATGTTATAAAATGATAGCACCCTTTTATGGTCTGAGTTCTCTTTTACACCTGCTGTGTCCACTTTTTTTTCCCCTCATTTTCAGTTCTGCTTGGTCTAGCACGGACTGGTGCTGAATGAATAGAATGCAGCAATATAAAGAAATCTACCCCATATCTCAGGGATTTTTTTTCCTTTTTGACTGTGTCTAAGATGCAATTAATGTTTCATAAGACATAAAATAACAACATTTCAAGCCAAAATTACTAGCTGGTATTATTCCATGTGTTAAATTACCAGAACACTGAAGCTAAAGATGGGAAACACCCTATAAAATAACTTATTACGAACAATGCTGGTTTTCTCTTCTTGTTATTTTGAGTTTGCACATCCCTTTGATAAATTTAGTTAAGAGAGACAATGCACCCACTTTAGTGCTGAGGACTACAAGAAAAAAGCCTGTTCCAATCATAAAATATTTTCAGATGAACCAACAGGGAGT
The DNA here is from genome assembly GCA_033558185.1 of Dromococcyx pavoninus. Classification (NCBI taxonomy): domain Eukaryota; kingdom Metazoa; phylum Chordata; class Aves; order Cuculiformes; family Neomorphidae; genus Dromococcyx; species Dromococcyx pavoninus. Next base: position 786,896 of record JAUMJL010000250.1, read on the forward strand.
AGCCTCTAGAGCTGTTTTATATTTATTTGTATTACTCTGAAGATGCCAATATATGTCAATCACACTTTTAAATAAGCTAGTTCAGACCCTGAAGAAAGTATATCCTGTGGCTGTGTGAAGATCAGCCTGGTTTTGCAAAATTTGTTCATAATCTGTAAATATTCAGAGGATGAATTAAAGCTAATCTTCCTCTTCTGTGGCTAAACTTGTGTCAGAACAGTTTCAGTTACAGCAGTACACCTGCTATTTTTTAACAGTTTTCTCCAGTATTTTTCCACAGAAACTTTCTCATTCTCAGTAGATCAAAAGCTTGCTGATTTTTTTCCTCCAGTGAAACTTATCTGGTCTTTCAAGTCCTACTTTACCTGTCTAAAAGAATGCCATACCCCTGACTGATTTGTCTTTATGACTCATAATCTGTGGTGAGTGTATTCCTACAGCTACAGAAGGGAAACAATTGAGGAAGAAGACAGTTCAGACCTGAGTGTAATATTTTCAGGGCACCTGAGATATCATCTTGAATATCAATGCTATAAAATCAAGGAAAAGTCATGGGGAAAAATAAAATAGGAAGTACCTGAGGAAAACAAAGTCACTTGTGAGGAAGAAGCACTGAAAGATTTAGAAAATTAGTTTGAGGCTCAAAAAAGAGAAAAATAGCAGGTCTTTGTACAGCTCCATGCTTTCTCCTTTGTGCTGCACAGTTCTGAAAACAGCATAGTCAGGAAAATGCTGACAACCTACGGAAAAAGAGTGCAAGAGGTTCTGGGAAGAAGTAACAGAGAATTCAAGTGTCCTGTGGGTGGCTCATGTGCCTCTTCTTCTCATCATACATCCGCTGTAATTATCTTAGATTCTTCCTTCATTTTGTCTGTGTCCTCCTCAATGTCTTTGGAGCATCTCCAATTTCCTACCTCACATCTGCCAGACTCTTTCCCAAGCTAGCAAGAAAACATCATGTCTGTTCTCATGCTGAAGACTTTCCCACAGTGGGCAGAGTAGCTGCATCCCTCTTCTTTACTCAGTCCCTGTTTTCTCCAAAACTTCCAAATGGTGCAGAGTAATGTCTCTGAATACTGAATTTGCCCAATGGGTTCAGATGTTTTAAAGGAGGACTGAGAGATATACAGACAAATGTTGCAATCAAGTAACTTCCATCTATGTAGGAAACCAGGCTGAAAAACAGTTAGAAGCCTCAAAGGATTGATTTATGAGGAAAGATGATCACTGTGGTATTTGTTATTATGAGGTAGGTCTTTCTCCCTCTCTCTCTGTGGTTTTGACCAAGAATTCCATTCTGGACCCAAGAAAATTTTCCCAACAGAAGTCTGTTAAAACTTGTATGTTCCCATGAAACATGGCAGTTTCTAGGATTGGCATTTTCCGATGAAAAAATATTTTCTTGAAACCCTTGCCCAGCTCTTGTGACTACATGAGCTATAAAATTTGTATTTACAGACTGGGCAGACTGCAAGAGTAGAAAATGTTAAACTAAACAGCATCCACCCAAGCTAGAATAACTAAGATGAATTCCCAATCCGCACAGGATACTGCTTTCTGTTAGCTGGGACTAGGAAAGCTTTCATCCACTGACAGAACTTCATACTTTCGGGTTCCTATTTGATAAATGACCTAATCTTTCATCGCTTTGGAATAGAAAGACCTGAAAACTCCACATTTACTTCAAGGAAAATTCTCATGGTGATGAGTTTTTTCCACCACTTTTCTGGGATGAAGTGTCTTTAAACTCTGAGGTGTCTGTTCCCTTCTTTGGTAGCACTTCATTGCCCACAAGAACCGTGTTTTCCAGTATAAGAGATGGCATCACTATCAATCGCTGAATGAGGAGTTCAGTCACTCTTATTGGTGACTCCACTGCCAGGAATGTTCACTGGAGAGGCGAGGTCAGGTATTGCTTGTATGAGGTGACGGGCTGTGATTCAGCAAAGGAGATCCTTTCCATTTGTGTGCTGCTTGTTAGTGTGTTTGTTAGTTTGTTCTAGATAAAATTGTTAAGAGTTTAGCTAAAACCCTGTGCTTAGCTTGTCCAGATTGTTTGCTTTACTAAAAAGTTGCATTCCAACCCCTGCAAAGCAATAGGTAGAGAGCTTTGCTTTTTACTGTTGCATTTAAGGGGAGCAGTGGCTGCTCTGCTGGAGAAGAGGGAGTAAATGATAAATGTTTTACTCCTTTTTAATCTGTTGTCCAGAGTCACTGCTATTCTAACAGTGGGCCTTCTGACTTTGTTCATTGTTTTTAAATTAACTGAAAAAATATTGCTTTTGAAAGGTGAAAGCTTAAAATATTACAAGCAGCCCAATCACCTTCGCTACATCCTTTAATGTACTACTGCTCGCTGGTAGTCCTAAATCATTAACTGGGGAAGAATAGCCATTTTGGAGTCTTTGTGCATCGTGCACTGCCTATACTAAAAGAACCTGAAGGGTTTTCTTTCCTCTGTCTCTTTCTCTATTTGGCTCCTTTGCAAGTGGTGCCTCTGCTGACATCTACTGGTAGCCATAGGACAGCTCCAGCCCCGCAAACTGCTTGTAACCCACTCGCGCTAATCCCATCTCCTGTGCCAAGTCATTGATTTAGTACTGTGCTAGATGTCAGCTCAAATGTAAGGTCAAAATAATGTAATCCTTGCAGTTTCTTCCTCCTTCGCAGAGGAATGGCCCCTTTCCCCTTCCATGGTGGTAAATAAATTCAAGAGATGAAAACCTGCTAGCAATTTCTTTTGCTACACTCACCAATTAGAAAGACAGAAAAATCAAACCACAGTTTCCTAGGTGTAGTGGGAATTTTCAGGGAATGAGAGCTACCAGGAACATGAGCTTTTTTGTTACTCATTATAAATTTTTTTGATTAAACAGCAGCAAATTAAGACTTAATTATCTAGAGCGTAGGAATGAGGATTAGAGACCAGATGGGAAGAGCTGAGGGCTCTTTGCTGTACACACTGTGCCACGGACTCTTTCTAGTCATTAATCCCAGAGCCTGTTTTGTCCATAAGTACTACACGTACTGCAGAATGAGATGAGTGTGAAGATTATTGAGAATACACCTGTCAGTGTTAGCTTCTTCTGGCCCTGTGTGACTCTACAGATCATGTGGGAGTGTCTGCAATATAATAAAATTCCTGGAGGTGCAGGACTTGAGGTTGAGTACCTGTGAATTTGCGTGGCTTTGCGTGAAACAAATGGAGAAGAAACTGTGTTCTAGTCATTGTGAGATTTAGTGGGTAAATTGGGAGCCAGGACAGGGTGCTTGTTAAAGTTTGGCCGAGTACATTATTTTCTATATACTTTTAGCCAGTTCTTTGCACGCAGACATAGTTATCTCTTAGTTAGTGTGTTTGGCATTTATAGTCAGTGATGAAATATCAACTGCTGTACTTGCTGGTGATATCCATTCATTTCTTTTGCATATTTTTTTTTTAAAACCACTTTTATGGTCACCTTAGTCACATGGTATTGTTTCTCATTCCTGATTTGATAAAAATAATTAGTAAGGGGGGCAGATAAAGGTAGGAGGCCACAGGTCAAGTCAGTCCCTTTTTACTTTCTCAGGAGGAGTAGCAGCTACTTTAAGAATGAGAAAAGTATCATAGAATTCATTAAGGTATTTCCTTGGTTTTGATCATGACATCAGTGTCACTGGAGCATAGAATTTGATATACTTATAGAGGTTCAGCAAAACATTTTGCTGATCCCAGATTTAGAGGTCTGCCTTATTGTCCCACCAAAACCAAGGACCCCCAGCATCAAAAGACTCAGCATGCTTGTCCCTCACACTGCATTCAAGTTTCTTGAATGGGATTGACTTAGTATTCTCTGGAGAAAGGCATCAGCTTTCTTTTCACTAGTTGTATTTCTTCTAAGGCACAGTATTTTTAGAGCTGCACAAAATTCTCACTGGTGTAGGTGAGAAACAGCTGAGTCACTGAAAGCAGCAGCAAATTTGATGAGCACCTGCAAATCTGAGGTCCTGTGTACCTTCACATAATAAGATTGCAGCTGTGCACTCCGTTTTGATCTATGCTTTGTTTGCTGTCTGCTTTTGCTTATGAGGAGCCTTACAAAGTGGCTAGAAGGGGCAGAGTTGCTGCTGCTGTGGTGACACCCGGCACCTACCTACCTGTGGCTACTGGTGGAAAGATGTTTGCATGGAAGTATTCACCATGAGCAGCATTCCCAGGCTCCCTAGTCTTTGCCCTGCAGCCCAGCTGGCTCCCAGCCAGCATAAGGGAGGGTCATTCCAGACCTCCTGTTTCATCCAAGCCTGTTTTGCTAAGGATCCTCAATTGAGTCCTGCAGCAAATGGACAGTAATTTTTGTCCACTGAGGTGCAGAAAAGCCTTCTTTTCCTCAATTTCTGTAGATATTTAAGATTCATATATTTTTAAAACCACAAATGATTAATCTGCAAGAAAGTGAAGCTGAACAGATGAGTGGTGGGTTTCCCAGGGGTGAAAGGCATTATCCAAGTAGGCTGTTAGTGGAACCTAACTTTATTTGGCCGGTTCTTTGAGCTCCTCTGTTTCCCCAAGCTATTTGATGCTATTTTCCACTGCGCATATGCATGCATCTGTTCATGCAATTTAGAAATTAATCGTTTAAAAACACTCCAGAAAATTACTTGGTATATTTCAACTACTTTTAAAATAGAACCTATAAATTCTCTATGAATGAAACTTGGGGGAGAAGCAGAACATACCAACTTCATTACCCAACCTTTGGTGCCCTGACTGGGCCATGCACATCATCTTTATTAAGGCATCCACAGCCTAACATCATAAGGATAATCATTAGCATTTTCTCCTGGAGCCAAACAGTATTTAAATTGGAAGTTGGAATGAAAAAGCTCAGAGATCTGAGTGTGCCTTTTCCTTATGGAAAGTTCAATGCTTGGGAGTTCTTAATCAAGATTGTCAGACATTTCCTGCTAATTTTCAGCCACCAATGGCAGACATAGGTGACTCCCTCCTTGCTGTTGAGGGGCGGACAGAGTAGCGCTGTGTGATCTGTTGCCCACTGAGCCACCTGCAAGTCGTTTTGCTCCAGCTGTGGCAGACCTCATGCAGAAACACAGCCTCGAAAGAGATGGCTCCTGTCCAACACCACTGTTAGGGGTTTTTAGCTTAATTCTTTCACTGACCTCCTCCTGAGGAGCATAATTCATTAAGTACAGTATCATAAATGCCATGGCGATTAGAAACAGAAAACACTGCCACCAGTGTAGCCCATAAAGGAGAGATCAGCAATACACTGTGTATATACATACATATATAAAGTTCATGTTAGTTTATTCAGATATTGGGAGCTGAGAAGGAAATGTCTCCAGTTTTGATTGCTTGGGATCTCTAGGTATGAGTTTAAATGGATAATATTTAGCCTATGCTACTGTAAATCCCAGTGTGGGGCACTGCAGGCTATCCTAAGTGATCGCGTTCCTAAGCAAGGATGTGTGGCAAGGATAAGGGTCACAAGTCAGAGCACTCCATGGAGTCCTCTGCTGTGAATGGAAATGCAAGATCTCCCATCACCTCACAGCATCACTACTTAAAAAGGAAAATAAAAGAAGAGAGGGTAAGATATGCAAGGTTAGGCATACTTAAAGTCCATTTTGTATGTTTTCACATGCTGATCCAGAAAAACTGTTAAGTTTAAGCACAAATATCATTCAGTTGTTCTGCCGGTGACGTTGCAGGTAATTCAGGGTTATGACTACCAGACAGACAATTTTTTTGCAATGGAGGTAGTTTTAAGACATTCTGAAGGCATAAAACAACAGACAAGCCTTTTTGACCAACCATTTTCTCATTGTAAGTGACTATCATCAAGCTATCATTAGGCTACACCGGTATTTGGTTTTGGATTGCAGCCAAAAGAAGAAATTTTGTTCATCTTCAGAGTCTGATGACTTGTGTGATGATTATTAGCAACAGCAGACTTAGAGGGCTTGCCATGCAAAAGATGAAGGAATTTGAAGTTTTAGGTATGTACTCATTGTTGCTCATCCTTGTTAAAAGAAGAGAAAAGGCTTCCTGAGGAGGATCATGTCCACTGTATGACCATTACATGTTTTGTCACAACCCTCCTGCTTCCTCTTCTTCAGTCCTTGATTTCTCTTGTTTCTTTTTTTGAGGAATCTGTCACTTCTTGGATCTACCCACTCTTCTTTGACCTACCTATGAGTGCAATTTTATGTTTAACACAAGATATAGAGACTTGTCAATACTGATTTTAATTACATAAACACTGAATTGTTTTATTTGCACAGAACTCACACCTTCAGATATAAATAATAGTAGGAGGCTGTGAGAAATGGAATTAATGAAAGAGTTAGCAGGTAATCTGCAACAGAAGCTATAGTGTTTAATTATTCCAACTTAAGGTATCTTGTTTCAGTTCCTTTGACTATTTTGATTGTTTTTATTCTGAGTTGGGGCTTTAATTGATCTTTTCAATTTTATGGGAGATATAACTCTTAAGGAAGTATGAGAACCTTAGGTTTGTTGTAGTAAATACTGCAGTAAACACTGTGGTGTCAATTTACCTGTCTTTCTTGGGTTTCAACGCACTGTTATTCTTCATATAAATGATACAGGTTACCTCTGTTTGGAACCTGGTGAGTACCTGAAGATCAGAACAATTTTTATTGGGAATGACAGTATTATTTTAGTGTACAGCATAAAACCTTCAAAATTTAATGGATATCCAGCCTTTCTGGATATGGTTTCCTGACTAAGTAGCCATGTACACGTTCATCTGAAAACTGTTTCAGACACAAGACTTGTTGCCTTATTGACGACAGTATAAAATTACACAGGTATAATTACACATGCAATCTTTCCTCATTATTGAAACATAGCACAGTACAGCACATTGAGGGCTGGATCATCCTTGTATATAGTCAAGAAAGGAGTGTTGAGGGGTAACACTGTAAACACAAACTCGTAGGGTTTTCTCAGTCAGTGCACACTGTCTTTAGTGATATGTCATCCTTGAAGAAAAGCCAATATGCACCTTTTCCTTTCCTGAGTAGTTCCCTTTGGAGGTTTAAATCAATGTAGGAACATGGGCCTACTTTCTACCTGATCAGTTCAATTAAATCCTATTCATGGGAAAGGAAGGTCATGAGAAAGGTGTCGATCAGTTGTCCCTGTTGACTTCTCGTCAAGTCATATCATTTGTTGATAAAATTATTTCTTGCTTTTGGATATTTAGGACCAGACCCAGAAAGGGAAGAAGTCCTCATAGTGCCCAGTGTTGCAATGTTTCAAAGTGATACATAGGAGGGGTATTCAAAATATTTGTCTGTGTGTGCGCCAAAGCTGCTGAGTTGTCTAAATGTGAATGGTAGGCAGCTCAGAGTGAGAATCACAAAAGGCATTTCTTTAAGAAGGAAAATAAAAAACACACTGAAAAAAGCATGTGTCCAAGATTTCTCTTGGCAGTTTCAAGACTGCAGTTAGATGATGCTGGGCAATGAATTCCATTCCTGAAATCCCTCCTGATTTTCAGTCCGAATTCTGGAAGATGACAACTGCCAGATGTATTAGACCTAATTATAGACTATATTTTCTTTGTTTGCATTCTTACTTTACCTATCTAAAGCCCTTAAGTTGGGTTAGTGATCAGTGTAGGCTTCCCTAGACAATTTCAGGGAACAAGTTATCAAGCATCTCACCTGAACTGCCCTCTTATGGTTATGCATACTGGTAAATTAAATAGCCCCAAGGTTCCTTCTTTGACCTTTAGGCCAGCTGTTAGCCTTTGATAATGTCTATATTGTTAAATTCTCTTGTTTTCCAAAAAAAGATAGCCATGCTGAAACTGCCCATGGGAAAAGGTCCTTGGCCTGTGGTAATTCTCATACTGTCTGGAAGAGTACAAATTAATCTGAGTTAGCATGCTCTGTGGACTAGTGATTTAATAATATGCATGGTCAAGCTGAAGTGCCTAAAGTCACTTCTTTCTCTCCACTGATTTTAGAGTGATCCTGAGATGACTGACATTCTTATTTAAGATGTCATTCAGGTGCACAAAGTCAATGGGATATATATGAGGCCAAGATGTTTCGAAAACTCTCTGTTGGACTGGGTGCTCTACATTATTCAAATGATAATGGTCACCACTTCGATCACCATATTTATATATTTATCACATCTGCATGCTGACATGACTCCATTTCTGGACTGATTTAAGTTTTTCTGTCACCAATTTAAGTATATCTGGAAATCCTGTTAGTATACGCTAATGTGAAAAGAATGATATCACTTTCATGCAAGAGACGTATCTCTGACATAATTATGCTTTGTTTTGTTATCTATGCCACTCAGTATTGGTGATGGAGGAAAACCTGGAAAACAAAGAATATGGTTGGAAAAATAGTGATCTCTTGTTGTCCTATTTAAGTAATTTCTCTGTCTCTCTCTCTTCTCATACCATACATCTACTTTGTAACTGTGGTTTTGCAGGATTGGGGAGTCTTTATGCTGAGTTATGGTTGATGTTGTTTGAAAGCTCATCTATAAAAAAATAGGTGATTAATAGAAAGTTTAATAAAAGTTGTATTTGCTATGGAAGGACACCTTGAAGTCGGGGGCAATCTGGTATCACAGTTCTAGTTCTAGTGTATTGTTTATGTGTATTTCCCTTCTACCATATACTTCACCACCTGTAGCATAACATACTTACTTGTTGTGGATATTGCACTGTTTTCACACAAAATACAAAAGGAAATACAGTATCAGAAACCTGGTCCTGAGTTTATATTAGGAAGATCGGAAGGAAAGTAGGAAAGAAAGTGAGAAAGAGAAAAGGAAAGAAAGTGAGAAAGAGAAAAGGAAAGAAAGAAAGACAGAAAGAGGAAAGATGGGAAGGGAAGGGAAGGGAAGGGAAGGGAAGGGAAGGGAAGGGAAGGGAAGGGAAGGGAAGGGAAGGGAAGGGAAGGGAAGGGAAGGGAAGGGAAGGGAAGGGAAGGGAAGAATGGTTAAGCGAGCAAGAGTCCTTACTTACTGCTTAAGGAAGAGCAGCTCTTTGGGAAAGCCTGTTAGTTAGCAAGAAGTGTTAACCCTTCACTGTTCACTGCAACCACTTAAGTCATTTCCTATGGTAACAATGCAAAGCATATGCTGCTTGTGAATAGAGATGGGCAGAGAACTAGCAAGGCATTTTTAGTCTTTCAATGCTGTATGGTGCAGTGAGAATAGGTACCCTTGAGCCAATCTGAAGTATGTTTGTCCACAATTTCGTTATTGCATGTGTCTGAGTTAGTGTCTTCATTAAAATGATAAGTTTCTCTAAAAGCTGCAAATGACAAGTGACCTTATAATGTAACATGGTCCCGCTCAGTCTGCAGGAAAGTATTAAATGTCAGGGCTTATAATTGTACGGATTTGATATTTATGAAGGTCAGTTCAAGTGTGTGTAATATAACATAATATTGCATTTAAACTAAGATGTGTGTTCATAGAAACCTTTTAAAAACACCCAGCTGCCACTGCAGAAATAGTGCAATGATAGATGATGATTTTTTTAGACTTAACACCTCTTGTGAATTTGCAGTTCATGTAGGGTTTGTATTAAAAGCTGACACAATATTTTAATTTAAACAGAGGATAGATTATTAAAATTGGCAAACAGCCAGAAATATATCAATGTTAATAGATATCCATTTACTTGACTTTTGCTCTTGCTTATTTTCATTGGTAAAATACATTAAAAATTCACCTGAGTTGTTGCTCATAATTAATATTTCTCATTCAAAATTTGATAAATTTTGCCTTTATTTGAGGGTTGACATTGCAAACCAGAATATAATAAAATTTTTTCAATTATAAAGTGAGAAGAAACTCCATTCCACAGATTGTATATCTCATTAACATTAAATTTATTGAGGTCATTTCACTATTCAAAATGATTGATATGAAAGACATGGAGTAGCATTTCTATTGTGTGTTTCTTGGAAAGACAATTTCTTGGGGAGATTCTGTTCCCCTGGAACCTGATGACCATGCATACAGATAAAGCACGTTTTATATAAACTTAGTATTAATGTATGCAGAATGTCTATAATTACCATTAGCTATAAAACCTCACTGGATATCCAATGCCTTTCAATACCTGGCAGGACTCTGTTATGCATTTGCGTCTTTCCTCTTTCCATCATCAAGACATCTCATATCTAACGAGTAAAGTAGTAGAAGACATAATGGATCAACCCAAAATGTGGTACTTTTTCTCTTTTCCATAGTGTATTTGAGTTTTGTGCTGAGTTATTATAGAAGGAACATGCCTAATCAGTAATTAATTGTTTGGTCTAAATATTTAGGTGACCACTGCATACATCTGGACCGCTAAGTGATGCAAAACAGAGAGCTATACCATCAAGGAGCCTGTCTCACAGCAAATGCCATAAAAGAAACAAGAAAGGCAGGATCTCCAGTGATTCACGACACAAGTATGTTACAAGGATGGAAAAGTTTTTTAGTTAGAGAAGTTATAAAAATGAGGAGAAGTTTGGAGCTGGGCCATTTATGGCTGCAGATTTATTAGTAGAGCTGCAGTATATTATTTGAGGAGGATCAAGTGATGCAATTCTGGCTTTTTAAATTCCACAGGCCTCCAGTCCAAGGATGCAGATACCTCAGACAGCATTCACTTAGCCAAATGTAGGTAGCTGTATTGCAGACAAGTCTGAGCAAATCATCAATATTCCTCCTATAGAGAGTGGAGAGAAACAGAGACTTTTAGGATGCAATTACCAAACCAGTCCTCTAAGTTAAGTGAATCATTCTCTGAAGGTATCTATTTCTCTTGTCAACAAGACAATTTAAGATGAATATTTCAAATATAAATATAGTGATCTATACTCTCTGTCTATACAAGACAGCAAAATAGGCAGGGGCAGAGTAAACACGAGCATCTTATGTAGGTGGGATTAATTGTTCTTCATGGATGACTGTTACACCAGGGTTCAGCTTCATCTTGCCTGATGCACACGTGACCAGCATTGGCAGGAGAGCAGGGACAAGGAACTCGGCTCTGCCACTGGGTAGAAACAGGGTGCTGGGATGGATAAAACAAGGTAGAGGGCTGGATTTGGCCCACTGGCTGTGAGTTTGACACCCCTGCTCTGGGGAATGTTGCCATGAGCAAAGGGCAGTGGGATGAAGAAAGAAGTGTAATTTTCCAGAGCATTAAAGAAGAGGCAGGAAGAGAGATTCATGTCTTAGGCATCTGGAGACTTTCCTTTCTTTTTCTCTCTACCTTCACTATCCTTGAAACAGCATCATCTTTCCAGCAAACAGAAGACAGCAAGGCCCCTAAGAAATTCTTGCTGGGAGAGGTAAAAAAATAGATAGAGCAGCTTTCCCTTCATCAGGATTAAAATCTCAGACCTAGTTGGTATTTTTTAATTAGTATTTTCCGTATTAGTGCCCCATTGCAGCCTACTTAACCATGTGTATACACTGAAAAAGAAACAGCTCATAGGAGCTCAAAGGTATGGTGAAAAATAGACACCATGTGGGAAAGTTGCCAGTGCACATGTTGTATCTGAGAACAAGACTGAAAGAGAGAGGGAAGTATCTGATTTGACTAACAAATCCATTTAGCACAAACAGTCAGGACCTGAGATGTCGTCACACCTTCTACTAATCAGATCATTGAAAAAATATTTATAGTAGCTGTATAGAGAAGCATACAAGCAGAAAAGAGGAACCTGAACAATGTTGAGGCAGGTGGCTGATGAGAAAGTATTGACTAAGTGATATGAGTTGGAGAGAAGAAATGAGGTGGGATCTTGCACACGGACAGGGAACATTTTCAAGTGATACAATGCAGAAGGTAAACAGGAAAATAGATGTGGCAAAAGAGTTTCTTGGTGCTCTTGGGCACTACAAATAGGAATGACCCATAAAGAGAAAGAGAAATGCCCTCGTTAACAACAAGCAACTTACAATAGAAGGTTACTGAGTGCTTTCCACATCAGTGCAATCACACTTCAGTTAAGCAATTAATTGCAGAATTGCACATGTAAAGAAGAGTAGACAGAGAGAGTGATTACATGGAAACAATTGAAAGTGTGTCTTTTTTCATAAAAGAAACATAGCTTAAAGTAACTTTCATAGTGTAAACAAAAAAATTAGCATTGCTTGTAAGAAATGATGAAGCTACATGTATTTCATAGATGAGGACACCTCAGTACACCTTTAGTATCAGAAGTGTATTTTGTCAAATATAAACTGTCATGTTGTAAGCCATATGGATGAAGTAAATTTTGTGCAGATATTGAGTGCGTGGGAGGTTGTGTTGGAATGAATAAAGTGTGGTAGCATGGTGGAAGACAAAGTGCATCTATGCTATCATGTGTTGTTCTGAATAGGTGGTGATGGGTCTTTTGAATGCTGTTCTCTCCTTGAAAAGTAATTTCACTGAGTTTCAGTGATTACAGTGACAGGAAAGACAATTTAGCAATCTTCAGTGTAGTCTGAATTAGGCTGCGTATGTGAGTGTCTATATAATGGCAGTTTAGGCTGAACCACATATTTTATTCTAACAGACTAGGGTTATGAGCAGAGTTGCTTTTTAGACATTTGCTTTCGGATTTCTATAGGATTAAAACGGGTTATGAAAACATTGGTCAGGCCAGACTTCCACCTCCAGCACCAATCACTCTGACTGCAGATGAACGTAACGGTGAGGTGAAGGACTAGGTCTGATGTATGAGAAAGTAATGAAGCACTTCCTTCTTCAAGGACCATGTGTTGTCTTTCATAGGAAAGTGTACATGCATTTTTTTTCCTTTTGATCTTTATACAATATTTTCTCTGTACTGTTGAACTACACCAAATGTCTATTTGAGAGTCAGGCAAACAAATGTCAACCTTTTGCCAACTGGTGTGAAATTTAAAAAAAGAAAAAAAATTTAAAACCTATTTCAACTGCTTTTCTGTCAGACAATGATTGTATAATTGAAAGACATCCAGTTGATAAAAAAGAACATATTTTTTATTGGCAACACAGTAACATGAGTTCAAAGACTGTATTTGCCAAGAGCGCATAACTCTGTAATGGCCGGCATACTTTTACAAGTGTTCAGTGGTATTACTGACAGAAAGATCACTTTGGTCCAAGACAGATGTAAAATACTTCATTTAACAAATATTTACTCCACAATTATCTGAAAATTTAGAAAGTACAACTTGACATGTTTGAATATCTAAGGAACCTGTTTATGGGGTACTCTATTATTGTTCCTACACAATAATCCAAAAAATATAGTTGAAGGGAAGGCTCGATGATTTAGGATATTGGTAATAGGATACAAAGCCTTTCACTTCTTGGTCAACAGTTCAAATCTGGCTTGGGTTGATAGTAACTCAAAATGATTGCTGTACTATTTGACTGTAGTTAATAATAGATTGGTGCCTAGATTGATCTGCTTTCAGAGTCCACCACCACAATGACTGAATTGGCATGATGATCACAGGCCATTGTCACTTTTGCAGGAATTAATGTCAGTACGGAGAAGACCATGAAGGTCTGAAAAGGTATAGGACCCCAGCACTTCTTCCACAGAACCATACAGTTACCTGCCTTTTGCAGTCACTAGGAACCTGTTGGGAGTTTGTTCCTGACTCAGCAGTGATGAAAACAGGAAAAACTGAATGAATGTCAGCAGCGGTAGTAGGAAATACGCATGTCATTCTGAATTGTGATTGCAATAGCCACACTGATGGAGAACTGTGTGGCATAATTATTAGCAGGTAATTACAAGCCTAGCCGAAGTGTGAGAGTTTATCTCAGTTTTTGTTTGGTATTTTACATTTGGGAAGCAACAGAACACTTTGTTTTTAGTCAGAGATGTAGATTTTAGACTTGAAAGTGAATACAGTTGCATATTTCAAATGTATAAAGAGTGGCATCTGTTCAAGTCCTATGCCTGTCAATGCTCCTTTCCACCATGCCTGTAACTGGGAAAGCAAATGTGACTGGTGCCCATTTCCCATCACTGAGACCAGCTGACATGGCCTAGCTCACATCCACACCCTTCGACTCTCTGGCTGTCCAGTGCAGGACACGACACCATAATAAAACTATTTACAGGCAATAGTTCCTGACCCATGCTAACACCCAGAGTGTGCTCAGGAACAGTTTTGGAGGAGTATTTGCTAGCCCATACCAAAACTACACTGGGGCACACCTGGCAGGGTGATGGTGCAGTCATGTTCTGGTGCTAGGCACATGCCTAGGCAGTCTGTAATTCAGTAGTCGAGGGACAGATGTGTGGCCTTAGCCAAGAGGTTTTGTCTTCCTCATTACAGTTAAATAACTTCGAAATGCAAATAGCGGCATTTTTGTTTCTTAAGCATTTAGAGTTTTTAGAACAAGAGTTGTTGATTGTTTGAGCCATGCTTCATACAAGGCAACAAATTTGATCTGTATCTCTAGGCCTGGTGTGCAAATAATTGTATGTGACGCTTAACATTCAGCTGATGTCATTTTTCTTCTTCCATCTCTCAGATGCTAATGTGTAAATGCAGTACCCACTGAATTAAAAAATTTCAGGGAATTTTCATGTAAAACCCAAGTAGGTCGTGGGCATTTTAAAAGTTTTCCTTACTGTCTTTACTGCAAATTACCTAACAGAAGTAAGAGACTGAAGAGGATTTTATTTCCAGCTTCCACTGTGTGCTTGCACACAAGCTCCTGGGTCAGATGGAGCTGAGCATCACAGCGCTTCGTTTGGAGGAGAGGAGAAACAGAGGAGAACATGCACAAATGGCATGGCTTGGGGAAGAGAGGGAAAACCCAGGTATATGGAGAGGAAGAAAGGCAACATGGATAGGGAAAAGGGAAAGGATAAAAAGTGCACACAGCTCATCACACTGGGGGAGAGAGATCCTCGAATAAGAATAGGAATTTTAATGTAATTGATAAGGATTTAATGAATTATTAAGCTATAAAAAGTTTTGTGTCCTCTAAACCACTGCGGATTTTACATAACCTGTTTACATCTGTGTTTTGCCCCACATGACCCACTGTGCTTTGACCATTTCAGTCGTAATTTTCCTCCAGGTAAAAGTGACAGAAGTCTTTATTTTAAACTATATTCTTTGTTGAATGCTGTGCTCTGTAGCAAAGATTGATGACTTCTCACTTTAAGTTGTTTAAAAATATGCATACTCTTACACGTGGTTACTTAAGTTACAAGAAAGATAATTAAACACAGAAGCCTGGATTCAGGTAAACAAATTAAGTAGCCTGAGTTAGGATCACAGCTACAGTTTGTTCTCTCTCTAATTACTGGAGAAACAGACACCACTAGGAGTAATTTGGTCTCCTTCAGCATCTGAATTGCTCTCAAAGACCTGAATTGCTTTCTGCAGGTGCTTGTCTATTCTGACTGGTTGATGAAGGCAAAAAATCCCACTCATGACCGTGCTGCTCCAGTGTGGCAGGAATCCAGGTCACTGGAGTCAAGGCATTTGGGTAGCTGATTACATTCTGAGAGCCCATTTTTGATGTCTTAGAGGAGCTGACTTTCTTGGCTTCCTTTAGACTATCTCAGACTAAGCATTGTGGAAAACTTGGCTTATGCTTTTACCTAACACACTTTTGGATGCTTGAGTCTATTTAAACAGATAGAGACAGCAGTTGTAGACAGCTGCCTGGTAAAAGGCAGAGGAATCCTCTCCTCCATCATGGAGGCAGGGAACACGAAATCATGTTGCTAACCAGACCACTCTCTGGGTCATCTCTATTCATTTGTTTTGTTGCTCAGCTCTATCACATGACAGCAGTTGATACTAGTTCTTACTCTCTAGGAAAAGAAAGAAAGTACTGCAGCCAGCACTGAAAGCACTGCACCCTGATCATCTGTCAAGGAGCAGGCAGGACTATTCATTCCCTGGTTCATCCTTGTTGCTTTCTGTGACACTGTTTACTACCCAATGGGCAGTAGACCAAATGTGTTTCTTGTTTGTTTTATGAAGGTTTTCCATCCTGAAACACAAATCCACTTTGGCAGCCCAATGGTACTCTACACCCTTTATCCTGCATCGGGTCTCACCAATGCAGGGGAGCAGCCCATGTCTGTGCCACAAAATGAAGGACAAGGCTCTGTTTTCGCTCCGTGAATGCTCTGTCTTAATTTGCAACGTATTGGCCTGTGTTAGTCTACAAGCAAAATCCTACTTGTTTTATACCTGCATAGTCATGCCGATTTGCCCATGGTTGCTCAGTTACAAATGATAATGGAAAGAGATCAAAAGATACTGCATGGATAGAATGGAGAATGATGTTTTGCTGTTGTGCACATACTTGTTAATGAAAGATAAAATATATGTTATGTCCTTTAAAAATGAAAAACAGGCTTGAAAAAGTTTGTCTATAGATTTTTTAAAGTGTATTTCCACTGACAAAGCTTATAAAAACATTCCAAAGTAATGTAGTGTGATGACCCTTGCTCATAATCACAGAAAACCTCTCCAAGTTTTTGATTTTTTAATAAGCCTATCATTAATCTTCAATGAAAATAATACAGATTTTATGAAGAAAGCTCACCAAAGTTCTTGGAAAACTTACAAGACATTTAACAGCTGAATAGTGTATCTCACAAATGGACTTTAAAGGTGCTCTTTCAAACTAAAGACTTTATTTGATCTGGTTTTATAGTTAGCAATTGCTTTGGTCTGAAATCTCACCCATCCTTTCCAACTAATAACCAAAAGAATCCTGAAATATAGCACTTGTTAGATGTACAGCATGAAAGCCCCTGAACCAATTAGTATTACTCTTAGATTCTTGAGGTTGGATTTATTACTTGTTCTAAGACATCATACTTTACCAGAATTGTATATGTGTGTATTCTGAACAAAGTAAACTACAGGATTACCAATATTTAGTATATATCATAAACATGTAGCTGAAGTTATGGATTTTTTATTTTTCTTTTGTGCCTTTTTTTTTAAACATTGAGCATTAGTCAAATGTTTTCTCCAATAACTTTAATCTGGATTTCCTTTCTGATAAAACTCTGGTTGTTTGCAGATCCACCCGTCAGTTTTATGAGGATATCTTTGAGACATCACGATTATAAAACAAACTGGAAGGAAGAGCAGCTGTACTTACAAACAAACATCACAGGCACAATTAATCTACTTAACGGGTTTATGAGGGGAACCATAAAATATCAAATAAAGGGTAATGGGAAATATTTAAAAAATGCTGAAGTTGGTAACAATCCACAGAGCAGAGCAGCCAGTGCACGTTCACGAAAGAGAATGTAGCTTAGTAACACATTTGGTTGGAAGCCACCAGCTCTCTACCTCCCAACAAGAACTATAGGGCTGTTTCATGTTTCTAAAACAGATACAGTTCTAGATATATATACTCCATTTACTTTGTAGATTACAATTTAAAGGATATTCCTTTTTTTGAAGCAAAGATGGTAATAAAATCTGAAGAGGCCAGTTTTGTTTTCCATTGTTCAACTTAAACCTGGTATTATACCCTTCTTGTGATTGAAACTTACATCCCTGCTTAGATAAGAGGGAAACATATACATACACATGCTCTTTAGCACCCTTTCTTGCTTTTGTCCGTGCACTCCCATGCCAACAAGCATACTGGAAACAGGCATTGAATCAAGCAGATGTATGATTATTTTGGATACTTTTGAAAACTCCCATGAGATACTTCAAGATAATTAAAAAAAGGAAACATTCTTCTATACCTTCCGATAAATGTTATCTTCTTTTCCAAACACCCGGTTTAGAATCTGAATTTATCGGATAATGCATATATGATTTTCTTCTGTTAGCCTTAACAGAAAGTTTCAGCATGTACCAAACTGAAATATTTTGTTATATAAAAAGTGTGCCTTAGTGGACAGATATTGGCATTCATATGATATAAATTCCCATTAGCCCAATAGAAGAAGTTTTTGTTCAAGATACACCACCAATATAACCACAGAATTGTTCTTTGAAGAAAAACCCTTGCACAGGACAAGAAGCTTCCTTTTTTAATTGCAAAGTTCGCTCAGATTTGGTTGCATGAAAGCTTTTTATCAAAAAACTATCAACTTGGGACACCCTACAAGTTGGTGTTGTGTCACACAGAATAGAATCAAAGAACCATTCAAGCTGGAAAAGGCCTTTAAGATCATCAAGTCCAGCCATTAATCTAACACTGCCAAATTCACCACTAAAGCATGTCCCTAAGTGTCACATCTACATGTCTTTTAAAAACCTCCGGGTACAGTGACTGAACCACTTCCCTGAGCAGCCTGTTCCAAAGTTTGACAACCCTTTTGGTGAAGAAATTTTTCCTAATATCTAATCTAAACTTTCCCTGGTGCAATTTAAGGCCATTTCATCTCATTCTATTGCTTGTTACTTGGGAGAAGAGACCAACATTCACCTACTATAACCTCCTTTCTGTTAGTTGTAAAGAGTGGTAAGGTCTCCCTTCAAACTCCTTTTCTCCACACTAAACAGCCTCCACTTATAAGCCTCATGCTCCAGACCCTTTAACAGCTTTGTTGCTGTCTCAAAGAAAGCTCTTCATTAAATCTTTCTTGTTTGAGCTATATAAGCATGCAGAGTTTCGTCACAGGGACAGTTCCAGTTTAAACTTTGATTTCAAAGGGTGGTTTAATTAGTGGTTTTGAAAGGACCTGTCTGTGCTTCACTCTGATTTCACTTAAATTGATGGAGCTCTGTAAATGCAGTACGAGATCCTGTCTTCTTATAAAGCGGTTTCTTGATGCTTATTTTTAAAAAAAAATTGAAACACACTAAAAAAAAGTTCAGTAGAAAAAACAAATTGACTTTAAAAAAATAAAATGAAAATCCATGCAAAAGAGCAACAGTCCAATGAATTTTCCAAGAAGATGAAGGCATAGTGCTTTTGGATTTCTGCCTGTTTGTGCACATGAAGAATGTTAGTATCTTGGGATAACCATACCCCTTGTCATGTATTATGCTTTATATGGACTCAGAACTGTCATCGCAATGCACATAAACATTTTTTATTTTCTTCACCTCCTCATGTGGTGCACACCTGGGGCTTGCTGGCAGCTTGCTTGGCTTCAGCAAGCGAAGGAGAGACATTGCCAGGTTGGAAAGCTAGCCCTGTTCCCTTCATGTAAGTTAAGCCAAGTTGATCCCCCACTGGTTTTATGGAGTGCTTAAGGATAGGGCTGAAAAACTTCAGCTTCTACTGAAAATTCAAAAATGTAAGGGACAGTAAACTTTTAGAGATTCAAACAGAACCGTCATGCTTTGCTTAGACCTTCAGAGCAGAAGTCCTTCTCCTTTGCTGTCGGCTCCGTAATTTACCCTTGGTGACTCCTGAGTGTTCTTTCTTCGCAACATAAGCAGCATCAGTGCAAACTGCCTTGCCTGGTGGAGGCAATGAGTGGACTTTTAGAAGTCAGCTAGATGGCACAGTGCTCTGTTGTTGCTCTATTAATGCAATAGTTTGGATTGAAACTTTTTTTTGCTGTTTAGTGCTTCCTGGAGTAAAGGAAGTGTCAGCTGTATAATTGCTCAGAGCTGGCTGGAACGTTTATAGAGGAACTGAAATTTTCATTGATTTGAGTTCATGGGCATTACATAAAAATGCATGACTTCCTGCAAGTTTTTTCACATTAGTAAACATTTTGTTGAAATGTTTTCCGGTGCCTAATTGTTGGTCTCCTAGGTCTTGAAGCTGCAGGAGAGTGAAAACTGAGAAGAGAAACTGTTGGAAGGTGGTTGTTGAGGAGCAAAGAATTTAAACCTTAATGGTAAGGTGTTTTCTGGACCACAAACGCCACTTTTACAGGAACACACACTGACACACACAAATATGTGTTTATATGGCAATTAGGGACAGAAAACTTATTCCTGCTCAAAAGCAACAGATGTTATCTCTTTCTGTGTGAATAAATGGACTCTTATATGCTCTTGCTGATCTTGTGGCCAACCTGTTTGGGCCATTTAGGGTAGGCAGAGTCAGAGACTTGTCCCTGCCCATGCCTGCCTACTCCTCTTTCACTCATGTAAATGGGTCTTCCCTCCCTTTGCCATAGTGGGAGCTGCTTTCTCAGGAAAAAAATAGGTCTCTTAGGTCCCTTTATCACTGCAGGTGCAAAAAGCTGTTGCCATAACTGAGTTTGAAATAGGAGAGTTTTGTTGGTTTATTCTGAGAAGACAATTCATGCTTGGAGTTAAGACCAAGATTTCTTACTGGCAGCAGTGAACTAGTTAAGCACACTTGGATTTGATTTATGGGTGTGATCTCTGAAAGTGAATCTCTGTGATGATGGTTATAATGTAAATAACAACACCAGGAACACCAGTTTGGAAGAATCTACACATTTCTGGCATCCTGTTTCTGCTACATAGTCCAGTTATCCAGAGAATGGATGCCTATGTGTATTTTTAATCAAACTAACCCACAACTATACAAATGATCAGAGTATTTTCAAGTTCACTTCTTTAGGAACAACGTTTATATTTCAGTAAGCCCTGCAAGGCTGACTTGGACTTCCACAGTGTGTGGCATGCTGCTGCTGCAAAAACAAGGGTGTTTCCAGTTAAAATTTGGCCTTCATATCAAGTCCATCCTTTGGCAAAAGAGTTTATATTATGTCATGAAGAAGTCCAGTAATCCTTGAAATGCACATCTTTGAGGTAAAGAGCTTTTTTGAAAATAGGAATATTTACCATGTTAACATTTATCCAGCTGTTCAGAAAATGAAAAGATGGAGAGTGAGAGAGTATGCAAGTATGTATGTCTTTAACAGATTATTAGAACAACCAGCAGAATGATTAAACTCTCTTGGGCCCGTTCCATGACGTTTTAAAAGCAATGTTTATTACAAAATATGGAGTTCAAACTGTGTAATTCACCTCTCTGCTTTCTGCCTCTTTCCACTCACACTCACTGACATTCACCGAATTCAGTACTTTCAGATGGAGTTTGTGGTGGTGGGAGGGGATTGACTGGATCTGTTTTAGGGATAGAAACTCTCTGAATAATTTAGGACAAGACTGAGGATTTGGATTTCAAAGTTCATGGCTGTTCAGATCCCTGCTTTTGATTTTCACCCATTCCTTTTTATTAACATTTTTGCTACTGGCCACTGACAGAGAAAAGATTTTGGACTAGATGGACCTTTGAGCTGACCCAGGACATCTGTTCTTATGGCAAGTGGTGCATTGCACAGGAAGAAGATGATGCAACTTCACAGATCGCTGGGATGCTCCAGACTAGAGTTAAAGATGCTGTCTTCCCCTCATAAAACTGAAAATGTTTTGGACTTTGGCTGCCACATAGATGTCTCTCCTTCCTTCAGGGACGCTCCAGATAGTTGTTCTCTGATGGAAGATAAGGACTGTTACTCATACACAATTTGACTCACTGAAACACATTTTTTCTGCTTTGTCCAATAAAATACTGACTTGTATAATAGATCTTTGGAACATTCTGTCTAGTTTATTTACTGATTTATTTATTTACTCTTCCTGGCAGAAGGGTAGAAATTGCTTATTTGTAGGACATAGATTTTTATTTGTATTTTGAGGTCTTCATGACTTACATTAAACTGTCTTCTGGATTTAAACACCTGGGGAAGGTAGGGAAAAGGATTCTTGAGTTGCTCCATGCGATACTTTACTACATCAGCAGACCAAACAAATCCAGGACATCAGCTCAATCACTGGCATGCACTCACCTATATTGTTAAGTTGTTCAGCTAGTTCTGGGCTAGATAGTGTTTTTCCTAGACAGGAAAGTACCTGGGTTTGGCATTGCAGTGGGCCAGGAACCATTCACAATTGGACGTGTGATGATATCTCCAAAAGTGTTAGGGTTTGAATATTTAGCTATAGGAATATATGCTGAGTTGTGATAGGCCAGTTCATCTCAAGAATGAGAGAGTTTCTTCCTTACAGTCCTAATCCTGTAATTTCTGATGCATTTTTTTCCATTGTCTTTGGAAAGCACTGGATTTAGTCTTTATTGATCCATTTATTTTGTTAAGGAGTGGACCTTCCTTCTTATTGGGCTGGAGACTTTGAGACCATTTAATCCCAATAATCTGTTCTTGCAGATGACCATCTTGAACAGTAACTTTTTCAAATATATCCCACATCATAAATTCCTAAATTAGTATTTGTCCTCCTTTGTTTATGTCCTTTATGTCCTTCAGATATTTTTTACCCTACGATCGTATTCATTCTTCGCCTCACTTTAATAGTCAATGCTTTCCTAGAAGTCAGTTTCTTGTAATTTCTTCTCTGAGTAGTCTTGCAGAAAAGGAAAAGACAGAATATGTTTTAAGTTAGCAACTATTCCCTTCTGTCTGGCATTTGTGTCTGTATATTCACAGTGCTCCATCCAGTTCAGGCTCCTCAGTACAAGACAGACATGGACAGACTGGAGCAGTGAAGAGCTACCAGGGTCTTTCTGCTGCACACAGCTACCTAATAGGATAGTGCAGAGAAGGTGGGGTAAGACTCTTCTCAGAGATGCTCAGTGATTGTGTTCTGAGGCAAGAAACTACAGGAAATTTCAACTGTATATTAGGAAAGAGTTTTTGCCTTGATGGTGGTCAGAGACTGGAACATATTGTTGAACCTCCAGCCTTGGGGACACTCTAAGCTTGACTGGACAAGGGCCTGAGCAGCCTGATACGAGATGACCCTACTTTGAGTTAGGGATGTCCAGAGGTTCTTTCCAACCTAAATTAATCTATAAGTCTATGATTATAACTGATCTTCTATCTTCACAGATTATATAAAATAGCAAATGTAAAATATATACTGGTCCTGAGGGGGAAGGTGCTTGTTTCTAAAACCTTTTAGACTTGACTAGTAATTTTTGATGCCTCAGATTCATGTACTTTAAATTTATTTAATCTAATTAATTTAATTTTAGAACAATTGTTTGTTGTTAAGGCCTCAGCCAGCTGTAACTCAAATGCAGTTAAAAATAGTGGCAAGTACATCAACATGTCCATGAAATGAAATAAATAAGTCTTTTTAAATTCATTATGCAAAACCAGACCCTTTCAAAGTTTGAGCTTATTTCTGAAAACCTGACAAGCAGAAGTGAAATCCTGTGACTGGAATAAGTGACTGGAATAAGTATGGAAAACTATGATTTTATATTTTTGTAATGGATTTAAATGAATGCTTATAGAATTGGTTTCAGTCTTTTAGACATATAGAAGAACAGCATCCTTCCTATTCAAATATTCTGTTGCAGTAGAGGTAGATACTCAAATTACAAGATTAACCATAGAAATACTGGATGCGGAAGAGTAAAGGATGTGATTTATAGTGTTAAACCACTAAGCCTGTCTGGTGTGAACTAGATGTTCTCTGAAACTTGAGCATAATCATTCTTATTTGACTATTCATGCAGTCAATAAAATGAAGGAACTGTGTCTTCCCTCCTGCCAGCTGACCTCATGAGTCTATGTTAGATCTCAGAAAGAAGGGAGATGACCATAAAATACTGTTTTGCAGAAGAAATAGAGGAGAAATTTAGAATCTCAGGTGTTTTTTAGACTTGAAAAAAGTCAGTAAAGGAAAACTTCGGTTTATAGCTCTGAACTCTTTCCTTAACCTTTTTGCATTCTTCTCCTTTTCTCAAGTAAATATAAAACCAGAAGGAAGACAAGAATTAACTGAAATTAATTTTTTCTTTATTTGAGTATTCATAGCTATTGCATGTTCTGCGTATTCTCTAACAACTGGATGAAATGTGCTTTTGGTTTTGCCTAGCTCTGTATGTGTGTGTTTGAACATGCACTTGTACTGTGTTGAGTGGCAGGGATGCCTCCACGAAAAACACTAAGCCTGCAGTCCAACAAAATGAGAAGAAGGAGAGTTACTCTGAAAAAGCATGATCTGATGTTATGAAAATTTTAGAATGTAAATAAAAACTATTTTCATGCCAACATCCTGGCCCTTGTGAAAAGAGATGTTTATTTCCCAGACCTTTCTGCAGATTAATCTACAGTAATTTATAGCCACTGTGAACAGCCACATCTCCTTTGTGTGGTACCCATTTGTTTGAAATATTAATCAGTTCCATGAAAGGAATTGCATTTTCCAACTTTTCCCGCTGAAGAGTGACAGAATATGCAGTCATTACTCTTTTCTGTGGTTTGCCTAAAGGGTTGTTTTCCCCATATTTTTACATTAGGAGAATGGAAAGCTTTTTTAACACCTACTACAGTAGCTCTAAAACAGGAAGTTAAAAAGACCATGTGCTTGCTGGCCCTTCCTGTTGTTACCATGTTTATATTAACTTCTCTTGTAAACCACCCGCTCTTTCCTTAGTAGAAATATTCTTCACTTCTGGAGAGGGAGTTAACTAGGAGAGAGATGTCATTTTTTTTTTTTGATGAAGCCATAAATTTTGATGGAATTATATATGTCAAACATTGCTAAGCCAATACCATGCATTGTATATCACAGAGGATACCATTAGTTGTTAAGAAAGCTACAGTCATGAGGAACCACTGGGATGTTTACTTTTCACTTTAAACAGTCACCGTAGATCAAGAGAATAGAAACTTCAGTGCTAATTGTTTTTTTCCAGCACTGAACTATCAAACGTATATTGAAATCAAAGTCCAGTATGTTCTGACCCAGTTCTTTTAGATATTCTTCATGTATAGTGTTTAAATGTTTAATACCAATTTTACAGATCTGAAGATTTATGATGTCGTATGGGATTTGGATTTAGCAGAGTGATATAGCAATGTACTAAAAACCACACCCTAAACAAAGAGACATCAAAATAATTTCATGGAATGATCCTGGAGACAGTGTTATTGTTTGTGGTTGTCTAAGAACAGTTCACCTTTCCTGGAAGCCAGTAAAGCAGTGATCTCTACAGTGGATGTTATTATCAAACGTCATTGAAAATAATCTGCATATGATTAACTGCTGTGTAAATGAGATGGAATCTCATATTTTGAGGATATTCATCAGAGTTGTGTGTATGCTGTAGGTTGGATTAATTTCTCCTAATTTTGGCTATTTTTATAAAGTCAACTATATTAATATCTCAAAGATAATTTAGAATATGTGTAAAATAATGCTTAGAAACCTACCCATAACTGCATACGTTCACATTAGAGGGAGCATCACTTCAGAAAGAGTGGGATTAGGAGTGTGAGAATATGTTATGTACAAGATAACATTTAAAGGTTTGGTGGACAAATGTGAAAGACAAAAATCTGTGATTTTTTTTTCTGTCTGTTTTTGGTTTGGTTTTTTTTTTCAGTGCTAGCCAAATTCTGTTAAAACCTTAGAAAGTACACAACGATGACTTACGTTCTTGGTGTGTAATGAATGCACAACTACCATCTGTAAATGTTTGGTGCTTTATCACTGTGAGGATTCTTGCTGCAGTTGGCATATAGTCCTTCCAATGGACTTAGAAAAGGTTTATTAAAAAAACGTGTATTATTGTGGTCTCAGAGGTCACAATCCCGAGTGCAGTGGCATTTCACTTTACACAGTCCATGTTAGAGAAAGTGCATGTCACTTTTAGAGCACGACAGAAAATTGCTGTAAAAAGCACCCCTCAAAACAGTTTGTGATACACATAGCCTGGACAAAAGTTCTCTTGTATTAGATTTTTCCAAAATTTGCATGATCTGTTCTTGACCATGTCTCTGCTTTAAATTTATTCTTGAAAAAATCCAAATTCCTTTTCTTGGCTGAAGGGTCTCTGAGAGGCTTCCCCTGCTTGGGAATACATGATGCTGTATTCCAGAATTACCGATCACTTAACACATATGGATCCCAGAATATTAGCTTTGGCAAGATCCTCAGGCTCTTTGCAAAATAAGAATTCACACTTCCCAAGCCAAGTGTAAGTAAGTGGAAGGTTCCCACAACGTTGGTGAATCTAGAAAGATTCTCATAGGCCTTTCACATCCAGACAACTGAAGAACTTAAAGCTGTTGACTGGCAATACCACTTATGGTCCATTCTTGTGGTAAGAAACAAGTTATTAATTTTTCCTTTTGAAGCATACTGCTTGAAGGTGCCAGAAAATTAGGACTTCTTTTAGCCAGTGTTAATAACATGCAGTTTAAGACAGAGAATTTCAATCTATTCAATTTCATTTTATTTTACATGGAAGAAAAACTACTCCTTAGCAACAGCTGAAGTATGGTAAAAATAAAGTTTCTTTGGATTTTTTTTTCTGTGACTTCCTTACCTGCTTATCCAGTAAAAACATGCATTCATCCGGCCATCCCTATGCTTGGAGTTGAAAACAGTGGGAAGAAAATCACAAGTAGAGGAAAATTATGCTCCCATATTTACTTAAAGTTGGCTTTAGCAAGCCAATCTTTTTCAGCTGCATTGGTATCTTGCCTACTAAGCCTCGACTCAAAGGCAAGTATTAAACGTACTTCTGTCGCTTGGCATTACAACTTAGCAAACACATGGTGCATGATGAAAAAACTCGTATAATTAATACATCTTTATCCAAGAAGGTAAAACTGCCTTTAGGTGCTGTGTCCTGAGAGTTGCAACTGCAGAGGAAGAAAGGAGTTTCTCTATGGAGTTTTGCAGACATGTGGTG
This sequence comes from Dromococcyx pavoninus, assembly GCA_033558185.1. Taxonomy (NCBI): domain Eukaryota; kingdom Metazoa; phylum Chordata; class Aves; order Cuculiformes; family Neomorphidae; genus Dromococcyx; species Dromococcyx pavoninus. The sequence goes on from JAUMJL010000250.1 coordinate 813,520, forward strand.
CACCCTTGTGTGCCACTCTTCTACGGGTTGTTGGTTTTCCAAGAGATTCATATTGGTGTTCATTCAGGGGTGATGAAAGTTGCTCAGTGATTTCTCCTTTATTGGTGGCAAAAAGATTCCTGCACAGCTTTTTAATAGGATAATGGGATTTGTGTACAAATTCCATATTACAGAATCTGTTTATATATATAATACATGCATATATCTATACAGTTGTCCTTGTAAGTTCAGAAACCCTTTCTCTTGATGCTGACGCCAGACTGGGGTAGAGCTTGGTACTGTGTCAGGCAGAGATCAACGGCTTGATTTACTTTTGTACTAGAATAGACTGGATCCCATAGGTTTTCCAAAATATATTCTTTCTTTTTGTAGGGAATGTTATACTGGTTATCAACAGTGCATCACAGAAAAAAAAATGGGAAACTATGGGAAAACAACCACTAAATTTCACTTTTTATTCAACCCATTTACCACACACCAGGTTGTAAGGAATTTAAAAATGCAGCTGAAAAGAATGCTTTTGGGGTCATTTTGCAACTAAAGTAAGCATAAGGAGCAGGAGAGGTAAAATATTCCTCCTCCAATAGGAAGATTCTTTCAGGATTATTTTGTAATTAAAATATATCTGGGTGCATACGTAGCTCTCTATAACTCCATCTATAGTTCAACTACAGCATAGCTTTTATTGTAATGGCATTTTATAACTGCAGTAAAAAAAAAAAAGACTGTGCAGATTTATTCCAGCTTCTTTTAATCTAACTAACTGACTCAAGTATTGATAACAGTCTACCAAAGGCAACATACACCTGAGTGTGGGCTGTGTGACTTTTCATTTTCTTAATTAGATAGATGAGAAAAATTAGCCTTAAATATAAAATGTAGTCAAGTGCTTCTCCGTAATAAGGACCACGTGCAAAATGAGATTGAGAACAAACATCAGGAAACCACAGACAGCCAAGAGGAATACTGATGGTATTGGAAAACATTAAACCATCATTAGCAGTTATATAATTACATATATAAGTAGGAAATAGTTTAAGAGAATCATAATAAAGTCTACAGAATTGTTCTGATTTCTGTACAAATCGCACTGCTAAAGGATTCTTTCCTTTCCTATGTGTGAATGCTTTTGTTATCTCTTAGCCAAACAGTTTGGAAAAATATGAAGTGATAGAACTAGCCAAATCCCCACAGAGGAAAGAGAGCTTATCTGAAAATGATGTTCTGCTGGAAAAAACCCAGCACGTATGGGTCACTTGCAAGTTATAACCTAAGGCCATTACCATCCCATAGCCTTTCAATTGCTTCTTAGTCCAGTTCCTAGTAGACAGGTGTCCGCAACACTGGAATCGCCAAGTGGAGATGACTGCATTTTTTCCCATTAAAAAGGTGATTATAGCTAACACAGTGTAAAACATTAATATAAAGTACTTATAGTTCCCATAGCAGATGTTACAGAAACTTGGCATCCCACTTACTAGAGAAAATTGTGCCCAGATGCTTGTACTTAAACTTTATGGCCTGAACTCTGCCCTCAGATGTACACATAACTTCCAGAGATTTCAGGGGGAGTAATATTCATGTATGTCAGGGCCATGTCTGACTCCTTTCACAGAGTCCACATTGATGTTCAGGAATATCATTCAACATAAGGTCAAAACCCAGCATGTGTGGCTGAGGATGACGAGGATGATAATTCTGCAGTAGCTCATAGGAGCCCCACCTAACACCAGGGCAAAAAAACTACCAAGCTTGCTCAAACACAAATCAAAAGCCAGATGTATAGATAAGCACACAGAAAGAAAGAAAGAAAGAAAGAAAGAAAGAAAGAAAGAAAGAAAGAAAGAAAGAAAGAAAGAAAGAAAGAAAGAAAGAAAAGAAAGAAAGAAAGATCAACTTGATGATTAATTTTAAGCAATATGAGAGATGCTAAGCAATCATTAGTGCAAATGCATCCTTGTTTATTTATTTTTTTTAAAAATTTCAGAACATCAGAAGAGCCCAGATGAAAACTGTATTCAAATAGAAGATTAAGGCATGCTAATTATTCTTCTCTTCGTATCCGTAACATTGGTGGTGTGATGTGATGTACCATAAATTTAGCTAACACTCTACTTGATTAATCTGTCAGCATCATCAGTAGAGAATATCCTAAGGGCTGTTGTAAATCAAGCTCTTAACAAAAGCAGAGGCTAGGTATAGGTTTTTTTAATGGTCATTAATAATGATATATAGGAAAAGGGATTTCTTACTTTTTAATGTGGGATTTTGAAATGTTAACTTCAGCTGTCTAAATGCTGAGTGCCTGACATGTACAGTTACACACACCCTGTAGGGAAATAGACACATCAGAAAGTTGTTTAATTTCATCTTGAAATGAGTGGAATGAGACCTCCTTGGAGATTCCTTCATCTTTCCCAATGACTATTCAGTGATCCCAAGACAGCATATTTAAAAGAATCTGCAATTTTTTACCCGGCCCCTCACCAAGAAGATTATGCTACAAATGTATAACATGGCTGCGTTTGCCTCTGAGAAACTAATATCTATGAAAATATGGTTCTTTAAATAACATCTATAAAGATATGGTCCTTTAAATAAATATTTTATTTCAAAATCACAGTAGGTAAAAGCATGTCTGGCATGTTTGTGGTTTCTCTGATGAGAAATCATGGTCCTTAATTCCCATTCTTGGCTCTGCAAAATGTAAAGATTCCTGTTCTGGGAGGACCACTACTTGTTATACTGCAGAGACTAATAATGAATTGAAAAGTGTTTTGACAATTATGTTAAAGAGGTTGTGATTTATTTTAGAGAATTTATTACTTATTTTTATCATTATTCATCTTTACTCATTATTATTTAATATTCAAGAAAGAAGAATTGATGAGCAGGCAACAAAATGAGATGGATATAAGAAATTAGCTTTGCCAAATTGAAAGCATCAGGATCAGGCAGTGTTCTTCATGGCACTAGGAAAAGGGCTCACGTGCTCACAATCTAAGCAAAAGCAGGAAGAGAATCCCTGGTTGTCAGGTCTCAGTGTAGACAGTGTGGAAAATACTCTGCTCTTGCATGGGATGGAGAGTTTAATATCTTGTCTTGTCCAACCTACTTCTAACTTCTGCAAGACTCTTGCATTTTAATGAAGCATTTCAATTACTTTTGGTGGAGAAAGAAGGATGCATATCAGATACGCATCGCTGCAGAAGGAGAACTTTTGAAGTTCTTGGGAGCTTCAGAGTGAACCCAGTTAGAAGACACTGCACTAACAGAAGAAGAGAAGCTAGAAAAGCTAGAAATGCTGACACTCCCACACCCGGGCCTGAGTTGAGAAGGATGCAAATTTTTGCATCAGAAACACTAAGAAAGATCAGAGTTTTGCTTAGAATCTGAAACACAAGAACTGATAAGAAAATGAGGTTCAGTGCAATACAGATATGAATTTACACATGGAACTAGTATGAAGGGTGTAAAATGCATGATCAAATCAATAAGAAAAGGGATTAAATGCAATTTAAAAAAAGAGATTAAATGCTTAAAAGAGAGACTTAAATTTTACCTTGAAAATTCTTAGCAGACAGCCAACCTGTTATGAAAGAAATCCTGCCCACCCAACTTAAAGTTAGAGCCTATGTGCAGGATTCTATTGCCTCAAAGTGGGCACCCAGGGGAATTTGAAGTGCCTCAAATTATCTAAGGTATCTGAGTGGAGCTGGGAGATAGGTCTCAGGAGTTCAGGAAACTGTACTCTTTTCTGCAGAGACAGTGCCTAAAATAACACAAAATCCTTCTGTTTAAAGAATGCAATCTCTCCCTGGGTTTCAAAACTGATCTTAGGTAACTCCTAAGGTACTCTTATGTATCGCTGTAAAAACGATACCAAAATAAACAGTAGCAATGAGCCCGAGCCTTCTCTTACAAGTTCATCAAAGGTAAAATCTTGTGTTCCACTGCATACACAAAAATAAGATACCGCTAATGCCAAGTTACCTCTAGCTGTGTAAAACAGAAGCATTTATTCCTAAATTTCAATACAAAATTGTGTCATCTGACCCCACATAATACGTAGCTTTTTGTTGGGCTTGATCAGACTGGCATTTCGATCTCCGCCATGGATATCACTCACTTATTTTAACTTCTGAATCTCCGCCTCCTCAATATTTTCTGACCATCTTATTTAGTATTAATGTGATTTTAATTCAAGAACTGAAAGATCTGTAATTTGCACATATGTTCTGCTGTGCTGCTATTCATATTGTGATCTTAATTTATTTCTAATTTATTGTCAGCATTGTCCACTACAACCAAATCAAATAAGCAGCACCCATCTTCAGTGTCTAGGGAAGCACAGCATAGTAGAATTATAGAATCATTAAGGTTGGAAAAGTCCTCTAAAATATCAAATCCAACCATCAACACAACACCAACATGACTATTAAACCATGTCCTGTAGTGTCCCATCTACATATTTTTTGAACACTTCAGGATGGTGACTCCACCATTTCCCTGGGCAGCCTGTTCCAATGCTTCACCACTCTTTCAGTAAAGAAATTTTTCTTAATATCTGGTATGAATGTCCCCGGTGCAACTTGAGGCCATTTCCTCTCATCCTATCACTTGTTATTGGCAGAAGGGACCAACACCTGCCTCACTACAACCTCCTATTACGTAGCTGTAGAGAGCAATAAGGTTTCCCCTCGACCTCCTTTTCTCCAGAATAAACAATTCCAGTTCCCTCAGCCGCTCCTCATAAGACTTGTTCTCTAGACCCTTCACCAGCTTCACTGAAGGGTTTCTTTTGGGACAATTCAGGAGGCTGGGAAATACTGCCTGGCAGCTGTGTGCTGCCAGTACCGAACGTCCTGAGAATTTCAAAACATTGTGCATGTTGACTGTCTAAGTCAGAAAGTGTTGCATACAATGCAGGACAGCTCTACGTTAAGCATTGAGCAAGTAGAATAATTTCCCAGTACTTGTGGTTGAATTCAAGTGTTTGTGACTTGATTATAGTTGCTTTGTGTAAACATAATAAAATCCTAACCATCTGTGCAAGGCTGTACAAATCACATACAGACACACACCCGCACGCACTCCTGAACACTCTCTCTCACACGCACACACATGCACCACATGCATGTATTAATATCTGTAGCGTGTGCGTGCGCATATGCGTGTGTGCATCACCTTTGTGCTTTAAAAGGATCAACTTCACAAAGCTGAAAACAATTATAAATCAAATCATCTGGGAGAAAAAAATTTAATTACAAAAATGTGAATGGTAATTAAAAACTGTTTACTTCAAACCCTGAACAGCTCAATCCCACAACTGAAAACTTGTTTTAAAGAACTAAAATGCTTACCAAAGAAGGCAGCAGTACCAATACCTATTCTTAAAGTGGTGTAGCAAGAGAACAATTTATAATGAGGGCTTTGTTGGGATTTTTATGTTGGAAACTGTAGAAAACTGACACTATGAAGAGGAAATCTGGCTGTAAGTGTTAAGGGCAATATGAAGAAAGTGTCTTTTAGGAAAAAGAAAGAAAATTAATAGAGTTATTGATCAATTTTTAGAGTGGTAAATAACAATGTGTAGAAAGACATCTATGTTTAATAAATATTTTTGTTCTGAATTAAAAGGAAAAGGTAGCTAATACATTTACATTATCTAAAAATATTATCTAGTGATAATCAAATTCTTAAATAACGATCAGCATTAGATCCAGATTTTTTTCCATTTGAGAGTTTTAAAATTGCTGCTCAAGGAAGATGTTAGAATCAATAGTGTTCACTGTCAGTGAGTATTTCAGGACTTCCAAACACCATAGTTGAAAGAAAGATAGTGTCAAGCCTGTACGTAAAAGGAAAAATGGCAGTGCTGGTGATTATAGGATTGACAAGGGGGTGGTGATTTCAGACAAAAGCCTGGAGTATCTATTAGTCAACATCATTCATAATAAATGAAAAGAATATAATTAAAGACAACCAGATTTTGTCTATGAAAATAGATGTTAAAATACTTCTATATAGCAATAAAGCAACTTATTACACTGATGAAAAGAGAAAAAGAGAAAAAGGTCAGTGCTATATATTTTAATTTTTGTTGTTCTTTCATTAAGAGACGGAAAGCGCATGACATCAACATAGCATATAAAATAGATGTAATCTGCCTTAGCAATAGATCCCAATAAACAATTTTAAGCAGACAATCATTATCTGGTGAAAAAGAAGGTCATATCTTTAAAACTATGAAAAAACATGGTAGATAAACAGCTGCAGAGTTCACACGTGGACTAATGGGAACAAAGTTGAACATGGTATTTGAATATATAAATGGAAAGCATTCAGTCATTAATAGCCCCTCAAATTTGATACAGAACACCCTGGAGCCTGAGTTTGATGTCCACAGTGTGAAGATCTATGAAGAGCGATGAGATAAAGACAAAGAAAAGAAACAAATATTGAATCAGTTATTGAAAATTTCACCTGAAAGTAGATTATTTTTCAGAAGGAAGATAGAGAGTTGTGTTTTAACAATTTTTAAATACTCACATGCATAAATCAATACTGCAGGATAATTCAAAATCAAGGTATCCTAGATGTCTTCACATTCTTTATGCAGACATTAATTCTACTCCGGAAGATCAAAAGGTAGGCTTGGAATATGCTTCCAGAATAATCTAAAATAATTGCAGATTGATTTTTTTATATACTTGGTGCTTCGATATTAAAAATTATTTTATTCCATACATTTATTTAAATGGCTAAACCCATTTGCTTGTGTCACAGAGTCTGAGCTGAGAAACCTTGTAAGACAGGAAGTAAAGAGCAGAAGTGGTAATGACAGAAGTTTGAATCTATGTGTTATTTGTGTATTTTCAGTGGTTGAAATATCTGTTAGAGATATAAAATGGGTCACTGTTCAAGTCATAATTTTTTATCAGTGAGTATCTAAAATAAAGAGGCTGCAGTTTCCAGAAGGAATGGGAACGTGATATTGCAAATATCAGTAAAACCAGTAATAACTCATGTAAATCTTTTATAATGTGGTCCACACAGAAGTGAGTCTGGTATGTGTATTGGGCTGTTAGATATAGAAATCATGAAGAAAAATGGACTGTAGCAATTATGCTAGCAAATCGTTAAGGGGAACCTTTGTCTCCCTGCTGAAACTTTTATTGTTAAGAAATGCCCAGTCCCCAGAGTTGTGGCAGCAATAGAGGGTGTTGTGTTATTACCCCAGGTCACTGTTGTACACCACCTCCTTGTGACAGAGTTGTATGCATTGTCTGAGAGTTGCGCAAAGTTAATGGAGCATACTGGTAGGATAAAAGCTTCTTGTATTCCCAATAATGTGCTTTGGCATATGGTTTAGTAGTCGTGGTGGTGTTGGGATGGCAGTTAAACTTGATGATCCAACCTTAATGATTCTATGATTATATGATCAAAAGAGAGATAATAAAATGATTTTTTTTCTCGTGTTCCAAAAGTTTTTTAAAATTACATAATTAGAGGAGATATTTTGTCAATTAAATTACATAGAAATACTGAAATACTACGTTCCGTAAGTTGACAGTGCATGAAACGGTATATTTTCTGCAAAGGAAAAGCTGCTTTCAAGCTGTTAAATTTACCTTTGTGTATCAATAGGTTATTAGACTAACAATGCATAAGTCAGGAAAGATGAAAATGAGGGTAATGGGGAGATATTTTTGATGACAAGTAACTGTATTCCTTTAAAAATGTATAGTAGATTTGTATGTTTCACATTTAGGAATCTGAACTTGCAATATATATTTATAAAATAATGCTTAGAATGAAATCTACATTATGATAGATTCTTTTTCAGGCTTTACTGAAAAAGACATCACAGCAGAGCTTAAGTAATGGAAAGATATTTCATCCAATATCTATTATCCGAATTCACAATCTCATTTTACTGATTTGTTGCAATTCATCTCCTTCCTTGTGGGAAAAAAGCAGGAAATCATAAGAATGCCAGAAGGAATGTAAACTTGACAAAAGGCTCTGTGTTGATTGGATAAGAAATGCTGTACACAGACATCCAGCAGAGAGCGCATCCTTTGAAATATTTTAGTGTGAAATGGTCTAATAAGCTGTCTTCAAATCCTCATTTTTCAGTCTTCTGAAACTTACATAATGTCAATTTCAATTGTAGAAGTGGGAAGAATAGTTTCTTATATAAATACTGTTAGACAGCCTATAGAAACCTGTTTTATATTATTTCTCCTAAGGCTGTGCTTTGTGGTGATTTTCATAGAATGGTTCATAGAATGTTTTGAGTTGGAATGGACCTTAAAGATCATCTAGTTCCAATACCCAAGTTTAATTCTACATGTAGAGTTTTGTGACCTTAAAAGGAAAAACAAACCAACCCACTATTAAAATAGTAAGTGCAATATTATAATGTTGAATTTTGAAAAATTTAAACGGTATATCTGAAAGTACTTAAGAGATAAATACGTGGTACACAAAGAAAAATTTGTTTCCCTTTAAAAAAAATGTTGTTTCTTATTTACTCCAAACAGGCAAACTTGCTAGGGGACAAATATTGTATGCATTGGTGACAATAAGGCCATTCAAATGAATGTGTTAATTCTATAACCATCCAGAAAGATGTTTCCCAGAAAATCTGGGACATTTCTTCGAGGCCTTTTATTCAGAAAAATTGTTTTGCAATAAGAAAGGAACAATGTAAGCATCAGCATTCCCGAGCATGCAACCAGTAAAAAAAATACAAAATGCAAGTTCACAGAATCACAGAATTATCTGGGTTGGAAGAGGCCTCCAAGATCATCATGATTACTAGATCGTGGCACTAAGTGCCACATCCAGTCTTATTTTAAAAACTTCCAGGGAGGGTGAATCCACCACCTCTCTGGGCAGGCCATTCCAATGCCTGATTACTTGTTCTGTGAAGAACTTTTTTTCATGTTCCCATGAGGACCAGACCTCGATACTTTTAGGGGGAATCTTTCTTAATTGCTTCTCTGGCGTTCAGTAATCTCACTGTACAGATGCAGCAGCTTTTACAACAGTAGTCATGTTAACTTTCAGTTTTTTCTTAATCCAGGAGTTCCTTTCACAAATCTTTTAGGAGTTGAACGTGTATGAACAGTCTATTCTGTTGACAAATGTAGCTGAATTTGGTGAACAAGGTTAAATTTATTGGCAAGCTGGGATATATGACAAAATAACATGACTACAGGCCAAATAAAACCCTTCCCTGTGCTCACATCCTCTATCCTAAGCAGGATATTCATCCTTTAAAGTGAGAAATGCCAGGAATTCCTTTAAATTTATCATAACGTTGCTGTTTTCAAGTCCAGGGTAGATGCAACTCTGATAGTGATGGCGACAATTCCACCAACATATACCTTCTTGTCTTCTCACCCAAATTCCAGGCTTTTTCTGGAGCTGCTGCTTGGAGGGATGGGGAGCGTATGGAGGACTGATTCCTTCAGCTTCTTCCTTTGACCTTCACACACGCACACTTTAAGCCCACAAGGGTATATATAGCCTAGACTGCTACTGCCAGGCTGCAATCAGAATGTATGCAGTCCCTTCGAAATCTCGTGAGCATGTTGATATGATACTGATATCATTTTTGACTGCAGCATGGAAGTGGTCTGTGAGAAGCATCAACGGGCTGGGAGGCTGCCCCTAACAAAATTCTGCCTGCAGGTCTCTTAGCCTGCATTTGCAAAAGTGGGGTCATACCATCTCTTGGCTTACTTGGTAATTAGAGGACCATTAGGGACAGCCTGTCCTCTCAGCCCCTTTCCAGACACAGCTAGGTTCTGCAACGCCTTTCAGGATCTCCATCTGCATTTGTTATTTGTTAGTAGTCACTTTTCCCAATGCCATTGTGAAGATTAAACAGACTGGAAATACTAGTTGTTTGTGGATCCTGTATACTCTGATAGAGTTTAAAAGTGCAATAATTTCAGGTCTCAGCTGAATCACTGCCATCAGTTACAGCAGTCCTTAAAATGCATATCTCCACTTGACAATAAGCAGGAAAGGACTTAGTGGAAGATGACCTCGTATTTTTAGCTCAGAAAGTGTCATGGAATCCTCTATAAGTGTCTAGAGGAGAAATCATAGGAGGAGAGGAGAGGCTGAAGTCACTTCGTCTGTTCAGCCTGGAGAAGAAGAGACTGAGGGTTGGGACCCCATAGCCATTTCCTCACAAGAGAAGTAGGAGGAACAGGCACTGATCTCTTCTCTCTGGTGACCAGTGATAGGACTTGAGGGAATGGCAGGAAGATGTGCCAGGGAAGGTTTAGGTTATTAGATATTAGGAAAAGGTTCTTCATGCAGTGGGTGGTGGAGCACTGGGACAGCTCCCCAGGGAAGCAGTCACAGGGCCAAGCCTGACAGTATTCAAGAAGCATTTTGGCAATGCTCAGACACACGGTGTGAATGTTGGGATTGTCCTGTGCAGGAGTGGGAGTTGTGGGTCCCTTCCAACTCAAGTCATTCTATGATTCTATTTTTGTTTCTGTTTTTTCCAATGTCACTCATTTAAAATCAATTCTACCTCTCAGGCTATGTTCAATACTGCTGGCGTTGAGTCAGCTCTGCAACTTATATCTCCGCAATGGATTTCTTCTACAGTGGAGATCAAAAAGTACAAGTGAATATGCATGAATCACCATCACATCTCATTCTTCAACATAAGCAAATTAGTAGTTCATTCCCATATTAATGATTAAAGTAGAAGCAACCTCTCTTCATGGCAAGTTACTTTTTTTCTTGTCTTTGACAGTAGACTTACATAATAGCATTTTTATCCCATCAGATTTTACGATAGATTATCATAGCTAAAGAAAACTCGTGAATACTTTATTTAAGGTTTCATGAATTCTTTTTTCACAATATCCTATATATTTAATGTGGAAACTAGACAATACTGGCTTTTTAAAAATCTTGTTAAAAGAAATCTATTTTAAAGATTTTAAAATTGCAACTTTGGATTTTTATTTCTTTGTCAAAAAATTTCATTTTTATCATTGTCACTAGTATTTATATCTTGAATAGACCTTTTAATAACTAAACCAGACTGAAATAGTCTTAAAATTAAAAAATGGAAACAGATCATAGGTGTGCTAAGTTCTAGATATTAATCAAAATTATTTAGTCTGAATTTTTTCCTGAAGGAATATGAAAATAATGTAAAAATAGACTCTTCTGTTTGTTACAAAATATCATATAAGGATTGATACTGTAATTACAAGTCTTGCATAATATTGTGTGCCAGTTATCTTAAGCACATTTAATTGATGAAGTTGAAGAAGTCAAGCAAATATTTTGCAAAACAAGTCAAAGATTTTCTTAGCTGAGCCATGATGATGGCTAAAGTCCTGTCCTTTGGGAGAGTGGGAACTACTTACAAGCATTTTTGAGTAATTTCCTTTCTGGTGTCCATAAATCACGCAGTACTTTAATTGCAAATACATTACCAGCAGAGCATGGCCTAAGCAGGATTATGGATTTTCATTTGTTCATGAGATTAGCCCATTTTTTTGTAGTTTATTTAAGATCCATGCAAATGCTTTTCGCTTATCTGTAATCTATAATAGTGATTGCATTTCTGGCTGACTAATTATTAGTCTTTATTTAACAAATGTAGTAATTAGATATTATTTGATATGAAACATACTTTTGTTGAACAGTGAGTTCATTTTCTGGCTAAATGAAATGAGAAGTGCAAGAGGCAAAGACGAATATTAGACTTAACTCATATGAGTCTCACTTTTTTCAAGTTTTCAAAGTAGTTGTAAAAATTGATACATTTTGAAAACTTCTGATATTTTATAATGACATTTCCATCCAAAATATAATTTGCCTGTAAGTTCTAGCTATGTTTTATTCAGCCTAGGTGAAATAGGATGGTTGGTTCAGACTGATGAAGCAAGTCATATGATAGTAATTCTTTTAATTAAACCATTCCAGATATACTAAATCCAGCTCGTGTAGTCAGGGGGCTTCAAAAACAAGTGTTTCATTTTTGAGGAGTCTTCAAAATACAGGAAAGTGGAATAATCTGGTCTTCATAGCCATGATGCATAGAACAAGAAGTAAACAGTTTAACTCGCAGTGAAGGACAATTTTTTACATATCAGGAAAAAAAGCCACAGTCAAACAATGGATTAAATTGCCTGGAGAGGCTGTAGAGTCCTGGTCACTGGATATGCTCATGTCTGTCATGGTAAATATATGGACCCTGTGTGGGCACATAGATATATTAAATGTTCTGTGTAGGTTGTGACCCTTTTTTATGTTTTCCTCTGATTTTATGTCCTTTTCCTGAGCCACTCTTAGATAAGCAATAAGATACTCAGTGGTGGGGTATGGGAAGAAGTGTGCACAGAAGGAGGTACATGCTGTTCCTGAAGCAGTATGGAAAAGAATAATAAATGAGAATGAGTAGGAACTCACAACTTATGTAACAGATATAGCTTGTATCACTTAACATACTGATGGTAAATGTTCAGAATTTAGTGATGGAAAGGGTACAAAAACTAGACCAGAAAAACCCACCCAGGCCAGCATAGTACGGAAAGGAGACACTCTTGATGGCTCCTTCAAAGAAACTAGAAAAGAACAATCCATTGGCAAAGCTAGTCCAGAGAAAGGCAGAGTAAGACCTTTTCCAACATAAAACTCACCAAATGGTGACAAGGAAATGAAATTTTGTGCTTCAAGGCAGGATATGTGATAATACATTTGGAAGGAAGCGTCCTCGATAGGGGTGGTCTGCGTGGAATAGGGAACAGGATTTGGTATAGTCTTTCACGAACTCCAGCAGCCATCCATCATGAGATAGTACTTAGAATTTAGAGATGATTAAGCTAGCTGAAAACTTGCCTTTGCTCAGCTTGTTTTGCTTTTGTTTATATTTGCTGTGTTTGTATATTTTATGACTTGGATAAGTAAACAATAAAATCTGCCTGAACTCTATTTTATAACTTTTAGTCATAAATAATATTTTGGACATATTTTGGGATCCTGCTGAGTTACAAATTAGCCTCCTTGATGCTCTTTTATATCAGCATTAATGCCATCTATTTTCCATTGAGCAGTGCCAGAGGTACTTGGAGGTCATCCACTCCAATGCTAACTAGTTTTGGTTCCTGTCTCATGTTGAAAACTGGTGAAGATGTTATATTTCAAGACAGGAGTACGCCTTGGAGACGATATTGCTGGCAACATCATCTACAAGCTAATCAGCAAAGATCAAGTGTGTGCTGCTAAATTTGCAGGGTTTGCGTGATTTTTTCCCTCTAAATATCCTGGCCCAAAGTTGTAATGTAACTGCTTATTAGTCAAAACAATGAGAGGAGCTTTAAGGCGACTGGATGCAATGCACTAAAGGCCCTGTGAGAACACTGATGGTTAGGTAAAGCCATGTGAAAAAGGTACTTTTAAAAGACTCTACATAGCCACAGGACTTACAAGAACAAAATAAAACTGTCATGGACATGGGGGTCAACATGTTTATGAAATGACACTGTAGAGGCTGAACTTAAAGATTTGTGTAAGGTTGTCTTGCAGGGCAGTGAGGATGGAAAGAAAGGATCTATCCCTCAGCGAAGGGCTTTGCTGAAAAGAGAAAACAAAAGCAAACCAATACAGGAGCTGAGCTCAGATCATGCACTAACAGGAGAGGAGAATACCATCAGCACAGAAACAATGCATTTTAAATAAACTACCCCACCATGACAGACCTAGCATGAAAAATAGAAAGGGATATTTCTTGGACTCATGGAAATTAGGGTAGAAATTCCTGACACCTTCGCTGCAGCCATATGTTTTATCTATATTTTTGTAAAGACATTGCCTAATTAAATATTCAATCTAACCTGAAAATGTCAGTTTTTCTGATAAATGTATGCAGCCAGAATAACTTTTACTGAAACAAAGTTTTCTTTCTTGCTTTTATTTTTTTTTCCTTTTCTTTTTCATAAAGTGGTGAAGAAACTGTTTGGTGTAAAAAACCACCATCAGATATTCTCCAGAAAAACGTAAAAGTAGGCTCACTGGATAAGATGTGCACCACAGAAAAGAGAGCTGTACCTTTACGCTGAGGTAGTACCAATTGAAGACTATGCAGAATAAGTAATTAACTGGCCAAGTCTTCCTGGAAATAATGTTCAGCACCAGAAAAATTATTATTAAAAAATGAGAGTATATGATATTATTTTATATCCATCTGCAACATATTACATAGCTGTACGTGGTGCTTGTGTGCATGTGTGTTTATGTGAATATTGTGTGTACATTATACAATAAATAAATGTGATTCATGATTTTTCATATACAACACAGTGGTCATTGAAATAGGTGGTTATAGAGCTGTAGGATCACAGAGCAGATAAGGAGGTTCTACTAGAGACAGGCACTAGTCCCCAGAAGATGGCTTATTGCTCTGTAAGCCAGCAGAAGGTGCTTCTCCTCCCACAGGCCACAGCTTTTGATATTTTTTTACAGGAGGACTAAGAATAGATCTTTGTATTCCTGGACATTATAGTTTTGAATAGAAATTTTAAACTATGAAACTGTGGTAAAACTTCAAAGCAACCAGTCACTGGAAAAATTTCAGGTGATACGCATGTCTGAAACATCCAGGACAGGAAGAACTGTTAGAGTATGGGTTATTGAAGAAACCTCATGCTAATGCTTTGTGCTTACAGTCTCTGGTAAAGCAAAGTCACAGTCCAGATTTCAGAAGGACACAAAAATCCACTTGTTTGATCCATCTATCCATCCACTTCTCTTCTGTTGAAGTATCATGCAAAACACTTCATGAGTTTCCATATTTTTCTCTCTTCCACTAGGAACACCACAATATCACACATCCTAAAGGCTAAAATGACAAAAAGAAGCACAATGCAGCTGTTTCCTTACTGCATACTAAATGAGTTGAGAAACATTTAATCCAGGTTCATCAATTCCGATCAACTGTTTAGAAGGTCCTGAAGACACCTCCAGAATCTGGGGGCGTGACTCACCCAGGAGACCTTAGCGGACTCCAGCAGTCCCTCCTGTTTAACTTGCTGAGTGAAAATGAGCGAATGGAGGTAGCGGAATCCAGGTCAGTGCCTTGCATGTCATTTGGTGGTCTTTCAGTTGTTGATTGCTTTCTCCATTGTAAGGTCTTTGATTTTAATCGGATCATTGTGTGCACATATGGATATTCTTGGTGGCCTAACCAAGGAACATAATTAAAAGAAATGATTGCCTTTCACTTTAAGCAAACATCTGGTTTTACTTGAAACAAGATGACTTAGCTGTTTCAGAAACATTCTTGTAACCCTGGATTCGCATTTTCATCTTAAAATATATATTTTCTCTATTCAAGCAGCATGTTAATGTAAACACTATATATAACTGACAACCAAAATTTTCAGAAGTATTTGGTGCTCTGAGCATTAGTGAAACCACAAGAATTATTACATTTTTGATTTGATCTCTGTAAATCTGTTTCAACAGTCACTCTGATTTAAACAATTATTCTGATTTATACTCCAAGAACTGTAATTTGCAGAAAATGTAACCATGTGAAAACATGTTTTTGTATAGTATATCTTGGCAATCTTGTTTTGTTGTGATGTCATTGCCTTAGGTTTCATGGAAATACTGAGGGAATAAAAGGAAAACAAGACCTTCTCTTTGAAGTAAATTCACATATCCCCTCTCTCCACCCCTAAAAGTGGTCTAATGTCGTTTTTCCATAATGACACTGAGCTTTCTGTTATTGCTTGTCTGACATTATAGTCAGAAATGTAGTAAGGACTATCGTGAAAGAAATTTAATTGAGAGGGAAAGATTTGTCATCTTTCACTTCTCCCTATCAGGTAGGAATCATCATTTATATTATGAGCTATTTTGAGGCCCTGGGGTTCTTTCCTTTCATGTTGTTACAATGTCAGATTCTAAACAGTTAAACACAAGCACGTATGCAAGATACACGGAGCAGAGAAAATGAAATTTCAGACCATTTATCAACATCAGAATTAACATTGGAGCTTTCTAGATTAGAGCTCTATCTAATCTGGTTTATTGTAACATCTGAGGGAAGATGACTGTGCTTTATTAAACCAATAGCTCTCATTCACTTCTCCACATCTGCTTTTTCTAAAAAAAAATAATAAAATAAATACAAGGTTATTAAGAGTAGCCCTTCATTATAAAAAGCATACGTTACAGTTATGTACAATAGAATGAAAAATGGCAAACGAAAATGTCTTCATATGGAAGCAATCCATCTGGATACACCTCGATATGTTATATGGGGATTTCCAGTACTATTAAAAAGGTTATCCCTGGTACAAGATATTAAAAATATGCACTGTATGATTTAGAGGTTTTAAAACATCTCCAGTGTTTTTACTGAAAGAAAGGAAAAAAGAAGGAGAGTGTCACATTCAGAAACATTCCTAACTGGCTTCACATTTTTCTTCTTTCGAGCACAGACAAGAGACACAGCAGAGACAGGCCCATGCCTGTCCGATGTGATCATATGCTAAAATAAACGACACCACTTGCTAATTTCATTTCCCCAGCACGTGCATTGGTACATATGTCTGGCAGTTTCATGTCTGAAAACTGCAGCTTTTTCTTATCTGCTTAGTTGCACAATGAACTATAAGGAATTTTCCTATTGGGGCTGTTTCTGTGTTCATTTACCTTACTAGTAATGGAGCAATTTCATTGATTTCAATGTATTTCTTACCTGGTGAAGATAATATCTAGAGTACTGAACCATCATTACCAACCTTGTAAATATCATCAGTCACAGTACTTAACTACTGTGAGCAGTCAGTTTTGGCACTCTCTAGCAGGCATGGGACTAGTCAAGCAATATGCCCTTTGACTAGTACTGAGTCTTCATAATATTGGACCATTAATAATTTCCTTTTTCCTTTTTCAAGGATAAAAAAAATCACAAATAGATTTTATTGTGTCTGAGTTTGTGTTTGATATTAAGTAAGAGTTTTTATTTAGCCCCTGTTCACAAATATACTTTTCAATATATTATTATCAAAAAAATCCTCCATTTAGTGAACTGGCAACTGTTTCAGCTCCACCTGCAAAATTAAATGAGCAAAATGAACATTGGACATGACCTCAGCAGTAGTCATATATCACGTTCTTACTGTTGAAGGCAATGTTTTATAAATCTCTACAGTTATATCCATAGATTTGAGTGATTTACCATATTTCCTTCAAAATGCCAATCATGGACTGTGTCTCTAGTAAATTTGGTTCTTGGAACAATAAATAAAATTAATGTTCATATATTAAGAAGAGTTACTGTAAATTATTGTTCCCTCTTTTGGGACTATTGCTTTAGCAGTTGATGTAGGAAATTAAGTCGTTTCGGGGAGAAGGAAACAGTAAGAGTTGTACGGTACCTTTGAAACTCAGGTTTAAGCTGATCTCAGCCTGCTTCCACGTTAGTCATTTCAAGGTCTGCTGCAGGTGGTCTTCACACAGAAGCTCAAAAGAGGTAATTTGTGCCAAAACTCGGAGCTTGGAAGGGGTAAATGATGGAGAATTCACAGGGAACAATAAAGCTTTCATAGTATGGAGAAAGTGAAGAACCAAACTGAGGAACTTGGATAAGTGTTAGCAAGAAGATAAAAATAAGTAAATAGGTAAAAAGTAAGAAAAGAAAAAGCAATCTTCAGATTTCATAAAAGGCACTACTAAATTGTTTTTGTTCTCCTAAAGTATTCTTCATAAAATGAGTAGAATCAAATCCCAGTTGACACAGCACTGTCCGTATTGATAGTGTTTCCCAGTTATATCTCAGCTGAAATTAATTTTAGTTGCTATTGCACTCCCAAATTTCTAATTTTTTTTTCTTTTTCCCAGTCCCATCACTTTCTCCAAAGTTGGCTTTCTACCCTGCTGGAACTTAAAACTGAGGGTGAAATCTTGGCACTGCTGAAGTTAATATAAGTTTGGCCTCTGCACTGAGGTCTGGATTTTACATAGATGTTTAAGAAGTTCTGTGGGAGAATTCATGTCTTCACTCAGACATTTGGCAGTTAGGTATTAAAATCTGTCTTTCCACTGACCTACAAGGAGCCCAGATTATTATTTGAGATTAAACGCTTATCTTGGATTGCAAAGTATCATTGCTATTATTTTATTCTATGTTTCAATTACTAAGTGCCTAAGGAGAAGCTATGAACTGAATACGGTAGTGCTCTCCAAGCTTTACGTAAACCTGGACTACAGGAAGCAGCAATCCCTCCAGACATGACAAACATGGGGTGAAGGCAGAGAAGCAGTGTAGATAAAAAAGGAAATAATGTTGTGGTGGCAAACACCAAACAATTTTCACAACTTGTGAGAGCTAAGGTCAATGAAAATGATGGGGAATATCTGACTGTCTTTTCTGCATTTGCCCAATGAAGACCCTATCTAATTGTCCTGGACCATAAGTTTGTATGAGAATGGTAGAAGCAAATGGAGTCAGGAGATCCCATTTGGCATAAGAGAAAAGTGAACTCATAAAACTGTACACTTTTAAGCAAACTGTTTGAAAGCAGTGGTTGGGGCTTTGCCAGCATCTTCTGGTTGGGCAGTTTGCTGTTCCCCTCTCTGTGCTAACGCTACGAGTCATGCTGTAGCTCAGAGCAGAATAAGGGATCACATCATCAAACTCATCTTCCATGGGTGAAAACTACTTACTACAACCCCTTAGAGCAGTGCACTAGATTTACTCCACAGATGTGGCTTCATCAAAGCAAAGAAAATCCAGCAAGATATTTGTCATGACTTTAGTCGTGTTACACATGCAGTGGAAGAAAACTACATGCTTAGATTTTTGCTGAATTAGGGTATAATTCTGCTGTTATCTTCTCAGTGTGTATTTAAAACGAATTTGGAATTAGTCAGTGGAAAAAAAGAGCCTGAACATGGCATGGTTCATATTCCATGGGACAAGCTTAATGAATTTTCTTGTAGAAGTGGTCTGTGGCTGACTTTACTTTTGAGCACTGTCACTGATATAAGTGTCACGTGTATCGTCATTTTCAGGTGAGAGAATGACAGTGGTACAAGGAGTTCACTAAGTAAGAGCATCAGAACAAGTATATGAATGAAAGACCAACAGCGTTGTTCAGCTATCACTAATGGAGGCCTATTGCTGCTTTAATAGAGGGACTGTCTTCACAGAACTTGAAGTTCAATAATGAGATAAAACCCACAACATTTATAGCTCTCAGAAACATTGCTTTTGTCGTCTGCCAGTGCTGTTATTTCTGTGTTACAGTAAAGTCAAGTGATCAGAAAGTGATTGTATGTTGTCAACATATTATAAGGTACATAACCAAGCTTTTCACAGGGAAAAAGGAACCCAGATGAGTTACTTGGAGTACCCTAGCACAAGCTGACCTTAATACCTGTTGGTTTACTGTTTCTACACAAGAAATTGTTGAGTGGAGACATGCAAAGGAACTGACTGCAGTACTGAATTTGTGGGTCTCAAATTTTTCATAACATGCGCTGTGTGTAATACAAAATTCATTCTTTCACTGTCTGGGGTTTTAGGGCTTCTGAAGTTAAGCAGAGCTCATCATGGACCCAAACTCTGTTTCTGTTAAATACATTAGTGAATCCACGATTAACACAAGGAATAAGCCTGCATGGGATTGCAATGCCTTAAAACTGTTGCAGCTGCAATGATGTCTGTGGTTAATACAGGTATGAAGTATTCATAAACTCAATGGAAGCATTTGTACCATCTGCTATGTGGTTAATAATTCAAGATAGAAGGGCAAAAACAACATCATGCTCTGCAACATGACGTGAAAGAGATGCTGTGACATTCTGCTACTACAATGAACAAATCTTAGTTATTGAATGCTGCTCTGGTTACAAAAACTGACATCCTCACCAGCTATATCATGGCTGATCGACACTGTCTCCTCTTCTCATTAAGGCAATACAAACAGCAGACATATGCTTATACTGGCTTATTGCCCTGTCATGTAGGAAGAGGAATGTGAAAGAGTGGTTTAAGATATCCGTATGCCTGTGTGCATGCCAGGCTATGCGTATAAAGTTCTTTGCAGTGTGAAAATTACCCTCTGCATTCTTCACAAAGGAACATAATAAATGTAGAATGTTGTTGAGCCATTTAACTCTACAAGGCAAGCAGAGGCTGAAAACATCACAACTATTAAGAAGTATCAGTGTGTCAGTGGAGAACCGGTGGGAAAGCAAGGAGAATAATTGGTTCTGGCCCCTAGCAGGCAAGTCACAATTCCCCCACCACCCCTCTGTTTGCATTAACAGGCACCAATTGCGTTCACAGGTCTGCACATCAAATTCACCTTCTGGGATGGGAACGTTAATTTATTTGACAGCACCGTGTGGAAGCGATGTGGTGGTTTCACTTTCCCCTTCCACAATCGGCCTTTTCCGTTTGTATGGGAAAGAAACCACTTCTGTGAAAAATCTCCAAATCTCCTGGTGAGTCAGGTCCAAGCTGGAGTACATTAGCATACCTCTATTAGTCTTAATTGGAATTTAGACAAGCTGAAGGTCACATGAAGCAAACTACAATCTTAAACCCCCAGAAAAAAAGAAAGAGAAACAAGAGGGCAGGTGTGTTATCTGAAATATTGCCAATATACTTGATAAACTAACTTAAATTTAAATTGGTATCCTTTTAAATTTGACAGCTTTGCTCAATACAGCGCAAACGAAAGAATTTTGTGACAGTGTGTTGGGTGAATCAGTCCCATTGTTTTCTGAAAATGTTTTAAACTGTTTCACCCTGTGAATGGGCAGGTCTAACACAGAGGTCCTGTGTCCAAGTATCCTGAAAAATATTACATATATCTTCCTAGCTTGGTCCCTTATGACCTGAAGAGACTGCTGTGACAGCATTGTGTGATACGCAGCAAAGAACACCATAAAAATTACCTAAATCACGTCAGGATCAGTTGTTGCTGATCTAAGTGTGAGCTAAGGCTAGGAAGACCTTCAGTCTTGAATCAGAAGGTGGAGGGTCTGTTCTATAAACACTGTTTCAAACTTAAGCTGTTCTGACTGTGTGAAATGTTTGTCTTGCTTCTACTCTGAATATTGGCTGAGAGTTTTCAGATTGGAAGCACATTCACACTGCATATATTTATTTTTCAGGGGAAATTGAACATTTCTAGAATAGATGCGTAGTGCCATTTCACCTCCATTGTCTGTGATGGATATGCCATCCGTCACACCCTTTTGTTAATGTGTAAACTGACAGCATGCACAGAGAGTTGCAGAAACAATTGCAGCACTTAAGCTGATTTGTTTGAACTTGGTTTAAATGATGAATCAACCAGGATAACAATAAAAATAAAGTTCTTCCTGGCTTCAAGGACTGTTCTACTCAGTCCTAATTCCTGTTCTACTCAGTCCTAATTCCTGTAACTATACATTTGTGTTAAATATCCCTAATACACATGTATCTATACCGTAGATGTATATTTCCATATTTGTGAATTCCCTTATACATATAATTCCCTATATAAAATAAACTATATTTAACATAAAAATGGCCTGGCTGATTCACATCCTCTAAGTCTGGCAGAGGAGCATCATTTCTTGGACTAAATGAGGAAATATTTCACATTCACCTACTTTTTTGGCCTTTCTGTTTTTATTATGCTTGTTCAAAGCTGCAGGTTCCTCTTTGTGCTCAGGTTTTGAATTAGGAGACTATAGCAGACATGAACACCTTGTTTTTTCTGAATTTTGTTGGTTTTGCTTTAAGGGAATTCCTTTCCTTTCAGCCTATACCTGTTTTACTGTCATTGTTACCAGTCCACTAGGCAAAAGGAACAAAACAACTAATATTTCACAAACTCAACATATATCACTCAGCTTTCACCTTTTTGACCCTCTTTGGCCTCTACTGCTCAACCCTTAATTAATAAACTATACCTTTAGTGTCACCTATCTGAATTGGATAAATACAAATTAACTCAGAGGTAATAAACCAAATCAAAGAAAGCATTTTACAAGTACTTAAACAAAGTGAAAACTTTTTACAGGGAAATATTACAAAGAAACTTAGACTGATGAGACAAAGTAGAGTGCAAAACTGAACTATTTGAGATATATTAAATGGCTGAACATTTTATATAATAAACCACAGTATGTTCCATAAAAAAATGATGCCCTCTTTAACGAAACTATTAAAGAAACTGACCTGTCAAGGGAGCACATTTTTATGTCCAGTTAGGTTTTGTATTTAACAGATTTCCACTTTGTATATTTTTCTGTGGTAGCTGCTAAGTAAAATATATATACTCTTGAATATTTGCTTACTTCTGAATGGGAAATTTCCACACAGTTTAGTGATTTAAGAACTGATTCTAATCTAATAAAAAAAATCCTTTGGGAATACTTAATGTCACTCAATCCATGAAAAAACAGCCCTTGTTCACTTAGGGTATCATCCAGTTCCCAGAGTCTTTTCACAGATGTCGAGGGGAGCCGAACTGCACCCTGGAGCCACCAGTGTGCCAAATTACCAATCTGACTGATGCTCGAAGTTCATTAGGCCTTCTGAAGAACTGCTCTGGGAGTTTACCACCTTTCAGTGATTACTCAGTCACTCTTTCTTGCTTTCTTAAGCAGATTAATAATAAAGGACACTAATAATGGAGGTAGTCAAAGTTCAGAAAGAAGCACAAGAAGGCTCAGATAGATTATCAGTGTTCCTTGGCAAGTTATAATACATCTGAGGTGCTGCCACTGATTGTGAATGTACTGTTAGCTCATGGAAAGGACAAAGTAATACACCTTGGTTGTCAGGGACAGAGTGTTTAAAGCCAAATTACATTACATTTCCAATAGGGCAGAAGAGTGCATGCATGGAGAGCTGCATTAGCTCCATTTATAACCTTTTAACTTGTTGACTAGCTGTAACCACCAGGAATTTGGGCACCTCTCAGGTTCACAGTGCTTCACTGGCCATACTTAAAGGTAATCCCCACACAAAAATTTTTGAAAAAGAAAATACTCCAAATCATAAGTCACCCATGTAAATCCTGTCCCTAATGTCAACAATAATGAGAGAATGCAATACTTCTGGATAGCAGGTTTGATCAGGATTTTGCAGGCCTAAGTGCAAGAAAAGTTAAGAAATTTCTTTCAAACTACGACTCACTAAATAGTAGCAACTTCAAATTAAATTTTAACATTCATAGAATCACAGAATAATTTAGATGTGCAGGTCATCTGGTCCTATCCCCTGACCAAAGCAGGGCTGAATCCAAAGGTAGGCTGTATGGCTCACTGCATTTTCCTGTGAAGGTTATAAATGTATCCACAGATGGAAATGTGACAATCTTTTCATGGTAGTGGTTTGTTATCAACAATTATCATGAACTGGCAATTCTTTCTAATTCCCTATGTTGGTAGATAAAGTTGTTATTTTTAGCCTCTGGACTAAAACCCAGATCTCAACCCCAAACTTGACACAAGGTTTCATCTAAAGATTTTTATCTGAATGATTGAAATAATTGAAAATCTCTTCACAACTTAAATCCACAAGCAGAATTCTAGTCTGGGTATTCTATTAAGCATTATTTTAATAGTGGAAAGTACATTAAAAAAAAGTAAAATGCAAGGTCCAGATCATTGTTCAGGTTATATCAGTATTTTTTCCTTTGACCTAATAAACTAGCAACTTTACCAACCCTCTTTGCCACTTTTCACTGAATTCTCTTCCTCTTTTGTACTATCCTGTAGAGCTCTGAAAAAAAAGCAGTAGGAATAGTTGCACATTGTTTCATTCTTTGTTTTATCTGCTGAACATGTGTTGTTAACATTTCTTGTCAATGTGTTGCAGCCTCTGGCAGTTTCACTTATTATGATTTCAGCCATTTTATCATCTTTTAAATGATAAATAGAAAGTCAATCAGAAGTTATCTGCAAATACCTCCCATAGTACTTGATTCAGAGCAAGGTGATTAGAAAGAGCGATGGCTATTTAATGACAACAGAAAACATTGCTGATGTCCTCCAGCTTCCCTTTCCAGGTTCTTGAAATACTTGTTCTGTAAGCAGCAGTATGAGAAATACTGCTAGTATGAGAAATAAACCCAAGTACAGCTGCTACATGTTCTCTATATGAAAAATGCAAACTCTGTACCTGGAAAATGTCGTCTTGTCTGTTCTCGCTTGAAGCCAGATCAGCACTAGTTGTGCAATCCCCAGTAGATGCTTGTTCTTAAAACTTAACAACAATGAGGATTCACAGCCTCTATCTTATAAAATAGTCAATAAAATGTCTATGAAATGTTCTGATAATGTAAAGAAGCCATAATACAGCCATTATACCTATTTTGAGGTCTTTTTATATTGGCATAATGGATATAAAGTATGTATAATATAAATAAGATTATATATACTGGATTTTAAAGCCTTTACTTATAGCGGATGGGAGAAAGTAATTCTTTATCAGAGTGTATAAATCCTGCATTATTCAGTGCCTTTTGCACAAGACTTATGGCTGGGCCACTCCAATGTAATGGTACAAATTACATTGTACCTCAATCATTTCTTTCTGTTAAGGCATAGATGAATATTTGTACTTGAAAAATCCCTTTGCCATAACAAAAGAGCACTTTTCCCGAGGAATGCATGTACAAGGAGGATAAGAAGAAAGGAAAAAAGGCATTTGTAGAACAATTTCCCTACTCAACATTTTTTAGTTGTGTATATATTGGTTTCATTCTTCTTTCCTTCACTTCTGCTGATGCTGAGCACCTCACCTGAAACATCTCATTTTCTTCATGACTTTATTTACAGAGAAAGATGAGCCTTAAACCATTTGGTCCAGCTTTGCTGAAATTTTCTCTTAAGTGCTTTTTCTTAACTGTTTGTTTTCATTTCTTCACAGAGGACTTGCAGTATGTGAGATGCTTGGTTGCCAGCAGAAAACCTTGATTGTCAAAGACAATGCTGCTATAGAGTACAAATGTACATTTGTATGACATTTGGCTCAGTTTCTTCCAGAAGATAAGTGAGCAATTCTCTTTGGGCTAGCTATAAAAATGGAATCACCAAATGAATTCAGTAATGAGTAAGGCCAGCACTTCTTACCTAGTTCACAGCAGTGAGTGCAGAAAACTGGTTGCAGTTTCTTTTTTTAGCCCAGTTAGATAGTCAAGAGCTTAGAGCAAACACAATATCAGGAAGAGAAACAGACATGCATGGGGCTGGATTCATGTAACACATGAATGGAAGTCATGTAAACCTCTAGCTCATCATATTCTTCACATTGGGTGTTACCATACAAAAAGGAAAGTGATTGTTTGCTAAGTTGGTGTGGCTATGCTTCATTTCCATTTCTTTCTACTCTCTTTCAATTTTTGTATACTTGTTACTCTGACACAAAGCTTTTTTGAAACATAAATAGTATAGGACCAAGTTGTGTGCCTAAATATAAGTACCTAGTGCTGTTCTTATGTGTCTAGGTGTGGTGGGTTGCCCCAGGCCACTAGCCAAACACTTGCCCACGGACTTGCTCGCTCTCATCCAGCAGGATGTAGAGAAAGTTGAAGATAAAAAGACTCATGGATTGATATAATGGCAGTTTAATAGGGAAAACAAAAGCTGTGTGCACAAGCAAAGCAAAAATAGGAATTTGTTCACTATTTCCAATTGTTGGGCAGATGTTCAGTCATTTCACAGAATCAGAGAAACACAGAATCACAGAATGGTAGGAGTTGGAAGGGACCTCTGGAGATCATCCAGTCCAAACCCCCTGCTGAAGCAGGTTTACCTACAGCAGGTTGCACAGAAAGTTTCCCAGGTAGGTTTTGAGGATATCCACAGAAGGAGACCTCACAGCCTCCCTGGGAAGCCTGTTCCAGTGCTCTGTCACCCTGACAATAAAGAAGTTTTTCCTCATGTTGAGGGTGAACTTCCTGTGTTCTAGTTTATACCCATTGCCATTTGTCCTGTCACTGGGCACTGGTGAGAAGAGTCTGGCCCCATCCCTTAACACCCTCCCTGTAGATATTCATAAGCATTGATAAGTTTCCCTCTCAGTCTTCTCCAGCCTAAAAAGACCTGGGTCTCTCAGCCTTTCCTCATTGGAGAGATGGTCCAGTCCCCTGATCATCTTTGTGGCCCTCTGCTGGATTCTCTCCAGTAGTTTCTTGCCTTTCTTGAATTGGCAAGCCCAGAATTGAACACATTACTGCAGATGTGTTCTCACTAAGGCAGAGTAGATGGGGAAGAGAACCTCCCTCAACCTGCTAGCCACACTCTTCTAAATGCACCCCAGTGGCTTATTGGCCACGAGTGCACATTGCTGAATCATCATCAACTCATTGTCTACGAGGACGTCCAGGTCCTTCTCCACAGAGCTGCTTTTCAGCCAGTCAACCCCTAACCCGTATCAGTGCTGAGGGTTATTTCTCCAGAGATGGAGAACCATACACTTGCCTTTGTTGAACTTCATTAGGTTCCTCTCCACCTAGCTTTCCAGCCAAGGAAAGAATGGTTTTATTATGCTTAATAGTTACTTAGGAAAATGAATTCCATAACCATGAATATCCTCCTCTCATTCCTCCTCCTTCATCTCAGCTTCTATTGCTGAGCACAATGTCAAATAGTATGGAGTATCTCTTTGGCCAGTTGGAGTCAGCTCTCTTAGCTGTGTCACCTCCCAGCTCCTTGTGCAGCCTCAGCCTACTTGCTTGGGGGCTGAGTGGGACAGAGAGAAAGCCTTGGTGCTGTGCAAGCTTAGTTCATGAACAGTAAAAATACTGGTGTGATACCAGCACTGTTTCAGCCACCAGTTCACAAGACAGCACTATGCAGGTGGCAATGAAGAAAGTTACCTCCATCTCAGCCAGTCCCAGTACACCAGGGTACCCACATGAGGTTGGCACGTAAGAGGTAAGCATGACCTGCTGAAAGCTGCAGCCTCCTGAGGCAGCACATAAATGCCAAGTAGGAGACCCTGAAACACCTAAGGCAAAAATAAACACCTCTGTTAGACATTCAAGTCTCGCTTTGAATCTTCTCTTTATCTCTTCCTTTTTAGATTTTTACCTGCCATGAAGCCATATTCCAGCATTATGGTGACCCCTGGTAGCACTGTTGAGTGAAAAAACAGCTTCAGAATACAACAAGCACTTGTCAGGAAAACACACTTGAAAGTATGTGCATGTGGATATGTATCCAACTAGCCACCAATAATTATACTTCAGCCTAGCTGAGGTAATTTTTTATCCTGCCAGAGATGTTGGTACCACTCATTGTAGATCACTTATAGAGAACGCATATCTTCCATAGTAAATTCTACCTAGGTACAAGGAATATAGGCAAAGAAGTGGTAATTTCCAGTCCTGGGACAACACTTGCTGTATCTAGCACAGAGGGTCAATTTTGACATGACATCTTTATGCCCACTCTGTTAGCACCTCCAAAACCTGTGCTAGCAGCCACATAGGAGCTTAAATGCTGAAATACTTTTGGTGCTCTTGATTTAAACTGTAAATCCACATAAACATTATTTCTGGTGGACAAATTATTTGCTATAATCTAACGAGGTGAACATAACATACATGGTCTATAAGAATTACAACTCTTGACATCATCTTAGTGGCTAGCAGGTACCATTCCGGGCTTAGTATTGCTTCAGAAAGGATTTAACCAAGCATGTAATAATGAGAGAAGAGGACAAGAGGAATTTACCTGTCTAGACGACTGCATCTGCATGAGGTAACCCCGTCTGGCAGAATAAACCTCTGAACACACAATAGGTCGATATCAAGATTTAATCCCACAAGTAACTTAGCTTTTTATTTCAAAAAAGAGGCTTTTGGAAGTGTGGGACATTCACCCTTGACTTGTCCAGGGCTGCCTCTGTGGTTAGTAAAATACAGCAGCTTCACCAACAAATTTGTTCCATCCTTGCCTAAAGAAGATGGCTTGAGTTGCAGGAGGTCAGGGAGATCACAAGCGAACCCTCCCATATACGCAGGCCCTCACCTTCAAACTGTTTGATAATTTATTAGCATCTAAATGCTGTTGAAAACCACATCATTCATAGCTTTAGCACCGAAGTAAGTGTGAAATGGCTGGCAGGAGGGCTATCTGCAGGAACAAGGCTGGTGTTTAACACCTAATTATCACTTCCAGGTGTCCTCTGGCTAGATAATTGAGAACTGCAATAGGGAAAGGTTTCAGAAAGATTTTAGAAAGGTAATCACCTAGCTAACAGAAAATTAAGTTGTAATAAAGCCTCTTTGCTGTCCTTTTGAAAGTTTCCTTTTCCTATTTTCTTGAATCAGAAATCGTTGTGACCCGAACCAGATACAACCGCGTCTCAGCTCTCTTTCTGTAGAAGAGGTCTTGACATATTTGCTGCAAAACGTGACCAGAAATTATATGAAATGATGAGGTACTCTGTAATGACATATGACAAGTTGGTGGCAAAACATTATGAAAAAAAAGTAGAGAGACTTGTTTCTTGCCATCAGCTCTGTCCTTTCTTGGCTTCGTGGGGGAGTTGGCTGATGACTGTAAAAGCTGTGGGTCTGGGTGAAATAGCACAGCAAAGGCTTGAAAGAGACACTACCAAGCCCACAGCCGTCATAGACAGTCCCATCAGAGAGCTCTGCTGGTGATATTAGAACCTCTTGAGCAGAGGTAAAAATTATTTGTATTCCACGCCCCCACTTCAACTTTGCTTCACTCCAAAATTTAAAAAGTTTTTTGTTTGAATTCGATACCTGAATTTATGCATAGAGAGTTTATATCGATTTATTTTTCTGTCAAAATTTTCCTTAGTTTCAAGCAGACTTATTTATCTGAGGCCTGTGTTGCTCCTGTAAATTTGAATAATAATTACATTTTTGCTCCTTCTTTTTTGTTACAGCTAGAACAAGTTAAAGACTGCACAGATGCTGATTACATCTTCCTATAAAAATAGATTTTGTTCCTGTTACAGCTTAACTTCATCTTTACAGGAGATTCAGAAAGGTTTTTAAACAACCCAGTCATGCATCTCTTCCCATTAACATTATTGCTGTTTTCTACAGTCCTGCTGGAGTTATTCCTTGCTGTCTAGTATGCCACATCAGGAAAAAGTTGCTATGAGAAATTACTAAGAGAAACAGGAGGAAGAAGCTCCTGGAAGGACTGATAGTCCACTGGGATCCCGAGGAAATGAGTTGTGATTTGGAAGGTTGGATGGCTCCCCTCTCACAGCAAAGATTAATGGGATAACCCAGCTACTGATTAAAGGCAGCTGAAAAGGGGATTATCAACAGTAAGCAACCAGTACATGGACTTGATATTTTCTGCAAGAGACTTTCTGAAGCTAAGGAGGAGTGAAATATGTAGTGCAGAAAATAATTGTGTTGGTTAAATAGAAGCTGTAACACTGTGGAGAAGGAGATATTTTGCCACCATGCTGTCTAGGTCACACACCTGTGCTCAGTAATTTCTGTAATTGTTACCACTAATAAATACTGTGCTAATGCCAATTCTATGAGGAAGTCTCTAGACAGTGCTTAAGGGAGCAACCCCTCGCCCCCCATGTGTATCTGTGATGGCAAAACCTTGGAATGTTAAAATCAGTTCTAAAACCAGTGACAGGATTTATCACAGTCTGATTACAGAGGCTTGTGTAACTATGTCAACTTCTTTAGATAGAGCACAAAGTTCTCTTTCCACTTCAAAATGACCTGAAACCAGATTTTTCTGAAACCTCTATTTTTATGCCTTTTATTGCAGAGGTCACAATATACAAATAACTGCTATATATAAAACACAATAACAGGTCAGAAAGAAATATGATGCTTTAAGAAAATCATACAGTAATACTGACACTTCTGAGTCAGCAAGTCTGAGACAATGATACTGAATCCTAATATTTCCATTTAGACTGAAGTTTGAAATCATTAGAGAAATAGTGATGTCAAAAGGACTACTGTTACTGCAGCTGACAAGGAAACCATTTTATATAATTGTTTCAGCCTACAAAAGAGGGTAATTCCTTTGGACATTGCTGGGTTTAATTTTCATAATCAGTGAATAAATTATCTCAGTCCCCTGGATCAGAGAATGTTAAGTTCAAATTCTGTCGCTGGAATAATCACTACAAAATAGTTCAGTGTTGATTCTGCAATTTGTGGGTAGTTTTGGTGGGAAAGGCATTTTTCCAGTTTGCTCTCTTGATGTGTTGAAATTGAAAAACTGAATAGTCAAACGGGTGGCCAGGATAGTCAAAATTGCAATTGGCTGAAACATGTACAGTAAAAATTAGTCTACATTCAATAAAACAGTACCCTGCTGTTAGATTTTCCTCTCTACAAAAACTTCATGAAAACTTCACTAGATTTGGCTATTTTTATGATTCTTCAGGTGTCTCTCTTAGAAGTCTTAGGTAAAGACTCCATGTGAGTGTTAGGAAAATTCATACTGGGTTTCTGCAAAATTTAAAGGTGTTCTCTTGTGAGGTTCTGCTTCGCTGAAGGTTAGGCAAAATAATGATTATTCACATCACCACATCTGAACCCTATTACGTTATTCAATATGGATTTTACTCAATTCACATTTCCATAGGGTTTAAAATTAAGATTTATTAAATTTTTATTTTATCATTATTTTTAAAAAATCAATTATTTGGAAAGTGAAGAGCAGTTGTTTATTAGTTTACATGCAAAATTATAGAGAAAATATTCAGTTAAACAATGCAGAAGTACAGAAATAAGAAACTGCTACATTCTAGTGACTAATTATTATTAATATGTGATGATATTATTTCTCCTTTCATGTTCTCCTAGTCTAACTATCTTTGTCCTTGAAGAACAAAAAAGGTAGTTCTGGGTTTTTCTTTACTAGAAGTGTAACATTACTGATCACAGCCAATGTGTGGTGACCACTGTAAACCAACTACAAGCACTTTACCACTCTGCTGTTTTGCACACAGCAGATGCAGAAAGCACAACGAATGAAATGACAGGTCATTTGCTATGCAAGCTCGACTTTTTTGATTGTTTCCTTTTTTAGGGCAAAAATAGGAATATATTAGCAAAAATTCTCCAAGGAAGGCATAAATAAAGTTCCTTTTTCCCAGCTAATGAGAACACATAAAAAAGTCGTTGGGTTTATCTTTGATGATGAAAAGATAACTGCTGGGCCACAGTTACCCCTGGTGTTGCTCTACCACAACGAGTGGGATTGTACTTAGTTTAATTTTGCCTTAAATCTTAAGAGTGGGAACAGGTGAAATGGTACTCACTATTGTTGATCATTTTTTGTATATCACAACAGATAACCTTTTTGCACCTTCTTCATTTGCTTGGTTTCATGTGAAGCAATTCTTTTCATGGACAATCCGTTTTCAGCAACCTGCAAGATCAATGTCAGTTATAACAACAGAGAAGTCATAGAGATTTGAGTGGTGAGTAGCTCACCGTTTTGTTATGGTTGTGGCTAATTACTCTTCAAGCTATGCTACTTCACAGGGATTTCACTCTTAGGGTCTCTAAACAGAAATCTGTTAGTTTTGGCAGTCTCTGGTCTGCTGTGTAACATTCATCAGTGTCTTTCTCTGGCGTTTCAAAGGCAACACTTACATGCAATGGTTTTGCTGTGAAACGAAACAGGGAAGGAGTACTGCGGTGTTGAAAACTCATTTCAGAGAGTTGTTACAGTTTTTTTGGAAGGATGCTTTTTATTTTGTTAATCTTTCTGCATTTTGTTTTTGTGTTTTCCCTCACTGTTTCATTGTTCTCTGAAATTCTTGGTCCCCCAAGTCAGGTCCAGGGAGAGGTCTGGTTAGATTGTAGTGCCTTCTACCTGGTGTATTTCCATGAGCCCTTCATGATTAGTGTGGCATGGAGGCCTACTGTGAATGGTCAAATGTTCTATTTTCTTTTCCCTTGAGGTGAACCACATTTTCTTGTGTAAGAAAGCAAAACCTCCACAAAAGAGCTGAAAAGCAACCTACTGCTTTGGAGAGGGCTCTAATAGGCATTGATGTAAAATCCTGACCCATGTTAATGTGATTCTATTGCCATGAAGCCTCCTTTAGAGATTTATTTATTACACGTGTATTTATTATATGAATAGGTGATGCCAGCATGCTCTGCTGGATTAAAGGTTGTTGAGCTAAATGATTATTCTAGAAAGATTTATTTTCCTCAGAATGTAATTACACACCAGTCCAGTGAAATGAGCACAGTGGAAAATCTCACTCCACTGCTTTGATGGACTAAGCTGGTGCCATCTACTCTGCAGACAAGGGCTAAAGAAACTGGGACATTTTCATAATATTACAGAATGACCGCTTAGGTGTTAAGTAATTTCTGTGGTAGACAAGCACCTGGAAGCAAAGTAGGAGTTTGACTTTGGCAAAGCTATGGCTGAACTCACTGTCCAGGCTGGGATCTATCCAAACACCTCATGGCTTTGGCTACATCTAAATAAACAGCTTTGAATGCTGAGTTAGTGATATTAATGGGTTTCTTGCATCATTTATGACTATGTGTAGTGGCAATTGTGCTACAACAAATCCACTACATAAATCAGGTGTGTATTTTGGCATGGTCAACCTGACATAGAAGACGGCTTTTAAGTGAGGAAAAGAAATGTTGCCTCATAAATGTCAGAAAGATACTCCCTCCATCAGACTCCAGGAAAAAAAGAAAATCCCCTAGCAGAACAGCGGGGTCACCATCCATGAATACTGATGAACTATCAGGAACTGAATGTACATTCAAAATAATCTTTCATCATCATTACTATGCAATCTGAGAGATTAAAAATTAAGTTGACATCGCTTTATTTAACCGTATATAGAGCTCATAAACATCTGTGTGTGCGTACTTGTCACCTGGCAACCTAACTGCAGTTTATTTAAACTGTTTGATGGATGATATATATTTAATATTTGGTTTAAGCTCTATTTGTAAGCTAGCTACTGGCTGGATATAGCTGTAAAGTAAGATTGAGAGGAAGTTGAAAACCATGTTAAGGAGAAAGAATGCCCTTATTTTCATGACTGATAGATTTGTATCCTCATTACCATAAGTGAATTCCTAGAGGTGAAATGATATGAACAACACATAACTGGTGATGCAGTCAAAGATGATAACTTGTTAAGCCACTGATCGTGGGCTTGAGCTTTCAGTTGTTTTTCTTTGCTAGTAAAGTCTGCATAAGCTCAAAGGCTAACAGTTTTTTGAGAACTTATAAGAACAATTTCTACTTATTTTTATTTTGAATGAGGTTGACATATGAGTTCTGTAACCTAGATCCATCCTGTGTATCCAGAGCCTGTGCATCTAGACCCACAAAAGTCAGTGAAAAAAGAGTCTGCCAGAGGACAATTCGGAAGCTACATCATGGTTTGGAAACTTCTCTCCATCCACTGGCCATAGGAGGAACACAAAGCTATGTAGGCTCTTCTGTCTTGATTTCTGGAGCTAAATGCCTGAAATGAATTGGAATTTGAGTATTAGGCAACAAGTAGGGAGTCATACTTTTTTTTAAAAAAAACCCAGATTTTTTTCCTGATTTGTTTTTGTCCCCCATCTCTTCCAAAAAAAAAGAAAAAATTCTAAGCTGCTTCGTGTGCTTGATATTTTTTTACTGGCTGATAAGAAATTGTCTTTGAGACATCTCATTTACAGGTTCTATTCTTCCCAGATCAGTCTGTGAAATGGAAATTCAGGATATTTGACACCAGACCCTAGACCAGCTCTTTTACCAAGTTAGATCAGCTCTTTTACCAACTTAACCAAACTAGAGCTGCCTTTTTTGAGAACCAACTCTATAAATACTTTCTATAGATGAAAATACATTTTTCTTTTTAAAGACATGAGGAAAAAATTCTATCAAAATAAATATTTTACACAAACCCCCCTAACTTTTCCAAATATTTCATTTATCTACAAAATAGTGCTCTGAGAACCTCCCCAGTTCTAGCTTCTAATAGACCGTCATCTGTGTTTAACAAGAAAACCCACAAGACTCGAAAACACAAAATTGTCAAATAACAACTTGCCACACATCCTAGAGTATCCACTCCAAGCAAGAAGAGGTGACCTGCTGGATGCTATAATTAAGACCTTAGTCATGTCAAGTAGAATTTTAACTCCACTATTTACTGCCTGTTAAACAACACCAGCATACACGGCACTAGCAGAAACCAAAACATAACGCTCAGAGTGTGCCTTTCAAAACCCTCCAGCAAGAAATGAGTCCTTTGGGGAATCACAGCTGTTTATGGAAGCATATAAAACACAAGCTCTGTGATTTGGTGGCTTCATTTGAAAATGACTGACTTGTGTTTCTTTCTCACTGAATGGCAACGTAAACTGCAACTGCAGAGTGTGTCCACTTTGAAGGCCGTGGAGCTCCCTAGTGTCTTTGTCAGCTCTTGTAAAAGCTGGGCTTATGTTTGAATAGGGTGCCCCTCTGCGGATCCCAGCGCAGCAGAAGCAGGCTTCTCTAAACTGCTTCAGTCAGCAAGGGGGCATTTCCCCCTGTGGGGAGGGGGAGGCAAATCTTAAGATGGACTCACTTTTTGACCTGCCTTAGTTATTTATGAAGTCTTCTGGAAATGCACTCTTTGTGTGTGAATTTCAAATGGGGAGTAGGATGAGCAAACATATTTGCTTAGCATACAGATACAAGTAGCCTTTAGAAAATACACCTGTTGGGAGAATGCAAGACAGATATAGTAAAGACTGGAATAAGTTAGTTTGGGTGGGATACACCTTTATTTCTGGCTGTAGTCACTTCTGATGCAGATGACAGTATGAATTTGGTGCTCAATAGTTGCCATGCAATTGGGTCCAATGTCCCATGAGTTCAGCAAGATCATTCAGGAACAGTGGTCTTAAGCTGGAGCAGTATCTAGCCAAAAAGAAAAACACTTCTCAGGGGGGAAACCCTGCTTTATAATCCAGTGATACATGGTAAGAAATGTGTTGCTGTAACAAAAGGCAAACTATGAAAACACTCCTGACTGCTCAGCAAACTGTGACTTCTGTTTTATGCCTCATGCTTTTTGCTTTGTCCTATGTTACCAACATACATAAACTCCTGGATTTCTGGCATGTTATCTGTTTTTTTACTGAGGGTTAGCCTGAGTTGTTCGAACTGTGTTTGCCTTTGGTACAGCATCGCCTTTATCCTGAGCAGAACCAGTGAGCCCAGTTGTGTTCACTGTCAGTGGGGATTGTTCAATGTTATTATTGAAATCCATTTCTGGGAACCAGTCTTGAACCTTCCAGCGCTCAGATAAAGACTCAGGTACATCTGAGCAGTTCTTTAAAAAAATAAGTTTAATATAAAAAGCGCATTATAGTTTACACATTTTGTGTGATATGAATGCTGTTCCAAAATCTATTTTAATTATGTTTTTGCCTTTGTAAGTTTATAAGTACAAGTGTTCTAAGTAATTAAGCACAATATAAAAACCATATTTGATCATATGCATAATTATGCCAAAACCTTTCTACTTCTGGTCAATATCTATGCTTTCTTTGTATCTGCTCTTCCAATTTTCATTCATATTCCCCTTAGGTCATTTAAATTAGCATTATCTGCATGATATATTCCCCTAAATTTCCATTGCTCTGCCTTCTTCCAAACTAGCATCGTGAAAGCTGAAAGAAGATTTTGGTTGTGAGTAGAGTGGTACAGCTGAAAACCTTAACTTGCAGAGATACAGAATAAATCTGGTTCCCCTCCTTTCTATACCATTTGCCCATTTGTGCTTTGAATAAGGTGCCTTGAGAAATTAGGTGAAGACAGGACAGAGGTGGCAAACACATTGACATAGTGGCAACCCTTTTCCCAAGCTCACTGTACGATGTGCTGCCGCTCAGCGGGACAGGCAGTGCTATGACACAGTGGTACTTGGAGTACACGTGGACCTCATTATGGCATCAACTGAGTGAATGGAGAGTTACAAAGACAAAACCTTCTAGTTAACATACTATGTACTGTAAACAGTATAATACATATCTCGAGAGACCTCCTTTTACACTTTGGGGCTGTACCAGTATTGCTGGTCATAATTTTCTATTGATTTAATTGTAGTGGTGTAACACTGTCCATAGACAAACACTCCATATTGAAACACCTCTGTCTTGTTCTCATTCTGTTCTTACCCAGAGGAAAAACACGTATATAAAACCAAGGTTGATTGCAGCTTTTTCCATGTACTGGTCAGATGCCTTCTATGACTTATTTCCAATTTTGATGCTGAATGGAAAAAGAGATATAAGCCATTGCAAATTATTCTTTAACCCATTTCTTCTGTCTTTGTCCTTTTTTTCCATGCTAGCCTGTATTTACAGGGAGTCAGACAGGATGATCACAATGTTCTCTTGTCCATAAATCTCATGAATTTATAATTTGTTTTTTGCCTTTTTTTCTGTCATATTTAATTAGTTAAACAAATTTATGCCAAACAAGTGTTGGAAAAGGACTCTTTCAAATAATGAAGCGCTTCCCAAAATCACATGAGAATTCAGTAAAAAGCCCATTAATCCAACAAGTTACTGAATAAGTTTGTGTTCAGTTCTGAAAGGAATGTCTCCGATGTAATACAAAAGCTTGAGCTGAGCACGACACAGTTCTGTGGTAATTTTTAATATTTCAGTTTTTCATGGTGCTGAAATACAACAAGAAGATAAAAATTGCACACATTTTTTTTGGAATGTAATTGAAAGATTGCACCAAATTACAAAAGCCTACATTTTGGTATAAACCAATTAATTTTTTCTTATTAAGACAATGTTTGTTGCAAAGCTTTGATCTTTGTGTATTGACAAACTGTGGGAAACAAGAAATTTCTAAACTTCACATCCTTGTCCAGTTTCTAGTTGCATAATTTCAGGCTGATTCCTCTGTAGTTTCAGAGGAGATAACATCTCTTCCCCCTGCTTCTTGTTTACTTGCACATTTTCATTATGAACTACATTTCATTGGTACCCGGGTACAATATCGTAACACAGAACTTGTTTAGGGATGAAAGTAAACGAGGACTATCACCCTTTTTCTTATTCAGAGAAACTAGAGAAAAGTTTTCAGTGTTCTGTGTGGTACAAACTGTAGGGTTGAGCCCTTATAATCCTTCTGAACGTGGCAGAAACTCTTTTGCTATAGGATTTCCTGCTATGTAATTGAAATGTTTGCCTCGGATGAAGAATTTACTTCCACCAGGCACCAATCTATCCTTACATGCCAGACTGGCAGCTTCCTTTGTTGTTTTGAAGAGGCTGGAAATTCTTTCAGGAATTCTTTCAGACCTGTGGGGCTAAGCCTACTATTTAGTTACTTTCAATTGTATCTTTATGGGATACTGAAGGTTGAATAAGGCCATTTCAAGAGCCCAGTTCTCATTCTTCGTTTCTTCATTATTTCTTACATGCTGCCAAGTCATAATTGTGACCCTCTTGCAGTAGGTGTTCCTCTCCCAAAGAACTTGTGATTTAGTGCAAAGCATCAGTCAAGGCAAGATTAAAGAAAAAAAAATTCAGAAGCAAATCGCTTGTATGGGGTTTGTATACGTTATGTCAAGCAGCATCAACTATTTACTGAGGTGTTCTCAGTTCCTCTTCTGAACTTCTTCATAACTCCCTATTACTGGTTAAAATCACCGTATTCTCATGCTTATTCAGTTTTTTTTTCTTTCTTTCTCTCACTCAAAATCTATTGACAGATTTTTGTGGGTACTGCAGACACAACACTGAGTTAAATAATACGGATAAACCAAACAAAATTGCAACTTCTTGTAAAGGGGTTCCATTTGATGTCCTGTCAGGAGACACACCCTCCCTTCAAGCACAAATTATCAGGGCAATCATGACTGACTTCACAAGAATCAAACCACTAAACATTTCTTGCTGGCATATTACAAAAGATTTATTCTGTCCAAGTCCTATGTTCTTCTTTGGCAACTCCAGTGGAACATGGCAGATTCCCAGCTGGCCAAGTTAGATACTTGCCATGATGCAGAAGCAAGTGGCAGAAGTGATTTTTCAGCCTTTCTCAAAATAAGTGCTATGGGATGGATGATGGAGAGCAAGCAGAAATTGGCGGGTTATGGAAAAAGCAAGATTTTAAAGTATTGGAGAAGGTTTGGGGGACACCTTATTGCAGTCTTCTGTTATATGAAGGAGGCTTATGAGAAAGGTGGAGAGAGACTTTTTACCAGGGTCTGTAATGACAGGACAAGGCGCAACAGTTTTAAACTGGAAGATGATAGTTAGATTGGTCGTAAGGAAGAAATTCATTACAACGAGGGTAGTGAGACACTGCAACAGGTTACCCAGAGAAGTATTCAAGGTCAGGTTGGATAGTGCCTTTGAGCAAACTGACGTAGTGGGAGCTATCCCTTCCCATGGCAGAGGGGTTGGACTAGATGGTCTTTAGCAGTCCCTTCCAACAAAGACCATTCTGTGATTCTGTGATTCTGTGATTCTGTGATTCTGTGATTCTGTGATTCTGTGATTCTGTGATTCAGCAATTCTATGACTCTATGTCTACATATACATTCATAAATGTTATAATAGAATAATTAAGGTTGGAAAAGACCTCTAATATCATCCAGTCCAACTGTCAACCCATGCCTGCTAAACCATATGACAAAATATCACATTTACATGCTTTTTGAACACCTCCATGAAAGGAGACTCCACCGCTACTCTGGGCAGCCTGTTCCAAGGCTTCACCACTCTTTCAGTAATGAATTTTTTCTAATATCCAATTTAAACCTGGTGCAACTTGAGGCCATTTTCTCTCATCCTATTACTTGTTACTCGGGAGAAGAGACCAGCACCCACCTCGCTACCACTTGTTTTCAGGTAGTTGTAGAGAGCAATAAGGTCTCCCCTCAGCCTCCTCTTCCCCAGACTTAGCAACCCCAGTTCCCTCAGCTGCTCTTCATAAGACTTGATTTCCAAACCCTTCATCAGCTTGGTTCCCCTCCTCTGGACATGTTCCAGCACCTCAATGTCCTTGTTGTACTGAGAGGCCCCAAACTAAACACAGTATTCAAAGTGTGGCCTCACCAGTGCCAAGTACAGGGGCACGATCACTTCCTTAGTCCTACTGTCTGCACCATTTTTGATACAAGTCTGGATGCTGTTGGCCTTTTTTGCCACCTGGACACATTGCTGGCTCATGTTCAGCTGGCTGTCAACCATCACCCTTTAGGCTCTTTTCTGCGGGGTGCCTTTCTAGCCACACTTTCCCAAGCCCATAGCATTGCATGGGGTGACCAAAGTGCAGGACCTAGCACTTGGCCTTGTTGAATCTCGTACAATTGGCCTGGGTCCATCAATCCAACCTGGCCAGGTCCCTCTGTAAAGCCTTCCTGCCCTTGAGCAGATCGATACTCCTGCCCAATTTGGTGTCACCTGCAAACTTACTGAGGGAGCACTCAATCCCCTCATCTAGATCGTTGATAAGGATATTAAACATATATTCATCTTGAAGCCCACTGACCATTTGTAATGTCAACATGTGATCCACATCCAGCCAAAAATGGATGCCTGTTTTTCATGTTTTCATGTATGAGTTCATTTTGTCACAGCTTTTGTCCTGTGTTTGATCTCAGAGTTTGTTGCAGACCTCAAGCACAGCAAACAGTCCCTTGGTTTTTGCTCCTGCATTGTAGCTCTCTGCTTCCTTCTTTTCTGTGCCGTAGCTTGGAAAAAACAATGGATAAGTTCCCCAGTGTATAAATAGGAAGAACACTAACCTTTGTTGCTACTCACATGATGGTTTCATATCTGAAGTGCAGGGCAGCTTTCACCTTGTTCTGGCTTTGGACTGCTCGAGGTTGATCTCAACCATCTCTGTAGACATTGCCTCATTGTGTAGACATTGTAGTGCAGCCCAGTTACAGTCGTGGGAACTTTGCAGAG
This sequence comes from Dromococcyx pavoninus, assembly GCA_033558185.1. NCBI lineage: Eukaryota > Metazoa > Chordata > Aves > Cuculiformes > Neomorphidae > Dromococcyx > Dromococcyx pavoninus. Next base: position 853,482 of record JAUMJL010000250.1, read on the forward strand.
CATATTAGATATTATGCTAGATGTGGGGAGGAGATAATTTGACTTCTCATATTTGAGAAATAAGGTATATATATTTTCCTTTTCTTGTACTTTTAGAACAAGATGAGTGCTAATGTTTTTTCTCTATCACCTCATAAGCATTAAGTAGTTCTCCAGAAATGTGCTAGAAAAAGATTAAAAATTAATCATAAGCAGGGTCAATAAATAATGTTTTTAATCAAGCCATGGTTGTTCTGATCAATATAAGACATAAATAATAGATAAAAATAGATGAGCAGAGAGACGGACAATTAATATATTAACCATGACACATTCACAAATATTCCTAGAAACACAGGAATGAAAAGCATATTATACGTGTGCTGTTAAAAATGCAGAAAGGTCTGCTCATTTCTTGACACCATATGTCTGTTTCTTGTCTTAAAGGATTCAGAAACATTGTTTATGGATATTGCATGACCATGAATGCCAAAAATAATAATCCTATTAAGTTTAGTCCAAATAGCATGTAATGAGATTCAAAATGATATGTTAAATACACATTCTAATAATGAAACTCAAATTGCTTTACAAATAACATTGGGAGAACATTAGCCTATTTTGATTCTAATAATTACTTGCATCCTGTGTTCCAAATCTATTCAATATGCTTTTCCTAAGAATAAATATTTGTTCTACTAATTATTCTGTGATACTCCTGGTTATTTTTAAAAGGCTAAAGTGCTACACAAGACCAGCAGTTGTCTGTTAAAATAAGACCTGGTTGTTTTTTTTACTTTAATCATCTTACAGTATTTGAAGAAATTAGGTTCTCTAATACCTCTGTCTTTTGTCCAGATTTCAGTTGTCTCTGTTTTGTATACTATCATTAAACCACTTTTCAAGTGAATCCTTGCCAGACTAAACAAAATCTTTCCTTGTAGAACATTCCATCCAAACCACATACAACCACCACAGCCCTTTCTGGATTGTCCTAAGATGTGGATTCTTGATTTTTGGGCTAGGTACTATTCCTAGTTTATATATTAATTTTTATCCAACTATTAAGATATTATCATTATATCATATTATCAGTTAATAAGGAGCTATCAATACATTTTTCACTGCAGAAAAATGTAAACTGTCCATAAAGAGACCATATGGTTTAAATATTTTAAAATATTGTTTTTAAATAAAGACAGAACAACTATGAATGGGAAAGGAACTCAGCTTTGGTTTACTTCTGGCTTCACACTGAAACAGCCAGGGATCTCAGTGGGTATTAGAAATGGACCAGAATTGTATAAATGCTACTTTATCCACCCCTTGAAATATTTATTCAGGTTTCTCTCCTTAAGTTTTCTACAGATGTGAAGTCGATTAGTCTTCAGTGTTACTGCTACAATCTCAAAGACCCAGTGTGTGGCCTCCAACACATGGAAAGATGACCAATGTGCAAGATGCACAGGGGACTTTTCTGATCTGAAGCCAGCAGTCTGAAAAATAAGGTACCTGGGGAAAGCGTATCTTCTTTCCACTGACAGTGAAACCAGGTTCAAGAAGCTAAGCATGTGATTCAGAAAACAAGAGAAAAAAACAGGCAAACAGAACCTCCTTTTCTTCATTTTTTACCACGTTGTTTTCACCATTTTGTTCCTATAGAAAGTACGTTCATTTCATTTCGTACCATCTGAACTGAACTTTTCTGAAGACCTCTGTAAACTTACAACTTTTCAATATCTTCCCTGCATTCCACTTAAAGAAAAGAGAAACTTTTAGATAGTAAAAATGCTCATAGCAATATCCTGGCCTTAAAATTGTCCTATGTTTGAATGGTGATTCCTTTTTTTCTTAGCTGTGTTGCATGTAATTCTTTTCACACACATGGAATAGTCGTGGATATCAAGTACAGCTGGGATTTCTGAATACAAATACAACCTGACTGCATGCCATTGAAACAAAACTCAGTTGCTTGGAGAGTCTATTGACAAATTCCTTAAGTCTCATTAATCACGTATGTGGTGACACTGGAGGGGGCTCTTTACTTTTTTATTTCTCATTTGTCTCTGATATTCCCTATTTATTACAAAATCCCTTCCTTTGCTGGATTTATAATGTGGCTATTTTCCAATACAGTTGTATCCTTTCACTCCCAAGTGGAGCCACCCATGTGTGAGACCTGGGAACCTGGAGCTTTTTGATGAATATCCTTATTCACCACAGAGCAAAGAGACCATGACAGAACTCAAAGATGCTTGACAGTGTGGCCCACCAGGGAGATGACAATTACAGATGGAGTTTGCTGCTGCTACTTGTACAATCTGATTTCAGTTCCTCTGCGGCAGAACGTGTCTGCCCTTCCACTCTTCTCTAGGAAATTAATGATTTCTCTTTAGAAATATGCATGTTTAATTAGGAAATTTATTAATTACTCCTCTTTCAAGGACAGATTTTGTCGTTTTATTTTAAAAAAGAAGCAAGAGATCAATGATGCTGAAATAAAAATTTACAAAGATAGTTAGGTACTAAGATATATTTGAGGGCCAGGACCATGATTGCGTCATAGGGTCCAGCTACCCATCCCTTGAACACAGTTTTAGGACTTCAAATTTACTTGAGCTTGCTAGAATGTAAAAACACTGACAATTTAAAGCTGAATCTTTATTCTTAAAAGGCTCTTATCTGGATTCCTTTCTTGCCTCTCTGCAGCAGTACATCATGGTCACATACTTTGAAATGCAACCATTCCAGGCAGCTTTTCACTTAAGGGTGACATGTTAGGTACGTGAAATGGTTTTGTAGAGTGATTTCACCTTATGTTCACAGTGTGGCAACAAACACTACTCCAGAGGTCTGCAGTATATGCTATTGGTATTGAACAGTTAACACACTGAAACTCCACTTCAAATTTTGACAAATTTTGAAGTACACATGAAAAATATCTGAATCATTTTACGGATGTCGATATTTCATTTGTCCAGAGAGGCGAGAGCTAATTTCGAAAACATCATTATCTATCAGGAGGCATGTAAAGTTCTTTTGCTAAGATCATAGCAAATATTCTTTGACTGGAAAAACACAACCTTGCAAAATAGAAATTGTGTGAGGGTGTAGGTACCAACTAAAAGTTGCAGATAAAAAAAAATTACCCCATCTTAGAGAAAGCAGGGAGTAAAGAGAGTTTTTAGTTCTGTTTAAAAACACATACTGACATATATATAGCATTTATATGTCTAAGTATTAATCACATAAAATCCACAGCACAAATTAGTCTATAACAGAATTCATGGAGTCTGGCACTTTTTCCTCATTCCAAATGATGCATAGATGGTGTTTCTTCTCTTCATTTGATGTAGCTAATTACCTTTTCAGTTTCTTGGTAGGAATTTGACTTAAAGGAGAACACTACTGCTGTGATTCCTACTAATTGTCATGTTAAGTAACTTGATGCCAAGAGCTACCATAGGTGTTAACAAAAAATTGCTTCCAGAACATAACTGTGTGTTGCCAGCAGAATTTAACCTCAGGCTGTAATAATAACATGGAGACATGAGGAGGTTGAAGTGGAGTTCTGCCAGATTTCCCTGTGCAGATTATGCAGGTGTTTCCCTAAAAAGGAGGAGTTGATAATAGATATAATGGCAATTTCTTCGCTCCATAAGATAGCATGGACAAGTAGACATTTGGCATGAGTTTTGACCAGGAAATAATTTGTGATCTTCCCAATATTATTTAAATATTTTTTTATAGAAAGCATAAGGAAATTTATGTTAAAATATATCATGTGTCAAACCCCCTGTATTTGACAAATGAAAAATGTAGATGGCTATATTCCCAAGATGCTTTTTGAATTAGAAACACAAGTAGGAATGAAGAAAATGGAAAAGAGAAATACTTCAAAATGAAAACATTTGAAATAAAGAAGGTTTCGTTTTGTTTTTTTTTAAATCATCTCTACCTGGAAATTTCAAGAAGATTTTGCTAGAACTTAATGCTGACTCTGCAGCCTGGGGAGAGGAGATTACTTTTGATTGTCTCAGGTGCAAGGATCAGTCCAAATAGGTAAAGGTCAGTCCCACCACACTACAGCAGTTTCATCCCCAAAGACACCAGCTGGAATCATACCTTGGTAAAGAGCGCAGAATCACAATCTGTAAAGTGGCTTCTCCTCTCATTTGTAATGGTATAAATCAGTTAAAGTCAATGGAGGTATGAATGTGAAATGGGAATAAAAGAGGCAAAGAAGGGCCTTTGGTCCCTGAAAGCTTTCAAGCGTTATAGGAATTTGTTTCAGCAAGGGCTACTTCCATTGCCATTACAGGTTTTATACTTTATACTACAGGAAGCGCTAAGTGAGATCTCTGGCTCTGTTCATCCCTCGGCATTACATCTGCAGTCACCACCAACATGTGTTGGATGTGGACTGCATTATGATGTTGTACGGAGACACAGTTTTACCTCTACAGGAACATGACTGTCAAGTGCCTGGACAATCAGTCCAGCTCTGGGCTTACTCAGACTTTGAGGGAATGGACGAACGTCTGTTGTGATAATCACAATCTTTTCCTCTCTTTGGCCACAGAAGATTTCAGGTTGTTCTTAACATTTCAGAGTTGTCCAGGAACACACAGGGAGAAGCACAGCTGGATAAAGGACAGGAGATTTTAGGTAAAAAATGAAACTGGATATCGGTAGGTGAGGACTGTGATGTTCCAGCATAAACCACCACAAGCTGGGTAAATGCACATATGCACATAACTTTAGGCTGTGTATTTCATCTTTTAGCCAGGATTTGCCCACCAGAAACAAAGATATAGGTTAACATCTAAGAATCCTCACTCCATCACGTGCACAAGCTCCAGGGAAGACTGAAAGAAAACATCTGGCACTTCAGCCACAAGGTAGGATTAAAAAGCAGGAGTAGCTTCTTTGAGCAAGAGAGAATGTGAGAGCAGAGAAATGGAATAATATATAGAAAGAGGAATCCACCCGCCCTTCACCCAAAATACATAATACCTTCTACCAGAGCCACAGGTGGCACTTGGAGTGCAGGCAGACACATTGAGCTACCCGTCCTGTCCTTCTGTCTGATTCCTGGTGCTGGCCTCTGTGCTTGGAAGTTTTTTCTTTCCTCACAAGTACTGCTTCAATTTAACTCTCATAAACGTGCCAGTTACCTCTTCCATCCCCATCCTTTCCTCTCCCCTGATTGCCTCCACAGCTGCCTTTCTGCCATTTTACACAGCTGTAACCAAGCCCAGTCTCTCCTTAGATCTCACTGAATGGGATGTAAGTAAGTAGCTGTCTTGGAAAAGAAGGGAAATTTCTACATTTTGCATGATTTTCTAATTCCTTCCTTTTTTCACAGAATGAAATTTCTCAGTAACTCAAGAAATAGGTGATGTGTTGAAATTAACTCAAAGTGTAAGCCCTACAAGTAAGTCACAAATCAAATTGGATTCATATTTTTCCTTTTACTTCATTCGTTTCCCTTCCCCCCCCCCCCCCCTTTCTTTTTAATGGTGAGTCCAAGCATGGAAGAATTGCCAATGTGCTTATAAGAAATTGAGAGATGATCCATCTGGGGAAAAAACAAACAAACCAATAAGTAAGTCTCTAATCCAGGAGAAGTACATCAGCTTTCACCTGGCATCAAAATGGTTTAGCCTAATCAGATTGAAAAGCAGGAGACTCTTGCTGGCTAGAAATGAATGCACAGAATTTCAGGTGAGATCAAGTATGTGATAGAAGACATATGTTGGGTTAGTCTTCCCCACTTCTTGGCATCTGAGAAGCCGGGAATATATTCCTGGTCCTACTATTGAACTACTTACTCTATAGGTGAGGTTGGCACATCTTGGTGGTTCTGTTTCTTCCACTACAAAAATTTGTGATACTCAGATACTACTCTGAAATTTGACCTCTGCAGCTGTAACATTCTTTAACCCGGTAATTGTGGCAGGGTTTATAAAGGGAGAACATTTTTTATTAATGCCAGACATACAGACGTAAAAAGTCAAGCTTCTGAGATCCCCAACACTCCTGGACTTTTTATTGGTCCTTCCTCAGAGCACCATGCTTGGACTCATTAAGATCACATACTGTTCCTTTTAGCTTATGTGATAAAAGCTGATCCATACACACACAGAGGAGCACAGAGAGGCAATGTGAAAGGGAAGCCCAAACAACACCCTGCTCCTTGCAGACCCTTCCCAGGAGCCACCAGCCCATCACAGGCCATCTCTACAAGCTCAGAGGAGCCCAGAGGCACGAAGGCAGGTGGGAACCCAACATAAGGACATAGGGGAAGGGATTCCCTGTCTAGGTCCATCCCTGGGCTATCCCAAGAGACTCTCAGCCCCAGTGGCCAAGTGTGACAACCAACACGATCAGTCAATGCTGGAGCACCTTTTGGATTGAGGGGTTGCGGGACAGGTTATGGGATGTGTTTCAGGATTGCATTGGACTTATGATGGGATGTTTTGGGAAGGAAACAAAGGTGGGGAAAGAGGGATTTAAGTGATCTGTTGAGGACCAAGTATGGGCAAACTGAAGGATAAAGTGCTAAAAGGGGCTGGTTGCATGTAAACAGTTTAATAGTCAGTACATTGATCTGGCCATTCCAGTCACCTGAGCAGTGCATTCTGTCCTGTCTTCTCATTAAACTCCATTTCTAAATCTTTTCCTGGGTGAGAGACTCCCCATTTGCTGTGCATGTGTTTGTACAAAGGTCTGAATGCCAGCACCTGGAGCCAGACTGTTGGTCAGATGTTCTCTGAGCCCATAGTGCCAGCAAGTTCACTGACTGCAGGTTTGCGATTGCTGATGCAGATTAAGCTGGACTAGTTAATGAGGAGATGAAATGGTGAGAGAGCTGGGGTAGTGTGGGTCTCTGAGAGTGAGATCATGGGGGATTGGCTACTGGAGGGGCCAGAGGAGTCCTGGACAGCTGCTGGAGAGCTGTACGTACAAGTGTGTGTGTGTGCATGTTTGTGCTTAGGTATGTATTTGTGAGGTGGTCTGTCCCAGCAGTCTGAGTGAGACTGCTCTTTAAGGGGCTTCTATGTCCAGTCACCAGTGACGGAGGAGACTGGGATCACAATCAGCTACTGGGCTGACTGAGTGTCTGAGCCCCACTGACAGAGGGACATCCACTGCAAATTTGTATGTATGCATTAGGCACTTTCCAGCAACAGACTCAGCCAGAGGGGTAACAGTTTGCCTTTGTGTGTGTTTTCAATGTATCTGTGTGTGTGTTTACATACGTGTGCCCACCAGGAATACATGCTCAGCCCCACCACTGGTTGGATCTGGGGCATGTAGCTGCTGCAACCTCGCCTCTGTTAGACTTCCAGATTTGGTGCTCCCTTGCAGCCTGTGGTGTTCATGACAACAGAGCTGACTCAAAGTTGCCCGATTCAGCTGCTGAGAGGTTCAGCAAAACAAGTATTTAGCACTATGCACTGACAACCACTCAAGTCCAGAGAGATGAAACCACAGTGTGATATTTGAGAGCAGAGTTAAAAGCTGGCAGATGAGTGACCCAAGTGAGTGTGGATGTTGTTCTGACCAAAGTTAAACTTCACTTTGTGTCCACTCACTCAGCTGTGGACAGCCACGATAGCCACAACAGACACCTGTGTTCACTTCAGTTATTGTTTTTTTAAAAAAAGCAGGATGTGGTTCAAACCCCACTGCAATCACTCAGAAAGCTTCCAAATATTTGCATGCTACAAGATAACGAACACAGAAATAGTCTGTTCTGGGAAGTGGCATTATATCATGAATGTATTCTGGACTGAACCAGCTTGGAAAAAACAGCCTCACAGCAGTGACGTTTGAGTGGGGTCTTCTTCTGCACATTTCCAGCTCTGTCACCCCCCCGTACATGTACTGTAAAAGACAATTGGACTCAGTGTTGAAAGCTTAGAAATATTGTGAGAAGCATTTTTCTTGGAACAGCATCTGTATGCAGTGAGGGATGAGAGGGAACGTGTGCCACTGTGGGGTGGTTAAAGGGACTTCAACCACATTTAGATTAAGGCCAGATTTAGGCTTAGCCCAGGAACTTGGATGGGAATTTGCTTCCTGTTTTCCAGAGCTAAAAGCTGAAATGGAGGACAACAGATTAGAAGAGGGAAAGAAGCAAGTTTTTAATGTTAATGTATGTCGGTACAAATGAAGCAGGTTAAAAATGGTGGGGCTTTGTTAGGAAAAAAATACATTGAATAATTTCCAGTGCTTGTTGTAAATACAATCGCAGTTCAACAGCATTTTGAACGGTTGTACTGCAGGATCTGCAGAGCAAAGGCAGGCCTGGGACTCTTGTCTACGACTAGGTCTTGTCCCATCTGCAATGGGACAGTAAATATTTATCTGTGGCAAAGTCAAGGCATAAACTCTGCTGTTTCTTCAGTTTAATCTTTCTATAACACCTGGAATCTGCCCATTTTACTGAAAATCTGCTTTAGAAATACGTTAATGAGGAGATTGAAAGATCTTGCTTATGAAACCAACATATATCTTCTTTATATATGCTCTGAGAAAGTGTGGCTAGTAAATGGAGTTGTAAATCCTTCTAACTGAATTTGAATTAAAATTTAAGTTTTATTAAACTAGCAATTTTTCTAGTTTTCCTCTTCAAAATATGACAGAAGTGCTAAAAAAGTAACATGATTTTCTTTGTTCAAAGAAAAATTTGTTGGTTTTTTTGAGATGATTGGTTTACATTTTTAAAAAGAAAAACAATTATGAATAATACTATCAAAACTTTCCCGTTTTCCATTTTTCATTGTAATTTTTAAATGAAAAATGTTTTTCATACAAAAAAATGTTGACCAACTGTAATAATGCAATTTTTGAGAAGTAACCTTTTTTAAAAAAAATGTATTGGAGATGATAAAACAGTCACTGATATTCCAGGCTGTTCCTTGTTTACAGTGAAAAAGCAGACTATTAGAATTCAGTTGATATTCTCGAATGACTTCTGTGTCTAATCCCCAAGGGCTGTAAGAGAAGGAGAGCTTTGTTACTGCCAAAAGACATTTAGCTTGAATTGTATCAAGCTAGGTAACTTCAGGAATTAAAAAATAATCTCTCAGACTCTGCTGAAATATTTTTTTTCTTCCAATTTCCTCCACAAAAGAAAGGACAAAATAGAGTGGAGAATTTTAGCCATACGCAAGTTCAGTTAAAAGATACTTTTTAGCTATAAGAACCAGCTTGTTGCCAATTTCTGTCAAAATAATTCCCCAGGTTAAATCCTGGTGCTATTGAAACCATTGTCCAAATGCTCATTGGCTGCAAGGGGAGACCAGGATTTGGCCAGTTCAATTCATTAGTGATGGTATGAACCCCAAGTAGTATTATGCTTCCTCTAAAGAAAGAGAAGCTCCTACTTACTGTTTATATACTAACGTTATTTCTCACAGGTTTATTGTGTTACTCTCCTTAATTTGGTGCCATGCTGGGTCCCTGTGGGATGCCACTCAAACATTATGTCAATGATCTCAAAATTGAACTCCAGTGCTTTATTTTACAAATGGCTTCTAGCAGATGTGTGGCACACTTTATTAACTTAAGTACCCATTAGTTGAAAATTTCATTAGTTTGGGGGAAAGGGATCAGTTTCATCAATAGATCTGGTATGGGTGGACCCTTTGTGTCAACCTGACCCATATCAAAATGGATTATTGTTGTAAGTGAGACAAGTGACCTAATGTTCTGCCTATTATGCACACATGATCTATAACCTTTTAAAATACTAGTGTGGGAAAGGAGCACACTTCACTGCATCCCCAAACCACGGATTCTTAACAGGTGGCAGTCCCTCTCTTAGCAACGTTTGCCATGGGCTGTCTGCGTGAGTGTATGAATTATCAGGGGGTACAGTTTCCAACCAGGTAACCAGGGGAAAACCAGGATGGAGAATGAAACCAGAATAATGAATGGCCGTGCAGACGTTTTAATGAGTGCAGAAGGCAGCTGGTGGTGCTGGGTCTGTAGTGCCATCGTCTGACTGACTGACGCATTTCGGCCAAGGCATTTCATGTGCTGCCTGGAACTTTTGGGCTCATAAAGCCACAGAGATAAAGCTGGATGTGGTTACAGCAGTAACATATGGTACTTTTTACTCCACAGTTTTAAAGTTTTGATGCTGTTTGCTCCTTGAATGATGGCAGCAGTAGTTTCCAATGTATTCACTTGACCTTGTTTTGGAAACCAGGTTAGGGCCAACTTGAAGGCCTCATGCAAAAATATTTAGTGGGACCACCCATTAAAAGCTGTACTACATAACCCTCTGGCTGTTTTGTGCAGCAGCTCTCACACCTGCCCTAAACTCCTTGACCATTTGAAGAGGAAAAAGTAAATCTATCTGGACATCATGAATCTGGAAATGATCAAGGCGAATTTTGTACAGCAAAAGCCAGTCCTTATTATTAAGTTATTACTTCATGTTTCTCTTCACCTTGTATCCCACATGATAATACTGGAATATAAGCAATAATATTACAGTAGCATAGCAACTTGTTTCTGGAGAGCAACTAATAACAATGATGCATCGTGTAGCCTACTGAGGGCTCTGCCAATACACAGGCAAAAATCCTCTATTCGTTGCCTGCTGCATAATAAGTGGATATGAGTGCATGAAAGAAATCTCAGACAGTCTGAGATCAGTATAAAATGCTGTTGAAAGAACCAGAGGGAAAAGAACAGCTCTCTAGACATGGCAGAATTATTTCCAAGCTGCAGAGTGCTGATGTCTAAACGTCTTGTTTTGGTGGGTGAATCCTCTGGAAGTACTTGAAGATAATCTCTTTTCATTCCTCCATCATCGTGCAGTGAGCAACAGAGGCATGCGTGCAGTAAAACTGATCTGAGTTTGTGCCCTTAACCCAACCTAAAGGAGATGTATTGTCCTTCACGCATATGAACTATAAAGCACATGCACTTTCTGCTGTAAAAATCTCTGTCAGTGTCTGGGAAATCCCTGAGAGCAGGATGCTGTTGCAGGGAAAATCATACAGTTCACCTCTCCAGAGCTCTGCAAGCTGTGGGATGGGAAGCAGGGTTAGGCTGGATGAACTGCTCTGTCTGGAGCTGCCATGCTCAGGGGGATTTCTCAGCACTTTTCCTGCCGTATGTCATATACCAGCACGTTCACAATGTCTTGCAAGGTATGAAACAGCCAGGAAGATACCAGTTGGGATGAACTGATCCTGTCAGAGCCATTGACCAGATTCACAGCTAATTTCTGGCAGCAGTACCTGGGCAGCCTACAGACAGGATCGGCCAGATGGATCTAACACAGAAGAAAGGCTCTTTTTTAACAACATGAGTTTGGGAGGTAAAAGGAGGGTTGGCTGTGCCTAGTCCTTGTAGAGAGAGATTCAGTTGTGGAGGGACCTGTTCATCTTCAGTAACAGAGACACATTTTCCTGTAACAAGACACTTCTCTCTGCTGTTAATTAAAAAGCAAAGGCAAACCCCAGAATCAGGAAACTCCAAAACAGAACAAATCAACACAGGCAAGCTAGATTTTCCAGTTTAGTGAAGGGTTTCCTTCCTCCTCCTGCTCTCAAAGAGGTAGGTTTGGTTTTTTGCCAGTGCCAACCGATCAGAGAGAGAGGTTATTCAGTTTCTTTCAGAAGCATTGATCATTCTAAGAAGTAAAGGTTAGATATAGAAAAAAATTGGCTCAGGATGTCAGAAGCATATAATATGTGCCTTGGCCCACATGTTACCTGTCGGATTTCTGGGCTTCTAAGAGGTCGTGGAACATAGTTCACTTTTAGTTGCTCATATCTGTTTTCTACCTCTAAAATTCAGGTCTATTTGCCTCCTATGGAAAGTATTTTCAGGTAGACTGAAGGAAATTTATGAGAGAATTACTTATGTTGATTCTTATTACATAGTGTCACATTATCATAAATTGTATTGTGAAGCAAAACCATGTTAATGTTATTACTCTTCATCTTCTGTGTAGTACTGAACAGACAAAGAACTTACGGATATTTAGTTCTAGTCATTGCTTCTGCTGAAAAGCTGAGGACCTCCCTCTCTCAAGTCAGTAGGGAAATACACACTCCAGTTGCTTCTTCTGCTTAGTAGTAGTTTCAGTGTATTTTGCTGGAAAGTGCTTTCTCACAGTTAGGTCTCCCGTGATACCAACATAGAGAGCACACTATATTCTTTCCCTGTTTCCTCCAGAGCCTAATAAATCCTTTGTAGCACTTTCAGCATGAAATGAAGTGTATGACCTAAAGTCTATAGAATAACATGAATCACTGGACAATAATTTATAGGGTCACCTCATAATTACTATTCAGTACAACATGACCCTGTTTATTGGAACATATACAGGAGAAAGGTTATTTTTGAAATTTTTCTTTATTCAAGCCAATATTGGATTTATTGACACCACATTAAAAATAACCATTGCCAAAACAACTGGGAAAACCACTTTTTTAAATGGTAGAATCTTCCTGTTCCTGAAACTTTCTTTCAGGGAGGTGGAATAACCATTGCCAAAACAACTGGAGAAACCCACTTTTTTAAATGGTTGAATCTTCCTGCTCCTGAAACTTTCTTTCAGGGAGGTGGGGAACATTTTTTGGCTCATGGCTTTTCTGTGAAAAATGGCTTTTTTTCATATACAATTAACTTAGGTCTGCTTAGGGTTCTGTAATAAGAATAAACTTCCTAAATGATAACAAAGCATGTTACATGTTAATGTTCCAAAAAAGCATGTTGGATTTGGAAGGAAAGAAGATTAAAGCGAAGAAAAAGCCAACAACTTAAAGGTGGAAAGTTATGTTTTGGGCTTGTTTTGCAGATTCTTGGGTTTCCGCATTTACCACCCCTAAGTGGTTTCTACCCCTAAGTTATAACCCTTCATGCTCTTCTCCTTGGGAGAAGTAGAAGCAGTGAGGGGTAGAACAGCTGATGCTCAAACCAGTGGTGTTTTTGGTAAATAAACTCTTTGGGCAAAACACTTCTGTGCTGTTTTGATTATCTGGAAAAGTCTGAGAGTCTGACAATGAATTTTCTTTTTCTGTGATCATATATGATCAGGGCCATCAAGAGCCCTCTGAGTCCTGAAAGGCTTAACCCTGATGGTAAACTTTTCCTCAGTACTTCTGATGTTGAGTTAGGGAAGAAGGAATTTCGTTAATCACAACATCATCTGTGCTCAGGGCACTCCTTGGCCTGCAAACCAAACTCTCCTTGCTCCCCAGGCTGAGGCAAGGAGCATAAGAAGCATACTGGGGCTGGAGAGGATGTGGAGATCCATTGCCTTTTTTTGCTTGGACAACAGCTGCAGTTACAGGAGTGTCTGTGGTGTGTGTGACATTATGTGCTTTTAAAGAGCTGTGGTAGGATGCTGAAATACCTGACTGGTGCCTGAATACATCTGTGCCCATGCAACCTGCTTGGGCATATATTTTCAGAAAATTCTAAAATGGTTTTGGGGTGGTTGAAGGAAGGACCTCACTTTTCTAGGAGTGGTGCAATACAAGAAGGCTAGCTCTGGCATATGTTTCTGTGACCAGGATCAGAGACCTTACTGAATTCTTCCAGGATTTGATGACTTAAAAGCCCCAAGACAATTCATACCAGAGCAGTGACCATACAGCCCTGACAACCAGAGAAAATCAAAGCCTGTGAAAGAAATACAGTAAATGCTGTGCCCCAGAAGCCCAATTTTGTTGCTCTTCTGGTATTTGGGATCGTTAATGCCATGCACATTCCAGATGTGCATTAGAGACTACTCCAGTTCTGAAAGTATGGTTGGCTTAATCAAACATGGGGGGTTTTATTCCAAGTAGATATATATTCATTTGCAGTCATCAAAAAATATGTATTTATGGAGGGAAGTTGGGCGCACTGCGCCAACACACCAATTAAGAGTGTGTAGAGTAAAGAGGTACTGTCAGGCTGCATATGTTTTAAATATCTAAATTCAGAGACCAAAATACATAGGGACAACAGATGAATAAGTGGCACATTTGGAAAACTGTGGGTACATGCATTCTGGTAAATTAAACAGTGTCAAGGCATGGACACAGACACTGGAACTTATCCATGCTGTTCGATTGTTAGAACAGTCCTTGGTGTGGGTTTAGTCCAGACCAACTAACAATCTCCCAACAATTCCTAGGTATGGTTTGTGAGTTAGGACAAGTCAGGGACCATTGCCAGTAAGCAACAAGCAGGAGGCTTTCCTGTTCTAGAGGTTAAGAGAGTTTAATATTATGGGTGCGATCAGATGGTTCCAGATGGCTTGACGGCCCTGACACTGTTTAGTTTACTAATATAGATGTAACCTTTAGGTTTTTATACTCATCCACTTGGACCTGTGACTCATATACACCAAACAAACAGCTGTGGTGATTTAAGATGTTATTGCACCTGAACACTTTGTTACTGGCTCTGGTTGGAGGTCGCTGACCCCACTGTAGAGCTGCCAAGAGTAATGTACTTTAAGTGTTTTAGACCAGTGAAGGTCAAGCCACGATGTGAGGTATTCTCTATGTACTGAATACTGGGAAAAGACTGGTTTAAGAAGATCTTTTTCTCCTGCCCTTATATTCATGTATTTATAAGGTCTTAGCTAAGGCCAGAGTTTTCACTGGAACAATTGCTGCCTCGCTCTTAGCACACGATGTCCTCAATGATGAGTGACCTTTTGGATAATACCAATTTCTTAAAGCTACTATTTGGCTTCATTGTTTTTCCTGAACCTGTGTTTTTCTGACTGGTATTGCCCAAGAGTTTTTCACCCTGAAATCTATATAGCAATGATATTTTCCCAGTTGCAATCATACTTTCTTTTAGAGACAATTTAGCTTTAAACAGCTCAACGTCTTTTTAGTTGCTCTAGGCAGATTTATTATGAATAGAGCTTCCACCTACCTACAGGACTATAGTGTTGTACAGAGATGGTAGATGGTGTGGTGCTTCTTTGTCCATGGCTATGAGGAAATTCCAGCTGCTGGTAGGACTATGATTTGGTATTGACTGGGACTCTTTTTGTATCTTCTTGTAACTCAGGTTATTTTCCTTTTAGAAAGTTGCAATGATCTTTGGCTGAGTGGCAAAGGCTGTTGTCTCTCGATGTTCCTATCCAGAGCTGTGGCTGTCCAAATCAGGAGAATGAGCAACCAGAGCAGGTCCCCTCCACGTACATGGAGGGATCTTGCCTCATTGCCTGGTGGTCTCCCAGCCTCACAACAAGGTTTCCTGTCCCACATCTCCCTGATAGCCAAGTGAAACCCCTCCTGGGCCACCTCTGCCACTCATCCTACTATGACAAGGCCATTTCATCCCTAGGGATGTTGCCAGGATATCACATGAGGCCTGACCAGCCCTTGATTACCCAGGGTAGAAGGTTGGCAATCTCCCTTTGCCTATGGCTCTGGAGACCTTCCAGCTTTCTGCAAGACCACAAAGTGGTACAGATGGGGTACTTTTGTGTCTTGTAGAGATCATAGCTTTAGAGAGGGATAAGATAGAAGCATGCTGTCATCTGATTGCATCCCTCTGTGTATGTGTTCAGCTGTAGCACACAGGAAAAAGCAGTAAATATGGAAGAGCCACCTGACTCTGCCCTGACCTTTCTCACCCAGCTATTCTGCCAACTTGTCGGTCATCCTGAGCTGGCACAGTCCTTTTTATACCCACAGTCTTTTTTAAACCCACTGGAGCTGGCTGTGTCATCAACCCACTTATTATACAACCACCAACATTCTGCTTGCGTTGACATGGATGCTGCATCACCAGGGTGGTGCCAGGAGCTGGAGGCTGCCTGCTGCGACATGGCCATGACATCACCAGGATTGGTACATCATTGTGAAATGACTATTATCTTCTACCACTCAAGCAAGAAGAAACAATCAAATAATAAACAACAGCTGATAATGCTGGGGAGGGAAAACAAGTAGCTGTAGCAGGAATTTAGAGAACTGCAGTTCAGCATAGGTTACAAGAGAATTAAAAGCAGCAAGTACCAATTTTAAGCAGCGCTGTTGCTTACTGCTGAGATTTCTGGGTCTGAAGGTTAAATTCTGAAAAAAAAGTGCTTAGCAAGTTGACTGAAGATAATATTTCTCATGTGTAGAATTAAAGATGTCCACTTCCAACCCTGCATCCACTGCTTACCAATGGCACTGAGGATGTTTCAGTGTAAACCACAAGACTCACATCTTTCTCTTCCTGACACGAATCAAAGATTTTGCCAGGAACTGTTTTGTGCTATGTACTTCAGTTGGACACTGGAACAAAATGTATGTGAGCTTCCATCTTCTGTGGTTCACTGCAAAATTGTTGTGTCCTCTTTAGCTCACAGAACCAAAGGAAATAGGCACAACGGTGCTTCCCTCTGAAGGGCAGGGAACATGTTTTTACTATGGAGGTGACTCTACTGGCATAGGGCGTCCAGAGAGGTTGTGGAGATTCCCTTCTTGGAGATCTTCAAAAGCCGTTTCGACATGGTGTTGGGCAACTGGCTCTTGGTGTCCCTGATTCAGCAGGAATGTTGGACAAGTTGACCTCCAGAGGTCCTTTCCAACCTCAACCATTCTGTGGTCCCAATTCTGTGAAAGCACTTAACAAACAGGGGCATGGTCTGACAGTTGCTCAGTATGCATTTTGGCAGCCAGATCAGTAGCTTAAACAAAAGGAAGAAACATTTGGAGAAATCCTCCATGGCTTTCTACCAGACACTTCCAGGACACTATCTGAAGGGGCATGAAAAGGGTATAAACAACTTTTAATATGAGGGACTGAAGGAATTACAGCCCTCTGAAGAAAGGTTCCCAAGCTCTGACGTGCATATTGCAGTTGGTATACATATTGGAGTACTACAGACACTCCTAGAAAGATAAGCATGTATGCATGAACGGTCTGGTTTGTGTGCTTTTTTTTCCAGAAGGCACTATCCCAATACTTAACAACCTGGTATTAGAAGACAAGCTCAGAGAGAAAATTAATTTAGCATAACTGCTTGTCTTGCTCAGTCTCCTTGCTTTCTTACATTGCCTCTTTGGTTGGAGAAACATAGAGCTGTAAATGCAATTTAAAAAGCATCCTCAACATTTCTGTCATCCTTAGCATCATAGAACATACCATTCTTGTCCTCCAAAATATGTGGGGAAAATGTGGTCATCTCATGCAGTGCAAAAGGACAGCTGCTGGTTAATGGTTCTGCTAATCACAAGTGCATTCTAATAACAAACAAATTCTACTAGTTTTTATTTTAAGCCAAGTTTGTGTATTTATTTAAAGAACAAAGGCCCAATTACACAAAGTATCAGTGTTCCTCTAGACAGAGAAAAATATAGACATCCCAGCCTTCTTTTTCCCTAAAGAAAAAAGAACCCTTATCTGGTTGACTGCAAGAGCAACATTCTTAAATTAATCTCAAATAGGCATCTAATGAGCAAGAGGAACACATTACATCAAAACAATCACATTTATTGTCTTATCATTCCTCCCAAACAGTTGCTACATCTGTTGAACATAAACAACAGCAGCAAAACAGAGAGTCTATGACCATCAAGTGTAATCTAGGGCAATATTCTCCAAGTTCCAATGTAAGTGGGAAACGTGAACTTCCACCACTTATATACACTAAATATTTTTGGGAGCACAAGAAGTGTTGAAGCCAGATTTAACACACGTTTGCGTTGTATAGTTGATTGTGAGTTCCACTGGGAGATTTTCCTGTATCTGAAGCATTCATAACTACATTTTCCTTTGAGGAATCTCTGCCATTAAATAGGTGCGAACTCACAGCCTTTCACTTTTCTGGGGTCCTTACAGGGTTTAGGTCTTATCATGAAATTGATTAATTCAGGATGGAATGTACCTCTGGAGATCTTCTGATCTGACACCTTGCACAAAGTAGGGTTAACTTTGAACTTTGAATTAAGGTTGCTTGGGACTTTGCGCATCTGAGTTCTGAACATCTCCAAGGAAAGAGATTCCACAACCACTCTGGGATTTGTGCTGGTGTTTGATTACTCACAGGGTGACCTTTTTCTTCCTTCATGCAACTTTTATCTATTAATTTTTGTCTTTTCACTCTGACAAGAACTTGAATCTGTCTTTTCTATAACCATAGTAACATCTCATGGAAGACAGCAATAACGTCTCCCCTTAGCCTTCTCCTCTTAAGATTTCGTCTTGGTTTTGCACTGTGCACTTCTACCCCATGGTTAGGTAGCTGGCCACTGCTGAAGTCAGTCTGGTATGTCCATGGCTCTCTTTCACTAGGGATCCCTAAACCAGACAAAGTAATCCAGATGTTGTCTCACAAATGCCAAACAGAGGAGATGGATAGCTTCCTTGACCTGCTAGCTACAACTGTCCAGTATGTAGTTGACCTTCCTGGGCAAAAGACCATACTGCTGACTCCTGTTCAACTTCCTGTTCCTAAGGACAATAGATAGGTAGATATAATATATAATTACATATATTATACATTGCACATTACCTATATATATCCTAAACTTTATCTTCACCAAGGGAAAAAAGTGCTTAAAAACATTCTGTTACAACTTTATCCACAGCGGAACAAATAGGCTATCTGCTAACCAAATTATGCTGGATATCAGTATTCACTATGGGAGTACTCAACTTCAGAAACAGACTGGCTGTGCACCAGATTCAGAGCAGAAGTGGAGACGGGGTGAAGAGGCAGCTGAGCTTAGCATCAGACTTTCCAGCATGTGCTGACTTCTTGGTATCAATCTTTGCAGGGTATGCTTTTCTATTTTAAACACTTTTTGTTGCAATTATTTGGTTTTTAATGGAAAAAAAAGTAATGTAATTTTATTAAATAAATCATCTTGTCCCTGTAATATTGACTAGTTTGCATGCCTTGCTAAACATTAAACCATATGAAATGGGGCTTGGTTACATATGGATAAGTGGCATGCTTTTTGTGAACGTTAAATGAGATAACTATTTGTTATTTTTAAACAAATGTTCACCCATAAAAAGAAACATCTCTATTAGACAGAGAAGTGACTTCACAAAGGTGCATTATGTGGCAGCCAAAAACTGAAACGGGTGGCAGATTATTTCCAAAGTTAAAAGTTTATGGAGAAACCACGATATAAATTAACTGCTAACAGCCGTTGAGCCCATTCCTCGGATCATTTATCTGTATGAGAGTGTTATATGTTTGATGCCTGGTATGTGTGATGGTTTTGGGGTGGACTAGAGTGTTTCTGAGTGATTTAGCACATGAAATCCACTCCAAGTTTCTAAAACAACAAACATGAAGATGGGAGACAGAAGTCAATACATGCATCTTGATTTCTTGTTGCCGTTACAGTGTGTCTATCTACTTCACAATCTTCAGAACTGTTAGAGTTATTAGATTATCTCCAGGCCATGAATTAATTTCATTCTGACAGCTCCATTGTAAAGCAGAGTATAGTGCCCATTTTACTGCTGGAAAACTAATATATGAGAAAAATTAGGTGACTGAATCATGCAGTGGATCCAAAACTGGCCTAGGAACTGAGACCCCATCCGAAATGTGCCCTATTAAAACTAGAACTTGTCTCTATAATGGACAATATGTTGTAAGAGTAATCAGACATGGTGTATACATTAAAAAGATTTGTAAAAAGCAGAAAAATGATGACATTCAGTGGAAAGCCTAAGAGGGAAGACATAGAAGTTCAGATGTCGCACACATACACATGTCCATAAAGAAGTCACCAGGTCATTACTGGGCTAGCAAAATATCAACAAACTTTTTAAAAATAAAAGTGTGTTTCTAAAAGGGTTGGAAAATGTCAGTTCAAATCTTTTGGAAGAGGAACTGGCCAATGTTGAATAAGATCAACTGTATCACTTCACAAAATTGTACATTAAATTCATCAGCCCATTTCAGCTAAAAGAACAAAATTAAGGCAAACTGTCTGACTGCAACATTTAAAAAATGCTTCTGGTTCTGTCTTTAAACAAAAACTGAAGCTTTAGATGATGAACTTGGTGAAAAACTGTGGGTGAAGCTGCAGAACTAATGGGACCCAAGTGGGAAGAGTTATGTCAGCTAACTACTGACAGGCATGTTGGGAAGACCTGGCTAGCTCAATGTGTAATGAAGGGATGACCTAAGGATTATCTTTAGACTTCTAACTTGACAGTAATGTACATTGTATGCGTGCATGTGTTTGCATGGATCTGTACATATACAGACAGATGTGTCTGAGAGAGAGATGAAGTAGGGTTTGTACTGCTGTAATGCATTTGACTTCATAGCTCTGTGTATATGTGCTATGTGTGAGGGATGTGTATGTTAATTCAAATTTGGATGGTTTTCTGTTCTGCAAATTTAAAATGAAATGCTTTTGCATAACTTCCCGTATTGTTTGGAAGTTGCTGTAAGCCAGTCATTACCATAGAGAAAAACAAAGGCTTATGAAAGAAAAAAAAATACAATAACAACTGAGAAAGAACACTATGGAGAGACAAACAGCTTGTTAGCAATGTGAAATGTCCATATAAAGTGTCACGCAACACAAAATAGTAGGTGTTTGTGAGATCTTTTATTTTAATATCTCTTTGAGAACATTAAAAGATAGTAAACTTGAAATAAATTAACATCTATGCTGAACTTTAGACACAATGATATCACTGCCACTTTTTTTTTGTTGCATCATAATATCATGCAGAATCAGTAGGAGTGTGAAGTGTGAGGGAATAAGCATGTACCTGGGAAGTGGGGAATTTCTGGCTAAATGCAGAGTTTTGACTCAGTTGTATTGGTATAGATATCTAACAGCATCTTTTTACTGGCTTTGGGTCTTAACTGCCTTGCAGGGTAGCCACTGATTTAAAAGTTAAGAATATTAAAGGCTTTAGAAGGAAAAAAAAAAGTAGCATTTCAGAGCCACCAATGGATGCTGT
Source organism: Dromococcyx pavoninus (assembly GCA_033558185.1). Lineage (NCBI taxonomy): Eukaryota > Metazoa > Chordata > Aves > Cuculiformes > Neomorphidae > Dromococcyx > Dromococcyx pavoninus. The sequence continues at coordinate 874,389 of JAUMJL010000250.1, forward strand.
GTGTGTGGATGTTCAAGAAACAGGTGACAAAACAGTATTTTAACAGATGGAGTCATTTCTGGGAGTTTCAGCACAAAAACCTTCCATAAATGAGAACTGTCAATAGAGATATAATTACCAGTGCTTTCAGAGCAGTGATATTGTTGAATACAAAGGCAACAATAAAACACTTTCAACAGAGAACAGTTCTAAATAAAAACACTGTGAAGAGTTTTAGAAACAAAGTCATGTTATCATAGTAAATATCAGAAAAGGTACTACTGAAAAACAACGAGTAAGCTTATGTTCACTTTTTTCCTCTACTTGGCAACAACATTGGAATACATCTTAACCGTGGTAGAGGTAGTGCTAGCAGGGGAAACTCATGGGGAAAGAAAACTGTGTTATAGAGGCTGACTCTTGCTTTCCATCCTTAGCCAAAGCTATACACAAACCAAAGCAGAGTATTACCTCTGTAAGAATAACCAGGTTGCCCAGAAACCCAGGAATCCCCAGGCTCTTTCAGTGTAACTTCCATAGAGTAATCATAGAAGTGGCAGGCAGAGTGCAAGAGTTCCAGGTCTGTTACTTTTCCTTATAGATCTCCTTGATTAAGACCATCTTTGCTTACAACAGTGGCTTCCTATAAGTTTCTAACCATGTCACTTGTAGTGTAGCTGTAGTGAGTATTTTAATTCTGTTTGCTCTCTCTGCTGTCCATTTGTGTCACTCTTTTCTTCACATTAAGTCTCAGGCCCTGCAGGCATCTATACTGCATATATTGGCTCTAGTTTGAAACAATCAAAAGTTCCCTGTTAAAGGAAACTTGGCCACTGAATAGAGTTGATCCAAGTCTTGCTTCCTACAGGCTGAATAATGTTTGTGCTAGTTCATATCGGTTGTTCAGAGACCAGAACTTGCTCCTTGAGTCTCAAAGGCAGTATAGATTTATCCGTAAAGTCAGGATTGTTTCTAGCATGTCCTCTTGAAAACATGTTCTGGGAAATCAAAATGAGTTTACAACTTGTGGCGTGTCTCTGCTTACAGCAAACAGCTTGCAAATTCTTCAGAATAGAAGTGTGCTGTGAGAATATCACATGACCATTGTTACTTCCATAAATCGGTGGTGGTACTGCTACTCAGTGTGCTTGACCCTCTCACTCTGTCAGCCTCCAGACTAGCAGATGACCCTTCTCCAGCCATTCTGAGATTTAATGTTGCTGTTTATTCTCCTAACAGCTACCAAAATCACACTGTCAATATATAAATGGTAAGAATCATAGCATCCTTTTGTGGTCTGTTCCTGCATGCTGGGAAGGTGTCTGTGGTTTGGTAAGGCAGAGGGGTACTTCTATCTCAGCTGACATGAATAACACAGAAGAGGAAAGACGAAGAACTTGTTGAGAAAATTTCAATTGCTGGAATGCTTTTGGAGAATTTAGGATGCTTGAAAAGTAAGTATGGGCCACATAGAGAGTACAAAATACAGTTGTGGGGAATGATAGCATGAAGAATTTGTCTTACCTTGTTACCTATGACTAACCACTTTATTTTGCAAACTTATACTCCTGTATATACTCAATATAGCAGCTGCTTATGAACACAAAGACGTATGCATGGCAAGCTAACAGAGAAAAAATACTTTAAGGAAGATAAAGGCAAAGGCAGGCCTTGGCCCATGCCCATTGTAGAGACATTCTCATCAGCAAGAGAAAGAGTGAGTTGTTGTGTTTTATTCAAGAGTAAATGGAAGAAAAGATTTCCAACACTATAGAGTAAAGCAGGTTTGAAATCCACTGAACTCAGCAATTCTGTTATGCCTGAAGCCCAGAAATATTAAAGAGAAATTAACGAAGATTTCTGCAGAAGATGGTTCAGGTTGATAGGAGTATTATAAGCACTGAGGGTCCAGGGAAATTATGTGTTATACCAAAGAATACTATCAGATAGCTGCAGGTACCTTGGGAACCATGTAGTTTGCTAAAGGTTTTGTATGTTTTATGTATGGTTAGGGACAAAGTTATTTCCTTGAGAGAAGATAGTTGGAATAGAAACATAGTGGAAGAGCTGTTGTAATACCTTGCTGTCAATCTAAAGACAGAATTTCAAGCCTCCAAGCAAACTTTACCTGATGCCTACTTCCTCTTGGTTCAGCCGTGAGTGATTATCTGGTTGCTTGAACTAGATGTAAAAGCTGGATGGACATGATCTAATTCGCCTTGACCTCACTATTTTAAGTTCTTGCTGTTGAAATTTGCCTTCATCATACCAGTTCAATAGCATTCAAAGCTTCTGGCTATGTACATGTGTGGATGGTGTTGCCAGAACCGTGGCAGGCTAGGATACAATCTGGATAAAGGGATCAAGCTCACCCTTAGCAAGTTTGTGGATGACACTAAGCTGGGTGGCAGTGTTGATCTGCTTGAAGGAAGGGAGGCTCTGCAGAGGGATCTGGACAGGCTGGATCGATGGGCTGAGACCAAAGGGATGAAGTTTAACAAGACCTTCACCTGGGACACAACAACCCCATGCAGCTTTACAGGCTTGGGGAAGAGTGGCTGGAGAGCTGCCTGGTGGAGAAGGACCTGGGGGTGTTGGTTGACAGCTGGCTGAATGTAATCCAGCAGTGTGCCCAGGTGGCCAAGAAAGCCAATGGCATCTTGGCCTGTATGAAAAACAGGACCAGGGAGGTGATTGTGCCCCTGTACTCGGCACTGGTGAGGTCGCACCTCGAGTACTGTGTTCAGTTCTGGGCCCCTCACTACAAGAAGGACATTGAGGTGACGGATCACATCCAGAGAAGGCCGACAAGGCTGGTGAAGGGGCTGGAGAGCAAGTCCTGTGAGGAGCGTCTGAGGGAACTGGGGTTGTTTAGTTTGGAGGAGACTGAGGGTAGACCTCATCACTGTCTACGGCTGCCTGAAAGAGGACTGTGGTGAGGTGGGTGCTGATCTCTTCTCTCAAGTGACAAGTGATAGGATAAAAGGAAATGCCCATAAGTTGTGCCAGGGGAAGTTCAGTTTAAGCATTAGGAAAAATTTCTTTACCGAAAGGATGGTCAGGCACTGTCACAGCTACAGAGGGAGGTGGTTGAGTCACCATCCCTGGAGGTGTTTAAAAGGCAGATGAGTTTCTTAGGGATATAGTTTAGGAAGGGGTCAGATGTGGTTGAACTCAGTGATCCCAGCTGTCTTTTCCAACCAGATGATTCTATGATTCTATGATAGAAAGTATTCAGATTGATGGTCCCATCCGAGTTTGGTATTGGGGTCTGTGCCTCACGGTTGCCATCAGAATGATAATGCATTTACATGCAGGGATACCAAAAACCTTCTCTTTCCATAATGACACACTAGAAATATGATGAAGTCAATTGCTTATGAATCATTTACCAAAGGTTAAGTAAGTTGTAAAGTATGGCAACCTAAAGCCATATTAGCTTAGTCACAGAGAACCACAGAGCAACTCAGGTTGGAAAGAACCTTGGAAGGTGTCTAATGCAACGTCCTGCTCAAAGCAGAAGCAACCTTTAGCTCAGATGGGGTTGCTCAAAACTTTGTCACGTTAAGTCTTGCAAACCTCCAACATATGCTTTTGTTCTACAAGGTCTCAGTTTCTTTTAATGCCTTGGATGGATAATGAAATGACAGAAAGGGTGATGAGAGTTATATGGATATTTCCATGTTTAAGCATGGAACCAGAACTCAGAATTCTTGGCCCTGGCAGTCTTTCTCTGTGATACTAGGTAAAACTGGGTAACAATATATAAAGAGGCTCTGGTTAGTGTTGCACAAGCAACATTCATTCTGGCATGTCTTCAATCTGTTAGTGATTAATTCTCCTGTCTGCATGTTTTTTTCAAAGATATTTTTGTGTAGATTTTTACAGATAATAATAATAGCCCTTGTCCTACAGGATCCCAAAGCGCTTCTCGAGTTATACACCTAATTGGCCAAAATGTATTGCTGCTTAGGCCAATAGACATTTTGCCATTGATTTCATTTGGGCCAGGATTTGGCTGTGTGGAATACAAGAAATTCTGTATGTTCGTATGGCTTGTAATAAATTTCAGTTTCCCACCTGAGTGATAAATCTTCCAACAGAAGGATAGTAAGAACTTTGGTGTCACTTACTGAACAACCAAACGTTTCAATACAAACTTTGCAAGGTATCAGTGGGCCATAGTTGCAGTTGCTCTAAAAGTATCAATAACAAATTTTAAAACCAGAGGTGGATGATGCACTCTATGGTGAGTGTGGATGTGGATGTGTGTAGAATCTCTGTATACACATCAAATTATACACGTATTTTTAAATCACTTAATAAAAGATGAGCTCTAGTTAGATGCATAATCTCAAATTCTGGAACATTTTTGCCGTCCTATGTCTGCAAAGGTTTTCACTGAAGAACACACACGTTTCTTGTCAACAATATTTCCACAGCCACTTAGTTAGTGCAGGGCATATTGTTCACCGAATTTCTTGTTAAAATGTTTCACTTAATTAAACTTTTACAACCAGTTCTGCTCTATGTCTGATACCTGCTCTAAATTATAAAGAAAAACCCCTCTGACATATATGAGAATTCAGATGATGAAGATTATATGAAGGAAAAACAAGAAGTCATGTCAGTGAGCCCCAGGTAGTTGCTAATTCCCCATTATCTCCCACAGAATTCAATTTACTGATGTATATGTCTAATTATAGAGACTAGACTGAAAAAGAGGCCAAAACAGAACTAATAATATCTCCTATTATTATGCTACAAACATTTCAAAAGTGGAGTGAGTTGCAGCATAATTTGAATAATTGTGGGTTTTGTCTGTATTTTCATAACCTATTACATGGAATATAAGGCTAAAATTTGCTTGAATCTGAAAGAAAATCAAAGCTACGCACAAACCACAGGAAAAGCCATGGATACTGAATTTACACCTGGTTGTACTCACATGTGGGCTATACCTGTGTCCATGTGCAAACACACACGCACCTTCCTGTGTCAAAACACTGCCAGAGTTTCAAAGGAGTGCTTGAGATGCCCTCCCTGGTGTAGGGATTTAACAACAGCTAAGTTCCAGCAAGATCTATTTTTGAGACCAGTGTTCTGCTTCCAGTGTTCTGCTTCCAGGCCCTCCCAAAACCAATTGTGGGATGACTGCAAGATGGTTGTCGCATCGATTACAGGATTGGGAGATTTAATCCAATTGGCGGCAACACTGCTATGAGACTTGGAAATCTCCTCCAACCTCTTAACCACAGTTTAGTGTGCAAACTATTGTGTTTGCTCTTGGGAAGCTTCACTCTTGCCAAAGAGAGCCAGTATTCATACTATTTGGCATATTTATTATTCAGTTAACCCATTCCTTATAAGTAAATCCTTTCCTTAGAATTTATAATCCTCCCAAGAACTATGGATGATGGATAGAAATAAATAACCATGAGGGCAAAAACAAAGGAAAACAAAACTTTAAATCTCTCTACTCCCATAACTTTTATATTTTTTCCTATTGTCCTTTGTTTCACAGGGCTGTTTGTCATGGTGAGGGGAAGCAAGAATCAGACAGCGTCTGAGAAATCTGGTAGTGCTTAAACATTTGTGAAATTCAGGGAAATGAGTTATGCAATCTGACATCAAATAAAGATCAGATGACCCATAATATCTGGTTTCCTTGCAAATGAAGGTGAAATGGCTCTGCAGCGAGCATTTTTATTTACTGGGTTACACAGCAGGACATGTAAACAGGGATTTTTATACCTCTGGTTCCCCTGGGCAAGGTTACACATGCAGATTAGTTCTATTCAGAATGAAAACTCCTTATTTTACAGTTGACAGGGGAATACTACATCTCCTTATCCAATTATTATTGTTACATTTGTGATAGGTGAAAGCTCTAAAGAGAAAATGTACTTACTTTACTTTCTAAGAGGTGCTCTGCTGACAGCAAGATAGGTGTGTATATACTGCCCTGCTCATCGGATTCTGATTTTAGGGTTAATGCAGCTCAACTGATAAAAAGCATTACTGGCAGACTTACTCTGGTAATAATATTATGTGGCAATAGGGATATGGAAGTTGTATAGCTCAAATTGTTCTGAGATCTGGCTAGACTGGTGCAGACCAGCTGTGGAGGCTGGAGCATTATTGTTGCATAAATTCAATACAGGCACTGAACTGTCCTATTTTCAGGACCTGAGCTAGAATCTTTGTGTGGTGCTGCTCTGTGCTATAAATATATATCTGCTGCCACAAACCCTACTTGGGAATTTGTAAACTGGTGCTCCATTTCTTCATGTATGTAACGAATCATACCATGGGATGAAAACAGACTATTTTCCCGTTAAGGAACACACAGCAGTTGTGTTATAGAATGAACTGATTGCATCAAAATAGACATGCACACAAAATTTCTAGTATAGTTTGTTACTGAGTTTATTCTTGAAAAGGCAACATTATTTTCAGGCTGAGCATGCCTTTCTCAAGGACTATCTATATAGTATTCCAACAGTTGAAAATAAACCATAACAGGTCCACATATTTTCCACTCAAAAGTAGTCCTATTTTGTCAGTGAATTCTTCAACACTGTTTAAATTCATCTTTAAATTGAGAATTTATTTAAACGAGGTCTAGGTTTCAGCCTAGGAGATTGAGGGGAAAACTTTTTGACTCCCATCATATACAGTGGTATCAGTGAAACTTTGACAGTTAACTAAATTTGTGATAAGTAAAAGTTAGACAACTTAATGTGAAACCAGAAATATCAGGGGGAAACAGGTAAGAAAACCCTATATTTCTGACTCATAAATTATCCAGCAGAAAGAAAACCCATCTAAAATTCTTGGCATAGTTTTCTGAAAATTGATATATGCATTCATCTATTTTTCTTAACAGAACATTGGTATCATTATCTTCAATTTTCCAGGAGCCAGATATCTATATATGTTCATATTTCTACTCTCATTTTCACTTATTGATGTTATTTCCAGACCACTTTTTTTATCGCATTTTTGAACATGCACTTTTCCTCTTTTTCTCCCAAACTTATCTATGAAAGTATTCCTATGCTGGGAAATAGATGTGTTTTCAAACTGTTCTTCAGCTGGCTTATGAATGTGACCTTTATCTTAAAACCTGTTTTTTCTATGTATTCCATAGCTTCTGTGACTATTTACAATATGTATTGCACATTTTTGGCTTGATCCAACATACAGTGAAATCAAAGCAAAGACTTCCCATTGACCTTGACAATTGTCAGATTAAGCCTTATGGTCCAAATAAAAGTAGCTGTAATGAATGACACAAAAATGTAATAAAGACCTCATTTATTGGCTTATTATGCTTATTAAAATAGCCTAGTGTAGATTATTCACTTTTCATTTGCAAATTCATATTCAAACAGTATCTACCTGAAGCTCCAGGATGCTGATTGCTGTCATTTTTAAATACTTTGTGGTATAAACTTACTACTTCTCTTCTTCTGCTTGTCCATTCAGGTTTTCATGCGCTGCTGTATATTTTCCATAATCTGCTGAAGACTCAGTTGCTCACTGGCAAGTTGTTCATCAATGAATCTTTGCATTTCTTCCCATTTCCTGGAACCTTGCTCAATGCCTTGCTGAATCAGTGTGTGTGTTAGTTCCAGTTTTTTTCTGAGCACCTCTCTGCTTTTTTGGGGCATTTGGTAAATGGTCTGCAAGTCAAGCGGCTTGGGTATATCTATTCTAAGCTCACCTTGGCGAACAGTTATATATGGGTTTATGTTCTCAGCTGCTATTTGCTCAAACCAACGTAGAAGTTCTGAGATATATTGCAGTAATGCGGAGTAATTTTCTATAGTTAGATCAATTAACTTTTTGGTCTCAATGATTAGCTTTTCTTGGGAATGACTTAGCTGCTCATAGATCTCCTGGAGTTTTTCTTTGATTTGCCTGTTATGTTCATTGATTTTCCTCTCAGCAGCTGCAGACCAATATAGGATTTTTTCCTGGGCAGCAGATGAGAGTTTCATGACCTTCTGTCTTCCCTTTCCTTCGATATCACTTATAAGGTCATAATATTCCTGGCGATAGTTTTCCACCAAATCTCTTACTTGGTCTGTCAGGCGTGCAACTGAGTCAGCAAGATCTCCAACATACTTGTTGTGCCAGTCCACTAGCGTATCTATTAGATTCTTTAGCCACCCTAGTACCTTGTCTTCCACCTCGTAGTATTTCACTGACCATCCAAGTGTAGTTGGATCAAAATATTCTTCTCGTAATGCCTTTACATAGAGGAGCAGCTGGCGCAGCTTTTCTGAAAGGTCCCGGAACACCTTCTGGCTCAAATCTTTAAACTGAGTAATGTATTTTTTAACATCTTCTGCCAAGGATTTCAGTTTCTGTGCATAGTCTGAAGCCATTGCATCTTTGTACAGCTGCTGTGTTTGAACTTTGATGTCTTCAAAATTTTTGGATTGCAAGCTTCTAACCATTTCTTGTATCTTCTGAAAAACTTGTTGCACTACTTGTTTCAGTTGCTTAAGCCTTCCTGCAAAGTCAGCTTCCTGGAGAGTAGCAAATGTCTGCCTAATTTTTTCCTGCAAATGTTTCAGCATTTCTTTAATTTGATCAAGTACGTTACGACCTCTAAGAATTGTTTCAGAAGCAGGAACTCTGACTTCCAGGTCATTGATAGCTGCAATCAAGGTATCAAAGTACTCCTGAAGTTTGGAAAAAAATAAGTCGGCGTTTTTTGCTACCTCCTCTGTAGTCATAAGATATATTTCTTCACCAGTGTACTTTTCAGAGAGTCCAGGAACCTGGAATTTTGTGGTCTTCAGGAATTCAATAGCTGAGTCAATTAGGTGCTTTATTCTCTTGTGATACTCCTCTATTATGTCAATTGTAACATCGAAAAGCTTTGCTTTTATTCGTTCATAGTCAAACTCTTCAGCTTGATCTGCCGCTTTTCGATAAACCTGTTTAGCTTTGCCCTTCATCTTCTGGTATTTGTCAGAGGCCTCATTGGCAGCTGTGCGAAGCTGAGCATCTATTTGATCTATTTGTTTTACAGCAAATGTGTATGCTTTGTCAGCATTATTCTGCATGATGTTCTTCATCTTTAAGGTGGCAGCACTAATTTCCAGTCCCATATACTCCTTATGATACCGATTAGCATACCTATAGACTGCATTTGTCATTTTAGGTAATTTTTCTTTTAGACCCAGCAGCAAGTCTTTGGCAGCATCCTCTTTCCAGTTGAATTTCATTTGAATACGGTCATCTTTCTCGAAAGATATCTCACTTTTTAATATGTCAATGTCCTTTTGAGGAGCAGACTGAAAATATAGAATGGAATAAGAAAAAAATTAGATAATATATAAAAAAATTCCAACATGATTTATGAATGTATTTCAACATTATCATTTTGCATCTTTAATTTTATTATATATTAGGACAAATACACTACAACTTTTTTTGTCTACTACGTGTTTGATCTCATCTTGAAAGGTTATTTTAGAAGAAATTATACTGTATCAGGCTACTTCATGCCCCTTTAAACAGAATAATCAGAATATTATTTAGTCTGGTCTTTTTAAAAATTTGACTGCGAATAAGATTTTTCCTTCCTTTGTATGAAATGTCTATCATGTCTCATAAGGCATGTGAATTACTTGGGAAAATAAGCCTTCTACTCATTCTTGAAATCATTTAAAATGAATTCAAAATGTATTTTCTTCATATGAAAATATTAGAGGAATTCACTTTTAATAATTTAAATTAGCCCTGTGGAAAGGGATCTGGGGTTTCTGGTCAACAGCAAGTTGAACATGAGCCACCAGTGCCTGGGCAGCCAAGAGGGCCAACCGTATCCTGGGGTGCATCAAACACGGCATCACCAGCCATGATTGTTCTGCTCTGTGCTGGTGTGGCCCCACCTCAAGTACTGTGTGCAGTTTTGGGAGCCACAGTATAAAAAAGACATCAAAATACTGGAGAGTGTCCAGAGGAGGCCACAAATCTGGTGAAGGGTCTAGAGGAGGAATTGTATGAGGAGTGGCTGAAGTCACTTGTTCTGTTCAGCCTGAGGGGGGACCTCATAGCCATTTACTGCTTCCTCACAAGGGAAGAAGGAGGAGCAGCAGTCAGTGCTGATCTCTTCTCTCTTGTGACCAATGATAGAACTCGAGGGAATGACAGGAAGATGTGTCAGTGGAGGTTTCAGCTGGATATTAGGAAAAAGTTCTTCACCCAGAGGGTGGTGAGCACTGAAACAGCTCTCCAGGGGGGCAGTCTTGGTGCCAAGCCTGACAATATTCAAGAAGCATTTAGACAATGCCCTCAGACACATGGTAGGAATGTTGGGAGGGTCCTATGCAGGGACAGGATTTGGACTTAATGATCCTCATGGGTCCTTTCCAGCTCAGGTCATTCTATGATTCTATGAAATCAATGAGACAATTTGGAGGGTTTTTCTCAGCAATTAAAGATCTTGGAATGAGAATCAACTTACATAAACAAATTCTCCAGCTTTCAGTAGTAAATAGTGAATTATTAGTTGCTTGTCATTCCTAAATCAGTATATAACTTCCTAAATTAGTATATAATTTAGGAATGACAAGTAATAAATAATTCACTATTTACTACTGAAAACTGGAGAACATATAGATATTAGTATATAATATATATATCAGTATATAATTTAGGAAGGTTAAATTTTTAAGTTGAAAATTGTTATAGTATGCCAACTTTTCCTCTGACTACATCCAACCTTTTTGCTTTTTATTGCTCATATCAAGCTTACCCGAGTTCGGTAATAAACTTTCGCTGTGAGAACATCAGTGTCGATTTCAATGACATAGCCCAAGGACCCAGCAGAGGGTGAAGACACTAAACCAGAGGATCTCCTGTCAGTCTCTTGATAACTCACATGAACGTCTGTAAAAGTTGGGCTGATGATGTCTAGTGATGCAGAGTTCTCAATGAGTCTACAACAAGAGTGAATACACAGCTATGAAGGAATGCACAAAGCACAAGCGCAATGCAGTACGTCTAAATACAACACCACCTATTATTATATATATGTGTGTATGTAAACAATGACTTTGTCATCAAAAGAAAATGTAGGGTTTTACTATCCACAGTTGTTAGGATTTAGCCTATGATATTAAAAACTTCACATCACTCCAGTTTTCCTGATTTAGATAAAACTGTGTTAAGCACTGTTGAGAATTTTCATTAAATTAGGGCAGCAAAACAATACCTGTAGATGTACCACTGTCAGCTTTCTACAGACTTCTAACCAGCTGATGATATTTTTTTTCCACTAACAACACAAGTATAGGCAGTATTTTTATCTGCATTTGTACTTGGCTTCACAGACTCTTTTCCTTGCTTATATCAACACAACTCTTGCAGACCAACACAGGCATTTAGAAAACCAAGTCTGTAATCCCTAATACTGGTAGTTGTGAATAAAAATTACTCTTTAATGACTTGTGGTGATAGAGAGATCCAGTGAAAAAATGCCACAATTATGTTGATAATCAGACCTAGAACTGCTCTGGTTATAAAATAGTTCTTTTTATATCTCAGCAGATTTCTGAAATGGGGCTGCTGAGTAAAGCTATTCTAGAAATGCTGAGAGGGAACAGCTTTCCAGCTATCTTGAGACAGAAAAGTCACCACTGACAATGATAGGGTAGCTACAAAGGTTCTTATTAAATACATCAAAGCACTCTGGGGCGTTAAAGATTGAAGCAACAATTCATAATGAGCAATTTTTGTATATTATGAATTATATTATCAGAGCAAATCCTTACTTAATTCCTGAAAGAATAAAATCTTCTTTGTAGTTTGCGCTCATGTCACGATGGGAAAAGCTGCCGGTTGTCTTCATAACAAACATGCCTTCTTCATACTTGTAGTTTGAAACAACTGTGAAAAAGATTTCAAAAGTGTGTATATCCAGAACTTGCCAGCAAGCATTACAAAATACATATCCAGTTGTATGTTAGATGGCCAGTTGTGGGGTGTTTCAGTAGTATGTAAAATTATGTATCAAGAAACTGAACGTTGATAATGCCCCAAATAAAAACATATAAAAACATCTGTTTGTCTGTAGTATATTAAAATTCAGATTTTTTCTATATTTAGAACAACATGGACATAACATTTTGCATTCATGCAGATGATAAATAGCAACTCGATTTTCTTGAGACTTTAGTCTTATTCTGATATATATTTCTAGTATTATTGCAAAGTCTAAAACTCAGTGCTGTATGGTACTCCATAATTTTTTGAGTTGAAATAATTTTTGAAATCAAATAACTTTAGTTCCTAGTGAAAAAGATAGATATTACTTTATCTTAACTAAATCAAATAAAAAGTCAATAAGTCTTCCTTCCTGTATGTGTGTTATCCTAAGTAATGGGAGAATATTATGTTGTTCACAATTTGAAGTAAGAAACTGCTACACAGAAAAGAGATCTTTTCAATTATTTTTGCAGTATTCCATTTATTATGCATGTATCTACTCATTAGCCTTCAGGCTGACTGACTGAGACTCTGATAAAAATTTATGAAAAATTCTGCTGATGATAAAAGAAGTATAATTTAATGTCAATGGTAAATAGACATCTACACCTTCATAGGCAAAGTCCTGGAGAAAAAAATATCTGAAAAAAAACAGTATACAGTATTGCCCCCCAAACCGTGGCCTATAGAATTTTAATGTCTTACCATTCAAGTCATATTCCAGGAACTGCAATGTTGAGCTGCAGGTAGAGTCAATGGACTGTTCAAAAGAGTCCTTTTTGTTTGTTAAGTCTGCTTTCCAGGTGACATTGTACAAAGGGGAAGCAACTTTGAAAGATCCAGTCAAGGCACCAAACGATGGGATGTAAATTCCAGCAGGCAAGGATATTTTGAGAGAGGGGATCTCAATTTTCTGTTCAGGAATTGTAACTGTAGGCAGATCAAAATCTGCAATCTTATTAGCTAGTCCATCCAGATCTATATGGAAACTGTCAAGAGAAATACTCTTTGGAAGAATGAATTGAGACACAGTTATTCTGTATTCAGGTATTGTCACCTCAAAATAGGGCATTTTATATTCTTCTAATGTAATATAATTGGCTCCTACATCCACTTTGGGGAATCTTAGCTTTGGCAGTGCAGGTAAATTGACATCAAATGGCATTATGTTTAGTGTCTGTGGAATTTTTATATTGCGCAAATCAATGGTGTATGCTGGGACGTGGAGAGTGGTGAAAGGAACTCTGAACTCTGGAGTGCTGATAACAGGGCTTGGAGCCTTTAGGTGCAATTCAGGAATACTGATAGTGAAGCCGTCGGTCAGCTTATTCACAGGTATGGGGAAAAAGTACCCATCATCACTCTTCGTGTACACGAGGGATGCTGAACCATTTAAGTACTGCTTTCTGTCAGCACTGGTAGTGACATCCAACTTCAAGATATCCCATAAGCTCTTCTCAGCAACTGGACACTTAATGTTTTTGAGGAAGTCCATATATCCTTCCAAAGACCCAGATATATCAAACTTTGCCTTTGAGTTTTCATTTGATAACTGCATATCATGACTGAAAGATAATGATTGAATTTGGCTTTCACTCTTCCAGACAACTTTCTGGTTTGCAGGACTAATTTTCACTATGACAACTTGATTAACTGAGGCTACATCCAGGAAGGAATTTGGCTGAGTGGCTTGAATCTGAAGATCTGTTGATATACTCCAAGGAGCCAGCTCTAAGGTTGCTTTGCATCTCTGAGCCCCTGTAGTTGTAAAAAGAGGCGTATACCGTGCATAGTTCTTCCCATCATGCTCCCAGACCGCATAAACACGACGGGTAGATGCTTCAACTGCAAGTATTTCTTTCATTTCATTGTTCCAGAGTCCATCTGCTTTGGAGTGGGTCTCAAGCTTGAGAAATGACCGAGCTCCATTAGCATTCAGATAGGTGTTTGCCTCATGGTCTAGACTTCCAGAAAATGCATTTCCAATAAAAAATCCATCAATATCCCCATTCGTAGAACTTTCTACTGATATGTAAGATGTAAGGCTCTCTAAAGCAAGTTTGTGAGCAATTTCTCCTTTAGCACTGGTGCTATATTTAGGAGTACTGAAATCATATATTAATTTTATCCCTGAAGAAAGAGTGGGTTTAGACTTAGTATTTCCAGAAAGATCTTGGCTGAAATTCATTTTTAAAACTGGTGTGTTGATTTCTACACTTGTTGCCACTGAAGCTTCCATGTTCCTCTTTGTAAGACTAATAGTGCTGTCATGATTTCCCCCTAGAAATTTGTTACTACTCAGGGACAATGCTGTGGCCAGCTTCAATCCTCTTTTTCTTGTCAAACTTGTTGAACCATCCAGCTTAAATTGGAGTGCATCAACGACCGAGGAGGATGAGACACTGAGTTGCCCAGCAATATCTGACTGATTGAGCAGCCCAGCGTTTGCAGTTAAAGTGATCACACTGGATTTAAATGAGAAGTCACAAGTAATGTTTCCCATGGCAGGAATTAGGATGTGGTTTGATGGGCTGTTGATTCTGAATCTAGGAAGCTTTAAAGTGCGTAAATCCTGTGGGACATGGAGGACTGGAAGCTCCAGAGAAGGTAAGACTAGTGTGTAAGATGGTACTGAAAAGCCAATAAATGGGACGGTGAATCCTGTTGTGCTTATTTCTTTTGGAAGCATGTAACCAAAGGCTGGCATCTCAGCAGTGAAAGGAGAAACCTCAATATTCAGAACTGGAATGGTGTATCCTGGAATCCTGAATGTCCGTGGTAGTTTGTTCAGTGATGTCTGTATTTTGTATTTGTCAAATTTTGTTTTGGCTTCATTATATGATCTTGTGAGAAAATCTAAAGCCGTGTTTCTTCCTCTCTCAAAATGCTTGTTGAAGAAAGAGATGTATTTATTAAGTGCTTCATGCACTGTTGCTAAAGGAAGAGGGATTATATGCATGTCCCTGTTTTTCTCATACCGAGCATTCAAATTTAAATCAAAGGATTGTCTTGTTGTCTTCAATAAATCCTTCAGGCCTACCTGTTCCCACAGTGAATAATCTTTCAGCTGAGGAGTTTTGATTCCAGTGTAGGGAACTTGAAATTGAGGAATGGTTAGAGGAATATTTAGAAAATCCAGATTGGCGTCTCCATTCATTGCGACATGAGCTTCAATTCTGTCATCATTGTTGCCAGCAGACATATTATGGGAATATCTGTACTGATTGAACCTGCCAGTAGCTTGCCAGCTGACCTGCTGAACAGAAGAACTGAGTGCAAAACCGTAGTTATTCAGGAAGTCAATTTTGCCAGTCAGTTTCATTGGGAAGCTGATTTTCATATTTCCATCACTGTTTGTTAATAGGTGAATCTTAAAAGGTTGTGCCAAGAAGGAAAACTCATTATTTACAGTTCCAGAAATCCGTCCATTGAGCCGAGCATTGTGAGAGCCTGTTAATTCTACTTTCATATCTCCAAGATCTCCTGTGCCTTTTACATTCAGAATGCTACGTCCCACACGCTGTGACTCAATTTCAGACTGAATCTGAAGCATTGCATCATTTAGGAAACCACATTCATATCTCATAGCTTGGTTGACTTTCAGGTACTTATCATTTATTCTGTTGTTGGCCGCAAATGTAATAACTGAGCCCTCGACCCTGAAAGTGGCTTGTGAATCGTGAGTGCCTTCATCGGAGAAATTAGGAGAAGCCCATTTCCAGTTTCCTTTACCAGTGGAGATAAACGATATGTGTCCTGCTTCCACCTCTGTTGTCATATTATTGATCAGAGTAGCCTGGCTTGAGAAATCAGCTTGTGGAATATTCAGTCTGTGGGAATATGTCGTTCCACTCTGCATCCAAATTTTTCTTTGCAGCTTGACCATTAAATTATTCTGCAGCTCTACTGAATTTTTTGTTGTATATAAGTTTGCTCTAGTTTCAGCTTCACCTTCTACTGAAGTCCCTAAAAATACTACTTCACTGGTGTGATCAACTTTAAGGAACCTGTGGTTGGCCTTCATGGAATTTCTAAGGTTCAACTGCTTCATCTCAGGGGCCAAGAGGCGTGAATCTGCAATAACACTAAAAACTAGGAAGTCCAGTTTGGAAGTTGTTTGAGCTGAAAGCGAGGTCACAAATTCTGGACTGTTTGCAGATGTTGTAGTATTATGAATCTCAGCCTGTGTAGACAGTGTGAAGATTGGAGAGGTGACTCTGAAGGCACCAGACAATTTGCCAAATGTAGGGACAGTCACAGTATGTGGGATAGGTGGAAGCTGGAACTCTGGTATCTTCAAGTTAGGAATCTGGAGGTCATTGAAATTTAGCTTTGGAACCAATAATTCTGGTATTTGAAACTGAGGCATTTGTATTTCTGGGAAAGAAATGTCGGAAAAAAGCATATCTCTCATCTTCAGATCTTTAAAATACAAATCTGTTGCTGGCCACTGAAATTCACCAGACATGAGTTTGTCTATTGTTCTCACAATCTGACGTTTAATCTCATTCAGATCAATTGTACAGGAAGGGACTTTAAAGGTATTTAGAACTGTAAATTCTGGAGTAGTAAATTTCATTGGGATTTTCATGTCCTTTAATCTCTTAATATTTATCTCATAGGAAGGGATATGCAGATCAGTCAGTGGAACAATGAAGCCTGGTGTTCGAAATGTTGCTTCCCGAAGACTTCGCAGACTAACCTCAAAGGCAGGTATAGTGACAATAATAGTATTGATTTCAGGGACTTGAAATCCTGTTTCAACAAACTGGTTTAAA
Source organism: Dromococcyx pavoninus (assembly GCA_033558185.1). Lineage (NCBI taxonomy): Eukaryota > Metazoa > Chordata > Aves > Cuculiformes > Neomorphidae > Dromococcyx > Dromococcyx pavoninus. Next base: position 891,158 of record JAUMJL010000250.1, read on the forward strand.
TTTTCAACCCAATTTTTTAGATCATACTCTTCAGCCAAAGCAACAATTTTCTTAAAAGCTACGTTCCACTGGTCAGAAATGTATATGACAACAGAATTGTAGACTTCACTTATCTTCTGAAGGTACAACTGGAATTCCTGGGAAATATCCATTTCAGAAATCCTATCTCGTAGGTCTTCCAGATGTTCATTTAACTTGGCTTTCAGATTAGCAAATGTTGTGGAGTTTATGAGCTCTTTGAACCAGTTAATTATTGCAGCAAGCTTGGTGTCCCTTAGTTGCTCTATGTATTTTGAAACCACAGCTTTAAAATCTCTCATATACTGTTTCAGTGCTTCTGCTTTCTGTGGAAGTTCCAGACTTCTGAGCTCCTCATTTATTTTCTGGGTCACTTCTCGGATTTTTTTATTTGTGTCATCAACAAACTGGTTATAGTCAAAAGATTTGAGCTTTTTAATAATCATGTCAAGGAACTTGTTGACTTCCTTTATCATCATTTCATAATCAAAGGTTTGGACTTTCTTGACAGAATCATCAATAAAAGCAACAACTTTATCAAAACATGACTTCACATCAATATTTTTCAGGTAGATGGTTATTTTCTGGACAGTTTCTTTTATTCTGTACTGGTTAAGCAAGTCTATCATTCTGTCCATTAAAAAATAAGCCTGCTTATCAATTTCATATTTTACAATCAGTTTATGCATATGACCTCGGAAAGCGCTGATCTTCTCAGATACTTCATAATCCTCCATCCAATTCAGAATAAAGTCTTTGATTTGTTCAAGAACCTCAGTAATTTCTTTAATTGGTAATGAATGTTTCAATTTATCTAAAAATTCTTTAGCATCAAACATTTTAATTTGCTGTTTTAAATTTTCTGCAATGCGCCTGAGATCAATACTCTGAATTTGAATCTTGAGTTTTTCAAGGTTTTCCTGTATCCTAACTGTAATCTTGTACTCATCATCTACATTTTTAATCCAAGCCAAAATGCTGCTTCCAATTTTGTTAGGATAATACTGACGAAAAAAAAATTGCAATTTTTGAATACTGTCAACTAGAGTAATTCTTATCTTATATTTGTTATCTAGATCTGTAATTGTTTCAACTATTTGGTCAAGAAGCTGTGCAATAAGTGCCTTAATATCATACTGCTCGTAATGATCTTTGATGTATTGTTCAATTTGTATTAGATAGACTTGCAGCTGAGACAGTATTTCTTGAAGATTGTCCATGGCTTTTTCCAGCATAAGCTGGAGATCATCAGATGTTATTCTGTAGTCCTTCGTGAAAGCAATCAAATTATTTTTCATGCTGCTAATTCTGCCTTTCATATCTAATTTGTCCATGTAATCATTAATGCGCTGTGGGAGTTTATCCAAACTTGCCTTGTATTTTCTCATGTGTTGTTCTATGTCGATGTTCTTCAGGTAAGTCTGTATCGCCTGCAGCGCGGACAGAATGGTGCCTCTGATTTCTTCAAAGTAAACTGGCAAGCTTTCCAAGAAGGGTAGATTAATAACATGTACATCTTTATTTTTGTCATACTTCACAGAGCCAGAAATGCTGAATTCTTGAGGCTCTGACACACTGTCCCTCAGGCCCAATACATCAATTAGATTAAATTCTTCAGATGTGAATGGTAGTATGACTGATGTATCCATTATAGAGAGGTCTGCTAAAGCTCTTCCACTAAGTTCCACACCAGTCTTTTCTGCATCATTGTAAGCAATGAGATCTTGTGAATACACATTATTGTTTATCTGACTTTTCAGTTTCCAAGCACTTGACTGCTCTGGTGGAGTAAAAAGCATATGAACTTTGTTATCAAGCAGGGTAGTGTATCTTCCTCTAGACTTCAAGCTATGACTGGTAGATCCTCTATAATCATGGGAGAAGGTGAAAGCAAGAGGCTCTGCTTTGAACAGGAATTTGCTGTAGAGGTCTCCTGTGTGTTCACCCATAGCAGTCAGCTTTCCATTACCATTGGTGTGTATGTCAGCAGTGATAGTAAACGGAGCCATAGTGGAACGCACAGTATTGCTGAAACGGAGAGACTTGGAATCACAGTTTGTGTTCATAGTAACTGAGGAAGCGAATCCTGCCACATCCAGATTAACTCTGTGACTCACTGCTGCACCTTGAATATTTGCGACTGTATCTGTTTTAATATTTGCAGATAGGTAATCATACATAATGGTGTACGAGTGCCTTATTTCGTCTGCTCCATAGGCTCCTCTAACATTGCCACCCAAATTCAGCTTCAGAGGCTCAAGAAGCAGTTCTGCTTTGTTGGAAACTTCTGTTTTAGTGTATTTAACATTATTGCTCAGTTTAGCTGTAAGTGAGGTAGGCTGCAGCTGTAGGTCAAAAGCATGCTTGTGAAACTTGTCAAAGTTGAAGCTGTTGTCTAACTTGGAAGAAAATGTTAAGAATAAGCCAGGAATATTCAAGTCATTTGTGTACTCCAATTTGATGTCTTTGAATGATCCTTGCAAATTATTTGAAAACTTGAGCCCTTCTCTATTAACTCTGAAGTTTAAAACATGCTTGTTGTCCATACCCAGAACTGTACTCTGATATTCACTTCCCAGAATTACTTCCTTTAGGCTCACTCTTCCACCTAGATTGAATTTTGCATTGTTTTTACCGTAATGTCCAGAAGAGGAGAGTGACATGGAGCCTCCAGCAGTATCAAGTTTGGCATTCATTTCACTCTGCATTGTCAATGGACTGAACTGCACCGTTGTGGTTGCGCTGCTGGCTAGACCATACTGATTTACATTGAGTGAAGACTTATGTGCAGCTCGATTCCTTTGATCAGTCATGGAGATATCAGTGTTGAAAACAAGATCCTGGGAATTGAGAGAACCTGCGAACAAGGCATAATACTGGGTTTGCTTGTAAGAGGCTTGGTACTCAGATCGAAGCGCTGCCATCTTCTCTGACAGAATTAACTCAAGCGCATTGACACCTGCAATATGTTGATACTTCCCATTTGTTTCGGATGTCATTTTCAGCTGGTTGTTTTCATACTTCAGTGAAGCTGTGTTCTTTAATAGTCCACTCTGTACATCAGAAACTGAAGTAATGGAAAATAAATCATCACTGTATCTGAGAGATATATGATTGGTAGCCTGAAGGTAAGAAGAATCCAACTTCAGATTTGATTTTCCTTCTAAAACTCGTCTCTTTTCATTGTAGGAGCTTGATAGAGTATAAATGCTTCTTGCAAAGACAGAAGCCACTTCCAGTTGTCCTTCCATCTTAATGTTGTTGGTATTCATGTTATTTGTCTTTTCAGAAACAATATCGCCGGAAAATGAAAGCTGAGGACCCAGAGTGCTGGATGCCGTAAGTGATATGGTGTAGTTTGTAACTGGACTAGGTTCATAGCTCTTTATCCTGGCCAACTTAAAATCTGATGTTAGAAGTCTGTGTTTCAGGTGATTTTCATATGCGCAGGTGAATCCATTTCTATTATATGATGCTTCTCCAGAACCTGAAATAGGAAAAGGGAGATAAAATATAATGATGTAATCTATACTTTTTTGTCTTTAAGACTTTGCCTGATGCCACTAAGCTTTTTTGTTACTGCTTGAATGTCAATTACCATTATTATACCATTTTGCTTTCAAGACCAAAATGCTTTGGTAAATCCTAAATATTTCTATATAAATTGTTATTGTTTTGATATTTTGGGCTAAAGTTTTGAACTATGAATACAAGTTCTAAGACCTATCCAGTCTGAGCCCAGGATAACCAACTATGTAATAATGGCAGCATACAGACATATAAAAATGATTTTATATGTATATATATATATATATACACACATAAAAGAAATACAGATATTATGATCATATCTACTCATACAACTGAACACTTTATTTTGAAAACACTTGACTTGTCTGGTACACAAGAGTTCATAGAATCATGTGTTCAGTTTTGAAGGACTTTTTCTTCAATAGGGAATATCTAGGAAAATATGGACCTTAAAAGTCTTCATTGAATTAATCTGATTTCGCCTTTAGTGCCGGAATAAACAGATTCATATAATAACTTTAAAAAACAAAGAGAAAGTGGTTTGAGATTATGCAACACCTTTCATTACATAAGCAACAGAAAAATGAATGTGCTGTACCTGATACATGGAAAATTAAGTCATTAGAATAGTTTTGCAACATTGCACTATTAGCACACATTCTTACCTTTCACACTGTAGGAAAGTAGCTCAAAAACTGAATCAGCGTTTGTAGTGTAAGTAGTTTTTATGCTGGATGCCTTCTCTGTGGTGCTATTAGCCAAAGTATATGCTGCTGACCAGTTGTAATAGTTGCTGTACACATTAGCAGAGAGCTCTAAAGTGCCAAGTAAAGGCACATGAATAGGGTAGGATTCTGGAACAGTGAATGTTGGGATTCTGTATTCCTGAGACGGCACACTTATTCCCATTGATTCCATTACCAGAGGAGGTGTTTTAACAGTCTGTGGCACCCTTATGTCATGGGATGATCTTCCACCGAATGGCAATGGGATATTAATCATAAAGCTGTTTTTATTCAAGTAGTATCTGATTCGGCCTTCACTAGAAAAGAAAAGTGATTCTATTAAAACCTTTAAATCCATGAATGTATACAAAGAAATTTTCACGATTCCTACTATTCCCATGATACTGGTCTTACTTACATGCTTATATCAATGCTTGACTTCGTTTTTTGCGAGAAACGTAACAACCATCTACTATTACTAGCATTTTTGAACTACTCATCTATCAGAATTCACTGAAAGCACTTTTGATATCAGTGAATTCTGCCAAAGTTTTTTCCCTTTATTTTGTAATCAGGGAGATTGATAGGTCTAGTAGTCCACAAACACATTCTTTCTTTAAGACCTTGCATTAGAATTCAAAGGTTCTTTATCCGTTGTTCAGAGCTTAACTAATTTTAGCTCACAGGTGGAGAGTGCCATTCAAGGGGCTAAATATGCAACTGTTATGAATCTTGCATTTGTTTTTCTACTCTGAGAATCTAAATCTTTTTTTTCTAAATATTTATGAAAAGATGTATTGGCTTGAAAATGATCCTCAAAAAACAATGAACCTGAATGAAAATAGCTGACATACAGGAAAAAAGTTTCCTCCAAAACCACTTGTGCAATGTGTCTTGCTGAGTACCAGGAACGGGCGATTATATTCTTCTTAAAAAAAAGATGACATACTCTTACGGAAATGCACAAAAGGTCTCACTACCATTGGAAATTATAAGAACCTAAATTATCAATAATTTACCTTTCTGATTATAAGTGTTTCAAAAGTTTGATCGGAATTTTTAGCATTTATTTTATTCTGAATAAAAATAAAAACAAATCTAACCATTTGACTGGGAGCTAGGACTGGGAAAAATGGATTGTCAGCTGAAAAGTTTGTGGGGAAAAAGCATAATTATGAAAAGGCAAAACAGTAGGAAACTCTGCCTTAATTTTTGAACTTTTGCATGAACAATAAGCTGGCAAAGATGATTTTCTTTTTTGTCTAACTGATCTTTTATATTACAAAATCTTCTTTTTGCACTTAGACCTACATGCTAAGATGAAAATTAAGGAAACATTTTAAAAATCTATTCCTTTACATCAAATGGTTTAAAAAGCAACATCACAGAGCAGTAGAAATTCCTATTATGATTATTCTTTGTTATGATTTCAAATTCATGCAGTTCCATGTTGTCTTAAAAAACAAAGTAAATTAGTCTTGTGTGACTATTTTAATTTCTCTACCCACCTTTTCAGGAAAAGTTCTTCAGGAATGGTGATAACAGGCAGGTTAATTTTCTGAATGCTCAGTTCCTGCAGTCCACTTAGTTTGTCTTGCAGTGTCTGGGCATAAGGGACATCTTTTGATGTCTTTTGCAGCCAGGTGTTGGTTGCCTGCAATGAGGAGACAAGTTTTTCAAAGTAAATAACAAGTTTTAGGACTTCCCAGTAAGTTATCTGAAAGCCGTTGTAACTATCCATACACTGAGCCCTAGGGATCTAACAAAGTGGCTGACTCAATCAAAGATGGAAATGCACATCTCATTGAATCTCATCAGTACTTTTACAAGTAGTTCCCACTTTGACTTCCATAGGGGAGGCAAGAATTCACCAGGGCTATGTGGTCAAGCTGTAATATTTACTGTACACTGAAACGTACCACAATAAATTGTGACACAATATGTCGCAGTGTCATATCTGTAAGAGCCACTTTCCGATCCAGCAGTTCATTGGCACGTCTCTCTAAAGCCTTTGGGTAGTCTGAAAAGTCAACTGGGAAGCCAGAAGACATCTTTTTCACAGCAGCACTGGCACCTGAATTCCACTCTAGCTCCATTTTCTCAGAATCTGAAAATCATTAATTTAAAATACAAGGGTAAAATTAGTAATATTCTTGTTCTATTTAAGGATATGCTATAAACTAATGTAATATTATATTTAAATTTATGGGTTTTACAGGTGGATCATGTTTTGCCCCTACCATAGCTGAGATGAACTCTTTTTGAAACTGAGTTTCCATAAGATGTTGCAGCTGAGCTTATCTGAAGATGTCCTTTGCTTGGTGAATAATTAATCAATGCTTCACTTCTAAGTTCAGTTTGCAGGCGAGGAATAGAAATGATGCCCCTTAACATTGCCTCTCCTATTCCAGCATATCTGTGAAAAGAAAAAGTAAATGTGAATATAAAACATTTAACTCTAATTTTTCAACTATGTTTCAGCAGCAATTCCTGCATTTAAATCTATAGCAAAAGGCATAATATGTGCTATAAAAAATAGATTGGATCAAACTTATAAACTGTGTTGCAATTCAGAGTGTTTTTAGTCTGTGCTAGTTACTTTGGTAAATTTATGGCAAATTATTATAATTCTACTGTGCAGATACACACAATAATAATTCCTTATTAATTCCATAATACTCAAATGGAAGGAAATATATACCTATCTTGGTAAAGTTATATACCTATCCGAACCAAACTCTGAACTCCTTACTGAAGATGAATTCTCTACTAAAGGACACAGGCTGTGGCCATGAATCACATAGAAACAAAACACTTGACAATATTATGCTACTGGGCTTCATTTTCCTTTATTCACATATATTTTATATCTCGGTAACTTTGTTGACTTAAGCAAACTTCTAATATTATGTTAGTGCAAATGAAAGGGAATTGAGGTCCCTGACATCTGTCCAAAGCTCCCACTGATATCAGAGGCAATACTGCATGAACAGCAAAGACAAAGACTCCCTGGGGCACCATCAAGATCACAGAATTCCATGGAAGACTGAGGTTTATTAAAGAATGTGATCAGCTCATTTCACTATGGGCTTGTCAGGCAGACAATTTTAGAAACCCTGGCAGGCTGAACATTTTTGTTAGCTCCCCTGTAGATGTTCCCGGAAATATTCTCATCATGAAGCGTGGGAATTTTTACAGGAAACTCTCAGTTATTTTTGGTTTTGTTGCTTATTGAGTGTCCGTTGATTTCTTCACAGGGAGATGTAATAACTTTTTTTAGATCTGAACATATTCAGTAAAAGGTAATACCTCTCTGAACAAACCTTGCCTTGTTTAAGTCCTTGGATTATCACACCTGCAATAACACTCGTACAATGTCATTCTGGTAGTCATGTGTGTGCACGCACAGAACTAACTCAAGGAACTTGTGCTACAAATTATATATATATACAGTAGGAAAGATCAGTTGGTGCATTAGATTTATTTACTCGTTGTATATGTGATGAATTACAAATAAATATTTAATGTTTTTTTAAAGAGGGTTTGAATAACAAGTTTTATGTCTTACTATATAAGCAATTTCTCCAAAAAGGAATAAAATTTCCCCAAATATTCTACCTTCAATATAGCCTTCAGCTATTGCATTCAAATGTGTCTGTAAAAGTCTAAGTGGTTTTCTGAGTTACCTTATCTGGCCAGTAAGAGTAACTTCAGAAATCTTCTTGTTGTTAAAGTCTAAGATAAACGCATACGATTGCTTCCCATAACTGGATTCATCAACAATTCTGAAGTTTGTACCAAAGTCAACATCAATATCTGGAATGTGGACATCACTGGTCAAAGTCCTTCTGTGTCTGTTGTATCTGAAGGTCAGCGTGGCCTCATGCTGCTTTTCACCTGGAAAATATAATGTACTTTGGTTATTTATAACTATGGAATCTGTATGGACTGTTCCTAAAAGGAGAATAAAAAAGGATCAATTGGAAATTATAATACATCACCTTGACAGTCTAGCACAACTTTTTGATGAATCTGAATCAGAAACTAGATCATCTTCTTTCATCCTCATCTTCTAAACCCACCATGGGCTGATCCACTAAACCTGTCACTACTTTTGTTATATAAACCTGCCATCCCACAGATTCTCCCTTCGAACAATTTGCTGTTTATGCAGTTCTTCTCGATTTGCATGCTTTACTTCCATATTTCATCAGAAACAATATTTTCCTTTTCCTTAAACAGAATCCATTAAATTCTCCTTTCCTTGCTTCCATTTACCAACAACGCATTTTTTTATTTAAATCATGAGGCAGCATTTTTGGAATAAAATGATCAGCCTCTAATCATGAAAATCTTGCACTGGGACTGCATAGGTGAAATGAAATGTGAGTTAAAATGTTGGCCTGTTTGGGTGTTAAAATGGTATTTTATTTTGTACTGTAAAGAATTCTATCATGATTTATTCATACATATGCTTTTCCCACTAAATGACATAGTTCAAAACTGACCTAAACCATACTGCTTTTTTCAGACTCTTACCTTCTGCCTGGACAGCAAACTTTAAGGTGTCGATCAGGTCATTTCCCTCTCTCTGCAGGTCATAGTTAGCACTTGCAGAGTATTCCTTCGCTTCACCTGTTGACACTAATTCAACTTCAAATCTGAAGAAGGAGTAAACAAATGTCTTTCTTGTAAATAACTATTTTGCACATGATCACAAACAGGAGAAACATTCAGCTCTCAAAAGCTCTCTTTCTAAGCTGCTTCTGGTGGTCTGTTTTTAAAGGTTTTTAAAGGTAAGCTTTATGTGAGTGTAGTGCAGATATTAAGCCTTAAGAGGGAAGGTTAGTTAACACAAAATAAACATTGTTAAAGCTAATATGACTTACCTAGATTCTCCAGTCAAGGGATAATATGGAGCTGCCTCTGTGGCACTGGCATTAGAGTACAATAATTTGGTGCAGAAATTTAGACCAGCAATTAAAGGCTTGCAAGAAGTCCAGGTTTCTCGGTTCTCTATCAGAGGTTGAATCTCTTCAGTTTTGGCTGGAGACACCAAATGTAGTGTATTGCTGGAACAGAAAAGTAGACTAATTTATTCCTAGAACAGGTGTTCAGATATTGACCTTTTTTATGAATAAAATAAGTTATTAAGGTAGGGACTTAATGGAATAATATTTGGTGGTTAAACGTTTGAATTGTTTCGTATTATAAGATTATTCTTGGTAATCACAATCTGTGTATTGAGCCATTTACTGTCTCTAAAATTAATATACGTAGTTCATGTAAATAAAACCTAAAAATAGGCACTGTTATTATAAAAATTTTATGTGAAAGAAAATAAAATAACAGAAACGGTAAGAGTCTTGTTGAAAATTTCAGAAAATAGTGACAAATGAAAGAATCTGTAAGCCATCACTCCCAGTCCCTCCCACTTACCTTGGAAAAAGAAGTTAACACAGTTTTACAATGTCTGAGATTGCTCTGACTGAAATTTTATCCATGCCTGCTCTACCCTCTCAACTCCATCACAACAAAAACCAAGAAGAGAAAGGTACTTTCTCATAGCTGTGAAAGTACTCAATTAGTTCTCATTACCTGATACTGAGAAGCTTTGTTGGAGTCTTCGGAGCAGGAATACTGAATTTCAGATGTCCAGCTTTCATACTAACATGTGCTTCAACTCCGGACTCATGGAATATATTAGAATTCATCTCTACGCCACTTCTAGCAAATTCAGGCATGTTTATTCCCAGGTGTGTTACAAACTCAATTGCTACTGAAGGTTTAGCAATGAGATCTGCTTGCATCTATTTAATAAAAACACAATGGTGCATTTATTTGCCTAATCCACTTCTTACAGATTTTATAAACCAAATGTAATAGTCTTGATAATCTAGAGGTAGGCTTTATATAATTGATTTTACTATTAAAAAAATTTGATTCCCCAGTCACATAAGCTGAGGGATCACATAAATGGTAACTGCAATGTAACAAATACTGCAAGATGAGAACACCAAGGAACTTTACCTACTTTCACATGATTCAGAAAGACTTTGTACATGGAGCTACTTGCAAGTATTTTTAAATCAGAAGGAAAGAGCCAGTTTTCCATTGTAAAAAAAATCAGCAATTTTCAAAACCAATGAGTAAACTATTTGACAAAAGAGAAACAGATCCAAGATGTGAGTTTCTCTAAACAAAACCCATGCTTATTTTCAAGCTTTTGGTTTGGCCATTACAGAGAGAAGGAACAGAATGCAAAATTCTGGAAAAGATTCCGAAGATAATTAAAAGGCAATCAGTACTAAATTTTAGGAGATTTTTTTTCTTATTTTTACTTAAATCGTGTATATTATAGAAAGTTAAAAGTTTAGATTAATTCAAGCTATTGAGAAATTCATACAAAATATTGATTAAATTAGTGAAAAAGAGTTATTTAAACTGGAAAAAAGAATTGAAGTATTTTATTTTCTACAATTTTTTAACTGGACAATTAATTTTGTGTCACATTCTTTTCAATTGTTGCAATTTTAAAATGTTTTCTGTCAGATCAAAAAATGTTTCACTTAACTAATTTTTCAGTATTCTTATAATTGAAAAATCACAATTTTCACTTTGAATTTGGCACATCAAAATTTTTTATTAACTGGTTTGAACAGCAAATTTATATGCTGCAGCTTTTGTATTGTTTTCACGTGAGAGCTGGGAGAGAGAAATAACCAGAGATTAAAAAGATTATTTTTCAAATGGTGATTAAAATGCTTTTATATTATAAATTTTATTATGTCTCAATTTATTATATGTTTTACTTCTTATCTTAATGTAAATTTCATCCTCAAATTTACTGGAGAACTCTAATAAGTAAGTTGTTTTTTCAATTTCAGGATTATTTTGTAGTCTTTAAAATTCTTCTTGTGTTATAGTTTAGTCCCTAAATGAGACTGTAGATTATTATGAAGAGACAAAATAAAGACACCTGTTGAGACTTACGCTTTTTTGATTGAGCTTCAAAGCTACTTTGGCCCCAGGTGTTGCTATTCCAGACAAAGCAAACTTCAGTTGCAAACCTGCTCCAGTTGGGAGCTCAAACTCATTGTCCATGAAGATGTAGTGGACAAATAAATCCCTGTCAATGCCTTTTGAGATACCTTGTGCAATCTGTGAAACAAACATGGAAATGAACGCTAACAACTACACACTTTGGAATAAGTACATTTCACACTTTAAAAACTGATCATGGAATAATTCTAACTGTATAACCCCCAAATTAATTTCGTGTAGAGTACAGAAACTAATTTCTACTGATTGCTTGCTTCAAAAAATGTACAGAAGACTGTTTATCAAAATCTGAGCTTCAAACAAATACTAGATTTCATCACTTGCCTTGATACACAGAAGAAATCTGTTCCTGTATATAGCTCAATCATACAATACGACATGAACCTGTGCAGCCCTCACCCATATTCTACGAGGACTCCACTTTTTTTATTCAGGACTCTTCATGAGTTTCTCAGAGTCCTTCAGAGTAAATTTAGATATTTTATTTTAAATACTTTTATTTTCATGCTGGTATCAAATATTCATTCTTTACACAGACAAACAACATAAAAAAATCTAGTAGCAAAGTCCCACATTAATAATACACATTGATGCCAGAAACATACCATCTCAGGTACGGTCTGAAGAGTTTTAATGCTCTTTAAAATCATGCTTCCCAGCAATTTGAAATCATTGAGTTTAAGGTACCCAAGTTCTTCTCCCAGTATTCTCAGATATGCTCTTCCTTCAGGAGCTTCCTTGTTGCTCAATTCTTTTATCATTTTTTCAAAGTTAAGCATTATTCCTTTCATGACATCCTGAAAATTCAGTCAGAAAAAGTAGTAAAACAGATTTATGAGAAATTTTTGAGATCATATATCTAAACCAGTTACTTAATGAATACCCGCTAATCTGCACACGCACCTTTTGTAGGTTTGTCTGCAGACAAAAGTCTCTCCCATGTACAATTAAGAAAAAAACATTGTTAAAAGCACTAAGGATTTCTATTTTGTTCACCAAAGAGGAGAAGACTTATACACAATAAAGAGGGAAATGCTGTAATTATTGTCTAAAGATAAGAACACCATGCTGCGCAGAGAATGTTTTCAAGCTGTACCTGATCCTGCTTGTCATCCTGGGAGTAACCAAAATAGTCAGAAAGAACCTTGGAAACCTGCTTTGGCACTCTGCCATCAACCCAGTACAAGGCCTTGCTCGCAGTGTCTGGGAAAAATCCCTTCTCTCCAAACAAAGCTTCCAGTGTTGGTTCAAATCCCTTTCCATCCAAGCCAAGCTGAAATGAACAGGGCAATGCAACACATGAGACAGTTTCCTCACTTCTTTGGAACTGTACAACAAACAGACTTTCTGGGGAACAAACAAAACCCTTAAAGTTTATCCTACAAGTCTACGATTCTTAAGGGGAAATACAGAATACTAGGTCTTACAATTAGTTTTATCTCTGTAGTGAGGTCCAACAAAAACCCTACACATAGGCTGTATCTCACTTGAAATCTACTATGAGTACTTCAGTATGCCAGTAATGATTCATTAGCATGAAGTCAATTTGTCACAGATGGATTCATTTTACCCCAGCTGAGACCTTTAATAATTCCAACAGGGTCACCCAGCCAACCAGTGGCAAGTGACATCACATAACGGATGGCTTGCTCTAAAGCCTATTGAGATCAAATGAAAGTCCCCTTGTAAGCATAGTGGTCTTTAGATTTCTCCCAAGGCTTGTATAAACAATACGTTATTCAGAGAAAGTTGTTATAAGCAAACAGAAATGAGAAAGAAAACAGCTGAATACTAGCAAAAGTTTTTGATAATTATTGTACCTCAAAGATATCGCTTGGGCCAAATCCATACACATTCAGGGTGGTTTTTAGCAAAGTCTCTTTAGGAACATAGCTGGCTGGGTCAAATACCACGTTTCCCTCTACTTTAGCTGAGACAGGATCAACTCCAGGTACAGAAACTCTTTTAGAAATCTGATAATTTTGTGAGAATTTTCTGAAATCTTTGGCTGTTGGAAGCTGGTTTCCTCTCAGAGCTTCTTCGACTTGGCTTCTTAGACTAGGAAAGAGGATAGCAATGCAAATGTGATTAGCATAAATTCCAAAGCCACATTTAGTCTTATCTGAGAGATTTCTTGTGTCACTTGCAGACATCTATACAACTGAGGTGATTGTAAATGGCTCTCTGCCCATATTAAAATTAAGGGAAAGGCTGTAAGATGGCACTGTTCTGACAAAGCCATAGATTATGCAGCTGCTCAAGCAAATAAAACAAAGAAGCAAACAAAAAACTAAGCAAAAAATGTGTTGCTAAATAACTACCACTGCAATTATGGTCAGATCTTTGTTCTTCATAGGAGACCAATATATAACTAAATTTTACTTACTCTTCAATGCCTACTTCTTCAGAGTCTAAGATGTTGGCAATGTGTGAGGCAATAAAGCTTTTCACTTGCTCATTCTTTTCCTTTGTGACAACTCTCAAAATCTTTGTGAGATCACTTGGGGAAGGATTTTTCATCAGCATGAGATATGACGCAAGGCGCTTGTCTGTAGGTGCATCCCCTTCTTGGAAAGCTTTCAGAAGTGCTGAACGGTCCTACATAAAAATAGCAAAAGGTTCACACTGATGAACTGGCTAGTAGATGATATTGGTAAATCCTTTTGGGAATATATAGGGTGAAATAATTTCCAGAATGAAATTTTTTCAGGACTGCTAAATCTTTCTATGCCTTATTTCTATAACTGACCAAAAAGGTTAACTTGAAGCTATTTTGATACAGCTTCTTTTAATAGAAAAAATGTCACAGAATTTAAGGTTTTATTAGAAGTGACCTTCTTATCTCATATTTAACAGGTTACTTTCTTGTTTCTAATACTGAGTTTTGATTGTTGATAATAAGTATTCTGGTCTGCAGACTAATTCTCAAATTTTGGAAAAAAGATCATTCATTTTAGGAATAGAAGGTGATCAAAATCTTCTTCTGCAGCAAAATAAAAACCATAGTTTGAAAATATAAAAAAAAAATTTAAAAAATTACATGCTTTAAATTAAACTGAATCTGAGGATGTGAGCTCCAGGTGTTTCCAGGCTCCCCGACTTGTTGAAAAACAAGTGTTCCTTGTCTGGAAACAAGAGTGTGTCTCTTAGAGTGGAAATTTGTTGATATTGAAATTGTTTCATTATATGAATCTGAAGTGGTCTGTGTAATGACACCCAGTCTGTAGGAGATGCTTTAACGTCACTGTAATGTAAACATAAATCTGACCAGTATATTACTAATGACAATGACAACAAAATGCCAGCATAAAACACAGATCATTTTTTTCCTTATTTAAAATAATTTAAATATGGAGTAAATCATTAGTTAAAATCACCTTTAAATCAGTAGAAATGCATTTAACACACTCTAACAGGAACAGATTGAAACATTCCATTTAAATTGAGACTATACAAAGGAACTGTATCTTAAAGAAGCACCACCCACTAAGTCAGAAGTCTTCACAACTTCTCAGATATGCGAGTGGAACCTAAACTAGCTAAAGAAGTTCTAAAAAAGCTGAAGACAGATAAAAGGGAGAAAGCAAAACTATGAAATAATGGGACTGTTTTCACATGTTCTGTGAATAGTCAACATGAACTGAAGACATTTTATGTTGGTTTTTGTGACCGAATTTACCTCTTCAGTAATAGTCATTTTCCTGAATGCCTGGATGGCTGCTTTCTGAACTGAAAGTGATGCAGCTTCATTTCTGATACATGTCTTAAGAAAAGATTTCACGTTGGGTTTAGCTTTCTCCATTACAGCGCCCATGTTTCCAATAGCCTGTCAGTGATGAGAACACAGAAAGATGATAAACTTTTTTTCTCTACCAAGAGAAGCAGAGTAATATATGTGCTACAATCTAAAATAATAGCTTGCATAAGGAAAGAAGGAAATAAAAATACCCGAAGTGTGAGGTACGTGAGTTCATCTTCCCCAGAACAATCAGTGCCAAGCAGTGATATCAAGAAGTCTGCAACATCTGTTATTTCCTCTGTCACAATCATCTTCTCATTGTAGAACCTAAAAAAATAAACACATTAGAAACAAGTGGAGAAAATGAGAAATGTCTATTTTTTATTCCCAAAGCGCAAATTCATGAGAATAATTAAAGAATCCTTACAAAGTGACTGCTCTTAGGGTTTACCCTAAGCTTTGTAATGTTTTGTTGGCATTTTTTGTACAATTACATGCTGTCATTACTTACTTAGTAACAGAATGACTCAAGCCATAAAAAGAAGCTCTGCTTGGCTGATACTGGGCCATGTTAAGAATTTCCCGAATCCTTCCTGGAGTTGGAGAAGGCAATAATCCCAGAGTATATGTGACCAGGTCTACCACAAGTGGATTCACATTTCCACTTCTCAGTATTTGAAGGACTGCGCCATAGCACTCTGGAGTCCCGCACTGACTCAGGGCCTGAACTGTGATGGAACTGAAAGGAAAACAGATGGCTGTTTAATTGATTGCCTGTTTGCAGTTATTGCTACATGTTGCATGATTGAAACAAATATTTGGCAGGTTTATTAAGCTGCTTTGATACACATGATCTATGCTTAAGTGTTACTGGAAGGAAATAACATAACTGCTTACCAAAAAGAAGCTTCTTATTTTCACAAGTTATGTTAGTAATATAATTAGGTATGAACAACAAGACAGTGTTAATGATACTATCATTACACAGTCATATATTTTTTTTCTCCACAACAGACTTTCCCACAACTTTAAGCATTATAATGTAATATATTGAACCAGACTGAAGCTCTAGTACCTCTACAGACTGGGACATAAAGTAAATAAAAAATTGATTGAAATCCAGCTAGGACAAAAGAGTAAGAGTGGGGAGTGGAAGGCAGGGTCAGACAAAAGAACTGTGCCCTTCCATGTCTCCAAAATCCTCACTTTCAAAACTGTGTTCTTTTGGGTAAGTCAGGCTTGGGAGTCTGGAATCACAGTCATTGTCCTTGAGCAAAACCACAGGAATGTTATTTGGCTATAAGAACATGTCCATAGGATTGCATCTGGCATGCATGCTTGGGATAGTGGTGGGGAGAAAAACCCTGTACTTGTCTGTGTTATACTTTCAGTTCAGCTTCTCCAATGAACTTGGAAGATTCAATGGGAGAATGATCAGAACAGTATTAATTCTTTATAGAAAGCCAGAATTTTCAGATTTATTTGAATTCTTAATCTGTTCTCATATATTTAATGTTCAGATACCAATTAACAACTGAGTATTTCTGATGGAAAATTTTACTCTCTTCCTTATTTCTCTCTCTGGATAATTCTGATGACACTTATCTTTCTGAAACACACTCTTTATATCTAATTAGCCTCTAGTTTAAAACCATTTGCAGGAAATCATCAACTTTAGAAGGGATTTGCTATGGCATTGACATGTGGTGTACTTGCACAATGAACTGTTGTAACTTACCTTGATATTTCCATCATCTTTGGTACAAGAGAGTGAAGAGTGGTGTTATGTAAACTCCTAAGACCAGAAACAAATTTGTAAAAGAGTCTCGCTCTTTGCTGGTTCTGCTGGGAGGCTGTAAGTTTCTGTAGTTCCTGAAGGATTTTCAAAACAGCATCCCCCTGCCTGGGAAATCTGGCATCTGCACTTTCCAGTGCTAGTCCTTTCTCTTCCAGTTCATCTGGTAATTAAAAAAAAATTGCACTCTTTTCATCATTATGAAGGATCTATGTTAATTTTTATCTTCCGTCATGAAGTCAGTATAAATATAAACTCTGTAGACTGTTTTATATGAAAATTGCTGAAGTTGAACAGATGAACAGTTTCTAATGGAATTCAAATATTTTTTTCTTAAATTATTAAGAGTACCTATTTGCATAAAATGCTTTGAATTTTTATGAAGATGATTCCTTACCACCTTTTATACTAGCATAGTTTGCTTTTTCAACTTTTGATGAATAAATCTTAGGAGAAATATGTTATGGGGAGGAATAACAACTGTATCTCAAAGAAGTGAGTTTCAGAACCAAATATATAGTAATCACAGACTGTTTACATTTGCCAGCTAAAGCTTCAAGTTGTGTAAGAAAAGAGTTTATCCCCTAAAAAGGGATCAATGAACTAATTTCCAATAAGATTAAAATTACTTTCCAAGTAAATCATAACTTTTTAATTGTAAAGAATGATTTCACAATTAAAATGAAAGAAAAAAGTATTTAAAATTACAGAGTGTTTTTAAACTTTGCAGAGTTTCCCGTTTCATGCATCAACATCTTCCTGACCAAATTGATCAAATGTCATTAATGACTTGATCACCTCAGCTGCATTGTTAATGAATTCAATATTTTTTTTAAAAATAGTCCCTGTACTCGACCTGTACTTATATTTTGCCCCTATATACGTATTATTGAGAATTGCAGCTATACCTCCATCAAAATTTTTGTTACTGATCTTTGGGGTATCTTCAAGCTTCAGTGTCTGGTTGACCTCTGTCATGACGCCATAGCGATTTCTGGCAAACAAAGAAAAATTAAGTTCTTAGTTCAGGTGTCTTGCCATAACTTCTGCTTGCAAACAAAGTGCATATGTGGGTATGAATTCAGGGCACACTGTGATAAATTATCATTAAAAATGTATATTTATAAAGAAAGGGTAACCATAAACGGTGAGCAACGTACTTGTATGAGGAAGGCAGAAACAGGTGTTTTTCACTGCAAACAGCATCTCTTACATGCCTTTTCTTTGCATCAATATTGTAATGGCAGAACTGAGTGCTTCTTAGAAGGGTAGATAATGGGATGTTCTGTAAAATAAATATTTTGGCAATCATTTTGCTGAATATTATAGGAACAAACATAGTTTTAAAGGCTTCTACAGTTTTCTGGTAATATTAACAGTTACAGCATATTGGAAACAAAGGTGCATAACTGGAATCATTCTCACACAAAGGCAAAATTGTGCCAGCACCAATCTTTAGTCTCAAGTCTCTTCACAGGCAAAAATCCCACTGAAATTTTCCCTCCGGAAAAAAAACTTTACTGATGTGTTTGGCTTAGTAGTTACTTCATGACTGATCCCCTGCTGCCTACAACAAAGGACTCCTTCATAAAAAACAGTTTGTAATTTTTAGAGTAGTTCAGGTCTCTCATAACAGCTGATGTTCTTTTTAATTTCACTCTTATTATGCACGTTTTAAAGATTTCTACAACAAGCTGCAAAAGTGACAGAAATTACAAAATGTGGGATTTTTTTAGTATTATATGAAATCTTTATTTCTTTTCTTTTGAGAGAAAACACTTAAAAGTATAGAGACCATGACAACAGGATGAAATCTGCCAATATTCATGCAAGTAACTGCATGAATGAAAAGTTCTCTTTTAAAAATTGAAGAGAAAAACTTGAAAGAAGGTAATTATACTCTTTCTCTGCATAAGTTTTTCTCTACTGACTGCCAACAAAACCAAAGTCCAATCTAACACAACGGTGTAGAAAACCTATTTAAGCTTTTAGAATATTGAAACAAAATTTACTTGTAGTAGCCATTAATAATTTTAAGTGAGGTAGAGAAGAATGTTCTATCTAGAGTTTTTAATGGTATACTTACTAGTCCCTTTACAATAGCAATGGGGCTGACATAATCTCTGATAGGACTGAAATTGTCACAGGCTTTCAGGTCCCTGTTAATGGAAATATCTTCTGCAGCGCTCCCTTTTCTGGATTTGAATTCAACTTCACTGTCACACTTTCCATATACAGTATCCTGGAAAGAAGAAATAAGTCAATGTCTTTGCTCATGCTGTCAGACATTTTCTGATCCAGCTGAAAGGCACCCTTTCTCATCTGAATTTCCAGGTCTTTTGAAAATTACATTCAGGAATAACTCTACTAGGTGAGGTTTCTTCAATTTTTTAAGGAAATAAAGTGAATGCTTTTCAAAATACCCACCATGGAAATTGTTTTCACGTTTTCTACTGTTTCTGTTGGCACAAGTAGAGCTGAGATGATCCCTCTCTTGAGATTCAGTACGTTCAGAGGTTCACCTTTCTCTGGATACAGCTTGACTTTTGATCCATCCTGAATGCTGAATTTTAGCTCATGTCTGTCCAAAAAATCCCCAGCATTAGTATGAAATCATGTAAAAGCCACCCAATGAAGAACATATTATCAATAAACTGCTGGGCTGTAACTAAAGCATCATGTCTGTTTTAGTCTATCATTATTTATTATTCACTGTTGTTATTATAGAAAACTACTATTAAAGCAGCAAAATTCTAACCAAGGACATTCTGATATCATTAGACTATGTCATTTAAGGACAGGCAAATACCAAGAGTAATTGCTGGAAGTTGGAATTGCACAAATTCAGAGAGGAGAAAAGTAAATTTTTAGTGTAAGGTAATTATTAACTACAGCAATAGGCTATAAAATGATGGAAGGGATTTTTCTTCTAGTTGCAGTCTTTAAATAAAACCTTTCTTGTTTTCCGAAAAACATATTTTAACACTGTCTCCAGCTGTTTTGCGACTGACAGCTTGTGAAACAATATGGAGTGGAGAGTGAGGCATTGAAAGAAGCATGAAGATGTACGAGTAAAACATGCATGGAGAAGCACTGGAAACTAGTTGGGTGGAGGGAGTACTAGCAATATGTTACGAAAGCAGATAAGTAAGGAAAAGATAAGTTGCATAGGTCATTAAAGACCATGATAGGAAACCTGGACTTCAGTCTCAAATGTCTTTCTATTGCACAGTCTGTCTACTATGTCAGCAAAGAAAAATTATCTTAAAATAGCTGCAGATAGCCATTTGAGAATTTGCTTACAAGAACATTCCACTCTCAATAATCTTTTAGAGGACTACCCAACAGTTTCCTGATGTAGATGATACAAATGACAAAGACATTCCAGGTAAAAATTCTGGATGGAAAAAAACCCTGGAATCATAGAGTTATAGGATGGTTTTAGTTGGAAAAGACCTTTAAAGGTCATCTGGTCCACCCTTCTGCGGTAAGCAGGGACATTTTCAACAAGATCAGGTTGCTCAGAGCCCTGTCCAACCTGACCTTGCATGTTTCCAGGGATGGGGTTTCTACCACCTTTCTGGGTGACCTGTTCCAGTGTTTCACCACCTCCATTACAAAAAAGAAAAATGCTTCCTCACTGGCAACTGAGAACTGTGCCAAGTTATTCCTAAATTACATCAGGGAGAGTTTTGCTGTGCAACCAGCTTATAAATTTGCCACATTATCATGAAATGTGTTCTATGTCTGGAAAAAGTAGTCAGGGCAGACCTGTTCCAGGTTAAAGTTACAAGTACTGATGAACTAGTTATTGATAATTGATATTGCTTACTTGGACATGGCATTTGCAAAGTCCTCTGAGTTCTTTGACTTTTTCAGCATAGCCCTTCCTTCAGTGTCAACACCAAATGTCTCCCTCAGGGAGCAATGCATTGTCCTCAGGATGAAGTGGCATAGCTGTGGCACCTCCAGTTCAACCTGAAAATACGAATACAGTGTCTTTATCCTTTTTTCATTATGATGTTTCCAGAATCATCCAGTTACAGTTTTGAAAACATAGTCTTCCTTGAGTTTGGTAATGTGTCAGAATTACTCAGCAGCTCTTGGGAAGGACTCCACAGTACTCTAAATAGGTTAAGTTAGCTTGAGGGAGAAGATATGAAAGCAGATATTTGTTTGGCTAATGGCATGGAGTAGACTATAGACAGAGTAAAGAAGCAACTGAGGTTCTGAAAATTTGTAGTAGACGATATATAGTAGAAGAACTATATGAAAACTTTACTCATTACACTGATCAATGTTTAGACTCTGTCAGAATACTGTGCTAAAAAAAATTACTTTCCCCAGTTATTCCATTTTAGGAAAAGAATCATGATGGGAACATTTTGGGCAAGATGAAGGGACATTGGGTAATTAGGTAGACATCCTACAGCCCTGATCATGGCTTGATTTTTACCACCAACAGGCTATCAGATATTCTTCACGACATCAATGAGCCACTTATTTCAGCTCCAGAATTATTTGATGAACATTGGTAGAGCCAGCCTGGGAGCCAGGGAAAACTGAACTACCAGGTCTTTCCCCTCTCCCACATTAAAGTATAGCCAGCTGAGGACTGAATTGCACTGGTGCAGTTGTATGAAGGTCTTCTGCCATCTTTAGCGCCATCTGTCTAGGACAGGGAGGCCTTACCCTTCAGGACACTCAACGTGAGCCTTTCAATAGAATGATCTTTGTAAAAACACTGGAGGATGCTCCCCAGTTGCCAGCTCCCACGTTATTCAGTATACATTCACAGTAGTTTGTATTTACTTCTCTTTCCCTACCTTGCAAGTGATCTTTGAACCACTTCGAGAATCTGCTGTTCCCGTGATCCCACTTGATGTTTCTGCTTCATATGAGTAAACATATTTTCTTAGGTGTTTAAACCTGGTTGCATCTTCTGCAATTAGGAAAACAAGAATACTTTAATGACTTGGGTACGATATGCATATATAGGTCCTTAT
Source organism: Dromococcyx pavoninus (assembly GCA_033558185.1). Classification (NCBI taxonomy): domain Eukaryota; kingdom Metazoa; phylum Chordata; class Aves; order Cuculiformes; family Neomorphidae; genus Dromococcyx; species Dromococcyx pavoninus. Next base: position 913,034 of record JAUMJL010000250.1, read on the forward strand.
AATATACAGTTATTGTTGTGTAACAAAAATGAATGCCATATATAAAGGAAGCAGGAGGACCCTTTCACTCTTTCTTTTTATATTTGCTACAGAAAAGTTTTCAGACAAAGAAGCAATGCCTTTATACCAAGTGGATACTTTCTGAAGCATAAATTATAGGTAAGAAACAAATTGTAGGGAAAAGCATAAGTTTTTGCTTCCACTGCACTGTTTGATGAGATCTCACAAAATGCCCCTATCTTACTTCAAATCATGCCCCACTGAAGTTAGGAACAAAACCAGGAGAAAACTCAATATGTAGAACTGTTTTAAAAATTACCCTACTTCTAAATTAAACCAACCAAATAGTAGTTTTCATTTTGGCTCAGAATTTTCATCGTAACTCAAATGCAAAGAGATGCTTTATGTACGTCACATGACTGAAAGTAAATAAACCCAGAAGCAGACAGAACACCAAAACCATAATTCCTTAATATAATTTCACCAGAATCTGTAGAGTATCTTTCTGCCCCAGACTCTCCTGAAACATGATCTAATTCACTTATTAGACCAACAAATTTTACTAGCATAGACTCTTTTTAATGGAGATCAACTTTAGTTATATAAAAAGTATCCAGAACAAGGCAAAAGCCTTAATATATGAGTAAGAATAAGGCAGAAATGTATATTGGCAGAGATGTTTCTTTTTTATCAAAGGACTCCCAAAAACCAACAGTCTTCCTCAAAGGGATTAATTTCACCTGTGTTTAATCTGTCCTTATTGCTTTCAGAGGCAATTCATCTGTAATTTTAAACTGTACAAGCAGGAATAAATGTTGTAATAGAGTTATAAAGAAAAAAACAATCGGTTCTGTGTGAAATACAGGGATATAAGATCTTTTGATGTCTGGAATGGATAATGCAGGCCAAAGAATGTCCTCAATTACAATTCACGCCCATTAAAACTGCAGGCATAATTTTAAACTAAATATATGTTTAGGCATTTTAAGTGACAGTGTTAGAGCAGTTTTCATCTATCTGAACCAGAAGCACTGCTTCCTCTGTTTAGAGTCAGCAGCTCCCTGGGATTGGGACAATGTTGTGATGCTGAGTGAAATGCAATTTCCTACATTGCTCCTCTGTGGTGATTCATGACTATCTGAACATATTATAAAATCTTGATCTACTTATACAGAAAAAAAAAGTTAAAGCCATCTCAATGTAAACCCATGTCTACCATCAAATCTGTATAATTTTGCTAGCCTATACCTGCCATGAGTTTACTCTACCTCTTCTATGAAATATTTGCCATGTCAGAGGCCAATGATCTTGCCATTTACATTACAGAATTGTATACTTAAAAAGCAGAATAGGATATTACCATACATCTCAAATTTCCTCAGACTATTTCTTTTATAAGTTTTAGATGTTTCAGTAGTGTTTTATCAGATTACTTTCATGTAATAACTAAACAGAATAAATATAATTAATACTAGCTATCATGCAGTAATCAACATCTTACAAACATCTGAAAACTGAATTAAGTTATCTAACTAACCATAAAATTAAGTGCTGTATAAAATTCAACACTTTTCCTGTCACTTTTGGCTATCCTGGACTCAGAAATTTTTGTAACGCCAGCATCTGCTATGCTAAAGCCAAAAGAATAATTATTGCTTTTAAACAGAATTGAATGGAAAAGCAATAATGTAAAATACAAGATTAGAAATGTAAATACCAAATGACTTTTTATTTCAACACGATAGAAGAAGATGGCAATGAAGTCCAGAAGTATTTGAATTGGTTCAGGCAGCTGAAATAAGCCAAATTGCCTGGAGATGGTGCTAAAGCATCCGACAAGATAAAAACCCCTGAAGTTCCAAGGGATAAAGAACAAACAACTAATTTGGTACTTTGACCCTATGGTGGAACATTATGTATCTAACCAAGCAGTCAGGGCCAGTCAGAGTTCATTATAAAGATAGGGCATAAAGTCAGCATTTCCTGAATCTCAACCTGTTTAAAGAAATTGCTGTCCTTGCTGACACAGTTGATGATTTATTCCACAGGTATTTAGTTAGAGACCTAACTGCTACTCTGGGGGTTTAACACCAGTCATAAAGGGTAAATAAGAAGTGAGATTTAGCCTGTGGTCAAGTGTAAGTTAAATAACGTCACTGCTAAATCTTCACATGTGATAAATAAAGAATTCTAGATTAAGGAATTTGCACCTGACAACTAAGAAATCAGCACAACAGTGGAAGTAGTTTCTTAAAGGGAGATTTTTAAAAGTTTGTGAATCTAATCTCAGCTTCTCTGATCTTATGAAACTTTTAAAATTTCTTTGAACTGTCTTACATATAATTAAATACCTAAAATAAATGCCAATAAATATTTCAGAGTATTGCCATCCCTTTTGCTTCAGTTATTTCATAGAAAGAGATTTTTAGAATCTGTAAAGTCAAGTTTTTAAATATATATTCAATTAATACAGTGGCATAAGATACCAAAAACAAATGCAAAAAATCACTTACTCGAACATCCTAGATTTCCACTTTCAGGCGTTTCTTCTTCTGCAAAGAGTGAAAACAAGAATTAAAAGACAGAAAAACAGTTTATAGCTATAAAATAAGGCATATGGAAATATAAGTGGAGATACTGCATTTTCATTCTAAGACCTTTCTAATTCCCACCAACTTTTGATGGTTTACTACCCTGCCATACATGACTACTCTCTTATTAACACTGACAGTACAGAGTCAAATCTATAGACAGTCACAGCAGTTGCCTTGATATTGTGAACTAAGACCTCAGAATAGGATCTTTAAGTCACTAAATTAAATTCTTTTACTTTAAACTAAGGAGGATCACCTGCTAGGTTAACAAGTATTTTTAAAAGACCTATGTTACATGAAATAGAAAGTTTATAAATGATGGGTAAAAAATGTAGAAATAGACAGATGAAATTTACCATATAACATTGTATACTTTAATATTTTAGTCTCTTTGAGCACATAAAAATATCGCATAATGGTTGAATGGCTATATTTGCTTTTTGTACATTTGAAAAAGTACAACTTTTATCATTAATACTACAATTCTCTGCTTTTAAATCTTTCCTGAATATTGAGAGTTCATTCTTTGGAGGAAAAGAACACTGATATGAAGCCTATTCAAGTTAAGAAGAACCATTTGCTCCAGTCTGTCTTAGGCATGTCCCATATGACTCTATTTAAAATCAAATAAATTAGAATAAAATCTAGCAAATATGCTGCATTCATTTCATGCTACATCATTCTTTGGATGTCACAAATAAATGCCAGCAGTTTTCGCAGTATTCTTTGCACTGTTTCCAAGTTTTCATTCTCGGAATTCTAAAGTTGATCACTCTATAGCAATAGTCTGTACATTAGTTATAGTAACAGCAACTGCAATAGTAATGTTACTATTGCTATTACAATAGTTACAGGAACAAAAGTATTAATAATCATTAGAAACAAATGGAGCCTTTAAAATTGTATAATATCATTCAACAACAGAATATTAATTCAACAAAGGTGACTTCACGATGATTTCAATCTGCATATAAACCCAGACCTGCATAAGTGGTCCCAGAGTCACTTTCCTCCTTAAGGTGTCTGAAGTCTTAAGTAACACTATAGTGTCATACTCTAGAAAGGCACTTCTTGGGAAGCAAGGATAGCTCTATAATGATCTAGGCTCTTTCCTGATCTTAGGAAAAAAACCCCTCTACTGGCCTACTTCTTCTACTGGTCTACTTGTTTTACTACTACTAACGACCACATCCTTTTAATACAAAATTGTAGTTCAAATGTCAGTACTGCCTGACAAATGCATTTGATTTATTGCTCCTTCTTTACATTTGATGCAAATCAGGTTAGCAACAGCAGGGATAAGTCTGTACGGCATCTCCAAGCTACGTTAAAGCTGATCAAAAGAAACCAGGCAACGTTTGTGGCTTTCTTTTATGTTGTGATCTTTCTATGATTGGACATTTTTACAAAGGGAAGAGATTACATCTTTGCCACACTTACCCTCTGTCATTCTAAAAGCCATTGCCCTGTTCATTTTTGCATTATTGTTGTTTTAATGGTTTCATAAATAAAGCAGCAAAAAGCACTAACATAAAAGGCTGTACTTACGTGTGAGGACGCCACTGCTGAACAGCAGCAAGAGCAGCAAGAGCTGCACAGGGCCCATAGTGAGCCCCGAACCCTCTTGTTGCTCTTGCTTTTCCTCTGTTTTTCCCTTCCTCCCCTCTTCACCTCTCCTCTACCACCTCAGAGGGAGAATGAGCCTTCTGACTTGGACCTCCATTTATATAGTCTGTAGCAAGCAGCTGAGCCATACGGTTTAGAAAGCTCAGAGCAAATTGCCAAAGGTCCAAAGGTGAGAGTCCCAGATCCTCTCTGCGCTCCAGACAATGCTCTGCTGTGGTTGCAAGCAGTCCCTGAAGGCAGAAGACAGAACATATACAGGAGATAAGTCACTGTCCTAGTCCACTGGGCTTTTTCTTTAACAGAGTTTTAAAAGCAAAATCCCTCAGCTACAGACCCTAACAATGTATTCAAATACATTTCCCACATCTACACAGACATGATTGCAATGCAAAAATTATAACTGAAAGAGATGATCACTGTGGCATACTTTCAGTATAGATGTTGAGAGGCTTAAGGGCATGAGTATTTGAGAAAATAAGAGTATTATGCAATTGAGTCATTATCCCTTTACTGATAGAAGAATGAAAGTTTAAGATTTTTTCCATTATTGTACCAAAATTTGTCATATACCTTTCTTAAATTAATTCAACATTTATTTGATATTCTGGTAAGTGAGGTCATGTTCATGTTGAAAGTAAGTAAGTTCTATATAATTCTTTTATTTCCTTATTTCTAAATTCCATTTCTTTTGCTTGCCAATAATAGCAAAAATATGAAAATAAGATGATAAAAATTGTCTGTTGAAGAAGATAAAACTAACTAAAATACAAACAAAAAATGTAATTGGTAAAAAAGACAGCGTTTATGTAATGAGAAATTCTATTAGCTTGAATTATCTATCTATTCACATATATCAAAGCTAATTACAGTTAAAAAATTGACCATGGAATTTTTTCAGTAAATTTAATTTTCATATATCTGATCAGATTGAAATTTTTTGACAGGCCCAAATAAAAATATGTCCTCTTAGCTTGTTCAATCAAAAATAAAATTTTGGCTTTGCTAAGACGTAATTTCTTTTCCTTGAAATGTTACCATGTTACCATGCATCATGGCAGTTATCTTTAAAGTCTCTTATTTCTTCACACTCTTTCTCTCTTGAATTTCATAGTTAGGTTACATTTCCCAGGATGCACTGTGATCATGCAACTCCTAACAGCAGCTCAATTAAATGGTAAGCATTGATGTACGATGGAGTGTACTTTACAGTAAGGGAGGCATCTTCCTTGTAATTAGAATTTTTTTCTGATGATATTAACAAAACTATGCCATTTCAGAGAGATTTCTCGCAGAAATCTCTTTCCTGGAGACATCAGTATGAGAGGCGTCATAAGGAAAGCATTTCTTACAGTTTTCCATTTCAGTTTCTGTCCTTGGCTTATATCAATCACAAACACAATAAAACAACAAAAAGGAGACTATTATTTTCACTCCCAAAAAGCAACAGAGGATTTTGTTTACTTTTGTGTCCACAGCTGTCTTAGTATGTGTTGTGATATGTAGCAATTATTTCACTCTTTTTAAGCATGATTCTACCAAAAAGACTGTGTAAAAAGGTCATATTTTTTCCAACAGCATTTGAACCCTTTCTGCATTCAAACACAAAGAGGTTTTGTCTACTACTTAAAATCTATTTATTTGTCCACTTTAGAACCACAGACTAACAGAGCTCTGAGTGCCCAGCATCCAGAGATTTGTTAGCTATTTCGGTGTTTGCCTTCTCACTGCCTTCCGGTGAGCTCAAGCTGAGGCTGGCTGATTATATTAATATTGCGTTGCATGGACATAAACAGATTGCAGAAGTTATGACTCAGCCCATAAGCATGCAGGTAACGAGTGCATCACTCTTCTGTGACAGATTTATATAACTGTATTACCTAGTCAAGGACCAGAAGTTTTTCACAACAGGTGCTACAAAATGCCACAACTGCTTTTATCTATTCAGTCATCAAGGAATCCCCGCGCTTTCCGCTCACTCGAAGAAGTCAATATCCTCATGGAGTTAGACAACATAAAGTTCTTATTTCAGCTACTTCTGTGAAATTGTGAGCTTTGACCTCGGAACAAAGTTTATCTTCCAGAACAAAACTGTTTTAAATCATATTATTAATTTCATTCTTTGTGTTTCTCAGTTACTCTTTGCCTAAGTCCCAGTCTTCTCTGAGTGCATCTCTTGGAAGTGGAATGAAGACTTTGTTGAAGGAACCAGTCTGAAGTCCAGTGACTGTATCACAGATATTACTTTTTTCGCATCTTTTGCATTCTGTATGACAAAAATAGGCAGAGGGTATTGGTGTAGATTTGAAAAAGGAAAGAACGACAGAAACATCAAGCATTACTCCCTGATGTTCTACACTGGAAGTCACTCTAGTCTTTGGTATGTGTTGTATATCTCTAATCTGCATAAATTTGGTCCTGATCCAAAACCAAACGCCTAAAGTGAGATTCTCCAACTGTCTTTGGATCAAGCCAACTGAGGTGAGTGCTGTATTCCATGGTCCTTTTTCCGTTAAGAATTTTTTCCTTTAATTCATATTACTTGGTAATAGGGACCATTTGGGCCTTAGTGTTTACCATAGTATTGCTGAAGCATTCGTCACTGCCAGAGACCATTTCTTCGCCATTCCCTTAAAAAAAATGAAACATCAATATTAAAAATTACCAAAAAACCAATAATGAAACTATATTTAGAAAAGAACTATTTCTGTATGTTTCACATCTTTTTTCTTAGGAGAACCTAGTATGAGGAAAATACACTAAAGGAGATAAAAATGTCATCATTATGTTGTAACTAACCATTACTGAAATAAAGTTTCACTGCTTATTGAGGATAACGCATGGCATTTATTAACGCTGATGGAATAAGGTAGCTGGAGCTCTCCTATACTTAATGAATTTTGCCAAATATGACTTCTTTCTTTCCCAAAAAATCTTGCCATTGTTTTAGGATGTTCTGCATGTCTTTACATCGGTACTATCTGAAAATGAAGAACACAGAACCTGCACAGAATCTTTGTAAAACAAAAACCTGTAGTTCATATATGTAAAGAAGAGCTGATAAACTGAGAGGTGTCACATGTACTTGCACAGACTGGGTATTCACAAAGTCCGCTACTTCAAGCATTCATCAGACATATACTGTGAATGGACTGAATCAATGGTCTTATGAACTGTAGGAAGTATGACAAATCTGATATTCTGAATTAATTTTGTATGGACAGATAACTTGTGCGTGGGTATTATGGATATAGAAGATCTCTGACATGATGGGGAAGCCTTAGTAAGTGCAGAATCAGAGGAAAAAAATGGGTTTGGAAGGGACTTCTAAAAGTCATCAAGTGCAACCCCACACTCAAAACAGATCTAACTAGATCGGGTTGCTCTGGGCCTTGTACAGTGAAGTCCAATCAAATGATGAAGGCATGATCGTTTGACATTCTGTCCGTCATGGACTTCAATCTAACTGCAGACTACTTCTTCCTCATATATACATGAAGAAGTTATACATTTGCATGCATTACTGTGCTCCAAATGACTGCAACAGCTTTATTTCCATTGGAACTGCAGCACTTGCTTAATAAGTAGATGTCCAAGTTCCGTGCTTTGCCATCAAGAGAGAGGGTTTAATCTTTTCTATAAGCGTCCTATGTACAAAGCCACTTGTAATTCTGGTTGGGAGTTGCCTTCCTGATGAACCTGGAATACTATGTAGCCGCGACTTGAAGTTCGTAGAATCAGAAAACTGAACAAATAAATAATGAAGCAACTCCTGTGCATGTTGGGACATGCACCTGTGAGTATGAAGTCCTGGCTCCATCTACTTATGCATTGCACAAGTGGATTGAATGAAAACATAATACATGCAGTGTGGAGCAGGGCTCAGGGCCGAGTACACATATTTCTTGCTTTTAAACTGCTGAAACTTGCACTTGTAAGCCATGGCATATCATATACCTGAATGGATTTGATGGTCACAGTCACTTGTAAAATCTAGAAATGCTAAGGGAACCCAGCACAGTAAATTAGTGCCAGTATATAGCTGGGAGTCAGCAGGGGAAACCATTTTTAAAAGCTTTTATTCCATAATGCATGCTATGGTGTCCTGTATTTATGGTATTTATGGCATGTCTTGATGGCCTCGGTACTGTGGAGATAAGTTCCCTGATCCCTTTCTTTTCAGTATAAATGTGTGCATCTTTGTAACATTTCTTCTGTTGTATTTAGGGATTGTCACAGTAATATCATAAAACATAAAACCTACCTAACACTAAAACTTTAACTGAGCCTCTTAAACTGATAGGATTTGAGCTTCAAATCTTTTTCTTAGTCAAGTGTATTAACTATTTTTTCTAAAGTCTTCATTGTAGGAGTTCTCCTGGCATTCACTTTTCATTACACTTTTTTCCACAGTTGCACAGAGGAAGCTGTATCAAATCATTCATCTGAAACTGAACCTCCTCCTTCTTCCTACATTTGTCTTTACCAGTGAGGAACTGGTTTTGCTGTGCCTATTTTGGCAATGCCAACAATGTCTATATTAATACTAATATAAATACAGAAAATCCTCTAACCTCCAATTACATATTCTATACTTACCATATATATTATTATGTTGGCATTGTATTATATTATATGCATATATATGTATATAAATTTTATTATATAAGTAATGTATAAAATTACATGATACATTATAGATCGTGCCTTTTATTCTGCTAGATGATATTAACGTTTCCTTTTTATGTCACTGGAGACTGTTTTGCAGTACTTTTAAGAGAGGGATATGGTAAAACTTCACTGGACACATCCACAAGAAATTACATCTTGTGCTTGTTGTTGCATTGTCTTAGGATAAGGCCTTCTTCTATTAACTCATTTAGATTCTTTATTAAGTTTTGCATCTCCTTTTTGCTCAATTACTTTTGCAAGACAGCAAGACAGTTTATGAAAGTAATTATGCTTCGTACTAATTTACTTATTTTTCAAAGAATCCTTGTGTACCTTCCCTTCCATTCCTTTCTTTTATTTTTTTTCTTATTTTCTTCCTTCCTTTTGCCTTGTTTTCCCTCCTTTTTCTTCCTTCTTTCTTCTTTTATTTTCTAAGAAATAGAAACACTATACAGTGTTCACATTTATTTTTTTGGTATCACTCATCTTAGGTCAAGGCTCAGCACCTCTGGTTCTTTGGGAGCTCCTTGGAAACATTGGTTTTAGTCTTCTACTGTGTTTCCCAGATCACAGTGTCATCTGTTTAGGTCTAAGCATGTCCCTCACCAGAGAAAAATGGTTGTATTTTCTGGCGAAACACCTATGGTGCTAACTATAACCCAATGGCAATTGGAGGAAACTGTGTCTCCCAAAGGAGGTGTTGGTGGTGCATAAACATACACTCTGTTTGTCTAAGAACTGCTGCCAGAAGCCTGCTGAAGTATCAAGAGTAGAAAAATATTTGGCATAAGCCATCTCCTCCAGAATTTCTCTCCTTGTAGGTAGTGGAAAATGGTTCCTTTTTACATATTTATTTAGTTCTTTTGAGTATATTCCTGGGAAAAAGGTCTGTCTTGGTTTTGCACTAATAAGAAAAAGTACTGATTCTGTTGAACCTTTTATTCACACTCTCCTTTCAAAGAATTAAACCTCCTCATTTCCTTCATTTTGTTTTGTCCCTAGGCAAATAAATGTACTTTTGAACTGTGGTAGGTAGGGATCTCTAAATTCAGGTTTGAATTTTGCCGAGAGATACCTACTAAGATGTTGCAAACCTCTACTTTATTCTTTATCACCAACCAGGCGACATGGTGAAGTGCTCCATGTATTTCTAAACCAGCATTATTCCCCTGTTTATTCTTCTTCCAATTTCTTATTTATATATAACTTTCATGCAAACTCTTCTTTCTAAGCTCACCACTGGAAAATTAATCTTCCACCGTCTCTTTTAGTACTAATAATACTCCTTCTGCCACAGATGTTCAATGCATCTGCAAAAAAGGTAAAACTAAGAAATAATCTATACACTTTCACAATGACAATCCAGGGATTCACAGTAGAAAAAATACATGTTGCTGTTTTAGTAACTTCTGTTGAAACAGTGGCATTTCCTTCATCCTTTTTGTCCAGGTTGTAACCTTCAAGCATTGCCAGCCCAGATACTGCTGCCAAAATATTGTATTCCAGTGAAGTGTCATGATACAAGTGCTTTAGTGAACCATAGTTTTTGAGAACTCCAACTTGAAAATCTGTGCAATTTGTTGCTTCATCTCTCCTATGGTTTCAACCTTCCATCATCTTCATACCGGCAGAGCTCATGCTGTCTCCAAAGGCTTTCATGTACACAGGATGCCACCTCAGCCTGCAAAATTCCAACTACTTTCCCAAAACTAATTCACACCACCACTATGCTTTCTATGATGCTTTTCCACATCTCCACATCTGGCCACTTCTCAGAGCTTCGATTTGCTTTCCAGATCTACAAATTTAGTTCCTCAAAATAAAAAGCATTTCTTTCCTTTTTTTATTCTTCCTTTTCGAATATATATCTGTCAAAAGTTAATTCTCTACAGGATACCATGTTCCTCAAAAAGGCACATTGCAGTTAAAAATAATACTTAGCTTTCTGCACTTCAGTTATATGGAAGATTTGAATGTAAGCATTATAATTTATAGAACTACTAACTTGCTGTTATTCTTTTTTTGCTGGCTTCTGAAGCTCACAAATACAGTGAGGAGTAATGCTTAAATCTTTTCCAGTTGTTTTGGGAGCTCATTTTTCCACCACTGTGAGCAGTTAATTTTTCTTTCTGCTTCTCAGAGCTGTTCAATAATCACTTAAAGTCAAAGAGTCTGATAAGTTGCCTTCACTCAGTGTCTGAGCTGATCCATCAATTTGATAGTTTTAACTGACTGGTATCTTGCAACACAAATTTCTACACAATATTACATAGAATATTATTAGATCATTCTTGAGTCTTTTCAAGGCACTATTCTCCTTATATAGGGAAAAAAACAACCCTTGTTCTTCACATTGGCAATAGGGACTAGAACCACAAATGGACTAACTCACCTTACAGAGCATAGAAGCCCTTACTACCAGCTTTCTGCTTAGGTTAGATAATCAATACTCCAGAAGATGCTCCCCCTATGACATATCAGCTGCTTGAAGGCCACAAGGAATGCTCTGTGGACTAAGCTCGTACATGATAGTTAAGAAAATAGGTGTTAGGTTTACCCAATGCCTCATCTGAGGAGGAGAAAGAGATTTTTTATTTTCATTTTACTAAGGTGCTGATGCTATACAAGGAAAAAAAAAGGGGGATGAGTCAGCACTTTTTTTGCATTAAATTACCAGAAATGATAACAAAGTGTTTGAAGCCACAAGAGTGATAGTAGATATGGCTGTCAGGTGAGGACCGAACTTTAATCTATATATGGACCAGGTTATAAATTTTATTACTGGATGATGAACTGCACCTGGTAGGCCTGAGGCTCTGAAAAGTTAGAAAGGAAGGGGACATGTCATTCATCTTATTGATACTGACATCAAAGGCTTTTTACTTTCTGGTCACCTTTGTAAATATAATCTTAATGAGTAGTGGGTTCAGTTTCCTTCCCAAGGTAAAAATGTTTTTAAAATTAGAAACATTACTGTAGTGGTTGTGATTTTTAAATTCTAGTACAGGCCAGGAGTCACAGAGATTTTAGAAAAAGCCCTGCCTTTTATCCCTAAAGAGGCTTTCCATTGTGTCATTGAAATATCTTCAGCTTGCTCACACACTCGAGTATTTTGCTGATTAAATAGCACAGTTCTATTATGGCAACCAAAATTCTTGACTTTTAAAAAAGTCCTCTGAGAAGAAAGGTCTTTCTACCCTTTGTCCAGGTACCATTTTACTGGTAAGTATCCCTTTTCCTGTTCTTTTAACCCTAAGATTAGGTATAAAGTGCAAAAAATAGGTTAAAGTTCATCTTTCAATAGCAGCTGGGGCTCTGAAAAGAAAACGGAACATCCTGTTTTTCAGATGTTATTTAGTAACAAAAAGAAAACTTCCAGGAGTTAATTTTTCTTTTAAGTTCTTTGAAAATGTGCTTAATTAAGTTAAATAAAACATTTAAATATTTATTTAGTTGGAAAGAATGAACATCTCAGAATTACACTTTTTGGCACAAATCCCCAATGTAACATCATGCCAATTACGACATACTTTAATGAAAAAGGGTAGATTTCTTAGAGAAATTTTATACTGTCACTTTATCTGCAGGAACAAATTGGTTGACAAAGGAGTTACGTTACTCTGTCTGATATGAAGACTTTGCTCAATTCTGAAGCTGCCTCTTTGTATGCGTTTGATACTCGCAGCATCTTCTCTGCTAACTGCTCCACTCTTTGTCTTTCTGTTCCCTGACTTTTCACCATCTTTGCCCTTGTATCCAGTATCTATGTTTAATTCTTCATAGCCGTGACTGCACTTAAAGAATTTTGTTTTCTAGTGGTTTTGTTTCGTCTTCCCATTTTCTCTGTTTCAGCACATTATGCACATCCCACATTATCCCAACGTTACCTTTACTTCTTCTTCCTGAGAGTTAGCATTTTGCTAAGTCTTGCTTTGTTGTTAGATGGCTGAAATCACTTTATCTTCCTCTTCACTAAGCCCTTGTAATCCACTATCCAACCCAGAATTCCGGTGCAAGAACAACCTAGCAGTTTCTCATCACACACCTCTTCAGCTTCTTAAAATGGCCACTTCTGTGGCATTAAACCATGCATAACCTCAGAGTGCTTTACTTTGTCGCTTCCTGAAATAATCCTCTGTCCATTCCTAGGTTTATGATGCAATGGTTGTGCTCTGCTTCCTAGTTTCATGTTCAGATTGTAAATTTAGATAAGACATATTCCACAGTAATGGTAAGGATTTGGTGGACAGAGGATGTGAACATAGTTGTGAGCAATTCAGAATTGTGGTCATTGTGTAAAGGTGGGAAAAAAGAAAACAGTAACATAATGAAAAGACTGGAGAAGAGTGTCAAAATATTATAACAGTATTATAATAATGGAAATAATGTTATCTTCTCAACAGTGATAATTATAATAATAGAAGCAAACAGAGCTATTATTCAGGTCCTATGATTCCAGTTGAAAAAACATATAGTGGAAACTAAGAAGGATGAGAGATAAGCAAGTCAGAACCATGGAAAATATTCCAATCTGAAAGAGACTGAAGAGACTGTAATTGTTTGCATTGATGAGAAGATAAGAGACAAGATAAAGGCACACAAATCAATTAGAAATAGAGAGAAAGATGAAAAGCACTGAGAGTCTCCTTTTCTTGCAGTATTAGAAGACATTTGGGAGTGTGCTTTTTTGTGGAATCAGTTCCTGAAACATAGCCATCCAATTTTATTTCCAGCCTTTTGTGTACAGAGGACATATGTATGGAGGTTGGAGATAAGACACAGATCTTGCAGCAGATTTGCACCGTTCTCAGTTAGCAACTGAAGGTCAGAGGAGATAATCCACTGTGTAAAAAATGATACTATATGCCCAAATCTATTTAACCTTGCTTTCAGTGAATCTGACAGTTGGCAATAAATCTGAATGCAAAGTCTAAACTAACTAAATAAAAACAAGTATTGAAAATGATCCTAAGGCAGCTTTGCAGACCTCTGTTTTAAATCTATTCATTTACGTACCTCTTGGTTTAGCTTATCTCTTGGATGTTGTATTCTAGCTGGACCTTATCACAGTAGTGTTTTACAAAGACAAAAAAGAATACTTCTTTCCTTTATGGTGACTAAAATACAAACAAAAGAGCCTGAATCATACAGATACAAGGATAAAGAAAGGATGTAATTTATGTATTTGCCAAAACTTGGCATTAACACTAGAGTAGCTTGCCTGGTTTTCAGATGCCTCTTTAAAAGGGTAAGAACCTTTTCTATATATTGTATCATAACTGCCATTACTTCACTAACATAAGGAAACTCAAATATCATTAGACACTGATCATTAGACGTCTGATTAAACACGTAGACCTGTACTGACTGTAATGGAAACTTAGACATTTAGATTACCTGCAGATACCTCGTTACAGACAACTTAGTTTTGAAATAATCCAAATTTTCACACTTGAGAATGTGAGATAAGAATTTTGCTTCAGAGGAAGGTTATTCTATAACTCCTCCTGATGGCTTCTAGCACTTGTTTGTGAATCACCCTATATTGCTGGGGAAAAAGTGTAGCTGTTTCTGTATGTCTCTTTTATATTCTATATAAATCTGTCTTTTAGTCTGAATACTAATTCATGAGGCACGATTCTAGTGGAGCTAGAAAATAAATTTCAAAGACTCAATTATATTCTCACATAAAATATTCTTTCAATAGAAGTAAATTGATAGACGTTTGCTTTCCTATATCTTAAGTGAAATAATTCCCAATGCAGCCCAGTAAGAGTGTAGAATGTAGACCAAGGAAGAATATAGAGTAGAATCAGGTGATGGACGGTAGAGATTGAAATGGGGAAAACTGAGAATGTGAAACTTTTCAAATTCCTTAAAATTACAGTTGTGCTTAGAAATGTAGATGTTAACATTTTTATTATTGTTTCATGTGACTTATTTCAAGCCTAAAGTTGAATTTCAGTTATCTGAGATTTATGTTGGGAAAATGTTTGTAATTTTCCCATGACATTACGCTTCAGTAAAAAATTATTCTGAAATGAATTTACACATTTTCATGTCAGCTCTTAGCTGAGTCTGCGCTGGAGCTGGAAGCTTTCTCCCTTTAATCACTGCTGATGGACACCTAACTCAGCCACAGCACTGAAGTAGGATTAGATTCAAATACCAAATGGTCAGCAGTCAAATAGACCACAAACAGGCTATTTGGATGGGAATTTTTCCCTATTTCTCTAAACTTAGGGTCTGGAGAGAGAAGATGACTATGGTTAGGAAAGAGAAGGTCCAGAAAACTAGAATGTATATTATCTTTGGATGGGGACCTGATTGAAGCTATGTATTTTGAAAAACAGAATATTAGAGGGAAGTCTGAAGAGTAGAGTAGTGGTGTTCTAATAGGGATGGAACAGAGAAGTTAAGAGTGTGAATGGGCTGCTCAAACATTTATACAGCTAAAGATGCCCAGAAATCCAGAGAGTAACTTTCACGAAAATAAATTAAGCACGTCTTACTACAGAAGGACTGATTTGACAAACAGATTTGCTGCAGTGGAGAATAAGAAAGAGGCAAAATCAGAAAATATCTGGTGAAGAAAAACAGAAATGAAAGGTGATGAGGATAATCGAGTTTGTTTGTACTGAAAAACGAAATGAGCCAAGGATCACTTTCTGGCTCCGAGGTCAAAGGTCATGGTACTGTCCATGCCCATCAAGTTAAATTCTCTCATGTCACCAAACAAGATGCTCACATGCAATATGTGAATGGGGAATTATATCTGATGTCAGATAAATCTGAAGTGCTGCCTGGACATTATTTGGGAAAGTGCTTGTTAGGCTGGGCTAAAAACATACTGTTGAGTGTGCCAGTTAGCTGTGAGAAAAAGTAAGGCCCAATTACCGTGGTTCTGTTTAGTTTACTAGTGTTGGTGTAGCTTGGAAGAGTAGAGCACAAGGAGACATGAAGATAATATAGAAGGATTTGCAAGATTAAATAGAATGCCAAGACCTGAGGCCTGAAGAAAAGCGGGGAGTAAAATCACTGTGATTCCTATCAACTCCAGGAGAGGTCAAGCCTAAAAACGTAGGAAGCATCTTAGCAAGAAATATTTAATAAGCCTTCAAAGCCATTATATTTCATCAACATGATGTATCCAGTGAACAAAAGTACATAACATTTGCCAAAAATAAGGATATGAAATACGAATCTGAGGAAGCCTGAAGAACTCTCTATTCATTTTCAGGTAAGCTGGATAGCGGTGATTCTGCTGGTTTCATACTGCAACAGGTCTAGATTATAGCAAATATTCAAGAAAGGGGTTTTATTACCTATGGAATTTCAGATTTTTTTCCTCCAAAGGAGGAGGATAAATAATTCACAAGGGAAAGAAAAAAGGTAGATTACTGAGATCAGTATTCCTAGGAAACTGAGAAATGTTCAGGCACTAACAGGCATTTATGAAAGAAAAACTGTTGTCAGAAAAAAAAATCAAATGAAGAGCATGATTTTAAGTATGTGGAAGACTGTAACTTCTTTGTTGCAATACAACTCTGGAATTTCCATATTAAACAAGGGGAAGAAACTTGAAAAGAAGAACTCGAAACCTAACTGAATAAATAACCTTGTCAGAAAATACTATTAAAATAAGCAGAACATTAACAATGAATAAGGAAAAGGAGCAGATCAGCAAAATATCAGATGTTGGAAGGGTTAAGGAAGAATTGCAAAACTCCAGAGGGAAAGTATTAGTGCTGTAAAGAAAAAAAAAAGAAAGTAAAAGGAAGAGTTCATAGAAGATACTCTGAAGCTTGGTCTGAATATTAAATTGATATCAACCTCAAATTTCACTATCAAACAGAATTGCTTTGGAACTGATGACATGCCCTTACAGATAGTAAACTACTCAGCAAAAACCACAAACCTAAAAATTTGACTGAATACTACTACATCTTTCCATGGATTTAGCCCATAGTCAAACAGAAGAGATTAGATGATCACCCAGGAATGAACTAAGTGATCTTAACAACTAGAACATTAAGAATATAATGAGTCTCAATAGTACAAAGGGAAAGTTCATTCATTTAAGAACAGATAGGAAGAACAACTGTTTTAAGCTACGAAGTTATATACTAGGAAAAAAAAGAGAGGAATGGAAAGATTTACATATATCATTAATAAGTAGGATAACTGTAAATTGTGAGCTGTGGCATAAGTGGAGAGCAGCTGCCATTTTAGAGTCTAATGGTGAAAGTATTGGTGCTAGTGATAGGGATGCATTCTTATTATTCATTAAAATATAACAGTAATTACTGATTATTTCTCCTGGTACCGCTGGGACCCAGTGTAGAACATGACAAGCACTTCTTGTTACCCATATTCAGCAAACATGAATTCAAACTAGAAGGGAATGGAAGGACTATTCAAATCAATACGGAAATAAGAAGCGTTTTTTCAAGAGGGGTCAAAGCAGCCTGACACTTAGAAAAGTCTAAGTGGGCTATGATTGATCCCTATAAATCTGAAGGAAGAGAAGAGTCACACAAGCTTAAGGATGATGTTGTTATAGGCCCAAAATAAAGGAGTCAAAGGTACATCAAGGCTGAAGACTGGAAATTATGCACCAATCTATAAGCCTTTGCAAAGGAATTGTGCTATCAAAGAGGTCAAAAGCAAAATTTTTTTAGAGCATAGTTTAATAGGTTTATGACAGCATAAGAAAACACAGTTGCTTGTGATAACAGGCAGGACTCCGGTGCTACAGATTTCAGTCCTTTCCAGCTTTATGCTTCAGAAATGGTGCAGAAATTTGTTAAGCAGAAATGAATTAAGAGAACAATGAAAATACACAGTGGTTAATTCTTTGACAAGATGAGTAGACTAAATCTACAGAGTTCTTCTAAAAAATCTTTTCTGTTTGCATACGTTTACACCAAAGGTTAAACATTATCCTGAAAGGTGAAGCCCCTCATTGCAACATCAGATAGTATTTTTCCTCAAACACTAGTGGGTTTTTAAAAAAAAACAAAAAGACAAAAAATCCCACTAGAATCCTACACCAAAGATTTCAGGAATGTTGCTTCTAAAATAAGAACTGTGTCAAGTGCTAATGGCTGATAACTGTGCAGAAACCCACAGATTATTAAACTGTTATGACATTGAAATATTCAGGCCCAGTATTGCACTTCTTATGTTTTCTTATTAGATGCATGATTATGTCAGGGAATGCATCAAGAGAGAGGAGGGCATAAAGCAAGATTTTCAAAGGCACCAACAACAGTTTATCAAGGGAAGTTAGGTGCCAAGAGGCATTATCCCTTTACATATTGATTCCATAATCTCTGCAATTAATGGTGTACATAGGGCTACCAGTATAAACAGAAATGTATGCAATCATAGCAATAAATTCAGGAGTTCTGCTAGAGAAGCTGTTCTACATTTGGATACCTTCCTTCTCTCAGAGATTCTTTCCCTTAAAACCTTCAGTCAAATTTTACCTTAACTAAACAAATAGGGCCCATCACACCTCAGATAAAAATCCATGCTTTTATGACTTGAAAGAATACTAAAACAGCCCTGGTTTTCCACAATGACTGGTAGAAAACATCAGTTTTCAAGGAGGTATCTAGTTTAGTGTGACAGCTTTGTTCTTCTAAACCATCTGGAAAACTGAACTGAGCCAGCTTGCTCCCAGGTACTCTCCTTATATAAAACACTCTTTTGATTAAATAGTAGAGGAATGACGTTTAAAATCATTCTTCTAAACTATATAATAAGGTCTGGAGCAAGTGATGGACAGGATTGAAGGAGAGTCAGTCTCATGGATGCAGATTTCAACACTGAAGAAGTGACCTATGGATCATCCCTACTTTCTTCAACAGAAGACTGTCTATTGACAGTCATGCCTTCCCAGGTGCCCTTTTCCCCTTCACTGGCTTTCCTTCCAAAATGCTTATTGGTATTTGATATAGATAGAGTCATAAAATTTTTCCTATGGTATAGATTTTTATAAAAAATAACAGCTTTCTAGACTGCTGTTTATTTGAATATGCTTGATAATTTTTTCTACTGTTCTGTGGCAGGAAAAGAACTATGAGGAATAGAAGGCATTTCAATGAACTACTGAATGACAGCAGAAATAAAACTCTCTTTGAAATTTTATTTATCTTTCTGTTATAATTCAGGCAATGTGATGACCATGCAAAGAGCTTCACGAAGCACTTAATGTTGTAAAGGAATGTTGACACTTTACTGGTAGAAAGTACTGCCTATTCTCATATTTGCAGGGGAACTCTATTAATTTATTATTCTGTCATTAGCTATTTTTATGACAATTTTTATGACTATTTTAAAGATTTCTTTTCATTGGCTACTTCTGTCAGCCAAAAAATCATTTTCAAGAGATGCTGGTGGACAACATGTACACTCCGTTCACTAGCACAAGCAGAAATTCAACAGTGAAAAGCTCATGATGTCATGAACAGAGTTAAAAGAGAAACATTCCTAAGTTACATATTTATTGGTGTTTGATATAGACAGAGTCATAAAAATTAATGATGGAAAAGACCTGAGCCAAGATTTTGAAAAATGGTGATAATTAAAATGAGGTTGCTAACTGTGCTAAATATGAGTGCATATTTAACCAATTAAAATAAACACCATAGAGATTCTTTCAGAATCTACTGGCCTCCATTAAATTTTAAAACACTGGTTACAAACTTAGTTGCTACAATTTAAGTATGAATATTGTTTTTTTAACAGTAAATGAGAGGGAAGGTCAATTTTAGATTGTTATCAGTCATGGAAACAAAGCTGACAGGAAGCAGCAAATTCCAACTTGGAAGCTGGGTGGATGAATTGTCAGGAAAGTTGTGCTGAGCTCTGCCCTGTTCTGTCTCTGCTTGAGAACAGAACCCCTACTACCCAGTTCAGGACCATCTCCACGCATTGCAGTCCTTACTACACAGATATATACCAACCCGAGCTCAGTTTAACTGAAGAAGGGGTCAAGGAGCAAAGTGCATGGGATAAAAAGAAGGAAGATCAAAGTAAAGAAATTCAGCATAAACTTGTTAACCTAATAGATAATGAAGACTGAAAAAAGAAGATACTAAATAAATAATATTTATAGTAAATATATAGTATATATTAAATATAAATTAAATATAGTAAATTCTGTCCTTGCCTATGAAGTCTACTCCTGTTTAACCCAGGAGGATATTTTACCACTCAGGTGTGAGTATTTAACCATTAAGAACTCAAAATTTCCTAGGCTTGTAGAGGGACTCCCTGCCCCAAAAGATTCCACGTTATAGCAAGACACTTCCTGTTAAAACACTTCCAGTTTACTGTTGGTTTTGTTTTATCTTGATTTACATCCTCAGGAAACATTTTAATGGCATTTATTTACCTACAGGTAAGTGGGCTTATTTTCACCTAACTTTGGGTATCTATTACCTTAAATTGGCCATTTGGATTAATCCGACCAAACATTTCTAATACAAATATATGTAGTTCATCTAGGACCTAGGCTCCTCCCACACCTCATGGGAGAAAAAGGGACCTCTAGGCAGAAATCATCTCTTCTTAAAGTTAAGTCTAAAACAGATCAGGTGACTCATGTTAAACATACCTACTTCTTTCCACTAAATATTCAGATATCTTGGACAGCAGGTTCAGATTTTTATGTAATGATACACTCTTCTAAATTCTTGAGTATAAAGGGTTTTTATAAAATCTCAGAAAGTGCTTATTTTCTCATATTGGTGTTTTAAAATACATCCTTCAGGAATCTTAAGTCTTGCTGATATTAAATGAGATTATAAGTATGAATAACCTAGGAATTTCATCTAACTTTGTGCATCTAACCTAGTCTAACTTTGATGAGTCACTTAAAACAGACACTTAATGATTGTGTGTTTACAGTTACATAAGCTGAGCTGAATTTCACCATCTGGGTGTTCTTAAACAGTCTATATTTTTATTACTCCTCTTTCTTATAAGAAAAGCTAGGGAACATGAGATTAAGTTACTGTTCCACAGATATCTAAGTTGTTTTTGTATATGCTTTCTATGTTTATATCATCATTCCCAGTTCTTTCTAAACCAATAATAAAAGATTTGCTACTTGGGAGACTGAATAAAATATGAATTACCTTTTATAATCTGAAAACAGATCCTTTACCTGCTCCTTCAGGAAGGCAGTGTAAGCGAATTTGCATTGCTTATATCAAGGACAATGAATTAACTGTAAACAACAATTCAGTTCATTTGTAGAGTTCCCACCTCTTAACATAAATTATAAAAGATGTCAGCATTTGCTCATGGATACCTACAGTATAAAAACAAGCACTGCTCCAAGCTGTGTCACAAGCAGAGGTGTAAATTTCAAGTAGCAGTTTTATACGTCTATGATATGTCCTGTTACAATTGTACAAACCATGAAAAATAGTTTTCTTAAACTAAAAGTCATGTAAAAATGAGTGCAAAGAAAAACCTTTTATTGTCTCCCTCCCTGACTTGCAAATTCTTTCAGTATAAGACATGGCAGTGGAAATGATTAGAAAAAAAGTGGTTACTTCACAGGCTTATCAGACCTCTGTTAAAAGGTTGTTGCTGCAACCCTGGTTAGGGTCACCAGTTCTTCGAAGATAGTATTAAAAAGCTTTGATAAAAACAAATTACATAAAAGACCCCTCTCTCTTTAGTCTCCCCCTCGCTCTCTTTTATGGCATGAAGCATCTTTTCTGCGGCACTTTTAAGTGGGAAGAATGATTTGAAGACTTCTCTTTGGTGAGAGAGACTGAAAAGCAACATGCAAATTCAACTATTACATAACACTATTTTCTCATGTTCATCAAGTTAGTTAGCAGAGGTGCTCCTCTGCAGGACAAAGAGACCTCTGCATGCAACCCCAGTTACACTGCATACAGGAAAGACGCCCCTTACTAAATCAAATCCACAAAACACAGATTGTTTTTTTGTAGAAAGCAGTCAACAGTGGGATACTCATCTCCAGCTCAAACGTGCACATAAATGCCAACTGATTTGTAGAGACATCAATAAAATGGAAAGCAGATTAATTAAAATCTTCACCTTGTCTCATTCTTTTAAATCGTAATTTCAAAATTTCCTGACACTTGAATATGCACTCTCTTAACTCCAGTTGTTACTTTTCACTGTCTCTTGGAAGAAGGTGGAATAAGGCCTGTACAAAAAGAATCCAGCTCTCACTTACTTAAACATTAAAAAATAGCTCATAATCACCATAAAGTCCTGTGCCATTAGATATATAGCACCACTCTGCCACTTTTCCTTTATTAATTATTTCCTTCTGAATAGCAATCAGTGAATCCAGATGTCTGAATGTGAGAGATATTAGCTGTGGCATCTGGATCCTTCACAGAGTCCAAAAGTAAGTCTGCGATTGGCATTGAAACTGAATCACACTCCCTCTAAGTATTTATACTGCCTTTGGCTTGCTCTGATACTGTGCGTTTATTAATAAGCTGGTGTGCTTACATTTTGACTTGGGAATACTCTGTGCACTTTGGAAGAAATCTATCCCCATTGAAGTCTATGGGAGTTTTGCCATCAACTACAAGAGAGCCAGAATTTCATCCTCTGAGTTTTGTTCGCGGAGAGCAATAGAGCTCACTTTAGGCAGGCTCTTAAAAATCTTTCAGTCTTGTAAGCCTTCATTACTTATCCATAAAAAAAAAATCTGCTAAGGGAAGAAGTTAAGCTAAAAACCCCTGCTTGCTCTGTCTTTATATTATCAGCACACTCTTAGATCTCCAATTTGGACAAGGATTGGCACAGAACACGCTCAGACTGAGACTCTCAAACAGCTCACAGAATGGGTGACAGCAGGGAAAGGCTACTGAAATACAAAGGGTTTTGGCCACAAGTTACGGATAGGGTCTGTTTGCATCACAGCTCTACTAGATGCCTCTTGGTAAAAGCAGTCATGTGCCATGTTGCCATGGACCATCCCAGTGGTGGGTTTGCACTTCTGCTCCCTTTCAACACTATGTGGAATCCACTAGTATTTACAGTTAAAGATGCATCTCAAAAAAGAAAGCAAGGAAATCCACTGAACTCAGATCTCTTAAACTGAGATTCATCACATATTGTGAGCTTCCAAAAGCTAACAACAGAAAACTTTTCCTACAAAACTCTCCACACACTTGAGAAGACTTTCGCATGAACAAATTATAAGAGGAAGCAAAGTATTTTGAGAATGGAGATCTTTTTCTTTAATCTTAAAACTGTTTTAGATGAAAAGGGAATGAAAAGTGCTGGGAAAACTTCTGTGTACTTTTCAGGGTCCTGGTTATTTTCCAAAGAAATCTAGGGCAAATTTATTTTAGTTAAACATTTATTTGGTGGCCACTGTTTCTACAAAGATTATTTTGCTATCCTCACCATTAACCATTTGTATCTCTGAATGCCAGTAAGTACCAGACTATTCACCTGCAAAAACATGTACGGAAGTATTGTTTGTTAAAGATAAATTTCAGAACTAGTTTCTTGGTTCAAAATCTTGTGTTTAGCTGCTAAGTATAATTCAGGTAATGAACCATTCCTGCTGCTTTAAATGAATTATAAAACATATCAATACCTATTACCCCAAAGAAAAGAAATAATAATATACAAGGTATATGGTTGTAGTTTTTTGCATGTGGTTGAACGCTTATCCACTAGGAATTGAATGAAGGTTTAGTCAAACAGCCAAGTTACCAGAGAATTCTCCATGTGCTCACTCTTAGCTTACAGCAAATGAACCTTCAGCTCACATCTCCTTAGGGTTAAGCTCATGTATGTCAACAGCTAGATCAGCTTAGCTTACATGAAATAACTTCTGAAGCCAGAATAAATTGAGCTTACATCTGAGTTGAAAGTTGAATGGTAATATTTAGATTTTATTTATTTTTATTTAATAAATACAGCATCTTGGTCATGGATTTCTGAAATGGACCAGCATTTGGTTACAATCATTATGATCTGTCTGCACTTCACATCTATTGCTCCTCAAAGCTGCCTAAGTTTTAGTATTTTTGGACTACCAGTTTAGTACAAAGTTCTGTCTGTCTGATGTACTTTAGCTTTCTTTTTCTAAGTTAAAGGGTATTCTGATTACAGAAACATGTTGGGATCATTTTAAATTTCCATTAAAAATTGCCTTTCTTCTCAGTCCTCTCTGACATTGCCTCAAGCGTCTCTTACAGAGCTTGCTTTTCTTTACTTTGCCCATTGTCAGCAGTCATCTAACACTGGTCTCCTATCCTGCCACATGTTATAATTTTGAGCTGGCACATTTTGTCCACTTTTGTATTCCCTTCTCTTCTTTATTGTATTCTGATCAATTTTTCTCTGGGGATTCACATGAAAACCAAGGGAGAGCTCAATACTACTTCTTGCTCTCTCCACTGACACACGCAGAACAGATTCTGAGGAAACCATGGAAGTGGTAACGAATGATCAACACATTCCTAACAAGAAAAAAAATATGTAGGTGCACAAAAAGTACTAAGTATGGAAACAACTTTATATTAACTTTTAAATAATTCCTAACTATGATACTGTCTTGGAACTGAACTTTCCCTTTGCCCCACATTGACAATAAGGAGCTGGATGCTTATGTGGTGGCTAGTGACAAAATCAGAAAACAAATTAGTTTAATTGAGTTTATTCAGCCACCTGAATAAACTGACCTAGGGACTGACCTAGTAAATCTTTCTAGATTCACCTATAGTCAATAGCAAGATGTACTTTCTTCCTGGGCATAACTTCACCAGTAAGTACTGTATATCAAAAAGAGTAGACATGCAGAGCAGAACTGTTCATGCTGAGAACCTAGCAGCCATAGCATGCACTTTCTGTGGACTTCAGACTAGTTGTGACCTGGTCCCACAGACAATACAAGTTAGGACTGGAGAGTTTAAGGTGCACACCTGGTTTAATCTCATTTGAAAGGAATCCAGCTTGTGCTGGATTCTGTAAAGCTCGTGCAAGACAGTTCTGTAAAGCAGAGTAAGTGGGAGGTTTGCTTTAGAAGCACATGCTGGATCCAAATTAAGAAGTGAATGTAGTTTCATCTTTAGATCTTCTGAAGTGATTCACTCCTTTTTTTGCACACCTACCTGCGTCACAACCTACCTCTTATTCCCATCTCTTCCTCATAATAGAGATAGCTAGAATATTAACATAAAGGAGTGTCTTGTATCTCCTCTTACCTCTGCAGCACTGTCAGCTGTCACTGGGAAAGTTCAGCTGTTTCACTACTTCCTCAACTGTTCAATGATTTGTTTCCCTATTTTTTCATTTCTTTTTTTTGCTTCTTTTTCATTTCTTTGCATTTATTGTGCATACTTTGGAAAGTAAATGGGTTACAGTGTCTCTACCAATAAAGAACACTTCAGATTAAGCATCATTTCTGAGAAACTGGTATTTTAAACTGAGGTTAATTCAAGCAGTCACAATGTTAACACTATTATAATCATCTCCGTAGAAATAAAGAAGGTGGTGTTAGCCTGTCAACAATACCTTTGTAAGAAATAGAGCATAGCCATGTATTCTTTGCTTGGTCAAGACTTCTTATCTAGGTCGGAATTTTGACTGAGCACAAAATGCTGGACTATGCTACACAGATAAAATAGCTGAGTAAAAGTAAAAATAAGATGTTCTTCAAATGTATTTACTAAACAATCTAGTAAGACAAGTGGTAACGGTCCGTGTTGTGTTTTTGTATATCAGCTAAGGGATAGAACAGTGACCTGAAAGCTGAGCAAAGCCTTTTAGAGCACACAGGGACTGAGGAGAATCTGGAAACCCTGACTTCCATTTCCTATACAATTGGTTTAAGACTCTAGACTGCTATACATAATTCTGATGCTTCCTCCAGCTGCACTTCTGGATGAAACTGTCTGTGACTGCTGTACTTTGAGTTAAAATAAATGCTATCCATGTGAGCTAGATGTGACGAGAGACCACAGATTGAACTGACCTCCCTAAGGAGCTGACATTGAAATGCCTTGTTAGTAAATCATAAACAGTCTTAGGGGAGAGAGCAGCACTGAGCAGCCAAGACGGTGGTGCTTCAGGGAACATAAAAAGTTAAGTTTTCAATAAAATAATAAGCACCTACAAAACCTTAAGTGTCTAAATAGGATTTATATAAGCAACTCTAATGAACTTACATGCCAAAAAATCACAGAATCACCTTTTGGTTGGAAGCAGACTCAGAGATCATCCAGTTCAAATACCCCCGACATGGGCAGCGACACCTTCCACCAGACAAGGTTGCCCAAAGCCCCATACCATCTGGCCTTAAACAACTCCAGGGATGGGGCATCCAGGACTTCTCTGGCTAATCTGTTCCAGTGCTTCACCACCCTCAAGATGAAAAATTTCTTCCTTATATCTAATTTAAATCTGCTCTCTATCAGTTTAAATTCATTACCCCTTGTCCTATCACTACGCACCCTTGTAAAAAGTCCCTCTTCACCTTTCTTATGAGCCTTGTTTAGGTACTGCTCTAAGGTCTCTCTGGAGTCTCCTCTTCTCGAGGCTGAACAACCTCAACTATCCCAACCTGTCTTCACAGCAGAGGTGCTCCAGCCCTTTGCATCCTAACTACATTGAATTTCATGTGCCCGAAAGTCTTTTTTTAACTTATCCTTTGAAAGCAAATAGATGACACTCAGGCTTTGTGTTAGTGCAGTGCACTTCCACACACAGTATTCTACAATATAGTAGAATGTAAAACACGAATGTTTAAAAAAATCAGATTTGTTTGAACACTGGGAAATAACAAAATAAGAATATCGCTTAAATTTACACCTGGATTTTTTTTTAAAGAAAAGTGAACAGTGTTTTGCTAATAGCTTGCACGTCTTTTTCTAGTCTAAAACAATTTAAATCAATGAAAACAGAATAAAGGTTAGAGTGGCTTTCCAAAAGCATTTAAGAGTCTTGTGATACAGAAAAGCACCCAATGGGAATACCAGTTTATTTTTCCATTTATGCCATTACTTCAAGTGATTCCATTCATGTCACTTGCTCTTTGATGCCTGGATGTTTTAAGAAATTCTCTTCCAGGCTTAGTTCCCTTAAAAATTCCATTGATTTAAAAATGCAATTTATGAATTTTTTTTTTTGGGGGGGGGAAGCTTAAGTGAAAAGAAATACAATCAAAATTTGAATTATTTTATCTGGTTTTAGTTTCCAATAATTGCATCAGATTACACCTGACATTACAGTTGGCAAATATTAAATTGTTTTTCTAGCCAAAATGTACTTTTTTCTTTGTTTGTTTATATCTGACTTCCATGTCTAGGTAAAATTCAAATATTGCTAAAAGCTATGATTAATTAACAGTACTGAAAGACAAATACTTTTTCCCTCTTTCAAGGTAATTTCTTTTTTCAAATAAATTAGACCGTACATCTGCTGTAAAGCGGTGGTTCATACTGCATTTAAGTGTATTTTTACATGACTAACTTCAAACTATTTTGTTGTTTTTCTGTTACTAACTCAATGAGCTCACTGCCACGCAGCAGACATATTTATTGTGCTGTGCAAAGGTTGCAGTCAACAGAGATTTGTTACGTGCAAAGTCCAGGTATCGGGGATCTTAGTAATTAAAGCATGGTATTTCTTGTTGCTTCTTTATAATCCAAATGGGTTCAGATAGAACAGCTTCTTTATAACTTCTCTGATAAGGAATGGGGTAAACAGCAGGTACAGGCAGACACTGGTTTCAGGCTTGAGTTCACTCACTCACGGACACCAGTTTTAACCTACATGCACAATACTGATAAACAGTGGTAGAGTCAGCACTGTTGATAAGACTCCTGCTCCCTGTTCAAATACTGCGTAGGTCTTGCAGTTGAAAAAATTCACAAGGGTGCTTGTCAAAATTGGTTTTGGCTAAGAACCTACTATACTGTACTTGCATCTACAGAATCTATCATATCTGAGCTCCTCCAAAACCATATAGTAGACAGGAAACACCAGGACATAGTGTTATAGCCTCTTCAGAAAAAATAAAACTGAACCATTATATCTAGGAGTTTCATTGTTCTACCATAGACTAGAAATCATAAGTACTCCTCTCACCTCATTCTCCATTGGATGATAAAACTATGAAGAGTAAAATAAAATAAAAAATTGCAGAAGGAATTATATAAAATCTAGCCAGAAAAGCAAGGTAACCAAGTGAGTAAGTATACACTCATCAACTGTTTTAATACAGACACTCCTGACTAAGACATTACAGAAAACAACTGACTTACGTTCCATTCCCAGACAATGGTCTTAGTGTTACCAGGAAAGAGTACAAATTTACTCAAATCTCATTATTATTGTCTCCATTTTTCAGTTCTCAGAGCTGTCATTGTGATGCTTGCTAAAGACCTGCAAGACCACCATACACTATAGGTAACGGGTACTAAAATCTTTCTACTTCCAAAGAACAGGTTTCCTTTACTTTCATACCACAGCCGGTGATAACAGCAGTGCTCTGCCCAGTTCTGTTTCATGGCTCAGATATGTGCTGATATATAAGATCATAATAGGGCCTAACTGGATTTCAGTTTTGTTTCTGTCCCACTACCAGTTTTCTAGCATTACACACAGATAGGCTCAGAGCATGTTCATTTCTTCCATCCCCAGGCAGGAAGGAAATAAACAAAAAATGAGTAACGATATCTTGGCTCCACTTGACCTAAAGTTCATGCAATAGACTGTTACTGGAAAGGCCAAAAGCAAATTACCTTCTCTGTTAAAACCCATTCCTGTGACAGGCACTTATTTATCATTTATACACGGAACTGGTAGTTAAGAACAACTGATGCCTGAAGCGCTTAAGAGTAAAGAGATGCTCTAAATGGGATATATTGGCTATTTTAGCTAAAAAGCACCAACATGAATGACAATGCCTTTAGCAGTACTGGACTTACTGCTACTTAAGGTAAGAAGGTATTGTCAAGACTGAACTATATGCTTTTGCTCTGAGTGGAAACATTTTAAAAATTATTTCAGAATACAGAGGCATTTCTGTGACGTTTCATGAATTTAAAAGCATCCAATTGAGACAGCTGAGGAATGTTCTAAAAAACTGCATCTTTAAAATTTGGACCACACAAATACAAGATATTTCTTTCTTATATTTGATATGAACTTAAACAAAATGCTGTGTAAATTTGTGTCATTCACTTTACATTTTCTTCATATTTTTCAGGGATTCTGTGATATTTGTGTGGTTGAGTTTCTAGCTCTCTTTTTTTTCTCACAGAGATGTTAAATTATTTTAACAATCATAAACGGATATCTTACATACTTCCTATGTTGATTTGTGGCAGTAACAGAATCCTGTCTTCCAAACTGTGTACAAGAGTCCATAAATCATGGAACTTGAGCACTGAATGCTTGATCCCCTTTATTGTTTAGATCACAGAATCATATAGGAAATTAGGCTGACAGGGATCTCAAGCAGCCATCTGGTCCAACCACTTCTCAAAACAGAGCTGACTTCAAAGTTATATCAAGTTGCTTAGGGTTGTGTCCAGCCAACTTTTTGAATGTCTGAGGACAGAGATTCTTGCAGCCTCTCTAGGAAACCTGTGCTATTCTTTGATCAGCACCTCCCTCAATGAAAGGCTTTCTTTTTTCCATCTAAATGGAATTTCGCTCGTTGAACTTTAGTTCCCTCAGCCTTCCACTGTTCAACTCAGAGAAGTGTGTGGCTCCATTTTTTCACAGATGTACCTATAAGCTAGTTGGAGACAGCAATAAGATCACCTTATAGCTCTCTTTTCCTAAGGCTGAACAAACCCAGCTCTCTCACCTCATCAGCTCCAGGCTCCTAACAATCTTGGCAGCTTTCCTCCAGTCTCTCTCCAGTTTGTCAGTGTCTTTCTTCTTTCAGAGCCCCATGGCCAGACCCAGTATCTCAGGTGTCATTTTAAGCGTGCTCAATATAAAGGAATAATCACTTCCCTAAACCTTTTAGCTGCTCTCGTGCTAATACAGCTTCTCATTAGGTAGGCCTTCGTAGCTGGAGAGGCATACTGCTGACGTGTTCAACTTGTCTACTAGTTCCCATTCTGCAAGGCTGTTTTTTAACAAGTCAGTCTCCAGCCTGTTCTGTTACATGGTCTTACTCTACTTCGGATATAAGACGCTTTACTTAGTTTTGTGGAACTTAAAATGTTCCAGTCAGTCTACTTCTCCAGCTTGTCAAAGTCCTTCTTAGCAGCAGCCCTGCCCTCCAGCCTACCTGTCACTCCCCCTCTATTTGTTGCCACCAGTGTTACTTGCTAAGAGTACTTTCTGCTCAGTTGTCCAGATTAATAAAGATGCTGAATGGTTTCAGGCCAGGTATTGAGCCTCAAGGAAAGCCACTGAGAGGTCAGACTTCTAATCACTGACTGTTACTGTTTGAAGCACTGTGGTCTAGCCCAGTCTTCTAGCCTAGTCTAATCCCACATTACCCTGTACACACCTCCTCAGTTTGATTTCAAGATGGTATGAAATGCTATTTTGAAACCTTGCTACAGTCCACATAAACAACAGCCACTTGCAGACACAATGCTAGCTTTCTTCTAGATTATAAGTATCTGAATACTTATTAAAATAAGCATTAAAAGTACAGAGGCCTCCTCTGGCAGCTTTAAAACCAAACCAAAACTAAAACACATTTGGATGCAAGTTATCCTTATATGCTTTATAGCATATATATGCATTAAAGTACACATTAAAATGGCTGACACCTAATATGTCCATTAGTTACTGTTGGAGTGGAAAATATTTAGACATGACTTTATTTTAGCATCACCTAATATGCTTTTCCAAAATGAAAATAACATTTCTAGAAGACTTCCACCTATTCTTCAGAATTATTGACAGCGTATCTTTGCGTTCCTAAAAACAGACAAAAACCATTAACAGAAATCCCTTTATTCCTGACACAGTTAAAACTTCTAAAATTGTGTTTGCCTTCCAAATACAGTTTTCTTTGTACTTTTTTTTTTACTTTCCTTATAACCTTTCCTCACTGTCTAACCTCGCAGTTAAATCCATTCCTGACAGTTTCCTCTTTCTGCACATTTGATTCCATTATAATTGTCCCTCCTTGTATATTCAGTCTTGTGTGACTGTTTGTATTTTGGTTTTACAAGACCTAGTACACTGGAAAAATAATGTCATCTAACACTCTCCTATCTAAATTTATAATTAGTTGCCTAATTATTCTTCCCTTATTTTAAGTTGTTATGATGGTGCTTTATTACTGGTGGAATGATGCCTGCAGTATTTTGCTCATATTGAGATCTCCAAAGGAACAGCTTGCTTTCTTCTGCTTAAGCAATCTAAAGAAGAAAAATAGATGGGTTATTCTTTCAAGCTCTAGAGACAGTAGAAGTTCTGTGGAAGGCAGCCATAGTCATTGTCGTGGTTAGATGAAGACAGTTTATGCTAAAGACAAAGGACTGTAACAGCCTCATGTGGCTGCTCCTCTGGATTGCTTCTACTGCTTCTGCTTCTCTCGGGTCTCACAGAAGCAGCGGGCTGGATGTGCCTGCAATAGCAGCCAGCTTTTATCTGCTGTTTATTGGAGGTGGTTGAAGTTCTTTTTCCAGTCATCTGATAGGCATGTAGGCAGCCTGATGGTTAATGAGGCACTGAGGCACTAGCAACTGAAGGTGAGGAACAGAAATGCTGTCATTTGAACAGACACCTAAACATGCAGATTGCTGCATGTCTTTACCCAAATCTTCAACTGACCTTATGGAAACCTCCTACTCCCAGTCACCATCTTTCTAAGTTGCTCTTCTGACATATGCAGGAGTAGATTATGGGCAATGAATATGTTCCTGTGCTATACAGTCACAGTGCAGTTCAATTCATCACAAAAAATCTGCTGTTTCAGAGAAACACTCAGAAATACACTGGATAAGCATCAGTTTCCTGTGTTTGCAGTACATCTGATCATGTGAGAGAACAGAAATAAGAATATATAGCTGGGGCCATTGGGGGAAGAAGTATCTGATCATGACATTTAGGCCCTCCACAACCAGAACACCCATCCAGAAGCATTCATTGTCACTTGCTACAGAGCTGTTGGCAGCACAGAGATAGGTATCATTACTTCATATACAAAATGTTGCTCCCTCTTTTTTTCCCAAATGTTCTAGATTGTCCAAAACTCAATAACTCACTAAGTCTAACCTTTGCAGGTTTCAGTAACATCAACCGATTAAATTCAGTTCCTTTCATTATTCTGACTCCTCGAATTAATACTGGTAACTAATTATATAGGCCAAGAAATGTGGCATTAGTAGGATAAACTGCATAAATAAGGAGTACACACATATGTAAAGACCAACGTGTAAACTTTTTACGGTAACACCTATGTTTTTTAGTTCCATGATATACAATTGTGACATAACAGAAGTATTGTATTGCAATTAATAGAAATTTTTCAGCGGTCTGAGACTTGGACCAGTGCTCTTGATAAGCAAAGCACAAAAAATCAAATCAAATGAATGATAACAGTATCTACATCTCTGACCCAGAAAAGAAAAATGCAAATCAGTTGTTGTCAAGGCCAAGGAAGGTAATGAATGTAATTAAAGGTATCATTAACTGTATGGTAAGAAGCTAGAAGCAATCTTCAAGATAAATTATGTCTTGCAGTTTCTAGACAGGCACTATTTCTAGTGTGATTTTGTTCAGTTACAGTGTTCTTGTTCACCAAATTCAAGGGACAGTCTCCCAAGTTTTAAGGTGATGTTTTGCAGATAGAGCAACCATTGTTTATTCTGCTTTATCATTAGATCAGGTATATTGTTTACTTTCAGTGATTCACTCCCTGAAATACCCATGACTCTGACTTAATTTATTGATTCCAAGGAAAGGTTCATGTGAGAAGTCACATAGACTAGCATCATTACCCTTTAGACTATTTTCTGTAGATGGGTTTATGAAACCTGTCTGAAAAATGATTCTTTCTTCTTGAAAATTACAAAATTATTATCCTTACTTTTAGTTTTGTTTGTAAGGTCCCTTTTCTCAAGTCACTGTTTTATCAGGTGTTAGATCACTCCTCAAATGTTGTATCAGTCCATCTGGTCAAACAGACTTAATTAGCACACATTAAGTTGAACCATGAGGAAAAAATAAAACAATCAGGCAAATATATACTTCAGAAACAGCTATGAATTTCCTACACAACAAGACTTTCATAGAGCAGGCATATTTAAGAGATGTCAATTATCAAGTCTTGTTCAGTTCTGAAGTAGCTGAAAGGAAAGATTTAGAGTTGGATCTGCCCATCCCAAGACTACTTTTAGTTTAATAGAAAATAGGAATTTTATCTATACAGGGTAAAACAAGGCTTTTGAGACACAGTTTAAATTCAGCTCAGGAAGGTGAGAAGCCTTGTGAGGAGAACTGATCTTAAGGGAACAATTGGTATCACAGCTCTGCCCTACCCCTCATTTAGCACTTAAGTCACATTTCTGATTCAACTCAAAGGATCAGTAGCATTTTGATATATATCAAAATTTATCAGGACTGGGCTATCTCCACACCTGCGATTTCTAAGGCAAGCAATGTCGTAAATAAATATTAAGTTTGATGTGGTAGTGGTAAAGAGACTAAACATTAGTCTATTCAGAAAGAACTGAGAAAAATTACCATGACAGTTTGGCATTTAAAAGTTACCATGAAGACAGTCTGGCATTTCAAATACCAACTAGGCAGGTTTTATTTGCTTAAAAGAGAAATCTAGAAAGTCTACATAACCTCAAAACCCATTAAGTTTTGAAGTTTTATGCAACATCAGAATCTGTATCAGTGCATTATGTATATTTTGGTCCTGAAATTCCCTGGTCTCACTGTAAGCAACAAAGCAAAGCACAAATGCAGATTAAGACAGAGTTTTGAATGAATCTTAGAGGTCCATAGCTAATGTTATAGAAATGTATTAATTGGTAACCATTGAAAATTTAAAAATGGATCAAAAATCTTACTAAGGCTGTACATTAAATCTCTTAGTAAGTTTCTAAGTTATAAAAATGAGTTATTTTTCATACTTGTGTTTTATTTTCAGTTTTTATTAATATATATTTGGGGTATTTTACTTTTTTCTTGCTTTCTTTCATTTTTTTTTGGGGGGGGGGTATGAAGTCCCCAAAATGTGAAGACTATTGAGAAAAACATAAATCTTAAAAATAATATGTTTCACTGAAACAATCTTCGGATCTGATTATTTTTTGAAAGATTTCTCTCACACATTTGTGAATACTGATACTCAAAGCAACCAGTACATAGTTCGACTTTCAGCTTAGCTTTTCTGTGAGAATTCACAGCAGCTTTTCTTTCTCTGATGTATATTGACACTGCAGCTGAAGTTGTGACGGCACTGGAGAATGGTTTAAGCAAGCACCAAATACCTTATTTGAAGATTGGATGGCAGAGCAGGATAGCAACTAAAGCGTATACCTAAGGCCTCCAACATGATTGCATAATCCATGGTCAAGTCAGTGCAATTGCCTCTTTCCTGCTGTTTACCCATAGCAGCCAGATCAAAGTTAGTGTATTTATTGACTTGCTTATATTCAACACATTTATATTATGATTTATATTTTGCTGGATATGTAGTCCCAGTGGTAGCAAGTTCTTGAATAAATTTATATTTTGTTAATTACTTACATTTTTACCTTTCAAGCATTGACCATTCTTGCTACAAAGGATTCCTGACAAGACCTTTCAGAGGTATTGCACATTGTGTAATTCTTGTGGGGAATGATAAGAATTATTCAAAGCAAACACTTCAGGGCTCAGATCAACAGATATTGCTCAGTTTCAGACCACACTGACCTGTTCAGCTGAAAGATCACCCTGACACAGAACACATGAAAGAAAACGAATCACTTCCATGAACCACTATGACCATCTGCATGAATACGACCCTCAAGCTCCTCCTGCTTTTTCCAGTTCCTTGCATTATCCCATGTAACAAAGAAAATTGCAGTAACAACCTGCCAGCTAAGCTTCAAATTGATTTTGTTTGGAAAAAATGGAAATTGCGTACTTTCTTCTAAAGGGATGTGCTCTGTGCACAAGCAGAGGAGACTCAGTAATTTCTACTTTTAATAACTCTTCTTTTACCTTAGGGAAGTGATGATGTAGTTTTTCCAACGGAATATCTAGAAAAGTCACTGGGTACCCTCTTCAGTAGGAATGAAGTCACATTGCTAGAAGTCCACACACAGATGCTACACCTGTAGCCCAGGTGTGCCAAACAGGACCTGGTATTATTCTCTGTCCCTGCACTCAACTGGTATAATCCAGTTGCACCCTCACCATTAAACTTCCTTACTCTCCAAAACAAAGTGCATCCAAACTTGCTACCGTACAACAGTCCCTGACCCAAGCTCAGTCTAGTATGGGTAAATGCCACAAAATATTACCTAAATTTAGCTTTGATATTAATTGTTAATATTAAATAATGGTAGAGGTTATGAAGTATTCCTTCTGTTTGTTCGTGTCTTGTTTTTAATGGATGAAGTTGCATCCATAGACTATGAAGACTGATGTATGAATTAACAAGTAACATTTTACGAAGATTGGTAGGGGTCAGTTGTGACTAACATATCGCAAACGTGCTAAAAATTTAACAACTTGCCTCACAAGTACTAACATTTGACTAAACTCGAATTAGAAAAAGAGCATTGGAGCTTAATTTTTATTCTAACTTAGTTAAGTCATTTATTCACTTCTGAACTTAGAAGAACTATCTGAAACATAAATCTCAATTCCACAGTAGCATTCATGGGGAAATAAGATATTCAGGAAAGATCGAGGATTATTGTACTTGCAAAGGAATAAAATTGACATTAAACATAAAAAATATTTCTATTTTGTGGTCTTAAATATAGTTTCCATATGATCATTGTAATGTTACATTCATCTTTAAAAATGGAAAGTATAACAGCCATTATCAACAATTTAAGGAATTAGACCTGAAAAATTCCACTTGTAATACACACAGTCCTGCTTTTCCTACACTGATTAAATATCATGTTCATAGAATCATAGAATCACTGAATCACAGAATCATAAAATCATCTGATTGGAAAAGACCTCTGCAATCATCAAGTCCAATTGTACCTGTCCCCTTACTAAACCATGTCCCTAAGAAACTCATCCACCCACTTTTTAAACACCTCCAGGGATGGCGACTCAGCCACCTCCCTGGGCAGCTGTGCCAGTGCCTGACCACCATTTCAGTGAAGAAATTTTTCCTGATGTCTAACCAGAACCTCCCCTGGCACAACTTATGGCCATTTCCTCTCTTCCTACCATCTTCCTACCATCTTTGCAAGAAGAGACCAACACTCACCTCGCTACAACCTCCTTTCAGGCAGTTATAGATAGTGATGAGGTCTCCCCTCAGCCTCTTCTCTAGGCTAAACAACCCCAGTTCCCTCAGCTGCTCCGCACAGGACTTGTTCTCATGTTGTGTGCTTATGTGAGAGAAAAATATAACGTAGGTTCTATTCACAGGGAGCTCTTAATACAGTTGATAATATATTAAAATCAAACTCAGTAAAAGACAACTTCCTTCTCACAAACTTCACCTAAAATCCAGTCAAGAAAGATATACCAGAATTATAAATGCTGTCATATTTTCTCTCTGATGAAGGTATGCTTTGTAGTGGCATTATAAAAGTCTCAGTTTCTGATAAGTAACTGATAAGCAATTGCAATTATAAATTTAATTTGACTTTTTTATTTGCTATGTTTTAAACCAAAAAGAATGTAATTGTTCCATACATACAAATACCAAGTAGGGTAAAGATACTTTATACACCAGCAAAAACCTTTGAATCTGAACATTTCAACAAGGACAGCAGAAGGAAAAAAAGTCTCAAATCAAATAAATTTAACATGAAGCCCATAAACTAAGAAATGAGCCATGTGTAAGACAGCTGATGAAAGCAACAGATTAGATTTGATGGATCAGAAGATCCCTTTCTGTGACATGCTCCTACTTTCAAAACCATTCAGGTTTTACTCTAAATACTGTATTTTCTTCATGCAAGAAGAAAGAAAAAATATCTATATAGTAGAAACATTATTTGTATGTCAGTTTTCTTTTATTGACCTCATTTACCTCTGTATGTTGTAGACGCAGCAGTAGCAAACTTAGCAGGTCATCATCATTTATACTGAAAAGCATAATGCTGGTCTCATCACGTTAAATACGTCAAGGTAAGATCATGCACTACATAAAACATGAGTACAAGCACTTTGTTGATATATGTGTTCTGCAGTATTTTGGAATTATAGAGTTAATGTCATTCTGTGTACACACAGGCTGTACATGAACTGTGCATAACTGCCCCTTGGAAATGTACTCGTTTTGAAGACCACTGGCTGTCTCAGTATTTGGAACTTATTCTTCACATGCAAGTGAAACACTTCGTTAACAACATCAGTAATGCCTTATGACTTCTTAGTTTTGAACATTCCCTGTTACTATATTAAAAAAATCGTACAGAAAGTAAGTATTGTTACAAGAATTTATATGGAAACCCATAGGGTAATATTTGGAACCATGTTTATTCAGCCCTTTTAGCCACTGGTTTAGAAGTTGCTGTTTCCAAGTCAAGGGACGATGCACTGCTAAACATCACAGCACATCTGTGTAGGGTGTAAAGGGACTATGTTTTGCACTAAGAGAGCTGAGCTGGTACCAAAAACCTACTATGTACAAGACCTGATTGTGTTTTACATGACTTAGGCTGCAAGTAAAAGTGAAGTATATGAAGCAGAAATCTCCACCTGCCCAGAAACACCACGTTACATGACAGAGGAGGGAAAACTTTAGAGGAGAATGAATGCTGGGAAAAGAGCTTAGCACAAATTCTGGATCGGGAGGTGTGACTTACATAATTTCCTGAATGTGGTTAAGCTTTGGGTCAAGCAGGAGTGAATTTCAAATGAAAACCCAT
This sequence comes from Dromococcyx pavoninus, assembly GCA_033558185.1. Classification (NCBI taxonomy): domain Eukaryota; kingdom Metazoa; phylum Chordata; class Aves; order Cuculiformes; family Neomorphidae; genus Dromococcyx; species Dromococcyx pavoninus. Next base: position 950,943 of record JAUMJL010000250.1, read on the forward strand.
GCTACTGAGTATGTTCTGTCTTTCAGTTGTGGTACTGGTAAGAGTCTTGATCCTACAATCAAATTCACAGATGAAAAATTCAATGAAATGCTGACAGGCACATGGATGCATTTGTGGAAGTCTGACTCTGCAAGCAGATCCTTTAAATGAAAACTACCTATGTATCATTTTTGCTTTAATGGACTTGAGAATCAAAACACAAAAACAATGAAAAGCCAAACAGATATTGAAAATAGTTCTATTATTTTACTTTCCACACAGTATTAGTAACACATGTAATACTTTTCTTCTTGCTTAATATATGGAGTGAAATCCTTGCCCCAGTGAATACAATGGGAGTTTTGCCACTGACTTCAATCGGGACATTTTCTCCCGGTGCTGGTGTGATTTTCAGCCTGTCTTTACTCCTTTAATATATGTGATGACAAAATCCTGTGCTTTGATTCCAGGGATGGATCAGCACACTGCAGCAATTAAAATCATACTTTCCCAGCATATTGTCTGAAAGACCATAGTGCAGAAACATTTTCGCTTTATGCTGTATAAATAGCTAAAATTTAACAGAAAAAGTAATTTTAAGATATTTTAACTTAAAAACTGTTTCTAAACTCATCTCTCAATGGATGAAATTACGTATGTAGATATCTCAGTACCCAGCAAACTACCTCTAGGTATCTTATGGTAGGATTTGGTCATTCATTAAAGACAGAACTGGTGCTAAAGGCCACACACAGACTTATGAACATCTGAGAGCGCTAGTATGAAAGAACAGGTTGTGCTGGAAGTATGAAAAGCAAGCATATGTTATAATGAACACTGCTATTCTTTGCAATTGATTTCAAATTTCACAAAAATGGCCAACAACAAATGCCAGAAAAGAATTTTAAAGAAGTCATTCTGTTTGTAAACAGAGACAAGATGTAAAATATTTAACAGGATGGACATAATGATTAACACTTAGGACTAACATTGTAAGGTTTTTGAGGAAAAACAAACAAACACGGGACTAGCCTAAACTACAGACATCACCTTCAAAAAGATGCTGAGCACTGCTACAGTGCAAAAAAAGAGAGATGTTCAGCACTCCTAAACCAAAAGGCCTTTTACAGATAATAAACCTGAGCTATGAGACGAACAAGCTTCAGCAACCAAAGCTTTTTTGTTTCTGACATAGATTTTTACGTTTAAAGGTAAGACTACATTCCTTAAACATTATGCATTCAGTTTGATGATTTAACATCTTTCTCTACAGTATCACAGTATCACAAGGTTGGAAAGGACCTCTGAGATCATCAAGTCCAACCCATAACACAACACAACACCAACCCATCATCTAAACCATGGCACTCAGTGTCTCATCCAGTCTCTCCTTAAACACCTCCAGGGTCGGTGACTCCACCACCTCCCTGGGCAGCGCATTCCAATGGCCAATCACCCTTTCAGTGAAGAAGCTTTTCCTAAGATCAAGCCTAAACCTCCCCTGATGAAGCTTGAGTCCATGCCCTCTACTTCTGTCACTCGTCACCTGAGAGAAGAGACCAACCCCTGCCCGACTACAACCTCCTTTTAGGTAGTTGTAGAGAGCAATGAGGTCTCCCCTGAGCCTCCTCTTCTTTAGACCAAACAGCCCCAACTCCCTCAGTTGCTCCTCGTAGGGCTTGTGCTCCAGCCCCTTCACCATCTTCGTTGCCCTCCTCTGGACACACTCCAGCATCCTGACATCTTTCCCAAACTGAGGGGCCCAGAACTGCACACCGTATTCAAGGTGAGGCCTGATCAGTGCTGAGTACAGGGGGACGATAACTTCTCTGGTCCTGCTCACCACACTATTCCTGATGCAGGCCAGAATGCCATTGGCCTTCTTGGCCACCTGGGCACACTGCTGGCTCATGTTTAGCTTCCTGTCAATCTCACTACTAGGTCCCTTTCTGCCTGATTACTATCCAGCCACTCTGTCCCCAGTCTACAGCTATGCATGGGATTGCTGTGTCTACCTTTTAGTTCCTTTGAGTTTATGATTCACAATTAAATTAGCTCACCCACCACCGCTACATGCAATAGCTCGTACTAGCACTCATCAGAAATATTATTCAATATTTCTGACAGAATTGCCACTGCATATACAATCTCCTTTCCCCCCAGAATAAATAAATCTCAGAATTAAATAAAAACACTCGAACATTTAATCTATAGATCTTTAGAAATACAGTATTTGATATGCAAAATGGAACTATTTGAATCAAAATTATGAAAGTTATATTCTGAAGATGGTTACTCCTTTCCTGTACAGTCCTCTCTATTAGCCCTATTCTTCCACTGCCATGCTGAAGAACTGGGAATTTTCCCACAGATTGCCTAAGTCTAGCTTCCCTCTGGGTGCTTTTATATTAGTTTTAGATTAGAATAGGAGGTGAATCTTCCTACCATTCCCGTTTACCCTGTTTTGATTGGCACTGCAGACATATTCCACAGTGCATAAATTCTTTAGAATGAAACTAACTCAAAAAATGCTTTCCAAATGCTAATGGACATCCATGCCACGTGACTACACTACAGCTAGTCTTTAATAATCCTGCCGCCCTTAAATCCTGTTGACTTGGGTATTGGGTCACCAGCACCAATCATTTAACTTCCCAGATGTACTCTGACTGCACCACAGGAATTGTTGATGTACATGCAGCCTGACATTTGCCCATCCCACACAGCAGATAGAGGATAAAACTGCAGTGAAGCTTCTTCTAATGCACAGCTCTGTGTTATGTGTATTTTAGGAGGCCCCTATTAACAGAAATTTTACCTTTTGCTTTGTCCTACTGTTTAACGAGAAGTCTCGATTTGTTCTTTCACCTGTAAAACGGGCATAATTTCTGATATAATGGGAATATCTTCTCTCTGCTCTGACACTGATTTCCACTAAAATGTGCAATGTGTATTTTAAGAAGCAACAATAACTACTGCCTACTGCTGAAAGTATTTCATAAAAGCTGTTTCTACTCTCTGCTTTCTTATTTGCAAGCTGCCGAGTTAATGATCAATTTCATATGTTATGACATTAACATAATTTTTGAAAAAATAGTGGGACTAAGATTGACATGTAATTCACTAAAATATTTGAAAGGAAATTTTGACTGCATATTGAGTAAATAGGTACTGTAAACAGATTTAAAATATTTCAAGAGTTAGTTCAGGCTACCTGAAAACACTTAAGGTAGTTTCAGATGGTGTGATTAATGTGATGACCTAGAGTGAAGCTCTACAGCACATGCATCCTCATATTTCATTATAGCTCAGGCTGCATTAATCGCTTCTGTGCTCCTTCCTTCCACTGAAGTAACCCAAGTGTTATTTCCAAACATTCAGCTAAACTTGTGGTTGTTCCTGCCACCTAGTGGCTATTGCTCAAGTTGACAAAATAACACCTTGAGGACACACTTCCAAAGGCAAAAATAGGAAGAAGGGCACAAACTTTTATTTTGTTCTGAGTCCCGTTGTTTTTCAAGTTTCTTGACCACTACAAAACCCAGCAAACCTTTCAAACTGATTTCAGAGGAAATAAAAAAGTGTTATACGGCTCTTGTAGAGTGAAGCATTTTGAAGAGATACTAATTTTTTCAGGAAAAGCTAACAGAACAATGCGATTATTTTTATATCCCTTACTTCTAATGCAAATGTCATAATTTAAACAATAAATCTGGGCTTAATTAAGCTGAAAAAAAGGATCCATTTATTTTGAAACTTATCTAAGGTGGAGGTGCTTCCACTCTCCAGTTTTAGAACTCTGAAATGTCATGTATTTCTGCTGTTGCCACTCACTCATACCTCTGTGACTACATATATCTTCCCTTTCAAAGCTATTAACTTAAAGGCAAGCACAAATGCTATTACCAGGAATGCTGCAGCGCCTTTTAGAAAAGCAATTTGATCACATGCAATAAAATGTTTGTGGCAATCATAAATCACTGATGTATTTCGAGGTTTGCACAAGATGAGCTGAAGAGGGATGGAATTAAGCTACGGAGCATAAATTCCTCTGCATATACCCCTTCACATGTCATAACCTAATCAAATCCCATAGGAGACAATTTCAACCTATGTTGTTATGACAGACTGTCCTTCCTAAAAATGAACAAGTTTAACAGTTATCTATTTTAGTAACAGCTTTATCATATTAATATTCAGAAACAATCTTATCAATAGTAAAGACAGATCCCAGAACAGTTGTCTTGAGGAAAAGCAGACCATGCATTTTTTAATTCTCCTCCTCCCTCCATGTGGAATCACAGCAGTTACGTTCTCTACATAATTCTTTGTGAAAGTCAGGTGCTTTAGACTGGGCATCCAGCTATTTAGTCACTCAAGAAGGAAACATTAAGGAGAAGGTAAAGTATTAAACCCTTCTCTATTACTCCGTTGGAAAGATACTCCCATCCTCCTGTAATCTGTACCTCTTGCCTTCCTTGGAGGTAAGAGTTAATCAGTTTTTCCCCCCAAGGAATTCAGAAAGGCTCATTATTCTAAAAGTCAAACAGAAGAGAAGATGTGATAATTCCTCTCCTTTTTTATATGGTATCCTACTGACTGCAATGTCTCTTCATTTTTTTCCCACTGCTCAGCTCAAAGCAAAAACACATCTACCACCTACTAAGAACACTTTAAGAAGGCTGCAGACTACTGTTGGTGTTTAGACTGGGAGATGAATCTTCATGTTATCCAAAAGCCATTGTTTGGCTATCACACAGTATCACAGTATCATAAGGTTGGAAAGGACCTCTGAGATCATCAAGTCCAACCTATATCCCAACACTAACACCAACACTAACATCAACCATCATCTAAACCATGGCACTCAGTGTCTCACCCAGTCTCCCCTTAAACACCTCCAGGGTCGGTGACTCCACCACCTCCCTGAGCAGCGCATTCCAATGGCCAATCACCCTTTCAGTGAAGAAGCTTTTCCTAAGATCAAGCCTAAACCTCCCCTGATGAAGCTTGAGGCCATGCCCTCTACTTCTGTCACTTGTCACCTGAGAGAAGAGACCAACCCCTGCCCGACTACAACCTCCTTTTAGGTAGTTGTAGAGAGCAATGAGGTCTCCCCTGAACCTCCTCTTCTTCAGACTAAACAGCCCCAGTTCCCTCAGTCGCTCCTCATAGGGCTTGTGCTCCAGCCCCTTCACCATCTTCGTTGCCCTCCTCTGAACACATTCCAGTATCCTAACATCTTTCCCAAACTGGGGGGCCCAGAACTGTACACAATATTCAAGATGAGGCCTGACCAGTGGCGAGTACAGGGGGACGATAACTTCTCTGGTCCTGCTTGCTACACCATCCCCATTAGTTTTTACAACAAAGGACAGCTTTGTCTTATGTTCCCTCCCCTCAACAGCAATTTTCATAATTATTGGAAGTTACCTGTAATTGTGATTAGTTATGCCTTATCTGTTTTCAAAACAGATGCTTACTCACACAGTGCTATGTTATACCTCCCGGGAGACAGCTGGCAGTAGAGCTTCATTTATGACATTATGTTAAATTGTACAAGAATACTTCTACTTTCTCTATACCACACTTGAATCTATAAGGTAAGCTAATATCCATTCCTTCACAAGAAATCTCATATTGAAGTGTTCTGAAAGAAGCCAAACTCAGAAACAGACCACCAACTTTTATAGCATAAAAATAGGTCTAAACAACTGCTCCATTCCATGAACACAGAAGGCTTTTTTAGTGAAAAGTTTTAGGTTTTCATTACCTATTTTAAGAGATATACAGGAGTTGTAGCAAAATTTTCCTGACGACAAAATATCTCTTGAGTGGACATACAGAGATGTATTTCAGAACACTTGAAGTAACACCTTGTTCAGTAGTTCAATATATACAAAAAAACCCCTAGAGGGTCACTTTATGAGTTTTGTCTTAGTCAAGATTTGCTAAGGGAGTAAAGCCCCACACATCAAATCTTTTTAAACTGTGTTTTGTTCCTGTCAATGGGATATAAATAAACTTACTAGAGTTTGTGCCTTCCATACTGGAAAAAACTGCAAAAATATTTAATGGCTTCCTCACAGTAACGACAAGAAAGGAAAACATGGCTTTTTGTGGGAATAACAGCAACATAAAATTTGTAAAGATCAATAAACTGGAAAAGATAAAAACTCAGTTAGTTGTATTGCCTACACAGCAAACAAAGCTGGGAAAACCCCTTGAGATTCAGTACTAATCAACAAGGAATGTGTAGTTTCACCAATATTCTAAAACATCTGCAATTCAAATGCAAACACTGAACAGGTTTTGCAAATTTGCTGAAATAGATGATAGGGATGTTCTGGGATGTTGCAACACTGCTATTTCTGCTTTTGGCTGTTATGTGCTTCCCGAACAATTGCAATGGCCTATAGTGACTCTTCATGTCTCAAATGTTATTGGAAGAGCTTGCTTCTGAGATTTGGCAGTGCTTTATTCATACCTGACACTTTCAAATGTAGATACCCAGCCAAGGGGCAGAGAAGGGGAAATAAATCATACAACTCTTGAGCAAACCAAAAACTTACCAAAAAACACAGACTATGTCAGAAAAAATATATTCCTGAAATCATGGAAGTTGAAAAGAAATTCTGTAACAAAGGCATAACCAGAAAAACACTTCTTTCCTTCCAGAAAATGGTGAGAAAGCCCCAGCATCCAATTAGCCCTGACAGATTGCCTGGACATGCCTACTGTTTTCCCTCATGTACCCACCCCCTTTGCCCCCATCCCATAGTAGCACAACTTCAAATAAGAAGGACACACTGTCTTTCACCTTGCCTAACTGCCCATGGTTAAGGAGCACTGCAGGGAAGTGGTAGACATTTTTGAAACTCAGGCTGCTAGAATCTGTATCTGACTGCTCTAACCACAGGATTACTATATTACAGCTGCCATCACTACTGTAATGGAGAGTAGGAAAAGACGTAGATCTTGCTGCCTTTAAAAATGCAGTGGTAGCACTACTCTGCCTTTATGAGTGAGTTTTGGATTGTAGTCACAACAGGACTGACTTCAGCCTAATTTAGAGGGAAAAACACAGCCATATCCCACTTCCCTTTGTAATGTTTAATACTCATAAGCTCCACACTGCTCCTTATCCAGTACCTGAGTCTTCTGAACTGCCATTCTGAGGCAGCACTTTCCCTTCACACTGCAGAGGATGCCAAGACATCTACCATGGGTTCTAGATCTCAGTCTGAGGATTTAATCTTGTGAGAATGTGACTTCTTCAAAAGATTTGGTCTTGTCTTTCCTCTCTATAAATATGGCACTAATGAAGTCCATTCTTACATAACTCTGCCTAATTACACTAACAGAGTTTCTATGATCATGTAACAACAAGTAAAAACTACATAAATTTAGTCAGAGCTTCAAAATACCTTAGAGGAGGGAAAATTTAATTAAAGAGAGCCCATTTAAGCCTAACAAATACACTAATACAAAGCACAGTACCTGTAGGGTTACACGTGAAAAAAAAAAAGGAAGTGTGGCATATATAAAGCTGCTAAATTACTTGTTTTCCCAGACTTCAGGATTAACTCAAGTAAGCAGTATAAAACTTCAAACATATAGGTATGATAAAACTTTAAACATATAATACCCAGACTTCAATATGATAACTGTACTTGGAGACAACTAATATCTCTAACAATTGTAAAAGCAACTTTTCTCTTTCCCAACCTTGCACTAGGATGCAACGCTGACCAGTGTAAAAAAAAAGGATGCAAAAATTGAAGGTAAAGTCTTAGAAATTATTACACACACACATAGGGAGGGTGTTCCAGCCCTCTGATCATTTTTGTACAGATAGCTGCAAAGTGCAAAAGTAATAGAAAAACAAAGAATACAAAGCACAAACCTGAACAACAGCAACAACAAAAGCACCGCTGCAGAAGAAAAGCAAACTGCACTGCACTGCCCACACCCAGAAACCGTCACCCGGACATCGGTGACTTTACTGAAAGGGTTGTGAAGCATTGGAACAGGCTGCCCAGGGAGGTGGTTGAATCACCATCCCTGCAGGTGTTTAAAAGATAAGTAGAGGTTGTACTTCGGGACATGGTCTTGATATCGAAAATGTTGGCAAATAAACTTTCTAAGATTCATTTTTGAGGTTTAGAAAGCAAATATCCTTTATTTTACCACTGGACATACAAGGGAACGATTTCCATCAATCACATGTAATGAGGCAAGAGCTGGAGACAGAACATATTTCTCACTTACATGCATATATATTTTACAAGAAACCTTATGCATATTCTATTACTTTCCAAGGACTAAGTTTCATGTTATTATGAACTTCACAACATCCAAATCTCTTGCCAATTGGAGCCAGTTCCCTTTCTGCCTTGCACTTTAGACAGGGAAAGACTGCAAAAAGAGGTGATTGTAGAAGACACATCTGTTCAGCACGTATCATACTTAACACAAGACGTTATCATTTCTCAGAGAACTGTGCCTCGAAAAACATTATTTGAAACATACATGTTATAAAGAAAACATGCTATCAAGGGACGTTCTGTCTAACTTTCAAAAAAGACAGTTACTTAGATGAAACATAAGAGTCATAGAATCATAGAATTGTTTGGGTTGTAAGGGACCTTAAAGTCCATCCAGTTTCAACCTTCCTGCCATCAGCAGGGACCCCTCCCACCAGATCAGGCTGCTCAAGGTCCCATCCAGCTTGGCCTTGAACACTTTCAGGAAGGGGGCATCCACAGTCTCCCTAGGCAACCTGTTCCAGTGTCTCACCACCCTCATCATGATTAATTTCTTCCTAATGTCTAATCTTAATCTCCTCTCTTTCAGTTTAAAGCCATTCCCCCTTGTCCTATTACTATTCACCCTTGTAAAAGTCCCTCCCCAGCTTTCCTGTAGGCTTTCAGGTACTGGAAGGTCACTATAAAGTCTCCTCAAAGCTGTTTCTTCTCCAGGCTGAACAAGCCCAACTCTCTCAGCCTGTCCTCATAGCAGAGGTGCTCCAGCAATCTGTTCATCTTCGCAGTCCTCTTCTGGGCCTGTTCCCACAGTTCCATGTCCTTCCTATGTTGGGGATTCCAGAACTGGACACAATACTCCAGGTGGGGGTTTCACAAGAGTGGAGCACAGGGGGAGAATCCCCTCCCTTGACCTGCTGGTCAGGCTTCTTTTGATGCAACCCAGGACACAGTTGACCTTCTGGGCTGCAAGCGCAAGCTTCTTGTCAATCAGCACCCCCAAGACCTTCTGTACTTTACTTCAGCTTAAATCAAAATTTTTCACTTTTCATGATAGTTACTATTTATTCTATCACTCCAGTGGCTCACTTAGCAGGGCTGGATCGGCGGTTTCACTCGATGGTCTTCAACGCCTTCTTCCACCAAAGACCCTCGGTGATCTCGAGACCGTGAGCTGCCCGCGCCTCCCCGCCGCCTCCCCTCAGCCCCGGCCGGGGGCGGTGCCGCGGCCATTGTCCGGTGCCGATTGGCCGGGCCCCTCGCTCCGCGGCGCTGCTGCGCACGTGCGCCAGGGCAGCGCCGCCATTTGTGAGCGCGGGGCGGGCGGGGAGGTTCGCGCTTGGGCTCGGTGCCGGAGCGGCGCGGAGCAGAGCGGTCGCGCTGGGGCTGCTGTGGCTCTCGCGGGTCGCGTTCGCGCTTGCGCTTGTGCGTGGTAAGGGAGCTGGTGGAGGGCGGCGGGCTTCGCTTTCGGGTCTCGCCTGGCGGCGGCGCCGTCGCGGCGGGCCCAGCGGGCCCGGCTCCCGTCCCGCTCCATTCGTTCGGCGCTGCCCGGGACATCGAACAGCGCTGGGCAGAGCTGCTGCTCGCGAGGGCTGCGCCGGCACCTCCAGCTGACCCGCGCGTCCTCTGGTTTGTTCCATTTAAAGGCCCTTTTATTGCGCCGTAAGTGTCTTTGGTAGTGTTGAGCGGTGTAGGTTTTGATGGTTGAAGCTTTGCAAACATAAACGTGTGACTACTTTTGCTTAGGAGGGAGGTGGTAGATTATCTTATTTTCAGTATCAAACTCTCTGAGACTCGTTTTTGAGTTTTAGAAAGTAGCATCCTTTATTTCAGCCATCAGTCATTCGTAATGAGATGAGCTGGGGACAGAATGTATTCCCCATTTACATGCATTTGTATAAGTTTTCCCAGAAACCCTATGCATATTCTTTTATTTTCCAAGGACTAATTTTAATTTTACTATGAACTTCACAACATCTGAATCTCTTCCTGATTGGAACTTTGGAACTAGTTCTCTGTCTGACCTTGTGTTTTAGATAGGTAAAGACTGTGAATGGAGGTGATTGTAGAAGATACAACTCTTCAGCACATATCATGCTTAATACAAGATGTTGTCATTGCTCAAGGAATAATATCTGGAAAAACGTGAAAGATACATGCTATGAAGAAAACATGCTATCAGAGGGACATTCTGTCTAACTTTGAAAAAATATAGTTACTTAAGTGAAACTAAAGTTAGTTAGAAATCTAATTCTATAGAAAATTCTACTTTAGCTTAAATCAAAATATTCCACTTTTGCAGTAGTAACTACTTCTTTTATCAATCTCTCCAGTTGTCTTCTGACTGACTGGTGTGATTTTTGAGCTGCAGTGAATAAAGAATGATCTTACCATGCTTTTAAGAAGGTGGATTTGTTACTTGAAATCAATTTAAAAAAAAAAAAAGCCAGAAACAAAACATTTTGTTTAGAGAGAAAACATTGCTTTTATTCTGTGTGAGGTGCCAGGTGGAAGATCTTCCACAAAACTAGCACACCTACTGAAGACCCCAAAGGCTTATTTATACGAACCCAGTGCTCAAAATCCTACTTAGCTAATAAAATTGTTACACTTATCTAATAAATATATTCATTAGGTTACACAATTCCACTTTAACATAAAATTGCTTATGTCCTTTCCACATGCTTAGTTAGGATAAGGATGTCCTTCAGGTAATCCTTAAACAATCACAAATTCTCCCCATCTGATACCCCTTTCCTTATTTTACCATGTGTTTTCAACCCCGAGTCGTTTAACTACTGAGTTCATTGTGTTCTGCATCCCTGAGCAGAGGCCAGGATGTTTGTAGATGATATTAAGTGTCTGCATCTCTGGGCAGATATGAGGATGTTTATAGAAGGTGCCAAGTTTCTACGTCTCTGGGATCAGCATATTTGTAGTAAATAAATGAGGGGCAAAATACATTTCCCTTATTCTGTTGAGTAACAGATTCAGCTGTGATTGTGTTTTTGAAATTTTAACATTGTAGTTAATCTGATTATGAAAAAGGATGTGTTTTTGGGCAGGAGGAGAATTTTGAGAAGTAGTACAAGCATTTAGCTTATGTATATTTTATTTTCCTAACAATGTATCTATCATCTTTCCTTGTAGGGAGATGCAGGTTGTTAATAAAATGGGCTGAGATTATAAAAGTGTATTCAGAGTGAATAAGTTCTGACTGGTATATAGGTGAGTGGAAAGCAAAAGGTTGTTTTGTAAGCTGTAGAGATATGACTGTATTGGTGTGATGCTGTTATTTTGGCTGTGACAATGGGCAAGCAAATGTTGATGCACAAATTGTTTTCATTTGTTACGTGTTCTGTAACTAGGGGCTTAGTTCAATTAAAAGAAGGTCGATAGCATCATTGGTGCCCCTTCAGAAATTTGTTTCTCTCTAATAAGCAGATGTTTCTTATAGAATCCCTTCCTGAAGGCTGTTTTCATTAATTAGAAATCCCTGAAATTTAGCTTTTGATTTTATTACCTGGAAAACTGGGAGGGGAGGGGGACGGGTGCTGGGAGAGGTTGTTTAAGAATGTGTTTGTTGGGTCTGGGTTTGATATTGCTCTTAATAGTAAGTGTGTTTTGTGTGGCTGGTGGTTTGGGGTTTAAACTTTACTGTAGGAATGCTCATTCATTTATTTTTGTTGTGGAACTAGAATATATGGATCAGTATTTGCTCTGAAGACAGGTTGGATGAACACTAGCTGTGTCATATATACTTGTGATATAAACTGTTGTGGCCGTTCTGTTGAAGATTTTGTGCAGGCTGAGGAAGGTCTTGCACTAATAAGTTGTTGAAACTGAAGGTTCACTTTCACTTTACATAAAAATTTATAAATCAAGCATATGCTGTGTCCACTCCTTCTTTCTGTATTTATTGACTGCCTTTGCATTTGACAAATGTTGTCTACCTCTAGTAACTTTATTAGAACAGCAAGTTTATTTCATAGAATTGCTTGGTTAAATTATGGACCTGCATAACCTCTTTAAACAATGTGGAGTCAGATCCGTTGGCAAATTTGGATGGGTCTTGAAGGCGATCTTGAAGAACAGATTATAGATGACGGTCAGAGAAGTATCTGAAGTATTGGAAGATAATTCAACTGTCAGAGTGTTGAGACAATACAAAATGCCCTCAGCACAACTGTTAGTCTATAGACAATGCAGAAATTTTGGATGTAGGTAACGTGTTCTGTATGTGCTTGTAATTATGGAAACTTACAATATGCTACTGCTATACCTGATAGTAATAGACAACCAGAATAAGTAAAGTATAGAGCTGTAAGATGTAATTGATTTGAAGAAGTGTTTTGCACAAAAGAATCAGGGTGAGTAGAGGAGGAATACTTGATCCATTAAGATATTGAAAAATGAGGAGAGAAACAGATTGGAAATACTTTTGCGAGTAAACTCTCCTTGTAACTGCAAATCCAGTGTGGTGAAACACTGAATTGGATCTCCTTTGAATAAGCTTTCAGTTAAATTTACTGGGTATAAGTAATGCTTGTGAGATGAGCAGAGATTGTATAAATGACGTGATTTAATTTCGACTCCGTTTTGTTTGAGCAGCAATACTTTGAAAATAGATACAGTGTTCTTCCTGGTTGTCTGTTCTGTGTCCCTGCATGTCTATGTTGTATCTGCCCCCTGCCCTCTGTTTTCTGATATAATTGTTGATTCTCTGTTATTCTGGGACAGCTTTCTGATTACAAATTATCCTCAAGTGATATAATTAATTTAGTTGCCAGAGCGAGTCCAGAGGTACTTTTGTTCTAATGTTATCTGAATATGTTTGTACAGAGATAATTGTCAAGTGTATCCCAGTTGTGTAAACCATGATATTGTTAAATGTTAAGTATTCATTTTAATATGTGTAATAATATGCTATTAAAACATTTTGAAAACAATTTTCATGTAAGAAATCAGTTTACAAAGAAAAATATGGAAAATTATCAGGCTGATCATGCTTCTTTTCTTTGCAGAGAGAATGGAATCTCTGACTCCCTCCTCAAACATAGCAGATGTGAATCTGAAGATAACTCTCATAGAATGCCATTCTGAGTGCTTAGTTATAGTATTTCAGGGTCAGTGCAAGGGAGTATGTGAGCTTGACTATTACGTGCTACAAAGTGAAATGCAACGTATGTTCAAACTAAAAGATACTGTTCATGTTGGTGGATGTTGTTTGGTTGAAGACACAGAAGGAAATTGGCATAGAGGAAGAGTTTTGGAAAAGAGAAAGAATACCTGTAAAGCTTTTCTTATAGACACTGGACAAGTACTAGTGGTTGACGAAACACACCTTGCTTCTGCTTGTGATGAATTGTTTCAGCTGCCTCCAAAAGTGGTGTGGGGCGTTTTTGCGAACGTACTTCCTCTTGGAGAAAAATGGAGTCTACAAGCCATTAAATATTTTTCATCTTTGGTAGGATTACAGATTGCAGGTCATGTGAAAGCTATTCTGCCATACCAACTATTTATTCTAGAAGTGCCGAAGATCATTAATGATGTTCTTGAACTAAAATTAGGTAGATGTATTGATGGAGATTCGTTTTGTCTTATTGTAGAAACATTAAGAGCATTTCCTCAAGAACTGCTTTGTAAGAGAGTGCCACAACTGTTGCAACAGAAGTATCCAGTCAAGGAGTTGTTTGCTTTCAGTAATTCTGCGAAACTAACAGATTTTTGTCCTGTTCCAGGTAGTCTCTTTCCATATTTATCTGTTGGCAGTAAAGAAAATGTAAAAATAACTGTTGCAGTAAGCCTAAATAAATTTTACTGTCAGATACAAAAATGGCAAAAAGAACTGGAAGATTTGACAGGAGCTATGTATTTGTATTATGAAGCTATTCAAAAAGAAAATAATAAATCTTTTGACAGCTTAGGGCTGCTGTGTGCTGCCAAAAGGCAAAATGGACAGTGGCATAGAGGAGTGGTTAAACAACTTCTCTCTGACTGTGTGGAAGTCTGGTTTATGGATTTTGGCATTATTGAAGCTGTGCCAGCTAGTTGTGTTCAGAAGCTTAAAGCAGAGTTCATGGCATTACCAGTGATTTCATTTCCATGTGCACTGTCTTGTTCTGACAGTCAGAATGAAGCAGTAATAAAAAGTCAGCTGAAAGAACTTGTACAGGCCTTGATAAGACAAACTTCTGTGTATGTCCGTGTTGATTTATACAATGACATTAAACGCTTGTATTATGTTACATTTCAAAATGAAAATTGTGAAATTGATGCTAAGCATCCAGAAAACCTGAATGAGGCACCTGCATCATGTGTTTCACTTCCGGAAACAAAAATCACAAGTATTACTGTGAACTGCAAACCATATGATGAGATATGTAGTTCATTTAAGAATTGCACTAGAAATCAAGGTACAAAAAAATACCTATCTGAAAGGGATATTTTTTTGTCAAGCCAATGCGAAAGAGTAGAAATGCAAGAGAATTCTTTCCATAGTGCTTTTGCAGTATATGTCACAAATCCATCTCATTTCTGGATTCAGACACATCGATATCAGAATGAATTTCAAGCTTTGTTAAAGAATATTGCAGATGCATATAACCGATGTGGAGCTAATGAAATGGTCCTTAAATACCCAGAACCTGGACTGCTGTGCTGTGCCCGGTATAGCAAAGACATGTGTTATTACCGGGGTGTCGTCATTGCAGTGCTTCAGGTAAACATTACTGTTTATTTTTTGGACTTTGGAAATACAGATACAGTACCCTACTACGATGTGAAAACATTACTTCCTGAGTTTTCTGATTTACCAGCTTTAGCCATGTGTTGTACACTTGCTCACACATTTCCTGTTGATGATGTGTGGGTTAAAAAGGAAATTGACTTTTTCAAAAACATTGTGTTTAACAGATCACTAGTGCTTCATGTCGTTGGAAAGAAAAACAATAAGTATATTGTTAACATGTGGTATAAGATTGGTTTGCAGAGAAGAAATGTTGCTACATATATGGTTGAAGCTGGATGCGCACAATACTGGAAAGAGACACCAGGTTCTTTTCGAAATTTGGCAAAAAAAAGGCAATTTGTGAATGCATGCAAATTGAAAAAAGAAAAAGGAAATGCACAGTGCATTGCTAAGATTTGTAAAAATAAGGTATCTGGAAGTGTGCCTTCAGTGTTGAGAGACTCTGTTGTGCAGTCCTGCTTTGGAAAAGGTGCTGTCCCTAAAAGGTGTGCATTGGAACATGAGAAAAAATTATTATATAAACAGTTTGTATTTGAACCAGGGTCTGTTATTGAAGTGTTGTGTTCTCACTTCATTTCTCCAGCAGACTTTTCATGTCAGTTGCAAAGCAAACTCCCAGAGCTAAATAAATTAATGGAACAAATTCAGACTTACTATAGAGAGCATGTAAATCCTTACAAACCTGGAGAGCATGCCTGTATTGTTAGATGTCCCAAAGATGGGAAGTGGTACAGAGCAGCTCTTGTACAACAGGTATCCACAAACAATGTTGAGGTGGTTTTTGTAGACTATGGTTATCGGCTTAGAGTTTTACTTGAAGATCTTCAAGCTATTCTTCCAGATTTCCTTACTCTGGAAAGCCAAGCATTTCGATGTACACTTAAAAGTGTACCCTTACGGACTGACTCACTTAATTGGTCTGAAGAGGCACGTAGACATTTTGAAGACTTTATTTCTGCTTCTAGAGGGCCACTGACTTGTATAATTTATGGCCTTATTCTTGTAAGCCCTGAGTGTTTATACAATATAGTTGACTTACAGACTCCATTTATTAGTGTAGAGGAATTCCTCAGAGAACACGGTCTCACAGTCTCTGAACATTTTTGTCTGAGGAACTTTACATCTTTAGGTTCTCTGTACAGTTTTTGCTACTCGTCTTTTAATATAAAAATTGGAAGTGAAGAGGAGGTTTATATAACTTACATTTATGCTCCTTCAAAATTCTATTGTCAGCTTAATCGAAACATTAAAACCATAGAGACGTTGATGAAGGAGGTTAGTGCCATAGGTAAATTGTCTAATAATGCAAAATATGACACTGGCAATATACGATTGTGTATAGCCAGATATTTTGAAGATGGTCTCTTTTACAGAGCTTTGACTTCTCCCATGGAATCAATATCCTATCTATATGCTGACTTTGTGGACTTTGGAAATCAGACTATAGTGGAGAGAGACCAGTTGATGCCTATTCCAGACTCTGCCACTGATCTACTTTCCACACCCATGCAAGCTATTAAATGCTGTCTGTCAGGTCTTAGGGAAACAGTAGTTCCAAGAAGAGTTACTAGATGGTTTGAGGAAACATTTCTTGGTAAACTGCTGAAGGCTGTAATTGTATCCAGAGAATCAGATGGATCAATTGTTGTGGAATTGTATGACGGACAGGTAAATGTAAGTCAGAAAATTAAAGAAAAAATACTGGAAGAAGTGGCACCAAATTATATGGAACCTGTTGCTGTAAATAAAGGAGGAGTGATATGTTACATGGAAGATGGCAGAGGAATTAATACAGTAACTGTTAAAAATCCTGAAAGAGTTAAATGGAAAACCGAAGTGAGATGCAAAGTGTACGATAAGTATGATCAGGCAGATAGTGGACAGGGGTTTGAAGATGATGAGCAAACTGCTTGTAGCACACAAGAGTTGCGTAGTGAGTCCTCAAACCCAGTAACTTTACAGGACAGTGGAGAACTAGGTTTTGGAAATACTGTTGCTATCCTGGAGCACAGAGAGGAACTTCTGGCTGGAGAGCCTGTTTCTCAATCACTCTGCCATTCTGCTTTAAATTCAAAGGAAGTAACTGTCTACGCTCTCTCTGAATTTCATAATAATAGACTAAATTATACAGGTCAACAGGAAAGGAGTAATGAAA
The DNA here is from genome assembly GCA_033558185.1 of Dromococcyx pavoninus. Taxonomy (NCBI): domain Eukaryota; kingdom Metazoa; phylum Chordata; class Aves; order Cuculiformes; family Neomorphidae; genus Dromococcyx; species Dromococcyx pavoninus. The sequence continues at coordinate 968,092 of JAUMJL010000250.1, forward strand.
ATATACCTAAATTAATCAGTCTTCCTCAACGTGATGTTCAGGTGAATTTTGAAGTAGCAGGATATATTTCTCATATGAATAGTCTATCAAGTTTCTATATTCAGCTTGCAGAGGATGAGAATTTAATAAAAAAACTAGCAGAACAATTAAATGAAAGTCTGGTGAATATAGGTCATGAAGATTGCTTAGATGAGCTCATGGTAGGGGATCTCATCGTAGCAGAGCATGCTGCTGACTGTTTTTACTATAGAGCAGTTATTAAAACTCTGAAATCGGGCAGCTCTTTCGAGGTAGAGTTCATTGACTACGGTAATGCAGCAGTTGTAAGTTCTTCAAAAATTTGCAGGATTCAGAAGAAGTTCTTAACTTTGCCGAGGCTCAGTTTTCATTGTTTCCTTAGTAGAGTAAAAAGTGTGCCTGATGGAACTTGGACTGAAAAAACTACTTCCTATTTTGTAAGCAAAGTAAATAACAGACCAATTGCTTGCAGATTCTTACAGCAGCATGGAGAGCAATGGGAAATAGATGTAATTTGTGATGGAAAGTCTCTGTATAATGACCTTCTGCAGAGAAAATGCAGGACTGAGTGGCAAAGCACACCAAAGCATAATCAGGGAAATAGGCGAGAACAAAATCTAGTTACAAATGGTAATCCTCAAGACAGAAAGTCCAGGAATGATTTAGGGAGTCAAAGTAAAACAAAGACTGTTAGGATGAAGAATACTTCCAAAATACCCTTAATTGTCCTTCCTCAAGATCTAAGTTCTGGACAGGTGGAAAGAGCAGAAGTAAGTAGTATTTCAGAGAATGGAGAATTTCATGTGCAGTTACTTAGAAATCTGCAGGTATTAGATATGCTAAACGCAATGCTTGTCAAAGAAGCACAAAAAAGTAATTTGCTTGGAGTGAATGACATTGAAGAAGGATTGGAATGCATGACAAAATCTGAAATGAACTTAAAGTGGTTTCGATCAAAAGTGATAAAGAAATTTGTCAGGGAGAAGTTAATGCTAGTTTCTTTCATGGATTGTGGCAAGTGTGAGATGGTGTCCTTAAATAATGCAAAGATGCTCAGTGATGAGATTAAAAGTATTCCTAAACAAGCTGTGTTTTGTGAATGGGTTTCGTTTAAAAAACTGAAGAAAATTCAGCATGTCCATGTAGTAAATGCTCTCCTTCGTCATGAGATAAGGATCTTGTTTTTGAGATATTCGGAATCCTCTTATATCTGGGAAGTAGATATTTTTGTAGGGGAGATTCAGCTTCAGGAGTATTTGAACCAGCTCATAAATAACTGTGGGACTATTGCTGGACCAGAAGAATCCAGTAGTGCAGACTGTAGGGAGTTTGATTCATCATTCAAGATAAGTCCAGTCACGTGGACGCTGCTGTGGAGTGGTAGGTGTTATCCTGGGTTTGCAACTGCAGTTACTGATCCGTCAAACTTCTGCATCCAGTTCGAAGTCTTATTTGATTGCATGAAAAACTTGTCTTTCCTGCTCTCTGACCTTCCAGACAACTTGCCAGCTTTGGCAGAAGAGCTTTTGGTTCCTGGCACTAGGTGCTTGGTGAAGTTTGGACCAGAAGCACAGTGGAACAGGGTAGACATTAGTGAAGTAACAAGTCAGTCTGTTGTTCTTACGTTTATTGATTATGGCTTTCTAAAAAGCATCCCTTACTCTGATATCCATAAACTTAAAGTTATTACAGAAAGTCTCTCTTATTTACCATGCTTGGCACACTCTTGCTCTTTACATGATGTAGTTCCTGCCAATGGGGAATACTGGAGTGGTGAAGCTAAACTTCTGTTTCAGAAGCTTCTTAATAAGCCAGGTCTGATATTTCATCTTAAACACTATGGCTTTGGAATGAAATTAGAAGTGGATGTTCTGTATGAGAAAGAAAGTCTAGCTCATACCTTAATTGCTGCTGGCCATGCAGTCCATGCTGGAAATAAGTGCTGCCTCATTCCAGTTGACAGAATTGAATCAGAAGAAACAGCCTTGCTGCCTTAGCGTCCACATTCTCGTTGCTGTGCTTCTCTTTGTGAACCAGGTTAAAATTATGACTAAAAGTCTTATTTTGCAGACAGAAATAAAGCAAAGAAGTGAAACAAAAAAATATCTGAAACATAGGACTATCTGTGACAGTTTCAAATCTGGAAGTTTAAGGTGAGTGCTGAATATCATTAACAAAGGATCTGAGATCATATGATACTGAAGGAAGAGAAAAATGCAGAAGATGGATAATACCATGAAGAACTTGACTTCTTTGCATTGTGATGACAAGAAAAGAAAAATTTACTTAACAGAGAGCAAATCTGCTCTCAAAAGTATTGGTTGAAACTTTTGATACTGATGATCCACAGTCTAGAAAGACAGTGTAGAAGATACTATCAAAATAATTGTTTTTCATAGTAAGAAGACTTAGTTAGGAAACTGCTTAAGTGCATTGAAAAAAGACATGAATACTGCTTCTGGTGTATGCATTTTCTTCCAAGATGTTATGTTTTAGAAGATAACGTTTCTGGCAAAGCTTTCTGTTGAAATGTTTTTTCCAGTTTATGTGTGTATATAAAGAAAGCTTTATTTGCAGTAACATCTGATTTACAGTAGTGTTGTCTCCTTGTTTTGGATGCTTAGAAAACAAATATGTCGAGCATATTCTTCTCTTTGTTTCTAATTCCAAAATTTGTGAGTATCTCTTCTCTTGTTAGGAGAACGTTTAACACTAAGCCGAAAACTCGAATCTTCCTTATGGGAGAGACACACATTAACTTGTTTTCAGTTAGCTCTTGGTGTAAAGATGCAATTGGCCTGGCTCAGGGTTCTCAATAGACAGTGTCAGAGTTGCATTACAGTTGGGTCCTTGCCCCTTCCTTTCTCAAGTCTGTGGACAGAGATAAAGCCTGAAGAGACCTGAATTGTGAGGGTTTGTTATTTTTTATGCCCTGTTTGAATTTAAATTAAAAAAAAAACATCCCTGATGATACAGTGCATGTAATGCATCTCTATAATGTGAATAAGATCTAAGAACACTCTTGCTGCCTACTACCTCCAGCTGGATATTATCATTTGTTTAATTCCTATGAAAACTTGAAAGCATTATCAACAGATTTTTTTTTAAAAGTACGGACACATCCAGCGAATTACAATGAATAAGAGATAAGACAATGCCAGATGATCTTTGCAAAGTTAGCTCTGCCAATTGTTCAAAAAGCATGCAAATATTTTCTGTATACAAGCGACAGATAATGATTAGTAACAGATCAGAAAATGCATGTAATGAAATTTTTAAAGTAGATACTAGCTAAAACATCAGAGGTTTAGTGTTAATATATTGGTTAAATAGAGGGATTTTTGGAACTGTGATCATTAACTTTTTGTATTGTGGTGCCATTTCATTATATTATTGCACTATTGGGAGTTTTTCGTAGTTAAAATTACAAGCTTATCTAGCATGTTATTTGTCAATTGCCTGATGCTGCTTGCTCTTGTGGTAATATGTAAAGCTTGTATTGTGCAACGTTACTCAAAGTTGAGTGATTACTTCACTAGGCTACGTTCATTGCAGAGTCACTGGCTTTTACTTGCCACTACATGGAAATTTAGGAGTTAATCAACTCAAATTCTAATGTATGGTTATCATTCAGTTGGAATAGCAGGTGTTTGTGTGTCTTTTTGAAGATCACTTGGGTACCCTAAATGCCAGTCCTAATGGAGTAGTGTTAATATAACCTTGCATATTTTAAAGTAGATATTTGTGAATATAAAGGGTATTGTGCTTTAACATGTATGTAGTTGTAGAAGACTGCTTTTCTAATGTTACAAAATGGGGCAAAGAAATGGTGGATGTTTAAGAAAAAGTAAACATCTGTCTGTGTACTATTTTGTGTTCTACAGGTTGCACTTGGATTTATTTGTAAAAATGTGTTTTAATTAATACTTATAATGAGCCTAGCTTGTGATGGTAACTCCTTTTCTGAAGGTCTGATAACCGCAGTGCTTAAGGTTAAAACTGGATAGTTGGAAGTGTTTTCAGGGTTATACTGTGCTTGTAAATATTAGAGAGTGTCTCTTGTTGCTATTGTTGATAAAAATTTTCAGAAGTGCATTGGAAGATTGTTAAGATTTTTAGATCAAGTTGCTGACATGTCTGGCTGTGGATTTTATTTGCAGTCATCTTTCTTTGGTGTACTTGGTGCTTCCCTTTAGCCCCTCAACCTCAGCTGTAGTAGTATTTTTCTTGTAAATAAGAGAGACACTGCTTGTAATCTAGTTGAAAAAATGTAATTTACTTAGGCTTTGAAGTTTAGGTGTGTTTTCCTGTCTGGTTTTGGGCAAGGATAATTATGAACAAAAATGCTAGTTTGATTTGGTAAAATTTACTTGGAAAATACTGGTTATTGTTTGTTTGTATTTCTGTATTGATTTGTATTGTGTCAACTATTTTGATGATTTTTTTTAATGAAAGTGATAGAGAGCCAGTTGTACTTGTTGGGAAAGAAGATTGTTCTTGTATATACTGATGTATTCAGTATTCTGCCTTTTTGTCATGAATAATAAAATGTTTATCTGCTATGTGTAACTTGCCTTGCCTAAATAATTCTGAACATTTGGAAGCTTTCTGTGACCTTTTTGGATGGTGAATGCATTGGAAAAAGTCTGAAGGTACATCAGTATGTTCTTTTTGGGATGGTGCCAAGGAATGATCTTTGCTCTCTAGGCCAGCTACAGTGGGTTGTATCTACTTGCACATGTAGAGCTCGCTTGGACAGCTTTCTAGATACATGTGCCATGTTCAACCTTCATCTGCTCTGTGCTGCTCAGATGTGCGTTTGACTGGCACACTCTATAAAGGAAGCCAGGCCTTATATGCCAGATAGGCACACTTGTTAAAATAGTGTTACTTAACAACTTCTTTAGACTTTTAACAGTTTAAAAAATTACTTTGAGAAACATTTTCCAGAGTTACTCCTAATTGGAAGAGTAACCTTTGCTGATTTTGCTGATCCTCCCTTCCTGATTTAGGGGTATATATGCTGTCTCCAGAGGGAAATGTCTTTGGATCTCAGCCAGCAGAAATAGTGGGCCAGAGGGGAGGAGATTTGAGATCATGAAGGATTTATGTAGGAACAGAGGCAGTGAATGAAGATGTTTCACTGGAGATAGGGAATGGATGGCTCAGGAGTTATGGAATGGCTGACTAGTTATTGAACATTTATATGGGCTAGGAAGCATAGAAATTTTGACTCTTGGGCAGGAGGTTTAGGTTTCAGTGCTAACCTAGTGTGTGAACATTTTAAGTTTGCAGTAAAAAGGTAGGAAGTTAAATATGAGCGCAGAGCATGAAGATGAGCTCTTAGAAACTAACAAATGATATTCTGTCACAGAAGAGCAAACCTCAGGGTGCAAAAGAGCCTTTGACATTGCTTTTAATTACCCTTAATGTTCACAAAGAATTGTATGTGCATAACTTGCAAAACCTTGCTTCTGGAGTGAAGCACGTGGAAGTCCCTAAATTCTATTTCAGCACATGGTTAGCTAGTTTCATTCAAGCCATTTCCAGTAGGAGTTCAAGTGTAAATGGCAAATCAATGAGAACTACATAGATATTCTGTCTGACTTTCTCTTCTATGACTGGAAACTTCTACTGAGGAAACACAAACAAAACAGCTTGTGTTTATAGAAAGAGGCTGATAGGACAGATATGCCCCAACTGAAGTATACACAGAGCCTGTCAGCCTGCTAAGTGGCTTATGTCCTGTTAAATACTTGAGGTAGCTTTGGGAATAGAAGCCTAAACTACCTCCTTTGGTCTCATCTCTTTCATCCCCTGTCCCTCCCTCCCTAAGGTGTTTGAAATCATCTCACAGTATGGTCAGGGTTGGAAGGGACCTCTGGGCATCATGCAGTCCAGCCTCCTGCTAAAGTAAGTTCATCTACAGCAGGTTGCTTGGCAATGTGTCCAGATGGCTTTTGAGTATCTCAAGAAAAGGAGACTTCCACAACTTTTCTGGGCAGCCTGTTGCAGTGCTCCATCACTCCCCCCCCCCCCCCCCCCCCCCTCCAAGTAAACAAGCTTTTCCTCATATTCAGGTGGAGTTCCCTGTGTTCCAGTTTGTGTCTGTTGCCCCTTGTTCTGCCTTTGGGCACCAGTGAAGAGTCTGACCCCATTTTGGCACCCGCCCTTTTGGTATTTGTAAGCATTGATAAGGTCCCTTCTCAATTTTTTGTCCAGGCCTAACAGAACCAGGTTCCTCATGAGAGAGATGGTCCAGTCCCCTGATCATCTTTGTGGCCCTCTGCTGGGCTCTCTCTAGTAGTTTCTTCTCTATGTTGAGCTGGGGAATCCAGAGCTGGATGCAATACTCCAGATGGGGCCTCTCTAGGGAAGAGTAGAGGGGGGAGGAGAACCTCACCCAACCTGCTGACCACACTCTTTTAAATGTATCCCAGGATACCATTGGCCTTCTTGGCTCCATAAATTCCTTTTGCTGTAGAGTCATCAGTGTACTTGGCTTTTTAATCAGCTCTCTGTAATACTGTACAGAGTGCTCATATGTTGACTAATTGCAGAAATCTGAAAGGATAATTATTCTTGAGAATGAGTATGCTCACCAACTCATTATCCTAAACTCGTCTTTCTGTAAGAAATATTATAATTAGAGGAGTGCAACTATCCCTGTTGTGTGAGGTGTGATTAGTGATTTTTAAAGACACCTGCTTATATGGCTCTTACGGAACTGCTTACCTGTATATTTGTTGAGGGTTGGCGATCTTAAAATATTTTACCACTGAATGTAATCCATAACTGTTTTATTTGATCTTGCACTCCATACCATGGCTGTAACAGCCCTGTGTCAGCTATGTTTTATAACTTATGCATTGATAGTAGGAGATTCAGTGGAGGTACTGCAGAGTGTACATGCTGTAGAAATACACAGAGGTACGAGAAAAGGGGAGGAAAGTCTTCCTCAGAAAGCTTGAGAAGTTGTTTGTAAGTGGGGAGCAATATCATCTGCCAGGGCAAAAGTATCATAGTACCTTCTGAGTAGTCCTGGGGGGGTAGGGATTCCCCCAAAATAATAGCTCTGCTATTGTAAAAAGCTTTACTGGCTGATTTGACAGTGAGAATAGCAGAGACTGAGAAAACTGCTCCAATTACAGCTGGGAAAGCTTTTTAGTGTTCAGCATGTGTGGGGCAGCAGGAAACACCTGATGTGAAAAGAGTTTGTGATATTAGCTTAACTCCTCTTTGGATTCATCTAGAAGGTGTTTGTATGGTGGCAGTGCCTCTTAAAGAGACATTGCGATGATCCCAGTTTGCAGGAGGAGGTGGCTTGGTTCTGATGATAGAGGGAGCAGCACTGACATCTGGTGGCTGTGTGCACGGAGGCAAAGCTTTCTGCAAATGTTTGCACGGTATTTACCCCTTTCTCAAATTTCCTTTAAGTGTTATCTCTCTGCTTTTATTCTGAGAAAAGGTGAAACATCGGAGGGAGTGAGTAGAGTAGGGGAAAATGTTGGCGATGCTGTTTTAGGGGAGACCTGATATAATGTTGGGCAAATTCCTGATTTCTGTAGATATATAGATAACTATATTTGCTGACTGGGCATACAAAAGCACTTAAAATGCACAGTCCCATTAATACCTAGTAATTTTCTGTGTCTTAATTATTTTGACGCGTTTGACGCGTTTTATTTCTTTCTCTTCAAGAATCTGTTTTACTTAATAAACATTGTGAAAACAAAATAATGAAAATATATTTTGAGCCCTAAACTGACTTTAGTGACAGCTATCTTTATTTCTGCAGAGTTAATAAGAAAGTTTCTAGGACTGCCATGTCTAGCTCTGCAAATTGAAGGAATTAAAACTGTGATTGCAGTGTAATTTTTAGAGAACTGTAAACATCAGGAATCCAACTGAGTGACCGTGAAATATAACTAGACCTAATTCTGTGGATATATTTTACTGCAAATAAAAAGATATGGAGTAATAGTGAGGTTTAAATGAGTATAGTATTGGTAGATTTTTTTTTTTGTACTTTAAAGGAATACCAAGGTGCTAAAGAGACAAAACACTATTTGACAGACTTTGATTCTGATTAATTCTTCAGTGTTTAATCACCCTGATTTTGTAGGAGTTTGAACTTAACACATAATACATTATCAAGCTCTTTAATAATGTTCATGTTCTTTTAAGCCATGGAGCCATTGATCTCCTCTAATCTGACATTCCATATAATGTGGAATTTCACTTACTTTTGCATTAAGTCAGTATTCCCCCTTCTGTGTCCCCCTTCTGAAGGTTCAAACCTTCATCTCTCATTTCCCACCTTCAAGCTATAATCTTGCTACTCACCCCCTGGAAGCCATTTTACTGTACAAGAAGTATTAAAGAGCTGTGGTATTTCTCTCTTTCTCTGGCCGCAGGAGTCAAGTCTAAGAGCAAGTTCTTGGGCAGGGGGAAACCTGTGTTCTGGTTTCTCCTCAAAGAAATTCTTATTCAGTTTTATTTAAACAATCATTGCAGAAACTAGGATTTTTATAATACAGTCATGTCCCCTGCATTTGACACCCTTTATTTTCCCTAATTAAGCTTGGATTCTTTTCTGCAAAGCAGGGCACCTTCAACAAGAAATCACATGGTTGATAGCTCTGGGATTAAAGCACATACCTGAATGAAATTAAAAATAAGAAAAGAAAAAAACCAACTTTGGTCTGAAATAGAGAATTACCTTTGCATTTTCTCCACTTGAATTGAATGCACCAGGCTTCTTCATATAGAGTGAATCCTTCTTTTGTGTTATAAAATAAATTTGAATACAGGACAAATTAAGCTTCTCATTTTATATGAGGAGCTACAATGCTGTGAATGAGTGTATGGAAGAACCTACCTGCAGCATAAGTTGGCTGAAGAAAGGTGACGTCTCAGGTGCCTGCACTCAGTGTTTCTGGTTGGCTGGTTTAGACATTTCTCACTTTGGACTTGTGACTCATTATCCTGAAACATCTGCCTCGTGCTGTGTTGTAGGCAGTGGAGTCTGCTCTGATAGCCAGACTGAAAAGTTGACTGAAACTGAGTATGCCTTATTTTCTGCTTAATGAGAACTAATGTCTTATAAAAAGTTTACAGCATAAAATCCAGCAAAGGACTTGGGCTACATCTAATCTTTGGATTTCCTATCCGAGGCACAGAAACCTTTGGGGAATGCCAAGGCTTCCTTGTATGGGGAAAAGTCTGACCTTTCAATGAGGGATTTAAAACAATCTACATATTGGATATGGATAACCATGAGGGTGAGAATGTACAAGGTCTGACACAAAAACACCCCTAAGACTGTACCTGCAACTTTTTTATTTAACAAATTAAGAAAATCAACTGTGATCACCTTCAAAATAGTTCTGAATTTTACACCTTTGAAGAACTAGGTCCTTTATGTAGAGACTGGTGTTTGTGCAGTCATTCCTTGTCCTACATGCCTGCAAAACTTTTCTTCAACATGGTGAGCAGTCATTCATAGAACGTATCTACTAGTTAAGAGGAGAACGCTACTTTTTCATATGACGTGCACTGTTACATCACTTCCTCATACATTAGGAGTTCTAAGGACAAGTTCCTGCTAAATCTGTAGCCACAACTCAGGGAAAGCACCTACAGGCTGTATGGCATTTTGAGAAAGTTTCCCTTCCTTCCAAAGCAGTGTAGAAAGACACTTGGGAATCCTTGTGCAAAAGAGGAAGAGGTTTGATTTTGTAGCCTAGCTGCTAGGGCACAGACCTAGAGGTATTAAGTACTTGTTGTAAAGCCTTGCTTCTGTGGTCTGATGACCATTTTTTTCCTTAGTAGACAATTTCAAGAGGAGTTAATGAAAAGGTTCCTTATGCCATTATAGCTTGATGATGGGAGGTATGTTTCTGGACACTTTCAAGCTGAAAGTGTTCCTCATTTATTTTAGTGAATGATTTAACCATTATACTGTTGATTAGTGTTTGCTACTGTTTTTTTCTGACAGCTCTTAAAAAAAGGCTAAGAGCACTGCCCTGTGATTTATTTAAAGTGGTCTCAGCCTTTTCGTAATTGTGGACCTGTTAGGGGATAGAAAGTAAGAACAGCTGCTTTTGGATGCTTGGCCCCTAAAGGGTGTAGGTTGAAAAAAACCCACTCTTGGATTCCTGCTGGGCGTATGTGGGAGATAAGCACTGAGGTGCCAAGAATCAAAGTAGTTCAGGGCATGCTCCAGAGCACAGTTCCCAGTGCCTGGGGAATGAGGAAATCAGACAAGAAGGAAGCTAGTAATTGCAGGTGCCTGCAGGTACAGCAGCTGCCGCACAACGTTTTCTAAATAACAAGTTTGAACCTGGACAGTAGAATTCTGCTTAATGCTTCCTATAAGATTTCATTAATCTTTGTCCATGCACCCTAATTCATGCTGTGAGTTTTCTTCATAAATATTTATATTTATTTTTAAAATTGAACTTACTGCCGATGTGTTGTTTGTTTCCACTAAAACCTGACACTTTCTCTTTGAGTAAACTGGACACACACAAGTCCAAGGGAGGGACACTTGTAGTGGAACAATCCTATAGAACAATGCAAGCTGGGAACTGACAGGCTATGAGGCAGCCCTACAGACAAAAAAGAGATGTATCCAGTATTGGATGTTTGTACTTCTGATGGACAGTGGATTGAATATGAGTGAGCAGCATGCCTGTGGGGTGAGGAAGTACACCTACATTCTGGGCTGGATTTAATCATTGTCTTCAGTTACCTAAACCGAAGGTTCAGAGAAAACACAGCAGACTCTTCTCAGAAGTGTGCAGGAAAAGGCCCAGGAACAGTGGACACAAGGGAATGCAGCAAGGGAAATTCCAATCAGATGCAAGAGGAAAAAAAGTTCTCCTAGTGAAAGTAGTTAAGCACTGGCATAGTTTGCCTGGAAAGGCTGTGGATTTCCCATTCCTTGAAGATTTCAAGCCTTGACTGAGCAAGGCCCTGGAGAAGCTGCCCTGAGTGTGAAGTTACCCTCACTTTGAGCACAGGTTGCCCCTCACAGGCTACTCCTGCAGTCTGAGCAGGGGTCAGACCAAATTTTCTCAAGAGGTCCATTCCAACCTTAGTTGCTCTTTGATAACTATTATTTTCTTGGATTATGCCCAGTGTATTGTAGATGTACCTGAAATGGTTTTACATGGCTGAGGTTGGGAACGGATGGTTTCTCTTTGGTAACTAAGAGGTTAGTCCTCTCTGGACAACTGGGATAGAGCTGAATACTAGACTTGATGTCATATTGAGCCTATATAGCAGCACATATAGACGGTAATATAGTGTAGATGTAGTATAGACACACCTGATTACCTCCATGCAACTCTCCAGGAACAAATATCCTTTTACCAGAATTATCAATAACATAGCACCATCATTATGGGATTTAATGACAGACAGTATACCACTGCACCAAAAAGCCCTGTTTATTTCCTTCAGATTTGCATGTCCTCTGGTGTAATGGCTTTTTCCCAGCAAGTGCTTCATATGGGTATATATGATTATGAATGTAAATTTGGCTAAGCTCGAAGGGCTTCTTAGTAAAGAAGCTTATTTTGTCAATAACCGTTTGTTTCATGCGGGCCGTAAGAATTTTTGAGTTTTTGCCTGTTCCCTCTTATTCTTACACTCCTAATATTTTTTTTATTAAGGTAGTTTTAAATGTAAAGGAATTGGTGCTCATCTAACTTATCTCCTTGGTAATAAAAACGCTAATTTTGGCATGGGTCATGTTTCTAGGATTTGTTACAACATTACTATACCTGATATCCATATGTAGATCTATATATACAAAGAAATTTTTACTCAGTTTTTACTTTGTAACATTTCCACAGAATTAAATTAATTTGGAAAATGAAAACCTTGTTGAAATTAGTAAGCTTATTAATGATGGTAAGGGTTACTTTTTTACAAAGCAAAATTAATATCCACTGTATTTCTACTATATGAAGTATAGTATGGTATATGTAACTAGAAGTAATGGGAGGAAATTAAAAAGAATTTAAACTTCCTGTAAATGAGTTCTGTTAGACTCTAGAATAAGTTCCCTGGGGAAGCTGTAGAAGCCTCATTATATGGCTTATGTAAAACTAGATTAGATGAAGTGCCTGAAGGGAGCAAGCTTGGGCTGTTTCCTCTAAGGCTGAAGGAGATGACCTCAGAGGATTTTTTTTGCTTCTAAATTATTTTATTCTGTGATGTGGTGCATCTGGGAAAGCCTGGTTCATTTTTATATGAGAATGTTTTGTAGGTGCTTCTCTTTCTACAATACTTCTGTGTCGTTTCTAAAATTAACTTCTTTTTTTCTGTATTAGGAGTTTACAGGTTTTTGTGTCACACTGAATATGAGTAAAGATAATAGCAGTTTTAATGACATCAGGAATAACTTAACAAAGGTAAAAGAATCCCCACAAATGCTTTTGTTATTCCCTGTCTCAGTGGCTGTATAGATATCATACAGAGTGGAACAGTCACAGAAAAAAGAGTGTAGGGGAATGGTTACATTGGCATTAGTGGCTGTGTATCAGCTGTTTGGTTTTCTCACCTGTTGTTCTACAAAGAGCAATATTATACAGTTTCACAAACATTCTCTGTCCCATTCAAATGGAAACTCTTCAATACTTATTTTTTTTGATCTGTAATTTATTCTCCATTATAAACTTGTAAGGCATATACGATCTGATGTCCTTACCTGTAATGTTTACGTCTATGAGAGGAGAAAGCTGCTTCTACAGTGGCTTTAGAAAAGATTTTATTTTTAAGAAAAAATTAAAAAATTGCTAATCTACATATGATTGTGTTTGATCTTTTTTTTGTAAGTATTCAGTCAGGGTGTGAAGTCTCAGAATGACTAAAGGACCAATGGCCTATAAATTTACGGTTCTGCAGTATGAATCTACAGTATCTGCTCCAAAAAGTTATGATTTGATAGTTGATGCCAAAGGGAGTGTAGAAATTAATTTAATTTTGGATCATTAGATCCGGAGCTGTCTTGATGATTATGGCATGCTATTATTTTTGCCCCTGTCAAAACCATTGAGCAATTGTGGGCTTAGCTGACCAGAGACACTCACACCAGAAGATTATTGATGAAGAGCTGGATCATGCACAAGAATGTTTCAAGGAAGTGAGAGAATAAATTAAGTCTATGTTTGAAATATATTTCTCTAGTGTTTGCATTAACCTTACAATATAGTTGCAATGCTTTTGTCAAGAAATGACTGTAGTTTATAGTAAACTTAAAGATGACTATAACTTCTAAAACTCTTACTTGGAACAGATTCTTTTTTGGCCAGTAGTTATGCTACTTCAATGCTGTAATACAAAAATATCTTCGTCACCAGATGGTCGATTGTCATTCACTGCAGCACTGCTGAGTGACCATTCGGCCATCATGCATAGCAAATGGGAGTGTGCATATTTCTTTAAAATTTTGATTAAATTTGGCCATGTCCAATGATACTGCTAGGTGGTTTTTTTTGATCTTTGTTATTTGACCGACTGTCTCTTTCCTCTAATTACCATTCTTTTTTTTTTCCTTTAGCTCAGAGGGTGTCCATTTCTTATCTCCAAAACTGCTATGAAATTTTCAGTTTCTAATGGGAGAAACTTGTAGAGTTTGTATTGCATACTACCCTGTCAAACCCTTCTCCACGTTTTCTCCACCTGCTTGAGCTCCCTGGGGATTGTGTGTATCAAAATTGAATAACAAGTCAATGACAAAAGTAAGGTACTAATCAGTGCAAAATTGCAGACCTGGGAGGGACCTCTGAATAGCATTGTATGCTCAGTAGATGAGGTATATTGTTTCTGCGAATCATTAATTTTTCTCTCTATTTAATGATAACAACTAATTTGAAGTAATGGCTTGACTAAGTAGGAGAAAGAGTAAAATACTATGTTGACCAGGCAGCAAAATGTTTAGATTTCACCACAATTAGGATTGGCCACCAGGTGGAGACTTTGCATTAGTTTTTCCTAAACCCAAGCTATGAAAGACAAAAGAAGATACCAGCATAAGAAGCCATTTGCACAAAAATAAAATAATCTCATGTATTTTTTCAGTTCTTCTTGTAGATAATTCTTGAAATGAAATGTTTCCCAAGCTGATCTGAGGAGGCTAAATCTTAATTCTTTGAAAAGAAAGGCATATAGTGTAAGACTTAGCAACATAATGCTGAATTGTTCCATGGAATGATGGAATTTGCTAAAGTTGGATATGTTCTGTCTGCCTGATTCTTCTTTTTTAAGTGGCAGGGAATTGACCAATCTTGAATTATTTTCATTAAAAATGACCTAGCTATAAAAACTCCCTGGCCTTTAGAATTTGCAGAAGGTTTGTGTAGAATAGTTAATAGCAAAGGCATAATTGCACACTTTTCTGTAAGTGCAAGTCCCTAAATGCATATAGTAATAGGCAGTGTCACTTATAACAATCTGCAAATTTATGGAGGAAACTCTTTTTCCAGGCTAGCTGTTTGTTAATATGGAGGAGAATAATATTAAATTGAAGCTCCACAGTCTCTTTCCATTTTAGTGCAATGAAGATGATCCAGAAAGAGGTGAGGACCCATTGCTGTAACTAATCTGTCTGCAGAATTTCAGTAATGGGGCAGGAGCATAAAACTGTTTTGCTCCTCTCTGATCAGCCTAAAACTGTTTTTTGGCTACAGAATAGTTAGTTGTAAAGGGATGATAAGTGATTAAATGTGGGTGCTGAGTTGTAAGTGAATAAACGGAATAAAAGGCTGGCACTGTGAATCAAATAATTTAGTTTGTGCAGAAGGTTAGCTGGACAAATGAGATGAGGCAATCTTGGATAGGTAAAAAATCCACATAGATGTGGTTTAAAAGGGTGCGTGTGAGAGTATCGAGTGACAGACCAATGAAAGCTGCAGACGGGGGGAATGAGGCTGTAGTGGGAAGGGGAACAGAAGGGTCTTAAAGAAGGGTCTTATTGCAGTAGTCTGCTATTCTGCACTGCAATGTGCTTAGTTTATTCTCTGTTTTCCGTCCCGAAGGGGTTTGGGCAAAAGAATGGATGCCAACCCTATTGCTTCTTCTGGCATATCCTCTCAGCAGATACATTTAAGAACTGATCATTTGAAAGGAAAAGTAAGTGGAGTTAAAACTCAAATCAGGGTCAGTGACAACTGCTTTATGCCTGCGGACAAACATATTGTCTGTCAGTAGCAGGGAAAGGGAGTTGTGAAGTGGAAGGTGGTGCTCTGGTAGAAAAATGGTAACTGGCAGAGTTTCAAAAGAAGATAAATGAAAGTTAAATAAATACTAGAAGATCACTTCTAAAGATCCCAAAGGACTTTTATGATCAAGTAGTTAGATTTTTAGTGCGTGGTAGCAGACCAGTTAAGGAACTTGATCTAGATTTGGTATGAAACTTGCAGTTACTTATAAAGCTGTGAATAGGTACCCAGTGAGTTCTGCTGCAGTTACTACTGCATCTAAATATGATGCTGGGCCACATTCATCCTTTATATGCTTTTGAAAGGAGCTGGACTGCCTTAGGCCAGTTAGGTTTTCAGTGCAGGACTATTATCTTTATAAATCTTATGATTTTTGCTTGAGATACAGAACAGATTTTGGAAAGATATTCCATCTTAATTTGAAGTTATCACATTACATAACTCAGTATGGCTAATTGACCATTTGCCATTAAAAATATGCATCTTCGTTTTCATTACGAACTTGCATTTTTTTTAACCTTCAGCCATTGGTGGTATTTGCTTGACAGTTTGGCTTTCTAAGGAGTTAGTTATGAATCATTAGAAAAATAACCAAAGACTTTTGAATTAAAAACAGAGCTACATATTCAATGATAAAACTGTGTGATGTTTGTACATGACTAATGTGTCCCTCTCTAAGGGCAGGTTCTCCTGCTTTTACTATTTTTTATCCTTCTCTCTAAATTGGAGAATTATGGATTTGATAGATGGACTATTTGGTGGATAAAAAATTGGTTGGATGGTCACACCCAGAAGGTAGTGGTCAACAGCTCAATGTCCAGATGGATATCAGCGAAGAACGGTGTCCCTCGGGAGTCCTCTCTGGGACCAGTGTTGTTTAATATCTTCATCAGTGACATAGATGATAGGATCAAGTGCACCCTGAGCAAGTTTGCAGATGACACCAAGCTGAGTGGTGTAGTTGACACTCGTGAGGGATGGGATACCATCAAGAGGGACCTTGACAAGCTGGAGAAGTAGGCTTGTGAAAACATCATGAAGTTCAACAAGATGAGGTGTAAGGTCCTACACCTGGATCGGGACAACCCTCAGTATTGATACAAGCTGGGGGATGAAGAGATTGAGAGCAGCCTTGCAGAGAAGGACCTGGGAGTCTTGGTGTAAGAGAAGCTGGACATGAGCTGGCAATGTGCGCTTGCAGCCCAGAAGGCCAACCGTATCCTAGTCTGCATCAGAAGAAGTGTGGCCAGCTGACCAGCAGGTCAAGGCAGGTGATTCTCCCCACTCACTCTGCTGAGAACACACCTGGACTACTGTGTCCAGCTGTGGAGCCCTCAGCAGAAGAAAGACATGGACCTGTTGGAGTGAGTCCAGAGGAGGGCAGCTAAAGTGATCAAAGGCCTGAAACACCTCTCCTATGAAGAGAGACTGAGAGTTGGGG
This sequence comes from Dromococcyx pavoninus, assembly GCA_033558185.1. Taxonomy (NCBI): domain Eukaryota; kingdom Metazoa; phylum Chordata; class Aves; order Cuculiformes; family Neomorphidae; genus Dromococcyx; species Dromococcyx pavoninus. The sequence continues at coordinate 984,784 of JAUMJL010000250.1, forward strand.
TTGTTCAACCTGGAGAAGAGAAGACTCCAAGGAGACCTTATTGTGTCCTTTCGATACTTAAAGAGGGCTTGTAAGAAAAATGGGAAAAACTTTTTAGCAGGGCCTAGGACAAGAGTTATTGGTTTTAAACTGAAAGAGAAGTTTATACTAGATATTAGGAAGAAATTGATTTTGCTGAGAGTGGTGAAACACTGGCACAGATTGCCCAGAGAGGTGGTAGATGTCCCATCCCTGGAAACATTCAAGGTCAGATTGGGTGGGGCTCTCAGTAGCCTGATCTAGTTGAAGATGCCCCTGCTTACTGCAAGGGAGTTGGACTAGATGACCTGCATGGTCCCTTCCAATCCAAACTATTCTATGATCTCAGAGTGTACTACTTGTGCAGTACAGTGTAATGCAACATGGTTAGAAGGAGGAGAATCTAGTCCTTAAAATAAGATCTGAGAATTGCCTGACATCCCTCATACTATTGCATGTGAAAAGCAGTTCATTTGGTGCCAGGGTTAAGTGTGGGGAAGTGGGGGAAAGCTTGTACTCAAATCTGTAGGATTCATCCCATCCTCTTATCTGCATAAGCTTTAAGAGATCTTCCATGGTGATGCAATCCACAGTTCTTCAAGGTGAGGTTTCGACTGTAATAAAGAAATTTGATTTATGAAAGGGGACTGTTACATAATCTGCAGGTTTAAATGGGTAGCTTACTCTTTTCCCTTCTTTTTAAATTTGCACTATTTTCCTCTGTGTATTTCAGAGGAAAAGATATTCAACAGATTCTTTGAAGGGCAGTGAGGTTGGTAGAGCCTATTTAATGATTGGACAGTATGCTTAAGCCAAAGAAGAGCATTAATTGCAGGAAAATATTAAACCTCTTATTGAATTTTTTTTTAATACAGCTTTTGAGATTTGTTGAAATAAATCAGAATAACATAGATTGTCATGGACATTATTTGCATTTAATGAATGTATGTGCTGGCCTAAGCTGCTGAACTATTCATGCTGAAGGTTTCCGCCATTGTCCTTGTTCCTGTAGATATCACAGAGAAGAAGATTAAGAGCATTATAACTTTAACATAAAACTCAGAAATAATACAATAGGAAAAAATAGTCTACATACAACAAAAGACAAATTTGCATAGGTTTACTTTTATCCAAATGTTTGACCTCCAGCTTAGATGGCTTAAAAAGGAGGAAAAAAACTGTACCCATTTGTCAGGGTGCAGTAATCTGGAAGTTAACACATTGGGAAACATTTCTCACTAACTCTGAACGGGATATGCCATTTTTTCTTTTTAATTAAAATCTGCATTTCTCATACCACTGACCGTCCTGTTGGAAAGTAATAATGTTTTGCATTTATTCAGCCATTCTTAATCCAAAGATTTAGAAATTGCTTTTCTTATATATTTGTCAGTTAATCACTCAGATCTTCCTCTGGCTCTGTCTTTAAGCAATACTGAGTTTGAACTGCCTTCAGAGGTCTTGACAGCTCTGTCTGGTTGCATCTAGGATTCGTGTTCTGTCAAGTCCCTTGGACCTGGCTCTTTAAGCTTTCCAGACATTCAAACACTAGTTTTGCTGGTAGCATCCCCACAGTAGCTTATGATTTTATCACGCAATCCTTCAGGAGAAGAGTATTTCTCTTTTCTCCAAGCACTAGACCGCTCGTCTCTCTTCACTCAAATTTCAGGTTTTGACATATATGCCAGAAATGAGTCTATAGTAAACTAAACTAAAGGAAAAGGAATCCTTAAATCTGAATCCCTCCATTAAGTCTCAAAGTAGAAATGTCTGCCATTTCAAGTTGATAGAATTTACTTTTCTCTTGTTGTGATGAATTGCCCAGCACTGAATACAGAATTGGTGGCTGTGGAAATGGCTTTCAGCTGTGCAGATCTTGCCATTGGCAGGTTAGAGGCATGTAAGGAAAAAGGGAGGTTGAAGGTGTCACTTTTTGTACATTTGCTGTCTTCAGTATTATTAATTTAAAGAAAAGTTTCAGTTGCAAAGTGATGGCTCATTTTTATTTACGTTTCTATATTCCAGTAATGGTGCTGTTTGATTCAAGAAGAATTACATTAAGTAAGGGAGGTTCTGCAGGAGTCTGGCTAAAAGCACTTGAGCAACAACTTCCCAGTCATCCTCCCTACCCACAAAACTGGATCTGCAGGGATTTGATTGTGCTGACCGCATTTAAATCTCTCTTTATTTGAATCCATTATGTATTTTATATTTCTTATTCTGACAAAACAATTGAATAGAATATGAATGACATATTTAAGGCTGGTTATAGTAGCGCTTAAGGTGGTATAAAATAGTAAGATGGTCTGGTTACTAAATCATTCTAATAAAGGACAGCATGGCTTGGTTTTATTTTAAAGTCTCCCAAGCAATAACAACAGTAGCTTCTCCACTTTTTTAATTTTTAGTGAAAGCAACTGTTCTGGAGAATAAGATGGGGAAAACATCAGAAGTATTGAAATAATTATGCTATTATTTGAAACAATGGTTTGCAAGTCACTGTTATATAAGAAATGCTTCCTTTTTTCTTTCTTTTAATAATATGAAATATCTATCGAGTAAACAGGAAAGGAAAACTGTCTTTTTCAGAGTGTTTTCATTTCCAGTGTTTCTTCAGCGTCCCCTCAAGGGTCAGACTCAATAAACAGCTGTGCACTATGTGTGAATAAAATCAATGTTGCAGAACCGCATAGCACACCAACAAAAAAGGGTTTTAATTCTTTTCTCTTTGAGTGTAACTGGGATAGTTACAAGTTTAACTTTTCCCATTCCAGTATTTGCTCTCAGTGCTTGCACCAAGGCAGAATTCAAAACAAGAAACAGCTGGAGCCTTTTCTTTACACTTCACCTGCTATTCACATCAATAACCCTTCAAAACACAAATGTGCTGGCAACTCACACACAATTTTCACTGCACCCACTTCTGTGTGGAGAGCAAAAGTGACTTCATCATCTCACTTGGGATATTAAATATTAGAAAGCTGCATGACTCCATTTTCTAGGAAGACTTACGGGACAAACTTTGACTCATGCATAAAGGATGTTCTGATCTATATTTACGAAGATAGACACATTCTTCATTTATGTGCATATTTTTTTCTTCAGTCATGAAGAATGATATATGCCTGTTATTGGGTAAGAGATGCGAACAACAGAATCAAAGGATGTTTTGTATATCGTGAAATGGTTTGGGTTGGAAGGGACCTTAAAAATCATCCAGTTCCAACCCCCCTGCCATGGGTAGGGCCACCTTCCACTAGATCAGGTTGCTCAAACCTCTGTCTAGCTTAGCCTTGAACACTTCCAGGGATGGAGCATCCATGACTTCTCTGGACAACCTTTTCCAGTGCCTTACCACCCTCACAGTAAAAAAATTCTTTCTAATATCTAATCTATCTACTGTCTTTCAGCTTAAAACTGTTACCCCTTGTCTTATCCCTGCACTCCCTGATAAAGAACTCCTCTCCATCTTTCCTGTAGGCTCTCTTTAAGCACTGGAAGGCTGCTTTAAGGTCTCCCTGGTGCCTTCTAAAGGCTAAACAAGCCAAACTTGCTCAGCCTGTCCTCATATGGGAGGTGCTCCAGTCATCTGATCATCTTTGTTGCCGTCCTCGGGGTTGCTTTAACAGATCCAACGTTCTTTCTGTGCTGAGGACAGTACTCCAGATGAGGGATCATGAGAGTAGAGTAGAGACAGTATGAGAGTTTTTCCTCAATGGATGCAAGACACTTCTTGACCGCCCCAAAGAACTTGCCTGGAGAGAAGTGTATTCTACTTGGTCAAGCAGGCACTGTCTGGGTGGTCTTATCTACATTAGTTGTTGGTAGAAGTGCCTTTGGGTAATGGCGTTCTAGGGAGGAGGACTAGATGCTTGCATTGTGCACATGTCTACGTCAGTGGCAGTTACAGCATGTTACAAAGCTTTTGGTTGTTCTATTTTGTAGCCACAAAGATGGCCGGGGGTTCTTGCAAGCACCTAGGAGATCTTCAGCTTTCTGTTTTGTCCTCCTGAGTGACCATTAATATATACTGTTTATAAGGACACTATGGACATTTTGGGATAGATCTCAGGGGCTTCTGGATTTGGTACAGCTCGTGAAAGCATGCAGTGTAAGTGCATCTCACAGTCACAGAAAAATGTTAGGGTAGGAGAAAGGTTTACATCTGTGTAAATTTTTGTTAGCAGATACAATAAATATTAGCTATATATCCGGTTTATATAGGTCTCTAAATCGCTTCCCAGGTAGTTACCTGAGGAAACCTTACTGATGGTGGCAAGGACAGAGAAATGGATGGGCAGGGGAGTGTTGCAAATCCTTCCAGACTTACAGTTTCAGAGCAGTCCCATATCTGTGCCAAGGTAGCCTGCAAACATTGACTGAATGAGTCTTCCTTGATCATCAAATTCATCTTCCAGCTGTTTTAAGTCAGTCAAAGAAATGGGAACATTTTTACACTGATCTTGCTGATGTCTTCATAACGGTACAAGCAACATCTTCTCTTCTTCCTCTTCTCATAAGTTCTAATGTAACTAGAAGCAAGACTTTTTTTAAGGTACTTGGAAGGTTTTCAGAGTTTTTCTGCAAATCTAACTATTATTTTCTTTACACACCTAAGTAGTCCATATAGAATAGGGTTTTCTCTATTGCCTGTCTCAGAAATGAAAACTGGGATAATGGTGGTTTTACTTTCCGTGGTTAAGATCTGTAAGTAGAACATATTCATGTTTTCATATGTGAAATGGTGTGTCATACACATAAATTGTAAAATAGGAGAGGTGAGTCATTCTGTGATATAAGATAGTTTTGAAAATTAAGCTGTAAGATGGTGTTCTGACTTCAGTAGAGATGATAGTTTAGGTGGGGTGAGGGGATGAAGGAAACAGTGCCACAGCATAGCCATTCAAGTGTTGATTTAAACTTGCCACTGAGATAAAGTCATGGGCTTCACATAAGCAAATACGTACTTTCGGCCTGCTGAAGTTAGAAATCTCTTATGAGTTGTGATCTCCAGAATGTCAGGATTTCTCTTAGCGTGATCTACTTTGGGAAATACAGAATAACTTCAGTGACAACTGAGCATACCACAGCTTGTTTCTTTGGTTCATGTAGAAAAAAAAATCAGACACAGATATATAAATAGACAAATAGGGAACACTGGTAATTCCAGTAACGATCCAGTCAGTGCAAATAAGTGACATCTTTTTCACATACTGTGTCTATATATGCAATTAATATAACTTGATGGAAAATGGATTAAGCTACCTACGATAACTTTCATCTCTCTGAAACGTGCACATTCAAAAGTTATCTGTGTAAGCCTAGGTCAGCGGAGACAAGTAGGCACATCTAGGAAAATACTTCACCTCATGGATCAGGTCTCCTGGAAAGTGATTTAATCATCCTGCCTTTCTGTGTGGACTACAGAGGTAGCCTAGAGATGGAAAACTGACTTTCAAATGCCTAAAGTTAGGGTAGATGTATCCTATCTCTAGCATTTAGCCCTGTGTTAGACAGGACAATTTGTCACTTGATCAAGACAGCTCCACAGCCAGTCTGCAGGCTACGAGGGTTGCTCTTCAGAAGTAGCTCTACATTAAGAGCCTGAGGTGACTAATTAAGATTTTCGGAATCATCATGCTAAATCTAAGCATTTCAGTTTTAGGTATCAGCATACCTTAAGTACTTTGAGTCTGACATCTAGTCTCTATCAGTGAAAAGAATGTCCAGTTTTATTCATTTGCCTATTTGATCCAAACTGGTAATTAGTTTCCCTGTAGCTTGAGCCTTGGAGGAGGCAAGCACCTTTGTTTATATTGTCAAGGGATCACAATAAAGTAGCAGGACTCTCACTGCTAGATCTGTCTGTTCACTGACAGCGTATTCTTAGGGACAATTTCTTCTGCACATTGACAGTTTGACAGACTTTTTTTCTTGATCTTTAGAAGAACTGAAAAAAATTCTCGAACTTGATAAAGATGCTGATTCCCAAAGCTCTGTATTGCCAGTGTTTTATTAAAGCATTCCAGTGTCACAGCATCCAGGCTTGTGCCCTCTAAGTTGATAGTCAAGGGGGATATTTGCAGGACTGACTGCACAGTGACCTCAGGCTTCCAGCAGCAGCAAAAATGCCTCAGGGAAACTCAAGAGATTTATCATAATGCTGTTTGTTTACGGGAACTTTCAGGTACAACAGAGACTGACAGGTACTGTACCACACAGGTTAAACAATAAAGAGCTTAGCAATAACAATATAGAAAGATAGACAGTCCAATATTTACATTCTATACAAAATATCTCTCTGCTGGATGATGTTTAGAGTTCCCTAGAGCTGTTTTCCTTGATATGCTGACTTGGCTGATCCTACAGTTCAACACACTGTACTGGATAGCAATTCACAGGGCTTTTTTTTCCTCCCTCTGTTATTCCTTAAGGCTGGTCAACCTTTGCAGAAAGTTAAATGTTTTAAGGAGGATCTAGCTTAGTAAATCTATGCTATTTTTCAGAAGCACTGCCGTGATTGTGTGATACATAGGTAAAATGAGGTCATGAAAATTTTCTAAGCGTGGTTTGTCTTTTCTGTTTAGCTTGTGTAAAGGAAGGGTAAAGTTCTCACTGGTGAACTGAAGAGTCAGTTAGCTGGAAGGCAGGTTCCAAGCAGGAATCTCAGTTTTCCTTTGATGCAAAGTATCTCTCTTAGCTAACTATATGGCTCATTGTTACAAACTCACAGAAATGTATTTCTACTTCTAAACTTGCTGTGTGAAAGGGACATATTGGTATCCCTGCTGGACAGATGGGACTTTGAGACTAATGTCCCAAACCATAGGTCTTTGTGCAAAAGTTGAATTTTAGGAGATGGAAATTAAACACTGAGTTCCAAGTATATAGTCATTAAAATATTTATACAGATTTTTGCCAGTGAAATTTCTCTAAATGCTTGTTCAGATCTTAGGGTGGGATGGATCACTCTATATTCTCCACTGACTACAAAGCTTCCAGATTAGACTAGGCATGCCTCTGAAAATACATGCAATGAATTTAAGTTTAAACACCTAAGCTGCTAGGAGAGATGTTTTCAGGCACCAAGACCACCTTGGTGTTTGCTGTCAGTTATACAGGTAACTCTTTGCTTAACTTGCTGGTTGCTGTGAATACTTAGACACCCTTCTCAGAGCTACCAGTGCTCTCTGGGATGTAAGCCTGTAAGTTAGGCAAGTAATTTCGTACCATAAGATGTCTGAATCCAGGATAGAAAACTATTAAAATATTTTTCCTTCCAGTAATTATTATATATATTTTGGAGCTTGTTTCAGAATATTTTGCACTCATTGAGTAATTTTTGGCTGTTTTTACTTTCAACTGTCAAAGCGTCTCATATTTCAGCTCAGATTAATATAATTCACTTTCAGTGTCCCTCAGGTTCAGCTACTTTTTTCAAGTTGTCTTTTACTTACTGATTTTACCTTTTGAAACAGACAAAATGTGTATGCATCTGGAGGTGATACCACTTTTTTAATTCTGTGGGTTGAATAACATTTTGCCTATGCAAGTTATGACTGTTCATGAAAAATAAAATACAGCTGTATGTGAACTGCAACAATTCAGAGTTTCTACTCTTCCAAGCCAAGAAAGTAGTTTAAATAGTTTGTGTTAGGAGTAGAGAGAGAAAAAAAACCCCTACAAAACCTGTAATGCAACTATCAACATTTTCAGAAATTGGGTTTTTTTTTATATATATTTATATATAATGCACATATATGTTTGTGAAAAACTAATACATAGTCTTCTGATAACGACATTTGAAATAGACTGAGAAAAAAGAACACAGAAATGACACCTATGACACCTCTGTTATAGTCTCCAAAGGTGAAACCCAACAACTGTTGGTCTTACAAATTGGTGGTTGCTTAAAGTCTAGACTGCAAACCACATTGGATTGTGCAGTTCTCAAACCACATGAGAATGGAGAGTATTATAGCAGCTGTTACCACGAACATTGACAGAAATCTGAAAAGTGCAAAGGATAAACATAAAAAAATAAAACCTTTCCAGATGGCTGTACAGCTTCCTAAAATATACACTGCCACTGAAGGCAGGCTGGATTGAAAAGGAAAGATACGTTGTCGAAGATAAAAAAGCTGTAGAAGCTGCTGTATCTTAAAAGAAAAAAAAATCAGAAGGTATTGGTAAGTGAAATTTTTACTTTCAATCTTTGTAGAACTTAACTACAGTAAAGTTGCAGATGGGAGGTATAACTAAATGCCATTTTGATAAAACAAATGTAGAGTTGCTAGACTAAGACAACTAAACCCAATATCAACTAGCAAGACTGCCAGCTTCTTTTCTATGCAAGTCTCTATGCCCATGCCTGTATCACCTCAAGATCAGACTAATGTAACTGATTTATAGGGGTCTTGTTTTGGTATGTGGTCCTCAGCAAGCAAAAGAAATGAAGCTGGAACTCATGCATGAGAGCTTGTCAGTGTCTGCAAATTGTAGTTTCCTTGAGTAAGTGCCTGCTTTTTAAGATGAATGGCAATTCCATATATCATGACACGTAGTGAACACCATTAGCAGATATATTTCTGGATGTCAAAGTGCTCCTCATATTACCTTCTACTTTCAGAAACTTTCACTGATTTGGCTGAAAGTTTCCTGACCCATTTGTCTGCAAGAAAAAAATAGAAAAAAGGGAAAATCATTACAACACTTCCCCTATCAAGACTTAAAGGACATAGGGCTGCATTTCATGTGATTTAAAATGAGAAACTGGTCAGTGTTTTACAGTGTTAGAGTTAAGACCACTACAATTATAAAGATAAAATTTATCAAGGTTTTTCCTGTTAACATCTGTTGTCAAGAGTCTGTTGTTCTAAGAGGACATTTCATCCAGGCTCCAGCCTCCAGTTATTTATGGCAGATTTATTCTTTTTGGTTTTGTACTAACATTATTCATGAAATCATAGAATCATAGAAAGGTGTGGGTCAGAAGGGACCTTAAAGATCATCCAGTTCCAACTCCCCTGCCATGGGCAGGGACACCTTGCACTAGACCAAAGCCCCATCCAGCCTGCCCTGAATTCCTCCAGGGATGGGACATCCAGGACTTCTCTGGACAACCTGTTCCAGTGCCTCATCAACCTCACAGTAAAAAATGTCTTCCTTTTATCTAATGTAAATCTGCCCTCTTTCTGCTTAAAAACATTACCTCTCATCCTATCACTGCACTTCCTGATAAAGAGCCCCTCCCCAGCTTTCCTGTAGGCCTCCTTTAAGTACTGGAAAGCTGCTCTAAGGTCATCTCAGAGCCTTCTCTTCTATAGGCTGAACAATCCCAACTCTCTCAGCCTGTCCTCATATGGGAGGTGCTCCAGCCCTCTGGTTATCTCATGGCCTCCTCTGAACTCACTCTCATTCACTCTTTACTTTTAAGTAATTCTTTGTTTCCTGTGTTATAACGTCTCTGATACATTTCTAATCAGCTTCCTCTTCCTGCTCAAGCTTCATTTGACTAGGCCAAAGAAGCTAACAAGGCTTCCTTTGGTTACCTCTCATAAAGTACCATCTCCTTTCTCTTGATTGGCCTTACAGGCCTTCAGTGCGTTTTTCCCAGTTTGATCATGGGCAACAACCACAGGAGTGTGTGATATTTCAGTAGTCTGGGAAACAAATAAAGGAGCAAAATCAGACCCTGGCATCTTAACTTAAGAATTGTTATTTCTGAGCATTTAACTATGATGTCTTAACATTCTAAACGTTTTTAGTGCCATAGAGGTACGTCTAGAGCAAAGAGTGATATTCTTGAAATAACTATCTAAACTTCCACTGCCTGTCAGTATAATTCCACACTCTATTGCTAATTTCAATCTAAATTGCTTCCTTTCAGGCCTAAAACCATGCAATCTAAATAATATATTAAACATGAAGGATCCAAATGAAGCCTGGCAGTCACTCAAGGTGAGATTACGGGCTGTTTAAAATGAGCATGTGCCATTTTAGAGGCAGGTGTCTCAAAGGTAATTGTCATCATCTTCTCTTTTGGATTATTCCAGAAATCATCAGGAAGATTGTGTACTTGCATTAGCCTCGACAGCTGGTTCCGCTGACGCTAGGATGTCATAAAAAGTGTTGTTAGAGTGATGTATTTCTCATGGAGAGTGCATGAATACATGGAAGAAATGCTGCTCTGAACCAGGTATTCACATGAATGACTCCTTTCTCCTGTAAGATATAACCATCACCTACTATTAAACTTGAAATAAAAGACACTATCCAAGACACTATCCATGCTAATACAAAGTGCCTTGGATGCTACCTCCAGATACGGTTTCTTACTGTAAAGTCCCTTACAGGAAAATGATACAATGGGCATCTTGTTTCAGATGATAGATTCTGCTTGCCTAACCACATTTGCTAGCCAATCAACAGAGTAATAATCTTGTTTAATGATTTAAAACATTAGCTATGACTTTATGAATGTATGAGTGGTGTTTAGAGTCTGCACTCTCTATATCATTGCACAGCTAAATTAGGAAGTTAGATCCTGGCTTGGTAAAGTACTCGCATAAAGAACAATTACTTTGACTATTTATAATGGTTGCTTAGGTGTTCCCTAGCTGTTTTGATTAATTAAGCCTCTAGAAAGCCTCCCTTCCCAACATCAGCGATCCTTGATTCTTAAAACAATTACATTCCTTTCTCAGGATCTTCCTGTTGAGCTATAATTTCATTATCTCAGTGACTGGCTCCACTGGGGTGTTTGTGTTTGAAGGCAAGAAGATTAGCATGTTAACCCTTTGTTTTTCTTGTTGTACACTATCTCTGACACAATTATGAATCAGTCATTGTAACTGCACTACATGCAGTAGCTCTAACTAAAGCAGAAGCAGCAAAACATATCTCTAAGAAGCAAAGCTTAGATTGCTCAGCATGACAAAATCCAGATAATCTCTATTCTAGATTAGTGAAGGAAACTAGTGCAGGAAATAGCAAGTCCAGCAGCAAGGATATTAACAAACACTTTTGGCACAATAGTACTGTATGATTAAAGAATAGCAGAACCAGTAACAATCTTTTAAAAATAACTTCCCCTCCTCCTTGGCACTCTTCTGCTCTCTTACTTCTCACGAGGACCAGTTTGGGGCTTCTTAACTGTGTGAGCATGATTAAATTTTGCCACTGCATGGGTAAGCATCAGGGATATTTATTTTCTCTGCATTGTTTGTGGTGACATTTCAATTTTGTAACGGAGCAAAGGATTTTGGGAGGACAGGGTAGGCAATAAGAGGCTTGAAGAAGTTTTTGAAGTTCTGAGGAAAAAGGGACAACTGTAAGAGACTACTCTGTGGTGCTTTCCCCTCTGTCCCTACCCTGCCAATCAGATCTCTGTCTCTTCCTGGGGAGTCTTCAACCCATAGAAAGGATGCTGGCCGAGCCTCAGCAAGGACCATGTGTTCAGGACATACAGAGCCTGCCTTGCTGTGTGTGAGAAATAGGGACTGTGGCTCCCAGGCTTCTTAGCTCCCCAAAGTCTCTTCTTTTTTCCACAGAACCCATTCATAAAAAAATTATTCTGTATCTCTACCCTTTTGTGTATCCCTTCCTTCGTGTATCCCTTTACTTTCCTCCAGGATAAGGTTTATTTCCTGAGCATGCTGTTTTTCTGGCTCAGCTTCTCATTCTCCGGTTCATAACAGCACAGGACACAGTCTCCTATTTTTCCTCTTAGACAACCGTCTATTTTTTCCCTAATGGAAAGAGGAAGATCTACTCCAATCTCCACAACAGGAACCTAAAAACACTCACAGGTTTCACCCTATTCCCAGTCTTCACATTCTCCTGTCTTCTTTCCTCTACCTCTACTCCTCAACTGTCACTGAGAGCAGGAGCTGGGCAGAAAGTGATAGAAAGGACTGGAAGTGATGCACAGTTCTTCTCCCTTCTCCTGGCTCCTGTTCTCAGTATTGTCACGGAAGCAGAGACAAAACACAGAGAAAATAGAAGGTAAGCAGACATCAAAACAGCTGCTTCCCAGGTCTATATCTAAATCCAAATTTGTTACTGGGCAAAATATTAGAAGAGAAAATGTAAAATATAATTGAGGAGTAAAAACCAATGGAAAATTGGATGAATCACTGAAGAGTTTTGTCAAGATTTTTCTTCCAGATTAGCCTATAATATTTTTTTTTTTTGTGAAAGGTAATGTAGTGGCTTTATCTCTTAGGATTTCAGAAAAGCATTGTGTACAATGCTGCATAAGAAATTGGTACTGTACGTGGAGATGATGGCAATTAAGAGAGCATGTGGTGTGGATTAAAGACCTGTTGAAAGAGGAGGATATGCAGAAGGGGATACTGGGATGGAGAAAGGCTAGTGCTAGTGTCCTCAAAGAACCAATCTGTGACAGATCCTGTTTAATGTATTCATCAATGACCCAAATGTAGAGAACAAAATATGTGTATCTGAATGTCATAACCAGGCATAAAACTGTGAGATAATGCTAAAGCAGGGGGATGGGGAGTGAATCATCCATTAAAAGAAGGTAGGGAGGATCAAATGACTCAGACAACTGAAAAGTATGAAATGAAACTTGAGAGTTTTGAATTATGATACTGGACACTTAATTTCTGAATTGGAAGACAAAAAAGGTCATTCCTTAGCTGGAAGATGGCTATGAACTGCCAGGGACTTTATTTGGCTTCAGATGTTTTACACTATAAAAGGCATTGGTTAAACCTTATTTGGCAAATTAAAAAATTTTGCCTTTTTAGCATAACCATCTGAGTGTCAAGGGATAACTTTCTGCAAATACTTTTGGAGAACAAATATCAAACAGCAAAAAAAGTTCTGAAGATCAATATTAGTCTTCAGCAAGTTTAGGAACAAAAAAAAAAAAAAGAAAAAGTGAATTATTGGAATGGTCTTCCCAATAGCCAGCCAGAGAAAGAATCAAATTGTTTTAAGGTGATTCTTAGTGAGCTACTGAAAGGGATTGCATATCGCATATCAAAATACAGGATTTTAAGGAGACTGGAAATTGAGTTTGTGATACAAGTCCTTGGATATTAGATATCTCTGCTGCAAGAGTAAGTCACTTGATCATGCTGTATTAATGACAACCTTTTGATTGCTTAAGGGAGGGAGGGTGAATTTTTGTTTGCTGATCCTAGATGACTACTGGAAATTGCATGAGGAGAGTTGCTTTCACCTGACGTTTGTTCTAAAGAAGAAATAGCTGCTCCCAGTTTTCCTGGAGGCATTACATGTTCAAGAGACTACAACATTAATCTACAATTCTGACTGGTGGGTGCTAATTTTGACCCACTCTTCCACATTATAAGATACAGTCTGCTTTCTCTCTTCATATGGTACATCTGTGCTTATGCAAAATGAGTTAATATGAGAGTAGGTAGGCAGCAGAGGTTGAACTTGAGTCACAGTAAAATGCTGTATCACAGAAGTGCTGTAGGACATTGGTAGGTCCTCAGTCTCTTCAAATTCCCTTCAGAGGAATTCCTTACACTGTAATTGTAGCTTTCAGTTTTCTACTGCAAGTCATGACGTTCTTTTAGGTTGGAGGAAAGAAATTGATGACGCTTTGTGTGGGGACAACTGAAGTGAATCTGCAACGGATCTTTCATCTAGTGCCCTGTTGCAGAAGTCACACTCAGTAGCACAGGTAATCCCTGCCAGTCCTATATTCCTGTTAAAAATTGGCTGAAACATGAAATCTTTAATCAGCCTAACTTTTCTTAGAACTGTACTGAAATTTTAGTTCCCCTTAAAATTTCTTATTCTGTGAAGGCTCCCTGCTCTCTCAAACATTTATTTTCCCTAAATACCAATCCAATGTGCAATAATAACGCTCCAAAAATTTTCCCAAAAAGACACATCTCAAATAATGGTAAAGAAATCTAATGATAAAGGAAGGCTTTAAGAGATAGGACTTGAAATTTTTCCATTCCTTTTATCAAATATAATAGCAATAAATAACTTCCTCAAAATCTCCTCCAAAATTTATTTTGTTAATATCTGTGTTTTAGTTCAAAGAGATTAAATGAGAAATAAAAGAACAGAAATTATTAAAAGGACAGAATGAAATAAAACTTCAAAATAAATGGAAACATTTTAGGTTTTTTTACAAAGCAATATTTTGAAAAAAACTGAAAATTTACTATTGACAAATGCTTCTAAAGCAACATATTTTCACTGAGGATTTTTGGACAACTTGTGATTATCTTTATTTAGTATTAAAACCTGTCTGATTCAGACAGAGTCTGGACGTGGAAATGGGTAATGACAGCGGTCAGTACACCAGTGATCAGAGTGATCTAGAAGATGCATTTCAAAGCATAACTCAAGAAGGTTACACTATTTCAAAAGAGAAAGTATATTGTGCCTGAAGTTCAACAACACAAGTGCAGGGTCCTGCAGCTCAGTAGGAACATTTCTATGCACCTGTACAGGTTAGGGATTGACCTGCTGGAAAGCAGCTCTGTGGAGAAGGACCTGAGAGTCCTGTTTGTCAACGAGTTGGTGATGAGCCAGCAGTGTGCCCTTGTGGCCAAGAAGGCCAATGGTATCCTGGGGTGTATTTAGAAGAGAGTGACTAGCAGGTCGAGGGAAGTTCTTCTCCCCCTCTACTCTACCCTAGTGAGGCCCCATCTGGAGTATTGTGTCCAGCTCTGGTCTCCTCAGTTCAAGAGAAACAAGGAACTACTGGAGAGTGTCCAGCGGAAGGCCACAAAGATGATCAGGGGTCTGGACCATCTCTCTTATGAGGAGGCTGAGTGAATTTGCTCTGAGTAGAGACAACCGAGAGGGGATCTTATCAGTGCTGATAAAGACAATGGAGTCAGACTCTTTTCACTGGTGCCCAGAGACAGGACAAGAGGCAACAGACACAAACGGGACCACAGGAAATTCCACCTGAACACGAGGAAAAACTTCTTTACTGTGGGAGTGAAGGAACACTGGAATAGGCTGCCCAGAGAAGTCATGGAGTCTCCTTTTCTTGAGATACTCAAAAGCCACTGGACATGTTGCTGCACAACCTGCTGTAGATGAACTTGCTTTAGCAGGGAAGTTGGACTGGATGATCTCCAGAGGTCTCTTCCAATGCTGACCATTCTGTGATTGCTGCCTTCATTTTTTTCTTTTATATTTTTGAAGCTATTCTGTGTTGGCATATGGTTTTTTTGAACCACACAAACCATTCCCTTCATCTAATTTAGCATCTCTTATAATCATAACCAAGTGGTTTTGAAAGACCTTTTTAAGTATAAACATAATAGGATTGCTGTGGTACCAAGAACACAGGTAATTTAAGTTGTTTCCTTTTAGACACAATATTTGGTGTTTAATGTCACACTGTGTTGCAAAAATTATCTAAAAAACATTGGCCAGGCCCTAGTCTAGAGGTTTTATTCTGAACGCGATGCTTTCTGATTCTATGTGAAGAAACCCGATACTGCTAACTCTTTCCCATGGCCAGTATTCCTTGCTCAGATAAATCTTGTGTGAATAAACATTTCCTACTATATGTTTATTTTCATTAAAGCCTATAATTTTTGAGACCTCTGAAAGCAGAAAAGTGGAGACACCTCTTCATTCTGAAGAAATAATTTTGGATTGTGGGATTTTTGGTAAGACTGTTCAAATATTTGAACAAATCAAAGTCAAGGGTCCAGATACTATAACTTGGCTATGTGTGCTGTTGAATGATTATAAGAATTCTTGGCATGCCTCTGACCTGAGGTAACCAGTACTCTCATGAGCTGTTTCTAGGCATGGCTCAGGAGTAAATGTGCCAGGGAGTGTTCCTTGTTGACGATTTAAATATGGCCTTTGTGTTGGGAGAGCAAGAGTGGGTTCTAGTGCGAACATGAAGATTGTCATGGGTTAGTTCATCAATAGGAAAAAGACCCATAGTATCCTGTGCTAGAAAGCTGGAAGACAAGGATTTTCTCTTAGACAAATCATGCGTGCCTGCCTACCCATAGAAGCAAGAAGGTGTAAAATGGCTGGGTAGCTAAGGGTGATGTAGAAAATACAACCAGGTCAGATACAACAACAAGATGGTGTTTGCAAAGAATATCACAGTACGAAGTGTTGCTGTCAAAAGAACAAAATAGTTGTGGGGCTACAGGAAGTGTGATTGCAGATAAAAGTGCCAGCTACATAAAGTTTTGGTGATGTGGGTGTAAGAGTGATAGACTGATGGATGGAAAGACATCAAGAATTTTAAAGAATAGGTTTTTTTTCCAAAGGCAATGGGATTATTAAAGGAAAAACACAGCAAAGAAAAGCTTCCTTACAATGAGTTTGAATAGACCATGAAATAGCTTTTCAGGGAGAGCAGAGAAAACCAGGCCAACTACAGATTGTACAACTGTACTCATTTTGTTTGAGATTGAGTTAATTTTCTTCATAATAGCTCATATGGTGCTGTGTTTTCAATTTATGATGAAAACAGTGCTGATAAGACAAAGATGTTTTAGTTATTGGTGGACAGCACTTACACAGTTCCAAGGCCTTTTCTGCCTCTCACTATGCTCCCCCAGCAAGCAGACTGGGGTACACAAGAAGCTGAGAGTGGACCCAACTGGGAGCGCTTACCCCAGCTGACCAAAGGGATATCTCATACCATATGACATTGTACTCAGCAGTAAAACCGGGGAGAAGTGATTTTGTCAGGGTTGCTATTGCTTGTGAACTGGCTGGGTATTGGTTGGCTGACGGTGACTGACTGGGTCTTTTGCATAGATTGTTTTTCTTTCCTTTCTTTTTCTTTGTTTATTTTTGCCTTTCCCCCTTCCTTTTCTTATTAAACTGTCTTTGTTTCAACCCTCAAGTTTTCTCACTTTTACCCTTCTGATTCACTCCCCTGTCCCACTACAGGGGAGTGGAAGAGCAACTGTGTGGTACTTTGCATGGTTAGCCCACAACAACTACACTGAAAAAGGACTAAAAACTATGCTACCCCAAGAAGCTTAGCTAGAACTGCCATAGACAGTGAGTACGGTACATTCATAAGAAGATGTGAAAAATGTAGACATAAATAAGCTGAACCTCAGAAAGTTACAAAATCTATAGTAGTAGTACTCTCAAGGGTCTTGTCTG
Source organism: Dromococcyx pavoninus (assembly GCA_033558185.1). Taxonomy (NCBI): domain Eukaryota; kingdom Metazoa; phylum Chordata; class Aves; order Cuculiformes; family Neomorphidae; genus Dromococcyx; species Dromococcyx pavoninus. The sequence goes on from JAUMJL010000250.1 coordinate 1,001,926, forward strand.
GATCACAAGAAAAAATTTATTAATAATAGTAGATTTATATAGAGACATTTGATATTGAGGGATAAACTACTGCTGGTTGCATAGAAAGATTAATGATCAGAGTGTTATCAGAAGGTAATTATATTCTTTCTACAGACATTCTCACCTGGTGGAAATCAGCAGATTTCTTTTGCAGTGAGAATTCTGGTGATCTATAAACACAGGAGAACTTAGCTTGCTGTTTGTTTTCCAATACTGTCCCTGTAACACTGTTTGGACCAGAAACATTCATACTCATGTTTTTCTGAATTTTAAGATAGTATGGACTGTGAAATAGTTGGCAGCCTGGGAAGTGCCATCTATCACTCCTGTTAGCTTAATGGAAAAGCTGTTTGACCACACAGAATACTTCACAAAACCAACACAACAGAAACTGATTAAAAATTCCAATGAATAGGGAATGATAAGCCAAATCCAGAGAGGTGGAAATTGCACATTGCTTTTATTGGAAGCAAATAGGGAAGATTTTGTATGAAGAAAGAAACGAACAATTTCTCTGGGGCTTTTTCCTAAAAGGAGCTGAAAATCTCCCAGGAAGTACTGAGTGCTTCAGATTCCCACTGAATTCTTACGATTATGTTCTCCCTTCTCTTATATCTTTAAAACAAGTATATATTGTGTTTCTAAATCTGGAGGCTGTTATTTTTCTATAGTAATGAAGTATAGTTTTATTTTCATTTCAAAATACGTGTTTTTAAAAGCCATATAAAAATTGTGCTTTGCAAGTTATCTGACAAAATGAAACTAATAATTTTGTTTGCTGCTGGTATCCTCCAAGCAGTAATGTGAACTGAGGTATCAATTATTTAATACTATGCAACACTAATATGGATATGGTGATTTCTCATTAATACTAACAACTTCAAAACTAATTCTCATTAGCTTGAAATAATTATTTAGCTGCTTAGTAAGTGATTAAATTCAAACAGAAGTATATAATGTGTTTACAAAAAAAGAATTGGTTGACGTTACAAAATGTTAATGGCTTCATCCCTTAAAACTTATTATTGGATCAGCCCATACATTTAAGGAATGTTCTTAAAACTAAAACTGTGGACTGCGTTTTTATTTAGTGTAGAAATTGCATCCAATTTGGAAAAGCATTTTGGATCTATCAGCTACAAATTAAGCAGCAATCACAAAAAAATAAAACCCAAAATAAATCCTAGAAGAAGGTAATTCAGATTTTAATGGAAAACCAAAATTAGTTGCCCATAATTGTTTGGCTAACGCTGTTCCTATTTTCACTTCATATGTATAATTTTGGCATTTAAAAGTAGGAAGTAGAATAGCAGAAAGAAATTGTTTCACACATACAGAGCCCAGAAAATCTATGAAGGAAAGGCTAAGACTCCTAAAGCAGACATGAAATTTTGGTGTGACAGTCTCTGGGAGCCTAGCTTCATCTCATTGTTTGAAAGCTTGAAGCTTTTTGTTGAGGGAGAAGCCTTCTTTTGTGTATCTTCGTTTATCTTTCAGGTTTTAGGACTAGGTGTTGAGCAGTAATGAAAAGTATTGAGAAGCAAGTGTGAAAATGGAGTGATGAGAAATGCTCTCCCTGCTTTATAGCTCCCGTCTTGGATAATGCACAGGGAGCTTAAGTGAGGAGCTCAGGAGCAGATGCATGGATGCTATTAAAGCTTATGTGCCAAAGCATTAAAACTAGGACTGTTCTTCTCAGAAACAGGAAAGATAAAAGAGGGCCTTCTAGCCATAAATTCACCAGTAAAATGCATGTGCACTGTATAATTTGGCTCAATAAAAAATGCATCATGTGGCAAAATTTTAGGCAGATAAATGTAATTAACACTGAAAGGCAGATGGCAAGGAAGAGGCACAGGGGAAGAAAAAATACATAAGGACGGGATGCAGTGAAACTCTTTAACATTATAAGTACATTAAAAATTCCATCCTCATAGAGAACAATAGTTAAATGCTTTCTTAAACAGAAGAATATGCCACAGACCTTTTCCTGAATTAGAGTCTAATTTTAAAAGGAGGGTCGCTGTATATTGGTTTATGCATTCACTGTTATACGCTGTTGTTATCCAAAGTATAAATTTCAAGCATCTTGGTGTTAAGAAGTGTGTTTAAGAGTGGCAGTTATGCCATTTCTTAGAGGTATAATAAGAAGTGTCAGTGCCCTGCATAACAAATCATGTTTATGTTACAATAGAAAGTAAACATTTGCATTTCAAACCCACACAAACTGTGGGTAATATGTTAAGGTTGCTCTAAGTCAGCCTTGCAAAAAGTCCTGAAGTCTGCATGCTGAGCAAGGTGACTGTTTTCGAACAGCTAACATGTACTTCGTTTCAACCTTAGCAACCTATGGTTAAGAGTGTCAAACAGTGGGGGGTTTTCAGTACTCGGATTTAATGGAGAGATAATGGCAAGAAGCGCCTCAGAAAGAGGGAGGAGTGAGGTGGAATTGAACTGGGATTTTAGAAAATGGAAAATCAAAGTATGAGGTTTCAGGCCTGTCAAAATGTTTAATTCTTCTTGTTCAAGCTGCAGATGGTTTGAGTCATCTTGTGCCAGAATTAACTTGGTGACACAGTAAAATAACCTTTCAGAAATACGTTTCCCATATTTTATTCATTGTTGCACTTTAGCTGAACCTATTCTTTGCATGAATAAGGTATTTGAGATCAGATGCCCTCTTCATACTTGCTTGGTGGGAATTAGAATGTGACTTGTTAACAGCTAAACCTAATTATGAAATGAAGGCATGAAATGTTGCTTTTGCTTGCAGTATGTTGTGCATCTTCAGCTGTCTATGCAAAATACTTACAAAGTATGCTAAAAATGAAACCCTTGTGTCTATATCATGCAAACAATCTGGAATGCCACCTTCTGTTATATAATAAATGCAGACTTGTCTATAGGGAAGACAGATAAACCACAAATAAAATTTGTACAGTTGAACTGGCTACTTAATTTAAGACAGAAGGATCCATTCTGCCATTTGAGTGGCTCTTCAGATCCCAAAGACTGGACAAGAGTAAAGTAAAAGTTACGATATAGCCACTGGAACATTCCCAGAGATTTAACGGATCAAGGTATTGACTAAAAAGCTGATAGCAACTAAAAAGCTCAGAGTATACATAAAAAATTGCTTACTTCAGAGGTGGCCTGTTTTATTCCTTCTATCAGAGCATGGATTGAGAGCAGCCCTGAGGAGAGAGACTTCAGGGTTTTGGTTGGTGAAAAGCTCTCCATGAGCTGTAGAGGGTCCTGTGTAGAACAGAGAGCGTTAGAGCAGAACTCTGCAAGATCTGAAACCTGCCTTGTATATCTGGGAGACAGATTTTGAGCATGTTTTTGACATTGCTTGAATTAATTTTGTTTAGTGTAGTGTTTCTCTTTAAAATGTAATCTAGTCTACTTATAAGGATGCACATAAAGAACAGACTCTGCTTTGAACCATGAGTATTACTGGTTCAAATGGCTGTTAATGAAATATTATGTGCATATATGTTTTCACAATGCACACATTTCATTACAGAATTAATTAAAAATACAATATTTATCCAATACAAGCTGCATACATATTCAAGTGGTTTCAGTAAAAAGATTTGTCTGAATTTAAAATTAATTTGGGATTTTTTTTTCTATCACAAAATGATTCTCGGTGCTTCTGATGAAGGATTTTATTCAAGGAGATGACATCTTTCAAATCAGAAGCAGCATTTTAAGTTCAAGTGCTCCATTTTGGTCTGAGGCAGGTGATTGCTTTTATAAATCAGCTGTAAAAGGTAATCTTGGAAACTCTCCATAAATAATCAAGACAAAATTTCTGTGTAGTGTGTCTGGATAAGGGAAGAGCAACTGATGTCATCTACTTGGACGTACAAAGCATTTGACACTATTCTGCACAACATCCTTGTCTCTAAATTGGAGAGACATGGATTTGACAGATGGACCAGTTGGTGAATAAGGAATTGCCTGGATGGTTGCACTCAGGGAGTTGCAGTGAACAGCTCAATGTCCAAGTGGAGATGAGTGACAAGTGGCATTCTACAGGGGTTGGTATTGGGACAAGCACTGTTTAACATCCTTGCCACAGGCATGGACGGTGGGATTGAGGGCACCCTCAGCAAGTTTGCTGATGACACCAAGCTGTGTAGTGCAGTTGACACACTGGAGGGAGAAGATGCCATCCAGAGGAACCTTGACAGGTTTGAGAGGTGGGCCTGTATGAACCTCATGAAGTTCAAAGTCAAGTGCAAGGTCCTGCAGCTAGGTCAAGGGAATCACAAGCACAAATAGAGGCTGGGCAGAGAATGGATCGAGAGCATCCCTGAGAAGAAGGACTTGGATGTGTTGGCTGCTGAGAAATTCCACATGACCTAACAATGTGCACTTGAAGGTCAGAAAACCAACTGTATCTTCGGCTGCATCAAAAGAAATGTGGCCAGCAGGTCGAGGGAGATGATTCTCCTTTTCTGTTCTTCTCTCATGAGATCTCACCTGAGGCACTGTGTTCAGCTGTTGGGCCCCAAACATAAGAAGGACATGGATTTGTTTGAGTGAGTCCAGAGGAGGCCCATGAAGGTGACCAGAGGGCTGCAACACCTCTCCTTTGAGAACAGGCTGAGAGAGTTGGGCTTGTTCGGCCTGGAGAGAAAAAAGTTCCAGGGAGACCTTACAGCAGTCTTCCAATACCTGAAGGAGACCTGCAAGAAAGCTGGAGAGGGACTTTTTAGAAGGGCATGTAGTGATAGAACAAGAGGTAATGGCTTTAAACTGAAAGAGGAGAGATTAAGATTAGATATAAGGAAGAAATTTTTTACTGTGAGGATGGTGAGGCACTGGCACGAGTTGCTCAGAGAAGTTGTGAAGCCTCGTCCCTGGAAGCGTTCAAGGCCAGGTTGAATGACGCTTTGAGCAACCTGGTCTAGTGGAAGATGTCCCTGTCTGTGGAAGGGAAGTTGGTACTACACGGTCTTTAAGGCCCTTTCCAGCTCAGACCATTCTGATTCTATGGGAGGAAAATAGAGTTGAGGTTAAATGATCTTTTTTCATATAGCTAAATGGGTGTTTCTGCCATGGAAGTCAAATGAGGGGTATACATATGGAAAGAAGGCAGGATCTGGTAGCAGCTTTGCAAATGCTTCAAAAAATTATGCTGTGCAGCCGAGTCTGTTACAGCTTATGAACAAAATCTGGAGGAGTGTTCATAACAACTATAGAGCAATTTACATATTTTTCAGTTGTCAGACACTGTGCACCACAAACTAACAGGGATGACTGGGTAGTATGGAAATCTGCTGCTGAAAAATTGTCCAAATAGATTTCTGTTCAGCATGTTCGCCCATTATTGTCTGTGAACATTTATACAAGTAAAACTTTCTTTGGAGCTGTTGAATTGTAAACCTTCAGAAAAGGTTTATTTAATCAATGCTCTATTTTTGCCAATGTGGAAAGTAGTTTAGCACAATTAGGTCACATAGTCAGTATGCGATAATACTGTTTATTGCATAATTTGGATAACTATTCATGAAGCTGCAGTAGTGAAATCAGCTTTCAGGTTGATATAACCAACAATGGCAAATAGATGCAGATGAAACTCCTTTTGGAAGTAATTTTTCTAAAGTTGCACGTAAATTGCCTCTCAGATTCCAGAGAATACTTTCTATTTTTCCTGTACCAAAATATTGCCAAATTATAAATAAAAAAAATTATTATTATGGCTTGGCCTCATTCAACTGTTCTGTTGAGTAAGTATGAATAAAGTCATCTGTGATCTTTTTGACCACTTCATGAGAAGGATAAAGGCAAAATTTATTGAAGTAATAATTTGTTGAGCAAATATTACAGTTACTGCTTCTTCAACATAAATGTAATATTTATCTTTAACATTTAAAGATGAATGTAGAGGTATTGTGTTACCTGTCATGTATACCCGGATGCAGTTCAGATTGCACACAAGTGAAATCTTGACATAGCTGGGTAAGGATAAGCTAATAAAGGACACTCAGCAAATAGTTCTGACAAACCCCAGAGGAACTCCTACCACTGTTATATATAAAATAGTATTTTCACAGCAAATAAAGCAGTTTCTCCTTCAACTTTTAAAGTCTCAGTATTTTCACTTTTTCCCTGTTTTTGTCTGCACATCTTTTAGAAAGATCCAATTTTTTTAAAAAATGCTCTCCACTTTCATACTGTAGCAATTAATGAGAAATGAAGAGCATTTTTTAAGTGGCAAGATGTTTATTATTATGACTGGTAAAAAAAGAAATTTCCCTTGAAAAAATTGTTAGAAAAATAACCCTCAATCAAGATGAGAAAGCAAGTCCCCAGAATTTTTGTGGTTAAAAATTGATGGAAAATTCCATTTGAGAAGACTGCAGTGGAATTTTTCAGCTTTCCAGCTGTGGCCATGGAAGTGTTTTGTCAGTTGAGAGAAAAGGAAACGGATGGGAACCTTCCAGAGTGGGCATCTAGGGAGCCATCATTTGATTTTTCCTAAAAGAGAACTGCTAGAAAAAATTTCCAGTGACAAGTTCCAAAGTTGCTTTATTTGTTATTCTCATAGTCACAGCTGTCCACTCTCAGAATTACTCAGTCATGCTAAAGGATGGTTGCAGGTTTGTTTTCCTAATGGCAAGTTGATTTTCTTGCTCTGTTATTTTGCAAGCCTTCAACTACATGGAATTGTCCTTGTATTCCCTTCTCTTTAACTCTTTAAAGATCTTTATACGTTATTGCTTTTGATCCTACAATTTTGTAGCTCACTCTTTGTAGATATTTCAGTTGTTGTGTGTTTCTTTGTTACTCTTGCAGCTGCTTTTACCTTGAAAGGGGCACAGCTTCACCCCAACAGCTCAAACATATTGCAAAAGATTATGACGAGTATTCACTGTCGTGAATCATGAAGAATTTCACAGCATTTAAAATAGTTGCCAATCTTAAAACAGTTTGTCTACATGATATGTTATTAACTCTCCCAAAATGTAAAAATTTTCTTGTCAAATTTCAAAATTATCAGAAAAGTCAGTTATGTCCAAGCCTGACAAAAGGTGGAAGTGTTTTGTTATCAGTTTTTAAAAACTCAAGAGAGAATCTATGTGCAGGTTACAAATTGCTTAGGGTTAATCTCCATATTAAGATATAAACATGAGTTAGTGATGGCAAAGTAGCGTACAGATATCTTAGCAGAATTGCTTTTAAATTATTTTTTATCTCTGGAAGAACATCTTTAAGGAACATATTGATCGGATGAGTTATTCTCTACTCAGAACAATGTGATTTTCTTGTTTTAATGTCAGAAATTAAGTTCTAATGGTCTAAATTTATAGTTTTACTGTCAAATCAATACCTTGTACCTATCAGTTGTAAAAATGATGACTAAAAGTATGGTGTATTCTATAATGCAGTAATATATTCTATATTTTGACCAGCAGTTTACTCTTGCTTTTTAATAGTAGCCACTGGTCATACATGTAGTAATGAAGGGCCTAGAAAAATGGATGTCTGTGTGAAACACTCATTTCACTTGATAGTTTTTATACTTGTCTGTATTGTGTTTGAGAAGTTGATACAATTGTTGAGATACAGTTCCTTCAGCTATTTTTGAGTTTGTGTTGAAAGAACACTTGGTCTATATTTAAAAAAATAGATGACTACAATTTTTTGTTTTTATTTTGAACAGAACTGCAACGAAATGCTTGAAGTTGAAACACTGATCTTCACACATAAATTCTCTTATATACGGAATCAGGGCTTTTCTTAGTTTAAGGGAAATAGACAGACATACATGATTAAAAAAGCATTTTTACTTGCCTATCTTAACACAAAGCTCACAGAAAATGTAAATTTACTCACTAGCATTCAACTCAGTGAATGGAGAACTTCAAAGTCTAACTAGAAAACTGTAAAATAAACTTATTATGCAAGGGGTCTTCCCCTTCTTCTTTCTTTTTTCTTAGCAGAAGAACAAAATTCTTGATAATCTGCTGGTACTAACTTCTATGTTCCTCACCACTTAAATAAAATATAATACAAAAGAAAGTTTCTAATAACTGTTCCAACTTGCATGTTTTTTTTCTAGTGAAATATGTAGATTATTACTGCTTTGAGTTTCAAAATGTAGCAAGTAGAGCTGTTTTGGGGAATCGAGTAAAATTGTGATCAATCTTTTATTGGAAAATGGTTTCTTAGGCTCAGAAGGGAGTCTCTAATCAAAAGGAGAGACTGATTGCGTAGAATAGCCGATAGCCTGGACAACTGAAGAAAATGCCCATGCAAGTCTTCGCCACGCTTGATTCAAGCTACTGATGTGGCTGGGAGCATGCTCATCTGGGGTAAAGGCCTAATCATTGGTCTTACTCTCCTCCTTGGGTGAGTGTCTGCCAGTCCTTTCTCTTCTCTCTTCCTCACATAATTTTATTTTGTCCTCATACGGAGTTGGGATATTTAAAAATGTGGAAATATTCTGTGGGACAGGAAAACAGTTTCCAGTCCAGCATGTAAAAGAAAAATTACAGAACATGGCATGGTGCCTACGTTAATATTACTTTTTTACATCTTAACATCATACTAACGTGATCTTTTTTTTCCCTTCTTTTTCACTCTGCACCGTGATATAGAATGAAAGCACCTTAGTGTTATAAATCTCATAAATTTTCAAGAGGAGTTAATCACCACTGGAAAAAATATTATTATGTTGCAGAGAATAGGATTAATCTGACAAAGTGGGTATCTGCAGAGCATTGGCCCATTTTAAAGGTGTGCTTTAGGAACAGATGAATCACTTATTTCTAAGTCTTATTCAGAATAGCATAGAGTAGAATAGAGTAGAACTATTTCAGTTGGAAGGGACAGATCAAAAATCATCTAGTCCAGCTGCCTGACCAATTCAGCGCTGACCAAAAGTTAATGAGCATTGTCTGATTGTGTCTTTAACACTGACAGGCTTGGGGCATTGACAGCCTCTCTAGGTGTTTCAGTGTTTACCTCCCTCTCTGTAAAGAAGTGCTTCCTAATGTTCAGTGTAAACCTCCCTGATACAGCTTTGAGCCATTCCTATGCATACTCTCTATGGACACCAGGGAGAAGAGATCAGCACCTCCCTCTCCATTCCCTTCCTCAGGAAGATGTAGAGAGCGCTGAGGCTGCCCTTCAGCGTCCTTTTTCCCGAACTAGATAAGTCCTTAGCCACCACCCCTCACAGGACACACCTTCCAGCCCTTTCACCAGCTTGGTTGTCGTCCTCTGGATGCATTCAAGGACCTTCACATTCTTCTTAAATTATGGGCCCCACAACTGCACACGGCATTCAAGGTGAGGCTGCACCAACACTGCACGTAACGAGATAATCACCTCTTTTGACAGGTTGGTTGTGCTGTGTTTGATGCACTCCAGGGTTTGCCCTTTTGACTGCCAGGGCACTACTGACTCATGTGGAGCCTTCTGCAGACCAAAACTGCAGATCCCTTTCTTTAGCCACTTGTGTCTGGCATTACTCCATCCCAGGTGCAGGATCTAGCATTTGGACTTGTTAAGTTTCATCCCATTGATCATATCCCAGTGCTCCAATCCATTCAGATCCCTCTGCAAGGCCTTCTGTCACTCAAGAGAGTCCACAGCACCTCCCAGTTTGGTATCACCCGCGAACTTGCTAATAGTGCATTCAACTCCTTCATCCAAATTATTGATAAATATACTCAACAGCACTGGCTTTAGAATTGAACACTGAAGAACACCACTGGTGACTGATCACCAGCCAGATGCAGCCCTTTGAGCTTCTGCCCTTCAGCCACTTTCTCACCCAGCACACCGCGAACCCATTCATCCCACATTTGGACAATTTGTCCAGATGAATGCTGTGAGAGACAGTATCAAAAGCCTTACTAAAATCCAGAAAGCTCCACCCTCTGCCTTCCCTTCATTCACTGGCAGGTGACCTTATCATAGAAGGATATAAAATTAGTTAGACAGGACTTTCCCTCCATGAACACAAATTGGTCGTGCCTGATGATTGCATTATTCTTTAAATGCCTTTCAATAGTACCCGGTATGATTTTCTCCATAGTTTTTCCAGGAATTGAAGCTAGACTAACAGGTCATTAGTTCCTTTGGTGTTCCCTCACACCCTTTTTGTAGAATGGAATAACATTGACTATCTTCCAGTCAGTAGGGACCTCCCTAGACTTACAAGATCTTTACTAGATGATTAAGGGGGGTACTGCCATAATATCCACAAGCTCCATCAGTATTCTGGGATTAATTCACGGATTTATGAATATTCATCTTGTACAGCCAGTCCCTTACAATTTCAATGTCCACAAATGAAAAGTCATTGTTCCCACATTCGCAGTTCTTTGACTGAGGGGACCAAGGGGCCCAAGGTTTATCATTAAAGACTGAAGCAATAAATGCATTGGTTGCCTCCGCTTTTTGTTCTTCTCTATTAGTCAGGTGGCAATCGTCTATAAATATTGGTCCTCTTCCAAATAATGTACTTAAAAAGAGCCCTTCTTGTTTTGTGACACAACGTTGGCCAGTTTCAAGTCTAATTGAGGGTTTGCCTTTCATGTCTTCTCCATGCATATGTGAACCACAGCTTTGTGTCATTTATTTTCATTGACTATAAAGAGAAGATGAGGTGACGAGCTGAGCTACAGCTGTATACATGTAAAATTAGATGACTTCTGGCACCAGTACTGGAGACTTTAGAGGTGCATATGTGAAGTAGGGATACATGCAAATAACACGTAAGAGCTTAACTCTTGCAGGGCAACCTATGGAAATTCCCTTTCTAGGAGACTGATTGAAGCAGCAAAATAAGAATATATTTATAGTGGATGCTAGAAAGCTTTTAAATTTTCCATCATCTCCTGTTACCCAGCTGTGTTGGTAACATCTGATTCCTACCTTGGCAGTGTTGTTTTTCATAATCTGTACACTGGCAATAAAAACAGCATGGGACTGAGATGTGGGAGATGTGGTGGGTATTGAAACTTTCTCCTGTTGTGGCACAGGACTGATACTGTTAGGGGACCACATGATAATATTCTCAATGTGCATGGTCCGTCCTGGACAGAAGGTCCAGTCTGTCCTTAGACTCATTTATAATGTTTGTACAAACCTTAAAGGTCTGTGAATCTCCTGAACTTCTGCGTGGCTCTTGCTGGAAAACTTGCAACACATAAGGGCAGAGTAATTAAATATATGAATCCAGGGTTCATAATTCATCCTTCTGTAGAGTGGGTTCTAATGAAATTGTGTATCTCATCCACTGAATAGAGTCCAGTGTCTACCAAACTTTGACATTCTCCAATAGCAATCACCCTTCCATTCAAGAGTCTTGTCTCAAGCATGATGTGAGAAGTAGTTCTCCATGGCTATTCATACAAGGAATCTGCTGCCATTTGTGCCAGTAGCCCAAAGATCAGTATCCATGCTGCTGGAGTGTGCACAAGGCATATAGCCTTTACTTAGACCATACATCCATCTTGTCATGAGGACAGAAACCCACTAGCAAATAAAGAGAAAACAATCTCTTGTGCTAGGGGGTTAGGGCAGGAGCCAGCCAACTGTTGCATATCCATAGAATCACCCAGCCCTAAGAAAGTATGTCTTAATGATTTAATTACTTTTCTCATCTGAGTGGATATTGTAATTCTAATTACAGAATCTGAGGATGAACACGCTTAGAACTAATAAATACAAAGTGCATTCATCTGAAATGAGCATCATCAGCACTCACAATGAAATCTCATTTATGGGCATTGTTTTATTAAATGTAACCTCTAGCTTATTACAGACACATTATTTGTCATTTCTTATGCATGATGTCATTCCTTTATTTAAACAGACCATGGTAAATATTTTATGAAACCATTAAAGGAACAAATAATAAATTTCTGCATTAAAAATGGATCGGTGAAAGTTCTGGCAATTAAAATACAAACAAACAAATAAACAAGAAGGGTGGAATTATGTTGCAATCCGTCAGAAATTCTCCTGGAGTTTTATCTGTGATTTCGCCACTGTTACTCTATTTCTCACTCAGTTGGCCTATTAATATGAGATGTGTAAAATGGTAGAAATATGTGAGTTACCTTAGGGCAGAATATGATGATCTTGCTCTACCTCGGACTTTTACAGGATGCTAATTGTATGCTGGGCTTTTTGTTTCCCCCAAAGCCACGTTTCATGTATTTAATTAGAGATTTTTAACTTTTAAAGCATTTGCTGTGTGCACTGGCGAGTATTTTTAAGAACCATGTCCTATGCAATTGTGCAGATTAGCTAAAAGAGTCATTAAGCATATCTGCTTGCACAAGACTCGTAATCCAGTCTCCTAGAATAATTTTATGGCTGCTGCAAAAGGCAGGATACAGATGGGATGTAGAACTTGCAGCTTAGCACCCCCTGTGAATCCCATTGATTTCAGTAAGAGCTGAGTGAATTCTTCAATTTGCAAATTCTAGAACCTCAAAAGGTAGCAATCTAATGGTAAACAAACTCTGCAGTCTTTATGTAGAGGAAGCTCACACTGAACTTATTGAGCGCTCAGTACAGTTCTACTGAAATCAAGAGAAAGATTTCCGTTGACTTCACAGAGAGCTGGATCAAGTAGCTAATTACTAAATATGTGATCCTGCAGGAAGCTGGACCAGTGCTTCTTCATCTTCCAAAGGAGATGGTTGCGGTGATGGTGGGAAGAATTCATTGTACTCAGCATCTTCCAGCACTGCTCTGTACCTGAGAGGTTTGAGTCTTAAATAAATGAAATTAAAAAAAAAACCATTTTCTTCCTGCTCCAGAAAAAAAAATGAAAATTAAAATAAATGACAGGTATCTGAATACACAAATTTGAGTTTCAGTGCTAATGTGCCATTGCCAGCAATTGCTTTTCAGCTTCTTCTTTGCAGAAAGGAGTGGCTTTGTAAAGGTCATGACACAAATAAATAATTTCTCTGTTTCAGCAAGGTCTTGGTAAAGCAACAGTAATCAGGACCTTCTGTAAATTAGGGTTTCTTTTTTAGGAACTGATTTTTATTTCAAATGACCCCTTACCTCTTTTTCTTTTTCTTCTTCTGCTTTTAACATCTAAGTGATTTGCAAACCTCTTGCATTTCAAGGACATAATTAGGAATGCTGATTAAGTTGTCATCATTCTCAACACCGTAGAACATGAACAGGAGTACACTCACTGCTTTTTAAATACTTTTGTCCCATTCTCTATAAATAAACATAATTGATAGAACTTGAGAAATAAAATAGGGCATGGTCTCTCCTCAAAAGATGCTAGATTGAGAGTGTAGATCTTTATGCATCACGAAAAGAATACAGCTGGTAATATGTTGTCTTCAAAAGAGACTAACCTGTATTTGTGACAAGGCTTGGGCTTGATGAGTGTAAACAGATGCTGCTCTGATACCATTATTTCTTGAAAGTGCACATTAATATCTTTTAAATGCAAGTCATGACTTCATTAATGCCATTATTATGAATTAGTAAGACCTCCATTCATTAGTTTGGTCACAATGTTCGTAATTAATAGGTGACCTATCTTTAACCAGGTATTGTATTTTACATGGATTGTCTGCTGATAACCCGAGACAAATATCAATGCATAATTAATTTTAGTTTTTAATTAATTCTCAATATATGATGCTGTATGGATTCAAAACCAGAAAGGTACTAATTATAATTTTGTTTTAATTAACCTTGTTTATGCTAAATATATTCTGCAGTGCTCAGTGCAACATAACTGGTGATCACGAGGATGGTTTAAAACTCTTGATGAGGTTAGAAACATGGCTCAATAGTAACATAAGTGGTATCAGTTCTGCTGAGGAAGGGAAAATGCAGAGCCATTTTTCCATAGTCCTTTTTCTGGTTGTGCAGTGTACTATCTCCCAATTCTGGTTCTAGAACAGTTTGAAATTAGTAATGAGATTAAGGAGTGGAAGTGTTACTGCGAAGGAAAGCAAGTACCTTCTCATCCAGCCATGACTTAATCTACCACTTGCAAGACATTGTAAGAGCTTCTGTATGTTCCTTTCTGTGAGTTTTCAATTGGTAGATAGCAAAATTCTCTATACGGAAATATCGCATCAACTGAATGCTCCAAGCTCATCTAAAACCACCTGGATTATGATCCTGCGTGTAACAGCAATTAGAAGGATTTCCTTTCACAAGTTGCCAGCGGCCAGTCTATGGTGTGTGACATAGCACTAAGCATGAATCTGAGTAACACATCAGAGGACCTTCTTCGTATCTCCCAGGTTTTTGCTTTTTCGTTTTGTCTCTTTTTTTTTTCATTTTCAAATGCTGATAGGAGGCTGAATCGCTTATGTGGGTTAAAAAATGTCAGAAAAGAGCTTGCTGGGAGATTTTAATTATTATTCTCTTATTTTTCCTACTGTAGACCTTATTCAAGGACTAGAAACCTTTGTAATTATTCCAGACAAGTGCTCCTAGCATTGGGTTGGGTGTCCTCAGTAGAAGAAGAAAATGGCATACTAGCAAAGTGACAGTAGTGAAGAGCTACATATTTGGAATTAGAGTAACACATTGTGGCATTCCAGTTGAAGATTTCCATGCAGTGCTAAAATAAGCTGATATTATGGATGGAAAACCAGGTTTTGTACAATTACTCAAACAGTTGTATTCTTGTAAGCTTTTGCTTTTGTATTTCCTTTCAGAAGGAAAATTCTTATTTTTTTTATTTTCTAAGGAAAAGTTTGGTAATAACTGAGAGTTGGAAATACAAAATTTTACTTTGGGTGACAGTGTAAATTGTTCAAGCTGTGCTTTGGAGTGCATATTTAAGAAAAATCATGATTTTCCTATTTACTGTCAAGCAGATTCACCTGTTTTTCTCTTAAGTAATAATACAGATACTGAGGTTAACAATCTAACTCTGTCTGTATCAATCTTGTATCAATCAGAGCCAATGGAAGAAAGAAACATTAGGTTATTAATAGCTTTTTGGAAAAAAAAGAACCCCTATGACCCCAATTCATATATATTAATTTTAAAAATAATCTTACAGTTCTGTTTGTCCTTAAAACAATTCAGGACAGTGATATCCCAAAGACAACAGCAATACCAAATACTCTGTTTATTTGTGAGTTGGAAGTATCATTGCTCATTGTCTAGCACCACGTTTGCTTGCATGTACAATAACAACGCCCAAGGAAAGCAGCATATTAATTCTGATACAGAATTCTGATACAAAATTAATTCTGAGACAAAATTCTCTGCTCTTATTTATGTCACAGAAATCCCAATGAAATCAGTAGGATTGAACTGCGTTAGGTGATAGGAAAGCACGTCTCTGCAGTCATGTTGCTGCTTCTTGTGAGGGAGCTTCCATATGTGGTTCATCTATTGTTTATAGAGAGAATTAAAAGAGAAGACTGCCTCTTACCTCTCTATTTGGTGTTCTGTACTGAGCCTTTGGATCAGCAAAGCTGTAAGTGTTTGTTTCTCCACTGTTGCCCATGGTAGATGCAGTATAAAGCCCTAATGATTTCCTCCTGTCCTGGTTCAAAAACACATACAGTACCTCACTGTGCATCTTCTTGCTGGCCACTGAAGGGGGCAGCCACTTCTGCAGCAGGTCAGCAGGTGATAGAGGCTTTGACCTTGCAGTTTCTTTTGCTCCTCTGTGCTGTACTCTGTGTACCAGGGGAGGCTTCGATTTGATATTATGAAGAGATTCTTCACCCAGCGGGTGGTGGAGCACTGGAACAGCTCCCCAGGGGAGCAGTCACAGCACCGAGTCTGCCAGCATTGAAGAAGCATTTGGACAATGCCCTCAGTCACATGGTGTGAATGTTGGGAGTGTCCTGTGTAGGGACAGGAGTTGGATTCGATCCCGTTGGGTCCTTCCAACTCACGTAATTCCACGATTCTATGATTCTATATGTTTCTGTGTAGGAAGAGAGAAAGGGAGATTTTAACCGGAATTTTGTCTCAGCTTTGACTTTTTAGAGCATAATACATGGCAATGTAATTCATAAGATCGCAATGCACAATGTAATGGCCAGCTGATATCAAAAACATGTTGGGAAGTTAGATCAGACCTGACATCAATTACATTGCTATGGACTTAAAGGTATGTGATTTTCCAGAGATATAAAGAAGAACAGAATCTATCACCTTATAACTAACATATATCGTGCAGATTGACAACTTAACTTTTGAATTATTAGATAGAATTGTCCTGGATACAATCATGTAATAAAATCCAAACTCTTTTTGTTGATTGTGCAATAAAAACTTGATTTTAGCCCACCCATTATAAGTAAAAGTCATAGAAATAATTTACAATTATGAATGATTCATAATTAAAAATTAAAAAAAATAAATAATGAGGGATAGTTTTAGCTGTTTGTTAAGCAGAAGAAACTGTCTTGTAGCATGAAATAGCTGTCCTGTTCAGGTGTCACAATAAGTTTATCACCTCCAATAAAATGTAGAAAGTATTGTTTTTCTAATATTAGTGAAAGATGATGTGCATTTAAATTAGATTTTTCATTCATTTCTAATTGGCTTAAAATCGGTTTAACTACAGCTCTTTCACTCATAACTTATTTAAAGGATTCTAATTCTCACAGATAAATAGGCATCTTGGCGTTTTTCATTTTCATCCATCATTAGGTTTCTTATGGCTGAGGTTGCTGGTTGCACATTGCCTTTCCAATATGCTATCAACTTCTGAAGTAACTGGGTTCAGATTGGATCCATTTATTTCATTCCGTGCCTTACCTGCCTCTTTCCCCCACTTTTTTAAGCACTGCCGAGGGTCATATTGAAAAACTATTTCCAATTCCAACTGAAATCAACCAGGAAATGGCTTTATTTTACTTTTAACTATGATTGAAATCAAATACGACTGCATCATTTTATAAAATGGTCATTTACAATACAGTAGCTTGTATGCTATGTTGAAAGCACTCTAAATTTCCTATATATGCCTTTCATTTCTTTCATTTAGAATTGCTTCAGAAATAGAAAATATTGGAGAGTGTAGGGTGTCATTAAAAAAAATGCATATTTTTTGGAAACAAGAGACATTTCTTTATATAGGAAAGAAGGAACATGTGTACTTTAGATGGATAAGAGTAATAGGCTCTGAAGGGGAAAATAAATCAAAAGACCGTTCCTTTCCAGTAGCACTGAGAGATTGAATGTCAGGCTGCAAAGGCAGTTTGTGTGTTTTGATACACTATTTTCAATAAAGGGGAAAACTGAATCAGAGCTTCAGAATTAGAAATTCCTCATGCTTTGCTTTTATTTACAAATGCGCTTCCCCAAGGACTGCTTTCTGAGGCGATCTGTAATATATTTTCATCCTGCTTTAATCCTTAGCCCTGTTTGCAGTGATCCAGATCCAGCACAGTCATCACAGTGACTGTTAAAAGTCTGGGACTCGGTTTTGAAGAAACAGGGCTCGTTCTAGATTTTTAAATATGTAACTTAATGATGTCTTTTACAAGTGTGAATAGAATGAAGCGATGACTGGAGGATAGATTTTCCTGACAGTGTGGGACTACTGGAGGCTGAGAGTTTTTATTCTGTACTTCACCTGGTTCTTGTACTCTTTTTATTAAAGTGCCCATGGTGGTGGTTGATAAGGACAGCCTACAAGATGTGTATGAGGAAAGTGTTGTTATTCTTGAAATTTTTGGCTTATAAAAATGAGTTATCCTTTGGCAATGTATTTTTTTTCTTTCAAATGAGGCTGGAATTAGACATAGATATATTAGACACATTACATCAGTCTATTAAAGAGACTATAAATCAATCCGTTATGTTTTATAGTAGTTTCTATATCTTCCTCTGTTACTCCATCTTCATCTTCACTTTTTAATAAAACTAATTTTGTTAAAAGAAGATACAAGGAAATTACTTCAATTAACTTGCATGAGACATTCAAGAATTTGGGTGCTAAAGCAAAAACTCTTATGCGTTGAACTGATAAATTGATAGAAGAAGTTTTAATATCTGTGGTACAGATCAATCTCCTTTTTATGAAATTTAGAGAGTGAATAATGATTTTAGTGTTGTTTCAGACTGTTTTCTTGTTGACAGTCCACTAAAGAATATGGCGTTTCCCATCTGCTCGTGGAATAGTCACTAGGTGTACCTCAGAAATGTCAGGTGGCTCACTGTGTTGTGTTAAACGTGTCTTGGATGCAAACTGGCTCAGGACTCTCTAATGTTTTTTACTGTATGATTTTTTTAACATTTTACATCCTATACTTGCTCTATTCCTTCTATTTTTTACCATGTAAAAAGAAAAAATATTGACCTGAATCACTACTGCAGTTCATGGCACCCCTCCAGATTCCTGGGTACTTTCTCTGTATGCCAGCAGGGAACAAGCATTGTTTCACTGACAGGGTGTCTTTGACAAGGGCTACTATCAGCATCCTTGTAAGCCCCTTCTTAAGGGTCTCCTGTGTGCAGAGCAAACCTAGTCGAGAGCATGCAGTCGATGCCACCACGTCAGCTATCAGGAACAGAACAGAGGACCTCTAGGGCTGAATGCAGGAGGTCCGATGGTAGGTCAAATAATTACAAGATGCTCATATTGGCTCCCAGTTCTCTGTGTGGAATGTATTTAACTGTGGGTCAGTGTTGATAAAGGATAAGAAGTTGGGGGAAGGCAACATATTAATCTTTTGTATATGATTTTCTTTCCCTCATCCAATTCTGCCCTTCATAAGCCATGAATTTACAGACATCTGGCATGAGATCCTTGATGTCTGGCAAGGGGGTAGCACAGGAAAAGGAAAGACGAATGGAACAAAGCATGATATTTCTTAAGCTATTTACAGAACATTAAAGGGAATATTTTGTTCGAGTAGATTTTAGATCTCCTTGCAAATAAAGCTGGACCACAGAAGCAGTGTGTTTTAGGGTTTGGAGACTTTGATCCCTTAACTCTTTTCTACTGATTTATTTGACTGAATTTCAGATTTTAAATTGCACCTCCTATGATGATTGAATGCACTTTCCGTATACCAAGTATTTATGGTGCAGCTGTTGGCAACGTTAATGTGAAAAGCACATCTCCTGAACATTGTCACGCTCTTATTGTCACCTTTAGTTCCCTGGGAGATGGGGACAGAATTTTATTTCAGATTAAAAGGAAGAAAACTGTTACCTTTCAGGGGAAACATATATTTATGTTTCTGGATGTCTCTAAAGTGACTCAGAAAAGGAGACACATATTTGAGTTATTGTTGCTAGATTTTATTATGCTTGGTGCCTGGGTGGCTATACTATATTTTATGCTGCAAGGTTTAGAGTCGTTTTGGAAGGGAAGGGAAGGATTTTTTGGATCTTGATGAGGATGATAAAATGTAAATTCTAAAGCCAAAATTCAGAAATGATGCCATTGGGAGTGAAAGTTCGATTTTCATACATGACAGTCATTTAAATTCAGGCCTCACCTCTTCTCTCATTTTCTCACAATATATGCCTGTTTTTTCAATGAATAAATATGTCAAAATGGGTGAAATGTACATGCTGGTGGCCTATAGGAGATATGAATTAAAATATGATGTTAACAAAGCTAGACTCAAGCCCAGCACACATAGGCATCTGACTTGCTAATATGTTTTGTGTGTCTTACCAGGAGGTCTTCCTAAAGTAAATGTCTAAATTGCCTATGTGGTCAGTAGATATAGCAGATGCTTCTGAAGGTCTCAGAGGGAGAATCTGATAGTCTCATGTTAGGTACCAAATTACATAGATGACTTTTCTCCCTGCAAAGCCTTTGCGATCACCTGCCTCTCCTCACTGGTTTTATGAAACTTATTTTTGAAGGTCTGCCTCATTACGTCTTTGAAATTTAGGAGCGACTTTGGTGCAAGAAAGATGAACTTGATCCTGCCCTAATTGAGTCTCCCAGGGAGTCGTAATGAGTACAAGGAGAACATGTAACTGCGAGCCAAGGATTCCCAAAGAACTGTTTCTCCTAGCTCAGGTTGTGACACTGCAAATAGGGTCACCAGCCCAACAGAAATTCAATTGCTAATTCAGGCTCCCAGCTGAAAGCAGGGTCAAAAGCCCAAATATGAAACCTAATTAGACATTGACTATATGCAAAATAGAGCTCCTCCTTCCTTTCCTATCCAACATAATGTTATATACACATTTAATGGAACAGTGATACTATATATGAATGCAGCACTTCTGATTAATAAGCTATAGTATAAAGACTTTGTAATCCACAGTATTTAAAATTGATAACTTCTGGTGGAAAAATATGACCCTATTTCAATGTAATTATATGATATCTCTTTAAACAATAACAACAATAAATATTAAGAAGGTTGACTTGCATATCTTAAATGGTGCATATGTGATAATTTATAATAAAATCCCTCTTTTGCTAGTGGGAAGCAAAAGCACAGCAATTTAACACATTATAGGAGAAGATTTTATATGACTCATTTTAACTATGGTTTTGCTCTGCAAATCAATGCAAACATAAACATGCACAGGTATATACGCATACGCATCTTAACAGCTTCTGGCTTGAAAGGGAGAGAAGCTCACTATCAGATAAAAGTTGCTTGTTAGTAAATCTGATCATTATCTTTTAATCAACTGAAATTATTTAGTAATGATATTATCAGCATCTGTTGACATTTGTTTTTCTTTGTGGCTACAAGTCTTCCAACATTTTCTCCCTTTCTGACCATCTTTTTAAAAAGTGCTGGGCCACTTGTGCACCAGTATGTTTTTAGTATTATTATGAAAAACCTAGAAATGTGCTATTTAAAATCCATATGCGTATGGTTACTGTCAACTTCTCATTCAACAGCAACACAGGTATTTTTTTCTTACAGGAGAAGCATTTATCCATTAACTTAAGAGTTAGAGTGTATCTTTGTGTCACAGTACAGTGCTCTGTGATGATATAGAAGCTCTGAATTAGCCATGTGATTAACTGAGAAACAGGGTGTATTAGACTCTCAAAGAACCCTTTTTAGCAGATCTACGTGGTGTCTGACTCCCAAGATGGTTTTCTTAGAGCTAGCTGAGTACCACTTTGTAACAGTGCTAAGGTATGCATCTAGTATTTGGATTTAGGTTGTTCTTTGTGTGGAAAGACATGCCTGAAGCTAAAAAAAAGAAAAAAATTAATTATGAAGGTTTTGTTCTCATAGAAATGAAAAAAAATTCTTCGGTAATCTTGGGACTCAAATACTCTTTATGAAGAAACAGATCTTTCCTAGTAAAACGGATATGTACACAGTGGAAGCTGAACTACTTATGTAGGCTCCCTCATAATCAATAGAGAGGATGATTCATTCTGTGATAAATTTCAAAGGTAGATGTGATCTTACTTCATATTAAAATTAATTCTCGCTTGCTGTGAACATAACTAGAAATCCTCAAAAAATTACAGAATATGGACTGTGAAGGAAAAACACTGGAACAATATCAGCAGTGCTGTTTTTGAAAACTTATATTTTAGAAGACCTGCGATCACATTTTGAATTGACTAAACAGAACATCATCATGAAGAAGCTAGCTAGACTTTTTAAAGCCTTCCTTCTTTTCCCGAGTGGATTTAAACTCACTTGCATCCAAGCCCAGATATTTAATTTAGATAAACTTCAAACCAGTATGAATTAATTCAACTTTTTATGGAATACCTAGGGAATTCATTTGACATTTATCAAAATAAAAAAAGAAATATTATAATGCTCTATAGAATCTTTCCCCTTATAACTGAATTCCACACTGGCAAAACTGGCAAGAGTTTTCTTTCATTATAAGAGGGTTTTTTAATTTTCCTTTCTTCTGTTATTAAATTTCTCAGTTTTTTACCAAAACATCAAAACATGTACATGCTCTGGGTTTTCATTTATTTCACTATTTCAGGTTATCTCAGGTTTCAATTTAGATGAGAAATAATGAAAATAATGAATGTCAGATATTTCCGATAGCTCTCAGAGGAGCTTCTCTATTGCTCAGCTGCATTTATGGTGCAGGAAAAAAAAGATTAAAATGTCATACAATAAGCCAAAAGCTAAGTTTCATTCAGGGTCAGAAATTATTTATGAACTTAACATTTAGCGGCAGAAAACGTCCTTCAGCAGCCCTTGGCGGCTGCGGAGTGGGGTGTTCAGAGCTAGATGGCGCTGCGGGCCGGGAGATGCCCATCGCTGCCAAGGTTCAAGGGCTGGGCTTCAGCCCGGGGAGCTGCGGGCAGGCTTCCCTCCCGCCTGGGGAAGAAAGGAGGCTTTCAGATATGCGAACATTTAGTTCTTTGGTTTCTGTATCGTCAAACGAAATGATAACTCTTCTTGTTTTATTTTTAAGGTTATTGAAGGTTCCTCTTTCACTTGGTATATGTTCCATTTTAGAGAAACGTGGCTGAGCTGCATTTATACATGCAGTATTATATTTATGCCACAAATTGAATGTATACATAAAACCCAGATACATTTTCTGTAAACATTAGACTATTTTTTCAGTTTGTAGAAGGAGAAGGCAGCAAAGAGGAAAACGTTGTGGTGTTCCCTGCAATCGTCTGTGTTTCTAGTACAGGAGAGTATAGAATAATGGCATGTCCTGAGTTGGAAGGGATCCACAGGGATCACCAAGTCCAACTCCTGTCCCTGCATAGCACAACCCAAAACTTCACATCACGTGTCTAAGAGCATTGTCCAAATGCTTCTTGAATATTGTCAGGCTTGTCACCGTTACTGCTTTCCTGGGGAGCTGTTCCAGTGCTCCACCACCCTCTGGGTGAAGAACCTTTTCCTAATAACCAAACAAAACCTCCCCTGGCACAACTTCCTGACATTCCCTCAGGTCCTATCACTGGTCACCAGAAAGAAGAGATCAGCATTTGTGAAATACTGGAAGTATTCAGATCTACCAGCGCCACTATGGAACACCACTTATCTTCCAATGATACTCTGTTGTGTCCCATGCTACAGAACCAGAATCTTCTTTCTGTTGTGCTAATTCTCCATGCCTCATTCTCTATCTTCTGCTTTATCCTTCTCTCTGTGGAGTTCAAGTTATGATGTAGTCTCTCTGCTTCAGCACTGGGAAGAAGTGACTGTATATGGGCTGAGTCCCCACCTGCCCCACTGGTGGAAAAGGAGATGAGCTCTTCATTCACCTTGTGATGAAACTTGAACAGTCTAGTGATGTCCTTCAGAAACACGGAATAGTTCCCCTAGCCAGACCAAACTGGGTCTTCATTAGGTTAGGGGAAGGAGGAGTTATTGAGGAGAAAGAGAGCCAACACAATCCATCATCCTGAAAACCCAATGACTGTATTGGCTGAGCTGTGTAACCATGCCTGCTGCCATAGTAACTTTCTGTGCTGTTGATACCATGAAAGATTCAGTTATTGACCAGGCTTTGGAGTGAAGGTCAAACATAGTAGTTACAGGGAGGTGGTCCTGTTGTCTTAGATGGCCACAGATTTACTTTCTGTAAGTTAACTACCAATATTTCAACACATGGTAGAGGTGCTGTTCAAATGTGGGTAAGAAAGAGGCAACGAGAGAGGTGCACTAACCTGCAGCGATTGTACTGAAGTCCTTCATTTAAGGATAGCTATGCAGTAGCAATAAATATGGACTCTTGCTTGAACAGCATCTTTAAATCCGTCTGCTAATAGTGTTATTCTGAATATACTCCTTTTTTTTGGGAATAGAAATGCGTTAGCTCAGAAACTATAAGCTTCTTTCTGTGAAAGCCTACTTGAGTTGCTTATGAGTTTTT
Source organism: Dromococcyx pavoninus (assembly GCA_033558185.1). Lineage (NCBI taxonomy): Eukaryota > Metazoa > Chordata > Aves > Cuculiformes > Neomorphidae > Dromococcyx > Dromococcyx pavoninus. The sequence continues at coordinate 1,025,707 of JAUMJL010000250.1, forward strand.
TCTAAGGTTAATGATGTTTTATAAAAACACAGATCGGGTCTTGATCTTCAGAGAAGAGTTAAAACTAATTTCAGAAGTGAAAGAGTAGTGAAGTGCGTTGTTACTTATTACACAACACTGTTTGTACATCCTTGTGTTATGCCCCTGATGAGATTGGTGTTATAGTTCTGTAGCACAGAAAAACCTGAGGAGGAGTAGCTGGGAGGTGAGATGCAGGTTGGGTTGCTTTGACACCCTTGCCCATCTCATACCTGGCATCCCCTGTTTCACCAATGGCAGTGTCAGGGTAGTCATTCCTAACCCCTTCTTTTCTGGCTCATGCCTGCCCAAGCAGTGTGCTCTCTGCAGTGCTGTTTTGAGGAAATGATACAGGAAACATTACGTGGATTGCTTTCCTGAGGGTTTGGATTGAGCTGCCAGAGACAGGTTCTGCGCAAGCAGTGGTGTTGCTGAATGTGGACACATAGTTATTGCCTGTTGATGGATGTGTTGAAAAAAGCCAGCTACAGACCTCTTCGATCTATTGGCAGGATACTGTTAGAGATGAAAGCATAAATGCATCTGCCCTCTTTGTTAAATTCTGCTCTTTGGGAGCAAAGCTGCTTCTGCCTTTCATGTGTAAAAAAGGGTAAAGACAGGCACAAAGCATGGGAACTAGTTGGTGGAAAATTTGCCCCTGTACTAATCTTTTCTGCTCTTGTGGATTCAACTTGATCAGTGTTCGTTGCTGCTCTGCAGAGACGCTGTCCTTTATTTTCCACTCAGTCACATGAGCTCTGTTAGGGGTTTATTCTACCGTTGGTTGGGCAGTGGGGTTTAAATTCACTGTGCAGTTCAATTAACACAAATTGGTAGTGACTGAGTTGATGTTAATAGCATTGAATTTATATATCCTGTCATGCTGCTTGACGTAAAACTGCAAGCAGATTTAGAAATTCTGGCCTTTTTTGTTGGTTTATTTGTTTCCTTTAAATGTTCTTAATGAGGTTTTTAAGTGTCCTGGAAAAAAAAATCAAGTAGTTTCATAAGGCAGTATTAAATTTATTCAACTTTTCAGCATAAAATGGAAATTTAAATTGGCTTTGCTGTTGTAAAAAGGCAATATTGCTTACATCTCAGATCTAGCATACGTTGTTCATGTTACTCTTCTCCTGGACCATGCTGTTGTGCAAGGAGTCTAGATTCTGGATCTTGGTAAATATATCATACAAAATAAATCCATTTGCAGTTTTGAGCACTGAAACCTTCTCGAAATTGTCTGAATCATTTTGTTTTCAATAGGAATTGAGGACACCCAGACCAAGTTGAGTTACTGCAAACTCTTCAGGGAAGATCAACGATTTCAAAAGATCTTATTAAAATCAAAGATGAAACCGAAATAAGTAACCCAATCTACTCCTCTTGGCTAACATAATTACCTTGATTCTCTAGCTGTTGTAGATTAATTTTTGTTGTTGTAGATGCTGTTTAGAAGAATATTAAAAGTGACTGTCACCTATTTTTTCCATCAAAATGTATGAATTTTAAATAGCTGTCCTTATGAAAGCTAGGTCAATATTCCAGACTGGAATGAAGAAATAAGTCTTTGCGTAAAGCAATGGATAATAAGGATAATTTAAATGTGTATTTCAATTAGGAAAATAAGTATTTTAATATGTATTTTATTTGGCTGCTAAGAAGAAATGGAAGTAGATAGAGTAGGAGCACCCCTGATGTGTTGCATTCAGTGAGCAATCTGTATACAAAATCATATCAATAATAAGACATTTCTTTGTGGTGAATCGCAGGCATTGTTTAAGGCAATACACCAGGAAACCCCACCTCCGAAAAATAATTGATTAGTCCTGGATTTAATACTTCGATACATCAATGTTCAGTGAAGCCTTCCCAAGCATGGACACCATATTGGTTGCCCTTTTAATCTGGGAAGTTCAGTCAGCCTCTGGCTGTTATTCTCATTATTTCAAATGAGTTGTTTACCAGGTTCTCTGAGTGTGTTTGGACTTTGTTCCTATTCCCCTCAATACTGCTTCAGATCCTGTCCTGATCACCATAATTTCTGACCACCTTCCAGTTGTGCATTGCAAGACATGAGTAATACCTGTCACGTATGGTTTGGTTTTCTTCTTGGTCTTTCCTTGGGCTTTTTCAGTTGGCAAGCCCTTACCAGTTCAACAGATCCCTCTGTTTTCAGGAAGCCTCACTTTTTTGTGTAGTCTGCTGGCTACCACTTTCTCACATCGTAAATGAAGTATCATATCTGCACATGGGGACAGCACTATCCAGCATATGGGATGATTTTGGTAAATTTTGGTGCTAGATTAATTAGTACAAAAAATATAAGATACATGTAATCTACAAAATGTGGCTTTGCAAGTGGAATTCTCTCCAGAGACTGTTAGGAGTGCCTTTTCTCATGTTAAAGGCAAAACATCTCTGTCACCTTACAGCTACTGGAGGGAGCACGTTTCAAGCAGGCTTGGGCACAGGGATCTAATAAGTTCTCATTAATTTTTAGATCTTCTAAGTCTCTGATGTGATACAACTTTCAGAACAAGAGCAAAAATTAAATGGTGCAGAGAGAAACTTGTCTAATAACATGGGAGAGCAGTTTGCCACAAATGATGCAATAAGAGAAGGAGCGTTGAACCTCTGGAAGTCAATTCCGATATAAATTATCTATGAGCCTACAAGTTTTTCAGTATCAGTGAGTTGGCAGAATATTTGTTTGTCTGTACAATTTCCTTAAGATTAAAGAAGATTTTCTAACCCCTGTGAGGTATCTGAGTCCATTTACACTTTGTCATCTGTATTTCAAAACCAAGTTACGATCACTGAAACAACACTATCTCTTATTTTTGTTAAAGGTTAATGCCATCTCCAGAACACTTCAGTATAATAATCAGCTCAAGGGTAATGGGGAGAACTACTGTACAAAACTATGAATAATTTGACCATATTCACAGAAAGGCTCTATGACCAAGGTGGAAACGTATTTTTCCTTATGCATGAATACTGTTCTATAATCTATGTTCACTCCTAATTATTTTGCCCTGAATTTAGCCCTAAAAATATTTTTTAAGCCAACTGTCTGATTTCACAGCCAAAATCATATGCAAACAGTAGATTGTAAGCTATCTGATACTGTTGCAATCATAGGGCACATCTAAGAGGAAACTTTTTGTTTGGCAAAAGAAATTAATTGCAGTTGCACTGAAGGGAAGCCTACACCTTCTTCTTTCACTCATGTGTGATACAACTGCTGAAGGCAAATTGGCAAGATTTTTAGATTCTTACACATTGTTAGGTTAAGAAAAGAGCAGTGAGGCCACTTAAACCTATCTCCTTCCTGACACAGTCTCTATATAGAGAAATGGATGTCCAGGACCTGGGACTTCTGTTAATTATTCACTAAACTTGCAAAATTTCCCATCATCCCTTTTATTTATTGAAATTGTTTACCTGAACTGGTTGGATTTCACACCTTTTTTTTTTTTACCTTGTACCTTACTATCCAATTAGAAAGATAAATAGATAGTGGAAAAATCAATTAAAGCAGAAAAGTTTTAATATGTTAAACTAGAGTTGTTTTAATATGTTAAACTAGAGTTGTTTCTGACCTGGAAGAATTAGGTCATTGTCTAAATATTCACGTCTTGGAATTGCTTTCGTCCTGTGGATGAGCTCTGGTTCCACAGTACTTCTTAAGAAAATTAATCTAAATTTTATTCTAAAGTAGTTCTGAAGATTTTGAAGATTGCTATATTTACAACATCAAACAATTTAGAGGCAAAATGAATGACTTTATGCTTCTATTCAGACTTGTGAAATTATGAGGTCATAGAAAGAGAGGGGTTCTCTTGTTAACTCAACTATTTCCATAATTAACATTCATTTGGGTACTTGAGGTTTAGCATGCCATTTCATTAAAATAATGCAATTGCAGATAGAGAAAAAAAAGTTTTGAAAGTATAATTGGTTTTCATTGTCAATATAACTTAAAATCCCATTAGCCACAAAATTTCAGCATTGTTTTCCTAATGACTTGCATAATTGGATCATCAGATTTCTCTCCTTTAAAAAAAAGACCTACTTGGTGGTTTTAAAGGTTATTATTTGCTTGAATTTTCCCCCCTTAGTGTTACATTTCTGCTTCTATTTCCACCAGCACTGAAAGGTCAGAGACCTAGTGAGTTAAATGAAATCATGTCAAGAGCAGCTAGAGCTGTTACTTCCCCGTCCGTCTCTTTTTTGAGATACTGACAGCTGCTGGCAAATGCATGCATGCTACCAGTTTGATTTGAGGTACCTGTCTACCTCAAGCCATTAAGGAAATTTAAAGCACTTTTCTGGTTCTTCCATGGTGCTGTCCTCCGAGTTACATGTGCCTGTGGCAAGTTTTGTCACTTCATTTCAAGAATTCTAGTGCACTCTTTCTTGAAATTAAATGGAGACTGTTTTGGAGACATTGAAAACACAAACTGTGACAAAGAGGTGTAGACAGTCAATAAATCAATAAATATTTTTCCAGAGGTAATACTTTCATAAAAGTAGACTGGCTCTACAATGCATATTACTGGAAAAATTCCCCTCTCATGTTCATGTCTGTACTATCACAGGAGTCAAACACATTAAAAATAGTAGAGAAATCATATTTCTGCAAGAGATCTTGAGAAGTTATCCAGTACATATTGTTGCCCCAAGGCATGTTCAACTCTTCCTGAACTGTGCCCGACAGATATTCAGCCTACTGATTCTTAAAACTCTCCAGTGTTCAAAAGTCCATATTTTCTCCAGGCAATTTGTTCAAGTGCTCAACAATATTTACCATTCTTTCCTCTTTCCTCTCATATCTGACTTGATCTCCATTGCTGCATTTTAGACTAGTTGATTTGTTCCTTTCCTTTTTAATTTTTCTTCTGCCCTCTGTGCAGTAATATTTTAAAGTATCTGGAGACCATCAAAATGCTCTTCAGGTGTCACTTGCCTACACTAAACAAACTGACTCATTTTGTTTTGTCCTCAGAGGTCATGTTTTATACCCCTCTAATTATTCTTGTCTCTTCAGTTGGTCAGCATCTTTCCTGAAAATATCCTAAATCTAGACAAAGCATTTGAGATAAGTGAAATAAACAGAAAGTTTATTTCCTTTGTCTTCTATATGATTCTCTTGTTTATATCTTCCAGGAAGAAGCTTCTCTTTTGCCTTTGATATTAGCCTACCATTGCTGACTCATGCTCAATTTATGATCCACTATAGCCCATGCATCCGTTTTCAGCAGAACAGTTATTCCTCATCCTATAATTGTGCAGATGGTTACTCTTACCTAAGTGGAGAACTTTTGAATTTTTGCCATTATTAAATTGCATCCCAGCCACTTCAGACCATTTCTCGAATTTATAATAATCAATTTGAATTCTAACCTTATCATCCACATGCTTTTTCAGCCTTCCCCAGCTTTGAATCATCTGCAAATATAGCAAGTATATTCCCTACTCCATAATGCAGTTTTCATTTTGGAAGTGTTCCATAGATCTAGACTTCAAATCAGTCCCCAGTGGACCTTGCTGTTACATTGTTCCAGCTGAACAGTTCCTCTTTATGCATAGTATCCCAATCACTTGTGTTCCTGCCTTATGGCAGTTTCAGGAAGACTCCGGATTGCATAGAAAAATGTCATCAAAGACACTGTTAAAAGCTTTACTAAAGTAAAGATATTTTTCTTTTCAGTACACAGGCCTGTCACCATGTCGTAGGAGAAAATTTGGCTGCTTTGACGTGGTTTGTTCTTGACAAATCCGTGTTGGCTGATTCTTATCCCCTTGTTACCATCCAGATGTTTGAATATTTGAACCGGTATTTTTTTTATTTTTGTAATTGAAATTAGATTGACTGATCTACAGTCCTTTTCATTTTTTTTAATGATAACAACTGTGATCACCTTTTTCTGTTTTATGAAACTTTACCTCTCCCCACTCTGTTCTCAAAATAATTGCTAAGGGCTCTGAGATCACTTCCACCAGTTCTCTAAGTATTCTCAGATGAATTTCATTCGGACTAGCCAGTTTAAAAACATCCAACTTCTCAAAGTGGAATTAAACCTATACTTTACCTTTTCCATCCCAAGTTCTTACCCTTTTATCGTTGATGCTAATTGTGTTAGACATCTAATCACAGCCACTGTATCAACTAAAGACTGAAAGAAAAAAACTCCTACATTCTACTCTTTTGCCATGTTTGCACCATTGAGCCTTCTCATACTTAGGAACCTATGAAATGTTTTGATAACGTCTACTTGGTATAGTGGTAGAATAAGGAAAGAGAAAGACAACAGTGCTCATATCTAAACTAATTTGTGACCTCAGAATGGAGAGTCTAATTTGGGCCAGAAACATATGTGAGATTCATCACACTCGTTTTGATCAATAAAGTATTTTGATATCCAGTTTAAGCATGCTCTTCAAGTGTCCCTCTGTAGTCAGTGGAAGACAGAAAGTCACTTCAAGGATCACGGTATCTTTTCTCTCTCCAGGTACCTGTGTTAGATGAAACCCAACCTCTCAAGAACACGTGATGATGATACCAATGCAAGCATACATTGGGGACTGCAATTTGATGAGAACCTGGTCCTTGGGAAGTCTTTATTACATTTGATGGCGAGCACATCATTGTGAGCAAATTGCCAAGTATTGTCCCAGTTACATCATGAGCTTTAAGATTGCATTGCCTTAGCCCCATCTTTTACATACTGATTGTAAAGTTGTTTCATTTTGTGCACAGCATTGTGTTATACACACCACTGTTTTTACTGTATTTTTATTGGGAATCCGAATTATGCAGGAATTATTCATGAGTATATGTATGTGTATTGGCTAGAATAATGTGATTTTGTGCAAGAAAGGAAGTTACCAGCAGCCAGAAATTGGCTACAGCACAATTCTGTCTTCCATAATAACTTTCAAGTATAGCAAAGGATTGTATTTTAGCCAGCTTTAAATTCCCAAAGATGATTTTTGAAATAGTTTTGCTCATAACACGATACCAGTTTAAGGCAGTTTGACTTACTCATCTGTAACCAATGTGGTGACCTAGCTAAATCCCTAGCCTTTTTTACAGGGATAAATCTTTTTTTGTATCACCAGTGTAGTCAAACAGTCCCAACTTACTGCCTCAGTTTCCCCACTTTTGAGGGCTTGTTTACTCCAACTCTCCATGCCCTTAAAACCATGTCTTCCCCTTCATGTCCATAGCAGCATGATGCACACAGAACTGTGAATTGTCATATATTTCCTTCATGGTGGATGCCAAGAAAACCATATACATTGTATGGTGGTCAAAGCATACAGTAACACTTCAGTCATCCTTAAATGTTTAATATTTACTTGAGTTTCCTTCAGTTTTGGTTTGTTCTTTTTTGACATGACATCCTGAGCTTTTTTTTTATTTGTGGAATCTACATCTTTCTTTCCTTTCTTTTCTTGCACCTGACTGGTATTTTATGTATGCACTGTGCGTTATGCAAGTCTCTGCTCAGCTTGGCAACAGTCTGTGTGTGTGTATTGGTCTGTGTGTGTGTCTGGGTGTATGTGTCTAGGTGTATGTGTATACACAGTGACACACATGTGTGATAGGTTCCTGAAAAACAAAAACAAAAGAGGTTTCCTTTTATGCCAGTCTGAAGGATTATCCTTCCCTTGATTAATTCTGGCACATACCTTGGTGTTTCTTATGAACTGTCACAATAACCTGACTATAATGCAGATTCCTGCCCCAGCTTCCTGAGGTTTGTGATATGTCTTCTTATTCCATTAGCACTTTGTCATCTGCTCCCATGATGCCACTACAGAGAGGGGTTTAGAGTGAGGTTCTTGATAGTGTTGAAAAATCTCTTTGTGTTGCACTCACTCTCTCTCTCCCCACTCTCAATTTGCACAATACCTATTTATATGTTTCTACTTATCTAATCTCACCAACTGATGTATCTCACATGCACCTTGTGCAGCCTTATTGTGGAGGCTTGTGAATTTAAATATTTGGGATTTATTTTGAACATGATTTAGTATAATAACAAGGCTGTTATCTCTTCCCTTCTGTGTAGTTCCTTATCAGTGTTTCAGAAGACGACACTTTTCCTCTGACATGACAGTAAGAATCAGCTGAAATAGTTTCAGGAATGTATGTAAGGGAGGGATCTTAGGTCTGGGCTGGCGAGCTCATTTCTCTATTTTTTGTGTAATTCCTAATAAATTCCATCTATTTCAGCCTGTTCCTACAAAGAAGGCAGTGGAATAGGAGTGACTGATCAGATGAATGAAAAAAAATGTAGAAAGGAACTATGCAGTATTTCCTTCTTTTGGGTCACAGACAAAGGTATTCAAAATGTTCCTGTGGTGAACTTACGTAACTTTATTAAGCAGCAATAATCATAATTTATGTAATCTTCCTTATTATTGATATCATATAATTTATATTACTAAAGTAAAATGACCATAAATATATAGTTATAACTATACATGGCCAGTAATAAGGTACTGCATGTAGAGGTGATGTAATATTACTATATTTATAATGCAGTTGAGGTAGATTAGAAAGATTTTGCCAAAGCACAGGAGTAGAAGCCAAAAAAACATTGCTTGAAATTTCTTTTCTCTACAGTTTAGTGCAAATAACTTAACTGCTCTGCAACAATTTTCTGATCTCTGAAATGGGGACAGTAGCTGAGCGTTAGTTCCTAGCAAATGACTTAAACAAGATGACATTTCTATGACTGAAATATAGGATATCTTTAGAGATTTTTTTTCTGTTGAATTTCTTCTTTCATTCTTCACATAGTTTACTTCAATTTACTAAGTAACTACGTGGTGTCAGCTTTCCAGATTATATTGAATTATATTTATTTTTCTGATTGTATTTCAACTGGAATCCTTATCAATGTAGGAAAAAAGCTCCCCCTTCTGACAGTACTTTGACAGACTTGTGAATTTGCATATGGCATTTTGTTAGTGCAATGTGCCCGCTATCTTTGTCTTTGGAGGTCTGAAGAGCAAGCTGGAAGAAGCACCTTGTAGGACAGGTTTAAGTTTAGTTTTGCTGCAACTATGGGGACATAGCAAAAAACCAAATACTGTGCTTTTTGCCCTGTGTTCTGTTACTGTAATACCTGTTTCAAGCATGGTATTGGATCGTTTCCTATGTGGTCTGAATAAGATGAGTCTGTTTACAAAACTGGAATAAATTCAGTGGTCCTTCTCACAGCAGGTGAGGCTATGATAAACTCGAATCACTTTTTGGTTTGGTTCTGTGAGGCCAGAGGTTTTCCTTGATAGTAATTGACATTTTTGATACATTTATTATACAAAGCACAGATGCACAGCAAAGCCCTGGAACACGCTGCATGCTTTATACCAACGTGCACCTCTCTTAATTCTTTAGTTCTCAGATACAACCCATCACTTTGTCTAGATGAATTCTGTACAGTAGAATGTTTAAAAGTGATCTCTTCCCCAGTGTAGAAATTATGCTTTGTTGGAAGATTTGGTGGGCAGAGTCCAAGCTCAGAGAAAGAGGCTGTGGTAGGCACCTATGGTCCGTACTTCTACTGAGGTGGACTTGATGTCAGTGGAAGCTTAATGTGACTTAATCATGTTGTGCTCTCCAGTCATTAGTGCAAGAATAACTGCCTCAAACTCTGCTGGCATGGTAACAGGGTGACAGCTGCCATTTTAGTGTCATTTGAGATTTAGCCCAGGAATGTTTTGAACTTAAAACCAGAAGTCTCTGCAGCTTGAGCTGAAAAGAAGGTGTCTGTAGCCAAAAGAGAAATAGTTCTATATCCCTTCTGTAGACTGGGCAGCTGAGACAGGTTTGTGGTATTGCCAAGAATAGTTGTAGCCCCAATCTCAGTAAGTGGAACGGATACATGGTGGTGTTAGTCAATCTGGCAGTGCTCATCCTCATGCTTATCATTGTGGTATTGTGGGAATTGGGAAAGTAAATGCACATTTGGTTGATTATATCCTCCTAGTAAACCTAGAGTGAACATATTTTAGGAGTAGATTGCAAAACATATAGCTGCCAATTCAATTCTATTAATCAATGTACAAATACCCAAACTTTCAGCAATCATAAAACTTGCAAAAGTAATGCTACTAGTGATGTCTGTAACTCAAGAGCAAATAAACAACCATTAAAATTCTTCCACAGTAGCAGAATAGTGACTCAGAAGCAGTAAGCGAGAATAGATAGTCTAGTTCCAGCCCTAATGGAGAGGGATTTGTGCCAGTTAATAATTTTCTGTTTCTTCCAGAAAATAAGCGTGAGTATCCTGGGTTGCAAGCTGGATAACTAATGCAAGCTGAATCACCTATGTTCTGAAATTTATGGACAGTCAAATGACAATTTCTTTTCCTACTGACATAATCACCCCCACATATGTTTTTGTAATCCTCATTGACATTAATGAGAAATGTAATGCTCTGTGGACATGTAAGGTAGACACAGTCAAAAACTTTTCTCAGCTTTCCGTTCTTGTTAGGCAGACGTGGAAAACAGGTTTTGTTGCTAGAACCTCACATAGATTAAATGTGTTTCATTTTCTTCCTTCACATGAAATCCTAGCTGAATGCAGGACATATTGATTATGATGAGTTATGCAAATATTTCTGCTCTCTCTGGGAAAAAATGGAATGGCTCATTCATATCATACCATATTAATATATTATTCTCTATGAACATATTTTGGTTTTTTTAATAAGAAAGCTGATGTTTCCAAGACATAAGTTACCTACTTTTTATTCAGCTGGATTTAACACTGAAGAGTTTTGAAAGAGCTGGATGGACCCCTCTCTGGAGTACTTTTTCTTCTTTTTTCCCTCAAGGATTTGAAACCTTATCCTGAAAAGAAACCAAAAGAACTTTCAAAGAAAATAAATACACCAATGTGTGGTTGTAGAGGACAGCAGTGATAATTATTAGCCTGATGATTGCCTGACGTTGATCTCAGGAACCATAGTGAAATGGTTAATGGAGTTCAAATTAATAAAGAGTTAAAAGAGGTTACTTTAATCCTTGCCAATCAGAATCAGTATATGCTAATAGGATATTCTAATCTAGCTTGATACATTTTTATGAGATTACAAATTTGATTGAGAAATCTATTTAATATAATCAGACGTCTCCAAGGCATTTGATTTGGTACAGAACAATATTTCATTAAATAAGAAGGATGATGCAAAATCATTCAATGGATTAATAAGTATGAAAAAAAATAATTCATGAGCTTTAAAATACAGTTGTGTATCAAACCTGGCTGGAATGGAGTTAACTTTCCCATAGCAGCCCTTATAGTGCTGTGCTTTGTATTTGTAGCTAGGAAGGTGTTGATAACACACCAACATTTTGACAACTACTGAGCGATGCTGGCAGAGTATCAAGGCTGTCTTTCATCCTCCTCCACCAAAGGCCAATAGGCTGAAGTTGGACAAGAGATTAGAAGGGACACAGCTGGGACAGACTGACCCAAATTGTTGAAAGGGATATTCCATATCTTATGATGTCATACGCGGCAAAAAAAAGCTAAAAGCAAGGAGGCAGGGGGTATTCATTATTAAGGCTTTTGTCTTCTGAAGAAACCACTGTGCGTACTGAGGCCCTGCTTCTCAGGAAGTGGCTGAATGTTGTCTGCTGATGGGAAGTAGAAAGAAATTTTTTTTTTTTTGCTTTGCTAGCACACACAGCTATTGCTTTCTTTCATTAAACTGCCTTTATATCAGGCCACACGTTTTTAATCTTATTTTCTCCCTCTGTCCTGTTGAGGAGCAGGGTGAGAGAGTGGCTTGTTTGGCACATGTCACCAGCCAAGTTCAATCCACCACAGGTTGTAAATGGGAATTATTATGAAGCATACAATTTCACAGGGAAACCTCAGTAGGATCTGTTCTTCACTATGCTTGCATTATCACAATTTGGAAAATGCAGAATTGTGCTGCTAGAACATGTGACTGAGAAAAACATAGGGGAAGAGGTAAATAAAAAAGAAAAAATGTTACTAAAATGCAGGCATCTTGGCTCAAGATTGATGCATCCCTAGGAGTAAGAAATTGAGCAAAGGAGGTAGGAGGCCTGCATGGATGAGTGAGGAGCTACTGGAAAAAGGCAAATGGGTGAAAGAAATTTACAGAGGGGGGAAAACGGAATGGCCACTTTGAAGGAGTATAGGAACACTGTCAGAGTATGTAGGGATGCAACGAAAAAGGCTAAGGCCCACTTAGAATTAACTCTGACAAAGGACATCAAGGGCAACAAGAAGGCCTTCTTCAAGTACATTAGCAGCTAAAGGAAGACAAGGGAAAATGTGGGCCCACTGCTGGATGAGGTGAGTGCCCTCATGATGGAGGATGCAGAGAAGGTGGTGTTGCTGAGTACATTCTTTTCTTTAGTCTTTACTGCTAAGACTGGCTTTCAGGAATCCCAGACCTTGGAGGAAAAAGAGAAAGTCTGGAGAAGGGAAGACTGTCCCTTGGTTGAGAAGGATTGGGTTAGAGATCATCTAGGCAAACTGGACACTCACAAATCTGCGGGCCCTGATGGGATACATCCGTGGGTGCTGAGGGAGCTGGCAGATGTTATTGCTCTCCATCATCTTTAAAAGATTATGAACAAGAGAGGAGACTGAGGACTGGAGAAAAGCTAATACCACTTCAAACTTCAAAAAGGGTAAGAAGGAGGATTTGGGAAACTGTAGGCCAGTCAGCCTCACCTCCATCACTGGAAAGGTGATGAAACAGCTCATCCTCCATGTCATCTCCAAGTATGTAGATGAAAATAAAGTTATCAGGAGTGGTCAACATGGGCTCATCGAGGGGAAATTGTGCTTGACCAATCTGATAGCCTTCTATGATATCACGACTGGCTGGGTAGATGGGAGGAGAGCATTGGATGTTGTCTACTGTGACTTTAGACACCGTCTCCTACAACATCCTCATAGGTATGCTTAGGAAGTGTGCGTTACGTGAGTGGATAGTGATATGGATTGAGAACTGTCTGGAAGGCAGAGCTCAGAGGGTTGTCATCAGTTGTGCAGAGTCTAGTTGGAAGCCTGTGGCCAGCAGTGTTCCCCAGGGGTCAGTACTTGGTCCAGTCTTGTTCAACATATTCATCAATGACCTGGATGAGGGAACAGTGTATCCTCAGCAAGTCTGCTGATGACAGAAAACTGGAAGGAGTGGCTGATACACCAGAAGGCTGCACTGCCATTCAACGGAGCTGAGACAGGCTGGAAAGTTGGGTGGAGAGGATGGAGAGGATCCTAATGAAGTTCAACAAAGGCAAGTGAAGGGTTCTGCAGCTCAGGAGGAATAACCCCATGCACCAGTACAGGTTAGGGGTTGACTGGCTAGAAAACAGCTCTGTGGAGAATGACCTGGGAGTCCTGGTAGACAGCAAGTTGACGATGAGGCAGTAATGTGCCCTTATGGCCAAGAATGCCAATAGTATCCTGGGATGCATTTAGAAGAGCATGGCTAGCAGATTGAGGGTGGTTCTTCTTCTCCTTTACTCTGCCCTAGTGAGGCCACATCTGGATTATTTTGTTCAGTTCTGGGCTCCCCAGCTCAAGAAAGACAAGGAAATCCTGGAAAGAATCCAGCGGAGGGCACTGGAGCGTCTCTTTTATGAGAAGAGGCTGAATGAGCTTAGTCTGTTTAGCCTGGAAAAGAGAAGACAGAGGAGACCTTATCAATGCTTATAAATATTTGAGAAGCAAATGTTGAGAGGATGAGGCCAGACTCTTCTCAGCGGTGCCAATGACAGGACAAGGGGCAACGCGTACGATCTGGAGTACAGGAAGTTCTACCTTAACACGAGGAAAGACTTTTTTATTGTGAGAGTGACAGAGCAGTGGTATAGGATGCTTAGGGAGGTTGTGGAGTCTCCTTTGGAGATATTCAAAAGCCACCTGGGCACAGTCCTTGTGCCACCTGCTGTGAGCCTCCTTTAGCAGAGGGGTTGCACTAGATGATCTCCAGAGGTCCCTTGCAACCCTGACCATTCTGTGATTGTGTGATTGCTTGGAACTGAAGTGTAGCCAAATTATTTCCCAGTGTTGTCCAATACGTAGTCACAGGGGCTGAAAAAAGTCTTAGTTATACATACAGAATTGGAAATATGTTCTTGGGATCAGGGAGTGTGAGAAGGACGTATAGGTCATGGGAGTTAATCTGGTGAAAATGAGCTGCTGAAGATAACGCTGTGGCAAAAAGGTTAATGAGACCACTACATGAATTCACAAGGGGATATGAGAAGTTATAGACAGATTAAATTACTGTATTGTTGGATTCTGCACTGATACCTCTGTGTTAGGACCATTTCTGATATCCAGAAAAGAGTGTTATCAAATGAGGGAAGATTTAAAGAAGAGCTATGAGAATGATTAACGAACTGGAAAACATACTGAAGAACTAAATTTGTTCCATGCATTTAGTTTATCAAAGAGAAGACTAGGGAGTCAATGTCTGTTTGGTCAGCAAGCTGCAACAGTACACTCTTGAATCTATCCAGAAAAATAAAATTTGAACCTTCATCTAGGCCATGAAGTTAGAAAACTAAGACTGGAAACATGACCGTGTCTTTGAAGCAAGAAATGTTTGTTTTTAATGCATCTTATCAAGGTATCATCATCAGAATAAACTAAAAATCAGGATTGGTTTTGTTTTCTAAAATATGTATATCCTTTTGAGATATATATTTTGATCTGAATCAACAGGATCTGAATTCACACAGGAATAACACCTGACTTCTGTGAGAAACTGTTCTATATGACCACAAAAGTATCTTTTCTCCTTCTCATCAACAATTCTGTCTCTGAAATGAATTATTTCTTTAATAGAGACGTTATTAATTAGTACCTGTTGGTAGAAGACTGGCAAAATATTGATCTATTTAAGACAAAAAAAAAATCTCCTAACCATACTCGATGTTCCAAACACTTTTATTTTTCTGTTTTTCTATGCTCTCCATTTGTAATTCCATATCATCACTGTTGAATACTAATGAAGTAACACCCTTGAAAACACTGTTAATTGAGATAACGTATATTTGTTTCACAGCATCCAGAAAAACAGACAGAATGGGAATCTTTGCTTGTTAATAATATCTTTTATACCATGAACTTATCAAAACAATTTAATTTTTAACACATACCAAACTGTGATGGATATGCCAACAGGAAGAATGTTGCATTGGTGAGATGTACGCACAAGTTGGAATTCCATTTTTCTGGTTTCAGTTGTCTACTTGTTAGGCATGTGTATAGCCTACTCATTTGAGCTGTCACTGCAGTCAGGGATAGGAATAAACAGTGTAGGAGGTGGTTCACCCCCGTGTAGCGGCTTGTACATCCAGGCAGATCTGCCTGGGTAGCTTTTCCCTGGCAGTGCAAAGAGCATAGGTACAGTCATACCTACTGATGCTTCATTTCATTATGTTGTTGAAATACTTACTAGTTTGAAAGAGTATGTAGCAAGACTCAGAACAATTACTACTGTATGTCTTCTGTTTTCTCTCTAAATGGAATGGGGAAAAAAATTTCAAACAGCCAGCACCTGTATCTTCCACAGCAGATAAAAGCAACCTTCACAAAGGTGCAGGCATGTGAATGGACAGCTCTGCTCTTTGATTCTTCTGCCTCAACCAATTTTTCTCCTACCTAAGCAGGTTTTCATGACTTAATTTCAAAAGAATATGAGGGCACTGTCTACAACACAGAGACCATTATTCTAGTTTTCACAAATGCTGTGAAAAATTTCCTTGTGGGTAATTGTAAAGCAGAAAGTAGCTTTGTTATTTTTTTGTATAACTGTGTTCTTAATTGGAAAATATGCTGATTATTTCCAGTAAGCTTGCTTCCTCAATTTTCCAGATTGTACGCACACCACTATAAAAAAGTTTTTAAAGCAAATTAATAATTTTCAACTAATTTGTTGGTTTTGAGGGATACATACGTTTGTATAAAAAAAATCAACAACAAAAAAGCAGAGCTGAAATGTCTTTGAACTTCACCTTTTGCTTTTGAAAGCTTTTATGTACTATATAGATTTTCTTTCTCTGATGGTGACTCCCTCATATAACAAGTTGGAGTACAAGTTTGCTAAGAAACTTGTCCCCTTTTGTTGAAGTCTTTTTTTCAGTCAGAAGCTATCTGTCTGCTTTGTAAAGTGTGAAATAATTTTTTGTGTCTCACTGTGGTGTAAATATTAGACCAAAGCTTTAGTCTGTACTAGACTGGAAATGTTATTTGCAAATATTTTGCTGAATTCCTTTCTTTTTAAGTTCAGCTGTATTAACATCTCCTTTGTTTTCTTGTCTATCATTTTAATTTTTGTTGATATGAATGCTTACTAAAAGGTACCTCATGCAGATACTTATACAAGGAAATTTATTTGCAGAACTCTGTCAACACTAATCACTACTTTCCTGGGGATCCATACGTTTTTCCACCATTTCTAAGATGAAGCTTAAGGAGAGAAGAGCAGGAAAAATAGTAGGAGGAAGATAATTTGGAGAAGCACAGTATGAACACAAAACAAACAGTTGTAACAGACTAAGCCCAACAGTGCAGTCTTAAATATGCCTCATATAGTGTTTGTCTAGTGATGAATACATTTTAAGATGGGCACTTTCACTTTGAAAAATCCTGGACTGCCTAGTCCAATTGTTTGGTCTTTGTCTTATTTCTCCCCTTACAACTTAGTTTGGCTTCACTCCTGTTTTCCAGCTTTTCTCAGTAATCAGAGTCTGGATCAATCTTGAAAGAAAAAAAGGCATACAATTCTGTGGAAAACATTCATTTACATGCAACCTGGCTGATCCTCAACTGAATCAGGGCAAAGGAAATTTTTATTTTATGATATTGCTGAATCCATGGCAAAAATGGAAAGAGTCCCAATTCTGAGATTACAAGAAAAGGTTGATTAATTTCATTTTTAAGCAATGACTACTAGAATTTATTTTGGTAATTGTTCAGGATAATAATTGTCTAGACTATAGGGTAACCTTTTTCTCTTTCAGGTCAATAGAAATGTTCCTAATAATGTAAGTAGGAGTGACTATGACTGTGTATGATTAACATGGTCTGCATGAATTTTATCTTAATGCTTTTATGGAGTTCAAAAAATTGTACAATGTATTTTGAAATGAAAACACTGAAGTATTGAGTACCTTCTAAGTAAGTTGTCTTCTGAAGTTATTAATTGTCTGTTTCATTGTAATGTTTCAAATTACATCACTATAGAAATACAAAATGAACCTCATGCCTTGACTGGCCAGTTCATGGAGATCCAGGCAAAGAATGTGCTCACAGTTGTGCCCATTAATCTTTCATGCCCTTAATCCCAAACGAATTTTATAATGGACATAGTTTAAGTTGTAGTGACCTTCCTTTTGAAAATGTGGAATTGAGTTCTCTGAGCAGCTGGAATATCTGAGAGACACTTGCCAGATATCCCAGATCATCCTGGTGAGATTAAAATTATGCATTTCCTAAAAAAAATTCATCTGCAAATAAGAATACAGCAAGTCTCTAGATGGAGGAGTTTACTGAAGTTATCTGTAAATATTTTCTCTTCCATTGGTGATATGTTGCATAATGAGAAGTTATGTGTTAAATGGTTCTGCAGGCTATTACTTATTTTCTGTTAAAGCACATGGAAGTTTGTCATCCAAAATTGTTTATTTACCAGTTTATTAAAAAAAGTCCCAATGTTGTTGGTAGCTTATCAATCATGGTTGTATTCTGTGAACATAAATGTGGCATGCATTTACATCTTTCTGGTACTTTGGTCCAAGAACATCATGAGCAGTACAGATGGCATTATTTGCTCCACAGCTCATCTCCTTGACATGTTCTGGATCTGTGCTCTATTTCACTGATGGGTGTCTTTGTGGAAAGGTTATGGTCTGCCAGCATATTTACAAATACCCCCTCAGCCTTCACACGTAAACAGTAAACCACTATGCCTGTTTCAGACCAGTAGTCCAATTACAGAATATAAGGCAAGATTATGCCCTTTGCCACTAATATGTTCCACAGATTTGTGGAACAGACCCAGGCGAAAGATTTTTTTTTTCCTTAAGAAAAATAAAGTTGAAAACATCAAAAGACTTGAGAGGAAGGAGGGGAGTAAGACTATAGTGTTTCCACACTGCGTTCTACCTGATGATCTGCACTTGTGTCTTTGTTTTCCAGAATGTTTAAAAGACACCAGTATATAAATGGAATGACAAGGAGGGAAAACAGATTAGGACAAAACAGCAAGCTAGGAGGAAAAACAAGGAAAAAGCTATGATATGAATCAGATTGCAATCAGCCAAGAAAAGTCTTTATTCCTAACAAATTTGTGGTTTTAAATCTCAGACTTCCATGTTGTGCTGTCTGCCATCTCCCATAATAAGACAAGTGTGCTAGTAGAAAAGCAGTTTTTCAAGTTGCGTATTAAATCTGATGACCACTTCATGGTAAATGAAAAAAATGAACCTTCCTAGGCAGTGCAACATGCCAGAATCACACAGGGCAACGTGACATGACATTGGGCAGAAGAGGCACAACTGCAATTATTACTTGAGGTTGCACACGGAGAATCTCTGTCATTCTTTTGTATCAAAGACATTAGACAGTCTTTCATATACGAGCAAAATGCAACTGTAAGTTATGTGTTACAGGCCTGGAACCTGAACCCCCAAGCTTCTTTGTGAATCTACTACAGAGAAAAGTGGCTATGTTTAGAAACACTTTATTCTTCAATAGCTGCATTTTTCAGGAAAATAATAAACTCTGTTTAGTTCTTTGAAAAAACAACTAGAGAGGATCCTAACTCTGAAGAAAACTTTAGTCTGTCTACAGCCCTGATAGTCCACTCTGCTGTTTTGTTCTGTAAACTCTTTCTTTATAAAACTTAAGAAAAAGGCATGAGGAGGAAAGAACCATATTGTTAGTAATTTGTTTGTGAAGGAGCTGTGCTTTAGCAACATGATTTGCCTCTTCTGTTCTCTTATTTACCAGACAAAATTCGAGCACAGTTCCAGTCTTGAACTAGAAGCCGGTCTGATTCATGTTTGCACAGAACTTCTTTGTTTACCTCTTGTACGTCATTCCTCTCTCATGTTATTGTGACATTTCATGAAACTTTTTCCAACTTCCTACATTTGTTTACAAAATGAAAATATAACTATAGGCCTTAGTTATTTCAAGGATATCTAAAAATGTGAGCAGTGCCTCTCATACCCTGGGCCCAGGAAGATTTAACCTCCAGAGTTTGACTGTATTTTGAATCCAGGTTTTCCAATATTGCTGTTAATATATTTCCTATAAATGAAACTCAGTTTGAATTGAATTTCTCATTTCACTAGTGACAAATCCTTCCTCCCTCCCCTCCCCTCCCCTCCCCTCCCCTCCCCTCCCCTCCCCTCCCCTCCCCTCCCCTCCCCTCCCCTCCCCTCCCCTCCCCTCCCCTCCCCTCCCCTCCCCTCCCCTCCCCTCCCCTCCCCTCCCCTCCCCTCCCCTCCCCTCCCCTCCCCTCCCCTCCCCTCCCCTCCCCTCCCCTCCCCTCCCCTCCCCTCCCCTCCCCTCCCCTCCCCTCCCCTCCCCTCCCCTCCCCTCCCCTCTCCTCCCCTCTCCTCTCCTCCCCTCTCCTCTCCTCCCCTCTCCTCTCCTCTCCTCTCCTCTCCTCTCCTCTCCTCTCCTCTCCTCTCCTCTCCTCTCCTCTCCTCTCCTCTCCTCTCCTCTCCTCTCCTCTCCTCTCCTCTCCTCTCCTCTCCTCTCCTCTCCTCTCCTCTCCTCTCCTCTCCTCCTTTATTTTTCTTTTCCTTTCTTTCCTTTTCTTTCCTTTTCTTTCTTTTCTTCCTCAATTTTTAGGAAACACAGGAGACTCAACATTTATCAGTGGTAAGCCTTTTGGTTGTGGATGCAGAACATGGGGTTTTTGAAGAGGCAACAGAAAGACCTTCGGATGGAACCTGCGCATTCCTGATCCCTGTGGTGCTAATGGAAATGATGAGTGTCTTTTTAAGACAGAATAGACCCAGACACGCATAGAGGCGTAGGACACAAGGGATTAACTCAAACGGTAGGGTCAGAGAAAAGATAAGGTTTATAAAACGTACAGATTAAAGAGAAAAGAATAAGATTAAGGAGAGAGAGACACTCTTACAAATCAGTACAGTCAGGAGTGAAACGGCTGCATTCTCCTCTCTGAAAAGCTAACACTCCCTTTATTCAGAAATGTTCAGAAGTAATAAACAGCAGTGCCTTTAACTTCTCTAGCCTCCTTTCTTTTAACCTTATCCTTCTAGTACACCCCATGTTATATCCATCAGGGAGATCTTTGGCTCTTTCAAAAGCAAGTGGCTCAATTAGAAAAGAAGCAGCATTTGCCACACAGCCCACTCGCTACCACAGCCTCCTTTAATCCAATCTAAACTGAAAGCATTCATTTAGATGTCTGCTCTGTCGCAATGGAACGTATTGATTATCAATACAGGGACCACATTTTCAAAACAAGTCAACTATACGGTTCACTGTGTGCAATTATGACACTGTTTTGAAAAGATCCCTGCTCTGTGACATTTTTGGACGCACTGTCAGTAGGTATTGTTTCCAGGGCTCTGTTACCTTTATTTTAGTGCCTTTACTTGTCTGGTCCAAAGGGCAGTGGTGCTGAGCTCTTCTTAATACCTAAGAACTGTCTTCTGTTCTCTCATTTCATTAGCATAGTGGGGCTGTAGTCCATAAAAAAGCTGCTAATAATGCCATAGTAACGGAAATACATACAAACAGGTAGAGGAAACAGTAAATATTGCTGATTCTCAATTAATCAGAAAGTGAATGTTCAGAGATATTACTTACTTTTGAATTCTGTTCTGAAGAACCATTTCTAACTTAAAGTGTCAAAACTAGGATATCTGGCAGGTTTTTAGATTAGATTGTAAAATTTGTTATTTATGATAAATATTCCTGCATAATAGTTACACCATTGAGCCATTGTAGAATCATATTGCTCTAACCCACAATGACTTTCTCCTGCCTGTAGCTAAGAGGAGGCCTTGTAACTGTGGAAGGATCCAAAGAACCAAAATCTACTAATTATTGCTTTAGGTGCTTTTGTTCAGGGTGTGTGATTTCCTCTGCATCTTCCCAATGCTGTGCCCATAGTTATAAATAAAAATAATAACTTCTACTTCTTGGCAGCTTATGCCATTGAATAAAAGACTTTGCAATTTTCTTAATTGCCTTATGGAAAATTTGAATAAAGGACGTAAATGTTTTATTGATGAGCTTCAGAGACACGATCATTTCTTTTGTAATGGTTTTTTTAATTGATATATAGTTCTCAAGACTGTTCTATATGCTGTAGTTAACAAATCTTCTTACTCAGCACTACCACTGTTTTAACACAACAAACATAAATTGCACTGTATTTCTTCTGAGGGTAAGTCTATAGCCTAAACTAGGACTTACTCAAATTTTAAAAACAAAAAAAGTGAAATAAAGGTGAATCTGATTGCCTTTTCCCCATCCTTCTCCAACTATACTCCTGGACAAAATATTTTAGTAGAGAAAGAAACCAAAGAAAAAAAATCAATTTCAAAATGTGAGTGTGAAATAATTATTCATATTTTAGTTTTCCTCTATCCTATTTGATGGCTCCTGAAAGACCTTTGGATACTGTAGAATTAAGCAATTATTTACAGAGATAGAACAATTCTAAGCAAGCAAGAATGGTTAATGTCTGAGATAGTTTAAAACACAGTACTGTCATTCTGTATTTCCTTCATCATTGAGATAGTCATTCAGTATTGTAGTAGTAGCTATATAAGGCAATATGAATGTGTTTGCACAGTTCTGTCCTGCTTGATTTCAGCTTGATTTAAGACTTTTTCCCATGACTTCTGTTTTTATTTAATGAAAATTTCCTCCTTCATCTCTACCTGAGTTTCTGTGGCTCAACCAATAACAACAGACAATGGGTCTACTTTCAACATTTTTTAAAATCTGTCCATAATTTAGTAATTTCTCAGAGTTTGTGTCATCTAGAGGGATCCAGATTCTAATTCAGACACCTTATTTTAGTTTTCTGCAAATGCTCTAGATGTCTAAGAGCATGATCGTGGCCACCCATGCTGTGATCTGTGCTTATCACAGTGTCAGTCTTTTCAGCGCGCTCCACTCGACTCTGTTCCTGTATGGTGAAAAAGGATGAGGCAGTAATTGGGGATCTTTGAAAAGTAGATCATTAAGAGAGATCCCAACACAAGATGGATTTTCTGATGTAACTTTAGTCACCTGCAAGTTTGGCACTCAGTGCAATTCATTTGTCTAGACTTCTGGAATTGACAGGGCTCTAAATAGCTCTAGGGTACCACAAATATATGTGTCTTAAGAAAACTGGAACAGTAAGATGGATCCCATGCATCTCTGTGGAAACTTAGAGTATGCTTACTTTATCTTATTTGTTCCAGCAGCCCGAAATTCCCCTCAAGACCCAAAATGTTTTCATGTTAATTCATAAATTAAAGTCTAATTAGAAAATTTAGAATTAAGAGATTGTTTTTTCATTCTATGAAAGTCGATGATTTGTGGCTTACTACATTCAGAGGCTGTTTAGAACAAAGCAAATACATTGACTTTATACACACACCTTAGATCCAGGTTCCTTATTCCTTAATTATAAAATGGACACTGCAAAAGAAAAACTATTAGCACCAAAACTGAGTGGAAAATTACTTAAGAAAAAAGTATAGCAGTTAGGTGAGGGAAATTTTTAAAATTTGTGTTGGATACCTGAAGAAATGGAGTTTTGCACTGGCAAAAGATATTTTCTTCAGTTAAAAAACAATCCTGGCTAAGACAGAGGTGAAGTCCATGATAAAAAATAATGGGAAAAAATATAGAGCCTGATAGCAATGAATAAAATCAGTATTAGGTAATGGAGAGAACTGATAAAGAGAACTAAAGGGATCGGTTGTAAATCTGTGGGTAATAGGGCAAAGAAGTTCTTTAAGCAGAAACAAAATGCTTACAGTATTATAAAACTATGGATGGTAAAATTGTTAATCCTGGTAGAGAAAACGCAGAATTAAGAAAATATGTCTGTTTTCTAAAAGAAGAATGAATTATTTTATTTTCTGTCATTTCTGAGGAAGAGTGCTAAACAGCAACACTAAATATTTTTAAATCTAAAGAATTAGATAATTCACAGTCAAGAAGCTGTGCAGCTGCCTGAACTAATCAATTTTTTTTTTAGCAGATCTAAATATTCTGAGGAACTTCCAGAAGCCTGAAAAAAATAGTTCTGGCCCAACTAGTAGTAAATAGTAGGTTCATTGGCTTTGAAAACAGTTTTCTAGTTAGCCCAATCCTTATTTTGGAGAATTGTCTTTGATTAATAGAACTAAAATTTAAATTAAAAATTGATGCCAGTTAATACAATGCTATGGAAATTTTTTTTTTAAATGATCCTGTTTCTTGATGAGTTTGTAAGACATTTTCATAAACTAATTGTCCTGATGGAACATACCTAGATGTTTTATAGTTTCAGAGACATTGCGTGCAGCTGGCAGATGTGAGGCGCAGTGTCAGCTAGCAGCCAGGTGCGATGCCCGAGGTGTCTGTAATCACACGGAACCTCTGTGTCTAGACAGCTGGATTGTCCCCTGGTGCCCATGCTGAGTAGCATTCATCTGCCTCACTATAGGCATCCAAAAATTAAGATGCCAGAGTTGGAACTAGATTCCTTTTAAAGTTGATAGAGAAAAGAGGCACCTTCCCATGTGCTTCAGCTCTGAAATGCCTTTTTTAGGATGAAATGAAACATCACTGTATGGTGCTGAAATTCTTTCCATTAACTATGGGGAAAGATAGTGAAACTGAAGTTAGATGATATCAACCCAATGCAGTACAAAAAAAGAATATTGACAATCTGGAAAGAGTTTGGGGGAGATCTGCTGAAGCATTTCAGGTTATGGAAAAAAGTACTTTGAAGTGTGGAACTGAAGAATTACAATCAGTTTTGTTTGTCCATGAAGGTTAAGAGGTTGCAACCTATGATTAGATCTGAAGACGAGTATCTGATAGTAGGAGGCTCTTTAATCTTCCAGGCCAAGAAAAAAAAAAAGGGAAAATCCCCCATAACATAACATCCAAAAGCTGAAAGCCTAAACTAGCACAAAGTAAGTGCAGAAATTAGAGTGCACCTAATTTACAATGGAGGTGGCTGTACAGGGGAAGCTGTGTGACTGTCACAGCTAGTGACTGTAAAAGCTTATCTCAGGATATAGAGGCTTCTCATTGCTTTGAGTGCATATCTAAATGCTGTGCTACCATGCAAAGCAAAGTGATGAGCTCAGTCGAATTCCTGGTGAGATTCTGTGACCCGGAATACACCAAAGAGTAGACTGAATACTCGCATTTATTCATTCTGGCTTTGAAACCTATGAATTTCAGAACCTGTTTTCACAGGGCAGAAAAAAAAAACATTGCACATTTATCAGTATTTCTTCAAGTTCCAGAAAGGCCTGGGAGAAATTACTAAGGCAAACAGGAAGGTGAAAAATGGGGGAGATGATGAAGAGGGAAAATGAAAAATAATTATACAGAATTTTCAATACTACTGCCATCTATTTAGTTAAAATTTTTTTAGTTTGGTTTTGGATATAAAACGTATATTTTGCTTTATTTCCAATTTCATTTCTCTAAGTTTTGAGTAAGATATTTATATTTTTAATTTTTATGGACTGTTATTTACCTGAAATTTTCTCCTTTTTTTCCTCTCTGAATTTTTAGCCTTCCCTCATTCACAAAAAAAAAAAAGTTTGGAAATTGAAGGCCAGAAAAGGAAAGACGTTTTAAGTTTTTGAAGAAGAAAATTATTTAATTGAAGATTAAGTTAAAAGCATATTTCCCTTTTCCTTCTTGACATTATATCATACAATGACATTTTTCAAAACTTAGTAAACTTTGAAAAATTTGTAAACAGAAGTAAATAAAGAGAAACTCATGTCCTAGTATATAATGATTAAATTATTTTCATGATAACTCTGTACCTTCACCTTTTTTCTAGTACTTAGAAAAAAGAATTACTATAGGCTTATATCCACAAAGAATTAAGTTGTTTCTTTACATCTTTATACAGCAGATGCTCTTGAAATGCTGTCATAAATGAGACTATTTTATAATATAACATCTTACAGATACTCTTCTGTTTAGCTAGCTGGGAATGCAGGTGACCTTAACCCGCTTGGTATTGTGTCTAGAACTTTTATATATATATTTTGCTTGCTGTTTACAGCTTTTTTTTTATTAGCATGCCTTTTTTTTGTGCGCAGGTTTGTAGAGCAAGCAGCTGTTCATTTGTTTTGTCAGTAACGAAAAGAAGACTTGAACAGCTGATGACAGGTAATTTGGGCTGGTGTTCAAGTTCTTATAATAGAACTGTGTAGAAAGCTATCACTTTATCTTACAGTGTCTGTATACGTGTGACGAGACTTTCAGAACAGAAGAAATTTGCACTTCACAGGGTAAATAATAAAACATGAGAAAATAGACAGTGGTGTTAAGAATGACGTATAGAAAAACTACACATGGGAAGCCATTTCTGGTGCACAACAAGGCTTTTTGCTGGTTGTGTGCTGCTGGAATTTTTGATAAGGGCTCATTGACTGTCATTTGTTGGCACCTCTTCTATCAGTTTTTAATGCAAATCTGGAGCACACTCAGAACATTTATATTCCTTTATTGGAAAATGAGTAATGTCACTGAATTGTGGGATTTCGGAAGTTTCTAGGCAAATGTAGCACTCTTGCATTTTGTCTAGTTGGAGCCTGATTTCCACTTTCATTTACTCTCTGGAGATTTCTTTTCTGATATATTTTCTGGCAGTTCTTTGGCAGCTCCCGAACATTTCCAGTAAATCATCCCCAAACGTTCATGGCTGTCCTCCATTCCAGACCTACTTCCATGCAGGAATTTGTGTTTCCATCATCCCTTAAGTGAAGCTGTTCCTTCATGGCTTCCTGGAAATGCAGTTGTACTAATTACAATTGTTCTCTACTTCTTTGTTATCTGACCTTGAATGTACCTTTTCTATACTGATCGCTGTCCTCTGCTGTTTTTTGTCTGTCACTGGCAACCCTCTTACTGCCTGTCCTACCCAGAGTTCTGGGAGTTCCCCTTTATTCTGTTACAGCAGTATTTGTCTCCCCATTGCTACTTTTTAATTCGTTCTGTCAGCTTTCCTACCACTGCTTGCTTCAAAGTTTATTTGCTGTAGGCAATGGAGAATCCGCATATGGAGTGCCTGGAGATGCTGTCCTGGCTGCTGCCCATGCCTTCTGTTACTATATGTCTCCAGTTGTTCAGTTGCTTCTTAGCTTGCTCATGAAGTTGTGAAAAAGTTCTGTTTCATAGATATCCCTATACATTTGTATTGCAGATGGAGTGTTGATCATCAACTGTGATGAGCAACTCAGTGGTTTTGTTTAGCATCACAAAAAATTAAAACAGAAAATATGTTATGAAGAGTACAGGTGATAGAACACTTGTCAGAAGCCAAATACCACACAAGAATGGCAAAAGCTACTTGGTTCAGTCAAATTCACAGACCATGTAGTGTATTCCTTATCATTATTTAATAGGAAGTAATTATTAAGTGCTTGGATACACAGAAATATATTCAGTAGTTAGCCATGGCACTTGAAAGCTGGCCACATGCATAGTGAAAAAAACTCCAGATATCTATCAGTACTCACAAATTACTTATACATTTTGCTTTTCTCTGTGGCTTCTTCTTTCCAGTTTAAGTGGTTTTGGCCTCATTGGGCTACATGATGTGACTGAAAGGTCATTTTACAACCTGTTGCACCCCCTGGTTGTCACTAGACTTCTGGTACTGTGTCTCCATGTAGCAATTGGATTAACAAAAGATCATACAGCTTAATGATCTGGAATAGGGAGGTGATTCCTGGAATGCAAAATAGAGGAGAAAAGCTTGACATAAGATGATGGAAAATTAAGTAGATAAAGAGGTACAAATAAAGGCACGAATGAAGGGTAGGACAATGTATAAATGTCAAATAGACAAGTCAGTAATTAATGAAAATAAAACCCAAATAGCTCAGAAGCACAAGGCCTATTTTTATTCTTGCTGCTTTCTTCATTGGCCACTGTAAATTAAAAAAAGGTAGTTCTTGGATTTTTTTGTCCTTAGTAACCTCTGCGTGCCAATTCCTACCACAGCAAGAAGAATTTGTCAATATTCAGACAAATAACCTGAACAGTACAAATATTGAACTTCTTACTTCTAAGTATAAAGGAATATTAAAGCTATCTAGGTATATTTATTTTTTGATGTATTCTGATTGATTTGATGTTGTGTTTTTATTTAATCTTCAGCAAATTACCCTTTAATTTTAAATCCACATAAAGCAAACTCCAAAATTAAATGACTCTGTATTTCAGTCCCTGTAAATTGGACTATATACTTAACAATACATCCAGTTTATTATTTTTGAAGAATGGAGAGTCATTTATGTACTTTTTATGAGCTGCATTGGGATTTAGCCACTTACCTTCCATTCTCATTGATGGGACCTCACACAGATAAATTGCTCTCAACAACATAAGTTTTCACCCTTCGATCTCAAGCTAAGCCTTCAATTACAACCTAAACAACCAAACACACCTTGCAGTTAGAAAAGATGTATGACCGGGTATTCAGCATAAAGAGGGAAATATCAAAATAAGGTTATTTGGCAGGAACTGGGGAAAAATGTTATTTTATAAACTGCAGGCAGGACAGATGGAACTAAAAGTCATACAGCTGAGAGAAGGATCAAAGAAGAACAACGATTTCCTTGATGCAGGGAAGAGAAAGCAACAACAAAGTGTGCACTATAGCATGTGCTCCTGATATGGCTGGGTCAGCCAGCAGCTTCGAGAAACTTCTGAGCAGAGTAAAAGGGACCAGAGTCAGGAAGAGGGAAATACATGAATAGCTTGAAAATGTAGGGAAAAAAAATGTAGTTTTGAAGTTCCTCCCCTGTAAAGTTGCCAACCCTCGGACTTTCTTTACTATTATGAATTACATTAAATTGTTTTAATATTAAGGTGCTAGAACCGCTGAGTCTGATGATGTTTATTTTCTAAAGTAAATAATGGGAAATAAATCTAGTGACAACGCTGAGAAAAATGAACCTTCATGCTAAAAGAACTGGAGTGTTTATATGTGTTTGGGAGGGTGGTGAGGAGGGGAAGAGAGAAAGACAAAGAGGCAAGGGAGAGAGATAAATACATTTTAATCCACATTTAAATCATTTTTATTTCAAACCTATGATTTTTACAACTTGACTTTTTAATGCTGGAATCGTATTTTGCTTAGAGAGTCATTGTGTTCAGTCTTTCACTTATATATATTTTTTAAATATGTAGATTACATTAGACATTGTATTAGTGAACTGAGCAGGCTAGCAAATCCCTGGGTTTTTCAGATGCTTATTTCCTGTCCAGACTACATAACCCAGGACTCAGATCTGGACATCATAGCCCAGATATCGCAATGTATGTGTCCCGCTTGGTGTGAGGCAGCCCTCTATAAAGCCTTGTGATGAAATACACTACACCTTCTCCCACTGTATGCCTGGTGGTCATCATACACAAGAATAGCTCTAAAGCCGGGATCTGCTACATTCTTAAATGCATATTATCAGGAAGTAGCGAGATGGTGGCTTTAGCCTCCAAGATTAAATGACCTTAGAAATCATCCCAAGAGAACTGTTTCCTCAAGATATATGTTTTAGCTAGTGCTTCACAGCTGCATGGTTTTGGAGGAAAAGAGGACTTTTAAAATAGATTTTTTTACCTTTTTTTTTCTCAACCCAAATGCTATTCAAAAGATAAATAAAATTTTGAGTGCAGTTACTTCATCCTGTTCCAGAATATTGTTTTATTTTATTTTTATTTAATGTGTTTAGGTTCGTGGATATGTAAAAGATTGTAACATGAACCTTTTTCTCATTGATGAATGTGTCTAGAAGAACAAAGGAAAAAGAGAGAGCAAGAGGAATGGATATTAAAGTGAGCAATATATTTCAGTGTTCCTCTTGTTGTTTCATTAATGGTACCCATGAGAAGACCCATCTTACATTTCATAGCAGTGCTTTTTTCCTCCAATTTCGTCTTCTCTCCTGAGCATAATTTGTAGAAAAAGTATATCCCTAATATTTTCTATAGTCTTTGACATGGCAATTCATTATTTCTCAGAAACTAATTTTATGTGTGTGTGTGTGTGTTTCTGGAGTTTTACTGGTAATTTTTACTGTCTGTGGGCTGGAAGTACAAATTATATATTCATTGATAGCAATACATTTTACAGCATAAAGCGTGCTTCATTTTGCCAATGCTACTTTCAAATGACTCATAGTTTATTCAGGTAAAATAATAATTATCTCCCAAGAATTAAAATAAAGATAATCTGTACTGACTGTCACTGCTTTATTGTAGTGTTGGATAACATGATAAGTTCAAATGAACATTTTTAGTTTCTTTCTGTTTTGCTAATTTGCAGCTAGGATTACAGTTCTGTGATTTTTGTCTCCTATGGCTCAAGAATTCTGACATTTGTGCCTGCCTCCTGTGTTACCTCCCACAGTCATCCGTGCACTTCTTATGCTGAAGTGAATATAATAATAATACAAATAGAACAACAACAAAACTGTTCTAGAACATTTGGTCTTCAGAGGAAAAGCACTTTTCACATAATCCCATTCCTGCTGAAAGAACAGGAAGCATTTCCACTGACATCATTAGCAGTTGGAGCAGATTCAAGTGTGGGTTTAGCAGAATGGCGAGGGAAAAGTGCTCTGATGGTTCCTCCCTGCAGTTCCCATTCTCCAGGAACCCTCTCTTCCAAAGAGTGGTGCAGCATCATGGCTATGCAAACTTCCTCTCTTAGAGGGAATATTTGACCACAGGGCTGTTTCCAGGGATCTGTGTATGTATTTGCATCGTTATCTGTAGGTGAGCTTGAAAAATCCAAACCCTACAAATTTCTGCTCAATTGATTTCACATACTTTGCAGTTTTGTGGGTATTTGTACAGAAGTGATGTGATGCTTTGTTAGCAATGAAGTATCTACATGCTAATATTTATAATCAAACTGGAATCTATTACACACAGATATTGTGTAATTCAGCTCTAGTAGTGTGGCCTAGACTGGGATCATATGACAGTTTGCTAATATGGAAATTAGCTCAGACTGGTGATAGTGTTAAATGTCTGCTCATATGTTCAATTTATGTGGAAATTTCTTTGTTCCCAAACCCAAGAATGTACAGAGGAAGAACAAACCAAGCCTGCTTAACACTTCTCACTGACACTGAATATGGCGCTGTGTGGGTGACAGCCAGTGTAAGTCATTTGAAAAGAGGAGCTTGAAAGCAGATTTTAATAAATTCAGTTATCACTTTTCTAACTTCGTTTTATGACTTTTCGCCCAACTGCAATAGGTAGAACATCATCTGGAAATGCTGCAATATATAATTTTTCACTGATGCCTTAGCAGTGGAAGATGGACCATACCCAAAGTTGTGCGTAGAGAGCTGTGAAATGTGGCACTCAAATATCTCAAAGTAACAGTTTTCTTCACTTAACGTGGATGCTGAAAATCAATTATATGTAGATTGGCTATGAGAGAGACAAGCTGTTCTGTTGATTTAGGCATGACCTGTGTGGTGATGCTTCATCTCCCACTGAACTAAATATTCTTTCAAACGACATATTAATGGGAGGGCATCCAAAATACTTGCTAGGCAAATGAATGTGTAATAGTCATATGTTTTATTTAGATTTTCAGTAATCATTAGAGGATCAGAAAAGGGATTTCTTTAGGGTTCATTAAGTTATGGTATGCAGTTATCTGTGTTAAAGTGACTTAAAATACAGTAGGTTATAATTGCAGATGTCTTCTTTTCTTATTCAACCTCATTTGGAAAGCACTGTGGAAAATGTTAGCCAGCCTTTCATGGGGTGGTATGATGGGATGTTTAAGAAACTGGGTTGTTAAAGAGATGCTGAAGCAAATTACCCAGTAATCCCTTCTGCTATTCTTAGGATTATTTGAATCTTTCATCCCAGATCAAATTCCTTCTATTCAAAATTTACCATAATACATGTCTCAGAAGGTGGAATAAAACTTACCTCATAAGCCTACCTGCATAACTGTTTTTAATACATGAGATGTATTTTGGGATATCTTCTCTTTACTTGAACACATTGTGCTGAGACAGAAACTTCTAGTACTATACAGGCTTGCAGTTCATGCTTTTAGCTCTGTATGTGTCTGGTCAAATGTCCTCAGCATATGCACGCTCTCTGCAGCTAGGAGAGTGAGCCACAGATGTTACATTTATAGAAAGGCTAGCTTTTTTCCACCTTCTTCCCTCATATGTACATCAGGGGTGTCAGAGTCATGACTCCCATCATTCTGTTCCTGCTCCTGTAACATGCTGCTCACGCTGCATATGCTGCACACATGCCCGGCGCTGGCAGGAGTGCAGGGACAAGGAACTCGGTGCTGCCGCCGGGTAGAAACAAGGTGCTGGGATGGATAAAACAAGGTGGAGGGCCGGATTCGACCCACAGGCCATGAGTTTGACTCCCCTGATATAGATATATACTTTTTCCTCCATAAGCATGAATGCATCCCTTTGATGCTAGTGTATATTCTGCATGGAGAAGAAAGAAAATTGAGTTTCACTGAATGTTGGGTTTTGTCTGGAATACATTTGGTTGGGGAAAATTAAACTGTTTCTGAAGCTTTTCAGAAATTCTCATCTTCTGCAGACCAATAGGGTAATAGGATTGCTACTATGTGTTCCACTGGCAGCAATAGTGGTCCAAAAATGATTCACATCTATGGTACAGTTAGGAAATAAGAAAAACACTTAAAAACTAAATGTGTCACTTGAGCAAAATGATGAAGTCTAAATTCTGTAGAATTCAGGGAGACCTCTCCAAGGCTGCTTGTCATTGAATTTGTCTCATCTGTCACAAGTTTTTGGGGAAAACCTTGCCTCACACACCCAAAGTTCTACCACTGGGAATGCACAGCAGAATCACAAATTTACTATGCTTGCTACTTGGGAAATCTCTCTCCTGAGTAATTGAGAAAACAACCATTCATACATCTAGAGTGTCTTTAGAGCCCAGTTTGTTGAGTGAACTTACTTGATTGTATTGAGTTTTTCTAAAACTTGTGCTGTGATGTAAGGGCATGACAATAAGGCTACACTGAATTCATTCATTTTTCACAATGCAAACAACTGGATATCCTATGGTGAAGGCTGATCGTAGGATTTTTCTCCTACTGACTTGTAAGTCCTAGGCAGTGTGGTCTAAGTTTTGGCTTCTTTTCTTTTTATTTCATGTACATGACTTAACTCTTACAGGCAGACTCCTTGCCAGATATCTGAATATTCCTGGAACACAGAAGCTGTCTCCTTGCTCTCCCATAGGCTGGGGATAGTCTAATTCCTAGCTTTTGTAATTGAAGGCCAAGTTTTTAATGACTGGCTAGGCATTTCTGACTATGCTCAGAAATATGCTCAGGTTCTGCATCTGAGTCTCACAGAGATGCCAAGTGGCAGCTCTGAGCTACCTTCCTTGCTGGGTTTGCTCTGTCACCCCTGTGCTTGATAACTCTCCCAGTTGTGAACCACATCTGGGAGGGGGTAAATCTCCTCCTTGGTGTCTGTAGAGATATCTGGAGGTTTCATTTAACACCAGCATTTCCTTACCTGTCTCTAGGTACGTGACTTTAAGTTGGGACTGTGCTGAGCCTCACTGTATAGACCCTCTGTTGAATACCTGCCATGTGGCAGGAGACCATCCATCATTAGTTATGTTTTATTCCATATTACCATCATTTTCTATGCAGTCTGCTTTAGTGCTCCAGTCTGTAATCTATATTGTCCAGGATTCCAGTGGTGTGTCTACTCATCCTTGGGAACCAGAACAAAAAATTGTCTCCCAACCCTTGAATTTAAAAGGTAATCTTTCGACCATTTGTCACTTACCACTCACTTGTTTTCAGTGTGAGCAATGCCTCTGCATTAAACGTGAGGCATAACTCACCTTTATACTGACCAAAAGTCACTATAAAGGTAGATTATACATGCTTCAGTGTCCTTTATTGTGATTTAATTTTCATAAGTGATAGGCACTACTATTCAACAACAGGCACTGTCAGTGGTCACCAGTTGATTGAAACAAACATTTTAAGACCATAAGCTGGAGAGGTGCTTGGTCAAACATTTGGTCAGTGGATAGATGAAACTAGCAGTACAAACATGCTGTAAGCTGGGGGTAACACCAGGAAAGCAGATGTATCTTTGAAGCCAATGATTTTGATTTGCATGACTACATGAAGAAGGATATTTCTGAAAGAAATGGAGATTTAATGTGCTGAAAGAAAATAAAAATGTTTTAAATAAAAGGGATTGTTTAGGGGAGGGAAGTTGACAATTTTTACTAATTTAATCTGAATAATAAGAACTGTAGTACTTGGCTTGCCAGCATTTGATCTCAAAATTAATTTTAAGGATTCAGGAACAAATTCTCACATGAACCAGTGCAGCTTCTGCTTGAGTGGGGAATTGTTTTTTCCAATTGTTTTAACAGACAATATGTAATATAAATGCCAATCTCCAGAGGTCAATAGAGTTTGCTGTAGTTATCAGGAGAAAATAGGCTTCATGGTGAGTAGAGAAAAGAGAATTATTTTAATATCCACAATACCATTTTGATGTATGATAAAAGGTTCTGTAAACTCACGTATGTACACGCGTGTGCACACCCATAAACACACACACACACACCAAGATATTAGTATAAATAATATGCTTCAAACAAAACATTTCCTGCATGTATGACTTTCTAGTGTACTTAGGAAAGATACAAAAAAAATCCAGCATAAAAGAGGGAAAGAGAGAGGAAAAAAATAAGGCTTTCTGTAAACTAAAGTGAAGCTAATTGTAGGCTCTTTCAGTTCACACCAATACTACATGGTATATGGAAAAACTACTGGCAGCCTGAGAAATAGTGGCAGCCTGAGAAATTACACAAGCCTGTGAGAAACCTCCCATAGGTTTGCATGAAACTGGAATGACATCCATTATATTTTTCACATGGTAAACTATACCTACAGCAAAATAAGCTTTCAGAGCCCTAGTCCCTCTCCTTTTGATTATCATTACTTGCTCTGCCTTATTGTAGTGAAATCTTTAAACAATGTGTTACCCTTCATCATAATAGTAAAAACTTGAATGTTTTTTTTTAAAGTAAATCTGTTTTCTTGCAAAATATGATCAGTAGAGATCTTGAAAGGAAAAACTTTTCTCTGAAGCCTAGCCCAGCATTAAGTAGAGATTGTTTTGGAACATCCAGTAAAGCTATTTTCCAGGAAGTTTTATGGACATACTGGATTCTTAATAAATCCTATAAAAATCTGTGTAATGACAGTATTTATTTTCTTATATTGAGAGTGAAGTCTTTGAAATATAATTGTTACAAATAAAGGTTTATTTTGTGACCTTCTTTTTTGGATTGGCAAAAAGTACTGTAGAGACAAATTTCAGGAGCCAGTCTTTAGCAGGAAAAGAGGTTGTTATTGTTTGGAACATATAATATGGCCAATACTGTTAAAAAGTAAGTTTGTGTCTAAACTGAGTGTTCAGCATAATTGGAATACCACAGATTTCCCCAGGAAAGCTGATCTCACACTTGGTGCAATCAGAAGCTGTGGTCAAATACTTGATGAAATTCTCAGTTGGTTTAAGTGGATGTAATGACCCTGATTTCCACAGATAGCTGGCACAGAGGAGAATTTAGTCTGTTAACTTTTTGAAAGCAACCATTTTATTTATTCTTCATCTCTGAGCATTTATGTTCCAGCTGGTCTCAAAAATCATATAACTGGAAGTTGTAAAGACATGCTGGGGGAAAAAAGTGGCAAAAAACTTGGCAGGAAAAGAGACATTGAAAACTTGAAGCAGAAACTATGGCAACTTGAATCACTTGTTGGATGAAATGTGCAGGATTTTTGCCAGTGACACCTGGAAGACCAGGATTTCACCTCAACAGTGCTGTCTTGCAGTGAGAGAAATTATTCTGCCCCTTGATCTGGTATATGTGAGGTGGCAACGCAGCATCCACACATTGTGTCCTTTGGATAACCCCAATAAAAGAAGGACATGGACAAACTGGAGCAAGTGAGTGGAGGACACCATTTGTCAGAAGACTGGAGCACAAGGTGTATGATGACTCTCTAAAGGTGTGTTCAGCTCTGAGGTATCCTCTAAGGTGTGTAATAAGATGAGAAGCAAAGGTCAAAACCTGGAACACAGGACATTCCAATTAGATATGAAAAATGTTTTTCTTTTTCACCATGGGCGTTGTTCAAGACTGGAAAAGAGGTTGTTGATATTCTGTAGTTATTCAAAACTCAACTGGACAAAGCCCTGCAACTTGATCTAATGTGGCTTTAGCTTCAGAAAAGATGACCTTCAGAAGGCCCTCCCAACCTGAATTATTCTGTGCTTCTATGATACTGTTCAGTTTACTTAAATTATTCTTTGTTTTCAAAGAGAAGTGACAGTTTCAAAAATGGATCCAGCTGTTGATTATATACTTCAGGGGGCAACGTTAATGTAGGACTGTAGCCCTTTTACCCCGCTGGTAAATTCAGGCCTGAGTTTTTATTGTTTTCTACCTTCAGCTAATGTGTAGCAATGGTGAGCTCATAAAGCAGCTGCTGTGAGTAGTGTGAAAAGTAATTGCTGCATCTACTTTATACAGCTTGTAAAATGACCTGGAAATTACTGTTGAGAAGTGTGCTGCTATTTTTTTATCACTACAGCAAACCTCGAGATGGCAGATCACTAGATAAGCTATATGTGTACACTCATATAAATATGTATATACATATATAAATATACATATGGATCCCAACTGTTAAGATAATTCATGCTTCCTTAGAATCTTGCCTTAAAATTTGTCCACAGAAATAATTATAGAATCATAAAATCATCTGGTTGAAAAAGACCTCTGAGATCATCGAGTCCAACTGCACCTGTCCCCTTACTAAACCATGTCCCTAAGAAACTCTTCTACCTGTCTTTTAAACACCTCCAGGGATGGCGACTCAACCACTTCCCTGGGCAGCGGTGCCAGTGCCTGACCACCCTTTCAGCCAAGAAATTTTTCCTGACATCCAGTCTGAACCTCCCCGGCGCAACTTATGGCCATTTCCTCTCATCCTGTCACCTGTCACTTGGGAGAACAGACCAGCGCCCACCTCGCCACAGCCTCCTTTCAGGCAGTTGTAGACAGTGATAAGGTCTCGCCTCAGCCTCCTCTCCTCTAGGCTGAAGAACCCCAGTTCCCTCAGCTGCTCCTCACGGGACTTGTTCTCCAGCCCCTTCACCAGCCTTGTCACCCTTCTCTGGATGCGCTCCATCACTTCAATGTCCTTATCACAGTATCACAGTATCACAAGGTTGGAAAGGACCTCTGAGATCATCAAGTCCAACCTATAACCCAACACTAACACCAACCATCATCTAGACCATGGCACTCAGTGCCACATCCAATCTCCCCTTAAACACCTCCAGGGTCGGCGACTCCACCACCTCCCTGGGCAACGCATTCCAATGGCCAATCACCCTTTCAGTAAAGAACTTCTTCCTCACATCAAGCCTAAACTTTCCCTGACGAAGCTTGAGTCCATGCCCTCTAGTTCTGTCACTGGTCACCTGAGAGAAGAGACCAACCCCTGCCCGACTACAACCTCCTTTTAGGTAGTTGTAGAGAGCAATGAGGTCTCCCCTGAGCCTCCTCTTCTTTAGACTAAACAGCCCCAAATCACTCAGTCGCTCCTCATAGGGCTTATGTTCCAGCCCCTTTACCATCTTCGTTGCCCTCCTCTGAACACATTCCAGTATCCTGACATCTTTCCCAAACTGGGGGGGCCCAGAACTGTACACAGTATTCCAGATGAGGCCTGACTAGTGCCGAGTACAGGGGGACGATAACTTCTCTGGTTCTGCTGACTACACTATTCCTGATGCAGGCCAGAATGCCATTGGCCTTCTTGGCCACCTGGGCACACTGCTGGCTCATGTTGAACTTCCTGTCAACCAGCACTCCCAGGTCCTTTTCTGCCTGACTACTCTCCAGCCACTCTGTCCCCAATCTGTAGCTCTGCATGGGATTGTTGTGTCCAAAATGAAGTACCCGACATTTGGACTTATTAAACATCATCCCATTGGAATCGGCCCATCTCTCCAATCTGTCCAGGTCCCTCTGCAGGGCCATCCTACCTTCTAACAGATCAACCCTTCTTCCCAGTTTGGTATCATCTGCAAACTTGCTGATGATGGACTCAATCCCCTCATCCAGATCATCAATAAAGATATTAAACAGGACCGGACCCAACACCGATCCCTGGGGGACACCACTGGTGACCGGCCGCCAACTGGATGAGACACCGTTCACCACCACTCTCTGGGCTCGGCCATCCAGCCAATTCCTAACCCAGCACAGAGTGCTCCCATCTAAGCCACGGGCTGACAGCTTCCCTAGGAGTCTACTGTGGGGGACAGTGTCAAAGGCCTTGCTGAAGTCCAGGTATACCACATCCACAGCCTTCCTCTCATCCACCAGGCGAGTCACATGGTCATAAAAGGAGATCAGGTTGGTCAGGCAGGACCTACCCCTCCTAAACCCATGCTGGCTGGGCCTGATCTCTTGACCATTCTGCAGGTGCCGCGTGATTTCACCCAGGATTATCTGCTCCATGATTTTACCTGGGACCGAGGTCAGGCTGACAGGTCTGTAATTACCTGGATCATCCTTACGGCCCTTCTTGTGGATGGGCGTCACATTGGCCAACTTCCAGTCTTCCGGGACCTCTCCAGTGAGCCAAGACTGCTGAAAGATGATGGAGAGCGGCTTAGCAAGCTCATCCGCCAGCTCTCTCAACACCCTAGGATGGATCCCATCCGGCCCCATAGACTTATGAGGGTCCAAGTGGCTCAGTAGGTCTCTAACTTCCTCCTCATGGATTGCAGGAGGGCCATATTTCACCCTGCCCCATCAACCACTTCAGAGGGCCAACTGTCAAGCACGCTTATTGTACTGAGGGGTCCAGAACTGAACATAGTGCTCAAGGTGTGGCCTCACCAGTGCTGAGTACAGGGGTCCAATCACTTCCCTGGTCCTACTGGCCACACTGTTTCTGATACAGCCCAAGGTAGTAATGCTACAATGATAACCCAGGTAAGACAGAGCTTCAAGTGGCACACCTGGCTGTTATGGTGGGTACAAGGGAAAACTGAACAAGAACTTGAATAAGAAATCTGTAAATATCAAGAAAACATAACCACCTCAAAACATCAACGAAAATGTTAATGTATAAACAGCTATAAAAGGGAAGAATGAGATAAGCTTAGCTGATAAAGGAAATCCTATTGCAGGAAGGTTGTGTGTTAGTACGTAAACAGAGCCTCTGCCTTCCTAAATTCAAAGTCTACGCATGGGATTGATTCTCCTCTTCTGAGTCCTTTATGTATCCTGCTTGCCTCAGCTTCTATTTATCTTCTCTACTTTTTACACAAGAACATCCATATATCTCGTAGGGTGGGCCTAGACTTTTATTTATTAAACTTTCAGGACCTTTGAAGATGAAAAAGAGAAGGTATTATCAAAGATTATTTAAACTACATTTTTGTGAAGTTGAAATACAGTCCAGCTGAGAACTACATGCCAAGGCTTTAATAAAAATAGTCAACCAGTGGGTTTTCAGCCAGTAAGATGTCAAATTAAAAGTTATACTTTGCAACAGTAAATTCAGTGTTGATAAATCCATGTGGATTAAGCGTAGGAAGCTGAAAAAATAAACACCTATTTTTCTCATCCAGATCATTTACCTTCCTGTTAGGGTTTTATTTTTGTAAAAAAAAAAAACAAAACAAACCTGAAATCTGTATGTGGAGATGTAAACAACTGCATAGGGAAAAAGTCAGTCCGTAGCAGCAGTGAAGTTTGTCCAAGGATTACCACAGTGAATAAAACCAACTTCCCTTTTAAAAGCTGAGTGTACTATTTTGGGAATGTGACCCCTTTTCATGAATAAATGACGTGGTGACATTTACAGATAAAGCAAGATTTAACTGCTATGAAAGGAGATGACAAATGTCAGGATGTCAGTAATGATCTGTGAACATAATGGTCTCTCACCAGAGCACTGGGTAGATATATAATGTAACTGTCGCCTGCTAATGCTGCCATGGAAGAAGAAAAGCAAAGCAATATGAGGAAGATCAAAAACCTCTCTGGAACCAACCTTAAAGTCTGATTGATAGGCGTTGGCACAACTTAGCTAATAAATTATACTGCTAATGACTTTAAGTTTTTACCTTGTACATATTGCTATTACACATTGTGAAATTCCTGTGTAACTTACAACTGCGTTGGGTCAGAGGATAAAGTGTTGGCCATCAAAATGGCTTTCTGAGAGTTTATTTATCCCTGCTCTGCTGCCAGATCTCAGCTGTGGTGAAGGTCTTGCTGGAGCTGAACGGATTTACAGCAATCAGAACCCAGTTCATAGAGCCCTGGTTGCTGCAGAGCTGAGCAGAATTTTCCCTTGGCATGAATCAGCTGTGGGAAAGATCACTGAGGCCTCCTACCCACAGCAGTATTGTCCTCTTCAGGTATTGTTATGTCTCTCAGTTTTTCACACCCCCATTGCAGACCATATGTAGGCCTAGCTTTGTGATTGCTGTCAAACTTGCCTTCATGACTTCCTTGGGAAATTTAGAAATATGGTAGGGGAAAAAAAGCTTGGCATTATTTATGCGGTTGTCTTGTGAAGTTGTCTCAGGCAACTGCCTCCCACCCCCGGGCCCTAAACCAAATCCCCATTTGTCTCACATATTGAGTGCTTTCTCCAGCTGACAGTTAAATTGATTCCTGTTTGCTATTTAAAGTGAGGAGGGTGTCTGGAAACCTGAAGGTTTAAAAATCCTGAGACTTAAGCACACCATAGAGTGGAAGGCAGGGGGTTTCTTTGCATGAGCTCCCCAGCCTCCTGGCAACTTCACAACTCTCAGCTGTGCAGTGGGTTTTGCTTTCTTCGTGCTTTGCTTCGACAGTTAGCCGACCTTTTCTCTGAATAGGTTAGCCTGCCACAGGGCTTGTGTTACCCAGAAGACCAAGGATGTTTTCAGAGAGATGGAGGAACTGTGATTGAAAGCCAGATGTAGTCAAGCTCTGGTGCAAGAAGCCAGGAAGCATTTGGCTGGTAATTTGTTTATGAGAAGAAATATCATGGATAAAATATAAACATTAATACAGTAAAAATGCTGAGCTCTGGAACATAGTAAAGATGATGCTGAACAGTGAATCAATGTATTTTTAAGGACTATTCAGAGTTACAAGTCCTGTTAAAGTACACAAGTGCATCTTTAACACTTCTTGTGCAGATACAGTAATCACAGTATCTTTCAGGCAAATCCACGTTACAAAGGAAACTCATCCCAATCTGCTGTGTCTTTTGATCTTCACTTTATAGTCAGTCCTCTATGACAATGAAGATGGAGGTGGCATTTCAGATAAGACAGCCAGCATTGTAGCAATCATATATTGGCATCTAGCAAGGATTCACCTTGATTAATATTATCCATCCAAAAGTTATTTGTCTTCTCTAAGTGAATTCTTTTAAGCTTCCTGTAAAGTCAATGGACAGATGTAAGCAGTGCAGAGGGCAATCGACCCTATTCTGAGATAAATATTGTAAGACAAATTGTACCTATTTCTTGCTATTCACTGTAGAGGGGACTCAGCATTCCAGAATAGATGTCTACTTTTGAGGTGGCTCTGCTTAGGTGAGATGTGTGGGAGGGGGAAGGAGTAAAGAAGTGCTGTTCTAATTTCCATGGAATCAGCTGATCTGAAGGGTTACTTGCTTTAACACAACCTTGTTACTGTACAGCTTTAAACTATTAAACCTGATTAAGGTTTTATAGTGAGGAGTCCTTCAACCACTCTATCTTATACAAATGCAAGAAAATTAATACTAAAGAAAAGAAATGCGGTTTCTAAAATAGAGAATACATAATTAAAAAGTGCACAAAATAAGAATTAAGCAAAAACTACTTGACGTATTAAGAAAGTTTTGAGATAATTAATCAATGTATATGTGTGGCCCTTTTTAAACAATCATCATTTAAAGAGAAGTGACAGATGGTTCTGATGGTGTATCTTGAAATATTCATTGTAAAACTTCTTTCTGACAAAAGACACATCATTTGGAGAAGCAATATAGTAAAAAGTCAATATCAGTGCTCTCAGGACAGAAGTTGAAATGTGTTCCTGTTTGTATCAGTCTAGCATTCCTGCTGATCCAGTGGGGATCATTTGGTGTATTTGTCTTGATATGAATGTCCCAGTGAGTAACAGTAATCAATTAAGGCCAGGTTTTCTTATGTGAAGCAGTAATTTTAGAGGTCGTCTATTCAATGATTTTACTCTGCAAAGCCTCTTCTTGAAAATGTTAGAAATGTTAGTTTATGGGTGAACTGAGCAGGGTCCGAGTACTGCTTAGAACTAACTTTTAACTTATCCATCTTGATTCAGGGGTTTCTAACCTCACATGTATCTAACTTGGTTTATGTATATCCTAGTATTATTGGACCTTTTCTGTTTAAACTACTTGAGATTTTTCAATGTAGTTCTTTTTGCTTGATTTGTTGCAATATTTAATTTACTCTTAAAATTGGGTGGATTTGTAGGTTACAGTTATTGGACTATTATTTAGCTCAGCTGGAGAGAGAAGCCCATTACAAAATGTGGTAACGGTTCTACTACTCTCAGAAAACCTGGGAGACAGTTTTACTTTTTTATTTCAAATACACTGAGTTTGTCTCTGATTTTAATGCCCTTTGTACTCATCAGCTAAAGAAGGACGTTAGTGGTTATCTCAGCCCTGACGCTTACTAACAAAGACTGACAACTGCTGACACAACAACCTGCCTTGAATTATTTTTGGGTAGGGGGTGGGATGGGTTTTTTTAACTCAAACATGTAATTTCAGTAAACCACCATTTTCAGGAAACGACATTGTTTCAAATTTCCTTTGCTGACAAGGAGATGCATTTTTGCCCCAGATCTCTCTTAAAAAAAAATAATGCAGAGGACTAAATAGGAAGCTGATGCTGAAAGGAGAAGTACAATATATAGTCAGTGTCAGTTAAAATCTTCCATTTTAATTTTTATTCTGAATTCTACTCAAGTATAAATATGTA
Organism: Dromococcyx pavoninus; assembly: GCA_033558185.1. Classification (NCBI taxonomy): domain Eukaryota; kingdom Metazoa; phylum Chordata; class Aves; order Cuculiformes; family Neomorphidae; genus Dromococcyx; species Dromococcyx pavoninus. Next base: position 1,068,113 of record JAUMJL010000250.1, read on the forward strand.
TACAAAAACTTATCCTTAATTAACTGTAGAGCTTTCAGAAAGCATTTATTGCTATCCATTTATTTTCTATCCCTCCCTTATCTCCCCTGGTAGGAGCTGCATGTTGAGTAGACACTATAACCCCATAATTTGAAGCTACTAGTATAGCATCAATTCTTCTGGATGATACCACACCTTGCTAGTCAAAAAATGATTTGAGCTTAAATTGTCAGTTAAAGATGCTCTTCAGTTTTATTGTCCTGAACTTGCAAGCAGTCTATTGGATGAAGTGAATTACTTTGTTGTTGAAAATGCTTGTAATTTTCTGTGAAGGACACAATCAGAATACACAATATTTGTTCCCCTTTGCATTTCTCAACCTACTCTGCTCCTTTGGTGCCCAAGCATATTACAAAATTGCTGACATTTAAGCTGATCAATCAAACCCTTTGCAGTTCTGTAAATGATCAAGCTTAACTGTCTATGCAGCTGTTATTTGGCAGTGCTCCATCTGGAAAATAAAGTACAAACATCAAAAGAAGTTCAAGTTTATATTTCAGAAGGTTTTTTTGATAGCTTGTCTTTTATATAATAGAGTCCCTTGGCTCAAATTTGATGAAGGTAGACCTTCATCCTTTTGTAAATCTCCGGTCCTTGAGTTGGCCACATGACAATAGCCTCACAAAACAAGGACACCTAAGCACTGGGTTGGTGCTGTGTCAATACTCTGCACACTAATGTGCACAGACTTCCAGGAAAACAAGGGATGTATACAAGAGTATTATGCAGGAGCTAGGGAAAACTGGGGCAGCGACATGGTTTATGGGTTTAAAAGGGTAGATCTTCTCAGCAATGGATCCATTATCTGCTTCTCAGTTCTCCTCAATTTTCTACCAAGCATAACTCCAGGGCATAGAGTGCTGGGTTGGTTGCCTTTAAAATTACCATTATTGATCCAATGCAGCTGTACTATAGATAACTCTGTGTATATTAGATTAGTCTCAATTCAGAAACAAAAAATAGCATCGTTCATGAAGTCTTTACCTTCTTCAAACTCTGTCTCTGCATTTAAATTATGTTTTATGAATTCTGCTAAACTGATGATACAACTTGACCTGAGCACATTAAGCAAACGTACCAAGCTGAAGAAGAAACACAACATGCATGAATACTTTACAATTTATCTAGAGGTCAGTATGTGTCACTATCCCTTGCCACAGATACAGAGAACTGGGCAGAGAATTGATGGTCTGGTAGACCGCAGGAAGTCATTCACCAGGGCTGGAGAGAGACAGCAAATCTCTTGACACTTTATGCTCTGATTGGTCATGCCCAAAAGGCGTAGCAGCCAACTTGAACAGACCAGCAAAGTTCTCATTATCCAAATTTGGAGCTAACCTTTCTGCTCACTGACTGCAGAGAGGGCAAAACAGTAATCACAATGGGAAAAGTGTCCTTAAAACTCTAAAATGAAACTATCAGGCAAAAAACATTGTTAATCAGACACAAAACTGGATAGAGGAAATGAAAATATATCAGTGAATCAAATACCTTCTCTTCCTGGACGAAATACAGGGGTGAAATGTAGTTACGAGCAAGAATAATTTATGTGTTTTGATGAACATACTACCAGTTGGTCCTTGTCAATTAAAGTTGGTTTTTGCCATAACGTGAAGAAGGAGATTTCTTCAAAGGACCATAGAGAAAATGAAATGCTCAATACCTTTGCCAGTTTTATAACTCTCAGACTCTCTGGAAAATTCCAGCCAGAAAGCACTGGCAGGAAAACTAAAACAATAACAAGAACAACAAAACAGTGTTATGTGTTGTAGAAGTTGCAATATATTTAAGAGGTTTTTATAGTTCTCTTTGTGATGTGTTTTTGCACTGCATTTTATATGTTGTTTAGTTAAAGACTGCAGTGTCAAGATACAGAACGTACAGCAAATTGTAAGCCTTTTAACTATAACCCCAATATGCATCTAGAAAAATACATCCAAATCTTTCCTCAGCAGAAATTAAAACTGCTGCATTTAGAAGCACATCCCATTTCTACCAAATATACACCATTTCGCCTGCAGCTCTTTTTATGTTAGTCAATATCTTTTAATGTTATCTGATGGTTTCCTAGGAGATGCCCTAAATGGACAAACTCACTAGTTTGATGCTGGTGTTGGATAATATCTATATGCGCTAAACATCTGGTTTGTTCACTGAAGTCTGTTCTGCCCTTTTTCCACTGGTCATTATGTTCCCCCTGTGGGTTCCTAATGGCTGTTAATGAGATAAGAAGAAAGCTACATGTACACTTCCATCTTCTCCGATGATGTGTGATCAGAAGTCTGTGCTCTTTGTTAGAAGGAATTACTTCAAAATCATTGTTAGTATTTCTTTGTACAGTAGTTTGAATGCAAATTTTACACTTAAGAACTAAAGTGCCTTTTAAAAATCTGTAAGAAGCAATTAGAAAGAGAAAGATCACCACATTATAGGGTGAGGAGTTCTATTTGTGGAAGGGTGAGCTCAGTGTTGATTCATGTTTTTCAGATGGTACAGTACAGGTTGCATCATTAATAGAAGATTAAGATGCCAAATGGGGAATTTTTACCTTCTGTTTCTGAGTCTTTCACTGTAGGAAATCACCCAGATATGGCTAGAGGTTGATTTTGTATAACATGGTGAGCAGACAGAGTGTTCCTCAAATTTAACAGAGCCTGCTGCTACCATGGGAAGAGAGGCTGACAACTTGGGTAGTATCTATACAAAGCTATAATTTCTAATCTGTCAAAATCACTTCCCTTTAGAAAGCCTGATTTCATTAGCATGTTCTTTGTCAGATGTGATTGTCTCTCTTAGCAGCTTTCCTTTTACAGCTGTCACAAAAGCCAATCAGATCATACCAAGGGCAGGACATAAATAAGTCTTTTTGCTGCAAATTAATTTAGTCAAGAATGAGTCACATATGTTAGATTTAGTTCCTACTTTATGAAATGTGAAATTTTAGCAAGGTAACAGATGAGGGCTCTAAGAGCAGGTACTGGCATAAATATGGTTGCAAACTATATTTCTTCAGGCACTTTAGTGGTAGTTTCGATAATGTGCTTACATATGCATACATGCATACTTATGCCTCCTAAAGAGCTAAACTGAGAACAGAGGCAAAACTGGCGTGTAGCCATCTTGGACAGAGAGGCCAAATTAAGCTTTTCTCAGATTCTGTCTATGCTACATTGTCCTGTGATAATTCTAACCCAAACATTGAGAATCCATTTAAGTTCTTTTTCTTCGCATTTTATCTCCCACACTATTCAACTCACCAGCGTAGACTCCACTGCAGTATCGCTAAAGACCTGAGAGTTTTTGACAGCTTTCTGTCAGAATGGAGTCTCCAGGCTGTAGCTTGCCTCTGTTCATCTCTTGATTTGGACCTGAGCATATAAGACGAGAAGGAAGCAGGTACTTTATGGGAATCTGTTTATCTGCTTGATTTGGATCTGCTTGATTTGGCTCTGCTTGATTCAGCTGTATTATGGCTTCAGAATTTTTTTGGGGAAAAAATATTTCACTCTGGAGAGTAAGACAAAGGACAATTACTCAAAAGACTTGTCCCATTTGGCTACTAAGGCTGAAAAAGTAGCATTTTTGAAAGTCATTAGTATACAGAAGAATGAAGTGATGAGCTTCATAGGAGAGACAACTCAGTGTGTCAGCTGGCTAGTTCATCTTTCCCTGGGCCGTTTGCAACAAGGGACAGCATGAGTCGATGGTAAAACTCATTGATGGTGCTGTAGCTTTACTTTTCAGTCACTGTGCCCCATCTGGAGAACAGGTGAATCTGTAATTTTTTGCAATGAGTCTTTCTGTACAGGTGCAGAGAACTATTGTAGAAGAAGTCAAATCATATGGTGCTGTATGATTTGATTGGCTAGGAATTTCCTTTAATTTTGAAATCTATTTAAATCAGAAATCTTGCTCAGTTTTCACTTCTGTGCAATCTACTACTTTTTAGAAACAGGTAGCAAGCACTATGTGGATCAGTCACTGTTTCCCTTACAGGCACTAAATAGTCGTATTATCTAAACAGGTAAAAATGAGACCCAGTGTATTTTCATTCTGCTCTGAAATAAAGGTGAAAGGCCCCACGGTCATTATTACCCGTAAATAAAGTGTCTTTCCCTTCTACATGGTAACTGGTCTTCCAGTTTCCAATTTTGGCACATCTGCATCTCTAAAGGCTCATTAACTGTGCCTCTTAATTTCTTTTAGAGCTAAAAGAATCTTCTGGTTTTTAAAAATTCTTCTATTACTTTGACTGTCTGTAATAGTCTAGCTGTTTTTCTCTCTTCCTTTTTGCCAGTTCCATCTGGGCATTAAAAAACAGTAATTCTGTGTCTTTTCATGTGCTCCAGATCTTCTGCAATGCCAGTCTCTTAACTGACAGTATTTGATCTGTTTTATGATTACTCTTCATCTGTTGCTGGCTCTTTTCCTATATGCTGGTAGCAGCTTTGATCACCTCTTGGCCAGAAGCTGTGGCTTCTCATATTCCTTCTGGAAACATTCTTTTTCTTCTTTTAATTACTTTTTACTGTTACTTGGCTAGTATCCATTGCCTGTTGTCTGGTTTTAATTTTTGCCACCATGGAAGCTAGTAGGGCTCTTCTGCGTTGGGACATTTAGGAAAGTCAATCAAAATTAAATGTTAAAGTTAACACTTCAGCTCTATTAAATCCTTATGTAGACAGCCTTGTTAGAAGTAAAGACGACCTTAATTTTGTTTAATTTAATGCATACTAGAAATGAATTATGCTAAGTCAAATTTAACCACTTCTATTTTGAACAAATATGTCTACACAAGGTTTGTGAGATTTAAAGAATCCATTTTCACTTCATGCTTTCTATAAATGTTTTTGATTTCCTGAGTTTCTCGTAGACAAGACTTCAGGTTTCTTTTCTGTAGTAGTAATCTTTTCCTTCCAGCATATTTTTTTCTCTTTATCTCCTTTTCTTGATGTTTGACTGTCACTCTTGTTCTCTGATGGGCACCTTCATTATTTTCTGAGGGGTAAGAAAGATGTACAGAACATAGCTGTTCTTATTATTTTATTAATTTACATTATAACAAAGTATATCTCCACATTAAGCTCAGGATCACTTTAAGGTAGGTGCTGTAAATGCATGCACACAGAGAATGGAATTCATCTCATAACCTTACTGGGATGGTGTGTACCCTCAGCAAGTTTGGAGATGATCGCCTGGGTGGTACGCCAGATGGTTGTGCCACCTTCAGAGAGACCTTGACAGGCTGGAGAAGTGGTCAGAAAGGAATGCTACAAAGTTCTACAAAGGGTAATGCAAAGTCCTGTGTCCTGGAGGGGATTACCCCGTGCACTATTCTGGGAGCTGAGTGGCTGGAAAGCAGCTTGCTGAGCAAAACTTTGGGGTCCTGGTGGCCAGCAAGGTGGCCAGCAACACACCCTCAGAACAAGAAAATCCAGGAGCGTGATCCTTCATCTCTGCTTAGCACTGGCGCTAAGTTTAGTACAAGAGAGACATAATTAGTAGGAGAGAGACATAAATGTACTGCAGCAGGTCTAGCACAGGGCCACAAAAATTACTAAGAGACTGCAATATCTTTCTTATGAAGAGAGGCTGAGAGAGTTGGGACATTCCAACCTGGAGAAGAAAAGGTTCAGGACACCTTATCAACGTGTATAAATACGTGATGAGAAGGAATGAAAGAAGGAGCCAGGCTTTTCTCAGTTAGTGCCCAGTGACATGGCAGGAGAAAATGGACACAAACTAAAACAAATGAAATTGCTGTTGAACACACACATAAACATATATATATAATTGTGAATGTGGTCAAACACAGGAACAGATTACCCAGAGAGTTTGTAGAGGCTCCATCCTTGGAGGGTCAAAATTCAACTGGATACAAAGCTGATGCTAGCTGAGTAGAGAGGGTTGGAGTTAAATCTCAAGAGGAGGATTGAATCTCAAGGGGTTCTTGCCAACCTCCACCAATATGTGATGTAACACCTAAAATATTATTATCTAAACAGAGAAAATACAGTTATAACACCACCCAGGGCAAGTTGTACAGCCAGTGTCACAGCGCAACACTTTCAAACTTATCCTATATGCTCAGGCTACTCCCCTACCTTCTGAAATTTCCTACTATTAAATTCATCCTTCCTGATGTAACCCAAGCCTTTAAAATAGTGGTGGATTTCTGTAACCTGGCACTGAAACAGAACACCAGAAAACCCAATATGTGTGATTTCACAAATAGTTCACTTTATCCTAGAGAACTGCTTCCTCTTGTGTATTAAAAAGCTCCGAACACTGGACTCTCAGCCCACCACTGTTCCCAGCTATTCCTGTTGGCTGCTGGTCTAAAGTTAGTTAATAAACTGAAAGCTCTGATCCCATGGGTTTAATATGGGACGTTTAAGAAGTATGCTGACTTTTAAAACTAGTATGAATCCAGCAGCTCCTAGTATTGATGATGAAGAATTATCTTTAGATTTTTTTAAATATTTTTTATTTTGGGAGGAAGAGAAGGGACAAGGATGTGAGACCTCCTGTAATGGAAAAAAAAGATTAACTCATGCTACTTTAACTATCCTTTTGCTGCCTGTTAAGATTGTTAGCAGTAAGTCTGTCTCTGCAGCAGACAAATGAACACTCTCATTTAAATCCCCTCATGCCTGATAGGTAGACATTTGCAAGCCAAAAAAGAATCATCTTCCTTACTTTTCAGAAGTATAGTCTGCCTTTCAGATAATACGCACTTTCCCAACCTTGTCAGGTGAGGCATTGCTTGAAAGCGTTTTAGCACTTACCGTTTTGTATAACAAGTTATGTCAGTAGGAGACTGCAGGAGTCTTTAAGCCCTTTTGTATTCTCATTCTATCACAGAGATATCTCACGAAAGCTAATAAATTCCATGAAGTCTCTCCTTTTTCCACAACATTAATCTCCCATCAACTAGTAATGAGCGTTGGTAAGTTCCTTGTGAGAATCTGAGCAACCACCATTAATTCCTTAAAACTTCTTTAACAATAGTGATCTTATTAGCAGAGAGTTTAGGAACATCTGATCCACACATCTAGTCTTAAGAGCTTTTGGTGGACTACAATTATTTTGCCCTGAAATTCCTAAAGCCCTAGGAGGTTTCTGCAAATGCTGGGAGCATTGAACTGTCTCTGTGTACTATCTTATGTAGCAAACTGGCACTGTGCTGCTAAAATCATGCTTTTTCATGATTATTTCTTGGGCTGAATGACTTTGCTTGAAAAATTAACGTAATCGAATACAAATTTTACATAACTTGCTGCATATTGTAGAAAATTTGAAATGACTGCTAGTTCTTTAGCATAATGATTTTTCCCATAAAACATACCAACATACCAGGAAACTTGCAGCCAACACTCATACTACGAGCCTTGGCCGCATGATTTCCCACATGATTGTGTGGCAGCTCGCTATTTCCTTCTAGCAGTCTAGGGAAAAATAGGTGCCTTTGGAGGTTTACAAGGAAGTTCTTGTTGCTTAAGGTTAGGTATCCAAGATGCCCAAGATCCTACTCATCTAGCAGTCTGTTGACGGTCAACCTAGAGCAATAGCATGGGATTGAAGTAAAATCCTACCAGAAATACCAATTCTTTCTAGAAATCTTGTATTTTGTAAACACTTCAGGCAAAGTTTGCCTTTCTATTAGCCTTACTTCCACATTCACATCAATTAAAACACCAAACCAATCAAATATTAAATAGGGAATCAGAGCTGAAAGTGGAAAAAGAAAGAGGAACATGGACCCACAGAAGATAATTGTGCATTTGAAACATTTTTCTATGCATGTCTCTGACATTAGAGTCCGCACTCAATTTACTTCAGCTGAACTCTGCATTTTGAACAGGGAAGAAAGGGCACCCATCAGTTCAACCCACTCATTTCTGTTTCTTTTCAACATCAACTTTTCAGTGAATTATCTCCTCCTACTACAGCAGCTCTTTCAGACTGTCGTGGGTTTGTTTTTGGAAGTTTTTTTGTCTCTTTTCCTAGGCCCATCATTTTATGCCATTTTTAGCTTTGCTTTGTTCCCTGTGCTATGCAGTGAAGACTGCAATGCAACTGGCATAGCTACTTACACGCATTCTGCCCTTTGACTTTTTATGAAGCCACTTTTTTATGAATCTAAAAAAAAAAAAGAAGAAAGAAAATCAACCACCCAAAACTTGAAGTGTCTTATACTTCACAATTTCCTCCATTTCCTCTGAATGTGTGGAAGCCTGGTAACATTAAAAAATGATATATAAACAGGCTTCATATACACGTTACATATTGTTTGCAGTGAATCAATTTTGTCATAAAAGAAAGCAAGTTTTCATTGTAGTTTGAACTAGCTTCAATATCATGAAAGCCTCCATGAGTTTTTCTCTAAAACTACAATCTGAGCTGAAATCTGCTTCTAAAGCTCCAAAAGGATTATTGATTGCGAGAGACTATATGCAAAGGAATTTCAGGTTGGATGAATCCAGTTTTTAATCTATATTACAATAATAGTTCCAAGTTGCATGCATTGCTAGAAGAAGAAATAATACAAAGGCCATTACTGAGACTGTGACATGAATAGAGACCCCAGCACATTAATTATTTAATCGTGAAGAAAGAATGGCAATAATCTATCTTTTCTCTGAAATGAGAAGAAAGAGAGCAAGCCATGGCTAACAAGTGTAAGTGGCAAAACATGAAGGTTTTCAAAAGGCTCTTAAGTTAAGGAGGGCTGGCACTAACTGTCTGACCCAGAGTGATTAGAGAGGCTGGGTACATAGTGGAGAGCTCATTGCACTGGCTTGCTGGTTTGGCCTTCAGAAGATTCTGATCATTTTTCCTCTTTAAACACAAGGCATTTGAAGGGTTTTTTAATTGATTGCATCAAATCATTGCTCTATTTTGAAAACTGAGCTTCACTTATTTTGCTTGGTCCATTTGAACTTTCTTAAAGTAACTTAGATTTCTGAAGAAAATTCAAGCTGGTTTGCAATAAAGTCCATTGAGCAACTGCTGTCTGGTATAAACTTACAGGATAAAAGGACTGGCAAGGGAAAATTAATTTAGAATACTGTTTTCTAGCAACTTCTCTTTTTAAATAAATCATGGTAGATTTAGGGAAATCCAAGCAATAATGAATATACATCGTATATAAATCAGATTTTCCTGCACTAATATTTGAAATTTTAACTTTCTGCACTTTAGAGGTTTTCTCTCAAAATAGGTAGATGTTGCATGCTAGAAATCAAGGCTGTTTTGTTTCAGCTCTCTGAGGGCAGAAGCAATTACTGTTAGTGAGAGGGTGTGTTGTTTGATTATTAAGCTTGGTTTTCTTCTCCATCAGGAAATACAGTGATCTCTTTGGGCCTGTGTGACCTGGGCATAAGATAGTATAACTATAATGCAAATTGTTCTGAATATGCCTTTTTACAGTGGAGCTCTTTAGTTTTAACATAAGAAACGGTGTACGTGTAGAGCAGGAAAGCTGCTGCTTTCATTTTCTGGTAGGTGCTCTTACGTTTTGGTAACACAATATGTAGTTTTAGCCACTGTGGCTATTATCATTTAGCAACAGAATGTCTGTTTAGTGATATGTGCCAATGTACCTTTGTGAAATAAAAATGTTATCCTATGTTTATGTCTTTACACCTCTGAGTCACTGTGCATGTGTCCAATCTAATTTGCTTCTGATGAAAATGTGTATGTGAAGTTGGATTTAGGAGATGATAGCTTTAAATACTATCATGGAGAGATCTCATTTGAAATGGTCCTTACACATTTCTCCACTGGGCTGAAGAAACAACAGCAAAAGCTGTTGCTAATTTTGTTTTTAATTAATTGTGCAGCATGGATTTGTTGATGTGGCATGGATAGGGGTCAGCTAAATAGATTTGCCTTGGGTTAATAGAAGTTTTCCATCTTCTCTGTTTCTGATACTTAAAATACTCCTTAACAACCTTAAGTTCCTGAATGAGTGCATAAAATTCTCGTGATCAGCCTGTCAGCCTTTAACCAAGGCTGACACCACCCATTGTATTCATCTGCTGTGCAACTCCCTTTACTGGTAGGAGGCCTGTGAAAAGCTTAGAGACAATTTCATGAATAAAAACCATTTCAAGTGCTAAAACCCACCTTGTATAAATTAAAATAATGTCTTCTGGACTTTTCATAACACACTGTATCCTCTACTCATCCCGGAGTGGATTTCTTTTACTGTTATTACTGCGATGACACATAATTAAGTCAGATTACATTTTTATAGAGAGAGGAGAATAGCTAAGACACAGTTCTAAATTATTCATCAATAAGTTTCACAAAAAAAAAGCAAAAGATAAGAATTTAAAATGTGCTCTCTGTTGTTTTTTTCTTCCTAGACCCAGATAATTTTATAATGGTATATTGAACACATAAGTCTCTCTCTTCCTCCCCATGAGAGAACAAGAGACTTCATTTAACGCCACATGTGTTATTGTGCTTATCTGCTGATTACCATATTACTTTGATTTGTGTGGTAGATTGTAAACTCTTGTAGGTTTACGGAAAGATTTCTCTCCCCAGGCTGAATCAGTGAGATTTTCAGCATCATGAAGCCAGAGATGAGTAGGAAAGGAGCAGATTGGTTATTATATCTCTATGTATTTTTTACCCAGTGGTTCATCTCATTTTTATCACTGCAGAGTCAGCATGAGAGCTGACTGAGTTAATACACCTCCACAATGTTGTCACACCACTAAGTTTTAATGTCTCTTCATATCCTTAACATGCTTAGTGAAAATGTGAATTGCTGAAATGGGGTAGCCATAAAGAAGAGCAGGAGTAGGCACAGATGTGCTTTGGTTCAGCTAGTTAAAGTAGCCCTTTGATTAGGAATGGATATTATATGATGAAGGAAAGTACTGATTTTCTAAACATCAAGGTTTTGTTATGTACAATTATTTCCGATTTTGGATCGGCTCGTCCAAATTTGTGAGACAATTTTCTTGGCATATTAAGCTGAGTGAAGTGCTACCTTGTAGAAAATACAGGGAGAATCAGTAATGAAGGACAAAGTTTGACCAGGAAAGGCAAAATAACTGTCCCAGAAAGCTAAAAAATAAGAATTCAGCTACTGTATCTCTGTGCTACTTAGTCTAGAAAAAGAAAATTAATTGTAATAGAACTTGATATTAATTTAAGATATGCAATGGGGCTTATCAAGGTTTTTTTGATATATTGGAAGGCTATGGGGACACATAGGAATGGACAGCCAGGGAGATGACTGCTGAATGCTGTTACTGACTGTTGACCATTTTGAAGTCCTCATTGCTCCTCCCATTTTTTTGGGACAAGATGTTTGTGAAACATTTTAAACTCAGTGTAATTGTGTCCTATGTTCAACAGCAGTGGTACAAAGGAAGAGGAGACTTAATGGTCAGGACTACACAGAAGATATATGTTCACTTTTCTGCTCTGCTACAGAACCTTGAAAGGTCAGAGAAGTGGCTTTATCTACAGTTTTATTAAACAAAAGAAACTATACTCGATTCCTTTGGGGAACTGGGGAAAAATGGACCTGGAATCCTGCATGAAATTCTTGTTAACCACATCCAAAATTAACTAAAGTTATGGAGAAAAGCACAATGGTAGGTGAAAAGCTCAGGAGTAAAGTGTAGGGATACATTTACAGTTTTCATAATGCAAAGAGGTTGTCAGTACAGACAAACAGGAAATCTTGGTAGCGTCTGTACTGTTCATCACAGTTAAAAATTCCTTGGAAAAGCAGGTGGTTAATGAGGTGACCAAGTTTGCTGATGCTACAGAATTCTTTGCGCTGACAGAAACTAACACTGATAACAAAAGGTTAAACAGATCTTGGTATTTTGAGTGGTTGGAGATAAAAGGGGAGACAAAATTCAGTGCTGATAAATGAAAAGTAATAGATGAGAGAAAGCATAACCCTAGCGTATTTTACACTGCCGTGGGTTCATAAATGAGGTATATGTATTTTGGAGAGACATTTAGAGTTATTGTGGTTAGCTCTTTGAAAGGTGCTCAGTGAAAGCTGAAGATCATAGGAACAACAAAGAAAGCATCAAGGACAGAAGAGCAGACATCACATTTCCTCTGTATAAAGCCAAGATCACCTTGTGTGTCCTGAATACTGTATGAAGTTCTGCACACCCCCGCCCCCCCCCTTTATTTCCAACAGAAAAAAATGTTGAAACAGACACGGGCAGCAAATATTAGATATGAAGAAGTTTTTGTATGAAGAAGTTTTTGTATGAAGAGCCATTAGGCTAGGATTATGGGTCTTTGAGGAGAATAAAATGGCAAAGAGACAAAATTATAGAGCATACAAAATAATAAATAGCACAGAGTAGATGAACTGCCATGTTTGCAATTGGCAGTATTTGAAGAAGTAGGGGGCAACTCATGAATTTGTCATGCTGCTACTTTAAGGTAAATATAAGGAAGCACTTTTCTCACACAGCACATTTTTATTGTGCCTAAAGCATAAATTAGATTTAGAATTAGCTAGAACAAAAGGCCATCAGTGACTTTCCTGTACAATATTAAGATTTTTTTTATATATAGGAGGAATGTTTCTTATGTTTCTTTAAAAATGAACACAAACAATGACTTCTACCCACAAAACTGAACCTGGTACACAAAGTTGCACTGTGACATTCAAAGTGAATTTTCATGAAATAAGATTAAATTAAGAAAATAACTCATTTAATCTACCTCATTTAAAATTAGAAGGAAAGTGACTTTGTTGTTTGTGAGTCGATCAGATGATAAGCATTTGGGAAGGAAAATATCCTTACCGAGTATAGGACAATGGAGGTCTGTTCTGGGACATGCTTTTAAGACATAAACTTAGTGTGGAATCACTCATGTGAGATTCATATCCAAGCCCTGAGCTTATCTAGCACTAAATCCATTTAGAAGGATGGGATAATCCAGTCCTGAGAATCGTTTTGCCTTCCTCCATCTATATCTGCAGTTAATAGTTGGCAATTAAAATATTTGTGAATATACGTCAGAAATCAACGATACCAGTTAGGAACAAATCAGTACAGTCTCTCAGCTGGACGAGTGGAGGGAGCAATATGTTACTTAAAAGAGCTTTCGCTCCACCCACCAGTGAGAAACAGAGCAGTGAGGCTGATAGCTGCTTGTTAGGTTGTAGCAGGTGGGAAGACTGAAAATAGTTTTAAATAGCACTTCCCTTCTCCCACTTCACTTATGGGAATAACTGTAGAACTATTGAAGCAAAAAGAAAGACTTTTTTCTTCTTTTGGAAATTGTAAAGGTACCCAAAGGTATCAGATATGAAATAAGGGAATGTTGCCCAAGTGTTGTAGAAATTCTTGAAATAAAAAGTTTAGGAGATGTTTAAAGAGCTGGCTAAGGGCTTGAGGGAGGAAGAGTGATTTTGTTTTGTCATTTTGACCTCAGCTTGAATCTTGCATGCAGCATCAAGTTGCCTTCTCTTAAGACTGAGCCTGGAACACATGTATGAGATGAGCTGGCATGTCCTGAGGTGGATCTGGAGTGCTGGCCTGCTTCCCAAGGACTGCCAGAGATGCTATGTTGAAATTAAAATTTTTATAGACTAATGATTTTCCTGATTTATGCCAGCAAGTTTTAAACACTCTGGATGTTCTGTCTGCAAGATAAAATGTCTGCATAGATGCAAGTAATGTCTCTGTCCAAGTATTCCTTACCTCACAGGGTTAAAAGAGTACATGCATAAAAATTTGAGGTGTTCTTGTGCCATGGTAGTGAAGTTATGTAAAATATGGAACCGTGTAAACTCTAAAATTTGTTAGATGTATAGAGCCAAGTCAAGCTGAAACATCTGAATGAAAATTGTGATCTGAACTCTCTCCCAGGAGTAAGAACTTTGGGTCAGGTGTTGCTGTTCAAGACTATTTCCAAGTGAGTGACTGTGCCTTTTTATAACACAAACTTTGTTACACTTTGATTTCTTCCTCTGTCCTGCTCTGAATTATGTTACTTTTGTTGATATGAATTCAAAGCCACTAGCCAATGACCATAAAAGCCATTCTATACTACATATTGGCTTGAAAGATTTAGGCGCCCAGTATAAAAGGATGACACTTTATCCACTCAGCCAGACCAGATTCTTGATTTTACATTGCTGTTTTCTTAGTAAGTTTCAGAAGACCTTTTAATATTTCAGAACCATGCTAGCGCTTTCATAAACTTTCCAAAGGGTGAGCAGTAGTAGTTCTATTCCAGCTGCTGCTGAATCTGCTGTGTTTGTTCAGCCCTGAAATGATCTTTTAAGATGTGAAAATAAAATGTTTCACTAGTACTGAGCCATAAACACAAAACTGACCAGGGATGCTATCCACCCAAGAAAAACTACCTATTATGTATTAGAACCAATTTTTTCCAGCTTTCTGCGCAGAGACCTTATTCTTATTTAAACTGATTTTTTTTCAGCAGAGTGGTAAAAATAATATTAAAAAAAAATTTTAAAAGTTTTCAGAAGATAATGGCTGTTAATTTGCCTTTAACCACACTATTAAGCTTATTGAAAAGACTTAAAGGAAACAAAGAGGGTTTTTTTAACTCATAGAAAGCAAGTAAGTCTTATTCACTTATTACAGAAATATTACTCTGAATGATCTAAGTATTATGACTCAAGTCACAGAGCTGCTTAAGTGTATGTTTGCAAGCTGATCTTCTGATTACTTTCGTAAGTATTTCCTCATTTTACATTATTTATTTGAATGTGTGAAAATCATATGCTTGCACGTGTGCTGTAGATACTTTCAGATGTTCTTAATAAGGCAAGGTGCTGATACAGGGGGCTCTAAAATACAAGTCATTAATGTTTAATGCTAATAGAACACACAATCTGCAATATCAACCCTCAGGAGACATCACACAATTCTCAAAATATTTTTTTCACTCTCTTCTTTTACCAAACAATTAGTAGGAAAAATCTCATAATAAAAAGAAACTTTGTTCTTTGAACTGAGTGCTCAATTCAGGCAAATACAAACCAAAGACCAGACTCCAACAGAGATTTTCAATTACAGCTAAGATTGTCTTTCTCAGCCATGTCATCTTCTTGTTCCTTTTGGTTTCTGTGTAGGTGGGACTGAATTTTACAATTCTACATCAGAACCTGAAGTTGGGCTAAAGATGCACTAGAACAAGGAGACAGAGCAGGCTCAGCTGTGTGGCTTAGCTTATACTTGGCATCATTGGGAAGTGCCTGTCAAAGTAAACATGGTGGAGCAAAATGTAGAAGGTGGAATGAAGCTAAGTGAAGACTGGCACTAGGGCAGAGATTGTGGTGCTGGACTGGGAGGAATGAGGGTGTATGGGATTCATAAGAGAAAAGTTGAGACAAGGTAGATGAGAAGAGTTGAAAGAAATATCTTTGTGTTGCTGAATACAGAGATACTTAGAGTGGGAAGATAATGATCTCCAGGATCCTAAAGACTTTGGAACTGGAAGATTTGAGAGAATAGGAATCCTAAACCGGTTGCAGAACAACTGTGTGTGTTAATGGTGCACTTCAATCAACAAAAAGGAGGATAGTGTAAAAGTCCTAAATACCTAGTGAAGAGTAACCTCTTGTCACCTCACACAACTGCTGCTCTGAAGTGCCTATTCTGTTTGCCCTTCCAACAGAATAGTATGCAGAGCATCACAGACTTTGTAGATAGGCAGGTACTATCATCTAGGCTGTTAAGGCAGATTTTATTCTTGTAAAATACATAATGCTCAAGGCTGGATACTGTCCACACTGACAAATTCTCTCACTATCTGAAATGGTTTAGACACTTGAAAAATACCTTGGCCAAAGTCAAACATGTCTCTAAACATTTCCAAAGCCTGAATAGTATGGATGTACTGAAGTGTTAACTGATCCTATACTGCCTTCTGTCAACATTTAAGAAGCTGCTCAGGTCTTGACTTCTGTGGGAGTACTGAAAGAATAATCTTGACTAACTCTTCTTTTTCTAAAGGTCTTCCCTAGTTGTCAAATGGCACCGTAACCCAAGAGAAATGTATGACAGACATGTTATTTCCGTGGGAATTATCTAAGTTTTCAGAGTCAGCAGCAATTCTAAATATTGTATAAAGCTGCTTAATTTGTTAGCAACACTACTTCCATGCCAGAGAAGGAAAACATTTTTTTTTCCCTTCAGAATCAGAGCTTTCTGGAATTTGCATATGTTTATTTTGAATGATAGAAAAGTTCATATCTACTGGTACAGAATAAAATTTCACCTGGTAAGTTAAGAAAGAACAGCATTATTAGGTGTGGCTTTATTTACATGCTTGTTGGGAAGTTATATTGCAGGTTCAATAGCTAATTTTTCTTTAGAGGAAAAGCTGGAAGAGTAGTGTGTGTATATTTCTGATGATGTTGATGTTTCATTTGATGACAGTTGCTTCAACTTATCCTTCTAATGACTAGTTCATGCTGGAAGCTAACCCAAGCAACGAGTCTTACAAAGACTTTAGGAAAACACACAAGGCATCAACATGTACTGAATTTTTCATGTGATCGCTTTGCAGTGGTTTAAAAGGTCTTCTCGTTTCCCTATACCTCGATGACCAAATGCCATCACACAGCATAGAGCTGAAAGCAGTCAGAGTCTTACCCTGATAACAGCAGCTCAGCAGTTGCCAAGTACAAGTCAGGTAGGGATAGACACTAAAGAAATCCTGTTCCACTTCACCAGTAATACCCATCTTTGTGAGGTGTGCTCTTATGCCCAAGTCATACTTGGATACTCTTCAACATTGCCTTCTCTTTGTGTTTTTAGTTGTCCTCCGCATCTGATCACTACTGTGTCACATAGTTTTGAGTTTTACGCCAGATGAAGCGATTTGCTAATGGCCTGAGCAGTGATATTTTGTCATACGTTAGTCAAGCACTGCCTGCTCCCCAACTGCTTGTCTCTTTCTGAGACAAACTTGAATGTGTGACACCTTGTAGTTTCTGAACCCTCTGTGATCTAGAACAGACTGTCCTGCAGGGCCATCCAACCCAATTGTATAGGTAATTTGACACTTCTACATCCAAGAGGTTTTAATGAAGAACCTAATTCAGAGTATCTAACGTTAGACAGGGATGCTGCTGTATGTGGGTAAAGTGTGGTAAGACTTGGCTTGATGGAAGGTCCAATGCCATTAATAAATCCTTCATGTGAGGTCTGAGGTCAGGTAATCACATAATCATAGAATCATAGAATGGTTTGAGTTGGAAAGGACCTTAAAGATCATCTAGTTCCAAGACCCCTGCCACGGGCAGGGACACCTCCCACCAGGCTGCACAAAGACCCATCCAACTTGGCCTTGAACACTTCCAGGGAGGGTACATCCACATTATAATATTCATTGAAACATGAGACATAGCCACTATTTCCAAAGTGCAAAAAAAAAGCCGTACTGTTCTGTACTCCTCTCCCCAGCATGCTCCAGGAGCATATTGCAAGTCAGATCCTTTCCAACCTGCCAGTTTTCTGTGAAGATAACAAACATTAGTTAGTAAAGGATATACACAATCCAACTGGCTGAATGCCTCATCCTAGAGAAGCTACAAACTTGAGCGAATTCTGCTCTTATCTAGAGCTGCAGTGGGAGTGCTTACGTGGCTGCTACATCTGGAGGACTGCAAACAGTCTTTCCAGGTCACTATATCCATTTTAGCAATTTTAGTTGTCTTGGTCAGACAAAAGCTCTGATGAGAAACAGAGAGATGCTGGATTTGAACATCTATAGATGAAGATGGATGTAAGGGTAGGTTTTAAACAGCCCCTGCAGGTGTCTTAGATAGTGTTCCATAGCCCTTTTTGAGGAGTATTATGTGAAGTTAATCTCTGGATCTTCAAACATGACTCGTGTATTTCATTACCTATTAACAGTGTTAGTAGATAATCCTGAGAACTTTGGATATACCAGTAGAATAAACCTACTTGACAAAACCAGAAAAGAGAAATATTCTACAGAAAAACTCTATCCTTATTGTTTATCTGTTATAAAGAAATCCCTTACAAAAAGTAAACTTCATGGTTTAGGAAAGCTCTAGGAAATTCTACTGAGAGGCTGGAAATCATCACATAATGGAGATTACAACAGAACAGATACTACAGGGAATTTATTTTTCAATGATGAATAAGAGGTTAAGAATCCTAAACCACCAGTACTACATTTTCTAACAGATGCAGTAAAAGAGGGTCGGTTACCAGAAAGTCTTATCATTCTACTGTATATTCGATCTTTTATTAGCCTATAACACTCATGACAGCATGTTAATTAATGATTGGTCTCAGAGGGTCCTGGTTAAACCTAAAAAACTACAGAAAGATGTTCTATTTAGATGCACTGATAGCTTCTGTAAAAATAAAATAATATCCCCAAAATACAGATGAACATTATCACATGTTTTCTTAGAGATTTGTCAGCAAAGTTAGCTTTCTTGCTAGCCAGCTGAGGTCTTGGGTTTCTATATGAAAAGAATAGCTCAGCTATGTCTTGAGGCTAATACTGAAAAGGTCATGAGATTCTTTCATGAAAGGAATGAAAGTAAGCTGAAAAGTACAGGGAAAACATAGCTTTCACTATAAATGATAGAACTGATTTACTTCTATGCACTTCTCTGTGTATAGAAAATGACATTGAAATACATTTGTATTTAGATTTAGGGAGCAACTTACTTTCTGCCTCTTCACCAGTTTATTATTTATTTCCAAACCTTATTATTTTAAAATGCCATAGAACCCAAAATATGCTAGATCATTTCTAAACACAATCACATAATGGATTTTTTCTATGATGAGCAAAGCAGCCATTTGAAGTTCATTCATTGAGACCCTTTGGCCTTTAGAGCATTTAGTGAAGGGTTTGTTTTGTTTATTTTACAGTTCAGTGGAATGGAAAACAATTTTTCTTAAGCATTACTGGAGGCCATCAAACAGTGAGAAGGAATATTTTTTCTGCTGCTGCATGTTCAGCGGAATTTAAAGGTATCTATTAAAAAAAATACAGGTGTAGTGATAAACCTAGATTTCCCCCCTTTTTTGAAAAAGTGTAATTATACTCATCAGACATCATAATCTGCTATTTTCCCCATCTTGCTATTGCTCGGAGTGTAATGAGAAAAGTTTGCTAATGCTGGGTGGGTTTGATTATTCCCCATTTCTTGTTTATATCCTAACAAAAAAAAAAATAGAAATGCACCACCCCCCCACTAAAAAAGAAACCAAACCAGAAACCACATTAAATTGGTTACCTATTTACAAAGAGTGATTTAGATGTGCAGTTAATACATGGAAATAAAGTAATTAAAATCATACTTTTCTCAGTCTGTTGCCATAGAACTATTTAGATTCCGATTTTGATTACTTGGAGAGGCAATAGGAGGTCCTGTTTTCATTCCTTGTCTTCAGTTTTTCAGAAACTAATTTTCAAAAGACATTACAAATATTATTAAGTAAAAGCGGGAAACAGACAAATAAAATTGTTTGAACAATAATGAGGTAATCTGAGAAATCAAGTAATTGATGATACTGTCATTTAGTACATGCAAGTTGAAAACCTGGAGTGTAAACTCTTATTGAAGTCAACAGCAAAAGTCTACTTGCACAGTAAATGAGAGACAGAACTTCTTGTTAAGAAGACACTTTAGTGAAGTTATTCTGACTTTAGAACCATGTAGCTACAAGCTGCATCTAAATTCAAATTGCATTAAGAATAAGCTTTAAGAGGCAGCTTTTAGAGCTGAACTCTTGTCTGTCCCTGATACATTCAAGGAAGTAAATGGTATTTGACCTTTGAGGAAGTTTGGAAAAGGACATTGGTAAAAATCAAAACTTGTTTTTAAGTTGTTTGACACATAAGCAGTGCAGTTCAATTGAATACTAGCAGGACTGCATTTTCATGCATAATATGCTGATGTCTTTCCCCAGCAGAATGACTCAGGCAAGATAGGTTAGGGTATAAGTCCCCTTTTCCTTCTCCTGACATAGAGACACCAAAGAGGGGTAGCTTGGCACTTTTCCTGGGTGCTCTGACATGCCATGTTCATGACAAGCTGAACAGTCCTCATTCTTTGGAAAGTAGTGACATAATTCTTTGTACTAGGCACACAATACTTGGTCTGGATACAAAGTAGTGGATTGAAAATCGTCTTACTCTTTTGTCAGATGGATATCCTAACTGTGCTGGTATTGAGCAACTCAGCTGGGGCTGCCTGCTGTCTTTACCCCTTCCAAACACCTTGCCAGAACCGGAACGCTTCAGAGTGAGGCTTCCTCTTGTTTGCTGCATCCAGGATTTCAGAACAGAACAGAACAGAACAGAACAGGAGAGGATAGGATAGGATAGAATAGAATAGAATAGAATAGAATAGAATAGAATAGAATAGAATAGAATAGAATAGAATAGAATAGAATAGAATAGAACACAATACGATACGATACAATACAATATTTCAATTGGAAGGAGCCTACAATGAACATCCAGTCCAACTGCCTGACCAATTCAGGGCTGAACAAAAGTTAAAGCATGTTGTTATAGGCATTGCCCAATTGTCTCTTTAACACTGACAGGTTTGGAGCATTGACCCCCTCTATAAGAAGCTTGTTCCTGTGTTTTCCTCCCTCTCTGTAAAGAAATACTTCCTAATGTCCAGTTTAAACCTCCCCTGATACAGCTTTGAGCCATACCCATGCATACTCTCTCTGGACACCAGGGAGAAGAGATCAGCACCTCCCTCTCCACTTTTCCTCCTCAGGAAGATGTAGAGAGAACTAAGATTGCTCCTCAGCCTCCTTTCTCCCAAACTAGATAAATACTTAGCCACTCCTCACAGGACACACCTTCCAGCCCTTTCACCAGCTTGGTTGTCCTCCTCTGGATGCATTCAAGGACCTTCACATTCTTCTTAAATTATGGGCCCCACAACTGCACACGGCATTCAAGGTGAGGCTGCACCAACACTGCACGTAACGAGATAATCACCTCTTTTGACAGGCTGGTTGTGCTGTGTTTGATGCACCCCAGGGTTTGCCCTTTTGGCTGCCAGGGTACTACTGACTCATGTGGAGCCTGCTGCAGACCAGAACCCCCAGATCCCTTTCTGCAGGGCAGCTCTTCAACCACTCCTTTCCCAATTTATACTTGTGCCTGGTGTTACTCTGTCCCAGGTGCAGAATCCAGTATTTGGACTTGTTAAATTTCATCCCATTGATCATAGCCCAATGCTCCAATCCATTCAGATCCCTCTACAAGGCCTCCTGTCACTCAAGACAGTCCACAGCACCTCCCAGTTTGGTGTCATTAGCAAACTTGCTAATGGTGCCTTCTACTCCTTCATCCAAATCTTTGACAAATATGTGGAACAGCACTGACTATAGAATTGATCTCTGAAAAACACCACTGGTGACTCGTCACCAGCCAGATGTAGTCCCATTCACTACAGCCCTTTGATCTCTGCCTTTCAGCCAGTTTTTCACCCAGCACATCGCGAACCCACTCATCCCACACTTGGACAATTTGTCCAGAAGGATGCTGTGAGGGACAACCTTACTAAAGCTTTACTAAAATCCAGAAGAACTACACCCACTGCTGTCTCTTCTTCCACTGGCAGGTGACCTTATCACAGAAGGATATCAAATTAGTTAGAGAGGACTTTCGCTTTCTGGACCCATGTTGACTGTGCCTGATTGCATTACTCTTTAAATGCCTTTCAACGGTACACAGTATGATCTTCTCCATATTTCTTTGCTCAATCTAAAATTCTCGCTGTGTTTTTAGTGAGCTGAGTGTTAAAAAGGATCTGTGTTTTGATATAGGGTGCATTCAAAACCTCTGTCCTACTAACATGTTTTATATTTCATGACACTTGACAAAGGTCTGGAGTAATGTTAATCTCCATTGTTGCACTTGAAAGGCTCCACTGACAAAACCACTGTTTTCCGGAGTCCTTTTCCAAACCTTCTTAAAGGTCAAAGCTGCTACAGTGTGACTGGGAATTTGTTCTACTTTATTCTTTTTAAGATAAAGGCAAATTTAGTGGTTGTTACTGGATGTCACATTTTAGACAACATTGGCTATTTTTTGATGAACTACAGTCAATTTGTCTAGTGGAAGATTTAAAGACATAGAAATGAAATTGATATTCAGTTTCTCCTAACAGTTAAATGCCTTTTGCAGCACTGAAAAAAGAAAAAAAACAGCACTCGGTTCATTTCTGCTGTAATACACTTAGTATTTTTCCATTTATTTGTTTGTTTTTGTGTTGAAGACAGGTGCTTTTAACAATGCATAAAGTGACATTTTCAGACTCTGAAACTCATTCCCTGCGGCATTAACTATCTGTGACTATTCAAAGGTGACTTTGCGTTAGCTGAGATTGGCTTTTTGCTGCTCTGTAGCCTAATATTTCCTTTTTAATGTCACCATTTTCTTTCTTGCTTTCTATTTTCAGTTGCTATAATGTCTTTTGCCTTTTTTATTTTCTCTTTTCTAAGCCTGGATTGGTGTTAACTAGAGTTTTCTAGTGCTTCTAGAGCTTTATAACAGATCAGTTAGACACCTGGATTTCATACTGAAAGGTCATTCTCAATGAACTTAATCTAGCCTGATTTAAGATATCTATTATGGAATAATCAAACTTCAAACTGTCACTACAGTCCCTCCATGGTTAATGAGAGAAGTAAGTATCTCCATAGGGCAATTCATGTGACCTGTTCCATGCATCTATCTCTGGATGAAAACAATTGCCTCTTGGAGGTGCCTGTTCCCTCTACTGACAATGTAGAATTATGTCACTAACTCTGGCACCAATGCCAGGGCAGATGAATTTCACTTGATGTGTCTACGCTATAATTCTCTTTCTTTTTACTGTGCATCTGAAAAATTTGACTTTACACTCATTTGGTATCTGTGCACATTTTTATTGCCTTTATGATATTCTTTTGCAAGTGAAGGATAAAGTAGGTACTCAGCTGGGTTTCCTGCTTCCTTTGGAAAGTGAAAACCATTATTTTTAAGCACTTATTTGAAGAAATGAAAAGTCAAAGATGAATGATACCATAAGTTATATCTTAAGTTAGAAGACATTATCAAAGCTGTGATTTTTAGTAGACACCCAAGAGCTTTATTTCATGGGCTTTTGTTCCATTTCCAATTAATAATTTTTCTTCCTCCCTCTCTGCTATCTTATCACTATACATAAAGAGATGTGTTAAAATGAAGGAAAAGCTTGCTGCTGAGTAGGTCCAACCAGACAGCCTCATGCCCTGCCCTCAGGAGCTTTGCTGCAAGGCTCAATAATCCAAAACCAGAATATTTGCAAACAAAGTTTAATATATTCACCTGAAAGAGAAGTGATTGGCAAGGCAAAAGCAGACTGAGGTAAAAAGGGAAAACTAGAGCAGAACATTGATGTCAGCACACTGTTTATATTCCTTTGAGGAAAGTGATAATAGGGTTCAGAGGTCCGTGATTCCCCTACCCCCAACAGGCTTTGCTGACAAATGGGAAGAACATCATGTAGATATGTGGTACAACAATCAATCTTGTGACATGGCCCTTTCCCTTCTCTTCCCTTCCCTTTCCTTCCTCTCCTCTCCACTCTGCTCTTTTATTTTCTTCTTCCCAGAGTGATTAAGGTATACTACTGTCTTCAAATCTGGCAACTCTGCATGCAGTGTTGGTCATAGAGTTTCCTTACTTCTTTACCTTTTCCCTATACCAGAAACCACTTAAAAAGGCCAGATGTATCAAGAGCGAAGAGATCTAAATGAAGGTACTGAAGCTAAGAGGATAATTAAAATAGCGAAACCCAGCAGTTTCAGCTAACAAGATAATGAAGGAACCTTAGGACACTTTCAGCAGGGATCGATGGTACAGTCATGATAATTATATTACATCGCACCTTTCATCCTGGAGAGTGTCAAAATGCTTTGGATATTCAACACACCAGTACGAGGAATCACTTTGTCTGCAACTAACACAAAGCCACCCATGGGTTTACATCTGGCAACTGCTCTGTAGGGAACAGCAGCACTGAAAAGGTGAAGTGTGGGTAGTTAGAAAATCTTCTGTTAAAAATTAAGAGCACACAGAGCATTTAACCTATTTAAAACTGGTGGAAAGATTAGAACTCATGATGTTCAGAGGTGAAGTGCCTGTTTTCCGGTGGTGTTGGTAGCCGGGTCCAGTGTATATAAAGAAGGGATATGCTGCCAAGAGGGATTTTGCTGTTATTTATATCACATTTGGCAAGGAGTGTTCAGTGCAAAGGTAGAAATCCAGAATGTTAGCTGGAAATGTGAACTTCTAACCTACTAACACGGAGGAAATCTGAACTAAAAGAAAGTTTAAAAATAGGAGCATGAACTCTGCAGATGGCTGGATTACAGATTTCTTTACTACGTGAAAAAATAGGTAAAGTTCTTCTCCAGAAAAGTTGCCACAAGAGGCATTGAAATATTGTTTCATCATTTAGTCCCACTCAATGCAGGGTGTCTATTTTAATTGTATTTGTCTCAGCAGTTCCCCAGTCTTTGCTGGTTTTTTCTGTCATTTTTCATGCATTATCCATATTGCTGTATTCGTGGCCCTGTCCCAAGCAGAAGATTACCCCTTGTCATTGGAAGCACTTCTTGCTTATTATTCAGCTGTTGAGCTGCATGTTTTACCTTTCCAAGAAAGTTATTTAATACCCAAGTCTTGCTATCTATCTTCATCCTCAGGAAGCTCAGCACAAGGCAAATGAAGGCTCAGAGCACAGACATATAGTTCCAGTTTAGCAGATTATGGAGGGTCAGATGAGCTGTGGCAGCTCTCAAATACCTCAATGCTACTCCTTAACTGTAACTTAGCTCAGCCCTTTTTCACTGTGGCATAAATGGAGTTAAACTGACGTACATTTGTTACAGGTTAAAGGTGCATCCCATCATTTCACTCCTTTGCTAACTCATGTTAGAACTGAAGAAACTTTACTGAAATTTTAAGCTTTCTTGAGAGATGTGCTTCTTGGTTTTTCTCTGCCTGCAAAGAATATGTAGTGATCACATAATATCATAAAAATTTTGCTAAACAGGCATTGTATCACTGCAGTTTTTTGTGAAGACTTTTATACTAAAGTGACTCTCACTAAGGGACTGTTTGAAGGCCTGCAATTTTTTTTTTCCAAAACTTCTATGGGATATTGGTTATGGCCAGAATGAATCTAAAACTGACAATACCCCCTGTAACGACAAAGATTGGAATAGAACTAATGTTGAAATATTGTGGTTCTAAAATGCTTACTCATAACATATTCTTTTATAGCTTGAAGTAGCTGTAGCACATGATCTCGTTTTCTTTAGAATATCCTCCTCTTGGGCTCTTATCAACTGGGGAAAGAAAGAAGCCTGACAAAGGAAAAAGCCTTACAGTGAGGTCTGTGATCAGCAGAGCAATCCAAAGCCTGAAAATGGGCTTTGGTTCAAGTTCTGAGTGGTCTGTGCTGACATCTTTAGATCATCGCATTTGCCTTCGTTGCTGTCCTTAATGTCTCTGATCGGATATAATTTGCTACAGCTGGCTTAGGTGCAAAACTGCCATGGACAAAACTTCACATCTTTCCTAAGACGTGTCATTTCGTTGTGTGTCTCATCAAAATCAGGCAAACAAATGTGTCATGCTCTGCAAATCAAATGTATGGAAACAATCCCTTGCTCAGAGCTTGTGCCATCACACACATTGGAGATCAGCGACAGAGGATCTCATTTGTTCTGTTTCTATCTCTTCAATGTCAGAAGAGGTTTAAACACCTACCTGCTGCTAAAGCTCATTATTTTCTGTCTGAATCCTAAATGGAGTGGGGTAAGGGGAGTACAAAAAAATTATTCTAAAGCATAATTAGATGCAAAATTCAGGTAGGTATTTAGATATGGTTTGATTAAAACGGAGTCCTTTTCTAATACAAATGAATGTTACACTAGGAATTCCATTATTTAAGGGAATTTCCAATGCCAGTTTAAAAAACAAGTGCTCTCTATTCTTTGACATCACATTCAAGCTGAAAACTCCCATCATCAAGTATATTCAGTGAATCCTCAGCAGAAATATACCCATGTCATTCTGGTGTAATTACATCAATGAATGCCATCTAAGGACTGGGCATATATGAAAAGCAGAGGACATCACTAGTAGGCACATAATGTTGCTCATGTTCTGATCATCACTGAATGAATTCATCTGACAATCTGTACTATAATAAAACTTCTAGGCTTAAAAAAAACGAAAAAAAGAATGCATGAAGGTAAACTTTTCTGCATTCATTACATTGGATTACATTAACACATTAGTGGGAAGCCAGAGAGAGAAAGGTGCTCTTGTATCTTGTGCAAGTGTCTTTAATAATGGGATAGTCATTAGACTATGCTAATTCCCGTGTTTAATTTCCAAGAACGGTGAGCTTATGGTTTTCAGTAATCAGTGTCCTACACTGAGTTGTGTATTAAGAAAAAAAAAAAAGAGGAAAAGAAAGAGAAAAAAAGGAAAAAAGCTCAGGTTTCTCTCTTGCCACAGCTAACTTCTGAGTGGTGCCTAAATATTACAAAAAGGGCAGGAGACTATATGGAGATTTTAACTGTCTGGATCAAACACTTAGAGATCCTTTTTATGCCAAAATCATATAATCATAGAATCATCTGGTTGGAAAAGACCTCTGAGATCATCTAATCCAACCGTACCTGTCCCCTTACTAAACCATATCCCTGAGAAACTCATCTACCCGCCTTTTAAACACCTCTAGGGATGGTGACTCAAGCACCTCCCTGGGCAGCTGTGCCAGTGCCTGACCACCCTTTCAGTGAAGAAATTTTTCCTGGTGTCTAATCTGAACCTCCCCTGCTGCAACTCTCGTCCTGTCACCTATCACTTGCGAGAAGTGGCACTCCCTGATGGGTTGGATAATGGGTGCTGTTAGATGAGTAGCGCTGGATGAGTGACATACAGGATTTTGAAGGCTGATTGAGGCTTAGGCATGTTGGATATGTCATTGGCAGGTATCGTACAGGAGTAACAAATGGTGCTGATCTCTTGCTCATTGGGACTACCTCTACAGTTCCCTGAGAAGCCAGCAGACCAAGGAAAAATATCCATTTGTCCCAATTACTGCCATGAGCTTGAAAAAGAAACATGCAATGTCGTTTACATTCATCCAACCAACAACTGAAACTAACACCAGGATATTCATATCAGTTACAATAATAGAAAGCCCCTAAGGGCTCCCCAGTGTCTTTCTTCTTTTATGGGGTATGGTCTGGGCCTCTGACTCTTCCATTTGGCCTGGAAAATTCGTAACAGGGTCTCACAGGCAGCTGATCTGGCATGTGTTGGCTGGGACCTGCAACAGGCCTGCCAAATTCATCACAGCGTGGCTGCCTGTTTAGCTCCCAGCTCTTGTTCTTCTATCACAGGCAGCGTCTGGAGCCCATGCATCCACAGCAGGAGGGTCTGAGCTGTGCCACCTCTTGGGAACCCACACTCAGCAGATCTCCCATAGTAGAGGAGGCACACAGAACAGCATTATGGTGGTGTCACCAGACATACTCTATATTTTCTTGCATGCAGCTATTCCTCTGGTCCCTTTCACCTTCCATCATATTGCCTAGTAAGGTGATGTCTCTGCTGAGATCAGTTTATGTAAGCAGTGCATACAGAGTCACAACTTTCCAGGTTAAAAATCACTAAGCAATGCTTCTTTCTCAAGCTTATCCAAGGTCCCTGTTTGCTTATGGGAAAACAAGGAATAAATAGGGAGTGCAAATTGGAGGTGCGGTTAAAGAAAAGCAAGTCACGATAAACCAGTATCAAAATATAATATCTCTTCCTATGAAACTGAAGGCTACGACATCCTTCTCTCAAGCTATAAATAATCTGTATCTTAAATGAAATAAAGTATATGACTAAAGAATGTAAAACTTTTTTTCAGGCTTATGTTCTTCATCAATGAGACACAGCAAAGTGAAGGACAAGAAGTAAGCAGATGACAAAGAAAAAAATATGAAAAAGCAAATGTCTTTGCAGCTGATTGGTTTTATTTCTGACTTTGGAAATGGGATCATCTGCTACCAATGCTAACACAATCAAGATGAATTCAAAATATTCTGACACTTGTCTTCATTGTTTTGAAATCTTTAGATGACCCTGTGAGAGGCTGCTTCAATCAGAAAGACTATAATTTCCTTTTCTGTTGATACCTAACATACCTAACATTTTAGTAATATTACCTTGTCACATTTTAATCTATGTGAGATATTGTGTTTGTTTTGGTTGGTTTTGTTTGCCTTTGAAACATGTTCTAGCCTAGTTTTCAAATCTATAGGGCTGCGGAGACAAGTGAAATGTTTGTCAATTGGCTAAATACTTGCAACTGCAATATATAAATTGTCTCTTCTGGGTTTTTTAAGGTATTTTTTATAATGCAGCGCTGTTTGCTGTTATTATTGCTCTGATGACAGTGACACTAGAAGCTACTGGGGACATTCAGCAATCCTTATTCAAGACACAGAAATAACAGAAGATTAAGTGACTTGCCCAGGTTCAAAAAACAACTGGAAAAATTAAGGCTAACTCTCTTCTTTTAAAAAAATCAAAATAAAATCCTAATACATTGTATAATAGTCTAAGCAAGGACACTAAGTAATTTAAAAATATGTTGTACTTGAATCTTCCTAGATTTTATTCTGACAGGAAAACTTTTAAATGTGTTACTGAAAAAAACCACCAGCACAAATGTAGCAACTGTGGCTTGGTACCAGTAAGACCTTAATCTGTGTATATGTAGAAAGAAGCAAATTGAGTGAAGCAAAACTTCAGTAGTCCCCTAGGATGTACCAGTGCTCAAGAATATAAAGTATTCTATGCTAATTTTACTTCACGTAAAGGAAATAATAAACAAATTATGCCTATGAAATCCCAAGGGCAGATATTCAGTTTCTGCATATTTGCTTCACTGGAATTAAATCATCTGATACTTTTAGAGGTTCTGATCCTCAAATACTAAAATAGACACCAGTCTTGCTGATTTATGAGGAATAACATTTGTTGAAAAATCTAGTTTTAATTTGTAGGTCTATTTGCATTCTTCATCTTTACTTGTTTTCCATCAAGCTGCCACTCTGTGATATGTGGTATAAAAAGGCTGTAGACTTCTATATTACTCCTACCTTTTGCAAGCAATGCAGATGTTTCTTGTTGGTGCAGATAAAACATTTTAGTAGACAATTAGATCTGAGTTTCAGTACTGGGTAGACTTCTAATCTTGTAAACGTATGTTTGAACTAAAAAGATACAATTAAAAATATACTCTGAAAGAGAAGTCAGAATCTTTCTAGCATGGAGATTTTCTTGTATAAATCAGATATATCAAAATAAATTGAAACTAAGGTCAACAAGGCATATTTCTGTGTATTTTTGTGTACTCATATGTCTTTTTTAAATTCTGTAAATTATCTAAGTTTTTGCCTCTAGGTGGTTCTTCCAAAGAGTTACGACAATGTAGTACAAATTTTGGAGACATTTGAGGGAGGTATTCCATGTTTGAGAAACTATTTCTGAAAGCTGTTCAGTGTAAAACTATTGAGATTTGCCTTAAAATTCAAGACATAACCTAGTAGATCACTGGATGATGAAGATAAGTAAGTCCCTTAGTGGTTAACACTGAAAACTTTGCAATTTTCCCTTCCTAAGGGAAGATACTATTCTTTTTTTTTGTGATAGGGAAGAAGTCTGGAGGAACTCCATGGTAATATTAATGATTTTTAAATGTGCTTAGAGAGATATTAGTACTTTAATATTGTATACCATCTGGATCCAGATTCTCTGGTTTAATATTGTGTACCATCTGGATTCAGATTCACTGGTTGAGAGAATGTTTATAGTTATGAACTGCACCTTCCCTACAAGATTTACACACTTTATTCCTTCACTTTCATGATACTGTAAAATAATGTTTTCAATTGAAAGATACAGGCCATAGTTGAACCTGCAATAAGTCAAAGCAAATTCTCAGGGAACTCTGGATCACATCCCCTGGCCAGACCTTAAACTGACGTGAAGATGCTTTCAGTCACTGATGACTCACAATGCTAAAGAAAGAGAGTTGTTTTTCCTTTTCTGCTGTGTGGCTCCGAATGCCATTGACAGCCAACCCTGCAGAGAGATGGAAACAGAATGCAATCAGACTTCCAAATCTTCCCTTAATGCAGTGTCTTTCTTTGGAGCTTTTCCCTGTAGGGTACCTCTCAGATGAGGATAAGTAATGCTGTTAGTACATAATCCAATCACTGATGCAGATTGCTCCTAGAACAACCCTGAGCAGCAGACTTGTGTGGGTTGTTGGGTTTTTTTTTTTTTAACTTTATGAAGAAAGTACCTTTTTCTGCAGTAAAAAGAAAAAAACAAAGATGTGCCTTAGAAGTTATTAACAGTATAAATGTCTTGTTATGTCTTGTGATATCTTGTGATGTATGGTAAAATTGGAAGTTTATTTCACCATAAAATATCAGAAATCAAAGTAAAAACTGAAACATTTCAGTATTCAGAACAGGATACCAGTTCAGTGCTCCCCTCTTCCTGCTGCATTGTGCAGTCATCCAGGGATATATGCTTTTCTTTCTTATTGTCAGGCTGAAACTGTTTCTCAGATTGCTAAGGTAGAGGTCTTATTCTAGAACTTTTGCTGCCATTGCCATGCTCTCTCCCTTTTGTCTCCACATTGTGCTTACTCTGGCATTATTGGTACTGTGGTCTGCTGATTCAGTCACTGGACTGGGACTTTCTGGATGTTGTGTCTGTTTTCAGCCTACATCTAACCTCGTATCCAAATTCTCATCATCTTCCCTACTTCCATCTCCCTCCCATCATGACTTTTGCTCTTCTATTTTGACTATAGATTTTCTGGGCATGGGATTTTATCTCCCTTTTGAATATGCAAGTGAAAAACACAGTATCTAACTCTCCAGGCTATCAGAAACATTTACCTTTACTGTTAAAACTCTATTATTAGAGTTATACACTGGATCCCTCCCATAAATAGGAATAAAAAGATCATCAAAAATATGTACGGTTGTTCCAGAAGAACCGAATCACTCAGATATGCATGGTTTCCTCAATATTTCTCAGGTTATAATGCAAATGATGCATTATTACTTCCCAGTTCCGTGGAGCTGGTTTGTTTAAAATGGGGGTTTGACATCTGCTAATGATTCTAAAAAAATGAAATCTGCAGGTGTAATGTAATTCTCAAAGAGTTGTCTAAAATATATTGAGGAAATATGGAAATAACATTGTTTACATCCCTTGAATAATTTTTAGTAACGTTAAATGTTTTATATGACTGTAATCTTTCCATCTAATCTTTTCTTGAGCATTTACCACAGGAAGTTTCTTCTCAATGATATGACCAGAAGACAGATTCAGATATACCCAGGCCATTTTTTACCATTTATAGCAATTAGTGGATTGGCAATAAATTAATAAGGTTAAAAATTATGGTGTAAGCATGTGAAAGTCTTATTTCAGCAAAGGTAAAATCTTAAAAAGCAATATGAAGATGCATTCAAGAAAGATTACCAGTCTTCTTCATGTTACTATTAATTATTGTAATATTATTGGTCTTAAACAAATAGAGGTATCCCCTTAGCTGGGGTAGTTGCTATGAAACATGAAGTGGGAAAGCTTACTAATTTTGAAGAGTATATAAATTAGAAGAACAAGTGAAGGCTTGAAAAGAAAGCCAGCAGAGTGAGATTAAAGGGTTTGTTTAGTGTTACAGAAGAAGAGAGAGCACTAAACCTATTAATTTCTGACCTGGGATTAGCATGTGACCGCTAGGCCAGGTGTTTTTCTTTGCCTGGTAGATTGCCAATTGCTTTTAGTGCTGCAAGGGAGAGGTCCAGTCATACACTAGTGCCAATGAAGTCTCTTTCCAATTAAGTACATTGATTAACAGGTGGTTGAGAAAAGGAAGGGTACCTGGTCTACTTTTTCTTCCCATGTAGATCACAAAGCAATATAGTTAAGAAAACTCACTTCTGGCTGATTTCATTAGGTCAGGTTAAGCCAGATTCAAAAACAAAAACCAAAGTATGTATGTCTCTATTCCAAGATAGAAATTGCCACCATCTCATGTAGGACAGAACTACTTACAGATTCTTATGCAGTTGATGCTTAATGGAGGTGAAGAGGTCAGTGGAGACTGGCTGTTTCTTGTCTTTTTCTTTTCACAAAAACACAGCAAGGATCTCATTTTCTGCGCCAGCACTGGCAGAAGGGGGCAGGGGATGTCAAAATCTATGGATTTCTTAGCAGGTTTGTTAAAGTTTTTGATTCCCTTCATTTATCCTTTCATAACTGTCATGAAAAGTGAAAGTACTGGCAATTAGAGTTAATGAGTATTCCATTGCTTGTGACAGTTTATTTCAATTAGCATTGTTGCTATTTTCTTCTTTAAGTGGGGAAAATATTCTGGAAAGCTTCTGTGGTAACACATGGAGCCAAGTTTGAGTTCTCCAGAGCTGGCTGAGAACAGCAGACACAACTTGACCTTTACAAGTAGGGAATATATTATTCTTAAAGGAGCCTTCGTTACTCTGTTGGTTCTGCTGCATATATTTACACATTTTTTTAGAAGGTTTTTGTCACCAAAGACCTCTCTGTAGGTGCACCTCGCAGAGACAAAATGACACATTCATTTCTGCAGTCTTTTGTAAATGGGTTGTTCTGATACAAAGGTTACGGACATCCCTCTCTCCCTCTCTCCCTTTCTCCTTCTTTCCCTCTTTCTCACTCCATTCATTCATCTGTCCAGTCTTTTGTCCTTCCACCTTTTCTGCATTCCTCTGTATATATTGGGAATAAGGGAACATGGTCAAACTCAAGCAATAAATCAGTGCAGAGGTGATGTAAAAAATCTGATTCTCAGAGAACTGATGAAATATGGAACATGACTGTTGATAACTGACAATTGCTTGTGTTAGTTTAATAGTACTAGTTTTAGAAAAGTCCTTCTCCTTCCAAGAAATTAATCAATTAATCTGAGCATGGAAATCAATGTATAAATGCAATCAACCTGATCCTACAGTTATGAGTCTGTAAGGAATTCGATACTGCACACAATAATTCCAGCTGAAGCTGAGTTATATGCAACATTTGACAGCAGAAAAACTGGACTACTAAAATAAAGTCCTAGTCTTGTATGTCACTGCATCTATTCCCCACATTTCTTTAAAGATTTTTTTTCATGGTCTCTGCTCATTGTTCAGGTAAATAATATTCTGTCATGCTTCTTTATTAAAATATGTTATAGATAATATTATAGGAATGTTATAGGAATATTCAGTGCCTTAGAAATCCTAGACTGACTGCGGTCAACTGAAGCTTTGTGGGACTTGTTATATCCATTTAACAGAAGAATAAACTGCACCATGGAATGCTAATGCTATCGTTATTATGAATACAATTTTTATTTAAATGTCATTAGGCCTACCTAGTTTTACTATAGGCAAGAATTTTGACAAAGAGAACAGCAAAGCTTTCCTTGACTATATAAATGCTTTTCCTCAGGTCAGGTAGCATAAAATGTTCTAATGAACTATGCCCCCCCCCCAAATACCCAAAGACATCTTATCATGTTTCTTTTAACTTCTCTAACAAAAACGCTGTCTAGCTCACTCAAAATACTTCTTCCCAAGCTAATAATTAACATTACTGTTGACTTCCATCAGGAGAACATTCATTCTGCCTTCTGAAATAGGAAAATCCTCATGTACCCATTTATTTATATCACTGGTATTTTTGTTACCAATTCACTGCTGACTGGAATAATTTCATTAGCACTTTTGAACTCAAGTTACAGATTGGTTTTATAAAGTTATCACAGCAGTTTACTTTATCCAAAATACAACACATCTTTAAGTGCATTAATCCATAATATTCCATTATCCTCAATAATTCTGCAGTTCTAAAAACCCTTTTTCAAAACATTTATGTAATGATTTAGGAAGAAGAAAAGAGGATGTCTGCAAGGACAATCATATGTACAAATTCCATGTAGAGAAAGGAGAGGACTGAAAAAAGATAGCAGAGTCTGTAAGATCAAGAATGCTGTTGATAATTGAATGTGATACACAGTTAACTGTGGTTATGTTTGCCACAGGATATTTTGGATGTCAAATGTATAAATTGGTTTCAAACAGGATCCAGAGCTCCAAGGTGAAACTACCTAAACATTTTTCTTACTAAGGAGCATACCCAAAACACCAAAGCTGTTTGTAATCCCAAAAGCCAAGTCTGAACAAGAACTAAAGGAGGTAACTTCTGTAAAACTTAAAGTGACTACGAAGCTGACCACACGACAGAGAACTGCAAAGAAGTACATACATACATCTTCACCTATTTGTCGTGGACTTGCAGAGAAATTCCTAGCTTCCAAGCTGATTTAATAACAGCTTGCTTTTCTGTTTACCCCAAAGTCTCCTCCAGTGACATCCAGGAGTCTTTTTCTGAATGTGTTTGTTCCTGCTTCTCTCAGCAGTTTTTCGGATACTTTGCCAATCATCTGTCCAGTCTTTTGTCCTTCCACCTTTTCTGCATTTCTTTCCTGAATCTCATCCTTCCTTTGCTTGCCACACTTTGAACTTTAGAAGCTTTCTTCAGTTTCATGGAGGCTCCATTGTTCTCCACAGGCATACAGTACAGATAGGCATCCCCACCTGGCCCAGGCACTTCTTTTTTAAAAAAAAGAATATGATATTTTAAAAAAAGAACTGACAAGAAGCATAGAAGATGGGTGCTATTTTTGAGTTGATAAGAACATTCAATTTATCTCTTTTTTGTCTCATGTTTTTAGTGATATACACTACATTTATACCTGATTATGTAAAACTCTGTGAGAATCAACACACTAATCTCTGTGAGAACAACCCAAAACACAATGGGAATTGCTCTATTCTGTAGTTATGTATGTATTTGAAAAGAATTACTAATCTTTTTTTTTCTCCTAGCATAATTCACAGGGCAAGCAGCAACCTGATCATC
This sequence comes from Dromococcyx pavoninus, assembly GCA_033558185.1. Classification (NCBI taxonomy): domain Eukaryota; kingdom Metazoa; phylum Chordata; class Aves; order Cuculiformes; family Neomorphidae; genus Dromococcyx; species Dromococcyx pavoninus. The sequence goes on from JAUMJL010000250.1 coordinate 1,103,234, forward strand.
TTGATCAACTTTTGGTTGGCTTGTTCTGAATATCTCTGGATCTTTGCCCCAAAGCTGCCTGTTTTGTTTTTGGCATTTACAGCACAACATAATGGCAAACAATGGATCAATGCATTTCACACATACTTCTAAACTAGCAAGTAGTTTAGAAGGCTACTGAAACAGGAGGTGAAATTTTTAGGCTTTGTCAGTTGGACAGGATGGTTAGAAGGCTGTGGAAGATTTATCTTAAACTGTTTGAGGCTTTTGTTTCTTCTTTTTAAACTGTGTCCCCCAAGCAAGCCTGAAGCTGTTTGCTCAAATCCAACAACTATTAAGCAGTCTTCAGGGCTCGGCTCACAAATTCCTACGGGATTTTCACAACCCAGTTTTCTAGATGTAATTAATCAGCTCCTGTTCTCACCAAATAAAGTCTCTACATAACTAACTGTGAATTATTATTGCAGTCGATGAAAGGAATAATCTCCTAAAACCTTGTCTCTGACTTTGTTAGATGCTCCCTGGCTTTGCTTCTCTTGAATCCTCCCGTATGCATTTCTTTCTTCCTAGCTGTACTGTGTTAAATGTGAAACTGTGTCTGAGAGGCCCGCTGTGCACATATATGAATGCAACTAAATCAAATTGTAGACTCACCTGATTGTGTACACACGGGAAATGCCATCTGAAGAAGAATTTAAAGAACCCCAGAAGAATAGTTTTTATTGAAGTAGTCAATGATGATAAATCCATTTAAATGCTGTTTTAAGACTGGAGTTAATTCAAAGGGCAAAAGGATTGGCAGAAAATGAAAAAAAGCTATAAGTAAATTTTAAATTATTTAGTTTTGTCTTATGACTGGGTTGTATGGGGCAGACAATATCAGAGACTGACATCCAAAAAATATCTCTGCCTGTAATGAGACTAATCAGAACTACAGTTAATTTAAATGTCTTTCATAATTTACCCTGGTATTCAGTAACATATTTTTCCTCATATCCTATAGCATTTTTCCATTTTATCTATGGAGAAGGACTCTGTCCTTGAGCTTTGAGATGGTACAGCTCTGAATAGTGCAGCTGAGCCCTGATTAAATAATCTATGATAATGCTAAAACCAGAATTTCCCTTTGCCAAGACATTTCCATATTTTAAAAATGTTTTCAAACTAAATGGATACAAAATCAGAGTCATCGAATGGTTTGGGTTGGAGAGGACCTTAAAGGTCATCCAGTTCCAACCCCCCTGCCATGGGCAGGGACACCTCTCACCAGACCAAGCTACTCAAGACCCAATCCAACCTGACCTTGAATTCCTCCAGGGAGGGGGCATCCACAGCTTCCCTGGGCAACCTGTTCCAGTGTTTCAGCACCCTCTTTGTGAAGAATGTCTTCTGTCTAATCTAAATCTTCCGCCTTCCAATTTAAAGCCATTCCCTTTCATCCTATCACTACTTAATCTTCTCAGCTTTCCTGTAGCCCCGTTCGGATACTGGAAGGCTGCTATGAAGTCTCCCCGGAACCTTCTCCTCTCCAGGCTGAACAACCCCAACTCTCTCAGCCTGTCCTCATAGCAGAGGTGTTCCAGCCCTCTCTTCATCTTCATAGCCCTATCACCCACACTTGCATGTGTTCAGTACGTTTCCCATCTATTTTCACACATATCAAAGCATGAAGTAAATCTCTGAATTAGTGCATCAATGGATACAATGTTAGTGTTTCCTGGAAAAAAGACACTCACAACATTTCATGTTAAAAAACATTGACTAACCATGACAATAATTACTTAGTTTTTTTAATTAGTCTGGATGCTCTCAAACAGTACACAAATCACCTGTTCTTCTACATGGTCAAGTATGGGCCTGTAAAGACTAATTAGTATAGATATAAACAGAAAATCGAAATACAATGAAATAGACTTATGTTCCAAAACTTAACATTTTCAGGTGCAGACCTTGAAACCCATAGCCAGGAATATTTTGATTTAGATCAAAAAGTAGTAGCTAATTGAAGAAAATTTCCCAACTATTTCTTCAGAAAAATGGTGTTCTACTGAAGCAATTTTCCTATTAAAAATGGGATGAAAGTGTCGTATTTCATTAAAGATATTTTGGTTTTAACCAAAGATCCTTTGAAAAAGTGTTAGAGTTCTGAAAACTGAAGAGGAAAAGACCACTTTGATGTTGTGCAATTAATGGGGTGGGCTACTGTATGTAGAAAATCCTCTTTAGCAGGTAAAGTATCAATGAAAAATCGAACCAAGATCCAGAAGAAGGCACCACTCACTTTTTTTTTCCTGACATTGCAGTACCAAGACATAATAAAAAATTCTGGTTTTAGTTAAAAATACAAGTTGTCCACCCATTCTCTGTAGATTAGTAGTACTAACAGATAGCCACAGAGCTTTCATTACACCTTTTAGTTTTCCACTGAAGTGCTGTTATACTGCTGTATATTTATAAAATCTGTAGCTTTTATCTGCATCTGTCTATATCTGAAGAGAATTAAAAATATTCTACAAGTAGATGTCATGGGAGACTTTCCAAGTATTTAGACACATAGCATATGCTTAAATTTATCTAATCCATTCATCCTAATCCATAGAAGTATTATCTTAATATCCAGCTTGAATCTTTACTGCCAGTCTACCCACTAAAGTTAAACAACACCAAATTATTGCCTTTTACTTTTTGACAAACTTCAAACTACTTGAAATTTGTTCTCCTGCCTTCTGTCATATTTTCCTTTTTCCTTAACAAGACAGATTACTCAGATTTCTCCTACTAGTCATATCTACAGATTACTCAGATTTCTCCTACTAGTCATATCTACTCGATCTCTGACCAGTCACTGTCACCACTTTCTCAGAACTGTTCCAACTTTTCCATTTTTCAGAAATTCCGAAAGCTGTATAAGGCTTTATTGTTGGGGCTTGTTGTGATGGAGTGCACTGGAAGGATAACTCTCTGCTTTTATTCAAACATCAAGTCTGCTGCTTGAATGGAGAGCCAGACATATGTTTTTTAGTGTTATCAATTGATTTCACTCAAGTCCTGAAAGTAATTGCCCTAAATACACTTGTAGCATTCATCCTAAAAATAACCAAATGCCATATAAAAGATGCCGACGTTTTCCTGACAAGTGTGATTCATGAGGAACAGCAGTATGATGACTGGAAATTTTCCCAGCCGAAGTGATTATAGTGACAACCTCACTATATGGGATGAACTGACTGAACAGCTGGTTTTACATTTACTCTTTATATATACACAGCTGGCATGTACCATCTTTTGGATAGACAGATGGATGTCTGTTTGTTTGGGGGGGAGATAACATATTTATCATGCATCCGCTGTCATCTCCTGAGACTATGCATTGCAATAAATATTAAACATAAAGCTTCAAATTATCAGAGAAAAAGGATTTTTAAGTCTCTGTATGTGGTGCAGTGTGACAGCTTGAAATACTGATTACTGCTGCAGTTCTGCAAGACTTGCTCAAGCATTATTAATAGGGACAGAGTGCTATTACTAACAGTAAAGGAAGCGATTTGTTGGCATGAGTACAAAAAGATGGGGGAATGTAGGATATGAATTTTGAAGGCTTTCAGCTGGTTTTGTGGAGTCACCTGGATGCATGCTCGCCCTTGATGCCACTGTATGTGCCTCTCACTGCAGTTACACTGTTTTGCACAGAAGGTAAGTGCACGTGTATACACCATCCCTGCAGAAAGCCACCACGCTAAGTGTTTTCCCTAGTGTGGCCTGCAAAAACACAGTTTAGTCAAATTGAAGGGATCCACTTTACAAAAATGACCACACCTGTCCCAGTAGTCTCATAGTGGGTTGTTTTCTCTCAAACTAAGAACTCTTTGAGGTGCTGTCTGTGGTAACTGGTGATTGCCATTTTTACAACCACTGCCATTTATGACTATTTCATCAACCTGCCTGTACTCAAGCCCACAGTTCCACAGGTCTTCCAGAAATACAGCACTTCTGAAAGCAGCTGGTAAAACCTGTGTGTTCACTCAGCAGAACAAAAATGCCTTCATGGCTCATTCTCATTTTATTTAATGCACATGGTGAAAACTTATGAGGTCGTGGGGATTTACGCTAGCAGATTTGGCGGCCTTTTAATATTTACTTAGGCTGTAAAATGTAATTTGAATTTTGGAAGTATTTGTCATTGTATCTAAGATGGATAAAGGTATGTTTATTATAGCTGTATTTGCTATCTGTGATTTACATTGTTATATGTTGACTTTTCATTTCCTCAAATGTCACAGTTGCATTTTTGTCTTTCTAACTTCCTCAAAGTATTGAAAGTTAAATATTTTTTTCACACTGATGGCAATCAAATCTTGTTACAAAATCTTAGGGTCAGACTGCTATACCTACCAAGTGATGACTTATTTTTTAAAAACACTTCACGATGCTTTCTATTGTCAATGTAGTATGATTCAGCACACCCCAAAGCCTCATTGTATAGTCTGTACTCAAGATCTATGTTTGTATTACACTATATCAGTGGCCTGGGGAGTGGCCATAATCAGAATATCTTATTTCTTCTTTTTCTTCTCCTTCCCCTTATTTTCAGTTTGCATTCTTCTTTTTGGCATCACTCTTGCAAACTTTGAGGTTCATGCCTGCAAATTTTGAAAAACAGCATCCAAGAAGACTTCATAGTTCTCTTAAAAGATGGTTTAAACACAGCCAAGGAACGTATTCTTTTTCACAGGGAGTAATTATCATTCACAATTCTCTTTTTTTCCTTTCTCCAATCTAGTTGTTTAGAAGGTAACTGTCTAATTCAATTTGGAGGCATTAATTTTTAGATCTTAAGTTATTTTGGGGGCATTTTCTTCTTATTTGTATGTTTGTTTAATATACCTTAATATACCATGTAAGGTACTTCCACAGATTTAGACACTATTTAATTTGCATATGTCACATTAATTAATTATCTAAATCACTCATTTCTAAGTCCTTACAGCTATTAAAAATTATTATCCTCTTTGCACCAGCTATCTGTTCTATAAGAAACAGGTGTTTTATTGACTTCCAAATCACATATAAAAATATTGAATAGTCACAGCCTTTCATAAAATTTGATCCAGGGAAAATCATGCCTGGTTTATGCAGGGAGTCACAGCCCGGGCACATAATCTTTGACAAGGAGTATTAAATACTAGACAGAGCAAATGTACCATTCACTACATCTCTGCCTTCTCATCTGTAGACTGTGAAACTCTTTTGATTGGTGCCTGGACAACTTTACGTACAGTACTGAATCTTTTTTCTGTATCTTTATATTTTGGGTGAAGAGAATTTCTCTTACTAGGTGCATGCACCAGGAGCCCAGGCTCTAGTCCATTTAAGTTATTGCTGAAATTGTAGCAGCAGTTAAGCAGTTGACTGTACAGCAAAGGTATTTGCAGAAAATCTGCCCTCACATTAGCCGTCATTTAGACTGTACAAAGATTAGATTCCATAGTTCACCACATAAGTAAAAAAGAGAGATTTTCAAAATTACTGAAGTTTCCACAGCATTCAGGGAAATCCCTGACTTTTCACTGATTCTGATAATGAGAGCTTTTTATGTAGCTGCCTAAGCACAAACTTAGATGCCTCTAAGGTGTTAAAATTTTGGCTGGTATTGAGCCAAAATCAATTAAAAACTCATAAAAAAAAAGCAAAGGGAGCATGAAAACAACCCAGATAGTTACAATATGATGGGACAAGTGTTTTGAGGAGTAAGAACTGCTATTACATTCCTAGTCTCTTGCACATGTGGTTTACTCCCCCAACAAGCAGCCAGAATATCTGGGATCTAAGGAGCATCTTGGAACAACATGAACATTAATAGGATTTGTTGGTTATAGAAATAAAAGAAAAAAAAGGAAATCTTTACTTGCAGTTTTGCTGCCTTGCAGTCCCTGGTGTGGGTAGAGGTAACATTTGAGAAACGTCTATCCTGGAAAAAAATATAACACCAGAAGCATCTAATGGCAAGGTTGGGAAGTCAAATGACAGATGCTTGAGTAGCCAAACAGCAAGGGAGTTTGAGAGTTCAGACAGCAGATGCACCGCAAGGCAAAAGGGCTCATCTGAGAGAACACCTGCCATTTTTCATGCACCTGTTTAATTTTTGAACTATAATATTTGTGTCTGTGAGGGGGTGTGAGGAGGCAAAACTGAAGCCACAAATCCAAGGGGGTAAGATCTCAGTTTTTTTATATCTGGGACTATCAGCATAGTTGCCCTCATGAAATCCTTAGTGTAATCAAATGAAGCAGCTGTTTGCACTGCTGGATCTATTCAGACTGGGAAAAAAAGGGGTAAACACTTCTAATGCAAATATCAGCCTTACCTCTCTACTCTTGCTGCAATGATTCTGTTATTTAGCCACTTAGGGTGGCAATTGGTGCAGAAAATCTCCAGAGCAAACAAGGCTTTAATTAATAATCAGTTATTTTCCGCAGTAAGTAATTGGGAGAAAGCTCAGTTTAATTCTTAGACTTGAATATATCTTTGTGTTCTGATAAAGAAAGTGGTTTATTCAACTCCTTTATTAATATTTCCTGTATATCTGTATGTCAAATTTTATGCTATGTTTCTCATAGCTTTGATAAAGAGAAGGAATAGAAATGTGAAGTGGTACTAATCATTAGGATGTGTTGGTTTATTGAAAAATCCAGTGACTGAAAATTTTAATGACTTTTCACACTAAATATAAATAATCCCTAAAGGGAAACTAGCGTTGCTATGAATGCTTGCTTCACAAGCCCATGAAAAATGGAAGAATGTATCTAGCACATTACAGGAAATTCTTTTATTTCTGAAAGGCTTTGAGGCATAACATTATAATATAGAAAATACATGTCTGTATAAACTCAAAAACACAGGCACAAAAGTCTCAAAATTCATAGTATAAGGTAGAAGAGTTTATTCCATACTCAGAATTTTTTCTACCTATACAAACAACAATAAAAATTATGACTCTTTGTGATTAACAAAATTTGTTATGTGTAGTTTAATGGGTGCAACACATAATTCAATGGATATATTAGACACTGAAAAATGCAAATTATTCCAAATTTGACTAAAAGATAGAGTTGCAAACCTTTTTTGTGGACCTGTCACTAGCTGCTAGTTTTTATCTCTTTCTGGGCTTAATCATCTGATAAGTGAAGTTAATTAAAATAATACTGTTTCTTTCAAATGAGTACTGGATGGGACTATACCTTTCCTATTTGTGTGTTTCTCCTTGCTTATTTTGCCTCTAGGAGGTAAAAAGTTGTATGATATTCTTGCACATTTTTGTAAGTAAGTCTTCACTTTCTTTTGGATTGTTTCTATGATACTTGATGAATAAAATCTCTGAAAAGTGTAACTAAATGGCTAACTAACCATAAAGAGACATGAGACAATGCATGAAAATATATTAATCTAGACTCAGACATATGCTAAAAATTATTTTCTCTACATATCATCTCATTTTGCCAAAGCTGGGGTTTTTGTTGTTTTGTTGTTGGTTAGTTTGGCTTTTTTTTCCTAATATTGTATTTCTGTTGTGTTTAAAGATATGTGTATTTATAAAATTTAGTATTTATTTCCCAGTGGTACTTATTTCTATTTCCACTTTCATTTCTGGTAACCTTTTTATATGATACAGTAAGTTTTATAGCAAAAGAGAGTATTTCAAGTTCTCTGATCCATATTACTTTAGGTATAGAGCATGTATCAAGAAAATATTTTTTATTGCATGGTTATGAGAGCTATCTGAAAATACAGAAAAAGATTTTATCCCTTCTGTTCTTGAGTGGGTTGAAATTTCTAGCAAGTCACGACTCCACCCTTCTTTGTTAAAGCTAAATAATGTGGAATGCAGAGTTCTTCCCCATATAACATCGTCAATACTCTGTTCACGAAATAACCTCCATGACCGCTACTTGAAGTAACTGTCTAAACTTTCTTATGCCCTTTTTAAACATACAGTAATAGATTTTAAATTACTTTCAGATAATAAGCAAGATTTGAATGGAGATGTTTCTCTTTCTTACGCCCACTCTCACACATTTTGTTTTTCTGAAAAGAGCTGTGTATTTTCCACTCCTCCTCCGTGGTATCTAATTATTCTAGAAGTTCCTTAATAATATTTTTTCACGACACACATTTGTTGAATTTTAAAACATACAACTGCCTAAAGCATTCTTGAATTGCAGTAGAAGTCGTAGAATATTTCAAACAAATTTTGAGGATGTCAAGTTGACAGAACTGGTCACAGAATTTGCTTTGTGTAACTCAGAAGTCTCAAAAGTTGAAAGGAGATTGCCTTGGATAGAAGAAGTGCATGTTTTCCAAACCATGGTTTGCAGGTATTCCCAAACAATGACTTTATTCTTACATCTGATTGCCATTCTGATACTATTTCTGAGGTGGTGAAGTACCGTCTCTATCATGAGCTGACAATACATTACGATTCATCACCTTGACAGCTGCATGTACAAATAATAGTGATAGTCATGTGCGTTGTGTGAAAGTCAAACCATAAAGGTTTTAAAAATGTATCTATCAGGGAGGAGTTGTCTGGAAGGAAAAATCAGTGGTTTCCTAGGATGCAGATATTAGGTAATGGAGGAAAGCAGTGCCCTGATTAGGAGTGATGCTGTCTTCCAAGCTAGTCCATTACTATCATCCTCTGGTGGATTGTCTTGTTAAATAGGAACAAGTGACTCAGGGGTGCCTTCTCATTGAGTCACAAGGTTCAAGACAGACCCTCTTGCTTTCTAATCTTCCCCTCAGCAGAGAGCTGAGGTGCACCTGGATCCATCTCTAGTCCCAGACTTGCTCCATGATTTATGAATAAAGGATTAGTGATACGTGTATATGTGTTAGCTGCCAGTCAGAATTAGTGTCACCTGTGAGACCAACCTCGGAGATAGTCACCCACAGACTTAGCAGTTGCTGCCAGTGAGCCCAAGTGGATGGTCACCAAAGGAGTTTAGAAGCTTTTGCAAGGCAAGTCACAGAGACAATTTCAGAATGCTAATTGTATATAATTTATTTAAAGGGACACATAAAACAAATTCAGGGTGGCTGTTGAGAAATTCACTTGCTGCATTAGCTCTAGATTATTATAGTCAGTTAACAATATCATATATATATATAAAAAAGAAGTAACAATTGAAACTTGAGTTAGAAGTTATTTTCCTAGAGAAACATCCGAGATGTGCAATTCTTACCCAAAAGATGTCCCTTTACCAAAAGGGGTGGAGTGGGGAAAAGTGGAAAAGAAATCCAGGCCTATTAACTCATCACCAGGTAAAGGGATCATTTTTCCTCCCCCAACGAAAGAGTTTTTGGGTGCTTTTTGAAGACTCACACTTTGGTGCCTCTTGAGTAGTAGGGACTAAGTCAATTATTAGGCCCGTGACAAAGACAAGGCTGCTTGTATCATCAAAGTGGTGACTTGGCAGTTTGCCATGCTCTCAGGGCACAAACTGAATACCTGCTTTAGAGGGGTTTTTGCTCTTAACTAAAGCAACACCGGGCTGTGAAGCCTCTGTATCACTCCAGGTGTCCCTTAGCTGATTTGAGCATTAGACCACCTATTGATTCATTTGTCCCATCTAATGAAGTTGTTCATTGTTAAAGTCCAACCACTCCCTTTCACAAACCACTCCCTTTCAAAATCCGCTCACTTTTGTAAACTCATGGTGGGTTTGATGTTTGCTATCCACAAGGCCCAGCAAGTCCTTATACAACATACATGATTCAGAATTCGTTGAAAATAGAGGTGAATCGCAACCAAACATTTGCTATTTTTCTTCAGAAAAGGAACCTTGGATGGCTATCTTAGATGGAGATATCTACAATGTTGAAACCAAAAGCTGAGGTTAGTTCTGCTTTATGGGTTTAGAAATCAGAGGAATTATGCAAGATAAGATAGTTCACCAAAATTTGGTCATCAGCCTCCCAGGCAGACAGGACAACCCAAGAGCTGTGTTCTGAAAAGCATCTCTGCTGACTAGTTGCTCCTTAAGCTTCATCAACTTATTTCAGGCCACTTCACTGCATTTCGGTCTATGACACTCCTTATTCTTTCTTTTTTTCATTGTCTGCCACCCTCTCCAGTAATAAATTTGTCTGTCTTTCCACCAACAAGCTCTTATGAGGCTATTTCTCTCCTTCCATCATTTTTCTGTGAAAGAATTAATATCATGCTTGTAAATCATGGCTTGCTCTTAAAGCAAGATTGTTCTTTCTGCTTGTATGTTATAACCAACTGCATCACCTTTTACTCCATTTTTTTCTGTTTAAAATAGAAGTTTGGGAAGTCTAGAAATTATTTTCAGACCTAACTTTTGAAGATTTAAAATATTTCTCTATTTCTGTGAGAGAGAATACAAATTTATATGGCTGATTTGTGGGAACTTTTGTTTGGTTGTTTTGGGAATGAAAAGTAAGAACAAATGAAGGGATCCCCAAATAATTCTTGTGTCTAAGGAACTTCATAGAAATACAGGAGACCTATGTGAGCTCCTTCAGCAGTAAGCTGTTGGCTGTCCTCAGTACAATTTGCTGGAATTATCCAAATCTCTATTGTTAATTAAAGATTCATTAGACCATGAAATCACCTCATTTCCCAGTGGAATAGGTAAGTTGCCTAGAATGGCAGAAATTGGAAGTTTCTATCCTAAAGAAAAAGATTTCCACGCTTAATTAGTATTACAACTAGAGTACTTGCTGTTCGGAGAGGAGTAGCTGTCTTTTTGTATGTTTTACCAGAAATTCCATCCTGGACCAAAAGATCAGTTTCAATTAATCAACATTTTCCAATGAAAAATCCCCCAAAGGACATTTAAAAACCATGATAAGCTCTTAGTGTTAGTTATTGGCCTGTCCTAATAATTTTCAGAAGTGTTATACAGAATGTTTAATACAGATGAGAATAATTAACAGATGAAGCAATAGATGAAGTTCATGTAGGGTATTGATATGATGTGAATTCATTAGAAGTTGTATCCAAGCTCAAAATTTAACATTGCTGTTAGAATTAATTTCTTGCCTCTTAGAGTCTTTTATACAGTCATTTTTGATGTGTGAAAATTGCCCTTTGGAGGTACCAGGCTCTCGTCAGTGTCAGGAGAAAAGCCTTAGATAACTAGCCAAGATAAGCCATGTAACTTTTAGATTAAGTTCACTCTCTATAATTATCTGAGAAATGCTTAAATAGACTCGAAAAGTAAAAATCCTGCAAAATGAAGCCTACAAAGTGGGAACTTCATTTAAAAAACATGGGTGAAGGAGTACAAAATGTCCTTGAAAAGGGTTCTTAAGGTTATATCTGAAAGATAGTTATAACTACAGTGAAACACAGGCTTGCTACCTCATTACTCCTATGTCTGTAGGCCCAGATCTTTTTTCTGAGTCACTTTCATCAGAACAATGAAATAGGCAACCTATATAAATTCTTATCCAAAGAAAGCACAAATAGGGAAGTTTACAGCACACAAAGTGAATGTGGTCAATAAGAAGAGGAACCTGCCTTTGCAATCAATAAGAGATCTTGAGGCTATCTGAAATCTAATAACTCCTACTGCATTGTCACAGACCAGAATAACAGGGTCAGAGCTGGGCAGGGTATGACTCCTTCCTTCAAAGCGGGTCATGCTGATCATAATACTTTTATTATCCTGTTGCTGTGGACCATCTAAAATGATCAGTGTGACCATCTGTTTGGTTTCACCTCTGAAAGGTCCTTAGGGGAGGAAAAAAGTAGTTATCAAAGCAATCTCAAAGAAAATAGATTTTTTTCCGAATGGCTTAATCATCGTAGTTGCTAGAAAATGTTTTTAACATATAAAAATGATCAGCCATTTATCTTTTTTGTCAGCTAAGCGTATGCTATTGAATGCTATTATGTAAATATACATCATTGCAGTACAACAATTAAATGTAGCATATAAATTAGAACAAGCAGCCCTCGAACGGGAAATAATTAACTTCTCAGCACTCTCAGCACCTTGTCTACTTAATATTTACTGAAACTTTATAACTATTTTGAAAACTCTTCCCTCCTTAGAAAAATACCAGGATGTCATTTGTTACCATGTTCATTTCCTCCTTCCACATGTGTGCTCGTATATACCCTGTGATTAGAGTGAGGTGGTATCAGCCATTTAGTGCACTGACATCATGACTGAGAAATGAAGAACACAGTTGCACTCATGTTGCAGGAGAACTCAGGAGGTGTCTAGTGCAAGCTACTGCTCAAAGCAAGGTCAGCAGTGAGATCAGACCAGGATTTGGTCTTCCCTGCAAAAGTGGAGGCCAGTGATGGACTGTTCTCCTGGAGAAAACAATTTTCTTCTATCCAGCAGCATCTTTTGGGTTTTTTTTCAACTTACACCTATTCTTCTCTCACCATCATGTGAATTTTTAATGTTTGTTTCTTGAATTCCTCTTTGTTACCATTTATATTGTTGCACGGTGTATGGTGTATGTTTGATGGGTAGGAACACACATTTACAGCTTATCTGCACATATTCTTTGACACTTTTTTTAATTTTGGTCTCTTTCAATTTTCTTTATTAAGCTCTTTTCATGCAGTACAAATAAATCACTTACCGGCGAAAAATGATTCTTGCTGTTACCTAGATCTGTAGTCACTCAGTACGGCGACTTAGTAATTTTCAAGCAGTTGATGTAAGCTGTGTATATTTATACTATTTCAAGAAGCCCTCGCAGGGGAGGATAAGGCTACATTATACTGCCTCAAGATTAAGTGGTGTTCTTCCTAGTATAAGTTTGTGTTATGAAATTTGTTAGGTTTTTATACTAGTAAGAAGATATCATTGCTTCAAGAATCTAGCCAGTTGTCAGGTGGAAAAAAATTTCATTTCAAATATGTTTTGGAAAAACTGAAAAAAAAAGCTAAATCACTTAGTGTTTCATCTTGGTCTCACTTAAAATGGGGTAATTAGCTTCTACAGTGATGGTAATCTTTATTTATATATAACTGTAAATAATATTAAAACCTAAACTCTAGAGGTTTTTGCCATATAAAACATTACGTTAAGGAATTAGTTTTATTTTTAGATGTGGAGGTACTTAATGAAAACACGCAATCAGAAAGTGGTCTGCAAAGTAATGCAGCATAATCAAGAATTTCTCACCAGAAAGCAGTGTGTCCTCCAGGAGTCACAGCTTAAAAACTGGTAATTGCCCATATTCAAAAGTGGGGAATCTGCCCTTCTCTACTCCAAAACCAGAAATGTGTGAATTTGTTGATACTATTTCAGCACCTGCCATAATCCTACCATCACCAATCTCACCTCTGAGGTCTGTAACATTGCTTTTAGACCAATACGCAGATGTTCTTTCAGAGAAAAATATTTCTTGCTTATAGAGGACTTATACTGAAAATCACACATTTCCTTTTTTCATTCTGAAGGTCCAAGATTTTTGGGCAGATACTTTGCATATGCTGTGGGGATTAGAGTTTTAGTTGAGAGGAAGTATGCACCACTGAAGCAAGTACTTGCTTACCATGCTTTCCTTCACATTGGGAAACAGTGTTGGAGTACCCAAAACGGATTTCTTTGCAATGAAACTAACCCACAAGGTGTACAGGTAGTGTTGTCCAGTCACTGACAGAAATTCATTCAGCCACAGCAGACCACTACTGTAGCAAAGCCTCTAAAATGCCTACAGTGGGGATGACAGGGCACAAACACCAGCTCTTTCCTTGTGTATCTCTCCTTTTGGACTGCAGTGCTTGCTAATGTAAAGACACATTAAATTAGCTGAAGCGTTTTTCACGTAGGTCTGTAGAAAAAAAATAGAGATTATGCCAACTTGCCTCAAAAACAATGAACCAGTCCTGTTTCTCTTGAAATTACTAGTATGGCTATAGCCTGGGTTAGATAAAGCACAGGCAAGGAGTAAAGAGGGAAGGAAGGAAGAGGCACACTAAAAATGTATTGATTTGTTGAGGCAGTGAGTCACCTGCATGTGTAAAAACTGACTTACTGCTGAGACTTTCTCTCCTGAATGCCTGTAGAAGAATTTTTTTGCAGGAGGGTTATCAGAGACCCTTACTCAGGCATTGTTCTGCAACAGGCTAAATTTTGCCCCTCTGTCCACCTTTGTAGCAAATGAAGGAACCATCTCAGTTAGTCAAAATCTTTTCCCTGACCTTTATCTGGTCTCTAAATTAATTAAAAAATGAACTGAAAAAAATGTCCATGTCCCTTCAAGTGCTGTTCAGGAACTGCAAATAATCTAATTGCTATTGAAAAATTCATCTTTTCTGAAGTGTTGTTAGAATAATTTAGTTGTCGTCCTGTGTAGAGGGCAAATTAGGTTATTTATATCGTGGACAGCAGCTGACAATATAAATTTGAAATTATTTGTTTTCAGAGTTCAGCTTTCTCTTCTCAGATCCCTCTAGCTCTGCTGGCTGGCAAAGAAGAATAGGGAGGAAATGTCATCCTGTGATGGAATGATTTTTACATCAATTTTTTTAAAAGAATCAACCCACAGATGTAAACAATGCTTTCCCATCTACCCTTCTAGTCTTCAGCCAAATACAAAGAGGATTCTTATGTTGATACTGACTTCCTTTATAACCCTTTTCAATCTATCACAGTATCACAGAATGATAGAATGATAGAGTCACAGAATGGTTTGGGTTGGGAGGAACACCAAAGCTCATCCAGTTCTAACCCCCCTCCATGGGCAGGGACACCTCCCTCTAGACCAGGCTGCTCAAGACCCCACCCAGCCTGGCCTTGAACACTTCCAGGGAGGGGGCATCCGTAAGTTCCTCACTCAGCTTGGTGTCATTTGCAAACTTGCTGAGGGTGCACTCAATCCTGCTTTCTATATCATTAATGAATTTATTAAACAGCACTGGCCCCAGTATAGATCCCTGAGGGACACTGATTGTCACGGGTCTCCATCTTGATATCAAGCTGTTGATCACTACTCTCTGAATGCGACCATCAGTTTAATGTCATCTGTAAACATGATAAGGGTACCTCCTGTCCATTCATTCAGGTTGGTGATATGGAAACCAAATAGTATTGGTCTCATCTAGTGTAAATAAAGTGTTTTGATTTTGTCTGTATACAGACAACTGTCACTTCATCACAGCCCAAGCCTCCATCTAAAGGCCCCATCAAAGGCTGGAGGCAGCTTAATTTCTGTAAAGGAGTGACTGAGATTTTGTTTATGTAGTGGTAACCCTGCTTCTGTCTAGAGTGGATGTATATGAGACCAGTGGAGTTAAATTGGATTCATGCTGCTTTAACTGACAGAGAAATCTTCCTTTGTTAACGTCTTCTCTGTGGGAAAATCCTTCAGGCTTTGCGTGATCGATGGCCATTTTACTGGTAAAAAACCCTAGGAAAATTAAACCAGTGGTTTACAGCTCTTAAGTGGTTTATGTTTGACCCACTCAAAACATACGCAAATCATTTGTAATGATTCACTCAATTCATTAAAGTGATATTTAGAATATAGTACATAGGACAGCAAGTTTTCCTGTAATCAGGATGAGAAATTTATGTTCATGAGATTACAGCTGAGTTTCAAGCCCCTAGAAGGAAATTTTTCACTGAGTAAATCTCCTTCTGCATGAGTCAATCCATGTATTTGGACTGGAATTAGCGTCTGCTAGATATCAGTACGGAAAGACTCTTTTAATCCATTCATGACAGATGGCAAGCCAGTCATTGGTCCACCTTGCTGTCATGTCTCTACACTTTGTTTTTAATCTGTTCAACAGTGTTTGCCAGGATAGCTCTCAAATCTGCTCCCAGACCCTGACATTTGGAAATAATCAACCTGGTTTACAAAAGAAATTAATTTAGACAAATTAATCAAATGCCTTTCATGAAGGAACGTTTTCTAAGTTTGTTCACTGAGAAATTCAGAGTAAGAAATATTATTGCTGACAAAAACCTCAGTAGATGAGCAGCTTTGAGATCCAGAATGCTGAGCAAGGATAAAAATCAGAAAGACAGGATTTTTTTACCTGTAGCTAAAGAAGAAAAGGTCACTTGCCAAAAAGACAGCTGAAATGGAATTAGTTTTCAAATTATAAGATTAAAGAGTGTTTGCTTGAAGAGAGTGTTATTATAAAGTGTGTAAAGAAAGAGAAGAGATTAAAACATATGGAAGATCTAATCAGAGCAAAGATAAACTGTGTATCCTATAGGTTATGAGTGTTTCTGTGAGCTTTTGTTTGCCAGTAGGGTTTCATAAGCCACAAAAGTCTGAAATCTTATTTTTAAATAAGAGCTTTCTTCACATGTACAGAAGGCACTCACTCTTTTTGATTTTGTACAGGTGATAAAGGAGTAAATCTGCTACTAAACAGGAAAGAAAAATTACTTAGAGAAATTTCTCAAACATAAGTTGGATATTTTTCAATGTCTAGGCCAGATTCTGCTGCCATTTCTGTTGGTGTAAATCCTCAGCATGGGTGGCTAAGTGTTCTCCTTTGCTATTTACAGAGGAGTTTGTGTGACTATTTGCATTGCTTTTTAATAAAAGAAATTACTTATCATATGCAAATCCGGCATTTCATGGTAAACAATGTACCCTCTGAACTACAGGGCACCACACCTCCTGCTCTGTGTTGTCAAAGGGCTTTCAAAACACATGGCAGGGTTTTCAATAACATTCAAGTATATTAACTCTTCAATTTCCATTTTTTAGTTTTTGTTTTCTCAGTATTATTCCAGCTCTTAAATTGAGTGGCAATACGGAAGAAATGAAAGGAAATGGAAAGGAAAGGAAAAGAAAGGAAAAGTCTGGCCACGGTGTTTTGTTATGCTCTGTGCTTCCACTTCCTGCCTGAACTTTTGCATGCTGTATCTCTATCTCAAATTTTGGACTTTACATTTCATGTCCTACCATTTCTGCAGCCTGCCAAATTCCCTCTGAAGAGCAGTACATTGACTTCTCCACCCAGGTTTTGGAGGGAACCTTCTGTTTTATTTCCCGAGTCATTAACACAGATCAGAGTCAGCCCCAGTACTCAGGCTGAGAATAGCACCAGTAACTGATTACCAGCCAGGCTTGACCCCTGCATTTCCATCTAAGTATTCAGCTTTGTAAAGATGTGACAGCTTGTCCCATGCTCTGTAACAACAAATAGTCTTTTTCTTTATTTAGGCTTAGCTGTTCAGTCTGTTTCATTCTTTCCCTGGAAAAACACCCACAAAACCTTACCTAAAGATATTCTATTTATTCTTCTTGTCTTTTAAACCATCATCAACTTTAGACTCAGATTCTGATGTCCAGCAAATTTGTATTTCTAATCTGCTACTGGTTTTGTTTTCGTTTAGTTTTTTGTTTTTTTTAAAACAGATTTTTCTAAGCTTTCTTATAAAGTCTGGGCTTCCTAAAACCTTGGATCAGCACAGTGATATTTACATAAATTCATGTTCTTCTTTTCTTCTTATTCTCCCCCCTCTCCGACCCCAGCATCTTGAGTGTTTGAGTGTTTGGACAAGTTTTCTATTTAGGGAGTTTTGTTAAATTTTCAAAGCTGTTTCTGAAACATGATTTGTGACTTTAGCATGTGTGCCTGTTGGTGCAGTTCTTCACTTGTGGGGATATGTACACAAATGAGGGACTGGCATGATTTCCAGATATTCAAACACACTCATTGCACTATTTTATTCTCTATCTCTACCTTCCCAGTTATGTATATTTCATAACTGCTACATGTAGATATTATATTGTGCAATCCCCTTCAGGAAGAAAAAAATGTCCTTGAAATACTAGCTACTACCTTTGGGCATTATGCAGTGCTCGTTAGTCATTTGTTAGCCAGGGAAAATTCCCATTAAAATTAAATTTATTTATAGGACTATGTCAGTTAGATTGAGGTACTTGCATATTTCACCTATAACCCTATGGCTGTCTATTTTTCAGACTGATAAAACTCCAAGCAGTCATATTTCACCTTCCTGTGTTTCAAGAAACACGGTGGCCTGATTCCCACTTAAACAGTCTTCAGGAAAATTTTCAAAATGCTCCTTCAACCCATTTTTCACTGAGAAATTCTTTTCAATCCCGAGGACTACAGGAAGGGATTAAAAAAGAATGTATAATGTCTATCAGCAGAGAAGTGCTGAACACACTTTTAGTGCTCTCTGTAGATGTGAACCAACACAATGCAAGTCTGTGAAATGCAGAGATGAGAAGTGAAAGAGCTTGAGAGTGCCTGACCCACCATTTTACAGCTGTGTGCTATTTATCACCCACTATTCAGAGCACAGCAGGTGGCCACCACGGTGGTGCTCAGCAGAGTTTTCCATCTGTCTTTAAGAGGACTATGTGATTTCTTTCCCCCTCCCCTTTTCCTCCCAAACCACTTCTTTTTTTTAGTACAATCCATTTTCAGAAGAGTTGGTCTGCTATCTGGAAATAGCAGCGATGGTTGTTATAGTCATAGCTGTCGGCCTTTTTTTGGGGTGTTTTTTTTTTTTGTTTTTTTCAGTTAGGCAACAGTTCCATAGGCTGAAAGATAGCTGGAAATCTAGGAGTCCAGATTTCCACCATGAAAGGACATTTTGTAGCCCGGGTTTAGAACTTCATTTTAGAATCTCTAGAATATGTGCTACAAGGGAAAAAGTTCTGGCTATTAATGAGCTAAATGACCATTCCTACAATGCTTTTTATTCCTAATATCTGTGACTTCATCATGTTTTCTCACAGTATCTTAATTATTTGTTTCATCTCCTTCTGCCTCCCCTTCTTCCATCCAGTTCTTTACAAATGCTGTTCTCAACTTTAATTGAGCTGAGTACATGTGATGGGCACTCAGTGCCTTTCATTATCAGCCCAATAAATGCAAAATGATTCACATCATCTGTCTTAACTCTATTCTGCCTTCTGGGCACCACATTTGTCAATTAATCCAATTTAAGAATACAGCATTCCTCTTCTCTTTTGCATTTTGTGTTTCTCCACTGATAATATTCAAACCGTAATTCACTGATTCTTTTCAGTGGGAGATGAACGTTGTTGGGGGATGAGAAAAAGCAAAGGCAAAGAAAGAAAAGTGTGTGTAAGTTGATCCCTGAGGGCAGAGATTGAAGAGAGGAAGGAGGTTAGAAGACAGAAGGAAGTAAATTATTAGCAAGAATGTAGCAGTGCACAAGAAGCTATATTAATTTCAGACCTAAAATTGTAATTCCATGGGATGTTGCAGTGAACCATGTAGGCAGACTAGCTTGCATTTCTTCTAACCCAGAGATCTTTGGACTACACTTCAGTATAACAGAAGGCAATATAGACATGTTCAGGAGAGCACAGCTTGGTTAGCTTCTTAAAATAAAGGCTGAAAAGGGACATAATTGATTTTTACAAGCAAACTCTGGTGAATAAACAACAGGGAAGGGAAATAATCACTTAAGGTAGAGGATAACATCACTACAAGAATAAAATAGCTATGGATCACAGCAGAATAAACTGGAATCAGAGATTCTATTTTGTTTTCTAAATATTAGAGAAGAAGGGTGATGCAATAAGCTATCTACAGGACTACAGAGGATAAAGAAAAAAAATAAAAGAAAGAGAAGTCATCTCTCAACCTTTCTTTTTTGTTTTCTTGCTTAAAGATCTGTGTGTTTTGGGTCAAGTTTATAGTTCTTGATTCCGAAAAGAAACCTCGCCTGCAGTTATCAGAGTTGCAAGTAAATTAGGTTTTGTGCCTTTCCTCATTTTTTGGGTAAGCATCTTCATGTCAAGTCCATTTTTAAGAATTTCTTATATGTAAAGAAGAGATCAATAAGAAGGCCTGTGATGGAAATACATAGAAGGAATGATACAAAGTGGGTCCATTGAGGTGGTATATTATTATCTTCCGGCTTGGAGTACGAGGGTTTTCCCCTTTTTCCAGATAAACTTTCTTTACTGGAAAATATAACTTCAAGGCTGCTAAACGATTGACACATTTAGGCCATAGTCAACAAATATTTCAGTAATTCAAGGGGAAGAGGAATGATGGGTCAACAGGTCTCATGTTGGCATTTCCATGAAAAGTTCACTTTTTCAGTCTGGTTTTAAAAGGAGATGTAGGATGTGAGACTGAGGAGGAAAATTTGGGCCAGATACTTTCTTTCAAAGGAAAATGTTAATCTTTCCTATCGTATAGATGAAGACTGCCAGAAAGAAAAAGAGGGAGCAATAGAGAATGAGTGCATGCTCACAATAGAGGATGAGTGCATGCTCATGCTTAATTTCAGAAAATAAATAAACCTGGAAGACCTTTAAAAATAGGAGAACTGCTATTCTTCTAATCCATAACTCAAATATTTTTGCACTGTTTACCCGCTACTTGAGAAGAACTTTAGCCAAAGACATACATGGATCTTATACACAGGGAAATATTTTCTGTTCTTGAAAGCTTCCCTGCCTGTACTTCCTGATATTTATATACAAGAAGGAAGAAAAACCTGAAACAAAAAATATGAGCCATCCTTAAGTCACACTTTTCACAGACAATGACTTTTCTCACAGCAGTGATTTGTTTCATCGAAGAGAGTAAAGTTTTAAAGCCATTTGAAGTTTGAGGGCTTGTACTGCAGAGAGAGCAAAAAATACAGGTTTAGACTTGGAAACGGTCTTGGTGGCTCAGTGTCGATGACATGTGGACGTAACAGCTGAGCCACTCTCAATCTCTGATCTGAGACTCCTAAACTTACCCTTTTCCTACCATAGACAATGCTAGTCTGACAATTCAGTTACAATATTTTTCCCATTACACATGTTATGATTTGAGAAGACTGGGCAATAATTTATCTTTGAGTGGGGGAAGGGAGCTGTAGTGTTTTATCAAAATTTTCTCTCTATTCCATCAGTGCTTTGCTGACTTGCACTTAATTCAGACCCTATTTTAGTTTCACATAACTTCCCTGATTTCTGCTTCTGTCTTATTCCGTAGGGCTCTGTCTATGGTAGGTCATAACTTGGGTCATTACTCCCTCTGGGCAATGGCGGAGGCTTTCTTCTATTTGTCTTATTCAACTGCTGTGAAGTCTGCCCATGGGTAGCAAGAGTTTATTACTTTTTTCCCCTAGTGGTTTTTTTTTTTCTTCTTCAGCTGCACCATTCCAGACTGTGCTGCTAAACTATCAAAACTCCTGCTTCACTGATTTCATTTAGAAGCCTTTTGTACGTGTGTCTTTGTCAGAGCATCCACAGTATTATTCTCAGTCATATGCTAACTATAATCCTTTATATTAATGGTACACTATCTGTTCAGCTCTCTGCTACTTGACCCTTGCCTTGAGCTCTGTGTATTTCTGGTAAATATTTTTCAGCATACGATCTTAAAGCAAAAATTAGGTTAATGCTGATATTTTTCATAGTGTACATTTCCCGCTTCTCCCTGTCTATTTAATGGATTTTCCAATTAAAAGGGACCTTCCTGACCATTTTGCCTGACCCCCTGCATTACAAGGCTAAGGAAAGCTGCACAGCAATTGCATGATAATGCCACGACAACAGCCCATCTTTTTTACCCTTCAGCTTTGGGAAGAGCACATATACATGCAGATGTTTATAGCTATTCTCACTTGACTGTCACTTGAAAAAAAGGACATTCAGAATTTCAAAGACACTTGGAAAAAGTTATGCACTAAAAAGTTAATATTTATTGAACTGGAGAAGGTATGATATAGACTGTTTTCTGAGCACCCACTGTTTATTTTCTTGCTTAGGCAAAATCTTTACAGGATGATTTTGATTTAGTACATAGAGGACCGAAGAAGGATGTCTCATAGCATTTTCAGTATTCCATTAATAGCTCTTAAGCCATTCATACATTCAAAATATGCAGCAGCTGAGGAACACTGGTGTATCACGTAGCAATTTACTTTGTGTTTCAGCACCTATCAATATTGTCATGTGTGGCAAGCATGTCCTTTCACTGATCTTTGTCTGCCCTTCAGAGTACGTGTAGAGCTGATCAGTTATAGATCTGCTTTTGCATGGAACTTGGACAAGCAGAATTCTATTCCCATCTCACATAGGGTACACATTCAAGCAAAAATCAAGAACGATAAAAACTACGTCAATTTATATGTAAATGCTGATGCATTAAGTACTCAGGCCTCCAGGCTCCTGCCAAATTTGCATCAAAGGCTGGGTTTTACAAGGTCTGAGTCCCCTTACAGAAATGAATAACTTATTTTTTCCATTTTTAAATATTATCTGGAACATGTGCTGAGTTTGCCAAATGCTATTTGTTCAAAATCCAGTTCTGGAAAGAATAAGAAAAAAAAGACTTAAAAGTCCAGAGACTATTGTTAATTCAGTTCTTATTTTGTAATTAACTGTGGTGGAGAATTTTTGCCTTCTTGCTTTGGAGCCTACAAGTTTTACAGATCATTTCATTGAGTCTAGAATTATTTTTTTCTCCAAAGAAAGAGTGATATACTTGAGTATTCAGTTATGTCCAAGAGAAACACAAACTGGTATGGCAATTGAGAAGATTAAGATTAAAATAAAACCTTTGAAGAAAATAAAATGGAATAAAAATTGTACTTAAGAAATCATAGAATCATAGTATGGCTTGGGTTGGAAAGGACCTTAAAGATCAATTAGTTCCAACCCCTCTGCCATAGGCAGGGATGCCTCCCACTAGAATAGGCTGCTCAAGGCCCCACGCAACCTGGCCTTGATCACCTCCAGGGAGGGGACTTACACAATTTCTCTGGGTAATCATCCTCACAGTAAAAAATTTCTTCTTCTATCTAACCTTAATCTCCTCTCTCTCAGTTTAAAGCCATTACCCCTTGACCTATCACTATTTGCCCTTGTAAAAAGTCCCTCCCCAGCTTTCTTGTAGGTCTCCTTCAGGTATTGGAAGGCTGCTCTAAGGTCTTCCCAGACCTTTTATTCTCCAGGCTGAACAAGTGCAGCTGTCTCAACCTGTCCTCATAGCAGAGGTGCTCCAGCCCTCTGATCATCTTCGTAGCCCTCCTCTAGTGGGGTCTTGCAAGTGCAGAATAGAGGGGGAGGATCCCCTCCCTCACCCTGCTGGCAACGCTTCTTTCGATGCAGCCCGGGACACTGTTGGCCTTCTGGTCTGCGACCACACATTGCCGGTTCATGCTGAGCTTCTCATCAATCAGCACTCCCAAGTCCTTCTCCACTGGGCTTCTCTCAATCAAATCATCCCCCATCCTATATTGTTATCAAGGGTTGCCCCGACCCAGATGCAGGACCTTGTACTTCGCCTTGTTGAACCTCATGATACTCCCACAGGCCCGCTTCTCCAGCTTGTCCAGGTCCCTCTGGATGACATCCCATCCTTCTGTTGTGACTACTTCCTCACTCAGCTTGGAGTCATTCACAAACTTGCTCAGGGTGCACTCAATCTCACTGTATATATCATGCTGTCTATATCCTTAATGAAAATATTAAACAGCACTGGTCCCAGTAGAGGTCCCTGAGGAACACTGTTTGTCACAGGTCTCCATCTGGACATCAAGCTGTTAACCACTGCTCTCTGAATGTGACCATCCAACCTATTCCTTATCCACCGAACAGTCCACCCATCAAATCCATATCTCGCCAATTTAGAGAGAAGGATATTGTGGAGGACCGTGTCAAAGGCTTTACAGAAGTTCAGATAGATTACATCCATTGTTTATCCTGTGTCCATTGATGTTGTCATTATATCACAGAAAACCACTAGGTTGGTCCGGCAGAAGCCACGTTGGCTATCTTGAATCACCTTCCTGTCCTCCATTTGCTTTAGATTAGCTTCTAGGAGGATCTGTTTCATGACCTTCCCAGGCACAGAGGTGACTGCGTGACAGGTTGGTAGTTCCCAGGGTCCTCTTTTGTACCCTTTTTAAAAATGGGCACAATGTTGCCCTTCTTCCAGTCACAAGGGACTTCCCCTGACTGTCATGACTTTTCAAATATTATGGAGAGTGTCTTCGCAATCACATCAGCCAATTCCCTCAGGACTCTGGGCTGCATCCTATCAGGTCCCATAGACTTGTATATGTTCAGGTTCCTCAGGTGGTCACAAACCTGATCTTCCCCTACAGTGGGAGGGGATGCACCTCCCTGGTCCCCATCTTGTTGTTCCTTGACCCTTGAGGATTGAGGAGCGTTGTTTGCGAGTGAAAAGTGAGGCAAAAATGTTGTTGAGTACCTCAGCCTTCACTCGTCTGTTGATATGAGATCACCATTTTTGTTCATCTGTGAGGTATTCTTTCTTTAACCTTCCTTTTCTGGTTGACGTACCTATAGAAGACCTTCTTGTTATTATTTGCTTTTCTTTCCAAGTTCAGCTCCAGCTGTGCCTTGGCATTCCTGACCCCATCTGTACACAACCGAGCAGTATCCCTATACTTTTCCCAGGTTACTTGTCCCTGCTTGCACTGCCTGAGCAGCTCCCTCTTGTTTTTCAGGTTGACCAGCAGGTCTTGACTTAGCCACGCTTGTCTCTCCCCTTTCCTGATTTCCCACATCTGGGGACTGAACACTCTTGCATTCTGTGGAAAGTATCCTTAAATATTTGTCAGCTCTTTGCTGCTCCCTTGTACCTGAGGACCATTTCCCAAGGGGTCTTAGTGACTCATTTCTTGAAGAGCTGAAAGTTTGCTTTCCTAAAATTTAGGGTCCTGACTATACTCCTCACCTGTCCCATATACCTCAGGACCTTGAACTCCACCAATGCATGATCACTGCAGCCTAGGCTGCCTCCGATCTTGACGTCACTGATGAGCTCATTTTCTTTGGTGACCACGAGGTCCAGTATTGCATCTCCTCTGGTAGGGATTTCTGTTATCTGGGTTAAGAAGTTATTTGCTGTGCACTCCTGAAGTCTCCTGGACTGCCTAAAGCTTGCCGTGCTAATTTTCCAGCAGATGTCAGGGCTGTTGAAGTCCCCCAGCAGGATGAGATCTTGCGAGTGTGAAGCTCCCAGTAACTGGGGGAAGAAGACTTCGTCAGTAGGCTCCCCTTGACCACGTTGCCTGTAGTATACAACAACCACAAGGTTCTTTTTGTTGCCTTGGTCTTTTACTCTCACCCATAAGCTTTGGACCTGTTCGTGGCTGTTCTTCAAGGATAGCTCTTCACACTCTATCCATTTTTGATATAGAGTGGAATGCCTCTGTCTCTCCTTCCTGGTCTGTCCTTTCTGAACAGCCTGTAGCCATCGATAGCCACACTCCAGTCATGATATTCATCCCACCAAGTTTTAGCAACAGCAATCAGGTCATAGCTTTCTAGCAGCATGGTGGCTTCCAGCTCCTCCTGTTTGTTGCATGCATTTGTGCAGAGGCAAAAGCTTAGCTGTTTTTCATAGAGGGTAGATTTGTCAAACTGATCAATGGGTGATTTGGGGAAATTCCATGCTGAGGTTCAGAGACAGTTAGAAAGGCAGACAACCCACAAGAAAAAGTTTCCAGTTTAGGGACACGTGTAAGATACTTTTATGGAAATGTGTGAAACCACATCATTGGGATATGTGTCTCAATAATCTACTGTATATCTAGGTATGTGCTTTTGTAAATACAAATAAATCATTGTCAGGAATCTAATAGAAGTTTGTCTCCTATTTTGTACTTTGGAACTGCTCTTTATACTACGATGTAGAGGATCATGTCTTCCTCTTGTAGGTATTGACTACTCTGTTTGCAAATTACTTAGCTATGTAACGAACTTTTGAAGACTTAGACCCTTCGGGGGGAGGGGGAAGATGCTGTATGTAAAATAATAAACATTGCATGCAACAGGTTATTGTTATGATAGCATTTGAACTGACTACAAGCAGTAAAATCAGAGGATTCTCTCTGTGTGAGCGGATGTATATATATTTCAATACTGAGATAACCTTCAATCTGGGATATACCAAATGCCCTATCAGCAAGGAAATCTCTCTATGATTCTGATCAGACTGATAGGGTTTATTCCCGTTCATGCTTCCACTGGGGATGAATATGATTGCTTATATTTTAAAGATGCTGGCTTAGAGAAAAGTGGGGATTCAGTGGATAATCAGCAACAGATGGAGATCCGTCTGTAAAGGAAAGACATATGAAAACAACAACAAGTAAAGAGTACACTTCTGTCTTTCTATATGTGGAGGTAAAAAGTGAACGCAACATCTCAGAGCCTGAAAAAAATTGCAAGAGAAAGGGAAATATTAACTGATACCTTAATTCCCATTGTTTTTCACTTTGCATAGTATGCAATTTATGAAAATATGTATTTCTTTCTAGTTTTTTGTGGGAATATTTTATATATAATCACTTCTAAGTGAGATTTTTGAAGTTCTCTGGATAATATACAGTATTTTGCAAGTTTCTAGCATAGTTATTTCATTATTTTTATTACTGGTTGAGACTGTTAGGATTGATGGGACCAGACTGTGCAAGATTACTGAATTCTTACAGACATCTGCTCGAAGTGTATGCTGCACACTATGTCGTGTATTAAGTGGGAGAACAGAGAAACCATATTCAATAGTATTCCTGGGTTAGAACACTATAAATTAAAATCTATTTCCTAGAGTATAGTAATCTGCCATCATTTTTGAATAGCCAATAGAATAATTAATTGTCAGTACATTCGGAAGGGAGTTGCAGTGAATTAAAACCTAAAACTAATAACTGCCGAATTCACTGAGACTGAGTGTCCTTTGTAATCTGCTTTATTTCTGGATTTCAGTGGACTAAATCCATGTCTGACAAACAGTTCAATCTTACTTGATTGCGTATATGTAGATAAAGGGACAATGCTGGTATTTTGAAAAATGAAAAGCTTCGTATGTCTTCAAACATCAGTGCTTTTCCTCAGATAGTTCTTCTTATGCATTTCATAAGTGTGTCTTTGATTTTTTTCTTACCTCAGTTACCTGAAAAATACTTTTTTATTTCCTGGGATATCATGACAAACGATCTTCTGTGTTGATTTTTTGTTTTGGAGATATTTGAAGAACATGGTTGCAAGCAGAAAGCTGTCTCTTTTGCAATGGAATATTTTTCCCTTGTCCATGAATGCTAGTGAACTTTTTCTTTTATGTTTTTCAGACTGACATGTTCTGATAAGAAGCCCTGTCCTTTTCAGCCATTCCATTTCATTGAGCAATGCAAAGTTGAAAAGAGTCTACATTTCTGAGATCTTTGTAGGTCATAAGAATGTAGCAAGAAAAAAAAAAGTTGTAAGTTGGTGTTAGATTGACCAAGCACAGTTCATTCCTGGGGTACACCGTGCCATTCCTTATTGCTATTTCCTAATGTTTTTTACACTGTGTGGCAAAGGACAATTATTTTGTGTTATTTATGCACCTGGATTCTGTCCATGCCTTTTCCTTCTTCAGTAATTTAAAACCTGTATTTTATGAATTGAATTATGGCTTTTTTTTTTTTTTAAAAAAGGCTGTAATCCCTATATAGAATCATAGAAACATTTGTTTGGAGAAGGCATTTGAAATTGAGCGTAACTGTACCTGTCCACTACTAAATCACATGCCCGAGCATCTCTTCTGCCCTGATGATTCAACCACTTCTCTGGGCAACCTGTTCCAGTGCCTTATAACCCTTATGGTGAAGAACATTTTCCTGATATTTAATCTGAACCTCCCCTTGTGCAACTTGAGGCCATATAGATAGTATTCTGGAGTGAGAGATTTCTATAGTTCTGGTATGCTTAGAAATCGAGAATCAGAATGAGCATAAGTAGAAGAGGAGCAAGGATTATGTAAGATTGTATTTTCTTGACAGAAATTTTTGTGAAAATAAAGTACACGAATGTCTGAAACAGGAATATGTTTAAAACATTAACTAGGATTTTTTGAAATATATTAAAAATAAAACAAAATATCAAGTCATAACTATTCTAGAAAACACAACACCAGTAAGTGTTACCAGCCTAAGACCTACTGATAGATTCAGATGAACCTTAGCTTGTGTGTAGAAACTATCAGAAATTATCTTTCTCTTGTGCTCTTAGATGTGTCCTGAGAACACCAAACTGTCGCTTTAGTCATACACAGAATGACAAACACTCTTGGACAAAGTGAATTTACTGAGGATTTGTTCATTCCTGCCTGTGCTACCAGAATAATTTTAAAAATACAGAGTACATTTTTGGCAGAACAATTCCCAAAACAATCTTTTGGGTAAGAACGTGTGATGATGTCAGTGAGAAATGCAGACTGGAATGTTGATGGAAAAGCTGAAGAAGCAACCCAGACTGAACATTGTCCCAGGAATGGAACTGAACTGCTGCAACATGGGAGTCTGTCTCTGATTCTCTTTACAGGGAGAAAAATACACTTCTGTATAGAAATTCATCCTTCCTTAGAACAGAGATATAAAAGACATTAGATGCATTGAGCTCTGGAAATTCTACTTTTCCCTGTTGAACACTAAAAGTCATCATACAAACCTTAGATAGAAATTTTCATTTTGCAAATTCTGTCTAAAGACCTACGAGATATATCGTACCCTGTCCAGTTCAAATTTCTCCACAATCCTATATTACAATACTTAGCCTTTTTTCTCAGCGTAATAGAGAAAAAAGGTGGTGAGTAGTCCTGAAAACCCTGGGTAGGTTTTTGGATTTTCCATCTTCCCTCTGCAGAGAACAACTCTGTTGTAATCACTTTTATGATTGAATAGATACTTCACGGTTTTATGAATTAAATTATTTATCTCTTTAAAAATATCAGCAGATAAATCTTGAGTTATGGATGTTGACACTTGGGAAGCAGGAAGAAAGAGCTCAGGAAGATATCACAGTGCCAATTAATGGGGCCAAGCCTTCAAGTAGAACATTCATTAGGTTATGTGGTAGTCTCTGCAAGCTGTTCAGAAATGCAGTCCAAAGCATGCTTAACTGTAGAGCAATACTTTCCAAAACTTTGAGAATAACTGCAGGAAAAGGAAAATTAAGTAATAGAAATGTAGCACTTTCAAACAGTGTCTCCCCTTTTCTTTGTAGAGTAATAGAGAGTGTGAAGCCAACACAGTAGCTTTAGGGTCAGAATGAGTTCTGACCTCTCTTGAGTTTCCCACATTATTAGCAGAGCAATAGGCATGAACAGAAAAGACAATAATGAAAGGTTGTCCTTTCATTATGTTGTTTCCACTATTACAAATGGATGACTAATAACTTGATTTTGCCCACAGTTTAGTATATTGAGCAGAAAAGTAAAGCAAATGATGGAGAAAGTATGAGAAATATATATAAAAGCAGTGATGGAAAGAAATCAGTGCACTCTACATTGTCTTCTGAATTCTACATTTGGGAAAAATGTTTTCCTTTAGAAAGTACATGATGTTTCAGGTTATAGAAGCATTTCACTGTATCTTACAAGGAATTTAAGGCCATAAGGGACAGGACGTGAAATATGTCCCTATACTGAATTCAGTAATCTCAGTTATAAGATAAAGCACTTAATACTCAATAGATACAAATATAGATGCACTGTAGTTAAAGACCAGGTGAAACTGAAATACCAACAATGCCACAGACCATTGCAATGCCAGGGAATCAATTGGATAAAATCCATCTAGATTAACTTAGAGTGCTTGTGTCATATACTGCTGAGTCCCAACCAACCTTACTCAAGAGCAATTCCTCACTGACACTAAATGTGGGGATGTTTGATGCTGGACATTGAGTAAAAGACAGTCACCAAGGATGCAAGAAATAAAACGTTCATTTCACCCTATTGGAGAACTGATCTACCCAACTAGTGTCTCATTTCTATCTGTCAAAAATTTCTGAGGGGAAATGTGTATGTGTATATGTTCATAGGTACTGTGTACAAATTTATGAAACAAAATTATATATATGTATAATCTAGACTCCAACAGGTCAACTTTGATTGCAGACAGGACAAAGGAAGAAGGAACTCTCATATCACACAAACTTTATTGTAGTGAGGGTTTTGAGGACAATGAGTTTATTCAATAGGAGGACATTGAGTCCTGTCCTCTCAGTAGGCAGCAGATGAAGGGAATGAAATATTCACTGGTTCCAAGTCACATCTCATTCACTGATTCCCTCCTTTTGCTGCTCAAGTGGTGCCAGTGATGCAGGAGGGAGGATGAATGGGAAGAGGATTGGAGAATAAAATGATAAAAAAGTGGTAAAACCTTTCTCCACATTGTCTCTGGGTTGGGGTGTAGAGCCCAAACTCCACACAAAACCACAACAAAGGCAGTGTGGATGCCATTGGTATTGACTGGCTGGAGAAATATGTCTGTCTCTGTCTTGTAAGCGAGACAGGGGCTTTCAACAAACTACACTACTTTTCAAAGTTCTACCCACTGGAAAACATGGCTCACTTTCCTTGGAAGGTGAGCAGAAAACTACTTCCACAACCTCAGAGCCTGTGCTCTCAGAGGGGCTCCCTCAGCCAGGCAGGACCGTGAGGGATTTTAGGCTGCCCCAATCCTTTGCCACCCTCAGGAAAAGACACAGACATGGGCTGTGTCAGTCACCGCCCAAACAGGAACTGACCACATATCTGAAAATGTCTGGAAAAGAAAATATATCCAAATGATTTGCCAACAGTTTAATTGGTTTCAAGGTTCCACCTGGGGACTCCCAGCCTGCCACAGCAGTTACTCGAGCAAAGATAGTACCAAGGGATGAGTGAATATATATGTGGGTCTTTGGTGGGAGTACGTACTGCTTCTAAACATTGGCATGTTACGGATGTTATGGATGAAGAGGTATAAATTCATGGTGGGAAACAATGATTCGAGCCATTAATGAATTTCTTACTACTATTTTTCCATTATTTATCAATTATAATTATAAGCCAGTATAATTAATTTAGTGTGAACTTGTTGAATTGTAGCTCCCTTAATGTGCGTAGAGAGGAAAAAAGGAACATATCATCTCTGAGGCAAAACCCCCTTCTTTCTCTAAGCCTACTTACTGGTCAGTTGAATAGCTTCTCTTTGATTTTTTTTTTAGCTGCTTAAGATTTATTTACTAATTCTGTGTGGTCCAAGGGGAGGCTCTATATAAATGTTTTCATAAAATATATTAAGTGAGTAGAGGTGGTGTCCATATGAGTTTCAGAATCCTGTAGAGGATGGCCTACAATAGGAGGGAGATCTGATAGTAATAATTATCACCCTTACGGAGCTTATCTAACTGGCTTATTTAATTTTTAATTTTTTTTTTAATTTCTTCTCTTTGGATTCTTTATAGAAACCTTTTTATCAATATTTTCTTGTCAGGAAATGTGCATTATTGACAGAATTCTTTGTAAAAACTTGAATTGTCTATAATTGTTGCTTGAAAGAAACAGATCCACCTTCTGGCTAGATCCAATTGGAGCAAAAAAGTTATTCCTGACCATTGTTGGTATAATTCCAGCCAAAACCAGAGCAAAGTCTTACTGTTTCTAAGTGTTTGGTACTGAATTCTTTGATACTTTCTGAGTTCTCAGAAGCCGATCATGTGTCAACTAATCATCTCATTGTGGATGGATTTAAATAATTTCAATCTGTTTTACTTGAAATTTAGTGGGTGTGCACTTAAAAGCTTTCTTATCCCTTTCAGTTTGGAGGGAGATAAAACATTGTCATTGTTTATTTAGTTGAAAGAAACTCAAAATATCAAAGCAAAACCAAACTGATGCTGATAAAATACCTTTTGTGCAGAAATGAAACAAAACTTCTTTTATTTCACCTGGTTTGTTCAACGTAATGTCTGCATTCTTCTCTGGCACCTGGAAGTTACTCACATCTCAGTCCAACTTTATGGAAGGTTATGAACCTTAACGGACCTCTCAGTAAACATGTCCTCAGATTAGGGTTCATAGCAGAGCCTATTTTATGCATGGCTACTTCTGAGATACAGCAGTGAAAGAAAAAACACTGACCTTTGCTTTATTTATTAAAAAGATCAATCATTGTTCTAATTTTTTAATGGTGTGTTCAGGATAAAAGTTTCCTAACTAGATTCTAGTTCAGGTATGAATTTATATGCTTTCGTTCCTGAATATGGGAAAATGTTTATTCCTCTTCTGCTCAACTGCAAAGACTTCCATTTAGGTACAGGAGGATGCCATTCTACAAGTAATGCTTCATTCACTCGGGCTTAAGGGATTTTTATTTATAACGCACTATAAATGCATTTATTCCTTTATTTGCATTTCCCCAAACTGACTGTTGCTTAAAACAGACAACATGAAGAGTGTGAAAGATAGAGAGATATGCATCTTTGGTGTTCATCCAACCATCATGTTTCATCCCAGTGATGGTGGCAATTAGCACCTTAGATTAAGAATTATAAAGTGCTTGGGGATCCCTCAACATAAAAAACATAATGAAAAGACGCAAAAAGCTATCATTGCAGATAATGTGGTCTTCCTGAATACATGCTCTGCATCACCAATAATATACCAAAAAAAAATGTTCTAAAATTTGGCTTCGTGCGAGAATTAATTAGCTTTCAAAATCAATTTCTGGCCAAGGAGAACACTTGGGGGTTCCAGGAGAGAGTGCTCACTAGAGACTGACAAAGAAGCTCCCTATATGCTTAATTGGAAACACTTTGCCAACTCATCGCTGTTTACCCGTTATGCTCAGGTTGAAAAAGCAGAGCAGGAAAGCTGTCAAAACACAAACACTTTTATATCTATGCCAGTCACTTTATTTTAGAGTGATGCTAGTCAAGGGAAAAGAGTTCATGACCCCACAATAAAAAATATCCAACAGGAACAAACATAATTGTTTGTTTTCTCTTGCACCTCCAGTACTGAGTCTCAGTTAGGATGTCACTTTGGAGAATATTGTACCTTATTAAAGAAAAGAAATCAAAGTAGGGAGTCCACTTACAGTATGCAGGGATTTTTATCCACTCCTCAATCTGTACTATAATCTGTGAACTGGTCTATTCACAGTGGTATTTGAATTAGTAATAGATGATGTAGGAGTCTGCCCTTCATATAATGCACTGGAAGGTTGACTTGGGCAATTTCTGTAGATGTTAATGGAAATTATGTTCATAAATCACCCACACATCAGTAGAGAAACGGATACAAATGCTTAATGTTCCAGCGTCACAAACTCAAATCTGATTTTTAATATCTGAAGTTACTTCATAAATATGCAGAATACAAATGATTTTCTCACCAATTTCAGTTTGATGCACTTTGTGTTGAGAAACAGGGTGGGTTGTTTTGGTTTTTTTTTGCTTTTGTTTAGTGAAGCTGTTGAAAGATCTTGTAAAGAATACCACTGGAAGTCTGGAGGACTCTGGCTACAACTGTATTAATAAAGGATAGAGTACTAGTGAGCCTTCCCAGACACTGCAGTTCAATTGTGCATGCTGTTGAATAGCTGGAAGGGTTTCTGGCATGCTGGAAGGCTATGACATCTATCACTACCAAATAATTTGTAGGCTTATTTATCTGGATGCAAACATTTTGTTTTGAAGCACAGAAGAGTTTAAGAACATTGACTCCATCAATTTCTTGACAGGTGAATAATTTGGAGAAGGCTTAATTTCACTAGCATAGACTTAGTCTTTTTGTCTGTTGGATTATATAACCTATGATGTTGTTAAGCTTTGCAAGAGTGAGTGCATCCTGTTTCCATCAATAACATCTTAATTTGAGAAGTTTTTACAGAAGCTGAATGTGTCTACCCAGAATAAATAATAGTACGAATAAAGCAGGAGTTCCTACAGGCTCTTCACTGTGCTGAATCTCCTTCCCAAACCCTGAAACAACCAATTAGTGATAAATGTCACAAGTGAATGAAGTGGGCACTTTTCTATTAGGCATAGGACTAGGCAAAGCAATTTATTTCATTCTCTCACCCAAGAGGCATAGAAGGACAGAATTCTGTATAACTGATGGATAGACAACCCTTCTTTTAAATGAGTTTCTTGAATTTGTGTTCTAAATGAGCCATAAACATGATATTTACTACTTGTGTACACCAATAACCATGAGTACTCGCAAAACACTGACCAAGAAATAATTGGTTCTGTGTTACCCCCCCCCAAAGTAATTTAGTCTCTACATTGCCTGTTTTCAACAAAACTTTAAATTATGTGAAGGCTTGGCTACCGGTTTAGGTCTGGGCAGTTGTGGTTTTGGACTCTAGAGAATCCATCTGGTCTTGTTGCTAATTTATTTGTTAATGCTTTACTCTCAAGAGGGACTAAATATTTAAAGTTTGTGACCTGCTCTCTCCAGCAGCTTGAGTATTTTAATTTTATTATTTTTTACACATACTGCAGCAAAAGAAAACACAGTTCTAAATAGTTTTTTTTCACCTCTTCTTTTTTCCCCTCTGTGGTTCTCCAAAAGGTTAGGTTTGACAATAGGAATATAGTCGCAGATACTCAAGGCAACAAATGA
Organism: Dromococcyx pavoninus; assembly: GCA_033558185.1. Lineage (NCBI taxonomy): Eukaryota > Metazoa > Chordata > Aves > Cuculiformes > Neomorphidae > Dromococcyx > Dromococcyx pavoninus. Next base: position 1,137,603 of record JAUMJL010000250.1, read on the forward strand.
GAAATGTTCTTTTGTGACCTTAATGTTGGCAAGTGATAATAACCAGTGAACCATGAAATACTGCTGCAATATTGTTCATGACTTTTCTGTTTTCTAAGATTAATTTTATGTTCTGAAATGAAGTGACAATCATTTATTATTCTGTTTTACATAGCTTCCACTGGGAAGCAAATATGAAAAGCTTAATATTCTAGTCCACTTGCAGCAGTGTTCCAAGTGAAGAATCAGATATATGTTTAAATATTTCTGGTTTAATGTATACAATATAATCCTTTTGTTTAGGTTTAATCAGAAATATCTGGTTTAGAAAGAGATGGCTGATGTTTAAAAGTGGAAATTACTTTTCTGGGGGTTAAATAGTTAAAGTGCTAATTATCAATACACTACAGGTGTGAACTTTGCAAGAATGTTTAATTTTGAGCTAATGTTTTCTGAGAACATATCATACTTTCCTAAAGAAATATTTTCCCTTTTCTCCAAACTCAGGTCTCTTTAAAATGCAGCAATCAGGAATTTAGCCACCAAAAACTTCTTGCTGCCAGCAAGTTCTATTCCACATGTAGATTAGAATAACATTTTCATCAGAGGAAGCATATATGGTTCTCATATCAAACCCACTTCACCTTTCCACATACACCATTATCTTTTTCATCCATACGCTGCTGGTAAGCAAACAATTTTAGGGATTGATAGTGCAAGTCTTACTCATCTTGAGTAGCACATACCCATATCCGTGCTTCTATTCACTGAAGTAATATTGCTGCCCTGAAATGCATCAGGTGAGTAAAGCTAGAAAAAAGAAAAGCCTTTAATTTCAAGGTCAAATGGACGGGAGAAAGTAGATAGCAGTATTTTAAAAATTAATATGGTTTGTTTCTTTCCTTTGAAACGTGTATGGTTATGTATTATGATATAATTATTTAGGTAATTAGGGCTTAGTTCTCAGAGGAGCTGAATACCAATCATTTTCAGTAATGTTAAATTTCTCAGTAAAGTGTTTCAGGAAGCTTAGCACTGGCCAATTATTGCTTCTCTGGAATGGAATCCATTCAGAATGCAGTGAGTACCTTTTCTTCTGGAAAACTATACAGTTCCCAAATCTGGGTGCGTAAAATTTCTCACAGGATCTTTTGTTTGCTCATCTCAGTTATTTTAGGCTGATTTCAAGAGAATGTGGATGGAGTCAAACCCAATCTTTGCATTTGGGACTTTGGATAAGAAGTAGAAGAATTACTTAGCAAAGAATTAGGTGCCTGGCATCAACAGCTGCCAGCAGAAAGATGCTGATCTATGAACACTGTGAGTCAGGGGTCAAAGATAAGGGGCCATGGTGCACCCACATGGAACAATATGCTCCCGGTGTCTCTTGCACTGTCTAGTATTAGCTGGTAGATCAAGCAATTGCTAATAGTTCTGGAGCCTTAAAACAAAGAGATTAAAAAGAAATTCTGTGTGTTAATATTCTGATAAGTAGCCTAAACTCCAAGGTGATGTGCTGTAGCACAACTCAGTTGGGTTCCAGCTGTTCACACATTGCAGACTGTTGTTTCCTGGTTTAACAATAATCCCTTTTCTGGAGTGTTCTGATTAGATAGTTTTTAAAAGCTAGAGTAAAATGTTAGGTTCACTACTATTAGTTACCAAAGCCTCAGCTGCCAGGAATTAGGTAAAGTGCTTCTGCTGCTAGATGTGCAATAGTATTTGTGTTAAGAGTCAGAGATTACTTTTGTTCAAGACAGCTCTACTTATTGTAACTCTACTTGAGGAGCCTCCTTGAAGATTCACAGCAAAGCCCAAGCTAAGACTAAATATAAAGCCAGCATCCTAGTGGGATTTAAAACAAATAAAAGATAAAGGACCCTTCTTTTATGTACTGAAATGGCCACAACTTGAAGTGGATAATTTACTGAATTGCATTTCATGTCCTTGTAATACAGTACATGATGTACAAGCAAGATTAGACACTGAGATTCAGAAGCAATGAAACAGAAGTCTGTGGGTGCTCAGTGGATATTTATACATTTCTTTAAAACATGTTTTATCCAAGGAAATTAAAATGAAGGCTTATGTGCTGTTACTCGGAAAACAGTTTATGGCATGATCATGGATTATGCAATCACGACATGCAGTGGTTATATCTGAACTACTGAATTTTCACTATGTAATTCAGTAAGACTGCCAGAAAGGAAATATATAAAATGTGACTAGAAAATGTATTTTCTATACGGGGAATACAGAATTTTTCTCTAAAGTTATTAACATTGGCACAGCTAGAAATAGAGTGGACAGGACAGTTTCAGAGGCTGAGAGCTCAGTAAGAGCTCAGTAAGAAAGAGGCACTAACAGAAAAGAAGGGAATTATTGGCTTATTAAGCTACATTTTCCCATTCCTATTAAGATAATGTTGTCCCTTGTTTCTGTATTTTACAACAATTTATGATGGCATAAAGTCTTCCAGGTGTTCAATATAGGATACGTGCAGAGTTGTAATCATTGTTTCAAAGGAAAGTTTCAAGTTTTAAAGTCATATAAGAAGTAGGTTTGTATGAAAGTGTTCAAGTCTTCCGGTAGGTTCTCAAATGTCCCATGTCCATTTTTCAAGGGTCTAGCTCCTAAACGGTTGAATTATTTGGACACTTTGAAACTTTCATCCTAGAGAGCTGTATAATAGCCACACACATCCACTCCTCTAGCTCATACAGATTTCAGCAGGAACATGTAAATACATGTAATAACAATCTTCAGTTGCAGGTTATTTCAAAATATACAGATATCATTTGAGTGCTCATGGGTGGGAAATAACAAGACCTTGCAAAAGAACAGCAAAGAAACTATAGTACCTTTTTTTTTGAAGATCCATTTCTTTGCTACTGATGGTAACCAGCTCTGCACAGTACATTCTCTGTATGAAAACTCTGTACCCCTGCAAACAAAAGTTGAAAACTAATTGAAGGATCGATTTCCTGCTCCAATTTTAATGATTCATATACATTTTTCTGATATATATATAGAAGTTGTACGTAGACCTGAAAAAAATGTGAAGTAAAATCAGGAAATTATTGCATTTTCTCAGCTGGAGATGTTTTTTTCCTTTCTTCCTTGGAAGTAAGAAGTTGTATTTTGCTGGAGATAAACAGATTTCTCTGAGTGGCAAATGAAACTTGTTTGTCACAGCAGAGGGCAGAGCTGAAGGTCAGAGCAGAAACTCTGCTGTGACACATTTCTTGAGCAGGATCATCTCTCTGTGATTGACAAAGCTGACACTTGCAAGAAAGGGAGTGAAGGTGAAGGGGCAGCAGATTTCCTCATGGTTCTGGAAGGTGGGGGAAGGTATAAGAGGGACTGAGATTTAAGGCCATCTAAGCATGAATTTAACATCATAAAAAAATAAAAAGTTGGCTACGTGCCAGAGCCCAAGGTTGAGCCCTTAGAAGAGCAGGTAGAGGAACAGATGTTTTCCAATGGACTTTAATCAGCTGCTACCCCAGTGGCTTTCTCTACCACCTGCTGAGGTTCAGGGCTTTTGTTTCTTTAATGGAAATGCAAGGGAATTATAGAGGTGCATGGTAACTGTGAATGAAAGAGGAATTTTTGCCATTAAAATAAATCTATTAAGAAGGCATTTTGCAGACAGTTTCACTGTAAGATGAAACAATCCAGACTAAAATCTTGCAACAGAGTTCCAGCATATCTTGAAATCATCAAACACTGACTTGAAAGGTCACTTTCTTTGTGTTTCTTTGATTTCACAGTGAGAGTTTAAAATCATCTTCTGGTGATTTCTCTCCTAACAGGCCATAAATTTCTCTCCATGTTTTCACCAAAGCTTCAGTGCTTTTTACAGTAGTCATAGGAGAAGCAACAGACATCTTCTGTTTCAACATCATAATTTAGACTTTTTTTAACATGCCAGTTGTATACTCAAGCTGGAGAAATATGATCCAGAAAAAACTACTAAATGTTTGATAAAATTCTGTTTGTAAAACCATAATCAGAGAGGAGTCAACATGTCATTGTCTGCATGAATGCATGTAGATACCAAGATGGGAGAAGGTGCAAGCACAGTGAAGGGCAGAATTAGAGTTCCAACATTGTAACGTGCCCCCCCCTCCCCAGCATCATTTGCTAGGATTAACTCCCAGTTCCTCCTTTCAATGATCTCATATGCTGACAATCAACATACCACAAACATCCACTCTAAAATATGTGACCTTGCCTATCCCTATTACTCTCTCCTACCCATTCTTACAGGATGAAGTTCTGCATCTTCTCTCAGGTCCGCTGATTCCATCCTGTCCTATCTAATTACTTCACACTATGATTTCTATGAACAATCCTAGTTGTTTTCAATCTTAAATTTTTATTTCTTTAAGGATGTTAAGGAAGGAGAAATATGTCTTGTTGAAGGGGGAGGTGGCTGTTGATTTTTTTCTCCTGAAATCTTAATAGCCGTTATTACTTGAATGACTTTTCCTACTGTGTCTTAAGTTCTGCATGAGTAATTATCTGGAAGAGAGGAGATTCTGGAGGTCTTGTATATGTGGAGGGTTGGGGGCTGTTTTTGAGATCCATGTGGCAGGAGGGAACAAGGAATGAGAGTGAAGATTAAAGTGTTTTTCAGCATCTGTGAGTTCCACATGGTCTGCTCCTATAGCTGCATGCAGAGCTTGTCGAACTAGATCTGTACATCCTTTTGACTTCAGTGAGATTTGAATCAGGCCAGTGCATTTTTCAGTTTTATTCCTTTCTAGATTATCCTCCAGTTTTTCTTGTTATTCTCAGCTGATTTTTTTGTCACTGTTATTTATCATTATTTATGAGCCCTAAGAAACAGCAACTTCAGCAAAATAAGACTAACTTCTAAGACTGGGAGTTAGCTGTCTAGTGCAAATTCAGTTGGGAAATATGCTTCTACTGCTGTTCACCAATCTCAGACTCCTCCTGTAAATCTTAATAAGGTCTCAAATCTGGCAAGGAGGGATACCCGTGGGAAAGCTTTAATGATTTGACAGTACTAAACATGTGTAGAGGACAAGCAGGATGCTTTGTCTCTAGACTTGTAAAATGTAAAGTGTTACTGAATCTTGTCAAGTTACAGACTTTGCATACTATAAATAACAATAACAAGGCATTGGAAACAGAGGTGGAGAATGTGAAAACTCTTTATTGTCAAGGCAAATATTTCTTTACATCAATATTGCACAGAATGACAATAGAGCAGGGAATTTTCTAGTCAGAGGATTGCAATAAGGGAATTAAAGGTCAGGACTTTGTTGCCCCATTTACTTACATTTTGGTTTGGCAGGGACAAGGATCAACTTCTACATCATGATAGAGCTCCAGATTTGCTTATATATCGGAGATTATGTATCTTCCTCCACTTGTCAATGTACTTTCACAAATAACATATACAACGACATAATCTGAGTGCTTCGCTGGTGAATCAAACCTTTTTATTAGTTTTTTTTGAATGATTTGATAAGAACTTTGTTTTGTTATCATTTAGTCTTTTCATCAAGATAGACTTATGCAGGTTTTTCAGACAGCTTCTCTTTGCAACTCTGCTTCTTCATTGCAGTTGTGATAGCCATGAAGTAGAAATTTCTAAAATTGGAGAACAAGCAGATATGCTTCATCCAGCAGAGCTGCAGGCTATTTTTCATGATTGCATATATATTGTGTTGATTATGATGAAGCCAAAAGATTTTTAAATAGGGAAAAAATAAAGAAGGGGGAGGTGAGGGAGGAAAACAACAGTCTTTTCCCTTGTGCAACCTGCCAGAATCTCCTGAATGAGATTAAAGATGAACATATCTTACAAAATTGTTATTATTCTGAGTTATACTTAGGTGGGTGAGTATTTTTCCTCTTTTACTGTGCAGTTGCTTTGTTATTTTCCTTTTAAAAAATTGTTGATTGTATCATTGTATTGCAAAATACGGAATATTTTGATGCATATGAGTATTTATGTATATTCATGGTATTTACTATTGCATGTAGCTACTGCAACTGTAGCTTATTAAACAGCACCTGCAATTCAGAGCTCTCCTGTTATAATGGCTCAGTAAGATAGGAGCATGTAGACCACTGCATATATTGAGAAACTCGGGTATAAAAGGTAAAAAATGTGTATTAAACAAACTAGAGGCAGAATAAACAAAAGAACAGAGATCTTGTGGCTTTCAAGACAAGGATGTCTCTATTTGTTAAAGGGATGGAAGTCTTTGTTTGGACTTCATTTCCTTTGCGATTATCTTTACAAGTGATTTATGCAGATATCACAGACAAACAACTGTGTAACCACAATTCCGTATGGTCTTTATGTTGGTAGAGATTTGTGTTTTTTCCACAACAAGCAAGGTAGACTGCAAACTTCAAGAAGAACCTCCCATCCTAATTTCCTGGGGTTCAGAGAAGAACATTGTTATGGAAGAGAATTCAACTGCCACATCTGTCATTCATTCTTTATTCCATTTAATTTCCCCAGCTTCCTTTTGTTACAGTTAGCATTCAAAAAGAGAAAAAAAGCTTTTCCTCTGCCTCTGGCTTTCAAGAGAACTTTAAACAAGGTATCAACTGCAGTTGCTGCAGAAGAAGGGCCGAAGGAAGATATTAGAAAGTTCAGATTTCTGGTAAGAGTTTTTAAAATAGATCTCATTTACAAGGAATTACACCAACATTAATATGACTCAGCTTTTAAAATTATCCCATTAAACTGCATCAAATTCAGTAGCTAACATCCTTTTCTTTGAGAATAAAAATATATTAGTTAAAATTAGTTCCCTGCCAAAAATGAAATAAAATAAATAGGAACAAGTCTACTTTTATTCTTCCTAGGATTGTTCACAAATGCACGTCAGCTAATCCACTTTCAAGTCACACTTTTAGTTAAGTCAGGTTCATTTTCCTGATTGCCCCTATTGAGACAGGTCTTTGGAAATGGGCTCCTGTTGCAAACCTCAGGTTAGGATGTGAATGTAAATTAGTGAACTCTAAGCCTACTGTTCACATCCTCCCTGGGTCAGGCCAACATAGCTTTGCCCAGTTAACCTCTTTTACCCTTTAGCAGCAATGCCTTTAACATCATTTTACTGTTATAAATGCTGCCCATTTCTGTAACTTCTTGAGCAAAAAGACATTGGGCTCTTCTGAGGTAAAGCCCAGCAGTGGCTAATAGCAAGGCTAGTGGCGCTGCTGCTGAGGAAAATAGCAGTGACAGCAAGAAACAGCTAAAATTGACACTGAGCCTCTGACACAGTAAAGATTAGTTTTCAGTGAAAATTACTCCCTCGTGTAAGCCAGCAGTGAGACCGTAAGGGGGATCCTGCCACTAACATCCCCCCTGTGGAAACAGAAACCAGGGAATTTTATTCATCTTTTTTTTTAAAAAAAAGGGAAGCTGATAGTCTGCCTCCACCTCATAGAGGTTCAAATCCGTCGTTTCAAATTCTTAATTTCATTGCAGTAAACACTTCCTACAAATGCACATCAGTAGTGACAGCTGCATCTTGCTCTCCCACAAACACGTCTGCACTTTCTGCCAGGTAAATACATGTTCTGGGAGTGCCTGTCACCAGTCTGCAAGTCAAAATACCTCTCTACCTGCACTCAGTCCCAGCTCACTCTTTGTTCCCCATGTGCTTGTGTGGCAGGCTTTTCTGAGAGAAGAGACCATCTAAGGCACTCCTAGAAGAATAATGTGCCGGGACATGTGTGAAAGAGAGGGTCTGAGGATGGTTGTGCGAAGAATTGCGTGGAAATGGGCAAGAAATAGCATAAAGATCCATCTTGGTTTGAAAAGGGAAAAAGATGAATGGTAGAAGGAGATTTTATGTCTCCCATGAGAAATGGAGTGAGGGGCATTGCTGCGGTGGCTCTGAGGAATCTAAATTTTTTTGTTAAGAAGGAATTTTTATTCCCATTTGTGGCCTGCAAGAATTCTGATTGAAAAGGGAATAGACAACTTCAGATCAAAGCTCTTCTTTTCAGGGTTAGCAGGGGCTGAGCTCAGAAATTGAGACTTCCTCCTGTCCTGAAATCTGCTCAACTGCAACCAGTTCCTCTGACGAAATGCAAACTTCTCAGATAGACTGTCCAAATCACACCATAGCAGTGCTCATTTTTCCTCATTCAAATACAAAAGGGATTTAGGATGACTAACTGATATCCAGACACAGACACTGTGGGTGAGATGACTCATGCTGCCTGTGATTAACTCTGGAGACTTGGCAAGATCTAAACAATTCCCAGACTTGGTCTGATCACAAGAATAACAATGGTGATTCCTGTGTGATCACACACATTTGTAAGGTTACACAAGTATAGGATTATCTACTTCATGATTGCAGCCCTGTGCTGCAGCTGTGGGAAAGTCCACATGGCATATCAATATGATGTTGTTTTATGCCACGCTACATTCCTTGAAGTCTGTTTGGTGAAGGGTACAGGCCATACCTGTGATGTCAATACTGTTACTCCTATGCTTTCTTTGCATTAATGTTGTTTTAGACCAGTGTGAAATGCTCTTTTGTGATAAGTATCTTTATTTATACTGATATGTCCAGTTCATGGTTGTAAGTCTGAAAAAAGAAGATGGAACTCTGTGAGAAGTGAAGTTATTATGAGTGTGAGAAGCTTACAGTAGAGTTAAGTCTGAAAAATTTATAATTAGTAATTAGTTCCTGTTCTGATGACCTAGAAGCTGAATCTTTTAAAATTAAATCACAAGGATGTACGTTATGATGTTACATCATGATGCTAATATTAGATATCATTCTGGCTCAAAATACAAAATACAACAGGATTCCAAAAACCTGTCCAAATATCTTTGTACTACAATAATATACATAACTGCTTTCAGGGAGAGAATAAATGAGGTTTAATCTCGGGAGCCTACAACATGGCCCAGACAAGTTGAATGAGATACATAAATAGTACAGATAGATAAATGTAAGCATGGATATAGGTACATTGCTTGCTTGTTCTCAGGAGTAAGGTAGCTGGGTTTTGACACTGATCTTTGTATTTTTTTTTATCAGGCAACAATCTAATTATATGCATTTTATTCAACTCATTGGTGGACTTGCTATTAAATTTCTTATTCCTTTCACACAATCTCAGAATTCCAGCTTATCTCACTATCTATTACATACTGACATGAATATAAGTTTGCTTTTTCTGTTGCTGTTTGCTTCACTGAATTTAGACCTCCAAATTTCACACTGAGGGTGACAGAAACTATGGGAGCAGAAGCTGATTTAAAGTATACGTGGACAAAAGACATAGCACTAATGCACTGATAGAAAAAGATATAAAGCAAAGCTAGAAGAGATCTTGAGAGATTTGCTTAGGTAAAATTCCATAAAGTAGGCTGGAAATTGCATCATAAATTTCATCAATGAGAAAACCATTTAGACTTTCTTCTTGAATTGGAAAAATGCAAGTAAGTTTCCTATTTTTTTAGGTTCAGTGGTTGAACCTTGACAGACTTGAAAGCAAGATTTGGAAAGAAGCATCAGGGTTTTTTAAATAAGTTCTGAAATTCAGGACGGTCTTGTGCTTTAGTTTCTAAATCTCAGTGCAGCTTCTGTTCTGGTACAGTAATATATTTTGTACAAAGAAGTACATTAATATCTTTCTGATTCTGTTTTTCATTTGTAAGATAGAGACAAAACTTCTTATCTCTCGCCTCCTTTTTAAGTCTCATTTAATCTATGTTAGGCATTCTTAAAGGAAGGAATATAATTGACTGTAAATTTTATAATGCACACCATCTACCGGTGGTAAAGTCTAGACATCCTTCCACAAAAATTAAAATAGTCATAGAAATGAAAAAGGGAGAACTTCAATAATATGAGATTTTTCTGAAGCAACCATTTAGGGAATATCAAGATTTAACCTATTTGTGTGTTTTTAAAGATTTATTCATTGTGTGAAATGTTTATGTATAAGCAAGTGAGGTGTATGTGCATGTATCTATTAAAATAAGGTGTCCGAGTATGTATGTGCAAATTCCCAGTCTTTGTTGAGAAAACCTTGAAGATGTAAAAATCAGAATAAATTTGATCTAATTCCTCAAATATAATTTTTCTGGTCTCACAAATTTAGAGCACATTCCATCGTATGACCCCCTTGTATCAATTCAGAGTACAACCTCTCTTAATTCACAACTGGCAGACAAACCTATCTTCTTTTTCTTACCTAACTCAGGGAGGAAGACTATAACACTCAGAAAAAGCATAATGATTAAGATTTATCTGTATTTCTTTCTCCAGAAAGACTTATAGCTCAGTAGTGTTCCTTTTAGGATGTAACTGAATTTTCCTTTTCCTAGACCATACATACTTATTTTGCACTTACTGGAGTGTTTTTCACAGGGAAATGTAATCATAGTTTTCATGGCAATAGTTTTGTGAACATTTATATGTATATATATGTTTGGGTATACATATATGCAATTGATGTAAAACAAAATCTATCAACTTTTCATGTTAAGTATCATAATAAATAAATGCAGGCATTAAGTTGGTTACCGTTTGGTGTTTTCACTTTGATCCATGAGAATAAACTCATGGCAGTAGCTATTGCCTCTTTCTGATGCAGTGATTTAACATCTCATGAAATGTTTTATTATAGAACTGTATTCTTAGCTACCTAGAAGTGATGATAACTTGGAATAAGACAGGAAGGGGATATTCTTTCCTATGTGTTGAAAAGTACTATGTAAACCCAATAATTTTGTTGAAATATAGGAGAACTTAAGGATAAACAATGTTGGTTTTGGTGGGGTTATTTTGTGTATGTTTGTTTGTTTGGTTTTTTTATGAAAGGCCTGCAATAGGTGGTCTTACTGTCATGCAACTTAGCAGAGTGAGTGTCATGAAGGAGGGTGCATATATGAAAGAGTGACAGTGAAATCCCAGGTTAGAAGTAGTGAAAGTAAAATTGGTTTGCAATTCATAGTCCTCACATCCAGACTCTAATCCCTGGGTAAAATAATTTCCCATATGCACTTTCTACCAAAAAAGAACAACATTTCAGATGAAGGCCTTCTTTTTTTTCCTTAAATTCCTTTTCTTGGGACAGGCCCATTTGTTTAAACAGATTCCAGTTGCCCACAAAGAAGTTCCTGAGCCTTAACTCAAAATATCTTAATCAAAATACCAATTTTTAATGCTTCTCCAAAGGGTTAATTGTTCCTCCACTCTGGCTTCAGAAGTGCTGATGTCTCTTCGACAACGCAAAAAAAAGATTCATTTCTCAGACAGGAAATTAGAGTCTTTACTGAGTATGAATGCAAATTTAAAGTAGGAAGTTAATATTCAACTACATTTACCTATTGTGAGTGAAGAACTCCATGAGGAGCCATAGGGCATAGTCCAAACCTTTGTCCATAACCTCTTATGTACTAAAAATACGTTTCATACAAATAGACACTCTGAGAACCCATCTTTAAACACTTAGTATGAGAAAAATACACGAACCACTCTCTTGTTGGAGAACAGGCACAATGATATCCCATTAGCTTTGAGGTGATGACAATTTTTGACTTGCTGGGATTAAAGGACGGTGTGATAACAATACAGAAGTAAGGGGTTATCATTATTTTAGGATTTGAACAGAAAGAAAAGAAAAATGCATAGTTCTAACCATGACTATTATTGAGTACTGTTATCAGTATAGGAATTCCCTTTCATTCACTTTGAACCAGTTCCTGTACTACTTAGGAGCTCGTTTCACATGAGAGAGAACCTGATCTCTAGGAAGATGTACATATAATTTCAGGAATAAAAAGGCCATCCATTTGAGCACTTCATACAGACATGCCCATGCGGTTGCATTATCAGTGTGGTTAATTGCATCTGGAATTACAAGAAGCCTGAGCCCAGCCGCCCTACATGTATGTAGAACATATATATTTGTATATATCCATTAAAGTAAAAGTTCAGAGTGTTCATTTATAATAACTGTGAGAGTATATCTATAACACCTGTGCGAGTGATTCAGAGTTCTTCCTCCCATCTCATCTTTAGGCCTTTTTAGGTGTACTAGCAACAAGATTTTTGTCCTAACTCACTTGCATCCATGTAGAAAATCCAAAAAACCACTCTTTCCAATAAGTGGCAAACACCAGCTTATGTATAAAGTTGATTGATAAACCATTCCCTTATCAGCCTTCATTTTTTTGGCCTTTTTTTCTGTTATAGTAATTTGATCTTTCAAATTAGATTAAGCGTTCTTTAAAAAGAGTTAGTGTTTATTTCCATATTTGTCCATTTCTTGCATAATAGGCCTTTATTGCAAAAATAAGGCTTAACTTGAATGACAGAGGCTTTTACCTATCAAATTTTCTTGGAAAACTTACATCAACATGGAGATAACTTGCTTAGACCGTGGATTTTCTCTCTGACATTATCCAGCTGCACACTAGTCTGTTCCAATAAGTCAGATGTGCAAGCACTGAGTTGTGAAGCACACAATCAAGATCTCATAGAGGCAAAAATGAGAATCTCTAACAATGTTTTTGAGGTGTTAAGAAGAGATTTTCTTTGATGACATACATGTTGTTCCACAGCTAAAGTGTTAATATCTCTTCACTTGTACTTGAAGTCTGTAAGTTTTAATCCCCTTGCCATTCTTCTCTTCAAGCCATGCTTTGTTGTAAATTCAACTGAAAAAGAACAAAATTACTGTCCTGACTATGTATCACCACACTCAAAGTACTGAATTTCTATGTACAAATAAGCAAATGTGTGTGCCAGCCCCATGACTGTATGCAAAATTGTGAGCGTATAGTCTCTTTTTATTACTGCAAAATGGATTCTGGAGCATAAATATGTAGAGTCAGGGATTATTTTTATCAATAGAATTAAAAAATATTCAAAAATGAAGGACAACAGAAACTGAATACAATTTTTGCCTGAGGTCTTGTTACTTTTAAGAAGATGGAGTGATCCTTGTTGTCAAAGTGTTCGTTTTTGTTCGTTGTTATAATTAGTTTAAAACCTAGTAGAAGGTTCAAGTAATCTATTTTACAAGTTAAGCAACCTAATGTTTATGCCTACTTTTGGATTATTACTAGACATCCTCAAGTTTTTCCCAAAGTCTTCTCTAAATGCCTAAATATATCTATAACTGATAGAAATTTCAGTGGTTCTTTCAGATAGATCTCTCAACAGCATTGTGTCAAACTAGGAAGTTCAGAGTGTCTCATTGATAACTTTTTTTTCATGTGTCAATTTTATCCTTTCTCCATTGAACTGGTTTTCTGTGGCCTTGCCGTTTTCTAAAAATACTGCACAATTCCATCTGCTTGGAGCAAAATCCCAGTCCCAGTGGAGTCAAATTTTGTCTTTTTTTTTTTTTTTATAGCCTATTGTAAGGAACTGTATCAAAGATTTCCAGGAGCTTCCAATAAAATATTTTAACTGGCTTTTCTTTACTAATTCTTTTGTTAATGCAGTAAGAGTTCTCTCACATCAGGGCAAGACTTGCTTTTCTCTAAACTGCATTGCTTAATTCCTGCTAACTGCTGTTCATGTGTGCAGTTTGGTTACTCTATCTTTAATTAATATTTCAGCTATTTTACCAGCTACTGAGGAAAATCTATTCTGACTGCTATTGCTAGAATCTGCTCCTTTTTCGGTCTAGGTACATCATTTACTACTTCCCATTCTCCTACAATATAGCTGATTTTAATGAGCAACTGCTTGTGGTTAGTATCTCAAAAGACAATGCTTTGTGTTTATTTCAGCTATTTTCTACCCCCTGGAGAGACTTAATCTTCACTTACATCTAAATGAAGATAAATGTGACTGATTAAGTTGACAATTAGTGTTGTTTATGGAAATTATTTTTCAAGTGTTTGCAGTTCCTAACCCAGATTCAGATTATGCTTTGGGATGTCAAAGGTCTGCGGAAATACGGTGTGATTTAATGTCCAAGGCCAGACTCAGACATGGAAGTTTAGGTGGAGTCTATAGCTAGCTCTGGCACAGACTTACTGTATGGTATTTGGCAAGTCACTTTATCTTGCCATGTCTCCATTCCCTTACCAGTAAAAAAATAATCACCTTTTTTACCAGTGAGCTGTCAAACCCTCTGCTTAGAAGGGTTAACATTGGAAGACTGTTTCTCCTTTCCCCATAGCTTGTGCATGTTTGGAGAAGATGTTCCTGCATTAGAGGAGAGCTTAAAATGCAGTGCATCTTATTTAGATCTGCATTTTATGATTTGACTCCAACCCTTACCTAGTCCTTCACATTTGTGTAAACATAGAGCCACTATGTTCTAGACAGTGGAGATGAACAGGGTTTTCTCATATAATTCTAATGAGAATTTTCCTCTCAACACCATTTCTGGAGATTCTTAATGTATTAATTCTGTTTCAGTTTTCTGCATGAAGTATTTCCTTTTTTCCACAAAGCAAGTCCTCTAGGTCACATAAACACCAAATTGATAGAAACAGGGACCTCCTCTTGTGATAATGAAGAAATCATCAACACATTCAAATTCATATTTTCTTCTCAATCTTTGTATAAGATGGAAAAAACAAAGCTGATTACTTTGGCTGTGAGATTTTTTTTTCAGGCAGTCAGAGGGAGAAGTGCCAGCAAATTTAAGTTATAAAGGTTAGAAAACAAACTGAACAACAATAAAGCAAATTTAGAAAGAGCTCTAAACACAAAGTGTTAGCCTTACTGAACCTGCCTGTACTGCTTGCTACCTAACATTTTACATCCACTAGAGTGAGGATTTTACTAGAGTTTTAAAAAATCTATATAAGTACTCCTCTAGATTCTGCTTTTTATATAAAACACCTTTCTATGCATATAGTATAAACAAGATTTTGCAGGCATACCTTCTGTGCAAGGTTTGCTAAAGTTTGCTTGTATTTTATTCAGATGCTGAGTATGTTTGTTCCAGCATTTTCTGCTGTGAGTTCTAATGATTTTTATTTTCTCAGTACAATGAATATAATAATGCCTTGGTTTAATGAAACCAGCAGAGGGTCGAGCTACTGAAATACCTGTATTCTAGCTCCAACTGTAGGTTGCTTGGGAAGGTCATTTTTGTAATGTAATTGTGGATCACCAGATGGCACTCTTGCAGGCAGTATATCAAGCCAGAAACCCTGTTTTTCAAAAGGGAAAAGAATATGTAACTCTCTTTACACTTCTGCTTTTTGTAATGTCACAGGATCACACAATTCTATTGCCATCTTCTTGATATTGTCCCACAAATTTATTTTCCAGCTCCTGGTCCTGCTCTCTGCTCAAATCTAGTATGTGTTCTACATATTTGTCTATGACTTCAACATCTCCTAACTTTCTCCTTATTACCTGAAACTTAAATGGAAAGCTATTTTTACTCTCTTTTGTTTTTTGCCTCTGGCTCAGAACACCATGATGCCTTCTTAATGTCAAGTTTCATATGGGTATCAAAGTTGGGTGCTTTTCCTTCCTCATTTCTGGCTGTTTCTATTCCCTCTCTGGACCAACACTGGGCAAAATCTCACATCACATCGAGGTTTTGATAGCACAACCTCTCTGCTGATGTCTGTAAAGCTGAACTGAGTGCAGAACTAAGTGCAGTGTGGTACAAAAGGGCAATGGCAGAAGAAATCCAGTCCTGTCAGACCTGTGCTAGGGTGCAGCTTGAAACTTCACCTTTTTGTTTAGCAGGAGCAATGTATCTAGGAAATAGCCAACTAGAGGTAGACTGCAGCAATATCCCTGACCATACCCGGTCTGTCTGGGGCAGAGTTAATTTTCTTCATAGCAGCCCCTATAGTGCTATGCTTTGGATTTGTGATTAAACATCAATTTTTTTGGCTATGCCTCAGCTATGCTTGCTCAAAATTGAGGCTTTCTCTTCTTCCTGCTCTGTTGCTTCAGCGCGTAGGTTAGAAGTGCACAAGAAGCTGCGATGGGACACAGCCAGGACAGTTGATCCCAGCTGACCAAAGGAGTATTCTGTGCCATATAATGTCATTCTCAGCAAGCAAAAACGGAGGGAAGGGAGTTTTGGGACAGAGAGCTATTGCTCACAGACTGGCTGGACACGGGTCTGCTTGTGGGAGGTGCCTTTGCGTCTCTTTTCTCTCTCTCTTTAATTCACTTATTAAACTATTTTTATATCCTCCTGTGAATGTTATTGCTTTTGCTCTTCCTCTTCTCTTCACAGTCCCACTGCGTTGGGAAGTGAACGTGTGGCTATGTGATGCTTAGCTGCTGGCTGGGTTTAACCCATCACGGTAATGCAACATCTGTAGACAGGTGATGAACATCGGTGTTAGGTTAGGGGGGACTGAAGAAGGCATTGTCAGGCAGGTGAAAACATAACCAAAAATGATTGAAGTGTTTGTCTATTTTTAGACAGGCAAATCTCATCTCCATTGCTTCAAACCTACCATGTTTGTACCTCATATCCTGCTTGATTCGGTAAAATGCAATCCTTATGTTCTTATTCTGATCAGTTCTTCTGTGTCTTCTGAGTACTATGCTCCCACTCTCCCCACACCATGACAGTGAATCCTGTTCAGAGACATCTTTCCTGATGCCCATGTTTCCCCACAGATAGCCCTGTGCTGCTCTTCCATATTGTCCTCCATTTCTGAAACAGGCTTTGCTTGGTCATTTCTTTCCTCTCTGTCAAACAGTCTGTCAGTCCTCATCTGTGCTTTGACAGGTCCTCTCTGCAGTGATAAATTTCCCCGATCAGGAGTTACTACAAAGCCTGCAATTCCGTGTAATAGTATGCAAACAACACGTCACCTTATACAGAGTTCTCTGAGCCATTTCCTTCTCAGTGGCCACTTCCTTACATTTTCAGAGCAATGCGTGTAATTTAGTTTGTATGAATCCTATCAGCCGCAAAGAACTAAATCCACATGTAAATCTTTGAAAATTTGGGGGTGCTTTGCCAAGTCCTAGATTCTCTCTCACTCTAATCAACTCAATAAATCTGACTATGCATCTGTCAAATAAATAATGATGGGTTTTCCTGAAGCTTTTACTGTTTTTCAATCTGTATCTATCAGCTGAAATTTTACGTGCACTCAAAAATTGTTCTGTTGTTAGAACTTATGTTATTGCTCACTGCAATAACATTAATTTGAGTGATATGGATATAAAAGATCCTTTGTTTCTCACACAGAGCAGTTAAATTGTAAGACAGCATTAGTTAAAAACCAGTACCACTATTACGAGAAGTTGTGTGTCTGATTTTTTTCTTATTCTCATTCTAAACCTGTTCTGAAAATGTTCTAGGTCTAAGATAATGTAACATTTCTAAAACTGATGAGACTGTGGAAAAGAGCTTCACTATCCTCATCTAAAAGTTACATTTTCTACAAAAATATTAAAATCTGGAAAAGAGTGATTGCTTGAAACCATGATTTTTTTCCCATTTTTTCAAAATGCCAAGTTTGAGTTAATTCAGATTAAGCTGCTCCACCTGTAACTGTTGTATATATCCCTAACTGAGATGTATGAAATAATCTGCCAGAGTCCTAACACAGGTGTATTTAGACATACCTATAAGTTCATGAGCAGAATGATTGTGTTGCCTTTAATTTTACAATCACACACAAGAGTGTATTATTACCAAAACACATAACCAACAAAACTGCTGTTAATGGCATGGCAAAGACATACATTTTACAATCTTGTCATGTTGAGTAAGTGAAACGGAATTCATACTTTGTCAAATTAAAGCTTGACTCCAAAATACCATAAATTCCTAAACTTTTCAGTACTACACATATTTGTGCAGCATTCGACTCAATGGACATGACAGGGGGAGTATAATTCCATTACCTTGAAGAATAAAGTGAAAGAGAATAAAAGAATAATGAGAGTGGCTTGTATAACAGTCAATGAGGAACTGGCTTGAAATACAGAGCTTTTTTAGTTTTGTACCCAGATCTGCTAATCCTGGGAACTATCTGGGCCTCTGATTGTCTGTATCATCCAACTGGCATCATATATTGTTTAGAGAAAAGATGCCTCTTGCTAAGGGTATTGTCAGGGCCTAGAGCAACTGAGAATAGTTGCTAGCATCGCACAAAGAAATCTTGAGGAGGTGCATTACTAGTAACAGTCTTGGTTGAGGCCTTTATATGTTATAAAAATTATAAATGTTGTTATAAAAGGTGAAGTCAATGAGAGTCGTATTTACAGGGAGCTCTGAATCACACCTGTAGATAACAGATCTGCAAAGCCACTCGCCACTGCTGCAGTCAGGGGGAAGCAGGCACTAAATCAGCAACACAGCACTGTTGTGTGGAGCATTATATTGTTGGCAACATGAAACTCTATATAAAATGTAAACCTGGTGCCTGGAGACCTGTTATTAACAAAGACCAACAGTCATTTTTTTTTTTTTTAGATATCAGGGGCATTGACTCTTAACAGTCTGGGTAAAATCCAAACTGGCAAATACTTATCAGAGACATACAAAGCATTTCTAATGAAATGCAAAGCTGATAGCAATTCAATTTCTGTGGTATTTTATTACAGACATCAGTATAAGCTTATCTGAGTGGAATAAGTACACACACTTTCAAGTAAAATGAGACATTGTATCCCAAGAAGGTGGAAGAAACACAGAGTCTGTCTGCCTTACTGAGTGAAAGTGCTCAAATTTTATAGATAAGTCTTTCATGTTTAAAGGCTATGAAAATTCATGTTCGTACAGACATTTTGATTGGAGGAATGCGTTTTTCTTGAAATACTTAAAAATAAAAATCTGTAAATTTGGGCAAGGTAGATAAGGTATTGGTGAAAAGTGTAATTCAAACACAGGAGATCTTTTGATATTAATTAGCTTTCACTCAACTCTAGAAGGCACAAAGTTTGTCATGTAACTTCCCACAACATATTACAAATTTTCTAAATCCTTCCATTACTCTTTGGGAAAATTATCTCTTGTGGCAACTAGAATGGGCTTGGATGTCCAGATAAGGTATAATATAGGGCTGACTATCATCAAAAGCTGAAAAACCTAGCAAGATTTCCATTTTAGGTCATTAATTTTTCCCAGCAGCCTAAGCACGGTCACTAGAAATGTTAAATAACAGTTAGATATTTAGCTCACACTTCGAACCTGTCAAGTTAGTCAGGAGTTGAGGACAAGGAGGCTCCACTGAAATTCCCAAGAAGATCATATGAAACTTGAACAGCACAGTCTGTCTTTTCTGCAAAGATCGGAGTAACTTTAGTCAGACAAAAGAACACACATTTGAGGCTCAGCTCAGCCTCAGTTTATAGAGCCCCATAGGTTACATTTTCCAGGAGAGAGTCCTAACATCAGTAGATAAGATTCACACCATATTAAATGTAAGTTTTCTGGAAGAATGGAGTCTATAAGCAAGGAGGAACCTAACTGTAATACAGTGAGATGATGAACCCCCAGAGATTTTTTTCCCAGTAGAAGAAAAAATTTCTGGTTTAGTTCAGTCCTTTCTTCTTTAAGAAATATTACCCAGTTTTTCTCTGACCTTCATCACAGATATAATTTTTAGCATTTATAGTAACACAGTTGGGTCTGCCAGTATTTCATAAAATCTGTATCCTTCTGCATTTTACAAGGGTTGAAAGGCTTTTGGAATTTAGAAATGTCGCCTACAATGTCAGGCTGAGTTATATGTCCTTTCATATTCATTCTCACTTGCTCACTCACACTTAGAGCTTTTACTACTTGTTGTCCTTCTGCAGCTGCCATGGTGTGACAAGATGCATAGGCAAGGAGGCCAATGATGTTCTGAAGGCAAACAGAAGATCAGCTTTTGAACACACAGCAGCGAGAGCTTTGAAATAATCTGGTTCACTGAAAGGTTTCAAGGAAGGAAAATCTATGTGCGCAGGAAATATACTGAAATGGTTGTAGTGCTGACAGTCTGAATAGCCCAGGGAGGAAGATGGAATTTATGAGTCATTGAACACCCCAGGTGAGTAGTGGTGATTTGCTGAACAGCTCAGCTGTTCCACATCTGGGTGCTTTAGGCACAGTACTCCCACTTAGTGCCAACTCTCTGCATTATTATCTAGTATGTCCTCAATACTTCTTAAGGTTATCAAATTCATAAACAGTGATGTGGTTGCAATTGCAACTGCAGGCCTCAGGGGGTGAATGAGATCAGGATTCCAGAAATGCATTAGTAAAAGAGTTAGTGGTAAATCTAGATGAAGGAAGGCAGACAAAGAAGCATTTTTATTTGCATTTCTTTAATAAAATATCGAGATAAGAGAATAAGTCTAGATCCATACTGTTTTTTTAAACAGAGCCCTTACAAGCCCATGTTCTGACCTTGTTTTTTGAATCCTTCTGGAGACAAATCTGTGATCATGACTGGAAAATGAGCAATCTCTACTGCAAGGGATGACAAGGAGCTTGACCCTGCACTATTCTTCAGGCCAACCCAAAATGTGGCTCTTTTTCTAGTGCATGAAAATCAAGTGTGTCAAAACTACTTCTATTACCATAATATGCTATAGTTTCTGAAGACGTTGGAAATCACTCCAAATGGATTGTCATTCTAGAGAGTTTTATTATGTATGGAAGAACCAGAAACATACAGAAGTTCAACTGAACAGCTACACTGTTACAAAATTCATATCACATGCATTTTTAATGTATAGATCAATTCACTGACTTTAAAGTTCAGTGAAATATACATTCCTTCCTGGGAAATGCCAAATACCCACCAAACGGAGGGGTGGAGACTTTTACATCTCACTGAAAAGAGAGCTGTTTACCAACCAATTATAAGAGGAAACACCTAGTGTAACAAAAATCCATTTACTCACCTGCTAAAGGAAAACACAATTTTCTCTAAATAAGATGATGACCAGTCAGTCTCCTGTTCTGGAAAAAAAAAAGGTATTTTGGTGGAAAAAAGCAAAAATTTTTGTCCTTCACATGGGGTTTGTAGATTTGGCACAGACCCTACGGAAGACTGTTGCTCTTCTGGGCCAACATCTGGCAATAAGGGAGGAAAGCCACGGTGCATAAAATGATGAATCTGTATGAATTTTAAGAACAGAAACCCTCCCATTGTATGTCCCCTGTGTAAATACCTACCTCTGGGTTTAAACAAAGATTCCTAAATGTCAATGGCGATAAGTAGGCCCATCTAAGCTCTGAATTATTGCACTAAGACAGGATGTATTTTACTTTGGAAGTACATATCTCTCTTGACTTATTGTAATAGTAATGGTTAGTTTAGATATAACAATGCAATAGGATCAGCTAACAAATTTAGACATGCAAAGTTAGAATCTATGTGCAGATACATAAGTCAACACTGAAACACAGGTGTCCATCAGTAGGTGAATAAAGACATGCAAGAGTCCAAAGCTCCAGTTATAGTTAGTAGAAGACTAACCAATACAGCTACTGGAGCTAGGAGGCAAGTTTAGTGCACCCTAAAGTAGATATGAATTCTATTGCTCACGCTACAGTGCCTTTTGCAGTCTGGGCTGGTATGTTACTGTTTGCAGCAGCTGATTTATCTCATGCAGGTTCTGTGTTCTAAATGTTATCTGGATAAGGTCACCTCAAATAGCACTAGGTGTTTGGTTTTGTGCAACTGAGATGTGCCCCTACAGCCGGCAGGCTGAAATCTCTTGAGTAGGTCTCCATAAACTACAAGTGGAGGTGAAACCTCAAGTGTGCCTCTAGGCACCTTAATTTGGATGTCCTTAACCTTCAGCTGAATCCTGCTTTACTCTTGCTCGGCTGAATCCCATCATAGGAGTTTGTCCTGAGAATTTTTCCCTAAAGACTTGGTTTCACAAAAAGTGGTCTAGAAGTCTTGAAATGCTTCAGTAGAGCTGCAAACCTGTAAGACTCCACAATTTCCAACTATAGGTCTGTGGGCTTCAGATGCAGGCAGGACTCTGTGAAGGTGCAGATAATCCCTCTCTCCTGGGCATGCTGACCTAGGCCTCAGGCGGAGGTGTGCCCATTTAGAAACGATTTTGCATTTTGACAAGGGGAGCAGATGGAGTCAAAAAAGATGAGAAAAGGCTCATTAAAATTCACAGTGGCATTAAATCAGGAAACTGGGCGAGAAAACGTCTGTTTCTGTGATTCCTTGTAAGAGCCATATAGAGATTTACTTGATTAAAGAGCCTTTCCAAGTGGCAGAACCATGACTGTTCTGGGCAGCACTGGGTCTCCAAAACCCAGAACTGTTAGAAAAAACACCTACTATTCATCAAAGAACCACTGCATCCAGGAAGTTTTGGAAGTTTCTCCATACAATTAGGTATTTTTCTGTTCTTTCTCAGGAACAACAAGAAAAAAATCCTATTATCTTTAGTTTACAGTGAGGAAAGAGACATTCTTTTAAGCACAAAGCTTTCTCTTTATCTTAGAAGCAAATTGTCTTCTGTACTGTACATCCTAGCTCTAAATTTGCTTAGTAATAGATACATACACAAGTAATGCTGGAAAAGGCAGCAGCATGACTGAAAGCTGGAGCACAGACACAGCAATTGGTTTCACTGTATCTTTGTCTGCTAAGGTGCATTAATCTTGCAAAAGCAAAATGTTATTAATCGCAATTTGAAAGAAAGGTTACTTTTAAACTGATTTATTTCTCTGGGCAGCATCACTATATCCTAGTGCATTTACAGCTACGGTTCAAGGATAATAAAGTATGCAATTCCTAGCAAGCCGGGTAGCCAGCCTTACTTTTTCAAGCTTGATAGGCAAATGTCCGTTTACCATGATTTCTATTTTCAAAATACTTTCTTTGTATTTTCAACATCTGTTGACAGAACCCTAAACATAGGAATTATGCTAAATCTTTGCTCTGACTGTTACGCTTTTGTGATATGATCTATTGCAGAAATATCAAGCTGAAATTGGATCAGGAAAGCAGACTTGCAATTGTGAGCTATCAAAACGATGTAGTGTTGTTATACACTATAGTTTCAGAAAATAAAGTGGCAAAAAAAGATTGCTGTGGCTATTTTTAAGTTGTGAGAATATAAAAGTAGAGCCTTGCAAGGCTTCTTTTTCCAATATTGTAATTTGAGATTTTTATGTTGACCAAGGAAAATGTATTTACTGAGGATGAAAAAAAGTATTTTTTAGGAAAATAACTTATAAGAATGGTTATTCAAACTAAAATATCAATACTTAGAGTTATTTTTCTTCTGAGGCAAAGATCCTGAAAGAGACAGTGCATACTTTGCCAATATTCAGCACAGTAATGGAGCCATTAGAGTAAATCACTACATTTGCTTCACCAAATACCCATGTAAATGATTGTGTTAATGTCTAATCTATCAGCTTAATAATATTCATTATGATGCTGTGTGTTTCAGCTCCAACCTAAATAAAAGGAGGCCTGGTCAAGGAGATTTTGTGGAGCTCTGTGCCTACAGATCCCATAGCAGGACTGATACATGTTACTAAGGGGATTGGATTATCACTGCAAGAAGTGATATTGAGCTTCTGAAAGCAGAGTTAACTAGATCAAAGCCACTTATTGTTTACCTGTACATGAATCTACTTTATTTTCCAATGGTGCAATTTTAGTTACACTTAGGGCTCACAAAGAGCTATTTCAGTGTGTTCTGACATCTTTGCCTTGTGCTTAAAAGAAGAATATGATGTTCTATGTACATGAAAATTCAGTTTAAATATAGCTAAAGCTGTAAGAAAAGTCATCAAAGAAATGTAAAGCTCCCTACAGAGTCACTCTTAAGATAAAAATCATGCTAAATTTTAGTCAGGACTTGCATAGCTAATAAACCAGAATTTCATTTCACAGTAAAGTAAAATGGAACAGTTTTTAATCCAATTTACATTTGAGAGAACATGTGTTAGATTTGCTCTTAAGACTTGGCCCACTCCCACTCAAAATGCTCACCAGTCTGTTATAAATTGTCTCAATACCATATTCCCTGTTTGTCTTTGTGTCTGGATAAAGTCTAGTCAGGATTTTCCCATTATGAATCTATCCAAATCTTCCTCCGGGAAGCAGAGACTCCAAGGAAGCTTTCCCCAGATCAGCCTTTGGGCCTTTAAAATGAAGCCCTACCCTTCATGCTCACTCTCACATTTGAATACCTTCTCTGCATTAATCTCTCCTTGGACAATGCAGCAGGAAAGTTGGAAACACAGGAAATAAATTAATTTTTAATTATAGTCATCTGGTTTGGTGTGAAAACCTTTTCCGGGCAATACTGTGATCTTGCTTTAGATTAGAGGTTAAATGAATTGAGATTGTAACATAAAAACGAAGTTCCTGATTTGAAAAGGGAAATGAATTCTCAAAGGAATTTGTAATTTGACTGAGATTTATTTCCCCGTGGCATTTCTTCCTGTACTCCACTCACTTTGAGCCAAGATTTTGCACCATATGCTGCAAATGCTGTTTCAAAATTTCTGGTTGTTGGACACTGAAGTATTAGGATTATTGATAATAGGAGCAGACATTTAATTATTCTACCACATATACTGAGGGGCATGATATTGAGGAAAAGAAAGGACGACATATAGGCTCTCTCTGAACAGTTTCTGCCATAGTAAATTCATTAAATGCAGATAGGACTTCAGGGAGGATGTTCATCAGTGTAAGTAAAGTTATGAATATATGGACTGAAGGCAATTGTGAAAAACTGTGTTGCAGCAGTTAAAGAAAAATTAGAGGTGAGCTTAATTCTTATAAAATCTAAGTACTTTTAGTATTCTGTTCCTTGGTTTTCCTCAACTGTATTTTAACCTGAGCATATTTTTATCAGTTGCTGAAGCTGTGCTCTAAAACGAAAACATAAATCATAAAACAAATACTCACCTATAATTCACTAGTTCAGCAGTATAATTTCTGCGGACATGCATATATCCTTCTCTTTTTGCAATACTGACTCAATGGAGAAAAGAGGCAGTAACCAGGTTTATTCTGGAAACAGCAGGTAGTTTGATCTATTTTTACTGCAGATCATTTCCCAGGACACTGTGATTCTTATATTTTTAATCAAATGTGTGAATCGAAAACTGCGGTGTGACCTTTGGAAAAGACACTGCAGGACATCGGCTGAAGCTGTGAATAGTTTAAGCACAAACAGGAAGTTGACTTGTTTTTTCTGTAACAAAAGGCTGTGGTAATTTATGGAGTAGGAGTTGCAGTTTCAAAACATTTTTAATTGCTGTATTTGATCTGCTATGCAGTATTGTGTGGCAACAGCTAAGAATGAAATGTCAGTGCCCATGTTCCAGCATAAATTTATACAGTGTGAAAGTAAAGAGCCCTGTTGATTCCAGCTTTTCTTTTTCTGTCTCAGATTTGTTTGAATTTCTTTCAGGTTAAATAAGGAGTGAAGATGTGCTCAGTCTTGCAAAGTGTTTAAGTAGATGCATAACTTTGTTCTTGTTAAGTCTACTTATGATGAAAATAAATTTTAATACATAGGGAAAATAAAATGGGAAGGGATTTCACGGTGACCTGTGTACCTGGGGTTGTTCTCTTTGATAAGTGGGTCCCTCAATGTATCAATAGCCACTCTTTTTCCATTCAATTCATTATTATGGTAACTTAGGCCTGCAAAGAATTCCGTAAGTTTCACCTACAGGACTAAAGTTCCAGAGATGCTTAGGAGTATATAAGTTTTCTAAGGTGAAGAAAAATATCTCCCATTGTCATATTTTATAAGTCATTATTTTAAAAAGTTCAGAACTACAATTATGTTATCAAATTCTCATCAAAATTTTATGGAAGACTTATTTCCATGGTATACCTTTCAAAATCTCTTACTTATTTACTTACCTAGAGGACAATATACCATATCAGTAGCTGCACGCTGCTTGTCAGTGATGTCTGTGATATATACTGTAGGCATCTGAGTCTTTCCATAGACCAACAAAATGAAACATAAAACCTCTGTGAGCCAACTCTGGAGTGATTTCCAGAGATAACCACTGATCATTAACAGGATCAGAAATGTGTGATCCAGCTGGCCATTTTTATGTAGCTGATAAAAGGTTATTCTATAAACAATGAAGAATTTAATCTGTCCTGAAATAGAATATTATCATTTTCATAAACAAGAAAGATATTTTAAAGAGAACAGTAATTAATTACAGAGAAGATTATTTCTTTGGGGCTATAAAGTTTTATGTTCCTTCATCAACAAGAAGTTACATTTTGATAGGATCATCAGAAAATACATGTGAACCTCAAGTATGTGGGTATTCATGCATTTATACATACTAGTCATCCTTGAATTTCCCAGAGGAGTGCAGCACTTTCCTGAACCAAGTTAAGCCTTTCCTTATTTTTTCCAATGTCTTTTACAAAGAATGACTTTTTCAAAAAATCGGGTTTTACGTTATTGTAAATGTTTGGTCCAGCTGTTTAAAACCTTTGTAAATCAGCTGATAATACTGCAAGTTACTTGCTTGTAGTGGTATCAAAATGACGTGTTTTAGGGCATCTTTCATGTCAAAACTTTGGAACAGGGACAAGAAAATCTTGTGATAAGTTTTTGTCAAAAATTTCATGCATTTTTTAAACTTGGAAAGAGGATTTTTAGCGTTTTCTTCCGTATTTTGTCTTAAGGACAAAACTGGAAGCCATATTGGACACTTTTACTTTCTGCAAGGAGAAAAAGACAGTGAAGAAAACTGACAGTGGAAAATGAGATGAACTACTTAGTAATTTTCATCTCGTAAATAATTGTCACAATGCTCATAAAAGCTTTTTCTCCAGATGAATAAGTACAAAACAATACATTTGCATTTTTTTCCATGGAAAAGTCACAGTAATAATTGCACATGTTGTCAGTAGCTAGGATTCTCATTTTCGAAATCCAAACTGCAGAGAGAATTTTAATAAAAGTAGTAAAATAAAGGAAGGAATGTAAAGTACAGATCCAAGCCTTTGACTGCCCCCTCCTTTTAAAGGCAACATTGTCAAGTCAAGTTTATTGCTTTTTGTGCTGTGTTGCTTGCTGTCGAAGGGAAATTGTGATGGCTGGTGGCTTGAAACTGCTTCTCAAAAATTACATGGAACTACAGAAATGAGAGTTTGTAGAGAAAGCAGTCATAAGTCCAAAACTGTGCCTGTAAGAGCCACTGGCAAAATGTACATTGTGTGCAGTGGGGCATAGTCAGTTCTCATCATAGAGGGTGTTTTCTGTTGTTCTTTTTTGGCTTGAAGAATTCAAAATCAGAAGGTAGAGGATTTAAAGTATCATAGTTGGGAAAGAATACTAATCTTCTGTCAGAGATTTCCAGAATGAGTTTGAAATGCCTTCCATATGATACGCCCTGCTGTTATAGTCAGATCAAATTACTTCAGAACCTGACTTATTCTTCCATGCTCGTATTTCATTCTTTTATTCTTTCCTCCACTGCTTCTCGGTCCTCTGGTTCTCCTGAATTATTTGCCCTCAAGGTAAAGCACTCTGAGATACTGGGCAAGCAGTCAGAATTCCTCAATCAAAATGAAAGGTCTGCCTAAGTACAAAGACTGCTTTTGGTGGCCATAGAATTACTTTAGCCTCAATGGTATTAAAAGAATCAAATTTATATTACTTAATCCTATAAAAATCGCAAAGATCACATAACAGGAAAGGATAAATGTATCAGAGTTGGCTGGACATTTTCTCATTGAAAAGCATTTCTAATTAAACTAATTTTCAGAAATTGATTTGCCAAAGTCTGAAAGATCTAGTTTAGCTCCTACTGAAACTGGATTTCAGTATCCAGGTCTCAGAGAGGTTTACCAAACTTGATAACAATGGACTTAAACAATCCAGAGCTTCCCATCAGCTTCCTGCAGGTCAGAAGCCTTCAAGCCTCAAGTGTCTTCCCTGCAGTAGAGGTTCCTAAGTCACTCTCCTGACTCTGCAGTAGTGATGCCCATAGTCTAAAGTACCTCTGTTTGAGGTGTGGATTTCCTGTTGCTGGAGTGTTTCCTGGCTGTGAAACACTCAATTCTAACATGCCAAAAACTCTTTCAATCTGTGAAAGTTCAGTTAACATTTTTGGAACAAGAGAGATACTGGGAATACCTGAAAAGTGTAAGTTCAAGGTTGATTTTAGAGAACAAAACCAATGAATAAATATTTTTAAACAATGAAGAAACCGAAACCAAACACTACACGAAAAGAAACAAAGCTACTGAAGACTGTGTAGTAATCTTTCTTCATTATAACTTGGGATGCATTTGTTAAAAAAATCGAAATGTTTAACTGGACAGAAATTCCAACTTTCAAGCATTTCAAGAACATAGAATTCACAAAGGAATTAGGCTTTTTATGAATAATAGTGTGTGACTAAGAGAAGACAGGACTACTTCTGTGTGCAGTCAGATCTACAGCATTAAGTCCTGGAGTACCTCCCATCACAGCTGGATACTACTGATTTGTTAGACACTATAGAATTTGAAAAGATGACTTTTGTAACAATTGACATTGTAACAACTGCCTGGGCCATCCAGTCTGCTAGTGAAATACCTTTTCAAAGAATACTCCCTCTCTCTCTCCTACTGTTTCTACATGTGTTGTTTATATTAAGAAATTTATAGTACTGACATTTAAGGTCTGACGGTGAAATATAATGTCCTTTAGGTTAATTACTCTTCTTACACACAGTTACAAGTGCTCTAAGATACAGAATATAGAACAGCTGGGACATTTTTGCGGGGGATTTCAAAAATCTAAATCTTCTATGAGTAATGTGAACAACGCTTAGTGTGAGAAATGCTTTATAACAGTATAGAATAATGTATTTAATTAAGTGCTGTACGCATACACTATACTCCCTCAGCCCCATTACAGCCTGTTCCTCATTAGTGACTCTGCTTTGTACATAAAGAGAGATTCAACATTTGCAAAACAACTTCAAGTGGTCGATACCTTATGGACTAGATCCAACTCCATTGATATAACTGGAGCGACTTCAATTGACTTCAACAGGATTTGGATCATGGCCCTCAGGAAGTAATTTCAATGCACCAAACCTGCATAGATTAAAGAAAGGTTCTTAAAGCACATTGAAATCCCAACAGCTGAAGAAAGCTTTCTGAATTACTTTACTTAAGGAGTCTGACTGTATGTTCTTTCCTGAACAACCCCTCCAAATTTAGTCAAGGAGGGATATCAACTAAGGAAGAACAAAATGGTACATTTTTAAATATGCAGAGGAACAAGTTATGTTGCTAACTTTTACTTAGTTTTGTTTTTTTTACATAACTCATGATTTGCGTTAAAAATCACATAGAAACTGGAAGCATTTACTGACAAATAAGTCTTCTTACTGTACTGTTTTAGAAGCAGGAATGACAGCAGGTAGCCAACCTAAAACTGCAGCTCTTAGACAGAAATGAGAGAGGAACATAGTTTGTATGTTCTGATGGTCTCACATAGGTCCTCCCTCTGCTGACTGCCTCTTTCTCGTGTAACTCGTTTTTGTGACTCCTCTCTGCAAATACCAATTGCAACTGATTTTCAGTATGAAAACCCAAGTAAACCAGAAATTATTAAAAAGTGACTACATGATTAGCATTTCAGTTTAGCTTGTTTTTTATACCATTAAAAGTATAAAAATGTGTTTGACCCATTCTGTTTTGGTGACTCATTCAGTCTTCTAAAGTAGATACTAGAATAAAGTCATGCAATGTCCAGTTTTATACAGTCATTTGTAGAAGCATGAAAAATATTTTGGTAATTCGAAACTATTCAAATGTAAGGTACCACTTGATCCAGACCCAATGCTGAAACTGCTTTCCTGCTTTCACTTTATTGCTTTATTGTCAAGCAGGTCTATGAAAGAGATAAAACAACTGATAAATATCTTTTAAAAAGCAGGCTACTTTTACATAACAATAGTCTCACTTTGAAACATGTTTACTCACTTTTAAATGAGGAACAGCAAAAAAGGTAATGATATTAAAAATCTTTTTTATCAGAAATACCTAAATGAGATAGCACACTAGCAAGTGATTAAATATAAGAGTACTACTCTAAACAGAAATCTTTAAAAGCTAGGATTAAAAGCCAGACTACAGGCGGGTCAGTTTCATCTCTGTGCCCAGCAAGATCATGGAACAGATCCTTCTGGAAACTCTGCTGAGGCAGATGGAGAATAAGGAGTGAACTGGTCACAACCAGTGTGGCTTCACTAAGTGTAAATTGTGCCGGGTGAATTTGGTGGCCTTCTACAATGGGGTTAAAGAGCTACTTGATAAGTGAAGAGTAAGGGATGTTATCTGCCTGGACTTGTGCAATGAATTCGACGCTGTCCGGCATGGCATTCTTGCCTCTAAGTTGAAGAGACATAGATTTGATGGATTGACTGCATGGTGAGTAAGAACAGGGTCTAGAGCCCTATGAGTTTTGTGGCTGTCCTCCATGTATTCTGTTGCTCAAAACATATGTTCTCCAGGGATATAAAATAAACTCAGCTCAGCTGAATAATAATGTGAATCAGAAGAGATAGATCCAGTTGTTGTTACATGTTGTAGACACTGTTGCACACTCCCCACCACTTGTTTTCCCTGTCCCCATGTTGAGTCATGCCACTTGTCATAGGCAAAGGGAAGACAGGTACCCAGCAGAAGGTGAAGCACAGAGCTACCCTACTCCCTTGGTCATTTTCAAGGCCAATGCAAAGCATGCCACTGCTGCTTTTCTTTATCTCTTGACTTTTCTCTGGCTTACCTGAACCTGAAGCCAGACCTTACTGTGCCTCAGACCGTGCCTCATGTGGTACGGGGCTACATCTCTCAGTGAGACCCTCATCCTGCCCCAGATTAGCAGAAAATGATCTTTCTCCCTTAGGGATAGGACACAAAAGGACTGTAGTGGGAGCAGGGAAAGAATAGAAGGAGCAATATGCAGGAAAGAAATATGTAGTTAAGCTCAAAGTATAGAGATACTAATCATCAGCTTGGTGTTAAGATATATACTTAGCATGTGTAACAGGAAGAACTTACCCCAACAACATTATGATGTTCAGGGAGAGGGGGCCCAGCTTGTTGGCTAATCTCAAAATTTTCAGTGACATTTTCCTGCTCCCCATCCTTTATTTTTTCACATTTTGTATAGTCAATTGCACATTTGGGGCAGAGATTTAGGTGTAACTTGAGTGATGGAAGTCATTACATCAGACCCTGATGATTGGTGGAGAAAATGTTCTCACTTCACTTGCCAAAACTTAACTGCCCAGACCCAATAGAGTGGTTTTGGGAGGGGGTTTGCCTTAGAAGTGGAGAGGAGGCAGGTAGCCTTAGGTGTGAAGGTGTGTTTTAGTATTATAATGATATTACAATGATGTTTTAATGAAAGCAGGTTAATTGGAGGGCATAGACTGTCAGAGCAACAGCTGTACTCAGTCTTCTTGGGAATATAATTGGGACTTACTGATCATTGCTGATAGCAGGAGTGGGCAGTTCTTGTCTACCAAACACCTCCGCCCCCTCTTCAGGTCAGTATATCCAGGCCACATTCCTTTATGATGAGATGTGTGCTGCCTGTGTGTGTCCATGTTGCAGCTCCAATGAGTTTGCTTTTAAAGAAAAACTGCCTTATACTCAGAAAATTTTTAGGGTTCCCATTTCTTCCCACATTTATCATTGCTTCGGAATATAGATTTATTCACACATTTACCTTTTTTAACACGGTCTCCATCATTCAGACAGCAAAAGACCAATGCAATATGTTACAAAACATTATTTCTGAAAGTAAATCAAACTTAAATGTAAATAATGAAATCAGTCCAAACAAGACCTCCTGATACCTTGGAAGATTATTCTGATTTTTTTGGTAAATTGGCTGAACAAAGATGAGAAATCAATGGAACAACAATGGTATGTCAAAAATTGACTCTAATAGTTGTATAGAAAGATGAAAAAATGGGATTATCCCAGTTGCCATACTTGACAGTGATAGTTTGACAACACTTCTGGGAGAAGAACACGACAGAAAGGAGTAACATTTTTCATTTCAGCTGCCATATTTACCACATTTTAAGAGTTTGGAATTTGAGGAGACACTTTTCTATTTCCGTGCATATGATCCTGTGAGTCCTGAAAGCTGATTACAACATGGGACTTGTGCCCCAGTGTAACTTTCAGGCTCCTCCTTCCTTATCTTTACCCCCAACCCTGGGTTTTTTCTATTTAAATAGAATCTAACTTATCTTGGTATACCTGGACTTTAGCAAGGCCTTTGACACTGTCCCCCACAGTAGACTCCTAGGGAAGCTGTCAGCCCGTGGCTTAGATGCGAGCACTCTGTGCTGGGTTAGGAATTGGCTGGATGGCCGAGCCCAGAGAGTGGTGGTGAACGGTGTCTCATCCAGTTGGCGGCCGGTCACCAGTGGTGTCCCCCAGGGATCGGTGTTGGGTCCGGTCCTGTTTAATATCTTTATAGATGATCTGGATGAGGGGATTGAGTCCATCATCAGCAAGTTTGCTGATGATACCAAACTGGGAAGAAGGGTTGATCTGTTAGAGGGTAGGATGGCCATGCAGAGGGACCTGGACAGATTGGAGAGATGGGCCGATTCCAATGGGATGATGTTTAATAAGTCCAAATGTCGGGTACTTCATTTTGGACACAACAATCCCATGCAGAGCTACAGACTGGGGACAGAGTGGCTGGAGAGTAGTGAGGCAGAAAGGGACCTGGGAGTGCTGGTTGACAGGAAGCTTAACATGAGCCAGCAGTGTGCCCAGGTGGCCAAGAAGGCCAATGGCATTCTGGCCTGCATCAGGAATAGTGTGGTGAGCAGAACCAGAGAAGTTATCGTCCCCCTGTACTCGGCACTAGTCAGACCTCATCTGGAATACTGTGTACAGTTCTGGGCCCCCCAGTTTGGGAAAGATGTCAGGATACTGGAATGTGTTCAGAGGAGGGCAACGAAGATGGTAAAGGGGCTGGAGCATAAGCCCTATGAGGAGCGACTGAGGGAGTTGGGGCTGTTTAGTCTAAAGAAGAGGAGGCTCAGGGGAGACCTCATTGCTCTCTACAGCTACCTGAAAGGAGGTTGTAGTCGGTCAGGGGTTGGTCTCTTCTCTCAGGTGACCAGTGACAGAACTAGAGGGCATGGACTCAAGCTACGTCAGGGAAAGTTTAGGCTTGATGTGAGGAAGAAGTTCTTTACTGAAAGGGTGATTGGCCATTGGAATGCGTTGCCCAGGGAGGTGGTGGAGTCGCCGACCCTGGAGGTGTTTAAGGGGAGATTGGATGTGGCACTGAGTGCCATGGTTTAGATGATGGTTGGTGTTAGTGTTGTGTTATAGGTTGGACTTGATGATCTCAGAGGTCCTTTCCAACCTTGTCATACTGTGATACTGTGATACTGTGTGATCTTAGCCAAAACTCTGCAGTTATTTATTTTTCTCTCTCTTTTTTATTCCTTTTTAATTTCTGTGGTTTTCTCTACTGTAACTGCTGTTAACTCTGTGACCAGAAAAGCAGCTAATAGTAATGTCTTAAACAGCTTAACATTGGTTCAAGCTTGCCAGATCTTGGACTGGCTGATAAGACTATGTGCTGTGCTTGTATTTCTCCAGCAGCCAGATTACAAATCAGAGTCAAGAGTACAAACAGAAGGTTTTTTTCACTTCTCTTGGCTATTTTCCCTGCTCCCTTTGTGTATATAATTGTCCTGTATTATTTTTGAGGGAGCAGATCCAGGTCCCAATAAAAGACACAACAAATGCAGCTCCAGCCCATCTCAGCTACTTTTTATTTTCTTTTTCTCTCCCAAAGGAGGAGTTAATATCATCCTAGTACTGCATAAAAAGACACTATTTTCCTCATAAAAATACTCTGCTACTAAAACAAAGGGGAATAATGGATGCTGTTAAAATGAAAGTCTCCTGAACACTTTATATAACAGACACTTTGTCTGCTTGTCTTCTTTTTCTTTCATGAAAGATTTAAAAGAACTTAATAGCGATCATTTGCTGTGAGACTTAGTCGGCCATGCACCCAGTCCCAAAGAGCTTTCTGAGCTCTGCAGTGAGAAAGTCATGACAGCACCTTTTGACCCTTAGGCTCTGCGCTCCAAAATGCAAGCAATTCACATAACACATGAAATCCTAACCCCCAACCCCCCAGATAAGGTGTTTCGGGGATTGCACTGCAGCAAGAACTGTTTCAAAGGGTATTTAGTGCACACCCGTAATTTTTCTAATCTTGGCATGTGTATTTCCATCTTCTCAGAAGAGAAGCTCCCTAACTGTGGAAGGTGTTACAGCTTGACACGGTTCTCTACAGAAATTATTATCTCCTCTGAACAAAGGCTGGTGTGGCTGAGCAGGTCTCATTGTACAGTGGTATTTCATTGGCTAGAGAGGTTGTCATGCATCACTGATGTCTACAGTGTTTCAACTGAAAGCTTTGCATTATCTCTAATGGCATAATAGCAAAGAGCTCCTTGGGATGAAGAGAACTGAAATGTGAGGCTGTATCACTGCCGCTTGTGACAGCATGAGGTTTGCCTACTGTGCAAAAACACAGGTTATCAGCTCAAACCTGAAATAGAAAATGCAGATATTTAAGAAAATGTATAATTTATACACAGAAGCTGCTGGCGAAACAGGAGAAAAATCCAGCTCTGTTTTTCTTTTGTCTAAGAGATGTAGAGTATAATGACATTTCTTTTATTCATCTTCCATTATTTGGAAGGGCAATAGAAACCTACACAACTGCGACTCATCTTTGAAGAAGTTTTCAGAGCTGAAATTCTTTTTACCAGTATACATTCCTCATAGAAGACACTATTTTGTCCTTTTCACAAGGGCCAGCAGTGTGAATAGATAGTACATAAGTAAAAGAGAAGAGCTGAAAAGCAGCAATTTGCTATTTGGACAATTTTTCCCCCCTACAAATGTATAAAAACCGTTTTACTGAGTAAAACCAGCCCAATATAGGCCTTTATAGTCTAATATCCTGTTTCTATCAATGACTAAAGATGAATACCAAAAATAATCTTAGGATGTGATTTACACAAGCAGAGACACACATGCACACAAATGTGTGTATGCAATGTCTGTGAAATTTCCCCATGTAGTATCTTGCCTGGGTGATGATCTGCAGCTCAAGGTTTTCCACAGCCAGAGTGGTACCTTTTTATGAAAGTATAGACAAAAGACAGTGCTGATGTACATGAGAACCAGAAAGGGAATGAAGACTAATTATTATAAAATAATAACACAGTTATAGAAGTGTTTTTCTAGGGTATTTTCTAGTGGAGCTGGTGAACAGTCAAAGCCACCCACCAATTCTTCACTGTAGGAAATAGGACAATTCCAGCTGATGACAAGGATGTTCACAGAATCTATTGAGCTGTAAATTTGTCTTGTTCTGTACTGGAGAGAGAGATGGAGGAACATGTGACTAAGCAATGTCTTGAAACAGATGCCAGGAAGAGTTCATTTTTTATATGCTGCTCCCTTGGCCTTTCTAAATTGGGAAGGGATCCCAGAGGTACCCAGCCATGTAATCTACAGCAGAGAAATTGCTATGAGCCCCAAGACGAAGCTTAAAGCACAAGATGTGAAGATGAACTCATTTCTTTCCATACTCACAGGGCTATTTCTGAGTCAAGCTGCACTTCTGTAGGCAGGAACTGTAAAGGATTCAAGGCACATGAACGGTTGTCTCAACTGCTTACAGGAGCACTGGGGATTTTGAAAGCAGGTACCTGAGTCCAAGGATACTAGTCTTTCCAGGATTGCCTCACTTGTTGTCATCTCAGTTTCTGAGAGAGAAAATTAGCAAGAGGTAAAACTGAGTTTACACTAACAAATTTGCCTGATTTTAACAGATTTGAAATAAGCGAAGAAAGCAGGTATACAGGATGTGATCTTTCCATTTGAATGGAAAATATAGTTTAAATGGGATCTTAATGTTTCCTTTAACTGGGAATGTCCTGCTACTTGTATTTTCTTTGGATTTTGTTTCTTTTTTTCCCTTCTTTCCCCTCCTGTGCCCCCAGCACATGTGTGAGACCTCAGTGTTCATGGTGAGTAGTCTGCATGAGTTGCTTAGAGGGAGGCATGGACTGTTTGTTGTGGTCTCTTCACCTCCAACTGACTGGAGTCATTCTGGTTCGTTCTGATTGCGGCATGCACTGCACGTAGCTAAGTGTGGGCTCTGCTCTGGCATTGGAGAGTATCTGGGACTGGCCTGCCATGGGAGCAACACATTGCTCAGTCTCCTTATACTGCTTGACAAGGATTTAGCACAGTGAGGCTAAAATAATGCAACAGAGATGTGCAACTTTTATGGAAGATAAATATGGGCAGAGCAAGTAATTAATATTCCTCTTTAAAGTTCTACAAATTGTATGAATGGCCCTTGCAGGATGCAAATCTTCCCATCCTGCAGTTTGTATGCAAAGAAAGATATCTACTTTTAATAGACAGTTGATTATTTTTTTCTACTATGTGTTAAAAGGGAAACAAACCGAATATATCACAATTTCGGGCTTTCGAAGCTCCTCCGTCACTTAACAGGAAGTTACTTTCTAGGATCATCAGTCAAGGAAACTGTCAGTTCCAGACCTCATTTCATGGACATCCAACATAAGGGAACTCAATGACCACTCAGAAATTTCACTGAGCTGATTTAAGTATCATTCTGAAAAAGGGAAACATTTTCAGAGATTACAAAAGGAGCGATCTTACACCACTGGGCTGTGATGTGCTGGTCCCTTCAAAAACACCAGGGCTCCTGGGGGATTTCATGGTGAAGATTTCTTCCTGAAAAAGAAGAATCTGAACTCAGCATATCTGGGCTCTTGACAGCACAAGGTCTGCCTACTGTGCTAAACACAGGTTACTCATCCAAGCTCAAAAGAAAATGCTGATATTTTGGAAAACATATGATTTATGCACAAAAGCTGGGTTAAAAATTTGTGATGTTTCCAGTTTCTAACTATAATCTAATTATCCTAAAAAAAAAAATTGGATAACATTAAACTACCCAGCTGTGAGTAGCTTGTGACTCATTTTTGTAACCCAGAGGATATTTGTCTAGTATGTTTTCCATTCACAAGACAATATATTATGTGATTGTCCAGGATTATTGCAGGTCAAAGCATGCTCCTAGAAGTTATAAACTTGATTTTTTTTTTAGAATTGTATTTTTATAAGGATCTTTCTTATTTGGCAGAAGCCATGTGCAAAAAGTTTCAAAATGTAATCTAACTAACATACAGATTTACACTTTATTTTTTAGAAAATGTGGATTGTCTGTGCTCTGGTTTAATTGCTCTTAGAAATATGCATTAGTTGATAGGTTCCATATGATGAATTTAGATTGACTGAAGTTCTGTTTTATTGTGGTCAGCTTTTTTGTCCAACTTTGGTTTAAAAGCGTTAGAAATCAAACTGCTCAGATTTTAGCAGAAGGCTCCAATCTCAATTTTATGCATATACACTGAAATCTTCATCCATACAGACTCCTATTTTGAAGTCTATCAAACTTGTCAGAGTTGTCTGTCTCCATGTCTCTTATCTTTTCTCATGAGACAAGCCATAAGGAGAACATGGAGATTACAATCTCTCCATTAATAATTTCATTGTAAATTTAGTGATGACAATAATCAAGATTAAGTTATAACAATGAAATTAAGTTTATTTTTTAGTCACATGTGATATATGAGCAATGATAATTCAAAACCCTAAAGGTATAAATGGTGGTAAACCTGACCATCAAGGGCCCTCTCTGGCACTTTGGCTGCGTTCTTGTAACAGTTGACTGCTATTTATTAGGGTGGTTGATGTGATATATACCCTATCTGCTACCTAGAAGGCAGAGAAATAGTTTGATTTATTTAGGTTATTATACAACCATAATGTAGTAAAAACTTTCAGTCAGTGGTTAAGGATTCAGAACACTGAATGAAAATTAAAAATAATCTTTATTGTTAGTGAAACTTTGAAGTAGCTCATCTTCTTTTTTTAACATAGCAGATAAGTAGCCTACTTGAATAATGTATTTTGAAGAACATCTGAGGCAAAAATGGGAAGGGAAAAGATGTAAAATTTTATATATATTTTAATATAAAGAGTATGCACATTTGATTTTTAGTAATTGTTATTCAGGTTTTTGTTACTTCCAGTTTTGTCCTTTTCCTTTTTTTTCCCCTCCATTTGCAAATTGAAAAGGAGAAGAAAAACAGTTGAGGAAAAATGATAAACTGAAATATTACTACTTTTTGTGTATCATTTCCACTGAAAATAGGGAAAATGAAATTAAAATAATTTTTAACCTCAGAAGATGGTAATTTTTCAACAGAAAATTAACTCTACAACACATTAACTGCAGAAATACATCTAGCTTTTTATCTGTGTTTTTATTGAATTTTATTCAGATCTTGCTGTGATCCATTAACTAAAATTTCTGCCCAGTTCTACAGCTTTTGAAAACCAGGAAATGGAAAGCAGAAAGGAGAGCAAAACCCACCACAGAACAAAAGTAGTGCCTTGTAACGTATATATGTATTTTAAAAGACTAGCCAAAAAGAAAAATGGGGAAAGGAAAAATTTGTTCAATCACCTTTCAAAACATACAAAGCTATGATTTCACCAAAAACTGAATAATACAAAGCTACTCTATTGGCAGTAGAGATATATATTCACGCTTGGCTACATATCTAAACATTCTCCTCACATTTCATCATTGGCTAAGGACAATGTATTTTAGAAACATCCATCTGCAATAAAAAAATTACTTTGCTTTCTTTCAAAATCTGAAATGACTAACAGAGATTTTTCTGATTCCATTCCTAGTCTCTTCTTTATAGCACTCTTCAGCAGTTTGTGTTCACTTAAAGGAAATAGCTATTAGCTAAAATAAATATTTTAGAATTGCATTATCATAATGCATTTATAAAGCTACCAGAGGAATTGAGTTCTAGAGAAACTTCTAAAATCAAAAGAAAATCTCTCTGAGTTAACTATTTTTTGGAAGGTGCTTGATATTGTTTCCCCGGTCTGTCCTTTGGCACATCTGCATAAGTCAGAAAGCAAGTAGGAAAACAACTGGTAAAATTTTCTTTAGTTTTGTGCTACATTCAGATATTCCTATGTCTTTTAAAGCTTTCTGGCATGGAAGTAATATCTCATGTGTTTATTTATTTATTAACTCAGAAGTTTAAAGACTACTGTAGTTCTGAAATTCTGAAATACCTCGACTGACCAAGCAACCAGCGTGCACTGGTGATACATGCTTCCACAGTCATGAAACCATCACTTCTCCCACTTGCCTGTCTCATTTGTATTGAACAGCCAAATCCCATCTCTTTATTTCAATTAAGATTATAATCTTTTGGGGTCATATTTTTTTCATATATTTGATCTTTCACATGTTACCGGATTGCAAATACATGATAATACTCTTTATTAGTATCAGGGGCAGGGATATAAATAAAAGCCATGTTTATATGATATAATGCAAAGTTTGCATTTCTTTCAGAATACTAATTTCAGAATAAAAACAACTGCAGTCTCAGTGACCCAGGGAATCCGTCTGTAGCGTGTTGTAACTATGATCCCAAGCTGCAGATAAAAAGACATAAATAATATAGGCATGCACTGTCCATTGACTTAGACATCTTTAACAAATGGTTTTGTGAAAACAAATGACAAACAAAAAAAAAACTTGGGAGAAAACATTTCTGTACAAGAAAAGTTTCTGAAAAATCCATTTTTATGATTTCACCAGGTACACAACTTTTGGGATTTTCAAATAGATCTTGCTATGGATAGGAAAACAGTACAAGTCTTAGGGAGTTGATCCTATGTTCCTGAATGGAGTATGTTATGTTCAAAATATTTTGTAAGAGAAAAAAGGAAACACTCTTTATTCACAAATCCAAGAAATCTTAACAACCTCATTCAAGAATTAGTAATAAATCAGATCTAATTATTATATAAAAAGAAAGAACACTTTTATGTTTTAAACCTCTCAATAATAATAATTATAGAGCTAATAGTGTTATACACACACTTCCTGGACTTATGCTCACCCTTCCACTCCCTGATGAGTCCTTTGCTCTGTGCCTCGGATCCACTTGGGGTTATTTTTATATGTTTGCTGAAGCTCTTGTACACTTTGCTCTGCAACTCCACATTAAAACTGAATTTGTTACATATTGTGACTTTCATGTATGCTAGATAATATATTTATTTTTTCTCTTTTTTCCTCCTAAGACCAATGTGGTCCAGCTCCAGGTCTGCATTTTATTAACTGACTGTTGGTGACTTGTTTGCAGCAGTGGGATTTTTGTGACAAACCTGTACCAAGCCCCATGCTGTTACTTTTGTACACCATATCTTGTCTCTCCAGAGACTCAAAGTCTCTGCTATCATATCAGGTCTGTATTCCTCTACATTGTTAGAGTCATAAATACCTTCTGCACAGAATCATGGAATGGTTTGGGTTGGAAAGGACCTTAAAGATCATCTAGTTCCACCTCCATTGCCATAGGCAGGTGCACCTTCTACTAGACATGGTTAGTCAAAGTCTCATCCAACCTGGATGAAAATATGATTGTACCATATAAAAATGAGAAAACAAACCAAAATAAATTAGCTATAGACCCCTAGTCAGAAGAAAACAAATAACTCTTACAGTGATAAGTAAACAGAAAATTATCTGGACAAGTCCTGAGACCTTGAAAATTCAGTAGAGAGACCGTGACAATTATTAGCATAAAAAACACTGGATTTCTGGGCTGCAGGTTTCCAGGTCTTTCAGCATTCAGTCTGTGCACCTCACTGCTCTTGGTCTGTTTTGCCTTTATCATACCTGCATGAAACATGAATGCATTGTTGTTCCATTATCCCCCTACTGAAACACTTTGTAAGTTACATTGCTTTCTAAAGGTTAAACAGAAAGTTTCATGAATTGAAATCGGGTGTCATAGGCTCTAGTTGAGTATCTTCCCAGTTAAAATATGCTACTACACAAAATGAATTGAGAATTTCTCTGCCATCTTATATCCTGATTCTGAAACTTAACAATTAGTTATTAATTTTATAAGTTATGCTTTTCCTCTTTATTTTAACATTACATTAAATCTGACATGAAAGGTTTTAATGAAGGTGTGAAATACTTGGCAGTTATATCTAGCATATGTTATAACACCTGTTAATTTCAACTGTTCACTTTAAGCTGTTACTTTATTCTTGGCATTTAGTCCAATTCATACCATGATTCTTAGTTTGAAAGAAAAAAAATTTCAAGCTGCTTATGTATTCTCTTCTATAGCAATTTTTACTTAATATTTTGTATTTTTGATATTTTTGTGCATTTGTAAGGAAAAGACATTAAAATCAGAATTGCAGCCTCATGCCACAAAAAGATTAAACTCAAGACGAGAAAACATGGATATTAATGATAGAAGATTTATCTTGGATTTTCCTAGGAAAGTTTGGATAAACTCAAATCCTCGGAGCCTTCTGGTAGCCTGTGCCTATTTAAATTATGTTTAAATGTATGCCTGATTAATGTTTAGATATTACTAACATAGAAATCTGACTTTTTGTACTACAATTATAATGTTAGCAATGCATATAAGATTAAAGCAAAGTATATAATGTTTTATCTTTATCCTAAGATGATGGTGAGCATTGTGCTCATTGCATTGTTAATCCTGGTGTTGGTCAGCTGGATTAATTGTGTTAAGAATCCAGGACTGTTCCCATCAAAATAATTTTATATGTCAAATACAATACAATATGTCAAAAGCAATGCAATATTCAAAACCGATTCATAAAGAAGCTTCAGCTGCATTGAATAAAGTAGACTAAATATGTATCACTTTTCCATGTATATTAAGTACTTTAATTATTCTGTAAGTATACTGCTAAAACAGACTCTATAATTATGAATCTGACAGTAAAGTAATATTATATTACACAGGGCTAAGGCACCCTAAATACATAAATAGCATCATAAAGAGTCCTCCTCAAGGGTACTATCACTTTTTAGATTCCACAACTGCAACATCTAGAGCATTACTTATCTGAAAATCCAGGTGTTTCTCTCCATTTTTGATACTTGAGAGGTGTAAGAGATGATTCTTTCAACTGCTTAATACATACTAGCTGTTGAGACTAGAATCTAGAAAGGTTACACATAGGTACATTATAAGTCCTAGTAAAATAAGGTTGAAGAAGATTTCATGTCACTCTCCTCACTCTAAAGCTAAAACAGCAGCAGCTGTAATTTTACAGTATGTAAGAGACTGGAACACTGTATGTAGCCAAATAAAGAAACCCAGCAAATATCTGTGTTTAAGAGACATTGTCCCCTCATATAAAAAATACATTTCCTTTATGGATTTACTGTCTCTTCTTTTTCAAAATAAGTGGCATATTGCATGTCAGGACCACTTCCTCCTTTTGATTTAGTTGGTTATTTTTTCCTTTGTAGATGGTTAATTTATGCATGAATATGTACATGTGCGTGTCTTAAATTTACAGTTCCAGACATATTTACCGCATTAGAAGTACTCGGGGTACAACTAGCTCTGCCATAGTATTTTTCAAAGAACTCTGTAGAAAATCAGGAGTTCAAAAGCTTCAGTCACATTTTCAAAACAAAAGAAGTGTCTAAATGTTGAACACTAGCTTTGTTTAGAACTATGGTCTACACCAAGAGATGAGGTCTTTGAAAATTATCACCCTGGATGTTGATTTTCCCTGAAAATGAGAAATATCACAAGGTGAACCCCACCAAGGAAATTAAATTCCTCAAATGTCCCAAACTACCATAATGACTCTCCTTTTAAAATAACCACAATTCCAATCTGATGAGAGGTTTCACAAATCATAGTTCTCAGATTTCATTACTAATGAAATTTGTTGTCTAGGTTTGGCAGCTGTGATTGCCACGCAAATGTGAGCCACTAATTAGATTGATTGTCTATTTGATGCCTGCTGATTAGCTTATGAAAACCCTCTGTATTCCTGACTTCATGATAAAATGTTCCTGACTTCATGATTGCTGATTGATGCTCAGAAAATCTGATTACTGTCTTGAATAGCCAAGTAATGGCTCTGTCAACTTTCCAAGGATGTATCTACGCACCTGACAAGGATGGTAGGGTATGATCTTGCATTTAGTGTTGACTGTTACATGTTTCAAGTTTTTTAATTAAAACATTCATGATACTTCTTTGAACTATGAATGGTTGATGTTTAGATGCGAGTCCGAGATCTGCAGGGTAACCGTCAGGTAACTATTTTCTGACTTTGGACCTTGGAGCAAGTCCAAGAGACTCAAGAATTGTTGCAAGCAAATTTTCTGATCTGAAATTACAATAAGGGAGACATCTAGTGACATATCATTCAGCAATCAGGTTATTTCTGGCAGAGAACGTCACATTACTTGAGATTTTTTTCCACAGTAAGTTCAAAGAGAAGATGTAATGCTGTAATGATCTTAAAATATTTGACTTGGATTGTTACACACCTAGCAAATTTATTGCCTTGTGGTATTTTGATCTTAACACTGGTCTGTGAAAGTGAATATGCTACCCTTGGACGTATGCTTTGTGTCTTCTCTGTGTCTAACGAAAAAAGTTAGGTTTCCTTTGGTTTCTGTAAGTGTGAATTGTTCTTTAATGCTTAAGTCAACAGTGGAAGCAGGGATTTGGTGTGATGGAGGTATCCTAATAGTCAAGAAAACTGCAATCTGAAAGTAGACCCACAGTGCTCAGTGAGGTGTACTGAAATTGATGTTGTCTCTTTCACTGTGGCTTGGTGTATATTTGTATAGAGTAATATTGTGTTAGACTAATATGTCCATTAATAACAAATTCGATCTAATATGACAATCTAATTATTTAAAGCGTACAAACCTTACTATTACTCTTCAGAAAGTAAAGAGACTAATGACATTGTGCTTATTACAAGTCTGATCTTGTTACACACAGAAGAAGTAATTTTACTCACCAATCAGATCCTGTCCCAGTCAACTTCCAGTCTGTAGAACAGATATCCTAAGAGTATCGCACACAGAGGGTGGTAAGACTGGAGGGAT
The DNA here is from genome assembly GCA_033558185.1 of Dromococcyx pavoninus. Taxonomy (NCBI): domain Eukaryota; kingdom Metazoa; phylum Chordata; class Aves; order Cuculiformes; family Neomorphidae; genus Dromococcyx; species Dromococcyx pavoninus. Next base: position 1,181,633 of record JAUMJL010000250.1, read on the forward strand.
GAGAATGCAGAGATAAGCAACTGAGTTGCTCCCTCTGGAAATGGCTCAGACACTGGTTTACCATGTAAAACTGGGCAAGTTGTTTAACCTTTAGTGTCTTCATTTCCCATGTGTCAAATTGGATATCCTTGGTGAAGTACTACAAATGAAAGTTGCTATGTAATTACAAACCACCTTTACTGCTCTGATACTCTCCACCAACACAATTTTGGATGACTTCAGTACATTGTTGAAGCCAGTATCTTGTTAAAAGCTAGTTGCACGGTGCTTTTATGGCTTATAGAGTGTCAGTGACTATTAAATTATATTGAAAGTCATACGTCGTTGATATTAGTGACATTTTCTTTGACTTTATTTGATTTATTTTAAAAGTTGTTAACTTCAAGAAAATGAATAAAGTAGTAAGACTGTATTATGCCTTACAATAATGTATAAACAATTATATGCAAAATAATTAACATACAAAAAGTCATGGAATTGAAATAGTACAACCTTTGGAATAGATCCATTGCAATAGTCTTGTTAATAGCTACATACATTTCAAGTCCTTGTTGGCCTTTTAACACTTTTTAATATAGGTAGAAGGATTATTGAATGAAAAAGATGTTGATATTTAGATTTTATTATGACATAAAGCCAGCTATGTGTAAAGCCCAAGGTACTTTAAAAAGGCTGATTACATACATTGATTGATAATTGGCTTCAGAATTGTTTTACTTCCGTAGATGAGAAAAGTGATGGTTTTGACCCCGCTTATTCACTCAAAATGTTAATGCAACAGGAAGCATGGCTGCCTGCAGATTCAACAAGCCAGAAGAGAACCTAAATTATGCACTGTTTGTCTCTAATGTACATTTATGAATAAAATTGATTGTCACTCACCTCCATCCCCTATGCCAGTGTTGAAACTCAAATACGTTTTTGCCTAGTTACAGTCAAACAAGAGATTTTGAGGGAACGAGGAATTGTTTGTAGTATTTAGTATTTCACTTGAACTGGAATTATTTCTGTGCTTTAAGATACTATTTCCTGTAAGAGATTCAGGTAGAATGAATGCATACAATTGGAATAACTTCTACACACAATGAAAAAGTTTTTAGTTTTAAAGTTTTAACTTTCCAAATGAAACATTAATGAAGACAGGAAGCGGAGTGAAGAAGTCGGGAAAGAACAGGAGTGTAGTAGTAGTAGATTTCAGCTTCCTACTAACTGAAAGATGCATCAGTCATTGCCAATGGTTTTATTTGATGTCATAGTTTTCTGTACTTAGCCATGATTTGCATGCTTTTCCTAATATGCAACTTTTTGGCTTTTATTTCTGGGCCCCACAGGAGAATATGAAATCTAATTAACAGACTCTCACGAAGAAATTCTAATTTCCCAATTCATAGATTCACTTGAGGGAATTTCATTTCTGAGTGCTTTGACTATGACTTTTTCATACCCAATAATTTTATCCGTTAAGAGTCCATTAAACAGATCTAAATAAATGATTTGATCATCCCAGCATTTATGCCTCTGCTGTCCTTCAGGGAGTTAAAACAGTAAAACAACTTGAAGTGTCCGCAGGCCAACAATATTCACCAGGAAGTGCACACTAGAGTCTCCATGTGCTCAAGAGCCATTACAGCCAACAGCCATATATGCATATACTCAGAAAACTCAAGGGAAGGAAAAATACCAGAGAGGAGAGATGATGATGGCTGTGCAGCTCATCATAGAGAGACTGGGCTGGGTAGACAACTGGCTGTGAGTTACAGCTCCTACCAGATTTTTTCCATCCAAAATGTACCCAAAAAATCATCCAGGATGACTATGACATCGATCAGCTGAAGGAGCCTCAGTTTGGGAGTTACAAGGAAACAACAGGCAACACAAGACACACTTCACTTCTCCACACTCATAGTTTAGAAAAAGGCTTTTCAGTTCAGCTAATTCAATGAAGGCAAATCTACCTCACAGTGAGAACTTGAAAAAGAACAGATAGCCATGTAGCTCTACAGGAGAAAACTGCCATATTTGGCAATGTTTGTTGATGAGAGCTAGTCAAGATTTTTTCCAGTGTAACAAGTTACCAGAAGAAAATGTCAACTTAACAACATCTAAATGATTTTCAAGAATGTACCGATTTCATTTAAAACCTTGATGGGAAAATTACCAATAGGAAACATTTTGATAAGGTCAAAACATTTCATTTTGACATTTATTTTATATTATCATTTAATATATTGTAAAAATAATAAAGATGAAGCAGCTTTTCCAACTTTATCAGAACAGCAGATTTCTACCTTATCAAAATGTAATGCTTCAGAGCAGCTGAAACAAAGCTTTTTGAAACGTTGTGCCTTGCAGGAAAACCTTGGATTTTGACTTTTGTTCCCTTTAGAAATAAAGACATATTTAAAGTCTGAATTTTGTACGCAAAGGAGTTCCATTTGGAAGACAATTCTGACAAAGTGCTCACCTTTTGATCTTGTAATGTATTATTTCTGAATCATGTGAACTGTTGAACAGCTCCTGACAGCAGATGAGGTTGCATTATACCTAAAGAGCAGAATTTAGTTTTTGATTAAGATACCTAGATACCCAAGTTGTTATCTCAAACTGAATTTCCTTAGAATGTGAGGAATTAAAATGTAAATATTCATTAATAAATAATAAAACTTCAAAACTCTGAAAAAGAGCCCCATATGATTACTGGAGGCAGCGATGAGTAGCTATATGTACCAAAATCATGATGTGACTTGAAACATAAACAAACAGGAATTTACCAAGCTCAGGTACGTTCTTTAACAATACTAACTTAATCTTATAATGCACAAGGATATAAATTCACTTGATATAAAACTCTTCAATAACACTGAAATTTTGAAATATTAGCAACATGCAGGCTATTGCTTTCCTGTAATGCAATTAAGAAAAATCTAAAGTTTCAGCCAGACAGTATGTTCTCTCTGAAATAATTTCATCATCACATTTGAATTTTCCTTTATTTTAAACTTATTAATATTCTGCAGTAGATATTCAGGGTGAAAACAGAGATCACAGTCTGTAGTTCAGTGCAATATGTGCCAATAATATCATGGTGACGAGCTTGAATGTTTTTGAAATTCTGGTCCATTATTTTTTCTTATTTACACAGTGATGATCTTGAAAACATAGCTCTGCTCTATATACTGCATAAACCTGCAAATCTGTACATGTTCCTCAAACTTATATAAGATATATCAACTCTTATTTCAAAAGCAGACTTTTATTGTCTTCCCTATAGTAAGATTCAGGTTTTGAAAGTTGTTATCCTCTGGAGGTACATAAGGGAAGAAAAGAAGGCAAGAAATGTTCTTTTTTTTTTTTCCTTTCTTTCTTTTTTTTTTCTAAACTGTGAGTTAGAGGGATGCTGCTAGCTATTCCATGGATCCACAGCACCAAGAATCAAGTAACTCTGTCAAGGGCTATGGGTACAGCAGATGTAAGGCTCTGTTTCCTCAGAAGTGCAAGTTACCAGTGAAAAATATCCGTGCCTATTACGCCTCACTGGCATTCCCAGGAGACCATGGGAGACTATTTCATGTAAAACAAACCACTGCATGATTCATTTCATTGTTTCATTTCAAGTAGAGAAAAAGGTGTGTTTTGATTTTTCAGAAAACTATGCCCTTAAGTTCAGATGGTGATGAAGCAATAAAGACTCTTTGTTTTGTTTCTGTCAAGTTTTGTCTTTGCGGTTTGTTTTTTTTTGCCACCTAAATCTTGTGTGGTTTGTACTGCAGGCAGCAGAACTAGGGTGGAACATCTTATGGAGCTGCTTATGAAGTCCAGTCACATCTCACTAAGTACAGCATATTGTTTAGAGAAGGATCTATTGTATGACAAATTATATATCTATATCACTATTTGCATGCATGAACAGGTAGAACTGTGGGATGAATCTGATGCTTTTGAAAGTGCAGCTGTTTGGAGAAGCAATTTTTTTTACTCTAATGAGAGCAAAATGAATATTGAGAAGAAAAACCAGCAATAAAAGAAAAAATATAAGAAGCAATTCATACTGTTCTTGAGCTGTAAAGTTAACTAAGAGATAGGAGTGTGCTCTGTTTCTCACCTTCTGAAGAACCGTGTAGAATGGATATAAAATAGACTGGGAAAAGAAAAGATAATCTGGTTTAAGTCAATGATTCTCCTTATGAATGTTCAGCTGTGGAGTGTCATTTTGTGGAAGACTTGTTACAGAGGTATCAGTGAAATGGATGACCACATAAACAAACCAGTGATTGTGTGGTTTATCTCAGTCTTTCACACTATTTGTGGATGGGCTTTTTTCTTTTTTTAATGAGAAGGCTATCTTGCTACTCGTGATGAGTTATTTGTTAAGAGTCAAGAGCGTGCTGAGACAGGACTCAAAACCTCTGAGCCTCTGCTGCATAGTAATTGTCTCATCTTGTAAATTGGATCTAAGAAGTCTAAGACATTAACAAAACTATTGCTACTATAAGCTTAAATAATCACTGGTGGTCTAGTGTTTTAGGTCAAATTAATTTTATCTTTCATTTGCCTACAAAAGAAAAGAAAATCTGACAGCAAAAAGACTCAACCATTTTCATCCTCTTTACTTTTAATATTTCTTGTTTAACTTCTTTTAAGCTCAGAGGAATCCCTGCCTGACACAGATGAACATTATATTCCCATCATAGCATGGATCTTGTTAAATTGGCATTGAATTTCTTCCTGTCTACACACAAACATCTCTTACAAGAGCTTTGAGCTTCGTGATAGAATTGTCTGGGCTAACTGACCAGGCTGGGTTCTGGCTAGTTCTGTCTCTTGAGCTGACAGCCCACCATGAAGAGAGCACAGGCCTAATAGCTCCCAGCAAGACAGGTAGAAGACATACGCAAAAGTGGACTTCAGGCACTTCAAGTCAGCAGATGTCCATGCTTGCATCCTAGCTGCACTCACACGCAACATCAGTCTTCTTCATACGAGACTTCTATGTAATCTGATTTCCAAAACAAGGAAACCCACATGGGTGCTCTAGACATGAGTCAACGTTTGCTGCAGAAGTCAAGATAAGACTAGGCATCTCAACAAGCTCCAGCAATGAAATCCAATCAACATCTTCAGTGTGCAGCTGAGACACAGAATATGTCCCCAGAATACCGAAGGACTGAAGAAGAATGGACAACGCTAGTAAGGGTACTTGCATACGGACTGCAGAGAGAAATTAATTTGGCTGTTAAAGCCTAAAAATGAGCAACTCATGTTACATCTGAATGAACACATACGGTTAAAAGAATTTAAAGGTCACCCTTCTTTGTCTTTTTGTTGTTGTTTCCTTTGTTCTTTGAAAGTAGAAAAGAAAGAGTTTAGAGTAACTTGAGATCCTGCAGCTGAGATCTGATCCTGTCTCCTGCTAGATAAAACAAAATAAATGAACATAAAGAAGAAGAGAAAAGAATAGTAAAGATATAAAAAGCAGATTCTGTTTCTGGGGTTGAGTTTTGCCTCTAACTTTGCTGTGGGAGATGAAGGTGATGCACACAAAGGTCCGACACACACACTAGGTTGCTAGGCTGAACAAACAGGTGCTTCCCTCTATAATACTGCAGCACTGGAAAAGGCAAATTTGATTTTAAGAAGACAAAGGATATTAGCTGAAGAGGTGAGTAGAAATACAAGGCTGTGGCACTGTGGCACTACACTCACAGAAGAGTTGTTTGCATAGGAAAAAGCATGAGCATTGAAAAAACTCAACGTCCAGTTCCAGAAGTTGAGAAAGCTTTCTATGTTTCAACCTTTGTACTAGGTGCTAAGAAAAGGAGAAGAAAACAGTTTTAACAGACTCAGTACAGGCCAGATGTGCAGCACAGTGGACACTTGGAGCAAGGAGAGCTCTTTCTTTTCAGGAAAAGCAGGTGTGTTTTGCTGCAAATCAACACACCATCATTTGAGTTATGGAGTTACATGTGAATGAGTGCTAATATTATTTGCTTCTCTGCCTTGAGTGCCACTCGCTGTTAAGGCTACTATTCTTGAAAAGCCACTCTAGAGGGTGAAGTATAGTAGGACTGATCTCTGATCCAATAGGAAAAGGAAAATAACAAGAGGTCAAGGTATTGCATATTCAAAAAAGGGAAACAAATGGACAGAACAACAGACTAAACCTATATAAAACCTGCAATTTCGTTTCATAAATTAAAGGTATGAGTGTACGTATAGAAATACATAGTATGTCAAGTGCCAGTAGATGTTGTTCATGAATACATAGCTAAGCACTATGTTTTGTCAGACTAAAACCAACTTCTTGTTATGCACTAAAATGGATTTTTGTACATAAATGTTTACAAACATTTTTTAAGAAGTGGATATACTTGTCTTTTTTAGAGTAAGAAGTGAGATGAATTGTGACAGCTGGTATTCACAGACTAAAAAGAGAGGTCAGAATGAAACTGAATTGACAACCCTGGTTTTTATTTAAGCCATCTTTAAAAATGCATGGGTCCTACTAAAACAAGAAGGAAGCTAAGCTGAATTTGAAACTAGCATATGGTTCATTGTTTGCCCATCTAAATGAAGTTGGAGTGGGACTTCATCTTGTCAGATTATGTTATAGAGGACATCCAAGATTCTATTATATTCTTATTAGCTGTCCAGAATTTAATGAGCTCAATAGAGATAGATTACTTAATAAGGCCCCTCAAAGTGTATTTTTTCTGTCAGGAGATGAGGAAGTAATTTGACCGATCTTGCTGTCCAGGAGTTCAATTTTTTAATCACCCAGATGTATGAAAAACCCTCTTTCTCAAGAACATCTACAGGAGTCAGATTTTTCTCAGTTATATCATTTATATACTTTCAGTAATTACACTCCATTTACTGGGTCATGGGAACTGACATTTAACTTTGAAGTGAAATGAATAACAATGAATTCACCTCTAATAGTTCCCTGGTTACTCTGACCTTGCAAAATTACATTGTGATTTACTTTATGTTATATGAATTTACCTATTGTTTTACTAAATACCTTTATTGGGCATAATATAAAGTAAAAATCAGATAGAAATAATTAAACTCTTATCTCTACTTTATCCAGATCACAAATATGAACTTTGTAAACAGCTCATACTCTCTTCAGGAGCTCTTTGAAATGGAAAACTACTTATCTAAACTCACTCTGTAGGCTCTTCCTGAAACTTGACAAACCATCCACAATTGTATTTCGAGGCAAATACTTATGGATCATGTTTCTGAATAAATAATGACATCAGTAAGTTGCATCCAAACTTGCAGGCATATTCCTCCTCCCATGACAGAAAACAAATCAGTTTTTCCAGAAACAAAATCCCTGGTTACTTAGAAACAGTAAAAGAAAGAAATCCCCCAAAAAACATCCACCAAAACATTATTATGAGTCATCTTTCAGATAACAATATTTACAATAATAAACTGTTGAGTGACTAATTTACAGTATTTTTAAATAATTTACTATTGTCAGAGAAATGCACAATAATCTGATAAACCCTTGTCCTTGGAACGTGTGCAGTTTAGAAACAATTATTGTATAAATTTTTACATACTTGTCCCTTGTTTTAATGGTGACAGAGACAAGCAACAACTGTGTGTAGATAAAAATAAATTTAGCCTTAAACTCACTAAGCAAAACTGAAATTTTCCTAATATTTAGATCTAATACAGTGGAATTAATGACATTTAAATCTTCCAAAAGACAGTAATATCACAAAGTCAGTTGTTTTTCTGAAATGCAAACCTTTCATGGGAAGCTGTTTTGGATAGATGCTGCTAACATCCTAGATAGAGCTATGCTTTTAGACACCTTCTGGACTCTGTATAAAAAGTGAGCACAACTCACATATAAGATTCTGATTAGTGCTTGCATCCTCTTTGATCAATTTGTTTCAGAAAATCTGGTCTCTGAATATATCTCTGGAGAAAGAGACTCCTCCAGCCTCACTGAAATATTTGGTAGTGATTGTCACAGGCAGAACGTTAGTTTTATGTACAATTGTGCTGTACACTGAGTGGAAGGTTAACTTGAGACTACAACAGCTTTCACCTTATCTACGCAATGTAATTTTTCTGCTTTTCACAGGTGCAACATCATGCTTAATTTCATCTCAGAAGTTGTTTTTTTTTTTTAAACTCTGAGGTGAATCCTCTTTGCTTCCTTCAAAAGCTTCATGGTAAGAGACTGCTTGACTTGTGACACTGGTATAACTTAAAAAAATAATTGCATATAGAAGACAAGGCTAACCAAATATAGTTATTCTTTCTGTTCTATGCTAGAAAGTTGAAAATTGTCTACCAATCGAGTAGATCAAGACTTGAAGGCTATTCTGCTTTGTGAACACTTGATTTTGCAACCTATATGTTTTCCTCTGACTCAGCAAAGACCGCACCTGACATATTGTACAGAATACAAAAGCAGGCCCCCAGAAATACTTCACCATGAAAGTGCTTGGGGCTAGCCAATGCATTCTTGGAAAAAAAGCATAATATTTTACTATGCACTTATGATAATTATCCACTGGAATAAAGTCCTTACGTGTCACCTTAGAGGCCCTAAGGACAAAAGTGGTAAGGTGTTCAGCAGATGACTGTCAAAACTCAAGGTTCAATTGCTTCTTATCAGAGTCTAATTTTCTCTTACATTATCTGTTACACTATCTAATCAAGCACTAATGGCACAGAGAGTGCTCCCCACACACATTTAAAGAGCTTTTGTCCTCTCTAGCTGTTCACATGAGAGCTTTCACACCATATTTCACATGCATTTGCTACTTCTCCAAAACATTTGTCTTCTATCAGATTAAATCTTTTGATTTTTTGTCCATTACTTTTTGTTTTGTTGGGATTTTAGTTTTTTTTCTCCTCAGACAGCTATTACTGACAGTAGCAAAAGATGTATTTTTATTGGAGATTTGAGAGCTAAAATATTTTGCCTGGCAAGACAACAACAGGAGAAGTTCCAAGTGGTATTACTGTCTTGTTCTGCTATGTACTTTACAAACATAGTAAGAGACAATATTTCACCAGAGTATTTCCAAAAAAAAAAAGAAACAAAAATCTACCAAAACCACAAGGCAAAGAATGAAAAAAAATAAAAGCAAGATGCTCTAATTTTAACAACAGGGAGCTTTGTGGCAGAAAAAAGTGAAAGATTCAGTGAGATTTTTGTAATGATAAAACCTTCAATAATGAATTATATAGATTTGGGTGGCAAAACGTTAAATTTTTCTTGTGAATGTACTGATGTGGAAATTTCTAATTGGGATATTTTAAATCTAAGAGTGAGTTTTCATGGTGGAAGTAACAACTTGTCTGATAATTGTAATTTTTATTCATTTATGTAATTATTTGGATGTGTTTGGTGCTTAAAAAACCAATGAGGACGAATTTATATTTTTTTTAGTATATGTTGTTTCAGATATGTGAGATATAAACTATGGAAGAGGATTCAAGCCTCATTTACATAAGGATGCAGAAAACAATAAACATTATGGGAAAAGAGAAAGAATGAAGGAGGCAATGATAGCAAATGGAAAAGAATAACATGAGATAAAAGAAAAAAAAATCACTTTTTGAATCCAGTTCCTTCTTTTTTTATTGAAAATGTGCCTGGAGAGTATGAAAAATATCACAAGTGATTTAGAAAATGTCATTTTTTAAACTGGAAAAAAGAACATTAATGAATTGGCTGTTTTTCAATTTAAAAAGTCTCATTTCTATGAAAAGGAAAATAGCTGCTTGATTTCAAATGTTCAAGGAGATGAAAAATATCTGTTTAATGTACAACAAATGCGATTGAGCATTGGCTCAAACTGCGTGAGAATGGTACAGAATCTGTGGTAAGAGATTTTTTGAAAGAAAAAAAACAAGCATCTTTGTGGTTAGAGTATTATTGACACTGTCTGAAGAAAGTTATTGGCTTGAGTTCTTCACAATGCTCTGATTCACTGATTTTATTTCTTTGCCAGAACTGCTGGAAGGGAGACAAAACTGAGAGGCAACACAGAGTCTAAATGCTGATCAGATACCCAGGATAATGTTTAGTTCTACAGACGAACTTAGGTTTCCACACAGGAAACTTGCTTGCCTGCTTTTCCTGTAGTAGTTTCCCAAGTGACTCTGAAAATTTATACCAAAGGCCTTGCTTGAGACTGCAGTTGGCTGTTACAAGTTTCAACTGAATACATACTATGATTTGTCCAGAGTTAAATCTGTTTCGCTCTCATTTGCTTTGCTTTTCTCAAAGTCTGACCAATGAAGATGTAGGACTGACATGCTGAGTTGGGTTTGCGTGGCAAGGTTTTTGTAGTGGAGGGGCTACAGGAGTAGATTCTGTGAGAAGATACCAGAAAATTCTCCTCTGTCCAATAGAGCCAGTGCCAGCCAGCTCCAAGATGGACCTCGCTCTGGCCAAGGCATCTCTGTGATAACATATTTAGGAAGGGGGGAAAAACTGCTGTGCAGCAACAGCCAGAAGAAAGGAGTGAGAATATGCAGAGAAATAGATATGCAGGCACCATGGCCATTGAAGTAGGAGAGAGAGGAGGTGCTCCAGGTGTTGGAGCAGAGATTTCCCTGCATAGAGGTTAATGATGAAGCAGATATCCATCTGCAGCCCATGGAGGACCACATGATAGAGCAGATTGATGCATCCAAAGGAGACTGTGACCCTGTGGACAGCACAGGCTAGAGTAGGTTTGCTGGCATGACTTGTGAGCCCATGGAAGACCCACACTGGAGCAGTTTGCTCCTAAGGGATTGCACCGTGTGAAAAGCATCCACATTGGAGCATTTTGTGAAGAACTGCAGCCTGTGGGAATGTCCTTATTGGAGAAGTTTGTAGAGGACTGTCTCCAACTGGTGGGACACCGTGCCAGAGCAGGAGAAGAGGGTGAGGAGGAAGGAGCAACAGAGAAAACATGATGGACTGACTGCAACTTCCATTCCGCTACTCAGGGCAAGGAGGTAAACAAACTGGGAGTGAAGTTGAGCATGGGATGAAGGGAGGGGTGAAGGAAAGGTATTTTAGGATTTATTTTTATTTCTCATTATCCTACTCTGACCTTTGATTGACAATAAATTAATTTCCCTTAGTTGAATCTGTTTTGCCTGTGACAGTAATTTGTGAACAATCTCCTTCTTATCTTCACCCACAAGCATTTTGTGAAATATATCTCCCTCTATCCAGTTGAGGAGGGGAAGTGATAGAGTGGCTTCGTGGGTAACTGATGTCCAGCCAAGGTCAACCCACCACACATGAACGAAAGTCCTCTTGAGTAGTAAAGAATTTCCCTTCCAACAGGGATGTTAGAGCTGAGCTCTTAAACTGATCAACCCTTTACATACATAGCTCAAACAATTGTCTTCAGCACATTTTATATCATTGATTAGTTCAGTAACCAGTTCTATAGAGACTGTAAGTTTAGTATTTCTGGAGAAGATCATGTAGATGTAGGAGCTTTCCGATGAAAATCTGTCAATTTTGAAGTCTGCAAGTATATTCTAACAAGCTTTTAAAAAATAAATTCAATGCTAGACCAATGGTAATGAAATGCTTCTATTATTTCTAAAAAGTTGTCTCAGTTTGAAAACTTGACACAGTTTGGTATTTTATAGTGATCTGTTTTGAAATTCTGAAAAGATGGGTCTGCATTCATTCCCAAATGGGTTGTCAGAAAGGCCTCAAACAAAATTCTGCATTGTGCTGAGGCAAAAGTGATCTTAGCCTTACTGTATTTCTCTGACTAATGTGGCTCACAAAGAGGTCTCAAAGTCCAGAAAAAGCATGGAAATAATTGGTGGGTGGTAAGAAAAGAATCATATTTCACCACACTGCACTTCCAGACAAAGAACGTTGTCTGAGAGTTTCGTAGTCAGCTGAAGTTATTTGTTTCAACTGACTTGCACAGGAAAAGACCAGTTAACATAAAAGAATGTAAGTCTGATAATCATACAGCCAGTTAGAAGGACCTTTTATCTGGGTCTGTGGATTCCCATATCTGTATGCTGTTGAGGAGATACTTAGAATTTTGATTACAGAATAAAGCACCTACAGAAAGTGCTGTATGCAAATGCTGAGGAGCATGGGTCAAAGTTTTATGCTTTCCGGGACTGCCTAGCATATTAACAGGTCTAGGGAAAAAATGACTGTGGTTAAAAATTAATAGCACACTGACAAGTGTGATTTAAACCTATCCAAATCTAAATCAGTCAGCCCTAGTAAAATCTTCAAATACTTAAGAGGTAACCTGTAGCCTGTGGTGTCAAAAAGTGCTATGAGGATTGAGAAATTAATCTGCATTTCTCTCATACAGCAGTTTTGTCCTTGTACGAAAAGTAAATGAGAGGTTTTTCTGCCCTTGTGTCTTTTATTTAACCTCCATTAACCTTCCACGTAGTAAAATGCTACCGTGTTAAATAAACATTACTCCTTTGAAAAACAAATTAGATAGCAAATAATATGTTGAGGTGACTGAATTCTTCCTCCCCATTTAGTTGAGATGCATCTCCTTCTTCCTCGGTCAAGGAGTTGTTGCTTTGCACTTCCCTAGGTTCATCAGAAAGTTGGATGAATTATTTTTGGACAGTGGACTAACTGTAAATTGATTGCTTCCTCTAACTAGCATTTATGGCGTAGTTGGATCATCTGAATACCATTGTACTACTTCTGCCTACTAAGTAGGTGACAGAAACTTCCATAACTGAAGGGCAGCAAAAGAGTTATAGTTATTTACAGACAAAATCATGTTTGGAAGTTTTGAAAATATTCCCCCAACTCAACTGCTGTCCATATATTAATCATTCATCTGACCTTATACAATACAGCAAACCAATCTTGATTCAATTATTAATGAAAGTCCTTTCTGAAACTACTCAGCCACCTCTTTATATGAAAAACCATTGATGGCAATGTGTAATACAAAGATTGTAGTGATAAATCAGGCTGTGGAATGAATGGCAACATCCATATCTGGCTCTAGATCCAAAATGTCATCTATTTTGTTATTTTCTTTATGGTACCACACTGTATGTGTTAAGTGCTTTGCTTTCAAGATGGACAGACGAAGATCCTATTTAAAGGAGTCCAGGATATGCTAGTGAAAATAAACAAGGAGAAAAGCAGCAACAGCAGATGATTCATACAAATATCATCCAGACACTTTACAGCTGAGGTAGGTTATTTTACCAGAAATTTAAATGTGGAGTGGGGACAGGTCCTTACTGGTACTTTTAAACTACTCTAGTTGTTTTAGCAGTTCATGTTGCTGGCTGATTCCTGGTAATCTTAACCTTTAATCATAGCCCATTCCCAGTTTTCGTGTTACTATTCAACAGCCAGAAACTGGGAATCAATGGCTTCTGTCTGAACCTCAGATAAGTGTACTTCTGCCCCTGCTTGGACATGTTTCCAGCTGCATCCACATTCTACATTAGAAATTTACTTTATAGCAATAGCAAAATTTTGAAGTGTCTCCACCTCCTCTACTTTATCTGCTTTGCTTTGGTTAGCAAAATTGTTTTGGTGCATAGGAAGCAGACTTTGTCAGAAGCAGACAAATGAGATATCACTCTCCACATAGGAGATTAATATTTGCTGTCCCCTAATGGATACCATTGGGTAAGAAATAATGACCAGCCATTGATACAATCTTGAAATACCCAGCTAGGTGTTTGGTCCAAGGGTCCAGGGTACACCTATCAAAAGTACACTCTTGAGCCACTTTGCATTACTTCCTAACATAAGCATATCCTTTTTGTGTCCAATATGGCTTCAGCTGGTTTATTTGTTCTTGTTCACCTAATGCATAAATTAAATTAATGGTGTTCAATGAAAATGGAATGATAGCAAAGATCACAATATAGTGATGTAAAATGCTTTGATAACTTTGGACACCAGGCCTGTAAACCAGCAAGTTATTACCATATGAAACAAATGCCTTATACTCTTGAAATCTAATGAGCTAAATAACTTAAATGTTTTAACATTAAGTATTCAAAAGCACTTAGTATTGCTTAATAAAGAAAGCAATAACAGGAAGAAAAGAATGTGAGCAAGGAAGTAACTGCAATGCCTATAGCAATTCCAAGGTTAGGCAAAGAACTAGGGTGCAATGATTTCTCATTATAAAGAGAAATGATATTTGCATTTTTACTGTTTCTTTTGTAGAGTGTTATATTTGAAAGGCCTATCAGTATTAGATATCTAATTTAGAAATTTAATTTACATTGGTTTCTCTTTCCTTTTCAGTTTACCCATTTTAATCGGATTTTATAACAGCATAAGCATATATGAAAAAGAGTAAAAATGGGTAATTATATGCACTATTATATTTTAAATATGGTAACAATCACAAGGGTGAGCTGAAAAGTAGTTATACACTATAATATTGTCAAGGTAAAGGCCATGTATTAGGAACAGTCAGAGGATTAATATTAGCAAACAAAAGATATGGCTTTAACATTGTAGATAATAAAAACAGACAACCAGCTGGATAGTTATAGACATAGGTAAGTAACTAGGGAGGTAGGGAGGTAGGTAGGTAGATAGATAGACAGACAGACAGACAGATAGACAGAAAGAGGCTGAGAAAGAACCAACTAAAGCTTAATCCAGAGGAAACCTAAAGATGGGAAGTGGCTTTAAGCCAGAGCCTTGTACTCATTGCTTTTATGCTCTTATCTGACTTCCAGTGAAAGATAATTATTTTTTTCTAACCATCAATCTCTACAACATCCAGAAAAAAAGCTGAGTTTTTTTTGACTGAAAATACAGTTTTCTCTTTTAATTCTTCTACCGCTTGGTCCAAAAAAATGCTCTAAAGTATGCAAGTCATAGAACTTTGTAGTCAGACAGCCAATTATATTTGTCAACCGAGGCCTAAAACAAAGCAAAACTTTAAAGAACATATTGATTTCAAAAGACCTTCAACTTAGAAACTCTTACAGTATATTATCAATCCAAGAGTTTAAAAATCTTCAAAATTTAATTTCTTAACTATGAATTTGACTTCGCTATTAAACTGTAATAAGACTATGGATTTACTGTAGGTATTTTTTCCCAAATCATGTATTTTCCAGAAAGTATAATTCCTGACATGGGAATAAAGGTAACATCTTTCAGAAAGTTAATACTTCCTGAAGGCTGCTTAGAAGAGCAAATTCTTCTAGAATTGCACAAAAGCTTGCAGAGTTAAAGATCAAAAGTATTTTCTTACAGAGTACTTTCCTCAGTAGTTATAATGGCAAAATAATCCCTTTCATTTTGTAAAGGGTTTGCTTAGTTGATCCAAATAATCTACTCACAGAAACCCAAGGGAGAGCACTAATCATATAGTGATGTAAATATATTGTTTCAACAAATAGGAACAGAACAAGACTCCTACCACCCACATAAAACTCTAAGTCAAATTCAGCATGTTCTCCCTTTTCCAGTAACCCGGTAATACTTAACTATTTAAATTTCTCAAGGTCTTTCCAAGTTTTTAGTGTCATTTTCACACTATTTGAAGTATTTTAAAGTTCATTTAAATCTCACCTTCTCCAAAGAAGAGACACCTGTATTAATGATTGTGCATGACCAGCTTCATTTCTAATTCACCTGAGGCTCCTATGGCTTAAAGTTTATATTTATTTTAATTCAGTAATACGACTGAACGATTTAGAGAATGAACATTAGAGGCACATATGTCAGATAAACATATGTAAGCACAGAAGTGTGTGCTCCTATGTGTTCAAAATCACTTCAGGTTTGTCGTTTATCACTGAAAGGCAGGTATTAATCTAAATACGCTCAATGTCTTATTAAGTAAGTTTTTAACATTTTCTGGATTAAGTTCCTTTAGAAAAGAGTTCTCATGATTTGCTAGATTTCTTGTCAGAAGTATTTTACCTTTTTTTTTTCAGATTTTCTAGATTGTTTTCCAGCTTCTTTCCCTTTCAACCTGATACTTTAGTCTTCGAAAGAAAAGTAGTTGTCACTGTCTCCCAGCACTGACAAATGAGAAAAGGAGGCGTGGTAATAAGTAGTCACCATTTAGAACTGACAGAAGGGATATGTTATGTGGAGGAGGGACTTGCGTGAAGTGGGTACCGGGGAAGTGTCCTTGGCAAGCCTAGGGAAGGCGTAAACGCGTGCCAGGAGAGAAATATTGTTGAATTCACTAAAATTTGAGAAGAAGGAAATTCCACAGCTAATGGAGCTGATATGAATCCCTTCTTGCCTTTTCCCTTTGGGATAACTAGCCATAATTAGGGGAAGAGGGCAAGATGGAACCTGGACTTGTGATCAAGACTTGACCGTGGACACTATTGCACAAATTATTCATGACTGCAAACATACACTGAAAGCAAATAAGCCAAGAAGTTAAAGCTTCTGTGGTGAAAATAAAAACATGAGGATGTCTAGCAGATTGATTACATCACACTCCCTCAAACTTGCCAAGGCAAGCTCCATGTACTCACAGTGGTGGAAGCAACCACCAGAAAGTTGGAAACATATCCTGTGCCCCATGCCACTACCCTGAATGCTATCCTAGGCCTTGAAAAGCAAGTCTTGTGGTGACGTGGCACTCCAGAAAGAACTGAGTCAGATAAAGGCACTAATTTCTGAAACAACCTTATAGCCACTTGGGCCAAAGAGTAGGGCATTGAGAGAACATCAAATGATAAAATGGAGTGCTAAAAACTACGCTGTGAGTAATGAGTGGTGGGACCTTCAGACATTCAGATGCACATTTAGCAAAGGCCACCTAGTTGGTTGCCATTAGGAGATCTACCAATAAAGCTGGCCCTGCCCAATCAAACCTTTCACATACTGTGGAAAAAGATAAAGTCCCAGCAGTACCCATGAAGGATATGTTACGGAAGACAGTTTGGTTTAGTCCTACCTTAGGCAAAGATAAGCCAACATGCAGGACTGCTTTTGCTCAAGGGTCTGGATGCACTTGGTGAATGATGTGGAAGGATAGGGAAGTCCAATGTGTACTTCAAAGGGATATTATTTTGGGTATTTATAATCAATAATTTGAGCTGTGTGATGTTAATTGCTATATAATACTTCATCACTTCTGTAGTTACTATATGCCATATCAAAGGTATAACAGTAAGAATAATCCAGGTTAATGGAGAATGACACAGAGAATGGTGCAGTGGCTTAGGAACCAAACCAGCTTCAGCATGGAACAATCCAACACTACACACCAACTCTCCTGTCCTGAAGACTGTTATGACAAATGGATCCCAAAGTCATAGGCTAAAAAGACTCAATGGACATTTTAGAGGGATGGCCCATGGACTAAGGGAATGGTATCTGTGTGTATATATCAAAAGGTGGGAAAAGCAGTGATGATTAATTGAAATATATTGAAAAGTGTAGGACCTGAACATGGCATAGGTAGTATAGAATAAGTAGCAGATATTATCCTGATTTGAGCTGGTGTAGAACTAATTTTCTTTCTGGTAGCTGATGTGCTGGTTTGGATTTGGGGTGAAAATAATGTTGAGACCCTGATGTTTTAGGTCATTGCTAAGCAGTCAATGACTTCTCAGCTTCTCATGCTGGTTTGTCAGTGAACATATGGGGAGTACACAGGAAGCTGGGAGGATGTAGCTAGGACAGCTGACCCAAACTGACCAAAGGGATATTCCATAACGTACAATGTCATACTTACTATATATACTAGACAAGTTGGCCAGGGGCCAGCAATTGCTGCTAGGGGACAGGCTGGGCAGTGGTCACTGGATGGTGATCAATTGTATTGTACATCACTTGTTTTGCATATTCTGTTATTATTATTCTCTCTCCCTTTTGCTGTCCTAGTGAACTTTCTTTATCTCAATCCACGAGATTTACTTTCATTTCATTCTCCTCCCATCCCATTGCAGTAGTGGTGGTGATGGTTAGCAAGCAGCTGCACAGTGCTTAGCTGCCAGCTGGAGTTAAAACATGGCAACTAGTAAGCGTATCAAGACAAGAGCCGAATTAATGGTGTTTATGCCCAAGACATGAGGTTCTGTTAACCAGCCAACTTTTCTAGCTTCTTGTAGAAAACAGAAAAAATATCTTACTGACTCCAACAGTGACCCTCTTACTTGTTCTGTTCCTAGACTCTTACCTTACCAAAGTTATTAATCTTTTAAAGTTTCCTTTAGGACACCAAATAGACTTTTCTTCTGTCAAAAGCTGTATCCCATCAGAAGGTTTCCTTCTGCATGTTACTCATATTCTCAGGAAGCTGAGGAAGTCTATATTTTTTGAATGAGTTGAGAAAGGGAGATGAGTAAAAGCAAAGTGGAGGGAGAAGACAAAAGAAAAATGTAGAGAGTATAATTAACATGAAGTATTTATGACATGCTTGCCCTAGTGTTACAGACCTCCTTTTAGTGTCCCACTCTCAAACACAGCACACAGAAAAGAAAGCAGGTGCTATTGATAGGTCACCTCGCAAAGGGTACAACAAAGTCATGTAACAACTTGTAACGTGTTTGTATCTCTTTTCAAAAGAAATATCTCATTACATAGAAAAGATTATTCTTACGACCCACTTCGCCTCAGAATACTTAGAGGGCTATGGAGATGTTGAGATTTTTTAAATTTTATGTTCATTTAATTCACAGCTCTAATATACAGAAGCAGAAAAAGAAACTCAAATTACAACCGATTTTCTCTCCTTTGCTCTTTCCATTATAAGGCTCATAAGTTGCCTAAGCATTTACTTGCAGCCAGGTGTGGCCTAAGACCTCCAATGCACATCTAATGATTTTTTTACTTAGTTTGAATATTAATGAATGATGCACTGAAATGTTCCCTATGATGTGCAATGAGGAAATTTTCAAGGATAAAACTTCTTCTGGTTCTTTACCCTAAGGTTTTTTTCTATTGATTCCAGTTAGTGTGTCACGTGATATAGCACCATCAAAAATGTGTTACCTTGCTTAATGACCTGTATGGTTAAACAAGTCTCTTAAGTTATCCTGAAGCATTCTAGCAAGAATACGGCAATTATATACAATAAAAATTGGACTACAAACATCTTTCAACTGCATTCCTTGTTTTGTTTAAATTTAAACTATCTTCTGATGATGATTATTTCATTTATTTGTAATTGTAAAATTAAATTTAATACCACAAAACCTCTCTGTATATCAAATAACCTTAGACATTAAAAGCTAATTAAACTTTTTCTACATGAAGATTCAAACAGTCCATACGTTTCAAATTTTTCTTACATACCAGGAAATAGTCACAGTGGTAAAATGGAAAAATGAATTGCTTTCAGAGGCAGGAAATTTGGATGGAATTACCAGTCTTACAGTCAATTTGCTGGGTGACATGACAAGAGTCACTTTACATTTCTATGTCGGCTTCACTCTCATTTTTCTTCTGTCTCCTATGCTTAGACTGTAGATTAGATTGCTTGAAAAGGATATTGTATATCAATGAGTGGATAGAAAGCACTTCTGCAATAATGCCTGATTTTAAGTATGAATTCAAGATTTTAAAATGGTAAAAAAATAGCAGTGACAATAACAAGACTAAAGGTATTTGCAAGATATGCGGTCTTTTCAAAATACTAGATAAAACTTCACACTAAGGACTTCTTTACCTGCTTTTCTAATCTCCTTCATGAACTTGAACACATTTTCTTATGTTGGTTAGAAGGTAAGCAATATGCTTTAAAAACCGTGTAGAAGTGTGTATGTAGCTATATATATATATGCACATATTTGTAAATTTTCACTTTAGACTCTTTCTTGCTTGGACACCCAGTCAAAAGTGTATTAAACTTTTTGCAACCCAATTCCAGATTTGAGATTTTGTTATTATTAGGCCCAATATTCCTGGCTTTGTCTCTTTATTTATTGTTGAGGTAGTTTAAGAGTTTCTTCAATCCATTTAATAAAACATTCAGTGTCACCATCTCCAGGATCTTCATACTCTGTTACAACAAACTGTAGGAGCCATTAGTCCTCTGAGTGTCCTTGTAACTTACAAATTACAAAAGCATGTATAACTTGTCTAAGTGATACACTTGAAATGTTCTTCAATATATAACTTAAATGTCTAAATCTGATGAAAAGTTCATTCTTTTCTTTTTTTCTCCTAGATGAATGTAATGTTCTGGATTCCTAGTGTGCATCTGTCTAAGTTTTGGTTTGACTTACATGAGCTTACTATATATTTATTTTTCTGAGACAAAAATGCCATGTCAGAGAATATGATGAAATTTCATAGTTCTGATTTGTTATTTTGGAAAGACCGTGGAGTTATGCTAGATCCTGTATGTGTTGAAAAAAAGGAAATAGAGTGCCCATTAAAAGTAGATAAAAAGTAGATAAAGAAGAGCTGTAGAAATGCAGATCAGTCAATCAATGCAGATCAGTCAATCAGCTTTATTAATTACCTAGAAAAATACTGTAAAAGGATAATCAGACAATTTGTAAGTATCTAGAAAATAACAAAAGGGTGAATAACAGCCAATGTGGACTTATCCAGCACGATTTGTATCAAACCACCCCAATTTCTTTTTTATAGCAGGATAGTAAAATTTATGGGAAGAGGAAAACCAGTCATACTCCTGTTTTCATATGATCCCATTGCCATATATCTTCACTTTAGAGTGGGGTTTTTTTTGTTTTGTCTCATGCAGTTTTCTTAAAAGGTTATGGAAGCATTATTTGCATAACATTAGTGTAACATAAGTGCAAAGATATTTGAAAGCTGAGTATAAAGAACAGCTTTCAATAATTCCTATTCAGACTACAAGGTTGTACCAAGCTAGTCCCTGCCAAGATCTATCTTATGTTGTACTTGCCAGTATTTTTATGAATAAACATTGGAATAAAGAGTAGATGTAATAAATCTGCCAGTAACTGAGGTCAAAGGAAATATCATTGTGTTGGGGTATGCAAATAAAATTCAAAATGTTCTTAATACAGGAGTGAGATGACTCAGAAAAAATATTCCGTTTGGTAGGAACAAGTGCAAGATGTCATTCTTAACTGAGAATAACCTACAGTACATAAAGAGGATGGAAGAGAACTGACTGAAATAGCACTACAAAAATGGATTTACAAGCTATAGTGGATAAAACCCTGAATTTTATTTAAAAAGTTATAAAGAAATAAAATTTCATACTGTGGATATAAAAAACATAAGTAGCATCTCCAGAACTCCCGAATACATCTTATCGCGCTTCTCAGCAGAGGGGAGAATTCAATCAGGATTCTCTGAGTGGTACTATGCTTCTGTGACTTGAGTAAATAGAGTCCCTTAAGAAGCCCTAAGATTAATTTTTCTGGTCAAACCAGACATTTCAACCAGTCCTTAATGTTTTTATAAAACCTCTTATGAAATTATTTCACTTACCACAGGTTTTTATGTGCTCCTTTTATATTTTTTGATGGCAAGATGAGTCTTTAGTAGACAGTTTTCTTGTTGCACTAGCGTTGTCTACAGTGACCTAACATTAGTCTTAGCCACAGTTTGTCTCAGAACTTGCTTCTTAGTTTCTTGTTGTCTCTTCTGCTCTCTTAGTTTTTTGCATGTATAGTGGGAAATATATGTTATCAAAAAAGTATTTCTTACAAACAGAAGTTTGTGCATGGGTTTGTCTCGAAAAAAGACTAATTAAAACTTAGAGACGGCTTTAGAAGTAAACTTTAAATTCATGTTATGATCAAAATACGCTCGCATACCCACAAGAATATTTTCCCATGATATACAAATATCAATGTACTGTTCTACTGGGACTCAGGAAACCAAGGAGACTTGATGGCATTTTATCATTGCAATCAAAGATACATAAGATTTATTATGTGTTCCCAAGACATATAACGAGACACACTCTTCTATCACCTCTTAAGTCTTTGGAACTTCTAATGGTAGAACAGATGGAGCTGCTAAATCTCTGAGGAGCTATGTAACACTTTTAAGACTAGCTTTGAGTTTTCCCAGATATATATATATACACACACAGACTCAACCTCTTGCTACTTGTACAATTGCTTGACTCTCTCTTAAGAGAGACTGCTATTAAATCCTTCTCTGGATTGGATCAGATTCAAGCCCACTATTTATAATGCGTATATATGCTTCATAGCAGATTTCTCTCCTTTCTGAAATAATTGGCTGGTTGATGTCAAGAAAAGATGACACATGCCATATCTTTTTTCTCATCAGAGTCCCTTGAAAACTTTCAAACCCAACTTCTCTAACAAGGAGTTGTTCTATAATCTAGACCTAATGTGGTGAACAGCCTTTTGATAAAAAAAACATATCCACAGATGCCGATAATTTTGCAGTGGTGGAAACAGTGAGAGCGTAAATAGAAAATGTTATGGCTTGTATACGTTCAATTCCCAAACAGTGCAAAGGTTTGATTTTTGGACTTAAAGCCAAATGGCAAAATTGAAGAACACTCATTTGACTAATATCTCTTAGCTTCTGAAACAGGCTGGTTACATGCAAAGCATCTAAGTAGAATGACTCCCAGCCCAGGTTGCCTTCTCCGATACACCTGAAAGTGTTGGTGGGCTTTGGTTAAAGTAATTTCAGTATTTATCTGTTAAAGATGATTGAGTTCCAGTGAAAGGGGCCTCTCTTCTCACACTAATATGCCGAGACACTCATGGAAATTAGGTTAGTTGGCTGGATATGAGACTAGAAATAATTTGAAGACACTTGGTTTTGTTCAATTTTGTAGGTAATAACTTCTTTTGGCATGCTGATTTCCTGGTTTGGAATGTATTTATTTTGAAGTGACACCTGCAGGATAGGCTGTTTTCACAGCACAGGTTTTGTTAAGATCCTTTAAGATCCCTTGAATAGAATAAGAAAAGCCAACAATTTGTGGATGGTATGACCGTAAACAGAATTAAATGAATAAGTGAATAGGATAGTTTGAATTGAATTATAAAAAGGACACTTCTGAACACTGGTTCCTTCTCACTTTGCCCTTTAGAATCTGTTGCTCATTTCCTCTGCCAGGCCAAGGAATCTGTTGATAGTGAGTGATAAAGTGTTTCCTTTGTATTTCTGTCATTCTGTTTTTCTACTATTAAGAATTTATAAATGGTCATAGAAATCTTATTATGGTAATTAGAATTAACTAAACAAGAGTAAATGGTGTTACCCAGCCTGAACATAGTCACACTATAATTTGAGATATTCAACACTGCTGTGTTCATCTATCCTCTTTTCCAAAACACATTGAATTCACAACTGTTAGTCTAGTTATTGTACTATTATTTGCTGACACTGAACTGCAGACCTAGAAATATCTTCTAAAATGGATACAAAGTATACTTCAGCTACTTCCAAAGTTATCTTCTTTTACTGTCAAAAGACCAGTTCATTTAATTGCATTTTGACATAACTGATATTAGGTATAGGGCAAAAGACTAGGAAAATCTCTTTATTTATATTTAATTGAAACATTCTTCCAGGAACTTCTATTGATGAAAAGCCAGACAAGTTTTGCATTCTGTTTCTGTAGCAAATTCTATAGCTATACAGTTGGTCGTGTACTTGCTGTGCTCTCTAAACATTTTTTTCCCTCAAACTTCCCTCTCCAGAAGACGAAAAAGCAGATCACTTCCTTTTTCATTGTTTCCATTTTTATTTTTTAATAGAATAATTGTCATAATTTTTGAGGATCATCACACTTTCTGACAGCTGAAATTTATTGTGACCTTTCAGTAGGAACAACAATAACAGAAGTTAGGCTATTATTCCTTGCTTTCCTGCCTGCCTGTTGGATTTCTATCTTTTGTTAATGCAAATCCAGACTTAAAAGTGGGTCCGACCTATGACTAAAATTTGTAACAACTGAGGTTCCACAAATGAATACTGGACATGGTTTAAATAGTCTGTGCTCAGATCAGTGAAGCTGACACTTTCCTCTGCCACCAAAACAGCAAGCATTGGGACTCATTGAGATTTTTTGTCAGAGAAATCCTTTTTGTTCTTCAAAAATGCAGTTCAAGTTGTTACATTTCTCTTGATGCATGCAATATTTTCCTAGTAAATGTATGGGTCTGAGTGATTTCTGGGCTTTTTTTGAGGGGGGGAGAGGGAGGAGGTAGGATTATTTTGTTTTATTGTGGCAAAATTTATTTGAGTAATTTTATTTCAAGCCTAGCCAACCATGGCCAAATAGTTTGTATTTTGATAATGTACTTGACCTATATGAAGTAAAGCTGAGTGTTGTATACTTGAAGTGATATGATTCTTCTGTTCCTTTCTGCAGTATGCACATATTGCAATGTAGCTTCATTTCATACCTTTAGAGTAATCTGATTTCATTTCTTTTTGTTATTAATGTATACATATTCCAGCAGACAGAAAGCTTCACAATAATCCAGTGCAGAACCTTTGCACTTTACCTGCCTGAACAATGATTTGCCATTTGATGAAGCCGTTCATTCCTGTCACAGACATGTGCACATTCCCTGAGATATTAGCACTGCTCATCTAAATGTTATATTGGAGTTTCCAGAGCCTTCTTTAAGAAATATTGTTTCCTTTTAAAAGGCAAACACAAATGAAGAATTCTAATATTTGTGGCCCATCATCTGGTGAAAACAAACTAAGAAAGAAATGGGATTCTAGTCCCTACTTCCAACCCTATGTTATACAATTTTACTGTAGAAAACCTGCTCAATAAAAAAAAAAAAAAAACAACAGAAATTGCTCATTATTCTGGGCCCATGAATTCTGTAGGTTTGGACTATGTTTAATGTCTGAGGGGAAAGGTTCAATTATCCAGAACAACTGTTGTTTTTTACACCATCCTGAGAATGGCTAAGCTCAGTTGTTCCAGTTCCTGGGCAAGTGCTCTTCCAACCATCCGCCTAATGC
Source organism: Dromococcyx pavoninus (assembly GCA_033558185.1). Lineage (NCBI taxonomy): Eukaryota > Metazoa > Chordata > Aves > Cuculiformes > Neomorphidae > Dromococcyx > Dromococcyx pavoninus. The sequence goes on from JAUMJL010000250.1 coordinate 1,206,516, forward strand.
TAGGAGAGCATATGGCAGCATCTCCAAGAGCAGCAGCTTTCAAGAAAACAGTACTCTTGCTCTTTCTGCATAGCAAACCAAGGAAATGTGTTATAGATTTTCAGGTTTTGAATCTTCTTTTTCAAATGTATATGTGCATGAAATTCACCTTCTGGCCACCTATCATTTTAAACTCCGCCTTCAGACACCTGAAGTTGAAAAAGACAAATCTCACTTTTGCAGGGATTGAATGAATAACATGAATATATACTTTAGGGTACTATTAAGCTGAGGTGATATAAAATTAAATTTTTAGAGGTTTCCATACTGCATAAGACATTTTTCCACAAATTTCTCTCATCCTTATGATTTCAAGGCCCTGTAAATATACAGTCTAGAGCTACTGAAGCGTGTGGTCACTCAGAGACTATTGTAGACTGCATGAAACTGCTACCATGTACTCAATATTTTCATCTTTATTGGTGATGAATGAAAATAGCATTGCCTGGATAAAAAATATTTTTTGTCTTTATCATGGCTAGGTAAACAGGTATTTAATTGTGAGGAGTATGTTTGTGTTTTACTAGAACAAATGAGCTTGCCGGAGTCTCAATTCTTTCTGTTAAGCTTGTGGGTTTTATCATACATAGTCCTACAATATGTTTTAATAGTGATCTGGCACTGAATCCACTGTATTGACTAAAGAGTCCAGATGTTTTAGCTTTACAAAACTTGTGATTTTGATCTGCAGCGTTGCATCATCAACATTTTCTACAGATAAACATCTACAAGAATACTTTGTCTTCCATATTGTCAGTTTTACAGGCTCAACGTCAAAAAGGAGTGCTTTGTGCTTTTCTGAATATCATTACTTGTTACGATTGGGAAGTGGATTTTGCTGTAAGCTCTGTCAGAGTCAACAGGCAGCTAAAGTTGTTTTTTGAACTCCTAATACTATTTTGATTTTAATTTTCTAAATGAAAACTTAGAAAAGGCAATTGCTATCGTAAGTGTGTTTTCTACTCATGTAATATGCTTTTATTGGTTTATCTGAGCTGAAATTTTTGTACTTTGGATTTAAGTACAACCAATTTTTCCTTCAAAAGTGTACAATTTCTGTTTGTATATTGAACTCACTGCTCAGTAAAGTATTAAACATGCCGATGTTTCTGCGAAAGATTTCTTTCCAATTACCTTCAAGTTGTGGTTCCACTTCTTCTAGGATTTCACGTGTAAGAAATATTGATTTTCCTTTTTTGATAAGAGATGTCCGGAGTGATGGGAGACACCCAAAGCTGCATACTCTGCCAGATTATACCTGATAAGAATTGTTAATAACATTGTATTTTTCTTTATTTATTCTAAAACCTTATTGTTTATTTGGTTGTGTAGAAACATTTTTGCATGAAGACATTGTTATGACCATCAGAGTTCCATTTTCGTATCCAAGTTGAGGAAATATATTATGCATTTTGCTTGCCATTTCTTCTTCTCTTTTTAAATAATGTATCTAGAAACTGTGGTAGGAGGGACTAATATAATTTATGCAGTGAAATTCATCTTTAGATTAAGCTACTTAAGCCTATTTGCTCACAAGACCTAAATATGAGAACCACCATTTAAGCTCCTGTTACAGTTAACGGAGAAATAGTTGATGTAGTCCTTGGAGTCTAGAAAGCTGATTGCCACTAGCTACAGCTATACAAGCAAATTAGACAGAAGACATGGGCTAACGTATTGGATATTAGTCATTCACACTATCAAAGTCCTCAGTCTAGTTTTATCTTATTCCTGACAGTGCTCACCTGAATAAATCCAAGGCATGGTTTGAAAGGTAGCATACATCAGAGACTATTTATGACAGATGGTGCTAAGCTGTTTTGGACACAGAGAGAAATAATGACATAATTACACCATAGTAATTAACCTCTTGTCTGCACAGTTCGAGTTTTTTTGTGTCCTTTAGTTACCCACAGATAAACATTTACTGCCCCGTGAGATGCTCTAGCAAGCCCTATACATCCTTCAGTGTTCTCTCTAAATGGTCATAGAACTCCCCTATGTTCTCTGCTGTGAGAAGTTTTTAGAAGTTTCCTATAAATTAGTGTATCTCAAATTAAACTAGATATTTATGTGAGGCCAATGGAATTGAGACCTATGCATTTTCTTTAGGGTTTGCTGAAAATCTGTCCAGTTTTTACTAACTGTATTGTCAGAAGAGTCACCTATGGTACAAGGCTACTGTGTGTAGTCAACCAAATATGTTCTAGGAATCTGAAATAATTTTAGCTCAGGCTTAGGTACAATTTAGTACAGTTTACAAAGGTCTATTTTTAAAGCTTTGTTTTCAGGAAAAGAATATATATTTGCAGGGTACTATAATGATAATTTTGAGTTGTCTGGTTTGGGATGGGATGACTTGCATTCCACAACTACTCTTCCTGTCCAGCATATATAAAAAACTCTATAAAACTAGTTCAGAAACATATGCCCATACTGTAGATATTCAAAGTTAATAGTCCCCTCTAATGCATCGCATTGTAATGACTTCTGTTTCCAGAAGTATAAGCAGAATTACAAAGTTCTTAGTTTTACCAGTGCACGATATCATCTTCAATCATATTTATGTTGCCAGGTCTTGTCTATACATATGTAGATCTTCTACTTGCTTTGAGAATCCAGCTGGCCTACCACAGGTACTCATGACAACATCTGATGACAAGGCCAATTGTTGTTTGTAAGCCTTGCCATTTCTTTGCAGCTCCTTTTTTTTTAGAGTTTTCCACTTGTGTGACCGCACGTGGGTATCGTGTTTCTGCCTCTTTCAATCCTTGGACATATTCCAGCTTCTCTACTTACTGCAGTGGCTGGCTATGCTGCCAGCTGCTCTAGCAGAGGTGTAATCATAAACTAGTGTTACACTGTCTACTTGGGTTTGTCGCTTTTTGGTAATGTAAGCATGGGATTGAATTGGAAGTTTTCTGGCAGTTTCTGGCCCTTTTATAAACACAATGTTCCTGTCTCTTCTCATTTCTTCATGTAAGTGAGGAAATGTGTTGGATTGTACTAGGCTGTCTACAGCTGTTTGTGAGTCCTATTTAGTTTAAATTAAGCCTGGGATCTTCTGCTGTTTTGTGGGGAAGTGAATCTCAGATATATGATGCTTTGACTTCTTATTTTTTCAGTCTAGTTGACAAGTCCAAGAATTCATTGTCCACCCTTTCTTTTGTACAAAAGGATTTCTGCTCAGCCCATACTAATCTCAAGTCTGACAAAGTTGTGATATGAATGAAGACAATATTTATTGCTTCCTTAAATTTGTCAGTTTGGATATTTCCCATAAAAATACTTCTGTCCATTCTTTGGTCTTAACCTCTCACAGGTGAATTTTAATGTCCCATAGAAGCTGGTATTGGTGACATCCCTTTCTTTTCTTTCTGTCTTTGTTTTTTTCCCACATTTAATTTCCTTGCAAACAGAGCAGCTTAGGAACCATCATCCTGCTATCACCTCATCTCAGCCTCAAGGAGTCAGTTAAAATCCTATTCTTCCTGTATTCCCTTTGCATCTTTGCTTTAAAAAGAAAATCGGTCCTTCCTTCTGCTTCGTTTCTCTCTCCACCTACCCCACTAATACCCTTTACTACCACAGTGAGCAAAAATTGACCTCCTTAAATATCCTACACTGTCTCATGTATATTGAAATTGCCATCTCATACATTTTTTGAATAATTTCCTGTTTTTGGAATATTTTATGTCATTCTTCACCACCTAATATTTTCAGATTTCTATGACTGGCTGTATTATTCTCTTGAATGTATTATGCATGTACATATGCATAGATAGATAGACACAATGTAAATTTGAACTCATTTGTGACTGGTAACAGATGTAGATATACTAAGGCAGATAGTGTAAGTGCAAGTGTAACCCAGACTAATAACCCTGAGGTTAATAGAACTGTGTAATATCCATTTTCAGGTAAACTACCCAAATTCCCTTCTGTTTTTTGTTTGGTTGGTTTTTTCCTTTTTTTTCCAGGGAGAAAATATGTGTATTCTTAGTTCCACTTGACATCAACAAGGAGCTATCACAAAATCATAGATCTTGGGAAAAGACCTTGGAGGTAGTGGCTGTCACTGGTTGTACGCCAGGCATTTATCTCCGACATTGAAAACGTCACCTCTAGAGAGATATACGAAATGCTGCGTGAAGGAGAGAAATCCCATTGTGTCTAATATCTGGTTCTTCATGTACCACTTCACATGTGAGAAGCTACAGGTTGTGAATGCCCGTTACATTCTTATTCCCTGGTATTTCAAAACTATGTTTCAGTTGTTAAGATTCTACCCTGTAAGTCTTACTTTTAGTCTGACCTTTTTCAGAGCCAAGACCATGCCATCTTCCACCTAATTAGCTATTTTTTCCAAGATATTTTGTGAGCGTGTGTCATTTCCCAGTTTTAGAATCTGAGCCTGATTTGATGAGCTAATCATCCTATTAGTAGACTCAGCATGGTAGTGACATTTTCAGAAATAGTATATAGGAGAAAATTGGGAAAGAGGTTGTGTTTCTTACACATTACTCATAATCTTCCTGCTCCATCGTTCCAAAGAATCTGCATGGTGACATTTTGAGGATAAATAGAATAAAAATATTTTATAACTGGGTGGCAACATTCTGCTGATTCTGAGTTTGCATGAATAAATTGCTCTTTGGGTCAAAATATCTTGCTTAATTCCTAATTACCTAAGGCTTGGGGTTTTTTACTGCCTGCAACATTTTTCTGTGTTTGTTTTCATTTCAACTAAATTATGGCTGGAAATATCCTTTCTATTTCTTATTATGCCAATTTTCTATCCCACTTTTTATGAAAAAGTCAAACTCTGACTTGAGCAGCTAAGGACCCAATTGGTATTCAGGAGTATGTTTCCAAATTTTAACCATTATTTCTGCAATTAGACAAAGATAATCTCCATACAGAAGACAAGAGTGGGAAGCAGTAGCCACAGGGAATAGAAAGGTCTGGGTATATATTTTACTGCTTTGATAAGGGATGTGATTTTCTTTAGTTTCCTACCAAACTGGACAAAATAATTCTGCTTCTGAGTAGACCTGTGTGTATAGAGTGGATACAATACTCAGTCAAGTAACATATGTGAGCAGAAAAAAATGATGTGACATTCTCATGGTTAGCAGATATGTAAGTTGACAGTTGGATATTTCCTGTTTAAAAATAGTCATGTGCTTTCTCTTGCCGTTATCAGCGCTATCAGAAAACCTAAGTAACTAACATTTATATTAAGTCCTTACATTCACTGTTTCATTTGGGTGCAATTTTTCTAAATTACTACTGTGATTAGAAGCGGTAGGAGGACTACTGTTAAAATTATGATACTCACCACACAGATTTTCACAAGAAAAGGAATCTTAAAGTGAATCTATCTTAGAACAAAACATTGGTGAATTTGGAAAATTAATTAATTCTCCAGTATTTTCAAGTGCTCAGCAATGCTGATTGAGGAGAGAACACATGATTTATGACAGAGTCAGCTTTCTGTGCATTTAATGCGACCGTGACTTTGCAGAGTCAAAACATCACAAAGAATTCATATAATGATTATGCACTTTTAACTCCAAAGGATTTTTTAAGTTCCTGGTATAACTGGCTATATTTGGAAGAGACCTTAAAGATCATCCAGTTCCAATCCCCCTGCCGTGGGCAGGGACACTTCCCTCTAGACGAGGCTGCTCAAGACTCCATCCAACCTGGTTTTTGAACACTTCCAGGGAGGGGGAATCCACAACTTCCCTGGGTAACCTGTGCCAGTGTCTTACCACCCTCATTGTGAAGAATTTCTTCCTACTGTCAAATCTAAATCTCCCCCCTTCAGGTTTAAAGCGATTCCCCCTTGTCCTATCACTTCTTGCCCTTGTATAAAGTCCCTCCCCAGCTTTCCTGTAGCGCCTTTCAGATACTGGAAGGCCTCTATGAGGTCCCGCCAAAACCTTCTTTTCTCCAGGCTGAACAAGCCCAACTATCTCATCCTGTCCTCATAGCACAAGTTATCCAACCCTTTGGTCATCTTCATAGCTCTCCTCTGGACCCGCTGCAACAGTTCCATATCCTTCTTAAGTCAAGGATTCCAGAACTGGACACGATACTCCAGGTGAAGTCTCATGAGAGTGGAATAGAGGGGAAGAATCACCTCCCTTAACCTGCTGGCAACACTCCTTTGATGCAGCCCAGGAGACAGTTGGCCTTCTGGGCTGCAAGTGCATATTACTGGCTCACACAATTATATTATTCTCCTTTCTGTAGTCTTTACATCTTACAAAGCACTGATACATTTGTAGAGTTTTATTCAGGCTTTTCTCCAGGCAGCTTGTTACATCTGCTCAAATGTGACTGACTGTGTACCGCATCTTTTGGACTTGCACCATGGTTATCCTCTGTACTGCTTTAATATCTCATGGGCAAATAGGTGTCCACTTAAAACTGAGACAAAACAAAGAAAAACAAACTCCTCAAACAACTCACACTTCTCTAAGTTATAATTTGTCATATATTTATTTTCTTTTTTTTTTTGCTACAACTTTCTGCCTTGAATTCTCTTTTGCTATCAGTCTAATGACTTACACTTACTAGGATTGATTATTTGGAACAGTACTCAAGGTCCTCTCCGTTCATCTTCTATTCCCATATAATTTACTTTCATTATATGTTTCTCTTCCGGAACATCTAGAGTATTATTAGATCTTTCCTTTCACTCTTCTTTTCAACCGAGAGCCTTTCACATATGAACTTGTTATTACCTAGTACAGTGCAAATGATCTTTTGCTCTTCCAAATTTTAGATGTCCCTCTAAATGATTTGCTGCAGAAGAATTTCATATAACACAATAATTTTTATTTTAATTGTCTTTTTTTCTGCAAAGCTGTGTTTGTAATATCCCCAAATACTTGAGGGTCATGGAGTCATTAAGACTGGAAGGGACCTTCAGAGGTCTTTAGTACAAACTCCTGTTAAGAGCAGGGTTGATGATGAATTCAGACTGGGAAGCTTAGGACGTTGTCCTGTCATGTTTTGAAAACCTCCAAGAACTGTGTGACCTGTACCAACGCTTAATTATTCTCATAGTGAAAATTAATTTCTTTATATTTAATCAAAACTTCCCCATTTCAGTTCACGATTACTGTTTCTCCTCAACTCACTATGTACCTAAGTAAAGAGGGTGGCTTAACCTTCTTGGTAAGCTATCCATAACTGCTGCAGAGCTTCAATTAGACCCACAAAAACCACCTTTTCTTCATGCTGAAAAAGCTCAATTCCTCCATCCTCTCTTTACAGACTAAGTGCTCAGGATCTTAAGTTTTTGGGGCTACCAACTGAATTTGCTTCTGTTTTCCAACACTCTTTTAGTATAGGGAAGTCCAAAACTGGAAGTGATATTCCAGGTATGGTTGAGAAAGTGCAAAGAAAAGACGAAATACCACTTCCTTGTTTCAGTGTGGGAATGGAAACAGGAGTTTAAGAAAGAAAAAGGATGAGTCATTGAAAGCAAAAAATGAGTCATTGAAAAGTTGTTGTTGGTAAACTCTATGCTTAGCTTATCCAGTATTTTAATTTGTATTTCAGATACAGTAGATATTTCTATGTACAAGTTTGCATCAATTTTACCCAGACATCAGTCCACATAATCTTATAACTTACTTGTAGGGTAAAATATGTAGTGTCCTTTGCACAACTTACTGAAAATATGCGGTGCTGGATGTACATTTTCACTCCCAACTTTTTTGTTCTTTAAGTATTCCAATTATTTTCAACATTCTTACAATATAAACATAAGCAGCAAAACTATTTTAACTGTGTATTTCCCTTCTTCTTAGTTCTGCCAGACCTGATCACATTTAGCAATCTTTTCTTACAGTGTAACTGAAAAAAATTTAAAAATATGGTCCTTATTTCTGCGCTTCTTCTAGCTCTATCTTTACTAAGTGGTTAAGATCATTAACAAATAGTTATAAAATCCATCCTTCCTTGGTGCTTTTCTATTATGCAATTTTCTTTTGCATTCTCTGCTCACTTCGTTTTCATAAATCATACCTCTTCAAGTATTATTATAGATGTATTTGTCTAACCACAGTGCTTCAAAAGTTTGATTATTGACTGACACCCTGTTGTGCTCAGTGCTGGATACATATGGATCAATAATGAAGCAAACCTGTCTCTATCATGAAAAATATAAGAATAAGATGAAAGACAACACATGGATACAGACCTAAGGGACAAAAAACATACCAGAAGACTTACTTTTACTGTGTTCTGAGTATGTTCTGACTCCATCATTTTTTTTGTGATTGTTTATTTTAATTTGAACTGATTCGTATCTGAGAAATAAATATTGAAAACTCCATTGGTTTTACAAATGCACATAGTTGTTGCTTGTGTTTTTAAATCTACAGCATGAGCTCTGAAGGACCATAAGAATAACTTTAGCATTAAGAGGGCATTGTCTTTGGAATCCTTTTGTAGAGTTTGGACTGCAGTTGTGGTGGTTATATTTTACTCAAATGTTTCCAACTAGTGACTTTCCTAACTGTACCATTTTATTATAGGAACAGGAATAAGATGAATTTTGGTCTATAATTGGGATATTTGGGGATATTTGATACATTTATGGTGTTACTTTCTTATGTATCTTATTGTGTTTCATGTCCTTATTATAGTTGGAAATCCCTTAAATCTGTTTTATGTTAATATTATCTGAGTTTGAAGGGATATTTTATTTCTTGCTGGGACTCAAGAAAGAAAGGAGAATGTACCACTTTTCGAAGAAGGCGCAGGCACCTCAAGAAAAGTGCAGAAATCTTGTTAGGTCATGTAGATAGAAAATTACAGAGGTAAAAGCCCAGCTAGAACTCAATCTGTCCACTCTTGTAAGAGAGAATAAAAAATGTTTTTACAAACACTTATAACAACAAAAAGAAACCCAAGCAGAATCTCCATCCTTTATTGGATATGGGGGGAAAATATGGCCACCAAGGACACTGAAAAGGCTCAGGTGCTTCGCATCTTCTTTGCCTCAGTCTTCAATAGTCAGACCAGTTGTCCCTAGAGTATTGAACTCCCTGAGCTAGAAGACAGGGACAGAGAGCAGAATCGTATAGGAGTCAGCAGTTAACAACTTTCTACGCCACTTGGATGGTCACAAGTCTATGGGGCCAGATGGGATTCACCCAAGGGTCTTGAGGGAGCTGGCAGAGGAGCTTGCCAAGCCATTCTCCATCATTTATTAGCAGTTCTGGTTATACAGGTGAGGTCGTAGATGACTGGAGGCTTGTCAATGTGACATCCAACTACAGGAAGGGCCTAAAGGAGGACGCAGGGAACTGCAGGCTTGTCAAACTGACTTCAATACTGGTGAAGATTATGGAGCAGTTCATCTTGAGTATACTAACCAGGAAAGTGAAGGACAACCAGGTGAACAGACTCAGCCAGGATGGGTTCATGAAGTGCAGGTGCTGATCTCCTTCTATGATCAGGTGACCCACCTAGTGGATGAGGGAAAGGCTGGGGATGTTTTTTACCTGGACTTAGTAAAGTCTTTGACACTGTCTCCCACAGCATTCTCCTAGTGAAGCTGGCAGGTCATGGCTTAGACAGGTATACTCTTTCCTAGGTTAAAAAGTGGCTGAATAGCTAAGCCCAGAGAGTTGTGGTGAACAGAGCTAAATCCATTTGGTCACAAGTGATGTTCCCCAGAGCTCAGTGTTGGAACCAGTTCTGTTGAATGTCTTTATCAGTGATCTTTATGAGGGCATTGAGAACATCTGCAGTAAGTGTGCAGACAACATCAGATTGGGCAGGAGTGTTGATCTGCTTGAGGGAATGAAGGCTCTGCAGAGGCATTTGGACGGGCTGGATCAATAGGCCAAGGACAGTTTTCTGGGTTTTAACAAGGCCAAGTGCTGGATCCTGTGCTTCTGTCACAAGTCCATGCAACACTTCAGGCCTGGAGAAGAGTGGCTGGAAAGCTGCCCAGCAGAAAACACGTGTGGGTGATGGTTGACAGCCAGTTGAATGTGAGCCAGCAGTGTGGCCAGGTGGCCAAGAAGGCCAACAGCATCCTGTCTTGTATCAAAAATTGTTGGCCAGTAGGATTAGAGAATTGATCATGACCTTGCATTCGGCATTAGCGAGGCTGCACTTTGAAGACTGTGCTTGGTTTTGGCCCCTTGCTACAAAAAAGACATTGATCATGTCCAGAGAAGGGCAACAAAGCTGGTGAAGGGTCTGGAACTGGAGCATAAGTCTTATGGGAAGTGACTGAGGCAATTGGGGTTGTTTAGTCTGGAGAAGAGGAGGCTGACGGGAGACCTCATTGTTCTCTACAACTACCTGAAAGGAGGTTGCAGTAAGGTGTGTGTCAGTCGCTTCTCTCAAGTAACAAGGAGGTTGAGAGGAAATAGTCTCACGTTGCACCAGGGGAGATATAGATTGGATATTAGGAAAAATTTCCATACTGTTAGATTGGTGAAGCATTGGAACAGGGTGTCCAGGGAAGTGGTGGAGTCTCTTTCCCTGGAGGAGTTAAAAAAAAAAGGGGAAAACTTGGTGCTTTGTGACATGATTTATTTGGCATGGTGGTGTTGGGATGATGGTAGAACTGGATGGTCTTAGGGGTATTCTCCTACCTTAATCATTTTATATTTCTATGATTCTATGACTTCTGTAATGTTACTGCCAGTCCTGCATATGTCCTCTAGAGTTCTGCTCTTGGATCCAGTATAGTTAGAGGCTGGATTTTCCCACTGTGCTTTGAGAATAGATCTGACAGCTGATAAATTTTGAATTTGTGTTCATACTTCCTTAGATAGTGCAGCTGAGCCATGAGCAACAGTATTACAGTTCAATATCTGTACAAGCCAGCCCAACAGCTCCTGTTTTAGAGAGGGGCGATAAGCAGATAAGCAACAATGATTCTGGGACTATTCCTGTTATCATAAAACTTAGCTCATATTTTGTTCAGACAGAATTCACAAATGTCATTCTTCTGAATTCTGTACAGACCACACTTTGTAAACTGTCTTTAGGATGATATGTGTGATCCTCAGCATGCTTTTGCTCAAAGTGAGGAAGGATAAGGAATTGGTGAGTGTAGCTTTAAGTGCATACAGTATGTTTTATAGCAGTGATTATTATAGAAGGCCACTTAGATAACTTTGGCTCAGTTGGACATCCCTGCATGAATACTCTGTATGGATTGCTCTCTCAGGCATAGTATGTCTATATGGCTCTAAATCAATCAGCTATATGAATCTGACTTGAGTATCTCATAGTTTATATAATCCCTGTCCCTGTAGCAGACCTACCAGGAAGTAAAAAAGGGGTTCCTGGCAAACTAAGCCATGCTGTCAGAGAAATCTTGTTAAACCCAAATTTGAAATGAGACAGTTGAGCTCAATGAACTACGTTTTTCTGTTTAACTTTATTTTGTCAGGGTTTATTTGACTTGCTGTACATGTTGGCAGATGCTGACAGACAAATATTTCAGTGGTCTAAACAGTGTTATTGTTCTAATGGAGAAAATTAATTGTGCTTGATGCGTTTATCAAGTGTTTCAAACTAAACTCTTGATGCTATAGAAATGCATCTGACTCTTGCACAAAACTTATGTGCAGTAATTGGAGATAATCATCCATATTCCTGATTGCCTTCCTCATCTTGATGCAAGAAGTGGTTATTATTGCAGAGTGTAGAATATTGTGACTTAAGTAGAGGTTTTTTCTGTAGAATTGATTTTCTAACTAACTTCAGTTAAGTGATATCTTCCCCCTTACAATTTAAAGCAGTTCCCCCTCACCCTGTTACTACTTGACCTTGTAAAAAGTACCTCTCCAGCTTTCTTGTAGACTCCCTTTAGGTACTGGAAGGCTTCTATAATGTCTCCCCAAAGCCTCCTCTTCGGCAGACTGAACAATCCCATCTCTTGCAGCCCATCCTTATAGCAGAGGTGCTCCAGCCCTCTGATCATCTTTGTAGCCCTCTTATGGAGCTGTTCCAATGGTTCTGTAACCTTCTCATGCTGGGGATTCCAGAACTGAACAAAGTACTCCAGGTGGGGTCTCACGAAAGCAGAGAAGGGGGGAGAATCACCTCCCCCGACCTTCTATCTATTTATCCCTACACTTTGCTTGTCCATAATGTTTTTAACCTATCCACTAAGTTTGATGAACTTTGACATAAACACATTCATTTCAAAGATACTCAGTTCCTAGACATATAGTGAAAACAGACAGCTAAGTATGTAAGAGAGAATGTACAGGTGTCTGCAGTATGACCTCAGCCCTTATTAAACAGTAGGGAATACCCATGAAAGAAGTGCATTACGAAAATTTGAATCATCATATAGATTTTATGTGGAATTCATATCATCCTCAACAACACCAGAGACAACTCCATAGGAAATCAAAATTTATTAATTTCTCTCTTTTGGTTTTCAGTTTTTAAAAGTTTATGCTTCTGTTTAAAACATGTTTTAGAGGACCATTTTGCCATCAGCGTTATTTTTGTTAAATACTTAACCCAACTTTTCTCTTTTTACATTTTCATTCTGTTTTCTCTCCCCAGGAAACTTAGAAACACTTATTTCATGCTTGACAACTGGATATGGACCTACATGAACCAGAATGCAGTTTTCTGTACAGTGTCTGGCTTCTACAGAAGTAAGCTAGACTCTTACTTTCACTTGTCTTTCCTACTTTAGGACTAAAGGGAGATGTTTTGGAGATTAACTTTGCCATCTGACGTCCTGCTTCTATAAACGACCCTGAATCACCTTTCCAAAAGCTGTGCCATGCTGTGAACTTAAGTTATGCAATCTGGACAAATGTTTGCCTTCTAAATCACAACCAAAAGCTGTCAAGTTACTATCATGTGATTAATGAATAGGAAAGAACTTTTTCTTGTGCTGAGTTCACTCCTTCTAGACCATGAATTCATAATGGAGAGCCAGCAAAGCTCAGGAAAAAAGTGAAAGGAAGCAAAGAAGGGTAAGGTCAGGCATCTCAGTACAAATGCTAATCCTAAATCAGATGGAGTATGTGTCTTCATACACAATATCCTGTAACACTCTACTCAACAAGCCAGCCCATTTGATGAAGCACATTGCTATCCTAGATTTTAATATGACAGGTGTATTTTAAAGTCTGTTGTTCATGCATCTGTACTGTGGACTATGGAAGGATCACAGTGAACCCCATCTGACTTTATCTTTTGAACAGGCATGGGAAAAGGAGGCTGTGCAGAGATCCTCACGAATACATTGAATCTGTCACTGGTTGCAGCTATGTTGAGTGAAGTACCAAGCCCAGTAATATGTGTAAAAGGATTTTACACAAAGTGCAGAATAATAAGAATGAAATATCCATAATAAAAATAGTTTACCTTAGCCAAGCATCAAAATTCCTACAGAGGTTGGAATCAGCTCTTTAAATGCACCTGAAGCTGAGATTCACAAACCATTACGTGGTTTCATCACAGCAAACACTCATCTCTGTCCCTCGTAACCAAACTTGTACAGAATCAGTTGTTTCCAAACCACCATTGCAACATAATTAAATTCTTTTTCCAAAGTCATTACCATAGGCCCGTTGCTATGACAACATAACAGTCTCTGTTGTTAGCATCTATGTCTCAGAAACAATTAGAGAAGCACCACTATCCTAAAATTGACTTTAATTAGATTAGTTAAAAAATTAGTCTCTAATACCATACATTGGGGGGAAGTGTGTGATAAATCTTTCTGTAATAAATGACTCCAGGCAAAAGTAGTTTGACTCAGCTATATTCCCCTTACTTTTATAGCTTAACCTTTTAACTGTACATTAGAAAAAAAGGAAGGTGAAAACAACAATTTAATTCATCCTATTTAAGAATATAGAATAATGACATTTAACTTGGAAGTCTTAAAAGGAAAGTGGATATTTCTTTCTTAAATGCCTTGCTTCTCTTTCTGAATACATCTAGATCTTACTGTAATCATTTTTGTTGTCTCCTTGTATTACAGTACCTACTAACATGGGAGTTCATTACAGGATGCATGCAATTATACCAACCTGCCTCTGCACAAATATATGTATCGTTTGCCACTAACATAAGTTTTCAAGTCTCATTCTGTATGATCTTTATCCCACCTGAATTTTAATTATATGATTCTCAGTTTTTTATCTCATCTTTCCTCGTAGTGCTTTATTCTAATTTAGTCTTTGACAGTAATAAGAGAGACAATACAAAAATTACTGTTAAGATTGGTGGGACTGATCCCCCTGACTACCACCCTTCCAGTGGGGTACTGACAAGCCTGTGGGTCCTTTCCAATCTTGAATTCCTGTACAACAGCAATGTTGTTACCTGTCATGGTGTGGAAGCAGAGAAGGTTTGGGTTTTTCAGCAACTACACATTACATATTCACCAACAAAAAATTATTCTTCAAGCTGTATTTGTTGTAAGATAAACTCTTCTGAAGCTGCAGTTTCAACATTACTCCATTATTTTTCTGAACTCTTTATTTATGTGTCACTGTAATAACATGTATTTGTTATGTCAGAGAGCAAGGAATGCAACTGTCTTGAAATTAATTTATTGTTTATTTAAAAACATGTTCCATGTTAACAATTTTTTTCCTTTTTCTGGGCAGAAAAAGCCATAATTAAAAAATAATTACTACATAAAAGCTAACTGCATTATACCTGAAGTGTGTTTTAGCAAGTTTAAAAAAATAAAACCTTGAAGAGTATATGTATATCTCCCTCTCTTTTATTTTCTTTTACATATAAAATCCAATATTAATGGTAACAATAACTACAACAATTCAATCTACTGTTCATATGCATAATTTTTCCTTGTGTTCTTTGTCAATGCCTGGAAAAGTCACAACTGTTGGATTTGGAACAGTTGAGAAATGATAGAATTAAGTACTAATTGCTTCCCTACTTACTAATATCTCTAAACTTGCATTAGCTGAAGAAATGAGGTCTTCATGGAGAAAGTGGGGTAATTCCTAAACAACCCTCAGTAAAACTGATTCATTAATTTATATGATAAAACTGTTTCCTCAGCTGAGAGTCATAGTCTCACCCTTATAGCTGTAACGGCCATAATGTAAGTACAGGTTCAGCCTTCTTAAGTGCAGTGCCCATAATAAAATAGAATAAATTCAAGTGTTCTTGTCAGAAGCATGGATGATCAGTTTTATCAGAATTCTGACATTTTTGAGGACACAGAAGCCTCCAAAATAAGGGCTGATTCAAAATTCTGGTGAGGTCATATATCGATCTCACGCTGAGAGAGCGGTCAGCTGTCTAGAATTGTGAAGAACACTATCAGACCTTTCCTGGTTTTGCACTGTTCACACATTTTCCACTCTCACATGAAGCCAAGGTGCCTGGGGAGCATAACTTAAATTATGGTGGTCACATAGTGACATGGATATAAGCAGAGGTACCTGATCCGTGATGAAATCTCTACTCCAACTTGAAGAGAAGAGATCCAGGCACTCTGACCACATCCAATCACTTTGAACTCAGTGCTGAAATAATTTTCTTCAGATCAGACCATCTGGTGGGAAATGGCATAGATCCCTAACAGTTTCTCAAAGATACAGATGATTATGCATGTGCAACATCTGAAGAAAGTATTTCTTTGGATACCACTGAACACTCCTTCAGTTTCTCTGAAATCTTTAAGTCCCTCAGTTGAGGGCATTGAAGTCATCTGTTAGCAGGTGCCTCCAGAATCCTGTCAGAGCCTGAGCAGGCAAAAAAATCACTCAGGTGCCACCAAACTGTTTAGCAAAGAAATCCCACTTTGACCATCTTCTCTAGAGGTTTTATCTTGCAAACGATTCCAGAAAGACTAGGATTTATATGCAAGACAACCTGAAACTGATTGTTTTAGGCCTGGATAGGTGTCATGTGTTCCTCATACTGAGTCACTCTATTGATTAAGTGACTCACCTGAGTAAAAGTGACTTATTAAGTCCCTGCTGTGCCAAGTTTGGAATTATTTTTGAGGTATGGGCATTAGCATTCCTCTTCTCTCTCCTTATGATTCCCTCTTACCTAATTTAAACACCCAACCACTTGCCTTGACAGTTGCCATATATTTTACTACTAGCTGTCCTGCTCTGCTCATGCACTGTATTGGGAGGGCAGGCAGATGTCCCCTTACTCTCAGAGGAACTAAAATTGAGTGTTGAACATCTAGAGAAGTAAATCTACAAATTCTCCTGCTTTTGTGGTAGGTAATGGAAAATCATCAGGAATATAACTAAAAAAAACTCTTACCAAGGCTGTTTCAGACAGTGCCTTGATGATAAGATCACTATGCTGCAACTTGTATAGTCCTCATTTTATTATTTTACTAAAGAGACAGTTAAGCTTAAGGAGCAATGAGTCCCTTTGTGTTTGTTTTTGGTACTTGGGAATGAATAAAGTGACACTGTGGCTGCTGTGCTTTACATGATGACTACTAGAAAAGTAGGTTGGGAAGTGTGTGTCCCTGCTAAAGTTTTAAAGTTCTTACTGTATTGTTAATTCACATAGTTGGCATTCCCTCCCCTGGAAGTATGGGAGAGTGAAGAGCAGGGCATTTAAATGTTATTGGCTATGTCTATTTTAGTAAACGATACAGTGCAATAGAAGCTCACTAGATCAAAGAAACTAAGACTACAGGACTAACACATGCTTCACGTGGTTCCAGTATTGGACTAGATTAAGTTTGATCTATTGGGCAAAATGTCCACAAACTTTGACTAAAATCTGTCTGAAGGATCAGCAATTGGTTTCGGCCTTTATGTTCTCATTAGGGGCTGAAATACATTTGTCATGCACCTCAAACAGATTTACCATTTCTGTTTCCTCAGGAATGACATTTGTTCATGTACACCAAGTCTTCTCTGAAATGGAAATAATATGCAATAAATGTGGTCATGGCAGATTTGTTTCAAAACTACATTATTGCTTCATCACAAAAGCTAATACAGATGCAGCTTTTGAAAAATACTTTACTTACTGATCTAGAAGGAGTTGCAGCTAAATAAGACAGGGGTCCCTCAGGATTGCCACAAAAAATATTGCTCCTTTTGACAACTTTTCCATCAAAGGCAATCCTGGTCATGGCAAAATATCCTCTGGCACTTGCTTAACCCAGACTCATGGTTTACACTGAAGCCACTCTGAAAGGGAGAAAACGCTGGAGAAGATAATAATAAGGTGAAAGAGATGTGCCTGGGACAAATGAATATTTTCAGTGCCAATTTCTTACAAGCTGAACACACTTGGAATAATTCCACACTTGTCAGTATCTTATGTCATGATGGACTTTATATCCTAATTATTCTGGTAGTTCATTCTTCTGGCTTTATGTAGGTCTGGTTTACTTCCTAAAGCAGTCAACCTGGACAGTGCCCTTTGTCAGAAGTGTTTTAAACGAGGTTTTATGAAGTGCCATCTACATAGATAGAATATAAACCTTGGCTGACTTTCTCCATCGAAGTAAACCAAGAAACATTTTTTTTTAAAGGACTAAGCATCTTTTTAAAAATTATTTACTATGGTGTTCATCTTATTATATATAATATATTATAACATATAATAATAATTATATATAATAATTATATATTATAACAATATATACAAAAAGCATTCAACTGAGATATTTTTTAAAACTAGATTTTAAAGAGAAAAAGTATATTAGCTAAGTGTACTAAACAATAAAAAGTTTTTTTGCTATTGAACTTGAGTCTGAAGGTAACAAAGAAAGAGAAGGAACCAGGGTTTCTGGGTCAGTCTTATGCAGTGGTAAGACAGCAGCATTCAGGGATAATTTAGAGTGAGTGGTTTTCTTATGCTATAATTAGATGGAATGCATAATTGCTGTAGCTGAAATTTTGAGACCATTCAGTGATGCAAAGTGAAGTAAAAGAAGAAACAACTCCCATTGCTGAAAAGCCAAGGTTATTCACAAAGTAGCAGCAATTTAACATACACTAGAATAGTTCATTGCTCTCATAGATGAGCTTTATGACATAATTAGAGCTCTTTTACATATATTAATTCTGAACAGTCTTTACATATAAATCTTAACTGCTATTTTTGTGATTGTCTACAAGTTGATAATTTTGTCCAAATGACCAATTTATTGTTAGAAACAGGTATGTGGCTTTGGTTTTCCAAAAGTTGTCACTTTTACTGAATGGAGTTACACAGGGGGAAGATATCGCTGGGATTTATAGAGAAAAAAGTAAAAATCAGAGCTCTCTGTTTTTTCAGGTATACAGTTACTCATCCTGTTCTTGCATAGAACAGGTAAGTTTCTGAAGACAAAGGATATTTTGCACTTGCGAAGAAAGGTAAACTCAGTATGGGTCACTAAGCAGCTACCTTAACTTGTGACAGAATTTAGTCAAAACTTCTAGAAGGCAGTGGATATCTCTTGGTGACCTGGAACTTTGAACACAGCAGAAGCAGAAAGATTTAGGGGTGCTAAGTGAGATTTGCTCTGACAAACCGAACTTTGAATTTACATCTATCTTCTTTATTTGGAAGTAATTTTTTTGACAATTTCAAAGATGTTACATTTGTTGATAATAATAATCATACCAACAATGACAATAATAATAATAATAATAAGCATTTTGATGAATGAAAATTTCTTTACTTTCAATAAATGAAAACTGTTGGAGTTATTTCCCTTATTTCTGGGACTTAATTGTCTTCAGTGATCTATTCTATCTTCACACTGGTATAGGAACCATAACTGAAGTCCACAATGGCAGAGTGGTAAAAAGCTTAAATATGCTGTGGAGACGCAGACTCCAGCCTGTGTACTACTGTAGATCTTTTTTTCAGTATATCTAGCATTAAATCTTTATCTGTTTATTATTACTTCTTAGATCACTGAAACAAAACTATATTATTCAATTGTCAGAAACACCTCAATACATTAAACCAAAAATATTTGTCCCCTTGCTCAAACACCTATTACATAGGTATAGAAACAAAATAAACTTTTTGAAAACCAGTGTGAGTATGACTCTCTTGAAGGCACTTTATACTTTTCTGAATCAGTTATTTCTTCACTGTAAATATTCTGGGTTTTGAGTTATAGAGCTTAATGTTACTGAATATATAAATGCACTGAAAACATTTAAGGTTGTCAAATAAAGCAATATTTGCTATGTGGAAAACAATCTTTTAAGGTTCATATATTGCCACTTCTAACTTAGTAAGCTTGATTGTGAGCGCCACTTGGCTCATCACTACAAGAGTCAGAGGCCAGCCTTAAAGACTTATTTGAAGCAAAGCTGAAAGTACCACTTAAGACGGACAAGTGCAAAAACAATAACCAGAAAAGACCTTGTTCAACAAAAGCCTAAAAATCACCAAGCAGTTTCAAGTTTGACAGGAGCTGTTTGTAAATAGGTATTTCCTCTACCTTACAAAACAGTCTTTTGGCCAGAGCACTTTCCTAACAGTTTGGTGATCTGATTTCCATTTCTGTCTTCTGAGAAAGGTAAATTAACTATAAGATAGAGATATTAGAACACTTGGATGGGGAATTCACATTTAATTTCTGTTCAGAGAATGCTAAAGGTTTCTCAGAGCAAGGACTGGAACCCAAGTCTACTTGGGTTGCCAAACATTGGTACCAATAAATCCCAAAGTAAAAATACCTCTTGCACTTACTATATGGCTAATAAATGATTATATGAAGGTTGATGGCTTTACTGCTCCCTTTTCCACTTCTTACAATGCTTTAAAACATTGAGACCTACCCAGCTAGGTTTTTTTTTTTTTTAGGATAATATGAATTTTACAGGTGCAGCCTCTAGTAAATCCTACTCCATGTGGGCCACATATTCAATTTTCAAGAATTCTGATATATAATTCAGAGATACTTCAGCAATTGCTCTGAATCTTACCTTAACTATATAATGTGTATTTGAAATACAACTTTCAGCTGTTTATATTCGGCCTGATAGGCGTATTGAAAAACTGGTAATGTCATTGTCATCCACATCCTCAACTGCAAGGTTCAATTCAAGTTTTGTTGCAAATTTTCGATGAATAATAGCAACAATACTAATAAATCCCTCTCCAAAACTGTCAGAATCAATAATACGGCACCATAAACCCCACAATGACTTTGGGCAGTCCCCAAAGATATAAGTTACACTGATCTTCAGAAGTGATTGAGAGATGTCTTACCTACTGAAGAATCTAAATTATTTGTTAACTCCCTTTGAAATATTCACAGAAATTTAACAGATAAAACATTAATAAAGGAAATCTTAAAGATTTTTAAAATATCTCAACATTGCCTCACGGGACGACTGCTGAGGCCAGTGAAACCAGCAGAAATTTATAACGGATAGAGATTTCTTCCTGTGTCTCCCTACCTAATATTCCTGCTGGTCACTAAGAAGATCTCTAAAGAGTGAGAATAGTGTCAGAGATTGTCATTCTCCTCTTTTTGAGGAAAATTGATGGTGACAAGAACAGAAAATTGCATTGAGGGATTTTTCTTTTGTGTTTTTTTTTCTTCTTGATTTTCCTTACCCTTTTGAGCTTTCTTAAGAGTCTGAGTTTTTAAATTTCATGAAATCTTCCAGGTGAATAAAAGAGGAGCTACTGTCCCAGAAGGAAGTGTTGATGAGGTGTGAGAACTGAAAAGCTAAGTGACTTAGAACAGCAAACTTCAAGTACCTATGCTGAACTCATAGGGGTGGTGAACACAGAAAAGCAGTATCTCCTTTTATGCTAGAGGTAAAATATGCTCAGATGATGATAATGATGATGAGAAGGAGCATAGGATTTGTCATACTGGATCAGACAAATCCTACGTTCCTTCTTATTTGTTGAGTCTTGCATTACTGCTGCCTTCAGAAGTGACCAATGTCTGGTGATTGAGGGAAAGTTGAAAAAAAGACCTTAATGCACTTAGCTAGCTGTGTGGAACGGAAGGTAGAGAAAGGGATATGTTCTTGACCCCTGCAGCTATCAATTTATCCTCTGAAGCATAGTAATAGATTTCTTTAACATTCATATTGTTGTTATTACTCATAAAATTATTCAGTCCTTTAAAAATCTTTCAACAATATTTGACTTAATAATCTCCTGCTGGAGTTAATTCCATGGGATGACAACATGCTGTGAAAAGCATTCACTTTCACAATTTTTGCTTTACTTTTGTCTTCCATTTGTTTCATTGCACATCCTTTATTGATTCATTATGCTATAGGGTTAAAAGAAGGGTCTTATTCTGCTCTTCATAAAAATAAATAGAAAGATCAGACCATTCCATTTTCCTATATGAAATAAAATTCGAAGTGTTTTCTTTTTGTATGTAGAGTGTAGAGTTCACTGTCTCTATTTTTCTGAACCTGCAAATACAAGTGATAATGATGGCAAAATGTTCCCTGATGAAAGATAAAATAATTTTGAGTTTCCTCTAGATGCATTCTGTATTTATGTGGTATAGTCTACATACACTGTTTTTCTATGAATACTTCCATTATCAACAGATTGATAGATTCCTGAAGAAAATTCAGTAACATCTGAAATGTTAAAATGGAAAACCAACTCCAACTATCAATTAATTTTTAAACAACAGTTCTCATCCTCAAGTTAAATTCTGCTCCAGAGTTTCACTTGGAAAACAAGAATGTGAAATATTACCTCTTTAGAGGCAGAAGAGAACATTCTGTTTATCCTGCCACATGTACAAATTCACCAGGAGATTCCTATTTTTATATCAAGCTATATATTTTGGATCTGGAATCCTGCTAAAATAGTTTAATAGATTTAATTAGACACAACTGCATTTATCTTTATGAATTCTGGACTGACTGTCAAAATATTTTGACATATTTTTTGATTACACATGAGATTGTCTTCATTCATAGTTGGGATCTCACCATCTAATACACTAAGAAATGTGTACCCAAACATACCAAAGCACTATTTCTGTAACAGTTAATAGCATATGTAATCTCAAAGTTGGTGAAAATTCCCAGAAATGTACATACTCACAGTTGTATATTGACAAATATAATCTTAATTAACCTTCAGCACAAGTAGCTGAAGAAACTATTTTGCTGTTAAATCAAATCCTGAGTATCTATTTTGATTCAGTTAAGCACAGAGGGTTTTTTCCTTCTTCTATTTCTAAATGAAAACTAAATTATATTTTCCCACTATCTTAACTCCTCTATGCAACTATCTATCTAGTGAGAACAGGAGCTGTACTGAAGATTTTAGCCTGCAGGTCATCATGGTCAGTCAAACAAGCCACCTCCAGGTGAGCTCCAGCCTCAGGGATCCTTCCATTTGTACTATTAGCTTTTTCCCAAGGCATGACAATATGAGCAACAAATTCAGCCTGAGCAACTTTCTGTTTCTCCTTCAGCACTGAAGCCTGTCACTGCAACAGGAAGATGAGAAAGGGGAGACTGGAGAAAGAGATGGAAAGGGCTTTAAGAGAAGCTTCTTCACCTCTTCTCACGTCTTCTCTGCATTTCAGAGGCACAGCAATGTGCTAAACAGGATAGCAGGAGAGAGGCTGCTGAGCAATCTTTCTCCTCACTCTTACTGCTATCTCTCTCTATAGGCTCCTAAAGCCCAGACACTTTTGTTTCTGTCCTCCATATTCCTATCATGCTTGAAGTCTGCAGATCTGCAGTAGTACTTCCAGTCAGGCACATCTAGGTAACCTAGTATGTACCACAAACTGATTTTTTTCTGACTGTCTCTTTTGAACTTGTCCACTCATCAGCCATTTGCAGACCAACTCCAAATCCCTTCTGAAAAGATTGTGTACTGAACAAAACAGAATTAAAACTATTAACCTTTTTTTTGAAAATACTACAGAAGAAGTTGATATATGTTTTCAGAAATCTGGGTTTCCTTCAAAAAGGCCTCTTTGAATTGGACAGTTTGGTACATTCACTCACTATTTCCAGATGTTCATCCAGGTGTGCATGTTCTTGTTTAAGCAATACAAGTGTCCTTGCTGCTGGCCCCTCATAATCAGATCAGTGCTCCATCTGCTGCTGCACAGTAGCTTAGTATTTTTAAAGCATTGAGTCATTAAGTAGGTGATCCAAGTTAAATTCCTTTTTCTGCCTGACGAAGGGTATTACATGTGTCCCACTGAAAAAAAAGCAAAGGAGTTCTTGCTCTATTTTCCTTTTTTTAAAAAAAATCTATGCCAGCATGTATAACAGATTTCAAGTTTCCTTGGCATGAAAAAAGAAAAAGTTTAGTGGTGTAACTATACCTCAGCATAGAGTAAGGTTGCCTCAGAAAAAGGGGACTGACAGCAAGGAATTAATTTTTTTATACCAAATCTATGCTTAATTTTATCACAGGAGTAGCCCAGGGAGCAGAAACTGGTATTTTCCAGTTGGATAGCGAATAAGTAGCTTTGTGTTGCCTTTATACAGACAGGATTAGACATTATTTTGAGGTTGTTGAGTGCCCCTATTCACTGCAGTGGGAACATGGATGCCCACCAGAAGTGCTGGATGTCACAGAGCCATGTCATTAACACTCAGTACTGACGCTTTTAGGTACTTAAGCATTAGATTGGTTCCAGTCTGTGACGTCTTTCAATGTCTGACCTTTTTATTTCTTGCTGCTTCAGTCTCTGCTAAAGATATTCTAACTTGTGACAGTTATACTTTGTTTCCTCCATTTACAGAAAATTGTTATTTTCAAGTCCATCTTTATCAACACTTTTCCCAGAAATAATTATAGCTCCTACTTGATCAAGACATTCCGAAGTTGGTGGTATGCGTCACTTTTCCTATTCAGCTTTCACAATGTCATGATAATGACACCTTCTTAATCTAAACACCTATCTGTCCTTTGCAGTATCAAAAGCAACTGTGTTCTCCTTTCCTGTAATTTCATTTTGTTTGAATTTTTTTCTTTTCTGTTAAACCACAATCATATCATGTGCATTTTCTTCACACGATCTTTTTATTTCACATCAGTGCTCATCCAACAGGTTACCTCCTTCTGTGCAAATGGTACTTCTAATAGATAGTGAGAATCCACCCTCTAGTTTCTCATCTGTCTCTAACATAAATTTCACCTGTACAAAGATGTATGTTTTGTTTGCCGTAGTACAAAAACTAAAGCAATCAGTCACCTCTCTGAAACTACTAAATTGTGTTCTTAGCACTTAGAGAATCGTAACAGTTGGAGATGGAAGGGAAGTGGATGGATCAGACTTAACCCAACTTAAGATCTGTCCTTTTCATCTGACCATAAGTTTTTGGATGATTAGCAACACAAATTAGGACTGGATTTTCAGAAAATCACTTTTGTTTTTTTTAGATCCCTTAGGATTGATAGATAAGCAAAATTTTTCAAATATTAACGGCTCTGGCTTTGGCACTAAAGGTTGGTGTTTGAAAATACACAGGACTCTCTTGTAAACTTTCCGGTTTCCTGTCTATTGTACTGCAAGTGACTCTTACTCAGCTATTTCATTGAGAAATCATAAAATTAAAACTAACCAGAAAATATTGTGAGAGCTACAGTATCAAAATAGAATAATAGAATCATAGAATGTCCAGAGTTGTAAGGAACTCGCAAGGATCATTGAGTCCAGTTCCTGTACTCCAGGTACTGAGTATGTATCCTGCCTTCCTAAATTAAGCCTATAAAACTGAAGTGTTTTTATTCCAATTTTATTGAATTAAAACCGGAATGAGGCATAACTAGAAATGGGGGAACAAATCAAAAAGATGTCAAAGGATGAAAAAAACTGATCAAAACTAAAAATGAGAAAACCTACACCAAAGGTAAAAAAACAGACTCCCCGCTGTTGTATGTTATGGCAGCAGTGGCCTTATCAACAGAATGAGGTGTCCTTAAAATGTCTTGACCATGTCATTATTAATCAAGTTTTACATGAAGAAAGAAAAACACTGCTTCAGAAAAAGCCAAGCAGCTACACGAAGGTGTACCAACAGTCTCCAAAACTTTACACCAAGAAAACAGACAAAAATTTAGAACAGAATAAAGGAAATACTTAGGATAAAGGGGAAATAGAAAAAAAAAGTGTTTCTGTGAATCAATTGAGTTTAATTTTCTTTAGGGTTAACTTAGGTTATACATGTCAGCTTTTTGAAACTGAATTAATTCAGCATGTTCTCAAAAAAGGAATCATTTAAGAGGAAATATCAGAAAACAGAATGCCTTAAATACTTTCTTAAATGAGAGGCAGAGTTCTAAGCAGCAATGATGTAAGGGCTCACCAACAGGATTGGTTAAGACATGCTTGGTGCAGGTTGAACTGCAATATCACTGTGCAGACCTGCTTCTCTTTCTTCATGATTAGATGGATGATATTTTGCAGATGGTACCTAACATTAGCACTCTGAGGTCTTAAATGCTGAGCTGAGACCTAGTTAGACAGTGCTATTGTTATGACAAGCTCGTTACAGGTATTAGAGAAAAATACAGTTTGTTAAAGTGCATTATAATTTGATTCTACAGGGCAGATTTCAGGATAGAAGAATTATATGAGTGTAAGTTTAAAAAATAACCCAGTGAGCAAAGTGCAGGAGAAGCTGGACACAGCATTCATTCATTTGCTAAGAACTATGTAATGACAGGTGGTGAGCGGTTCCTCAAATGAGAAGACGACCAGATTCCTTCATAATGGAAATTGCTAGGAAACCTTAACAGATGAATGGGTTCTAATTCCCCATCACATTCTCAGGGCAGACGTGTACAATACACACCAGGTAACAGCACACTGTATGAAAGTAGTTCAGTTTTAAAGTAAATGTCAAGACCTCCTGCATTAAAAAAATCTATTCTTTCACAGCAACATGGACAAACATTAAATTAGGGATGAGTGGAGATGAAGGAGTGAATACTGCACAATGATGGCAGTGTTCACCCTTTACTGATTCAAACTGTACCACTTGCACTTCCCTGGCAATCATTTAACATACAACAGCGACAATATTAAGTATTTTTACTATTCCCTACAAAGTCACCCTGGAGGACTGGCACAGCAGACCTTCTAAGGTTCTCAGCTTCCATGCTTTGAGCTCTGTCTTAATTAGCTGGTGGAGTGAATGAAATTATTTTGCCATTCCCGTGTCCCAACTTGACAAACTGGGACTTGGCACTAGCTCCGTATAAGACACTCTAAGCTGCTATATATGGTATGTGCTAATGATGCTATTAGTAACACATTGCTGAATGTTAACATGTTAGAGCTTGTAGTTTCATCTCTCTATGGAAGTGACTTGATTAATGGTAGAGAGAACTTTTTAACAAAGGTATAATTTCTGTGACACTATTTTATATTGTCAAAGAAAGAGAGGTAATCTTTACATTGAATTTTAATATGTTTAATTAAACAGGCTGTGCCAAGCTTCCTCCTCCCCTATCCACTCACACACATATAATACTTTTCTAAAAAAAAAAAAAATGTACTAAGATTTGAGTTTCCTAGTATCTGGTCTGCTGAATGCTGGTGGGTACTGAAGAGTATAGAAGTTGCAGGGCACCTAATCAGCGTGAGACATCCTTTCAAGAGACTCTGTAGATCCAGTATTTTTATATGAAACTTGTCATTGAAATAACTCCTAATGGGAGTGGTCACACGATATGGACACATTCATCAAAGAAGTAGCAGGTAGGGTGTTTTTTGGAAGAGGAGATTGTTAAAGATTAAATGGCAATCCTACAAATTAAAAGCCAAAAATAGAGAAATAAGGGATAACTCCCATGATAATTGCCAAATGTATGTATTTAGAGAAACCTAACACATCATAAATATTAAATCGGGTCATTATCTGAAAAGTGTCTGTGCCAGGGATCCATAAATAAAGACCTTAGGGACAAATCACTAGAAATTTCATTATTGATCTCCTTCCATATTTTAACAAAGAGAAAGGCTATTTCTTCTTCTCAATGTAAACCACAAAGGAAACATCCTCATTTTTTTGATTAATCTTTTGGTGAGGAGAAAAGAAAGAATAATGCAGTGGTAAAGTAGAAACAAGAGAAGATCTCAATTATGAGAAAATCTTTCAGGAAAATCCTGGCTTCTCCTTTCTTCTGAGCATTAACCTCCTATTAAGCACACCAGTTTTATACAAATCTGTAGCTCCATTGACTTCAATTAAGATCTCTCAGGCACCCACCCTGCTGAGAGAGCAACCACAGACTTTTTAAAAGTCGTTCGACACAGAAATGTGGCAAGAGTGGTGAATCAGGTGATTTGTGTAATTTTAATCATTAGTACTGCCTCGCAATTTACGTAATAATTTATGCAAAGAAAGTATCTAAAGGCCTTTTTAGGGCCTTTGGTATTGTTACTGATATTAATGGAACTGTTTTATGCCCATTTATACAAGATTAAATGCATATCGTGCAAAATTTTATACACAGTTGGCTTCACTGAACCAGGATGTTGAGGCATTGGGACAGATTTTGCACTGCATAGACCCTGGGAATGCTATTTTCTTGGAGCACTCAAAGTAGCCCAAAACCACACTGACTGAACGGGTTGAGAAAATGGGTCCTGGCTACATGTGGTTGACTCTCCAGTCTTCGGGAAAAGTAAAAGAGAAGATAGTGTGAGTAATAAAATATATCAGTACAGAATCTGTGAAGAAATTTCATTTATTAGAAGCTGCAAGCCTATTTGCAAATCTCTATGGTGAATTGTGCCATAAACAAATCAGACCACTGCATCTGGATTATTCCTGGAATTACTTTGGTTTGGCCAGAGATTATCCACCACATACATGAGGTCCCATAACAAGGACAAAGTGTGGGAGAGATTCATCAGCTTGACACTAGGGTATTGACAAAGAAATACAGCTACTGACAACTGGCAGTGCTTTGCTTCGTATCCCTGCTGTCAGTCCTGTAGGACTTTTGACTGCTGAAAATGGATAATATATTTCCTTATATAGGGTACAAAGCTAGTAGTTCTAAACAGTTAAAATCCAGCTAATAACAAAAATTACTTGAAGGGAGTACTAACCTGCTATTGTTGGTATGCTAAGACATCAGACCTTTTGAAGCATGCCAGGTAAACATACTGCAAAATCATTCACACAGTTGTGCAGAGATTTTAGGAAGAAGTGATATTCTGCAAGCTGAGATCCTGACTCCTGAACTCCAGTTGTTTTGCAAGGATAAAGCCGGTTTGTGAAGTAACCCATCTAGTAGGTAAGGCCAAGAGTAAAACCTAGACCCCGTTCTCTCCCATTTCCTCATTTTGATACTTTTCTCTGCTACTGTAGGTAAAGTGCAGTAGTGAAATACTATTACTATTAAGAGAAAAATGAGCTTTTACAGTAAGCCATGGAAATGAAAGTAATAATTAAATCTTCATATAACTTTAGGTTGTATTGTAAGTGCTTAGCTGAAAAATTCGTCTTTAACTCATGGCCCGCAGCAATCACATCTGTTATATTTTAGGAACAGAAAGCTAATGAGGTGGAATCTGGAGTACCAAGCTTAATTGGGCTTGTTTTGATTAAGTGTATGTGCTAGGAATACTTTACTCACTAGTATAAATTGAAAAACGCTCAACAGAAGCCACAAGATTTGGAAAAATCCATTGTGGATAGTGTTAGAGAAAGGACTGTTCCCAACAAAAAATAAATAGCAAAAGAAATCATCTGAGTTTTCAAAGAGAAAAGTGTACCTTAATTTGTCTTATTAGTGGCTTTCTATGGTTGTAAATGAATTTCTTTTTCTTGTTCATCTGCAAGTAAATAGACACACAGAGACACATGAATGTGCTGTACAATATACAATTGTAACAGCTTGTCTTTGGGCTGAGTAGATTAAGTCTGACTGTCAAAGGTATTTAAAACTGTATAAGCTCTTCACAAGCATGAAAAAATTTGATGTAACCTTCATATTTTACATCTTTAGCAGAAAGAATAATATTTTATAATGATTTTTAAATATGGGTTTCAAGGTAGGGAAATGTTTGTGCAGTGTTTCTTCTGCCAATCCTTATCACTTTGGGCCATGCTCTTAGATAATGTAAACGTACACAACTTCATTGACTCTAGTAGACTTTGCTGTTCCACTCAATTTAGATTGGATTTCTCCAGTTCCCATGTGTATTTAGAACTTAAGAGGTGGATAAAAATGAGTAGTATGCTTTAGCAACATTAAAAATGGTTTTAAATTGATTTTCTCTACATTAAAAATTGGTACTTTTTGGATGCCTGATAATTTGGTATCATCCATAACTAGAAACAGATACTGACTCTGTATTTCACATAAGTAAATTTTATATGAACGCAAAGTTGTTCTTGTTTATATTGTAGTAAAAAATGCATCAACAAAAAAAATTTGTCCACTGCTTTCATTAGTAGTTCTGAAAACAATTTTCAATTAAAAAATGCGTATGTTTTTTTACGTGAAGAAAATAAGACATCAAGAGTTCGCTTGCAGAAAGCCGGTGACAATTCACTGAGTTGCAATGATCTCTCTAGTGACCACCTGCTCTGTCAAAGCCTATGGAGATAGACATGAGTTCCATAATAGGATCATTTGACTTTTGAATACTTCTTTGGCTATGTGGGTTGAAGATTACAATGCTTTACATCTTTATAGCACTCATATATATAAAGATACTTTTGTACAACTCAGACATGGATACTTTTGTACAACTCAGACATGACTGTCTCATGTTGAACCTTTTCAGCTGGTAGACATTTTTCCTCTGACCCCAAAACGAGTTTAAAAATTTAGGCTGAGATTTTCAAATTTTTTTAATTCCAGTGGGATTTAGTTATCAAGTTCTTCAAGCCTTTTTAAGATCCTAGTTTTGATCAATGAATGCTTCACTACAATTGACTAGTACCTAAGAATCCCTTGAAAGTTAATAACTTCATTTTAGCTGCTTAGAGGTTTTACACATTTCAAAGTCTTTAGCCTGGGATACAATAATTGCTAGGTAAAGGAGACATTCCTTCAGATCAGTCTGTGAACGATCCTGATCTTTGCAGTATTCATACTGGCTCTTCCACAGCTCACTAGGAGCTAATGGTGGTAAACGCACTGGACATGTGAAGCACACTGAGCTTAAGGACAGATACTCTGCAGCCCTCCAGGAAAATGATGCTTTTTTTTAAGAAGGTTGGATTAAATCCTTCTATCAAACTGAAAATCCCACTGATGAATTGCAGCTCCTTCCACTGGGGAAGAAGAATGGTATTTAAACACATACAGACATCCTATATACTACCAATACAGGCTAAGGGACTCACTGAACTAACGGGAAGGCAAAGTACAATACCTCAGGTTAGGTCTTGCTAGAGAAAGCTCCTTCAGTCTTGAAAAAATTCCGTCTAACGGCCACAGTTATTCAAGGCTGTGGCTTTACATTTCATTCAGAACAGTTGCACTGCTAGTTGCATTGTGACCCCTAACACTATATTGTCAGATTGGTTCAATAATGACTCTGGGGAATGAGAGCCACCTACCCTATTATCAGCTCCACCTCCTGGGGTTTCTCTTAAAGGGACTTCCATTCAAGTCTGGTCTCCAGTAACATAGGCAATTACACTAGGAAGAATGGAAATGTGAAGGGGCAGCCACTGCCGCTTCAGGTCATGGGATGATTGCTGACTGTGATTAGGAAGAAATCCCCTCCTCTTAAATGAAGTGTAATAGTGTTCATATCTAAGGATCCAGGTCTGGCCATTGTTAAAGATACGATATTCCCTGTGACAGTTCATTCAGTCTCTGATTTTCCTCTCACCCTTTTAAAATGCAGCAAAGGAAAAGAAAACTTTCAGAAAGTTTCTACCTTCTCAGTTAAAAAAAAAAAAAAGTGGAGAGTAGAAATATATTTCACTACTCTGCTGCTCTGCTACCCCATCTTCTGCTACAGTTTTGTCTTTTAAAAGTCATTTTGAATGTTCTATTTTTTCAAAAACAGTGTTTAATGTTTCTAATATTTGATGTAAAAATTCTGAATTAATTTCACCGTATTGAGCCTAATAAGTATGATTTCTTTTTAAGCATGGAGCTCTTGTGAAAGACCGTAGTCTCTAAGGATTGTCTGTCAGTCACCTCATAAAATAGAAGTTATTATTATTATCAGTTGAGAACAATAGCTGATGACTTCAAGTTGAAGAAAGGTCAAGAGACTAATCACTGATATGCTTCCAGCAGCTATCTTTTCTAGACAGGACTTAAGCAATTGTTAAAGACATACTTTTTCAGCTTTAAAATTTTTCCTGCTTTTCCTCATTGTCTGTACACATCCATGCACGGGCATGCAAATCCATCACAGGTTAGTTCTTTCTGTATCTGCCAAGTTTCTCACTAGCAAATGAATGCAAAAACATAATCCTTTTAGAATCTGTTCTTAAACCAAGACTCCATCACTCCCTTTCTGCTGGAATGCTTCTTCCATCTATCCTGCTTAAGAACATGGGATGCACTATGGCTTCCTGAGACCTTTGTTTTAGAATTCTTGCGCTATAAAACTAGACCAAGTTTTCTGGAGATACATCCTTTTTCTTTTTGATCTTGCAAACTACGGAGTATCAGTAATGTATGAGGCTGTTCATGTCTGGGAGAATGAACAGAGCTAGAGGGACGTGCTGCCTCTGCTCAAACTTCAGTTAAAGCATGAGAAGTTTATATAGGTCAGCAATGTCTTCCCTCAAACTGAAGAAGTTGACCATGCTTGGAATATGTAATGTAGGTGGAGACACAGCCTGACAGATGCAGAGAACTGTTCAACCAAAGACTGGTATCAGCTAAATCCCTTCTTTGTTTCTGAATGCATCATTGAAACTACTGAACAAGTCACTGTTGGTAAATGACTGTCTGAAATAGTCTATTTCTTCGCTATAGATTTAAAAGAAAATATTAGAGCAAGAGAAAAAGTAAGTGAAATTGATTTCATTTAACAATAACCTTCCAACCTTGCCTCACGTCTCACTCAAATAACCTTTGTTATTATATAGTGGATCCTGAAAATAAAGCACTTCTAGGCTAAAGCGTTTTAGAAGCCATCAAAATTATCCAGTGCTCAATATAGCCAAAATACTATATGTTATTATGTTTTTGCGCCAGCAAGGCTTCCTGCAAGTTAATTTCCTTGGAGCTATGAAAGGAACAAGAGGCAAGCATCGGTATCATATGATCTTATATTGCTATCCAAGGACATTATGACCATCTGTGAAATCAATAATTTCTAAGCGCTTTCTTCTTTTGACTTTGTATTAAATTCTGAATGATTGTAATAATTGGTGGTTTTCCTTCTTTTTCAGGTCTGGCAGCATATCCAGACACTCACCTGCACGTAGTCTCTGCCTGTTCAAAGGTGAGAAGTATACTTTCGTATTTGTTGGCTGCTATACTCTCTGATACAGATTTATAGTTACTGCAGGCTTATCTGTCCCCCCACTCCACTTCTCTGAGTTTGGATGTCCTTTTAGAACCCCAGGAGTCAGGATTTAAAGACTGTTCACATTAAAGGGACTTGTCATTCCTAAAACAGGCCAGACTCCTCTGTTTCCCACTTCTCAGGTGATCTGTGTCTTGTTCCTGTGTGCCCCAGTCTCTGCTTCTGTCGACATTCTTCCTTTTTGCTAAATATCCCAGTTGCTATTTTTTAACTTTCAGGATACCAAATGCTCCACGCTCATTGCTGTAGGTGAAATTTTGTTTCTTATGTTTAGTGACCTTCACCATACAGTACAAGATCTATCTGTTTACTTACTCGGGCTTTCTTCAAATCAATAGCTCCCAGCTGTAGACCACGCACCATTAGTGATTCATGGCACAGTTGCTGGAGGTCCATAGAGAACTGCTGAGGAAAGCACAAGTTTCTCTGTGTTTCCAGCTGCTGTGTTACATTAAAAACAACTAAAATTATGTTAAATAGTTTCCGAATGCCATTACTCAAAGAAAACATTGCTACTGTTACACAAGGCTGATATCTAGTTGTGAAATGCTCTGTGTGTTGACCAGTAGGAGAGGAAAGCACAAGCTAACATGTGACACACTGGAAAAGTTTGACAACACTTGCTCCTTACAACTTCTCTGCCTGAGCTATAATCCTGCTATTGGTCTGTATGGAGTATTCTTTTGAGTCAAATCAGTTTTGTTTTCTAAACTCTGATGGCTTTAACTTGCTGTAAATCTTTACAGAAATTAATATACTTTGCGCAGCACACCTACAAATAAATTCTATGATAGCCTCATTAATCAGGCTACATTTTAAAAACATTAGCCTTTTTTCCCTCAGTTGAATCCACAGCTTATCTTTCCTCAGTTATAATTAGTGTTCATTCACATTAATACTTTTCCTGCAAACTAGAGACTTACACTAGGCCTGATCTAGACGTTCTTCATCCTCTAGTTGATGTGCCCAATATTTGATATGTGTTTGAAAACTTGGTTCTGCATTTAGCACACTGCAAACAGACTCTATTTTGAAAATAGAGCATGCATTGATCATAATTATGTTCTTTGAGGAGAGTGAGTGACCCAACAAGAATATCAAACACTAGCATACTGGAAAAGAAACCATTTAAAATTGGTCAGCCTCTAGAAATATTGCCCTTTCTATTCAACAAGAATCAGTAGGCCATACCAGATGTAAACCCACTAGAGAAAAATACGGTTTCTAGGACTTCCAAAATTCCTGTCAAATGTTCTGATCCATAGTCTAGTGTGTGCATTGGGAAGAATTATCTCATGGAAATATCTACAAGTTAGTTATTGAAGTCCAATATTGCAATTTAGTAGGATGTTTTCTTTATCAGCAACATGCATTTAAAGCATGAACTTAAAAATACAACTTTGAAAAAGACATCAGTTTGTTCAGTGCATGTGCAGGGAGCAGAGAACATAGTATAGGAGTTTGAGCAGCTTAGGATGTCTTACATCAGTATTATTGTGGCAAACAGTGTTGCATAGGTTTGCTTCCAGAATTTACTGCTCTAATACCTCTCTCTAGGCAATGGAGAACAGTCATTGTCACAGGGTTACTTAAACGGGATATCTTTGGGTGAGATGAATCAGCCTACAGGGATGCTTGACATCAATATTATAGATTTATGATGAATAAGAAGATGGCTAGTTTTTAGATATCCAGGTTATGTGTGATGAATCTAACCCTCAATTTGAAAACATTAGGGTACTTAAGTAGAGGAGGATATACTTGACTGGACTTGCATGTCAGATAGCTGATGAGTTTCTCAGTTCTCCCAAAGCATTAAGGCATGTGCAGAAGAAGAACTTGCTCAGCAAACTTACAGGTATTTTTAGAGGTAAGTAAGCAGATGATCAGAAGCTTTCAGGATCTTAATTTTGAACCAAAGTAGTTCAAGATGGTTAACAACTTCTTCATACTTTGTCTTCTGTATTTGCCCAAGGTTGCCAATGTCACAAAGGCAGTCACTTCCTGAATGTCTCTGATTAGGTCCAGCTCTTGAGTCTTTGTATGATGATAATGTGAAAAAGAACTAGCAGAAGATCATGTGGTGAATTTTGGGGAGGAGAAAGTAACAGATTCTCAGCTGATGGAGACAGAGCACAGACTGTCTTACACAACACTCGCTGTTAGCGTATCAGAACCTGTGAAAAACCTATGAAAGATTCTGAAATGCATTTCCTGCCAGTGCTATCACTGAAAATCAGATAAAAGCAATCTTCACACTCATCTTCACCACCTTTATGTATAAACACATCCACAGTTCTAATGCACTTCCCTTTAACTGCTAACAAATGACCAACCTTGACAGTAAATTCTGATGGCCAGTATGATTCTTCCTTCACCTAAGATGAAAGCTGTAGATACATGTTCCACTGAAGTCTATTTGATTCTTGTCTCAGGAGCAGACATTACTTGTGTCCCTATCTTTTCTGGTGAGTCAAGTAATAGACTGGAACTCCAGTGTAATGAGGACCAATGGCCACAACTGGAAATGAAGTTGCAAGCTGTGCTTTTCTGTAAGTTTGTCTCATAGGTATCCCTTCTCCCATCTTATCATGTTAAGTCATAGAACCACAGATTAATAGAAATTTTTTTTGGAAAAGACCTCTGAGATCATTGATCTAACCGTATCTGTCCACTACTAAACCGTATCCGTAAGCACCTCATCTACCTGTCGACCTCCCTAGATAACCTGTTCCAGTGCCTGACAACCCTTTTGGTGAATAATTTTTTCCTGATGTCTAATCTGAACCTTCCCTGGTGCAACTTAAGGCCATTTCTTCTCATCCTATCATCTTTCACTTGGTGAAAGAGATGAACATCCACCTCGCTATAACCTCCTTTCACTTAGTCATAGACGGTGATAAGATCTCCTCTTAGCCTCCTATTCTTTAGCCTAAACAATCCCAGTTTTCCCAACCACCTCTGTTAAGGCTTGTTTTCCACTCCCTTCACCAGCCTCGTTGCTCTTCTCTGGATGCGCTCCAACACCTCAATATTCTTCTTGTACTGAGGGGCCCAGAACTGAACACAATGCTCGACGTGTGGCCTCACCAGTGCTGAGTACAGGGGCATAATCACTTCCCTGGTCCTGTTGGTCACGCTGTTTCTGATACAGGCCAAGATGCCATTGGCCACCTGGGCACACTGCTGGCTCACATTCAGCTGGCTGTCAACCATCACCCTCACATCCTTCCCTGCCAGGCAACTTTCCAGCCACTCTCCCTCAAGCTTTTAAGAGTTCACAGGGCTGTTGTGGCCCAGTGCAGGACTCTGCACTTGGCCTTGTTAAACCTCTTCCTGTTGGTTGCAGCCCATCGATCCAGCCTGTCCAGATCCCTCTGCAGAACCTCTCTTCCTTATAGCAGATCGACACTTCTGCCCAGCTTAGTGTCATCTGTATATTTACTGAGAGTACCCTCAATCTCTTCATCCAGATCATTGATAAAGATATTGAACAGAACTGGACTTAAGTCATGAAAAGTTTAGGCAATGCCATGAGAAATAAGTAAAGAAGAAGATTAAAATTAATATTTCTAAAGAATAAGAATTTACATCTCTTCAACAGAATTTCATAATACCAGGCCAGATAAAGATCTTGCCATGTCTGTGACAAGGATTTCTGCTCCCAGAGTTGGACAACTCTGCTAGAATGACACCCTCCTAAGAACACAAGACAGATACAAAAAGTTATGCTGATTTATATGGAATGGACAAAGTGAAAGTGAAACTGAGCTGGAAAGGATCAGGAAGAAGAGGATTACAGTGGAGGTCTGATAGTTCTTCCTGTTCTGTTAGCTTCTCTTTTAAGAGCTAAATTTGGTGGCAACAAATAACAGGATTTTCTTAATTTATTTTTTGTCTGAGGTTAAAATTGCAAAGTGATTTTGTCTTTTAAATGAGGTATTATTAGAAAATACCCGTGGTGTGCACAGTCAAAATTTGGTCAAAGTGAATTGTAAGGAAATGCTACACTTAGCACCTGGTTAAGTGCACATTGTTCTATGTTGTACCATGTGTGGATTCCATGCACCCAGACCGAAAAAGCAAACTGTCATTTTAACACATGATAGATGATAATCCCTTTTTCTCATTAAAGCTGTTCGACTCAGAGACAATACTGACTGGAACAGGGTAACATTGCTACTGACTTCCAGTCTATTGCTATCTCCGTTACTTTAAATGATCTTAATTTACGTGGTTTCGACTTGTCCTACCCGAACACCTGGGAGCTGGTCTTCCTTTAAACACTTTCCTGTGACTGCCCAGAGGGTGGCAACAGCCTACTGCAATTCACTGAGGAAGACTCATGGAGAAACTCATCTTACTGCAGCATCGAGAAGCAAATTGTTGTGCTTCCACAAGCCCCAGTGAAATGTGCAGAAGAGCAAATCCTGGAAAGAACAAAGTCAGTTAGTTATAGTTTTGCAAATTGGATGCTCACATGCATACTTAAGTACTACAGGTGTTCAAATAAGAGAACAGAATTTCTTTGACAAATCACAAAAGTCTCCTTTTAAAGGAGGGAGGAGCCACTTCATGAGAAACATCAGACAAATTACACCCTAACATACACATTTTCTCCAGTGACTGTAGATGTACAGTATCAATGTAAACATCTTCACTGTTGCTTTCATTGGTGGGGGGATTCAATCTGAGAATTTCAACCTTTTGAATTTTACAAGTACATTATAAGCTCATTAGTTACATCTTCACTGAGAGTGGTCACGGATTGGAACAGATTGCCCAGGGAGGTGGTGGAGTCTCCATCCCTGGAGGTGTTTAAAAGATGGATTGATGAGTTTCTTAGGGATACGGTTTAGTAGGGAGACAGGCATGGTTGGACTTGATTATCTCTTCCAACCTTACGAGTGTAGATTCTATGATCTGAGACAACCCAAAAGTATTCAAGGCATTCACACCAGACTGGCAGATATGACGAGAATTAGAGGAAACGTATCCTCTTGAGCTAGTAATAGCTGGAGCTAGATGGGATCTCCTACAGATCTCTATAAACTACTGTGTTTAAATTATTGAGTTCCACCACACATTTAGACTGTTTCATGTGAACTTTATTTGTCATTAATTTAAGCAGGATCCTGGCCATGAATTTGGACGAGATGGATCCCATACAAAGGATTTGAAGACCCATTCAAATTTTGCAGTGGGATATGTCCTCTTTGCAGGTACCAACAATATTCTTTCCTTGTGAACTTCTTCTGTCACTGCTATGAAGAGATATGGAACTACTGGAGAGAGTCAAGCAAAGGACTAGGAAAACAGTTAAGGGCCTGGGAAATCTCTCAAATGACAAAGAGTTGAAAGAGCTGAGAATCTTTAACTTAGAGAATGGAAATAATAAAATTCCATCCTTTCCCAGAAATTTAACTATTTACATGTATTATAGTACATATGTCACATTGTTCACCGTGTATTTTTATTGCGTATTTATTTTAAAATACGATTATCTTGTGTGTGTATGCTTTTGTGCATCTGGCTGGCTGGCTGGCTTTTTTTGCAGCCTTTCAAGATAAAATCTCCTTGTGGAGGAAAATGTGCTGAACATTTGTACAGTAATCAAGGCAATTGGTAAATCAGTTATACCACAGGCATCTTTCCTCACATTTGGACAGATTCTTTTGTTCGTATGTCATAAATCTGTGATCTAAACTAATGAAGGCAGTTTAATTAAAAGAAAAAACTACTTTCAATCAACATTCAGGAATGTCCCGAACACCAGGATGTTTGTACCACCACAGTGCTAGATGTTATATAATTACACAATCTCAATGCATTGAGATAGTTTGGATCATGTTCTGCTCTACAGATAGGACAATATAGCCTAACATTTGGCCAAATTTACTTGTAATTACAAATTCAGGTTTGATTTTTTCCATTTACGCATTTCTTCTGGGTAAATTGAAGCCAAAGATCCTTCCTTCCTAACATTTTCTGTAACAAATTCAATTTGTAGTGCTGTATAATAACAAACTGACCATAAATGGTGCAAATCTGCCAGTAATTGGCAAGCAAAGGCTGTCTGAATTTGATTATGTTTATTCTTATAAAGCTCAGATCTTGCAAATGCACGTATTTTGTACATGAGTGTTCAGGCCATTCAAATATCTGCTGGAGTGTGCACTAGTAAGGCATATATGTTCCTTGACTGACTGCTGAATTTATAAAGCATAGATGTGTGTTCAGAGTTAATTCAAGGTAGTATAGACAAAATTTAATTTCTCTGCTCTCAGGACGATGAGTTGGGGCTGAGTCATACTTTTGCCATGGCAGGTGGTGAAGCAGAAATGGTAGAAGCAAAAGCTGGGCAAGAATGCTTCAGAAACAGTTTGCTGGTTCCACTGCCTCCACAGGTAAAGCAGGACTGTGACTTGCCTTGAGGAGCTATCTGTGTAATTTCTTAAAACACATTTCTTCCTGGCAACACCTATCTCCTCTCAGAGCTCCCGACATCCTTCATTGGTGACAATCACAAAAAGGAATCGTAACTTTCTAGGACTTTAAACAGACACTAGAGATATCCTGAGATTTTTGTTTTTAAAAAAAAATTTCTTTCTTTCTTTCTCCTATAGTTATTAGTTTAGGAAATTACCTACCTTGCTCATGCATAGATTAACTGTCTTCATATAAACAGGAACCACACACGCACACAAAGAAACCTGCACTTCCCATGGCCAGATTAGTTCAAATAACAAGGATGTTGTACAAACATCAAAAAGAAAGTCTCTTTTTACGATGATTATTATGCAAACAGAGAAAGAAGTGAAGGAGCTTGCTGGTAACATCCATGGAATTAGCCCTGGGTAATGAAATATCTAACACAATGTACATAAGCAAGTGCTTGCCTATCTAAATTACCTGATAATTCTGATATTGGCTGTTGAGTTTGTATAAAAATATGTATTAATATATTTTAATGTGGAACTGCCAGTTGATTTTAGTACGCAACTCTGTAGAGAGAACAGTGGCAACTATCCCCCTCACTGAGCAAGGTTGTGGGAGGCTTAAGTGTGTTCTGGGTAATGTAGTCTGATTTCTATTTTAATGGACTGAATAACTAGAACAGGCACTTATGTTAAATGGCCTAACCAAGAACTCAGCAGCTGGCTGAGTTAAGAGAGTTTAAGATAAAAGTAATAATCTATAAGATTTTAAATCCATTGTTATAAATGAATATATAATGTCTAGTACCAGAACCCAACAGCGCAGGTGGGAGACTTGGTTCTCTGACTGACCTGACTGGTCATTTGTGGTGTTATCTTGCACAAATTTCAGGAAAATTTCTGGGTGTTGATTTGAATGTCCATAAACCTTTTGTATTGTAATTTACTTTCTGCTTGGGAAACCGTGGAAAGTGAGATTCTGAAGCTTAACTAATGTTCCTGAAATGCTTTAAGATTGCTGGCTGAGTGATATTCAGCAAATATAATGTTTAGAGGCTTAAGTTTAATCTGTATGAGGTAATTCAGGAGGATGTCCATTGAAGCCCATTGAGTTGTAACTGTACAATATTAGCATGAGTAAAACCATTTTGCATTCCATCATTAGGAAGAAAAACCTACCTCTCTGCAGTTTTACATATTGGTTTGCTGTTAATGTCATATTGCACTGCTAGGTAGGGAGATAAATTCAGCAAAGCACTGTTTCATATCCGTATTACAGAGGCAAATGCCTACACAAGAGGCTGTAACTCTTTACAAAGCAGTGATAAACAATTAGACCAATAATGACATGTCTGAACATGCTTGTGGATTGAAACCATTCAGGATGTTGTAAAGGAAAAGAAAAGTCCAGTAATTTTTAAGCTTGATGTTCTATGTCAATGATATATAAAGGTAATACTATTTTTTAAGACAAACACTTTAGTCTCCTGATGTTTAAAAGACTGAGGATGGAGGAAAACCCAACAAGACAGACTCTCAACTTATAATGGCATGAACATTCTCCTTAATATTATTTCAGACATTTTTCTCCAAAGCTTTCAGTTTTCAGTCACTAACCCACTGAGTCTGAGGAAAAATTGATTTTAAAATACAATAATATAACATTCTAGTAAAAAATGAATCGAATTCAAGACCATTTAGGGTAGTATGAAGCTTTTAAAAGATAAATATTTGAGAAAAATGCTGAAGGGAGTATCTAATTTTCTTCCCTTTTGGTACATAAAATTTATAAGCTTCTAACAGAAACTAAAACAGACCAAAGGAATTTAGTGAAAAGGTGACCTGGTGAACTACTTTTTTTTCTTTTCTGTTCTTTTGGGAGCAAAAAGGGAGGGCTGCTTTCAAGTTTCGATAACAACAACAGTGGGGTTAAGAGGAGAGATAGTTCAAAGGAACACAGTTCCAAAGAAATTGAATTTTGCTGCATGGTCTGCAGTGAACAGGGAGCCTAAGTGTCTATGTAACGTGCACCTAGATGAGATGGTGCTTCATCTTCAGTGAGTCAATGGGAATCTACATTCCCAATAAAGTCAGTGAAGAAAGCTACAGGTTGATCTAGTCTGCTTAAACAAATCACAATTTTTCTTCTTCCAGTGCAGAGAAATAGTAAGAAGAGTGAGCTACCTTCTAGTGATAGCTTTTAACAGGAAAGTTCCATTAGAAAAGAAAACAATGGCAGAAATGCCTGTTCATCACCTCCCTTTTTGCCATTTGAGTCTCCAGTCCCCTCATATCAGTCATATTTCCCATGTCTGGCAGAATGCTTAGACCATCAAGGAAGACCTGAAAGAAGGGACATAGCTTTCAACAGAAAGAGGCAGAGTGATGCTCCAAAGTCTGTTTTCTGAAGTGTTATTACTTTTCTGGATCAAAACTGCCTGATTCTTCCTGATTTCACAGTATGGATGACCACACACAAGTACA
Organism: Dromococcyx pavoninus; assembly: GCA_033558185.1. Classification (NCBI taxonomy): domain Eukaryota; kingdom Metazoa; phylum Chordata; class Aves; order Cuculiformes; family Neomorphidae; genus Dromococcyx; species Dromococcyx pavoninus. The sequence continues at coordinate 1,247,913 of JAUMJL010000250.1, forward strand.
CATCCCTGTACTTCGACCCTGTTTAGCCTTCCGGTGAAGGTGTAGCCCAAGGTCCACCCTAAGAGTTAAAGAGCTTTATTTAAAGAACAGGTATTTCTGCACATGTGTGTATGTAAGCAAATTTCAGAGCATGACTAATATGTGGTGAAATTTCAGTGCTTACAGAGGCAGAGAGTACTGGAGAGAAAGTGGGCAGATTCACTGTTACAGGATTAGTGAGAGTCTAGGTACCTAAGTCCAACTTGTACAAGTTTAAATGAACTGAGCTACTTCCTTTTATTTCTTCTTTTTATTTTTATTTCTCTAAAAGTAAAAATAAAAAGAAAACTATGATTTTTGTTGTTTTAAATCTTTTTATCAGCTTTGGACTTTTATGGACTGAGCAATCAACTATGAGGACTCCTCTTTCTTGAAGAAAACACAATCACCTTGCAAGTGGAAACTTAAAACCTGAATCACTCGCATTTGTTTTTAAACTCCAGAAAATATCCATTCCAAAAGAGAAACTAATTCTGTGAGATAATTTCTGCCTATTGGTGTAGAGGTCATGAAATCTTAAATGCTTTCAGGCAGGGTCTAAACTGAAATGTTTCTGGAATAAAAACTTTTGTCATTTGGGGAGAGAAACTGGGAGAATATTCCCAGCATCCCCCAAACCCCAAATGCCCCCAAAGTTAGGTGCCTACTCTTCTTTTAAGATGTGGGATTTATATATTAACTTTCTGTTGAAGATTTCTTTCTCAGCCCATGTTTTGTGAGTGGTTTTTAAAGTATACATTCTCAGGTCGTTCTCACTCTCCCTCTACTCATTGAAGAGCCTTGTAGCTCTACCAAGATGTCTTAAAGTAAGTGTAGGATTAGCAACAATATTATTTCTCTTTTGTGGTGAATACACAGAGGGTTGTCATAACCTTGTTTCTAGTGCAACCAATGGACATAGAAAGATGAAGCATCAAGGTGTGGTGAAAGCACAAGCGTCCCACACCTGTGCAGAAACAAGTGATTTTTACAGTTCAAAAGTTGACATTTCTGTCTGCGTGGGGCTCAAAGGACAGTCTGCAAGTGGTAGAGAAGCCTCCATATCATTGGTTTCAAAAGTTCTTTATTCACACTGCAATTTTTTCTTTGAACCAGCTGTTCAAGTGATGAAGCCTGGACAATACCTTCTGTTGTTTTCCTATTTGTTTACATCCTGCCAATTTCACATATAAGACAAACGTCATCAACAGCAGTCTTGTGTTCCTATGACAGAGAAAAGAAAAACCTGTACAGACCTTATTTCTGTTTCTGGAAATAACAGGAGCCTGTGACAGTATCTATACCACTAAACGGAATTGTGACGGCAACACTTTTTTGACGCTGATGCCAACTGGCATCATCTAACCACATACATCCTACTAAACATTCATCTTCCAAAACTGAGATTTCTAATGGGAAATTCCTTGGTTCTGGCCCCTTAAACACCTCCTGGAAACTCCTTGGTGGAGTGCTATCTTGGCCCCTGGACAAAAATTCGCCAAGAGCCGTTTAGTAGCTTAATGGCACAAACTCTCTGGTGTCTAAGCGCTAACATTATCTTGTTCACTTGCACAAACTTGCCTTGATGGTCTTTCGTGGATTTCAGATGTTACAATATGTTGGGTTTGTATCTCACTACTGAGTTTAAATTCTGTAGTCAAGGGTTTGGGGAGAGCAGGAAATGGCTGCAAGGCAGAGATCAACTGTTTCAGTACATTCTTGGGATAATACAAAGCACACAAAAGTATATGCAAATAAGGCACATTCTTCCTTAAGAATATAATATACCAGTATTTGGGATGGAGCTTGTATTACAGAACCTAATTTTCAACATGGAAGAAAGGAAAATGAAGGAAAAGAACACCCCAAAACTCTTAGCTTATACTGTATGTCTCCATATAGATATGCAAATTTACTTTCTGTTTATATTCACCTTTCTTGAATGAACTAGTACTTTTTTTGTACATAGGAAGGTCTTTTATGTTACATCTTGCTGCTTTCTGCTTACATGAACTGGCAATGAGTACTGCAGCGTTACTTTAGAGGGAGAGATGCTTCATTTTTCTTAAACAGACTGTTTAGAAGTCCATTGTGACCCTGAAATCATTTGAAAAAGCAGCTAAAATGGAAAAAAATACTTCAATGTAATACAATGTTTTATTCACTGATAATAGGTGACTTGTGCCTTGGATTTCTATTCACAGTATGGTTACACAGAGAGAAAAGCACTGCAAAGTTGTAGATAGTTTTGGTTCAATTATACAGTAGAAATTTTAATTTCTGAAGTTAAATGGTAAATAAAACATAGGAGTATAATTGCCTTTATTTGTTCTATTGAAAAACCTAGAAAAATCTTTCTGTCCAAATGCTCGAAAACAAATTAGATCTTATAGCTATTAAAATTGAATGAGACATTGAGAGGGCAAACGTAGAAGCGTCCACTGGGCAATGTTAACAGTCTTCACATATAGAGTGTTCAAGGAAGAATGTTTCTGCTTAACTGACAGGAAAAGCAACCAGTAGTTAACTTTTAGAGAATGAGTAATTGGCTTATTTGATATTTGGTTTCTTTTTGTTTCATGCTGTTAATTGTATGCAGACTTCTATAGTCATCTAAAAGGTCTCTTGAGTGGACCTATAGTATTGGATCCTGTAAACATCTTTAATATTATACAGTTTAAAGGTATGTCTATGCTGCATAGTGAACGTTAGTGATATACTCTCAAACGTATTCGTTCAGAGGTAATTCCAAAGCCAAGAACAGGGTCTGCTTGAACTGCTGATGAACAAGGTTTGTTCCCTCAGGCACAACTTGATGCCATCACCACTTTCATTCCTCGTGCTGGAACCTCTGAAGAAAGCTACACTGGTACATGCAGGGCTTTGAGCACCAGATTCCACAGCAATTGCCTGAAGCACCAATTCTGCACTGTGAGCTCAAGAGTTAGATTGTTCCTCCAGGGCACCAGCAGAGCTGGAGCTGGAGAGGGAAGTACTAGACGGCAGATGGTTTCAAAACAAACAAACAAACAAACGAACACTACAGAAAACAGATGGGAGAAACCCAAGTAGGATGAGCATGACTAGGATGATGTGAAGCAGTCTAGAGCAGTAGCTTAGTTGTGAGTGTTTATAGGGTGGTCAGCTAAAGCACTACAGAAAGGAAAGGGGTGAAGGATGTTATTGCCTCTCTTGGGGATTTGGGAAGAACTACTGCACTAAGTCTACAAAGTTGGAAAACAGTGGATTTTTTTTTTATCAGTAATCTCTGAAATTAACCTCCAGGTGAACTGGAAATTTCCAGCATTCCAAAGCTGAACTGAACAAGGAAAAGTGGTCCACTCTCTGATTTTGTCACTCAGCTCCACCACCTCTCAGCTGAGTAAATCCATAGTCCTGTAACTTTATGACAAGAGAAAGAATTGTACTTATGAAGAGCAAAATTATCTTCTGCATTTAAAATCTAATCTAGATTTAATATTGCAAATCTTCATCTTCTTTTTTTTCTCATTCTATAAAAGCAACTGTGGAGTCTCCCTACTTGTACACTGAATCATGATGCTCTCAAAGAGAAAACAGTGCAAGTTTGGATTACCCACTTTCCTTTGGGTACAGGTTTTTTTAGCCCATCTCCACGAATTTACAGATGCAAATGTGATTTAATAGAGGACAGTGGGTGTCTGTACCATGTAGTTTCACGAAGCAGAGAGAGATGGGGATAGAGGGTGGATAATTCTAATCAAACCACTCTTACCTTGTCCTCCTTGACATGCAATACCACTTTAAACAGCAGTGCTCTAATAAAGAAAAGAGCTACTGAACTTACCCACTCAATAATTTGCATAATTTTGAAGAGCTGAAAATGTCATTGCTGTTTTATGATAATTGTTGGGAAATGATTAATTATAGCATTTATACATTCCAGAAAAAAATATTTTAGTATTTATTAAGGATTAATAAAATGAAAAATAAAATTTCCTTGGAGGAATATACTATATGTAAAATAATAGATGTCATATGAAGGCACATGAATTTTCTGTCCTTTTGCTCTAGATGTCATATTTGGGAAAGACTTAAAAAGACAAACCCTTGACTGTGCCTCATGTACTTTTACATGCAAATTTTAACAATAAGAATATCTAAAAATAATCCATTATTTTCTTCCTTTTTTGCCTTGTAGTTCTAATTAGAATACTACAAATTTTTTGTCTCCTGTAATTCAAACATTTATAATTGTGACAGATGTGCATGACATGCATATATGTTGTTCATCTTTCTTCTTCCAGCTAAATTATTAGATAAGATCATTGAGACATCAGTTAAAGTTAACAGAATATAGTCCTCACAGCTCCTGGGACTTAACAAGACCTGTTGTTGTAGAGATACAGTAAGCAAAGAGTAGCTCTAATACAAATACTGGAGGGAGTGTGCTTTCATAAGTGCCTGTCCAGCATCCTTTCACTTGCTATGTCTTTTTCAAAGTCCTCTTTTTCTTATACTGCAATAATAGTACAGCTGAGTTTTGGCAAGGTCATTTTTACAGTATTCATGAAAGACTAGATTACAGCTTTTCGACTTCTCTGCCCAGCTCCATCTAGGAATCTGGCCATTCCAGTCTCTCTTAAGGTTTTCAGCCTCCGTGTGACATGAATGATGCGATTTTCCTGAAGGACAACAAACTTTGTTTTGATAGTCTGTGCAGAATATCTTAATCATCATTTTCCTTCCAGTTTAGTGTAGCTGTTCAGTTACTCTACAGTCTAGAAAGGAGAGGAAGAAAGAGATTGCTATTACTGTTACACAGATGAAGGTGAAAGTCTTAGGAATACTTTTTTTATCTAGCACAATTTAATAAAGGAAGAAGTATAATGTATTTATATGATACAAATCATCATTCAAAGAAATGCGACTTCTATCCAGACCCAATAAGTTTTCCAAGATGTGACATATATATTTGAGAAAGCTCTTGAGATATATCTATTTTTGTTTTATAAGGAAAATATTGACAGAAATAGCTAAAACATCTCTATATAAAGCAAGTGTTTAATTTTATTTATTAGAGAATAAATCTGAGCATTTATTGCCTTTTTTGAAATGTAGGTGAGAGAATAAAAGGTAACCTTGAGTGGCACGAAAGAGTAACTCTGCCTCAGAAAGAGTGGTCACTCTATCTGGTCTACTAAAAATATGACTGTGTGCAACAGCCCGCAAGATTGGCAACCAGTAATTGCTCTGCAAGTCATCGTGGCAGGACTGGCTAGAAGTAAAGCTGATGATACCATCAACAGATCTCAGAGTGGAAGACAAATTCTCCACCTTCACTGGAAAAGTTTGCAAAGACTTTTTATGATGCAGGAATCCATATGGTTGTAATGCAGTGTGTAGAGCTGTCTATATTTATCTGGACTATTTCTATGGTAGTGTAGCCCTCCTAGTGTGGTTCTTCACCCACATGAATTGACCCTGTGTCTCAAGATTTATGTCTACTATATTTGCTAACACTAGAAGACATTGAATACTGTAACATATATAGACTTCTCACTCACAAACCTTTCTTTTTTTTTCCTGAGAAAGGCATCTTCGTTTAGAAAGACATTTAATCTTTTAGGAATTCGAAACTCTGGTGAGTTGTCCAATGTTTAATTACCCTTACAGCTATGAAAATTCAGTTATTGTGCTGTTTAAAGGTTGAATTTGTCCAGCTTCAATTTCCAGACATCTTGTTAAGCCTTTGTGTCCAAGACTAAAAGACCTCCAGTATCAAGTATTTGTTCCTGTATCAGTACCTTTTCACAGTGATCAAGATACTTCTTGACCTTTCTATTCAATAAATGAATGTCTTCAGGTTTCACATCATAAGACCTGTTTTCCAATGTCTGTTTTTTTTTGTTTAGTTGGTATTTTTTATTGTTACCACTAATCTTATATGGGGAAAGAGTTAGTCTATAAGATTTAGGAGTCATAGCCACTACCATTCCCATGTTTGCTTATACTGCCATTTCTTGACTGTTACAAGAGGTACTCCAAAATGAACACTCTAAAATTTTATCTCGTGGAAGGGTAGTCAGATAAATAATCACATTTATTTGACATTGAATGGTGAAATGTATATAAAAGCATTAGGTACTCTCATAGCACTCAGATATCTTCATACTATCAATTCTACCAAACATCTGTTTTGCCCTCCAATAGTTGTCTAACTTCAAATTTATATTTTTAGTATATTTTCCATATGACTCATAAAATCTTTCTTTTCCTGATGTTTACATTTTTGAGACAATGTTTTTGCCCATCTTTCTCCTTCAGGATTTTCTTCTTAGTAGTTCATCATACGTATTATTTATCAAGAAAATTTTTGACAATTTGGAAGTCCTGGACTTTTAAAAGTATATGTCCATTATATTTTAAGTTGTTTTCTTTTCCAGAATACCCAGAGCAGACCTTTTACATCTTATTTGAATGAGGCATTCAGAATGAAAAAATAATACATATTGATAACAGTTATATGCTAATTCATTAAGGTCTGCTGTTACCTGAGCGCTAATTAAAGGAAAAATAGTTGAATGATAAAGTAGGGCTTGCAAGCATATCACACATGGGTTCTTTCCTAATATATTTCCCATCTATCATGCTTATTACTGCAGGGTGGTCTGACAGGTTAATTATGTACTTGCAGGAGAACTGATACAGAGAATATTACAATCTCAAAAGCAAACACTTACTATCATTTTATCTAAACAGAAGACAGTCTCACCTTGATGAAGGTCTACATTTAGTGAACATTATAAGACAATAATCACTGCACTCTCACAGAAGATAGCTAATAAAACATCCATCAGAAAATATCATCAGTAATGTATAGTATGTGCTGCAAAATCTTAACCAATTCATATGCTAGTACATGGGAAAAAAAAAGATTGCTTTTCTGATGAAGCCACAGGACTGGGATTCACAAAATTCTGTTTTAATTTCCAAGTTAATTAATTTCCGGATCTTTTAGGTGCAGACTGTCATAGGGGCCTAATGTGAGAGGCTCTGCTGAGTGCACTGTACAACATGGGGGGGTTCTGTCGACAGGGGTTGATGTCTCCCATTACATGATTGCCATATGTATATCTGTCCCGTTGTCTGGGAAGTATACTACCAGATATATCAGATTTTCACAGTTGGGAATTTGTTTCCAGAGAGGCTACACTGTGAGAGGCATCCTAGTATAAAAAACACTTGTGCTCCTGCTGCTGTATAGCATACAATTTCTTGCCTGTTTTGGGACAGGCAAATGCATTAGCTGACCATGGATCAGGCTGTTCTTTTACATCCAGCAAATCTTTTACCAGATCTGGAGAATGCTCTCGTATTGAGTACATATGAATTATCTGACTACTGGAAGGGGCTATGTGGGGAGAGACAAGAAGACCTAGTCTCATACAAAATACGTAGACTTTATGGATGAAGATGTAGTTTTAGTTAATTCATATAGAACTGAATGTATTTTATTTAGAAAGGAATCCTTAAACTTAAATCCTGAAATTTTGACGTTTCTTGAATTCTTGTTCAGGATTTTTCTCTAAGTTCATCTGTTTTTCTCTTTCAAATGGATTTAATTATTATTCGTTTTCCTCCTTCAGTTACCCACCATATTTAACATTCATCTATTTGATGTTAATCAATCTATACTTTATGTTTGTTCATTACTTACAGCTATCACGCCTAGATGGTAATAACACCTACACATCCAATCACTTCCTTTTCTACAAGATTCAGAATATGTCATAATGTGTTTTACCTCTCTCTGTCCCCCAAATCTACAAAAGAAGTTCTATATCAGCTGTTGGGTTTACATCAACTTTTCATAAATGTTCAGCAGAAAAAAAGTTGTGCACAAGTATTAGTTTCCTCACATGGAGCTGGTCTTAACACAAGAATAAAATATTCATCAACTAAATTATTCAAGGAGTAATTGTTGGTATTTGTTGAATAATGTATTTTGTTCATGGTGTCTGAATACCGCAAGAATGAGGTGAATAAATTATACGACAAAGTAACAAAATTGCTTACTTACATTTGTTGAATAGCATTTGACCTAAGCTAAATGTATTTTAATAAAAACATAGCATAAGAGAACAAAAAAATTTACCTTATTTTCCTTTCTGACAAAGACTATGGCTTTAGGTATTTATTGTGACAGTCCTTAAGCTGTACGACAGATGCTGAGGAGTGAAAACTAAAATAATAATATGCTACACAGTGGTTTTCAGACAACAAAAACAACAGTATTTCTTTCTTTCAGAAAACACTTATTTTATTGCTACTGAAAAGCATCCTAGTAAGTGGACCATAGTGACCGTAAAAATAACTTCAGTTCTGCTTATTCAGTATTAGAGATCGTATGTCCAAAACATTCGCCTACTTTACTCCCTTTGCGCACTTACCAGAATCACAATCTTCACTACCTGAACAAATATTGCACTAGTGAAAAAATGCTGAACAATTCATGCTGAACATGAATAGAAAAGCCCAATTTTCAGCAATGAGCTGTGTCATCTAGGAAACCTATGAACCAGGAATCCTGCTTTGAATAAATATTGTGGACATACAATATGTGCATGTTGAACACAACCAAGAGTTGGCAGTCCTTCAGTTTAATACCAGCTTGCATAAAGACAAATACATCCCCAGCAGAACAGGTCTAGCATTTCAGCTCAAGCTGCTTCTGTGTGGGTGGGGGATATGTTAAAATGGAACAACTATACTTGAAAAAGTTAATATTGTCATTGTCTTGTGTCTAATATTAATTGATGCAACTTCTTAACTGCAAAGGGCTGCTATCATCTCAGTTTATGCAAATGAATTTCTCATTGTTCTGATATGTTTGCCTTCCATCTCTTTTGATTAAATTCCAAGTGAACATCCACATGGACAGAACATTAAACCAATCAAATCCAGTCAATAAGATTCCAGATACCCCACCTATAACACTTACCTAGAAACTACAGGGAATAAAGGGTGGTATGGTTTCAATGGTCCTGTGTATACTATAACTTATTTATACTTATGAAAATACAATTTTAAACCATCTTTTCATACTTTCTCAATAACTCACTCTACTTTGACTGTTTCCTACCACTGTAATCACAAATTATCTCAAAACATGGATTTTAGGCTGTGCAATGTGTTAAAAGGTGCTCAGTATATGCATTTCTATATGGACAAGCAGCCCAAAAATTTATTCCCTTTGATTACTTCTTTGTCCAGCAATACAGGTACTGCCAATATCAATTTCCTTCAATGTCAACCAAAAGAGCTTGACATCTCATTTAACTGTTTCGCTACCTTGGTCCTAAAAAAGCAACAGTCATTTTATAGAAAATCATATTCTGATTTGTGAATGTAATTCTGTATACTTTGGGAGAATTTATCTTGCTTGTAAATATTATTAGCAGCACTGATTGTGTGAATAGAAGTGCTGGTTTCTTCAGATACCTTTTCCCAAACTCACACCACTGTGAGGAGCTTACTAATTGCTAGAAATGCTATTCCTGTTGGTGACTTCAGCATTGATTGCTATGAGATTCCATTGCTGTCACAAACAGAAGGTGAAGACTTCACCTGGAGAAAGAAACATGCAAGTATTTTGTGCAATTAAAAAGCGAAGAGGAATACTGAGAAAAATAAGACAGTCTTGCCTCAGAAGAGATTAGGTTTCAAAGATTTTCATGCAATCTAGCATTATTTAACTCAGTTTTGAGAGAGGGAACAGCTATACTGGGATTTGTCCTCTGTGTTTTTAAAGACAGCTACTTTGTTGCTTCCTATAACGTAGGTGAATTACTGTGAAAGGATACTTTCTTCTATATGATACCTACATAGACTTATACCATCAGAACTGACCTTTGCATTATGTTATTCTTTTGCTGGTAACAGTAGCCACCCGTGATATACTACCAAGTTAGTGTAAAATGGCCTTCCTGACTTACGAAAACCATTTTTCTTTTCTTTGACAACTGTGCTAAGTGGAAGCTTGTGTTTAATCATCTTACCTGTGTAGTAAATCTAAATCTTTAAATCCTTCTCTCTTAGATTCCAATTAGTCTTTAATCAACTTTCTTTTTTTTCTGGAATAATGTCACCTGTGAAAAAAAAAGGTTTCTGAGAATTACCTGGGAATTAACCTTATAACTTGTGGAACAGTTCGTTTTATAGTCTGTTTAAGAGAAAAAGACAGTAAAGACTCTTTGCCCTTGATTTCAATTGTTGAAATCCAACAGATTGGCTTGTATCATGCAGTTATAATTGAGTGCTAAATATGTTCTCAGAAGGAGAATCTGAATTAGTCATATTGGAAAAGAAAACATAATCAAAACTTATGACTCTGGTGAGATTATGATAAGTGAAGGGGAGAGCCAAAGGAGAAAGATAACAGTAAACAAAATGAAATGTTGAGAATGCTATTGGGAAAAAAAATAGTAATTAAGAAAGAAATTTATTCTCCGTCACATACTAATTGGTAGCCATATACTTGGATGAGGTAGGCTTATAGAGTCTGGCCTCCACTCTGTGTTTTAAAATCACTGTACAGAGATGTATATACACTAGGTCCCATAGTACAAAAGCAGTCATTTAACTATGTATTCCTTCTCTCTACTTTGCAACTGCATCTGGTTCTTTAGAAATCTGCATAACATTTACATAATGAGATTCAGATCCTAATATGCAAAACTACTACAGCAAGCTTTCCTTCTAAGCAGTTATTGCCGACAAAGAGCCGGAGGAAAATAGGATAACATAGAAGTCACTGGTCTGTGCTTTGACAATACATCTAAATGGACAAACCTATATCTTGGCTTTTAGCTTGTGCCTTTCCTGCAACACTTACTGTTGTCCTAATATCAATATATTTCTTTTAATCTCTTGCTTGTTAATATTCTATCAATAAAATTGAAATTAGTATTTCCAATTAATATTTCCAATTATGATGCTAGTTAGCTCAGTTATCTGTCCTCTGACTCCTAGAAGTGGAAAAGGATGGCCAACTAAAAAAAATTGCAGGGATTCTCACTGTGTCACTGTCTGAAGTTCATACAGGGCTAGGGAGCCCTACAAACTCACCTAAAAATCCGTTGGATTTTACACAATTTTAGAGAAGAGGTATAAGTCTTTCTAACATTTTTTCCTCTCTGCCTCCTTTTTTTTTTCCTGGTCATTTCCTCTAAGATACTATATTTGAAATGGACATTTCATTTGTTCTAAGTATCATTTTCTGCTACATTTTTCCCTTGTGAACTCATGAAAACAAGGAAAAGTTTAAAAGGATCAATTTTTCAAAGGAGTTTGATTTACGACATCTTGTTGCAGATTCAGTTCTTGGTGGAAAGAAAACTGAATTGTTACATGATTGAAATATATGAGATGCTGTATAGGCAAACTATGCTACTCTTGAGGTTAGTCTGAGTAGAATATAGGGTCCGTAACCTCTCCTAAGACTGTCTAGCTGGTGTATATGTTGGTATAGCTTCAAGGACTTAATTTTCTCCTTACCTTCAGTTTTCATCACATGACAAATTCATTTATACTGATGGTTGCCGAGCAAAATGGTATCATAACTGCAAGTGCTTCCCCCCCAGAATGTAAGAAAAATATTTCCATGATAGTTATGACCCTATTTTTTTTCTCTTTTAAAGCACTCATATGAGACACATTCTGTTTGTTGGAACATTTGTCAAATGTGAAAGTGCCATGAATATGCATACAAGCATGTATTCACACAAACATTGGTATCACATGTGTTAACACGACCTTTGTGAAAGCTTTCTGTGGGATGAGAATTGGAAGAAGAAGGAAGGGTTTTGGTAGAGAAATAGCAAGTATGACTTTCTTCATAAAGCCTACAGGAAAATGAGCAGCTGTTGTGGAGGCAGTAAAGGACGATATGCAAAACAACCATCAGCATGAACATGGTTGTTCACCATGTGGTACTTCTTCAAAACTGGGGATCAACCTGCTTATTCGTCTGTGAACCTGAACTCAGCCAGGAAGGAGAAAGAGCATTTAAGCCATATTCTCTGATCTTATGTCACAAAATGAAAGGGCAAAAGAATTTGTAGCTGTTTGGTGTGATACTAACAACATGAAGAGAAACTGAAAAAATCCACAGACGTATACAGACACTCCTGCATACACTTACGAAGCTCAGGCTTCTTTTCTGTTTTTCTTGCATCAGAAGTGCTTTTGACTGACCATTACCGATTTTAGGATATCATGATAGTTAAAAATGTTGACTGTACAGGCCACATAGAGAGAACTGATGAGGTACTTGTCAATGATATTGTATGAAGAAACCTTACGACACAGAGAAAAGCAGATAGTGGAGAGAGATGGAGGGAAAAGGCATAGTACAATAGCACAGAAGTATTGCCTTTGATGACAGCACTTTGATGACAGAAGTATTTTCAAGATACTGCACACCCTGAAAGATGTTATCTGCAAAGTAATTGTGGTTTTAGAACCATGAGAAATTGTGACACAAGAGAGAAGAGAGGAATACATTTGTTAAGCAAAGGAAAAAAAAGAAGATCTTTCTGGAAACATAAAGAAGTCATTTTTTTCATGGTCCATTTACACCATGAACAAGACTACATCCTCTCTAAATTAAACTTAATTTTATGTGCTCATTAGAAAGCAAATATGAGAAATACAGGCTCAGCCCACTTTGTACAGCCTAGTCTAACACACGAATTCACTAATTCATCAATAAATTAATGAAGTTTCTAACTCTCACAAGTTCTTTAAGCCATAGCTTACAACTCACAACTCAACTCATACCACATAACTTGTAACCTATGCAAGTATGAGCAAAATAGTTACCTATCTGATGGTGAAAGTGCCCATCCTTCCTCCTCTGCTGCTGTGTGGGTGTCTCCTGCTCCTGGGAAGCATAAAAGCCTCAGCAGTCCAGCTGCTCTCCGATCTGCTCTAAAAACTTTTTTGTGTAAGTTGATGTATTTATACCTTCCAGCATGAATGTTTGTTTTATACAATTTCCATTAGTAAGCAGAGTCTGAGAAAACTGCCAGACAATAAATGCAAGGATTATGGTTGTAGGAGGCAGCAAACTGCAGTGAAGACCATTAGCATTTTTGGCCACTGTGTTCTGTCTTCGTGTTGATCCTTGCTTTGACTTAACTGTGCTGCTCCCAGTATGCATCAGGCCTTAGCCTGACCTGTGTGTTAGCCAAGGTCTGAGAAGCATGTGTCTGTACCTTTCACCACGTCTCCTGGTCTGCAAAGTATAGGTGAAGGGATAAACAGTCTGTTCATACTGTATCATTTGGTGACTACAGTGGACAATTGTAGGAATGCCCATGTCTTTCCTGGAAATGCTGCTTTATTTTCTCAAGAAAGAGCATTCAGTGAAGGAAAGTGTTCACTTCCAACATTTATTCACAGAGTTGCATATATTTACATATGTTCAGTCACTATAAAAGTACAGTTTTGAAAGGGTATCTGAGGGAAAAGAAAAAGAAGTATTGCTCTAGAAGATATAGGAAATGCTGGGGTACACATAAAATACAGAAAGGAGGACTTGAAGATTCACAGCATTGTAAACAATAGTCCAATTGATCCTTCAGGTCAACATAAGTAGTATTCATTATTAAGGTTTGGAGACCTTACGTGTTTCTTTCATCAAATGAGATCTGACATTCCACTGATATTACTCTACTGATATTGATATGAAGACCTTAAAAAAAAAAAAGTATCTACAATTCTTTTTCAGCAACATACATACTTCAATAATAATAATTTTTATTTTATTTTCATAAATGTTAATACGAGAGGGATTTTGTGAACAAGAATGTTTTTTTAAAAAATTAGTGCACTCCCATGTAATTACGTGGAGTAGCTGCATCATGAAAAATGTAAAATTTAAAATCAGCTACATGCTTTCTCATTCACTTTGGAAAGAATCAAACACTTTGTTAAGGCTTTTGTATATATCATTAAAAGACAGATTAAAAAGAAAGAGAAAAGGAAAAAGAAGAAGATGAGTAAAGGGAGAAGGAAGAAGGAAAAAAGGAAACATTTACAGTGTTTCCTTATTCTGTAGCCCTGGTTATCATCTTGCTATAATCTCCATCTCCATTGTGCTCCTTAAACCCCACAGCATTAATTCTTATAAAAAATTTTTCAGTCAAGGAATGAAAGAATCAAAAGAGCACTGGCTGTAACTTCCAGTAAATTTCCATTGAATGCCACTTTTAAGGTCACAGTTTCCACACACACATGGCTTCTTTAGGTACCCAAATGAACCTCCAGTTTTTAGTATGGTATGAACATAGTAGAAACTGTAATTTTTTCAGAAATGGATCATTGTGTTAGTAAGTGCTTGTTGAAAACTGGGAAAAAAAAGCATTTAACTGGTCCCTAAGTGGGCCCAGATATTAAAAATCTTGACTTACTTTCAGAGAGATGAAAAGTGTAGAAAATCTTTTATTTATTATTCTTTTACTATGCTCATCTTCGTTATTTTCAAGACTCATTCCCATTTTTGGCTGTTGAGCATTAGGTCCTTGTAGTTTTGAAAATCCCAGAGTAGTTAATCAATCACACAAACCAAGAGTTTATTGGTTGCCATGAGCAGCTCTCAGAAAACTCTTATTTTACAGGTTCATCTGACATTTCTTGGTAAACAATTAAACAAAGACTACCATATGTATGGACAGCAGTTTTAAAGGAAAAAAAATAAAAAGGAAGGGAATGAATGATCTGTAGACTATTTTTCTGTCATTGAGAACAAAGTAAAATCTGCATATTGTCAGTCATGTTGATTGAGGCTTAATTTGCCTGCAATTTTTCAAGAGATGACAGGAGACATGAAAGACATGTAGGTAAAATCTCAGCACATCATGTAAGAAGGCTCCATTGTATATGTGTGTGAGCTCAAATTACCTCTGATCTCAAAGGGACGTGGGAAACAAAAGATCTTTCATCTGATCTTTGCAATGTATCTCATATTTCATTCCCATAACAGTGAAATCACGGGGGTTCAACATCAGGTACAGCCTTTCCAAACTCAGAGGCTATCACAGAGAGGTGCTGTTGGAGCTCAGAATGCACCAGCAGCTCTGCAATCTCTTTCCCTGCTCCTAGGGGTTTTGCTGCTGGCATTCAGGACTGGCTCTGGGATGGTGCAGCTATGCAACTTTGTGCAATAAACTACTTTACATTACTAACCAGAACCATGCTCTGAAAGAGTCCGTCACTCTCTGGGTACTACAGGAAGCAGTTAGGAGCTTTCCTTAGAAATGTTTCCTCTTTAGCACACCTGAAGCTGATTGAAAGTAACTTCAGATAACAACCTGTTTAATTTTAATAACTGTATACAAAAAAAAAAGTTGCCCCAAAATTTGAAGTGATTCTTTCAATAGACCTCAGAAGGCATATTGCTGTTTTGGAATATAGGAAGGAAACACTGTGTTCAGCAGAAAACTCAGTCTTTGTTTTGGAAAAGGAATATCACTACCTGTCCAATCCTTTTCCAAGTTTTAATATTTTGGGGGGTTTAAGATTAAATGCAAATTATGATATCTGCTGAAAACTGATTCTGTGGAAGGCTTTATACATCTACCATAAATTTAATGAATTTAGATTTGTCATCAGAAAGAAGAGATATAAATTTTGTAGCATCAAGACTTTTGTGCTGGTTTCAATAACTCGGTCTTAGCAGAAAACATATGTAAGGACATGATGGCCATTATATGACTATTTCAGTACTTATATCTTTGCATGAAATGTGTGTTATTTGTCTAAAATCTGTCCTAGGTTCCATAATGAATACCTTATTCAGATGAGAAGAGTCTTACTTAATATCAAGGTTTGTCTCTGGTTTAGTATAAGCAGAAATTCTTTCACTCACATTTCCTTTGCCACTGTTGAAGGTTTGGAAGTCTTCATGCCATAAAAACTGGTTATGGTACAGCTCTTGTAAATTCTATCCATTCAAACACCACTGTTCTTAAACATACCTTATTGATAAGTATAAAAGAATGTGGAAAATAAGTAATCAATAAATAACAGCCAGTAAATCTACAAAAAATTTCGTCAATATGAATATCACAGTGTCCAAGGCTAACAGAAAGGAAGAAAGAAATCACATTTAATAATTAGCATTTATTCAAAATTAATCCTTAAACCACAAGTATACAATTATAGTGTAAAAAACATTATGGACATACACTCATTTCTAAACTCAGTGAAAACATTGGCATTTCAGATTATCAGTACATCAAACCCACTAGAAATTCTGGTTAATTTTTAAGCAAATACTGAACAAGTAATTGTAAAACTTTTGTAAGGTTTTCTCATTCCTGGGGTAATTGAATCTGCTCCATTACAATATGAGAGCTAAAAAAAGAGGATTTTATGTCTATGACTAGTTTGAATACATATGCTGGTTGAGTGTTTACCAGAAAGTGTAGATAAAAATTGTATTCTGAAATAAATATCAGATATTTTAAGGGCAATGAGAACCAGGTCCATGAGAATCCTTATGAATGCTACCTAGAATTCCACAATATTTGGAGGAACTCCTAGGAGATATCTCATCTTATGATTCAGAAAAATTCTATATACTCATGAAACATAAGATAAAACCTTCCTGCAAAAGCAAGTAAGATCTTGAGCATGCTATTAAAATATTTGTATTCACTTAGAATTTAATGAACTTTTCCAATTGTCAAGATGAAAATGAAGTACTTAGGGGAAATGAGGCGGGGGGTGAGGGGGGTGGGGAAGTTAATCGTACTGTACTCCACTAAGAGAATCAGAATTAATAATTGTATTCCTTATGTAAGCAAAACAGTTAACTGTTTTGGTATGTGAGAAACAAAGGTTTTCATATTTATGTATCTGGAATTAGTTTCTGTACATATATGAATTAATTCAATGTCTACATTTTAAAAAGTCTGCTAAATGTGAGATGTAATAGGAGAAAAATATTCTGAATATATAACAAATTTTTATGATACTTCTAGAAACAAGCTGCATAAAAATCCCAGAATTCAGCGAAAGAAATTTTTATTGAATGCTAGAAATGCATCTGGGTCCTTAGTTTAAGTGCTAGTATTGATTAATAACTTTATCTGAAGAATTGATGTAGAGACTGAGCAAAACCAAATGAGGAAGATGCATGCAGATGTTCTGCAATTAATGGGAATGAGACAAAATTGGGATCAACACCAGATTTTCTGCAAATACTGATGTCAGTTATGATTACCAACAATGAAGATGTAAGACTGCAAGAAGTGAAGCCTTGACATAGGTTTTATAGTACTCTGGTTGTTGTACTTGAAGTTATTCCTGGCTAGAAAATTGTAGATAGCTAATATAGAAGTTAGGTTGTTTGCATGGACATGTCAATAGTAAATTGACCCCAGGTTTTACTAATGAAAGCTAACAGCTATTGAGATAGTGGTGTCTGTGTGCCATGTGGGCATATGAACGTTTTTTAATTTTGTTTCATGAATATTATTTGTTCCTTTTTGTATGAACACATTTCGTTATAATTATTAGTACTGCTTCTGGCTGAAATAAACAATATATGATAATTGGAAGGTTAAAGGAGAAGAAAAGAAAATGGCACTCTCTCTACAATGTAAATTGTACCAATGAATCAGAAAGGAATGTGATACCCGACACATTTTTAAAATGCATTTTCTGTGAAGCATTGCAAATCAGGAGACAGATGTGCATTCAGGTGGAAGATTCTGGAGAAAGAGTTAACTGGACTCTGTTTCAAGAAAAAGTATCTGCTCCACTGACATAGTCAGTTTAACATGGAGAACCCATTTTGTGTAATTTTCTGCACAGCCACAGCTTAACTGGAAATTCCTTGCCATAGACTGATATGACTTTTTGCTCTGGAATGGCCCATCCTGAACTATTTTGGCTAATGAAGAACAACATTGAAAAAAAAGGTTGTGCTTTGAAACCTAAAAAGGGGTCAAATGTAATATCAGAAATACTGGCTATATGGGGCACAAATTCTGGAGAAGGCAGACCATAAGTGTCAGATACTTCACAGGGCAATATAAACCAGCATGAATCTTAGTAAGGTGCAATGCAGACAAACAGGAAAGCAAAGGAGTTGTTATACCAAAACATTCCTGTACTTGTTTAAATTTCATTAGTTTCAGTAGTAAATGATTAATCTCTGGTTAAGGAATATGATATTAATAATATATTTAAAGTTTAGTTCCTTCTTAAAGGCTTTGCTGAGGCTAAAGAAGCCTTGGAAAGTCCTTGGAGCCAACATAACTGGTCTGTGGAAGCAACACTATTCAGACTCACAGTTAAAGACAATAAAGATCTCCTATAGGTGACCTGATTACAAATGCATCAGGATTGCATTTATAATACCACATCCATCTTAAAAGAAATGTCAAAATACATTTAAGAATTGATTCATATTTAAACTTTGTTTTAAAAGGAGAATAAGTTTTGGAGAGTAGCAAAAGTTATATTCAGCAAAAAAATAATTTATACATCCTCTACTTAATTACGTCTTATATGCTTTAATAATTTAAACTACTTATCAATGGGAATGTCTTCCATGTATACTTCAATTATTGCTTTTAGTATATTTTCTCTCTTCTTTCATGTAGCATGCCACATGTACTCAGTATGTCTCCAGTCCCTATTATCACTGTTCCTCTAATAAACCTCTTATCTGTGAGAATGTGACCTTGACACCGTGAAAAAGAAGTTTTTTAAAGAACAGCTCAATTAAAATCTAATACCTTCATTTAGGATTTGATTTCATTACTATTCATAAGACAATATTATTTGAGTCATGGGTTCTCACGCAACTTGAATACTTGTTTCAAAAAGAGTCATTACAAAAACAATTTTCATTCTTCTCTCTGTCCTATTGATTTTCAGTCACTATGGAGCTCTCTTTGTTAACTTTGCAAAGGTCTGTGTTGAATGTTCACGCTATTATTTTGATGGTAATTGTTGATGAGTGTCCATTTGGAAAAGGTAAATTTAAATGCGAGATAGGTAGAGACGGGTAGTAGAAAAGCCACATGCAAACCTGCCTTCGTGTCTGTGGTTTGTATAGGCAACATTAAATAGGTAATATAATCTACAGGACTATCACTCAGAAACAGGGATTTGCATTTCCACCACTGATTAACTTTGGACAAGTCACTTAACCCGAATGTTTGTTTAGCCATCTGTAAATGAGAATAATAATTGTCTGCCTTGCCGAGGGTTATGGTTCTCAATCAATTAATTTTGCAAACTGTTCTAAGAGTGACAGGCAAAAAGCCTTACATGCATGCAGTGGAAAGCAAAATTTAACTGAGCTCTAAGTTTGTCTTCAGCGTTATTGGTTTTGCACTGGCATGGACACTCATCCTTTTGAAACAACCTCTTTCTTGGTTTTAAAATTCTGGTTTTTTAATCAGTGAACATATTTCCTGCCTTCTGCCTTTCTGATTTTGAATCAGCAAGCTTTAAAAAATCAAGAAAATCAGTTAGTAAAACAAGGTCAAAGATATTAATGTATTGGAAACTTCAAATACTTTAACCAAATGCGAATAAGGCTGCAAACTGCAGGCCACAAACAGTGAGCAGAGAAGGAAAACACACTTAATTGGATAAATATAAACTTCAACAAAAATATGCGTAAACTGAGCACCTACAGTGAATAGGAAAAGGAAAAATAACACCAAGAATGTCCTACAAATCAGAAAGTCATTCTGACAAAGATAAAATGCAAGCTGTCAAAAATAAAGCTGAGTTCAACCTTCCAAAGACTATGAACATGATTAATAAAGAATTATAGCTGTATGTAGAAAAGAAACAAGAAACCAGAAATAATACATATGGTCCAAAAGTTAAAAAAATACCCGTCTTTCACTGAAAAGGAGGATGTGGAACAAAGCAAGGCACACAGGGATTGTGTAAATGAGACAAATAGGTTAAGAAGAAATTTATAATCTCAATTACGACACACAACTAAATCTTGAAATCAAATTGTAAAACTGATAAACACAATTGTAGGATACTGAAACAAGTGGTACACTGGATTAATTGTAAATTTGGATAAATATCCATCATGCTGAAGAAACATAAGCTTGATTTTAAAATTGCATAGATAATAAATAGTTACAAAGGGCAGCTGGGATTAACAGAGGCAGAGACTAAACTGATAATCTACCCTCAGCCACATGCAAAACTAGCAGGTTTCATGGGAAAGAACAATTAGGAATATTGAGTTATATACAAAAAGGAAAAAATGCAATGCAGAAGAACATGACAGACTGACATGATAGCACTTGATTCTTAAAATAATTGATTTTCTACACAAAGAAATTGAAAAATATTTATTATATTTTCAGTGAGGCGTAGGAAATTGATGCTGTGTGATAGACTACTTGTTAAACTAGATGTAGTAGCAGAAATTGAAAGGTGGATTAGGAACTGATTAAAGGGGAAATGATGAGAGGTTGTTCAGGAAGAGAAAGAGGTGATTTTTAAGTTTAGTAGTTGTGGGTTGTTTTTTTTTTTTCAAAAAACCAGTCTTGTAGTCAAACTTAGCTGGTAGTTTGATGTAAGAATTTGTTAAGAAAATGAGTGTATAACGTCATTTGAAGACATAGGCAGTGCAGATGATAAGAAATAAAACATGGAGAGCATACAAAGACCGAAAAGATTGAAGGAAGGTAAGTCTTAAGACAATTAGTAATGTAAGAAGGTATGATATATTTAATGACTACTAAAAAGAAATAGCAGCATGAACAATGTTGGGTGAAGAAGAGATTTTCAGTTGATAGTCTAGCTGATGTGTACCACCAAACTGATGTAAGAGCAAACACTGCAAATGCAATCTTAGAAGGCATCAGTTAAGAGATGTTTAGTGATGACAGGCAGGTGTTCAAACAGAGCACAGCTCAGTGTCTGTGTATGACTCTTCATGAAGAAATATGAAGTCATTGAAAGAAACGTGAGGAAGAGCTTGAAGAATGATCAGAGTGGAAAAGTAAAATGGGAGAACATGGTGTCTTTAACAAATCAGATACCTAGGGTGTTATGATTTTTGAATGTGAACATGGGAGATGCTTATCAGTAACCCAAACAGCCTAGATTAATACTCTGTTCTTTATTCCTTTCTACTCTACATACAACTGTGGTCTATATAGCTGCTTCTGACATAATAAAACCCAGTTTTCGCCTCTACCTTAATCTTTAAAATTGTTGAGCCACTTTTGTCTATTCTTACTACTGAGAAGTCACAGAAAAATAAGAAAAGTCTAGTTATCAGGCTTCCCAGCAGTACTGAGAATTAACTGACTGATAGTGTGGCTCAGATATCATTTTCCATAAACTTATTCTTCATAGTATTAAAGAGATTGTCTATTCAGAGCATTATTTAGGAACGTAAGTATATGATGATATCTGTCATACTTCAGGTTGCACAGGGCATAATGGATGAGTTTGTCCTACGTTGACATTCTTCTCCATATATATATATGGTAATATTTTTATTATAAATAGCAAAATTAACAAAATTAAGTTTTAAATGCCTGTGAAATATTTTTTCTTAGTTTGAAATGCTGTAGCACTGAAATCCTCTTCCTAACTGATCCTTTGAGCTTAGCTAGAATTAATGTTGTCAGGATTAGCATCCGATTGATAGTTTGACGCTACCTGTTTCTGATATTTCACTGGCGTTATTTCATTTTGGGTTCGGTGACACTTGCACAAAATGAAGAGTTTAAAATTATTTCTGATATCTCGGCAAAAGGAAGGTCAATTAGCTTCTGAGGAAGAAAATACACAAGTCAATGTGCTGCAATACGCATCGAAATATTTAGAAACATGTGGAAAGGATGCACTACTACACGCTTTTAGCCGATGACAACAGTCTTAGCTGTGGAAAAAATACCCTACTTTTTTAGATTACACAGCTGAAAAGAAGCTGTTCCTAAAGAGAATTCAATACCACTTCTCTGAAAAAAAAAACCCAGGAAAAAAATACAATGTTGACTACGTTAAGGAACCAACTTTTGTGTCTCTACAAAAGAGGAAAGAGACCAATGGTCACTAAGAGGTACTTCATAACACAAGAATGCAACACTGAACTCTGCTTGATTGTTTCAAATGGGTCACTGATTAGAGTTTCTTTTTTTGAAATATGGGCAGACCCTACAAGCTGCTGCTTAGTATTCGCTGACTCAGTTGGAAGGCTGTTACAACCTTGAAGAATCTTGGTTCTTAAGAATAATATTGCTGTCAATTTAGAGGAGATAAAGGGAGGAAATAAAAAAAAACTTTGAGAAAACAGATGTTTTATTAAAAAAGCTCTATATTTTCTGGATGTCCTCTCCTACTACTATGAAATTCTAAAGAAAAAGAACTCTTAAAATAAATAAAATATGTAGAGTTTTGATAATGATGCCTGTAGTAGTGATATAATAATATATTATTTTCTATGGGATGATTTTAACTCTATATTCATGTTCTTCATTAATCTTTATGCAGTTTTGGGTTAATTAATCAGAACATCTATTTACATATTACAGAACTAACTTCATTTTATTTATTTCAAATTACAGAGAATTTTTTTCAATAAGATGGGAGATTACCTGTAATGAAAATCCTGACAATAGTAGAAGTTCCTGTAGGAGAGTTTTGAATGAAAGTTAGAATGCTTTAAATCCTCCAATATTTTATTCTCTGAAAATCATCAGAGTCAATATATCTGTTTGTGATACAAATACGGAGCAGGATAAAAACCCTCTTTTTTTTTCATTCCAATTTTACATGCTTATTTTTTCTTTCTTCAATGATGAGAAAATGTGCCTTTTTGCAAAATCCTCATAGCATTTTCCCCCTTTTTTATCTAACACTTTAAAAATTCTCAGTTTATGTACACGTAAGTGTCTTCCTGTTGTCCCTCCAATTCCTTTATAAAGGAATAATCTTTGATTGAGTTGTACAAGGAAAGCGAACATCTCAGACCTATGAAATTTTTCCATTTTAATTAAAAATAACAGTTAGAGAGAGCACAGAAATCTCTCACAGGCTACCACTCGGAAGACTGCTTCAGTTATTTCTTCTCAGATAGCAGGCAATCGTCTCAAAATACAGCCACCAGAAGTGCCTGCAACTGTTGAAAATCTTCAGTCAAAGCTCACAAGTTCTTAAACATCAACATCAATAACAACTCTTGAATTGCAAGTTTTACAAGTTTCCTTTGTCTTATTTTGTTATCTTAGCATAATCTGATGAAGAAAAATTCTAACACATTTTCATATTTGCATTTTCTTTCTGGAATCTTCAAGTAAAGGTGGATGTATGTTTCAAGATGTTAGGCAAGACAAATGTTTTCAGGTTCCTCACTTCCTGGCACACAATTCTCCCATTTCTACCACTCAGTACCATCAGTAGGCCACAGTACAGGAACTTGTTATGTGATCCTGAAGCCAGTCTGCCAAGATAAAACCACACCATGCAGATCAGAGTGGAGACTAGAAAACAATTTACCAATCCTGAATGAACTGGAAGCAGACGTTGCTTAGTCTAATGAGAGGAACTTACATGGTAGACAGAAAGTATTTTTTCAAAAAATTGGAAAAACCATCTATGATTAATTTCAGAACAAGAGATTGACTCTTTGAACATGTATGAAATTTTGGTCTTGTAAAAAGAAATTTTAAAAAAAGATAGAATGAACAGTCATTCCATCAACAGTACAAAATGAATTTAATCACAACTGAATATACTAGTCTAATCGGATATAAATGGAAATGTTCAGAATCTACCTGGAGATGACGCTACAGTCATTAGGATGAAAATGAGAGACACCAAAAGAGAACAGTAGTGTAAACCTGCTTTGGTACTGTGAGAAGTCATCCTCTGACACCATCACCTTGCCTGGACTGTGTTGAACGTGCTCTCTTCAACTCCCACCTGAGAGAGAGCCAGAGGCAGCAAGCGGAGAAACCTGACTGTGTGGGTTTGGCCTCGCAGAGGGTTTCTACCTAGCATGGGAATTTTCAGGGAGTAGTATGGGCACACATAGAGCCAGATCACCTTCCTCTCCCATGGAGGAGGAAAAGAAGTAGGGACTGTACCCCAAAAATGAGCAATGTTAGTAATCTGCATAGCCTGTGAGGTGTGTGTGGAATCTGTTTATGTAAGCGTGTAAATGAATGTGTACCTATGTGATTATAAATTTGGGAATTAGTTGTTTAGAAGTTAGTTTACATATATTAATGTAAGTGTGTAATGTTGTGTTTTATGTGTTGCATTGCTGACATTGATCCTGAATGTATAGTACATTGATTGCTAATTAATTATATGCCATTAGTAATTCAATAAATTGCTTCGATCCTCACCTGCTTTAGGCAATGTGAATTTTTCCCTGCAACATGGACATAATGGTGATTAGTCTTGATTAGTTTAGCTAGATGTGCAAAAATGTATATAGGTGATCCTGACTGAAACACACATTCATTTTACTTTTTATCTACTCAATGCAAATGGAAAACTACCTTGCCAGAGTGATAAATTTCTTCTTAATTATGTCATTACTTTGCTATGCAATATAGGTGAAACAATCCTCAAAGCCAAAAATAATTTCTAAAATATAATTTATTGACCTAGGACCTAAGACTGAATCATGTAATTATTTTATTGATTATAAATCCAATACATGCTGAAATGAGTCTTAGCTCTTCATGGCTAGTATCTCATAATCCTACTCTGTAATGAAGTATCGATGGCATTGCTTTTAAAACCTATTGCCCTCTTTTCAAAGAGGACAAACAATGAATGAATTTTTAGGACCTGAATTCTCCACATAAAGATTGAAAAAACACCTATTCCATGCACCTCTGACAGAAAACTGAAAGTGCTTATAGCTGCTCAGTACTTCCCTCCAGCTGTGGAGAAAAGGCCTTCATAAATTGTTAATGCAATATTTATGTCATCAAGTGTTACACACCACACTCATGTGACTGTATTATTTGATGCAGTCCACTTTTTACAATCAGTGCAGAGAGACAGATGTACTTAGAAGATATCTGGAATGCTGCAGCCATTCCCCCATTAAGGACTTGTATGGTCTAGACACTGACTTGTGAGGGAGTGAGGAAAGTCTGGCTGGTCACTTTCATGGCTGACTGTAGCATCATCCAAAATTTCAGAAACACAGCTGTAAAATTAGTTGGAAAATGTTACTGAATCAATACATCACTTTGCACTGTACAGTGTTAAATACACAATTTCTTGTGTTAAAGAAGATGCAGAACAAGAAGTGGCAAGAAATTAACACATCTGTGTTATCAGGAAAGATAAGAAAAGTGATGGTATGAGATTAAGCAAGTGGAATGATAAGATACACACAGAAAAGATGTTTAGATATTCAGAGATGTTTAGATACTCTAGTGCATGAATGGAGAACATCTCCAGCTCTATTTTATCTCTGACAAGTTTTTTCTTCTGTAGATCAGCTGCTGAGGAAATTTGTCTTTTTAGAGAACTTCTGGATTTCAGGAGTATGTATTTAGATTTTTGGAGGCCTGCTCCTGCTCTAAAAAGCGGTACTGCACCCAAGAGATGAAGCAAAGGAGAAAATGGAAATTCTTATCTCTTCGCTTTTGCAAGTATTTATCTTTCAAATTGTCAGAAAATACCATCTGCTTCCTTACTTTCAGTTCTCCAGCGTCAGTCAAAACCGACTATAATAAGTAGAGCCCATATAGCTGCTGATGCTGGGATATAATGGCCTAGAAACTTATTTGCCATTAAAGGATATACCCAGGGAGAAATCTAAAAGCTGGTATACAAGATAGCCAGCAAGTCAAGGGAAATGATTTTTCCTTTCTACCTGGCCCTTGTGGTATCACATTTGAAGGATTGTGTCCAGGGGCCTTCAAGGACAAGAAACTGAGTGAAGAAAAGTACATACAAACAGTAGTGTAGTGCAACATGACTAGTGGATTTACATTTATAACCAGTGTTATTAAGTAATGCCATCGGAAGCTTGGGCAGAGGAGCATGGATACCTAGTACACGGATATTGTGTTAGATGCAGCTCTTGACATACAAGTGCAGTTCTTACATCACAGATACTTCATGGTGCATGACGTTGGGGTTGAATGTGCAGCTTATACACATATAAATGGATGTCTCTATTCCTTGACTCTGGAAAGCAACAAGCCATTCGAGATTGCTATGGTGAGGAGGGACAGAAATGTCACCACGTTACCCAAAATCACACTGTAAAGTTTCAGAGCTCCTGAGAGAAATCACCCATGCTCTGACTGTGAAGCACACATGGATTTCTCCCTCCTTCCTTGCCCCATTTCTTCCCACTCATATGTGGGAAGTGTATCTTGTCTGCAAGAAATTATGATATTATGAATTCCTAAAGAGTGGCTGATTCTCAGGCTGAGTAAATTAGCAGAATGCCTGTCAGTGAAGGCAAGTTGTTACTGATATTATTTTTTCATCACAGATAAACTTATTGATTTTTAGACAGTTTCCAGTTCAAAAAGCTGTATAAGCTGTGATCTATCTATTAGAAGTGTATTCTGGAATAGTCAGAAGTCAAAAACATTTCATCTCGTGAGATCCGCTAAAGGATATGGAGTGCCTGTAAATTGTTGTCCATGTCCTGCATATTTCATCCTCATTGTCATTGAAAAGATAGAAATTAAAGATTCTGGAAACATTTGATGTATTTAACAATCATCTTAGTAATAATACGACACAAAGTGATTACAGACTCTCTTATTCACTCTAAATGAAGTTCGCTCTTTGGCCTTTCCAAAAGCCCCTTCCCTATAAAATCAGTTATTCCCTGAACTCCAAATATATCCAGTACATATCATAAGTAAAGCAGGACAAACATCTACACTCGGTGCTTGAGCACTTTTACTGGGAGTGCAGGTGAAAGGTGAATAGTGATGAATAACTCTGGAAAATAGACAGTCTGAATCTATTGGCTCACCCTCAACAGTGGTAAGAAATGGGTCAAATAATTTATGAGCAACACCACAACTTTGTCTGCAGGTGTAGAAAACCCCATTGGACAACGCCATAAATATCCACTTGTCAACATCAACAACTTTCCCAGCAATACTATTAAAACAAAGAAATTAAAACTTCATTTTTGTAGCTCCTCCCTTCCACTGAAAAAGAACAACCCTAAACCTCAGAATTTAAAAAATTTGGTTAGTGAGATACCAATGCATAGAATAATTTTATTTTTTTTTTAATTTTAGCAGAATGATTACTATTTGGGGAATAGTATTTCAAATCCTAAAAAAAACCCCTGTTTAATGAATAACTTCTGTCTTGCTCTTGCAATAAAATTCTTGGTTATTTTTACTGCATTAAAATGTATCTGAGAGTCTTCAATTCCTTGTTTACATCCAATATATAACAGTTTTAATATGCACATCTAGGTTAGGTATAATGTTACATTTTATTTAATTTTTAGGCCTTTTCTTATTTACACCTTATTTTTTTCCCTTTTTTCCTTTTCCCCTCCAGAATAATAGGAAGAAGGGACTTGCACGTGATGATTACCTTGTGGAGAAATTAGAAATCAATGTTGAACTAAGACCAGTATAATTAATTGTGGGATTCTCTTAGCCATGTTTACGACTTTTTACTTGTTTCAACCTGGGTGCCTGTTTCTGTCAGTATGTTTGGAACAAAAGTCACAGTTGCTCTTTACCTGTGAAACATGAATTGAGAGGAGAAAGAAATATATATCCTTTCTAACATTGTGATACATTCGGTGATTATATCCAGACCGTATAAAAGATACCTCTACAATCCCCATGAAGCTCTCTGGAACAATGTGACACAGCATTGCAGTCCAATTGGTGTACAGGATGAAGAAAACAAGCAAGCATTACGTATGAGGGGAAAAGTTGGATCCAGTGCACTAAATTATGCATAAAAATAACAAATTAAATAAATCCTTATAAGATTTCCTTGTGTACGTAGTATAAATGTCAGTTGAAATAAAGAATCATCATTTAGTATGGTTCTACTCGGCACATTTTGAGAATTTCTATGCATGCAATGAATCCAAATTCATCTTCACAGACGAATAAGATAATGTACGCACAATACATTTTGCAGTCCATAGAATCAGCAATTTTCTTCAGTAATTCTTATGATGGAATAACCTTGCATTTAGGCAGATCAGAGAAACGGTGTTTGTGTGGACAACACATAAGTATTTTGTTCCTGGTCATGAAGCACTCCCAAACGGGAACCATGTGGTGTTATTTCTGTGTGAAACCTAGTTTGTAGCCGTAAGCATAAGATAATTCTTTCTCTCTCTATTTTAAAGTGGGGAAAAAAATAAATTATTTAAAACTGTTCAGAATGCTTGAAAGAGGAGGATGAGTTAATATTAACAAGATTCTTCTATTTTGCAGTGGAAATGAAGCTAGACACCATTCATAACTACTTTGTAGAAACCACTGAGGCACTCTAAATTGGGAGGTAATTTAAAGCTTTTCTATTAAGGAAATAATGCAGTAAGTAATTGCTTTAATTTTAAATCAAGAAATAAGCTTCTGACTGTTGCGTGTGTGAAAGGAAAAGAAATTAGTATTTTATTGGAAGAATTAGCAAAAACATTAAAAGAAAGAGCTTATTCTGTTTAAATAAATTAAGAAAACAACAACATTTAAAAAGATTGAAGATAGGATAAATTGGATGTAGTATTTGCCTTTTTTTCCCCATTCTATTTTGTTGCTGAAAGTTAAGTGGATGTGATACTACTTTACATAAGCCAACATTTTCAGACTTCAAAGTTTAAAGTTGAAAATGTAAATCTGTATTTAAGCACCTGAACAGAATCTTCACACACTCAAATAACCCAGTTAGCACCCTTAAAAATTGTCTGCTCCTATTAGATGCCTAAACCCTACCTTTTCAAAGGAAAAACGTATCAAGTGTTCTAGGAAGGATGACAAGAAAACAAGAATCCTCTGTAAGCACAATATGTTACCAAGGAAGAGAGAGATCAAGTAAAGAGTTGATCTGGCTCTTAACAAGGAGTTATCGACAGATGATGCAAAGAAAAACCAAAGCACTTACTGCATTTTTGCTTCAGCCTTCACTGACAATAACAATGCTCATCAGACAGCTCATTACGTCACCGCAAACGACAAGGGGTAAAATCTCAGGCCAGAAGAGCAGTTTGAAGAGCCAATTAAAGTGCAGCCAGAGAAGTTTGATGCTTTGAACTGTCTGAGCTTGATGAAATTCACTTTATGGTACTGACTCAAACAGTCTCAGGGTCAGCAACTTTGTGAACTCATAAGGACTAGTGAGGCTTCAGAAGCCCGGAAAAGGAAAATGTATTGTCTATTTTTAATAGGTGTAAGGAGTAACCTAGTATCTGACCTTCAGTTCCTGTGAAAATACTAGAATAAATAATTGAACTACTTGTATACAGCTGGTACATGCTTATCAGGAGATGAAGAACAGCCGAGAACAAATCATGCCATATCTATTCAGCTTCCTTCTGTGAGAAGTTAAGAGCTTTCCTGAAAAAAAGAGAGAGAAGAAACAGAAATCATATGGCTAAGCTTCAGCAGGTCTCTCTTAAACAAGCTAAGGAAATATGGCACTGCTGGAAGGGAAGAATATCATACTGGGGGAGAAGCTATTAAGGTTCACTGCCAAGTTGGAAGGATGCCGTAAGTGGAATTTCACAGGGTCTGTCTTCAGTCTGCCACCACTCGATATTTCCCTTAATTATTTCAAAAGCATGAAGTGCATACTTATTTAATTACTAATCAGCACCAAGCTAGAAGAAGCTGCAATAAGATTTGAAGGAAGGACTAGAATACAAAATAATCTTGACAAACCAACAAAAAAAGGATGATGAAAGCCCCAAAACTCAAGGTAGTTCCAATTTCAGGAGTGAAACAAAATGTTTCTAGTAGGGAGTGCCAGGAACAGGACTCCACAACAGGAGAAGACAAGCTGGGATCAAGGGTGACCATACAATAGGCAGGATGGTGGCTTTTCTGACCTCAACGCTGTTCTGCAGAGCACAAGCATGGTCAGTCTGTGCAGTAACAGTGTCCACTGACAGTTCGGTGAGCACTACACAAGTCTGAGGTCAATCTGGGAAGTCAAGTGAACAAGTCAGGATGAACAGGAGACAGGGCAGGATGGAGATCTGCCTGCACATACCAAGCAAAGACTGAGTTTGACACTGATGTAGTGCTCCTGGGTCAATGGTCGGAGGCCTGGAGAGGCTCCTCAGAGCAATTTGGATCAACTAATGCCCTTTGGGTCTGGCCAGAAAACTTGACCTATTGAAGACATTCAGATTGCTTTATTTAGAAAAAAAGAAATCTTAAAGGAGGGATGATAATTTGTCTTCAACAACCTAAGCGACAAATAGGCAGAGGAAAAGAGACAAATGAGCTTTTTCTTTGTCTATTATACAGCAAGAAACAGTAGTTTTAAACTGAAATAAAGGAGAATTAGTGTAAAGATGAGGAAAACATTTTCTGATTATAAAAATAAGCAATATCAAGAGAGATTTTGCAGAGAGTAAAATCTCCCTTACCTGTCAGGGATGTTTTAAGTATAGCTGATCCTGGTTTGAGACAAGATAATGACCTCTAAGTCCCCTTTAATTCTATTTTCTCTGATTCAATAACAATGCTGATGAGTGTACTCGGTGGAATACATATCTACAAGTAATCAGTGGGATGATTTGTAGAATAAGGTACTAATGTTAAGACTATAACCCTTTAGTCCCAAGTGATTCAAGTAAACAGAAATAGAATTTACATTTTATACTATAATTAGAAGCCATCTAGAAGAGCTGCTATTTATTAAATTACAAGATGTAATTATTGATACTGAAGTATCTACTTCTAGGTGACACATTTTCAAAATAAGCTTTAGTGCTTTTCCAGTGTTTTCTGTAAAAGCCTTCAAGATCACAAGTAGCTCTAGTCAGAGCAGAAGACATCTTTTTTTCTTCATGTGTAGCTGTATAATGTACAAGTTGCAGATGGGGCTTTAAAGACAACACAAGGTCTAATTCAGGCAAAATCTGTGTTGATCATTTGTGGAACTTTTTAAACTGATTAGCTTTGTCTGCTTGACTGAATTTGATACTACTAAAATTTCCTCTCTCAATTTCAAACTCTGCTTTTTTTTTTTTTCTCAAACTTGTTCTTACCTTAACTTAGGTAAGACATCTAGTGATACCCATATCTTGATACAGAGACTAGGGTGACAGTTATCATGTAAAACTGCAGTTGCTTAATTATTTATATGTTATCTCTTTCAGTCCATTGTTGTGGCTGACATACATTTCCCAATGGAAGCTTACACTACACATTAGCTGTCGAATGTAGACAAAGATCCTCTTTAGTCCTTCAGCTTAAACAAAACTGCTAACATTATTTTCAATTATCTTGGTACATCCAAAAGTGAGGCATCTAAGCTAAGCTGGAGGTATCTCATCTCATCACCTATGAGCGGACTTCAGGGCTGTGTGAATAATTCTGCAAACACCATTATACTACCTAGGGCTTGATTCAGTTACCTAAAGAAAATGTTGAAAATATATTGAGAATTCCAAGCTGAAAATGCTACAGTAAACCCAAGCCTATTTCATAAAAAAACACCTAACAGAAGATACTAGTTGAAACAACCAGGCTTAAAACTCTATTTTTGTAGTCTTGTTTTATTCCTAGTCAAAGTATACTTGATTTTTTTTTCCCCATCTCTTGTCTTTATAGGTATCATGGAGGAACTACAATTTACTAGAAGAAATAACAGAATCTAGAAAGGGGAGACTGTTCTTGCAGCCTTGCTTTTCCCTTCCTCAGAGTCTGCCTGCAGATGATATATAATACATGTATTATATACAGTGCAATAACATTGTGGAAGGAGATGTGGTTATAGTTCATCTAGGTGTCTATATATACATCTATATTCCTTTTAAATACTGATAACTGTGTGCTTGGTACAGCATAAGTAGCCTCTTATCAGTACCAGATTACACTATGCTTGGTTACATTGAAAGGGACTTTGGTCACTCTGGTTAAGTATTTATTTTCATTTTCCTGTTATTGGGATACTGTTTGCTAATTATCAACCCTCATCTACACACAGAATGAGCTTCACCTCTGTTAAATTTAGGTCTATCTAGATGTTTATATGTGTATTAATCACCTTGGGCTCCCTCTGTGTTAATGGAGAGAAAACATTCTCTCTTGGACACCTTTCATCTGCCCTGATTCAGGCGTCTGCTTTGAGAGAAGTCAGATCTTTTGCAGAAGTGCCTATTTAAGTTCCTTATTAAGAAAAGGCAGAAAACACACTCTAAGGTAGACGCTTGCATTTAGTCGTGAACCTAATGCACTGGAGTTCCCTATAACCACCTGGATAGAAAGCAGAATAAATAATTTTAAAATGCCCCAAGAGTGATTAAATGTTGTCTTATTTCATTTTTCATGCAACTGGACGGAGAGTAATTATGTAGACAAGTATCATGTCTCAACTTAGAAGTGAACAGTAACTTCTTGCAATTCTCAAACTGTACGATAAATAAGCCTGTATTATAAATGCAAACATGGCTAAATGATTTGTGTACCATCTTCACTGTCCTTCATAGAAAGACAAAAGTATTTCAAAGGTTTGGCTGATTCATGTGTCTAGCATGACTAAAGCCAACTCATTTCTGTGCCTACTGATATATATCTACTCAGACTTGTAGCTGTTATACACATAGCAGGCCTCAAGCATTTCCTGTGGAAATCATCAATGTTCTGATCCAGAAGACAGGAATATGATTTCACAGTAGAATTGTTCAGTCCTAATGTAAAGTAAGGTTCAAAATCACTCCTCTAACCCTGTACCTAGATATTCTTTTCATAATACCACTATCTTCAAAGCACCCTGATGGCTCGTATTGTCTGGGGCATCCATATCAGCTGCTGTGGCAAGATCTATACCTGGACTCTTTGTATTATCTGCCTGTTTTGAAATAGTTTAGAAACAGGAGAGAGAACCACATGTTCCTGCATTGCAGAAGATGAATATTTGCCCCCAACAATTACTGTATTTCACCAAAATTATCACACAGAACATAAAAGATTCCGTGAGTCAAAATTAACAGTAGAACTTTGTGTTTGGCATTTAGATAAGGTTTTTAACAACATATGATAGACTGTGCTAACCCTCATAATAAAGCTGAGTTTTTCTTAGAAATTAAATGGGAAAAGGGTTAAATGCATTCTGCATGAATGTGACATTTTTATTTCTATTTAAAGTTTCTTTACAATGTGTGCTCCAAAGGTCCTGTTCCAGTGCTCCCTCACTTATAACCTTTTTCATGACACTGGAAAACCTTGTATAAACAATCATCACGGAAGTTAAATGAATGCTGTCTTCCTCTCTGTTAATCCTGAAATGCCATTACTGTAGTTCACGAATACAGACACAGTCTCAGTGTTATTCGTTAAAACATTGGTTAAAAAGAAACAACGTAGAGGTTATGACAGAATTGTAGTTTAGAGAAAATATTACTGACTATGCTGCTAGCAAAGATAGAAATGGATTTCCTTATGCTTGGCATAGGAGGCTACTAACAGTACTGGAACTCCCCGCAGATACCCACTGAAGCAGGGCCATGACCCATCTCTGTAAGAGACGATCCACCATCATCCTTGCTTTGTGTCTGTGCTGCAAGACAAACAGCTTTAGGTTTCAGAGGAGCTCTGCAGGTAGAACTGAACCCATTTTGGTTTTGGACTGCTTTAGCCAAAGCAGGGAACCAGTCCTTCCCCTCTCTACTCTATTAAGCAGATAATTTGAAGTGGCATCCTACAGCATCTCAAGTTAATTGAAAATGTTAAATGAAATATGATTGGCAAGGAAAATTCTTGATTTTATATAATATGCACAAACTTGTGGGAAATGTTTTAATTTTTCTTTCCACTGTACATTTAGGTGTACATCTTGCTAGTATGGTGCAAATGCTTTTCATAGGTTGAAAAGACTTTACACTTTACTAGGTTTCATGCAGGAACAAAAGTAACGGAGATGTGTGCTGAACTCTTTCAGCTATTTTGGAAAGCATAATGAAACAGTAAGTGCAAGATTGCTGAAATTATTAAATCACTATAATTCAGAGGCAGGGTGTCTAGAGCCATCAGCTCTGCTTGAGGCCTTATAGTAAAATGTGTAAAGCATCTGAAAAATTGACCTTGATGTTTTGCAGCTGAAATATTTCAAACTGATAAACAAGCACAAAGAGATAAATATGCCACATAAACTACACCAGTGATACTGTGCTATGAGAAGCTACATTTTCAGTAAAGCAATCAGATCATCTCTTGCTCAAGAGTTAAGATGACATTGAACTATGATTAGTCAAAGTAAAATAACTGAGAAATATTTTATTTCATCAGGAATTCTGTGGATTTCATCATTTAATTTAGAGCCTGAACAGAAAATGATCACAATTAAAATTTATTTAATTTTTAAGTGTAACTTTGGTCTGGGAGATGCTCCCTTTACACAGAATAAGAAGTAGCTGTTGGACTAGGAAAGTTACCTATGGGAAGACACATTTTAAGTACTGCCACTGAATGGATTTAAATGCCAGCCTTTGCGCTGCTAATTTTATGAAGAAAATCTTAAAGTATTACAGATGACTGTATTGTACCCTAGGTTAGGCAGTTATTTGAAGAGGTAAGTCAGTGTAATTAAATGATCTCAAAGCTACCACCCAAGTCTCCATGTAGGCTGGTGAAAAAAAGTAAGAAAGATAAAAAAACCCCATTGTATCAGTCTGCACAAATTCTCTAGGGCATGGGAAATATATGCTACACAGTGATGGAAGGGGAAGAATATGCTGCAAGAGCATCCTTTGAAAAGAATAATAGTTTTCCCATCTATTTCTTGTTTTTGTAGGGTTGGGGGAGGAGAAAAGAGATGACATTTCTCTATACACATTTTAGTACAAATGTATCCTTGGCTGCCTGTGGAGACTGGAATAATTATTAACAATAATTATTCAATTAGCTTTGGATATTCAGAAACAGAAATGATAATGATAGACCCTGCATCTCTACCTGTGGGCAGGGTGTATAAGAATCTATAAAAATAAAAGGAATACAGGCTTCCCTGATTATTTAAAGTGTTTCAGAAGCTTTGGGGTCACCACATTACTGATTGAGATTCATCTCTCATTTTATGAAACTTCCTCAGTGCATTTTTGACACAATTGCAATATTTTAAGACAATTTTATACTGAAATCTTTCTAATCAGAATCTCTAGTGAGAATCCCAAATGGAAAAAGAAATCTCAGCCACTATATTTTTAAAGCATACCACCTTTCAGAATCTGATTACCTTTTCACATTTTCATACAAAATGGATTAATGCGTCCTTGTCTTTATTATACTTTCAACACTTGTCATTCGTGATTAAGCCAACACTATGAAGATGTATTACACAGCAGCATAAATGGCCACATTAAAAAATGGTATATATGTGCCTGAGAAGTTAAAAGCAGCTTGGATTGTGTTACTTTCACATTAGATGTAATGTATCTAAAAATATTTTACATAACTAGAGAGTCAACAATCTGGGGGGAAATATAAATAAATGGAAGCTTACAAAAAGGGGAGAGCACTGGAGAAAAATGTTAATTAAATCAATCACAGAGACATGTGGTGATGTGATAGAGTGCTATGAAGAAAACCAGATGCAATTCCTTATAGATAGCAGCTCAAATCAGAAATTGCCACACAATTGACAGCACCTGCTCAAGAGGCCCAGTGCTGGAATTGCAGAGGATATTACAGGGCAGGACTGATGTGTACTGAGAAGGATTCTGGAGAGATCTTGCTCTGTGCCTGCCTTAAATTATCCCTCTTACCTTGTGAAAATACTTTCCCTATATGCAATTCATCTTGCTTCTATTATTCTGCTACCAGTCCAGCACATACAACCTTTCAACATGTAAAGGGGGCTTATAAGAAAATGGAGGTATATTTTTTTTGACCGAAGCCTGTAGTGACCGGAAAAGGGTGTTAATGGTTTTAAACCAGAAGAGGGTAGATTCAGATTGGATATAAAGAAGACACCTTTTAATGAAACAGTGCAAGAAGTTGCCCAGAGAAGGTGTGGATACCCCATCCCTAGAACTGTTCAAGCCCAGGTTGGATGGGGCTTTGAGCACCTGATATTAGGAAAGGTGCCCCTGCCCATGGCAGGGGAGCTGGACAAGGTGATCTTTAAAGGTCCCTTCCAACCCAAACTGTTCTGTGACTCTGATTCTATATTGGTATCACCTCCATACAATACCTGACTCCGTCACTATTATTTCAGGCTCACTCCAGATTCCCGTTGATTTCACTGGACATTTGATTTGTTCCTGTTTTGAAACTGTTATTTGTGTTTCCAAAAAGTAATCTTGCACTCAAATGTGATATGTGGCTTATCATGAAGAATCAGAAATGCATGAGAGAGCAAGACAATCTGTTAGGTATATTTTTTATTCACTTTTTTTCATTTCCTTATAGAGAATTCACCTGCCCAAATTTCTGTGTTTGGGATCTAACAAACTTTAAAACTCAACGAAGAAGCAAAATATTTAGGGGTTTTCTAGCCTGTGACAACCCCTCTCATCCAATCCTATGAAAATCTTTCTAAATGAAACAGATTACCTGATAAGCCCTATACCTGTATCAAGAAAGCATAAAAACTTTAACCCCATTAAGTTTGTTTATGGCTTGCCAATGGGATGCAAGGCTTCTACCCAAACACTAAGAGATCTACCAGACCATCATTACAAAATTAGTGTACATAACCTCTAACAACACCTCAGCCTGGAAAGAATCAAACCCATCTTTTTGCTGTCTGTTACAACAGGAAGGATAGCTAGTATTATATTCTAGACCTTGCTCACTGGCCTTTTTGGTGCCGGTAGAGCACTGTTCTATGTAAAAGATATTCAAACAGAGACTGCAGTAGATGGGCCAAGCCAGCCCAAATGTGCAGGTTTAGAACTGTTCAGCCCCAAACTTTCAGGATATCTAGTGCTTCAGTTTATAGTGCTCCTTCTTGGGAAAGGCTAGTGAAGTGAGCTCCATGGACAGCTCACGTTCCGTGAGCTCCATGGACAGCTCCTGTTTGATGCTGCAGCCAGTGTGGCTCCTTTTGAGCAGCTCTCTCTCTACAGCAGCCAGATGACTCATTGCACTCTGTGCATATACATATCTGAGCCAGCTAAGCATTTCATCTTGTACCCCTCTAATTTATCTCACTCGTGCTGAATTATCATCTCTCCCACGATTCTCAGCCGTATTCCCGTTCTTCGTTCATCATCCATATGCTTATTGTCTGGTTCCTTGCCTCTGCTGATACCATCGACTGCCACCACACTGTGTGCTATGCATTGTAGAGATTATTCACGTTTAAATGGCTTGCTCTGTGTATGGGCAATCTCTCCACATAAATAAGAAAACCTTTCCAGCCTTTTGATAAACACCAACCCCGCTTGTATGCCTTCTATCCATTTTTCTCTGAAGTCATTCTCGCTGCTTGCCAGTAACTGTGATTATTCCAAAGAGTTTAGTGAAAGACTTATTTCTTTGCTTTGGGATGATTTGGGGTCCTTTTTTCTCCCTGATACATTTAATTGCTGAGACTGTTTCCAAGGGCTGTTTCATGTTCAGAGATAACTTGGAGGAGAGTACAGTTTCAGTTTGGGATTTTCTAGTGCAGAAAGGAACGCAGGGTTAACTTTCTTTGGGGAATTATGAGAACAAGGTTCTAAATTTCACTGCTTTAAATTATTCTAAAAGCCATGACCCGGAAGGAGGAATTGGCAGGGAAGTGTAGAGTTTGTCAGTGCAGCTCAATAATTATCTAGTCAGAACTCCTGAATGAACTCTTCCCAGTAATTTTTTCAGCCCAAGACAGCTCTGCAGCTTTTTATTTCAGCTTAACCATTGTGAAGTAGTCATGACTTTATCTAGCATTTCAGTTTTCCAGATGAATAATACTTTTTATTTTACCCACTACTGTACTGGGCCTATGTATTCCTTCTTTTTATTATTATTATTATTTTGAAGAAACAAGAGTGATTGAGTGCTAAATCTGTTTTGCACAGTAAAATATATGGCAGCCTGAAGTATCCCACTACCTTATTTTTTTATTCATATGATACATGAAAAATGGCATAAATGTATTTCATTGTGTCACCTAGAATCTGTGTAGCCAGCAATAATGAATATGCTTTACTCTTCAGCTCGGTAGTGTTTCATTTCTTCCTGACAAGATTATTTGACAAGCAGACCCTGCATTGGCAATGTTGTTTATTTTCATAGGTATGTAAATTATCTTGACAGCCTCATAAACATAAATTGGCAGGCATACTGTCCCACAGCAATGCTTGTTAAAGTACACTAATGGAATATAATAAATAAATTATCCTAGTGTATTTGTAATTTGCTAGCACACCATTACATCTTGCAAAAGTTACGATGTACAGGATAAACAGCTCTATATTTCTTACATATTACAATAACTTGTTAGTTAGTTGTTTAATTAAATAAATTATGATGAAAAATGAATTAATATTGAGATGTATATTAAACCTAAAAAAAAAGGAAATATTAACTTATTGGTCCTACAAGTGTTGGATATTTTTTACCACTTTGCATGTATGATTTGCATTTGTTGCAACTGTGCATGAGGTAAGCGGTGGGAAATGCACATTTATTCAATTATCATTGGTAGGTGGTTGTTGGGCTGGATACAAAAATGCTTGTAGATGTGTTGAGAATGCCTGGAAAGTAGCTGTAGCTTTGGAAGTCCAGAAAGAATGGATGATAATGGGCAAGGTCAATGACACATTTTTATTCCTTTTCATATGTTGATTTTTGCTGGTTGTTCGATGCTCCCTATAGAAAATATCAGCAATTTAAATTTCCCTTGAATACAAAACAGAGAAGCTGTAGAGTGGTTTTTGTTCTCTTCGGAGCCGAAACCAGTAAAGAACACAAACATCGGACTGCAAGTCCATGTCCACATGGTAAATACCAGCCCTTGCTCAGGGTAGACTTCAGTCCTCAGAAAATTCAGTCATCTAAATGCCAAGCCTCTCTCTGGGGTACCTTCATTGCTACTGGAGGAAAGAGGAGATTCTGGGGACAAGACATTTCACCTAATTTATACCACGGCAAACCACATCAGTATGGAGCCTGGATCTCTGTTAAGGAAGCCTAGATGACTATCTTCGATCTTGGTAACAAATTTTTAGCAAGTTAAAGTTAGAATGAATTTGTTCCACCTAGAGAGTTTGGAAACTAAAGAGAGCTTCCCCTTAATGTTTTCTCTGATTATTTAATCATCATTTTATGAATCAACTGTAAATAACATGCAGCATCTAATCTTCCCCCCGAGTAATTAAGATTATGATAGGGGAAACAACTCCAGAGCACTTGGCTACCTTCTATCTCCTTGACACTTGTAAAGTTGGTGTCACTCTAAGTATCTCATAGAGAGCACATTGCCTACTTTATCAGATTGGATAATAATTTGTTTTTTTTTCTGAAATACAGAATTGTTCAGTGCTGATATGAGAAGGGGTTCAAAAAAGTCATCAAATAAATTCAAATTATTGAGCCACCTTAGCACAGGTTCGAATCCCGGGTGCTGTTTGGAGCTACCTAATTATTGTCATCTCCCAAATACTCATGAGAACCACTCCAGCGGTCAGCAATGAGCCAGCCCAAAGGCACACTCCAGAAATGCCCTTTAGTCCCTGACGCAATCCTTTTAAGGCAGACCAGGGTGCTGCAGGCAAAATTTAAACTGCTAAAAGCACAATAAAATGCAATAACTTTATTGTTGTGGCTTCATATTGTACTGGTTTAATTTAGGAAAGTTCTCCTAAATAAAAATGACTGCACAATATGGTTCATAATTTCATTATTTTCTTACCCCTTCGTTTACTGAAATAAATATTTATTGAGCTCAACAGGAGGAATTAAAAGTCTCTGGCATTCTCTGTGTGCCTCTTTATGTATGAGCTTTCCTATGTCCCATTTCTCCATGACAACCCCATTTGACAGGCAGTCCCTTCTTTGGCAATGTTGTATCATATTTTCTTAGGCATGTAAATTCTGTTGACAGTCTCATAAACATAAATTGGCAGGCATACTGTCCCAGAGCAGTGCTTATTAAAATACGCTAATGGAATAGGATAAATACATTACTTTCAAATGCAAGTAGGAAATACACACAGGTTCATAAGATATTTCTGCCACTGATTGATGGAAGCTACAGTCAGGGACAGCTAATAAATTTTCCAAGTTTGTGACTCTGTTTCTGTAGTAAGCCCTGCAGGTCTATCAGCACCCCCAGTTGCTGCTGTAGCCTTTTGTTCCAGTCCCAGTGCTAACAGAGAGACACAGTCAGCCTTTTGCAAGACGCTTCATGCGTTTCTCATCTGTGGCTGATGCTCTGTTCTCCCATGGCATCTCTGTAATGCTCTTTCTAACCCTTCACAAATCACAGATCCTGGTACCTCTGAGTTGCACAGCAGCTGACAGTTCATCCTCCCTCAACACTGACTTATCCGCTTCTGTGTTCCTGCAATAGAAGCAAGCTTGGTGGCATACCTTGGGACTAAGTTACTGCAATGTAGGAGCAGGAGGGAAAAAAAAGGAAATTTCCAGTTTCCCTGAGCTGTAATTCATCCTTTGCAGTATTTTAGGATGGCAAAACTAGACTACAGAAATTCTGACAGTAGTAACCTTCAGGTAAAAATATTACAATTGTTATCTATTATGTAGTCCCAGGAGAATTTCTTAAAATTTGAAAGGTGTACTAAAAGCATTTTGTTTCTTTTGTTATGTTAGAATTGTAATAAAATAAGCAAAATTACTTTTAATAATGAATATTTTTATTCACCTCCAGGTAATTTTCTTTGAGGTTTAGAATTATAGAAAAATGGTTTAAAAATTAGGTTTATTTGAATCTTGAATTATTCTAAAAATAGAAAAACAAAAACCTAGAATACTCTTATGTGCTTATATTTACCTTATTTTATGCAAATTAAAAATCTCAAAAAAGTTTAAATTTTGATAATACTTCAGAAAATTTTACAGTAACATATTTTTTTCCCTTTGACTAGCTGCATTTTATATATAAATGAATGAAAGTAATTTCAGTTGTAATAAATATTTTGAAGACTTTCTACAGGAAAGACCTTTATGCAAACAAGACTTTCTTAAGAAAGAGAAACAGAAAGAGTATTGTTAAAGAGAAGTGAGAATTAATCCAGTTTTTAGATGTCTCTATTTTAGAAGGTGGATGAGGTCATTTCTATGAGACAGGTAGAAGAGCCCTCAGTAATTTACCTGCAAAAAATATTATAAATAAATTGCAGGAGTAACATTTTCAGTAGCAACTTAGGAATTTAGAAACAATTTAGAATTGGACTCAGAAGTCTGAAGAAGCAACTTTTTAAAGGTGAGGACAGACACCTGCAAGGATTTTCAGAAGTGTGTAAGGAGGTTAGTTAGCTAAAACCAGAACACTGACTGAAACAGAGCGCTTATGAGCTTAAAATGCTACTTAGGCCGAATTGAAATATTCAGAACATATTACATGAAAATATCCCCTGACCTAGTACATTTGACATGTACCAGCCATCTATATTGCTAAGTAAATTGTTAGGGGGAAGACACCTATGTACACGCTAGTCAACCTAAGGAGTTCATTATAGGCAGCAGTGAGAAACAGACACTTCTGTGTGCATGAGATTCATTTTTAGAACCGTGCTTTAGACTGAGAAAAATTTGACTCTTTGTGTCATAGAGAGATAACTATTCCATAGAAGACGCCTACAACTATATCAGATGAATCCCACCTTTATTCATTCGATACTGTGAAACAAAATACCAGACTAAGACACAGAAACATGAAAAATCTGTAGATTGCCAGTGACGCTGTGCAATGAGGAAAGGCAATACAATCTCTGCTCTCAGTGTAGCTTCAGTCATTGACTCTGTAATGGACAGTACTTGGTGAGACACAGACACAACCCAGGGAGAGTCTTGGGGAATGGGTTGCATGAAAGAAGATTGCCTTAGTTAATCATCTACTGAGTAGAACTCTCAAAAGGAGAATATTCAAGTTCATTCTTTGGCGGTTTTTATTTAAAGAGTTTTTAAAACAAAATGCATAACTCCTGTGACAGAGATCAGACCACTGAAATATTGTCTTTTATCTCTCCTCTGATATTCCAGTGAAATGTTGAATTGTCAGCTTTTTAAATGGCACAGTTGCCATTTCCTATCTGTCCAAGCTGAGGCTTTATTCCCAGACTGGAACTCTTGACTATTTCTACTTTTGTGTTAAAAAATTCTGTAACTCCAGGGCTGCATGTAATTATTTATGTACATGTACACAAGCATAATCTAAGTGTAAAATTAGCATTAATTAAAATTTTCTCACATACTTGACTCATAATTTTTCTCCAGCTATAAGAAATAAATATAATTAGGGCAAGTGAGAATTGTGGGACAGGAATAGTACAATGAGTTGGAGAGGAATAGCAGAACGTAGGTTAAGAAGAGAGGAAAAGTATTATGAGATTATTTTTACTTCAGAAATAGATTAGGTTTGTTTGCTCATGACATTTATTCTACTTGAAATTTTCTGGCATTTTCTTATGTGGCACTTTAAAATACCTTTGATGGTAGCTTTAAAAAATGCGGTTTTGAAATATGTCTTAATAAAAATCATGGAAATAGTCAAATGTGTGTGAAGTGCAACTACTGATATCATGTATACTTGTACAGAAAGAAGTATTATTTAATTTGCAGAAACTGTTAAGGAAGAAACCACTGAGTTCAAAAGACATACCACTGCTGGTTTTAATCTGTATCAATAAGATGGAGGGATGATGTAATTAGTACTTCCACTTTGTAAAGGCATTAGAAGAGACAGATGAAAGTAGGCATAAGGAGGATAAAGTAGGAATGTGGAGACTAAAGATATAAAGGAATGTAAAGTCAACATTTTTCTCTGTCTATATCACTTGCTGAAGTTGGAGCATTTTGCTGACTATTGCTTTGAAATAAAAATCTTGTGAAATGCTTATAGCAGGGCAGAACTCGCTTTAATGTATCTTAAAATCTGAAAGACAAGGTTTGTATGGAGAAGCAATACCTTTTATTAAGCAAGCTGATACAGTTATAAAAAGAGCCCAGTTTTCAGGGCACAAGAAAAAGGTTTGTATGCCTGAAGCATGTCTAGTTTTCAAACTATAATGTTGAGTTAATAAAAGATCCTTCCTCTCCCTAAACCTTACTTCTCTATATCCTTGAATACCATCCTTAATGATCCCATTACTTGAAAATATGAAAAAAATGAAGCTGACTCAAGAAATAGCCTTCCTATCTGATTTCTGAGTTTTGTCATGATCATTGTCCAAGTTGAACATGAGGACAGAATGAGGGACACTTAGTTTAAGCCTGTAGGTAACTCACAGAGAGCTCATGGTTTTGCATTTTCTCATGCTGGTACAAAATTTTCTCTGAGTTTTCGATCGAAAGGTTGATTTTAAAATACAGAAATAGAAAAGCCAAACTCCAGGTTTTGGAAAGAGCTGGAAAATTTTACAGCCTTTCAAAAATCTTTTCCTCAAAATTCACAGTAGAAACTCTGCTAATTCCTGTATAAATATTAATAGATTAGTGGAAGTAACAAATGATTATTTTTGTTATTTTTTGAATAGTTGGATAAACAGTAGATTAAGTGAAAAATAATCCTAGTTGACCAGGAAATAATTTTTAAATATCCTACACAACATATAGATTTAACACATTTAGATCTATCAATCTATCCTTTAAATTTTAACTTTCTTTGAAATCATTACTAGTATATTAAATCAGCCAAATTTTGTAACAAAAAGAACTTGGAATCTAAAAATTCTTATTGTTATTTGCACTCTGTTTAGAATGAAATATATCACAAACATCAAGGCTTCTGTTGGGTAATTCCTGCAGCTAGGAAGAAACATTTTCCATTGTTTGATATCTAACTTAGGTTGAGGGAGGAGGTGGGATTTTTTGCACCAATCCTTCTGAATAATTTCAGAAAGACTACCAAAAATCTCACGGTAGCTGGACTACAGTGATTCTCCTGATGTTATTAAAGTGTTGGGTGTCTGATTGATGTGTCTTTCTCAGATATATGAAGTTAATGTGACTGTTAGAACTGGAGTCAGAAGAATTCTTTCCATTAGGCTCTGTTGGCCAACTCTTAAGGCTTTATTTCCTTCCAAGTAGGCAAGTATTTGAGTTTCCCAAGCCTGTCCAGAAATAAGAAACAACATTATTGCTTTTGAAAGGAGGGGGGAGATTGGTAATGCTCTCCAGACATCTATATGTTACTTTCTGGTTATGGCTTTTGTCCTTTTCCAATCAAGACAAATCAGTTAGAAGATGTTAAAGAGTATTTTAAGATCTGTATTTAG
Organism: Dromococcyx pavoninus; assembly: GCA_033558185.1. Taxonomy (NCBI): domain Eukaryota; kingdom Metazoa; phylum Chordata; class Aves; order Cuculiformes; family Neomorphidae; genus Dromococcyx; species Dromococcyx pavoninus. Next base: position 1,292,515 of record JAUMJL010000250.1, read on the forward strand.
GAGATGTGTAAGACAGATGGTCCTTAAATAATAACAGTTAATAGCAATTGCAAAGTCTGGATGGATACAGAAATGTGCAAGATCTCTTCCAAGCCAATATTTCTGAATTCCTTCAGTATTATAAATGTAAATGTAAATTTGAATATATTCCTTGGTTTTAGATTAAACGACACTAAACTTTCAATCACACCTAAGCAAGTTAAAAGTGGTTAAAAGGTTCACCAAAACATTTACTGAGCTCTAAAAGGAGATTCAAATACTTAATGAAAGTATCACAGTAAAAAAAAAAAAGAATTAAAAAAGAAGCTAACATGCATTTAGCTAATCCTCCTACATTATAATTACCTGAAAAAATGGTAGACTCTCTTTCACTTCTCAGCAAAGATTAAATAGCTGAATGTCAGTATTGAGGAAACATAACACTTCATTTCGTTATTTAACAAAATATCCACATGGTACACGTACTGTGAGCCAGTACAAATAATTAAAATTTTAGAAAGAGCACCTGACGAAATATTTTTTTTTAAAAAAGTAGCTTTATTTTTTACAAATTTCTCTCCAAATACAGTAACTCGCAGTGACGAGAACTTCTCCAATGATACTGTATAGGCTGGTGAGGAGATTAAATGTAACTGAAGACCTCCATTATCTTCTTTTTCTTTTGGGTTCCAGCTCATATAACTCAGCGAATTTGTCAAACACTGAACCTAACAACTCAAATACACACAGGCAGGGCTTAGCTCAATCTCCCCGATCAGAGAAAATAAGCACTTCGTATTCCGTTTATCAGTGCCCAGAACTGAGCAGATGCAAGGCTGCTCTCTCCCAGGATCACCCAGACTTTTCAGGGTTGCTGTTGCACTATTGTACCAGTCCTTGAAGATGACAGATACTGTTTAGGTCGCGTAGTGACCCCAGGAAAATTGGGAAGTTGGTGTTAGAATACATCACTCCCTGTTGGTATAGGCTCTGCTTCTATGATTTACGATTCTATTTTATAAATAAGGTCCTTTTAGTGCATTGTCCAGTTAAATCTAGAGTCAACGGCTAGAGGATTATGCCCAATGTGCAGCTGTAATAAAACGAACACAGGTTTCAAGTGTGTTAACACCCCGAGTAAGGAGCTGGAGACCTCCCAGGCTTCATGCCTCCTTTCTACCCATCTCTGTGCCTTTCCTATTTGCACAGTGCCTCTCTAAGCTGCCTTGTGCTGTTTTGTGTCCTGGCTCAGAGCAGGGGCTCTACTGCACATTCCTACATCTGTGGTGATCTGTGGACTAATAAGGTTCAAAATAAAAATTGCTTTCTCTATCTCTGAGCAAGGTCCCTGTGGTGTCCCTGCATGGTGTCCCTTCATGGTATCCTAGGACTGGGAGTGCTGAGGAGCATAGTGCTAAAACCTCTGGTTTATTTTAGGTCAAAAGAACGCGAATCCAGCTGTGCTATGAGATTGGACTCAAGATCAACACTGTTGAATCTGAGGCAAGGATAAGAAAAAAAGACAAAAGGATAATGCTATCAGGCTGGAAAGGGCCAAAGGAGAGGCTCTGTGACTACTAATCTTCCCAACATCCTGCTAGGATGCACCTGAAAGTCTCTGTGACAGCTATTCTCTGCAGATAAGTATTTGCGAAATTCTCTTTCCAGTGTGCTCTACATTATCTATTTTTCCTGTCGTTACCCAAGTGTTCCAACCTACCAGTAGCGCATGGAGTAGGAATATGAGCCTCTGAAACAATAAAAATATATACTACCTTTCAAAAAGAAAGCCCGAAGGAGGTGGACATCCTGAAAATTGATTGGGTGGGGGGAAGATTTAATATAACAATATGACCAAATCTTGTACTCAGAAATGTGATATCTATATACTGAATAATAGGGAAAGAGTTTGTACCTCATAGGGCAAATTTAACCCTATTTTCCTGAAAAGTGCAGAAGTTAAGCATTAGGAACTGTGCTTCCATCTGCAGGCAAACTACTTGATAAAAAATCACAGTGCCACAGACTAAGCAAAGTAAATGGAAGGCAAAGCAGATTTCCTATCAGGAAGTGCAGTCCAGTCAAAAACACATTCTGAGACATTTCAAGCTTCATAATATATTGCTGTCTCAGACATTACAGTAAACAGTCCATTAACAGTTTTGCAAAATGAATGCTGACCTCCACATATTTATTTACTTGCGTTTCTTCATATTTCATATAGAAGCTCTGGTTCTGGACCTCTCTGAGCTCTGAGACAGCACAAAGTTCTGAAGCTTGAAATGACTTATTTTGCTGAGTTTGCCTTTTTTGCTGAAATATCATCTTATTTTATACAGTATAATATTGACTCATCTTGTATCCTCTTAAGATAAATTCTCAATGAGCTGTGTTCCTAAGTTGCTCTTATTTAGTGCTCCAGTTTATTTCTCTTTTCTGTTCCAGAGAGAGACAGTGTAAGTAAGTTTTAATGGATGTATTGAAAAAGGAGTTTTCAAGTAATAATTTTTGGTAAGATGAAGGAGAGAGGAAAAAGAAAAGTCTGTCTGTCTGTCTGTCTGTCTATCTATCTGTCTACCTACTTATCCAGCCATCTATTCATTCATTTTTTCATCCATCTAAAAATAAGTCAACATAGGGACATTTTGCCAGGACAGAAATGAAATAACTATGAGGTGAAAGAATGGAAGATTGATGTACCACTGTTAAAACCATGGCCTATTTATTGCCAACTATCATCTGCAGTTGAAGCCAGTAGAAAGGGTAAAAACCCATATTGATGCAGTTATACCACACCTCCTGCAGAGCTGATGCTGTGTAATATTGTTGTATTTGATGGTTTGATATGGTGGGCAGATGTACCACTCGCAGAGTTCTCTGTTCAGCCAAGCAGAAAAAAGCTGGAGTTTAGACCTTAATAGGAATTTAGTTTTTTTCTTAGTGATATCAAGGGCTATTCCTGAAGTAATGCATTAAATGTGTCTGGAATCATGCTGGTGCTCTTGTTTTGACATGTCCACATCATAAATAAGGGGATTTTGGTGAGCATTTTGATGCTTATGTTCCTTTGGACATCTGACAGGTATTCTTGAACTTTTCACAGATATTAATTTGTTCCTATACTTTTAAAAGTTTTTCTTGTCATGTCATAACTTAAAAAAACTTTAAAAAAACAGGAATTAATGCCTTTTCTTCACCAGCAAAGGATGTCACTAGGCTCTTTGTGCTGACATTTCCCAGCTGACATAACTAGCAGTCAGTTCACCAGCATTTTGTGTAAATGCCAGTCATGCTCCTGACACAAAAAGAGCGATGACCATGGAAGGAGTAAGACAGGGGCATGAAAGTGAGAGTGCTGTGAACTGGTGGCTGGCATTGATCCACTCTGTGTACCCAGGCGATTTTCTCAAAGCTAGAGAAATGGTGGTGCAGCTGCTCTGCCAGTGAAATCTCAAGTTTTATATTAACTTTGTTTCTGGGACTTAAGTCTGATACAGATGTATTTCCTGATTTTACATATTTTAGTTTTTACTTTAAAAAAAAAAAACAACCAAATCTGGGTGAATTCAACTTTCTGGAAAGTCAAACACCCCTGTGTTTGGCTTATTTGGATTTTTATCGGGTTATTCCATTTTCTACATACAAAAGCACACAAGGAAATGATGAATACAAAATAGTTTTCCTCAGGCTTGAATACCTCAGACTGACCGGGTATCTATTTATAAACAGATTAACTGGGAGACACCGTTGGGATAAATTCAAAGACTAGCTTATGCCTCTGGAATTACAGTAAAAATCTTTCACTCTTCTACCACTACACCATATTTTCAACTATCCTTGCTGTATGTTGAGAGGCTAAATGCATAATTTTTAAAAAAACAATGTCCCTTCTTTCTCATTTACCAATTAATCAATACATTTATGACAAGATATGGAGACTTGATGCTTAAAAACCAGGGAAGTGTTGTAGGGACAACCTATAATGCTGGTATGAGAAACCTCCTCTTTGCTTTCCAGTTCTCCCTACATGCTCTTTTTAGAGTGTTCATTCAGTAGTGTCAGATGTCTTACACCTAATTATGAGTTATCTTGATCATATTTTCACCATACTTTGCATTTGTTTGTTACTTTTCCAAAATGATTAAATGGTAATTTAAATTAGATAGAAAACAGACAGATTCTTTGTGAGACTACTTCAAGCTGAAGTCCAGATTCTGCAAACTGCCCCTATTCTGGGAAGAACTTTTCCAAGTGGTTAATCACAGATACTATTCCAGGCTGTCCCCCCTTGCTATAATGGCAAATGAGGTCATAGTCATAAATAATAGTCTCCCAAAAATGGTGTATGTGTCAGAAAAAATCCTAAGGAAAAATCAAAGTCTTAAGTTGAAATGGCAACGTTTACAGTATTGGTGTATGGTCATTTACTTGCTAATATACATCTGATGAGTCACAGAACTAAAGGAAAAAGGAAGTGTGACAAGAAGACAATGGCAAAGTTAAGTGTCCCTCAGTAGCCCTTCTGACAAACAGAGATTTTCTCCCTCAAAACATAGTGTATTATTTAAAGGAAAAAAAAAAGCCAAAATAGTTCAAAAAAAGTACAAACCTTATATATAAGGAACCCACTTCAGAGATCCAAACCTCTTATTGTATTACTTGCTAAATACTAAGAATTCTTTGACTACAGCCTTAGATGAAGTCTATCCAAAGGCAGAGTGATAAATGTATAGTTTGCCAAGAAAGAGGAATCATCATGGAGTGTAAAAGTCTCTAATGCTGTCAGTATAATGGACGGAAAAACCCCAAGCTGGCTGAGAGTGCAGTTTTAGACATATGCTTTTCACAAACTGACTGATGCAGCTCTTTCAAAGAAATCAATCTGAGGCTTTGCAAATCACTCTGGGCTAGATTCTGCTATTCAGTCTTTGTCCTATTTGTACTGCAGACAAAAACTGCATTTCTATGCAGATAAACTAATTCACTGTGATAATTATGCCCTAAGATTACTGTGTGAGTCAGCATGAGAAGGCTGGCAGAATGCATCCTCCTAAAACTGAGCAATCCAGACTTCAGGGTCTCATAACACACAAAGTTAAACTACAAACGTGTTTTTATCTTTTTTCTTTTAATATTTTCTCCTGAAATGTAAAGGTACTAGTTCTTTCAAATTCCTGCAGTGATTTGTTGCTGTCACTCACAACATCAAACCGTAACTTTAACGGTAATTTACATTGTTTGCTGTGTTTTTATAGTTCCATTTGGCTCAAGGCAAACTGATGTAAGGCATTCATGGGCATAAAAGAGTGTAAAAGAGAGAAAGGCTGATCAATAGGACACCTTTGTTGTTGGTAAACATTGTCAGAAAATGATCAGTGTCAGTGCTCTAAGCTAGAGAAAACTAATAATGTGAGTGGCAGGCTTCCTGAAAGCGGTTGGAGTATTTATGTGGCATTCCAAAGGAAAATCTGTAAACAAGACTAGAACAAAAATACATTTTTATTGATATCACCTGATTTACGTTTACAGCATGTGTTGATAATAACCATATTTGTCAGAGGGTCTATCATGAGTACTAATTTAGTGTTACTGAATCAAAAGCAAACAAGTGAGCTTTATATGATGGTGTACTCTACACATTTTCATGTAATCACATTACAGTGACCTGAGTCTCCAATAAAGAAATCAGAGGACTTTCACCAAGTACAGAATGTTTTCTAACAAGTTTGTAAGTCCATCCTGTCCATAAGTGGAGCTCAGGGAGTACGAACACAGCCTTACCTTCTGTTTCATTAAACATGAATAAAGATTATTTTTAATTTCTAATGCCATGCTTTTATTTCACCAACTTACTTTTCAAAGAACAACATCTAAAAGTCCCAGAAGATCGAGTCTGTAAAAAAGTTGTTACATTTTGAACTTTCTTTCATCCTAACTTGAAACAGAGATGATACTAAGATGTTTCCTGTGATTAAGTTACAGGGAAATAAATAGCGATTTGGTAAATATTAGAATGGCCTGATCAGAAGAGTTTTTCATAACACAAAAAAAAAAAAATTACTTTTAAAGTTTATCAACATGTGACAAAAAATAGAAGTGAAGTGAAATGTTTCATCATAAATGAAATGGATCTGTAATTGTTCATGTATAATTTTGATAACAATGATACGCTTCTCCTACAAAGCATTCAATTTTGATTAATCAGTACATTTCAAGAGAGAAAAAAAATCTACTAGCTCTGTTCCAAGAATGGATGAATGTTATTAAACTGTTTGAAACAAACCTGAATAAAGAGATAAGGTAATGTGTCTAAGTAGTAAAATCCAAAATCTCAACTGGCATAAATCTGTTCAGTGGAGTCTGAACAATCTGTTCAGTTCAGACCTAGGAAACCTAGCTCTTTGCACTGCCGACAGAATAAACTCACTTTATTCAAAAGAACTTTAAAGTATCAGCAATATTCATGCAAAATAAACAGTGTCAACAAGAACTGGAGTACAAAGCTCTCCATAGCTTTACTTCTAATGAATGCCCTACAGAGTGGAATATATCCTGGCTATGTTCTGCCCTTCTGACATAGTGACAGCTATGCCCAAGTCTAGTGAAAAGTGACTAGATACGGGTATCCAAGGAACCCTAAAACGTAATAACAACGAGAAAGCAATTCCTGTTGCTAGCTATGTGGTGGCAGGTTTATTAGCTTTTGTTTTTTACTTCTCCTAACAACTGCAAAAATTCCATGGATGGTGTCGGCCTCACTTGGTAAGACTGGATGTGAGACTATCCTCCTTAGGTTGTTTCTCACGGGTTTTACAAACGGAGATGATCAAGATCTCGCTTAACTATACTTAACTATACAGAAAAATGTTATTCCTGAAATTTCCTTCCCTTGGATACTGATTTTGGTCTACTCCTGTGTAAAAAAATCAGTTCTCTCTGATTTCAGTGGGCTTTGGAGCTCTATGAGAGCTCCATTTCCAAAGTTTTTATTCACCCCAAAAGGCAGAAAGCACAAGATTTATTTCTGTATGTGTGGTCTACTGCCCATTTTTCTATCAATCACTGCTAGAACTGCAGCAATTAACCAGTAATTTACAGGGACCCACAGTTCCCATAAAATACCCAGGATACATAATAAAATATAATACATGTATATTTCTTACTTTTCAATATGAGTTCTTATGAGTTGTCAAGGTTCCATAAGTAAATAAACAAAAGACAACAAAAAATAACTATCTGTTCTAAAGGAGAAATGCAGGAACACAGGTATAGAGAACACTGAAGATCATGTAGCTGATATTATTCTTAATTTACAGAAAGGCACGTTGTTCTTGAGCATTTTTTTACTCACTTCTATATCTCCTGTTTTCCTGTAAGCTCTAAACCACATTGAAATTTATTCCCTTGGAAGAGCAAGGTCAGAATTCAAGGCTTTGCTAAGTATCTACAGTTACCACTGTATTCATCTGGAGCTTGTAGCACTCAAAGTTTTGACAAACAGCCTCTTGGTTTACAGTGGCCAGGGAAACAGTGCAAAGTGATAAATATCCCTCTGGCTGAGCTAAACTCCATGCTGGAATGGTAGCTACAATGCAGAAAGAAGTAAACTCCATTCTTTGTGGGAACACAAAGCTCAAGCCTTCAGGCAAATTGATCAGCTGAGAGTTTGTAATTAGCACAGAACTTGTGGAAGAGGTGGGAGCCTAATGCATCTATTGTTAAATTTCTGCATTGTTCAAGGTTTTGTTTGCTTGCATAACTACAACTAAAAGCAGCAACTCTGTGTGGAAGATTTGTAGACAGGTTTCAAAGGGACAGGCCAGACAGTCTGCTCTGTTGCTTGCACTGAGCTTCTAATGTGAACTGCATTACTGTTAGCAAAGAGCACTTCTCCAAAGAAAATACCCCTCTTTAATACAAGTGAAACCCTAAAACTACTGATAGTGACATCTGGTGGCACCTAAAAATGTCACATTTGAAAGTAAATCCCTTCTTGCTGCAAAATAAAGACTGACAGATTGCCGGTCTTATGGCCTGACACTTCTCCAGCTGGAGTTAATAGAAGTCTTATTCAGTGATACGAAACAGGCATATCAATGAACCCTCCACTCCTCACCTCAGCCAGAGAAACCTATGAAACCTCAGTCCACAGGCAGTTATGGCATAAGCTCCACCACATCTTGTATTTTGAATAGATGAACTAAACACCCAAATGCTTCTCAGGGACTCTTTATATTTCCTATGGTCACTGCACAAAATATATCATGTAAATGTGACTTATGCATATGGTGATTCAAATGAGAGATGCTACCACCTATGAAGAAATAAATGTGAATACAAATGGACTTTGGCACTATGATATATGACACCTCTTGAGGCTGTAGAAATATATCAGGTGTCTTCAATTGAAATAATAATAATAATAATCCTCTCAGTCCTGTTCAATTCAAGCCAACCATTTAATTCAGTTTTCTCTCAGCTGATCCTAATAACTCTGATATAGTTCCTGGAACTCCCACTGAGTAACCTCTGCTCTGCCTCCTGTTGCAGAAACCTTTGTCTGGTCTTATGCCCTCTTCTCTTTTCTTCAGCTACATAACTGCACACTGGCTCTCTTTCCTGCAGGTCCTGATATAGATTCTCTGGTTAGTGTTGCAACAGAAAAAAATACTGTGGTATAAGAAAGGGAAAGAATACTGCATCTACTGCTAGCACATTGCTCTCCCACAAAATCTTTGATGAGGTTTCTACTAGTATCCAAGTTGAAGAACAAGACCAACTCACACATTTTGTTCTCGTGTCTCCATTTCCGTTCTTATTTTCTTAGCCAAGATGGCAGCCAGGGAGCTGATTGTCTTGATATGGAAGTGAAGAAATATTTTTCAGTCTCAGAGGCTCAACTTTGGTTTCCCAGAAAGAAGCATCATCTTTCCCCACTACATGTCAAGTCCCATTTCTTTGTAAGAGAAACTTCTAACATAAAAACAAGGGTGAATTTCATCAACAGCCTTTTAAAGCTAAAATGGTTACATTTGAGATGAAGCTCTGGTACCTCCAGATGACACTTTTCATAGCAATATTATTTCTATTACACCATCTGTAGATACCAACAGGAATTTTGGGGCCCTACACAGGGAACCACTAACATAGGAGCATATGCAGTCATGCCGAGGTTCAGGCTATTGTCATGCTACTCTCCTGTTTTCTCTGAGGTACTGGCTGGAATTATTTATTCTAAGGACTTCTCTGAAAGAATCATATGCAGCTAAACCAAAACACACGTGCAAGCATGTGGATGTGCACACATATAGGCAAAGAAGGGTCCATGCCTGTATATAAATTAATATTAACATCTGAAACTTAGATATGAGGAATTCTCTTTGCAATTGTCAGCTGTTGTCTTAGAAAAATACATTGTTTTCTGAACGTAAAAACATAAAAATGAATAAATTTTGGGTTTATGCATTGAGTATTAGTATTAACTTGCAAACAAAAGAGGTATACATATAGTCTTCCCCCATCTTGCTGCTAAATATGCTCAAGTACCACACTTAGACATTTTTCATCTTGCTGTACTTTCCTGCACATACATACCTCCCTCAACTCTGATCTTCTTTCAGAGATGCTTTCTCATCCAAGAGATAACCACGATATGCAGTGTGCATCTCCTGGAGCTAGCAAAGCTTGAGGAGAGTTGCAGCTTTTCAGTCCTTTCATAAACACTTCATAACCCTATCAGTGAGTAAACAGTGAGGAGACTTCACAGTGAACAGCAAACCAGGTTTTGAGTTAATAGCTGACTGATCCTCATATTTAGATGAATGCAGCAATGTGCAAGTTTGTGCCCAAATGGAATCAATGCTAGACCAGGAAACAAATATTTTAGTCTCACTTCAGGAAAGCCGCTGAGTCCTCCAGGTGAACCTTAATGCCTAAATTTATAATTCCCTTATTCATATATGCTCTGATTGACTCAGTTCTTGGAAGATGTGTGTGTTTAATCTGCCAGGCAAAGCAACCAAGGTGAAAATTTCTTTTGGAGTTTCAAAAACCTGAACTGTCACAGTTGAATTCTGGATGTCTCTCCGTTCATATTGCTGAATTGCTTTTCCCAGTTCTCAGTGTATATGTTGACAGAGACTACTACAGCCTAAACCCGTTTTTCCTTCTCTATTGCTGCTTTTCCTCTTTAGAGAGGCTTACAAGGTAAATACTACAATATCAAGTATATGGATTACACTAACAAAATAGGTAGTTTCTACCTCAACAAAACCTAGAATACTCTTAGATAAATTAAGGGCTTTGACTGATATATGAAAGACCCCTATACTGCGTGAAAAGCTAAATGATTATTTCCCAATAAAACAAAAAAAATTAAGACTGAAACCAGTTAGAAGGGTTCCCGTGGAGAATTTGTCTTAGACTATGCTCTGAAATAACATCACCCTTTAACTGAGCATCTTTTTTGTCATAGTTGCCACAGAAAATCCTCTATTTTAGAGTTTACATGGGCATTCATAAATTTAGCAAATACAGCAAGAAGGTTACTAGTTTAGGGGTTACCTACAACACTGTCTTGCGTATTACTTAACATATAAAGACTTTGCTTTGGAAGTAAATATATAAGACCACTCCTGGCTTTTGCTCACAAATGGAGGTTTTTGGCAAAGGGAATTAAGCCAGATGGTGATTAACACAAAAAGTCCTTTTTTTACCCCCCTTCTGACAAGAAAATCAAAGTTCATTGTTATATTAAATGGATTATAATACCAGTTCCTGAGTTTCTGCTTGGAACAGACAGCAAGGGGAGCTGTCTCAGCAAAATGTACTTCTTGGATAAGCTCTTCAGTGATTTTCGTTTTTGCCTTCAGGCACTAGAGATTGAAGAGTTTACCTTCTTGAAAGTAGAAGCAGATGCATGCCAGTAGAGTATTAAGGGCTTGTGCAATAATTGCAGCAAAGAGGAGATGGCAGAGGCAAAAGAAATTCACAAAGCCATTGGAGCTGTGTGACAACTTATAAAAGTTTTTGCAGTCTTCTCTTTGGTCATCTTTTTTACTTTGGAGAGGGGGAAAAATGTATTGCAAAAGACCCTGGACTGAGATCCAGAACCTTTTTTATATACTTTCCAAAATAAGTTACAGATTTCTTCTGTCACTTTTGGTACAAAACTTAAGACAAGATACAAAAGAGCACATAGGGGCTTAAAATGCAACTTGAACACATACATCAAAATAAGAGATCTAAAATCTCTTCATGTGTCTGCTAGGATGCTGACTAATTCTATGATCTTTGAGTCCAGGAGAGATGTACTGTTACACCTCACATCCAAAAGGCAATGGTCTTGTCATCACAAAAACGTTAGCTGCATGAAGTTCAGCCATTGAACATGCTTAGAGATGCTATCACTTGCTTCAGACTGTTTGAGATTCACAAACTAGGTATTTTTAATTTCCACAAAGACCATGAGGTAGAATCACCCAAACTGTGAGAAAACTTGGGTTACAGGAGACAATGATCTTTGTAGCAAGAAAGACTTGACATTAAATGCCACAAATGAACTCTGCAAACAAGGTAAAATAAGCTTGATAAAACTAGGAAGAAAAGCATGCATTTAAAATTTCTCATCACGTGTGGCAGTAACAAAAGTTATATATCTTCCTTCTGCTTATTCTTAGTTTACCACCTGGGTATATCAGTTTTGTGAAAAGAACGGTGCCGAGGCAGAGACACCTGCTGAACTGTAGCTTGGGTGGGACTTAGCTGAAAGGAGAGAGTGAAAGAAGCTCGAAGAGGTAGATTAGGCAGGCAGAGACCAAAAAATCAGGCAGTGCATGTAGGAAACAGCAGGAGAAGATATCTTGCTTTTGGTAAGAGCAGACCTACAAACAAGCCCTCAGAACAAGAGAAGGTAGCAAAGGATTTGTACAGCTTTAGAACCACTGAAAAATGTTGGTCTGAGAAAAAGTCAAAGACTCTTCCTTGAAGGATGCAGCGGGCAAAGTGCTAGATGTTTCATTTTAAGCCATCTTCTTAAGTCTCACAAACAGATACCTGTCTATTTAAAATAATAAATAAATAAAAATCACCATGATAAATGAAGTATTTTGTGTTCAAACACAGCAATATTTCTATAATCATGGTTTTCATGTAGAGAGCCCCAGGTTTTTTTTTTACATATGTGCTTTAAAGAAAATTGGGATAGATTTAGAATCCCAGGAGGGTTTTATCACAATATTTGAATGTATGTTATGATTTGAAAGGTGCTGGATAGAGCTGGGGCAGAGAGTGGGAGGAGAAAGAAGACAACAGCGAGTGTAAAGCCAGGGGTGAAAGCTCAAGAGGCAGTTTCATAAATGAAGAAAAAACAAGAGCCGTGGAATGCTATTGTTTCTCAAGCAGAGCAAACAGGATCCACTTCTTATGAAGGATAAGTAAATTCAAAGTGAGATAATTTAGGCTTGAGTTGGGAGAGGACTAGTTCTCTGAAGATATCTCGAATGAAAAAGAAATTTGAACTCAAGGAAATTTCCAAAAGCAGTTCAGCACTTGGGAATGTAAGGATTAAGGCAACTAGGTAAACATAATCTATAATAGAGTTTCCATCTCTTCTTTTGAAAACCACTGGTTTATCCTGATTTGATAAAGATGTTTCTTTTAAATCTTGACTGGTGTTAGAGTACTTTTAGGGTATTCTGACAGTTATTTCCTTGTCAGATTGACAAATATGACACTGAAGTGGAATGACCCTTTATGTATAGGGAGAGTTCCAAGAGTTGGGAAGTATAATCTGAACACCACTCCTAGATGCTGGTATCTATAATACAGTAAACCAATTTCTTGCTATAAACTTCAACATCTCTTATTTGAGTAAGAGATACAGAAAACCATGTTGCTCAAGAATATAACACCATTGTCATTACAGAGGCTGCATTCAGGACTAACTCTGGGACCAGAGGCAAGACAGGAATGTGCATAATGTTGGACCTTCTCTAACACGTTTCAGACACTGTGGCACTGCTTTCAGGTCTCAATCTGCTCTCTGACCTTGTCTTATGATATTGATGACAGAGCAAGATCCACACAGTGCATCTGGTGTCTTTCCAGAATCCTGAATTTCTGGACCTTTAAGAGTATAACATCATTATGCAAACCCAGAGAGAACCTGAGAACTACTTATAGAAGAAATTTCCTGGTTGATGTTTTCCACAATGAACCAAGATCTTCAGTATTACACTGGAGACTTTCAGTGCAGATGTTTAAATATGAAAACTGTTTTGTTCAATATCTACAGGCAAATTTATATTCACAATTTTTTGCTTTAACTGTGATTTTTAAAAAAATACATAGTAAAAAAGTAACCAATCCTAATTTAGCAAGCTTTTGCAAATAATAATCAGTCTAACCAAATAAAATTATTCAACTAAGATAGAATGAGTGCTTACTGTGGAACAATATATCACTACTTATCGTAACAGGTGCTCAAAGTGTCTTAATAAATCAGTAACCTGGAAGCCGCATCAATTATTTCGAAGGTTAATGGATTTTTTTGTTTGTTCTCCAAAAATCAAGATATTCTCCTGAATACTTCAAACTATTCAAAAGCAAGCAAAACCAACAACCTTAATGAAAAACTTAAGGTGGTTTATAAAGCAGAAGAAATTATTCATGACACAAAAATAAGCAGAATGTATTTATGACTGGGAGCAAGTGGAACAGTTGTAGCATGGTACATGTCAAACTGTAGATAAGATGCTAAAAAGAAGCAATTGGAGTTACATCCCCCATCTCACTCGAAACTAATACAGGTCACAAGTTTTCATCAGAAATATTCTTTAGGGAAACTTAGCTTTTTTTTTTTTAATAAACCCTCTGGTGACAAAATAAGATGTAGTGACTAATCAGTTACTTGAAATACTTGCCTGCAATCTAGCAGACCCCAGCATTCTTCCATTAATTCCTAATCAATAAAATGAAAAGATATAAGCTTTTTAAGAGTCTTCATTCATTGTCAAAAGAGTAAAAGCTTGAATCTATACTTGAACAAACTGAATGTCTCTTTCCCATCTACACATTATGCTTTTGTCACACAAATCTCCAACTGATATATGCAAGAGGGAAGTCACAAAATAGCACAAGCTGAATAAGGATGTAAAATGTTTGATTACAGCAATATTTTTAGATGCTTTTTAAAATCCAACAATAGGGGCATGGAACTTAAATAAATACATAAATATACAAAATGAAGTCAATATCAGAGGGTTTAGATGCTCTGTGGTTTTGAAACATGTTGCTTAAAAGGCTATGGCTGTAATTTTGGGTGTCCACTCTTATTACAAGTTGAAGTTATAGTCACCAAGAATGAGGCAAGGAGTGAGAAAAGAAAAAGGGAGGACATATTCAGAACTTTACGATATTGTAATAAAAACGTAACTCTTATTTTGCCTTGTCTTTCGGTATACTCTTGAAGATTTAAATAGATCACTTGGAAACAGTAGAAAATTTCACTCATGAAAAGATTGTTTTAATGAAAATGTTGATTGTCTATAGGGAAGTTTAATAAAGTAAATAGATTTGAAAAATTAACGTTATTACTAACAGCCATTTATTTTCTTTACTCTCTGAAAAGGCAAAATTACATATGTACATTTTTAACATGCACTGTGTAGTTGCACACATTTGAGTTAGTTTCCTCCTCACAGTTTATGCTATCTTTAAATACTTTGTTGTGAACTGTACCCAGATGTAAATCCCTTCGACTCAATGAAATTTTTCAGATTTATAGATGCACAAGCAAATAAATTAACATCACAGATTCAAATACCTATTCTCAAGGAAGGAAGGGGTTAGGTTGCAAGCAGCAATACCCCTCTCTTTTGAGTTTTTCATCCTAACACCTTGTGAATTCTTACCATCTAGAAGGATGTTATATTTTTATTACTTAAATATCAGAAATATTTTTAATATTAATGTAATTCCTTAATTATGTTCTCTAGGGAGTTTAGCTCACCCAGTGATGAAAAGGGTCTATTTTAATTCACTGCAGAGCAAACTGGATCCTTTGAAATGCATAATTAAGCTTCTTGGGGCATCCAACAGATGGCAACAGCAATGGTGCAGTATATTCCCTGTGACAATCCATGACAATAGTAGCACAAATTAAAAATAGTTCATAATTTTGAAATATATGTTTAGTACAAAGTATTTTTCAAGCAAAAGAGCAGGGATGACATATATCTGGAGGCAGGAGATTAGCCAACTTTACAGCAGGAGTGGCAGAGATATATTGTGCTTCCACATAATGCAGCCTAAGTTACGGAAAAGAAATTTGAAAAAAATTGTGGAAAAAATTTGTGAAAATAATTATGAAAAAAATTTGTGAAAAACATGACAAGGCTTGAATAAGTGCTGTGATTCATACAGGGACAACCGTGGAACACAGAGGTAGACAGACAACTAGAACTAAAATCCCTCAGTTTCTTCCTATCATTAAAATCTTTCCTGCTTCATAAACCAACATTTTACAACAAACAAACTCAAAGCTAAAAATTAACAAGACCTTATCATATAACACAGGAGATTGATTATAAAGTGAGATATTTCAAATGACAGCTAAGTTAAAAGTGTGCTTTCTTACAGAAACACTGCAGCCAATGGTTCGTTCCAGAATCTGAGCCCTTTACGATGGCTGTCACAACTGAAGCAGAAGATGTGTCTAGACTGCAGACAGAGAGTTGATGAAAAGTCCTACCTGGGCTGTCTCTGGGTAACTGGATTTCAAAACAGAGAAGATGCATGAAAGCAAACTCTGTGTAATTGTACCAACCAAAAAAGCACTCTCATGACCTTGCCATGTCACCTTTGTTATTATTAAAGGGCGAAATGTTTCCTTCCCTCTGTTCTCAAATTCAGACACCAGCTATATCTCTTTGGAGTTAATACTACTCTTTGAAAACCCTGGTGACGGTGACACATATGCTATGGCCCAGCAACCGAAGGCAGTAGGTGTTTGCAACACCGAGTTATCCAACTCTACAGCCCAGGTTTTCATCCAGCTATTCCTGCGCAGAGTCTGCCAATGCCAGAAGAGTGGCATTCTTCATATGAAGACTTGCAAGATATGAAATCCAGTTCTAGCACTTTTCTTTGATTCATACTGAGTTAAAAATATGAACTTAAATCTGAGTTGAAAATTTCAATTCGATATTCATCTGCTGATGTTCATCATGCCTTTCTTTGATCGATTAAGGAAGACAATATTTCCTTTTTGTGGGAATATTAGATCACACTGATTGTCTTTTGATGAATCAATGGAATGAGATCTTTAAAAAAAATCTAATTTCAATAGATTTTTTTTAATCTTTGAATCACTGGTGACTTTTTTCCTCTCCCTTTTGCCAATTTTACACTATTTGAAAGAATACTATCACCAATTGGTATCAAATATTAAAGTTTCTGTTTCAGCAATGCCACACATGGGCACATAATCTTTTCCTTATTGTTCTCCTCATAACTAGACCCAATGAATCTTCTTGCCTCCACATTTTAACTCTGGAAAAATGAATTTGTCAAAATCCTTCCAGGAATCACAGTGTGCTACTATAAAAATACCATTCGATAGAGAAGCTCTTCGTTTTTTCTTCACTTTGGGTGTACATGTATAAACATGCAGTAGAGTACCGTAGAGGATAAATAAGTGAACTTCTGTATTTTATTCAGAAAGACAATACATTGCAAAATATACATTCAGCTCTGAACTGAAATACAGCTTTAAAAATGAAAAACTAAAAATGTCTGGTTGGCTGACAGAAAGAAACGACTGAGAATGAAAAACATTATGGAAAAGATAAGAAATAAGTTAATTTTAAACAACAGTCAGAAGTAATTTTGTTTAAGATCGAAATATAACTAGTATTATTAAAATGAAAGCAGCAAATTTGAGATTCAATATGTGAAAACATTTTTATCTATCAATGCGTGATGCTGTAGAACATTTTCTAGAGGAAGGTTTGTCTCTTGGGATGTTTTAAGCCTAGACTGGAAAAAATATTTGAATGGAAATAATCTTGCCCGGGTAGAGATCTGGACCAGATGGTCTCATTATTTCAGTAAATAAATAATGTAATGAGTCTATAATACCATGATCTATTGAGTAAGCAAATGCCATTTTTCATTACCAATTATCTAAAGATACTTTTTGGAAGGAAATGGTCACTCTGGATGCAAAACATAACTCAGTTCAGACTTTAAAGGAACTTTAATAAGAAAATAATTTTATTTTCCAGGAAATTTGAGTAGATTTGAAATTAAAATATGCTTCAATCTCTTAGTCTAGAGTAGAGATGCATCTTGGGAAATTTTCGTATAACATAGCCTATGGTAAATTGGTTTCTGTGAAAAACATACAAGGTTAATTTTCTAGGACTTTATTTGCTGTCTTCTGTAAAATATTTGGGAACACCTTGATTACACTAGGATTTGAATCAAGCCCTAAAGACACTTTTAGAAAATAAAAAACCCCTGTAGACTCCAAACATAATGAACCTTTTAGAAAAAAACAATAAGTTTATTCATCCACCAGAAAAATACATTAAAACAACATTAAAGTTATAATGCAAAACAAAAGATGTGAAGGAATTTTGTTATTAGTAATACTTACCATATGGCATACAACATACTGACACCATGGAGTACATTTAAAAAGTAGTTAAGGGACACCTTGTGGTGTCTAGGTGTACGATGACATCTGGTAAGTCCTTTTTCTTGACTGAGAGTTTAATTTAATTTGATTTTGTGTCACAGTCTATCTTTTAGTGTACTGAATTAACTTCTTATTTCAGTAGGTAGATTGAAAGACACCAAAATGGACTTAGTTCAGAGAAGAGTTTAAAAAGATGCAGATACATACATAGAGTTCTTATATAAATGAAGATAATTTTTTCACCCTTGATTGAGATGACAGACCCTCTAAATGGCCGTAAAAAATTTGTTTTTACCTAGTCTTTTATAAAACATATATATAGTTATTTGGAATTAAAGCCCATTTCCTGGTTTCTTGTTAGGCATCAACCTAACATCCAAGTGCTGGAGTACAGAATCACATAATTGTTTAGATTGAAGAGGAGCTTTAAGATCATCGAGTCCAACCGCAAAACCTAACACCACCAAGTCCACCACTGAACCGTGTCCCTGAGCACCACACCAACATGTCTTTTAAATACTTCCAGGGATGGTGACTCAGTCACTTCCCTGGCCAGCCTGTCCCAATTCTTGGCAAAAAATTGGTGAAGAACCTTTTACTAGTATCTAATCTAAACTGCCTCTGTTGTAACTTGATGGTATTTCCTCTTGTCTTGTTGCTTGTTACTTGCATTACTTTGCATCTTTCTCACCAGATGCTATTATTAAGATGTCTTCCCTTCGTTTAACACACACAGTTCTCTGTTTAACAACATAATGCATCACTGCAGGTTTGTATGCATAGTCACACATCAAACATACAGTGTTTTTTCTTGTACCCTCTCCCAATAAGAAATTTTTGAGTATGCATCCCCAATATATGCATATTTATTTATTATTAAAATATATACACGTACTGGTTTAAAAATATATTATGTGTAGTCCAGAAATTACAAAAAATATAAATCAGAAAAAAGATGAGATAAAAATGAATTTAACACTATTTTAAACATTTTGGTTTATTTATTAATAGTGAAAAATATATTTTCTTCCCACACTTCAGTGTATTGTCTAGCATACTGTACTTGGGAGACTAGTGATCAGCATCATCTTATATGATATTAAACATCTCTATAGAGCTGATCAGACCCTGTTTAAGGACTACAATGAGAGCTTTGTCACATACCTTATATTAAAACACCTCTGTGCAAGATTTTTGTCCCAAATGGTTTCTCACCTCATCTGTCCCCGTGTTCATGGCACAGAAGGGGTAGGAAACAGAAAGAAACAAACTTCTTTACTCCTTCTTTTATATTTGCTCCTCTCCCTGGGCATTAGGTCTTTCCAACATCTCTCTTTGAAGACTGGAACTAGAAGCTGATGTACAAAGATGAACACAAAATAACATCACTGTCTGTATACTAGTGAAGGAAACACTGGCATGGCATTTTGACTGTTCATATTCCTGAAATCTCGTAACAGCTGTCAGTACTCTTTAGCCTAAAAAATTTTAACACTTTCACAGACTTTCGCAGACAGTTCCAATGCATAGTCCAGAGTCAGGTCAGGGACCTCTGTTCAGGGAGCCAATAGAAGCCAGATTAGCCAGTCAGACTCAAGTCCATAAAAACATCATTAAAAATATGGGTTTTGTCATGAGCAGACACAGTTCCTGAAAAAATTCCTCATCACCTTTAAGCCTGTGAAATGGTTACATCCAGTAGACAGTTCTACCTCTGAAGGCAATTGGTAGCTAATGTTGTGACAAGAGCCACAAAAGTAACATGTTCTGTAGAGAACTTGTTCAAAAATGTTTGCATAATTGTTATATAACCTTGATTTTCATATGGCATTATAAACACAAGCCTCAAACAAGGCTCCTCAAACATGGCCCTTTAGCATCATTGTTTCAATGGCCAAATTGCTACAGCTGTACAAACACTGTGGCTTTCTGTCTGAGCAGGTCTGTGTCTTTTCCATGCCCTGCTTTAATCGTCTTCATTAACTCCTCAGCTTAAATGAACTTAGATTCCCACACAGCCCGTCTAGCTTCCTCTTCTGTCTTTAATTCAGTCTCTGCATGTCTCACCTCTAATATCTAACCAAGGGCTAACACTTGTACCCAGCCAATCCTTGTCTAAAATGATCTAACCTATTTATCTAGAGTCTCTTCTTTGCTTCTGCTTCTTACTTTATCTTCTCTGCTTGCCTGAATTTTGGCAGAAGGCAAGATTTCCACTGGTGGAAGAAGCCCCTCAATTGGACTACTTCCTCAAAACCTTTCATGTTATCAACAGTGTCATCTCCAATTTTCCCAACTTCGGTTTAGGTACCTGCCATTCAACTAGGTGTGTATTTCTCTAATAAAACAAGATGGATTGGAATGATAATATCTATTTTAGTAACAAGATAACAAAGAATATAAAATGAATGTTTCTGAGTTAGAACAAATACCCATTTAGCCACTTTACCATCTTTGAGAACGTCTCAACAACAGAGGCAGATTGAACAATATGTAAGATAATTTTTTTTTTCATACTGCCTGCCAGCTTCTGGTATTCAGTCATTTGGGACAGTGTTTGCCTCTGAACCATGTTTTTACCACCATCACCACCAGACCTATTCCCAACGAAACTGTCCGAGCTTTTAAAACCCATTTATGCTTTTGTTCTTAAAGCAATGAGTTCCACAGCTGAATGGTGCACTGTGTGAAAAGCACTTACTTTTGTTTACATCAAACTTTGCCTAATAATACATTGGGTTGTCCTTAGTTCTTGCATTGTGTCAAATAGTGAATAATTGTTCTTATTGCTATGCAGTACATAACTGTGATTAATGTCTCCTTCATATTGCTAGCAAACTGAGTTCTAGTCTATTAACTGTCTCTATTATGAAAGTTGCAACATATTTCTGATCATCTTTCACTTCTCTTTTTCTCTTATATCTTATTTCTCTTATATCTTATTATGTGTTCAGAGGAGGGCAACAAAGATGGTGAAGGGGCTGGAGCATAAGCCCTATGAGGAGCGACTGAGGGAGTTGGGGCTGTTTAGTCTGAAGAAGAGGAGGCTCAGGGGAGACCTCATTGCTCTCTACAACTACCTAAAAGGAGGTTGTAGTCGGGCAGGGGTTGGTCTCTTCTCTCAGGTGACCAGTGACAGAACTAGAGGGCATGGACTCAAGCTTCGTCAGGAAAAGTTTAGGCTTGATGTGAGGAAGAAGTTCTTCACTGAAAGGGTGATTAGCCATTGGAATGCGCTGCCCAGGGAGGTGGTGGAGTTGCCAACCCTGGAGGTGTTTAAGGGGAGATTGGATGAGGCACTGAGTGCCATGGTTTAGATGATTGTTGGTGTTAGTGTTGGTGTTAGTGTTGGGTTATAGGTTGGACTTGATGACCTCAGAGGTCCTTTCCAACCTTGTGATACTGTGATACTGTGATTTCAGATAGGTGTAAAAGAACAACACATTTTGTGCAAGATATAGATGCACCATAGATTTATACAGACTACAATGATATTCTGTGCTCTGCTAAGTGCTTAAGATATTACTATCATCACCAACATTAATAGCATTATAAAGTCTTTTGCTACTGTGATTTAACAGAAATGAGAATGAGGGCATAGAAGAGAATACAAAATAAATGTTATCACAGACATGATATTTACAACACTACTACTCAGTGTAGTATTCCCTTTTAACCTAGGTTGTCTTACATACATCTCTGTACATAACCTGCCTCATACATATATCTTAACATATAAGTGGGTCTTATCAGTCTAAGCTTTTACCTTTACAATATTCTGCTTACTTCAAAAAAGTTTGTTTAAGAAGACCAGGTTGCAGAATTCATGGAGTTAAGAGAGAAAGAGAGAAAGGAAGGAGGGAAGGAAGGAATAGAACTGTGAAATTGATCAGAATTTCACTATGACTTCTTTCAAAATTTCAGCAGAGTGGTAGGGGGTATCTTTTTCTGTGATTAGTGTTTATAATAATTTAAAAGTCAATGAGGGCAAAGAATATCAGGGACTGTTTTTCCCTTGTAACATAATGAGCAATCAAAAGGAAGGGTTTTAACTGTGATGATCTTCAAGCCATTGACCAACTGCAAGTGATCTAGCAGGATAAAATACAAAAGTGATGAAATAATGACTGACATTTCTGTATCTGTCTGTTTTTTCACTTATATAAAGAATAAAAATTAGATTAATGAATCTGTAGGAGAACATTCAATTAAAAATGTTCCATTGTAATAATGTTTCAACTAGAGAATTGTCTGTGATACCTTAAATAATGTTTTGGCTCTCATGGTTTTATGCTGCTCATAGGAAGCAAAATTACAGTAGAACTGCTTTTTGAAAATTAATCATTCCTCTCTTATTTAGTGAACTGGTAGGATCTGTTTGTTTAAGAATATGGTTCAGTTTAACAGGAAATAACATTTGGTGAATGGGTAATAAGGAAGAATTCAAAGGATAAAAAAAATAAAAGTAAATTTAAAAAACCCTACAAACCAAAATGAACTAATATTGCTTTGCTAATGTCTGAAATGTGAATTAATCATTGCTTAATGTCTGTTTACCAATAGCAATACTCACAACAAATTGCACATTAATTTAAATTCTAATGCAAATGCTTAGCTGCCGTGTATATTTTTAGGTCTGTAGCCCAAGAGGTAGCCTGCAAAGCAATAAAAGGGTGCTCAATTAACACAGAAAGCACAGCAGCCAAAACAGGTTGATCTCCCGTTTGACCTCTGCAATTCTGTGCATTTTTACATTACGAACTCAGTCAGCTCTTTAGCTAAGTTTACCCAGCTGAACCTGAAAGAGCGGTGTTCTAGGCATCCCACCCTGATAATACAAGTGTAATGAATCTGACCCACCCAGCTAAATCACATTTGTACTCTGAATTAACACTTCAGCACCACACTCAAGGTCAGAGGATTCTCACTGTAAAAACTCATCCTGTGATAAGTCTTGCTCACTACCCATTTTGGCAATACACTGGCACTTAGCATCTTCACTGCTTTCAGAAAACTACCATGGGTCTTCAATGCAATTGAAATTCAGGATATTTTCTACTGAGATACCTATGTATGAATGTAAAAGCAGACTTTTAGCCTTCTTCACCTGTAATTTTTAAAGGATTAAATTAATTGGGTGCATACTTTACACAGAAGATAAATTAGAATTGCAAAAGTAGCTTCTTGGCTTGTGAATCCTTTGTGGGATGTATTTTTTTTTCTTATTAGTATGGAGTGTATTGTCAGAACCAAACTTACAATAAATAACAGATAATTAAAATATGCTCACTCACAGCAAAGCTAAATTTGACCCTTTATTTATGAACTGACAAAACATCTAGGCAGCTACTGTGCCTCAGGTGGTGCTATTGTATTCCTAATCATACTTACTGTCAATTAAAAAAAAAGAAAAGTGGAAGATTCTAACATAATTATTGCAATGAAATGAAAAAGTCATTCTCACAATAGCAGTGAAACAGCTAAAGGTCACAGACTGTCTTTCATTAAAAGACTTTTAAAATATGATTTTTAAAGCACAATGAACACAAATACCCATTTTGCTCTTGAGCAAACTCCAAGACCCCTGCAAAGCTGTTCTACTGAGAAACTGTTTTACTGTAATATTTCTTCAAAGCAATATGCAGTACTTTAATTCCATATGTCCCTATACAGAACTCATTTCACATGTGTTACATCTGCATTTTCTTCACAGAAAAGGTGGATTTTTAGCAGAGGCTGGGTCGTCAATAAAGAGTTATACAAATTCTTCCCATTGCCTTTGACTGCACATTTTACTGAAAAGGAAATGAGAGTTTTATATTCTTTAAGCATTTCAAACACATCATACTTCGAAATTTATTTTATTTATTTTTTTTTTAGTTTTGGAAACCATTACATTTATATTTACTTATTTGAGTGGCCAAACACAAAATGGAAGAATACAGAGGGTGTAAGAAAGGATGGACAACCTGGGAAGGATGCAGAAGCATTGTCAAATCATTCGGAGATGATGTTAAGAAAGCTAAAACCCAAACAGAGCTGCACCTGGCTAGGGATGTCGAAGACAACAAGAAGGGCTTCTGTGAGTACATGAGTGATGAAAGGATGACTAGGGTCCATTACTTAAGGAGACAGGGACATGATTACACAGTACATGGGAAAGGCTGAGGTACTGAGGGCCATCTTTGCCTCCTTCTTTACTAGCAAGACTGGCCTTCAGGAACCGTGCTTCCCAGAGAGCAGAGGGGAGAAAGGAAGACGTATCCTTGGTGGGAGAGGATCAGGTTCGGGAATACTCAAACAAACTGGACATAAGTAAGTCCTTGGACTTGATGGGATGCACCCACAAGTCCTGAAGGAGTTGGCAGAAGTTGTTGCAAATCTACTTTCAATAATCTTTCATCAATCGTGGCAAATGAGAGAAATGCCCAAAGACTGGAGTGTAGAAACATCGCTTCTATCTTCAAGTAGGGCAAAAAGGAGCACCCAGAGAACTACATGCTGATCAACCTCAACCAAGTCTCTGGGAAGGTGATGGAACAACTAATCCTGGAAACCACTTCCAGGCATATGAAGGACAAGAAATTAATCAGAAGTAGTTAGCATGGCTTCACCAAGGGTTGTGACAGGGCAGAGAGTACATTCAACAAGTTTTCTAATTACACAAAACTGGGAGAAATGGATTATCTTATTATTAATTTATTGAGGTGCATATTTATTTTATTTATCTTAAAATTTGGAATCTGAACTGAGAAGAACCAGTCCAGGTAAAATCTAATCTAATCTTGCATCTGAAGTTTGTATATGGCAAAGTGAAACATGTTTTTTGAGAAGGTCATTTACTGTACCTCTCTAGGGACACAAAGCTTTGTCCTGAACAGAGATAAACAGCCCAAACAAAATGAAAAGAAAGAGTTATTGTACCAGGGAGTAGCTACCTCAATACTTGTGGAGCAGGCAATGTTTAAAAGCATGACTGAGGGTAAAACCTCCTCCTTTCTTCAACTACTAGGGTATCTTTGGCATTCAAACTAGAAGACTATCTGAAAGGCATGTGATATTTAATCCAGAAGACTTAATGGACTGCGGTGAGGAATGTACGATTGCAACCTGTATAGGATAGACCATCAAAACTTGGAAAAAAAAGCTGTGGCACAAGGTGATTTATATGTAAGCAGAATTCAAAGCCACACTCATCCCATCTCAAAACCTGTGCTCCTTGAGTTGGTTTGGAACTGTCTTGAAACCCATACAGTATTGATAGATGTTCAGCAGAAAGTGTTTCCTGAGAGTTCTGAAGTGAAATTATGTGAATCCCTCCAACAATTAAAATTTTGGGTAATCTAATAAAACATCAAGAAAATAGAGAACATGAGAAGGCAGCTTTGTCACACAGGTAAAGAGCAAATACTTAGTGTTCTCAAATGTTTATTTACATATTTTCTCCCGTACAAGTGGAACACGTTAACAATTTCCATTTGCTTATAACATGTTGTAGATGATGAATATTTTAAAGAATAAGTCATGTTCACCTGTGGTTCAAGTCCAGTGTTTTCATAAAAGACATAGTATGGACAAATTAGGCCTTTTCTCAAGCATTGCATATCTGCCCCTTTCTGTGCTGGATTCAATGTCAGTATTGCAGCTGAAGCATTTCTATTTACAACTGTGCTATTGCTCATGAAGAAGCTGTAACATTCAAGGTCATGACTCATAACAGGGAAGATCACATTTTCCTGCAGTTCCTTTACCAGTGACTGTTGGTAAGTCCCATTAGTTGTTTTAGTGTTTTAGAAGCTCTCTCCCTTTCTAAGCACAAAATAAAAATACCTCAGTCCTTTACAGGCCTTTCTTCTTTCTGCTTCCTCTGAGATCTCTCAGACTTCACACAGCTGATGATATCTTTCTCAGACTAGCAGACACATATCTCTAAGTAAAACTGCCAGCAGCAAATGTCAACTATTTTCTTTTATCAATACTAAGATGGTCCCTAACAGCTTGGTTTAGTTTCTTGGTTCTTAGCTGTAGTTGAGAGCTGTAGCAGTTAATGATAATGACTTATGTTTGTCTAGTACCTTTCATCTAGTAGCATCTAGCAGCATCCAAAAGTGTTTTATCTGATTGACAAAACGTGTAGAGGGAGCTCTGTGCCTACCACTGAAATGCAACCAGAAAGAATGCTGCAACTAAATGAAAGTACAGAAAGAATTCACATAGGCACCTTCTACCTTCGTCTGCTGTGATAGCTGGGAAATAATAATGTGGATCAGCACTATCATGGGTTCCCACGTGGTGGTTCACACAGTAAATTAGTTACATTATAGTGTCTCTTCATCATTATTGAAGGAACAAAAGCCAATTAGAGGCAGGAGATGTGAGGTTGAAATGTAAGGGAGAAAGCAAAAGCACTAATATCAAGGGAAACTTCCAGTAAAAGAACAACAGCAGCGATCTTGCTTCCATATACAACACTGGCAAGCTTGCCAGAACTAGGTCTGGCGTCTAAAATTTAGAGAAATCTTAAAGTACTATAAAGTATTGTAGTGATGTTCACAAAAATGATATGCAAAATTGGGGGTTTTATCATTATTTGCATTTGTGAATTTAGCATAAAAGGAGAGGCACATTAATAAAAGTTATTACTGTCAGAGGGTCACGAGAGGAGATGTACTGGATACTCAAAACATCGTTTAATAGGAGCAGAAAGCTATGACAAATGCAGTAGTAGAAACAGAAGGAGAGTAAAATTACAAAGTTCAGTGTCTTTTGGATATTTAAAGGCAAAATAATCCCTGTTGATTTTTAGGAGCTCACCTATTAGAATTCTGAGAGAAGAAGGGGGACTCTTGGGTGGATAAGTTGATTGTGGGTCATTAATGTCATGCATCTTTGGAAAGGTCAAATTACCTCTTATGCTGCATTTGAGGAAGTATATCTAGCAGTAGTGTGATTGCATAAGGCATTGCTGAGTCCATATCTGTAAAGACATACCAGTGCACACACAGGAAAGATGAAATAGACCTTAAATCACGCACTGATGGCCCAATAGGACTTTAAAGGGAGCATAGGGGTTCCTTTATGAGGAAAAAGAACTTATTTTGCCTAGCTTATTGAGGTAGAGCCTGAGAAAAGGTGTGATTTGCTTCAAAAAAAAAAAAAAGACAAAGGAGGAAACATCTAAGAGAAAGACATATTTAAGTAAAAAAAGGTGCAAATAAGGTAGGAATAAATGCAGGTTCAGAATCAGAAAAAAATTTCTAAAAACTCAGTAGCAGACAAAAATGTTTAAGATAAAGAGTTTCTGAAAGGATAATACTATGTAGCCATTGACCTTAACAAAGCCTGAATGCAGTAGTTCAGGATGTCACTCTCAATAGTCATTACCAATACTGCTGTTATGGAAATATGATCTGATCACCAGGAGACACAGAGGGCAAATACAAGGAAATTATCACAGAGTTACCAGTAGCCGCATGTCAAATTGTAACCACTAATTCTCTGTTTCCCTGACCTTTGCCCACAGCAATTGCAAGGCCCCTTTACAAGTGAAGCCTTGTTTTGTTGTCGTACTAGCCACAAGCCAATTACTTTGTTAGATGTGACCATACCTCTCAAAAGTAACTGCGGTCATAAACCCACAGCAGTTTTATAAAACACAAACCCACAGAATTTACAGGTGGGTGGAACTACAGCATATGAAATTCTTTTTTTTTTAATATTTTACATAATAAATTTGAAGCACTCACTTTGGAACTGCCTACTTTTTCCTCGCTGAGATTTTGAAGTGGCAGACATTTTTATTTCATTTTTGGATTTTACTTTGAGGTACAATATGTTGAGTGTCCCAAAAAGCCAAAACTAAATATGTGTATGTAGTCAAAGTGAAATCACTAATGATAGAAACACTCAATAATAATAATTCTATTGAGTTAATTGAGATTTGCTGGATTTTTTAGGATGTTCTCCATCTGAATCAGGATTGGAAAAAGATGCTCACTGCAAGAAAGCTGTCATGGGATTACAAACATTTCACGACTGTCTTTAAATTACCTTGGTCTGAAGTGACCATTAAACTACTTAATTGAAACACTGACATTTAACATCCGACTTGTTGTAATATAAAGCCTCACAGAAAACCCAGGGCAAGTTTAAACAAGCCATGCAGTTACAGTCACTTTTCTCAGTACCAAAAGATCCCACACCCCAACAACATAAAGCTGTGAGTTTTTTAACCTGAATTAGCTTCTCTGATGCTATTCACAGTGTGAATCCACACTGGTTTCATTGGTTTGTCTGAGGGAGTGAGATGAGACAGTGATAACCAGTGAGGCTTAAGGGATGTATAAGCCAACATTGATGCCAAAATAAATACAAGTGAAACTAGGACCCCAGACTTACTCTGAAATTATTGTTTCCTCTCACTGCTGCTTACCTGTCCCTCTAGCTTTTTCATCTGTTTCAATCTGATTTGCTTAAAAATGTCACTCATCAGGACTGAGTCATATGCAACATTTATAAGTACTCCTTTTCTTTAAAGACAAAGGTTTGTTTCCATTGGGCTGGGAGGAGTGGTGGTGCGGAGATACGAGGTTGGTATACTTGGGACTATGAACAGTTGCTATTTCTGAAAAGCACTTCTTTCACTGAATAAGGCAATCAATTATTATGAAACAAAACATCTATCTACAATTTATTTTATTATCAGGTTAAATGAAATAAAGTGTTTACTCAGTTATTGTTTTCACGGGTTATAAACACAAGTGGGTCACTTGCAATTGTTCTTTGGACTTTAGAAACTTAAAATCAATACATTTTTTCCCAGTCCATGGATTTTATTTAATCAATTGAAATCGGTTTAGACATGGTAATGTTAGACTTAAGACAAAGAATGTTTCTACTTTAACCAGAATGGAGGGAAAAATAACAACCCACACATGTTAACGCTCAAATCTATCTCCATTTTGCATGCTTCAGAATTAAGGTAGACTGGTTTTCTTGACAGTTTTGCTAATTTGAAGATTAAACATGGAACGTGAGTTCTCTGTAGGTATACAGTTCTTGTTTCCTTGCAATATACTGCTATTTAGCACTGAGTAAGGCTAAGATAAAATTTCAGAATACCAAAGCATCCTTGATTTACAACCTAAACAATTATTTTATTCACTCCTGTATTTAAGAAAACAACAGCCTGAGCTTATTCTGCCTATCTAATTTCTCCCTACATTTATAACAATAAAGAATATGGACCTGATCTTATTTATTCAAGGATACACCAGTATAGTAGTGACTCCATCTGCCCATGAAGTTAGGCAAAAGAATAAATGTGTTGTAAATGATGCAGAGATCCTTTTTTCCCCTCTTTTTTGAACGTTCACATGAGAAGTGGTTGCATTTCAATGACAAGTGACTAATTCCCTCCATTTATAACTGCTCTACTGAGGGATGGAGTATAAATGCACATCTTCACTGCTACTATCACAAGTATGCTTTGAGTTACAGCAAACAGTTAAACACATGAGAATTAAAATACCTTTTTTAGTGTACTCTCAAAATGAAGAGCTGATAGTAACAACCGGGAAGATGACCTAAAACATCAGTTTGATCATAGCTGTGTGAAATGCCTTATCTTCTACCTCCTTATACAGTTCAGATCTGCAGTTGCATCTACTGTTGTGCTGTGTATCTGTGTGCAGCTAACAGTTGCCACAACCTACCTTAAAGCTAGTGAGATAATTTCTAAAGACATGGACCGAAGCACAATTCAAAGAAAGCTACTCTGACTGATTCCCTTTTGCTTTGCCTTTACCTTGGTTGTAGCTAAACATGATTTGAGTCAGACAAGAGGGGACAGCACAGTCTGATGATCTTTCCTGAGGGGATCAGAGGCACTGGTCTGTGAAATTTCAAATCATAGAATTTTTTTAGACCTTATTAACAATGCAGTCTTGTTTCACTCATTTGGTTATGTATAATACACTGACAATCCTTTTTCTTCCTATAATAGAGCTAATGGTAACTGGAAATGACAACTTCAAAGTTCAGTTAGTGTAACATTGTGTCAGTTTTTGTGAGAGCAACGTTAATTAACACATCACTTTGCACCATGATGAAAAAATACTATTATTAATTTCATTAAAACCTCAATCCATGATGCTAGCCTAAAACAAAAATTGTGTCCTTTTTGGTACTGATTATTTGACAAAAGATTAAATGGAAAAGAGGAGTTCTCTATATTTTTATTAAAATTCTTGAAAACTGACCCTGATTTTGACTGGAAGATTCATTAATATTCATTTATATATAATTGCCTTAATTTTAGTGATAATGACTTCAGTTACCAACTGTGTGATTGATGGGACTCGTGTCTTCTCTCTGAAGGAGATGAACTAAATAAAAAAGCAGAAACTTGCCATTCATGCATGATATTTTTAGCTGCCTTTAATTACAAGCTAGCTAAATAAGCATGCAAAACTTGCTATGATTGATAGGATCTCTGTGCTGTAGTGATTGTTTTTCTTGAAGTTATAAGGTGCTTGAATCAACTGAGTTCTAAAATTAACTGGAAACTGCATCCCAAAGAAGCCGAAATTCTTACTTAAATTAGTAATGAAGAGGAAACATTTAAATACTTTGGCTTGTCTAAATGCATACACACACACAAAATCTTCATAGTAATCTGCAAAGAAGCCACCTAGATGGACATCATTGATCCCAACTAGCTAGGAAACTATAATCCTTTCCTGAAAAAAAAAACCTCCTGTGATTTTAGAACAATCTCAGTCTTCCCTGGGATGAAACATGTCCTTCTAAACTTCAAAGCAAGACATGCAAGCTACACTAAAGATTATTTTCATCGTTAAGCTAGGGAGGCAATACCCCTGCGTCAGCGTTGTCCCATGTCGCAGAGCAATGCTCAAGCGAAACTGGTATTAGTCTAAACCACAAAACCTTCCTGTTGCATTTTCTGTTACAAGTTACATCTTCCCTAGGGAAAGTGCTCACCAGAACCAAATCAAGTGAGCCTTCTACTGCTTATTTCAGTACCTGAGCAAAAAGCTGTTAGTCATATGAGAGGACATGGCCGTAAGTTGCACCAGGGGGGTCAGACTAGACATTAAGGAAAAAACTTTTCACTGAAAGGGTGGTCAGGGTGAACTACTCCCCAGGGAGGTGGTTGAGTCGCCATCCCTGGAGGTGTTTAAAAGGTGGGTAGAGTTTCTCAGGGACATGGTTTATTAAGGGGACAGGTATGGTTGGACTTGATGATCTCAGAGGTCTTTTCCAACCAGATGATTCTATGATTCTATAACATACAAGAGAAAAAAATAGCTTTTCTCTTATAATCTCATCAGAAACTCTACCGTGTTTCCAAGGAAAATGTTGAAATTAATGAATGTACTTACATTACATTTTGAGGTGAATGTATGATGGTCTTATTATCAATTCTTAGGCTCAGTCATTGTACAGAGGGTGACTTATAAATGCACACTGAAAACCTACAAAGTGATGCATTGTAGAAATCTGTAATAAATAATCTCTTATAATAATTGATATGATTTGCTGAAACAATTTTCTTGGTGATTGGGATCATTTCTCATTACTCATTCATCATTTAGAAGCATATCATACTGCTCATAAAGTCCAAACTAAATTGAGTGTTGAGAGTAGTGCTAGAGAGGGGATTAGAACTTCAAATGTGGGATTTCTTAATCCAGAATGATCTATAATTTTTTTCACTTTTATAAGGAAAATATCTCCAAATAATATTATTTAATAACCTTTTTAAAATTATATTTCTCAGTGTTTCTATGAATAGTGTTGGAATGTATATGTGGCAAATACCCTGATGTGTGCTTTATGGGTGTAATTTCTTCACACCAAATTTCTAGTGTTGTTAGTTCTCCTTTCTCTGGATGTGTTCAGTGTCAGAGTAAGGAGGACGACTATAAAAGCAGTTGGGTTTTGACCATAGTATAGTTTTATCCCAGAACCTTTCAAATTACAAGCAAACATCTACAGACCGGAGTAAACCCGTTTATCCATTCTGAATGAGTGGTACAGCACCAGGGAGTGTTGCAACATGAACATTATATTTTCTGGACAACAAGAACAGTGCGTTGCACAATAGGGAAGAGATGAAATAGCCTTGTTTACCTTCTCTGAATGGAAGAGCTGACGATGCATCATAGTGGTGAAAGATGATTGATGTGTGCAGCACAGACAGCTCACAGACAACACAGCTTATACTGTGCAGTTTCCTCTGGGCCACTTTCTTTGTACTGATAGCTGTGTGGTACCTATTACTATTATTAATTAATAGTATTATTATGCAGTGATGAGTATTCATTATTTGGCTTTCATCTAGAAAAAACAAAAATCAGTGGTTTAAGACATTTCATAGACTTAGTTGCTTTTAAAACCTTATTTTACTCTGAAAATATTTATTATCTAAAATTCTAATTTTTTAAACAATAATAAAATATTATTTTACTAATAGCCTCTAAAACAAGAGCAATCAGCAATGAAAACTGCTTACAAGCTGATTTATTGCAGTAAGAACCAGCTTGATATTCAACTGTAAGTGTAATAAAGACATTTTCTTATCTCTCTGTTACTTTCTTGCCTGTCACTTGCCTCTACAATTTTGGGTATATTCAGTAGTGGTATTGGAACTATGTCAATTTATTTCAGCTACATATCAAGCCCTAACTATCTAATGTTGACTCACAGATGTTTCAGTCCTTTGAAAGACAGAGAATCAGCTATCGATGAAACTTCAAGCCAAAGTTACAAATATTTTACACTTTTTGGGTAGTAGCTATAAGTGTGGAAATATCAGGTTTTGAGCAGGTACACTAAGGAAGGTTTCTGAGGATATCTGAACAACTTTTGAACAGTGCCAAATTCTCCTGAGGCTCTCTGCTTCAGAACCTTCTGTCACAGTGCTGTTAACATTTGTTTTAATCGGGAAAAATAAGACAGAACATGTGGTCTACTAAGAATGAGAAAAGATATTCCATAAATACTAGCCTAAAGAGATTTCAAAGGTACACCTGAATCTCCTCAATTAATTTATTTTCTTCTCTGGGTCATTTTTAAACCAGTCATCACAAGGGTATAACTAAGAATTAATATTTATTTGTGGATGGCTAAATTGAACCCAGTTTAAAGCAATCCCACTCAGAATAATTTTGAGAGAAATTTTGCAATATTGTTGGCCTCACCTGTGAGGATTTTTTTACAAGGTGACAATTTTCATGTGAGTTCTCACAATGTTGAGAACCAAGACCTTACCTGATATTTATATTTTTGTCTCCCCATAATTAGGACACACATCTAAGATGACAGCTGCTGAACATAAGATGGTGCTGAATAGGATAACCACAATGTGAAAGTTGGATTTCCTTCACATTGTGTAGGAAAAAATATTGTGCATCTGTGGCTGTTGAAGTTTCATAGTGTGCCTGCCTGGTCTACCTTTCCGATAGATTTGACTGTAAGGTCAATTATGACAGCACACTGATCACTGAGCCATGAATTTTCATAATTTGGTAGATCTTTCTCATCTTGTACGCACATGAACACACTGCACGGTCTACTGCAAACAGTGAGAATATGAAAAGTGGTGTATTAAGTCATGAAATTAAGAACAAGTAAACCCCAGAAAGTCAATTGTGTTTGAAACTACATGAACTACATGTGTATGAAGATACACATATCATCTGACAAATATTTTCACAGACTGACAGAAGGGATGAGACAGGAAGGGACTTCCGGAGATTGCATAGTCCAAACTCCCTGCTTAAGCAGGGTCAGCTACAGAAGGTTGTTCAGAGTTGTGTCTAGTTGAGTTTGTAATATCTTCAAGAATGGACACTTCTGCACAACTTCTCTGGTCTTGACCACTCTCATGGTAAAATGTGTTTCCTTGTGTCTGCAGGCTGTCACACAAATAAACACCTTAAGTTTGCTTTTTTATCTCCTATAGCTTCATCTGATGAATCCTGATTCTCATACTGGAAAAGACAGTGAGCAATCATTTCCTACCATACTCTCAAGATACAAATCTTTTAGAAACTCCCGCACCAGTTCCCTCAAGTCATCTCCTTTCCAGTGTGATGATACCTGGACTGTTTAAGGTGTTCCATACTGCTGTGATAAAAGTTCTTATCTTTTTCACTTTTTCTACATCTAATGTATTCTGCACATGCTACTCAAGTGATGGACAAATAATGAATTTATAAAGCAATCTCATTTGCTCAACATACATTTATTAATAATTAATGAAATTTAATTTGTACTTTTGAATGCTTCCAAACGTTGATCTGATTCCTTCTATCATAGACCCTGGTGTGAGCTATAAGAAGGAGATATGAGCACATAAACCAGGAGCTTGTGTCATCTATGATATTCAATACTTATGGACTTAAGGAATGACAAGCCTTCTGTAGTACAAACAATTATATTTTAGGAAATGCATGTTCACACACATACACATATATATACACATATCATATCTACATACTTACACACCAAACTATAATGAATAAGCACATATTAATTTAAGATTTTAGATTAGAATATTAAGAAGTCCATATTACTCCTGCAATATGCTGGACAAAATTTATTTTATAGCCTTTCTATTTTTTTCATAATATTTCTCTGACATAATTTTTGTCTTTTTCTTTCTGTCCTGATACAAGAACAGAATGCATGATAAAGAGCAATTCCTAAGAAAACTAGTGAATTCCTTTAGTAAACATAGTGTCTGCAAAAGGTGCTCTGCTGACTGAAGGATATCTTTATTCGTGAAACAGTTAAACCCCATAACCCTTAGTCTCATCACTGTCCCAGCATTCCTACTGCTAAGGGAGAGACAAACACCTACAGGCCTCAAATTTTACTTCCTCTTTATATATGACAATGGGTGAGCTAAGAAACCTAACTCACTACTTCTTACCCTCTGATCTTTGATCTTTTTCGCTGTAGACTGTGATGCAAATGATTAAGATCTAAGAGAAAAAGAAGCAATTAGATAGCAACTGAGTGTCAGTCAAAGTGAAGAGGGAATATATTCATGTATTTTTCAGCTAAGGAAAACAGCCTTGATGCCTCACAGAAGTGTAGCATTATGTTTCTAGAGATGTCTTCTTCTTAAGGCAAGCATGCCTAAGGTGCTTGGTTAATTATTCTGCTGGTTCAGAGAGCCTGAGGTGAGCATGGATACTTGTGTACTCATTCATCTCTAATTATTGGATTCAGAGTTGGATGCTAACTAATTCTGCTTGTGTACAAATTCCTCCAAACAGACTTGAGCCCTAACTCTATACAAAAAAACCACAAGGAACACATAAATAAACTGTCAACCATATGCAAATCATCAGCCCAGGGGAGCAAGAAGACTAAAACTGGTAACAGCACAACATGAAGAACAAGTTTTAACTGAGCAGCCAGACTGGAATTCTGCAACTAAATTGATGAATGCCCTAGGAAATAAAAGCAGACTACAGTGGGCTGCATAATGCTGCACGTACGCTTAAACTTTGCGATCTAGTTGCTAAAGCTTCATTCAACAAAAAAATAAAAAGAACTTACAAAATACAAAGGAGATGGCTTGCTGTGGAGAGATGCTACATGTAGTAATGGAAAACAATTTTATAAGTTACCATTTTAAGTAAAGTAGCAGGGTTACCTGGTCATTAGAGATGAAGATGGATCTATGAAATTCCACACACATTTGTAATCACTACTGCCCTAGAAGGCACACTCCCTTTTCCAGAACCTAAATACTTGCTAAAAAAAAAACAGAATAGAAGCATAAGTCTTGGTTCACTCTTCCTCATATTTTGAAACTTATCTGATAGTTAACCTATTAGGTATCCATCAGCATAGATCCCCTTTATGGTCCAAGGAAAAAGATGAGTTTTTTTAAAGAGACAAATTCAGTCCATGTAAGACCTGGATCACCTTCTAGACACCCTCATTGGGTGGGACTATAAGACGTACAGTAAACATCTGGGGTTTTCTGCATTAATGTGTAGAATTAATAGAGCTGCATCCAGAAAGTAGGTTATAATTCTGTCCTGGCTTTGGACAGGATAGATTCATTTTTCTTCTCAGTATCTGCTGTGTTTTGGATGCAGTGTGAGAAATAATGTTGATAACAGATATTGTCTTAGTTTATTGATAGGTAAAGTTTATGCTTCACTGGAATAGAATTACTTCCCAGCAGCTGCTGTTTCTCTAGATTTTTGTATGAGAAGAATACTGAAAGATACTAATATTTTGGATTGTTGATAGGAAATGAAGTATTCTTGTGTTTTCTGAGTAATCAAATGTATAAAGCCAGGAGGAGCAGAGCCAGGACAGCCGATCCAAACTGGCTAATGGAAATATTCCATTTTATGGTCATCATACTCCCTTTATAAGAGGGGAGTTTGTCAGTGACAGCCCTCTTCCCTGGTTGTCTGCTATCTCTCTCGGAATCCCACTCACGCTCAGCTTTCCTGTTCCCAGTGCCTAGTTTCTAGTGCTCCAAGTTCGGTTTTCCAAGTTTGGTGACCTCAGCGTTGGCCGCGGCCTCTGCTGCTGCTGGAATTGCTGTGCTTTCTGTGTCTACCACCTGGCCATTATTGCTTGGAGCATGCATTCCATAACCACTATCTGGGATGGGCTCAGTATCTTTTTGTCTATTATATTATTAGTAGCATTAGTATTTCCAGCTGTGCTTTCTGTGTCTGCCACCTGACCATCATTGCTTGGAGCATGCATTCCACCAGCACTATCTGGGATGGGCTCAGCATAATTTTGTCTATTATGTTAGTAGTAGTATTAGTATTACTAGCAGTATTATCATTTTTCTATCTTTTTTTTTGTTCTATTTAAATGGTTCTTATTTAAATCCCTGAGTTTTCATTTCCTTTTCTGACTCTCCTCCCCTCCAGGAAGGAGTGAAGGAACAGCTGTGTACTGTTTAGCTGCTGGCTAAGGGCTAGAGTAAGACAAATTTCAAGTGACGATTTGCACTCATTTCTTTCTTCAGAATGAATCCAGATGTGTTTTTACTATCTCATAGAAGACACTATTGACACTATTAAGATTTTTTTAGAATTATAATCAGACACTATACCTAAGTGCATCAGCAAAATGCAACAGGTTTTCAGAATGAGGTACAATATTAATGCTACTGCTTAATGTGTAGTTGTAGACATAAGTAGCATATATGATAAAACTAATGGATTCTACCAGATGAAGTAAAATCATTTCATAATTTTGGTCTTTACCTTCAGTAAAATTGAGAAAGCACTTTCTCCAAGCTTTTAAGTATTTATAAAACTTAATTCAATCCAGAGGAGTCCTGTATCAACTTAGATATTTTTTTTGTGCATAGGAAAAACAGAATTCAAGAAAACTTCCAATTATATCTTGAATGTCAGACTATCACATTTCAGTGCTACGCACATTCTTTATGGCAATCCATTCACACAGGATCTAGCTGACGCCTGTCCTGCAATTTGTGTGGCAATATAAATCTTATAGGGAAAAAAAGACAAAACAAACAAACAAAACTCCCCCACAAACAAAAAAACCCCAAATCATAGTGTGTTTCCAGGTTTAAACTCTCTCCTGAAATGTGGAAGCCAAATACTAGGCACCAATGGGGCTAAAGGTCTCTGCCATGACATCCATGTGTCTGTTAGTTCTTGCCAAACAGCAAAGAAAGGATTGGGAAAAGGATAATAAGAGCAATAAGCAGTACAGCCCATGTATATTTACCGCATCATGAACACACAAGGGTGGTTTCACCTAAAGTATTTTGAGTAATAGTTGGATATAATTGCCACCATAAAGCCTTCAAAAACTAAAAATGTCGGTTTGTGCTAAACGGAAACAAATAATGAGTTTACATATAAATATGTATGTATGCATGCATACAGAAATTTACGAGGAGAAAGATATGTACTAACAGCTCTACTTTGAATAACTTTATGGAATGTTGATGGATATTCGTGTAGTTACACTGATTTACATCTGATAAGAATCTGTTATTCTGTTTTATTCTATTCTAATGCATATATGGAAAACATGTACAAATCAACAGTTACTATCTTCACAAATATTCAGCTACAGGAAAAAAGCTATCATCTGTCAAAATCAGCTTTCTTATCACAGATTTTCAGAGTATGAAAACAACTATACAACTTAATGTATTTTTCTCACTGAATCAGAAACTAGAGAACAATTTTACTGTCTCTGTGAAGAAAATCTCTTCTCCCCTGGACCATGACCTCAGTCCAAGCACCACTGTAGAGTGCCCTTTGATAAGTGAAACTCTGAATGAGAAGTGCTGGAGGCTGTGTTGATGAGGATTGCACTCTGTAACTTATTTATGAGACTTTTTGTATGTAGTAAAGGGCAAAGAATAATAAAATGTAATGTAGTTGTGGTTCATTCATTTATATACTTTTTCATAGACTCAGAACTATCAAGAAAAGGCTAACCTTTGTGTCTGTAGAAATTAAACATTGAAAACAGCCAAAGCAGCAAACTAGAAACAACTTTTAACCGCACTGCCCCCAGTGAAATAAAAAAAGACATTATTTTTCCTCTTAGCCTTCAACCCTGTCATATTGAAACACGGTAACCAGCGATGAAAGCTGCAGGTGAAGTAAGAAAGATCAAGAGCAGTCCCATTTGGTTCTCCTGCAAGCCTAGTGGTCAGTTTCCAACACGTAACATCTTCTCCCTTTGTCTCTTTTTCACATTTTTAACTTTGGATATAGTGACAGTAATCCAGTTTTCAAAGTATTTTGAGTTCTGTAAATGAAAACTGGATTACTAGACCTACATATTGTTGTTGTTTTATTCCTTTCTAGTACTTCAGATTTTCCACTGTCCAGGGAATCAAAGACTTTTTTTTCATATTACTTTAATCTAACTTCACTCACAGTCATTTGACTCTATCTGTAGATTCTTTTTGTAATAAGAAAGAGTTGGTTGGATAAAGATAATTTTAGCGCAAAAAGCTTTGCAAAAAATGAGGAAAAATGTCTGTTTTGCAATATATATAGGTTTATACTAATAAAACATAAGAAAATTTATACATAAATAAATATAAATATACTTTTAAATCTATTTGAAGATTCTTGTCCTTGTTCATAAAAACTCAAAAATATTTTTAAGAACATGGAATATATTCCATTAGATTTCTTTTTTATTGATAGATAATTGCGTATAAAAAACAGTAGCAAAGTGAAATAAAAACTTTCTCTGGTTTACATAGACATATTAAAAAATACTCTAATACCTTTTTTGTATAAAGGACTAAATTGTTATTTGTATAAAAGTTTGAAAGGTTTGCTATTCATAGTTCCATCTAATTTTTCTCAGATCAAGGTTCTGAAAACCCCAAGCCCCTCTCTTTTATGTTAAATTTCCTCTTTGGCTTGGACTTCAGTAAATTAAGGATATAAGTGTGGAAAAGAAACAGAGAAGAAAAAACATTGTATTGGAAATTCAAGTGTAGACAACACTAGCAGGAAATAAAATGTAAGTTATTATGCCTAGTGTTGGAGTATTCAGCATTACTTGAATTAACGTGCAGTTTTGAGCCTTCTTGGCAAGATTCAGGATCAAGTTTCCAACAAACCCCACCTGTCATTTGTGCCCTGAGACTCCCATCAGATAAATCATGGCAGACTGTCACTTACAAAATCTGTCAGAGGTTCAGGACATATGGATGAATTCAT
Organism: Dromococcyx pavoninus; assembly: GCA_033558185.1. Taxonomy (NCBI): domain Eukaryota; kingdom Metazoa; phylum Chordata; class Aves; order Cuculiformes; family Neomorphidae; genus Dromococcyx; species Dromococcyx pavoninus. The sequence continues at coordinate 1,331,944 of JAUMJL010000250.1, forward strand.
TGCTATAACAATACAATTTGGAGATGCATTGGTTTGGTTTTTTTTCATTGCACTCCCTAGGATATGACATCTGGAAAATATATCTCTGATCACCTTCATCTCAGGTGCAGAGTTCTCACTTTTGAAAGAACTATTAAAACTTTACATGAATTTTATTCAGTGCTGTGAAATAGTTGTAGACCAAATACAAAAGAAAAAGCACAGAAAGGCAAAATCTGCATATTGGCTGTACTGTCTCATTCAGACATAATGGCTGCAGAAGAGCAAATAGCTCAAAGTGTAAATTAATGCAGTGGTATCTTCTGTAACAACCATGTTAAAAATATGAATTCAGAAGTTCTTTCTCTTGTCTTAATAGCGTTAAAATCTGTGCAGGAACATCACATCTTTTTTAGTGGATGTAGTCTTATGTATACATTGACCCCTATATTTTTTTAGCCATAGTGTCATTTTATCTGTGATTTTCTGCTTTCATTTCAGAAATATAATGACTATAAAATACAATCTTGGAGATAGTTATGAGAATCCATTTACTTGGGATAACATTTGTGTTTATGTGTGTGCCTCTGTGACAGAGACTTACTAAGATCACATTGTTCTTTGTTTCAGATAAACAAAGTCATATCCATCACAACCCTACTTATTTCAGTATTTTGTGGAATGTGTATATTCTAGCAAATTGTTTTCTATTTTACAATATCTAAGTGTATATAACAATGTGACAATTCTTACAGTACCAAAGCAAAGATATTTGAGAACTCAGGATTTAATAATATTTCTGGAAAAATCAAGGATGGAAATAAATGAAAGATGTAGGAGAAATATGGGTTTAAATAAGCATATCATTCAATTACCCTACAGAAACATTGGAATTGTTTAGTGGCTTTTTTAGAATACACTAATCAGACTATACTCAAGGAAGAAAAATAAACCTGTCCATTGAACTAGGAGAAACTCTGCTTTTGTACTAATCCTTGTCATTGTTACAGTAATTGTAGGTTCCTTCTTTATTCAATTCCTTTTCTTATTTATCTCCCTGTGATTTCCACCTACTTAGCAAAGTCCTGACATGTGACTTAGCTGCAGGTCTGGAAATTGAAGACTCAGACTTTAAAGGATCATCCTGAATAAAATACCCAGTCAGGGTAACAGACTTTTTATCATACTGATTTATTTAAGAGTAGTCTTTAAATTTGTTTTCAGTAGATTTTCAAGGTATGCAGATAAATTTAGCTGCTTTCCATGATTGTCCCTGAAAGGAAATACTAAGAAAGGCATCTAATGTTATGCGAGGAAAAAGAAAATTTTGCAGTAGGTGATAGGACTTGTTCAGGAAAAAATGTATCAAACAACTTGAAAAGTAAATACTAAGGAAGGGAGCAGCAAGCAAGTATAAAAACAAAACAGTAAGCTTATCTAATGTAGTGAAAATGCTCTTTCTTTTTAAGAGTAGTTCAGCACTCAGGGAAAGAGAATTTCAGCATTTGAAGACATCATCAACATTCAGGAATATGCAGTCCAACCACTGCTCTACAGTCTCCATCTATTCTACAAGCTTCATCATCTCAGGTCTCTTGACATTTTCATCAATCCCATCATAAATCTAAATAAAAAAGCGCAACAAGGCTACCAGCTGGTAACAGGAACAATGTATATTCTATAAAGAGAACTAGGGAAGGCAAAGGCAGAAGGGGGGAGTGTAGAGCAGATACAATATCAGTCAGACAGAGGAATTTCACATAATATTTTTATCCTAAAAAATTCCTTACAGACAAATCTGCTTTTGAAAATTAGTGGTTAACATTTTCAATAAGGTCAGATTTAAGAGGAAAAATGTGGTCTTTCTAAAATAAGTTGAATAACAATCATTAGTAAAGAGAATACTTTTATATTGTGCAACAAGAAATTCTACATTTCAAGCTTTGCTTAGAGTTCAAATAAAAGTTTTCTGCAGTCCCTTAGAGTAGATGCTTAATTTATCTGGCTTATAGCACTTACACATTCCTTATCACTATTCACTTAATAAATACTGGGGGGGGGTCCTAAATAAACTAATATTTACAAGTTTTTTTGATAGTTATCTTTTTGTATAGTAATTCAGCACAAGCTGCTTATCACCTTCATACAAGAGATTCTTCAGCTGAAAACTAATTTCAAGGAGATTGCTGGTCTCTTTTTCCCTGTTCACCTGTTTGCAAATGATAAAGCAAATAAACAGCTCTTGAAATACCTCTGTATAGCACTTCTTTCTCTTGAAGTATTTTATGTGCCTAAGCACAGCATCCTACACCTATGATTATGCATCATTTTAATCTAATGCATTCTTCCCACTGTGAAATTCAGTTGTTCTTCCCAATTTAATGCACAGTTTGTTTTGCATGTAGAAGAGAGTATATATGCTGAGCTGCATCCTATCTGACTCACAGTTATGAAATACCGGTCTACACTCAAGAAGATATTTTAAAGATCCATTGTCTATCTCCTATTTCAAATGATTAAAATCTAATCTACTTTAGCACACATTCTGCCATGTTTACTGACTAGAAGGGACTGAGCCTACAAACACTGGCCCATGCGGGAGAACTGTAGTATCCATGGTCTCTCATATTAGTTAACAGGAGCAAAGACAGCTGTTGATCAAGAAAAAAACAGACGTGTGTATATTAAGCATGCCTTTGGATCTTGAAGGTAGCTGACAAAATTTGCCAGTGAATAATGTTGATTAGTTGTATAAAAAGAAATTTTTAAATAAAATTGCTTGACTGCACGCATAGGCTATTTTATTGTATGTGAGTGCTAAGCAAATTTGGAATCAATGGAAGTAATTTTGAAGCAATCAATTGCCTGAAAAATAGTGTCAGAAAACAAGATATTTATTGTCTGTCATCCCCATCCTATTTCAAAAGAGTTTTTCAGTGATTTAGTGTGGTTGAGAGGGACAGTCTTTCTAGGAATCATACACAGCACATGTTAATAATCTAAAAAGAAATCAGGATTGCAATTATTTCAATTAATTAAAAGAAGAATCCTTATATAGAAATTAATTCAAAGGGTAGGGGGAAAGATTTGTGTTAACAGCTTTCTGGCAATATCAACTAAAATTTAAACTTTATTAAAACATCCATTTAGATCAGTAGTTCCTGTCCTGAAATTTAGCAAAGTAAAGAGAAATAAGAACTGAACTTAACATGTAAAATTGCAGGAGGAAACAGCTGACAAATATTACATATAGTGTAATGGTGGATGAATTTCACAGATTGTTAAGGGGCAACTATGTGAGAAATAACTGAACACCACTATTAAGGGACGGGGAGCTCTGAGAACCTTTTGGGACCAAGTCTTGCAAGGCTGATAGGACCAACATAACCAATCAGTAGTACCACGTAAGACCAAGGTGACCTAGGTAATAGTGTTAGAAATATCAGATTTGATTACTGATGTAGCTGAAGTGGGTTGTTTTGAAAAAAAATATTACGGACAGGTTGTTTATTCGGGCAGGGAAAGGGTGGAGGCAGTGAGGGATCAAGGTGTATCATAGAGAAAGAAGCGTGGAAAAATGGAGAGGAAAAGAGATTAAGGGGCATGTAGCCAAGTGGCTGGTCAGTATATTTGCTTCTTCAAGCTCTGCACTTACTGTTGCACTATGTTCTGCCTTCTTGATGAACTCTGTTCCTATCTATTAATATTATCTGTGTGAATGTGGTCTCTCATCGGTGTGTATGGGTGTGCAAGTGTGTGCACATTCTGCTAGCAAACTTTCAGCTCTTCTATCTAGATGGGGAAAATCAGATTCTGGAAGACCCAAGGTGAGAGCCAAACTGGATGAAGGGGCCCCTGATCCGGGCATGAGGTCTGGATGGAGTCGTATTTGAGTCAGAGCCCAGAGGATCCTCAATTAAGTGTGATGTGCCTGTAAGTTAAGGGAGTGTGGGACATGTGTGCCTTCCACCAGTGAACATCAAGGCTAGCTATCCAGAAAGAAGGAATAAGATTAGACCTTTTGTGGTGTATATGCTTTATAGAGGTATTTGTTCTGCCTGTATTTGCATTATGCATGTGTATATTCGCTTCTCTGAAAGCAGGTTCTGCTTCACTTTTACTTCACTTTTGTGGCAGATTCACATCTATCAAACTGAGATGGGATTAATTGCCTGGATCCTAAAGTACAGTGGAACTGACCTTCCTTAATGAACTTTCAAGTATGAAAAATTTACTCAATGTTCCAGCTAATAATTTAACCAGGTCTGATAATGGATAAATGGCTGTATAATATCCGTACATTGTGCTATGTTCTTTGACAGAATAGAAAACGATCATGAGCAACTTGTAGATAGAAACTAATATATACATCCACATCACAGAAACGAAATATAGCAGAAAAAAAACCACTTACAGAAGATTGCAAAATTCTTCCCAAACTCTATTTTTTTTTTTTGCAATAGATTCATGTAAAAGCACAGGTGTCAAGGATTTAATTTTCAGGAATAGCAGCCAGAATAATCTAACAGAGTTGAACTGAAAACAAAATATTACCTTTGTCCTGCTGGTGATATATATCTCTCACTCTCTATATATACCGACATCTCTACTGGGAGAGGTGAAAACTCTCTGTACAAAAAGCAAATGGAGGCATCTAATCATGATATTTATGAATATGTCAAAAAACAGGCAATGCTTGGCTATATGAACTAGGAATATAGATTGTGAAAGTAATAGTGAAAGAATATTTGTGTTATACTTTATCCTTAAAACCCCTTTTTATCATAAAACCAGTCTGAGGGTCTTTGGTTATGTTTACCCAATCTTTTAAACAAAAAAAAACATCTTTACAAGCTTTTAAAGGCTGGGGTTTTTTTTTACTAGAATTAAAATTTATCCTAAATCAAAAAAAGATTAGCAAAAAAAAAAAAAGCACATAATCGAGACCACCCAGTTCAGACTTGTCCAGAAGGGAAAGTCCCCATTGATTACAAGAAATGACATTAAAATCTGTTTTGTTAGACTCCTACAACAAGTAATGAACTTGATCAGTTCAGAGACCATAGACTCATGCAGATTTAGTTGTAACTTTTCTGCTTTTTCTGGTTTTGGGGTTTGCTCTGGATGTTGGATTTTGGCTGACACAGGCAATTATCCTCACAGCAGCTTTTAAATAATTGACTTACGTTCTCAAAGATATCATCTGGTCAAACTACACATGTATTATCATATTCATGAAGTTGTTGGGAGTGAAGGTCTGGTTTTCTAACAACAATGAAGTTTCATATATTTTACATTTTTAATACAATGTTGAGAAAGCTTCCACTAGCTCAAGGCTTTTGGAACTTTTACAATATATATATAAAAATATTCCTTTTGTAAATGTTTAAGACTTATTATGCTTGTGCTATTTATTATGAAATGCTTTCCCTTTTGCCTTTATTACTGTATTATATTCCTCCTAAAATATTTTTAAGAAGGCCTTAAGGGCAGATCTGTCTTTCCCTCTATAAAGAGAGGAACAGAATTGCAAATGAGAACTAAAGAGATTTCATCCACTCTACATTACCATTGTTTCCGCAACTGCTGGTGCAATTTAACTTTTCAACCTTCCACTATTTGGAGCAGGACTGCAGCATTCCTAGACTGCGTTCATATCGTTCTCTATACAAATACATATATACAAATGAAATTTATTCAATAACTGTGTACCACTTCAAAAGTATCATCATCTCAACTAATGACTGATACATATGGAAAGTAACATCTTACATATATGACTTCAAACAAAACTATTCCAGTTCTAGGGTTTTTTTCTTTGAGCTTGATTACCTAAGGCTACTTTCCTCTTTGTACCTCAATAAATAAATATTTATTCTGTACAATATTGGGGTACAGATTTTTTTTAAAAATAATCTCTCAGTATAATTGAAATAATGAATATTTCTTACTTCAAATAAAATATTAGATAATCACTTCTAAGATATCAGGGAGATTGCAGTAAATAGAACAGTGCATGGATGTTTAAGAGCACAAAGACTGAATACAAGCACTTTACCTCCTTTTGCATTCACCAGTAAACTACTACTTTCCTTATGCCAAGTACAGCTGAGTAACTGATCAATGAATACTACAGAGTGAATAAACAGAAAATACTGTGTGAGCTGATGGGGAAGAAAATGCCTGAGGAAAAGTCCATTTTTTACTATCAAAACCTACCAGAAACTGCTGTTTTACTGATCTATCCTTATGTATCTCTGGAATTCTAGCTGGGCAAAGCAATTTTGATGTCTCTATTGCCATAAATAAAGATTGCTTTTTTCCTACTGCTATTTGTTTCCCTCCCCTGTCCCTTTTGAAATGATTAAAGGCCATAACTGAGAAAAGAATATGATCTAATGTTTAGTTGACCAGAAGATAAGGTACATCTTATTTTCCTGTGCAACATAACAGTATTAAAAAGATACAAAGCCGTAAATCAGCTGTTTATATTGTTCCCTCTCACATATTTATATAAAAATCAATAAAACTTAGGATTTAAGGGCAAAACCTGCACTAAGGAGCTAGGTGAACAATTGTGACCTCACTTAGCCCCAACACTGAAGATGCATAGATACATTTGTGGGCTTTTTCCCTCTGGGTGCATGCACAACTTCCTGATGTCACATCTACCTCACTGCTCAGCCCGTGTGGGATTTGCATAAAGGACAGGGGTTACTTCCATGTCATTCACAAAAACAAATGTCCTTGCCGTGTTCAAATTGCAGCTTTCTTCAGAGAGAGGCTGGAGAACCCAGTAGGAAATAGTTCACAAGATTAACTATTAATTTTATAACCAAAATGACCAAATATTGGAGCAAAAGTTTTAGCTGTCAAAAGAATATAGTATGATCAGTGCGTCAGAACCGTTTACTCAATCATGACAAAGGTAAACAAGAACATTGTCAATTATCCAAATTGGTTTTTAAAAAAAGAGTATGCCTTTACTATTTGAGCAAGAAAATGTCTTTTTGTTTTCCAATGCATACACCAAATACAAATTTGGAGTGGAGTACAGTTCTGTATGAAATCCTAATCACAGACTGTAAACAGAGGTCAAGTTGAGAGGTAACGCAGGAATTCAAGATTCTCCATGTGTCGCATTCAAGTACTGATTTCTCGTCACAAGGTGCTGGAAGCTGTCATGCATTCACTGATTTTTTCCATGCATTTCTAGAGCTGAAGCTTTTAGATTAACTACAATATAGCTATGGGTAATAGTTCAGGGACATAAAAATACTACAAGCCTAGTTTTAAAGTCCTGTCTGTGGAGGCTGAAAGATATAGACAGGGTAAGATTATTTCCCTATGATATTCAAATTACTACAAACTTCCAGATTTAATTTGCAACCACCATACTATAAGATGCTAATATTTTTTCCTCTGTAACATAGAAGCAAACATATGGGCAGGTTTTGCTTCAAAGATTGGTAGAGTTCTATTAATTTTCAAGGATAAATTAAATTAAAAGAATGTATTAATTTCTCCAGTTTAATTTATTTATACTAACCTACCTGTTCCATGGACACATAACTCTGTGGGTTTATAAATATTTCACTTGTTAGAATACAAGTCTAGCTTCATTTGCAACTCTTTTTGTGTCACTGTCCTACTTTTTGCATAGTCTGCTTGACAAAAAGTTTCCATGCCTTACCTACCTGAATTTTATAACAAAAACCTTTGGGACTAATTAAGATTTTTATAGAAAAATAATGAGAGAGATTTTCTGTCTCTCTATTTTTTTTTTCCCTAGTTTTGTGCCTTGGGTTATTCTTGGGGCTGCCATAGTCAGATTCAATTTATAGAAGCATATTTGTTGCTCATCTGCATTAATAGAGCATAGTACAACGACAACAACAACAGCAACAGCAAAGATCTTGACAAGTTCTAATATTTTCTCTTAAGCTAAATAATTCCCTGGCTTCTCTCTCTGTAAGACTCATAAAACAAAACATGTCCTAATTAATGTAGGAAAAATCCAATTGTTCTGAAAATATTTTAAATGAACTGAAGGATGCTTTTTTTAGTAGGGAAATTTAATCTGGCAAGGAGAAACTGGTAGAACAGGCTAGAACAAAGCATAGATCTCTGCTGTATCTGCCATTATTATTCATGAAGCCATCAGCCAGGCAGGTTATATCCGGTTTTAATTCTTGCACATGTCAGTGATACAGAACATCCAGCTTTTATCCTTCAAGATGCTGACAAGGGCAGGAGAAGGTATGATCCCAGTGCCAGCAGGAAGCTTCCAGGCTGTTCATTACCCAAGGAAATTCCTGAGTTAGCCCCTTACTCCCCAAAACAAAGGACCAGTGGAGTTCAGGACTAAAGGGTTAGAGTCACAGCAGCCATCATTCAGAAAGCCATCTGACAGAGCCGGTAGGAAAAGGAAATGACTTCAAGTCGTATTTCTGGGAGAAGTCTAAACTGTCAGATAACAGCTGCCAGATCCTTCGGCGGAGTGCCAGGCCCGAATTCAGGTTCCTCTTCTGCGTGCTCAGACTTAAACCTGTATATCACATCTTTCATGGAGAATGCTCTGGCCTTACTAGTGAGTAAAATGGCCCAAGACCCACTCTCTGTCTCATGCTGTGAAAGCCTCATGTCCATGTAACCTGTTTTTCTACCTGTTAAAGTGGTGCACCTTGTGCAGGCTGCCTTTGACAACAGTGTCATGAAGGTGACACCCAAATCTGGACTCTGTAAGTAAAAACACTTGCTGACATGGGCCAGAATCTCAACACAGACTCCATTTAGCAACTAAACAAATGTGCGTGACTGTAGGAGAAGGTCCTCTTTAATTTACAAATGGAAACATAGATGATAATTGATGTGGCAGCACTGGTGACTGGCTGCCTGTTCACAGGTTTTGAGCTAGAAAGATAAGCAGAAACCCTCCTTCACAGGCTGTAAGATAAATATTATAACATCTATAATACCTGTAATAAATATGATATGCGTAAGATCTACGGTAATAAGCACCAAGGAGTTGGGCTCTGTCCTCATACAGCCCCTAACTTCCAGCAGCTTTTGTGAGATATCAGGGCCTCAAGCATTTCTGTACATGTTCAGATACACCTAAGAGTCTTTGCCACCGAGTAATTGAGCCTCTGGAGAATTTAGGCTGTTTTTGAGTTATCAGTGCTATTTGGGATCTAAAACTCGAAATGGTATTTGGGGCTGTGTGTATCCCAGTGAATTAAAAGGATTCAGCTGATCCGTAACAGCTCAATGCTATTAGAGCATTTCAAATGTGAGATAAAATGGTTTATCTGAAGACATTTTTACTACAGACTAGGTTAAGGTGCATTACTTCATGATTGCAGCAGACTGAGAGCATGCATATGGGAATTTACAGCATCTAACAGTGCTGAGTAATTTACTGAAATACAAGAATTGCTAGACTTAATCCTTAAAGTTCTCCTTTAAATCCCACACCTTGGCTAGAGCAGTGCAATCCTTTTTACAAATGTGGGTCCTAGTATTTTCCAAGGGCATAAGTAACTCTCAGAATTAGATGCTTCGGCACAGGTTGATGCAACCCACGCCATGTTATTCTCCAGATGCAGGGTAATTGTTTTTTTCTGTTCAGTAGTCTACAGCTGTCTGTCTACCTGTTATCCATTTTTTTCATTTCTTTTACAAGGCATTAATCTCTCCATGATGATGTCATTTTCTTTGATGCCTAAGGACTGATCTGGGCTGTATCCCTCTCTGTTTCTCATGCTCCCTCCCGCAGGAATTGTTGCATTCATCACACTAGGTTGTGTGGTGATGTTGTAATATGGACAAACGCTCAGTGGGGAATAAACCAAAACCAACAGAGACATTTTCAGTTAAAGTCAAACTTCCAGAGGTGCAGAGTTAGTTCCTTACTGTGCAATCAAACCCTCAGTGGGAGTCTGCTGCTAATTGTGACATTTTTCAGCAAGATGCTTGCAGACAGGTCACTGGAAATACATGTACTTCAGATCATTTTAATAGAAGTAATATAGTATGCATAGAAGGTTTTGCCTTCTTAACCCTTACCTTTCAACTGAAAAGGTCATTTAGCATTTTATTGTAAAACTCTTTTTAAAGCAGAGAATGTAAACCTCAGACGTATTTTCAATTGGTTAATGTAATATACAGTAATAGCAAGGCTTGGCTCTTAAATGCTCTCTCTAGCCCACTGAAGCACTTAGAGAAATAATCCCAGTGACTTCAGAGCTATGACTCATGTGTTTGAAGTTTAGCATATCAAGAGTTCTGTTGCATCAAGACCCTTGAATGTTTTAATTCATAAATATATATATTGAGAAGAAATACACCTTTGTATAGATATGCCAAAGCATAAACATCAGTATTAAAATACAGTGCAGGATCAAGACCATCTGATTTGTTTCTTAATTTAAGTCTTCCAATTAGGGAACTAATCTAAAATAAGTGTTTTATTTTCCACTCTATAGAATGGATAAAAGTCAGTGCCTTTTGAAAGTTACCAGAAATAAATGATTTGCTTAAGTAAGTTACGTAGACCTGAACAGAACTGATCATTCTAGGCTTTCAAAACTCTTTCTACTGATTAAAGAGGATCAGGCTAAGAAAATTATCATCTAAAATGGAGGTGAGAGTTGTACACCTAAACCAGAAAGACAGCTGTAGCAGAAAACAGATTTTATTTCATGTGAAACAAAAGAATAATGACAAAAATAGGAATAAAACTTAGGAATGAGGAACTTATTTTTTTTCCATTCCTATGAATTAAATTTTTCTATAAATTTTGAGAACTGTGTTCAGCAAAATCTTCGGTTTAAGCTTTGCTATACCAAGCAAATGCATACATGTTTTATGGAAATCATATTTTCTCTTCTCTGGTATCCACATTCTCTCTCTTTTGTGAGCTTCTGTGGCTGAAAAATTCTCATCCCGCGCCTTCGAAAACAGAATAAAACCATGGATGAGCATGGGGATACAAGGTGAGAACCATTTATTTTGATGTGGTGAAGTAATCCAACCAATCTGAAATAAAGCATTAGGTAAACCAGTAATAGCTTTTAGATATTTTTTCCTTGATTAGGTTTGTTTTAAAACCAAGTAGAAGTAAAGTTTATAAATGATGGAGAAAAAGCCTATTTTTAAGAGATTCCAGGCTTGACCTGAATCAGAACATGTAAGAAATACTCTGAGAAAGCCTTTCAAAATTTCATACATAATTTTGTGAAATGAAAAGAGAGTTCCTAAGACTGCATTTCCCTTATGTTGATGACCATTTCCCCTGAAGACGATTAGCCATACACAGAAGCTGGCTTGTATCATACCTCCAGTCATGGTTCTGTGGTCTGACAGACTGAATAATCACCTGCTGGTGCAAGATCTGATAAATCCTTTGTTAATTTGTATGCTAATGGAGTCTTTCATCTAAGGTTCTTTTTTTTAATATCTAAATTAAATAATACAACAACATCTATGAAGGAGGTAGATTGCACAAGTGGAATTTGCTTTTCTCTCTGGCCAAGTAGAAGTTCGGTGTAATACTTTGAAAAATACTTAGGAATTTACATGTCACTTTTAGCCGTGATGAACATTTGCACCTCTATGAAATCGTGTCCCTAACTTATTTGCAGTGCAAGTTGATATATATGCTTAAAAGCGTCTTTGACCCTTCCAAAATATATAGGGAGATTGGATATTTTTAACCTATAACTTCAAGGCAAATTTCAAGAAGAGAACATATTCATACAGGCTACAGTTTACTGAGGAAACTAGATTTTCAGCAGGTAAATTCACAGATTACTGCACTGTACATTTGCATTGAAGGATTTTTTTGGCAGTCAACATAAATATATTGAACATAACAAAGGAGAAAATAATATGGTCACATTGCTGCTGCTCTGATAGCCTGTCTTCCATAGTGCAAAGAATATTTAAATGCATTTTATGATAATAACAATTAAAGACATGAAGGCAATTGGAAAATATGATAAAAATATAACAAAGGTTTATGAAGACAGATGGTGTCATAGTAACTTGATATCTTTCTGTGATAACTGATTTTCTAGTTAAAGGACACAGAGTAGATCTAATCTGTTTGGGTTTCAGTAAATCATTTGATATGGTGTCAGATAGAAAATTACTAGTTAAAGTGGATAACATAGGGATTAGAACTAAAAATGTAATATGAGTAAAAGACTGGCCAAGAGAGACAAAAATAGGTATTACTAGAAAGGGACATTTCAGAATGGAGACAGGTTATTTGTAGTTTCTTCCAAGACTGGTTTTGGGATTAATCTTATTAAATACTTTGATTAAGTGTGTGCAAAATAGGTATGAAATAGTTATATTCATAGTTTAAAAGACGTAGAGAGACACTATACCTGTAGTGGGGGGTGAAAAAGTCATACAGGAGCAGATGAATGACCTTGAGGAATGGACATAAAGGATAGAGACAAATTTAATACATCTGTGTGCATGGTCAGGCACTTTTACACTAATAAGATTTCCTGCTTTACTTGAAGGCCGACCTTTGGAAACAAGTGAGGAGGAGAAATATCTGAACATAATAGTTGATCCAAAAATAATGTGAAAATGTGTGTGACTCAAAATTTGTAAGGTATATACAAAGGAATTAAGGAAATATACCTTCCTTCACTTGGAATAAAGAAGGTCTGAAAGAATAATAAAGTTGAGGAAGGCTCTATTTTATGACTCAAAACTGAAAAAGCAATGTCCATATAGCCTGAAAAATGGAAAACTAAGAAAAGTTGTTAATTTTATTTACATATGACAAATTAGGCTAAATCAGAAAGCTCTTTGTAACCATTTATAAACTGAGATTCTTCAATAACCTTTCAAAATGTTCACTATGGGAAAAGTCCTAGTTTTAAGCCTCTCCACAGTATTATGTGATATATTTGACAAAAAAAAAGGAGAGGTTTGGACTTGAAAAAGCAGAAAGCACCTTCCAATTCTGTCAATCATTATTTCTGTAAATGAATTATGTTAATTCAGAAAGCTTAATTTTTACAAACAATATACACACTTATATTTTATATGCAGTTATATTTACTATTAGATTTACTGTAAATTGTGATTGTAGGCAGATAGAATATGTCATCCTTAGAGTCATGTAATAATTGTAACTAAGCTAAAAATATAACGTGAAAGTCCGTATCCTCTTTAATCTATTGCTTTTTTTTTTATTAAAATGGCATAATCCCTTTAACTCTGCTGGATATTAACTGTAAAAGAATACAATTCTGGGCTTTTTGACTCACAATTCTTTCACTAACTACTATAGTTGACCAAGTCCCCAATGTATATATACATATGTATATGCGTATGTATATACATATGTATATACAGCTCAGCCTTAGGCAGAGCATGCATTTAAAATGGATTTATCAGAGTATTTCCCGAGAGACTTATATCCCCTGGATTTTTGGTTTGGGGTTTTTTTCTGTTTCTTCCGATGGTAGTTATAGACTGTATAACATTAGCTGGCTTGGAGGTGCAAATACACCCCAGAGGAATACCCTTATTTATTTTTCATAGTATAATTGATTATTTTGAATAATGTATGTGATGGATAGGTAATGAGTGGGAAAAATAATGTCTAAACATGACTTGGTACCATTTTCTATAGTATCTGTAATTTGACAGCATACAAGGTTGGCCTCACAGGACAAGATAAGAGTTATATTATTTTCGATAAATAAAAGCCATTCAGCTCATTGCCCTCAGAAAAAGAATATGAGCATGCAGAATTTTGTATGCAACATTTTATGAGAGACACTAGTATAAAAGCCATGTACAAAGTTAAATTATGGCCGAAACTTTATTTTAGATAGTTTGTTGGAAGAGGAAAAATAAATGTTTTTGTGAAAAGAACAAGAACTTAAACCCTATATTTACATTTTTTAAAAGGTGGAACTTGACTGTCTCTCTGCTTGAATTCTGAACTGTTATGGGAGCTGAAGTGTGGCCCGCAGTTAGAACAAACTCATGCTGTAATACTGAAAATTTTCTATCATCCTACTAACAGCGTGGTGACGTACAGGATTGTCTTTGTCTTATACCAGATTGACTTTAACACCTGAATTGGCTTGGAGTTTCACATTGGACAGCAGATTGGGTCATACAGTGTCTAACTCAAGTCAGCAAGACAAAAATTACTCTGCCCCTCCAGGCCTCTATAAGCAGCTAATGTTTAAAACAGATGTGTTTTTACAAATGTGATCTTTGAAATATGAAATTTATTTTTTGTTAATAATTTCAGCTGTACTTGTAGAAAAGAAGATGTATAAGAAGCAAACAGTGAATACATTTTTGTAACTTTTTTTTTTGCTTACAGGTTGTAGGTCACTGAAAGGATAAATTAACAAATTGATGGATTCGGTTATGTGTGAAATGGATGTTTTACAAAAGAACTACTAAAGCTTTCACATTGCCAGAGACCAGAATTCCCAATCCGCCATATAGTACTCTATTCCAATTTCATTCAACTGTGATGGGGGCAAAAATTCCATAATATTGGTGTGCACTTAATTGTCAAAGAGAAATAAAATTATAAAGTTTAGTAATACCATAAAAATGTGTGGTGTTATGCAAGAACCTAAAATTACATGCTCTCTAAAGTAAAATTATGATACTACTGAGGCTCCCAAAAGCTTTCAAACTAAGCAGTATAATCTCACAGTTAAGAGCTTTAACTTCTGGTTATAGAATAGAAACACAAATGCCATTGATGTCAGGACCAAAAAGTACAACAGACTCAAAGTAAATTTTTATGTGTTTTTGGAACATATTTCTTATGCTCATGGTGTTGATAAAAACATAAGACATAATAATTTTATTTTCTGTGTGTAGCTATGATGTTAATAGCAAAGTTAGGACAAAGGAATTCTCATGGACACGTGAAAAAAAATATGCACAACACACTGACACCTTCCAGTCAAAGGAAGCACAGTAGGAAAAGACAAATGTTCCTCCTCCTGAATCCCTCAAATTAAAGCCATGTATCTCCCATCTTCTCAAGAGTACCACATGCCAAAGCTTTTCTGTGGAAACATTTGAGTGTAGGAAAAGACAGACTCTTCAAGCACCAAATAAAAGGTCAAAGTGCTAATTGGGGGATAGAAAGACTTAACCATTGAGCTGTCAGAAAGTTCATGCATTACTGTACACTGAGTGTTCTTTTCTTCCTGCAGGATGGCACGGACTTCTTGGCCAGCAGAGCCATTTCACACAGAGAACCAGCTGATCAATATGCACTGTGTGAGCAGACATTGGACTGGAGCACAGAATGCTCTGAATAGCTCTCACTCTATGTTGTTGAAAAGATTAAGCAAATCTATAAGCAGAAAATATGTATTCTGACTGATACAGACCTAATGCACTTTCGTCTTTTGTGGTCCCTGCTGTGAAAGTCTTGGACCCCTCAGGATTTTACGCTGAACTGCAAAATACATCCATGTTTTTTGAAGCTGATGCAAGGCAGTAAAAAACAACTATTTACTTCTGCCAACAAAAGTTATACAACGCCCCCTTGACAGAAATGAACCAAATATCTTTTTTGAAAAGTGACTGTAACCAATATAAAGAAAGTGCAGTAGTCCAAGGTCCAGAAATTCAGACTTGAATCTAAAAATTTGTTATCTAAGTGACAATGGCATTCTGTAAAAATACAGCTACTTTTTAAATTTGTTGCCAAATGGTGGGTGTACAAAAACATACTTAAATGCTGATAGTTGTCTCATAGGTCAGAAATTTACTTAAGTCCTAGACTCAACCTGGAACTTCCAGTAGATAACCCTCACTGTAAATGCACTGTGCCAGGAAGTGCAGTCCACCCAAAAGATAAGTAGTGAAGGCACCATTTGACACCTTGCATTTGGGGAATTTTCAGCATGAAATTTGTTAAAAACCTATTTTGCAGCTTTGATTCAGATTTTAGGGGAATCTAGCTGCTGTATTTTTGTTACCCTAGTGATGATTTTCTCTCTGTTTACTGTTAAAATTGTCACAGATTGTAATGACAGTTGAATAAATGATATATAAAGTCTCTTGATCTGTCTTTTAATTTCAGGTGAATGTTCTGGTCACTGAGCTAAGATCAGCTGCTCTGCCTCATTCAATATTCCAGTTCAATTAAAAGGGAAGGAGCTGCAAGAGATATGCAAGAGAAGACCACATATTTTCTTCTTCATATTTTGTTGTTGTTGTTGTTGTGAGTTCACACGTAAAGCATTTTATGTAATTGCTCTGTCCAAAACGCTGCTGATTTTTGCCACTAACAGAGTAAAAACCATAAGGCCTGATTCTACGTGACCACTTCAGTATTCTTAAATTAAGTTGGCAGATTCACCAAAAGCATGACAAAATGATTTTATGGACATCCAGATCTTGGCCACTATAAGCGTGTCATCTGAATTCCTTTGGCTCTCCAGCTTTTCCAGCTGTGTGTTCAAAGGCATTGACCACAGCGCTCAAATGTCAAGGCAGCGAGACTACTGGAAGAACCTGAAGTGAGCAGAACAGAACATTGCGCAATTAACTGGGAACATTAGTGAAATACTTCAAAGGAATTAAGGAGTGTTCCTCTAAGGTTACAGGCTGTTCAGAAGGGAGTGGTGATGAAGGAAAGTCAGAGGTATTGCCTTCTACACCAAGAAATGAATAAAGTGTGAAGACCTCTCACTGAAAAATAGTCACGAGCAGGTTGAGAGCTTATAGGTAAGAATCAGAGACCGAGTCAAGAAGAGAACTTTGTGCTGGTGTCTACTAAGGCCACTAGGGCAAGGGGAGGTTGTTGACGAAGCTTTCTTACTCCAGCTACATCACGCTCACAGGCTCTAGGGATGCTAACGGACTTCAACCAACCTGACATCTGCTGGAAAAGCAGCATGGTGAAATATAGGCAATTCAGGAGACTCCTCACATGCGTTGAGGAGAACTTCTTAAGCCAGGTAGTAGACAGACCTACCAGAATGAAGGTGATACTGGACGTGATGCTCACCAACTCAAGTTATCCCACCTGGAGTCCTACGTCCATCACTGGAGTCCTCAGAACAGGAAAGATATGGACCTGTTGGATCGGGTCCAGAGGAGGGCCACAAAAATGATCGGAGCAATAGAACACCTATCCTATGAAGACAAGCTGAGAAAACTGGCCTGGAGAAGAGAAAGTTCCGGGGAAACTTTATTGCAACCTTTCAGTTGCAATGGGTACAGACTTTTTAGCATCGCCTGATGCGATGAGACAAGGGATAACGAATTTAAACTAAAGAGGGTAGATTTATACTGGAAATACGGAAGGAATTTTTTACAGCAAGGGTATTGAAACAATGGCACAGGCTGCCCATTGAGGAGGTAGATGCCCCATCCCTGGAAGCATTGTATGCCAGGTTGCATGAGGTTCTAAGGAACCTGTATAGTTGAAGATTGCAGTGGGCTTGGACTAGATGACCTTTAATTGTCCCTTCCGATCCAAACTATTCCATGGTTCTATGAGATTTATTTTTCAAGAACATGACCAGAAACACTGATAAAGCTTACAGGAATCTTTTCACTGGAGAAGGTATATTGAGAGGCAAAGCGATGGAATGTGTAACTTAATACACAGTATTCCATTCCCAGTGCTCTGAAATAGTAAAAGCTTTTTATGAATAAATGCTGAAAAATTTATGCTGCACTTTTTACCTTTATAATGTCTAGATCATTTTGGCTAAGGGCCTGGAGGATAGACTGTCATTTATTATCTTCTGGCATCTTAGATAGATAGAGTGCTTTGTATCTGGCCCTGTTGTTTTTCACTCTTTTTTTTTACAGAAGAGAAAGAAAGGATTGGCTTCTTTTCTGCAATATTTTTGGAAGAAGAAGAATTTGTTTTTCTCAAGGTGATACACTTTGATTTCATAATCAAATGCCAAATTATGAATTGAGCTTGATATTTTGTTTCATGTTCATTCATAATGAAAGTATACTTAATATTAAATACCAATGTTTTCTGTGAAATTTAATTTTCATTAAGACCTATAAGCATTCCTATTCAGGATGCTTACCTTTATGAATGAATTCATAGACTACTATACCTGACTTTATCTACAAAAGATGGATACTAACACTTATCTGAGACAAATGAGATATGCTGCTTAATTTATTAAAGTTTGTAAAATGATTTGAGATCCTCCAATAAAAGTTGCGGGGCAAGGAACAAAGTAATAGCAGCCATATCAGAAAAGAAACTCAACTTTTAGTTTTGTGAAAGTTCCCCGGGTGAAAGCTAACTCTTTAATGATATTAAAAACGTGTTTCAGATTAGCAAGTTTATAACAAATCTTCAGTGGATACAAACATGTAAAGCTCTTTGGCGTGAATTTTATCAATTGCATTTCTAAACTGGATATTACAAGCCTATGGATACAGGAGAAGTGCAGTTGGGAGTTCTACGTTGTGAATTACATGTCATATTTTATTACAGGGATGTGAGCGTTGCTGCCGTTGTGGCATTTGAATGTGTTTCCTTTCAGATAATTTATTACCATACATACAGAATGTGACTAGCATTATGCTTATTTATTGATACTCACAACAGCCATTTGGTCATATGGTAACATGACTAAATAGTTACAATGCTGTGATTTAAATGTGTATTTTTTCCTGTTTGACATAACCGTGGTATGCCAGAATATTTGTAATGGGTTTTTAAAGGCCATGAAGACTCATAAGGATACTGTTGTACCTAGGATGAAACTAAAAGGATATACCTCTAACTGGTTATTAGTTTTCTTTGTACTGATGTATGGAAAGAGCTGAGCTGTCTGTTTCCTTACAAGAATGAGAGGCAGATCTCATTAGAAAAGAACCCTCATTATCTGAGATGCCCTAATATGTGTTTTGATTGAATAATTCTGTGCTATCCAGTAGAGAACAATAGAGAACAATACCCCTGGAACAGAAAGACTGCATCCATTCGTACTTTGACAGTTTTCTGTTGATTTTTGTTCCAATCCTCAGAGCTAAAAACTGAAGAAAACAATTTAAATTGCCATGGAATAATAATGTATAACTCTTGAATATTTGCAACCTTCATTTACTTAAAAATAAGTATTAAGTATTTTCATGCAGTGTTATACCTGAGAATTGTTTTGTATAAGAAGATTAAAATTAAGATCTGGAAGGTCAAGAATGACCCAAAGCTGTATTATTTACACACGACTATCTTCTGTATATCTTATGTGTCTTAAATATTATTGCTCTTTTGCCATGGCCAAATATTATTTTGGTGTAGGGAAATAAAAATAACAACAATCCAACAGGATTCCAACACTGCTATTGTTAGTGGCAGTTCTGATGCCAATAGTCATACTAATATTGCTGGTTTAGTTGGAAAACAATCCAGGCTTTAGGAATGGTTTTGCAACTTGGAAATCTAGTCTTGTCCTCAGAAAGCATCAATGTCTTCAGGGTCAGTTGAACTGTGCCCACAGTGGATTTAATGTTGCCTGTCTGACACAGCTTGCAGCAGCAGTAGTTTTTGTTCCTGTTCATGGGGTCAGGTGCCCCGGTTGCCTGGCTCAGATGCTTCCCCTGATGCTAAGTGTTGGAGTGAGGGTGAGGTGGCTGCTTGTCTCATTTCTTCATCAGTCTTTGCCCTGCCAGAGTTGTAGAAGGCCTTTTTGCCCTGTTAGTCTAGACACCAGAAAACTGAATATCTTCTTACACTCTGTCAGCATCGAATGAACTCAAAATATTCTTAAATTACAGCGACCATATATTTGCTCCCAGTTTAAGGCTCTTTGTAATGCTCTTTGCCAGAGTAGTGCCAAATGTAAATCAGAGCCAATATAAATCAGAGTTTAATTAATGTATTATGCCGAGTGGAAATTAGAAATTTTAGAATCAAGTAACAGTCTTTTTTCTCTGTTATGAGACTCTCATCCTAATATATATTCTGATCACTAATGCGTGGCATAATTTGTACCCAGTTATTAAGGGAACGTATTAAGTCCTCAATGTAATTTTTTTCTTTGTTTGTAGGTTTAAACAATTTTCTGAATCATGTTAATTATCCAGAAATAAAATAACATATATTTTAATAAAATAACAGAATTATGTTAAAAGAGGAAAATAATTGTGATGATGGAATGTAATTTCTTTATTTCCAGCTACTGTTTGTTACTATCTATCTGACTGTGGTACTCATTTACAACAAATGCAGTTTGAGTTATAAGATCATGTTTTATGGTATGACTTGAAAGCAGAGTACAGTCTGTTCTTTAGTCTTTTGTTATTAACAATCTTGTTAATCTAGCTGGATAATTGAACAAAGAAGCTTAGATCTACATGACAATGGGAGAGAGACTCTTTTTCCATGGTTTGTTAGACACGCATCAAAACGTAACACTGTCCCGTGACACCAGCTCATTGTAACTGGGTCTAAATACAGATTTTTCTCTACTGCATTCCTAGAGCTAATTGCCATGCTTTAATTCCTCTGTGGGATTCTGCACTCCATGTCTCCTAAATCTTGCAGTTATCTCCTCACATATTTACCCTCTTTGCTTCCCAGCGATTAGCATCAGTTTCTTCATGAGACCTATGGGCCTTTCTTGGTTTAGCATCACGAAAGACTAAACAAAGCAGCAAATTTTAGAAGTAATTTCTTATGACTGATTTTATCTCCACTTTTAGTATGATAAGTCATTGTTGAAACTGAGAAGAACTCTCATATTCAACCTCTTTCAGGTTTATACATGTGGGCAACGTATCTTCCTGTAACAAAGAACAGTGTTTCTTCCATGGTAGAGTGTCTGTTCCTGCTTTCTGGCTAAAGTCTCTCATTAAAATATCTAGCATTTCTTTATAATTGTATGCCTTTTATCTCTCATAAAGATTCATCAGCTACTCTGAGGCTTGATTCCAGTAAGACAAATACCCGTAGGCAATATTCTACGGTTGTTTCAGGATTTGTCCAGTTTAGGTACGAATACTGATTACCTTCAAGCATAAGTCAACTACTAGGTGCAAAATTTTTTTCAGGCATATTTGAGGAGAAAACTGGGGAAAGTTTCAGCATGAGATAAGGGAGATCTACCAAAGGAAATCAAAAGAAGTATTGGAAGACAGACTGATGCAAACAGATCTGTTCCATTGCATAACATAAAGTTTAGAAACAAGCAAAAAATAGTTTTTTCATAGGTACAAATCACTTACTAACAGCTTCGAACTTTTAGAAAGCGGTTTTATTCCTCCACAGACTTCGGCGAAAATGTTTTTTCATAATTCAGATGACCCTCACGTTTTTTCTTTGATTGTCTGCTTTTTTTCCCTGTTTCAGTATAAGGTTGTCTTTTTCCCATTTTAAGTGAATTTAAATGTTCTTCATATCAAAGTATTTTCTTAACACATAACCCTGCCTTTACTGCATCTCAAGCCCATTTATCTCTAACAGATATTAGAAACATTTTTTAAGTTTTCTTACTTTCTTTTTTCAGTACTGTTACATATTAAAGCCTGTTATCATGTTTACCCTTAGTCTTTTCTATTCCAGTCTGCTAATCTGCTTTCTTCTGGTGCCTTGTCATACCTTGCCATTGAATTCTGATTATGCGGAGTAAAGACGTGAGGAAATTTCAGGTCAGGTGTTTGGATAATCAACAAGTCTCTGGTATCTGCTCTTCCAAAAGTGTGAAGAAGACTAAGGAACACAAACAGACCTCTGCATCTTCAGGTCATACACTTGTCAGTTCTTCAAAATTTGATTTTTCTGAAATCAGAGACTTCTTTGTTTCAATATGTGAAGCTCCTTATTATGTCGACTTCAGCCTGCTTGCAAGCTGTCCTGTTATTCTTGCATCCACGATCAGTTCATCTGTCATGGAAAGCAGACAGAAGCAGAATATCTTTCAGTTTACCTCACCCACATTTTACATCTTTGTATAATTTAGCCATTAAATTCATAATCAATATTACCCTCTTTTTTTTTTTTGTAAACAAAAGAGATACTGAAGGAGTTAACTTCTTTAAATATAAGTTCAATTTACTCAGACAGAAACCCAAGTAATTCTCAGGTTTCTTTCAGGTTGTATTGGTGATTTCCTACATTTTATTTGGCTTCACTCTCTGTTCTTTGTTCCTTTTAATTCAAATAATTTAAACATTGTTCTCTTCCACATGTTTATGTAGTGGCCAGGAAAGAAGATTTCACAAAACCTGAAAATGGTCCTTCAGTTTTATAATTCCTCTAATTTTCAAACCCAAATCAATTACAAGTTATCTTCTTTCCAGCTATTTTATGCCCGTGACTAATGTAATTATGACCATAAGTGTTGTGTCAGAATCTTCTTCTCATAGCATGGAACCTTTTAAAAGCCATAATATCAGAGATCTACTGAGCCTGACTCTGTTTAGAAAGGTATTTGTTATGGGAGTCATCCCCAGTAGGTCATGGGAAAGACAATAAGAAACACCCTTTACCAAGAGTTCAAATTTTGGTTTAAAGTCTTCTCTAAGTCAATGCCTAGATAATTCTTCTCCATAAATCACTCCTTTTTTTTCCCCTCCCATCTGTTTTATGATGTCTGTCTGTATTTTTGCTTCTTACTTACACCTTCTTTTTGTTAGAATGCAGTTGTTGCTTTTAATGGAGGGATCTCTCTTGCAAATAGAATCTAGATGGCAGTACTTGTCAGAAAGGAAGTAGTCTTCAGATCACTATATCATACCTTATTGAAGTAACTGTACAACATGGACTAAATCACTACTCACCATTGCTAGCAAATTTCGTTTCACAGTTAACAGGACATACTATGGCCCCACAGATTCAGAAACACATATTCTCTTTTTTGGCTTAAATGTTATTGATAAGGTAGTCTTGATTGCCTTGCATCTGTTTATTATACATCCATATTAGTGGAACTCTTACTAGGAAGTAGTTTTAACTTGTGTGTCTCTCAGTCTCCTAGTTTTGCCCTTTTCCCTTTCAACAGTGTTTTGTTGTGTGATATTGTCTCTGCTTTTCAAATTTAGCTAACAGCCAGAAAGAGTGTATGAATAAATCATTGTTGATAATTTAGTTATTTAATAATTTAGTCTAAGAGGTGCCCAAGTGCAGAATGCTCTACCTGTAAAAAAGAAAGAAGCAGAAAGGGAGAAAAAAAATAGTGAACACTCTTACCCTGATCTATAAAGGATAGTATTACAATCACAGACAGTTTTGATGTTTGATTTCTCTCTTGACAGAGGAAAAACAGAGGCACAGCCAATTTTGTATGTAACTTTTCATATTGCTCTTGCTTCTTTACCTCTGGCCATATTAAAAGCATGTAGTTCACAGCTTTTAGTGCTAACACCACACTGGTTCTTACCTTGTGTTCCCTGATCAGACCAGATTGCTCAAGGCCTTATCCAGTCTCATCTTGGAATATCTCCAAGGATGCAGATTGCACAATGTCTCTGGGCAGTCTTCTCCACTACTTACTCCAGCATTGTGTCTCCTTTCTCCGTGTCAGTCAAAAAATGTGTTTTATTTTCCCTTTGTCTGAGGTTGATATCACACACCAAGAGAACAAAGGCACCTTCCAAAAGCACTAATGAGGGTGTCTGGTAGAAGCGCAGTAAATCTGTATTACGTTCCTAGGCTGGAATCTGACCTTACAGGGGTATAAGAAAAGGCCTATCTGATCCCTAGAGTGCCATGGTCACAGCTGGAAATGAAGGTTTGAAAAATAAACTTTATGATAGCTACTAATATTACAAATTGTAGCACTATGAAATAAATCACAGGAGCCATGAAACACAACATACGGTACCCTGTTTTCAGCCAAATGATTTATTCATGAATGTTCGTAATTCAAATGAATTGGCCATGAATATTCATGGATACTCCTTTGTAATAAGATATTATAAGGAAATCTATGCTAATTACAACAGAGGCTCTTGCTAGCATTTCCGCAGTGGCAATGGGAACATTTTGGAAATTGGAATTCCTTGTTGGAGTCCCAGCTGTAACTACTTCATGTGATTGAATGCATACAGAGGTCAACAAAGCAAATATGTAGTAATGCTTGAAGGTAGTCTGCTGGCATCTACCCAACCTTTTTGTAGAATATGTACCATTAAACCATGAATATTACTTAACTTACTGTCAGTAAAATAGTAAACATTCATGCACAGCAAGCCTTAAGCACAAGTAAGTCAAGTGGATTTTGGGATATGTTCCATTAGGTACAAGAGGTCAATTTCTGCTCACTGGTACATTAGCGCAAATTCACTGATTTCAATTAAGTTACTTTGATGTGAATACAAGCCAAATTTGGCCCTGTCTGCAAACTCATAACTCACAAACTGGTAATTTTCTTTTCCAGTAATAGCAATGAGAAACAAATTATACCGTGATTTCTTATCCGTTTCCAGCGACATAGGCTCAGGTAAAAATGTCATAAATCTGGCATTTCGTTTTTTCTTGTTTTCTTAGAAACATCAGTAGGAAAAAATGATTTTTCCTTTCTGTTCCTCTCACACTTTAAAATGAAGAAACATTTTGTCTTCAAAAACACATAGAAAGATCTGGAAGGGTGTTGTAGCCTTAACATTGATGACAAAGAAAAAAGAATATGAAACAAACATAATAACTTGGTCTGTTCATCTAGAGAAAGACATGCAAGTAAGATCCTTGGGGAGTTATTGGATTCATATAATCTAAGTTCACAAAGTGAGACAATTCCTATTTGGTGTCCTGAATATGACAAAACATATAATTTTCCCTAGTAATTGTTGTACAAAGGCCAGATCTTTTGATAACCTGAGCTTACAGATACAGAATTGAGGAGTTATTTCTCTTAATTTTGACATTTACGAGCCAAACACTTACATAATGATCTAGTCATTTAAGGTATGAGAACTGCCAGATTGAAATGCACAGGACAGATTTCTAAAGCAAGGTGGGTGAATCATGAATTGAAAGAATTTTTAGATAATTAGAAAACCAAGATGAACATGACAATGCTTACAACACCTACATTAGTCTTAATCTTACCAGGGTTTTCCCTAGTTAAAAAATTTCCTCAGGAAAATCAAAGATTTTCCTCAGCAAATTGCTCAAATATTCATTTCACTGTTCAAATGTGCATCTGAGTTCTCTCACAAATTCTTCTGGCTTCAACTTTCTCCTACAGCTGGTAGAAATCTTAAATGAAAGCTTCTACGAAAGTTTTTGTAATGGGAGGGGAGGGACTAAGAAAAAAAAAGAATTAAGAAGGGGTAATAATTCTTGCATGAAATGTTTCCATTTTGTATGTATTTGTTAATAAATGTCCTTCTTTGGCCATTGCTTCCTTCTATGATTTTCTTCGCTTTGTCCCCCTGTGGTTATTATGGTTTGTGATTATGTCACCTTGTACCCTTTCCTGGGATACAAAGTTGATGGAGCCTTTTAATCTTTACACAAACAGAAATATTTCAGACTGTATACTATTCCTGCAGTTTTGTTCTGAACTTCCAAAACTTTCCAGTTCTCTTAATGAATCATGAACACTGAAAATAAACACCATTTTAGCTACTAGTGCTGTAACGAAAAGAAAATACTAATTCTCTCCATAAATTTTTTACTTTTAACTATAGTGTTTTGCCCAGTGTTTAAATTCACTATGGTTTTGTGTGTATTACAGCCTCTGGCATTTCCAAAGGTTTTGCATTCTAGAATACGTTCTGCAGGAATGATCTAAAGTCTTTGTATCCCAGGTATATGATGCTAAATTGAACTTCCCTCACATTAATAAGATTTCTGAGCAGCATAACACTATACTGCTAACATATTATGTATTCAAGTCACTTTTTTTTTGTTAGCCTTGTACTTCATCAGTTGTGAGTTTGTATTTTACTTGCAGATCATTGACAAAATATATTGAATATAACTACTCAGATAGACACTCTCGGGACAGAATGACATTTTTTTCTAAGTGGTTTTTCTGGGTTGCTAGTCAGTTTTTCACTAATGCACTGTGGGTAAATTTGATGTATGCATCAAGGCAACAGGAACAGGTATCTTGGCAATTTGGGTCAGGTCAAATAAGTTCCTTTTCTACTAACTAGATTGTTATCATGTAGTATTGAGGAAGAAACAATTACAAGAAGCAATCAGGTAGAAAAGATCCTCATTCCTTGCCTTATAAAAGTTTTGAAGGACCAAAATGGAAGTGAACTTTGGTTGGTGAGTACTAAGGCCCTGAAAAAAAGTGAGAAAAACAAAACTGAACAGAAGATAGAGAAAGTACAATCAACATAAGCACAGCAGGATAGTCTTTGAGTGCCTTGGATAAGAAAAAGGATGTTCTTATTCCAAGCTTGCAGAACAGCAGTTTTACTCTGTGCTTGATTTATATTGTGCCACTTCTATGGAATCAATTGCTTGAATGCTGGCAAGAGCTTCATACTGTTCCATTAAATGTAAGACCCACTGTGGTACAGGATACTGATTAGCATGGACAGGAACAGACAATAAAGCTTGAAAAATCATCGCAACCATGTTTTTAAAAACTATCAAGTCATAACTTAACAAAAAGCCCAATTAGTGCCCAAATATATCGTTATTTTTGCTAGTTGTGGCATTACCATTGTTAAAATATATTAAAACATGTATAATTCCCAGACTGTAAAGTGATATTACAAAATAAATATTCTAAATGAACCATTCTCTATCCTGTATATGCAATCCAAGATATGGAAATACACTACTGTATGGATGATAAATGAAGATCAACTTAAATTTGTGAAATGATCATTATATAAATACTGCAAATGAATAATGAAATAACATTTTTCCACCCACATGCTTATGAGCTATTTCTGATGAGTTGAAATTAGTAATTTTAATTATTCTTTTTAATTCTTTCCCTAACATATTATTCTTGGTGTTTAACTAGAACCATTGATGTATCCTTTTTATACCATAGGAAACGAAAAAGAGACTAGGCTTTTTAATACATTTTAATACACTGAAACATGATTTTACAACCTTTAAGTAAAGACACATAAAGCATAATGTCATTACAGTTCTATAAAATCATCCTTCTGGACTTTGGTCAGTTTCAGCTTATTTTTTGATATTTTCATTATGTGAAATTTTATATGTATTAAACTTTTGCCTGTAATTGTTTTGATGCATGCAAGATTTTTGTGCAGCAGGTGTGATTTCCTTCTGTATGCAACAGGAATCAATACAGATATAGAAAGATCCACATTACAAATCCATTCAATTTAGCATTACTTTGGCAAGAAGAAGGGTTATTAGTGCAGTTCGCTTCGGAGTCTGAACATACTTAGGGGCCGCATAATCTCTTATTCTGTGTTGGGCTACTGGAGAGTGATACCAGCTCTTCCAGTTTCATCACTGTCGCCCTGTGTTACATTTTTTTAAAAGTGTGTCAGGGACCAGCAAGTAGGGTAAATGTGTACTTGTCTTGCCTACTCTGGAACTCTTTGAATCTGACTGATTCTCCTGCAAAGGAGTACAAAACTGTGATAGACTTGTTCTCTATAAAACTAGAAATTCACGAAGTTGCCAGACTGAGATTAAGACATGAAGACAGCTTCAAGTCTTTACTCTAGAGCCATCTCCTGCAGAAAATCTGTTTTCAAATTTCAAAACTATCTTCTACCTTTTGTTCCAATAACAGGTAACACTGGAAATTTAAGGTCTTGCAGATGTTTTCCCTAGGAGTTTGTTACAGATTCCCCTCAGACATCTGCCTTTGATGGGTGCCTCCACTAGCACAGTTACAGTTCTTAAGAATCCTGAAGGAAAGTTCATGAATTCTATTTAGAATCATCAAGGATTACTTAAATATTACTTATGTGACTTCATGGTGGGAAGAACAAGATAAAAAAATTAA
Organism: Dromococcyx pavoninus; assembly: GCA_033558185.1. Lineage (NCBI taxonomy): Eukaryota > Metazoa > Chordata > Aves > Cuculiformes > Neomorphidae > Dromococcyx > Dromococcyx pavoninus. Next base: position 1,359,834 of record JAUMJL010000250.1, read on the forward strand.
CGAGATATTTAAGTTAGACACAAGGAAAAAAATAATATAAATGATGAAGAGAGTGAAACAAGGGAACAGATTGCCCTAGAATTTCATAAAGTTAGTAGAGATCTTCAGGAAAGAGTTGGGCAGCTAAAAGGCAGGAATGACAAATAAAGTTGATCCTACCATGGCAAAGCAAGGTAGCTTAGAGTATAAGATTTATTCTATGGTTCTGTAGACATAGCAAGGGCCCAAATGTATTTTGGACCATCATACAGAATTATAATAGTAGGCAATTACAGGCAGTTAGTAAAAGTTCAGATGTTCACTTTCAAGGCACTTAGTAAAAATTTAAACATTATGTTCCAAAAGTTTCAGCTAAAATGGGACGAGCAGAGTTATGAGTCAGATCAGAGCTGGTCCCTCTGCCTAGAGACAGCGCTGGAACACACTGATGATTTCCCCTGCAGAGCCCATCTCACTGCTAATGAACATCTTCCTCAAAACCAGGAATACATAATTTATGTTAAATAATTACCCTCTCATGAAAGCCAGGCATTTCATCTGAATGGCAGCACACTGCAGAAGGTGTCATAATGTGACTGTGACAAATGACTTATTGGTTAGTGACATCACTATAAAAAGCTTTCTTTTTTATTAACAACAAGGAGTAACATCCTCTTTTCAAGTTGTTGTTAGGCATTATGAAGGATTTGCTTGTCAGATCCTTCCCTCTTCCCACTTCCAAGCAGCTTTTACAGTGTTCCACTGCAAAAATACTTGAATTTAATATGAAAGCTTGAAGAGAGCAGCTAAGGTGATACTGCAGATACTACTACCTTTATTTGTCTTGAGTTTTATCTTCCCTCATGAGCAGATTTATTCTTGCTCTCTGTAATTATCACTAGAGAGGACAGAATAAAAGCAGAATAAGGTGCTACTTGTTGTGCTAAACTTGTCCTTTCACGCTATTCTCCCTGCTGCTTATTTTAGTTTTGATACTGCTAAAGACAATTACTCTGCAACATTTAATTCAAAAGTTCACAACTGAAGCCATTGCAGGATGTTTTATTGTATTTCTCATTTCATTAATCTTTCTCTATCATCTATTTACTGAATATGAATTGTAAGAAGCACTGCACCACATTTGCGTGCTTCAGAAAAACATTTTCCATGTGCAGGCAGCATATGGCAAATGTATAAATGGTTATGAATAAATCATGAATCATCACAATTATTAATATCTGATAAAGTCCTGAAAAAGCCTTTAGCTGAGCAATCTGAAGGAAAAAGAGAGTGCAAAATGCTTTGGAGAAATGAGTCTTCATTTAAGTAAGCACTCCCACAGCCTTGAACACTGGATTTAGCAGGAGACTATGTGGAGCCAGCTATCAAAATGGGTTTAGCAGGAATGACTTTAACAGAGCGTATGTTCTCCTGGTATCTAATGATAGAGGAGGTGGCAAGAGGAAGACAGGGGGATAGATTGCTCAGGGGATTTGTAATGGGAACATCAAGATAATACTTGCCAATATAATTGTGCTTTTCATCATATGATCTCAGAGTGCTTTTCTCATAGATTCATCATTTTTATGGCCAGAAGGGACCATTAGATCATGAAGTCTGACCTCCTGTTTAATGCAAAATTTCATCCAGTTATCCCTGCACAGTATCCCATCTATTGAATGCTGCGGAAGCTCTACAAGTTTAATTCTTTACAAGTATTTCTTGATGCCATTTCATTGGCTCTCTCTTCTCATCAACTCAGACATAACTTGCACTAAAATTTTTATGCAGAATTTGGGAACTTGTATGTAAAAAATCTGAAGAGACACAAATGTATAGTAACTGGATCCACTATCACAGAAACTTTTCAGTTGACATATAGTAATAAACTACATGCTTTTTATGTAAACCATGAGTCTGTTGCTACATGAATAAGAAATAAAATGAAAAATAACATAAAATGTACCACAGCAGTGATCAGGAGTTTGTATTTCAGCCAGCAGGTGTCTTTTCCAACATTTCTGAGGTGTCGATACTGAGACAGATACTGTTTAATATAATTGTTGATGATCATGGTTATAGGATGAAATCCACTCTCAGTAAGTTCAATAGTGACAATGGGCTAGGGGGGAGTTGTTAATTGGGGAAAGGTAGGACATTTTAAGAGGCTGGATAAATGGGATGACAGAAATCTATTGAAGTTCAACCTGGGCAACCAAAGACTCCTGCACTTGAGATGGAATAACTCCACACACCAGTGCAGGCAGGGGTCTAGGAAGCTGCTCTGGAAAAAGACACGGAGTCGGTCACAGTGAACAACCCCACAGTAAATTGTATTAACAGCAGATTATCAGAAGGAAGTGATTATTGTTTGGTATCTGGCACCTATGATTTGAAAAATATTATACCTCATTTTTTCCTCCATACTACAGGAAAGATGTTTTGAGACTGGAGAGAATGCAGTGAAGGACTGTCTAAGTGTTTAAGAGCATGAAACGTGACACACAATGAAAGGATGACAGCAGACAGAGTGGAAAATGATGCCATATAGAGGGAACTTGACAGGCTTAAGAAGTGGGCACATGTGAACCTCTTTAAGCTCAACAAGGGCAAGTGCAAGGTCCTACACCTACATCAAGGCAATCAGCACTATCAGCACAGACTGAGACATGAATGGGTTGAGAGCAGCCCTGAGGAGAAGGATTTGAGGATATTGGCGGAAGTGATATTAGATATGAGCTGGCAATGTGCACTCACAGCCCAGAAAACCCATCATATCCAGGGCTGCTGAAAAAGAAATGTGGCCTGCAGGTCGAGATGATCCTCCTCTTCTGCTCTTGTGAGACCCCACCTGGAGTATTGCATCCAGCTGTAGGACTCCCAACACAAGAAAGACGTGGACCTGCCAAAGTAGGTCAAGAGAAAGGCCATGAAAACTACCGAAGGACTGGAATGCACCTCCTGTGAAGAAGAGCTGAGACAGGTAGGATTGTTCAGTCTGGAGAAGAGAAGCTCAGGGGAGACTTTATTGCAACCTGTCAACACATAAAGGTGGCTTAAAAGAAAAATAAAAAGAGTCTTTTTACAAGAGTCTTTAGTGGCAGGACAAGGGGCAATAACATCAAACTGAAAGAGAGTAGATGTAAATTGTATGCAAGGAAGACACTGTTCTACGATAAGGGTGGTGAAACATTGGAACAGGTTGCCCACAGAAGTTGTGGGTGCTCTGTCACTGAAAGTGTTCAAGGTTAGATTGAATAGGGATTTGAGAAACCTAATGTGCTGAAAGATGTCCCTGCCCATGAGCACTAGGTTTGGACTAGATGATATTTGAAGTTTCCCTTCCAACTCGAAGAATTCTCTGATTCTCTGGTTCTAAGATGCTGAAAGAAGTGGGATTTTTTTGGCATTAAGGAGAGAAGGCAAAGGGGAATTTTATTTTCATGTACCACTAACTAAAGAGCGGTTGTACAGAAGATGGAGTCGCACTATTTCCAGATATACACAGGAAAAGATTAAGAGGGAACACAATCTTCAGTAAGAAAAATTTTTATTATACATAAGAAATATATTCTTCACCTTGAAGGGGGCCAAACCCTGTCACTCTTTCCCAGAGAGGCAGTTGGGTATTCAACTTTGGAAACATTAAAAAGTTGGATGGCTAAAGCCCTGAGCAACCTGATCTAACTCTAAAGCTATCCCAATTTTAAGCAAGACTTAGATAAGACAACTACCCCAGGTTCTTTCCAATCCAAATTATTCTATGCATCTATAATACTTCCTACAAGAAAAAATTATAAAGAAATTATATTAAACATTTTGAAAAGTACTACAGTGATTGCTGTATGAATTCTTTAGATGGACATTCTAGCAGAATTCTTTTAAGTGGTAAATGTCTCTAACATGTCCTGAAATCCTGAAGCTGTTAAAAAAGGAAAAAAGATACTCTTACGTTTACAGGTGTCAAGGAATGCCTGTGCGTTATTTGTGGCATAGAATACACACATAGTCCATGAAAAAAAGCTGTAATTTTCCTTTTTTGTAATGTACTTAATAGGAGAAATAACATGAAGATGACTATAGAGCATAAAAAAAAATCCATATGGATCTCAACAAAATGAAATTTATCTAATGTCTTATTTTATGAAAACATAAAGGGAAGGACTTCTCTTGGACAATAAACTTATTCTTCCACCAAGCTGAGGCAGGAATCTGGGTGGTGTTTCAGGGCATGGACAGAAATCTGGCTCTGAGATGACTCAGTTTGGTCACTGTATACAGCTCCCAAGCAGTAATGGGATAAAAACCAACTTTTGTTTGTACAGAGGCTTTGATTTCTGTAGAGCTATTAAGATCAGTTTTTCCTTTTGTGAACAGCTGAAAGGTAGTTTTAATTCTCATCATATTTTAAATGAATGCTCACAAATATGTGGATTTCTGGTCAAATGCATGCTCTTAAACCAATTCAATGGTGAAGAAAAATGTACTTCTTTTTTTTAATTTTGTGTATTTAACTTCACTCCTGGAGTGGACCTGGAATTTTCATATTTTCAGCTCACACAAGCCTCTGTTGACAGGCAGTCATTATTTTGAAGAATCTCAAATTTTTGCTGTCATATATTCATACTCTGACTACACAATAAAAAACTGATCTGTGAAATGTTGTTTCACTTGACTCTTGTCCTACATTTCAGGGCTAAAAATCTATCTGAGAGTATTCTGATATTATATATGTAATTACTTATATCTTAATTTAGAGCAGCAGTGTCAAACTCATGGCCCGTGGGCTGAATCTGGCCGTACACCTTGTTTTATCCATCCCAGCACCTTGTTTCTACGTGGCGGCAGCGCCGAGCTTCTTGGCCCTGCGCTCCTGCCAGCGCTGGTCACGTGTGCAGCGTGTGATGCGCGTTACGCTGCAGGAGCCGTGAGTTTAACACACTTGATTTAGATATAAAAGTAAAAAGACAGTATCTAACTATTCCAACTTTTTGCCTTAGAGTAAGTTGGGTGTTACATTTTGCTGTACTTTCTAATAGCATCACTCTACATGGAGAAAGGACAAGTGCAAAGTTCAGTAAACTTCTTGTGTTATATTCAAGGTAAAGATGTTAAACATTCAAATGAACCAGCCAAAGATCTGCAAAAGGAAACTTCTCAGATTTGCTGAATCCAGAAAAATTTACATTGGTATTTTAACCTTTGAACCATATTTATGGTTACAAGCTTCACGGATACTATCTGTGCTCCAATATACCTCATAGGAGATATATTTTTTCCTTCTGAAGATTCCTTATTGTCTTATGCAACCCCATATGTTCTCATTATGCAGTTATTTGTTTCCTACATAATTTCCTTTCTTTAAGAGCATAACACCTCTCTTACCTGAGTGAGATTTTTCATTAAAATAATGAGCCATGTAGCACCTTGAACTGTGTAATTACTCAAAGATCACAAAACACTTTATAAAGTAGAATTTCAATACCCTACAAACAAGAGTTTTAAATACCATTATTCCCATTTTCCCAGAGGTTTGAATTGAAACTGACTAGAGTTCACTCAAGTTCCTACTCAAAAAAACTCTGCATAAGCAATTCACTGATGAGGCCCCAGTAGTAGCTCAGACTCTTCACTGACTGTGTATGGTCCCTAAGTGTCTTAATCTAGAAAGAATTTTTATTTACCGCCCAAGTAATACAACACCTATGCCAGGCACCTCTAACAGGTAATCTGGATCTTCTACTGGTTCCTCTCCTTCAGCTGTTGTCCACAGGCCACATGAGTGACACAGCTGAGCAAGTATTAAATTTGCAAGAGCTGCAGTAGGTGACATTCACTTCTGTGACATCCTAATATCCTTTTGAGGAAAGTGGTTCTTTTCTGGGGTCTGTGCTGCAAAGCCATGATTGAATTCATGAATTTTACTTGAATTTAGGTGGCAGGAGAATCCAGTTGAAAAAAAAAACAAAATATTTTATATCTTTTCATGGAGTATATGGCACCCAGACTCATTTATCTCATACATATTTGTTATTTTTAAGGGCTTTTTGGAAGCCATTTCATTTAACATACTTGTATTATTAGCCTTGAATGCTTATTTACAGCACCAAAGTCACTGCTATTTGTTACAGGGTTGTATTAAAATTATATCAAAGTCTTTCCACATAGGAAATCTGAATGTACGTGAATGTGAAGAATACGCGAATACGTGTGTAAATAAATATATTCCTATAAAGTATCTGTACATACATGTATGCCTTTATTAACTGTCTTGCAGTTGAGATATTCTATCCTTAGATAGAACATTTTGGAGTTCAGCCACCCATAACAATAACCATGTAAATTTACATGGTCTTTTATGAAGAGACTTTGACTTCTGGGACAGGAGATATCTACAGAAAAGTTGACTCCATCTGAGTTAGACTTTTACATCCTCTTTATAATTAGTAGTGATAAACTAACATTTTTAGGGGGAAAAAATGTTCTACCTCTTCTAGTTGCATTCTTTAGATGAAACTTTTGTTAAATCTGTCTACTTTCTTGGACATGGCTATACAACAAATTGAGGAAACTATGTTTATTCTATGAGTAAGACAAAGTCCTCTTCTGGACTTAAATACATGTTTATTTTCCAGTCCTGCTGTGAAATCTGTAAAGATAAAGATCTTTTAGGATAGAAGCCACACTGGCAAAGTGATGAACTTCAAAGTAGAGTTAGTAAAACTTGTCGGTATCCTTCTTCTTGTAAAATGATAACTTCATGTTAGAATGCACCTATCACTGTGAAAGGTCCCTATGAAAGCTTCTTGAAGTGAGTTAAAAAACCGAAGAAAGTAAACAAATAATGTCAACATTTCCAAAAGCAGAATATCTGGATTTAAGTCCTGAGAAAAACACAAAGATTCTTGAGGATTTTGTGTGTGTGTGTGTCTTTATAGTGTCATCTAAAGGACTGTAAAATATTTGAGTCTCCTGATGGTGACAATGTTAATAACAATAATGTTTTCATTCAAATGTAGGATATTTTCCCTTAAACCTAAATTTTTTAGACTAAGTCCTTTGAATATTTTTAAACAAACCATTTTGTGAATCTTCTAGGTTTAAACAGAAAAACAAGTGAAATAGAAGAAAATAGAAACATTCTGCATCACCTACAAAATGGAAACTAAAAGCATGTACATTTAGAAGGCCATCTTCTAACTTCATTATCCACTCAGATACTTCCACTAGTAAGTAACAGCAATGACAAAAAAAAGTACCTATTTTGTGTTATTGTCACCATCCTGTCTTTTTGCAGATAGTGTTATCCAAAATAGATGTGTGTACTTGAAAGATTAGTCCTGGTTTTATATGCATAATGTATCAACATCATTGCACAGCTCCAAGCGTAGTTAATTTTTATTTAAAATGAAGGAGCATAATGAAGACTGTGCGCTGGAAATGTCAGAAGAAACTGCTTGCGTATATTACCCACTTTCAATTTCTGTGATTTATGTGATGGAAATCATAAACATGCTGTGAAAAGTGAAGCCCGGAGACTTGAAACATATGAAGCTGAATAATACAAAGGACTTTGGCATCTGAGTTACTCTGAGAAATGATTTGATTTTACTGTTATGAAGGTGAAAATGAAATAGCTTTCCTTAAGTTTATGGTTTGATTTACTATGACATCCTTACTTAGCTGTGCTTGTTCTGATGTCAAGATTACAATGGTAACTTTAAGAGTAACCTTATCACAAGATTCTATTTCAATGATTGGGAAAGTTTTTTTAAAAATGTCTTGATTACAGATTGTATCCATACTCACGATACACCTCTAAACATTAGTAATCTCCAAAAAGTCACATACTTTAAAAAGGTATATACTTAAAAAGTGGTAGTATTATCATTGGCCATTAGGAAATGTTCTTCCTATTAGAGCTGCAGAATGCTGGCTGAAGTATTAAATGGGCCTGTTGGGAGTACAGTTAATGCATTAATATCTCTGGTTAAGTCTATACTAACCAATTGTAAATGTTATATATCATTTTTAATTTGTACATTCCTGAGGGATGAAAGTTTTATAGTGCATCCAGCTGTGAATCAAAGCCCCCAGTGCTAGTATTAGCTGCACTCTACAAAATGTCAGAATAGATTGTCAATTGTGGTTTATGATCCTTTTTTTGTCATTACAGTAGTTTAACTCTAACTCAACTAAGTTGTTTTGCAAGTAGAGATCAGAGAATCAGAGAATGGTTTGAACTGAAAAAGAACCTTCAAAGATCATCTTGTTGAAACCCAGTTCCACTGAGTAGGAACTCCTTTCAGTGATCTGGTTGCTCAAAGGCCCATCCAGCAAACTTCCTTTGATGAGGCATCTGCCACCTCTCTGGGTAACGTGTTCCACCGTTTTGGTGCTCTCGTCATGAAAAGGATCTTACATCCAGTCTAAATCTACCCTTTTGCAGTTTAAACCTGCTGTTCCTTGTCCTGCCTCTACATGCCCTGTTGAAAAGTCTCTCTCCATCTTTCTTATAAGCTACCTTTATATATTGACAGGCTGCTATAATATCTCTCCAGAATATTCTTTTCTCCGGGCTGAACAACCCCAACTCTCTCAGCCTTTCTTCACATGAAATGTGCTCCAGCCCTCTGATGATTTTTGTGGTTTTCCTAGACCCACTTTAAAAGATCCATTTCTTAATATTGATGCTTACCTCCTTTTAATGAACCAAGACTGAAGTTGGTGATGATGCTGATTTAAGACCAAGAAGAAATAATCTGCCTTTATGTGCTTCATTAAACAGATAGTAGACATGAAACACTGAGGATACAAAACGCAAAACCAAAATCAACAACAAAAAATCCCCTAATATGAGGCCACAGAAATTCAGAGGAACAAACCCCACATATATTTATTCCAGTAGGTCATACACCTGAGAAAAGGAATAGGGGAAGTTAATCCTCCAGTTTTTGAAGACCAGAGACTTTTGCAGGATGTCTTTGTAGTAAGCAGGCTTTAGTAAATACAAGGTTTCTAGACTCATCATTGGGGATACAGAATGAAAGTCCAAGGCTTGTATCAGGCAGGGCATGAGATTAGCTGAACCTTTCTGAGCTCAGAAATATCTGCAACCTGTTCAGTGAGGATCAGCAATCAGATGAACTGAAATAGACAGGCATCCCATAGAAGGAAAACAGTATTTAAAGTAACAGGAAGATGTATGGAAGTTGAATTAAATTTACTTAGGAAAATATGCATCTGACATTTCAGCACTTATTTCAACAAATGTTAAAAGATTGTTTCAGTGTAAGGTTTTTTATTATCATTTAATATTAGAGACAAAATAATCTCAGCTAGTATAACACAGCATAGTCCCACTGAAATCAGCAGAGCTATACTGATTTATAGCAACTGACGATCTCATCCTGCGTTTTTACATCAACAAGCTTAGAAAAGCTATTTCTTCACAAATAGGAAAGCTAATTGTCTGACCTTTCAGCCTCACCCCTTTTTATAGCTATGTTGGGGATCTGCAGAGAAGAGTTATGGGAAAAAACCCATCTCAGGACAGGGTTAGTTGAACCTCTCCACCTCTCAGGTTTCTCTGAACACAACTATGCCGTCCAATGGATCGTGACGCCGGGATAGCTGAGGTGCCTTAGTTACTGATGCTTTGCAGTTCATGTTGCAGACATGAGGCAACTCCAGAGCTGAGCTTCAGCGTCTGGTGTGCAGGTTTGGCCTGGAAGTTCAGGGGAAACCATCTTTGGCCTTTCTTGTCACAGCATGGAAACTGCAATCCTTCAGTGGGTTTATACTCATCTTTTAAACGCTTTTCAATTTGTGGGCTGGGCTTCGGTTTCAAGCAGCTATATTTTATTCAATTTTGAAACTTGCGCTGGTAGATTTGACTAAATACTTCCTAAGAGAAAAACATTTCTATTTAGCATGTGGTAACATATGTTAGAAAACACAAATTTTAAAACAATGGTGCATGCTTCTTATGTTCTACCTCTCCATCTATGTTGTTATTTATTGACAGCTAATCTTATGTTTCACTACAAATCGAATGAGATAAATTTTCCTTTTAAGTTACTGGGGCAGAACTAAATCAATCTTCATCCCCTTAGCCAGCCCAGATCCTGCTGTGTCTTTGGGTCTTTCAGTCTTGTTCCCTTTTGTTAGTGCTACCTTGAGTGCTCCCCGTGAGAGTGGACTGGAGCCATTAAGACTGTTATCTCTAGTATTGCCTCTTAATGACCCTTAAGTGTAAGCTGTTAGGCACCAATTAGAAAGGCCTCCTCCCTCTTTCTCTAAGTGGGTAGGCTCTATTAACTTGACAAATCCTTAAGGTGAAATATCTATTGGGTACAGATTAAAGTTGCTTAGGGTTTTTTTTCTTTCCAGAAGAAGCTGATTCAGCAAGACCAAAATGCTTATTAGGAATGTATTGCTTTTGAAAAATACCCAGTGAAATTCATCCAGAGCTTAATGAAACTGCTTGGTTTTATGCTGATGCATTCAGTGGGGAAATCTGACTTCCTTTACCGTATGCAGGGATACGGGAATCACACTATGAGTACTGCCAAAAAGTCTCAGCATTTTACTGACATGGAGCTGAGAAAACGGAATTTTTTAGATCACATTTTTTAATCTAGTGGAGGAGTTCCGAAGTGTGTATTGAGGAATTCAGTGATTTCAGTCCCTTCCACATACTCTGTCTATGTGTCCATCTAAATGTTTCTCAGTTATGCACTGGCCTCTCAGATTTCCCCTCTTGTAAGTCACATAGAAACTACAAGAATACCAGGATCCATGGATGTCCTAAGGACTTGGATTGTCAGGTTCATATTTTCAAATAATTTATTTCAAATAATTTATTGTTTATCGTAAGTTTTATTAAAACTGCATTGAAACAATTTTTTGTTTCCTTTCACAATGAAGCACTTCAGTCTCTTTCACCTCCAAATGCTGGAATTTTCTGTAATCAGGTATAGTATTTTACTTAATTTCTAATATTGCAGTGCTGGTAGTAAGAGACTTGGAATCAGCCTCACTAATTATCAAAAGACACTCCTACTTGTATTATACATCTCAGACAAGAGCTTATGAAAAATAATTCTGTAACACTGTTGTAGAGTATTATCTGCTTTGTGCCCATGGCACAAGGGTAGAGGAAAATTTTATATCCATCATGAAAGTTGAATCAGTTTGCATCAAATATGGATCTTTTTATGCAAATAGGATTCCCCACTGCTTCAATTACAACTTGCTGCTAGAAACTGGTACCTGCAAATTCTCTTTCCTTCAATGTGTTGGGGATTTTATTTCTATTGATGACAAATGCTATTACACGTAACGGATTATAAGAATTGCTTTAGAACAAAAAATATGAGGAGGATTATGTATGCAAATGGAGGAAATAAGGCCAAAAGAGTGGGTTAGAATGCAAGAAATGATGGAATGAAAAGCAGAAATAAGAATATACATCCAATAAATAGAGAGAATTTATGATAGTGAGAGTTAGACTCTGTGAGAGACATAATCTAAAAGTCAATTACTTCCTGCTACAATAGTCTTTGGCACATCTGGAACTTTTTTGAATATTAGCATGAGAAGAATACTAGGGTTTTGACTACGTAACTTGTATATGACTTTCTAGGCCACATATTCTGCTAATGTAGAAGTGTAAAAAATTATTTCAGTGGAGCTTAGATTTATACTAAGATATGAGTTTTGCCCGTTCTTACTGGATGTCTTTGATTGTTCAGCTTCTCCATCAGTATAAAGCTGGAGAAAATAACTGGGCTCAGTTATATTATTTTACCAATATACCCACTCATGCTTTTATATAGCTACATGATAAGACCTGGGACACCTAATTTAGATAAATGTAGATTTTCTTTGCCACAATTTTAAGAGCATAGCTCCTGGAAATGAGTCAGATTTAATGAGAAGATGCACGATTGTCCTCTGTATGATTCTAATGGACTTATAAGACCAGGAAATGTGTTTTAATTATTCAAGGATAAAATTAACTATCCAGAGAAACAGAGAATAAATGTTTTCTTTCCTATGAAAAGGATTTCACATAAGGGAACCTTATTGTAAAATCTTTCTTTCTATGGAGCTTTGAAGCAGAGCTGAAAGAATGAAGAAATACGATGGAGGAATCTACATCGACTATAAACTGTGTGATTTTCCCAGGGCTGCTGGTAGAGTTACATAAAGGACAGACAATTTTTTCCCTTGTTAGGTTGTGTTCCTCTGTCCCTTTTCAGGTTTTAAATAAATAGTTTTCCTAAAAATTATAAAAGGAAAAGGAAGGGAAGGGAAAGATTCAAGAAAATCCTTGAACAAAGGGATCTTTTTCCTTCTACAACTACATTTATCAAAAAAAAGACGAATACTGAAATGTAGTTGAAAGCTAAGTTTGTAGATTTGTCCTACAGACATGAGAAAAGGTTTTCAGATATGAGAAATATTTTTGTTGTTGTGGTGGGGTTTTTTTTGTTTTGCTCCTTTTTTCAATATTACGGCAGAAAGAAAAATAAATGGAGATGCCATCTTTTTCATGCCTGTGATGATGCTTAGTCTTCCCATGTGCAACATCTCACACAGAAGTATATGACAGTCACTGATTCGGGCTAAAAACACATAAAGGCAATATAAAGACTCAGGAAAAAGAACACCTCCATGCTCCTCAAAAAAAACCCAACAACCACCCAAACCAAATAACATTCCAAACAAAAAAAGAATAATAAGAGTTACAGCCACTCTTTTATTCAGTCAGTTGCAGAGCCACTCACAACAGCACAGTTCAAACCATGGTGCACAAGTTTCTGTATGAGAACACCTATGAGTTATTGCTAAAGTGCTTATACAGGCTAGTTCTGCAGTACGATTAAATCCATAATGCAAATGGGAAAACAGAAGTTCTGCATGCAGAGGAGATTCATCTTTCCCACTGGAATCTTTTAGAAGATATTTTAATATTCCATTTCAGGTTTTGCAATAAATGTGAACAGGTGATAAAATATATGTCAGAGAAACATTTTCTCTCTTTAAAAAAATTAAAAAAAAAATAAAAAAAAAGAAGTAAAACCACAGGTGGAAGCAGGAAGTGCAACTCAGGAGCATTTATTCTTTGGGTATGTTTATAAAGTCTTGTCTTCAGTGCTCTGAATATAAGTAGCATAGTTTCGAGCTTTATTTGGCAGGGGGACCCCCCCATGGACTGCTACTGGATGGAAGTCTCACTTAAGATGGTCAATCAGACTTGTTTTTCTACAAATCATACACACACTAAGCATTTCAAATAAATAAATTGGTATAAATAATTAAATTACTGAAGATATCACTATCTGAAGAGAATTTTGAGGTATTCAGTGATTATTACAGAAACCACTGTTCCTCTGAGCCCTTTCAAGGTGCCACTTCAGTTGAGAAGAATTTTTTAATACTATTCTCCTCCTTTCCTCCAAATTCAGTAGTATTTTTTTCCTTTGGGAATATGTTTTTTCTCTCTCTTCTACCTGCCTGGGTTACATAAACCGCCAAAAGTAATAGAGAGGTTATTCAGTTCTTCCAAGAAGAGTGGTCATTCTTCTTCCTTACAGATATACACGATTAGGTAATAAAAATCAAATATTTCCAAAGTAATCAAATAGCCATTGGTTGAATTTTTCACTTGACAGCAGAAAAGTATGATGTATAGCAGAGTATAACAAAATGTTGTGTTTTATAGTAGGGATACATGGTTGTTTTTTCCCTGAAAGTAATTCCTTTCAAAGATAATTACCTAATTTCTTTACTAATGATCACTCCAGAAACTAGCTGTTTCTGCTCAAAACATAGGAGTTTCACAAGTAAAAATGTGTTAAATTCAGAAGGAAATTTTATATCTTTTTCTATATTTAGAAATCATTAGGCAAATGATTTGTCAAATTGCCTCTAATAGGTATAGTTTTATTGACGTTGATATTTCACAATTTTGGGAGATGGAAGTAATAAAGATAAAATCTATGAAAGATGCCAAATTGGGAACATTTATTTCTATTTTTCTTAATTACACAAGCTTTGTAAGTAAACAGTCCTAAACCTTATTGTGACCTCTTCTTAGTCAAGATGAATACACTTATAAGAATTGCCATAATAATCTTATTTAACACTCTCTCCGGGCCTGTTACATAAAACTTTAATGAATAATTTGTCAACAGTAGACATAAATCTCTCTGCTGATGCATATCTTAATCGTTTTTATAATTTGCAGGTCAAAATCAATTATACTTAATGCAAAAAAAAATGTATCTAAGCAATAGTAAAGTTCCCATATTCAGACAGGTTTATTGCACACACATGCATCCACTCACAATTATTAGTAAAGATAGGTATAAGTGCAATAGTACATTCACATTGCACATTCTCTTTCATTACCCAGATGCATTATAAGATTTCCTAGGTTCCATTTAATTTATTGCAGCTTCTTGTTATGCAAAGAAAGCATCCACTTAAAAAAATCTACATATCAGATTGTATAGAGACTTCATACTGGGAGAGAGATTATTAAAATATGATTTATGTTTCTGAATCTGAAGCAAATCACCTGATTGTGAAATAGTTTTTAAAAGAAGCTAATTTCTCTTGCTTGTTTCAGCATATTGTAATTTAAATTAAAGATAAGTTTTCCTGCATTTTGTAACTTTGCAGGGCCATTTCACAAGTTTCCTTTTAATCTTGGTGTTACTGTAATAATTTTGTTTATTTCTTGTTCAATGCTCTTATTAATCTTTTTTTGTTTTGTTTTTTTTAACTGAAATTAACAGTGTCCTCTGTATTTTAGGTTATTTTACTGATATTTTTGCACCAATTAATTTTTACCAGAAAAGTTTTCAATTAAACCCCTGGTGATAGGAGGTAGAATTCTGCAGTGCTAATCTGCAAATTCTACCACCCAATCACTGGGGGGTTAATTGAAGGCTTTACTGTGGAAAAAATTGATTGGTATATAACTAATCAGAAAAATATTATGAGACTATAAGGAATATTGTTAACCTTGGTCTATCTAAGGAGAAGCATGTTGCCTTATTTGAAAGAGAAGAATCACAAGAAACATAAGAAATGGTTTGCATACTGAAGGAAGAATTCATTAGCAAGCTCCGAAACAAATCCTCACTGTGTTTTAACACAACATATTCCTGAAAAGACTCCCTAATTTCAGCAAGGCATGGTGTGTCCTGTGCTTCTGCGGGATGAGCTGTGTGAAAAGGACAGTGCTTTCCTCCAAGTCTTTACAAAGTGCTAATTGGCAAATTGGCTTCTTTGCCTTCGATTTGTAGATTCATGGTGGTTAAAAGTAATGAAGATTCTGTTCCCAAAATAGCAGTTTTCAAAGAATTAAAGTCCATGACAGTGACCTTATTTATAGAATCATAGAATTGTAAAATAATTTGGGTAGGAAGGGACAATTCTTCAGCTAGATAGGTTGCTTGGAGACTCATCCAAACTGACCTTAAATGTTTCCAGGGATGGGCCATCTATCACCTCACTGGGCATCTAAATCCAACCCCTTTGCCATGGGCAGGGACATCTTCCACCAGATCAAGTTGCTCAAACCGTCATCCAACCTGACCTTGAACACCTACAGGGATGGGGTAATCCATGACTTCTGTGGGCAACCTGTGCCAGCACCTCATCACTCTTGCAGTAATTTTTTTTTTCCTAATATCTAATCCAAATCTACCCTCTTTCTCCTCATCCTATCACTACACCCCCTGGAAAGAAGGTTCCTCCTCATTTTTCCTATAGGCTCCCTTTAAGTACTGGGAGGCTGGTATAAGGTCTCCCCGGAGACTTCTCCTTTCTGGCTCACATTGAGCTGCTCATCCACCAACATCCCAAAGTTCTTCTCTTCAGGTCTACTTGTTCTGTTCTCTGCCCTGCCTGTAATTGTGTTTGGGATTTCTTTGATCCAGGTGCAGGATCTTGCACTTGGCCTTGTTGAAATTTCCGAGATTAACAGAGGCCCACCTCTCAACTCTTTCAAGGTCCCTCTGGAAGGATGCTGTGGTGGACCATGCCAAAGGCCTTACAGAAGTCCAGATAGACAACATCTGTACTTTATCCTTTGTCCACTGATATAGTCACTCCATCATAAGCCATTAGACTATTCAGGCAAGTCTTGCTCTTGGTGAAGCCATGCTGGCTGTCTCAAATCTGTCCTCCAGGTGCCTTAACATAGGTTCCAGGTAGTTTCCAGGGTCCTTCTTTCTGCCCTTTTTAAAAATGGGTATGATCTTTTCCTTGTTTCCAGTCACTAGGGACTTCATCTGACTGCCATGACTTTTCATAGAATCATAGAATCATAAGGTTGGAAGAGACCTCTGAGATCATCGAGTCCAACTGTGCCTGTCTCCCTACTAAACCATATCCCTAAGAAACTCATCCATCTGACTTTTAAACACCTCCAGGGATGGAGACGCCACCACCTCCCTGGGAAACCTGTTCCAATCCCTGACCACTCTGTTAATGAAGAAATTTTTCCTAATGTCCAGTCTAAATTTGCCCTCATGCAACTTGCGGTAATTCCCTCTCCTCCTGTCACTCGTCACTTGTGAGAAGAGAGCAGCAACCACCCCGTCACAACCTCCTTTCAGGTAGTTGTAAACAGTGATGAGGTCTCCCCTCAGCCTCCTCTTCTCTAAGCTAACAACCTCAATTCCTTCTGTCTCTCCTCATAGGACTTATTCTCCAGCTTCCTCATCAGCCTTGCTGCCCTTCTTTGCACACGCTCCAGCACCTCAATGTCTTTCTTGTAGTGGGAGAGCCCAAAACTGAACACAGTACTGGAGGTGTGGCCTCACTAGGGCTTGAGTACAGGGGCACAATCACCTTCCTTGTCCTGCTGGCCACACTGTTTCTGATACAGACCAAGATGCCATTGGCTCTCTTGGCCACCTGGACACACTGCTGACTCATGTTCAGCTGGCTGTCAACAAACACCCCCAGGTCCTTCTCCATCAGGCAGCTTTCTAGCCACTCTTCCCCAAACCTGTAACACTGCATGGGGTTGTTGTGACCTAAATGCAGGACTCTGCATTTGGCCTTGTTGAACCTCATCCCACTGATCTTAACCCATTGATCCAACCTGTCCAGATCTCCCTGCAGAGCCTCCATTCCTTTTCAAATATCATGAACAGTGACTTGGCAAGTACATCATCCTGTTCCCTCAGGATTCTGGGATGGATCTTGTCAGATTCCATAGACTTATGTATGTTCATGTCGCTCACGTGGTCACGAACATGATCTCTTAAAATGGGAGGAATTTTATTCCTCTTGTCCCTGGCTTGGGGTCCATTTGCTTCAGAGGTGTGAGAAGAGAGACTGCCAGTAAAAACTGAGGCAAAAATGGCTTGGAGTACCTCAGCCTTCTCCTCGTCTGTTGTTACCAATTTTCCAGTCTTGCTCATTATGAGAGATTTGCTTTCTTTGATCTTCATTTTTTGCTGACATATCTGTAGAAACCTTTTTTTATTATTCTTTGCATCCCTTGCTAATTTCAACTCCATCTGTGCCTTGGTCTTCCTGACCCTGTCCCTACACAACCGGGCATTGTCCCTGTACTCTTCCTAGGATACCTGTCCCTGCTTCCACTGCCTGTGTCTTTTCTTGCTGCCATTTAGTTTGACCAGCAAACTGGTCGAGTTTGGTCTCGACTCGGCCACGCTAGTCTCTTTTCTTCCTTTCCTGACTTCATACACTCGGGGACTGAGAGCTCTTGTATTCTAAAGAAAATGCCCTTTAAGATGTGCCAGCTCTTTTCTGTTCCTTTGTCCCTGAGAGTAGTTTCCTAGGGGGTCCTATTGACTAACTCCTTGAACAGCTGTAAGTTTGGTTTCCTAAAATTCCATCCTAACTTTATTCTTTACTTGATCCAAATACCTCAGGACTGTGAACTTCACCAGTTCATGATCACTGCAGCCTCCAATCTTGATTTCACCAGTTAACTCACTTGTGCTGACCATCATGTCCACATTACTTGGATTAAGAGGTTGTCCTCAATGAATTCCAGGAGTCTCCTGGATTGCCTACAACTTTCCATGCTACTTTTCCAGCAGATGTCTCGGATATTATGATGTATGTCTTGAGAACCATGATACCAATTTGTTATGTAAGCTTATGATCATCTGCTGTTTTGCCTCAAACTTCTGCTAAAGAAAATTGAGTTGTGAGATTCTGACTGGACTATCTGTTCTCTACCCACAGAGAAGCAGTCTAGGTGCAGCTGGATTCATTCTTATCCTCCACCTGTAATGAAGAGTTTCAGACCCTAGGTTCTGCCGCAAAGTGGGTTTATTTTCAGCTTGAGATGAGTGCCTCTAGAGGAGCATACACCAAAGGTTAGAATTCCTAGGCAAGTAGATCCTTACAGTCTAAGATCCAGCCCCCCCACATATGCTCCTCATGAGTTGTGCACATGGCATCTGGTTGAATGATATTTTGGGGGCTGAGGTTTCCCTGCTTCTTATTTGTGTTTCCTTCCTGCTTCCAGGCCTTTTTTCTTATTTTTAAGATTTGAAGGTGGTGTAGCTTCTTTATCTTCAGGCTTGGCTTCAGCTCTGGGGCCCTTTCTTGTGTAATTTTGTGGATGTTCATCCTTCTATCTGTACCAAAGTTCCTTTGTCAATCTGTTGCTTGCTTTGTAGTCCTTTTCTCTTAAGTCATAGGTTTGGTCCTTGTTATCTTAGCCCTGTAAAATGACCTGTATCTCTTCTTTCTCCCTTCTGCTTATTCATTCTTGCTAACAAACAAAGTTCAGTAATGTTAAAAACAAAGTTCCTTTATGTCAAGCTATCCACTCATGCTAAGTTATAAGTAAACTGCAATTTAACTTCTCTGTAAGCCATTAATTTTAGTATTCTATAAGCAAACTTACTTTAATCCCCAACAACTAGAAACAAAATGGATAATGACACATCTCTGAAGAAACTTTGTTAGGTTTATTGGGAAGTTTGCACAATACAATAAAATCACAGAAACTGAGAAAGATACAGATTTTGTATGGAATAAAAAAGAATCCCCCAAAACCCAGGAGCAGAATTTCCAGCATTATTGAAATACGCTCTATTAAATATAAAATAACATTTATTCCCCAATCAATAGACTCCTTGTAAATCACATCCTGGTGTGAATGAATTTCATAGATTACATTACAAACTCTTGATATGCATCTGTCATTCTTTGTAATTTGCTACTTTAGCCGAAGGCATTGATCAGCTAATGGAATAGGGATACAAAAAGAAGAAATAATTACTGAATTATAGTCCTCTATTGATGCTCTTGTAGTCTGGTAGCAGACCAGAAGCAGATCTGCTTATTCTGATCCACTAGACATGGACTCCAATAAGCCTTTTATCTGTTTTTCAACCATCTCTCAAAAAGCACTGGACAGTAGTGAGGTAGGGTGTCCTTTTTTTTTGCGGGTTTTGTGAGTGTTCTGCTGGTACTAAATGTATAAACAGTTTAGGACTCTTCACCCCCACCTGAATGATTTAACAATAGACTGGTGAAATGATTCTCCTTGCTTGCACTGTGTTCCCACAATTTGCATTCCTGTCTACACACTGAGGCTATTTAATGGGAGAAATGGAAATACATTGTCCTATAATATCCCACAGCCAGGTGGCTAATGTGTTTATTCATCATATAGATCCAACAGCTTCCAGGATGAGAAGCTAATATAAATGACTGTACAAAAGGAAAAAGCCACTGTTACTACATCCTCCATACAAGGAAGCTCCAACCTACTGTCCGCATCAATTTTATTTTCCAGATTTATGAAAGCACCCTACTCAGACCTCCCAAAGGCAGGAGGCAGGATTCCTGGTATCCTTTTGTCCTTTACCTTTCACATTTCTTAATGCAATGTATTTCCTACTGTTCAGCATAGTGAGTGTTGCTAATCTCAGTAGAAATACCAAATAATCTTCTGTCTATGTATAGAGAGACCTTAAGTCGTGCATCAGCCTGATGAGTTCCCTTTTTGGAGCTGAGCCCTTCAAGGTGACAGTGCAGATTACCACTTCACCCAACAATTTTCTTATCAGTTGAATGGGCAAAATCAATATTTTTCATATAGTCTTCCTGTTAAGTCATGTTGCCAACCACTTTTTTGTTATGGGGCATTACTTGATTGCAAAATTGCTCTTAGAAGTACTTCCTACATACATTGTGCAATCCATGTTATGAGAACATCCAAACTTGTTGCTGAGACTGGGAGATTTTGTGGAATCTAGGGAGCTGCCAAATACGGAGTTCAACAAAGATCTGGAAAGCTACCAATATACAACAAGCTTTTTGTTGAGTCATGAGAATAAAGAGTTTTTCTACCTTACCTCTGCAAACAGCTGCATGTGTATTTTGACCATTGTTTTGTAGTTAGAAAAATCCTGCAAGGCAACTACCTGATAATCTCACAGCCACCCAATAAAACAGTGGAATTTGTATCACCTCAGAAGCCAAAGGAAATAAATGATGATTCACTAAAAATATTTCAGTAACAGTAGTTAAAATATTATTCTATACATATATGAAGAAACCAAGATTTATTGTTATTTATTGGTTTTGTTATTTATTATTATTTATTGCTATTTATTATTGTTGTCATTTATTATTATTTATTGTTATTTGTTATTATTGATTTATTGTTATTTATTGTTGTTATTATTATTCCCAAAATCAATAGAAGTAATCATATTTATTAGAATGCTTCAAAAGTTATCCAGGATATGCAGTTCATTGAACAAGCCTCTCAACACAATCCTTTATATATATATATACAGAAATGTATATTCAATATATATTTAGACATCCATCTCCCACCATCATTCAATGTGAACAGAACGTCAAACTCTTTTTCCTCCTAAGAAATTCTGGAACCTGATACTTCAAAGAAGGAAGGAAATTATGTAATTACATTTATCAAAATGATCATTAGCTTGCATGATAAAAGAAACTCAGAGTGTGGCTCTGAACAGATGCATCATAACATCAGAAATGCTAAACAAAATGCATTGGCATTTCAAATATAGGCTGAAGAGAGAGTAATAGATCTGATTCCTTTTTTTTTATTACTTTTTCCACTCATGTTACATTTATGGTTCAAGCTAAGAGCATCATAAATAAAGTTACTTCTAATCAATCAAGTTCAGTCATGATTTTTCCCCTTGGATATCCAGATATTTTTTCTGATGGGTTTCATAAAGATATCTGCAATCATTGTCTGTTTGTAGCTTTTGAAATGGAAAAATTCTCTTATCACTAAGCAGAGGATTTACTCAACTTAAATATTAACAATGAATAAATTAATTCCAGGTTTATTGGATAAATGTAAGTAGTAAAATTTAAATTTATAAAAATATTTGCACATATGTTTAATCTAAAATACATGACCAGTTAATACTAGTTCAGTCAACGTTAAATGTCATGAACCACATTCTCTTAAATTCTTAGCATACATACTAACTACACCGATAAGTAGACCTTGCAGCTACCTCCAGATCATCTTGTTATACTTTGAAGTTCTTTGTAGATGTGTTCAAATCCCAAGGACAATTACAGGCTGGCTGGAGAATGCATTGAGAGTAGCTCTGAAGAGAAGGAGTTGAGGGTTCTGGTGTGTGAGAAGCTCACCATAAGTCGGCAATGTGTGCTTGCAGCCCAGAAAGCCAACTGTATCCTGGGCTGCATCAAAAGAAGCGTGACAAGCAGGCTGAGGGAGGTGATTCTGCCCCCATAACTCCACACTCATGAGACCTTACTGGGAATACTGCATTCAGTTCTGAAGTCCACAGCACACTGAGACTTAGAGTGAGCTTAGAGGAGGACTATAAAGATGATTAGAGGACTGGAGCACCTCCCAGGTTGATGGAGTTGATCTTGTTCAGCCTAGAGAAGAGAAGTCTCTAGGAAGACCTTACAGCAGCCTTCTAGTACTTAAAGGGGACCTACAGGAAAGAAAGTAAGGCGCTTTTTAGCAGGGAGTGCAGGGATAGGACGAGGTCTAACAGTTTAATGGTTTTTAATTGAAAGAGGGGGGATTTAGATTAGACATTAGGAAGAATTTTTTTAATGTGTGGGAGGTGAGGCCCAGGCACAGGTTTCCCAGTGAACCCATGGATATCCCGTCCCTGAAGGTGTTCAAGGCCAGGCTGGATGGGGCTTAGAGCAATATGATCTTGTGGAAAGAGTCCTTGCCTATGGTAGAGGGTAAGTTATCTTTGTGATATTGAGTGTGAAAGCCTGACTGGTCATGAGTTTTAGCACTCCAGAGGGAGTGGGGGTTTATGGAGTAAATCTATCCCTGTCGTACTTTCAAGCATACATGGTTTGTACTGCTAAACTTCAAGAGTTTTCCCAGATAACTTCAAGCTCTACACTTGAAAACAAAATACTGTAATTAATCAAGGATGACCGATCAGAACACTGCCCCTTTCTATATTGTGTTAATTTAATTTGTATGTCCTATACCACTTATTTGAAATCCATTTAATATTTAGTCCTCTTTCAGTTTTTATTTTCATTTTCAGGTTACATTTATTTGAAATCATAAACTCCTAATTCCAATGGGATGGGATGTCAGGGGTTACATGATTCTACATCCTGCTCAAAGCAGGCCAACTTCAAAGTTTTATCTAAATTCAAAGTTAAAGCATGTCTCTCTGATGCTTGCTTAGCCATGGACAGATATTCCACAACCTTCCTGGACTATCGTTTCCTCTTTTGACCCACATTGTTGTGAATAAAATAAAAAAGGGGGAAAAAAGGAAAAAAATCATCTTCTTAATATCTAAGTGGAATTTTACTTGCAGAAAATTGTGACTGTTTCTTCTCATCCTACCACAATGCACTTCTTAAAAAAGTCTCTCTGTCTTCTCCACAACTTCCCACCATGTCTTTAAGACAAAAATAAGATCTTCCTCGTATGCTGATACAGCAGTCTGCTTTTCTTATTCTTACTCTACCTCTTCTTCCATCACCAAAATTTTATTTGAGTGATCATAAAAGAAACTTTTTTATATGTTTTTGCAATAAAGCTTCCAGATGTATGAAACGATGTATTTCTTGAGTAAGGTATAATTTGAAAGCTAGCTCTAATTACTCAAATTCAAGTGCCTGAAGGTTTTATTATCAAGAACCTGCTACTTCTGTGAACAGTAGAAGCTATTTCTAAAAAAAAGATACTCTTGATTTGGTTTGTTTTGCTTGCAAATACCTCTATACATTTATTCTTTCATAAGCAAAAATGATATATACTGAAAAACATCTGAAAGTGTTAGGTCATTGTGATTTTAATTCTAATAAAAATTTTAATTTCCAAAAAATAAACAAAAGTGACTGTTAATGTGAGAATAGTGACTGCAATTAAATATTCTCAAATATAAAATTCTTATCCATATCTTAGATGAATATCTCAGGCTATGTTTTTAAAAAGGTTGTATTTGAAATTCAAATCAAAGATAAGTTAACAGACTTTTCTGAACAACTCTAATAAACAATAGCAAATTTATTTTGTTATTGTCAAATAGAATTAGGCAGACACGGACAATCTTATTATTTTGCATTTTCAGAAGTAAATGCAGAGTAACATATAGTGATGGGCTTATTATTTTCTGGGAAATAGAATTTATTTCTCTAAATAAAAATATTTTGATTTCACCTTAATTTTGAGGTTGTCATTTTCCATTACTAATGTTGTAACGGAGATACAATCTAACATTATTGGTTATTTTGCAGAAAGTCTTTATTAAACGTTAATGCCAAATAACAGCTATATTGTTTGACTGAAAATAAAACAAATCATACTTAATCCAAGCAGTCTTTCACAAATCCGTTTAAACAAAAATCTACTATCATCGAGCCACTCCTACTGAGCCATCCACAGGAGCATACTTTTATTGTTTTGAAAAAAAACAAACCACCTTGTAAAACTTGGTTTTAACAGCTGTCAGGCATTTTAGCTCTCATTTCAGTTTGAGAGACAGAATTAAAATGGGCAAAGCTGTAGTCACAATTTTCATCCATTTTAACTACGTATTTTGAGACCTGGCTTTAATCACAGAATCATAGAATGATTTGAGTTGGAAGGGACCTTAAAGATCATCCAGTTCCAACCCCCCTGCCATAGGCAGTGACACCTTCTGCCAGATCAGGCTGCTCAAGATCCCATCCATCCTGGCCTTCAACCCTTCCAGGGAAGGGGAATCCACAGCTTCCCTGGGCAACTTGTGCCAGTGTCTCACTGCCCTCATTGTGGAGAATTTCTTCCTAATGTCTAATCTAAATCTTCACCCTTCCAGTTGAAAGCCATCCCCCCTCATCCTATCACTCACTAATTGCCCTTGTAAAAAGTCCCTCCCCAGTTTTCCTTCAGGTACTGGAAGGCCACTACGAGGTTCCCGCGGAGCCTTCTCCAGGCTGAACAAACCCAACTCTCTCAGCCTGTTCTCATAACAGAGGTGCTCTAGTCCCCTGATCATCTTTGTAGTCCTCTGGATCCATTCCAACAGTTCCATATCCTTCTTATGTTGGAGATTCCAGAAATGGACACAATACTCCGGGTGGCATCTCACAAGAGTGGAGTAGAGGGGGAGGATCACCTCCCTTGCCCTGCTGGCAGTGCTTCTTTTGATGCAGCCCAGAACACAATTGACCTTCTGGGCTGTGAGCACACATTGCTGCCTCATGTCAAGTTTCTCATCAACCAGCACCCTCAAGTCCTTCTCCACAGGGTTGCTCTCAATCGCATCATCCCCCATTCTGTATCAATACGAGGGGTTGCCTCGACTCAGGTGTAGGACCTTGCACTTGGCCTTATTGAACCTTATGAGGTACACACGGGCCCATTTCTCCAGCTTGTCCAGGTCCCTCTGGATGACATCCCATCCTTCTTGTATGACCACTACCTCGCTCAGCTTGGTGTCATCCGCAAACCTGCTGCCAATATCATTAATGAAAATATTAAAGAGCACTGGTCCCAGTACGAACCCCTGAGGGACAGAGTTTGTCACAGGTCTCCATCTGAATATCGGGCTGTTAACCAGTGCTCTCTGAATGTGACCATTCAACCAATTCCTTATCCACCAAACAGCCCACCCATTAAATCCATATCTCACCAATTTAGTGAGGAGGATGTTGTGGAGGACCGTGTCAAAGGCTTTACAGAAGTCCAGATAGATTACATCCATTGTTTTTCCTGTGTCCACTGATGTGGTCATTCCATCACAGAAAGCCATTAGGTTGGTCAGGTAGGACTTGCCCTTGGAGAAGCCACGTTGGCTGTCTCGAATCACTTCCTTGTCCTCCATTTGCTTCAGCTTAGCTTCTAGGATGATCTGTTTCATTATCTTCCTGGGCACAGAGGTGTACCCTTTTTAAAAATGGGCACAATATTGCCCTTCTTCCAGTGAAAAGGGACTTCCTCTGACTGCCATGACTTTTCAAATATTTTGAAGAGTGTCTTGGCAACAACATCAGCCATTTCCCTCAGGACTCTGGGCGGCATCTCATCAAGTCCCATAGACTTGTATATGTTCAGATTCCTCAAGTGGTCTTGAACCTGATCTTTCCCTACAGCAGGAGGGACTATACCCCCCAATCCCCGTTTTGTTGTTCATTGACCATGGAAGGGTGAGGAGAGTTGTTGCCAGTGAAGAATGAGGCAAAAAAGTTGTGGAGTACTTCAGCCTTCTCCTTGTCTGTTGACAGGTTGGACTAGATGATCTCAGAGGTCTTTTCCAACCTTATAATACTGTGATACTGTGATACAAGGTCATCATTTTGTTTCATCAGTGGGGGTATGCTTTCTTTAACCTTCCTTTTCTGTTTGATGTACCTATAGGAGCCCTTCTTGTTATTCTTTAACTTTGTTGCCAAGTTAAACTCCAGCTGTGCATTGGCCTTCCTGACCTCATGCCTACTCAACTGGGCAGCACCCCTCTAATCATCCAGCTACACACACCCTGCCATGGACATGGACATTTTCCCCTGGATCAGGTTGCTCAAAGCCCCATCCAACCTGGCCTTGAACACCTTCAGGGATGGGATATCCATGGGTTCGCTGGGAAACCTGTGCCTGGGCCTCACCTCCCACACATTAAAAAAATTCTTCCTAATGTCTAACCTAAATCCCCCCTCTTTCAACTTAAAACCATTAAACTGTTAGACCTCATCCTATTCCTGCACTCCCTGCTGAAAAGCACCTTACTTACTTTCTTTCCTGTAGGTCCCCTTTAAGTACTAGAAGGCTGCTGTAAGGTCTTCCTAGAGACTTCTCTTCTCTAGGCTGAACAAGATCAACTCCATTAACTTGTGCTCATGTGGGAGGTGCTCCAGTCCTCTGATCATCTTTATGGTCCTCCTCTAAGCTCACTCTAAGTCTCAGTGTGCTGTGGACTTCAGAACTGAATGCAGTATTCCTGGTAAGGTCTCATGAGTGTGGAGTTATGGGGGCAGAATCACCTCCCTCAGCCTGCTTGTCACGCTTCTTTTGATGCAGCCCAGGATGCAGTTGGATTTCTGGGCTGCAAGCACACATTGCTGACTTATGGTGAGCTTCTCACACACCAGCACACCCATGAATGAAGAATGAAAAACAACCAGTCAGAATTCCAGGTTCACTGGTTATGTCATTGTAAATTTCTCATAATTCTGGTTCCTTATTGCTCAATGAAAGCAAAACGAGTCAGGATTCATCTGGAAATGATATTGATATTTATATCCCAACATATGTATATATTAATTAAAATTATGAGACAACACTTGTAAAACTAAACATGAATAAATAGCTAAAAGTTAAAAAGGTAAACTGAAAGGCTTACAAAAATATCTATGTGTCTGTAACAAAACTACTTTCTAAATCTTAGGTAACTGAAAGCAACAGAACAATAAAGACAACTTGCATAAATTATCAACCTCAACTACAGAATTTTATCACAGGAAATGGAATACGGTTTTGTAGAAAGTTAAGTGTTTCACTATTTTGATACAGGAAATAAGTTGGTTTTCTATTCTCTGAACTTCACTATAAGAAAAAAATAATTAGTTATAAAATTTCCATCTTCCTTCTCAATTCTGGTAGAATGTACCACCCATTTTCAGCTTGCCCTTCTGAGTTGCGACAGATCAGATGTTAGCAGATCAGCCTGGTACACAATAGGCTACAGCTTCTGATGGCAAGTAACAACTGATGACCTCAGACTTCTTTGGAGTCTAAGCACAGAAACCACATCAATATTTATGGCCCAGATCTGCAAAGGTATTTATGAATCTAATCCCCATTCGAATTTCTCTCATCCATGGGTACTTAAGAACCCATATGTGAGCCTCTGTGGTTCCCTCAGAGCTCTCAGGTGGAGCAGCTGAGCTTGTCCAGCAACTTCCACCACAGAAAGACTATATTCCACCTCTTCCTTCCTGTTTTCTAGCCATAATCTAACCGCTCAGTGAACTGTCTTGGTTCATTAAGCACATAGAGAAGTACGATTTTTTTTTTCTGCTGGGATTTGGTGGAATTTTTGGTTGTTTTTTTTTTTTTTTGTGGTTAGGTTTCTCTTGCCAAATCACAAACCTTAATGAATGAGTTGAGGGACCTTTCTTTTACTGTTGTTCAAACAGGGAAAGCTTTCTTTCTGGCATTTGTTCCTTGTGTACTTAAAAGCCACTCAAATTCATAGATATGCATTAGGTTACACTTTCACACTCTCTAATTAAGGAAAAAAGTGTCTCAGATCACAAAAAAAGGCAAAAGATGAAACTGTAAAAGGAAAATAATGCATTTGTGATAACAGGGGGGTCACAAATCTTTGACTTTTGAATTTCAAAGCCAGAGAGGATGTTGTGTTGTCATTCTTATTTCAGACTTTCCAGGTGAAGGAAGAATGGTCAGGTTGACACTTTGTTATTGATACTGTGATCAGTCTTCTGCCTCTATTCTTCCAATAAGTTGCCTGTTGATGTTAGAAGTAAAGTTGTCCTATCACTAACTTTTACTTACCTGGTTTTCTGTTTTTACTTCTTATTCAGTTCCTCACATGAAGTGGGGATTGAATTTACAGTGGGGATATGTTAATTATCTTCCCAGAATTGAAGGCAAAGAATCTTTAAGACACTTTGACTCTAGGAACAGTCATGCCTAAGTGAGCGATTGAGTAAAATACGCCCTTTAGATTTATCTCAAGGAACAGATAAATGCATATGTAAAATACAAATGGAGAACTACAGTATGGGAAAAGCTGACTTGATTGGACAAGGCAAAAGCCTCTCTGATGACCTTCATGAAGTTAGGAGTCAATCTGTGTTACGCTCCGCATGTAGTCAGTGAGCAGGTTCCTGCAGTCAGATTTTATTAGGTAAAAAGACTCTCTGAAAGTACTCAAACCCCTAAACTGAATTTTGAGAATTTAACCATTAATCAGGAGAGGTGTTAATTTGAAGAAAAATAGATATCTGTATTATAAACCTCTATATCTGAGACAGTTGTCAAAATTGGTATAAAAGTAAATAGAGGGAAAGTGATACACTCAAGGTGTGTTTCTTCCCTTCTTCCTATGGGCATCTGCAGTAAGTCTGATATATTGCCCTTAAAAATATCTTTTTCTCAGCAAAAGTCTGAGGTGATGAACTCAAATTGTGATGTTAAGTATAATGAAACCTACCCTTTTCAGTAAACAGAGTAACGTATTATTTTGATACTTGGACTTTGAATAAGTTCACATAGCTCTGCTTAGAAACAAATAGCTATAAACAAGCGTGTATTCCCACCTACACAACTTCCATTTTTTCAATATACTTCACTATAATTGCGCTGCAGAATAAGGGACAATGCTGGGGATAGGAACTTTATTTCCATAATAATTTATTACCATGGGATATCACTGAGGCCAAGAACATAGCAGGATCAAAAGCAAAAAAACAACAAAAACCAACAAAACAGGATAAGCAGCTATATGGATAACAAGAGCATCCACAATTATATTAAACAAAAATTCATAAGGGATATAAATCTTCATGCTTCAGAACATAAGCTAATCACTAACTGATGGGAATTAAGAAACTTCTGTTATGGAGAGGTTAATCTCTAATTGTTCACTACAGTGTTTCTTGCAACATCATCTGAAGCAAATAGCACTGGCAGTGGATCCTAGACAAAACAGAAAATTAGTCTGATGTAATATTTAATGTCTATCTTGCTGTCTTGTGAGTACAAAATGCAAATCCATATTTAGCCTGGTTTCCTAAAGAAATTAAGCTGACACTAGCACACTGCCTGCTATCTGCTATACTTGCCTAATAACTTTTGAATCTGTTAGCCAGTTTCAACATTTGTTACAGCAGTTGAGCTCTGGAGAAGAACAAAATTCCTATACACTCCGCAAAATCAGAAGCTTGACCATAGAGGAAAGCTCGAATGAGTGTCCCACTGCCAGAACATCTTGAAGAAGAGTTCAACATTCATTTTATTGGTTCATCTGCTGTTAGTCAACCTTTCTATAAATTCTTGCTGACTGGGTGGCCCATATACCACTCAGAAGAATCTTGTTCATGCTGTCTCCTTCACTGCCAGGAGTCAGAGGAAAGAGGAGCAACAGGACAGTGCAGATGGAAGAGGTAGAGACTAAAGATGCAGACGCAAGCTGAAGGAACATCTAAAGGGCTAATGTGCATCTGAGCAACAAGGACAATATAGTAAAACAGTGGTGAACAGATGAGTGGATGTAAGACAGCAACGCACAGAAGACCTGAGTTCGTTATTTGTTTCATCATAGAACAACTCATTTTAATTTTTGAGAAAAAATATGCTTGAATCACAAAAGTGACATAGGACTGATCTGAATGAGTCAGTACACCTTCAGATTTCTCAGCGTCTTCTCCCCAAACCTACTCCCTTTTCTTCTGCATCAAAAAAAAGGAGACCCACAATGACACAGTTACTTTCACGCATGAACAAATATTCTGTCCTGCCTTTCTCCTCTCCACAAAAGACACATGCCATGGATCCACCTTTGACTTCTGCTCAGCATCCAGCAAAAAAAAAAAAAAAATCAATACACAAGAATTTCTTTGTTTTGCTCCATCCTGAAAAACTCTACAGTTAAACATGGTCGTATTCCTGTAGTCAGAAAGGAAGATAGGAAAGCCAGTAGTAGTATGACCTCATTTAAAATAGCTTGAGGATTCTTCTAACTTACAGCATTTTTATGAAACCAGTGAAAGACTCTTTTTCTGCTCTGTTACTCATCCTGTGTATGTCCACCCCACAGAGTTGACAAGGCATTTGTGGGAATCAGCTGTGCTGACTTTATACAAGTAGAGAATTTCCCTCTGCTGGGAGCACTCTCCACTTGCAGATAAAATGCATTCTCTGTACCACAGAGCAGTGCAAAATGATTAGAGCTGAACCAAGACCTTAACTGACAGTCATTATTACGGTATGTCTACACTGTAAGATGTGTGATTGCAGTATGTATCAGCATGTTCACACTGCCGTTAATTTAGCCAGTGAAGGTACCACGACATGGAGCTTGAGGCTGAGTTATACAAGTCTGTTAGAGAACCTTCATTCTTACGCAGTTCTTATACTGTATGTGCATATTTGTGCATATATACATGTATTTATATGTGTATGTGCGTATGTAAAGAAACATATTTGTAGATATTTAGATAGAGTAGGCCAGTAGTAGGGAATTAGATCAGATCCAGGCATAGGCAATATATTCAGTTGTTCATTCTGGTAAACTACTGCAAAAGTCCCCTGACAGTTTTGGTCTGAGATTTAGTACTCTTCCAACAATTCCTAAGCCTTGGACAGGAGTTAATATGGGTCAAGAACTACATCTAATAGGCAGTTGGTGTCTCTCTGTTCATCGCCAGTTTTAGAGGCTAACAGAATATGGGCACAGTTATGATATGGCAATTGGCCTAAAGGGAGCAGAACAATCTCTAACAATGTTTTATTGATATGAAAGAAATCAACAAGTGAGTGGTCATGGTCCATAAACAGCTAAATAACAGCTATCCCTGATACACCTGTATGCTCAAAGACATTATGTCCTATTCAGTGAGCTAGAGGATTCTCGGCTACTTGAGACACTAGTGAAAATTGTGTTGTTTGCTTGTTTTCATCCACATTAATTCAAAGAACTGACATTAATATACTCTGTTTGCCTTAGATCCTGGCTACCAGATTAGCATTTTCTGATCTGTCTCTGTGGACGGTAAATTCATGTAAGATGTTTAAATAACACTTCCAAGAAACAGCTCAAACTGGATACTTTAAGTGGATCATCATCAGATGCAGAAGTGAGTTTGCTGATTATCCTTCAGGGTTCTGTGTAATATTTGTCTTTGTAATTGGGCTTTTACACAGCAAAGTGTTGGAGAGAAGAAAGTTTCTTTAAAGAGTATATGTATATACAGTGAAAGGACAGTTTTCAAAGTTGATCCTGTTCAATAATTGTTAACTGCCTGCTGCTCAGGGACAGTATACCAGGAGAGAAGAAGTAAGTAATTAATTAATTTGGGAATGAAATAATATATTCCTATAGTTATCTTAAGTATGTAGTGAAGGGAATTCAGTACTAGTCCTTCAAGTGCACTAAAAGAGGTTTTTCCTTCTCCCTGAGTAGCTGGGTTGGCAGGCTTCAGACAGGAGAAAAAACACTCTTTGCAACTGTCAGTAACAAATTTTAAAAATGGCAAATTCATCTTTAATAGAAACACTTGCACTGGGAGAGCAAATAGCCAAGGAACATATGTACAAATTTTAAAGCATATGGGCTTCTTGCTCTCCTAGTAATTAATATAATACTGTAAGTGAATTTATGTTCTCTCTTTTTTCTTCCATAGACTCAGTATATAGGAGGCTGCTGGAGACATAATTAACACTTGCTGCTGTAATACATTTGAAAGGACACTTGAAAGACGTGTTGGTTATTGGATATATTAAATAGCAGAAAGCGATAATAGAGCAGAAGATCCTGAAATACAAAAACATTATTAAAAAGGAAATAATAGATCCTTCAAAGTACAAACCATCCACAAAAAAAATCACAAGCAAGAAATGGGGAAATCACAAGAGATAACTTGACTCAACTTTTCCTTTCAAATCATACATCATATAATTTTCTTTTAAGGCCACGTGTGAAACAGCTCCTGAAAAGTGACTACTATTTCTAGAGAATTCATGGGCAACCTATTCTCTGTAAATATATCTTACCCATCCTGTGTAAACATTTAATATAAACTCAGCAAAAGTTAAAAAAAAAAAGAGCTTAAGTTCACCCGTGTCTTAGATTGCTTCATGATGTGAAAAACTTCCTGAGATGATTCTGTAGTGAGAATGGTTAGATTAGAAAAGTAGCAAGAAATTTCAGTGCAGAGACTGAAAAAATCTTCAGTCTTTAAACTGAACAGGAGGTGAATTAATGGTAAAGAAAAATCAATGTTTTCAGCAAGAAAAATATTAATTTAAAGAGGGCATTTAATTAAAAATCAACTGCAAATAGTATTTTTTTTAGAATTTATAATAGCTTGAAATTATTAAAGTTTAAATCAAAATTTTATCTAATTCCAGTAAATTTTATATATTTATGTCATTAAACCTTTTTGTCTGAAAATTTGTGTTTTATTCTCCTCTACTTCCTAAACCAACTCCCCCCCATTCAGTTTAAAATAATGAAGAGGGCAGTTGCACTTTCCACACAAATTTTTCTAGTTTTACTTTCTATTCAAAGCAATTTGCAAATCTTTCCTGACACTAGTGAAAGTCTGCACTATGAGAAGAGAAAATAAGATTTTATTACTCTGACTTTTGGAGCAGTCACCTCTGATTATTGGAAGCATTTCAGAATATGAGACAACCACTAAATGAAAGAGCTTTGGACTGACTGTTTTATAATATTATTGTCCATAAGAGGATTTCTTATTCTCTTAATTTGAAGTGTTTAATATTGGCTTTCTGTAAGAAATATAGTATTGGACTACCTGAACAATATTTGCTGCAGCACAGTAATTCCCATGACCCTGTATGATCCTCCAAAGTTCAAAAATTCCAGGTACAGATGCATTTCTTGTAAAAATATAACCATAAACTTAAAAAGGTCTAGCACTGTTCTCTGGTAGTAGGTCTGACTGGTGCAACAGCAGTGTTTTTGACCACTCTGTAGATTTTCATGACTTTTGGTGTTGAAGGTATGGCTGTATGAAGGGTTACCCAGGATGCTCATAGAATACAGATTGTAGGGTTTTAGCTGCCAAGTTCCTAGATAACCTGTTGTAAACATGATTTTAGATGTAATTTTGATGCAACAGCACCCATTTCTGTTGGCAAGTACTTCTTCTGTCTTCCACAAACATGTTACTCCCACTTTGTCAAAGTCTGAAGGAGACAGTTTTTACTTATCCAGGGTGCAACAGAAATTGTGAGGTTTTGGTGAAAAAAAAATGTTTAGAAGAGTACTAACACTGAGTTTATTTAAAATATTCAGAACTACAATGCTAATATTTACATCTCCAAATTTAGTATTTATAAGCTCACAATATTCTACAATATTTGCTTAAAACTGACTATTATCACATGCATTTATAGAATATTCACTAAAGGCAAACACAAAGGAAGTAAAAAAGCTACTGCGGAGAACTCAATTATTTTACTTGAGTGCATACCCACAGAAATATTTCATAAGTATTCATTCAATATTGGTACCCATTGTTATGTCATTAAATCAAATAATCTTTAAGCAGCAGCTTTAAAACATCATCACTTTTTCTTTGTTCATTTATTTATTATTGTAGTTCTCTTTGCTAGATTGGGTCAGTGCTCAATTGCTACATTTCATTACATCGTTCTTAATGAAAAGGTGAAATTGTTGCACAGATATTCTCAATATAGGGATAAGAAACCATGACATGTGAGGCAGAGTTGTCCTGCTCTTGTCTTGATGGATGAAATAATAGAAAATGTTAGTCATGTTTAGGTGAGGTTGTAGGTATTTTCTTCTTCTTCTCGGAGAAAACAGCCTTTGAGTATGGAAAGTTTTGAGGTTTCCAAGTTAATGGAAAAGAAAAAAGCAAACAACATTGAAAAGAGGAAATTAATATTAATGGAAGAACATAATTGTCTTTTTTGAAAAGAGGTGACAATTTGAATTAGCAACAAACTAGTGAGATCCTTATGTTGTTTCAGCATTTACGATCTATAAGGTCAGAGTGGAGAAGTATAAGGAAAAAATCTCTGTATGAACTTGTTAAACCAAGGAACTCTGAAACTAAGTCACTCTGAAGAACTATTGGGGGAAAAATATTTTTTACTGATAGATTGAGACTTAAGAGACTAGTTGAGATACTCTGAGACTAGAAATTCTAGACACATTCTGTAGTTTTGATACTTACCAATTTTATTGAAAATAGATTATATCTCAAAAAAATTCACAAGACTCTAAATACACGTTCTCCCTGAAGATTTCTTTTGTGACTCCACTGTTGCTCTAGAGATGAACAATAAAGCATCTCTTCTCCCTCCAGCCTGCTACTCTTGGTGCTTTTGAATTTAGCCCATGCAGTGAAAATGGCCTTTTGCTTTCTCTAACTTTCTGCAGTTAATCAACTGACTGTTGCAGCATAATAAGTCCCCCTGCAAAGTAAGGTGCTAGAGAATTAGGGACTATAAAGATGGAACCTCCAGACAGTCATTCAAACACTTGCTAAAGACCAAGTCTTTCACTTTACCAGCAAATTACCTGGCATCCCAAGGGGCTCAATTTAACAACAGTGATCATCAAGGCAGTTTATTGCTACCTTCTCTTCTGGAAGTTGAAAAAGCTCTTTCCTCTTCTGTGAAACTCTTTAGCTTCAGAGTATCTGATTTAATAAGCTCAGCTCAACATGGAATTAAGTATAGATGAATTTCTTTATTCCTCTCCCCTCTGTTCGCTCCCGACCTTATCAAGGGGTAAAAACTATCTGGGATTAACCATTGTCTCTCAACAAATAAAAATTACAGGAGAAAACTGACTTAATAATTATTTTGCAACAGGCCAGTTTCCTCATATATATTTGCTTATCTGCTCTCTCCCTCACAATTGTGCCTGTTTTTACACAAGAACCTCAGCCTTATGACTCTTAGAGGTTGGACTTGGAAAAGCTAAAACATTTCTGCAATAATTAAGAAAATGAAATAAAACTAAACTGGATCTCACTTCACTAAGGACACAGCAGGTGGTCAGAATGCTAGCAACTTCTATCATTTTCTTAAGAGTACAATAAATCCTCTAATCTTTTAGACCTATGAGATTGTTCATGTCTATTTCAGTCAAAACAATTTCTTATCTAGTTGCTTTTAAAATCACCAAAGTTTGCTAGATTTTCATTATATCAAGTATCACCTTGTAGCATTGTCCTTATCCCTCTATTTTTTTAAACCATGAGGAACCCTAGGGTATATGAAATTCAGGAGAGTATCATGCATACAATATACAGCTATGATTGGAGGCATTATTTTACTAGCAAAATCAGCTCAGCAGCACGAAAGTAGCACACTCCCAGATGTCAGGATAAGAGACCTTCCTCCAGGCTATGGATTATAGCTCATGTATTTGGGTTACATTAGCATTTCACACTATGAGGCTTGATTCAGCCATAAATTCCACCAGTGTAACAGAGGGTGAAGGGTCTGAAGCTACAAAAAGTTTACCCAGCATGGCCTGCACTCCCTCCTTACTAGTCTGGCATGGAGGGAGCTGCAGAAGTACAAATCACAGACCAAAGAAGTACAGCTCACAGATGTATTTAAATCTATGCCTTCAGCAAGGATCCTGCCTCTTCGCAAACACTCATATACTCAAAGATTTCCAGCCTCAATGCTAGGAAAAAATGTTAGTAGATAGCAGGGCACCATCTATATCACACATCGTTAATACACTGTGCTTGCTCCTGAATCTGGGAAATGGGGCGAGTATGTTCCTCAAGAGTCTATTTCCTTTCTTTTCTCCCTCTGATTTAGGAAACCATGCATATTTCAGTCTACAGAAGTAGGATGATATGTCTTTGTTTTCCTCACATATCTTTCCATTCTGTTTTTCACAGTTCAATCAATCTAACCTGTGAGTTAGAGGAGGCAGTGCCTGCTGGACAGTGAAGTTAGATGGCAATGGCTATGTTCTTTACCCATACACTCATGCTGCACTCAAAGAGAACTTGTGGAGAAAATGAGATTACCACTTACCCCCTCTTCCCCTCCCAACCTGCCACTTATAAAATCTGCACCTGATTTTGCTTTGGCAGCATAAACCATTGATGCATCCTACCCAGCAGGTACTGTGAGATGCTGATTATAACATTTGGATTTTCTTCTTTTCCTGTTCTTCCTGCAGGAGAGGGAAATGTTATTTGTAAATGAACATAAGAAGTGGTAAATAACTGTTATAGAGACCTAATTTCAGCACTGAAGAAAATAATAGCAATCTTTTTATTCATTTTCAGATTGCTAAGAGGCATTTGGAATATGTGTGTACCATGGGGCAGCGCAGACAGACTGCCCCAGGGCCAAAGGTGATGGAAGCCAAGGATGCTATAGCTCTGGGGAGTGCATGCGTGGGTCTGTCCTGGGGAT
This sequence comes from Dromococcyx pavoninus, assembly GCA_033558185.1. Lineage (NCBI taxonomy): Eukaryota > Metazoa > Chordata > Aves > Cuculiformes > Neomorphidae > Dromococcyx > Dromococcyx pavoninus. The sequence continues at coordinate 1,396,462 of JAUMJL010000250.1, forward strand.
GCTCAAAGACATGGATCCCCAGCCAGGATCAGACAATTTTGGCAAGTGTGCCCTGAAGCCAAAGACCCTGAAAGCTGATACTAGCAGTGAAGCTGACAAGTAACATCAAATTCAATGAGCAACTACATAATCTGCAGAATGTTTGATTCATCACAAACTGGAAAAAAACTTTAAATTTGTAAAGATATTAAAAAAATAAATGGATGAAATGACATTTTTGAGACTCAGAATCCTTTTTTATGCCTGTGTGAACCTGTATCTGTTTAACAGATTTGAATAGAGCTTGAATCTTCCGATTTTTTATTTTCTAAATATTTTTTTCATCTTTTTCTGATATTTTGCCTTTTTGTGATCTTTTATTGTCTTTGATGATCTCTCTTAGATTCTACAGACATTACCACACTGCTTTCTAATGAGTGGTGCAAATTCTAGAAACTTGGATTGGAGCAAAAATCTCAGTATTGCAAGCAGAATTTCAAAGTCCTGTATACAATTCTGAAATTAACGCACTTTAGAATTATAGTGCCTTTGTTATAGCATCATATATTTAACCTGTATACTGTTTATAGTCAAAAACTCCAATTTTCTATATTACGCTTCTTCTGGATTGATTTTTTTGGTACCTTTTAATTTTTTCCTTCCTTGGTATAAGTCTTTGTAGTTGTCTTTCACAAATTTCTTCTTCTTTTCAGACTATTTCTCTAATATACCATTATCTCTCTAAGTTACTCTTCCATCCTCTAAAGTGATATAACCACTCACAGCCTGAAGTCCTCCAACTTTTCATATTCAGTCATCCACATCTTTAAGGAAAATATTAAAAAGTCCCCATACCAGAACTGCCATTTGTGGGGTCAATTTGAAAGAGCCTCCTAGTTTGCCAGAAAACTTGCCATAACTCTGCTCTGAGTATGTTATCTTTTTTCCCTACCAGTTCTACATCAAATGCATTAGATCAATTTCTCAAAATTAGCTGTAAGAATGCCCCATTCATCCACATCAAAAGACTTGCATGTCAGACTATCAAACATATCTAGTGCATTTCACACATCCACTTCACCAGTTCATGTCAAGAAGGAAATTGGAGTAGCTTGACATGTTTTGTCAAATCTATATTGCCCTTTCCTTAACAACTTATTACCTACCAGGCGTACAAAAACAGATTAAAAATTATGATTCAGTGTATTTTGGAGTACCAATATGAGTTCAAATTCTTTTTAAGTCCTTGGGATCTCCTTTCTCACATTATAAATATTGATGTTTTGTTGTTTGTTTTGCTCTGGTTCTCTTAATCATTTCTTCTTCAATATATTTGTGAAAATAATTTTTGGTGCTGTTTTAAACTACTCAAAGGAAAAGCTAACTTATGCAAGTAACTCTGACTTTTTTCTTTATTTTGGCCTATTTTCCCATTCTATTGTTGAATATTCATGACAAACTTGTTTTCATAACAAACATATTTAAAAGGAAGGTCTCTAAATATGATCTTTTAAGCATCATGTACCACTTGTCTACACGTTTTAAGATAAAAATTTCTCCCTAATACAATGTAAGGATTTTTGGAAAATATTGTTGTACACAGATAACAAGCCAATGAACTAGAGCTAGAAACAGTGCTAGAATTCAGTTGTCTCTACTGGTGAATTTTTATAACACCCATGCTTATAGCCAGAGCCAACTAGCCAGATAACTTTGGAATCCAGTGTGGGAGTTAGTACATGTCAGGGACCTTTCCCAAATGGCAGTGCAGGTCTGACAACGTTGCATTGGAGGCTAAGAAAATTTAATAACGTGGATGTGACTAAACTGTGGCAGTTGGCCTCAATGTCAGAGAATGATCCTTAGCACTGTTAAGTTTATTAGTACAGAGCTAACCTTTATCCCCTAATACTTTCCTTATCCATTACATGTTAAGTTAGTTCAAATCCCTCAGCCCCATCAGATCTTACATTTAGCTATCACTGTTATGTGGTTAATAATTCCTCATCAACAGGTTCTTTGGACATCGTGCTTTATAGGAACGATGTATGCTTTTTATCTTAACCCATGGACATGTAATAATTCTATATCTCACTTTCTTCTGTGTTCAGATTTTTCCTTAATACCTTCTTAATTTTTCTTTGCTTTAGTTCCAGGACAAGTAGTTCTCTTCTCAATCTCTCTGTTTTTTACTTAAAGTCAGGCAATAGAATTTCATTAGTCTTCCTTAGTAACTGATAAGCTGGAGACACAAGCTGCAGTGAAAGTTTCACTGTTAATTTTATTTATTTTTCCTTCAAATAGCAAGAGAAATGGATATCTGAGAAAATTATGCACTTCTTGGATTTGATGTTTGATCAGGTTTTTTTCCTGCAAAATGACAAATGAGATCAGCACTTTTACTCCTTTGTTAATTATATATAACCAAGTACTAGAATTTAGTACGGTATTTAGCTGTGCATCTTTTTCAGATATTTTATGTTAGGCATTCCACTGCTTTGCTGGTTGAAGGCCCCCCTGAACATCCACAGGAATCTACACAGATTCAACAGTCCTTTAAAGAACAACATATTGAAGGATGGACACCTTGGACCAGTAAAAATTTCATCAGGTTTAACAATAAGTGGTGTATTTTAAATGCATGTTCTGGACCCTTAATAACACAAGATAGAGTATTCAAAGTGGCAAGGAGGGGAAAAAAAAGACGTCAAAACTCACAAAAAGAGGACCCTAAGATTTACTTTTTTCACTTCCATTCACACACTGGAATATATATTCAGGAAGGAGAGAAAAATCCCAGGCCCTCAATAACTGCTGAGCCATTGAAACAGTTTTCACAACATCATAGATAATTACAATTATCCTTCTCTTAGGGACATTGGAGCTGCCAATTTTCTGTAACTGAAAATAAATAAATTATTCACAACAGATGTTGACTACTCATCCCAGTTTAGTAGAAAGCTTTAGGCAGGCATGTCAGCATTAAACTTGAAAACAGTGATAGAACTTGGAAATATTTCTTCTCTTTTCTTTCCTCCTGTTTGTTGTGTTCCTCTTTCTGTTTTATCTTTTAATAGTTGGGCAGAGTTTCAAGTTTGTGATAGGGTGATTTAATCCAGTGGAAGGAAAATACCCAACTGCTTAGCAGTTCCGTTTGGATTAGAAATGTAAGGCGGGAACCTGTTTAGTAAACAGGAGAAACATCAAATGCCTGTGGGTGGCACTGTAGGTATTTGGTCATGAATTATTAACAGAATCCAGGAGTGACTGTTGGGCTTCTCACACATATGTATAGCTGAGGTTCTCCAGCCTCTAATGAAATCTGTAGCACAACTGCGACATTTGCTGGAAATATGATTCACATGACCAAAATGTTTTTGTTCAGTTAATTTGGCTAACAAAAGTTATCAACGCGTTAAGGAGAGACTGAGGGAACTGGGCTTGTTTAGCTTATAGAAGAGGAGGCTGAGGGGAGACCTCATCACTGTTAATAACTGCCTGAAAGGAGGTTGTGACGGGGTGGTTGCTGCTCTCTTCTCGCAAGTGACAAGCGACAGGATGAGAGGGAACGGCCGCAAGTTGCGCCACGGCAGGTTTAGACTGGACATCAGGAAGAATTTCTTCACTGAGAGAGTGGTCAGGGATTGGAACAGATTGCCCAGGGAGGTGGTGGCATCTCCATCCCTGGAGGTGTTTAAAAGACAGATGGATGAGTTTCTTAGGGATATGGTTTAGTAGGGAGATAGGCATGGTTGGACTCGATGATCTCAGAGGTCTCTTCCAACCTTATGATTCTATGTTTCTATGATTCTACATTATTAGCTACTTCTTGCCTCTGCTGTGATAGTTGTTTTGTTTAGGTCAGAACAAATATTCTTCAGTCATTTCTAAAGTTTGTTGGCCTCCATGAGCCTTGGCATCATGATATCGCTTATCTTTGCTTTATGCTTCAGCTTTTTTTTTTCTTTTGCTTATTTTTTCTTTGTGTTTGTTCCATGCAGACACTTTCTATTTCAAATACGAAATTTCCAAAGGGAAGTGTAATCTTTTTGCTTATTGTTGCAATAAATAAAACCAAAAAAACCTGATCAGACTTCTGCTTAAAACTCATGGCCAAATACAGCTTTTGTTTAGTTTTGGTTAGAGGAAAAATTTACAGAAGTAGAATAAAAGGTTCTTTTTATTTTAGCCAGACTTTAAAAGTTTCAGTTCTAGTAGATTCTACAGTTAGGGACTTCTATATTACCCTTTTAGGAATTAAAGTAGGATCCTTTCAACTTCTGAAAAAGCCAGGCTAATGCCCATATGTCAAGGCAACCAATAGTGAAAATACAAGGGTTTTGTCCTATGAACCAGCAGCTGTATGGTTCAAATGATCAGCCGACTGCTGAATGACTGGAGGTGTGTTCTGGATATTACATACATCTGAGATCTTTCAGTTGTGGTGCAGTATGAACTAAATTGTGACAATTTGTTATGGGCAGTTGAGGTGTATATCTACACCATCAAACTAAATAATGTCCAGTACATATCTGGGCTTTCCAATACAATCATCTATGTTACCTGTATTTCAACTGTTAAATTGTAATAATCATCTTTTTCTAGCTTTGGGTTTGTCCCAGTTAGCAATTTCCTAAATAGTCCTTGGAAATGGTACATTTCCAGACTCCATTTTCAACAGAGAGTTCATGTGCAGACAGGCCGTTTTTGGAGGCTGAGATAGGTATAGGTTCCTGCCTGTCAGTTGGCCAGGAATTTTCCCAAGAACATTTAATTTATTAGTGTAGAGGTAGCCATTGGGAATCCAATCTCTGAAACGTGTCTGAGATATTTCTTCAAGTAAGATAAAACCCAATCCTCTCACTTTCTATTTCTTCTTCTTCTCACATGACTCCTTACGACTCCTTCAACTGATGTAGGAGAGGTATACACAGCAGCATGCCTTTAAAAGATACATTCCTATATATATAAAGACAGTGCAAGTTTTACTAGCTGCATATTTGTTTTTAGAGTAAATTAAACATCATAGTTCTGACAGACAGAATACGAAGGCTGCCTGTGAATATCCCAAGAGAAAAAAAATCCAAAAATATCCACTGTACAATGGTAAAGAATATTGATAAATCCTATTGCTATTCTTTACAAGAGCATATCAGATTAAGTCTTTGATCACTTTTCCAGTCTGATTGTATCTCCTCCCTATCTGCTTTATGACAACAGTGTTATTTCTATAGGTTAGTCTTTTTGCGGGATGCAGTATTGGACAGAGTGGAATGAAAGGGCACATTCATTGTTCTATGTAATTCAGGCGTCATAGTTGGGTGAGAACGTCCTTTTTGCTTGCAATTATATTTTTTTTATCAATTGCAGGTGACAAAATTCAAATTATATTTACCTTTGCACTGAACACAAGAGGAAATTAAAAATAGATTTTAAATACCTGTATTTAATCCCTAAAGAAAGCTGAAGATGCATGCAGCAGGTCAGGAGATTAGACTGTGGACTTCAGCTGTGATTGGGAAGCAAAACGTGCTGAAAGTGTGTGCTATCCGAGTACTACTGATATGGTATATTTACTGTCAGTGATTAACAAACACAAGCATTACATACGGTTTCATCCTTATGCTGTATCTCTCATTTGCAGGTATGTCAGCTGTGCCTGTTTTTTCTGTCCAAGATGCCTGTAAACATTAGTCCTAGTCCTTCCATTAAACAAACTCATCAGGTCTACATTTATAAGGAACATTTATATTTATTAATTTTCATACCTTATTAAATCATGCAGTAAAATACTTTGCCAAAAGTAACTCAGCATTTTGCATACACTTTGAGCATACGTTACATTTATGAGGACAAAATGTTTGCAGACTTTTGGTAAACAAAAGTCACCAACATGCAGAATGCAGTGATGGTGAAATGTATCCTCTGGAGAACACCCTCCAGTGTGTAGATTTATATTATTCTGGATACACACTGGAATGATTGTAGTGCTAATGCTACTTAAAAGGTCAGTATTTATCACACTCTGCAGTGTTCCCGATGTCTTAACTGCTTGTACAGCCTGTACTGCAACAGGATAAGAGTCTTTTCAAGCTTCATTGCAATTATCCTCAGAACACCCACTGGGATAAGAAAGAGCTTTCACACTATTTCCTCATATCAGGAATAAAGATACAGAAAACTAGCTCTGACTGTTAAGGGCAGATCTACAGCAAGGTATGTTAATATGAAGGGTGCTCCTCCCACCACTTCCCTGATCCATCCGGTGTTTCCCTCTTACCTCTCTATTACTACCCCATCCACTCAGCAAATGAACTTGCTTCAACTCTCCTAGCAGGTCTAGAGCAGTTGCCAGTAATATTAGGAAATATTTACCTACATTCTCCTACTAAATGGCTCATAAAATGTCATTTATGCATGGCTTCTCCATAAATACCCTTTCTGACCAATGCATCTGGATTTCCTTTTCACAGCAGTTTGAGCATAAAGGAGCAACAGGAATAATTTACATTCACATTTTGTCTGGACACACAGATGGTACATAAACAATGCGTGCATTAAGACCTGGCAGATACAAGAGTAAACACATCCTGTTAGTCCCCCAGTCATTCAAACATTACAACCAATGTAATCACATACAAAAGAATCTATGATTATTTACTAATTTTATAAGAAAGCATAAAGCTTACTGGTGAGTGAATTGCATAGTATCTATGTCCAAGGACTAGAAGAGGTTACTCAAGCACAACTGTGTAATATACTAAACATCCTTTGAAACTAACATGCAAAGTGGTTTTTGCAGTGGGATAAAGTCTTTTACCTAAATCTGAACAAAAATTTAGACTGGAAAAAGCAATCACATTTTGGTTTTATCCTCTACTCTGTGATATAGATAATTATCTACGTGCAATTTTAATTATAAATACACAAATTTAGTCCTAAAAATTAATAACTTGGTCTAACATATCAGTATTATGCTTGTTTAACTTAAAGATAAGAATAATCAGTTTTCTCATCTTCAGAATATGTGTTGGCATCATCAGTTCATCTTAAGCAGATGTTGGAACAGAGTCCCCAGGGAACTGGTCATGGCACTGTGACTGTCAGATTTCAAGGAGGGTCTGGACAATGCTTTTAGTCATTTAGTTTAGTTTCAGGTAGTGCTGCAAAGAGCAAGGAGTTGAACTTGATGATCCTTATGGGTCCCTTCGAACTTGAGATAATCTCTGATTCTATGTTTTCTATTAGTGAGCAGACAGTCCAAGAGACGACTAGTAAAGATGTTTATCAAATCTGCTATTACGGAAACGTTACAATATTTTTTAAGAATTACTGATGCTGATAACTACTACTGTCAGATTCAAGAATAGAAAAGAAAGCAATCTGGACATCCGTACACTCACTTGACAGCCACAATACCCAGGAGTTAGAAGGTATTTCAAGGACAAATAATTAAATATATGAAAATGATTAGGAAATAGAATAAAATGTCACATGGATTTACCAAAGATAGATCTCATCAGCTTTGGTAGATATTTCTTTTTGATGAGTTCTTTAATTTTCTAGATAAAGGAAAGACAATATGCTTAATCTGTCTGGATTTCAGTAAATTGTTTGACATGTTGCCATATGGGAAATCATTGGTTAAACTGCAGAAGACATGTTAGTGTAAGGATTAGATGCAAGCAAATGGAACAACATAAGAGGGTAGTGAAAAAATATTATTGACTTTAACACATTAGAGATAATTTAAAATTTGAGTCAAGTATTATTCTTGAGGTTTTTCCAGAAATAATACTTAAGAAATTGATCATAATGTCTTCATAACTGATCTTGCCACAAGCCGCTGCTAATGCTAAGTGTTAGACGTCATTGTTGATAAGAGGAGCTTGAAGTCTTTACTAGGAGAAATAAGAACTACTTATTGTATAATTGTACAAAGTGTCAGATAAGGCACTTACTATTTAACAGGAAAAACTTCCATAGAGTGAGTAACCACAGTGCAAAAGCACAGAGGGAGTAAAACCCCTCGAATTTCTTGCCAGTCACAGGAAAAGTGTGAGGTAATGAAACAATATCATACACTATAATAGGACAGGAAATAAAAGAAAACATTGGCGTCAGTGTTTGAGAAAAAACTGGAGGTCCATCTACAACCTTGTTCAGATATTTAGTCACTTGTCAGCAGTGAAAATGGAAAAGGAAGAGAAAAGAGTTTCTGACTCAACCAACGATATCTATAGTCCTGGTGGTGTACAGTCTTTATACACAAGGAGGATTATGAAAGTAAAGAAAATGAACCAAATTCATGGAGTATATGTGAAATAATGTAAGAGTTTGATCACATTTTGAAAACGATGATATGATGTGATGCCTGTGACACTAAAGGACTGTACCAAAAGAGCCAAAATCTTCTTCAATCAAGTGTTCTTAGATCCAAAAGCAGAATAAATGCTTTCTTCTCCTATTAGTATAATAAGGTCTTTAAATGACAGAAATAAATGTATGTTAATCATGTACTCATATACACAAATAGATTTTCTGATAAACAAACATAAACTTGTTTCCAACTTGCAAAGGCACTCAGTGCCTGTAATATATATTCCAGTAGCCTGAGGGATCCCAGTCACAACAAAGTCTTGTTCTTTTACCCAATAGAGAAAGGGAACGTTTATTTCCTTACAATCTTCTTATTAAAAAAAAGATATTAAATTTCAAATTATTTAAGTCCTTGTGTTGAAGATGTAGCCTGCCTCAATGGTTCTTGTGCAGTCATTTTTGGAGGAAAGAAGAGTTGCGCATTCAATAAAGGCCAAAAGGGCAACTGGGAATAGTCAGTCAGCATCACTTTTGTCCTCAGGAAAATCTTGAGCAAATGCTCTTTTAACACACTTCTGCACAGATAAAGGAGAAGAGGAGAACTGGCAACAGTCAGAAAGGATTTATCAAAGATAAAAAAACCTGACCAATCTGAGTGCCTTCTATTGTAAAATAAATGACTGGATTTGTGGATGAAGTGAGAGAAGTGCGTATTATTTGTCTTGACTTTAGCAAGCCTTTAAATACTGTCTCTCAGAGTATTCTTTTTCAAGTGAGGACATTAGAGTTTGGATGAGTGGACAACCAGATGGATACAAAGCGAGTTGGGTGGTTGGGGGCCAAGGGCTGATAGATATTACTTTATCTTGTGGCTAGTAACAAGTGGAATACCATCAGAACTCTCATGGTTCCAGTCATATTTAACATCTTTGTCAACGACCTGGCAGAGTGGTTGCTTATCAAATTTGCAGATGATATCAGATTTGGAGAAAACAGTCAATATACTTGAGAGCCAGGCTGCCATCAAGAGACACATGGAAAGGCTGGAGGAATAGCTCAATAGAAACTTGTTGAAATTCAATAAAGCAAATTGAAAAGTCCAGTGTCTGGAAAAGAACAACCATATAAGCTGGGGAGATGATACACAGAAAATGCCCCATGGAACCAGATGTTCAGGGAGCTGCACAAGCCATCAATGTGCCCTAGCAGCAACAAGACCCTCCAGCACCCTGGACTGCAACAGCAGAGACACGGCCAGGAGATTGAGAGAAGTGATTGTCCTCCTCTCCTTTGTTCTTGTTAGCCCAAATCTGCACTTGCTTTTAGGCCTTATGATGACCTTGATGAACCTCTGTAAGTTCAGTGGAGGGCCACCAGGATGGTCAGAGTCTGGAGTACTTGCTGTAATGTTGAGGCTGGGGCAGTTGGGCTCGTTTAGTCTCGAAAAAGAGACAGGTTCAAGGTGAGGTTAACGTTATAACAGGCTGCCTATGAAGGTTGTGCAGTCTCTGTCTTTGGAGAATTTCAAGACCTCACTGAACAAAACTCTGAGCAATCTTTCTGGACACCACAGCTGACCGCACTTTGAGGATTAGAGGCACCCTGAAGTCTGACCTGAATTATCCCATGATTCTATACAACTGAAAAACCTTATCAAGGAAACATTTCCTACATCCATATCAAGGATATTACATGAGAAGAAGAAATAAATATTGTTAGGAGTCAGACAAAAATTCATGACACTAAAAAAGCAGCAAATGAAGAAACTCCATGTATGGTCATGATTTGTAACAGAGTTGGTTCCGGGATTTCAGCCTTGCCTCCTACCATGGTGCAATTGATCAAATTGTGAAAAAGAAGCTTAAACACACTATAAGTTCAGGGACTTAGTTTCTTGTTGTTCTGTATGTTCAAAATTCAGATATGCAAACCTTATGTAATACACTATTAATTAAAAAAAAGTGTTTTGCACCAAGTCTGAATAGATGGAAATCAATTCCTAGCCTACAGGCAAAATCTGAATTGGAATCAATGAAATAGGCACATGGCTTTGCTTCTAAGCAACACTAGATTATCTTTTTAAAAATAGAATCATTATAAACAAACTTCAGGAACTACTTAACAGAGTAGTGGAGTTCCCCAATCATTTTTCTAACAAATTGATGGATTTTGTTTCATTTTTTTTCATTAAACAGATTACTTCAGGCTGTGAACTACTTTGCCAATTTCTACCCTGCAGAGAATTTTAATGACTGAGTCATAAACCCCTCCAAAAATGGGATATGTAATGGAAATGCTAAGGGACCCTTAACTAGAGTAAGTATGATGTTATGCTGCAATAATAATAAACAACAACAGTAATATTAATAAAAATAACACAGTTTTATGTGAACCCATAAAAGGCCATTTATATGATCACTGTACAAATATTTAAAATTCAAAAATACTGCATTTTTCACAATTATGGTGATGCTAAAGACTTTATAGACTCTTCAAAAACCTTTGGATCTCAAAGAGTGGAAGGCTTTCAATCCTTAAGATGAATTGAGGGTATGCATTGGCAGGCCTCTAGTCCTGAAACTACTGATTAGTTAAAAGGACTTTTTTTTCCAAAAACTTTTATAACACTGCCACTTCATATATTTTTTAATGAATACCCCTTAATAAGGAACTAAAAGGGTCAAGGTTTCTGGAGGTTCTGAAAAGTCCCCGAGTACGAATCAATGTTAGCAATTTAATAAATTATGAACCTAAAAAATAATCAATTAATACTCATTATCAAAAGGAATCTTTCTTATATAGCAGTTTCTGCGTGTCCCCAGGCCATAAAACTTACTCCCTAGCTTCTTGGTATGTAGAAGTTTCAATTAGAACTTCGTGTTGAAATGTACATTAACAAATTCTTATATATATATTTTCATAATGTCTACTTAACTCGCTGTCATGACTTGGAATGGATATTCTTTTATTTTCCAATAAGCCAGTTGAAAAAAAAAAAAGAAGATAGTGAATGTTTCATAAATATATAATGTTTCATATTTGTTATATTCTGCAATCAGAGGCAGCAACTTTAAACTTGCATATCACTGCATAATTCCACAAACTTAAAAAATTGATCTGCCAGTGTCTCCCCTCTAGCAATCTTTTAATTAAATGAACTTCACTCACCTTACTGCTAAACTCCTTAGGTAGATTTTGTACTCAGTTTTGATGTATTTTTCGGTGAAGTTTTTGGTTGTAGGTTTTAAACTATAAAGGTTGTTTAGTAAATAACTGTTTAATAATGTATGCAAGGTCACTGAATACAGATCAATGCCAATTATTAATTCACAGTAAAAAACTTGGAAGTAGTGAGCTTTCTTGCCAGCCAAAGGCAAGAGTAGGTCCAGTTCTCAGCTACATTAAACAGAATAGAGTTTTTAATTTGTAGGAAACTGCACTGCTTTACTCCAGTTGGAGGTCTACTTTAAGAATACTTTTTTCCCCATATTCTTAGTGATGGAAGTTCTGTTTAACTACATTAGTGAGTTATTAAACACATAAAGCGATGACACCTTCAATAAAAACCTAAAATATTGTGGATCACTTGCTATTAGTTTGTGAAAATTTTTTCTAATCAGGTACACTTTACAGCTCAGATTACAAAACTACAGGCTGAGCTATACGTAAAAAGAGTGGCAAGCCTATAGTCCCAGTGGATCTTGATACACACCCTAGTAATTAATGAATGTAGCAGTTGTGCAACTGTGGTCTTCTAAAGCTGCAAGAGGATGCTCAAATGCAGGAATATTGGTCAAGAACAATCTCCCAGGCTGCTGATAGATATACATGACTGCAATTGCACTACAGCACCCTGGGTTCCAGGAGTCAGCATGTGAGGCTATGAAGAATGAAAGATGAGATGCACTCTGCCAGCTTAAACACGAGGAGATCCATTCATTGCTGCCAATCTTGTCATTGCCAGGGTGTCTTCAGTAAACCCATATCACCGGAGAGCCCTGATGGTTTCACTGTTTTGCAGGCTAAGTTTGAAAGTTCAGGAAAGCTAAGAGAGCCTTATCTTTTCCCTGCATCAACCACAGTCTGCTGCCAAGAAGAGCTGACTTGATGGCTCACTAGATTCTGATTGTCCTAATTTTTTTATCGCTATTATCAAACAGGCCTGTATGAAGAACCTCAATGGTTAAAAACTGAGGTTTTGAGGCCATGCATAAGAAAATCTTCCATTGTTGAAGCTTGAAGGGATCATCAGCAACTGTCTCTCTCTCCCTGCTGTATATTCTTATGCTGCCTAAAATTCCACTGGAATCCAGAGGATATTTATGTTTCTAAGAATCCCACATGCTTATAAATTGAAGCAGCAAAAGCTAAATGCACCTGCCAGTGGTTTTCAGTGCCCACAGAAAATATTGCTCTCTTTCCCCTCCCCAAAAGCCATTTCGTCTAAACCATTTACAATACTGCAAAGGAATTATAACTGCAGCAGCAGACATTACATGACAGCTGTTTGAACAGAAATACTAATTGCTTTCATATTTAATTAGCTATTGTTTAAATTAAAAATACCAACAAAACAGTCACAGCAGGCTCATTTTAGCAGGCGGTTTATTGGTCCAGGCACTAGCTCAAAGAGCAGCAGGCATTGGATTCATGTACTATCTCTCTTTAGTCCTGAGAAACTACCAGTGTATTTCTCACTCAACAGCTGCTGGTTCATCCCATTGGCCTGATCTTCTTTCTAATGCTATTTTTCCTGATGAAAAGGCAGAAACTGCCTCATGTCATCCAAGGCAGGGGGAATTATATCACCTTTCTTTAGATATTAATGATGAAGATACCTAGAATCCCTTTGCAACAGTGAGGAGTAATAGTCCCATTTATGCAGCTGAAGGGGATTGTGCCTTGATGCCAAGGTATATCTCATCCACACTGCTAAGTGCTGCCCACTTTAGCAGAACAGTCTGCTTCCACATATTAGAGCACATTAGAGTCCTAGAAAGTTTTGATTATTTCTGTGATTTTTTTCCCATTCAAAGTGACTGAAAGGACTTGGTGGCAGTACCACAGGGAATGGTGTTTTAATATCAAGAGGATAACAGTACATGTTCTGCACTCTCCAAGGCAATCTGGGGCTGTGTTGCCTGTCCTGTTGGACTTGAGATGTGGACCTATTTTCAATCTCATATTGCCTATATGAAATTGTCTCTGGGGCTTACTATCCACAGATTTGACCTTGGGTGTCTTCTTGGAAGACAACAAGCTTAGGCAAAAGGACATTTACCTGTTTTAGAGGAAGAGAAGAGGTTCTGGGAACAAAGAGGAAAGCTGATCACGGGATGAGGTTTAACAAGACCAAATGCCAAGTCCTGCACCTGGGGCACAACAACCCTGTGCAGCTTTACAGGATTGGGGAGGACTGTCTGGAGAGCTGCCTGGCAGAGAAGGACCTGGGAGTGTTGATTGACATCTGGCTGAATATGAGCCAGCAGTGTGCCCAGATGGCCAAGAGGGCCACTGGCATCTTGGCCCGTATCAGAAACAGTGTGGCCTGCAGGACAAGGGAGGTGATTGTGCCCCTGTACTCAGCACTGGTGAGGCCACACCTCGAATACTGTGTTCAGTGCTGGGCCACTCAGTATAAGAAGGACATTGAGGGGCTGGAATGCATCCAGAGAAGGGCGACAAGGCTGGTGAAGGGGCTGGAGAACAAGTCCTATGAGGAGCGGCTGAGGGAACTGGGGTTGTTTAGTTTGAAGAAGAGGAGGCTGAGGGTAGACCTCATCGCTGTCTACGGCTGCCTGAAAGGAGGCTGTGGCAGAGCGAGTGTTGATCTCTTCTCTCAAGTGACAGGTGATAGGACAAGGGAAAACAGCCATAAGTTGTGCCAGGGGAGGTTCAGACAACATATTAGGAAGAATTTATTTACGAAAGGATGGACAGGTGCTGGAACAGGCTGCTCAGGGAGGTGGTTGAGTCACCATCCCTGGAGGTGTTTAAAAAACGTATAGATGAGTTTCTGAGGGACATGGTTTAGCGGATGATGGGTGAGGTTTGAGTCAATGATCTCAAAGGTCTTTTCCAAACTGAAGATTCTATGATTCTATGATCATGTAGATGAACACTGGTAGTGTATCAACCTTTATAAAACATAGATCACTCCTTCCTAAGGTCCACTACGTGTTTGAGTAAGAGACCTTACTTTCTGTATTTAATTTAAAGCGAGTAGGTTAAGTTGGATGCAAATACCTCCACCACGGAAATCTGAAGTATGGGAGGATGAGTATCAAGCATTTTGCCATAGAAAAGACTTGTCTCAGAGGCTGTCAGTCCCTGACATGTTTAATCATTCCCTCGCTTTCTTTGCCTCAGACAGAAACACTGCATGCCACACTCCAAGCAACAGGAGATATTCATAGGCAGTGCAAATGCACTGAATGACCCCAGCATACTGTGTAGTGCACAATGTGGATATCCCAGAGGCATGTAAATCTAAGAAGTCCAGAGTTCTTTCCCTGAATGTGGAGATTCTGTTTTATTATATACTTGAGATATCACCAACTGGCAACTGTGGCATTTTTCAATTGAATATAGTGCTACACAATAACTAATTTGTATCTTACTTTCAAAGATATCTGCAGAAGTTATTAATATATTTGAAACTGCTTTGAAAGCTGCATGACCATGTACTTCATTGACTCTCAAAGATGCTGGTAAGTATACCTCAGGTACAACTATTTACTTAAGCAAATATTTGTGTGAATTTTCATGTGAGATCTCTTTCTGCTGATATTCATGAAAAGAAAATTGTCTCACCCAAGTATACATGAAAATCAAATATTTAACTGTTGCAAACACTGCCAAGGACAATTTTGTTTAAAATGTGTGCAAATATTCATGACAAATGTTTTGTGATATTCACTCAGCTCTGAATAATTAACAATGCTTAAATTGCAACACATGTAACAAAACCTATTAGTTCTAATAAGTCAGTACAGTGGAATTAATCAGGTTTTCATTAAAGCAAATGTATTACAAACTAAATTGTTTCATAAGCTGTCAAATGCATAGAAGCACAAAAGTTTGCATTTGTTTTAACTATCAAGTACCAGGGTGGTGTGTGGTGTTCAGAGTTTTGTTCGGGTTCTTACTGGGAACCCAGCTCATACGTAGAGGCAGTAATTCTGGGAAAGGGATTTTGTGGCAGAACCCCTCACTCCTGACCTTAGCTGTCTGAAAAATAAATATAGAAATAAGTAGTATTAAGTTTCCTGTAAAATTACCGGAGACTACAGAAACACTTGCTCTTCCCTAGGACAGGCATCTATGACAGGTGGAATGAATTGCAATCTAGAGGTTTCTGTCACTCTCCATTAACTATAAGAGGACCCTTAGCAGCTCCTTTAGGATAGACACCTACAGGAGAGATAGAATTAGGTGAGAAGAGTCTCTTCCATTACAGATCCCAAACAACAAACTGGGATTACATGAAATGCACTCGCCTGTAGTTGGCATTTCCAAGATACTGTAAGGGAATTGCATGTTATGCTAAAAAGAGTTTTCATTACAGACCCCTGACTCAGTTATTATGTGCCATATTTATTTGCCTGCAAAAATATGACAACCTCCTTGCTACAATAATGACCTTAATATGAAGGTAAAAATAAATAATGATATCTTTGTTCAAATGAATTTTTGACTCGAATGTGTACGTAAGTATTGGAAAGCCTCCATGGTTAAAAAAAAATAATTGAAAATATATCCAAAATATCTCTCAATGCCACAAAAAAAAAAAAAGGAAAGAAAAGAGAAGAAAGAAACTTGAAAAGTATTATAGTTTTTTCCTATTCTTGTGATCTATAAGACACCTTTATGACTTTTGGGGACCTGACCTGTGAAGTTTTAGCACTTAGGGTTAGAATTATTAAGAATAGAATTATTAAGATAAAAAATACATTTTCTTTCCTCATTAGGGTTTATGAGGATGCACTTTTTTTTCCTGAGGTAAAATGTATGTGTATTATATTATTCATTAGAAAAGTATAATAGGCAGAATCAAGAAAATGCTCTGGCACTTCATGCTGAACACATACACTAAATCTTCATACAATCCATGAACAGATTATATAAAAGAAAGAAAATGTGAAACAATTTTCCCTATACTGGATTATCATTATCGTGTGAATGTTTCATTTGGGAGTACAAACATTAATACAAAGTGAGCTCTTCTCTCATCAGCCCACAAACTTCCTGTCGGCTGAAATATACATTAGTTGGCAAGGGAACGAATACTTGATGCTGGAGAAAACTAATGTAGAAACAAGCTCCTTACTAGCTGTTAAGGAAAAGTTTGTCCCTCTGAGTCATGAATTATATTCAGGAAGATACAGGATGATAAACCTGTTTCCAGCTACTGCTTTGTGAAAGGCGCTGACAGATTCTAGTCAGATTTCAGTTCACATTGGAGTATTATGTACTGTATACCTAGGCATGCCACACATTGAGCACCTGGCCTAATTAGCAGCCTCTTTCCTGGCATACTGAAGCATATGCAACCACATTGTGCTTATCTTCTCAGTAGACAAAATGTAGATAAAACACAGGCTGTAGCTTCTCCCTAATGTGATTCCTAAACAGTAACAGTAAGATCTAATGCAACTGTGGATGGATGTACATTCCAATATGACTAATCTATCGAATTCTTCATTTTAAACTCAACAGGTTCTGATTTCTGATTTTTAAAATAGTGTGACAGAATTGTTCAGATGCTGTGACAATGAGGGTCATCTGCACGCCTAGAAAGGTGAGTTGGAGATCTACCTTTTTACCTGTATTCTGCTTATTTTTCTTATTATACTAAACTTCAAAATATCTTCTCAGTTTGTTTTTTCAAATTAATTTCAAAATTTGCCATCAGCAAGATTTCGACTCAGTGTAGTGTTAAGTAATTTGTTTTTTAATCAAGTTCTTTATTAACAAAGAAATCCCTTGATTATTACACTTTTCTGACTTTTTGATAATATCCCTTACAATCAGTCACATAATGCCTGAACACCTTTCACTGAAATACTGTTGAGCCAAAAGAGCTGATAGGCCCTGTAATTAAGTTCTAAATAATACAAAAGTAATAGGATGTTGTAAAAACTAGGAGTCAGAAATGTATTTGTGCCCTTTTTGAGAGACCCATGGCATTGAGCACAGCCTTTGAGCAAAGGCTCACCTGCCTTGCCTTCCTGTTCTTCACTCTCACTAACAGCTGTTACATTTTCAGTGCAATGCAATTTACATTTTACAGTGCTTTTCCTGACTGCACTCCAGGCTACTTAACGCATTCAAATGACCACAAGCTATTCAGTCCTGATGGGCAAGATGAAGCACAGTGACGCCTCCTCAAATTCACTTCCTTTCCAATTACAAAAATAAATTAGCTGAACCTAACAGCACAAACCTGAGAAATTGATATTGCAAAAAAAGAGAGTACCTTCAAGCTGGGCTGAGAGTGATAATAATCTAGCCCATAATTAAGAGTAGAAATATGCTTCAGTATTAAACAGTCATTGCCTCATTTGCAGTTGATAGGAAGAGAGTTAACTCGTTACAAAGAGAACGAAAGGCTTTTCATACAAGTGCCATAAAAAGTCATTACAAATACAAGATAATTAACCACATAACATACCTTGATGACAAGAAATCCCTGTCATGATCCATTTTATGGAGAGATAAGCAAAGTCAGAAGTTTCTCAAAAGTAGTAAAGTGGATGCAGGGTGAAAAATATGAATCAGGATTTCTGCTTCACTTTGAAGCCAAAAGGGTTCACTGCCCCCCTCCCCCCTCCCATATGAAAGTGTAGGTGCCTCATTAGCTTAGGTATCAAAAATGTGGTTTAAGTGTTTTTCTGCAGCAGCAACAGAACCTCTTCATGGACCATGTATGGCTATCTTGCCTCCAGAGATGGGGTAGAAACCTGGGAAAGGAACAAGAACATTCACTTTGTGCTGCTTGCCCCAATATAGTGAGATCACTCTGTGCATACGCATGGAGAGCTGGGGAGAAAATGCAAACTAAGTGAAGGACAAGTCAGTCAGGAGCAGAAAACTCGAACTGACGGTACCCATCTGCATCCTCTGAGAACATTCTGGGTATTAAACATGTGGTTTCTTTAGGAGTTCTCAACAAATGAACTTCACAGAGAGGGATTTATTTAACAGGTAGATACAACTACAAGCAGATCTTTTTACTGTTATAGAGTCCCTTTCTCTAGCTTTCATCACTGCTTCCTTGGAACAATTAGACCCAGGAAACACTATTAAATATAAAATGAATGCCTGAGGCACAGGTTCAAACGCAAACTGGAGCTCAGTAATGTTTAAGGTTATTTCTTTTGTCTGCTTTTAACATTTTATGTCTTACCCAGCAGACTATGTTCCTTTTAAAACTGAGATTTTGACAATGAAAATGTAAAGTTTCCCCTTTTCAAAACATGGATGACATTTTCAAGTGTCCTTCCTTCACAGCTACTTCTGTATTTTTAAAGCAAACAAAGCTTCTACAAAAAAAAAAATCAAATAATGAAATTCAGGAGAAAAGAGATGGAAAAATAGAGGCAGAATCTTTTATTCCATTTCATACCAGTTCTGAATTTCTTGTTCATATATTTCCCATATATACTCTGTCAAAATGATCAGATGGCAATATTTGTTATTAAAAGCAGGTTATAGCTGGTTCGTAAATTTACCTGTTGTTCTCCAGAATAGGTCCTGGGCATGAGAAAACACCTTGATTCAGACACAAAATTTAATTTCCCACAAAACACTGTAGCTTCTAATAATATGATTTCCCAGCAATTTTTCCTGTCAGAAACAATTAAATAAATCCATAATTCATCCATTAATATCAAGATGGAATCTTACTGTGTATTGTAAGTAGAAGTCATTGTGTTTCTTGCTAGATTTCCCTGTTTACCTGCTACTTAAACTATCTACCTAATTAAAGATAGCTCACTATCTGATCAAGCTTTCAGTACAAAGTAGTCATTTTTTACAAATCAGAAGGAAATGCTGAACTGAAATATTTCCCTTAACTTCATAAGAAATCACCAAATATTTAACAGAATCAGAAAAATCATATTTATTGATTAAGCTACTGAGATTATTAAAATTGTAACCAAAAAAAGAAGAAAAAAAAGCATCCTAAATGAGCCTGAAGCTTTTAGGTACTATACAGGCTGACATTATGTATATAATAGGTTGTATAACAGGTTAATAACATGACTGCTAATCACTGCTTGGGTTAATGCAAGTCACAAAAGACAATGAATTTGCAGGCCATAAAATAAATGTTTGCAAAGCCTGATCTCTGCCCCTTATCCTCATAATCACTGGAGCTCACCAAAGGGTACCAAGGGAAATGAAATAGGAATGGGAATGAAACTAATCTACTGATGTGAATCTGATTTGAGGATAGGGAGCTGAAGCAGAACTGTAAAGTATCATAGTTCTGAGCAGAGCTCTGGAGGTGCACCAAGCATAGCATGAAAATACCCTGTGTGTTTCCTAGGGTAAACAATGATATTCAGAACATGCACACCTTCCATTTATCTCATTACCATTGACTTCTTCAAGCTTTTGTTTCCTTTGCTTTGTATTCAATGCTTCTAGCTCTTTGTATTTCCAGCTTCTCCATTTCCTATTCTTCCTTCTCTTTCTTGTTTTATTTTGCACAAAGCTCAAAAAAAGAGTTCAGAAAACTTTCAGTAGGACATTTCCAAGAGGATTCTGGTCTCTCAGAAGCTGCCTATTATCTCTCAGCTCTGTGTGACACAGACAATGACTGCAGAGCACTCGAGCTCAGAAACGCTGTGCACGGTATTGAATTATTGTAACATGAGTTCATTTTGCACTGACAAGGATCCTTAAGATAAGGGTTTAAAACTTCCTTAAAGTCAAACAATATAGGTACCTGTTTCAATAAAATTGAAGCTTATTTCTAAGTCTTTTTAATCCATCTCATTTCTCATGATATCCTCTTCCTTCATCTTCCAATCTCTTTCAACAACCTTGCATATGAGAACACAATAAAAATGTTCTAATGTCCCTATTGGTAAATAAAAAGCACAATGAAAGCAGTGAATGTATGTGTGTAGTTTATTTCTAGTATTAAGCTATTAGAGCATTCTGGGAAAAAAGTAATTATGAAATTATTGATCTGTTATCAGCTATATGCTCAGGTTTTCAAGGTGTGCAATAATATCCTTAGGTATGAGTTCCAATATGAATTTTAATTTAGCAGCAAATTTTAATGGAACTTTTAAAATATAAAGATTTTTTTAAAAAGTTTTTCTGCTTTGTTTATTTACACTGTAATATCTTTATTCATGGTGTGAAATTAGTATGTAGGATGAAATACTACAGTACATGGAAGTCTATCACAGCTAGACTTTATCTAACTTCCGCTTGCTAATTATGTACAATCTCTCTATTTTGTTTTGTTCGGTTTTGAATGTAGAAGCCATTTCTACCAGAATAGTATCTTACCATGCAGAATGCCAAAAAGCACTTCCTGTATTCAAAGGATTCTGCTGTCACTCATCATCATAGTGACAAAGGCAGGATTTAAATCAAGATTCAGGCACTTCAGTGTGTTTGCCCATGTACTTGAAGGTTTAGTTAACTAAAAAGAAAAATGTAGTGTCATTTTAGCTGCTCAATGATACTCTTTTGCTCCTCCAGAAGAATCAAACTTCTTGTAGGTCCTTTATGATACCTGTCATCTGATCTCTGGAGATGTATTGGATACCCTACAACAAAATTTGCCTGATACTGAATGTCTGTGTTGGTGATCAAGTCACAGTGTAGGTTTTTAAGCTCCTGATGAAGCCAGTGGAGATCTAAAGAACACTGAGTAAAATCTAAAGATGAGCTATGAGTACTCAATACTATTACTCACATGTAGGTATCTGAAATCAGTTGAGAAGATTCGAAGTGTCCTTTGTGGCTCAGGACAGTGTCTTGCGCAGGCCCTCTGTGACCTCCATCTGCCCCATTAGAATATCTCAGACTCTATAGGCAGCTCAGCTCAGTGTGTACAGCTGAAGCAAGTTCTCCATGCCAGCTGAATCACCACCTGGTGGACTTGAGGGTGTCTGAGTCACTGTTAGCTCATATCAGGGCTGTTCTCAGCTTGAACAACAGATGCAGCCGTGCAGAAGGAAAAAGCTACATGGACATTTACCGATCCTGGCCTTAAGTCTCAGGCATTTCTGTGTTGCTTAGTATAGGCATGGTATTACTGGGCAGGCAAGTATTTTTAGTCTTTTTGCTTTGTAGTGCCTCTATTCCACAAAATATGTTGAGACAAGTTCACACTCATGAAAATTTATTAGGAGGCTCCATACCTGATATCATTTGTCAGCTCTAAGGCTGAAATTTACTTCTGCAGGAGATAAAAAATCAAAAGAGTAGAGAGAGAGAGAGAAGAAGCAGCAATGGGGGTCCCTAGATGAGCATAATTACCTGGGTTCCCATCAGGTGCAGTACGTGTACCCATAATATACTGCAACAGTAACAACAGGTTTCAGGAGGGCCTGCTCAATCCCTGCGTTGTTTCCTGCTTAGGAATGTGAAGTAGATTTTGATTAGCAAAGTTATTGTGTGCTGAATGGCTGTTAAGTTTTATGCTTCTGTGTTATTAGGCCCTCTGAGGTAACTCAAAAGCAACCACCAAGGATGCAGGGCAAGGAAAGAGGAAAGAAGGGATGATTTTCATGCTGGTTGCAAATGCTTCCCGTAACAGCAATATCAGAGTACGCAGGCATACAGCCATGAGAATAATGACATAAGGAACAACAGCAAGATAACAATGAGGGGAAGATGTTGGCACAGAAGCTTTGGGACAGCATTTCCATGGTAGTTTGGATGAAAGGATGTAGAGCTTCTACAGGCAAACAGACAGTGAAGCCACCTGTGGAAAGCCCTTAGCACTAAAAAAGTGGCTAAAAGGCACCTACATGCAATATCTCCCTCAGTGCACTTCTAGCTAAAGCACCACTGAATTCAGAATGGTGTATTCTTCCGTCTTTATTTGAGAAACACTCCTCAATGTCAATTTAAATCATCTACGGCTTTTATTTTTTTTATGAAAGTCATGCTGTTGCAATACCCTATTACTAAAATTACTTAGGAAAAAAGAGATCTATAAATATGTGGAATGGCTTATATAAATCAAAGTACATTAGAGATCTGGGAAGTTTTTGTTCTCACTTACACCGTACTTGAAGTATGTAAATCAGTATCAATTGAATTACTCTTGATTTGTCTTACTGCAAATGCACCAGCGTAGTCCATGAGTCAACTTTTTAATTAGAAATCCTAGGGAGGCTGAAGCTGGACTGGCATTTTTCACATTAATTATGTTTTGTCAGGGAGACTTGAAACTGAGAAATACTCCATAATTTGAATTAAAATAAAAATAACATTGAAATGATATCATTTGTTAATCTATAATCTTCCTTGTTGTAAGTGCTCCTGAGTCTCCAGCGGTGAACATGGAGTATAAATGAAGGATTATTTCAGAGGCTACAGAATTGACAGATCATAAAAAAGAATTAATAACATAAAAAAAAAAAAGAGTAGCTTTGGAAATAGGACAAAGAAGGCAACTTCTTAACTCTGCATTTGGAAATATTATGAGACAGAAGTCAGCACGAAACTTTCCATTGCTTTGACTATTCTGTCTAGTCCCATACACAGCATCATAAGCACAGACTCTGTACCAGCACTGAAATCTGTACTGCTGGGCTTCTGTGTCTGCAGGAGAATAACAAGTAGGTAATTTTTAGCACAAGAGACACTTTAAATCTAGAAATATAGTGCAGTATTCTAAACCTACACATCTTTCCCATGCAAGCAGTAGGAGATTTATGGGTGCTTTAAGTTTTGAAGAGCATATCTTTCCTTTGGTGTCCTGCAGTCTCTGGCATGTCACTCTCATGTGGCTTTTCCCCTCTTTTTGCAGGAGGCTGACACAAAGTAGAAGACACAACAGCTTGTGAGTCTAATACAACATGCCTGATAGCTTGGAATTGCTGAGGGACACACCTTGTCCTTATTGGGGAAAAGATAGATAGATTTCCAGGAAGAAGATCATGTCTCTAATAAAGTTCAGTCCATAAAAAATAAATGATCAAAGTAAAATTATCTGAAGCAGATGTAGGCATAAAACCACCATTATACACAGATGGGAATGAGAAACCATCATTAAAACTCTCAACACTGCAGCTGGTCAAGTTTTACCGGGCAGTCATTCAAAGAGGAATTTGGCTGATCTTTGGCCTCTGCAGATAACTAAAACATATGATAATCCCTATTGCTGTAAATAAGAAGAATGTTAAATGATATTAACAAAGTATCTGCATTTTTTCCTTTTTCTCTACTCTTGCAGTATACTTTACTACTATAAACGGCTGTGGATTTGCTTTCTTTAAGAATGACTAATAAAAAAAAGCTCTTACTAGAAACAGAAACCCAGATCTAGAATGTCAGCAACATATTTTTGAGAAAGGTGCTGTGGCAAAAATAGAAAAAGATGAAATAATTGGGGGCAGGTTGATATGGTAAAGAAAATAAGTCCCTATGACATTGAAGATGGACGTGTATACACGATTGATAGAAAGTCCATAGTTAGACTTAACAATATTTGTTTAAAAAGTCAAAGCACAGTTAAAACCAGATGGATGTCAGGCAAATAGAACTGACCTTCAATTGATTAAATATGGTCATCCCACCCCTTTCAGAACCAACTGCTACACAAATTTGGTGTATTTGATGGCATTATCAGGCAGAGCGAAAATGGCAGTGTGTGACATCCACCACACCTCTGGCTGTTAGAGCTCTAAGAAGAGCAAAACCAACCCCAGACTGCTAAGCAGAATGATGTCATGGGGTCTGGCCAAATAATACTAGTGCCCCAAGTTGATACAATAAAATTAAAGAGACTCATATTTTGCTCTGAGTGCATTATCTCTTATTTCAGATATTCAGACTTCTATGACTTAGTAGGTAACCTATTTCAAAATAAAAGCTATTTTCCTGACATTCACTCTCTAAGTAGGCTGAGAAGATTGCGGATCCTCTTTGTTCTTTTCAATAAGATTTTCACACTGTATTTGGGAATGTTAAGAAGCCCACATTCACTGCTGATTTTGGATTATTTAATGTGGAATGAATGCACCCATTTCACCAAGTAAGACTTGCTCACAATCGGTTAGAAGATACATTTGGAGGCAAAGAGCTGGACAATAAAGAAAAATAAGGAGAGATCAAGTTAAGGAAGAAGGGATTAAAAAAAAAGACAACAGAGTAAAGCTGTGTAGGAAATGCTATCTTTTTCTTCATAAAGACTTCCGAAAAATCAAATGAAAATTTGAAAGAAAATCCCAAATCTTAAAAAAATGCAATGATCCGACATGCATTCTGTTTCAGTCATTCAAATTTTTAACTTTATGGATTTTTTCTTTGTTTCTGAGGAAGTTGTCTTATTAGCTTTGTCATATATTTCTAATTACAATTGACAAAGGACAATTGTGGACTAAAAGTCAAAATTTTCCCAGATTAACACTGCTGATGATGTACAAATCTTTTGCAGCTTGTGATGTACATTGCTCTCATCTTTAGGGAGTTAGTTGCTGCCTAAATACTGTGATGTTTTCCCCATTTTCTCCCTGCCTCCTGACACAGAGCACATTGCCTATAGATACGATCAAGTGAGACAAGTTTATGCCTTCCTTTAATGTAAAGTCCTTTATTTAGCCACTTATTCTGCCAAAAGCCACCCTGCTTATAAGGAATTTCTTATAAGGAATGTCACATAAATCAACAGAAATTTTCACCTTACAAATATTTCCGTTTTCAGAGTCTGCTATGTTTTCTCAGTTCAGCTGAAAAATATGTGGAAAGCAAGACAGTTGTTGCCTATGTTCATTGTCAGAGAAATCAAGAAGATAAAGCAAAAACCAGTATCATTGCCCTGAGCCAGTTATGCTGTGATAATAACTGCTGATGTATGGCAAGTATTAGCTGGATATATTAATAGTTAAAAAGAAAAAAACAAAAAAAACAACAAAAGATGGGTAGGCTAGTGAAAATAAAGCTACATAAGTTCCCCATATCTTTATGTATAAAATGTTTATTGTAATGTGAGGGATGAATCGCTCAAATATTTTAGAGCACTTGTTAGTTGGAAGGCATCCTTTTTGAGAAGCAAATAGTATATGATGTGAATCTGAAGTTAAAGTCAGCATGCTCTCGTCATTCTCAGAGGGAAAATGAAGTAGGACAGAAAATTTCTAATGTGTTTGAAAGACAAACAAAAAAGAGGAGAAACTACAAGAATTACTGCTTTATTGTAGCATTTCTTGAGGTCACTAGCGTTAGGACTGATGTTACTAGCAACTTTTGCAAATACACTTCTTTCTGTTAACTTCTTTTCTCTTTAATCATCTGACGCTTTGGGGATTCAACTGGCAAATGATCCATGATCCTATC
The DNA here is from genome assembly GCA_033558185.1 of Dromococcyx pavoninus. Taxonomy (NCBI): domain Eukaryota; kingdom Metazoa; phylum Chordata; class Aves; order Cuculiformes; family Neomorphidae; genus Dromococcyx; species Dromococcyx pavoninus. The sequence continues at coordinate 1,422,298 of JAUMJL010000250.1, forward strand.
ATCATCTCTGTGCCTATACTGAGTGAATAGACAAACCCTAGAAAAGATCTGTAGGGGTTTTTTTGTGGGACAAATTACCCCTGTTAGAACTCATAAAAATTTAAGAAAATAAAATGAGTTTTGGTTGCATCAAAGGAGTTACAAGGCTACCTCTTAATTTCCATAGGTTACTTCAAAAAGAACAGAGAGCTGCTGGAGGCAAGTTCAGCTTGCTGGAAGATGCCCACTGCAGTAAAATCCCAGCTTGGAATCCATAGGCATTTTCTCCTAAAATTTATAAAATCTAAAATGCATTCTAGGTCCTTGTATTTGTCCTGGGTCAGGTAACCTTTGCTCCATTACCTATGGTAAAGATAACAGCTATTGACTACCTCTGCAGTATTCAGTCATAGTTGCAGAAAGGGAGCTTTATGACCACATTGGAAATCAAGTTAGAGCAGACAAGAAAAAAACCTGTATGTCTGCATATAGCATGTGATCTTTGGGTTAAATGAATCCCCAAAGAGAAGTATTAATCTATGAAACACACTTTAGGTTAGTGCTTGGGTGATGGTTCCTGAAATTTCTACATGGAAAAAGCAGAAAGACTCACAGCTTTAAAACTGTGTAAATAGGAAGAGTATATCTCAGACTGTGGGAATTAATTTGCTCTTAGCTGCAGCCAGCACTATCCAGCCAGGGGTAATATGTTATGCTTAATTAATTAAAGGGATACTGTTAACATAAACCCCATACTTCATTCTGAAAATGTTTTAAAAGCTGTTGTAAGAAATAGTACCTTTTACTGCCAGGCATTGGAAAAGACTAGGAATTTTGCCTTTCTTACCTTCATCCGTATACTTGACAAGAAATTTTTGTACCAAGGTTGAATAAATATTTTCTGTTGCAACTGTGTTTTTATAGATTTTTTTGTGCAAAAACAAAGTTTCACTTAAGTTTTGTAAAAATCTCTTCAAGAACAGTGAGTGTTCTTAGAAAACTAAATGTCTATTTGCATTCTATGTGAAGTTCCACTGGGAAAGAAAAAAAGTGTGAAGTTTTCAACTTGCTTTTTACGGCATAGAGACAGTTCTGTGGGCACCCTTTGTATAGTCACTCATTCTGTCACTACTATCCTACAGTGACTTTGTCTTTCACACAGTAATTGAGAAAAAGAAATACAGTTTAAAGACATGAAAATGTGAATGTAAAATATAATACTGGCAGGATGTCTCAAGGTAAATGCATTGGCAGAAACTGCATTTAACTTCCTTTAAATTGACTAGATTTCAAGTTGAAAGTTTCCCGCTAGTGCTTGAAATTAATGTGTCATTCAGTTTTCAAATGACAAAATACGATGTAGCTAAGAAAAGAAGATGCAAGGAGGAAGCAGTGTAACAAGAAAGAAGAATAAAAGCTACTACTCTACAACAGTGAATCAGGCTGCCAGCTGTCAGACTGTATAACCTCTGGTTCCTGAGATTCAAGAAAAGAGGTGGTGCTTCAGTTTGACATTTATGTCAAGAGCAAATGAAGCCACGTCCAAAGCTACTCGCACTACTGTTCATTTGTATTGAAAATATATCTCTTGTTAACCAGTTTGTGGAGGTCATTACATATGAATTAACATGCAGGGAAATGAGGTCTTTGATGAAGAAGAAAACTTGTGTGAAAACAGACACTAAACCCAATATTGTGTTCTGATAAAAACTGTCCGGTCACAACACTTACGACCTGAGTCTGAAAAAGTGAAGTACACATGGCTCTCTGTTCTTCTTTTCTTGTGTTTTATTGAGTCTTTAGCTTAGAAAAATGACCTAGAGCTATGATTTAAGACAGTAAGGTTTATTTACCTTTCCATACCAGCACAAAACTATACTTTTGCCTTCTGTTTTAATTATTTTTAATATAAAATCCATTGATTCTAGCAACAAACATAAAAAACTATGCCAAATTATTTTCAAAAGAGTATTAAAAAGCTAAAGAAGGGAAAGAAAACAAACACACACACAAAGAAACATCTCATGCAATATTAGAATTGAACAACTAGTTTGAATTATTCATAAAAATGGCAATAGTCTAGTACATCTCTAGTATAGAGATAACCAAATATTATGCATTCTCACTTAGTACATATTTTCTGGAGCAAAAGCAGGGAGTCAATTTGAGGGCTAAGTCAAGAGTCCGATTCTCTCAGTGTTTCAACGTAAACCAGAAATGTCTTACCTTAAATCTGTGAAATTCCACCGTTTAAAACCAGGGAGAGAAATAACAAAAAACCCTCAAAAGATGTATCATGCAGAAGACTGAATTTTGTTCTCTCTAATAGTGCTGGTGTTTGTAGTACAGTCCTGTGTTCAAGATGTGACCCACAGGAATTTTCCAAACTGATGATAGCAGCAACACATTTGAAAAGAAAATAATAGCTTCATGTGTTTCTTCCTATTCAATTTTCTCCCTTTGTAAATCTTTTAATCCAACTAGAATGATTTCTGTGGATAATCCCTCTTCTAAAATGTTTACATTTTGAAACATTATCTAAACAGTGCTGGCATTTGACAAAAGTCTCCTTGATGAGGTCTCATTCGATAACAAACTCTCAAATATTAACTCATAGAGAGCTCTCCTCTGTTCTTGCCAAAGCTTGTCCACTCTCATAATGGGAAAACTAAATAGCAATAAATATAGCAACACATAAGAGTACTTAAGTTCTCATCTTATTCTCAGCTCTGGAATCACAAAATTTTCATCAATGAAAGCTTCATATTCTTGTCTCCAAAAGAGGGAGGGAAACCAAGGCCAGGAGGCAAGCTGATATGTTTGATAATGTTCAAAGCAGCACAGCTTTCATTTATGGACAGAATTCGTTCCCATATCTCCCAAATCCAGGTCTAAGTCTCATCTAGAGCAATAAGAAGTCATTTGTAGTGAAGCAATGAGAAACTACCAAACTCATTTTATGAGTTCTTGCACAGTGTGAAAACAGGTCATACAACAGGGACACAGAAAAGCACATTGGAAATAATAGAAGACTCATTAATAAGCAGAAGTGCTTTAGAAGAGGCAAAACCAAGAGAATTTATAATCAAGTATATGTTGGAAAATTGTGAACAAAAAGGAAGCATATAAGGGTTTATGGGACTCAAAGAAATCTAACCTGAAAGAAAAGAATGAACTAAAGGTCTTTTCACCTCAGAAGAAAAACAAACAACTTTTAGTATGAGAAAAATCTTCTCCTGTAAGAAAACTAATAAGAATCTGAGGAATGTGTTGAATTACAGAGCCTTCAGTTATCTTTGCACTCATTGCTGATCTCATCACTCTCAGCTGTGCCTTGGATGGATGTGGGAATCAGACACAGATAGGGATACAGCTGGTGATACTGTTAGAAGGTGATGTGCAGATGCTTCTGTCAGCCTGGAGTGGACAATAATGTAGTGGCATCAGAATATTAGATCCATCCGTCAGGGTGTTTGCCTAACAGCTCTCAGTTTGGTAAGGATCATCTAAGGCTTCCTCCTGGCCGAAGCAGGTTTGATTCATGGTATTTCCAGAAAACTGGATTTGATTTACTGTTATGATTAGGCTGCAGTGATCAGCAGTGGGACTGCCCTGCAGGAACCACCAAACAACATCAGACCTATGCTGTCGCTTTTCTTATTTCTTGATCCTCTTTTTCACTGTTCTTATACCTCCTTATTTATGTGCTAGTCTCCTCCCAGATAAGATAATTACTTTTCCTACTTGCCCATTTTCTTACAGCTGTATTTAAATTTGGTATTTCTGTTACCATTACCTACATAATCACAGCATTATGTGGTTATTTTTTAAGCCAGGTTCTTCCAGGGTTTCCCCTTGCCTGCCCAACATATCTCCCCTTGGTTTCATCACCGTGATCTGATCTAAGCAGAGACCAGTGAGGATGAAGCATGTGAAACTTGGTAACCAATTCTCTATGCCATCTTCTGAAGTGTATTTTGTCTACTTGAGCCCCACCTCACCCATCCATCATGCAGAAATAAATAACACCATTTTCAACAGCCAAGTTTGTTTTGAACTTAAATGCATTAATTACTATGAAGTTCTTGCCACTCTTTAGAAAAAAAGTGGTCATGCAGATGTGAAGTGATAAAAAAATAAACAGGTACTCTATTTTACTATTCTTCTCAAGCATGAGATCTTCTGAGCAGCAGTGCAAGAGCTAATCGATGGAGCTTGGTCTCATGTAATATAATTTAATCTATTTATTCTACTTTATATTTTTATTTATCTACTATGTTTATCCTAAAATCTTAGACTAGAGTGTGTTTTCAAATGTATAATTGCAAAATGATGTCGGTTGGACTGAAGTATCTTAGAGGTCTTTTCCAACCTGAATGATTCTATGACTCTGTGAATCTTTGAACAAACTTAAGCTACGGTTGAAAGTGTATATTACAATACATGGTACAATTTCCAGTGTGTTTATTTAATAGTTCACAGAACTCCAGGTTTGGCAAGGAGTTTTCCAACCACAATGACTCAAATTAATGAAATCTCACTTGTGTTATTTCTAATTGACAGCAATTGTTGACTTGTGCTATTATTTCTACAATTGATCTGATAGTCAATGGGGAAAAATCCCAACTATCTTCTCATTCTGACCACACAAATTAACATATTTGTGTTTGGGTTTATCTCTAATTTTAATCTTCAAATTTTAAATGTTAACTTCGGCAATTTGCTGGACTTCTATTAATCAGGGAAGAGGTTTGGTGTCTGTAATGACCCTCTTATCTATCAACAGTCTGAAGGATAGAGAGAAAAGTGCCTTTTAAAGTATTATCTCTGCTAAGAGCAATATTTGTTTCGGATGAGACGTGTCATATATGTCATGTGCAACACCGTCTGTCTGATATGTCTTGTTACATTATTTTTCTATCATGTGTCACATTATGTAAGGTCATGCTACTTCTACTAACAATACAACACAAATAACCAGAACAGCAGTAAACTGCTTACCAGAGACTCCTTTACATTTCATCCTGTCTCTTGCAAGGAAGAGCAAATCAAAAGTTGCAACACCAAACTACCAAGCCACCTGAAGAAAAGTAAGTAAATTACCAACAGCTGCAAGGACAACAGAAAGCTGATTTAGAGTCCACTACTGTGTTCCTTACATAGCCTAACCTTCCCTTAGAAACAATTAAAAGTCTGCACAAACTAAAAGAAGATATATCCTTGCAGCAAAAAAAAGGCCAACAGCTTCTAGGGCTGTATTAGCAGGTTTATTGTCAGTAGATCAAAGGAAGTGACCCTTCCCCTCTATCTACCATTGGAGAGACCATACCTGGAGTATTGTGTCCGCTTGTGAGCTCCTCAGTGCAAGAAAGACAGACTTACTGGAGCAAGTCCAGCACAGGGCCATAGAGGTGATTAAGGATCTGGGGCATCTGTCATATGAGGAGAAGCTAAGAGAGCTGGAAGTGTTCAGCCTTGCGTAAAGAAAGGTCAGGGGTATCTCATCAGTTTGTGTAGATAACTAACAGAGGGGATATGAAGTAGAAGGAACCAAACTCTTCTCAGTAGCACCTACTGAAAAGGCAAGAGGCAATGGGCACATACCGAAAACCAGAAAATCCCATCAGAACAAAAGAAAGCATTTTTTTTGTTTACTGTAAGGTTGATCAAGCACTACAATTGATTGTCTAGAAAGGTTGTGGAGTCTCCATCTTTGGAGACATCCTTGGAGTTGGGAAAACCTGACTGGACATAGTGCTGGGCATATGTGTTGGACATAGTGTTGACCCTGCTCAAGCAGGAGAGGATGTGGAGTAGAAGATGTCTAGAGGTCCTTTCACACCTCAGCCATTCTTTAATTCTATGCTCTTTATGTGGTAGTCAGTCGTTTATTTATATGTTACACTCTTTCCAGGCTATACCACATCACACAGTAGTTTTCTACTGAGGCTGCTATCTCAATGATTTTTAAATGAGAAGAAAAAAGAGGATAGAGGAAGCAGCAGCATTTCAGTAAGCCCTAAATAAGCAGTCCACATGGAAAGGCTGACCTCCCGCTTGGAAGTTCATCAGAGCTTCCAGACCCTGTATTGGCATCTGCCAGTGATTTAATACATAGACAAGTTGCAGCTAAAGTTTTTCAGACCTGACAGCCATATAATGAGAAGATTGTGTGTAATATGTGCCCTCAGTAGATCACACTGCCTTTAGCTGCACCAGCACAGTCAGAGCTGTGAATGGTTACTGGGGCAGCAGAAATCATCCATTGAACTCTAGCACAGGACAGAGACTGACAAATGAGATATGATATTGTAGATTTCACACTGGCCAACTGAGGATGAAGAAAACTAAAGCTGAAATGTAGATTTAAAGTTCATATAAATCGCTGGCAAACCGTGAATCATGAAAGAATGTTTCCTTGTTATGTTAATGAGGAGGGCAATGTAGGAAGTTCAACTAAATTAAATCTGCTGAAATGCATTTCTTTAGAAAAGACAGTGGAGTAGGACTATATTATTGAGAGAAGGGATTGTGTATGATTCCACTAGAACTTTTTAAGAAAATCGTATTGACAGATGCCTACATTTGAATTCAATTAAAACGCACCTTAGTGCACAGGCTGACCAAATATTTCCTCAGGTATTTACTGGCTGCCTCATGTTTCTCCTCCCCTTTTTGCTTTTCCCTGTGTTGGAATGTACCTCTCTCTCTCCCTGAGATTGAAAAAAAGAAAAAATAAAGCCTAGAGACTGTGTTAGTACAGAAAAATGAAGAGCAGGAGCTGAAACTTTTGTTCCGAGAGAGGATAGAGCAAGAGTAGTGCTGTACTTTGTTTGGTAGGACGTTCACCCGCAAACATGAAGAAATCTTATTTCTTTCACAGTAAGTTTACATATTTTAACAATTGCTATTTTATGCAAAACCCACAAAAAGTCTGGAAAATTGTTTTTCTCTCTTGTATGATTAAGGTACAGTGAGCATATGAATTTAGTTTTCTAGATGTTACTCCTCTACTCATATTCCTTGTATGTTAATTTCATTTATTGTCCTGTTTAGAACACACGCCTTTCCAAAGGTAGACAGTTTCCAATAGTGTGTAGCTCTGCCACAGCATGGGCTCATGAGGCTGTATTAAATGCAATAAAGGATAATAAATAACAACAACAATGGCTAGCAGAATTACCATTTTATAGACCTGAAGATGCCAAATACATTGTCCTGAATATGAGAAGTTTCCCTCTACAACCACAAATCTTCAAATCTGTTGCTGTCTAATTTTCATCTGAAATTTAAAGGTTATCAAAAGCAAAAGAAAATATTTGTGAATGTTTAACAAATAAACACTACATTCTCTTAACTACATTATCCAAACACACCACTTCAAAAAATCTGTCTTCTGAAGTGAAAAAAAAATAGAATTCTTTTGTACTGAAAATACAGTAGAGTAGCATGCTGACTGTAAATCTCTTCATACTAAAATAAAAAAACTTGGAAAAATAATCATCTAAATTCAGTATTGAAAATTATGTTTTATCATCAGGCACTAACTGGATTTTAATTAAATATTGCTTTAATGACATTAATAAAGGGAAACATTAAAAAGTAGCTCAACACTTGCCACTGGTTATTTTCTTAATAAAACTGTTGTGGAAAGCTTTAATCTTTTTAAAATACCACATATTATAAACCAAAAATTTCCCATTTAAACTGCCCAAACTATAACATGGAATATCTAAACCAAGAAGATTCCTGACAGTTTTCAGGTAAGATTCATTTTTTTGCAAATACTTGTGGAAATAAAAATTAAAGTTCCTAGTTTTTTCCGTCAAAAAGATTCTATGTGTCAGTACACACACATATACATCTATCTGTGCATTTATATGTAAGTGTACATGTATATGTAAAAATGTATGTATACACCATCTGCACAGGGATGACAACTAATGTCACCAAGACACCTCAAAGTGCATCATGTCATTCTTGTCCATGAAGCATCATTGCAATTAAGAATCTAACCCCACAAAAATCCATTGACTTTACAGGGAGCAGGATTGTGCTCTTACTTGTTTCCATTAAATATCTAAAGCCATTATGTGTTTTGTATTGGCACTATATTCCCTTTTTTCATTGATGTTGTTGGTCTAATTTTGCAGTCAAAGACACACACCGTAAAAATCACAAGCACTTCACATACTCTTCTAAGACCAAAAAATCTTTTCCCATGTTTCCTTGCAGTAAATGGGGCCTTAATTTTTCTTGCAAGGTTGCGAAAAGTAAGTTCTCTGAGATTTGTAAATTTAACCTGGGTTGTGTTTAGGGATATAGATTAGCAGTGGACTTGGCAGTGTTAGGTTTCCAGTTGGACTTGATAATCTTAAAGGTCTTTTCCAACCTAAGCAATTCTGTGATTATATGATTCTACCTAAAAAAACATTTATTAACAGAAAAAAAATTGTGCCTGCATAACATGTAAACCCTGCATTTTATTAACCAAATAATTCAAATACATCACTTAAAAAAAATCAATTTTCTAAAGTGAAAAAATCCCTTTTTTTTAAGGATCTTCTCAAATCCTTCTCAGGTCAGTAGCAATATTCTGCTCCCTGAAGTCTGTTAGCCTATTCCTATGTTGACAGTGAGTCAAATCTTTGGGAGTGTACAGCACAGAAGCCTTAAACAAGCTGTCTTATTTATTTTTGCATGAACCAGACACCTTTGCATAGAAACTTGTGCACACTCTTGTCTTAGACTATCTGGGTTTTTTTAAACACTTTTGAGAGAGAGAGTTTCATGTTTCCATCTCCAAAAGTTTAGCCTCAGTAAGGTCTTTGGGAGTCCTCATCATCCTTTTGCAGTAGCTCCTTTTCTGGCCTCCTGATCCTGCTTAAATTAGATTTTGCTTGTCCAAATTACACTGCTTCCACAGTCAGTCACAACTTTAAGTTTCCAGCAAAGATTTGTAAGTAATGGGAGACAGAGGGGTGTATCCATATGCGCTGTGGAGTGTGATAAATTTAAAAATAAGGTGGAGAATAAACTCACGGACCATTTTAAAGGTAGCAAATTTTAGCGGTAAGCAAACAATACCTTAAATTCTCATCCATAGGTTCTCATTATACCATAAGGGAGTGGATATTTTGCACTCGTTTTATGCTGCCTCAAGAGCAGATACAAACTGTCAGTGAAACTGGTTGGGAATGTTTACTCAGAATTATATTCCAATAGAACATGCCCTTCTTGCAAAATTGATTTTTTTTTTAACTTATTTTGTGAACAAATATTCCATTTTTCCACCGGGAGAAATCAAACTGACAGGTCTCCAGGCTCCTCACCTGGAATTTTTTTGTCAGATTCACTTTCTGCAGGCAGAAAGTAAACTTGAAAAGCGCTGGCCAGGCAGACTGTCAAAGTTGAGTACCTGATCTCTCTGCCTCCTCCAGGTTGGAACACTTTTCCTCAGTGCACTGGCAAGGACACAGGAAGCCTGAGTTCTCCTTCCTTAGCTGGCCTCCTGGGAAGCTGTTGTCAATCCACTATCATTGCAAGACGGAAGTAATACTAAGGAGACTCATTCAGGGAACTAGGCGACAAGATGTAATTTTGTTTCAGCTCAGGTGGAAAGCAGTGGTTTGGTTTTGATTTTCCTGGAAATTCTTCCTATGCATATTTATTTACTTTTTTATTTTTCTTTTTTTAATTTTTCTTTTTCCTTCTTTTTTAATTTAGGGCAAATGCTATTAGGTTACATCACATATAATTACATTACATCATATATTATATACAATATTAGTTATATAATATGCTATATATTCTTAGTTATTTGTATATGTTTCTGCTCGTATCTCTCTATATAGAGATAAATAAATATAAACCCTGCAACTTTAAATAACATGATTTAAATAACTTTAAATCATGTTATACCAGTTATCTCATATAGTCCTTATTATGTCCTTCATGTTCAAGAGCAGAAGACTGTTCTCTTTAATTTTTTTACAAATTGTGACATAAATGAAATGCAGCTAACTGTATTTTACATTATTAGAAAACAAAGGAAATCTCTGCAGTTAGGAACACTAACAAAATTAAAATCTTCAGTACTGAATAAAATGGATTGTAGTTGAAAACAGCATAGTTATGTAATGTGTATCTCATAATTACATAATCTGCATAGCTGCAAATAACCATAACATTTATCAACATGTAAACCTGCATATAGACTAAAAGACTTGCCGCTTTTCCGACTCTATAACAGCTTCTACAATTCTTTCAGTGAAAGCTGGCCAGTTCTGCAGTTCTGTCCTGAGATAATCAATACTCCCTAAGTGAGCCACCTTTTGAAGTACTTCAGGACATATTTAGCTTCCTCTTTGATCTTTCCTTGTCTCCTTTTTGATATAATGGATTTTAGTCTACTGAGGCTTTATCACACCAGCTCCATTTTTATTAACTTTTAGCTGACTTTCCAGAAGATAAAAGCAAGTTAAAAGAATAACTTTTCTTAGCAATGAAATTTAATCATGCATTCCCATTTTTGGGAGAACCAGAAACCTTGGAACCACAGAGAAATCCTCATAAACAATGCTTTCTGCAACATTGCCTTTTACGATTATTCTTGAGGAAGACACAGCACCAGACAAATGACTAGAGGTGAAGTATCTACCCACGTCATTTTGAGAGTTCAGGACCTCTGTCTTGAGTATAAGTGTGCTCCCAGTTGTACAAATCCAAGAAAAATAAACAAATGGGGAGTTATGATTCCAACAATAGTATCTTCTCTGTTTCTCTTTGTGCAGTTCTTCTGCTTTCTAGTCCTCCATGTCCTGCTCTGTGTTCTTCCCATCTCTCTCTGCCAAGCCTTTACGCAAGAGTAACATACAGAGAAGATGACAACTGAAGCATATTAGAGCAAAGAAAGCTACTGGATACCATGCGCAGTACTGGATTTCCTTGTTGCAGACTGAGCTTATGGAGCCCTTGCTAAAACACAGGGAAACTACTTCTTCCTTATTCTCTTGAATTTACTGTGACAAAATCAAGGTCTCCATCAAACTGCAGCAATGCCTACACAAACTCTCTCCAGATGTGGTGCAAAACAAGACAGCACAATATCTGAACTCAGGTACAGGTGAAGGAAGGGCTACAATCTGGCTCTGTATGATGACAAGGCCTCACCACTGTGCCGTGTACTCAACCGAGTTTGGGCAGGGCGTGGCTGCTGCTTCTTTGAGATGCTGCATCTGTTCCCCTATCACACTGGAAGAGAATTTTCACCATAAGTCTTCCTCTGCCCATCGGATCTGGACTGAACTACTCATAAGACCCCAAGGCACATATTTATCAATTTTTGTCTTTCCACTGGAATGCTTTTATGGTGCTAACTACTGTGCGAAACCCATTGCGTTTTGTTCAGATAGAAAGCTAGGGGATTTAGTTTGTTAATGTTTCCATCCTTTTTGAACCTAGAATAAATACAAGTATTCAGAGGAATATACCTACCAGCAAATCTTCAACAGGAGAAACTCTGAAAAAAAGTTAGAACAACTGCTTTAGATTTGGGAAGAAGAAAATTATTTTTCTCCTCAACAAATTTCGGTAAGGCACTCTGCCCAAACAAGCAACTTCGAGAAAGTTGAATGTTTGATTTGCTTTTCAGCCTACATCTGAATATGTTTATTAGCAGAAAGAGGCTCAAGACTAGAAAAGAAAATTACCTTTCCAGAAAACATGAATTTTAATCCACAGTAAATGTGGGAGTCAACAGAGCTGCTGAAGTAGAAGGTAATTTTATGAATAATATCCCTCCTCTTCTAGTAATTCACAATCTGATAATTTTGTATGTGTGTGTAAATAAGGCAAACCCTTAAACTAGGAGAGGAGGCAGAAAAAGAAACTAGCTCAGATTCAAGGTCACCATTTACCATCCCACTGTTATTTTTTCTGATGGAACTGAAAAAGACAGAAGGAATAAGAGAAAAGGAATCTGAAAGGACTGATGACAAAGCTAACCCAGGAACAGGTGCTAACAGGAAAAGGTACACTTCCTCCTTGTGCTCGTATCTGGATTTGCAAATTTGCATAAACTCTCCCAGAAGAATCCCAGCTTTCAAGATTACCGCAGGGTCCTTTGAAATACCATCAGATAAAGGTTGCTGAGACCATACAATGGCATAAGGCACCCCCTAAAAGTCCGGGTCTTGCCAGATAGGGTCACCCTAATGCTCTAAGGCTGCATCTGAATTACTGAGTAGCACACTATTATTTAAGAAAAGTTTCATGAAGACCTGATTTTAAACCCCTTTTGCCTAAATATCAGCAGCATTTAGGTTTGCTCATATGTGTGTGCCATCCTGCACAAGCTGGTAAAGGATCATCTGCAGCATTTTTTTTTATGTAGGTTGAGTTATGTGGAATTAGCCGTTGAATAGCAGATATAGTGAGAAGTGCCTGAATTTAAGGCTAAACTCACAATATATATACTGCTGGTTTAGAGCTAAGGTCCTTTGGTGAATGCCATTCTTTGCAGAGAGGTAATGTATATATTGAAGTTGGCTCAGTGCTGTGAAAGGGAGTTCCCTTGCAAAACCTAGTAAAAATGCACAGATATGCAGGGAGTCAGACCAAAGGAATAGATTCAGTTCAAAATGAAGACATCAAATACAAGTGTCTAAAGGAATGTACACACAGGTGAGCTATGTGTCTAAGCTGCCACATAATCAATAGAGACATAGTCAATACAGTCATCTTTTTTTAGGAGGGGATTCTGCTGACAAGAGAGGAGGGTGAAATTCAGTTTCCTACACCCAGACACAAACATCATTTAAGAAAGGCTAGTACATGCAACACATCCACCCAATGGTTAGACACAACGCACAGGATTTACATTAGATCATGACCTCAGGAGTGATTACAAGTAGGAAACCAAACGCACTTCCCTCATGCTGAAATACATCTCTTCAAACATTTGAATCATGCCCTATATGTCTAGTAAGATGAATCATTATCCAGTCTCCTCAGACCATAGGAGTTAAGACTGGATTTCTATAACCTAAGCATAGAGTATGTGGATTTATTTTAGAAGTATCTCACCTGGCTTCCAGCCAGGAGTCCTTGTCATTTCTACCAGTCCTGGGACAGTGTTATGAACATTCAAGGGCATCTCATGCGGCACCAAGTACCTCTATATGGGCAGTTTCAACATGTACCTATTGGTTAATTGTCTGGGGTCATTCACTAGGCTCCACTGACTGCCTTTCTATCAACTACAGTATGATCTAAGCACGTGTGTCTACACCTGTTTTTAAGTGTCTGAATTTCAAACTGTACCTGTACAAAGACACATAGGCTTAATTTCTCTGTACTAAAATTCTTCAGCTGCGGACTTTTAGATGAAAAAATTCTACTTTGAGGTTGAGAAATCTCTGTCAATGACTGTTTTCAATACTTCATTGAGTGAACAAGTTGTAAACCTTCCCAGCAATATTGTCATGCAGTCAGCCTCAGCCCTTAACATGGGTAAATCACTGTAGTGACAATTTGCACCACCATCCTCAAACGTTCTTTTGTGTTGTGCCAGAAAAGACCTCCAAACCTTTTCCTTAGATTTAGAAGATGCTTATATTTCATATTTGATCAACACATCTAAAGAATGCCGTATATATATGAGATAACATGCTTGTGCTGGCAAGAGAAAAGTGGCTTCATCATGTCACACTTGGATCCATGCTTGCAACCTCTCCTACTTTATAAAGTCTGCAGAATTAGACTAGTAATATGTACCACTTCACTCAGGTTGAAGGCAGAGGAACTGTAAAAAACTGGATTTAGTGCTTTGTCCCTTTCTCTTGGTTCAACAAGTCTAAATGCGCTACCTCTGCCCCTTCTGCTCCAGTGACTCCCTCCTATTCCTTTGGTATAATAGCTATGGCAGACTGGTGTTCTCTACATCTATCTCAGTGATTTAGTAGCTCCTCATTGTTTACTTTTCCCATCTCTCTGCCACAAAGTTGTCTTCAGTCATTTTACATACTTTGTTTCATGCTCAAGAAGTTCATTTTGGATCTCTTCTCTGACTCTTTAGGCTCCAAAGGAACAGATCCTGCCTCTGAGATATTTATTTTATAATCTGTAGGGCTGTTTCTGCTGCGAAGAGCAGTTCTGTCCATGTTCTGCTTCACTAGTAAAAATGATGTGACAGGCAAACTGAGTTATGGGAAGGAAATCTTCACTATGCATTCCAAGTGATCTTGCTTCCACAGTGACAGCTTCTGAGATAGCTGCTGCCGTTCTGGAAAGAGATATTGAAGGTACAGCAGGTAACTCTGTGAAACTACTAGCTCAGTGTTTAATGGATACCAAAAGCAACTGGAATTAAGAATTACTTGTAAAGGAAGAGAAAAGAAAATAGAAAACATCATCGTGCCACTGATTAAATCCCTCAGGTGCCTTTAATATATAGTTAAATGTTCCCTCATCTCCAAAAGAATGGCATAGATACAGAGATGGACAACATGAAGGACTAATGATAGTGACAAGATAATTATAATAACAGTTCTCATATGAGAGAGGTCACTGAGGAAAGGGTATGACAGATGTCTATAAAAGAGCAGTAATGCAGAGTAGGTGAAATGAATGAAAACTATCTTATCTATGCTAAGACTATCAAATAAAAATAGCAAATAACATATTAAAAGAAAGTCGTGGAGATACTTTCTCAAATGTGTGTCTGCTACAAGACACTGTGGATGCATAAAGCTTATCTGGATTCAAAAGAGATGAGACAAATTAATGAAATACAATTGACAGGATTCTATTAAACACAAAGTCATCACCTGCCATTCAGGAGGTCCCAGAGGCACAAGTTACTGCTGGTGAGGAGTGTGCAAGGGACATGTCACCATATGTTGTCTCTTCTTAGATGTCTCCCTGTGCATCTGCCATTGGTCAGTGTTGGAGATGGATCTAGGTGGATTTTTGCCCTGACCCAGTAACTCTGTTCTTATGTTCACACAATTAGAGCCAGCCTCTGGGGAAGGGATTTAGGCCAGCTACTGTGGATGCTATTGCAATATTTAAAATGTACAGTCAAGACCTGGCAGCATGATTCAGAACACCTCAATTAGACACTGAGTCATCCTATACTATCAATGGGAGGGGAGCGGGACCATCAACGTCTTTGCAGAAATTGCTTTTGATTTTTAATTGGAATAAATATATTTATGTTCATAGGTATGTTTATTTGAAAAAGGAATGTGTTTTTCAAAGAAGAATGCAGGAAGAAGAAAGTATTCCCCTCTACCCCCATCTGAAATTATCTTTCGCTGAGTGGGGAGTAGAAGTTGTAATTTTAGATATTATTAGTGCCATTATTGTATCAAGTGGCAGTATGGTACAAAATTTATTGCTGCCTCTTTTTAATCTGATATTGGTGATTCATATCAAGTCAGATAATTTCATCCCTGATAATATGAAACAAAGCTGCTATTGCATGAGTCAGTTTCCAGTAATGAAGGACAAAAATATACCAGAATGCACTACATAACAATATTAGGGCTGTAATACATTTTCAGGATAGTCAAGATATACTTGGAACTACCTCCTATGCTAAATTAAAATGCTCTTCTTTTGTTGTTGCTCATGATTAAATGTGTTGAATACTGTGCTCTTACCTGGGGGATTGTGAGAAGCTTGTAATATTTATAAAGGGAAGATCCACTCATCTCAGGGCCATTTCACTTATATGTATTATTTATTTCCTGATCTATCCCCTTCCATGTTCATTGCCTTTAAGAACCATGATTAATAAAACATTCCATGCTGAACAGTGGAGGCTGTATCCCAAATACATATATTCAGGCCATATCTATGCAAATGTCAAAGGAGAGATTTTTAGCCACAAAAATATGTATATATTCTCTACTTGTACCATTCATTTTGCATTTATTTTTTAAATTAATTATTCTATTTCTCTACATGACCAGTTTTCAACCGGACGCCCCAAAGGGATTTTGTAACCAATGTAGACAGACTTTGTTCTTCATCACTATGAAAAGCAACTGTAGAAGAGAATTAAAAGGAGAGATTTAGAAAAAAAATATTTCTTCACTTTCTTATTTTATTTCCTTAACAATATTTAATTTATTATTAATGTATAATAAAAAGGGGAATGTCATAATCTTCTTCCTATATGATATAGTATATTAAGAATGAAGTATACATTGTCTCAGTGTAACTTTAATCAATATTGCAGTAGATATGGGAACACTACTGCTACAACTTGAGTTCTGCACCTCAAGTCCTTATTGTGGAAACACTCTTCTTGATAGAAATGAGGACAAAGGTCAAACTATGTAACTTGAGAGTATTTTTGTTTCGGTTTAGATCTATCTTTCTCTCATATCAGGCCACCTTGTCCTCATACAGAAACTTACTCCTCATTTTCATCCATTATGCATGCATTTTACAGAGAATATGGCAACACTAGTTCCTGATCATGTTTGTTTCCAGTTTGTATCATAGGTATAGCTAGCGGCCCTAACAGAAGACCTGTATTTCTCTGACAGCACTGAAGCAACAATGGATAGTCCCTCACCATCAGAATCCAGACTTTAAGTCTAGGGCAAGAAGCAGGTGAAATAGAAGGGTAGCGAAATAACTGTAAAGGAAAAAAAGAAAATTTATTTCTACTAATACGAATCTAAAAGTCTTCATTTGCCTTCAGTGAGGCCAGTTATGCATTTTAATTTATGTATAAGTAGCCATGATAACTGAGATACAGCATAACATCCCTAATAAGTTCAAAAGGACCAGTGCACACGGTCTTAACACACATTTGAATGCAAATTTATTCTCAGACTGTTTAAGTATGTTGTTTTTCAATCTTGATTCTTAATTGAAATCTTAAGTCTTAAGTCAACCCTCAATTCAAGCAGGATATCAAATACCGCAACTGTGAACAGGTTGAGAAAGACCAGCTGCACTGAGCCTCCTGTCTGAAATGCAATTCTCTTCTTTATAGGGTGTTACTACAGACCCAACTCTGATTTCCAACATGACTTGCTTAGGAGACGTGCACAGTGCTTTCTACAAAGGATTAAGAAATAAAAGTGTTAAGAACTGCAACCCATCCAGGACAAATTTAAATTAACTAGAAACTCTGTCCTCCTGGAAATAGAAGCCTTGAGCTATATTCCCCAAATCACTACTGACTGAAGAGCATCTTGTCCCTTGTCTCTGTTCAGTTGGTAAGTCTAAGAGGTTTTAAAAGTTAATCACAAATTATTATATCAGTGCAAGGACAAAATTTGACATATAAATAGATACCAGGTTACAGTTCTAACCTGAATGATTGTATACAGAAGTCATGAACATTGACTCTCTCAGCTTCTCACTTGATCTCATTAGGAGTTACGCATATGAAAGGAGTGCAGGATTTGAAGTAGCATTGCAGGACTGGACATAATATAAGTAAAAGATTATTATCATGATAAGTAATTATCTGGCACAGAAAAGAGACTGTCTGTTAAATAGGGTAGGACACCAATTTCTAGATCTCTTCACAGAACAAAGAAGTTATTTGGCTGACTCATTCCAGGAGCTAAATTGGGTGGATATTATGAATTCTGTTGCAAGCAAGAGTGTACGGACATAGGGATGACTCACAAAGTCTAACAAAACCAAGAAACTCTTTGGAAAGCACTAGTTCAATCTTCTTTCTTCTCAGTAGTAGCAGAGCATACTCCTATGAGGAGGAATCAGCTGTTCGTAGGAAGCTAGTGTGTAAGTATAGGTTCATCTTCACACTATCTTCAATAGTATGAGTTTCTCTGTTACATATTAATGTGCTGACAACAAGTTATGTGTTTAATCTGTTCACAAGTTCCACACCCCACAGAGCTTAGATATCTTCTTCTGTAGTCTTACAGCAGACTTCTGCTAGAAGCCTAAAGATGGTAAAAAGAGGAGTGATGACTTCATAAATTTAAGTATTCTCCCATTTAGTTCCAGTTTTAAAGGTCAAGAAAGAGTTATCAATATCATGAAAAAAAGACATAAGCTGTAGTAAGATTTTCTGTGATTGTCCATTACTTTGTTTTGTTTTGTTCTTTATAGACAATACTATAAAGATTTGAGAAGCGTAGATTAGATTCTGGATGCTTAAGTTTATTCATAAAAAGAATCTAATTTAAAGAACATGCTTTTGTCAGACTTTTCACCAGAAAACATAAGTCCTTTTGGACTTATTAACTGAGCAACTGGTAAATTTAAAGTGGAAACTATGAGAAAAAAAATAACACTCTGCTTTTCCACATTTTAAACTCCACTACTTGCCTAACGGATTATTTGTTATTCAGACTTTCATAAAAGCAACTCTGTTTCAGCTGTAATATTTTGCCTGATTATTTGTGACATTTATTTCTAGATTTCAGAATAGCTTGATACACCTAATATCTAAGTTTGTACTCAACTCTTATTAAATTCAGACATTCATTCAGGAGGAGTTCATGATTTAGCATTGCAATTACAATCTCTAAGGGATCTTTTTTGGCCCTTCCGAGAAAACACAACCTACATAAAAAGTGCTATTAAGGAAGGAATGTGAGTGCCTGTACCTGAAATACCCAAAATAGCCTGAGCAGCATTTGTTCCACACTGGAAAGCTAAAAAAAATTATCATTATACAGCTTAATTGCAAAAGGATTTTTTTTTATTAAAAAATTTTACTCTTTTTTTTAAAAAAAAAAAAGAGAGAAACAGTGAGTGAGAGACAGACAGAAAGAAATAGAAAAGCAGTCAAAATCTTGTTTGGTCCTGCCAGAAGCTGCCCCATGGCATCACAGCTTTGTCCAGGCCAGATTCGACACCCTCCCCTGAGGGCCCCTGAGGAGTTTGTACCTGACCAACAAAGGGCAACTGGGGAGAGCAAGCATGGTTCTCAGTTGTGTGTCTGCAACCTGGTGGTATTTCTTCCCCATATGTACATTAGCGTTTGCAGCAAACGTGCACATGTACAGTGGAGCATCTGCATCTCTCACAGAAAGGAGATGCAAGTAGGGTCTACAAACCTTGGAGAGGGTACATGTGCCTGAAACTCACACAATTTGTGAGGGATATGAGGGTGTGCATG
This sequence comes from Dromococcyx pavoninus, assembly GCA_033558185.1. Classification (NCBI taxonomy): domain Eukaryota; kingdom Metazoa; phylum Chordata; class Aves; order Cuculiformes; family Neomorphidae; genus Dromococcyx; species Dromococcyx pavoninus. Next base: position 1,441,400 of record JAUMJL010000250.1, read on the forward strand.
TAAATACGAACCTGTGTGTGTTTGGGTGTAAGTAAAATTTTTTAAGTTTAGTTACAGAAGAGTCTTTAGAAATTTGTAATTGGATACTTAAAAATTCTGGCAGTGTCTAATATTGCAGTTTTATTGTCAGTGCCAATCCTGAATATATAGTTCACTGATATTGGTTAGTTATGTCCTATTGATAAAGAAAGAAATTGCTTTGATCCTATTGTTTCAAACCATTTGAACTTGGAAAGTTTTCCCTGTGACATAAATCTGGCTTCCTTTTTCAGTGGCAACTTCAAAATATGAATAGGAACTTCTTATTAAATGCATTTTGAAGACACATTAGATACCAACATTGTTTAATAGTTGAGATAATCACAAGCACTTTGGAATCTTCAGTACTATTAAAATAAAAAAAAAGGAATATAAGTCATCAAGGTTGAAGATATCTCAATGACCTGAAGGCAAAAAACACATCAGAGTTATTAAGTCAGAACTAACAATATCATAGTGCTATTTGAAGAGTCATTCTAAGCTTTCTCCTCCTGGGAATTGATCCCTATCTCTTTCTATCAGGTTACTGTTTTGATAAGACTACACAAGTAATAGTCCAGGAATAGCAGGCTGTAAACATTTACATACTTTATCAAGAGTGCTGACCACAGTGACATGCTCCTTAACCAAACAATAATAAAAAGACAGAAAAAGGCCTTCAATTTTCTGATCTCTTTTGCATATTGTCATTCTTGGTTTAACTCACTTGTCCATAAAATATCTCTGTGATAGAGAATGCCAGATGATGATAATGAACAAGCACAAACCACTGAATAAATGACAAATTGTGTGCACTCAGCAAACCAGGCTGATTTTAATTTTTTTCCCAATTATTTCAATGTACTGCAAGAAAGGACATCAGATATGTGGTCATACAGCTGTGATTGTTCCCATTAAATATGCAAATGGCTTATTATCATATGTCATAAACCACACATCATCTTCAGCACAAATAGGATCATGGTACTGCAAGGGACTTCACAGATTAATGACTTTGGTCTCTGCTTTTACAGGTAATTACATTACATATCTCATTTCATAAACTAATCAAACTTTAAAACAAATCAAGCTTTTTGCTGCCCTTGTATTCAACATTTTATCAGAGTCCTGATTCTCAGAAACCTTTATATTTCCAGAACAAATTTTATTCAGTTCCAGTTTATTTTCATATGTTCTTATGCCAAGTAGCCTTTCCCCTATTGGATATTTAACATCACTGATATATTTACAGAAAGCTAGCATAATCCCTACTTAGTCCTCATTTAGCAAGGCTAACAAGCTAAACAATTTCATTCCTTTTTCATGATAGAAGTTTTTCATTTCCTAGTCATTCCTGCATACCCTACTTTGCACTTAATGTAGTCTGAGTTTTACTCCTGGAGGACAAAGGAATTATCTCACTAGGGACATCCAAGTATGTTCTTTCCCTTTTTTCTTTGGCCACATCTTATTGGTGATAGTTGGTCTGTGATTAGTCAGTTATACAAAGTCTATCCCTCTGTTGTTACTAGCTCATGAAATTCCAGTCTACAGCAAAATTGTGGTTGTTATTTCAACAGACCATGGCTTTGTGGTCTGTGTTTCTGAATTTCATTTCATTTTTGTTATTCTAGTCCTCAAGGCCATCTCTAACCTCTTGCTTTCTTTATAATAGAAAAATATTCCTCTATATTAATGATGACTCCAAAACATGCTATGCCCATAAATTTTATCAGTATCTCCCCTACTTCTTTGTTGAGGAAACTAATAATATTTAAATGCTGCCGATAACTTCTTTCTGCTCAACATGTTCCCTGCTTATTACAATTCAAACATATACCTTCTACTGTTCTTCACTTCCTAATATAACTCCTCATTTTCCTATTGGCACAATATCAAATATTTTACTGAATTCCATATACATTAGTTCTACCATCTTTTCCTTTGACCATCAAAACTTTTCCAACAGTGATATGATCTATTTTTAACAGTGCATGATTTTATATTCCACTTACCATCCTCTCTGTAGTTTTTTAAAGAGAGAATTCAAAATCCTTCCATATAATGAATATTAGATTAACAAGCTTGCAGTGGCTTGGTCGCTTCCCCCTCCTCCCTTCATAAATGTAGGTGTTAATTTGCTATTCTCAAAAAAGGTGTTAGATTTATCTTGCTAGATTTATTCAAAATACTTTCTCCTGGGCCTGTTATTTCATGTCCCAGCTCTTTCAGAAATGTGGGTTAGAATTACCTGGTCACCCCACACTTGAAAACATTCAACCCTGTTAATTTTTCTTCTCTCTTCACTTCATTTCGTTCCTCATTTTCATACCCCATTTTATTGAGAAAGGAGACCTTTGCTATTCCTTTTAATAGTTTTACAAGTCTATCAGAACTTGCCTTTAGGAAACTTCTCTTTTCTTCTCTACGTGACATGTTTGCTGTAATACTACAGGCCCTTTTTTTTTCTCTTGTGCTCTAATTTCTTGAGGTTATTTATACAGTTTATTCTTTAACCTGTACAGTTTTGTGTTTCCTAATTCTATGTGGCTTATTTTTGTCAAAGAATTTTTGAAATTCCAAGTCTCCTAAAGGCAATCTATCACACAGAAGCGGGTCCTCAGGAGAAATATAAACATAATGAGCTAGGGTTGTAGGTATTATGTGTCAGACTTCTGAACCCCTTGACCTAAGACTTGTTAATATTAATTTATTGCAATGAATCATTGGCATCTTTCACCTTCATTCTGATGTCAAATTGATTACAGATAATAAACCAGCAAAAAAATAACAAGGTTTTGCGTAATGAGACAATAATTACATAAACACTCCTATACAAATCCAAAATAATATCATTATAGAAAAAAACTTGTGTGTTTACTTTTCAGTACAATCATGAAGAAATTCAGTCATGCCATTGCTCCTATTGAATGCCTCAGGAAGACAGAAAAAAAACTTATGTTATTCCCAGACACCAATATTTTACCTTTTTGCTTACAAAATAGGCTTTAATAAGTATAATTTTTTTTCCAATGTCCACATTCATTCACCAGTTTAGAAAGCACCAATCACATAAAGGAAGAACACAGGAAATATATTAGATCTCAGAGTTAGGAAATAGATGCAACAAAAACTTTTGAAGAGCTGGGACGAAATCTTCATCAGAGATTTGACTGGAAGTTTTTTTCACGAAGAAATGTCTACATTTCTCTGAAACATGCAAGAATGGGAATTAATGGACAGTCCATTTATATACTTCAGCATGGCAGCTGATGAGTTTTTACTTCTATATTAATACAAGGCTAATGCACTTTAAATAAGCCCAAGCAAAGGCAGCACATTTTCTGTGAATGGTTTTTCCAGTTTGAAAATAAGAAACTTTTCTGTTGTCAAGTCCTTTTTGTGTTAGGTTCACACAACCATTCACTTGAACATGTTTCTTAAGTAGAATATAGAATGAAATCACTAGTTTCTGTTTTTAACAAACAGTCATAGAAAACCTGAAATTATTCTCCCTTGAAATTGACCTACAAATCTACTTGCTTCATTTCAAGATACAGAAACGAGCACTGTGACCTCTTTGTATAATAGCAGTAACCAGGATTTTTGATACCCACAGTGAACAGCTCAAAAATCATCTATGACACAAGAATAATTTGGAGAAATTGTTATTGACCGAAACTTTTAAAAACACGTTACTTTTGCTTAAAACTGCATGAGGAGGCTTAAGATTTATTGGTAAGAATTTAGAGATATAAATTCATACAGTGCTTACTCACAAAGTTCTTGTCTCTCTCCCCTCTTTGTAAGCCATTTCTTCTCTCCTGCATTTTTATTAATGTTTTAACACTTTTATCTGATGCATTTTGATCTATTCATATGAAAAAATTATAATAACGTTTTAGCGGATGCATCATTAAATCTTGAAATTCATTCAAATGTACTGTTTAAATGCCCATAATAAAAATCTCCAAAATTAGAGTGTAACGGATAAAATAAGTGTTACATGAATTTAAAAAATATAATGAAATGCAGATGAATCTTCTATCAGATAATGACAGGTCATACAATAAAGTCAGGCTACTATTGCAACTTTTGTAAGCTCATCAGACGCTTGAATCTGGTCCTTGCTGTATTCCTTATATTTGTTTCCCTGTAGGCTTTCAAAACAGAGGTGCATGCGAGTCTGCATGATCTCATCCCTGTGGAAGACAGCGGAGTTGAAACAGAGCATGCAAGTGAAGCACTTAGCCAAATATTCTCCCGAATATTCTCTTCTTTAAGGATAAAATTAGGTGCATAACTCAGGGTTACATGCATGTTTGAATATCCCTTTGAATACTTATATAGTTGCATTCCAGGAACTGGTCTTCACTGATTTAATCCTTAGGTTTTTCCTCAAGATATGTCTGTGGAAGAATTGCATAGACTGTTCAAACCTTAATCCAACACTATCATGACTACTAGATCACGGCACTAAGTGCCACATCCAGTCTTATTTTAAAAACCTCCAGGGATGGTGAATCCACCACCTCTCTGAGCAGGCCATTCCAATGCCTGATTACTCTTTCTGTGAAGAACTTCTTTCTGATATCCAGCCTAAACCTTCCCTGGCAGGGTCTAAGCTCGTGCCCTCTTGTTCTGTTGCTGGTTGCCTGGGAGAAGAGTCTGACCCCCACCTGTCTACAACCTCCTTTCAGATAGTTGTAGAGAGTGGTGAGGTCACTCCTGAGCCTCCTCTTCTCCAGGCTAAACAACCCCAGCTCCCTCAGCCTCTCTTCATAGGACTTGCGCTCAAGTCCCTTCACCATTTTTGTTGCTCTTCTCTGGACCCGCTCCAGCACCTCAATATCTTTCTTGAACTGAGGGGCCGAGAACTGAACACAATAATCAAGGTGTGACCTCACCAACACCAAGTACAGTGGAAGGATCACTTCCCTCATCCTGATGGCCACACTATTCTTGATAGAGGCCAGGATGCCACTGACCTTCTTGGCCACCTGGGCACACTGCTGGCTCATGTTTAGCCTCCTGTCAATCAGCACCCCCAGGTCTCTTTCCACCTGACTGCTCTCCAGCCACTCTGTCCCCAGCCTGTAACGCTGCATGGGGTTGTTGTGGCCAAAGTGCAGGACAAATGGCAACCACGTCATAGCTTTCCTGTTGCATGACGGCTTCCAGCTCCTCCTGTTTATTGCCCAAACTGTGTGCTTTAGTGTACATGCACTTCAGCTGGGCTGCTGATTTTTTAATTGTCTTTTCACCCCTGGGTTGAACTTTGGAGAGCCTGAAATCAAACCCCTCCCCCTTCAGACCTAGTTTAAAGTTCTCCTGATGTGCCCTACTAACTTATGGGCAACAACCTTTTTGCCCTGCTTAGACAGATGAAAACCAGGTAATATGGAGATTGCCCCATGATCAAAAAAACCCAAAATTTTCATGGTGGCACCAATCCTTTAGCCACCTATTGATAAGGTAGGCTTTCCTAATTCTCTCCTCATGCATCTCCCCATTCATTCCAGCCATGAGAGGAACCTAAGCAAATACTACCTGTGCACCTGTCCCATGGACTAATCTACCCAGTGCCCTGAAATCCTTTTTGATTACCCTGGCACTTCTTCTATTAATATCATCACTGTTAGTCTGGTTTACCAACAGTGGATAATAATCTGAGGTCTTAATTAGCCCAGGAAGTTGCCTAGCAATGTCCCTCAAACTGGCCCCAGGAAGACAACAAACCTCCCTTTGGGTTAGGGCTGGCCTACTTATGGGGCCCTCAGTTTCCCTCAAAAGGGAGTCACCAACTACAACTACCCTTCTTTTCTTTCTTACAGTTGTTGTTTTTATCTGTCTGGAAGACAAGATGCAATAAGAAGAGGCCCTCCAGACAGATCTCCCTCATAGCTGACCTCTATTTGACTATCTGAATCTAGGCCCTCATATTTGTTCTTTAAGGGCACCTGAGGATGTGATGGGAGTTCAGAGGGAGTTCTTTTTCCTCTCCGAACAGGGACCTGTTTCCATTCCCCTCCATCTTTTCAGATAGCTCCATCTGCCTGATGGCAGGAGGGGTAGGGGTTCACACTCTCCTGCTGAATCTTCTGAAGCAGGAAGTAATTTCATGGTTTGTCACCTGGAAGGGGCATCCCAGGGTGAGAAAGTGACTGCAGATCAGCACCCCAGTCCTGAATGACAGTATTGGTGAAGTCATGGAAAAAGTACAGAGGAATGAATGACCACCCCTCTGAGATTTTAAACAAGATTTTTCCCCAAATTTTCTGCTGCTTTGCATTGTTTATATATATAGGTGTGCAGGACAGTGTATTAGTGGTGACAGCATGTGATGCAGAGGTTAGTTATAACCCTCACAAATTTGAATGCATGTGTTATTGTGCAGATATTTTATGTAGGCATGGAAGTAATTACTATAGAAAACTAGAATGTAATTCTGCACCATTAAATCTGACTAGATATCTTCAGGAGCCTCTCTCCAAGCACTTAAATATAACTTTAAGAATGAATGTATGAAGTTGACACAAACAGTGGAAAAGAAAAATTTAAAATTACAAGGATGGCAAAAATATCAGAAGTGTTCAGGTTCACAAAACAGAGCATAAGAACCTACCTGATGAAGGTATAAGAATGATGAAGTGACGCTCTAATGGAGGGTCCTTACAGTATCTTCTGATAATCACAGAGATAAAAACAGGGACAAAAATATGTGAAATCAGGCACATTTACAACTGATAAAGCAGATATTTCACAGGAGTAATGCATTGACTCAGAGAACTCACTCGCCTACTTCAGGGCAAAAGATTCCATAGAATGGCAATAATTTTAGAAGTTTATAAACCTGGAGAAATTTACACTAAACAGAAAAGCATCTTATATAAATTAGCATGTTACAAGTTGTAAGACAAAAGTCAACTTGTTTATGTCTGGATTTAAGAGACAACATTCTCCATGGACAATACTGTCAAAGTATTCACTTGGAAACTCCATATGTATTTTTCTGAATTATATGTTCGTGATGGCTGTGAGGTGAAATACAAAGACTAATTAAATAATCTGTTGAAATAGTTCTTTTTGTCTCCTATTATTTTTTCTTTTTTTCTTCAGTACTTCAGAAAGAAAAAACACTGCAGTACGACAAAACACCTATCTTAAGTGCCTACCTCTGAATATGTGTTTAAATGTGCTCCAGGTTGGGAACTTTCATCTGGCAAAATATGTCAGAATCTGATTTCCTCATGTGAAATTCTAACACTCTTTGTGTCAATCAAGATTTTGTCACTGTTTTGTGCTGGCTGGGTTTCACCCTCAAACCCTAAAACTGGCAACTGAGGAAATATTTGGTTATCTTAAAAAAAACCCAAATCCCTGTTGTCAACATATCATACTATTGTCTTCTGAACAGCTTTTGTAAGTGAAATCTTTATTCTTGCCCGTTGTGTCACTCTTCTCTTAAATCCTTCTGTAAACTTATTTGCTCTTTGGAGAATACAAGAAATGAGTCAATGTCACAGCAGTGTTTCTCTCTCTCCCTCTCTCTCTGTACACATGTATACTCATACATACACTCATGTATGTGTGCGTGTGTATATACACACACTAGTTATTTGATCTTCTGTTTTCCATGCACCTTGTCCTATCCATGTATTCCTTGTTTAGGTCTGAGTGTTTTCCGATGACATCTGTCTATATTTGATCTCTTACAACATGGAAAGCATTTTCACATTGGTTTCAGCAGGAAGAGCTTAGGTACATCTCTGAATCTAAGGAGAACTGGTCCGTTGACTGCTACCAAAACCCCTTTGACCTTCACTTCTTAAATAGTCACTATCTCATATTGGGCTGGGCTTATGTTCCTACCAGTGCACCTTCTGCTTATGTACTTTTTTGTGCTTATGACTGACTGGAACTCTGTTTGTTTCCACAGTATCCTACCGTTTCATGTAGGCTTCAGGACCAAGAGTTTAGTAATGGGTAGAGCAATACTACTCACCTATTGTGAACAGAGGTATCAAAATGGGGTCCTATGTCATAGTGTCTGAGCCTGCCTAAGAACTCATATTTTATTTTGCAGTATTTGACTTATTATTTCTCTTCTTAGACATGCCTAGTGATATGATTTTACATAGAAAAAATGTTTTTAAACAGAAAAACAAATATTTTCCAGAAGGACAGCTTAATGCTGAAAACACAGTGAAAACTATAACATTTAAAGTTCATTTTGAGTGATCTGTTGTTCACAGAGATGAGGCATACATCATTTGGTTTTATTTTTACCCTGGATTTTAATACCCTTTGTGCAAAATGTAGAAGTTAATTGGTAGCTAACTCACTTTGATGGTATGTTTGCTGTGCTTGAGGGACATATTTTCCCAAATTGCTACATTTTAAATAGATTTTACCTTGCAGGGTTTACTTTTAGCTTATCATTACAACTTGGAAAAATTCACTACCTTTGCTCCATGCAGATAAGTGCTCCCAATACACTTAATAATGAGATATGATGTATATATATGCAAAGAAAGAAAGGAGTAGAGAGGAAAAAAACCCTCTACTGTGAAGGATGTAGCAATTAGTTTTTCACAGGTATGACATAGATGTATAATTTTTCAAGATGTATGAGGTGTTTCCTTAAGAAAAGGTTGAAGGAGGAACTCTTTCCATATTTTCAAGGCATTCATTTTTGTCAGATAAGAGACAGAAACGTCAAATTCCTGCATGAATAACTGCTTTTTGTTCTCGTATTTTACTCAGCACTATTGGTAGAAGTCTGCTGACCACTCAAAATTTAGAGTTTTGTCAATAAAGAGGATGACTTAGCACTCTCACTTGATCCAGCAAAACACTGTGAACCAGATCAAACTGTATTTAGGCTTTATACACGAACTTTCCTTGGTAGAATTCTTGAGTAGAGATTACTGATTGGTTATTAGAGTTGGAAATTCGAGATATATAATTCAGTATGAAAACTTGAATACTATTACAGGAGATACTGGTATTCAGCCCTAGGCTTCAGATGAGAGTATACTGTTGATTGAACATTTACAGGAAATATTGCAGAGGGCAATTACATGGGGTGTTTTTTTTGTCAGGGGTTTGAGTTGGTTTGTTCATCTTTACATAGAGTGAACAAATCCTGAATTATGCAGTAAATAATTTTTAGCTGAAGTCAATCACATCTTGAGGTTTTTGTTGATTTTGTTTTGTTTTAAAATCTCAATAATAAATTAAAGAAGACATTAGAATATAGTTCCTTATGAAATCCATACTACTTTGTGATAATTTTGTGCTTGAGCTAAAATATACTCAACTGAAGTCATATTTCTGTTTCTCAGTCAGGGTAGTCATTTGTTTGGTTTTATTTCTTTTTTTAAAATAAATTGGGAGCAATCTTTTTACATAAAACCTCATCTTCACATATGCAATGCATCAAGACGGAACCCTACAAGAAGGATGTGGTCATACAGGTCACTGGCTGCACCGACTGTTTGAGCCTGGCAACATTAGCTCCAGAGGACAGTGTGAGAGGAACCTGTGCAATATATGAGCAGGTGAATGATTTGCTACACATGGTAGTGGAGCTCAAGGAAGAGGTAGAAAGGCTGTGGAGTATCAGAGATAGTGAGAGGGAAATTGACTGGTGGAGTCAAACCCTTTCAATCTCTAAGGAAAGTCAGCAGGAGAGTATAAACCCATGCCCCTCCTGCCATCAAGCAGATAGAGCTAATAGAGAAGATGGAGGAGAATGGAAACAGGTCCCTGTTCGGAGAGGAAAAAGAACTCCCTCTGAACCCCCATCACATCCTCAGGTGCCCTTAAAAACCAAATATGAGGCCCTAGACTCAGATAGTCTAGTAGAGGTCAGTTATGAGGGAGATCTGTCTGAAGGGCCCTTTTCTTGTTGCAACCTGTCTTCCAGACAGATAAACACAACAACTGCAAGAAAGAAGGGTAGTTGTAGTTGGTGACTCCCTTTTGAGGGGAACTGAGGGCCCTATATGTAGGCCAGCCCTAACCCAAAGGGAGGTTTGTTTTCCTCCTGGGGCCAGTTTGAGGGACATTGCTAGGCAACTTCCTGGGCTAATTCAGACTTCAGATGACTATCCACTGTTGGTAAACCAGGCTGGCAGTGATGACATCAATAGGAGAAGTGCCAGGGTAATCAAAAAGGATTTCAGGGCACTGGGTAGATTAGTCCATGGGACAGGTGCACAGGTAGTATTTGCTTAGGTTCCTCTCATGGCTGGAATGAATGGGGAGATGCATGAGGAGAGAATTAGGAAAGCCTACCTTATCAATAGGTGGCTAAAGGATTGGTGCCACCATGAAAATTTTGGGTTTTTTTGATCATGGGGCAAACTCCATATTACTTGGTCTTCTTAAATCAGATGGGCTTCATCTGTCTAAGCAGGGCAAAAGGGTTGTTGCCCATAAGTTAGTGGGGCTCATCAGGAGAGCTTTAAACTAAGTCTGAAGGGAGAGGGGACTGATATCAGGCTCTCCAAAGTTCAGCCCAGGGGTGATAAGACTGAATTAAAAGTAAAATCAGCAGCCCAGCTGAAGTGCATGTACACTAAAGCACGCAGTTTGGACAATAAAAAGGAGGAGCTGGAAGCCATCATGCAGCAGGAAAGCTATGACGTGGTTGCCATTACAGAAACATGGTGGGATGACTCGCATGACTGGAGTGCTGTCACAAGCTCTTCAGAAAGGACAGGCAGGGTAGGAGAGGTGGAGAGGTGGCTCTGTATGTTAGAGAGTCTCTTGACGCTGTAGAACTTGAGGTCACCAACGATAGGGTTGAGTGCTTGTGGACCCGAATCAGGGGGAAGGACAACAAGACTGACATCCTGGTAGGAATCTGTTATAGACCACCCAACCAGGATGATGAAGGGGACGAGTTATTCTACAAGCAGGTGGCAGAGGTCTCAAAATCGTCATCCCTTGTTCTTGTGGGTGACTTCAACCTACCAGATATCTGTTGGGAGCTCAACACAGCAGAGAAGAGGCAGTCTAGGAGATTCTTAGAGTATATAGAGGATAATTTCCTGCTCCAGCAGGTAAACAAACCTACCAGGAGTGGGGCCCCACTAGATCTGGTGTTTACAAACAAAGAGGGACTGGTGGGAGATAATAGTGGTCGGAGGCCAACTGGGGCACAGTGACCATGAAATGATACAGTTTTCAATATTCAGGGATGCAAGGAGGACCACCAATCAAACCTCTGTGCTGGACTTCCGGAGGGCAGATTTTGACCTATTCAGAAGACTGGTCCAGAGCACACCCTGGGACACAGTCCTTAAAAACAGGGGTGTACAGGAGGGATGGATGTGCTTCAAGGGAAAAGTCTTGAGTCCACAGGAACAAGCTATACCAATTAGCCAAAAGGCAAGCGGGGAAGACGACCACCTTGGTTGAATAGGGAGATACTGAAGGAAATCAGAGATAAAAAGAGAGACTACCAACTGTGGAAGGCAGGGCTGACTACTCAGGAAGGAAAATCAGAGAAACAAAAGCAGAATTTGAAATTAATTTGGCTACTTCTGTTAAGGATAACAAAAAGCACTTCTATAAATACATTAATAACAAAAGGAGGGTCAAGGAAAACCTCCATTCTTTGTTGAACCTGGGGGGAACCAGGTTACCAGGGATGAGGAGAAGGCTGAGGCACTCAACACCTACTTTGCCTCAGTCTTCACCAGTACAAGAGGTTGCCCTCACGATAACTGGCCTGGAGCTCACAGATAGAGACAGGAAACCAAATGGCTCCCCTGTGTTCCAGGAGAAAATAGTCTATGAATTACTGAGCCACCTGGATCCACACAAATCTATGGGACCTGATGGATTCCATCCTAGGGTGATGAGGGAGTTGGCAGAAGAGCTTGCAGAGCCACTCTCCATCATCTACCAACAGTCCTGGCTCTCTGGGGAGGTCCCAGATGATTGAAAGTTGGCAAATGTCATGCCAATCCACAAAAAGATCTGCAAGGAGGACCCGGGCAACTATAGGCCTGTCAGCCTGACCTCAGTGCCTGGCAAGGTTATGGAACAGATCATCCTGAGGGCAATCACACAGCACCTTCAGGATGGACATGGGATCCGACCCAGCCAGCATGGCTTTATGAGGGGCAGGTCCTGTCTGACCAACCTGATTTCATTTTATGATCAGATAACCCGCCTAGTGGATGAAGGGAAGCCTGTGGATGTAGTCTATCTGGACTTCAGCAAAGCCTTTGACACTGTCTCCCATGGCATACTCCTGGATAAACTGGTAGCTCACGGCTTGGATGGGTGCACTCTCAGCTGTGTTAAGAACTGGCTGGATGGACAGGCCCAGAGAGTGCTGGTGAATGGGGCTGCATCCAACTGGAGGCTGGTCACCAGTGGTGTCCCCCAGGGATCAGTGTTAGGTCCAGTTCTGTTTAAGATCTTCATTGATGATTTAGATCAGGGGATTGAGTCCATCATAAGTAAATTTGCAGATGACACCAAGTTGGGAGGGAGTGTCTACCTGCCGGAAGGCAGGAGGGCTCTGCAGAGAGACCTTGATAGGCTGGAGAGATGGGCTGAGTCCAACAGGATGAAGTTCAGCAAGGCCAAGTGCTGGGTCCTGAACTTTGGCCACAACAACCCCATGCAGCGTTACAGGCTGGGGACAGAGTGGCTGGAGAGCAGTCAGGTGGAAAGAGACCTGGGGGTGCTGATTGACAGGAGGCTAAACATGAGCCAGCAGTGTGCCCAGGTGGCCAAGAAGGCCGGTGGCATCCTGGCCTGTATCAAGAATAGTGTGGCCATCAGGATGAGGGAAGTGATCCTTCCACTGTACTTGGTGTTGGTGAGGCCACACCTTGATTATTGTGTTCAGTTCTGGGCCCCTCAGTTCAAGAAAGATATTGAGGTGCTGGAGCGGGTCCAGAGAAGAGCAACAAAAATGGTGAAAGGACTTGAGCACAAGTCCTATGAAGAGAGGCTGAGGGAGCTGGGGTTGTTTAGCCTGGAGAAGAGGAGACTCAGGGGTGACCTCATCGCTCTCTACAACTATCTGAAAGGAGGTTGTAGACAGGTGGGGGTCAGACTCTTCTCCCAGGCAACCAGCAACAGAACAAAAGGGCACGAGCTTAGACCCTGCCAGGGAAGGTTTAGGCTGGATATCAGAAAGAAGTTCTTCACAGAAAGAGTAATCAGGCATTGGAATGGTCTGCTCAGAGAGGTGGTGGATTCATCATCCCTGGAAGTTTTTAAAATAAGACTGGATGTGGCACTTAGTGCCATTATCTAGTAATCATGATAACGTTGGATATAGGGTTGGACTTGATGATCTTGGAGGTCTCTTCCAAACCAGATAATTCTATGATTCTATGATTCTATGATAAGGCATGTTAGAGGTGTTGCCCTGAAGTATTCTGCACATACAAGTGGAAAGTAGGAGTTTAACATGCCAAATATTTGAAACATAAAACTAGGCAAGTAGGTAAGAGACAAGGCTATAATTCATTGTGGCTTCAAGCCATACTCTTTTCTCTCTCAGTGTAAAAAGGAAACCCTCTAGGGGTATCCAAACTCTGAAAATAAAGCATTTTAAGTCCAAAAAGATGATTATGTGAAAGTGTTGGCTTGAAATTACAAAAGCCCTAAGCATTTAAAACTTTATAATGTTTAAAGTTTAAATAATTTGCATGAAACAGCCATTAGTTTACCATAACCATTATTACTGCTAACAGCAGTTCAATCATACGTCTTAAATCTCAGATTTCGACAGCACAGGGAAATTATCATTCTAAATAAGTGATGTGAGTAACTTGCTAAGTAATGTTAAAGAGTAGTCATCCTTCATTTTTTTGGAGGAGAGTTCTCCCCTGGTCTCCATGTAGTTTCCCATCAGATGGCAAACATACTTCCCATATGATTTTTCCCTACCCCCGATAAGCCCTGAATGTGTTTTTCAATCAGTGCATCCCTTCATTAAAAAGTATATAATAATGTTACATAAATGTCTTAGCAGACTGGTGTGACTGCCCAGTTTCACGTTCCCACTGGGCTCCTGTTGAAGTCCAGCAAATGTGTCTCCTGGCAGAAAATCAGACAAGATAATGAGAAAAGACTTGAAATTCCATATGCTGGTATCAGCCCAGATTGAATGTGCTGCTCTGAATGTTTCCTTTCATCAAAACTTCTGCAGTGCTCTGGAAGGTTTTCTCAGCGTCTTCAGGAAAGATGTTCAGAGAAAGGCTGGCAGTGTATAGTTACTCTGCTTTTCTGGTCCTTTTCCATTGGCCCTGATGAGCTTAAATAGAATTTATATTCTGTATTTCCCCTCACCTCTCACATTTGGTTGTAACCCATATCAGTGAATACAGTTGAACGTATGCCTATTGCTAAGGAAAGTAACCATGGCTGGCTTTAACAGAAGTCCTGCATTTGTCTTAAAGGTGAATTCATTCTAAGTCTTTATCTTAAATGTCTCACTCAATGTTTAATAGAATAATTATTGATGTATTATTGATACAACCACCAAGAAGAGCAGAAGGAGACCTAAGTGTTCTCTTATTTTGTATTCATATCAGAGCTAAAATCTTCAAAAACTGTTGGGTGGCAAGACGCAGGGGACATCAATAGAATGCTGATGTGAGGGGAAGTCTTATTTAAGTTGGAGCCAGGGTTGCTTCCAACTTTTTCAATTACTTCTAGTTTTCTAAAAAACTCTGGGAACTACTCCTTAATGGAGCCAGAAATTCTCTTTTTATATTTTTTTTCTCGTAAGAAAATGAGGTGATGACAAAGCAAGATAATTTAACTACTGCATTATTTTAAGACCACAAATAAATCTCTGTTATAAATTGGGTATAATATAGCTATTACATGGATATTATCTACATATTATCTACAAATATAGCAATACTATCATCCAGAAACATTGCTTTCCTGCCTCCACACACAAGGCAACACAAACAACCATTTAGGCAACGAGGTAGCTGTCATTCTCCCCTGCAAATACTAGTGGGACTGAGAAGCTTCCAGGGAAGCACAGTCCCCTACGTCTGGTCAGAGTCCTGTTGATGCTCTCAGAAGTACAGGACTCAGGCCAAACCACAGGAGAGATAAGGATCATTTTTCTGTATAAAAAAGTGGGACATTGGTAATTAAGGTCTGCTTCAATCTGAAGGAATTCTATCTATAGACTGTGATTCCGAAGAACATATGTTAACCTGCAGTCAAAGTTTAGATGGGTTCTGTCCGTCCCATCAAAATTAGATCAGAATACAGAAAGTGTTCAGCCAGGACTGAGAGTGAAAAGAAAAAGGAGGGAACTTGCCAATATAGGCACTTAAAATACAGTTTTATTTTGAATGATTCTGAATTCTATTTCTAATATAATTTATTTAATTCCTCTTTACTATAAAATGCATAAACAGCCTCTGAGGAAAAGAAAAGAAAAAAATCCTATTACAATAAAACATCACAGAACACAATGACAAATACTATTGCGGATAACAGAAGAAAAACTTGGAAAATCTGATAAATAACAGTTTTTCTGACCATGTTTGTCCAAGGCTGCGGTTTACTGTGCAGGTAGAAAGGGTTTACTCCACTGTGAATGTCAGTCAATTGTACTTGTTACAAAAAATAAACATACTGAAATTTTGAAGGTGTTATGAAACTTCTATTTGAAAAATTATTAGTAAAAAAATCACTGTGTCTGTTATCTCAATATTATGTAGATAATGTTAAAATCTTTAGCATAACGTTGGACTTGGGTTCGGCCTTCTTAAATCAATCATGAGCCACTGATATATGTGGATCTATTTAGGTATTATGTCTAATATAACTGAGAATAAAATCTGAACTCACTGACTGACACATTGGTACATTGTTTCATTCTATGTTTTTGGCATTCTGAGTCACAGCTTTTGCTAAATGATTGAACTTCTGTCTTTTGTTGTTATGTAGCTTGATCGTTAAAGTGCATGTTTGCAGAAATGTGCCATACAAAGGAAGTACTCATAATAATTATTTGAAGACATGATTCTTTATAAAATGTGCACAAGCAAGATATAAGTTAAGAACCCTCCTTTACTTATTTATGTATTGAATTGTTAATCTAGAGGCAATCTGGACATTCTTATTTCCCCTTGGTCAAAGAAACTAAATACATGGTACTTCACCCAGGTATAAGGACCATTCTGCAGATATAGATCCAGTACTGAGCAATGAATACAAGGCTAGAATCTAGATTTTGCAAGTAAATATAATTAGTACTTTTCACTTCAACAGAGGGAGAATGGTAGTGACTGAGTTTAGTGAGTTTTAGATATATCACAGAATCATTTAGGTTGGAAAAGACCTTTAGGATCATGAAGTTCAACTGTAAGAGGAACACTGCAAATTCTACCACTAAACTGTGTCCGTTAGTGCCATATTCATGTCTTTTAAATACTTCCAGGGATAGTGAGTCAGTCACTTTCCTGGGGAAGTCTGTTCCAATGTTGAATTATTTCTCCAAGGGAGGATAGATTCAAGTTTATGCTTGAAAGATTCCCTGAATTGTGTTCCAGTACAGAAAAAAAGTATAAACACAGATTTAAGTTTTGAGGAATTCATTCAATCTGCTCCAATGATATGCCATTATATTACAAACTCTTCTAGGTACTTGGTTTAAATTTGGAAGTGGAATTGTTTTTCTTCTACAAAAAACATACAACAAAGAGGTTAAGGTAGGTCACATACTTTTTAAGCAGTTTTGTTATATTTCTGTTAATTTTCTTTCTAATAATGGCATATTTCTTTTTTATGGCCAATAGTATGCTTACTTTTCTCAGAGCCAACAATAGGTCTTAAAGGAGGTTGAAAAGTCTTTTGCATAGCTAAAAATACCTGTTTTCACTTTGTGAGAGTAGGTGCAAAATAAAACACATTCTAAGTACAGTGACAACTTAAAAGGCTGGAATTTATCTCCTCTCCATTTTTAATTTTAAATTTAGTTAATGTGCAATTTGAATGCAGTTTACACAACAATGAAGAATTCAGTTGTTTGTAATAAGATGATTTCCAGTGTCTCCAAACATAGGTATGAATTACCTATAAAACAGATATATCTGATGAAGGAGGCAGCATAACAACTATAGTGAGACCCTATTCATGTGGGATCCTACTCTGAAAGAACAAAACTCTGTCTAAATCAGAGGTGATGTGTTATAATACAAGTGGATCTCTAGAGTGAAACAACTGGGGTTGAAGTTCTAAAGTCTATTTTGTGTGTATGTTGAAGAGCTTTACTTCAGACCTGCTGCAGTACAGTCTGTGGCTGAAGGAACCTTGGCAGTCAGAGTGTGTTATGCGGTCTTCATCATAACTTGTTTCCAAAGGAAACCACTGTGAAGCCAGAGCTGCTTCGTGACATGAATCAAAGCGTGGCAAATACCTATGTCAGGAGAGTAATTTCACAATTTTAGCACCCCGAGATGAACCTCTGTGTTTTGTACAATGATCTATTTCTATGGAGATAGTATTTCTGCCCTGAACTGTATACCTTGCCCTGCTCCTGTGAAAGAAGTGTTGCAGAGTATTACTATTTTTTTAATACTCTTCTATCAAACCATATATGGCTGTAGTTTTATCAAAGCACAAGAAAGAGAACTGTCAGATTATTTATCTCATAGACTGTAAAGCATAAGTTATTTAGAATTACACCTAAGTGGTGATTTTGGGAAAAATGTTAAAGTAGTGGTTCTGTATCTTCGTATGAAAAAGGTTATTTTAAGTGTAGAATGGGTACATACTCAGACTATAATTTTTCTGGGGAATGTTTTTCATTTTGATGGATTCAGGGGGTTTCTATCATTCAATAGGATGATTTTAAGAAAATAATTTCTACAACCCCCATCACGAATTTCAGATAAGTCTTTTTATGATACAAATATTGAACCCCATTTTATTCAGTGTACAGTGGGACCTGTAAGGGTGAAAATCATAATTTTTTTGTATAGGTTGATTTGATGACAACATCTTAAATTCCTTAAAATTCATTTCATATATAGATGCTTTGATGTATCTGAGGACTGGACTGGTTGGTAAAAGCTGAGATTATTTTTTTCTCAGCAATGATTAAGGGTTCCAGGGATGTCTAGATGTTTTGTCTATGTTAATACTAATCATTTGAAATTTCAGATTTTACAGACACTGGACAAAATTCTGGTTTAGTCCACTCCCTTGAACTCTTTCTTTAAAGGTAGCTTCATAGAAAAATTTTTCTTTCTTCCTTTTGTACTTCTCCCATGTCGGCTTGATTATCAAATCCTATGTGTTGCAAATGGGCAGTGCACTTACATTTAACTACTTGCTATAAATGCCATAAGAGACATAGATCCAGATTCTCTTCCCTCAATTCACTTACATAGTCCCTCTCTCTCAAAAGGCCCAGCTGTTTATATTTAAGTATATGTGGACAATTTCAATATAATGCTCCTTTCTGCAAATGAGATTACACTATTCACATGTTCTAGCAGTCTTTAGACAAATAGTTCTTTCAAATGTGCCCTTTGTCATCCTTTATTCTGACAATATCAAAACCCCATGAACAAGTAGGGTTTTTTTTTAATTACAATGAGAACCACAATCACTTGAAATATCTGAAACACACCTGTATTTTTCTTATGCGTTCTTCCAAGCTACTCTCAACTATCAGAGATTGAGTAGCCACAAATGTTAGACAGAGGTATGTTTAAGTTCTGAATCTTTTTGTTTGAAACATGGACGATGAATCAGACTAACTGACAAAATACTAGAATCACAGCCTTATGAAACATTACAGTAAAGGAGCAAAAATAACATGAAGAGTAAATTGTTCTTTGTTCACAGATCTTTAGAATTTTTGCTTTGAAGCTGAAGTTATTGGAACCTGAGAACAAAGTAGATGTTATATATGCAAAGTCCCGAGAGGAGACTGCTGAGAACACATGGAAATGTATTCCTCTATCTATCACTGAAACAGCTAAACATTCTGATGATTTAACCAAGTGATTTTATGGTTTTATAAACGCACAGCTCTTTGTCATGAAAGCAGTCTCAAACCTTTTATCTTAAGGGTTGAACTAACCTTGCTTTGTGATTTAATTACTTTCAAAGGTTTTGTACCATTATATTTACATGTCCACTGTGTTGACGTCTGAAGTAAACACCAAGAACCAGACACAAAAAGCTTCAGTTTATAAAAGCAAGGATCACAAACTCCTATTTCAAGTTTTTGCTTAATTTGAAACAAAAAGAGATATTCTAAATAAGTAAAGAAAAAACCCCACCACACACCAAAAAAAATCCATCGAGGAAAAAGGTTTGTTTCCCTCAAATCCTGACGATTGTAAGCCCTCTATACTTTCCTCTCTAAAATTCTACTGTACTTCAGAAGATGCCTTACAACTTCCCAGATTCCTAAATTCCTTTTATTGATTTTTGTAGCCTTTGCGTTGTCAGTACTATAACATGCCGGTTTTATTATTTTCCCCAGCTCTCCAGTTGGGTTATTGCATTCATGTATCACTTTGAAATTTACAACCTATTTAATCGCATTTTTACTTTTTATGATTTTGTTACTCCTACCTTTTAAAATTATCATAGTGAATACATTTGAGTTTTCTCCAAAATAAAAACAAACTAAAAAGCTACCTCACTAAATTATTACTTTTATTTTGACCACAGAGAACAATGAAACAAAAATTATTTTAGATCAACGCAAATTTCAATATCATAATGATATCAGCTTTCTAAAGTCGTCTTTATGATCTGACTCTTTCATACATTTCTGATCACAAATGGAGAAATGTAACCATCTACAATCTCCTTTGCTTTGCTGAGTATCAGAAGAGCAGACATATAAAACTGAACGCATATGATGGCATGTGTTAAAGGAGGAAAAGAGAGAGTAGGAGGAGAAAGAGAGAGATGTTACTGTTTGCTAGCAGTAAGCTTTTAAAATGACAACATTGAGGATTCGGGGCTGTAGCGGAACTCAGTGTCACTGCGACATTTTATATTAAATAAGGATTCGGGTCTTCCAAGTAGTGAATGAGAAATCTCATTTTTACAGAAACAAGATTTCAGACCATGTTTTTTTTACAGTGGAAAGAAAACTCAACTTTGCAAATAGCTCCTTGCACCTGGAGTCTTTTTGAGTTAACCTAAAATGTAAGACATGTAATGCAAGGTCATGCTTATTTGAATTGAGTGCCATCAAGGGCTGCAGAACGGAACTCTAAACATCCCAGAAGAGTGACTCAGATATGAGACCATTGAGTAGTACACAAAACATTTCCTCTCTCCTTCTGATGAAACTGTCATCTGATGAGGCACATCAGAAATGTTCTACTTTAGCTAAATCTAATTTAATCTAAAAATTTCCAACCTCTTCATCACTGAGCCTTTCACCCATACGTCTCCCTTTCACACTATATATACTGCCCGTTTGGTATATACTGCCCATTTGGTGCTGCGGAGAAGTGTTTCAGACCACTGAGAACTCATCAAAGCCTCTTCTTCCTAGATTTCACTTGCTATATGTCAATCTCAAGTCACATGAGCAGGAGAAATTAAATAAAAATGTGCTGACCAATTTCCCTAACATGTCGTCTGAGGATAAGGACAGTCTGTTGATTTATCACTTCACCAGTCTGGCACTTCACAGTAGTAGTAAGTGCACTCTGAGAATAAAATTTTCTGCAGAAGTTTTGGGTTTTTTTTTTGCTGTAGAGGAAAATGTGTGTTAGGAACATGAAATTTAATAATGGCTAAGAAATTCAGTATTATCTCAACATCAAAAATGTCTGGCAGAAGATAGGGAAAGGTAGTTTTCCAAGATCTTGAGTGGTCTGATTGTCACATTACTACTCAATGAACCAAGATACGGGGATATATGCAGTATCATATAATCACTTTGAAATACAGGAATCTGTATAGGAGGTCAGAACTTGGTAAAACAAAACAGGAAATTTGCTTAGTCAGAGAGTCCTGGACATAATCCAGTAGCTTTGATACCTCCATATAGCATGCATCTCATATACAGGTTTGAAGATTGTGAAGGTGGTCTGAAAGGTAGTGCTGCAGCAGCTCCTAGGGTGTTTGTGTAGCAACTTAACTTAAACTCACTAAGTAAGAACAACACTACTGCTGTTCACATTACCAAAGAGTTATATAGATAAGGGAGAAATTTACTTCTGAATTCATTTAGTGGAGGTCAAATACTAACTCTACATGTCTCATAGCTCAGCAAATTGTAAGTTTTCCAGATGGAGTCTATTCAATTGGGAAAAAGCCATGTGATGAAAGAGATAGTTACTTTGCAGTATTGCCTAACAAGCTAAATGTATTGTTTTTATTTCTGAACTCATAAAACCACCCATCTGTAAAATCTCAGTCCATTTCCCTAAATGTAAGTGATTCAGTATTTTACAGTATGAAATAAGGATAATTTTCATTTTTAAAGCGCCCCCTGCCAGCACACTGTAGGTGCCACATGGATTAACTCTAATCAGAACAACCAACAACAATTAAAACGTCATTAAATATTCAATACACAAAAGCCCCCAAAACAAACAGAGTAGCATTATCATAAAAGTCATCTAAGTCTACAAACACAATATTAAAAGTTACTGTAAATCTGCTGTCTATGTACGTCTTTCAATTGCTTACATTTCATAGTAAGCTGCTAATAAAGTAAATACAAAATTCTGAAATTGCTATGTCTTGGTCTGACCGCAGTGTGCTGCCCAGAGCCTGTAACTGAACTGAATAAATATGGGAAGGAAGAATCTTTCAGTCCTTTATCTCCTGTACAGGGACATACCCTCTAGGTGGATCATGGGATACAGGGAGAAGAAAACCCAGACTCACCAGGACTTTAAACAGAAATCCTGTGAAATTAAATGGATAACTTTTGTTCCATTTATATTTTTGCTGTGCTTTTCCAGGTTTCTATTTAGAGACGGAGGAAAGAAGGTTTATTTACTAACCACCTTCACTCCCTAAGACAGTAGAGTATGGTTCCCAGAAGCACAGTATACAGAACTGATGATGATCACAGTAACAACTTGATTTTGGAGCCTGCTTTTTGCTTTTAATTTCACACTGACATTTAACTCAACTGGCGGGTTGGATTGGCAGAGAATTTTCTTCCTTAAGTTGAGTCAATGAGGTCCATTAAAAAGTCCTCTGCGGTACTTTGGATGCTTCTCTTCCTAGGATTCTCTGTAAGTTTTATTTACCACAGTCCTCAGTCTTACAGGAGCTCGGAGATTAGCAATGCCCTCAAAATCCTCCTCTTCTGTTTTCACTGGACCTTAAATCAGATCATTCAAGTATGGAGGTAGACCAAAAGCAATTTTCAAGCAAAAAGAATTCCATAATTTGTTGGGAATCCTTTAGCTGTGTACTGGATAACGTGGAAAAATTTTGCCATTATAAATCACAGTGAAATTAAGGAACTGGATTTCATATAGTTGGCAAAATACTAACGAGACTGTTCTAGCATTAAATCCAAAATAGGTCCATAAACTCAAGATATCTCAAAAAGTTTGATTTAAACAACACTGCTTTCAAAGTCCCACTTGGTGCAGTAATGCTAAACCTTTTGTTTCATCTTTATGAGCTGGATAACTTTCAATAATTACCAATAAAACTGAAACCTAATGTAAATAATACATAAATTGTCATCAAATTTCTTTCTCTTCAGGGTATTACGAACTACTGTAGAACTCAATACAAGTGGCTTAAGAAGGGCTTTAAACTCACAACAGGTGGAGGGAGTGTAAGAAGAAAACACAAGAAAAGCCTCTTGAATGTAATGTTCGTCTTGAAAACCAGCAACATTGTAATACCGTTTTAGTACAAGTTTCTGTGACTACTTGCATAGAGAACACTCCATGGTCTTCCATGTACCTGGAATATGCCACCCAGAGAGGCATTAGGCTAACAGGTAGATAGGTTTATTACTCTGTAAAATAGTTGATTTATCACTTGTTTGTTTCATGTCAACGTAATTAAAGCTAAAAGGTGATGATAGCTTTTGAACATCTGTCTTCAGCTTTCATATTCTTCACAGTCTGTTGATTGGGTTATGTTTTGTATTATTTCAATGTCCACAACTGTCAAGTGAAATGGGAGAGTGCTTGTATGAAGTGGTGAGCTGAAATCAGAAGCAGCACTTCATTTGTTTTTTACGTTAATAGAAAATGACAGCTCCAGCTCTGAACAAATTGTTTTCAGTTGTTTGATGGGTCTCAGCTGCTCCAAACTGGAAGGTGACCAGATTTTCTTTTAGTTGAAAGGTAAGAACTTTTAGAATAGACTTGTAGGCTCTTCACTTTCTACTAACATATCATTAAAATCCTTCAAAATTCCTAAGATTCTAAAGCATTGAATCTCATGAGAAATTAGAGGCTATACAAAAACATTATCCATACATGGGAAGGACAACGATCTATAGACCTACGAATCACAACATTTTGTCTTGAAAAGGGAAAATAGTTTTGTTTTATAGGATTTCTGTTCATAAAGATCCCACTATCTTGATTGTCAGGTAGTGGGCACTGAAATGTTCATCAATAACTAAAGAATAATTTCTAATTAGAATTGTTTTTCCCATTTTTTTGCAGGGAAATATCATGTCACCTTTTTACACAGTCAATCATACACATATTGCTTCATGCAAATTTGCAGCATCAAAATTATTTTTGCTAATATTTCAAGAATTCAAAACAAGGAAATTGCCTCAAATTCTGCAGCAAAAATGTAGGGATTTCTGGAAAGCAGTATTCAAAATAATGAACAGAGTTATTGAAGAGAAGAATGAGTTACTTCCAACATAATAGCTTCCTGTCTCATCTTAGAGAATAATATTTAACAAATACTGACCTTACCTGTCCATGAAAGGTAAATAATTATGTGACATTGATATTTGGAGACCAGTCTATAAAATAAAAAGTAAGTAAAGCTTGAAAAGAATCTGAAATAAGAGCGTAAAACTAAAGAATATATTTGTTTAAAATTTTTTATACAAAAATGTGATTGTTCTTTTAGATTTATGCATAAAAGTCAGTTCTTTAGTAAGTACTCTCTGTATGAGTTTTTAATTGTGTGGGTCAATAAATATTACCTGTAATATGGGCAGAAAATAACTAATGTGTCTGTTACCTTATGAAAGGCTTTATCTTTAACATATACTATATTATAAGTTTTCCCTCAAGGAGTTTGTATCAGTGCCTCTTAATAAGAAATGGGAAACTCATTGAGCTAAGGAACGATCCTGTTTACTGCTAGCCCTAATAACCTCATTTGTATGGCTGCCAGCCAAACTTATTTATTGAAAATTGTATTGCTGTCCCAGCTTTAAAACTCACCTCAAGGTAAAGTTATGTTAAAATATAATTAACCATTTTATTGCAGCTCATAATTGTTTTTCCTTGAAGGGGGAAATATTTTGATTTCCAGAATAATTATAGAGAAGGAACCTACTCTGCCTGGTTCTAAAGTACAAGAGTTTTCAATAAAATCAGAAGAATTTGCGGCTCATGCAGTACTCCTTATCATTTGAAATACTTAGTAACATCAGGAAATACTCCAGGAAGAAAAGAAAAATCAAATACTCAGCTGTACCCATGAGAATATTTGTAATATTTGCCATATTTTTCTTTCTTTAAGCAAGGATTTTGAATTGATATTTCAGAAGGAGAAAAGGGCAGTAGTTAATCATTTGCTGCAAATCAGTTTCATCCAGTTTTCTTAGTTTTCTGTACAGCTATGCTATATAAAACATGTAATACAAGCCCACTAAAGGTAGAAAAAATATTTTATAGGTATGTTTTCCTGTCATTTTATTTTTTTTGATACAGATATGGGAGTTTACTTTGCCCTGGTTAGACCAGGAAGAGAATAATTCACTTCAATTTAGAGTTTATCAGGTTCACTGTGTTAACGATAGCAACTGAAATGTATATCGCATTGTCTCTAAAGATAATCCAAAACTCCAGATAGAACTGAACTTTTAGCCTATTTCCTTTTCAGCTGCTCCCTCAAACTAGCCATGTCACAGGTAGGTCCTTATACATATAGAAAAACAGCATTTGGAAAGAAGAAAAAAGACAACATAAGGAACTAAATCACAAAGAAACACAAGGAACAATAGATTTAAAAGAAAATGTTTTCTATTTTGACATATAAATGAGGACAGGTGTATTTTTACTGTTACACAAGTCATGTTTGGCAATATTTTGAGATCATTAGTGGTAGAGTCACTGTCCCTGAAGGTGTTCATTAAATGTGTAGACATGGCCCTTCAGGACATGTTTTAGTAGCCATGGTGGTGCTGGCTGATGGTTGGACGTGGCAACCTTAGAGGTCTTTTCCAAGCTTAATGACAGTATGAATAAAAAAATCCTGCATCGGTGGAATTACATAGAAAGCAAAAAATGTAGATTTAGTAATTACTGCCCATTTTCATTAGGAATGTATCATCTAAGCTAATTCTTCTGTTAGGACAGGTTATAAAGAAGAGAAAGGATAAAATGAGAGTGCTATATTAGGATAACTCCCAGTTTAAGTCAGCTGACCCACCGCAAATAAGGCCAATGCTTGGACTGGTGAATGATCTGAGTTCTGACCAGGACTGTTTATGCACCTATCTGGATATTGAAAATATTTCACTGTCATCCTGGACAACCAAGAAAAAAGAGCAGATCATTTAGAGTACAAACCTCTGCATCACAGTCCTTATGGGACTATGATGTCTTTACATCTCAGAGAGCAATCTGTTTGTTAGTCTCATACTTATAGATACTTCAAACTATCCTAGCGCCTGCATTATTTCCAATTAAAAACAATCTCCCATTGGAGAACATCCAGAGAACAAAAAGTGTAAGGTGGCAGGGCCTCTCCATGCTCCTCTGCATTTATTGTAATTTAGAGGACCCACCAAAAAAAATCAATTACAGTAGCACTCAGTCTCCAATCTCTCCATCTGTTTCCAGAGCTGAGAAAACAGTAACAGGAAAATTTAAGTAAGAACACCTACAACAAAACTTCATTTGTTCTGAGTATTGTGCAAACAAACATCAAACTTTGCTTCTAAGAATCTCATATTCTAAGCAAAAACATATGCCTTTTAAAAAGGTAGCAGAACATCTATAAAATTGTAATTATATATTTGGAAAGGGAGGTAATGAATGGTAGACAGGTGTAGAAAGGGGAGGTGTAGAATGGTAAACAGCATACGCTTATAGCCAACTCTATAGATTTCAAATAACCAATCTTGTAGGAAATAATGAGCTATCTGCTAAGAAAGGAAAAAAATGAGGAACTGGTAATAAACAAATTCTGGCTCCCATGTGTGACCTACTACAGTACAACACAGTTTAATTTTATTACTTGTCATTCATACTGAAAATAAATTTGCAATTTTCTGCAAATATAATGGGAATTTTACCAGAATGTGTAAGTGCAGAGGAGAATGGGATATTTCTGTCAAACGAAACACTGCAGCATTCATCTCCAGACAAGAAGAAGGATAACTTTGATATTTTTGCTCAGGAGAAACATATCATTCACACAGTTATAGATTATAAATGCAGAAGGGACTATTGCGATCATCTGGTCCATTTTATATATAAGCCAGGTCAAAGGACATCCCTCAAATAATTCCTGCTCAGGTTTGGCCATATGTAAAAGACTAGTATAAAACAAGACAAGGGTTGATTGCTGTCGATATCCACAGAGTAATCAGCTTAATTTGTAACTAAAATACAGATCAAATATGAGCAAAATCCTTTTTACTGTAAAGGAAGTTAAATACTGGAACTGGTAAGCCAAGTGATCCTTTTGAATCTGTCACTGGAGGTTTTATTAAGAACAGATAAGCATGTTGTACATACAGAGGACGTTTTCTCATTGCCAGGGTTGGAAGAAGAGGATGAAAAGATTAGATGTCTCTTTAGACTCCTTGCAGCTCTACATTTCAATGGAAAAAAAGCCTTTGTTCATCAGTAGCTGTGGAACATTGCATAGAGCGAATTCACCCAAGAAGGATTTGGAAGGAAAGCTTCAGGCCTTTTGAGAAGACCTTCCTCCCTCCTTAATTCATAACCTGAATTGACATGACAGTACAGTAGTGCAGCAGTGCAGCATCTCGATCCGTAATTGTCCACTATTGTATATGCTATCTACTGTTGCAGGGGATTATAGGAATATAGGAGGAAACTCAAACAAGTATAATTTTACACACTCTGTTTCCTATATCTTTCCTAAAGAGGTACCAGTTATAGACTCAGAAAGATAGTTTACATTAACATAGCTGTATTTGTTCATTAAACTGCAACAGCTTAACAGTCCTTGTAAACCCACAGAAATTTCCATGCTGTAGATAGAAATTACAAGTATTATATGCTGCAGAGATTAACTATGAAGGAGTCTGTGTGCAATGAGTGTCAATCCTTCATTCCTTTTAGTCACCATTAGATTTAAACACGGGACCAGCATCGTTCTTTGGCTTTATTTTACATTTTTGAATATTATGTGTCATAATTTTTATGTGCTACCTGTGTATTCTCTCAATCCTTTATTGACTGCCTGTTTTGCTTTTGGTCCTACTGGTATTGTACATACATGGATTATCCTAGGTGCTGCGTTTGAAAGCTTTTCCTTTAATTTTTTTCTTATCATTCAGTCTCATTACATGCCCCTGTTGTCAAGGAGAGAGTAAACAAATATACTGAATTAAACCTCTCTGTGTCTTTCATGGCAATGTAATGTTCTGATCTATCCCTTATTTAAATGAAAATACATATATTATTTTCCAAAGAGGGAGCCTGTCCAAAACTAACTATTGTTCTTAATCACTGTGTCTGAATCTTTTCTAGTTAAAGAATATAGATTTGAGATAATGTGTCTGGAATTAGTATAAGTGAGGACAAATCTTAATTTATAGAATGGCATTAACACTGTCATTACTTTCTTTTTTTTATGCATCTTCTCAAGTTTGTTAATCAAAATTATTTTAAATGTTATTTAGTATTTTTAAAAACCCTATATCTTCCTGAGTAAATGTTGCAATTTTCCACCTTATTGATAGAGTCCTATCCAAAGACTGAACTGGCTGTATTTGGAGCCCATGAGAGCTTTTGTTCTGGCTTGCAGAATATAAGAAAGTAAGTGAGCCCAAAAGACGTCCTCTGCTAACCATACAAATAAAAGTTACACTAAATTAGTCTCATGAAGAGTTCTTAAGGCCTGATGTGCAAAAGGGGCCAAGATTACAATTGTAATGAGTTGTATTTAGGCACTCTACTGTTACCAGAGTACACGGCCCCAAATGAAGTGTTTTAATTCCCTCACAGTGATTGGAGAGATTTAGGCATCTATCTCCAGTTGTATTTACAGCCATTAATCTTCTTCTGGCATCTAGATTAATAATCCTTTCTCTGAGAAGTTACAGAGATGAAGGACACACAGACCTTAGATCTTGTAGACCATTTCTGCTGAGCTGTACAAGCTGAGTTCAGGTTCCTGGTCATCCTCTTTTTTCGAGGTATTAACTCCAAATTTAACATCCTTCACATGAATTACCCAAAGGCTGCTTTATGTGTGGGTTCACACATGAACCTGTCCCACTCTGTACTGAATGATTAGACAGTCACTGAATGGACAGGAGAGAAATAAACTGCAAATATTCGTCTAGCAATTAAGGCATTAATGTTAATATGGAAAATACATTCCTAATCTCTGTTTGGTGTACATTCCATTACTAGCACTAGCAGAGAGGAGCTTGAGCAGGGGAAATTAAACAGACCCAGCCTACCACAGCGAACAGTTTGGTTATGTTTCTAGGAGATGGAGTACTTGAACCCAAGTCTAGTCCACCTGAGAAAGAATTTGAAAGCAGGTTCCCACAGCCTGCTGTCAACCAGCACCCCCAGATCCCTCTCTGCAAGACTGCTTTCCAGCCACTCCTCTCCCAGTTTATAATTGTGTCTATCATTACTCCATCCTTGGCGCAAGATCCCACATTTGGACTTGTTAAATTTCATCCCATTATTTATCGAACAATGCCCCAATCTACCTAGACAACTTGTCCAGAAGGAAGTTATGAGGGACAGTATGAAAAGCCTTACTAAAAGTCTGAAAAACTACATTCACTGCCTTTCTTTCATCCACTGGCAGGTTACGTTCTCAAAGAAGGGTATCAAAACAGTTAGACAGGACTTTCCGTTTTTTAACCCATATTGACCATCCCTGATGCTTGCATTTTTCTTTAAATGCGTTTCAGTGATACTCATTATAATCTACATCATTTTTCCAAGAAAAGAGGTTAGACTAACAGGTCTGTAGTTCCCTAGGCGTTTGTAGATTAGAATAACATTGGCTGGCTTCCAGACAGCAGTAACCTCCCCAGACTCCCAAGGCCTTTGGTAGATGGTTGAGAGGGGCCCTCCTATAGCATCCCCAAGCTCCTTCAGTAATTTGGGATAAATCCGTTGTACATATACAGAGGTCTGGCATTAACACTTGATAAGACCTAACTGAACTTCTATGACAGAATACTCGTTATTCAGACCTTGAAATCTATCAAATATCGCAATATGATCAGACCTCACTCCTGCATATTTTTCTTCCTCTCTCCTTTCTGCAGTGTTCATTGATCTACAGCTGTGAACATCAGCACAAGTCACTAGATTCTCTACTTCTAACTCTGCTAGAGTCTTTTCTTCTCTTTAAAACTCATAAATAGAGAAATTTTTTTTTTAAAAAAAGAGACAATTAATTGCAGACAGCTTTTTGAAAGGATTGCACTTAGCTTCTGATGGAGAACAGCTGTGGTACACACTCTAATAAATTCCATGGATGGGAAAGCATGGTTCCAGCTGGCTGAGGACAGCCACAAGGTCATTCATCGGTGAACATACTTCACTGTCAAGTGGCATGTGACAGACCTAAAATTGTCAAGAATTTTGAGTGGATCGGTCTGTACCTTTTCCTTAAACAAACACTCCAAAGCACGGATGTTTTCATTTTCTAGAGCTACAATGCAATATTCTTTGAAACAATTAAATCTCAGAACTGTTTGGGAAAAACAAACAAACAAACAAACAAACCAAACAAAGAATATACATTCTCTGTGCTGATTGAACATTGGCAGGGTGGGTCTTTCTTCCTTTCCAGTCCAAAGTACTTGCTGCTTCTGTGGTTTGTATGAAATTTTGTATAACCGCTAGTAGACAAAATATCTACTTAGTCTGTGGTTATGTGCCTGCATGGATGCAAACATAAATAGAAGTGTGACCAGAAGGTTGAGTGAGGTAATGCTCTCCCTCTGTTCTGCTCTAAAGAGGTTCTGCCTGGAGTCCAGCTCTGTGGTCACCCAGTACAAGACAGACATGTCCTGTTAGAGAACGTCCAGAGGAGGGCCATGGAAATGATCAGAGGGTTGTATCTCCCCTGTGAAGAAAGACTGAAAGAGTTCAAGTTGTTCAGATTGGAGAAGAGAAAGCTTTGGGGAAACTTTATTGCTTCCTTTCAATATTTAAAGTTGATCTATGAAACTTTTTACCAAGGACTGTAGTGACAGGGCAACCGACAAGAGTTTAAAACTAAAAGAAGGTAGATTTAGATTATATATGAGAAAGAGATTTTTTGCAATGAAAATAGTGAGACCCTAGAACAGGTTTTCTAGAGAAGCTGTGAAAGCCCCAGTCCTGAAATTGTTCAAGGTCAGTTGGATGGGACTTTGAGACTACAGATCTATGGAAGTTGTCCCTGTCCATGGTGTGGGCAGGGGGATGGAACCAAATGATCTTTGAAGCTCCCTTCCAATCCAAACCACTCTATGATTCTTGGCAGTATCCTAGTCTGTTCTTAAGCAGATGGACAATCTCTACTATTGATTATCCAGTCTTGTGTCAGATGCACAGGGACATCAGAACCCATCGTCATTGGGTGCAAAAGTTAAATATGGTCCATCAGGGCTAAAATCTATCTCACATAGAACTGCATTTGTTCTTGATCCTTACCTACTTCCTTTCCATCACGTGAGAGTAAAACTGACGTCTAAAAAACTTGTTAGTTAATTTAATAAATGATTGCATTACTGTTACTCTATCTTTGTAGCTTGCAGAATAAATTCCTCATCTCTTTATGGCTCAATACAAGACTATCTAACAAAGCTCACAGTTAACCTTCCTTTCTTTTTTAAATCTCATCCTTGAAACAATATGTTGCATTTATTGAGCTTTGGACAACGCAGAAAACAAACTGTTACTTTCCATAACAGGAAAATTCATAGCTTAAGTCACAGTGATGACTCCTTCCTTTAAGGAATGTGGTACAGCACCGTACGGAAATCCTGGAAAAACTCTTACATGTTTTAATTCCCCTGACTGTGAGTTTACTCACTTATAAAACAAATAAAATGCTAAATGTTTAACCAGGTGAGATTTTTTATTATTCTTATTAATTATAATCAGAATAATTTTGATGTTCTGAGATACCAGATATTAAAGGAATATAACTCTTACTACTGTGTTTTATCCTGTCAGATGGTGATCCACACTCCATAGGATGAAACTCAACATTAATCGAAGACTTACTAAATGCCTTGTTTTCATTCTCTCTTATTGTTATTATGGCAAGTAACAGCAAGATTCCTCATTCTTAGGAGCCCAGTCTTACCACCTATGGTAGCAAATAAATTGCAGTAGATAAGGAGGAGTTGTTTTTAAAATGCTATCACACACAATATAAATTATTTTTTAAAAAAATCATGGTATATCCTTATTCTGACCAATCATGCATACCATTAGCAAGTACAGCAAGGCTCTCAAGTCAACATGAGACTGATGACTTTTCAATTATTGATGTAAATAAGTCACCAAATATGAAAACTCGAAGGACTTTTTTAAAGAGTAAAAGTCAAATCACTGGCTCTGTATACACACAGTCGCATTAAATAAACTCATAATTCATTTACGCATCGCATGAAGAAAGCCAATTAAAATGACTAAAATTTCAACCACAACTTCTATCATTGTTAATCAGTAAAAAAATTGAAAACTTCAAATAAGCTTCAGAGTCCAATACACTTGTAAAAACAGATCTAAAACTAAATCAGAAGAAAATAACAGCATTGAAAATAATGCTGAAAGTAAACTTGAAAAATTATTAAACTATTCCTTAAATTAGCATGTATTTCTTGCCCAAGAAATGTTTCTGTTGTTGCTTCTTATTAAACTTCTTTACTAAACAACTATTTAGTCACGGAGTTACACTTCCTAGAACATTCTGGGGAAAATTAGTTTGACAGATAAGCACATGGAACGAGGAAATGAATTTTAGCAATTTCAATTCCCATAAACATCATCAAATCTGTTAAATAATTCCATTTGCAATTAATTAACTCTTCAGTCTTCCTTGTGGTTTTAGATTCATTTTTGTTCCTCAGCTCAAAATGTGCAGATGTATTTTCAAAGGTCCCAGGGTATTGTGTCATTTGGAAAAATAATGTGATTTTTTTTTTAATTTGTGCATGTACATATTGCCTCACAAAACAACATGCTCAATGCAATTTTAGCTGCAGCCTGTTCCATGCACTGGATGATACTTCCAGCTTGACATTTGTAATGACTAATATAAAGATGAGATATTTAAATAGGCATATTGTCACAGCCTCTACTTGATCCTCTAATAAACCAGTGAATATTAAACAAACAAACAAACAAACAAACAAATAAATAAACAGGAACAATTCTTAATTGTTCTTTGGCAAGTCCTAAAGTACGTATTTTTTGCTCTATACAAAAATATATGCATGATAATTTAAATTTTCCCATCAAAGGAATGGTAAAGATTATTTAAAAAATATTTAAACATTGCATGATTTGTTATTCCTTATCTATCTGTTCATTAAAATAGTAACTTTCTTGTACGAGACATTTAAAAAAGCAGTGTGTAAGCATATTTTTCATAGCTCTAATAAAATAAAGTATTTTTTATATATATTGTAAAAATTAAACATTTCCATATATTTCATGCAATTGTTAATCTAATTGTCAGGTTGCCTTGAAACACTCCGTTTTTATTAAATTAAACTTTTGAGTGGATGAAAACAATCATTTCTGTTTCCATTTTCAGGAATTCTGAGGTATTTAAATCTTGGCTATTTTTCTCATTAGTTAAAAGTAGATGCTAAAACATTTCTGTTCCTTTTTTATAGCAAAAAACCCATAATTCTGTGCAGATTAGTATGGACTCAGAGATCCATTTTCCTCTCTTTCCCTTTATTGGGGAAAGCCTACAGTCAGAAAAGGTTGAAAACATCAGTGAACATTTGAAAGACAAATAGTTCTTTCTTTACATCTGAACAAAAATTTCATGAGATTTTCTTCACCTAACTAACTCTGATGGAAATCTCTTCTGCAGACATCTGTCTTACAATAATTTCATTCCAAGGACTGCTCAACTTTTTTCACATAAAATGAGCTCTGAAGTTTCAGAAGTTTCTGATGGACTTCTATGACTTAGATAAATTGATTCTTAAGTCTTTCAAATAAGAACCTGCAATAAGATGTTGAAAACTCTATTTTTAATTCTTTTGTTTCCTACCCTTTAAAATAAAATAAAATACTTTTTCTTAATCTATTCTAGCTATAGTCTCTTCAAACATATGCCTAACTAGAAATCTGGATTTGAGTGGTTATTATCTTTTTCAGATTCTTCACTTAGGCTTCCCATTGACTCACAGCAGTACAGTTTTGTCCAGTCTTTTTTCTCATGGTCATTTCCAGATGTCAGACATACTTATGTATGCAGAGACATTGCTTTCCCTTCCATTTCTATTTGTCTTTTCTCAAGTACGTTACAGATTACCTTAAGATATTTTATTGGCGGAGCAGAAAGACCCTGATTCTGGAAAGCATCATGATTCAGTGAAGTACTTAAGTGCAGCCATGAGTCCCAGTGGAACTCCATAAGCTTGAATATTCGCCTGAACAGAGGCCAAAACAGACTATAAGCAAAGTGAAAAAGAGGAAAAAATGCAGCTAATGTGCTAAGATAAATGGAAATTCAACAGTGTGTGGAGCCTACTAACACAGTTAGTAATTACAGCAATTCAAAGAAAAAACGGGAACACTTCATACGGCCACAGTGAAAAATTATGAATATCAGCTCTTTAATTTTTAAAGCCATACACCTAAGAAACTACATACAAAAGTGCTTTTAGAAAGAGATTCTACTTCAGTTGTTGCCTTTTCAGCAGAGAGTAATCACATAATTTAAAATTTATTATTATTCTGTTTATTTTTCCACTGGCTCAATCACCTGTTTCCCAGTAATTATGCAAGTGGTGCCTCAATAAATGAAGCCTATTGTGATTTCTTAAACCAAACAAATGGGTCAACAACTATGATTAATCTGTCAGCATTAATAAGCAGCTTTCTTTAGGTTCTGCAAAGAGTAAAAACTTTTAATGTCTGGAAAAAAATCCTTAAGCAGTTTATAAAAATTAATGTGAAATTATGTTGTTTCTCACGCTTGAATCAGAAATGCATTTATTTATATAACAGCAGCATGTCACACCTCTCAGTGTTCTCACTACCTCAGCAACAATCAAATAGGAGAAAAACTGCTAGACGTTTATTTACTCTGTGGTTGGTTTCACCTGGCTTTTGTTTGCTTGTTTTAAAATAAAACTGAAATTTTTAGAATTCGTTTAGGACAAAGTTATAGTAAAAAAAAAAAACAAAACTGTTTGACACTAGCCAGATAATATATATTCTTACACACCCACATAATATACCTCATGTGTATGCTGAAAATAAATTCCTAAGCCTAGCTGTAAATGAATAGCTTGAGGATCCTGGCTTCAAACTTAAACATTATCCAATCTCCTGCTGATAGTTTCAATTTGGATTTTGAGATTTTCTCAATCCCTTCTTTTCCTTAGTAGAAAGGAATATTAAAGGTTAGGCAAAAAGCAATCTTACAATAAATATGCTGCTTTGTGAGTATATATCTGAATTTCTAGAGTCAGCGTTATCCAAAAGGATCTGACTTATCACAGAATATGACTGAAGAAACATGTGAAGACCCAAATTTTTCTTTATTTTAGGAGAAAAATATTTATCAGTGATCTCATGCTAGGTAGAATGATACACATTATTTATTCATTATACCTCTATTTAAAAGTTTCAGTAGTGTAATCAGGGACTAAACCCACAATTTTGTGACTTGGGAATATGACTCTGCCTTCAAATAATTTGGCAAAAAAATCTATAGACTTGTAAATCACTGCAACAATAGAAAATGGAGCAGCTTGTCCCTTCTGTCCTTTCTAGTCAAAACCCCATAGATGTGTGTAAAGGGAGGCAGTGGGAGGCACTTTTAATACTTGCGTCTTGGGGGGTTCTTAAGTTGCATGGTCTGGATTCTCTTTGTTTAATTTCATATATCCCTTCAGCTGCATAGTGTTATAATTCCCTATATTATGTGTGCATTAGGCCAATATTAAAAAATATAAAAAAGAAGAAATCTATTTCAGCTCCTAGGTGGTCTATAGGCTTCCTGAGAGAGTTGGGAAAGTCATGCAGAAGTCAACTCAGAGATGTGGACCAGGAATGTTACAAGAGGCATGAGAGGAAGTAGAAACAGAGCGTGCACCTTGACTTTCTGTTCCTCCAACTTTCTGTGATGTTGTGTTCCCCCCAGACCCAGACTGATATTTTCCTGTAAATCCTGATCAAGCAATAACCTCCAGTAGTGATCATGGTGGTTGGTGGCAGTCATGATGCCTGCATCTGCCTCATAGTGATTTGGGGGGAGACACGTGGCAACACAATGGCCAAGGGTTAATCTATGATAATGCATCCATCTGGCCACAGTGCTGGTCAGTGTCCAACTCAAGACAACTCTGGAAGAAACTGGCACCTGTAGTGGGTAGGTAAATAAGACTGTGAATCAATCATCTTACTCCATAAATAGTGAGCAACTTAAGAGCCTTCCGAGCTCTCCTGAAACCACAGCGGGCTGCATGTTGGGATCTCCTCTTGAAAGGTTACTTCATGAGGTTGATAGAATCCATACCACAAGAGACCCTTGATAAGTGGAATTGTAAATAAGTGCCCTGAAATATTGTGATCTTAGGTAAGAGATGTAAAGGATTGATTGTGCATATATGAACCTTTAGACATAAACTCTCATATATGAACCTTTAGACATAAGTCTCAGACTAAGTCTGGATCCGATTGCACCTGTATTCCTCTCTGAGAAGGAGTTTAGAAATCAAGGGGGGCATTTCTGAACCTTGTCACTCATGTGAGGGTCTCCCTGACGGTTTTGACAGACTCTGTCCTCTGTGCATCAAATAATCAAGTACACCTTGCCATCAAACCTTGCAAATCACTGTCAAATTTGTTATCAAACTTTATTAAATGTCTGCATTATATCAATAAACATATCTCTGCTTCTCTTTTAAGACCAAAGTACATCACTCTATCTCTCCATCTGCAACACATTCTGACTCTCTTTCCTACTTGGATTTTAAACTTTGGGTCAGGGTTTGTCACCCATCTTTGGAAAGGAGAGACTGAAAATTAAATTCAATAATTTGCAACAGAATTAATTGTTATCAGGTAAACACCATCCTGGTAAATTCAGCACCTTTTGCATCCAGCTGAAATGTGGCCTGTGTGACATTTTTTTGTGTATGACATCATTCAAATGTTGCATCTCATTTGCCTTCTCAGGCATCTCACTGATGTCAACTGCCATAAAATCGTCTGAAAAAAACATTTCTGCGCACTATACTCTCTCACACTCTGAAACATTTTCCTAAGTTCACACTGTCTGAAGGCTTATAATTTACTTAAATTATTTTAATGCTCTTCTAAGAGATGCACAATTGGAGCTTTTTTAGTATTTTCCTAAGGAAGAGTAAACAATTAATAGTACTAAGTTGTTTTAACAGCAACCTTAAATGAGTGAGGCTGCCACCAGTGCCAGAACAAACCCTATCACAAAATACATGCAGCTTACCTCTTCATGAAGTACAGTAAAGAATTAAAGCACAGTTTTATTTTGTTAGGGATGACAAGCATCAGAGAAAAAAACATCTGGAAACTGATGGCCTTATAAATGCAGTAAAGTGGAAGGTATCAAGAGATGTGGATCCAGGCCCTGAGTCTCCTGCCAATCATTGACAAGCCATTTAATCTTTTTGGCCAAGATTCAAGAAATTATCTGGGCTTTTAACTTCTATTTAGAACCCTAAATTCCTATTGATTTTCTATTGATTACTCTAAAACAAGCAGAAGCAAAGTTATACGCACAGGACAGCTGAATCAAAAGTTGTTCTTGATTGTTTTCCTTATACAGCTATAAATTTTTCTAAACCTCTCAGGGAACAAAAAAAAACCTCCTTGTTTTTGTCTTAGTTATGATGTGGTTGTGGAAGAAATGGATGTTACAGCAGATTTGAATAAACTGAAAATAATGCCTCAATGAATGATTCTGGAAAAGGATAATTTTTTTAAACAATAAAAGCCTCAGTGACCATATTTAACATAGTGGATTTGAAGAAAAACAAATACACTGTATTTATTAAGAATAATAGGGGTTTTTTTTGTCAAATTCTTCAGGTTTGTTTCCTCTGATTACATTTGGATGTTTATTTTCATTGGTAATAGTGTGTTCAGAATATTCTTTCTCTTCAAGAAAAACAATCTAAGTTGTCAGCTAACTTTTCAAAAGTTTCAGTTTGGCTCAGTCTCCTTTCTGTCACCTACATCTCTTCTTGCCAAGCTAGGAGAAGGTGGAATAAGAAGAAATAAGATAATTAGATCACTTTGTGTGATCTACTGTATATAAAAAGTAATTACATTTCTTCTAGTTACCTTTGGATCTGTTAACTTGTCTCTGTTAAGATGCATTTACCTGGAAAATATCTTGTGCTCTTTACAGACATCATGGATAATTTAGTTTTTCTCTTGGGACTTTGCTCTAATGGTTAATCACCCACAAATTTCTACTTTTTCTGCCTCGTAAACTTTCCGTGGTGTCTGGTTATTAATCATGAGGTTTTGCTAACTTCTGCTGCCTTACACTTAAACCCAGCGAAGGTCCTCATAATACAAACACAAGATACCCCACATTTAAATATTATAAACTAAAAAATCTGAATTAAGTATTTAATTGCCAAAAAATCTTTTTTATGAAAAATTTTCTTTTGAAAAATGATTTTTTTTTCCAGCATACAAGTTCGTCTTATAATACCTATTTTATTTTCTTCATTTTTCATCAAAGAATGTCATATTAGTACTCTAACCACATTTAGGTATTTAATTCCATTATTTTCCTGAAGTGTATATATTTGCTCTTCAGTGTAGCTCACTAGATGCAGGACCATCTCTGAGCTCCTTTGGGAAGGCAAAGATATATCAATACAATCCAGCATTTTCTTTCCTGACTCAGAGTACTGATTAGCTTCATAACCCCTTCAATTTCTTTACTTTTACCAATATAATTTCACAATTCCAAAGAAATTAAGGAGGGCAACAGGTTTGAAATAAGACCATACAAAGTTTAACAAAGGAAGAATGATATTGTTTTGTCCTTGTACAGCAGTGGAAAATAATATTTTATTGTGTCATTTTATGTTTTCATTATTTTCCTTGTATGCAAATCAATTAGGGGAGAAAGGGGAGTATGAGAGGATATATGCATCTGCTGAAAGCATAAGTGCAACTAACACAAAATCCGAACTGTTCCATAAGAGCTATACTAGGAGGTGCTGATGGGGGCAATTTATCATAGAATCATCTGGTTGGAAAAGACCTCTGAGATCGTTGAGTCCAACCATACCTGTCCCCTTAATAAACCATGTCCCTAAGATACTCATTTACCTGTTTTTTAAACACCTCCAGGGATTGTGACTCAACCACCTCCCTGGTCAACCTGTTCCAGTGCCTGACAACTGCTTCAGTGAAGAAATTTTTCCAATGTCTAATCTGAACCTCCCCTGGCGAAACTCGTGGTCATTTCTTCTCTTCCTACCATCTGTCACTTGCTAGAAGAGACCAGCACCCACCTCACCACAACCTCCTTTCAGGTAGTAGTAGAGAGTGATGAGGTCTCCCCTCAGCCTCTTCTCCTCCAAGCCCATGTTGACTGGTCTGATCACCTGTTTGTCCTGTGTGTGCTGTATGATAATACTCAAGATGATCTGCTCCATGACCTTCCCCAGCACGAGGTCAGACTGACAGGCCTGTAGTTCCCCGGAACCTCCCTCTGACCCTTCTTGTAAATGGGCGTAAATTTTGCCAACTTCCAGTCAAGTGGCACTTCCCCAGTCAGTGAGGACTGACAGTAGATGAAGGAGAGGAGTTTGGAGAGAACCTCTGCCAGCTCCCTTAACATCCTTGGGTGGACCACATCCAGCCCCATAGACTAGTCTATGTCTAATTGGCCAAGCAGGTTTCTAACGAAATCCTCCTGGATTGTTGGAGTTTCATTCTCACTGTTTTCTGGCTCAAGAGACTGAGTATCCCGAGAACATCTCACCTTACTAATAAATACTGAGACAAAGGTGGCATTAAGTACCTCTTGCCTTGTCCTCACCCCATCACTACTACTCTGCAATTAACCAGACATGAAGGACTCTTTAAATATAACTCATTCTACCATAGAGTGACAAATGTTCAGACACTATTTCAAACACTATATGCAACATTCTTCCTGCTACAAAGGAAGGAACAATATTTAACTTTGTTTAGTTGGGTAATCTAAATCACTGTCTTTTATGCTATTTTTCCATTTCCTGCTACCACTAGCTCATAACCAGAGAGGACTGAGAAAGTAGGTCATAGAATATTTCATATGAAACATTTTATTATTCTACTCTTATTTCAAATGTTCCAAGCCTGGAATCATTAATAAAAACTTATCATCTGGAATATGCTTTTCAAAGACATAAAGTCACAAGAGACCTTAAAAGTGAATTCAGTACTGCTTACTGAGCTCTACAGATTTCCAGGCCCTACCTTTGGTAATTATTTTAAAATACCCGAGAGAATTTGTGGATTTGTCCAATTACAGTCAAAATACTAACATCGATAATGTGTTGTAAAATGACACTTCCACCCTCATTTCTCATAAAAGTAAAATTAAAAAAAAGTGTCTGCATGTGAGTTTGAGTTTTGGAGGGAGGAATGAAGTCACAAGAAGTGACTAGTAGCCTCAGGTGCTGAGTTATACTTATTCCCCCTTAAGTACATGGCCATTTGCATTACTCTTATAGAGTTAGTACAGTACTAGTGAAATCCACATGGACCATCACTTAACTGTTTCAGGCCACAGATATTCTGTATCACCTTCCAGCAGTCACTGTCTATTGACTTTGGTGGGAAGCCAGGGCAATGGTGTTCCACTCTTAGGTAATTTAGGAGCCTGAAATACAGATGACAGGTAGCAGATACGAGCTTAGGTTTATATGATGCATTCTGACATAGTAGACCACAAAGCACACCCATCTGACCTACATGAGACAAAGAGGCAGTAGTGGGGGCTACAAAGGAATGCTGGAAGAGGTTTCTGGCCAGCAAGGCTATTTTATTTTTCATGTTCCGGGAGATAAAGAATGGGTTCAATAGGTAAAAACAAAGAATTGCTCCTATTGTGAGAGATTACCACCCTCTCAGCTCTTCCTCCAGTAACAAGAGAGGACACATAAAATCCAGAAGTATGTTCACACTGTCCAAATTAGGACAGCTGATCCTTACATCTCCAAATATACATGCTGTAAGTCAGTTGTTCAGTGTAGTATTTTTCTCCAAGATGCTTACTTTGGTTTGATTTAGGTCCATCCCATAAGTGGGATATGCTGGCAATCTTCGCCTCTGTGTTTTGCTATGAGGTGGCACTGATCAGATCTAGATTCCTCACTTTTATTTGAATATGGTTTCTAGCTAAGCAGCCTTAGAAATCTTCCATGCCAGAATCAGAAACACAGCTTGGCATTGATGGGTAAGGCTTAGGGCAAGAGTTCAAATATACTTTGTATGTATTCAACCAGAACCAAGTACCTCTAATTATCTAGCCCCAGGTTCTCTGTTTCTAAAATAGAAACAAAGACCTTTCCAAGAACATT
The DNA here is from genome assembly GCA_033558185.1 of Dromococcyx pavoninus. Classification (NCBI taxonomy): domain Eukaryota; kingdom Metazoa; phylum Chordata; class Aves; order Cuculiformes; family Neomorphidae; genus Dromococcyx; species Dromococcyx pavoninus. Next base: position 1,482,594 of record JAUMJL010000250.1, read on the forward strand.
ATAAGGGTGTTTTAAGATACTAAGATAAAAGCACAACCCAAATATCAAAGGATAAATGTATAAATGTAATATTGAAATATTAGTAACCCTTGTGACTGTCTGTTATTTTATATAAGGAAAGAAATATACACATGCATATGTTTGGAATAAATGCATAGTTGTATATGTATGCGCATTATTATGTAAGTGTGCTATGGATATCCATGAACATATAATCTGTATATGTATGAGTATATTTTTTATCAATGTATTATACATATTTATGAATATATACATATCTAGTAAAATAATTTTTAAAATTAAAACCATATTTTACCCTACCAAGGTAAATAGATTGGTTTGCATGAGTAGAAAACCACCAATATAATTTAACTGGGGAGCCCCATCTGGTTGCAAGGGCAGAACAAAGATGTGCTAAAAATATAAAGATAAAAGCAAAACAAAAAGAAAATATCCTAGAACCAAAAGACTACAAGAGTTCAAACAAATTGTGTTTTTAAGAGCAAATGAAAAGAAGATCAATAGTGGCTTCTGTAGCTTCTGGATAATCATTTCCAATATTTTCAGGTACCTGCTAGAATGTGCTTATGTGTGACATTAAGTAGCCTGGCCTATGAATAAGGGAAACTCCTGTGAAACTCAGGGCTACATCCTTTGTCGAGTATTTTCAAACTTAAAAGTGTAAAACAGTAACAATACAGCTAGAGATTTTCCAAAGTTTGAAATAAAATAATCTTGCTTAGATGGATTGGAGCAATCATTCAAAATGTAATTGACTTTTGAAACGCCCATATATTATAACTTTATCTGTTCACTTAGTACCTAAAAAAATAGTAGCACTGTGCTCACAGAAATCATCAACAATGGAAACATAAAGAGCGTCTAGGTGTTAGTATGCTGAATGAATATACTAAAATCCTTTTACTTGATATTCCTGACTTTGTGAAAGATGATCGTTTATTCTAACCATGACTGTTCATTAAGACCTAAAGAAAACCCAGCTCAAGTATATTCTGTGAAACTTTTTGTGTGACTGCAGGTAAAAGACCTAGATCTAAAACCCCAGGGTACTTAAGTGATTATTTCTCATTTCATTTAGAATGAAAAAATATGAATATGGCATTTATACTTTTTAAAAGATCTGTACTTCATTTTCCTTTCTGAAAAATAGGGATGGAAAAAATTGTATCCAGGGAGCCTTTAAGAGAACATATGCATTAAAATATAGTGGGTCTGACCTGGATTAGTAATGGTGTTTCTTTATCTTTTGTACACCTGGGAGGGATTCAGTGATTTAGAGAAAATTTCCCATTGCACTAGATTTTACCAAGCCCTACTGTGCATCAAAAATCTATATCTGTCACACACATACATCCCACAAAGTGCAAACTTTTAATATAATTTTTCAATCCATCATTAAGTAATGTGCACATTGCTTACGTGTTTATATCAGGAAACAACAGGACCAGCATCTGAGCAAGTACTGTAACACACTCATTCTTACAGTTTGTTAGGTCAATTCCTGGCGCAGTTTTGGACTACCTCAAGCCAGTGCTCCCCTAGATAATACCTGACCACGGTTCATAGGACAAACTGACCCAGGAACCATCCCTGTCTGCAGTCTGTTTGAGGAGTCTCTGTTTGGTATGGTTGGGTATGGCTTTTATTTATTAGTTCAGATGTAGCCATCATGTTTTCCAGAAGAAACTTCAGTTTCTGCTTCAGTTTAGAAAGACTTCTCTTGTCCTTCTTTTTATTGACAATAATCTAGAAATGTCACAGAGACATTGTGAACTGAAATGTAATAAAATTCTGGATGCTGTGTTGATAAACAGATTAAAAGGCCACTACACCTATGAGTAATAGACAGAAAATTGAAGACATATCACTGTTTTGTAACTGTTATTAAAACAGGTTTCTGTTCACTGCAGTTTTTGAGTTCCATTTCCATTTCATCCATTCCAGATTACAGGAATTCACATATTCCTGGATACACAGAAATATTGGTTTATTGGCATGTCTGTAGGTCTGTTAACCCAACTTACCATCCAAGTCAGGATACCCACAGGGCTAGATCAGGTCAACCTTGCTTCTAAGGCTGCACCTGTCCAGGTACCTCACTCATACTCACCGTGCCTTGCTGACTTTGGTTACTGGTTTGACCTTGGACCTACCTCATGAGGACAGTTTTGTCTGGTGACACCTGGGCTGTGGCTGACCCTGGTTACCATTCGGATCTGAAATCTGCTCTGCTCACTTTTCCAGGGTACTGTGGGCTGTGCCTCATCACTGACAGGGTTCATTCAATTTTTTTAAACCATTTGCCTTTTAGAATCATACTTACTAGTTTTGAATACAACAATTATTTTTATTTAAGTCACACCATTTTTCTTTGGAGATAGTCACCAACATTCATTTTCAGCCTGCCTCAGGATTTTTCTCGACAGCCTTTTTTATCAAGCAGATATGATTAAAAAGCATATTTTCATAACTGTTTTTTTCTTTTTTAAAAAGTCCTGGCAGGCCTAGATAAACTTGTCCTTTTGACACATGGCTCAGGGCATGTCTTTACTGCATTTTCACTCCTATTACCATGCATCTTACAAATAGTCACTACAGGCATATTTTCAAAATAGCAAACTTCTAACACAGCCTATTTTTAATACTCCTTAATAACAAAATCCAGTGTTTGCTGCTACAAATCTAACAACTTCTACAGCAAAAATTGAATGTTGGTGAAAGACAAGGAAGAGGCAGAGATACTCAAGAATGAAAATAGAGAAGGAAATACAAGTATCACATCTGTACTCTACTTGTGATGTACAATTTATTTTACGTGAGAGAGAGACTGTGCTGTTTTACTCCCCCATTAGCCTATCTCTGAATCTTGCTGAGCTTAAATGATACCCTGCTTATGCATGTTGTCAGCTGGAACTATCAAGTGCTGGAAACATTTTATTTGAAAGGGAAGGACAATTTAAACACAAATACTGGAAGCTGAACATCAATTTCCAGCCTGCTGAGGGAAAGTCTCCAAAAACTAATTCTACACAGGGTCATAGATACTGGCTTTATAATGAAATTTCAGCCTTTTTTTTTGGTTTTTTAACACCTGTTTGAAGCATATAGGAACATGAGATGACAAAGCATATATGAATGAGATGTCTAAAAATGGATGTGAAAGGCTGTGAATGGGGATAGATATGTCTGTATATGTGAAACAACTTCTGATACAGTATGATTATTTTTTAAGACTCCAGATTCACATTAAATTTTTCACCTAACACTACCCCAAGTCCTTCTCCTATGGGCTGCTCTCAATCCTTTCATCCCCCAATCTGTGCTGATACAGGGTGTGTCCCTGATCCAGGTGCAGGTTTGCAGTTCGTCTTATTGAACTACACGAGGTTCACATTGGCCCAATTCTCAAGGTCATCAAGGTCCTTCTGGATGCCAACAAGTATATCAACTTCTTCCGTCAAGTGAATCAATCGCACCACTCAGAGTTATCCATGAGCTTGCCAAGGGTGTGTTCAGTCCCACTGGGTATGAAGTGGGATCCCTACTATTTCACTGACAGAAAGAAAACCAACTTATGGACTACTCACGTTTTTATCTTGCATATCCTCATTCATTTGTTGACTAGTTTCTAAATCTGGAGCAGAATTGTGCTGAGCTAAAGATTTTAACCATTTTATAAAAAATAACCTGTCCTAAAAATTGTGAATCCAAAAAAAACAACTAACAACCACTCAAATCATTTTAACAGGAAAATATATTAATACTGTTGTATTTTTCATTAAAGATTTATTTTTAATCACTCTTTTCACATTTTTTAGTTCTTAGTTGAGATTTTTATGTGTTGTAACATCAGTTATCTCTTTCCTGTTCCAGTTCTTTTCTCTTGATCGGTAATGAAGGTTTTAAAAATGTTTTTAATATCAGAAAAGTTACAAAGTAGTCAACAGAAATATGAAGATTTCCAATGTTGCTCTTCTGAAATATTTACTCTGTAGAAGTTTAGCTATATACATAGAAGAGTAAGGGGAAAAAGAAAAAGATAGCTGTTGAATAAATGCAGGAGGTTATTCATTGCATCATATTCATGAGAAAACAAAAACTAAGGGACTTCAAGGACAGATGAGAAAATATTCTGACTATGGTACTTTTTTTAAAAAAAAGATTGATGTTCCTTAAGTTTCATATCTCAATTTATTTTTAATTAAAACCAAAACAAAACAAAAACAAACCCCAAAAAACTAATGTCTTCTGTTTTTACCCCGTCACATAGAAAACAAATCCATGCTTAAAATTTTCTTGTGATTATTTTGTTTCAATCACTTTACTAAAAGAACAGCTGAAGATGGTACTTACTATGCCTGACGTATCATGTTTTCAGGGCAAAAATATTCCTTCATCACTTGGTATAGACTGACAGATAAAGAAGTTTGTCCTTTCTTTTTCCTTCGCTTTATACTTATGCTGAGATTATATTTTCAAAAAGCAAATCTCTCCAAATACATAAGTTATATGACTGGTGTAAACAATCTCTGTCAAGCAGTATGTGAAATAACTAGCTTGCATATTCACACTTACTTTGATTAGTCCATACAGGCAATACTGAAATTTAACATTCCAGTAATTCATGAACGTGTCAAATTTTCTACAAAGAATCAAAAGTCTAAACCAGTTTAAGAGAAATCTAAGAAATCGGTTTAAGAGAAATCTAAAATGCTATTTTTAAATACTTAAATGTTAATAAGAAAAAAGAAGATGAATCATAGAGACCCACAATGATAAAAAAAATTAATTTTTAATCTTCAGAAATTAACTTCTGGCCCATTACTTCTCAGTACCATATAGCATATGGTTGACTCAGTGAAGCAAGTGAAGTTGAAGCTGTAGCTCAGAAAACTCCCCATTTTTCCATCATGGTGTGTAGATGACCATATAAAATCTGAGCATTCTGATGCCTTTCAGATGTTAGTTTACCTTCATTCTGCATAGGTTTAGTGTTGGAAACCTGAATAAAAAACCTGCCTTCATCTACTGAAGAAATGGTTTCTAAGAGACGCACGTTTAGGTGTGTGTAATAGAGAGACAGGGACATTCCACAAAACAGTTCTAGTTGCATCAAGGCAGAAGCCTCTTTTGGAAAAGAAAGCAAACTCTACAGATGAAAACCACTGTACAGGAATGTGGTATTATCATATTATCTCTCATGAAAGCATTTTTTATGTGTTGCTTGGTATCCTGCTCTGTAATGACTCTAGCATCTATTGTGCAGATCAAGCCTGTTAATCATTTTTGTTCTGAAACCTGTCAGAAATTATGGTGAAAATCCTTTTAGCTGGCCGCTTTTGTGCTTCTACAAGACAACCTGAAAACCTTCTCTGTAGATGGAGGAAGAATTGTAGAAGGCAGAATTTTTAAGTAATTCATTTTATTCAGGTCAAGTGATGCTTCTGGGTTTTTTTCAGGGCATGTCAGGGATTCAGTGTGTTACGTGTTGGCAATGGGAGTGCTGAGATACTGTGCTCTTCAGCCTCATATTTACTTTTACCTACTGCTTTGATAAATTAAGCAACGTATATAGAAATCATGTTGTCAAACAATGAGATTTCACTATCACCAAAAGTATGAAATAGCTGAGGCTTTATAAAATGGAAATTATTAAGACTATTGCAACTAATTAGCATTAAGGAAAATAAAAAAAAAAAACACAAACCAAGCCATTTTGCTACTTGTTTCCCTCATATAGAATCCGTAAATGCACAGATGCTGCTTTCTTTCCATCAGTTACTGTTCTACAATGTTATGTTTTCTTTTTTTATTAAACGCCTATGAGAATAATATTTTTTTTTAATTTGACAACCTCTGATGCCTGAGATGTATTTCTCAGTAGTGACTGATGATATAATCCACACTATTTCATTGCTCTTTGCTTTTTGAATAACAGCACAGGTATTTCCAGCACACATATTCACAACTGTGACTTTGGAATCTTCTTTCCTTATACACTTAATGTCAGTAAAATAGGATCCCTTAAAAATTTATGACGAATAAATGTGGAAAAAGAGGTAAATACTATAAAAGTGAGTCTAATAAAAAGCTTGAAATTAGTATTTGTGAAACATATTTTCAGTCATTCCCTTATTTTTAATCAAAAGTAGTGGGTGACTTCAGTTAATAAGCAATATAATATTTTCATGAAATGGATCCATAATACTGAAAGACTTAGTATTGAAGCAGACAACCATCTGCAAGTATAGAAAATTTATTTTCCTAAGTACTGAAAATGTCTTCCAATTTATATTTTATTACAGTCAGGTTTGTGTTGCCAGTATATGAAAGGTGATACTTTCTCAGTTAATTTATATTCATTTCATGTTTGCTAAATTAAATAACTAGTTTTACTACCTGAAATGCTCTTGCAGGCAGGCAGCAACTCAATTAGCGAGAATAATAAAGTTAGTTGGTCATCTTTCAGTGAGCACAGTCCATTTGAAGGACCTACAACCAACTAGCTGCCTATTAAAGAGCCATCTTGGAAGACTTCTGAACATTGATCACTTCGAGGCAAACATAAACTTATTTGCTAATTGTTTAATGGAGGAAAAAACTATACTACCAAGTTGCTTTCTTTTTATTACCTGAATATTTTTAAAGGAACCTGTATTGTTTGGCAAATCTAATCTGTAAGAAATATGGAGATAGAAGAAGCACATTATTCATCTTTACATACAGGTACTTGCACAATGTAAGACTTTTCCTATGTATCAATTAAAATATATTTCCTCTCTGAAAAGGAAAATGGTTTCTTCTAATTGTATTGTCTCTATAATGGATTGCCTCTAGTCATCCTGTTGCTCCATGACAGTTGAATAGACAATAGGCAACCACATCAGCTTAGGATTTTTCAGAGATTGCATTCTGGCTGGGATTTATATACAGAGAAGTATGCCAGTCCAGGAGGCTTGTTTCATCTAGGAACATAAAAATTTATCAGGAAACAAATGGTTGGCTGCTTATATAGCAAATGGCCAGCTTAGGACTAGCTAGGTCTCACACTTTGAATGATGAACAGACAATTTACCTTGTTGGTCTGAACTATATGTGTTCCCTCAACTGCAGCTTTCATGAGTAGTAATGAGGATATAGAGGAATAATCAGCATTATGTTTCCAACTGAAATCTTAATTATTATATGCCTCTGAGATACCTTTCTTTCTAATGGTTCTCTCTTTGCCTGGAAGCTCACTGGACTGCTCTACCTGGATCCCAAAGAGAGCAACATTCTGCTGCATTTCTTGTGACATTATATGCTGCAACACAGACTTTGACTGGACATGTCTGGTGCATTTCACAGACAATTTCTTTGTTTTCCTGTCACAACCTGTACAAACTACTCAGATTCCAGATCATTTTTCAAAGCTTTATCTATGCAGTTCTTTGCAGTTAAAGCTTTCTTCAAGGACATATGATGCGCTACAGGCATTGTAAGAATTCCTGAAAAAATTTACTGGTTTCTTTAGCAATCCCCAAAGTATGCAACTATGGCAAACTATGAAGCAGATACCAATTTTCCAGCCTCTTAAGCACATTAAACCTGTCCTCAGTTAAAATTCTCTACAATATCCAGAATATTTCTTCAGACAACCTTCCCCTCTCTGTAAAGCTAAAATAAAATCTATTCAATTAAATATAGTTTCTGGAAATGTAGAAATGTAGGCGAGCTATCTGGGATTTTCTTTATATTTAACATATATCTAGACAGTATAATAGAGGGGGAATTAATTTCATCCTAACCTAAATGCTTAAATGTGGACTTTTGCTAGGTCTTCATTGGCTTTGATGTAAACTTAGGAACACTAGCTAAGATATTCATGTTTCTATTGTAAGCAAGAGAAGTTAAGTCATGTTTCTACCAGTTGTGCTTTTATTCTTCACCTGTTTCTGCAGACTTAGACTTTCCTCTATAATACAGTTATACACACTTTAGTTGAGTTTTGGGGTTTTGTTGTTTTTTTTCCTCCTTTAGCACCAAATATCTGCAGAACATTTAGAGACAACTGATCTTCCTTGGGCTTCAGTGAATCATCTCTCTCAAGATGTTCGATATTGTTACCCAGTGGATACCTTTCCATTAACATCACAAATATAAAACAAAAATGACACTCTGTCCCATGCTAATAATAGAGTCAACTGCTACAAGACAGAATAAAATAGTCAGTATTACTTAGCAAAGTTCATATACAGTCCGCAAGACAGACTCCCCACACAAGCACACTGTGCTTTTGTATCACACATATTTAATTGTCATGGGATACTGAAGTAATTCCATATTCAAAATGATCATAGATTTTTTATATTTTGTTAGATTCCTTCAACATTTATTTACTGTTCCTAGCTTCTAATCTATACTTAGTGATTCCTTTTTTTCTACTTTTAATATACTTATGCAGTAAGAAACAGGCAAGGGTTTGGGTTTATGCTTTTATTTGGAGTAGGAAAAATTGATGATTAAAAGAGTCCTTTATGTCATTGCAGAATTGTTGATTTTTTACAACAAATTACTTGCTTTCCATTTATAATCCTACTCTTCATGGGCCTTTTCGGTCTACAAGCCTTCTGTAATATTTAACAGATCTGTAGACATCAGACAAAGCAGTCTAAGAAATATAGCACAACTCGTAAAACCTCTTCCAAAAAGACTGTAGATATTCATAGTATTTTTCAGACTCATTATAAGTTTGTGAATCCTCTTAGATTGTTTGCTCCAAAATGTGGGGACAATTCTGATATTTGCTACAGGGAAGAGAATTGTGCTGTAGGAGCTTCTGAAACAGCTTGTGTATAGGCCAGGGAAATAAGTCGTGTCTAAAGAGCAGTAGTAATTTGAAGTCCTAAAATATTCACTCATATAGAAGTGTATTCATTGCTCTCTTTTTTTAATTTGGAGCAAACACAAAGTATTGTCAACAAGCAAGCTTCCTGTCATGGTGCCAATGGGTAGAAATGGTATCAAACACACATCCTCATCCCCAGGCTGTAGAGGGACAACCTGTGTCACCATGGTCTTCATCATAGGCTGCAGGGGAATCTCTGCTCTGGTGCCTGGAGCACATCCTCCTCCTCCTTCTTCACTGACCTTGGTGTCTGCAGGATGGTGTCTCTCACATATTCTCAGTCTTCTCTCTCAGATGCTGTTGTGCAGCATTCTTATCCCTTCTTAAATATATTATTATAAATATGCTACGAATGTTGTTGTTGGGCTCAGCTGTAGCCAGCGGCTGGAGCTGGCTGGAATTGAATCTGTTAGGCATGGAGGTATCTCTTGATGTCTTCTCACAGGACTAACTCCCTTTTTTTTGTCATAAGGAAAATGTTTTATCTTTTTTTAAAAAATAAATAAACGGATCAGAAGATACATTACATCATGTCTTACTTCTAATTCAGAAAACTCAACCACAGGTTTTTCATTCCTCCCAAAAGAACAGCAGAGAAAAAGCAGCATTCATTTTACGTTTTACACTAAAGTTTTAAAGTTTTAATACAGAAAATGAATGAATATATTTTTTCAGTAATCAAATATTTCTTAGTTTTCTGAATATTGCCCACATCTAATGGTGACCAAGCACAGGAGTTTTCTTAAATAATTCATTATTTGCATCAATAATTCAGATAGAGCATGTTTTATTGTCTGTCATGGCTCAGTTAGGAAGAAACAAAACTGAAGCTTCCAAATATTGTGCAGGATAATTGTCTCTTAAGTACTATCAATTCTTGGATGTATGACTGATTTCCAAGAGTCAGACACAACCTTCTCTTTCTGATAGATCACTTACCTTTTATCTCCAAATGTGTTGGACAAGTTCAATATAATGTGAAACATAAATGAAAGCTATACTTCAGGAAGCGAGTATCAGCCATACATGTACTTTCTATAATGTAACTGTGTCTGTAATATGATGCTATTATTATATTATCTGTTTTACTTGATAATTAATTATAAATATAATGCCGGCCTCTGATTCGTGATTTTTTATACTGGTAAAGACATTCTTACACCTTGGTATCTAAAATCCAGTTTTATTTGACTAGAGGTAGTAAACAGGATGCAGATAAGAAGTGTGCATGAATGAACAAGAAGATCCTGGACCAACTCAAACAAAAAAAAAAAGGAAACCTGTAGAATGTGGAAGCAAGAATAGGTAGCCTGGGAGGAATACAGGGAAATTCTTCAAGCAACCAGGGATCAGGTTAGGAAAGCTAAAGCCCTGACAGAGTTAAATCTGGCCAGGGACTTCAAAGGCAACAAGAAAACCTTCTGTAGATATATCAGTGATAAAATAAAGACTAGGGAGAATGTGGTCCACTCTGGAAGGAAACCTGGAGAAGGCTGAGTTACTTAATGACTTTTTTGCTTCAGTCTTTGCCAATAAGTTCTCCAGCCACATTGCCCCAGTCAAAGAAGGCAAAGGCAAGGACTGGGAGAATGAAGAACCACCCACTGTAGGAGAAAATCAGGTGCTGGACCATCTTAGTAAGCTGAATATGCACAAGTCCATGGGACCTGATGAGTATTGGTAGATGAAGTTGCTAAGCCACCATGCATTACATTTGAAAAGTTATGGCAGTCTGATGAAGTTCCCATTGACTGGAAAAGGGGAAACATAACCTCATTTTTAAAAAGAAAAACAAAGGAAGACCCGGGGACCTACAGTCCAGTCAGTCTCACCTCTGTGCCTGGTAAGATCATGGAGCAGATCCTCCTGGAATCTCTACACACTTCACATCTGCAGTCTGTTAAATCAACAGAAGCTGTAGTTTTCTGGCTTGCTTTGGTGTTTGAGAGTAAAAGTATATTCCCAAAGAATCTTCATTTTATCATTTTTTAATACTGATCTTCTTATTTTTAATCTGTTCTTTAACCTCTAGCAACTAGTGAACACTGGGTATTTTGTGGAGCCTACTTCAGTCCACAGTTTAAGTCCATTTTGATCAATTTCTGACAAAGTGCATTGCAAGAACACACAATATTTTTTGATTTTGTCTTCTGTTCCACCAGTTCATAGCAACAGCCTAATTTTGTAAAGTTGTAGTGAGGTTTTTGGCTGACTGCTCAAATGAGCTACTCAGCTATTTAAATGAGTCTTCATCAGCTCTCCTATGGATTTTCAGACGTTTTCCACAAGGAAAATGCCTCCTAGCATTTCAAATGCTCTTGATATTTTATTGGTTTTCCTTTGTGCCTCTTTTCAAAATTTTTGCTTTATCCACTAACTTACTGTGGGTGTAATACTTTTTTTAGGACATACAGAAGTGCCAGAATGCCACATAAACATAATATCTTCAAAATCCTTCAATCCTTTTCCTCTTTTTCAAATATTTCTGCTCCTTGTTTTTGATGTTATTCCCTTTAGAAATTGCTTTCAATTGACTTAGCTTTTCTCTTTTCTCTAAAATTCTTGCCTCAAGCCTTCTACTCATATCATTCAGTGCAGACATATAAATCGAAAAAGACGGGCAATGTTATGATACAGACTTCAATCACTTTTAAATAATGGAGGAGATATTAATGGCTATAACTGTGATTTCATGAGTTTGTATATGTACTACAGCTTAATTAACTTTTGCTTCCACTCCTTGCAGTTTAACAAAACTTAACGTATGTCACAGAGTCATATATAATCACAGAACAGTTGAGGTTCGAAGATGTCTCTGGACATTATCAAGTCCACATCCCCAGTTCAAAGAAGGATGAACCACAGCTTGGGGCATTATTCAGTTTGATTTTGAGTATCTCAATGCATGAAGTCCACAAAGTCTCTGGGCAGCCTTTTTCAGTGTCTGACCCGCTTTTACAATCAAAACGATTTCCTTATTCTACATTGAATTTCCTGTATTTCTGTTTCTGCCCTTTGCCTCCTAACCTGTTTACTGAAAAAAAGCAGTTTTCTTTACTTCTCGTTAGATATTTTTAGACATTAAGATGATTCCCCTGAGCCTTCTCTTTTCCAGCTCTCTCAGCCTCTCTTCATATGAAAGATGTTCAAATATTTTAATTACTTTCAGACTGTTTAGGGGCCTCAGATTCCCAAAAGCAAATCTTAACAGCAAAGACAGAGCCCAAGAAGTCATTGAGTACCTTGGTCTTCTCCTATGTCTTTTATTGCCAGATTCCCTGTCACACTCAGCAGCAGAACCACATTTTCCCTGGTCTTCCCTTTGTGCCAATATACCTTTCAGGAAGACGTTTGAACAGTCTAATCTTCTACAGTCATTGGTTTTGATCCTAGTTTTTGCATTTTTTTCTTCTCTCATGATCCTGAATTCCACCCTATCACGATCATCCAGCCAAAGCTTCCCCTCACCTTCATATCCCTGACCAGTTCCTCCTCACTTGTGTCTGTTCCAGCAGAAAACCTGCTCTTATTGGCTGATTTTCGAAAAGTGTCAAAAAGTTATCATCAGTGAACTTCAGAAACCTCCTGGATCATGTGTGCCCTGCTGTGGTGTCCCTCCGGCAGATATTGGAGAGGACCAGGGTCCAATCATATGAGACTTCTTCATTTTCTGGATGAGGTCTCTTATTTTTACTTCCTGATCAGGCAATCTGGAAAAGATATCACCATGATGCTTGTTTGCTGTCTAATCCATGGCTCCATACATTCCCTGTGCTCTCTCACATAAAGGCAATTACCCCTCCTTATCTCCCTGGACTGGATGTTTGTGGCAGTGCTCCCATGGTTTCAGCTATCACATCAAGCCTCTGTGATCCCAATGAGATTGTATTCCCGCAACAGCACACACATGTCCATGTATAATGGTATAATCTTTTGGGGGTGACTATTACAGTATCATAGAATTGTTTGGGTTAGAAGAGACCTTTAAAGGTCACCTAGCCCAGTCTCCCTCCAATGAGCAGGGGCATCTTTAACTACAGCAGGTTTCTCAGAGTCCCATCCAACCTGACCTTGAATTATTTCCAGGGATGGGACACGTACCACCTCTCTGGACAACCTGTTTCAATGTTTCCTAACTTTCATCATAAAAAAGTCTTCCTAATATCTAGTCTAAATGTATTCTTTTTTAGTCTAAAACCATTACCACTTGTCCTACTCCTACAAGCCCTAATAAAAATACTTTCCCCATCTTTCTTGTAAACCCCCTTTGTCTTTTGAAACCTTAATGGTTTTCTGATTCTATAAGATCTTCCTGGAGCTTTCTCTTTGGCAGACTGAACAAATCCAACTCTCTAAGCCTGTCGTTATAGGAGAGGTATTGCACCTCACCTGTCACTTTTGTAGCCCTCCTCTGGACCTGCTCCAGTAGGTTCATGTCTTTCTTGTGCTGAGGATTCTGGAGATGGATGGGATCTTACCAGAGCAGATCTGATAGGCAGAATCACCTCCCTTATAGTATTCTTGGTCAGTTCTGCTATAATTTGATGTATGTTGAAAACAGTATCTATCCTCTTTCTTTCCTACAAAACACCAAGATTTTCTTCGTGCTTGTTTCTCTCCTCCAGAATAAATAGAGGCTCTCCCATTTTCCAGCTGTCCACTCATACATAAACATCTGTGCTTATTCCCTCAGTTTATTGGGATCCTATAGATTATTCATCACAGGCTATTCAGAAGAACGCCATAACAAAGTAGATTGATCCTGTATGGTATTATTTTATCTTTTCTCACTTCACCAAGTTTCTTAATGACTTGATAGAAAATGACCTATATTTTATAACACCAATGATAAAATATGCTAGTGTTCCATAATATGAAATAATATTGCTTCATTTTCATTACTATTTTTTGTATTATTATGACCATTTGCAGAGCCATCAGCCTAGATTGCACCATCTGATCTTATGCAGCTAAATGATGTGCCTAAATTATCATCTTAGCTGTCTGAGCTAGTTTACCTGGTGTTATTACTTTATTGTAGCATAGTACAATAATAAATTCTGATAAGAGGGAAATGCTGATCCTAGGTGCTTTAAATTATTCTCTGCGGAAACCTGTGTCTCTTCAGTAAAGAAATATACACAGTTAGCCCAGAGATCTTTACTACAGCAGAGGGAATGATATGAATCTGGGTCATAATGTCTATGGGATCTTGTTAGCCTGACAAAGATGAGCAGTGTGATAAACTCATTGTTTTTGTATACGCATAGTATTGTCAGATCTGAAGTCCACAAAATGTCAAAATTAAAATTTCTGTGTACTTCACAGGTGTCTTATCCTGCAGTTTCTGCCAGTTGCACATTTCATTGCAAACAGGTTCCAGACAACATGGAAATTAGTGTATTTTTCCTTTGTTCTTGTGGCATCCTTTAAATCCTCACTGGAGAATGTCCCATAAAGATTTCAAAGCTTCTTTGCCACATTTTTTCTGAGTGTCTCCTTGAAAGGGCCATAACTCTGATACTTGAAATGCTGATTCTGTTTCAGATATTTCAGCTGGCAGCTTATTGTTCCTACTTTTATTCCTTGAGAAGACATAGCCAGGTATTAATCCTGAAGTTTCTTCTTTCAGATTCAAAAAAGTTAAATACCCAACATCACAGAAGCATCTGAAAATTTACCCCCAATTCTTCTGGGTGTCAGAATCACATATTAGAACTATGGTTCTACAAATCGTGTGGGAATAAAGGCATATATCTCTTGGACTGTGATGTATTTGATTTTAAGTGAACTAGAAAAGAAGTGTTGATTCTAACTGAAACAGACATGATAATCTACTGGCGTGAATTCTTTTGAAAATACTGGCTCTTGGCAGGTATAGTGGTTGACGGTCTATTGAATTTGGCCTTAGGATATCTGTCTTAGGCAGGGATCTTGCAATGAAACCAGACATCAGGTTTGCATCCAATAAACAGGGAAGGCGAGACAGGTCACTCTGGTTCTGGACAGCATAATTGCATCCCACAGGACAGTAAAAATTCTGGTTATTCCTCTCTCCCCATGAGGGACCTACAGGCTATGCTCCTCTTATTAGCTGCTGTTAGACTTTTTCCTGTACTTTGTCAGGATCCTCTATTGTCTCATTTTGTACACTCATGTAAATAAAAAGAGATGGGTAACAGCAGAACGTAGACTCTGGTTACCTGCAAACAAGGAAAATATATTGCATCAGAAGCCTTATAAAGTCTGCTTAATGCCTAGGGCAAAGTGGCAGTTTAACCTTCCTCCCTCTTTTCTCCCTTCACTTTTCATTTTTTCAGTAGACTGGGTTACTGTTTCATTGTGCTCTTTAGCTGGGGAAGATGGCATTCAAAAGCCAGACCTTTTTTTTAAACATTCCTATGAATCCTACCCACCTCCTGACCTACCAGCCAAGTTCTATAGTTCTAAGGCATTTTTCCACATCAACTGTCCATCTTCCCATACCGAGTCCAAGCTACGCTGAAGATGACCTTCCTAGTGCTTTCTGTGTGGTGCCATGACTGGTATCTTAGCAAAGAAATAGAATTCACCAAGTCAAAAAAAAAAAGGATCTTTATTTTATTCTTCCGTGGTTATTTTTCAGTTAGATCAGTTCCCTAAACCAGATTATGGTACAGGTTGTTATACCAGCAGAGGAAAATACAGATTCAAAGAATAAAGTGTAGATTGTTCTTTCTCCAAATTAATTTGACCATGTTACTGCAAGCTTCTTTGCTTGCCTGTAGTGTCTTCTGCAGTAAGATTATTTCTTAGGTGAGTTATAAGCTTTGTGGTTCTTCCTTCTATGGTTTTGGTTTTAAACATTATTATTCTTAAGCAAAGTTGAAGTGTAACTTACATGCAGAGGTGCACGTGCAAAAGAGATACCCTGAATACGTATGTATTCATATATATGATGGAAGAAACTGCAGTACTTTCGGGCATTTATCTTTTTTCTTAAAAGTAGAGATATTCTGATTTGCCGTCACAGACATGACCAAATATAAGTCTTTCAGAAAATAAAAATTCAAACCAAATATGACACAGGTCAGCAAAGGTTTGCTTTTAAACCTGCTGAAGAAAGAGCATCACTTTGGCTGGGTAAATGAGTGGGTGCAGCAACCAGTGAGACAGCAGTGAAGGCACAGCTGGAGGAGACTGAAGGAGGAGTAATTTCTCAAAGGGACAATAATTAGGAACAGATCAGAGCTCATTTTCTTAGTTAGCATTTCTTCAACCCAGTAAAGTTCACGTCAGAACAATCTTTCTAACAAAGAAAATAGAAATGTTGCTAACACACAAGGCTACAACTGTGTTAAATGCTGGGATAAATGCAGTGTAAATTCTAAATATAGGCATAATGTCCCGGTACTTTTAGTTTAATTGGCTCTGAAAGAAAATAAAGTAAGGTTTTGCTGAGTTCCTTGGCGAATTTTGTTAACTTTTGCATCCCGCAAAAATTACTCTTTGATACAGCCTTCATTAGATAAGAAAGTTATTCAACTCCCATTGTTAGCACATACTAATCAATGTGCTAAATTTCTGCTGTACTTTTTCCATGAACTATCTGCACAGTGCTAGTTGCAATGAGTTCTATCAGCTGTTGTGTTAAAATTCACATTGTCCTAACAAGGATTTTAATGTGCACCAGTTATTACATGCTAGGCAATACCATGTATCACAAGCATCAGTTCATTTAAATGAAAATATAACTTCTAGGTATTTGTACAGTGACTGTTTAATAGATAGTAGAAAAAATTTTCACTTTCCCTTTATATGCTACAAATCTAACAGTGAGAAAAGTAATTGCCACAATATGTGTTTTAAGAGATTTACAAAAATTACTGAGCTATAAATTATGAGGATTTGTGAAGAACAGGAGAGTAAGATATCTTTTGATTTTAAGTTGTCATAAAGTTTTCACTCCCTTGTAGTTTTCTGGAGATATTTCATGACATTCTTGGGGTTGTAACCCACTGAATGAGAAACACCGAAATAGAGCCTGAGTTGTAGATGTAGTCAGCAGTTTTCAAAACCTCTGACACACTTTTTGTTTTACAGAGTAGAAAATTTATCTTGATTTCTTCTATTATTTGATCTGTCTTTTGTGTAAGTGTAGCAGTGTAGAGTACAATTAAAAGTCTTAAGATTGTGTAGACAAAAGAAAGTCAGAAAGAGCTGCCATGTAACTCACAACGGTTTACGAACTGCATGTACTGTATTCTGTATTTCTCCCAGCCACTGCTGTGATAGCTAATGTCTCCCAATAGTGAAAGTGACACTTACTGATAGCATAGTTTTAAGTTAACTGGATTCCATTAGCAGTTTTCTGTGTAAATCCCTAGGACGCATTGATTGATAACACAACCCCACATGGAATTTCAGTAGAAAACCCTTGTGCTACTGCACTTCACATTAACTGTACCTCTCATAAAGTTTTCCAGTAAAACTGGAAAAAAAAAATGGTGAGAATGGTGAGTCCACTTTTGCTTTGTATCTTCCCTTCTAAAGAGATCCAAGAATTTAATTTTTTGTGCCTAAGCAGTGTATTTAGATTAATTGTGAATTCAATTTGTGGTAGAATTATAGTGGCACACAAGATACACAACTACCTTCTGGTGAGACTAGTTATAAACCAGAGCTTATTCTATCCCTACTTTCTGTGTTCCAGATGACACCTGCATTAAGCATTGATCTTCTCTCTTTCACTGACTGATCGATATTTTGAGCTCTCTTACTGAGGCACATTACATTTAATTAATGTAATAAAAGTGAAATCATAGCCCCAGTGGACTCAGTGTTAGGACTTCCCTTAATTCATATTAGGAACAATTTCACTCAGTAAGCAGCTGATTGTTGCTATCATGTAAAGGCAATTACTTGTTTAGGACATAAAAAAACTGAAGCACACTGCTTATTTAACATTGGGTAGCTCCATCTAGCTTTAACAGATATGGTCTGTTAATGCTAACAAAGTGTTTGATTGAAAGATTTCTATTCACAGAATCAAACATGTTTGGTTTTGATCACTTCAATTGACTAAATGGCATCTAGATTTAGAAGGATACAAAAAGTGAGTAGACATCTTAGACACTGACAAGTATTTTTGTCCTTTTACTAGAGCTATGTAAATATGTTAATACTTTGTGCATTGTTTTGGGGAAATACAGTCATAAAAGAACTAGGAACAATATTTCTTTGCTGAAGGACATTAGTATTGCTACCTATTTTAGCTGTCCCATGCCTAACATTTATAGCAAGCCACAAAGTATGCTAGAATATTGTGGCAAATAAGCAGAATACAATCAAATTATTTTGTCAGCCTTTCAACTGTATAACTAGATTGTGGCCCTGTTATTTTCACATTCTATTATAATGAAACTTGGAGCAGCAAAGTGCAAACATCCATGAATTCTTAACTACAACATCTGTAGCAAACTGAAACATACATACACCTTTGCATAATATATGCATTAATCCAAGCTGCAGAGAAGGGCAAACCTTTGACTAATCATTGCCCTCAACTTCTTAATAAACAGCTATAGGGAAAACTTCTTCTAAACGTAATCCTGTCAATTATAGTGCATTTCACTGGGAGTAAATATAGCCATTGTCACCATGATTGATGATTCGGCTAGACCAGGTCAGATCTGGGTCATAAGAAAAATGTTAGCTTTGATAAATCCCCTGCACTGACTTTTTCCTGTGACATCCACTTAAAAAACAAACAAACCCAAAAGACCACACTTTTTAACATGATTTGTTTCATAAGGGGAAGGACATGGTCAAGGTAAAATTAAACTCCATGTTACTTTTTAAATAAGGGGACTATTCACCTGTTATAACAATAGGGGGAGTTGTTGATTTCGGCATGCATTTCCACAATTCCATCTGCATTAATGAGAGCCTTATACAAAGTCCCAGGAGTATCAATGGGAGAATAGATCATTAGGAGCCTGGTAACTCTATTTGTTCCTGTGTATGAACTTCCTTGAGCACCTGACTTTAAACTTGACTTTAAACAGAAGGTAGCTGTAACTTCTTGTGCTGAAAACCAATAGTGGGTTGGAAGCTACTATCATTTACACCAAAGCAAGTATTTTCTCCTGCAGGAAATTCCAGGAAAATAATATTCAGTAGTCCTATATTTTACTGCAACACTATGATCACCTGAAATAGATAGGTTATAGCTCTGGTTTTGAACACTCTGTTGCTACCAAATTCATTACCAGTTTTAGATTAAACTCTATTACAGCAGGCCATAGACAATGCTATACACATTGTCTTTTTCAGACTTTTTATAGTTTTGTTGTACACTACTTTTTTAAAATGGAAATAATACTGATTGTAATGAATAATTTTTTTTCATTAATTTTCTTCTGATTGCTTCTTATATCTTTTACCCTAGTACCAACGTCAAACTAATCACAGTATAGTTACCTAGGTCAGCCTGGTTGTCTTTTTTTGTACTAACCTAACACCCTTTGTTATCTAGTCCTATGGAACTTCTTCAAGTAACCTGAAAAAAAAAGAAGTAACATAAATGGTCTGCAGAGCTCTTTATTAGAGTTGGCTCTGAACTTTACGAAGTTATGACGAGACATCCAACATTAGTGGTGAGCATTACTGAATATAGTAGCAGACACAACAGTTCTCTCTATGTCTATATTCTGTTCTGATTAGCTCCTCCTCTCTGAACAAATATGCTTGAAGTAAAGTTGCGTGCTCTGTGTTTATATATATCACAGTTCCAGGTTCTTCAGGACTTGTACTTCTGTCCCCTTCCATCTTCAGGTGCAAAAACTGGAATGTGGTTTGCACCTGTTGCTGCTTCTCATTGCTTTCCCTTAGAGTTGTGGCATTGTCCACAAGTTAGTTTTCTAGCATGTCTCCATAAAAATGAAACAAACTAGGATAAAAGCTTAAGCGGGAGTTTTTGTTCATTTCAGATATTTTGATCGAAAGACATTAAAGAGGAATGAAATATCTGAGCAGAGAGAGATAAGGAATAAACAGCCTTTGATAAAGGGGATGTGATGAGCAATGGATGGGGAGGAAAGAGAAAGTTAGCTAAGCAAAAATTCTCACCAGGTATAACGCACATATAAACTGCTCTTAAATTCTAGTATATTTACCCTTCTTCACTGTCCACTAACGACCAATTAAGTCAAATTTTATAGGATTTATCATCCTTTGATCTGCATTTCCCATGTGATTTCACGTCTGTTAAGATGTGTTTGTATCTGCCTGAGGCAGATAAAATCTTTGGATTTGGAATTAGAAGCAGGATCAGAAAATAAACAGGTTCCCATGCTTGTTAATGACATAGAGATGAGGGTTTCTGACAGTAGTAGCAAATCAGAAAAGAGGCATTTATTTGAGAATGAAAGATTAAATTCATTAAGTGAGTTTCTGATGATGAAAATCTTAGTGCATATTAAATGATTCCTAGCACTTTGACTAATTAATAATGACGTCAGCCAATCAGAATACATGAATTTTTAGATACTGCATTATTAAGATACAACTATAAAACAAATTGACAAATTAAATCTTTAATCAGGCCAAAAAGAATGGGATGAATTAAGAAAACTGTCTCACACCTGTGGGTCATGACTGTCAGATGTAAATTCTCTTCCATCTTAAAGTTATCATTTGTGGGCATCCTAAATCTAAATAGGTTCTCATACTAACTTTATACATTGCTTTTCTTGTCAAAAGCTTAAATCACTTCATATTCATCTGTCAGTAAGTGTATATTTACTGCCATGTAGTATAGTACACAAAAAAAGTATTTATCTTTAAGTAATGCAGGTTTACCAAGAGCAGCAGGGACAAGAGGCAGTTTGCTGAAACAAAATGATCATCCTTCGTCCTCATTGGATTCAATAGGTTTGTGCATGCTGAAGTGTGCGTTCCCATCTCTGGTTCTGTTACATGAGAGCACAAGGATTGTGTTGTTACCATTTCAGTATGTGATCAGGAAATGAGTTATGATGAGTGCTAGTGGATCGTTGCTGCAAATGATCTGTGGGGTTATGACTGTAAGGCATCTTACACAGCATGGAAGCTACACTATATAGGTGCATATGATGCTCTAAATCCATGAAAGTAAGTCAGTCACAGTGCAGGATGCATCTACCTTCACCACTGATACAAGTAATCTTCAAGAACTGTTCACACTCCTAGGCCTGTTTCAAGGACGTGGCAACTCAGACGTAGGCAGATGAATCACACACACTAGAATGAAACAATGAAAGAAAAGCCATAATCTTCTGTTTGGTTTTTTTGTATTATTTTAAAACAATTCATGCTTCCAGGTGAAATAACTTGAGGTTCATGTGACGTGACAGTGGTTCTGTGACACAGAACAAAAATTAAGATTTTCCATGGTATGAATTTCCTTTTGGCATGCTGGGATGGGTGAAACTTCTGCATATTACCATGAAGCTAGGAAGGATGTATACTGTTCACTATTTTGTTGGTGGCAAAATAAATCCATGATTGAAAAAAAGAGAAAAGCTTATTATTACATTTCTGACATTGGTATGTAGAAAAATATCCACCTAAGGGGGATATGCTATTTCCATTTTATCTCAGAAGAGACATAAGGATATATAGGTAATTTGCTAGGAAATTACCTAGGGATAAAGATCACTAGGGTAAATGCAAAAGATGAGATTTGTCCTAGAATTGGACTGCAAAAATTTAATTCTACATCTAGCTCCTAGTAAATAACCATATTTCTACAATAACCAATTCTACATTTATTCCCCAATAAATTACTGTACTAGCCTTTGTACGGTCAATGGAAAACTGAAGATTAATTCAGCTGCCGAAAAATAGGAATTCTAATGCCACCTCAAATGCTCAGTTATCTTACCCAGTCTTAGTTTAACACCCCCAAGATGTAAGGATTTTTCTGTTGTCCTGTGTCATACCGACCAGCCCCATGCATGTCTTGAATACCGATTCATCTCAAATGCATCTGGGTGCTTCTAGGTTCTCCAACATGAGCCTTTCCCACAGGCTGCAAATCTTCAGGAACTGCTTCAGCATAGTCCTTTCCACAGGGTGTAGTCCTTCAGGAAAAGACTTTCCAGTGTGTGTTTTCCATGAGGCCACAGATCTTGCCAGAACACCTGCTCCAGAGTGGATGCCCCTCCATGGACTACAGTTCCTGCCAGGTAGCTGCTCCAGCCCAGGGTCTCTACACTTGCTCTGTTGTGGGGTACTACATGGGATGCAGGTTGATATATGCTCAACTGTGGACCTCTGTGGGCTGCAGAGGAAAACCTGCGTCATCATGATCTTCACCATGGGTTGCAGGGAATTCTCTGTTCTGGTGCCTGGAGCACCTCTTCCCTCTCCTTCTTCATTGACCTTGGTGTCTACATAGGCCTTTCTGTCACATATCCTCACCACTGTCTCTTAAACTCTTGTCACACAGCTTTTTTTACCCTTTCTTAAATATGTTAACACAGAGGAACCACCAATGTCACTGATGGCTCCGCTTTCACCAGTGGTGGGTCCATATGGAGACACCTGGAATAGGCTCTGTCTGACATGGGGGTAGCTCCTGATGCGTTCTCACGGAATTCAATCCTGCCACATCCTCTCCCACCCATCCTCCACTGCCAAGACCTTGCCATAAAAACCCAGTACCAATGGAAAAGAATAATCCCTCAGAGAGTTTGCTGCTCTTGCATAGTTATGCATGACATCAGGGTGAGCTGTGGAAGCTCTGCTCAAAAATGTGCAGGGCGAAGGGCACGACTGTATTGAAGACCTTTGTGCTGACAGGAAATACATCAAAAGTGAGTGAGAAAAAACAGGAAGGAAATAATGGAAAACATCAATGAAAAACTGTAAGAAGAGAATGATGAAAGCCCTTGTTTAGGATACGTAGCACCAGACTGAGAAGATACTTCTCACCACAACAGAATTAGAAGAGATTCAGATGAGAGTAACAGATAGTTTTACAAGATGTATTTAGTTACAGAATGTAGAGCATATTTGAAAGAAGCTGTTTATCTAGTGGTCATCTCAGTGGGCAAATACGTAGGTCTATTTAAGGCTTGGGAAAATATTCAGAGCTTAATTGACTTTGCACTCCCTGAGCTGCTGTGTGGAAGGCATAAATATGATATTCAATGTTCAATGATAGCAGGAACATGTCATGGTAAACCTTGGTAGTGCTATTTATTAGAACATGGGTGAGGCTCATTTGGTGAGTGTGCATAAGTACTTCCATAATCTGTGCAGAGAAAACATTTCTATCTGGCGACAGAAACTGATGTTTTGATGCAGGAGTGGACACGTAGCAACTAAAAAGTTATATTAAACAAACAAGTGAGAAAAAGGAATCTTTGATATTAGAGGTTCCAAAGTTTCCATCTGCTGAAGAAAAATTAAGATTTTTGTACTCCCTAATGAGTACAAGCATCTTTACCTTTTCTGTTCCCTCACTTGGAGTACATTCTGTATCAGAGGTACAGTTTCTTCAATATTCAACAGATACTGACCCTCTGTCTTCTACAGAATATGTTTTAGGAGGTAGATTGCACAACGAAGGAGAATAAAAATTATCTTTAAAAAATTCAGTTTTTCTGCAGTTTTATGTCAATTTTGCTGTTTTCAAAGTTGTTTTTGAACTTTTCTCCTCTCATCAAGGCAACCATTTAACTGGCTACCCACTGTGTTGTTCCAATTAACAGACACCCATTGCATTATTTGTCTTATTAATTTTTGTGCCATGAAGGCCCAGTCATTAGGTTTCAGGCTTTGCTTCTCCATGATAAATATGTAAAGGCTCTCACCTCTCAAGCACAGTCCATATTCACTTTTTCGTTCTCTTAAGCAGGTGATGAATAGTCATGTATTTAGGAAGCAGGGGGTTGAGCTGGATTTACCTGACTTCAGCTCATATTTTTTAATCTTTGCAGTGTCTGCAGTTTCTAGACCTGTGTCACAAATTGTAAAGCAGATCGTTCCAAAGCATCAGCCAAGTCATTCCAATTTTTACTTTGGCATCCAGAGTGAAATGTACCCACCTTAGTTATTCTGTCTTCTCTAAACATAGTATCCAGGAAAGTCTATAGTTCCAAGAATCAGGAAATGTTGTATTTGCTATGTACCATTTCATCACCAATTTTTTGCCTGAAATCCACAGATTTTGCACAGCAGTGAAGAGAAATCATTCGGTCCATTCATCCTCACCTCTTCTTTCCTATTAGCTATTTAGAGGCTGCACCACAAATATAATAGGTTGAAAAGGTGAAATTTTGAATTGTATATAGTGGATTATAAAAGACTATTATTATCTATGTCACTAAAAGAGAAAGTGAATGTCTCATGCAGCAACACCTACCTAGTATGTCCACAATTTTCATGACAATGCTGACATCCTCGATGTTTGCAAGACAATATGCCCTCCCTCCTAATCTCCTTCATCTGAAAGAGAAATGTATTTTTAGCTGCCTCAGTGGGGCCTTAGGCATTGATTTATGAAAATCAGGTGGAAGAATTCATGAATTTTTTCTGACCTCCATCTCTCATTCCTTAGACATTTCTATTTTAAGATGTATAAAATGAATTGCCCTAATGTGACATATTATCACCTTGGTACTCTGTATTTCATAATACTCTAACATGCATACACACCCCTTCATACACCAAAATTCTCTGAATGTTATTTAGTATTGAGTTTAAAACGTCTCTTCATTACGTATTATTTTACTCCAATTGTGATATATGTTTTTTGAGTCCTGAGTCTCCCTACAAATTCTCTTGGAAGAATGGAATGACTTCTTAGATGTACTCTATAAATAAGGAACGACAAGCAGAGGAAATTGTAGCAGTTTGATACAGAGTTCTTTGTAACATAATCTACAGAACTAAACCAATATGTCATTTTGTTCAGCTCTTGATTTTGTGGTTAGGGCTCTGCACTTCACATTCCAGTGACCTCCATCGCTCGTGTTAATTAATTCTTTAGCACAGTTCATTATACTTTATATAAACAGATAGTATAAGCAGTTCTCTATCAGCCATATTGTTACGTATTTTAAGATTCATATGAAAATAAAACTGCAAATAAATTTGATTCACAGTCTCAGATTATGAGACCCTTGTAATTGGCCCAGGGAAAATCAGAAGTCCTTATCCAAATGTACCAGAAATTGAGGGCATTTTCAAAGATAAAAAAATCCCTATTTGCTCATATTCGAAAGAAAAAAAATACAATATTCATAAATATAATTTTTCTAAGGTGGAAGTCATATTTTCCTGACTAGTCTTGTTTTTATTATTTTTTTCCAGTAAAAAAATTTAATAAATTGATCCAATTTTATGCTTATTTTCTCTAGGTGAAATTTGCCTGTTTGTGAAGAGCCATCACAAAGGTAACACACAACTTAATTCCTACACAAACATCTGCTTCTGCTTAAGGTAGATACAGTGTCATGTCAAAATTGAGTGGATTTAAGCTTTCTGTGGTATTAGTGCTATATTTACACAGGTTCTATAGTGAATTTTAACCTGTGATGTCATGGAAAGGGTAGCATTTTGGACAGAATGAATGATGCCTTGAAAGAAGGAGGAGATTTTCACTGTTTCATTTGCCATAGCTATTTCCTGAACATTTTCTGTTTCAATTCAATATCAATACAGTAGTTAAGACTAACCTTTCAGAAGACATTTGGAAGAAAGCTTCACCAGGTAACCAGGGGATGAAAACAATCTAAGTGAACTGGCCAGCAGGTAAGAGCAATATTGGCTCAAACAAATGTAGGAAGTCAGGTGAAAGGCCCATTAATAATAAAGAGACATCCAGAACAAATGTACTGACTTCACAGCTGAGACAACTTCTGTGAATAATAATATTACTGCTGAACTTTGCAGAATGCACACAGTTGTCCTTGACTTTGCTCTTTGAAACCAATGAAAAAAAATCCCTAAAACTACCAGAACTTGCCACAAAACTTTCTTACTCTGCTAATACACAGTTTCTAAGGCACATTTGTGCCAAAGATAAATAAATCCCTACAGAATCCTAAATTTTAAAAACCACCACCAAAAACAACAAAACAAACCCAAATAACAACCAACCTCTTTTATAACACAGAGATCACTTTGTCTGAATACTTGTTTTACAGGTATTTTTCCTTCAATGTTATTATGCACAAAGGGTATTTGCTTCAAGAAATTATAACATTTCTTTAAAATGCAGTTAACACTTTCAGACACATAGCAACAGAATTTCTCTGTTTGTTTTTTTTTCTCTCTGCAGATTCCAGTACACTTACTCCATTTGTTTATACCTTCTCTATGTCTGCATCTCCCATACCAATACGTTAGGAATAGAAAACACTGGAAAATAATGTTATTAACTTAAGGACAATGATTATTTTAATATTGAAGCAATGATAATTAATTAGAATATACAACAATTAAAAGTAAAAATAATGCGAATAGTTAATTCATTTTGTTGGAAATTACTCCAATAAACATCCCTTGTGTATCATTCAGCGAAAAAGAAAAAAAAAGAAATCAGCAACTCATTTGTTCAGAGTATAACACACAGTGGAGATTTTAAATGGGTGTTAGAGTTTCTGTCTGTAGTAGTAAGTCTGTGGGTCCTATGCTGTTAGCCTCTTTTCACATCTGCTTCTATAATCATTTCTAGGGCAAGGGAAAAAAAGCAGATGAGTGATTCAGAAATAGATCCAGGCAATCAATTTTAAAAGGTAACTGCCAAATAGACTGCTAGAATTGGCCTAGATTAAAAATCTACTATACTCAAGAAAAAGGAATGTCACAGGGGACTACAAAATATTGAGCACTGTAAGCCACTGGGGCAATTATCAACTTCAGAAAGCTCTAGGTAAAGACTATGTATTTTAGAATGCAAGCCTTGTTATAGAACGATGGTCTGAAATGGAAAAGGTGCAAACAACTGCACGTACGTAACCTCACTGAAAGTAATAAAGCTCAGCACAGCAGTTTACAGCATATTCTATTGTTGGCTGCAGAATCAGGCCCTCACCATCCTCCAGTGTCACTGCAGCAATGTATGAACTTTTTATATTACTCAGTCTTATCTATTTGTATATAAGAAAGAGAATTATCTTGGAAAAGTTCATCTGATAAAATTGTAGACGTTAGGAACTTAACAAGCAGTGTAGTGTTGCAGCTAAAAGCACAACGATATTTTCTGTGGATCAAAGGTAGCACATTTTCCCAGTAGCTTTTCATTAGTGCTCATTACAAGAATACAAATAATGTTTTTTCTCTAATCCATGGAGAAGGAATTCTAGTACTGCTCTACTGATAGCAGAGGAGTTCTGCTGTGTCTCATTTGGGATGGAGGTCCCTCTAAACCACAAGTGCAATCCAGTGTTAAGGTGGACTATGATTGTAGGTCATTGGTGATTACAATGCTTCAGTGGTGTGTTTCTGTAACAGCCACTGTTAATCCTGTTGGATCATTTCATATTTTCTGTTGAAGAGATATTTTTTTATTTTCTTGGTTATATACCATGTCATGTAAACTTGAAATATTATTAAAAATATAATAATGACTTAATAATTAAAAACTGATCATTTGGAACACTAACTCAGTACAAAATGCATTGGCTTACAATTTGCCTCATTTGTACAGGGATGCCCTTTTTTGTTTTAACTTGTATCTCTGAGAACGCAGGCCATTGGACTCTGGGCTACAGCTGAAATCTGAAGCTCTCCTGCTTTCAAAAGTCTAGAATGAAATGAAATTGGAGAAATGTTTTAAGTCTCTACAGACACATTATACATTCTTACATGCAATGAGAATATTGCAAAACATAGAAAACTGAATTCTTCCCTCGAAATCTTGTGCATTCAAAGGAGATATTGATGTTATAGGGGTTTTTGAATGCTGTAGAAGAATAGAGGTCTTTTTGGAAGGCATTTAACATGTTAGTTCATCAGAAAGTGATTTAGCTCATCTTTCTCTGACTATTAATGGAGTCAGGCATGGCTGTACACAGAAAATCTAGATACAATGAAATAAAAGGTTAATCCAGATGGGAATATTTTCTCAGGAAGACAAACTCTCAAACATCAGTGAAAATCCTAGAAAAGTGTGCTGGAAGACATTTCACCCAGCCACTCGACATGCTGCCTTGTTCTAAGGCAGGATCTACTGCACTTAATGCCTGGTAGGTGTTTCTTTGAATTCTTTATATAGGAATAATATTTCACAGCCTTCACTGCAGTGAAGGTGACTCAATAGTTCATGTGGTATTATCACCCTGTGTAAAACAGTCTCAGAAGAACCAAAGATTGAAACTGAAAAAAGACCAAGAAGATCCCAGTGTCCTGTCTCTGGCAGAATTCTGAAGCAGACACGTAGGGAAGGATAAGCAAACAGCAATGCTTCCCAGGAATTTGATGCTTCCCAGAAATTTGATGTCCAACACAAAAAAAACCAAGGACTGTGCCTGAAACTCTTTTTGCTTAAAGCACCTTCAAAATAGTTCCCTTCCGAGTTGGTACACAACTGCATATGATGCTGCCAAAATTCAAAACAAACTGTTTTCTAAAAGGCTGTTGAGGATCTATGTCATTTTTTATTTTACAGCTTATATGGACAAAAAAATGTGTTCATTTGAGCACCAACTTGATATCAACTCAGTGCTCAGTGACCCAGTGACCCAGCTCAGTGCTGGGTCCAGTCCTGTTCAATACATTTATCAATGATCTGGATGAAGGGATCGAGTGCACCCTTAGTAAGTTTACAGATGACACCAAACTGGGTGGCAGTGTTGATCTGCTTTAAGGAAGGGAGGCGCTGCAAAGAGATCTGGACAGGCTGGATCGATGGGCTGAGACCAACGGGATGAGGTTTAACAAGACCAAATGTCGAGTCCTGCACTTGGGGCACAACAACCCCATGCAGCATTACAGGCTTGGGGAAGAGTGGATGGAGAGCTGCCTGGAGGAGAAGAACCTGGGGGTGTTGGTTGACAACTGGCTGAATATGAGCCAGCAGTGACCCAGGTGGCCAAGAGGGCCAGTGGCATCTTGGCCTGTATCAAAGTCAGTGTGGCCATCAGAACCAGGGAGGTGATTATGCCCCTGTACTCGGCACTGGTGAGGCCACACCTCAAGTCCTGAGTGCAGTTCTGGGCCCCTCACTACAAGAAGAACATTGAAGGGCAACGAGGTTGGTGAAGGGGTTGGAGGACAAGTCCTATGAGGAGCGACTAAGGGAACAGGGGTTGTTTGGCCTGGGGAAGAGGAGGCTGAGGGGAAACCTCATCACTGTTTACAACTGCCTGAAAGGAGGTTGTGGCAAGGTGGGTGCTGGTCTCTTCTTATGTGTGATAGATGGTAGGATGAGAGGACATGGCCACAAGTTGTGCCAGGGGAGGTTCAGAATAGATATCAGGAAAACTTTCTTCACTGAAAGGGTGGTCAAGCACTAGAACAGCTGCCCAGGGAGGTGGTGGAGTCACCGTCTATGGAGGTGTTTCAAAGGTGGGTACATGAGTCTCTCAGGTACATGGTTTAGTAAGAGGACAGGTACGGTTGGACTTGATCTAAGAGATCTTTTCCAACCAGATGATTCTATGATTCTATGATTTGGGGAGAGAGAGACAGGTCTGGAAATAGTGTGGGTGCTCAAGAAAAGTGATGTTGTTATTAACTAAAATCTGCTTCACAGAAAACGCGTTGTGGGCTGGCACACATTGTCATTTTCTGACCAAGGGTAAGAAATTTCTATATTTGAACATTTGTCCACCTGTACTTAAAGAAGCAATGAAGTTGAGCTTTTCCTCACTGTGACAGGTTAGAACAAGTTCTCTAATCATCTCTTTGTCTCTACACTCCTACTCTTGGTTCCCAAGCCATAGGATTAACACCTGTCTTTTTGTGTGTCAGACCTGATATTCCCCTTTCTCAGTTTTCAGATCTGTGCTTTCCTGAGCCAGAATTGCTATCTTTATATTTAACCGTTACCGTATTTCTTTTGCATGAGTATTTCCTGTCTCTTGTCCAATTCGTATAGACTTTCAGCTGTCAAAGCATCCAGGTACCTCTTGAACCTGTAGGTACAGCTATCTAATTTGACAAAAAAGTAAGGTGGGATCACACAGGAATTTGTAGCTGAGTCCAGAGTGGATCTCAGACTTCTGAATCCTATTCATAAGAGGTTTTATTCTATATTAGTGGGACAGAAAACAACATTTTACCTTTTCAGTCACCTTAATGATAAGTGATACTAAGTGCATTTGAAATGTTCTGCATTTTGGATGCTGTAATCAAGTCAAAAAATTCTAAAAAATCACAATATAATCAATAAAAGTAAATATTATCTTCTAAATAAACAGAGTAGGAATATTTTTTATATATCTGATATTTCAGGTAAGATCATAATATTTAATTTAGTGGATGAAACTCAGAGTACTGCGCCCACCATATTAATTTTATATTTTCACTTTCTATAGCAATGCTTTTGTAAATTGTGCATAACTTTCAGATGATTTTAAAGTAAGAAAAAGAAGTTTCAATATAATTCACCTGCATTTGCACTGTATCCACTACTGATTAGATAGATACCATGCCAACACTACTCAAAGACTCTTTCTTGTCATTTTGCTAATGATTACCTATATATTCTATTTTTTCCTGGATTCTCAGTGTAGGTTATATCAATGGTTATCATTCACTTCTCAGGTAGTTTGAAAAATGCACAAACATCCCTAGTTAATAGGCTTGAGAAATAATTCCAGATTTTCATTAACCAGGAGAGCACAAAATAGCGAATGTTTATCAAAGATATTCAGGAAATTAGGTACAGTTCTGTAGAACCAAAATGGTAAGAAATGTACCGGGGTATTCATTATGATTCAAGAAATCAAGAATTTCTTTTCTTGGATGCAGATACATCCCACTTGAGTGCACACAATTCAATAATGAAGAATCTATTCTATTACTGAAAAACGGGGGATTTATTCATGAAAATTCTCATTGCATTAATGAGAGTTGTCCTTGAATTGATTGGAAAATAGATCCACAAATTGCAGAGAGCAGCACATGAGAAATATAGTTTTATCTACAAAGATTATGTGATAATGTAGATATTTGCAAGGGAGTATGAGACCCTTGTAGAAAAATAAATATATTTATAAAAATCAGTAAAAGTGGGAGTGTAATGTATTCAAGATATTGGGTGTGGGCTAGAGAAAAGAATGAAAGACAAAATATTAGTTTAACTACAGTGTGACTGATTTATTTGCTACTATTAGTTTTTGCCATTTAAATTATTCGTGGAAAAGGATCTCTAATTCGAACATAAAATGGATAATATACATACATTTGTTCTGCAGAAAAGATAAGAAATTATGTTTAATAATACAACCTTAACATTAATGAAAATTTTTTTAAAAAATACATGTGAAAGTCCTTAATGATTGTGTTGGAACTAGACATACTCCAAAGCAGAGTAACAGGTGGTTTATATTGTTATTGTTTTTATATAGAACCCACAATTTCTTTTGATGACATTACTAATATTTAAAATAATCTGTTTACAATGACATGTTCTATTTTGATTATAGAACCTTTTCTGTTTCCTTATAATATGTTTGGGACAAAATGAAACTGTGTATGAAAAGTCGTGAAGTTCCTGTCACTATATGCATCTTATTTTTTTTCAACTATACTTTCCCCTTTACATTGTATCTACCCCAAACATAAACAATCTTCACTTATTATCAGTTTCTGTCTCCATCTTTGTTACTGCTCATGATCTGAGCCAGTGTAAACTACAATGGATCCATTGACTTTATTAGAAAATTAAAATTTATGTCAAATACAGCTATGCCCCAGGGCCTCTTCATGTAAAGTTCTTTAGGGTGTGTTCTTAAGGAGTGTAAATATTAGTTGCTAGTCAACTCATTTCATCAAAGTAAATTGTGTGATAGCATGATACTCTGGCCTTCCCGCTACTAGAACTACAAGGTAAGACTGTGGGTGAGCAGTGTAAATTGATCATATAATCAGGTCCCCAGAGGTTTGCCGGTTACTAGCATAAACTATAGAAAATGACCCTTTTACCCTGAATCCCAAAGAATAGTCCAAGTGTGTGATTTATACTAAAAGGACATGTATAGCAATACTTTCATCTCTTTGATTCACATAATAAGAGCATCATGCACTGCACTATTTGAAATTCTGCAAGTGGTTTTAATAAAAGAATAATCTTCAGGAAATATGTAGTTTAAAATGTCCTTTTATTATCTCCTTTGAAATATAGAGATGGGGGGGTTGGGAGGTGGAGAGGAGGAGGAGTGCAGGCTGTAAAGAGACGGTTAGAAAGGATTGCTGAATCATCTACTTCATAAAAGCTTATACTCATCCGAGCTCCTTTAGTTCTTCCTTCCTTCCTTCCTTCCTTCCTTCCTTCCTTCCTTCCTTCCTTCCTTCCTTCCTTCCTTCCTTCCTTCCTCCTTCCTTCCTTCCTTCCTTCCTTCCTTCCTTCCTTCCTGCCTTCCTTCCTTCCTTCCTTCCTTCCTTCCTCCTTCCTTCCTTCCTTCCTTCCTTCCTTCCTTCCTTCTCCTTCCTTCCTTCCTTCCTTCCTTCTCCTTCCTTCCTTCCTTCCTTCCTTCCTTCCTTCCTTCCTTTCCTTCCTTCCTTCCTTCCTTCCTTCCTTTCCTTCCTTCCTTCCTTCCTTCCTTCCTTCCTTCCTTCCTTCCTTCCTTCCTTCTTCCTTCCTTTCCTTCCTTCTTCTTCTTCCTTTCCTTTTCTTTCCTTCTTCCTTCTTTCTTCCTTTCTTCCTTTCTTCTTCTTTCCTTCTTCTTCCTTTCTTTCCTTTCTTCCTTTCTTCTTTCTTCCTTTCTTTCTTCTCTTTCTTCTCTTCTTTTCTTTCTTCTTTCTTCTTCTTTCTTTTCTTTCTTTCTTTCTTTCCTTTCTTTTCTTTCTTTCTTTCTTTTCTTTCTTTCTTTCTTTCTTTCTTTCTTTCTTTCTTTCTTTCTTTCTTTCTTTCTTTCTTTCTTCTTTCTTTCTTTCTTCTTTCTTTCTTTCTTTCTTTCTTCTAAAATGAGTAAGAGGAGAAATTCTTATTAAAAAAGCTGCACTTTTGGCAGAAAAGCCAACACTAATCATAGCTCTGTGTTAACCAGCTGGCTATTAGATCAGCATTCCTAACCCTGATTTTGGATATCCGTGAATATTCTTCTTTAATTTGTCAGAAGACTACAGATAAAAGAAAATATAAACTAATGAGACACTGCATGTTTTTAGTTTTAAAATCTCATTATGACCATAGTTCACTTAGATATTTAGGCACAAATGTTTGAAGCCAAATGTACTGCTTGCATATTTAAAGTTAGCATGCTGTGTTTACCTGCAAATACCCATTTGTTTGCCCAAACAACATTTTGATTAGAAATCAAAAGATCCCAGCTCCCAATTGGGAAGACTGAGTCACCTTTTGCATTACTTAACTGCAGAGAAATTTGGAAAAGAGAGGACAGAATATTCCAAAAGCTTGTAATCAGATATATGATCTTCAAATGCATCTAC
This sequence comes from Dromococcyx pavoninus, assembly GCA_033558185.1. Taxonomy (NCBI): domain Eukaryota; kingdom Metazoa; phylum Chordata; class Aves; order Cuculiformes; family Neomorphidae; genus Dromococcyx; species Dromococcyx pavoninus. The sequence continues at coordinate 1,516,093 of JAUMJL010000250.1, forward strand.
CTTTGAAGTCAAGATGCAGGTACCCACTTATGCCAATTCCAATAATGGATCACTGATATTTTTGGTTTTCTGGATCTTTGTGCCATTTAATTTAATCTTTTCTATCACTATTATTTGTACTTTTTTGTGGCCATGACTAGAAGTCCTACATTTACCATAAAAAGTAAAGGAGTAAAGGAACCATTTCTTCTATCCTCCTCCTCAATACCTACAGCTTAAAATATGTCTCCTTCATCGACCATGGTTACAAGAAATGACCTCTGCTGCAAAGCATCACAATAGTGCTTCAAGAGTGAATATTTTCTCAATTACATTAATTTATAACTGAACACTAACAAAAATATAGGTTCTTCCAGTTAATGGATTTTTCTAAGAAGAGAAAAGAAAAAAAAGGTGCATTCAAAAAGAACCTACAACCCACCCCACAATTCCCCTTAAAATAATAAGAAATGCAGTTGTGTGAATAAAGAAATGCATTCTTTTCTAAAGTCTTGTAGCATGTAGTTTTCTAAGTATTTAATTCCAGAAAAAGAGCCGTACAGTATTTACTCGTCAATAACTAATTGTCTATGACATGTAATTTGTGTTCATGTTCATGAGTCCTTTCCAATGTTCTAGGTCAGCTTAACCTCCCAAAAAAAGAAAAATCAAAATCAGGCAACAATACCCAATTGAGGGACTCTTACTGAAAGTTAGTACTTGCAGCCTTGCTTCCTTACTTTATTATATGTTATTGTTGTTTTTATCAACCCAGATAACAGACTGTCCACCAAAATTTCAACAATATCTTCTGTCACTTCAAAGTGCTCTTGCATATGACTTGCCAAACCCTAGCAGAAAGAGATCTGATGATCTGAGACAAGCGTAATGAATAATCACCTTCATGTAGTCATTTTCAAACTCTCCGAGAACAGTGTAGAGAATCTGACCTTGCTCTGCAACCTCAATTGATCTCACCAGCTAAAGGGGGTCAAGCCTAGCAACTCCTGGGGAGGCAGAAATGCTTCTTAACACGCAGCTGAAGCTTTGCATTCCTTCTCCAAAGCACTTCCCAGCCAACCCAAACAGCCTGGAGGCAATTTTTAATGAGATCTTTTATTCCAAAGAAAAATCCTTCCTCCGGAGGTAATCACTCTGAGCTAGGTTGTATCTCTTGAAAGAAACACAGAGGTACTTTCCCTGGCTCCCCTTAAAGTTCCTTCAGCAGTTTAACCAAATTTGATTTTGTTTCAAAGGAAGGTTCACATGGAGGAGGGCTGGATGATGCTATTGAGTGGTCATCCTGCCTGGTCAGTGAAGCTGACATTGGAGCTGAAGCAGGGAAGGAAATCTCTGTTCTCAGATCTCCAGCTCTATTACTAGGAAAAGGAGTATTGTCAGAAATGTGACATGAGGGCGACAGTCTGGAAAAACATCAATCAAAATCTAGGACATAATAAAATTCTGAAAATTTACTCTTTTTCGAAGAGCAAGGAAAAACATTATTTTCTAGTATTGCCCTGGCCCGAATAAATTGTCTGGTCATTGTGTTTTGTTTCCCTTTCTAACAGTGCAGTAGACCCTATGGGGGATAAGAACAATGAATTCCTAAGCACTTTCTACTTTACTACACTTCAAAGTTTATATTTTTAACACTACCACCCTGTCGAACACACAGAGGAGGCAAACATCTTTCAGGTGCCTCACACAGTGCCAGAAAATGCTCCTCCCTGTGGCTGTGCAGCTACAGGAAAGCTGGCAAATATCCCATCTTGTATGCCAAGAGATTCAAGGCAAATGTTGTCTACTGCTGTAATGTACACAGGACTAGAAGAGAACTTAAAAATATTGGGGAAACATAAAGAATGTTAGAGACAGAATGACAAGTATAGCCAACATGATTAATAAAGAAAGCTCTATATAATAATAGTAATTCTTTATTATAAAAGATTTATAATGAATATGTTTCGTTTCTCTTACTCTTAAGCTGCAAACAAATGTTCAGGTTTTGGAAAATGTGCTACTTATTGCTAATTTGAACTATGCAAAATTCTGTGTACAGGTGGTCTAGATGAAGCTCTGTATGCTTTTGTACAGATATATATACACACACGCACATATAAGCCAATACTTAGTGATAACACCTCATGGTATTCCAGCTATTTCAGTCATTTGATTTTCCCTATGATAGAATTCCTTTTTTTGAGTGGAACTTATTTTTCTTTTGCATATTTTCAATGCACGTACAAAATGATTCAAAGTATTTACTGCGAGTTATTCCTTCTAAATACATTTACATTTTCTTAGATAATTTTAAGAGAAATTTCCCTTGCAAATCCAGTTTGATACATAAATACTGAGTATGTGGCATCAATAAGTGTAGCATCTAAACAGCTCACCATATCCAATGTGGTTTTATTTGCCCTTGGGAGAGGAAGAAATATCTCTTCCTTGTTTACAGTAGAGAAATGAGTCTGAGAAAGTAGATGATTTGCCCAAGGTCAGAAAGGAGCTTTAGGTACAGCAGAAAACTGAGTCCAAGACACCCACCCTCCAAGTGAGGAGCCTAACCAATGGACTGTGTTGCCTCCCTGATTGCCTGAAACAGTACATCCCAATGAACTGTTCCGAAAAAAAAAAACTTTTCCTTACTTGTACATATTCAGAATTCCCATAAAACTTGTAGAAAGATTTTCTAATGTTTTTCAATGATGTCTATAAATCAAGATGTCATCTAGACAAATGATGACACATGCATCCACCAAATGGTGAGAAACTGTCATTCATTAATGCCATACAGACAGACGGTACATTTGTCAGTCCAGAAGAATGAGACTAAAAGTCATCTATTCTTACAGCTCATTGTAATGACACCTTGTTCTGCCGTTCCTTTTTGCAGTTTCATTTTTAACTTCCAACCCCATCTAATAATGTTTGCAGTGCTGCAGTAACTTTACAAAACACTGTAACCATTTAAAGCCAAAGAATTAAAAAAATGTTAAAATATTTAAACATAGTTAATGAGATATGGTACAAAGCAGTGATTATTTCTACATTATTGCAAAGAGACATTATGAGGATAGTTTCCCAGCTGTCACAATGGCTTCCCCATCTGTATTATCCTGAATGTCAGGTTTGAATCACAGCAGAATCTATATATAGGGATCTTTTTCAGTTACATGAAGGTTATTCTGGTGAAATCTTCAACAGTACCTTAAAAGCAGATATCTACATTCTGCAGAGAGTTCATAAATCTAACGGCCTTTTTTTTAAGGTAAGATCCTGATTTCTACCTCACGTTGATGCTACAGATTTACATATCTATTTCAAGAACATTAAGGAAGATGGTTGAGCCACCAAATGTATTATTTTTAAGGAGTGGGCTCCAACAGACTCAGAAATTGTTCTAAGCATTAGTATGTTATTAGTCTCACTGGTCCATAGTCAGATTGCCTAGCAGAGCGCCAAAGATGTACTTCAGCATCTCCTATGACATATAAATTAAAAGGGAGATGGAGTCACTAAAGATATGTGTGGTCTGGATTTGTTTATTGAACAATAAAGACCTAAGAATTTATCATAATGCTTGGATGAATCTTCCATAACAGACACTGCCTGCTTAGAAATCATGACTGCTTCTTCTCATTATTAACTGAATATGGAGCCAAATACTATTAGCTCACACAGCACCATCTGAATCACTGATCTACCCTGCAGTAGGTGGCCTGAATACAGCTATATGCTTTGCTATTAGTAAAGCAAAATTACTAATGCTGTAGGATAAATAAAAGATTATGAAGTCTACGGACAGTGTGGGAGGTGAGTTATTGCAGACTGAGAGGCTGCTTCATCTTATAGAATCATAGGATCTTCCGGCTGGAAAAGACCTTCGAGGTCATCAAGTCCAACCAGTACCAAAAATTATTTATCTCAATAATCATAAATATATTCATCCCAATAATAATTTATTATCTCACCAGTACCAAAATTATTGAGGTGAGAATACAGTCACAAGGAGATAATGTACTATTCATAAACAAATTTTCTCTTCTGTTTGTGTTTGGAAATTATACTGCATTCTTTTTTACAAGACCATTTCCTCCCAAAACATTAATTTGGTGCTCCCTTGCATCTTACTACAACCAGATCTCCTAGAGCAGCTTGTGCCTTACCCCATTGCTTCTGTTGGAGCTGTTGACATAGACATGATGTAGTGAGGGAAGAGGTGTTGTAGGTGTTTGTTTATCTCAGCATAGTCTCTCTGCTGCAGCAGAGCATATTTTCTGTTCTATGGTACATCTGGACCAATATACAGTGTCTTGGATCCTTTCAAGAGAAAGTTTTAAGAAAAATGTTGAAGAGACAAATCTTGGGCAACACAAGTCAATCTTGCCTGCTGCAAATATCTCCAAAGTCTCCATTTCAGACAGATAAACTTGCTTCAATGACTTTCCAGTCTGCTATGACACTTGCAACATGTTATGACTATTGGATGAGTTGAAGTAGTAACAGCATAAACCCTTGTTAAAAAAGAGGAGATTCAGGTTGCAAAATTTAAAATCTGTAAAGGTAGGATGCTTGATTTAAAATACTCCATACTCTTAATATTTTCCTCAAAGTATAACTGACTTGATTTGCATCCTGCTCAGACAGACATAAATCAGCAGTAGCTCCACCGGGCTTAACAAAGTGATGTCGTAATCAAAAAGAGGATTATAGCCACATGTCTGCTTCCCCACGTTATGTTGTGTATAAGTTCTGATCTATCTATTTTATAAATTATGAATGGAATGGGAACTGGTTTTTACTAACACATATTTACTACAAGTGATGATTAGGAGAAGATATTTTCTATAATTCCTTTCCTTTTTAAATTGCGGCACAAATAACTTCTCAGAACTATTGCCCCATGTTCAGAAAGTGATGATTAAAGATGTGCTCTAAATTCTCCTTTGTGTTCTTTGGGAATTAAAATAGACAATACATGCAAATTTGATAATGAAACAAGCCAGAGCAGGAACAGTTCATAAAGGGCAACTAGCGTTCATTTTCTGTGTTTTAATACTTTTGTTAGGGGGTTTATTTTTTTTAGTTAAATGTATATATTTTGGCATTTTGTGTTGTTTATATTCTTTTAATACAGAGATAAACATTGAGATATTCTTTGCTGAGCAATTTTTGTAAAAGAGTTATTTTCTAACTGTTGAAGTAATATAACTATTTCAGAGATAGAATGAAAGAACAATTATTTAAGGTATAAATAAAATAAGATAATATAAAGATACATAAAGTATAAAGAAAAATTATGACTGTGTAGACTGACAATGAAGAAAAGCACAAACAGAGGAAGGTGAAAGAAAATATCGATTAGGGACTGGAGGTATAAAAATTTTCCCTATGATTAGATACAGACATTGTTTTTCCAGCTCAGAAGACTCAACCTGCTCTAGTCCAAACATATGCTATTTTCATAGCCATGAAAACCTAAAGCAATTGCAGTGTCAAAGTTGGTTGATCTGATATTCTTCAAACTGTCTAAATTATGTTTCAAAATATTTTTATTAATATAAATTTGAAAGAAAAATATTTATGAAAGGATATATTTACTTAAGAGCAATTCTTTTCTCTAATAAGATATGTAGCAGCTGTGGAAAAAAATTAAATTTGTGCTGATTAATCTTCATTAGTTTTTGTAAAATGCATGATCTAGCTCTACCAGTCTGCATCTAGGGGTACAGTAGCCACAGAAACAAAACAAACAAACAACAAAGTTTCGAACTGCAAAACTTCTTTGGGGATGAGCCTAATTTCTTTTCAGAGCTGCCATTTTTATGATGAGAGTATCTTTGATCCTGGACAGCTGCCTTTCCTCTTTCTCAGAAACAACCTTCTATTTTCTTTCTGAACATGGACATATTTCAAAGCTCAAACTCTCTCTCTATCAAAGAAGTTCCTGAGATGATTGATTCAAATTCTCCTTTCTGATTTTAAAACACTTTAGTCTTAATTTTCATCAATACTTACAGGTTTTTGCATCACTTAGAAGCATTGAACTCACAAAGTTAAACAAAATATCTTCTATTTAAGCACCTGATTATACTGAATTTGTATGTAAGCTAAATACATATGGGAAATAATTACGTACTCACAACGGTATAAGTTTCTCTGCAGTTGGTACTGGATGTTCTTAGCTGTGTGCTAGCAGAATTGGCCACAGATAAAATCCATGCTGCTAAAAATTCTCTGCTTTTGGTAGCCCAAAGAAGTACACACTGAGGTTTGTTGCTCAATTTAGAAATTAGATTTTTTTGATTGCAACATAGAAGTGTGCCATTTAATTTCTAGCAGCTAGATGGGAATGTTACTGCACCCAAAGAGAAGCTGGAAAAAAAGAAGGAGGCACTGTCAAAATTATGCTTTCCCACATTTTCCCTTTTCCTTCTATCAATAGTTGACCAGCAAGGTTCATCCCATGCATCTCTGGCAGGTATTTCATGTTGCTCGTGTAGTCCATGACAATTTATTATCACTTAGAATCAGATAATAATTTAAAATGGATAGGGAATAAAATATGAAATTAAGCAAATATTCTTTCAAGTTTTGAACTATAATATTTCTACTTTCTGGTTTACCATGCAGAAATATGTGTGAATTCTCCATTAAACAAATAGTGTAAAGTAACAGTTGCAAGAAACTGGGTTCATGAATAAACAGATTGTCTGCATACATACAGTAAATCTAATATTCCTTGCTATAAAAATGCTACAAGCATGTGTTTAAGTCCACGCAACATTTCTTGGAAGCATCAGATATACTGCAGAGGGATTCATTTAATTAAATGTAAATGCAGATGTCTGCACCTGAACTACTCACCTTAGACTGCCTTTAAATTCAACAGAGAGAACTGAGAGTTTCTAGTGTGCAATTCATCTCATCCTAAAGTGCATGTCTAAAATAGATCAAATGAATTGCACATAAAAGTGCCTATTCTCTCCATTGACTGTAAGGGAATACCAAGAAACTAGCATTGCTGTAGATGTCTACATCAGAGATATCTAGAGAGTTATTGATTTTATCTTATTTTAGACTCTTAAAGTATATATGCCTACACTCACATCATAAGCAACAGAGATTAAGCCAGCCAACCAAATGAAACTGTCTGATTAGGAGGTGAAAAAAGGACTCCCCTAGACTTAGGTAAAATGGTTAGCAACCTTATACAGAGCTGGAATTTTGCTAAGATAGGGGTATCTTGCCTTCATTGTCATACCCTGGGAGCAGTTCATAGTTATCAAAGCAAAACAGCTCAGTCTGCTGCAGAGTAGCCCTGCGAGAATTTGCCAGTCAGTTCCCAAAACAATCCATCAAGTTGATCTCAACAGCCTCTACTACTTCATATTGGTTCTTATCATGGGATTTATTTTTTTCTTCAGCTCTCAGGCAAGAATAGCAAAGCTACAGGTCAGCAGAGCAGACACAGCTTCAGTACAAGATGTGGACTTGAAACAAGAGTTGTCCATCTGTGGGCAAGGGACCCAATATAGCACAAAAGAAATACTTGCAAAATTCTCCCAGGCAGCTCCAACTCTGTCATGAGATCTTCACTCTGTCAAGACCAACAGGCAAAGGTGGGAAAAACGTGAATGCACATCTTCCCACAGGAAATTCATTTCTTCTTCTAAAATTGTGTTGGAAATGATTAATCTAATGTCATATTAATGCATGAACTAAGAAAGTGATTCATTGGAGAAGTCAGATGCTTAATTCCAAAGTCTGAGATGCTAGAAAATAATCAGTTCTTAAATAAGTACTGTGGATGTCAGAAAAAAATATTTTCTTCCTTTTGACAGCATTTTAACTCCACTTCAGTAGCTGATTTAACTTCAATCTGCTGTTATAAAATGTTTCAGCACTTTCCTGCTTTAAAGTATTGGAGTGTCAGTACATTTCAGTTTGTCCAGATTCTTCTGTAACACACAATTAAATTCCCAACAATTATATAAGTGTAACATTTTTCTGAAGTTCCTTTAAAAAATGCAGGAGAAATGCATGATTACTTGTGCTGGAGGCATGTATAGTAAGATCAGTAAGAGCAAAGAAGAAACTATTAGTGATATAATTGACAATAGTAAATCAATTTTTATTGGTAAATCTTTGATATGTTTTAAGAATCAAAGCACTACTAATCAAAATTCCTGCTCCACATATTTTTGGGATGATTAAAAAATATAAATTTTGATTAAATCATCTGTTTTTAATGTATGAGTTATTAAATGACAATAAATGTGTTGCCAAAAAAAAAGAATCATCTTTCTCAAATTATTATATTAATTTTACCATATTTATCCATATCAATCTCAACTTGTTACCAACTGTAAATTTCACAAATGTGACTGTTGCTAATCATATCATGGCATATCATTGTTGATGCTTATATATTTATAAAATATAACTGTATCACATGTTAATGTGAAAATAATGAAATTACTTCATATATCATTGAATTATAGTTAAAACAAAGATAACATGTAGACATCTTTTGCAAATTATTTTCTTTTGTTCAATAATTGCTGCCAAAGATGATTATGTACTTCGCTGGTTTCAAAAAACAAGGTTTAAGACACTTGTAAATATTCTACATTGATGCTGTTTTTCATAAAAGATTTTAATTAAAATAGAAAGGGAAAGAAGAACAAAAAGGAATCCCACCCAGAAAACACCTCCCTCTTTCCTGAGCTCATCAGATAATGCTTGCTGCATTCAAGGGAGAAAGAAAATGGTAAGGAAAATACTGAAGCAAAAGTATTCAGTTCTTATTCCCCTATTTTAAAATCATTTTCAAGTCATGCGGTTGGTTGTTTGGGGTCTGTTTTTTTTTTTAAATTGAGATTTGTCTTGCTCACCTGCAGCTGTTTGAAAAATTAGGTATCTGACATAGTTAGTGCTAACTAAACAAGGTAAAATATCTCAGAATGTTATTATAGAAGCCTGGAAACAAACAGTTGGACACAAAACTATGAAAGATGAACTCCACCATTAAAGAGTTCACTCCACCTCTTAGGTTTAGTGGCAATAAATTTGTACTTTCTCTTAAAAGTCTGGTGTACTTACATGAATTAATTTCTATATAAAATTGAAAATTTCCTGTGCTTCTAGAGAATGAAACACCCTAAAACTCTTTAGCTAGTGTCAAGATAGTAAGAAAGACATGCTTTTAGCCATTTGAAGACATACTACTTTTGTGTTGTATTTGTCTTATTATTAAAAATTGCTCTTTGAACGAAATTGCATGTGGGTCATATCTTCATTAAAAAGCTTTGATTTTTGTAGAAATTTTCTGATATAAATGAGATTTTTATTGTCTTCATGAAGAAATAAAATGAACCGGAATTGTAAAAGTAAGCTAGAGCTGGTTTCTGCCCATCTGTGTTCATGAGATGTAAAAGAACATTCTCCATTATTGTAGCTTAATCCACAAAAAGGATCTCAAATCCCAAAATCTAGATGACCCTGAAATTTTACCTTAAGAGAAAGATCACTCTCAGAAGAATGTGTGAATATGAAAATTTCTTTTTCATCTAAGACAGAGATACAGATAGAAAATCTAACAGAAAACCAGCCTATTTTTATTACGGCATAGAGGGTATATGAAACAGTTTCTTTTTCTAGCTATAATCAGTTATTAATTTTGCAAAAGCAATTCTTTACAAAAATGCATTAGGAGTTAACAAAGTAGTTGAGATTTCAATACATCTTTAATAGGTTTTTCTTTTGTTTTTTTCTAGACGGAGTTAGGAACACGAACACTTAAAAAATGCTTTCAAAATAATGTAGACAGTAATGGATTGTGATTTTCCTCTTTTGCTCACATTGTTTTAATCTCTGTGTGATGTTGCTTCCAATCAACTTTTCCAAGTGCATATAAAGGAATGGATTTTGCAAATTCATAGGTTGACCTAAATGCTCTTTGCAAGCAATATCTCTTAATACTCTGAATTTTGTGTGGAGCTTCTGTTTATCAAAACAAAAGAATGATGCTTCTACTTCAAGGATGAAGAATCCTAGCAGAATAATTTTACTTATGTCTGTATATTGTTGCTGAAATAGATGTTTTCTTTGTGTTCCTGATCAGGAACTATATGTAATACTCCTCTTCAACAAGAGATCATCATTAGAGGAGGAAAAAATCAGACTTTTATGCCTTTGCAGCATCCAAGTGTTTAAAGATATATTAATTCTTTAATAGTAAGGGGCATTGATTAGTGTATTTATAAAATAGATCTTCTCCACTTTTAACAAAAGTCTTTGAAAAGGAAAACATTGATCAAGAAGCATCAGTCCCCCAAATTCACAAACGACCAGCTGAAAGTACTGCCCAATATCTCATTGCCTTTCCTGACAACAGGACCAAGTCTTTAGCCTTCCAGAGATGCTACCTTGCCATAGTTTATTCAACATGAATTTTAAAAGTAATGAAATTTAACAATGCATCATGAACATGGGTAGTAAAATGTATATTTCCATGTATGCTTCTCATACATGTGAATTCCAGCCTTGTAACCCTGCTGAAAGATGACAACAACTGTGATGATGTTGAGGATGGGAACAATACACATCATGAAATACATTAGCTGACTATGAGACATGCAGCCTTAAGGCCCTTCTAGGAAGGACCACATAGCAAAAATATCTACCTGGCTTCTCTGAGCTCTGTCAATAACATTAGAGACAGAGCTCTTGAGGAGGAAGCAAACATATTCTGAAATTTCCCTGGAGTCAATATGTGAGCAGCAGCTCAAATGCACAGACTATTCTCAAGGAGAGCTTAACCACGGACACTCCTTAAGCCTACAAGGAATATGAAAAGACCTTGCCTGTGTGTCCACTTAGCATTGCAGAGGATAGTTCCCCCATTTAAAAAAAAGAATAGTCTTGATAAATTGAATAATCTCTGTATTTATGGTCAAGAGAAGAAAACTATCATAACTGTATGCATATTTTTATATAAGTGTGTCTTTCATTTCTCTGTGTGAAAAAGCAAAATTGTTGCATAGTTATGTCTTGAAAGAAGAAAGTCCTTTAATCAGCAAAATGTTTCTGTGTTTTTCAGAGCCTTTCTTATGATTGTCAACATTTTTATACACTCATGTTGGAGTTTTAATTTTGCCATCCAATGGAAAGATGAAAAGAGTATTGACTTTATTGTGTAAAAAGTCATTGAAAACTCTATCTCATAAACCTTTTTCCCCTTCCAGAAGTAAGAGATTAAACAGAGTATATTTCTTTGGTAATATGATAAAAATCTTGTCACATTGAACCAGACTTCAAATAATAACAATAATAACATTAATTATTCTTATTATCATCATCACTATCATAGTCATCATTGTAATCACCATCATCACCTATAGGTTACTGACAAAAAGGAAAAAGTATTAAGCATTCCAAAGCTAGCCCTAATCTTTTAAGCTTTCATTTCATAGGAACTGCATTTGCTTATTAACTACATAGTGGGACAAATCATACACTACTAATAACAAAACCTGAAAGTTACATAGTTTCATTACCCACCCAATGGTTATCAGATTCCAGTCCCTAAGGAATATTGGAGTAGTAGTAAGCATTTAAAATTTGTCATGCTGAATTTCATTAGCAATACACATTCTGGAGACTCAGTAGCCTAAGGATGCTCAAATAGACATGCACTAGCACTCAGATGCCTTAGAATGAAATCTCTGTTTTTTCTCCCTATGAGTGAACAAGCTGAAAACCTGTTATTTTTTCATACTAAATTCTGACCTGATTGTTCCTTGACTACTCAATTCAGTTGTACTTAAGATTTCCCTAGGAGCTTGCCCAGCTACACAAATGGGGTGCTCCCACCATTGATAATCCCTAGGGAAGTTCTGGAATTCATTCAGATGAACCTAATATATCCCAAAGAAAGGCACAACTTTAATTTAATTTAGTCAGTGATTGTTTCATTAAAACCAGTTAAATTCAATTTAGGATCAAATCCCTTAAACCGTCAATTCTAAAAAAACAAAATAAAAAATTTCTCTCTGCTACAGAAATAAAAATTATCCATACTGACTGGATGTCAGGTACGCTGATATATTAACTGAATACCCTGGACATGTAACATTTCAAGCTGAAAACCATTACAACATCACTATAATGTTTTACCATTCTTTCTCTTAAATTCTTGACATATATTAAGGGCATTGAATCTCCATCTTTAAGTAGCTTTTGTCTGGGAACAATAAAGTTAAGGAAAAGCTGTTATAAGAGTATATACCAGATTTTAAGCTTTTTGTGCTTACTATATAAGCAAGATAACTCTAAAAGACTATAATTTTTCTAACCTGACTTATACTTTGTGCAATACAAATGCTGATACAACTGCACTCAAGCCATGTAGCTGTTAAGTCAAATGGCCTAAGAGTCTGCCTGGTACATTTCCATTTCAATCTGCAGTACACTGGCTTAAATCACACTTAATGATGATAAATGCTTATGGATGAAGACCATTTCTTTTAATGTGTATATAATATCTTGAAGCATGTATGTGATCACATCATGTGTGATCATCACGATTATTTATGTGCATTACCATAACACTCAGTACTCTAGTTCTGTAGCATCTGCTTAATAAGACACTTCCACCAAAACTCACCAAAAGATGCAGAGAGATGGAAGAGTACACATAAACCATGATACAGTACAAAGAAAAGCATTGACAATGGTTTTGGTACTCATCATGGAAACAAGAACTTTAAGAGAATTGCAGGGAGCACAATGTACAGTGTTGGGTATCTGCAGACGTTTCACTTTTGATTCTTCATTTTTACTTTCAGAGACATGAGAAACTGGAAAAGGAATCTTCTAGTGGTTTCCAGACACATTACCCTTCACTGAGGAGAGACTAACCGTGGTTTACAAAAAGACTTTCAAACTCAAGTGTATATTTCTATCACAATGTGTCTTTCCTAATACAAATGAGTTAAAGAATTTTTTTAAAAAAATCTATATGTAGACTTCTTGTAAATGCCTTTCTTTCAGTTTCACATTTTGGAAGGCTCTTGGAAACGTTCACAGGAATAAGATTATGAAATGAAAAATGGTGACTGATCTATATTTTCTGACTCTTATTTGACATTAAATCAAATATTGACACGATAAAAAGATTTTTTAATATATTTTTTCCTGTCATTCAATGAAAATTATTCATTTATTTGGAGTATGTAATTAATGTAATTACCCTTCTAATAGCTGAATCTTGTAAAAGTTTTGGAAGTGAGCTCTGAGCAGTTTAATATTTCTAGAAGTTGTTTGGTCACAAAGTAATGTAAAAACTTGTTCTGCAATCTGGGTCAATTCACACTGAGATGAAGATACTTGCGCCATTGTCATTTATCAGTTGGGAAAGAAATGCATCACATAGAATGTAGCTTTTCCTAGAGGGAAACAGGTGTAAATCACTTAAAATGTTTGTCTGGAAACTGGCAGTTTATCACCTAGGTGATGATCCCTTTATATTTTTACTTTGTAGTGTGAAACATAAAACAATTTCAGATGACAGGATGACAAAATACCATTTTTTTCCCCTGCTGAAATCTTTAACCTCTTAAAGATTATGATTCAAATATATTTTACATTTGAGATGAACATCAAGAAATCCCAAATCTCAGCAGTGAGGCATTAAATAGCTGCGTGTATTTGGCAGCAGCAGTTTGCCACTAAGTCACACACTGTGGAGGATTCTCCAAAGGAAAAAGCAGCAAAACAGTTCCAAGACGCGGAACAGCTTGCACCCTGTGAAGGGGCTCTTATCACAGAAAGAGTGTGATTTTCAAGCCCAATCTGTTAATTGTACTCGTGCAACTTTCTGAGAGGCTTCACTGGCGTTGCTGCTTAGATGTACGAAACTGCTGCTGATCTCAAAAACAGAGTCTGCACACTTCTGGTGCTCTCCAAGGGAAGATCGGATCAGATGCTTAAACTGGGACAAATGGATACAGTTCTGCTGACTCCAATGTGCTTTGCAGCTGAGGATCTGAGCTAATCTGTGAAATACATCCATCTCTTTGCAAACTTTTTTTTTTTCGCTGAATGTCTCATTTCATGCTAAGAAGTTCTTGCACAGAATGTGCTGTGTTTAGTCTTTTTTTTTAATATTTTTTTTTGAGCCTGCTGTTTAATTCCAGAAAAGATTTTCAAAATCAGTAAAAACTATAGTGTAATCTATTGTACTTTTTGAACAGAAATTCAATTAATAATTCCCAGTCATTTTCAACTGCCTGGCATATCTTTGACAAGTACTGAGCAACTGAGACAAGAGTATGAATCCAAATTTTATCCTGTCATTAGGTGTGGACTTTGATAAATCTGTTCTGCTTCAAGCTCTGAATGGTATTTCCTTGTAAAATGCAAACTGGCTCTAGACCAGCTGCATTCCATTAGCTATCAGCATATCCTGAGTTATTTTTCTCTGCAAATCAGAAAGTATCTCTGAGCAAAAATATTGATCACTTCTCTTGACCAATAAGCATGCCTATCCATTGGTTTGGATGACAAAGATAGAACATTATCCTTGTGACCTTCATCTTGTTTTTTACCCCTACAATTCCCTTAATTATAATAAACGGTATCTGCGAGAAAGTTAAGGAGCGTAAGATCTGTTTTGGAAGGAAGAAACATGTTAATTCATCTCTTCATGAAGGACATCACCTGGCAAAGCAATATGTATCTTTTCATGAGTTGATGTTTATTTTTTTATGTTCAGACTAATTTAGCAGTATTTAAAGCTCAGAGATTTTTTAATTGATGTTATAAGACCGAAAGTTCCCAGGTGTAAAACAGAAACATAAGGTTCAGCCCAGATTTTGTCTTCAGAAGTTAGTAAAATTGGTATGTGCATTGTATGAAGCAGTTTCTCAGAAATACAAGTTAACAGATTTATCTATAACTCATTTAGGTGATGGGAGGACAAGTCAGCATTGTGTCATTAGTTGTGGTCATGGTAGCATGACTCGAATCAACAGACTACATTAATAATGCTATTTAAGATCTTATATACTTCAGCGTCTGCATTTTCTTCAACCTCAATTAAGATTACAAGGTGGGATTTATCCATCTCATCTGTGGACAGCTAAAAATTAGTGTCTGGTCTAAACCATTCATCAAAAAACTTCATGAAATAAAGCAAAATGTATCTTCAGAAATCCATTCGTGGATGTGAGGATTAATGTCCTGAAGTCACATATTTTCATCCACTGGCTACTGAAGGAGTCTGGCAAAGTAGCTGGCACATACAAAACTGAATCTGGCAAAAGTTGGTTGACATGAATCCAGCTGAATTCCTTTAATGGTAGTCTTCACATAGCCAGAAAAAAAAAAACACCAAAGAACTAACAACAGCAAAAACTTGCAAAGAGCTTGTCAATTTGCCTGGACCAAGAAAGCAGCTACCAGCGGACTGAACATAGATACTGACAAATCCTATCACTTTATGCTTTTCACTCCACAAAACTGTCATTTTGAGAGACGTGTATTAAAATTAAAAACAAGCATTGCAGGAAAATTCAGGAATCTCCTTCCTTTCTCCTCAAAATAATTTAATGGTGTGAGCTTATGGAATGAGGACTACATGTTATCCAGTGTATTCCAGGATTACACGAGACAACAAATCTCTATTGTGTGTTTATAAACACACATTTAATTTATAAATCCAAATTGATAAGAAGAATAAAAATATACAACGGAACATGAAAAAAAATCTTTTATGCTTTTTTTTCATAAAATGTGAACAGATCTTTGGGAAGATTATGTCGATTGTAGTTTATCAAAATTATAAGGGAGAATGCCAATATCATTCTCAAAGTGCAAGTGTAATGGAAATGGCACGTGAAATATTCTTCACTATCGTTCACACAGAAAAGTCAAGATATTCCACCACTGAAAGAGGGATTGAATGGTTGACATTAGGAAGGATCACTAGCAAAAAAATAGCTACATTTTTTTAATGATAAGCTGAGCAAGAACAAGAGACACAATGTCATAGCTGAAAGTGCTCTTCTTCTAAGCAGGATAGCACGATGATGAAAGTGTAACAGATGTGACATTCATTGCAAGCTCCGCGGCCTTATCTCAGTAGCAGGTAAAACATTGTGTGTAGAACGTCATTCCCAAATCGATGATGTCCCTTTATTAAAAATACATTTTTTCTGGGAATTATAGTGGGGTGAAGATCATCAATGAAGATTAATGTAGTTACAGATGGGTTGAGTGTGATAAAAGCTTTGTTCAGCAGGATGTTTTTGCAGTAGCTACCATTACACATCTTTTTACTATATACTATTTTTTTGTGAACAAAGTCCATACATTATGAACCTGTCTTGCACTTTTTTTTCTCTAAGACTTGCATAATGAGATGATGGCACAGGTATAGTAAAAATATGGTGAGTATTTTACATAACAATGCTCCACATGATAATGATGTGGCATTTGGAGCATTTCAGAGGCTGTAGGCATCATTTTGTCTGTGGCTTGGGAATCTCTCTCATTCATTTCTATCGTTAGGTGTTACTTACCGTTCTTTCAAAATGTCTGAATAAATGTGAGGTCTGATAACAATACAATAGACATAAATAGAAGCAGTTTATTACTGTAGAAGAAAACAGTTACATGTTCTGTTAATAGTTTCATATCAAGTTTTATGCAGAAAACTCAATTCCATTTGACCAAACATTGTTAAATGTCTCCAAGGCTCACAAGTAACAGGCCTTTCACGATAGAAGTAAGAGTTTCAGGAAACCTTATGGCAGGTGATTCTGTTAATCTCTTACTTCTTCCTGATGAGTTTCATAAGGGAATGTGGTAGAAATTTGAGGGAACATACCTCTGAAGAACACATAATTATTTATATAAAACATAATGTGAAGATAATTTCTACTTACTGTGGTCTTGTAGTAGGGTTAGCTCACTTGTGTGGCTTCCATGGTTGAAGAAAAGAAATAATTCTCTTACTGAGACTTAAAGAGGGAAAAAGGTTTAGAATCCAAGGTCACACTGTATTTCTCATTAATGTATATGAAGTTACCAAGACTACAGAAAGGTCAGTCTTGAATTATCCAAAACAATGAATGAATACTAAGATAGTAAGCAATCAGGTAATCTCAATCCTACATCCTTCTGTCCACTGTTATAGACCTTTAAGACCCTTGTCTGGATGCCAGTTCAAGCATTGATGACCAGTACTGTAAAGGCACACATAAGTACTGCCTTAACGCAACAGGGAAGCACAGTAAGTATTTGTCCCAACAGTTCCATGAGCCGCCATTGCAAGAGAGAACTCTGCTAAAGCACAGTGTGAAGCCAGCACCCAGGTCTCTGTTGGACAGTGAAGTAGTGAGAGGTTCTGGTTAATGATAAATATATTGAACAATTTTCCAGGTGACTTATTTTGTAGAAATTCAGAGAGAAAAAGAAAAAAAGAAACTAGATGTTTCAGAGTGAGACTGCAGTACACATATGGTACAACATAAAAGAAGAGCCTATTGTGTGAAGATTGTGTGAAAATGAATGACAAGAAAAGTACCTGTCTCACCACTGCAAAGGATATCAGTATGCTAAAAGCCTTTTCTTCCTTCTCATAAACAAAATAAATTTATATGTTTGATTTGCTTGGAGGATTCAGTGTTGGGACCAGTTCCACTTAATATCTTTAGCAACAATCTAGATGAGGGAATTGAGTGCACCCTCAGTAAGTTTGCAGATGTCATCAAGTTGGGTGGGAGTGTTGATCTGCTTGAGGGAAGGAAAGCACTATGGAGGGATCTGGACAGGCTGAATTGATGAGCAGAGGTCAACTGTATGAGGTTAAACAAGGCTTAGTGTCAGGTCCTGTGCTTAGGTCACACCACCATCTCATGCAACGCTACAGGCTTGGGGACTAGGGGCTAGAAATTGGCCCGGCGGAAAAGGACTTGGAGGTGCTGGTCAATAACCAGCTGAACATGAGCCAGTAGTCTGCCCAGGTGACCAAGACATCCAAGAACGTCCTGAATTTTATCAGAAACAGTGTGACCAGCAGGACCAGGGAAGTGATCTTCCCCCTCTACTCAGCACTGGTGAGGCTGCACCTCGAATCCTGTGTTCAGTTTTGGGCCCCTTACTACAAGAAGGAAACTAAGGTGCTGGAGCGCGTCCAGAGAAGGGCAACGAAGCTGGTGTAAGGGCTGGAGCACAAGTCTTATAAGGAGCAGCTGAGAGAACTGGGGCTATTTAGCATGGAGAAAAAGAGGCTGAGGGGAAACCTTATAGTTTTCCACAACTACCTGAAAGGATGTTGTAGGGAGACAGGTTTTGTCCTCTTCTCCCTGGTAAAAAGTGATAGGACAAAAGAAATGGCCTTATGTTGTGCCAAGGGAGGCTTAGGCTAGATATTAAGAACTATTACTTCACAGAAATTGTTGTCAAGCACTGGAACAGGCTGCCCAAGGAAGTGGTTGAGTCACGATCCCTGGAGGTATATAAAAGTCTTGTAAATTTGGCACTTAGGGACATGGTTTAGTGGTGGACTTTGCAGTGTTAGGTTTATGTCTGAACCTAATGATCTTAGAGGCCTTTTCCAATCTAAAGATTCTGTGATTCTGTGAAAAAAAAGGACCTCTGATGACTACTTCTGCTGAAATATATCAATATATATATCAATATATAGATTAAGTGATAAACATATCACTTAATATTTAGATACTTTCTTACAGATTTAAATGTCCTAGATTTAGATTCCAAATTTCAACTTCTTGCCATTGTTCTGGATTTATGTTGCTCTGAACATCAGAATAAAAGATTTGTTTTATAAGGATATCTTTCAAAGAGAGTTTGGCCAAAATGCCATTGTGACACCCTGTAACAGTAAGAAGTGATTCATCTTGTCTGTATTTCCTAGCCAAGCAAGGTATCCATTCATTATTTTCCCCTAATAGGATGTTCCTTTGTAGTAAAAGCTTTTAAAGTCCTCTTTATCTTCATTAAACTGTCACACCAGCTGACAAAGTTTTGTCATTGAACTCCAGCAGTACTGGTATTAAACAAGTCCTACAAAGTTCTCTGGTGTAAACAACATTTGTACTTTACCTGAAACATACAAGGTGATGCCTCAGTTGGCTACTCAAGGGTGTCATCTTGTAGCTAGCTACTTATAACTGTCATGCTGTTAAATTTACGGGGAAATCAGGTGTGATTATGGCAGTGACTGACTTTCCATACTGGTTATTTTCTTGCATTCCTACAGTTAACACAGAAGATGGGTGCCGAAATACACATTATATGAAGCTTGGTTGACATTACTCTTAAATCTTGAGCTCAGGTAGTAACATGCAGAATGATGTAGTTACAACTGTGGCTGTTGCTTGGTTGATGAGAGTATTCAAAACCAGAATCTGACTTTGGGAGGAGTCCTGCAATTAAAAGACGAAGACCAGAAGAACAGGATAATAGATAAAAGAAATAGTCTGTACAGATATGTATACCAATAGCATGTGCTATGGCATATAGTCCACCAGTTGACCAGGATCATTTAATGAGGAAAGTTTGCCCAAGTCCCACTTCAGAAGCTTCTGAATCTTCTTCTGTCACTCTGCACAGCTGGGAACACTTGACAACTAAGATTTGGAGCTTTCCTTATCCTACAAGCCTTCTCAGTGAGCTCCATTTTATAGGTGAGACAACCTTATTCCAAAATTTCTTTTCCAACAAGTACTTTAAAATATATGAAAGGCTATTCCATTCATTGTTTAAAAGATGTCAACTTGTATTTCAGATGTTGTAGAGCTAGTTTGAAAGGTACTCTTTCAGGAATACTGAGAATTCTTGGCAAAAGTGGATTATATTTGACTGGCAGAATTGCTACAGACTATGGGAAAACCAGTGGGAAAAAAAATCACTTTTCAGTAGATCTTTAGTCTGTCTACTGAGGTTTTTTGCCAGTATTTAAAGGTATGGTGACATTCAAACATGACAAACAGTATTGATTTTACCGTAAGTTATATTACAACTCAAACTTTTTTGGTTGCTATAATCTTTAAATGTGCCACAGATTCCCTGCAAAACAAATAATAAAATTTGAATAGCTGAGATTTAATCATCACTTCAGTCTTTCATTTTTTAAATAATCCTTCTGTATGTGCTCTAAATTGAACTTTTTATCCTTGTTTATAAAGTGTGCATTCCATCTAATCAGATATACAAAAATAAAGTAAAATAAATTATCTCTACAATGACCTTTAGTCTGATCAACTGACACTGAAAGAACAGAAAGAGCAGAAATAAAAAAACTCAATACAGTACCCATTCTTTTGGATTTATTTTCGTCCATCACACTTAAGTTAGTGATGTATTATTCCAGATGGATGGCAAAATGTCAGTGCAGCAACATTACAACATTTGCTATTATTATTGTAGCACATGCTGCTATTTTTTGTTTATCATTGAGAAGAATGATTTTGACTTCACCTTTCTGCTTTTTTCCCAACACAATAAGATATTGGTCATATTGAAGAGTTTACAAGTTAACAGAGGATATTCATAGCAAAGAAAAGGAGAAATCACTGGGGTGAAGTGGAAGGGTTGGGAGAATATTTAAGTGCAAAATGGGATGAGGGAAAGGAAAAAAACATTAGCTTATTATACTGTTAACAGTAGTAGAAATATCCAAACTGACATACATCTAAAAATATTTACAATTCTGGATTCAGACACAAATATTTGCTGCAGTGCATTCAGGGCATTACATGTGTTATGTGATAAATAAAACTGGAATGAATCTCACATATTTTGAGGAAAGATTCTCCTCCGTGTTCTATTGTCTTTGTAAAAGCATGGTCTGAAGTTCAAGATCCCCTGACGGACTCTAAAAAAATCCTTATCTTACTCTCATTATTTTGTGATTTAGTCTGCCAACCCTTTTCTCCAAGTCATCCCATCTGCTCAAAATCTACCACTGATCACCAGTTTAGCTGTCTCAATTTAGGGGAGAAATAGAATTATTTTTCATTGCCTTCTGCCCAAGCCTCTGGCAGTCACATCAACAGTCCCATCTGTTCTTTTTTTCCAGCTTAATCCCACCCAGATCTCTGATTTCAGGATTTGCAATTTAAAGGGAGGATGTGCAATATGCATAATGAATGCATTTACTCCATTCAATACACTTGCATAGCAACTCACCTTCTTTTCCTCTTTCTCGTACACGCACACACATGTGCTCATGCACACACAAGGACTTTTCATTCCAAACATACCTTTTCTTAAACTGAAAAAAACCACTTAAATGCTGAAGTCTGTTCAGCCAATTATACCTTTGGCTTGACTGAGTATTGCTATCATGATGAATTTGCTTAAGAGCAGGGGTGTCAGAACTGTTAAATCTCCAGGCCTGACAACACATGCTGCAGATTTTCAGAGCTGGGCTGGAGGCAGCAAAATAAAGTGTCTATACATATGTCTGAAAATTTTCATCTTGCATCGTGTGTCTGTTCCAATGTTAAGAAGCAAAGACGGTTACATTGAGGAAATGGAGTTTGGATCAGAAGCTATATTTTGTTGCTCTTCACAAATGAGAACTCAGCAGAAGAACAAACAAACAAAAAATCGAAAAACATTTAGCCAGAAGATTTTGTAGGACATTTCTGGGACCACAGCAGAGTTTAGTACCTACAGAAAATAAAGTTCTGTAGTGTTTCAGACTAGATCGATTAAGTAGAAAGATGAAAGTCTATTGTAATCACTTTTTCACATTACAGAGAGGAAAACCAGTAAAGAATACTGCATATAAAGTACTTATTATTATTGAAATCTCTGGGCCAAAAACTAGGGTGCTTATATCACTATAGGTTTCTGCAGTGGTGTGGGGATAATAAGCTCACAATAACCAAGATTGACAGAGGCATAGTTTAATATTAGGTCTTAGACCAATTCCTTGGACTCGCCAGCCACCAATACTTCATAATACTGCTCAAAAGGAAAAGACTTTTTTCTGTTCATACTCACTGGGGAATATACCACACAGTGTTAGTCTGTCAATGCCTCTCCTTACAGACTGGTCAATGTTCATTTCTGTGGCAGTCTTCATGAATATACCAAGAGGTAGGAATCAAGTTCTAAAAATATCTTAAATATTTTTAATAAATATTTATCTTAAAAATAAAGAGAAAATTATAGACATAATATCACTCCTTATATGGACACTTTACAAACTGTGTTTTGAAAAAAATAAAAGATTTTTCACATGGTTATGACCTCTAATATTACTTCTACATATGTGGAATTAAAAACGTGTATATTTCTACATCGGTATAATTAACCCCCCATAAGTGATACCTCTAAATTCAGGAAATGTTGTGGCATACAGAGTAAACTCCAGATGTCCTGGCAGTTTTTAATGATTTCCCAAAATTTTACTTGTGTTTGGAAGGATGCTATACTCCCCCAAGATATGATTGGAAAGCAGAAAATTGAAATAAGACATGTTGAATCAGATGTCTTCTCCTATTATGTAAGTAGGTTTTTCCTTTTTAGTATATTTTATGGTTTTTTAGAAAAGACTTCTTGAGTTGGAGAGATATTATGACTGGTGCATTTCTGCTCTTTGAAATTCTTCAAATTCTTATGTAAAGTCTGAAGAACAACAATGTTTCCCATCATGGATAAAGCCTGGATCACAAATAATGTATGGAGATATTACTTACATCTATTCCTGGAGATGCACTGACTACTTCTTCTTGAGTGTCAAGTCTGGCTAAGGCATAATACATGTCTAGGTCTTCTGAATAGGCAAACACTTAACAAAAGCATTTCCAAGGCAAAACTCGTTCAGAAAATATCGTTGCTTTGGATTGTGATCCCAGTACTCCTATCAAATAATACTGGCATCAAATACCATGGCTTCAGATGAGTGTCTGAAATGAGAACATTAGAGTTTAGAACCATTTCATTTTTCTTATAAACTGCATACTAATGTAACTATAAGTTTTGGCCTTACTTATGAAATGTGTTCAATTTCCAGCTCATTTTTTTCACTCGCTGAGAGAGGCTGCCAAAAAACCCCACAAAAATAAAATAAAATACCCTACAAATGAAACCTAAAGACTTGTAAAACCAGGCCTTTAATGATTTACGAGAAAAAGTGATTTAAAGAATTGAGAGAGTGCTTTCACTTTTTTATTTAGTTAAATAGCTCTTACATTTTATGACTTGCTAGTGTACTACCTACTTTAATTTCTCTTCCTTGTAGAAGATTGTTCATATACATAAATTTATACACAGTCATAAACCCCCTTCTCTCTTCAAGAATTTATTTGTTAAACCACAACATAAAATAAACATCTTTTTAAAAAAAATATGAATCTTCACTTACAGATATTGTCTCACACTGCTCTGGAAATCCCACGGCTGTTTGATAGACCATATATTTTCTTTGGGGTTACATCAGAGTTATTTTTATTTCCTTGCAACCTAAATATGAAATAAATGTAGACATCAAGAAACTCTGAGAGAAATTAGCATATTAATATATAGTTCTTTTCTATATTCAGTAGGCTTCTGAATGTCACTTCAGAAAAGGATCTTCTCATTTATGCACACATCTTAAATTCACTAAAAGAACACATTTATCCAGTAGGATTGTGCTGCACTACAATCAGTCTCGTGTTTATTTTCACCCTTTTACTTCATTGTCACACTTGAAAAAAGCTTTCAATAAGGTTTAAATTAACCTGATACCATTTATATTACATGAAAGGTTATTGCGTGTGAGAATTGTATCCCTTTTGAGTACATAAGACCCATCAAGAAAAAGTGTAGTGCAAAGTATTTGTAATTAAAGCCAGCCATCCTCAGACTGATGTAACATATCCTTCACTGGGAGAAGATGGTGGCTCTGCATCAAAACCAAGAGAGTTTACGTGATTCAGAACAACTGGGAGTTAACCCAGGGAGATGGACCAGCTCAGGCAAGGGCTGGAAGAATTCCTTTCAAGACATTTGCAACTGCACTAAGAGTTGGGGAGTTGAAAACAAAAAAATAAAAAAGCTTTGTGACTTACAAATCTAACGGAAAACATTTCTTCCTCTACCTCTAGGGCACAGCTCCTGACAGAGGTGTGTAAACAGTACCAACATACACAGACTATGCAATACCATGAGGTGTCTACTGTTCTCTTTTTCTGCTTCCTATCTCACTTTGCTCTTGCCTAGAGGCAAAATTCATTGCATGATACAGTGATAAAGCTTAGAAATTTTATTAAAAAGTAAGACAAGAAAAATAAAACAGCTTGAAAAACTATAGGGAGAAAATAGCCTTTGCAGCAGAGTGAATCCAGACTAGCTGCTCTTACCAGCATCCATACGTGCATGGGGGCAGTGGGAAGCTGAGGACCACTACCACTCTTCTGTCACACTGCCATAATCAAGGAGTTTTATCAAATGAGGGTCAGACTTACAACAAACATAACTGAAGAAAAGTGCGTAATATGTTTACAGGTCACAGCAAGAACACTTTCATTTACCAGGAAATGAGTATAGAGCTGTGCTGTGTCTTTGACAAGAAATTGCCATTTCTTCATAGGAGTTGGTCTTTTGCCAACATTTCCTCTAAGTGTATCTTTTTCTGGGCTGTGGGAGAAATTGTCCCTGATCCAAAACAACATACTTAAAGTGTAATACACCAAGTCCCTCAAGTGGCTCAGTAAGCCAAAACATGCATTTAGAGGACTGGCTATTTACATAAGCAAGGTTATTTTTGCTAATCAGGAGGTTCACTAATGGACTAGTTCATTAAAATAATGCCTGGATTTGTTCTTTCATCTTCCAAAATTACTACATTTCTATTCCAGAACCAAATAGCTTAAACATCTTTTGTTTTTATTTGCTTTCTTTATAAACAATTCTGTGGGCAGCTCAGCTGGCACATAGATGAGCTAAAGGTTTAGACTAACATGAAGGCAAATATGGAAATCCTATTTGGACTGCAGAATAGTGCTATCTGGCACACTGCGGCATTCATTATGGGCTCAGAACTAGTTTAAAATCATGCCAAGTCCTGGTGGGGAAAGGCAAAACAGTCTAGACCAAGTTTAAATGGTGCTGCTGACATACAAAGCTTCTCACTGGAAGGGGCTGAATTAACTATATCTTAATGTCTCATTTAAGGGATGGAAAAAGTTGTTCTATGGGTTCAGTATCCTTCAGATTAGGTACCTTTCATCAGGATTCAACCCAGTGAGTTTCTATATAGAACCCATGCCCTGTTCAGGAAAGGAGAATTGGGTTTACCTGAACCACCGAGGTAGCAAGAGACTTTACTCTAATGGTCTCAAAAGAGCTGCAGATCTGCAAAAATTTTCAAACCTCAGGTTCAGATTTCATCATTGCTATCATCTGGTAAACATTCAATTCATTGTTGAATTGCTGAAAATTTCCATAAACTCTTATTCAGGGGAAACTTTCAGCTATGCGGGCTCACAGCTGACAACATCTCCGTTTCAGCATTGATTCAAGTAATTGTATGTACATAAAGAATGCTAATAGTAAAAACATGGAAGCTATTTTTAAGCCACATTCAACTCTCCTCCAGAGAAATCAAGGAGCACTGAACTCAAAGAGATAAGACTTAGCTCAAGCACATTCTTCTCAGTACTAGTACAGGGAATACTTAAGTTTGGCACCTTCTTCCAGAAAACAGACATCAAAATACATGTGCGAACTTAACTTGGGAATATAATTTTTTTTTAATATTCTGAGGAAGTGACAGCAGTCTCAAAATATTTCCTCTGACAATAAATTGGCACACTCATAGCTGCAAGTTAAAGACATTTTCTGTTTGTTTAGGCACTATAAGTTCAATGGGGGGACAACTCAGACGGACCCTTCTCTTTTGCTAGTACTCTCAAATGAGTTCTTGTCATGTTTAATATTGTTCTGTTAAAGCTGCACAGTTAATAGCTTATAGGATCTGGCACTCATCCAGTTTGAAGAGAGATTGGTTTTTGCTGTTGTGAACACTTATGAGTATAATGGTGGGATTTTTTTTTCTTAGCTGTTTTTGTTGCTGTTTTTCATTACAGCACTCAAGTTCAGGAAAATACTTGTATTACACAAAAAAAACCCCAACACAGTAATTCAAAAAGATCTATATCAGTCATAGGAGTTGTGTTTCTCTAAATTAGCAGACTCTAAAATAAGTGAGGAAAAAAAGTTTAACGAAAAAGGTAACGTTCATAAACTGTGTATTCCCAGAGAGCTGTTTTCTGCTGTGTACTGCTGCTATTTGTCTGTCATTGAATGATAAATTTACTCACTGCAAACCCAGAATCTCAATGTTCCAAGTGAATTAAAAAAACAAAACAAAAAAACCCCCAAAAAACAACAGTAAGGAGAATAAGCCTTAAAACAGCTGGCTGAGGGAACTGGGGTTGTTCAGCCTAGCGAAAAGGAGGCTGAGGGGAGACCTCATCACTGTCTACAACTACCTGAAAGGATGTTGTAGCTGGGTGGTTGTTGGTCTCTTCTACCTTGTAGCAAGTGATAGGACAAAAGAAAAGGTCCTCAAGTTGCACCATATACATATCACCTTATGTATTTCTTCGCCGAAAGGGATATTAAGCCCTAGAAAAGGCTGGCCAGAGAAGTTGTTGAATCATCATCCCTGGAGGTATTTAAAAGATGAGGAGATGAAGTGCTTAGGAATATGGTTTACTAACGGACATCGAGCATGGTTGGACTTGATGATCTCAAAAGTCTTCTCATAGAATCATAGAATCTTCCAGTTGGAAAAGACCTTGGAGATCATCACGCCCAATCGCACCCATCTTCTGTTAACCATATCCCTCAAAATCTCATCTACCCATTTTTTAAACACCTCCAGGGATGGTGACTCAACCACCTCCCTGGGCAGCTGTTCCAGTGCCAGATAACCCTTTCGGAAAAAAAAAATCTTCCTAATATCCAGCCTAAACCTCCCCTGGTGCAACTTATAGCCATTTCCTCTTGTCCTATCACCTGTCACTTCAGAGAAGAGATCAACACTCACTCTGCCACAGCCTCATTTCAGACAGCCATAGACAGTGACGAGGTCTCCCCTCAGCCTCCTCTTCTCCAATCTAAACAACCCCAGTTCCCTCAGCCGCTCCTCATTGGACTTGTTCTCCAGCCCCTCACCAGCCTTGTCGCCCTTCTCTGGTCCTGCTGGCCGCACTGGTTTTGATACAGGCCAAGATGGCATTGGGCCTCTTGGCCACCTGGGCACACTGCTGGCTCATATTCAGCCAGTTGTCAACCAACACCCCCAGGTCCTTCTCTGGAAGGCACCTCTCCAGCCAGTCTTCCCCATGCCTGTAACGCTGCATGGGGTTGTTGTACCCCAAGTGGAGGACTTGGCATTTGATCTTGTTAAACCTCATCCCATTGTTCTCAGCCCATCGATCCAGCCTGTCCAGATCTCTTTGCAGTGCTTCCCTTCCTTCAAGCAGATTTACACTGCCAACCAGCTTCATGTCATCTGCAAACTTGCTAAGGGTGCACGCGATCCCTTCATCCAGGTCATTAATAAAGATATTGAACAGGACTGGATCCAGCACTGAACCCCGGGGAACACCACTCATGACTGGCCTCCAGCTGGATTTAACTCCATTTACCACCACCCTCTGGGCCTGGCCATCCAGCCAGTTCTTTACCCAGCAGAGGGTGTGCCTGTCCAGGCCAATGGCAGTCAGTTTCTCAATCAGAATACTGTGAGAAATGGTGTGAAAGCCTTTACAGAAGTCCAGGTACACCACATCCACAGCCTTTCCCTTGTCCATTAACTGAGTAACCTTGTCATAGAAGGAGATCAGGTTGGTCTGGCAGGACCTGCCTTTCATAAACCCGTGTTGGCTGGGTCTGTCCTGCATGTCCTGCATGTGCTGTGTGATAACACTCAATATGATCTGCTCCTTGACCTTCCCCAGTACTTCCCTGCCCAAGCTGGCAGGCCTATAATTCCCTCGTTCCTCCTTCCAACCCTTCTTGTAAATGGGAGTTACATTTGCCAGACTCCAGTCAAGCGGCACTTCCCCAGTCAGCAAGGACTGTAGATAGATGAAGGAAAGGGAAAGGTTTAGCAAGGACCTCTGCCAGCTCCCTTAATACCCCTGGGTGTATCCCATCCTCCATAGACTTGTGGATGTTTAATCAAACGACTATTACTCTATAAAAATTACAACAACAAAGCCAGAGTTTCTATGATTTTGTTTATTCTTTTTTTAAGATCATAGTATTTCAATTGAATAGACAGCACTGAGATTTTGGCATGGCTGTGAAAGACAGTCTTTTGTGTCCAGACAGTTTTGGAGGGAAAAATAAAAAGGAAGAGCAGCTAGAAACATTTATCAGTAATAGTGCTGACATGTGCTCTTGACAAAGTTATGCAAATTTTAAAGATTGCTGTTTGCTTTACTACTCATTCATGTTTGGTTACTCTTATAACTTTATTTTAAAACAATCATCTAGACTGCAACTACTTACATAGATTGAGAAGACAAAAGAGAAATCTGTGCAAATGTTTTTGCTACAGTTCCTCAATTCAAAGTCTGATTAAAAAACTCTATTGTTTTTAAACAATGCTTCATGAAATACATTACTAGTTCTTTAATATGTTAAAAATTTTGCCGTTTGGATTAAATCTCTTTTAGAAGAAATAATGAAGAATAAATACCTGTAATAAAATTCACTTATTATGATGAGAGAGTAGGGTGTCAAAAAGACATGTGCAACAGAAAATTGAAGTTCCTTCTGAGAATTACTCATACTATCTATCCACCTTATGCTGGGATCATAACTATGGAAATCAGAGCCATTGTGTAATGCTAAGCTACATGGATATATTGCAAAAGATGTCACCTTTGCTAGAGTCCTTAATCTTAAAACATAACCTTTGCTACAGCACTGAAAATGGGGCTCTTTCACATTCATTGCACTGAGGTATATGATTCTTTATTCATCTACAGTGAATAACATTGTCGGTTTTCTTTGAATCTGGTGGTCTTATCTCCCATTGTTCTCCTGTCTGAGCATTAAGAAACTTTCTGACATGAAGGCCTTACTCTCACCAGGCATGAACCCTCATGCCGATCATAAAACAAAGACAGAAGCCAGAAAGTGTAATTTCCTTATTCTTAATGTCTTTTGCTACTCCTTGCTTGTTTTTATTTTTTTTTAAATCATAGCTTTTGTCTTGTTTGTTCCTTGTTTTAACCAGTTTCATAATCTGATGAGCAAGTCATTTGTGTCATGGCTTAGCACTGTAGACATAAACTTTTAATGTAGCGCTGTCAGATATTTACTGATAATCTAAACACTACATGTATTATCTTGTGGCTTTCTCCATCTGTAGCAGTCATAAAAAATTTCAAGGCAGTGAAGCATGGCATTCCTTTCCAATACTGGTTGTCTCTGGTCAAGCTAAGCTTTTCAAAATCCCCTGGTATTATATCCCTTCAAATAGTTTCTGAAATTTCATTTTAACTTCTCACAGTTCTCTCAGGTGTTGAGATACACCTCCTTCTCTTAACACTTGCTTCCCCCAGTTTCTGGATTTTGTTTTCTATCCTCATAACTTATCACAGCTCCTTGGAAGTCAATAATCCTTTCACGTCATAGTAAATCCCATTTGTCTGCCTTCCTGCACTATGATGTTATAACTGTTAGCCAGAACAAAAGCACCCATTGTTTTCATAAGTCTTTTCAGACTACTGTTTTAACATAGAAAAAAAAATGTAGGATGCTTTGTTTATGATAATCTACAATTTCATCCGTATTTTGAATATAGTATTAAACCACACTACCTATCACTGAAGGGGAATAACAGTTTCAAATAATACACGTCAGTAAATTTCTAAAAAATCATGCGCCAGGCTTTATGCTTAAAAGCAACAAACTTCTATCAAAAGAGTGAAAAGAACAAAGGCAGAAAAATGTTCCCACCAAGGGTATGCTAAATAAAACTGATTGATAGAGGAATGAGGTTTCTGATGTTTGCAGAGGAAAGCTCATCAGATTCTTTATGAGAGCCCTTGAGGAACAATTGCCACCTAATATGTGGGTCTAAAACAAGGACTTATCATCTTAAGGAGACAGCCTCACCATTACTAATAAAAGAGGACTTAAATGGTTAGATTAAGTAGATTATTATCTTTTCTAAGGAGAGAATTTGGTGAGATGAGGCAACTGCTGCTGTGAAGAATTCCTCCTAAGAGTACATGAAACCTTGTGCTTCCCTAATCTGCGAGAGAGATGTCTTTCAAATGTGTTTTACTGTATTTGTTGGGGCCACAGTCAGGTTTTTAGGAGTTATTATTGCTCTCTAACTTTGGAAGAGGGACTAAACCAGTGGTCCAGGCAAGGTATGTCCTCACTGTTGGAATTAAGAGCAGAAGGATGATCTATGAAAGCCAGTCTATAGGGCACAAGCCTTAGGAGAGGTTCTCCTTTAATTTTAAACTGCTTCTTTGACATTTCCTTTTGATAAATGTAATGCACTTTTACTGACATAACTTCTGTAAATTAGTAATTAAAAAGTCATCGGGGTTCTCTTCACTGCATTGATTGCCCTATATGTTGGGTATTAGTTGAGGTCGTCTAACTGGTGCTAACCCTCATGAAACTGTGGTGAGACCAGTGAGGGAGAAGGATTTGGGTCTAGTTAGATAACTGAGCTCTTTCTTGCTATCATTTTTACCTGTAGCTGGTGTGCTCCAGTGTAATAGCTAAACAAGTACAGTAATGTTAAACATCTTGCCTAAAGATCTATGTGTGTTTCATAGATGGCTGAGACACAGGGGATATTTACAAACCTACCTGGTAAGTAAACTCTATTTTAAACACCAGGAACAACAACTATTACTCTTGTAGATTAGAGAGAATATAATTAAGGAGTCTCAGGGGTCCGACAAGTTTCTTGCTGAGAAAAAATAACACAATGTCTCACAAACCCTTTTTGCCTAGAGTAGTTTGACACATCATGCTATTTTCCTGTGAATTATGTGTTGTCATTTAAACATAAGAGTATAAACCTAGTGACTTGCTATAAAGCTTTTAAAATTTTAATGAGTATGAAAAACTTTGCTCTTGCTTCATAAATGGTCCCAAATTAATGTAAAGTAAATCTTGGTGCATGTGCTATGAACAGTAAAAAAAAGGCAGAAAGACAGAAAGAAAATAAAACACAACTGTATTTTCCTTGCAGCTCCTAGAGTTCTCCATGCTTTTGGCTAGTACCAGATACAATATGGCAAGACAATTCTCCAAGAAAAAAGAGAAGCCAAACCAAAAAATGTTTAATGCAAAGTTTAAAATTTTGCTAGAATCTATGTTTGATAATAAATCAATAAATGTCGGCATTTTGATCACAGTTTGTGCATCAAGAAGTGACTGCAAGGGCTGAGTTGCATCTGAATTAAACTGAGATTTTCACAAGTGATGCAGTAATAGTTTGAAATATCAATAATTAGATTAAAAGAATGAAATACATAAGGTAGTGATCTCTGCCTGCATAACGTTATTCAAAACTTCTAAAAAATTACCTTTGCTTATTATATTTAAGAAATACTATCATTCTACTGAGCAAATATTCTTATAAGTAGAGAAATATTTAACTTTAATTCTACTCCCCAGAGTTATACTTTATATCTTCAGTATTATGTTAATTTAAAATTAATATCATACAACCGTGTCGTTAAAACCAGCTACATTATCAGACATACAAAATCCTTATTGTACCAAGAAAGGAAAACAATATATAGGAAGAACAATTGGACAGCATTTTATTCTTTATCAGATATTTTGAGAAATGCTATCTAGAGTTGGTCAAGATGTTTTGTTTTCACTGAAAACGTTCATCACAGCTTTGCATGTCAGCAAAATCACCTCTAAGTATCTCAGGTAAGTGTTTATAATGACCCTTAGTATTTTCATGAAAAACAAACAAAACCAACAAAACAACCCTTCAGAACTGCTTAAATCTTTCAGGTGAACAACATGTCAGAAATGGCTATGTTTACATTATTTATTCATTATTTTCAGTTTGTTAAATCATTCAGGAAAAATAATCTTATCTCTTTATACATTTTTGAACCAAATCCAATTTCAGCATATTCTGAAATACACATTTTTTTGACAAATAAGCTACCTGAATAGATAGACAAAAACAAAACAGAATCACATTAGGACAATAAGTCATAAGGACAACTTCTCTGAAGTCTGCTATCCAGTTGAGCAGTTAGGTACACACAAAAAGCACTTACATAGTCAATCCTTAATCATATTCTGAAGCAAAACAATATTTCTCTGTTCTCTGAAACCTGACACAAGCAACTAGCTATTTGAAATTGCCATAGCTGGGAGATCATGGCATGTAAGACAGTTGTAAATAGCTCTACATAAGCAATGAATTTAATATTTCTGGAATTAACAAAGTAAGTTTAGCGATGTACATAGAAAGAAACAAAATTTAGGAGACAGTACAGAGGCAGAGTCCTCAAAGGTTGTATTTTGAAAACTACAGAAAAAGAATACAATACCTCTTTCTCTTTTCAAAGTTTATTTCACATATATTCATGTGGAATACTATCAAAATAAGACAATTATGTATCTATTCTTTTCAAAAAGCATAATTAATCATTCCTGAAAACCACATTTCACTTCTTCTTTTCAGAGAGTTTAAGCCAGAAGAATTATCGAATACTATCTAGTTATAAGCCACTTATCTTAGTTTTATTTTATAGTTTTAACCAAGATTGAGTTTTTAAAACAACTGTTTCATTAGGAATTTTTATTTATTTATATATGCATCCTCATTAGAAATCAAAATTTTTTATTCCTTTTGTCAATATAATGACATTGTCCAGAAGCAAAACCAGCACTGTTTGCCTGGAAACGCTATTATGCTGCATCACCTTCAGCAGGTTTGAGTTGTACTAATTTTCCTTAACTTCTCTGAAAGATTACAACTTTTACTGTTTCTCAGTCTTTGCTCATATAATATGCACAATTTGATAAATATGTATACTTCAAATGATCATAGAAACAGTTTTCTGAGAGTATGTGCACACCAGCTTTCCTTTATGCTTGTATGACTTGTTGAACTATAATGTTTTTTCTCCTGATATATGATGGCAGTGGAAATAAAACCAGAATTAACTTCCTTTTTCACTCCCACACAGACTGCTTATCCATTAATTGAATGATTAAGTACTATTTCTCACTACTCTTCACCAGTAACATAACACTGGAAATGGCATATTTTTTTTTCTCTTTTAAACATTCTCATCCTTTTCTATCTTTTGCGAGGAAAAAAAAAACAAACCAAAACTAAACCCACACTCAAAAATTTATGAAGGATAAAAAGGGAAAAAGAAAAGGAAAAAAAAGGCCCTCACAGGATTTAATGCTTCTCACGGGTTAAACAACAATTTTAAGTTTTTTCCTTTATCTACCTGACTTACATAAGTAAAGCAAAGATATGGTGTTATCCACTTCCTCACAGTGCCTGGGAAGAGCTGTGGTTCCTATCTCTCAATATTTGAGACCTGTTGGGGAAACTAAGAAAGAAAGAGGCTTATTGAATTTTAATGTTGAACTAATGTTACACTTGTAGCCGTCTGCATTAGATGGGTGACTGCAAGTTGAAAGGAGAAAGTAAAAAATGGCTTCTCCCTTTTACCAATGAGTTCAAATGTTCATCCTGTCCTTTCTGTGAACCCACTATTTATGGCAAACTCTTTTAACCTATATATAATTCATGAAGAAATCCGTACAGAATAACATTACAGATAGATGATTGTGTGACAGATTTTTAGACTCAAGAAAGCTTCAATTTCCCTATGTTCGTGTTACTGGGTGTAGAAAGCCTATGTTGCAGTCAATCCAACATAAGCCTCACAATTCTCAAAGAAATCAACAAGTAAATCACAGCAAATGTGAATTGCCAAATTATTTTGTATGACGTAGCCTGCAATTTTACGTAAAAACATATAACTCTCACCCAACTGTTTGCAGATTCTTGGTCTTTTTATAGTACAGCTGGCGGTTACTGTGGTTGTTCCTGGGTACCCTGTAAGTCTTTTCTGAATAATAAGGTACTAAAGCAGTTTGAAAAATCACAGCAAAACTTGTAAATTATTTTCTTCAGTTACATTTCAATATTTTAATTCTCTTCTTTAGAGAAATATGGAAGAGATTAAAGATCTCTATTCATATTAATTAAACATTGATCTTTACAGAATATGGCAACAAAATTCACCTATCTTTTCACCTGTATGTTTTATACCACTTCTAACATGAAACAAAATTCAATTGATCCCAGATGTAGCCTTCAGTACTGTTCATTACCACATCCCTCTTCTATTTTTCAGCCTGTACAGTAGTGCTCATCCCCATACAGAATTGAATTAACTGTCTTAATAAAGGGAAAGCAAAGAAGAATTATTATTACTAATAGTGCAGCTAATCACCATCTGAGGAGGTATTCTCGGTGTAAATAAATTAAAATTTAAATAACAATGAGTTCTGCTAATGTATTTTATCCCTGTCTATTAATAGCATTCTAGAAAAACATGTAATAATGAAAAAATATCTTTGCCTATATGCTATATAAATATTGCTACATTTTGTAATAATACCCCAGGGAAACAAGTTCTGAAACAAAATAGAAAATATTGCTGGTACTCAAGGCAAGCCTACCATTTTATATATGCTTTGCAGGATTTTAAACCACAAACATCTCCATGAAAAATTGAAATGATGGCCATTCACCTTATCAGCAGGTCATAATTACCTTACATGACACAGGTTTTAGCCCCATTTCTGGAAATTTCTATCCAAAGGCAAAACTTGATTACTTTCATGCTTTTACTGCCTTTGAAATCATATGCAGGTTGTTTTTCTCTCACTCTCTCTCTTCCACTCTCTGCTTCTTATTTGTTATCAAATAATAAATATTACACCATATGTTACTTGATGTCTATGGTTATAATCTTTTCAATAAAAATACATGTAATTTATTCATTTTATAGTTGCCATTTTTCAGAATGTAATTCCATGCACAAATTAAGTAGACAAGGTTCATAAACAGAAGTAACGTTCCTTGTTTCCTTGTGAGAAGATGTACTTTAGTATTTTGTTTGCAATATCAGCTGCAGAGCTCATAATGGCAAAAAATATTAATAGTTCATTGTCCATTTTATATGCTGATATTTAATTAAAGATTGTATAGCTTCAAGTGCACATTATAATTTCTACATGTACTACTCATATTAATGAATATCACTTGATAGGTATCCAAAGGAGTCATTTTACAAGCATTATCAGTTAAATAAATAAAGGCGCAGCTTTGCGAACTGCATGGAATGAACATTAAGATAGTGCAGTATGTTCACAAAAGGAAATACAAAAATAGTCACCAAAGCTGGAACCATCCATAGAAGATTCTCTAGAAAACCAACTTCCAAAAAGTTATAAAGAAGGAAGGTTTGGGTATAATGGAAAGAAAGGAGTTGTCAGAGCAAGGCCAAAAACTATATGTGTGCATCAAGTGCTCAACCAAGCTCGGAGTTATTGCTTTGTTGAGAAGTCATTAAAGATTATGAAGAAGGTGAAATACGGACAACAGAAAAAAATGTCTTCACTTGTAGTCTGTATTATCTAACATGAAAATAAAAGGCATTAAAGTCCTCCTTCAAGTTAACCTTCATGAAGGAGGTTTAGCACAACCATCACATTTAACTAGGTCTGCCATCAGTGATAGATCAGGAACATACTCAATATTTGATACTAACACCTTCCATAAAATTTCATCAGTTTCTTACCCTCAAGTAATTCTCTGAGGCACTCACAAAGCTGTTTTATTAATACTTGTATATCTACTAGTGATGTTTAGTGGAAGGACACATGCATATTTTAGAGAGAACAAGCCTATGCCTTTTTCATTAACCAAAATGCATGGAGTAAATGAAGATTCATAGATTTTAGTCCTAGAACTAAACATGATAGCCATTTATTCTTACTTTTTGTATGATTCATGGCACTGAATTTCTCATAATGATTCCTGTATTTTGTGGATGAGCTAAATACAATTTAGTTTAATCTCCTAGAGAAATGAATATAATAATAACTGCGTACACTAGGAATAGAAAGAGCATTACCATAATGGACCCACAAAATACTGCGTTTAATATTTGGGTGATGATGAAAAAAGGAATTGATAGGCTCTTTAGAACAGCCTTTATCAGCTTAATTATGGTATCTTAAGAAAGAACAGTCTCACTATTTTATTTTTTAAATGCATATGAATACCTAGATCATAAGCACACCAAATTCTATTGATAGGTGAAAAGCTCCAGACTTTTTGTGTATGGGTATGTTTACAAATGTAAAAGCACTATAGGAACGGGAGGGTTTGAGAGAACTAGTCTAAAAGATGCTTTTCATTTGTTTAATCAGCTGAGGTATAAGTTGGTTTCTTTTGTTAAAAATGTTATGCAAAAAAAAAAGCTGAAAAAATAACAAAACACAGCTGAAGGTCATTTTCATATTTTTTTTAAAAAAAGTTAAATAAATGAAAATCTTGTAAAAAAACGATTTATTTTGTAAAAAAAAAATCATTTCCAAATAATTTTATCTTCTTTTTTTAAAAGATATAAACTGTATTTAAAATCAAGCTGTAAACAAATATCAAATAGACTACAAAGAAGTTACTTGAATAATATGTTGTTCTTTATACTGCATTATCTGAAGTTACTGTAAAAAGGATTAGCATCTCCTCACATCTTACAGGCTGCCGAATCAATTGAGCCACTTAGGAAGAAGTATTTCCATATCCCAGCTTTAAACTAGTCTTCAGATTCCACTTTCCCAAGTACATTAAAAATGTACAGACAGATAGCTAAGTAGATAACAGCAGGTGAACTTCTGGCCCCATTACAGTCAATGGGAGGTCTGATATGGTATCAAAGGCGCCAGGATTTCACCCTCTAACTCTTCTATCTGATCTATCAGAAAAGCACTTTCACCCACCAAACTTAATGACAAAGCAACTAAAAGTTCTGAACATTTTTGAAACCCACACTAGAAACTTAAATTTCACATTTGTTTGAGAGGCATTGGCAGCTTTCAAAGTGTGGATTATCAGTGAGCCTCCTGCAGTTGACAAAGCAAATCAGAGCAAGTAAATTTGAATGTGTGAATAAAATACATGTTAAAAAAATGTAGTAACAACTAGTAAGATGCCAAGAAAATTTCTGTATTTAAATTAGACATCTGTGCCCTATTTTTAAATATTCATCATTGTAAGTGATTCAGCATGTTCCCCACTCCTGTCAGAGTACACATATTTTAAAAACCTTTTAGCTTTAACACCTTCATTACTATATGAATCTGCTACTAGAAATTTTTCTACCATTAGATATATTCGCATCTACAGATTCCATCATGACCTTCCGAGAGTCATGATATACATTGAGGCTGGTAGATTTGGTCAGTATTTAATGATGAAAACAGAAGCTGCAAAGAGATTTTGTTTTACAGAGCTTGTGTAAGAAATAAACACTACTAGTAAAATAAGAAGAAAAGAAGAAATCACATTGTTCAAACACACGATCGAATAGGGGTTACAGATTACGTCTTCTTATCTATATATTTCTGATTCATTGCCTTTGCCAGAGACAGGAGCACATTTACCCTAGAGCAGACAAGAACAGAAAATTATTCCTGAACAGGGCATAACACCAAAAAAGCTTGCAAAGTATCCTGAAAAAACAGAGATGAGATGAGAAGAAATGTGACCTGTTCATTTCAGAGGCACTTTAGAGGCATACTTAGAATAAATGGATAGGTGGATAAAACTCTGTATTACATTCATTGTCTTGTTTTATGTGAGAGGTTACATGAGGTGATCACAATGGTTGTTTCTGGCCTTGCAATCCATTAATATCAGTGTTATATGAAATGAAGGGGGGGAAATATTACAATGAGTTTGATGAATTTTCCAACCCAAGAGCTAACTCAAAGTTGACACACGCTACATTTTATAACAAAGTACAAGGTCCAGATGCCTGTAGCTTAATTAAACTGGCTGCCAAAGAACGATTAAATGATTTGGGATAGGGCAGAAATTGCATCCAGTACATGAAAAGTTCATGAAAATACAATAAAGCAGGGATCTAAACTTGATTTAAAAAAACACTTCCAATCAGACTTGGTGTATAGAAGGAGGCACAATTCTGACACATACTTCTGCTCGTAAAAGAAGTACGGAGTGAATTTGCAGGAAATCCACTTACTTTCATGAAGTCAAAATAGCAGAAAATATCTCTTGTCAACAAGCTGGCTGCAAGATTGTAAATGAGCGAACATATTGGGGAAATATGTAGGTATGCACCTGCTAAAGAAAGATCATTTACACAGATACTTTATGAATGTGTCAGAAGCCTAAAAAATAATCTGCACATTCTATTGATAGTGTACTTTATGTATATCACATATTAATAGGTCTGAAACATTACCTTTTGGTAAATTAGAAAGTTATGAATTCTATATTGAATCTCAAGGAGTGGTAGACAAAGACACCACGAAGCATCTGTCTGTTGAGGTTTTTTAATTCTTGCTGTGAAGGACTTGGAGGAAAAACTGAAACAAAAGGATTAAGACAGGAGACAGTTATACCTAGACAGTTTTTACTACAAAACTCTCACTAAACACCAAAACCAGTGAATACATGGGAGTCTTTGTTTTGTTTAGTTTTGGTTTTGATTTGAAGAATCAGTGTTTGCTTTATCTACATTTGGGGAAAAGTACCCATTGAATGTTTGTATTTAGCCTCACCTTCTTAATTCACTTAGCTATTCCAGAAATAGCTAATGTTTATCTCCCTGAAGATTCCTAGAGTTTGCCTAAATCACTGACAATAAGCAATTAAAGAGGCTAATTGTACTGCTGGAAACAATAATTAGGCTTTTCTTCGTTATTTTTGCTGTTGTTTTTGTTTTCCGTTTCTAGGTTTGGTCCTTCACTGTTTAAC
Source organism: Dromococcyx pavoninus (assembly GCA_033558185.1). NCBI lineage: Eukaryota > Metazoa > Chordata > Aves > Cuculiformes > Neomorphidae > Dromococcyx > Dromococcyx pavoninus. Next base: position 1,555,178 of record JAUMJL010000250.1, read on the forward strand.
CAGAGGTGAAAGTCAGAGGCTTTCTGTGAACTGCAGGAAACTGTTTTAACATCTACTTACTAAGACGTATTCTTTTTTATCAACTTCTTGGTTTGAACAGTGGCCATATGAATTCCATATCTCATCATTAAAGTGTCATAATTTATATAGGAAAAAAATGAAACTATAGCAATGTTCTCAACAATCTGACAATGAACATGATTAACTTTGGTCAGTATGTGAAATACTTAAGAAAATAGTGCCAGCAGCAGAACAGCGAAAGATAAAGTGCTCCATGAGTTATAGCTTTAGTACTTAGCATGTGTATTTCAGGAGCCAAAGAGCAGACATATTGAGTAAAAACATTTTTAACGCTAGCTAAGAGAAACTATGGCTCTATAAAAGATCCTGCCCTGAAATAACACTCACTGTCTGCAAATACGTATTTTTCAGCTGTATGTATCCTCATGCAGCATAGTTCATATTCCACCCTGAATATTTTTCTGTTTGAAGTATTTTCCTCCAAATTAGTCTTGAAGTTTAGAAACAGGTGGAAACCACATCAGGTTAGACAACTTAATTTCAATCTATTGATATTAATGGAAGCTTGAACACGCCTGCATTTAAGCATCTAAATTTGAGTGTCTAATCTGGTGTATAAACCCATCAGGGATGTTTCTAGGGGGTGCAAGTTTAGGAAACTAGAACATCTTTCTAGAGAACTAGAAATATGGCATAATGTCAGATCATATACTATTATAATCTATCTTTGTAACTTTTACACTTGAAGGCATCCCCATCAGAACTAAAGCTCTGTTGGTCTAGTCTGTAAGATAATACTTGAAAATAAAGACTAGTGATAAATAGTATATGGCCTCAAAAGAGTTGTTGAGTAATAAGAATGATGAATGTACCTCCTTAGTTTCATATCTTCTTTTCTTATAATGTATTATTTATTTATTTATTAATACTAGAGACTTCCAGTACAGTATTCTTTTTCATACATCTCTATACAGCTGTAGGAAGACTCAAATAAACTGATTAGTTAACAACAAAACGCAATATGAACCGAGCATATCTACTGATGGAAGTTTGCAATTTTCTACCAGCCTAAGAATTGATTTGTACCAATGATGAAAATGGATTGAAACAAGAATATGATTTCACCTCACAGTGAGAAAAAGAGTTTAGTCTGCTAGTATAAAAAGTTATTGATGGAAGACCTTGTGAAAGATTGGGATTGAGTAAACATATGAGCTAATTCTCCTCCCACTACAAATCTCAAATGCACCATTTCTAGATTCAATCTATTGTCTGTTTGATTGTTTTTCTGATATTCTGCTTCTCATTTAGCAACTTTGTGTAAATCTCACAATAATCTTTCTAATCAAGTAAAAACCCTATAATTAGTACTGGTTACAGGAGAAAATTTTAGCTGGACTGACATGCATGTAGTTGAGAAAAAATACTTTTTAAACAATCATTACTTTCCAAAGAGTCATAGTTTAAATATTCATAAAGAACAGATATGTTTTGTGGTGAAGCAGGCCTTCAAAGACAAAATGAGGAAATTGCATCTTTTGTCAACCTGATTTCATCTTTCTTCCTCACAATTATAGAAATGTATACAATAAACTAGTCCGTACTGAATTGCTACCTAGGATAAAACAGTTTCCACCTCTGAATGTTCCTTCCTCCATCATTTTGCAAATACTTGGTGTTTTACATTACAAACACTCCAGCGTTTAAATTTGTATCTAAAGCATGGGCACAGTTTCAGTACCCATTGGCCAGAATGAATCCTAGCTTGTTGATTTGCTCTTAAGTATCCAGTTTCCTTCTGTTTCTAGTGCTTCAGTAGTCTTATATTGCCTTTATTTCTGTCAATCTGACAGGCCACCAGAAGTTTAGTAGACCTTCAAAGTGCAGTGAAAAGACTTCTAAGCAGTTATATTTTTAAACTGATTTACAAATAACTCCTGAAATCATATGACCATATGATTAAAGTCACTCTTTGAGAATGAAGGTTAAAGACAAATATATTTTTCTAAACTGGCAAAGGAATCTGTTGTTCACAGTTACACTATCAGGCACACATTGTTGAAATACTGAGATTACAAAACTTACTGCAAAAGACTGATTCTCTTTACTCCCAGTAAAAACACTGATCAAATACATAAAGCCCTGTTTTAGATAACTCTTCAAAAATGTAGAAAATATTAAATGGACCATATAAGAAGGGAATATCACAGAAGGCTTCCTTACCTCACCCATGCAGACCTTGCAACCAAGTCTTCCCTTTTCTTCTTCTTAATGTCAAAATATCAGTTACACTCAGCTTTAAACGATTTGGCACAATAGGGTATTCTGTTATTTTCTTCCATAATAGATTAAATTATCTTCACAACAAAACATTGTAAACTTGCATCCATCTTATAGATGCTCACCTTTGTCACACTTGCATTAAAATAGAAGGTGAAAACATAGCTAACAAACAGACAGAGAATACTGGGGAATACCAGTGGGTATTGTGTTGAAACTTATTCCTGCTCATAATATTTAATGATTTTCTCAAGATCCTTTCCTTTTCTTCTCCCATGCTTTTTTTCTTGAGATGACAAAGGAAACTTAGATGAACGTATACTTACGATCTGCATTCCACCTTCTTTTAATTAAATGAGGAGCTGTGGGGCAGGGTAGAGCAGCATGCTCCAGACTGCAGACTGAGAAACAATAGAAGTGACTTGTACAGTATGGAGGAAGACTAATGGACAAAAACATTGCTGCATGTAGCAATCTGTGCTCCCTACAATGTTACTCATCATTCCGTCTAACTTCAATAATATTCTTAGCATGAAATGTCTAAGATTAATGAGGCATTTATTCTCTGATTAAAAGCTATCACAAAACCCCACATTTTGCATCAACATTTTTGCAGTGAAATTAATACAACCAACTTTTTGCAAATACAGAATTCAACAGGTTTATAACAGATGGTGTGAACCTAGTTCATCTAGCAGGTTTACATCTTAGGGTGGATCAGCATTCATTTTGACTGTTCAAAAGAAGGCAATGCTGTTAGTGATCCCAGCCTTGAGTCTCAAATTACTGTTGTAGAATCTATTGCTTGAAACTTAGAGATGGGATATAGGACTAGGTAGGTCTATGGCCTGATCCAGCATAGTATGGGGGCATGGGGGTGTTAATATTAAATGGGTAAAGGACCTCTAACATTTGTCATCTTTCTCTTGCTACATGGTTGATGCTGAACAGAGCTACCTGTGGCCACGACCCATATATTTCTGTCCAGAAGCTAGCAAAAAATCCTCTAAAGGTAGTCCTCTACAGTTAGAGATCAAGCACTGATACAGTCACTGTTGGTCTAGATCTTTTCTTTGTAGGTTGTGAGGTATCTTAATCAGAGATGCATGTTTAAATAAGAGTAAGTGACTGTCTCTTCCAAGTCAGCAAATGACCCACGCAGTGTCTCGGCTACATCTTTTTTTCTGCAGACTCACTTTTTTGCAGGATATTTCAAAAGCAATAGATAGATAAACATATATTGGTCAGAACATTAGAACAGAATATACCCTTCTCTGTTGACCACTAAAATAATCAAATATGTAAGACTGTCTCTGAATCAGTTCTGCCATCTTTAACAAAATTCAGTCAATTCCGATTTAGTCATCCTGGTGAATGGTACAAAATCCTCAAGTCTCCTTGCTACATGCAATAGATGTCCTGCCAAAATCTCAGAAATATTATTGACTTCATTGACTGCCTATTAAGCTTAAACAAGAACCAGGGCAGTGTTGCTCCATGAAGAGTGGACCTAGTTATGTGTCATGAGTCATGTTCACCCACCAGCACAGCACCACTAGCTCCTGACTGCCTTAGCTATCGCAATTTTACTCAAAACCTTTTGATCTGTCCCACATTATCAGCTCCTCAAAGGACAAATGGAACTTACTTTGAAGACACCCATTTCTCTTTTAGAAGCTTGTGACTGTATTTTCTCTCAAATTGTCTGATTGCTTTATAGAATCAAGTTAAACAAGGAATGATTGGTTTTACCTCAGGGCTAGCTTGAAGCTGTTTCTTCTTGTAGAAATACCTTCATTTCGGAAAGCTTCTCCACTCTTTAGCTTTGTCAGATGGTCCAATAAAATACATTGCCCCCATGCCCCCCAACAAATATATTTTTGTTTAGAGGTTCGCCTAATTTTAAGTACAAGTCAGTTTACATGTTTTTTTTTTTTCTTTTGGAGATCCCTGATACAATATTTTCTTCATTTTACTCAAGTAAGTAGAAAAGTTATCCCCAAGTAAGAGTAATAGGAAAAAGCAGTAAGGGCCAGACAAACAGATTATTTTGTCTTGACTGAAATGGACAAGCTTTTCCAAGAGACAGTAGAGAAATATCTGTGGCAGAGCAATGTAAACTGTATCTTTAGACACGTATTTATTCTGGATGATCTGAAGTCACTGAATATATCATTCCGCTATAATATTTGTAGGCATGTTTCTTTTATACCATGATATATAACATTCTGCCTTTCATAAGAATTATATTTTGAAAAATTTTAGGGTCAGCATCTTATCTCTTATTCACACTTTGCTGGGTTTAATGCATCAAACACTCTCACTTTCAAGAACAAACCCACAGTGAGAACAATGTTTTTCTGTACCACAAACTGGCAATGTAATAGAAAGGAAATGAACTTCTAAATCTAGGTTTAAAGTATTAAATTTTATTTAACTTAAGGCAAACTTCATTACAGCAATTCATTGCGTTAATTCTCAACATGAAAAATATCCCTTGGGCCCACCAATATAGAGTTGTTATTTACCAGTGTATTTTTAATAACTTCACTTAAAATGTCAATTCTAATCAACCACAGCTTTCAGAAATTCTGCTGTATATCAAGCCCTCTTTTGTCAAACATATCTTTCCTTTAGAGTCCCCTATATATACTTACTTGAAAATACATTTGTATTCCTTTTTGTTGTCACGTTAAAATACTTCATAAAAGAAACCCAACTACTTTATGAGTTATATTGGCAAAGCTAAACTCCAAATAAACAGAATTTAAGTATAACTTCAGAAAAAAAATTGAAAACACACACAATATTTGTGTGTGAAAACACACACAGTACCATATTTTTACGTCTATATCTATCTCATTTGTCATGTCAGACGTGCCTTACAGAACTTACTTAAATATTTAGACATTCACTCCAAGTCATATTCTTTGACAGTTTTAAGTGTTATGAGAATCTAAAAATTATGTTTCTTTTCAGCTTAATTTTGTAAGCTGATAGTTTTATTAATCAAGATATCTCCTATTTTTGAGTGAAGATCTAATTAACTTAAATTGTGCATGTTTCTGTTAAAATATATATGTAAAGATGGATGGGGGATTGAAGCAGAGGAATATTTGACTAAGATCACATAAATGATCTGTGAAAGTGACAAGAAGTGGTTTCATGCACTTTCATTCCCAGGATACAAACACAGGACTAGCACGTCTTCTTTAACTGATATAGCATCCTCTGATTGTTAGATACAGATTACAATCCACCTCCTGATGTAATAGGAAATTAACTAATTTTAGAAAAAGACTAAAACCCAATTTTTTTTTGCTTAATGTTTTGTATTATCATCAACAATTCTGACAGAATCCATAACGTGCATTTCCAATTTATAGTGTAGATGCACCAGTGATTACTATTGGCATATCCCTCAGGAAAAACGTTTTTACAAAAAAATTCAAGAACAAAGACACTTGCAAATCTCAAATATCTAAAGCACATTTTAAGGAAGAAATGAGCTATAAGCAATGTCTTTGCTTTCCCTATGGAATTTTCAAGTATTGCATTTGATGGGGCGAAATCAAGTGAGACTGTTTCAGCTATAAAAACAAACATTTACAGATTGACATTTTCACAGTCACTAATTTGTAAAAAGCTACTCTCATTGTGATTTTTCACATCTCACTCGTCCCACTCATCCCTGTAAAACAGATAACTATGTTGAAGGAGATCAAAAGTTCACTTCAAGGTGAAACTACCTTTTGCAGAGATAGTAAATTATTCAGAAGATTTAATTATTATATTAACCAAAAAATCTGTGTATTATGTTTCTTTTCTAGAAGAAAAATAAGGGCTGGAAATAACAAAGCAGAAACCTGTTTAGAAGAGATCTTTAACAGATTAATAATCTATTAGATGAAACGATGTTTTATCTTGATCGCTCAGTGGCACCTATGTCTGTTATATTGGTTTTGTGTGGACAAACCATTCAGAGCTAAAGGGCACCTTATGTCTTTTTCCCCCTTCCAGACATAGAAAAAGAACGGTGAATGTGGCAGGAATCACAGAAAATGACTGGTCAGCAGGAAATCACACAAGAGTGTTTAGTAACATTATAAGACAGCTCATTAACAGAGGACAAAGGAGGACTGATACAGTTGGAAATACAAGGTCGCCTTTTGGATGTAACCAGGAGCAAAACCCAGATACTGTACCTGCTGCCTTTTGAAGAAACACAGCATACACGGTGTAGAGTTTCCATTTAGGTGTAGTGGTCTGGAGTCCAGAAAAACTGTTTGATAGTAAACAAATTTTTAAAAAGATACCATTTTTTTTTGGTTTATAGGCTTTTAATCCTTTTGTTCTAATGGTGGAAAAGAGAGGTAGAAGAGAATAATTTTTAAAACTTACTGAAAATATAGAAAGAAGTGCCACACAAACTCCAAATATATTTACTTATCACAGAAACATAAAGTTTATTTTGTAACCTAATTAATGATATATAACATGTCTGGATACCAGAAGACAAATTGCACAAATTTCTAATGGTTGAATTTACTGTTAATGTGTCACTGAGTTTCATTTAACATATAGTATTCTAACTGAGAAGGGAATTCTATTTCAATGTAGCAGAATACAGTATATTTGTATACGTATTTTTGGTGAATGCATTCCATCTTACGACTTTTCCTGCTAACACAGATAAATCTATGATACCCAATTCACAGTTTTTTCAAGGCCTGGCCTTTTGAAAGAGGCGTGGTAGAGTGGGATTAAGCCAAGAGAAAGTGGTTTGAAATATTAGAAGCCAAAATTTTCAAAGAAGACATTACTGGTAATGTAAAATAGATCAAAAGACCAAATGAAAGTGAAAACTACTGTAGTGAAAAGCATATTTCAGGTTTAAATGTTGTTTTACCTTTCATTTTCTCTTTATTTTTATTATAAAATCTGTTCTGATGCCATTGTTTCAAAAGTTGCTCATACCTTCAGCCCCAACCATTAGACACTTTTTCAGTTAATTTGGGGAAGTTTTAATGACAGATGGTGGTAGATATTAATCTGGAATACTCAGGACACAGTTTGAGCAAGTACACATGCCAAACAACAAGTGGCAGTGCAAATCGTATAAATGATACCATACCTCTACTAGCTGGTTGCAGCTTTTGATTGCTTTCACCAACCAGGGTTCATACCAACAGTGCTGATTAACAAGCTTTTACCATATACTTGAAGCTTTTAAATGTATTATTTATGTATTTTCTTTTTTCTTCTTTTTGTAGAGTTTATTGATTTTCCCTACTTTACTTTCTTCTCCCTGGCAGATGCTGGAAATAATGATATTAAAATTGATCTGGTATGTTCAAGGCAGACATTAGCCATGAAATACAGTTTTTAATGGGAGGTATATACAATACTAACCACACGGATCTTAGCCATGTCAGTTTCACATTTTGAACAAGATTTGAGAGAGATTATGAAGCACAGAGCTAGATACATAAGAAGGCAGTGCTGGCTTTTATGTTAATGGACTCAAAGACTCCAAGCCAAAAAGAATCAATAAGAACAAGGCATCTTAAAAATATGTATTCAAAGCTGTGTTTGAACCAAAATGTTTGCTGATTAATAAGAGAGGGGCAGTCAAGTGTATGAAAAGGAAAAGACTTTCCTTGCCCTCTACCACCTTAAAAAATGAACAACATATATTCCCATAAAACACAGTAATTGGCGACTTTCCGGATCTTAGGTTTCTCAATTCACACAGTAGCAGAGAGAGAGTGAGTGTTTGTCTCACAGATATCTTAGAAAGTCAGGCAAGCTTACGGGTCAAAGTAGAAAGAGTTTTGCTCCAATGATCTCTATGATGTCCTTCCATTCAATACTAAATAAGTGTCAGGCAATTAGAAATGGAACAGCGGATGCGTAAATGATACTGCCTTCTCAATAAATTGCTAATACCTGGATAGTGCTGCATGACTGGAAACATACTGCTACAATAACTGCAGTACCACTTTTCCGTTCTGAATAACAGAGAATAGGAAGATCAATGTAGCATTGGAGCCATGAAACAATCTACCACGTGATTCTTTTCCTGCCTGATTTCTTATTTTCTTCCTTCCCGAACTGAGAGATACTGTATCTAAGATTTACAAGAGTAATAGGCATTTTCCTTCCCCTTCTCGGCAAAAGTGTGCTTGGGCACGGAGGTCTCTGGATAAAATTTAATGACTGCCAAACCGTGACATAAAGTTCATGCTTGTTCATGTAGGGTAAAAATCAATCTCATTTGTAGTGAGCCTCTGAAGTTCATTATTTGGTAATAGCTAGAAACACATAAAATAATTAAATGGGGAGGGGGGGTTAATGTGTTGACATGCATAGCTTTTATTAGAACAATTTGGTCAGGAAAAAGAGACATCCACGAGGCACATATCCACACTTATTTGCATTATTTATTTCACTTGGTTCATGTACCATCTTTTACCATCTGTCACATGGAAGATAGCTTTCAAAGAAGTTCTGGAATACTAATGGTGGAATTCCCTCAGCATCACCATTCAGCACAGGTGGCATTTTTAGCTTGAAAACTAATTGAAATGCATGTTTTAAAGAAGCTTGGTGTTTAACTCAAGCAGATAGGATTCACAGGATATCTCTTCAGTGTTTCAGAGGTCACAGCATGAGACTGATTTGGTAAATTTCATCTAAAATAACCCAGTACTTAAGGGAGTTCTATGAAGAAATACATAACGTTGATTTCATACTTAGTAGCAAAATTTAAAGCAGTTGTTACTATACTGTCGATTCAGCTGCATTTTGTAAAATGGAAAATTAAGATAAAGAACAAACATCTTCACTTTTTAGTAACATTCTATGATGAAAATGCAAGAGGAGCACTCAGCTTGCAACCACAAATTAGGAACCAGTCATTTATCTGCACCAGTTTGCAGTTCAACATTCAGTCTTCTGCAATTAATAGCTATATTTTGCTAGAATAGGTACCATGTAGAAGAAGAAGAAAATAATGAAGAAAAGATAAATAAAGGAGTCAGTTGTGCAGGACACCTCTGTATTTCTCTCTAGGAAGAGAAAGGACAGCCCTGACAGATACTGAGCCCTTTAAGAGTAGTCAGAAACAAAAGAGTGGGCACCCTCAGTTTTGAAAACCTTTATTAAATGCCATCTGTGGCTGCTGTCACAGCCCTTCTTCTGTTCAAACAACAAGAAATTCAGGATAGAAAAACAACTCTTGCATTAGCAGCACATCACCAAGTTATTCACACTACTATTATATTGAAGAGATCCTTTCTAGTGGGTGTAAATTGGGATTTATGGGCAAAAACCTGCTGCTTTTAACTAAATCAGAAACATCTGTACAGTGATTCTGGTTCTATGTGCGCTGTTTAAAATACTTTTAAATAAAAATGCTTAAAAGATTTGCTTTTGTGTTGTTTTTCCCTGAGCTGGTGTCATTGTGAGAATACTTTGTATGACTTTAAGGACACACAAAGTGATTAAAAAGCTCTTTCATTTTTTCTTTTTATTAGCGGTATTTTAACTGATTCTTTGAAGAGGTATGAAACTGGGCCCAGTAGGTGTTGGGAAGGTTTATTATAACCTGACAGAAATCTGTCTAATCCTGGGGCTTTACTAGCTCTAAGGGAATTGTCTTACTTATTTCCATTAAATCATTAACTGATTGTAATGTAACTTTTGAGAATATGACAGCCTTAGAAATAATGATAACAAAAATAAAATCTGGAAGCAAAAGTCTAACAGCTTTTGTCTTATACTGGATCTGTGGATATCTTCAAAGGGTACCCTGGAGTGCTGTATGGCATCCTTTACAATTAGTGATGAAAATGTTATTGTTACCCTGTTGAGCAGATACAAGCAAAGAAATGTAATTTAGTATTTATTCCATTGCACTCACCTGAAAGCTTCCATATACTTTGCAGAGAATCAGGGCTGATTATTACGCAAAAATTAAAACAAATTCTTTGATTAGGAGACAGAATGAAATCTAATAATAGACAGTGAATTCTTATCTTTCACAGGAATTCTGGTTAAATAAAGGTCTTTATATCTGACCTATTTGCCTAGACTTTCTTTATGATCAGTAGTGATCTACTTAACAGTATCAATGAAGCCTTAGGAGCTATTTGACTTGTGCTGAATCAGACATTTGTTTACACATGCTCAGATGTATTATGCCTTGTATTCCATTAATCGTATTGAATTCGTTTCCTTTATTCATAATGGAAATGTAGAAAATGAGCCCTGATTTTGACACCCACATGTATGTATGGTATATCTGACCTGAAAAAAATAATTCACATCTCAGTTCAGGCAAGTGTCAAGGTGTATTTTCCTTTTAGGGAAATTCACTGATTCCATTTTGATCCAGAATGAAAAAGAAACCCATGTTTAGACTTGACTATATGCTTAATACTCACTGTAGTCTACCTCTGAAATGAAATCTTTCCATACTAGAGACTGCAACAACATTCAGTACAACGGAGGCTGATGTCATTTGTCAGTCTGAATGTTAACACAATACAAATATTCTGTCTTGCTTATACTGGAAAAGAAAAGAGGCTCATGAAAAGCAGTGACAGACAGAAGACAATATGTGACTTGAAAACAACAAGAAATGGACAGAAAATATTCACTATTGATGCTTTTAAAGGTCTCTCCTGTGCTGGAGAGAGTGACTTACAGGAATTCTGTGCTGATGAATGAAGCTCAGTCTGTGTAGCTAAGTTTCCTTGCAGCAAGAGAAACATGTTATGTATTATTATATTACACTGCAATAAAAGGGTGTGGTAATATAACTATATTGCAGATATAAATATAAAAATGACAGAAAAAGTGTAAGAAGGCTAAGCAAAACCACTAGAAGAAATATGTGATGGAACAAAAGAATATGAAACCAGACACAAATATAGAGAAATTCATCGTGCTATAAAAAGAACCATGAGGCATTTAAACAGGTAAGAAAAAGCATCAATGCTGTTAGTAATGAAGAGTAAAAGAATACACTACAAGCCAAACAATATCCTTGGAAGGAGGATAGAAAATCTGTAAGAAGTTTAGAATGGTCCTCATAAATCTGGAAATCTAATATCAGATGAGAATAACAAGGTACAGTGAACTAAGTGTGGGAGCTGAACAGAATATTAGGAGAAGAAAAACAAGGAAGAGTATCTGGAAAGGATTAAATTAGACTGGAAAAGCTGTCATCTTTTAATTAAAATGCCAAAATGTATCTACTCAAACTCTGTAAGCAGATAAAAGCAAAAATAGATGATTCAGAGCTTTCAGAAAATCTGTATTCATTTATGTCCTAAAACCCAGCCAGCAATACTAAAGATTATGAACAATGCTAAACTCTCTGCACAGTGAATCAGGTGTGTAAAATATTATTGAGAGTGTATCATGGAGAAGCAAGGAATCAGGTCACTTCCTATCAAGAAACCTGAATAAAATAAACCCAGCTATAGAGTTAGAGTAAATAAGAGTAAATAAGATGCTGGATCTTGAGATAAAGCAAAAAAGAACCAGAGTATGTATCAAGGTTTCAGACAGTCTCTAAGGATCAGAATTTCTGTCTTCTATCTGGAAGTTCTTGCAGATTCAAATCTTCTTGGACTGCAATTAAGGATAAGATGTGTAAAATTTCTATTATCAGAAAAGAAAAAAAAACAACACAAAAACCTTCCTAACCTCTTAAAATTATTTTAAACACAGAAGGTCTTTTTAGGAATTGAAATGCATTTGTTCATCTATCAGTGTTTGCAGCAAGTAAACATGATGTCAATTAGCCTTGCTAATGTGAAATCATTACCAATTCCTGGGCAGGAGAAAGAGTTCATCAGTGTCTACTGTTGGGCAAGCGCAATCTTGGATGTTTAAATAATTAGCATTTGTTTGGAATCTTCCACACTTAAGATTTGAATCCTTCAATAATAATTTGGTAGTGGGGCACAAGCTAGCCCCATAAATGAGTTAAGAGACAGTTGTATCAAAACCTTAACAAATGTAGAGCAAAAAAATTCTAAAATTGAATGGTATTAAAGCCACAATTTTCCAATGAACATCAGCATAACTGCTGTGGGGTGGAAATAGATTTTTAATAGTAGAAAATCCACTCTACTTCTAATGACACATTGGTACCGTCTTTGATGGCTGTTGTCTGAAGTTAACCCATGGACCAAATGCAAGGTTGTGGCACATAATGACAAAAATTCCAGTTTCTGATCCATGTGCAGTAAATACTGACTCTAAGGCGATGGAAAACATAGACAGTTTTCAAACTATCTTTCCAATACCTTACATCAAGAACAACAACAATAAACATGAAAATCTCATCTAGTTAATTAAAGCCTACCATTTCAGAGATGGCATGATAAAATTAGTAACTGGTTATAGAATGCCAGAGCCCTACACCAGCTGCTATCATTATGTTTGATGGAAAGGAATATGATAGTGGACTACAAACTTATGAGTGGGCTGGAGTGAATGAAGATACAGATTTTCAGTCTCGTGAGGTGCAGTCACCTGAGACCAGTGTGAGCCAGATTCACAGCAAAGAGTAAAGGTTGGTTCTTCACACAAATGTGTACAGATCTTGTGGAATTCCACACCACAGGATGCTATGCATGCAGAAGTTGTCAGAGATTCCAGGGGAGTAACAAAAAATACTAAGAATAAAAGATCTACTATGGTCACTAAATATATAAGCTACAATGAGCTCAATTCACCCACTAAGTACAAAACAATCAAAGGACAAGTGACTGCACAGCATTACATATTGCTTGCTCTTCCCTGGACACCTATTCTAGCCGCTGTTGTAGTCAAGTGACTGGATTAGGCATACTTGAAGCTTTAACTCTGTTCTTACTTTCTTACTGTATTCATAGAACCACAGAATCATAGAATTGTTTGGTCTGGAAGGGACCTTTGAAGATCAGCTGGTCCAACTCCCTCAGAAGTGAGCAGGGACACCTTCAACTAGATAAGGTTGCCCACAGCCCTATCCAACTTACCCTGAATATTTCCAGGGCTGGAATATCAACCACTTCTCTGGGCAACCCGTTCCAATGTTTCACCACTCTCATTGTAAAAAATGTCTTCTTTATACCTAGTCTGAAACTACCCTCTTTTAGTGTAAAACCATTATCCCTTATCCTATTGCAATAGGTCCTAATAAAAAAAAGTTGTCTCCATGTGAGTCCCCTGTAAGTACTGGAAGGCTGCTACAAAGTCCTCCAAGATCCTTCTCTTCTCCAAGCTGAACAACTGCTGCTCTCCCAGCCTTTCTTCATAGGAAGGATGTTCCATTCTTCTGATTATTTTTGTTTATTATTATTCATGTTATTTTGCTACCCCTGGATTCACTCCAACAGGTCCATGTCTTTCCTGTGCTGAGTACTCCAGAGCTGGACACAATACTTCAAGTGAGGTCTCAGCAGACTGGAAAAGACAGGCAGAAACACCTCCTTCAACCTGCTGACAATGCTTATTTTGATGCAGCTCAGGACACAGTTGGCTTTCTGGGCTGCAATCACACAGTTTCTGCTTATGTCTGGCTTTTCATCCACCAGTACCTCCAAGCCCATCTTGGCAGAGCTGCTCTCAATCCTTTCATCCCTCCACATATATGGATACCAGTGATTGCCCCATGAGTAGGGACCTTGAATTTAACCTTGTTGAACCTCAGGATGTTCACATGGGCTCGCTTCTGAAGCTTGTCCAGGTGTCTCTGGTTGCTGTCCTGTCTCTCAGAGATGTCAAAGGCACCTCTCAGCATGGTGTCCTCTGCAAACTTGCTGAGGGTCAGTAACTTCTTAAACCCATGGATATAATAATTACATATGTTTGAGTCAACACTAAAAGAAAGCAGTATTTATGATAAAACTATATGAAGTAACACTTCAATTCTACTTGGTATATCATAGCATATTCTTATAGACAGGATTTCTAGGTATCCTTCCCATACAGACTTTCATTTTGCTGGACAGGCACGTTGATAGAATTATACAGGTCATAGCATGAGATGTACAATCATTAGTCACCAGTTTCCTACTAGTAAAGCCTTAAGATTAGCATGCTCCCTCATGAGAAAACCCTACGTGACTGTCTGGTTTCAACACCATTGCTTATGCTCACTATCCTAAAGTGTTCTCTTTCTCTGCCTTGTATCATCTTCCCCTCTTCCATGTTTTCATGCCTCCAGCAGTTATTTCAGCTTGTTTGTTAGAGAAAATCCCTCGCATTTTGCCTAACTTCTTCCAGGAACTTCCATAATATTCAATTGTTTTTCCTGTTTATTTCACCCTTTCCACTAAACCTTACTCTCTGCGAGATATTCTTAAGAAACATCTCTGCCTGGATGGCACACCTGTCTCAGTATTACTAACGATTTTCTTTGAGTCCAAACACCCATGGTATCACTCATTGAACAGTTCAAGCTTAGCATGATTGAAATAACTCCTTAGCTCCAGACATGTCACTACCATCCCTTTTCAGTGCATTGGAGACCACTGCCATTCTGCCAATCACTTGAATTTCTAACATAGTTTTTCATGTTTGATGTCTTAAATCCATTCTATCCCTAATTTTATCATATTTGTTCTCAATGCTGTATTTATCTTTACCTGCCCATCCACACAGTCAAAGCTCTAATCCTGCTTCCTGAGCATTATTGTTATGGAGTACATAACAAAAATAGCCTCGCTCTGCTATGAAATGCTGCTGTGTATAGCATTTCCCTATCCTTTGATCATGTACTGTTCTGTTTACAGTTTGCTTGTGACTCTTCTTCACCATCAAATTTATGTTATTTGTTTTTTGTTCATAAACTAATCCTACTTTATCTCTCCTTCAGAAACAAGGGATTGTCTCCTGCTTCTAATCAGCTACTGCTAATACCTTCCATCACCCACTTGATTCATTCTCAAGCAGTTACTTTCATGTTGTTCACGCTTGGAAGAAACACTTGAAAGTAACTTCATCACTTTCCTTCAAGTCCCTGTCCAAATCTGTCTTTTGACATTATGCTCATAAAAATACTTTGTGTAAATAAGCTACAATGATACTAAGATTATTTCCTATGGTATTGTTTTCTTCCCTTTTCTTCCTGTTTATCATCTTGCTGTTTCTTGCCTCCTCCGTACGCTATATGCATTTTTATGCTGCATACTTTTGGTTGGTGTTTATCGAGCACTTCATAAATTGAGGTCAGTCCTCTAGTTTCTGAGTCCTACTGTAATATGAATGTTATTGCAGTAATAACAATGCAACGTTCCTCAAAATTTCTATAATTTTGCTTTTTAATGCATGCACAGATCTATACTATCTGCCCCACTTTCATAGCAGCTGAGTGACTAGAATGTGTCCATGCTTTCCCTCACAACACTGTTTGTATCATGACTAATATACAGTAAACTGAAATATAAAGTGATGGATAACATTCAAAGCATCTGTTTTCAGACATAGGACAGTACTTAGGTAGCATTAAGCATTAAGACTTAAGGAAAGCTATTTCTTTAATCAGCTTTGCAGGCCAAAAACTTGTATCAGCATCTATGTCTTGGACCACAAAAATCTATAGATGCCCACAGACTCACATCCTAGGATGAAGAACTAAGTGCTAAGCACCTCCAGGACCTGGCATTATTGGGAGTCTCTAAGTCTCTTCTGAGTACATTAAATGTACTTCCATCCCTGGAGCTGCCCAGTGTGTTTGTTGCACTTGTACTTTCATTACTGCAAACCAATAATGTTTAAAAAACATTTGAATGACTGTGTTGTTTTTCCACACCACAATGATGGCCAAAGAGGGGCTGTTGTGGTGGGTAAGACCTGTAGCACTACATAATACTCCAGGAGCTATCATCTCATGAGGATGCACAAACCTAAACACTCTGCTTCCCAGAAATACATTCCTGAGCTACTGAGGTAGGTCAGGGAAATAAAAGATGAAGAGAGGTTTGAAGGTGGGTAGCCCTACATCTGGGACCACAAAATCCTGAGGACAGGAAAGTAACTTTCTCTCTAAATCAAGAAAACACCATTCTTCTTAAATGGGAAGAAGGAATTCTTAAAATTCCTTCCACTCAACATACTGTGACCTCTATTTGAATGAACTTAGAAAAAAATGTAATATGTAGACAAAATTTTGAAGGTTTATTAACTTCCCAGAGTCATGAACTGAAGTTTTTGTCTCCTTTTTCCCCTTAAGTTTCACTGTGATGCCTCTGCAGTGAAAAGTTGTATTTCTGTAAACAACATTGGGGTTGTGTCTGTTATCATTTTACACAAGACCCCTCTTGCAGAAAGAGTTTTGGAGAATATTGGACTATTCTTTTAAGCACCTTTGACAGTCTACTATGCTGAGTCGAAAGATTTCAAGGTACATTAACTTTAACAAAAGAGTGTCCATGCCATAAGCCCACACTTCGTTTCAAAATAACGATAGCTATTTTAAAAACATATATATAAACTTAACCCAACTCCTTTATTTATTATTATTTATTTAGGAGGTCCCTCAAGCAAATCCAGATAGAGGCTGATAGGATGGGATTTGCTGGAACAGGGAGAGTTTCAATTTTGCTTTGAATTCAACATAATTGAGACTGTGGTATTTGAAAATGTGCAGTCTGCAGATTAGATCATGTAGTTTCCCACCCATTACTGACTCTCATCCTCACAGTACACGATGTGCTCTGCCTCATACACACATTCTATTTCATTCTGCAGATAATCAAGGGGAAATTTCAGAACCTCAGGAAAAGACTTTTTCACAGCACATGAATCGCATCTTTAGTCTTTGCATGCCAGAGGATTCTTCAATTTTTTCCATGGAGATATGTTTTCTATGTCATTCTGGCATTCTTCTAAGTATGTTTTCTCCTTGGGAAGAACTAATTTCTATTGCTGTGCTCTGAATCCAGTATTCTGTTAACTCTGCAAAATAGTTAAGCTGGGTTTGCTTAAAAACAGAGGGGGGGGCTAAAAATCAGTATTTTGTGATCTTACACTAATTTGATGTGGTCTTATTCAGTTGTATTAATAACTTCTAACCTCTTTACACTCTACCAAAACACAAGTTTTATTTCCCTTGCTCTGAAATTCTTACAAATTTATGACTTTGTCTACCATTATTGACTTCCTGGGGCTCCACATATGTGCAATAGTGAAGCTTCAGTAGTTTGCTGTTATATTACTACAGTTTTCAACTTTTCAAACAGGATAAGTGTATTTGATTCTATGTCCAGAATGTTCCAGGAAGAAGGACTTGAAAATTATGACATTTTAGAATAAATAAAAAACCTCAAATTAAATGTTTTCTTCACAGTTTTTCTATCCTCAGTCTCTTTTCTCCATATCATTCGAGCATAAGATATCACTCCCATTTTCTGGAAACAGAGCAGATACTTTTAGCAGTGTAAAGTGAGTGTAAAATGCCCTCAAATCAAAATAGTTTTACACTCATTTTGCTTGGTTGAGCAAATAGGATCCCAGCTGTCTGATAGCCCACGCAACCACTCAACCTTCCTGCTTGCATCAGCAACACTGTCTACCTTATGTTAAGCATGGAGTTAAAGTAGCTTGTGGCTACATCTATACCATAAACAATTCATGCAAATGCTTATTTTCCTGTCCTGAGGGCAAATGGCCAGGTCTGTACACATTCAAACTTTCTGAAACAAAATGGACATATCTAAACCACTTACTGAGAGTTGTCCTTTGGCTGTGCTAACTTACTTAACCATGCCTGAAAATTTTAGTGAAGGTGTGAGTCAGTCAGATGTCACACTGAAAATATAATGCCAGAGAGAACCAGGTTCAAAGCCCCGGGGTGTTTCCTGGTATTGTTAACTAGTTAACTGCCTAATTCAAAAGAATGTACATAATCATGTTTAAAGTAGGATAACAAAGTTAGCTATACCTCTTTGGTGTATGCCTACACTCAGGCAAGTGACTAAATCATCTTTAAACACAGCTCTAAAACTTAGGTGTGGAATTTAATCGCAGAAGCTCAGATTAGGGTTTGGACTAAAAGAGAGTAAAATCTGTCTAGGTTCAAATTAGCCAACACAGCAACAGCAAACCTTCATTAAGTCACATACTGTAACATCCCCATTCTGTTTCCTCTCTTTTCCTTTATTTTTATGCACTTACCTAAAGCCTTTTAATGCCTCTTCTTCTTAATACTTAGGTGACCCCTGTCATCCAGTAGCAACAGTGGCAGCAGGTGCTACAATTGTAATGGCAACACTTATTTATATGCCCTGAAGAATAGCAATGGATGTAAATTCTATCATAAGTACCACAGGCTATAAATGTAACATAAGAATTCCTATGTACCATTATTGCTGTAAAAAGAAGCAAAAATCCAAACCTAATTTCAGCGAGTTAGAACTGGGCAAGGTATGCTTGATCAGAACCATGAAACAGATTTTTTTTCAGAGATCTTTTCTCTAAATAAGAACCTGATGTACAAACTGCTGATTTTGAGGGTGTTCAAAGAACAGATCCACATCTAAAGGTTTGTGGTTCAGACTTGTCTCTAATTAAGAAGTGTCCTGAAGTGAACAAAGGGCCACACAGTAGGAAATATATGCTTGCAGACATCAATTCACACCTGTTAATGATTAGTTTGCAGACATTACCAGATGTGCTATTTATCTGATGATCAGTGTAATTGAAATGAATTGCTCTGAATCAGTCATGTGAAATTGTCCCAGTTAAGTAGATGTGCTGTTTCTCCTCTGTTTTCTTATGGAAGGTATGGAACCAATCATTTTCTTAAACACTGTCCTCTAACATATTGTTCCTACAAAGAGTGTGATTTGCATAACATACCCTCATAAAAAAAAACAACCAGAAAATTATACAGTAAGGAAAGTTTTTTAAGTCATTGATAAATGTTCATGAAGGCAATTGTTAATGGTAAAAAAAGGCCACGATTTTTATCTCATGTCTAAAAATCTTCAGTTCAGTGCTTACAAGGTCAAAAAATGAAACCCTACCCATGGACAGCTGCAAACTTTTAGAACTCACTGCCAAAGGAGTATAGTGGTAGTAGACAGCATCAACATACCCCCTAAACATGATTAAACTAATGAAAAAACAACTTCATGTGAGTAAAAAGGTGGAGTACAAAAGGAATGGAAGCAGAGAGTAGTCAGGTTTATGTGCTTTGACTTCTTTTGCCATTGTTGGAGACAGGGGCATAGCATCGATCTGACCCAGAAGGGCTTTTGTTTCCATGTTTTTTTCCTTGCCACAGCCTGTTATCAAGCTTACTTCCTTTCCAAGCGACCTAAACCCAATGATTGTATCAAGATTCATGTGAGTACTAAGACATAGTCTGTAAAAGGGCAAATAGGTTTATTTGCCTATTCGAAAGACCATTATTTGAAAGACCATTTCAGTTTTCTGTTGTTGACACCTACAAGACTTACAAATTCAGTATGTGTTTCATGCTGTGAAGTCCATAAGTAGAAAAGGTCAGATGAACTGAAATGTATGTATTATCTAGGTAAAAATAAAAGGATTTCATTAAATATAGTATAAACACCGTGGCATGGGCTAAATTCTCTTGATGTAGTGTTAGGTTTACTTATATACATTGCTGTAGATCTGACGATGCCTTTCATTTACACTGTGGCAATTTTTCTAGCTTTTTGCAATTTGATATTATACCTACTATCAGGTGATGTTTCACTGTTTTCCTGTGGTAGATTTAAGTTGCTTCATATCTCCAGCACAGCCCAAAGAGGACTAAAATTTGGTCCTTGTTTGCTAAGAAAAAACTCTGCAGAAAATCTGACTAGAGAGATCAGAGAACTGACACTAAGAATGAACCAGAAAAAGAGACATTAAAAGTCTTCGAAACTTTCTACTTTCCTGTAGGTTTTCTCAGGGACATTGTGCACACTGAAAGTTCTAGTTGCAGTCTTGATGGTAATGACTTCTAGCTCAGTTTCCCCTTGCCAGAAATACTTGGCTAGTTCTGTTTCTACACTTACAAGCCCACATTTGTGATTGAATTTCCCTCAAGGTCATGACCTCACGTCTTTTACATGATATCACAACAATTAATTTAGGAAGGTCATGTTCCTATCTGAACTAGAACAAAGAAATTTTTCTCTAAATTTTGGTGTATTTTATCCCATAATGTCACATCACCAGCACAATTTATGTTACTTAATGATCTTCATTGTACTACTGGGAAGCTGAAGCTCATGTGACCTGTTTAAGCTGTTAAGCAGCAAGAGTGTTAGAGCTGGAAGAAGACAAGAAGTCTCCTAGCTCCCTGTGCAGTGTGCTGTCCACTGGACCATGAGCAGTATTTGGCAGGTATAACTAACAACATTCAGCTTTCTCTTGGTGAAGGCTTATTAAAAATTCTAATGATTTGTGGTTTTGTCCCAGGTTATTTATCTTATTTTTTCTCTCACTCTCTGAATGCTGGAAGGAGGTAGTCAGCATCATTACACCCCAGACAATTGAGTTGATTGGTTTTTCATAATAGTGTTTGAGAACAGAGTTGTGCAATTTTCAGTAGGCGACAGAATAGACAGAAGAAAAAGCGAGTGCTTTAAATAGAACTACAATGCTGCTTGTAAAATATTCTTCATTAACCCTTAGCAAACATTCCATGCTCAGCTATTGACATAAATTTGTTCACTGAAGTTAGTAGTTTTCCATCCTTATGCTTTGTTACACGGATATTCCTGTCCATGCTCATTCTGTGTTTCCCTTTCTTATTTATACTATGGTCAGTTATTCATTTGTGCCTGTTTCTTATTTCTCACTGACACCTTTCTTTTTGTCTTCATTCACAAGTACATTCTTTGTTTTCTGTGTAGTTCCTTCTTTTTCTTATCCCAGATGTGCCAGGAAAAATATGTTCTTGGAGAGCACCAAGAACAGATCTGCTCCAGTAAGAAGGCAGAGCTTGGAGTTTAGGAGCACCACGGTACCAGCAGAATCAGCATCAACCAGGCACAGTCCTGCCACACATGAGTAGGGCTGGGTTGGTGATATCAAAAGGATCAAGTGCCAGGGCCCATGCCAGGACAGGATCAGAAGGAGGCCTGCAGATGCAGCCATCTCTGAATTAAAATCACCCTAGCACACAGGTAAGTGTGCTGCAGGCAAGTCACACCTTTTACTTCTTGCCTCAGATATGGGAAGTGACAGAAACATAAAGACCACAAAGTAGTGCTTACACAGTTTGTTTTGGGCATATTTATTTGCTGTTTTGTTGCCCAACATCCCAACAAGCCAGAACTGGCTTGTTTTATGTCACCTGCTATCCTTGCCAAAGCACAGATCCTCTCTCCTTAACTGAAAGCAGGGCTCAGCTGACTCCTTTGGGGGTCACTATTCATTTCATTATGAAAAAAAAAATCCTCCATGTCTAGGGATTTTAACCAATCAGCACTGCGTGACAATGAATCTTTTCCTTCCTTTACCAACAATTCTGAAATCACTGCCATTATTTCAAGCAGCATATAAACACAAATATAAAGAAAAGAATCATAGAAGCATATAAACCCTGCATAGAATTTCCTACTTGATCTTCATCCACCTTCCTGAGCTGGAATAAAAATTCTGTGGACGTCTTCTTGCTTTGAAAGTCTGTTCATATTTATTTTTCACTCCTACACAACACGTGTTGTATGTCTTTGTGAATATTCCCTAGTTTACAACGCACTCCCCTCCCTCTTCAAAGTCTTAGCATTTTTCTTCTGTGCCTGGTAATTTTCCATTCTCCAAATTCTAGTCCTCTATGACAAAGTTAACAGAGAATTGGTTCTCTTTTCCTTCAAAAATCTCAGTAGTATTATTATTGTTCAGTAAGTGTAACTTAACTTGTCACTAAGCTCAATCTTTTGCCATTGTATCAAGTTCATGAGAAAAAGATAAGATGTTGAAGCAGACTGTGTGCTCAGTCTGGAAGAATCTTCAAAAAATGTCACAATTTTATTAGTTAATATCATTGCTGGACTTTATAATTTGTCAGAAAATTTCTTAAATATTCACCGGACAGTGGGTGACTTGGTACTATTTCATTAATTCATTAATTTTATGAACCTGCATTGCAGTTCACTCTAGAAATCACCTGAATCAACTCAGTACTGAAGTTGGCTTGGAGGGTCAGACATTCCGACCTTCTCTTCCACTTATAAGAAGGGCAGAGATCAGAACCTATATCCTGCATTATTCTGTCGGAATTCCTCATTACTTTGTGCTATACCCATTACTGTCATCACTGCTTGTTTTTCTACTCTCTAGCTACTTAAAGTTATCTGTAAATAACATTTCTTTCAGAATATCCCAAATCCAAGTGCATAAAAAAACAAGAATGATTTAAAAAACATGACTTTTTGACTAGAAGCGTGGGAGGCCATGCTTTATAAGCAATGGTACACTCAAAATCAAGCTCCATTTAGATTACTGCTCTTCAATCTCAGTATAATGTGTTCTTATATGCTCTGTACGTATTGTGAGGTTATGTGATAAAGCTCATCTGTGTACTCACAAAGAGAGACAATGACAGGAGGGGGAGGCCAAATAATACCCTGCTAGGCTACTTCCAGGTGCATCACAGGGGCCTTCAGCCCATCAAAGACTATTAGTGCTGTCTCTTCTTGCAGGAGTGCTCTGTGATCTGTGGAGCCGACCATGTGTACATGTGCGTATGTGTATATGTATATGTGTATGTATACATTTATATGGATGTGTAAATACATGTGCATGTATATATTTGTGTGTATATATATTTATGTGGTGTATATGTGTTTTGTGCGTGTGTGTGTTTTTACTCTTGCTATTGATTTAATCTGGGGACATGGAGCAGCAGCAGCTGCCTCAACTATCTCAGGCAGTTGGGCCTGGCATGATATATTTTTCTTTAACACACCCTTATGTATACATATATGTATCATTTATACCTACTCACACTTTTCCTTTATGCAGGAATGAATTTGGAGAGGCAAACGGCTCATACAGAATCAATTGTTCCTGGAATGAAGTGATAATGGATGTGTTGAGTGGTGTCTGCATGCCAGATGATGTTTGGGGCTGAGGGTTAGAACCATGCTTCATAACCTCTTGTTTGTACCATTATGTCAGGCTCTCACTGCAGTAACAGAGAGTTGAACAAGGAAGCAACCTTCATTTCATCTTTGTATTTTCATAATATTTTAGGGTCTGCTTTTTCCCTTTTAGTAGCCACATTGTGGTTTTTTGCCATATTTCTGCTATCACAAGAGCTGGAGTATATGCATATTTTAGCGTAGACTGAGCTTCTCCCATAATCTCATAACTCCAGGAGGATTTAACATAATTCTCAGTGATTATTTCCAGTGCCTGTCTTTGCAGGTGGTCATCGATTTCCTCAGCTTCAGCAGAGTGAAATTGAGGTCTAGCCTAGACTCGTAAAAGGTTTACTGGAATAGATATATCTCTCAGTACAGCTAATACTGGCAAGCACTCTATTACAGATGCAGTTCTATTGTGGGGGAGAAAAGTAAAAGGTTTTCATTGAGCTTTTTCTTGGCAACTGCAATACTGCTAGGCTTTTTTTTTGCTAGCATTGAGATGATATTCAAAATTTCACCCCTAAAAAATATCAGTAAGTTTGAGTTGTAATCTGGCTTGATTTTTCTCAGTCCCTCCATTCCCATACGAAACTGGAAAACAGCAATGGGAGCTGACAAGTTGTTTAAATCTGTAGAAAGCAAGGCAGTAATGTTCTTTTCTTCCCGTTGGAGAAGACAAAGGAGAACAGCAATTTACTCCTGGCCTGAGCATGGAAAGCTTTCTACAAATGCATGCCTATAGGTAGTCCTGGATTTTAAACATAAAATTATTGCTTATATGCCTTGGGAAGTTGGATAGACCTCTGAAATGTCTTTTTTTTTTTTTCTCTCTGAGACAGTACTGTGACATGTAACATGACAAGGGCACAGTGGGTGTGAGACAGGAGGAACTTGAGTGGTAACTCAAGACTGTATCTGAGGAGGGAATCCTGTCATTTGGCAGAAAAGTCAGCAGCAGCACAACACTGTGACCTCTCCAGCTCTGTGCTTCTACATAGAGAGCATCAAGAAGGAGAGAACTGCACAACCTCAGGAACCTTGACTTTAAAGTGCAGTAACTATTTCTACCATGTTCCCCGTGGGAACATTGGTAGAAAGAAGTGTCATTGTGATGAAGACAGGAGCTCTAGTTAAGCAGAGTAGTTCATATGTGGTTGATTACTAATCCTCACCCCTAGTGTGCATTTGCCTGTGATAGCTTCTCGCTTGCTCTGGACACAAATGACTGGTATAGGTCAGCCTGCTCCTAATGCTGTATGTAATTTATTCTACTATAGTTTAAATAAAGGTTAAAGGTATTAGGAGATCTGAAAATGGCAAGCACATAAGGTTTATTCTTACATAAGCATTGCACGTGAAACTGTCCTCAGAAATAATTAAGAATGCTATGCAGAAACCACATTGGGAGAATTATTAAGGGTATTGTGTGGATTAAATGCCTCTTCTTTGTTTGAGCTGTTCGATCTTTCTGTAGTGCAAAACAGCTACACAACAGGATAGTTAATGATTTGGATCTACATAAAACCTCAAGCTGATAGCTCACTGAGTCTGTGGGGAAGAATAGCAGGGAAAAGCGTGCTAGAGGGGCTTGCATTTCTCCTAGATGTGGAATGTACCTGAGCTAGGTTTTATTCCCCTTGCTTAAGAACTGCTGGCAGGACATCTGTGACCACAGGGCACTCAGAATGGGTCCACTGTACCTCTACTAACTTTTTGAGGCAAGTTAAATGTCCACATTCCAAATGTTACATTCAAAATTGCCAACTAGTTCTAGTATACCTCCACAAGCTATCCTGTATGTAAGCTGCAATCATGGAGTTTGCAAGATACTAGATTTTAGGTTAGGGTCATCCAAGGTGCAATACGAGATGATTATGCTTTATTTTGAGTGTTCTTTTTTTTTCTGAGCAGTTATATATGTATAACTGCCATTTGAAGTATCAGAATACTTGTAAATATTATAAGTTGAAAAGTGGAACTAATACCAGACTTAACTCTATGGAAGCTCTTTCTCTTTAAAATAATAAAATAAAAAAACAATCTGCAAAGTTGTAAAGTCTGCATGCACTTGTCCCTACACCAATGGCTTCCAGGTTGGGTTTTTATTTGACCAATGAAGATTAACGTCGCCTACACATAAAGTGGTAACTAAACTGACTATGTGACAGGTAAAGATGTAAATGCTATGGCTTTTTTGGTAGACCACTTGCATGGACCTAAGTTACATGGACACTGTGTTATACTGTACTCATTATGTTTACTTTTTCATAAAAAATAGAAATAATGTTTTACAGTACTACATCCATTAAGCATCTAATGACAAATCAATAGAAAATGTGTACCTTATTCCAAGAATTGCTTTTAGAAATTCTGCCCAAGGGATATTTGTGAGAGGCAGGCTTAGCATTTTAATTCCCCCAAAGTCCGTAATTCCGGTCTGTTTCTTCTTGTTTGATATTCATTGTAGTACCTGTAAAACTTAGTAAAGTGTGCTCATAAAAATTTAGTAAACTTTTATAAGCCTTGCAATAAATACAAAACAAGAAGAATCTATGGACCATCTCTTATAAAATAAAGAGAGAACAAGAAAAAAAAAATAGCAGATTGTAAATAAGTGGCATTCTTCAGCACACATACTAAGCAGCATAATGTTCGTTATAGTACAGTAATTCACCAGATATATGGAGTTGATTCTCCCCATATTTGCACTATAGTAAACAAAGAGTTTACTTAATTAAGTGCAGGTTGAGGGATTTGCATCCTTTTGAACTCCTCTGTGTAAAAAGAAAAATCTATTCCTTGATGTATACGTGTCTTATATGAAATTAAATAGATTTATACAAGAATGGAAACAATAACAATTTCCACTCATAGAATAAATATCTCTACAGTCAAAGTAATATTAAATTAAACAAAGTATTAGGACAGGATCTATAACCAAAAAAGCATACAGTGGCAAGATGACCTTAATTCTTATCAACAAAGAAACATAACCTGATTTTTGCCTTGCCATGTTAAAGTTTCTTTGAACAGATTGTCAGTAGTAGAATAGTGGTAGAAAAGTTACTACACTTCCAAAGAGTCAGTTTTTAAAAGTAAGGTACCTATATTTCCTTATCTTTTAGGCCCTGTCCAGATTTTCCTACCCTGTATAAAGTATTTTTCTACTGTTCTTGTAGTGTATCAGAACACTGTTATTTGAATCTTCAGACTAGATTTTGTTTATGTGCTCAGGAAACCAAAGTAGTTTCTCACAGGAATGTAATCTTCAATTAATTTTGTCAATCAATCAGTTTGCTATATTTAAGGTTTTCTCTGGGCACCACAGATAAAACAAAGAACTAAAGAATAACTGCAAATGCAAGGGGCTAAAAGTCCATGCAGAAATGCATAAAGGACATTACATTTGAATGCCAAATAGCAGCATTATGCAAAGACAACATTTATACACTATTTAGAACCATTTTGCAACTGACTTGAAACTTGAATGTTTTCTTTTTGCCAAACCTCCCAATCTGCAAAATTTGTCAAATTTAATTTAAAGTCCCAATTCTTAAAACTCATGGCTCAGTGACAGCCCTACAGACCAGGAACCAGGAGCACTCGGGCTTCCCACAGGGAAAGGCCCATCCCACCGCGGCAACCGGGTAGCAGGGCAGGCAGGGGACAGCCAGGATCCACCCCAGCCCCAGAGAGCAATCACTTCCCTGTGGTCAGGAATGGTTGTAAACGCTGATCAGTGAAGTACCCCACTGCCAACTGATAATCACTGAGAAGTACTGCTGCCAGTGTGAATACCTTACAGGAGGGTCCGTGAAACAGCTGCGCAGTCAAAAGCATATCTAGCTCAGATATGTTTGCAGTCCACTACAGTATTATATATCATTAGTTTGTTTAACTTCCAATATGTAGGAGGATGTTTTTATACACTTAAAGTTCATAAGGTACATAAATCCTTGCAGAACATGGCTGCCATTGGGTGAATGTCCTCTTTACAACACTCAGGACACCAAAAAGGCAATTTAATGCATATTTCGAGACTTCTACATCATTCTCATTTAAAAAAAAAAAAAAAAGGAATTATTTGTGGGATTCATTTGAGTTTCATAATAAATTTCTGGTCATAAACTCAGAGGTGCTCAAGCTTTCCCCTGATTTTATTTTGCTAAGAATTTTAAAGGAATTTTGCTGTACCAAGTTATTCAAATTTAGAATATAACAGAAGCATAAGCTCTTCTCCAGCAGCAGCCATATCTGCCTGCATTAAAATATCTAAAGCTATTTGCTCAATCTCCAATTTACATTTATCTACTCAAACACAGGAAAGGTCTGCAGGCTAAAAAAGAGAAAAGAATTCCACGGCTCTGACATGCAGAACACACAGACAGAACGGAGTCCTTTTCCTGTAATGTTCTGCATTTGTCTACTAATGATTCTGACAAAACCAAATATAACCCAGCCCAGGACCTTAAGAGCTGATTTGAATAAATTTAAAGCAGGCATAGGATGGATAACTTATTATTATTCATAGCTCCATTAGACATTGCATTGGCCCTCTATGTTCCATTTTTAGAAGAACTAAGACCCAAACTAGATATTTTTGCCAAGATTTTTAGCATTTGAGAAGGTTATTTATGCTAACCAGAGTCATTGTCTCAAGAGTGCTGAAATGACGGTGACATTTCCCCAAAGCACAGTGCTGGATGTGCCCTTGCAGCAAAGGAGGATAATGGTATCCTGCTGTGTATTAGAAAGAGTGTTGCCAGCAGGTCTGGGGAGGTGATTCCACCTCTCCACTCAGCCCTGGTCAGGCCACACCTGGAGTACTGTATCCAGTTCTGGGCTTCTCAGTACAAAAGAGACACGGACATACTGGAAAGAGTCCAACAAAAAGCACTGAGATAATTAAGGGACACCTCACATGTGAAGAAAGTCTGAGAGAGCTGGGGTTGCTCGTCCTAGAGAAGAGAAAGCTTAGCTAAGGGGGATGTCATGAATTATATAAATGCCTGAAGAGAGAGTGCAAACAAGGTGTAGTAAGGCTTTTTTCAGCAATGCCCAGTGACAACACCAGGAGGTTTTCTCTGAATATCAGGACAATGTCACAGAGACATTGAAAGTTAGTCAACTTTTCACCTCAAAGATGTTACAGTAAAAATCCACATATAAGCTTATAATTGTAAATAAATAATATTTACATGCAGATGATTCAAATTTATTTCAGATGTATTTCATAATTGATAACAGAGATACAGTGTATTTTGCCCTTTCATTAGGTCCATAGGAAAAAAACCAAAAATTAAACTAAATCTCTGGGACTGCTGTTCAGTGCCACAGCTCTAACAGCACTCTTCATGTAACTTCTCTGTCAAAAACCTCTAGAAGCAGTTACACTCTGATTTTGGACTTGTTTTAATTACTGTCACATGCTTTTTCTGCTGTGTTGACACAGAATGGTAAGACCTTATGAAAGGCCATTGGAAAGATGTTGCTCTATTGTTCATTATGACTAATTGGGTTAATTGGCATCAGATCAAATTGGTTCCTGATGTTAGCATGATATAATTTTAGTAGGGACCTTTGAAAGAGTAGTTGACAAGTTCCTATTTGTAATGTAAGGGTTAAAGACATTTCCTTCCTCTGAGGTATTCAGAATATCTCATTACAATTCAGTGGGAGGATGACTTCTGGTTTAAGGCTAAAAATCTGTTTTACTGTCTGATTGGGTTTTATATAAAAAGTTCCACATAATTCTAGTTAAACCACAATTTGTAATGCTATGGCAAATTATCATTTAATTAGACTTAACTCTTACTGAAATACCCATACATAGGCAATATTGGAGATTCATGAAGGAGGCTTCACAGGGTATGGATCATGTTCTCTTTATAAACACAGATGGATATTTCATTACAAATCAATAGGCTCTAAGTGATGCCTGAAACAATTATCTTAGTATAGTTAATTTCCAAAAGCTCTAGCTAGAAGTAAATGTTGTAAATGAGCCAAGTTGTGTCACCTTTATGAACACTGAACACTGACTTGGTTCCTGAATTAGGAAGGAATAACTTTGTGCTTAGTTACCCAAGCAGTCCTACTTAATGAAGGGAAAGTATTTTTAGGTTATACCTCAAATATACTTTAGAGGCCTTAGGTCATGATCCTTTGGATTTATCATAGAACTCACATCTTCACTTCACAGAGATTACCTTTGACTTCAATATTTATACAGTTCATGCTAAAAGAGTGGCAATGGCTTGTTACTTTCTTAAAAAATTCACAAGTAAAATATAAATATAAGTTGACATCAACAACTTGATTAATGTCATGGCAATTAACTTCAATTTCTTCTAATTCAGTTCAGTCCTGTTTTTTGAGATATTAAGTCTTCTCCTCTATGGAAGCTACCAGTTTTGAATTATTTTGTTATTTATTTTGTTCTTATGCATGTGTGCAAAGTCCTTGGAGACATTTTGAGTTTTATTATTTCAGAAAAAAAAGAATGTGTTTATTAATATTAAATTTTTGTAACGGCTTGTCAGCTTTAGCTGAACTAGGTGTATTACAGGATACAATAAAATTACTTTACTTGTGTTAATTTCCAGCTTTTAGGCCCATCATTAGATGATGTTATCTGCTTAAAACTGGTTTCTTTTATCAATGAAATGTTAATAAACGGAGTTGTTTCAGAGTTGTATGAAAAGCAGGAGAGAGGGTTTAGTTAGGCCATTTTATCTGTCTGATGTGCTATTGACATCAGCTGGTGTTCTCTGTGGGATGCATGCAACCTATTTTGTGTGTTGAAAATTAGTTCACATTCTAAATTTTGGCTTGTCTTCCTTAAAGACATGGCATTCCTATTTTCTAGCTGTAATTATTGTTTTCTAAGGAAAACAAATGCTATTTTAGTGTTGCAAAGGATTTTATTTTAAAAATATTTCCTGAAATATCTAACTCGTAAACATAATGGAAGCCATGGTACTGGGAGTTAATAAGAAGGATAAATATGAAGATCTAAAGTCCTTGCCTACACATTTCATTATAGCTACTGGTTAAGAATCAACACTGCTGAGAAAACTTTTGGACTTTATTCCAGGTCTGTCGGCATCAATAATATGAAATTCTACCAGCTAACTCAAAAAAGCTGATTATTAGACTTAAATGGAAGAATTCAGCTATATCTATACCTGAGAGTTTTAATAGATCTGTCTGTATCCTTTGTGATCAAAATGACAAAAAAAATTATCCAGTTAGCTCTTGAAAACCGATAATGACCGTACATGTGATCCTACAAATGTCCAAACATAAGCAGGTCCTACTGATATTGAAAGTGGCTTTACAATAACGCCAGTACAGTTTGTTCAGATCTGTCAGGATTATATGCATTCCGGGTATAATTTAGCTTAACATTAATTCAGTAGTTTGAGAAAGAATACTTAATTAATAAAAAATACTCAGTGTACTTTTGCAGGTATCTAAGTATCTAAGAAATTATTTTCCTTTTATTACAATGCAAAGAATGACTTTTTAAAGGTTTGCCATACAGCGTAGTCCCAATTCAGCTGGTGTACATTTTTTTAAATTATCTGAGGCAGTCTCTGCATTCAACTCAGTTATGAAGAAAGATTTCAGCTCTCCATCACCATAGCTGGAACATATTCCAATCAGCACCCAATAAACCACCTTCTTCCCTTAACTCATCTTGCTAAAGCTTTCAGTCCCTAAATATACAGACAATACTTAAATATCTTTCCTAATGCAGTCATATTTTTATCATAGACACATCAAACTGTATTAATTTGTTTCCATAATTTAGACTGCAGGCTTTTCATATAAAAAAACAGACTGTTGTTCGCATAAACGTAAGGTGAAAAAATGATGAGTATGGTAAGGAACTCAAGGAAATCTAATTTTTCATTAACATTCATAAAGCAACATCACAACCAATATGCTCAAGCCTGAAGGACTAAAACTGAAGTTATTGCTAGCACTGCTTATGTCCTGCTGTGGAGGTTCAGAATAGGATCAGATTCCCTTTACACCAATGCTTATATCTACAGGGTGGGGTTGGGAATGCCCTTAAGTTAATGAGTTCTTGTCTTGCAAATTATATCCTAAGTTTAGTACAGACAGTCTAAAAATCTTGTTGAGGTTGTTTACCAGCCACAGATAGGAAAAGTGCTT
Organism: Dromococcyx pavoninus; assembly: GCA_033558185.1. Classification (NCBI taxonomy): domain Eukaryota; kingdom Metazoa; phylum Chordata; class Aves; order Cuculiformes; family Neomorphidae; genus Dromococcyx; species Dromococcyx pavoninus. The sequence goes on from JAUMJL010000250.1 coordinate 1,586,779, forward strand.
TGGATTTATTCTATGTTGTAGTCATGATACATCAGTTAGTATTAAAACTAAAAAATGCCTTTATGAGATATAGACATATCAGATAGGCAGGATAAGAATGAGGATTTATTGATGCATCTAATGGAAGGAATCACATGGTAAAAAACCCCTGTGATTTATTAAGTTTAAAAGAATTTTTTTCAAAACAAGACAAAATCTCCTTATGAAAACTGCTCTGTGCAATTCAGATGCTGTAAAAACTCTCTTACTAAAAGTGTAGTTTCATGACAGAGGTCTTGAAAGCATTGTTCAGGATGGAACTAGAGCCCCCAGGGCTATTAATGCCCTAATATTTAAGTACTTGTTATTTAAACAATGAAATTATATTCAATTTTGAAAGCTGTGCAAAACCGGTTTAAGCAAAACAATATAAACACATAAGAAGTAAACACCCACAAGGTTTTCAACACTACATCCACATTGAGGAGTTTGGAGGCCCATGGCTGAGGACCTGTCTAGAGACTCAAGCATCATACAAAAGGTGCAATATGGCTGCCTCTACCCTTTATTATCAAGAAGCTTTGACTTGGTCAGACAGTTTTCCGGGGCTGTTGAACAACATGACTGCATGCGTGCCCGCATTTGTGCCTGTGAACACACTTCCCTTCCGCATTCTCCATCAGTCACACCCAACTTGGTTAGCTACTCTTGGTAAGACTAATTCAATGTGAGTTGCACTTGGTAGGTTAAAAACAACCATTAAATTTGGTTTTCCACACACATTTCTTCTCAAGAAGTCAACATGCCCAATTCCCAGAATAAATGTTGACTAAACGGTGGCACAAATTCTGTAAGTACAGCCTGGCCTCTACACTAAGGATACACAAAAGAGAATCTTAAAATAGTGAAGTAGTAGTAAAAATAGTATATAAAACTAATGACGGAACAACATGTCTACGTGCATCAGTCTAAAATGGTTGGTTACTCTGTATGTTAGTAATTTTTCCACTGCAGTTACAGTTGAAATAAAACTGTACTGGCTTAAAAATTGTATATAACACTCCATTTTACTATGCACAGAAAAGCTATTTTGCAGAGTTGGCTTTTCCTGGTAATTTTTCTAAACTACTGATTCTCCTTGGCATTATTATTATTAGAGCTTCTTGGTTCTGACAACTATATTTCTTTAATCATATCTTTCAGAACATCAACTTTTGAAGGAAGAAAAATAAAAATAATGTTCAGTCTATTTTAAATTTTCACATCTGGATGCACATGTCACACCACAATATGCTGTTCCGATGTGTATGACACTTTCAGCACAAACATACATATTGTGTATGTCTTAAAGCTACTCAAATTAGCAGTCACCTATCCATCAATATACCCTACTTACTATAGCGTGGGGACTCTCTTACACTTAATTATCCACATACTGGTGTGGGCAAATTTGGCTGCTGCAGATTGGTAGTGTTTGGTATGTCATCTAAAAACGATGATTAGGGTCTCGGAGAAGGTGGATGGAAAAAGTGAAAGTGAAGCTGTTGCTGTGATAATCAATTGTATTAACTTATTTGCACTCAGAGGAACACACACATTTTTTTAAAAAATAACATTTTCCGCCAAAATATTTTATTTGCCTCCCTCAGGAGACATGGTAAAATGGTGTTCTTTGTCAGATTTGAACAGCAGTGATTGACTGGTATTTGTAGGGTTCAACCACTCTAGATACCTCTCCAGGGAGGAATCCTATCTTCCTTTCCCCTAGACATATTGTTATAAGTTGAAAGTCCTGGGGATTTATTTGATTTATGTGGAAGTTTCAATACAAGCAGTCTAGGATGCAGTGAAGAAATTTCTTCTTACTGGTAATTCCTCTTTGAAGTGTTAAATACTTGGATCTTAAAGCAAGATATGGTACTGGCCTTTCCAGATATTACAATATTCATAGTGCAGTTTAGGATCAATCATCAGAATTTCAGCAAACACTACATGCATTTGTGCATGTAAAGTCACGCCTAGTAAACTTTCCAGTTGTAAAACTCACTAATAGAATTTGTACTCCTTTGATTTGAGAGTTCTGAAGCGTGGCAGTGAATACATAGGGAAGACAAATATTTTTCAAGTGAATATTATCAGGTCATCTGTTCTGGGACCAGTAACAAATACAAAGTAAGGCTGAGAGAACTGGGTTTCTTCAGCCTTGAGAGAGGAAGGATTAGGGGAGACTTTATTATCATGCACCAGTACTTAAAGGATGTCTACCAAAAGTACAGAGACTCCCTTTTTACAATAAGTCACATGGAAAAGACGAAAGATAATGGGTTGAAGCTGCTCTTTGGGAGATTCTTATTGGATTCCAGAAGAACATTTTTCACCATGATAACAGTTAAACATTATCCCTGGGCATAATCTCCCCAGGGAAGTGGTAGATCCCTCTGCACTGGTCAATTTTAAGACTCAACTTGGCAGGGTGTTTGGGCCATCTCTTTTAAACCAAATTTCACCTAAAAAGGTTGGTCCAAATGATCCTTGAGGTCCCTTCCAATATGGCGTTCTACGATTCTATGATTTTATGATTCTGTGATATAAGGTAATCACCTAATGGAATAATCACCCCCCGTGGATTCTACGCCACTAATTACTAGTTAGTGTATTCATATTCAGAACATCAAGCCTCATGTTAATCAAATTCCTTTAAATCAAGAATCAAAAATTTTGCCTGTCCCATTTTCTTATATTAAACGTATAGAGGAACATTAGTCTTGCTCATATTCTTTCCCCTAACTCTACCTCTTGCTGTTTTTTTCTGTGTCCAAAAAAACTTCTCAAACATCCAATGAACATTAAATTTTTAATCTTCACTGTTCTTTTTTTTGTACGAAGGACAGTCCAAATCTCTAGTCACTTTTATTTTACCTTTTAAAATTTCAACTACTTTTTAATTTATTAGCGGGAAATGAGAGTTAAATATTGAGCTGTATGTCAAAACATATGATTCTTTGCTGTATGTTGTGTTTGTGTATTTCTAAGAGGATAGCATGTATTTTACTGCACGAAGGATATAAACATGTGATGGTCTGAATGAATTTCACATATGAAGGTAATCTTTATACTCTTAGGAGAAAACTCACAATATTATCTGTCGTCTAAATATTGTAAACTAAAACCAAGGTAATGTCTGTTACTTTAGAAAAAGTTGCACTTGGTGGTTTTAAAATAATTTTAACTTGCAGATAGATATTGATGGAACCTTCTGAAAGTTGTAAATACAGAGACTGGTAGAAGTGTACTTCCATTTAACCTTTTGATATATTGTAAGCTTCACGAAACTTCATGTATTTATACATGATTTATGTCACGTGGCACTGTATTTTATGAAAAATCAAGATATAGATAAACTCAGGTCACCATCAAAAATTAATACATTACAAAATGATTAAAAAAACAGTGACATATGACCACATGACCCAATGTGATATATCGTGATGTAATCTGGATGTTAGGTAGTTGTACCACTATTTTCAAAAACAGACCCCATAAGTTAAATCTTCATTGGGTCAAGGACTGTTCCCTTTCTTGTAAAAAAATAAGTTTCAGAGAGGACTTCCCATTCTTCCCTTGAAAGTCACTATTTCAGTGCTGAAAATCCACAACAATGACAGATGATGTCTAAGAAGTATTATATAGATAATGTTTCCTCCCACGTTGAGACACCATCATGTTAAACTCTTTAGTGCTACAGTGATTAAGCGAGAGTAATATCCTGCATAATCCATGACCTAATCTCTGGTAAGTTTTCTAGTGGAAGAGGAAAGATGCATTTTTAATCATTTTAAATCTGATTTCTAAACATTTGTGTTCTCCATTTCACAGTGTCAGGGAGCTAGCTCCCACCTAAGCATGTCACAGCATATCCCTTTAAAGCAGATAAAAGACTTAAACTGCAAAATTCAGATCCAGACCCAGCTTTCAAAGCACTTCAGCTTCCATTTACAGTAGGAAAAATATCATTGAATATATGAGGAAATAAAATTCACTGCTGGATTCAGGTTCTGATCCAAACAATTGCCTTCTCTTTCCCCATTCACCCAAAGTCAATTCACGTTTCTGGGCAAATAGTTCTCTCCATTACCTTCTTTGTAACAATGTCCTGGGCTGAAGGTACTTCCACATTCTGATACGTGCACAGCCTATTCAAATATAATGAACTGTCATTTTTTCTTCTATCATCTGAATTATTACTTAAAATGTTAAATAACGCCACTAAGTCTATTGCAGGTTCTCAGTAACCTTATTCTATTTATGATACCAGTTTGACAGATGAAAGGTTGGAAACAAATGCAGAAATTCTTTTTCCTACCAGTTTTGTACCATCCTTATGGTATTTGTACCCTCCTATTCTGTAGGTCATATTTCTCTGACCATAAACATGAGAATGTCGTCTTATACAACAGCTGAAGTCTCTCTGAAGCTAAAGTATTTGCAATCTACTCTTTGACAACCCACTGGGCTAATCATCATGTTGCAAGAGGAAATCAAGTTAATTTGATAGTTTTGGGTTTTTTTTATAATCGATGTTTTCTATTACTTGACATCCCATTATTACCCAGGTGCTCACATTCTGATTATTTGTTCTACTTATTTTATCCAGGGCTGAATTTACATGGTCTGGTCTACAAGTCTCGGCATATTCTGCAAAAATGTTATCTTTCACAACCTTTACTAAACAGAACAAACTTTCTCAGTAAATATGCAAGAAAAGAGCAGTTGAAATGCATACAATTAGCAGTGTAGCTGCAGCAGTAGCTGTAGTAGCAATAGTAGTGATAGTAGTAGTAATAATGTTGTGTAGACCAAAATCAAAATAAGAAATGTGAATGAAGATGCCTTCCTCATGCTCTGCCAGATACACTGATGAAATCTGTGTTAAAATACCACAAAATTTGTTTTGTGTGAAAGCAGGGGAAATAAATATTCTGAGAATTCAGTTTGCTGTTACGAAGTACGCATGCTTTGATTTTATTTTGTATATAATTTTTTTTCCTCTATTACTTTTAAGAAGTCATATACTAAAGATTGGTGTTTGATAGACACAGCATTCCTTAGTATTTTATAAAGTTTCTAATGTTTCTAAAAATCTTTATTTCTAATTTGCCAAGAAATAAATGAAGCTAAATTTTGACACCACCAAATCCCATTAAAAGTATTCCTTTTCCTATTTGGCTGTACTTTCTTCTTAGCAAAAGTAGCTTGAGATACTCTTCCAGCCCCAATGTTATTGTCATCAACCTTAAATAAAGTAAAGTTTTCAAAAGTTGTCATCAGAACTAGAGGATATACACAAGTTAAGAAAAGCATCTAGTGCACCTGAAGTATTGCAGTTTGTTTGATCTGTCAAAGACTGTACAAAGTAGAATAAAAGCAAACCAGAGTCGATACAGGAGCTCAAGACCTCACTCTGGAATTTTATCTGTTTTGTTCTGAACTTGCAATCAATCAGAAACTATTTTTTTTTTACTTGCAGGAAGTCCAAACTTAATGTTTTGTTTTTTATACAGTTATAGGGAACACTTGATTACAGGAATGTTTGGTAGGTGGCCAAGAGAAACTGAAGATGTAATAAAAGGATAGGAAAAGTGAATTATTCAAGTGGTGAGGTGGGATATGGAAAAACAATATTTTTGGCCTGCAAATATCAAAGTAATTTTTACATACAGAGATGGGAAAGATTTCCCCTGAAATGTAATTGCCTGTATCTAAGTAAAGAAAGGGCTCATGATAGCTAATAACTGATGACACAACTTTAAATAAACCTGTGACAGCTCAGCTTTCAAAAAGAAACAGAAAACACTAGGCCTGGATAACTGCATTCATCAGCAATAAGAGGACAAAAGAAAACAGAAAGGCCAAAATATTAGAAACAGAGATTTTTCTCCATCATGCTTCAGAACTGGCATTGGATTGCTTTTAGGCCTTCCTAAGGTCATGCCTCCTCCATCTTCAACCTGCTTCAGTCTTTCCTATCTAGAAATGTCCTCTTTAACTGAACAGCAAAAGAGAGGATGTAATCCAGATAAATTTTTTTTTACAGGAAACACTTTTTTGTGATTGGGATAAAGTAACAATGGAAATTAGATCACTTGCTGGCTGTTTGAGCTGTTTGCAAGTAAAAGCCTCACTGTACCAGACCAGAGGCAGATACACTAAGGACCAGATCATGCTGCTTTGTTAAATATACTTTTACAGAAGGATAACTGGTAGGTGGAGAAGGGGCTTTGCTCCATTCTTCCCAAGTAGTTAACAGAAAAAAACCCAAAAGTTTATGGTCATTCGGGAATCCTGAAGAACAGGATCTTCATGAAATGTGATGAGGAGCCTAAAGATGTGTCCAGAGGAAGAATAATTTTCTGATTGTGGGACAGCAGATTCTGAATGAACGACAGGGCTCAACCTACGTGAATTGGCCACTGCCCTCAGTAACGAGTGGGAACGGGACAAATCCTAACCCAACAAGATTAAAATGAAAAGTGGAACAGTTTTTCTTTTTAACAAAAACCTAAGCACCAAATCAAATCAGTAAACAATTGAAAGGATGAATCTCAGGGTTTATAGTTAATTCCAGTAATCAATATAAACCCAAAATGTTCAGTTGCTTATGCTTCCTTAAAATATTATTTTTGTGGGCCTCTAGTGGTAGGACTTTAATTTCAGAAGAAACTGAGTTGCTAAGCATCCCTAGATCTGAAGGAGTAATTATAAGTTTATCATAAAATTTCCATAGTCTTTGGGGATAAAAACATTTTGCAGCTATATTATAAGCAATGTTTTCTCCCTTATTTACATGACAACTGAATAAAAATAAAAGAGACTGAAAATTCACTGGAAACAAAATATGATACAATGAATAGATCTTTGGTCTTACAGTTTCAATTTTGCTTTACTACTAATGTGCTCCTGAAAGTCATTTCACCTCTAATGCCTATTCAGATTAGACACCTTTCCAGTCAGGGACTGACTTTCACCATATATTTGTACAGTGTCTAGAACAATAGGTCTCCAGGTGCTATTATAATCCAAATAATGAATTATTAACTTCTTCCACTATTAGAATATGTTCCGCAAAGTTTGTTTTACATTCTTAAGCTAATCTACAGATGAAATGGGTGTGGCTGTTAGCTACTTTCCTCTAAATTGTCCTGTGACTGAATTTCATGCATTAATAAAGAGCCTATTTGGATAGATGCTTCCTTCCATCCTCAGTTTCAGGTTTTCTTGTCTTCCATCTCCATATGAATATTGTTAACACAGAGATGCAGAAAAGAGCTCACAGCAGGGGGGATAGTGTTTTTTCTGTTCTTACGCACGACTTCCATTAGCAGTAATAGGTGTTATGTGTGTGAATTGAGAGAACAGAGATAACTTTATTTGGAGGAAATGACATGTAAAGTTACTTATGGCATGAAAGCAAAGAGCTAAAGTATGTTTTATTATGGATTATATCTCTGATTGATGTCATACAATATAACTAGGTATTTAAAGAAAATTTCATTTCGTACTAAACCAGATGACTTATTATGCAGTCTGTAAGACTGCAGAGTTAACATGTTGATTGGGAAAATTTGAACTTGAATATATTTTCCCGTTGTAGGAGATGTTCAATGCTTTATTTTAGTTCTACTAATAAAGAGAAGCTTTGAAACCCTGTTTTTAATACTACTATCTCAATAAATGCAGAAAACTACGAAACAGAGGTGAAAGATTTATTTTTTTCCCTTATCTGTCACCATCAAGAATATTGTGGGGTTTTTAAGGCGTGTAGGATTTTTTTTCCTAGCCAGTGAATAAAATTACAAGTCAACTTTCTTCCAAATTGCATGTTATGTGGCAATTGATTAAACCGTATGAGAAACTCTTTTTTAGCTCCAGACACTGAGCTCAAGTGGAAGTTGTCAGATTTAATAAAGTAGAATGGTCCTATGGAGGAAATTTTCTGTTTCTGCTTCCAGTGCTGCATCTGTTTGTAGCATGTATTTTTTTCCAGCAAATGCCAGTTTGCCTACAACATTTGCAATGAACTTTAATTGTGTGCTTTAGTAGAAAGTCTTAATTTTGATCTGACTCCCTTCAGGTAGCAATGAGTTGACTCACATAATCACACCTCCCCATAGCAGATAAAAATAACCACCTTGATTTTTTCCTCCTTCCTTACTTTGTAGAAAATGGCTGTATTTTTATGAGTGCACTCTCACAGTTATCAGGGATCTATAACATTTGGAATCTAAGATAATCCTGCAATAACAGCTATTTCTAAACCATTTCAGTAATTAATCACAGAAGGAGCTACTGGAAAAAAATCCTATAATTTTGAACATGTAATTGTATTTTTATTGCTTTTAAACCAAACTGTTTAGACCTTGAGAAAATCAGCTCAGCAGGAAAAAAAAAGCCTTCCTCTTTACCTCTCCTTCCTTCTGTGCTTTAGACAAAGCTTGGCAGAGGTTACAAGCTAAGTGGGGGCTGATTTAATAGCTCTTTATTTCAGTCTACCTTCTAGAGAAGAAGAAAAGGTCGCTTAAAAATGACTCTCTTAACAAATGTACTGATCAACTGGAGGTGAGTTGGGATACAAAGCGGAGACTTTCACATCCAAAGCTAGCAGAGGGCACCTTGCAGAGGGAGAAATCTATGCATTCAGAGGAGGCAAGCGTTCTTGGGTTTCCAGAAATGCTCACAGGCATTAACAGAGGGCTAAGGAGGAAGCTGGGGAGGGTGTAGACAAGTCATGGTAGGCAAATGTGACCCAATTTAAAAAAAAAAAAGAGATAAGAAAAAAGCAATTCAGGTTTATTAAAACATTATATTTGATGAATAAAACTTCAGTGTATATTTCAGGGTTTGTAATAAAAAATAAAAACATTTTAAGCCAAAACCACACCAAAGCTCAGGTTTTTAGATGCAATGAAAGTCTTTAGTTATTGTTTCCATTTTCTCTGAAAGTATTCCAAACCCAACTAAAATTTAATAAAAAAACCCCCAAATTTTCAGAATTACCAAATTTACATTTTCTTAAACTAAAATATTTGTTAAAACATCATTCTCTTTCCACTTGGAGGTCCCATTGTTGAACACAAGAAGAGTTAATAGGTGTGATGAAAGTAGTACAAGCTTTATGAATGTTATTTCTCTGCCTTCACACCCCCCCAAATTTTCCTTTGTGTGTCAGTCTTTAATTTTTATATTCATCAGTAGTAACGAATAACCATAATAATCATCATGATTTTTAGGCAGGAGGTGAAAAATAGCTGAAAAAACCTATGGAGCCCAAATTGCCCTATAGTCAAACCTGTATTAATACAGGCTTAATGCTCATAGGCAGTATGAGTTGGATTACCAGTTTCAATTACAGGTCATGAGATTAGCTCCTAGGTGAAATACAATTTTTATCCCTCATTTTTTCTCATTGGACACCATGATAGACTTTGTATGGAAAGACCGGACAGAGGAGAAGTAGCTATGTGATGTCAACCATTCTGTGATTATGCAATGCTGTGAAAATATGTAGGATAGGAATGTGCTAAAATACACAGTGCTGTGATAAAATGTGAAGTTAGGATAAGAAATGCTAAAACATTGGTGTTGATCAAATATATTTGCATTGCAAATAGTCTGATAGCACCTGGACTCTGATAACTTTGTACAAGGAATGATGATTAAAAAAAAAAAATTACTTATCAAGCCTGAAATTTTCAGACTCTACAGATCTGTAAAAATCATTAGAGAAGAATTTAAGGGTCAGCATACACCTGGATTATAAGCATCACCAAGCATCTCACTTGAGAAGTTTGGAGTTTGCAATCAACACTCATAAAATTTTGTAATTTAAACCAAATTAATTTCAAAGACTGAAAGAATTTAATATAGTTATAGTTTTGAAATTTAAGTTGGAAACTTAAGTCTTCAGTCTTAAACTTGAAATTTGGAATTTTGTTACTGGTGAATAAAAAGTCAATAACAGCCTTTAGAGTTTTCATTCCCCTATTATCTTTCCTCCCTTTTCCTTCTTTTTCTCTCTACCCTCCAGTCAGGGAATTATTAAAAAACTTCTTAGAGAAAATTTTTGCCTGTCCTTTTTCCATCTTAACAAAGATGTGGGTAAATCTCCCAAAAGGCTCTCTTCACCAGTTAGCTTAAAATGCCTTCTTCCATAGGTCAAAGTTATTGAGGATATTTCACAAAGTGTAATTCCCATACCATGTGTTCTAGCTGTTTTGAGACCACAGCTATGATTGTGTAGTTGATGGATTATTCTCTAGTGCTGTCAGGAGATGGTGGTGAGATTCTATACTGTTTGTTGTCATGCAGACGCAGAAGCCATGAGGCAGTTGTTCAACTTACCTGCCTTTAACACCTGCCTTAGAGTTAATTGTCTCTTGAAAATTGTATTTTTCTCTTTGTTGACTATGGAGAAATAAGAAACATCTGGCTTATACAGCACTTCTAATATCACGAAAGTTTGTATTGGATCACATAAAGTCTTTTTTTTTATGTACTACTCATATACAGAAATATTGGTATATGCATTGGTAACATATAACTAATTACAAATGCTGTCCTTTAATATTTATCTTAATGTTTTCCTGTGTTGCAAAACCCTATGGTCTGTAGTAGAGTCCTGTATTTTCTAAATTTGCATATTCTTGACTTGTGTGATATGCATAAGCCACATTTAAGATGATTAGGCAGTAATCAAGCTATAATATTAATAATTATATATAATTAGCAAGTTTTAATGAACTATCAACTATTAATAAACTTTAAATTCTGTAATGAAGCAATTGTGACTTCAGTCATAGCACCACCAGTCCCTGTATTTCTCCTACAACTAATTTTCATTAAACCATCCTATTAACTCCAGTGAATTAGATTTATAAAAAAGACCAAAGACTGCACAGCTCAACAAAATGACTTTAAAATTATAACGTTACTAGTAAAAAGTGACAGGCTTTGTCCTGATCTGAGAATATGGGGTCCCAGGACTTGTCTGGATGTGTACTGGCCCGAGGTGAATTTAACTTCCTTTAGCTGTTGCAGCACTTCTTGTGTGGTCAGGTGATTGTTGTCTGAATTTGCCTTAGTTTTACTTTATCTCTGTGCCATTATCACAGAATCCAGAATCATAGAATGGCTTAGGTTCGAAGGGACCTAAAAGATCATCTAATTACAGCTGTCCCTGTGGGCAGGGACACCTCTCACCAGACCAGGCTACTCAAGGCCCCATCCAGCCTGGGCTTGAACACTTCCAGAGATGGGCCATCCACAGCCTTCCTGGGCAACCTGTTCTAGCATCTCACCATCCTTATTGTGAAGAACTTATTCCTAGTATTGAATTCTAATCTACCTCCAATCACTCAAGCTGTTGCCCTGTTACCTAGGGGAAGGAGGGCAAGTGTAAATAACACCAGGGAAAGGTTCACATCTATACATAAAAATACATGTATTTTATGCATATGCATTAATAGTGAGATTTTTTTTTGTAATGATTTGAATTTGAGCAGACACGTTCATACCAATACAGCTGAACTAAGAAAAAACTGTTTTTTGTGGTTTGAGTAGTCTGTTAATTTAAAGTAAATTCTTAGCTTTGTGTAAGAGAGTGTTCTCTTTCGACCATGAAAGTATTTAGACTGCAATAATTGCCCTTGGTGAAAGAGAAGAACCAAAATCCTTACTTGTCTCTAGTTCAATTTGTTGTAGAATTTGAAGAGAATATTTTCTGCATAGTTATATATTTATGACATTGTATTTTAAAGGGCAGGGCCAAGATAGTGTGTTACTTTCCACTAATATACGATTGGAAGTTTTCTTGGTATAACATTACATCTTAATTTCCTGATTTGGGTATGGCTACAGTGAAGAACGTTTTTATTTTATTTTTTTAATATTTTATCTTCTTTTTAAGTCTGTGCTGGATCTTCTGTCTGGATTTATAACTAAGGGCTGAGAGTCTTCCATAAGTAGCTTTGAAATTTCAGATTTTGATAAGAGTTCACATCCTTTTGTTGAAGAGTAAATATTATTCAATATGAGGTAATGGGTTACCCAAGCCTGTACTCATGTATTTGCCTATATCTCAATCAAATAGAAGTGTTTTTATATATTTCCATTGTATGTGCATTACATACACATTTACATTGCAAAATTATCATTGTTCAGTTTGAAATAAAATTTGAAAGAAATGCTGTAATACAATATTTGTTAAAATCCCAAAAGTCTTCAAGAATGTAAGAAGATAGGTCATGTTAGAGACTGTAGTACAGGAAAGCCAACTGAAGTAAAACTGCAAGCTCTTTTTCTTGACTTCTTTTATTGATTACTAAAATTCTGCTTTAGACTCTTCTACCTTCTTACCATGTGTTAATATTGCTAAAGCATAAGTGAAAAAACGATAAAGGTATTTGAATAAAAGTCCCTGTGTTCATGATTTTTCCAGATATTTTTGCTTGAAGGTAAATAGGAGCAAGTTAACAACCTATGCCAGAACACCAAAACTTTTTTTTTTTGAGGTTACAGTATATAAGAATTCAAACCCACAAAACTGGAATAGAATTCCTGGGTAATCAAATCAGTCTCTTGCAATTGCTGTCATTCAAATTTTGTTAATATGTTCATGAAATTAACCATTATTTAACTTCATATTGTGGACAGATGCTGACAAAAGTCTGCAAATGGCCCTTTGCCCAGGAATCTCACATTATTCTCACGAAGCTCTCAAGTACCAGGAAGGAGCTCGTCCTTATATCACATGGCACTGCACATCAGTATTTAATCCATCTCCAATTGATCATACTTCTAACTCTGGAGTGTAATGCAATTGTGGCTTTGACAGTGATTTTAGAGTTGCATACAAGTGAGGGAGAAATGAAAAGATAGATGAAGAGTCACTTTCTCAAACATCCTCTGTTTTTCTAGGTGCAAACTTTGTTACATCTGCTTCTTACCAATTTCATACAAATGAAACAGAGATTTGTTGGAGGAGGAATCAGAAAGCTCAGAGAGAATTAACTTGTATTTACATAGAAAAGACAAATAAAAAGGAACTTTAAACCATTAACTTTGGCACTGTTATTCACAGTAGAGCTCAATACTCATGAAGTCCTTCACCCTCTCAATGCAGATGTAGCATACAATTTTTTTTTTCCTTTGCTATAGATCAAATAATAATCCAATTAAAAAATATCATGAATACTAACAGCTAATAATAATAATTAAAAACTCCTTATAATTTAAAGCCTGGTTTTGTCATCGTTGTTTTTATAGGATTTTTTTTATAATTAAATAAGGAATTACTTAAAACACCCCTAAACTTATTTTAATTCTTAGAGTTAAATTATGCCTGCTGCAGTTATACTTAAGAGTTCATATGATATCAATACTACATTCCTCTATTCAAAAATTGTCTGGAAGAGTTAAGAAGAAACTAACTATATTTCAGTTAAAGGTTATAACACTGATTGCTTTTACTTATAATGGCATATTTTTTCAGGCTGTTTAAGCTGTACATCTTACAGATATAAGCATTCACCATATGAAACTTCAATTAGCAATGATTTTCAAGATATAAAAAGGTGCCTATTATAACAGCATAGTGAAAATGTGTGGTATACGTTCATTTAAAGTGCTGTTAATTCAATTGCTTTATCTGATCCAAAGTCACTTAGATTATATTAAATTAGCCATCTGTTTGGCTTTCACCTTGGAATGTCTGCCAGATGCTGAGTTTGTTTATAGACGATTCATTTGCAGACACAGCCTTAACAACAGGCTTGCTTGTTGGGGACTATCCCTGATAGAAGAGTTTACCTGAGAAGCCAGAACTGTGCACTCCCAGGAATAACTGATTGTTCAAAAGAGGTAAAAATATATTGAGTCCTTTGTGTCCAGTACACTATTACACAAATTATGTTCATTTATTAATTTCTGTAATCTCTGTGATGAAGAGGCTTAAATGGTTCCACAAAACTGCATCTTTCTATACAGTGCTCATTTATACTTTTTATGGTTTTCTTTTTAATTAAGATCTGGCACTAAAATTAATATAGCATTTTGTTATCTACTGGGCATGGAAGCTTTTTACTAAGTCTCCAGATAGCTTTTAAAAGTCTATTAAAAAACTGTATGTCATTCCACAGTTGTTACACATGGGAAAACTATTTCTTTAAAGGATGGTCAGCTTTCTTTCTCTCCCCCTCTCCAATATAGTACTTGTTCTTCATTACTAAACCGATACAAAGCTGCTCAGGAAGATTCCAGAATTAAACAGAATTTAATCACAGTACTTTGATTGGGTTTGTTCATCAGCTATTCAAGAGTAATCCCCCATGGAAAAGCAAATCTTAGTCACTGGTCCAAATAAACAGGGTAGCATGCAGTCACTGAGCAAAAATCAGAAGTGGTTTATGGACACCTGGAGAGATGTTTGATTAAATAACAGTCTCAATCCACCCTTCAGTTGTCAAAGATACCCAACAGATACTGACATTGCTAGTACTAGAAATAGTGCTAGGTATTAATGACTACTGTCAGTAGCAAAAAATAAGAAACTGGCTTTCTCCAAGTAGCAATAAAAGTTTATTTGTATAATAAAAATAACTAAATTTTGTTGTGTAAAAGAAATAAGAATGTTTATATATGTTAAATAAAACTTTTGGAAGAAATATAAGCATTCTTCCTTAGTGGTTAAACCAATTTCTGAATGAAAGACTTTAGCAGAATTCCTTTCCTTAAGGGAAGTTTATAGTACCTTTATTTATTGCAGGTTTTTAAGCAGAGGCTTTTTTATCCTTCTTTCAAACATCTGGTACTGACCAATGTTAAAACTAAGATAATAAACTGGTTGGACCATGATCCAATCTGATTCAATATGGAAATTTTTATCATCTGACTGAATAAATATAGAACTTTGATATTTGTTCACTGAACATTGACATTTACGTGTTAAAAAAAAGGCTTGATTCATACTGGAATTTTGCAGATTACCACTTCCAAAGCTTTGGTTGAACATTCTTCACGTAAACTGAATCAATGAATAAATATATGGCATATACCTAATTGCACCAGCCAGCCACTCAGGTCACTTAGATTGATTAAAGAGAAAATACCTTTTTTAGATATTAAATGGCAAATTACAAAGAGTAACATAACTGACAAAGGAAAAAAATCTACCTATGGCAGGTGATGGCTTATCTGATTTTTTTTTTTGTGCTAAAATATGAGCAGAGTATGAGGTACTCTTTACAAAGACTTATTTTGCCTAAAATGTTTTACACTTTTGGTTTTCATTAATTTTGGAAGCTCTCATGAAATCATGCAATGATTGATTAAGAAATAGATATTATACTTAAGAAGCAGAATTACGAAAATTATTTTTTGTTGCAAGTCCATTTTTAAAGTGTACATTGTTCAAACTAAACATTTGATGTCTAATTTTTTTTTTTTAGAAATACTAATTTTTCCTTTTTATTTCAGCATCTTAATTTTTTTATGTCATATGTTTCAGTATTTTTTTTAATTTGAAAGTAAATATTATGTTGAAATATGAAAATTTCTTACTGGAAAAAAATTCTGTTTCATAATAAGCTTTAATGAGAACTATAATGTCAATAGTCATGCCTCTATATGTGAGCAGACAGTAAGGTTTAGGAGGAAAATGAATTACAGACTTAGATGCCAAAATAAAAAATCATCTATAGAAACAGTGGGAATTTTCATTTTAGTGCAACTTTTTATTTGGAATTCTTTTTTTTTTCAGAAAAATGTAAATTTCTGTTAATTTTAAAAACAGAAAAAGAGAATTTATATGGTGTCTACAGTAACTAATCAGCGACTTGAAAGAAACAACGTTATGTAAGACAAATCAGCAACTAGAATACTTTTCATTTGCATTTTAGAAGATTGTTCTTGTGCTCAGGCTATTACCTATTATAAATAATTTTTTTTCAGACCTGCCTTCACAGTAAAACTCAACAAGTCTTTTTCTAGTACCAGTCAGAATAAAAAAAAAGTAAAAAAAATAGCTGAAACCTTTACTTTAAACAGTCTTTTTTTAAAAAAAGCAAAGCTATCATAATGATATTTCATGGTGTTATGTGAGTATATGAGAGATAAAATAAGTTCTACAAGTCATAAGGATGAAATATGAATCATCAGGAAAGGGAATCCAGTGCAATAACTGCAAATCTCATGACAAGATCATCAAAGTGGACAGTCCTTCAGACAAAAGTTTAAGAAAAGCACATATCTGTATAGTACAAAACTCTGTTATTTATAGTGAAGTACAGGTGAACTAGATAACAACCAGAAGCAACTCACAAATGCTCATATATATGACTATATTTCTAATATACACAAAATGAAAACAATGAGTATGCATGTAATGGAACATATATATATGCACTCTCTATATATTTTTATATACGTGTGTGTATATATATATATACACACATAAATATATATAATGCAAGCATAGCAAAATGAAAGAGCAGGATCCAAACTGATTTTGGACTATATAAATATGCCAGTGTTATGACATGGAGTTTATTCTTCAAAATTCTGACCTACATCAACAAATCTCTTTTCCTCTTCAAGTCCTTGATCAATACTCCTTTCTTTATGAGTGTTCCTTCCTAGATCTGCTCGCTAATTTGAAAAGTATTTTCACTTCTTGAAAAGTATTACGTACCAGAAACCTAAATAGATTCTACAAAATTGAGAATGCTCAGTTGTGATTTTTTCAGTGCATATACCCTCTTTCATGTTTGTAGAGTATCTGACACACACATACAGCATGTTATAAATGCATTAATTTAGTTTGAATTAAATTAAATTCATCCACAATTAGATATTACAGGTCGATGTGTTGGCTTCTGTTACTGTAAATGTAGTTGTGTTTTCAGAGAAATACCACACATTCTTTCCATAATACATTTCTACAAGAGGCAAATAGCAGGGAAAAAAATGAATAGAGGGAAATGCAAAGAAAAAGCAAGCAGCAAAAGGGAGTAGAAAGCAAGCAAAGATATGAGTACATAAAATACTGATAGGAAATAGGATGGTTTATCATCAAACAGGTCAGAGAAAAAGGTAAGATGGTAAAGAGAGGGCCAAACAAATGAAATATAGATATAGAACAGGAGATACATAAATTGAAAACAGAGAAATTGGTATCTAAAGCAACACTGGAACCATGGAAACAAAGTAGAAAACAAAGTATGGAAAAGTAAAATAGTGAGGCAGGAGAGTTAAATCTTGTATTAAGATTGAACAGTATTTGAGTATTATTTTTCTTCCCAAGACTGCCCTTGGATTATAAAATACACATTTTCCTCCCCACCATAGTTGTGTGGCCTAAATCTTTAATGCAGACCTCAACTATTGGAAGAGCATCATTTTCTTCCTATACTGGTGATGTACTATTGTTATAAGTTGTGCCTTCATTGCATGCCTAAATCTTGACTGCTTTTTCTCCCTTTTAGGGACTAAAAATACTATAGACTTCTATGGATTTCTGAATGAAGAGCCTGGCTTAAACATACTAAGGATGCCAGTAAAAATATAATGCCTGTAAAGGTCCCCATACATAGATGAACTATGGAGCCAAAAGTTTGAGTCAAAAAAGCCCTCCCTTAGCTATCACCTCACTTTGAAGTTGGTTTAAATTGCTGGTCATACAGTTTGTTTCTTCATAGACATGGATTTAGCTTCTCAGCTTGCCCAAGCCTAGGCATCAGCTACTCAAGACCTTACAACAGACAGGGTTCAGAAACTAAACTTTAATATGTTTATCTCACCTGATGGGTCCAATCTACTAACAAGCTATTTTGAAATCACACTCAGCATATAGGGAAATTTACCTCAAACAATATAGTGATCCCCTACAAAACACACAGGAAACAGAATATTTCTGTCCAATTGCTGGGGTTTTTTTTTGTTCTGTTGCTGTTATTGTTGTTGGGGTTTTTTTTGTTTTATAATCACATTTACAGCCAAAACATAAACCATGCGTCTCCCAATAATTCAAAGGCTGCCTTGGTTTCAAGACTATAGACTAACTTCAACAAAGGTCACAGCCCACTTGTCTTAACACAGTTGCAGCAGTGTTGGACCAAGTAATTAAGATGACAAGAGCTGGAATAATGCAGAGACTCCTTAACTGCTAGTTATGGCATGCGAGTAGGAATAGGAAATAACAGGTTTCCACCCTTCTTCCTGGCTCATTCCTGTGTGTTTTAATCTTGGTGTCATTGAATAAAAAATATATAATAATATCATGAAGTTCAGGACTCATGTTTCAGCCACCTTTCCAGCCACCAGACCAGAAGAAAAGAGTAAGCCCCACTTGCTGCTCTCAGGATCACGTGGATTGAGAGATCTGGCTTTATTATTTCTGGATGAAGACACTGCAGTTTAGAATGCCCAATCCTCAGCTTCAAGCAAGTACGGAAAAAGTGATATCAAATGCATCCTTAGTGATCACCATTTGTCAGTGCATGCAGCAGTGGTTGGAGTATTTAACTAAATATTAGTGTAGCTCACTGGATATGACATGGTACAAGGTGGCAGTGGGATATCCT
This sequence comes from Dromococcyx pavoninus, assembly GCA_033558185.1. NCBI lineage: Eukaryota > Metazoa > Chordata > Aves > Cuculiformes > Neomorphidae > Dromococcyx > Dromococcyx pavoninus. The sequence continues at coordinate 1,605,390 of JAUMJL010000250.1, forward strand.
GCAATGGTTACACTTGCCGCTCCCATGGAAGCCAGTAGGAGTGTCAAGCTGAGTATCAAGCAGAACAGAGCCGAGGAAAATATTTGATTTGAGAAAACTGTAATCATCAATGACAAAATGGAATATAAGTATGTATTACAGTTGTCTACTTAAAGATTTAGATTAAAAATAAGGCAATTTCTCAATGCCTTAGGACTAATGCCTAGGAATAGTGTTTTTAGAAATGTACACAGAATAAGAAGTTGCTGTTGACTAAAACACATTACCATCTGCTTCTTTGTTTCATTCCGCTAGAGATTAATTGAGTTGATCTGAGTTAGCAGATACTCTCAATGAAATTACAGTGTGTTGATGAGGATTTCAATTCAGATACTGATTAACTTGTTAGAATACCCAAGCGAGGTGATAATTGTTCCAGAAATCTGAATATGAAATTTTAAAACTGAGTTACTGCTTGTTGTTGAAGATTGTGCTGAATTAGGGATTCTTCTCATTTGTGTCATTATCAACCACATTTTAAAGAATTAAGCCCTATGTATGTCCACATCATATTAGCTTGTGTGTACATAATATGTATTTGTATCTCTATGTGTGTTCAGATGTACATAGAAATATATACACATATACTTTTCAGACATAAGTGAAAGTCTTAATCATTGCTATGGCAGGACTTTCACATGTGTCTTAACTGTACCTTTTACCAATTATTATGAAAAGGGATGTCCTTATTGATTAAAAAATGCCTAATTCCCTGAATGTGCTTATGGAATCTCACTTACGTGTATTTTGGCCAGTTTAGTGTTTTTAAAATCTTGTCTTGAGTCTCTTTTTAAAATGAGGCTTAGCTCCCAAATAATTAACCTGAAAAGCATACATTAGAATGAGCATATGTTAGGAAATGATTGAAATTGCCGAGTTAAATGGATGACAGACAAGAGAAATCAAGGAAGTTACTGTACAGCCAGTGTACAGCCACAGGCTCTGTGTCATTAAAGTGGTATAATTTCATCCCTTGCATACCATCATCAATGTCAATGCTAATATTTCCAAATAAGTAGCAATTATGACAGCTCCACATCAGCATGGATCCAGTAGGGTGGAAGGCTTCACCCACATCCAATTGCACGTTTGAAGTGAATCTTTGGAATAGATGAGTTCTTTTGAAATTAATCTTTCTTTCTAAAAAAATATTAAATTCCATTCCAAAGACATAGATAATTACAAATGGAATCGTATAGTAGCATAAGCACTGAGGTAGCATAAATCCATCCAAACTATTTATGTTTGGGTGAAATAAAACCACGTGAATAATATGCATTTCAGGAATGAAAACAAATTTCAGTTCTAAAGCATGACCAAGAAAAAGGTACCCACTGTTTTGTTCATTATTTTATTGAACTCACAGTAATTCTGTTTCACAACTTCATGTTCCACATAATACAATTATACACACCTAAGCCCTGACATCTGAATTCTGTAAGTATTTTTACATCTCCTGAGGAAAGCCTTTGTGAATTTACATCAATTCCTACAGAAGTGGTCCTGATGAAGTACACCTAATCATACAATAGGCAAAAAAAATGTTTTCCTTAATAACAATGCCTCATTATTCTATTTAAACACATCATCGCTTATGCTAAAACATTAAATATGAAATGCACTCTGTTATTTAACAGTGAGGAGTCTTTTTCTGTTTTTTTTTTCTCTATTTTTTTATTCTCAGTACTTCACCTCAAGCTGTGAGGAAAATCTCTCATGCCTGCTATGCAATTTTATCTTAATCCAGGGAAGTGGGAATCTAGCAAACGGAAAATAATCCAAAAGTTAACGCGGAACAAAATATCTAGGCAAAATTTAGAGAGTCCAAAATTCCTAATGCACAGAAACCCTCAAAGAGTATTCTGTCTCTCTTAGTTGAAGAGTGAGTATAAAGAAGATCAACCAAACCTTTTATTATTACTATAATTGATATTAGTATTGCCTTTTAATTTGACTGTAAAGGAATTTCTGTACATTAATTAAAAAAAAAAGGCAAACACTATGTCATGGCTTTTCATATATGCCGTATTAAAATAATTAATAATATAAATGAACATGATGGCCTCAGTTCTGCTGTGTGAAATGCAATAGCAAATGGCCAATGTCTGTGTAAAGTTCAATCTGTCAGAAAGTCATAGTTTATGGTTACTAGCATATTACTAACATCATGCTATGGACTGATAAAGTATTAAAGATGTTTTGTCCTATCTATAACTACTCTCCCGAGTTTTATTTTTTCAGTGCTCATAAATTCATTTTTATTTAGGTTCACCCATTTCAGATTTAAAGAAGTTTTCACATCTTGGTAAGCAAGTTTTTTAGAAAGGCCTATTCATAGTGTATTTTTTTTTTGAAAAAAAATAATTGGCAGGTATTGAGGTTAAATGTATGTTATGTATAAAACAGATAACCTAAAAATAAAGCTTGTTGAAAAAAAATCAGGGAAAAGTGAATGAAAGCCAGTGTTTTTTACTTGATTTGCTGTAGGGAAATAAATGGACTGTTTAGCTAGATATTTCCATTTTATTTTAAGTAATGGAGAAGGAATAGTTTAAAAAAAAAAGAGATAAATAGCTGTTACAACAATTCTTACCTTGACTTGTGAGAGGTCATCATAGAAGGTAGATAAATTACTGAAAATAAATACAAATAAAATATAATAATATAACAATGCCAATTATTTTTATTAAAGCATGTTGTTAATAGACCAGGTTTTAATTCATAAGTAGATGAGGACTGAGGCTCTTTTATTACATGATATTTCCTGAGATTGTCTCTCCAAGATGGCTTCTATCTACCAGAAGTGAATAGTAACACAAATCTATAAGCAAGTCCTAGTTTCAGGCTCTGATGGTAGCTGGCAGCTAGAACTTGGACTCCATTTTCAGCATATATGGCATATTGTCACCATTTTCTGTACATGATAGAACATTCCAAAGTAGGGATACTGCAAAAAGAGGTCATTATGGTGTTCTAATGTTTAATAATGCATTAGTATGAATTATGCTCTGACCCTCCTTGGTTTTTTAAAATATACAGGTCTAAATCAAAAGGCAAATCGTTTTCAATTTCTTTTTAGTAAGCAATCTCAGAAGTCTTTTGTTCCTAAGTAAACAATAGCAACGCCAATAAGAAAAGGCTCAGGTTATTACTGTAGCTACTGATGATCCCAGAGAGGGTTTTAAAGAATCAGTTATTTGGCAGTCACCAGCTCAACAGTCCAAGGACCTCGTCTCTAGTCCAAGGTCCAACTCCTAGCAGGGTCAACACTGAATTAAGTCTATGCTACAAAGGACTTTGTTGGGTCAGATCTTGCAAAGCTCCAAGAGAATTTACATATTCTCTGTGCAACCTTTCCAGTACTAAATTACCTGCAGAGTGGAAATGTGCACAACTGAATTTAACCACAGCTGGTTGGACTGATACAAATAAAACCTTTGTTCAGAAAGTGCTCCTTCTACTTGACAGATATTTTTCTGAAATGAACAGTTGTTCATGGAGTTTCCATAGACTGAAGACTTGGTTCATGAAAAATGCTGACTCCAAAGTCCGGAATAGTATCTTAGTTTTCTAAACTTTACAGTGCTGAAAGTTTAAGCTCTGTCACAGCTTCAGCATTGCTTGGTGTAAAACTAGATGTGAGAAAAAGGGAAGTGAAGTTGAGTCCTTGGCAGGATGGACAATTCTGATGAAATGTTTGTGGTCTTCTACAGTGACTCAGTTTCTATTAATGACCTTCACTTTTGAAAGCTGTTATCACTTCATGTCTCATTGGTAATGTGAATTTGCGAGCTTCCCTCAAAGCAAAAGCCATAAAAGGTCATTTTGAAATAAATAAATCATGTAAAAAGGGAATAGTTTCAGATGGTGGATGAGCTGTTCCTATTAAAAATGAGCAAAATATGCAGTCATGCCTAGCTTATTTTTGAGAGGCATGTGCATGCCTCTCTTGATGGCTGTAAGGCAAAGTGGTAAAACGTTGACACAAACCAATTCCTGTGCTTCAATTTCATTGCTAAAGAGTCAATTTTGCTCAGGGCACATTGAGATAAGAAGTAATGAAAGTAGTAGTAATTTAGTATATATTGCAAAAAATTCTTGCCCCACATTCATCCAGACTTCACTGCTAAGGTATGACATTGGAAGACTATGGTTATTAAGGCAATTTACTTGGACTGTCAAATGATACAGAGACCAAACTTTGGCAAAGAATGGATTGCACATGCAACTGTATAAGCATTCCATCCATTAAATATATATATATAAAATTCCTTTGCAGTGCATTTAAATAGATGCCAACGATAGTACCTCTCAAGGTGAGGATTCTGATCCTTAAGTCTATAACTAAGAACAGAAACCCTGTAAACCTTGTGCATCTGGAAGTGCAACGTTGTCAGGAAATAAATCATTTTTCTCTGAAATCCCTCTGCCTTGCAGCTAACATCATAAGGTTGCCTTGCTCTTCCAGAATAGCAAGTGGAAGGAAGACAGCTTGTTAAAAATCTTACCTAAGGAAACCAGGTGTGCAAGAAAATGTTTGTCACAGAGGTGTTCAACAAGGGATGACTTATCTATCAAGAGCACTTGAACTTCTCCGTGAATGTCAAACAGGCTCCAGAGTACTTTTCCATGGAAAGCCATCTGAGTTTGGCATGCAGCAGCAATTTGTGATGATTAGTTTTCATTTCACCACGTAGAAGGTGACAGAATTTAACATATGCACATGGATTAAGTTCACTTCGATACACTGAGTATTTTTTGTAGCAGTGTTAGCAGTTATTTGCTATCAATGCTTCTGAATGATCAAAGATCTCAAAAGGTATTGTATCGGATGACATTTTCTTGTTTCCTACTGTCTTTGGCAAGACTGGCAATCTTTTTAAACACGGCAGTATCTCTATCTGTACACTTATGCACTTGATTTTATCCAGTATTTCACTACTCAAACTTCTTAAAAACCATATGGGTTTCTTCATTAGTCATTCATTTGACGACTTCCTTTAAAAATGCTGTTTTATTTATCCCTTCACCTTCTTCTATAAATCTCAGTTGGTAGGTAACTTAAACCATGTTTGAAATTCTTATTGATTCATTGATGGGCAGTATAGCCCATAATTTTACTTTATTATACAGTCTAAAGTCTTGACTTCTCTAAGTTCACTTTTTTGTTGGGAAGGTCATATGCTTCATCTGCTTTACAATACATTTTCCTGAAAGTGCTTTAAAAAATATTATCACTGCCATGATATCTACTTCTCCAAATGCAGGGCCCTTCCTAACTGCAACTATACAGAATAACAGACTCAAAGAATAATTTAAATTGAAAGGGTCCTTTTTAGGTCATTTGCTTTAATCCCCAGCTCAAGGTAACACCTATTCTGTCACTACATGAGGTTGCTTACAGCCTTGTACAATTAAATGTTTAGTATCACCAAGGATTAAGATTCCTACCTGGGCAAATTGTGAGTGTCTGGCCACCTTCATGGTGAAAAAGTATCTCTTTATATTTCATGGAGTTTTCTAATTTGCAAGTTGTGATCACTGTCTCTTGCCATTCTGACGTGCACCTTTGAGAAGAGTCTGAATCCATCTTCTCTACAACCACTGGCTACATAATCGAGACAGCAATTAAGTCTCCCCTAAGCCTTCACTCAAGGCAGATAAAACATTCTCCTCCAGGTTTTACTCATTCATATCTGCAGTGCTCCAGCCCCCTAAACTGGTTGGTGGCTGGACTTACTCCAGAATGCCAAGATCTTTCTTGTACTGGGGAAGCCAAAAAGGGCACAATACTTCACAAGTACTAAAGAGGGGGGGAAAGCGCTTCTCTCAAGCTGTTGTCTACACTCTTGCTGTTACAGCCCCATATACATAAATAGTATTCACTCCCGCAAAGCCACACTTCTGACTCATGTTTGGCTTGTTGTTTGTCAAAATCTTCAAATATTTTACTGCAAAATCCCTGTACTGCTGTGTATATGTAACAACATCAAAGATGTCTTTGAGAAGATTTTTTAGCTTAGTAGACTTCTGTCAATACAGATTTTCAAGGTTTGGTGGAAACATTGCCTCGGTCTGACTGTGCAGTCAGCTGCTTCACTTCCAAGTGCTTTTACAGTTCATAGAGTCTCACAGTATCATTAGTAAAAAAATGAAAACATAACACACTGAATCTGAGATTTGTCAGGAGTTTTGACAAGGCTCATAAATCCACTCTTGATGCACCTTTAACTCTACTGTCTGTTTAGCAATTCTATTTTGTTCTGTGAACCCCTGTTTTTTAACTGTAAACTTACAGTTCTATCCCTTCTTTCAGTTACAGAATAAAATCCACCAGTTTCACAATAATAGCACAATATTTTAGTGCGAAACACAAGAATTATATTAAAGAACATCAATGACCAGCATTCTTCCAAAAGAAGTAGCATTCATCATGAAATTCACAGATGTTGATTTACACACAGCTAACAAACCAGATACATTAACTAACCTGTCATTGCCTTGGCTTCTTAGCGAAAACTGACCTCTTCTTTCCTCATTGTATTTTTCCTCTCTTACCACCTTCTCCCACATGAGGGCAGGTTACTTATCAGTTGACAAAGTGCAAGTTCTTTCAATGTAATACAAACCTCTGATGAAGGAGAATTAGGAACTCATAACCACATTCCTTCGTGACTAGGATGCTATACACTCTCTTTACTAAAATAGTGAAGAGATCTGTGTATGCACACAATTGCATTAATTGCCTCAAAACTTCACGTAACCAGTCAAATGCTCCTTCATGAGAACATATATTATTAATGGCACTCCCATTTCAGATGCCACTTCTTCAGATCGATAACCAATCTGCTAGACCTCTGAACACAACATGACTGTGCCTTGAAAACCTGTGTCCTGGCACAGGGTAAGGAAGGAAACATCTCATTCTCTCCACCCTTCAAAATCACACTTTTGCTGTGAAGTGAGGACGGGACAACTGGAAAGAAGGCAATAAATCATATCTAATCTGGCACAACACTTCACTTCGTGCCTGAGAAGTGAGCTACATGTCACCAGCTGGGGGTGTCAAGTTCAGTAGATAGTATTCTCAATTTACAGGAAGAACAGCTTGATTTAAGTCTGTTGGCTCATGGCTTTAAAACGCAAATGAGTTACTGCAGGGTAACATGCTACTGCATATCAGCAGCTTCACAGTAGCTGTCTGAGTATGTGTATATAGTTCACAGTAAATGTGAGATCATTTAAAATGTATCAGATCTCCTTCACAGTTCAGAATGATACAGGGAGATGCTGTTTCTGACTCTGTGGTTAGTTAGTACATTTACTCGGAAAGCACAGATGTAGTTGCTAATTCTTCCTCCTACCTACTTTTGAACAGGCCCAGGTATATTCCTGGATCTGAGAAATCAACTGATCTCCAAAAACAAAGTTCACTTAATCTTGGATCTTGGAAGAAGACGTATACTCATAGAATACATCAATTAAGAATTCTTGGAGAAATGCACATATGTGCATTTACCCCAGATTTTAGAGTTCTCATATCACTGATGGAGAAACATAAGTCAGAAAAACTGAAAGAGAATATCATCATTTTCTTCTATCAGCAGAGAAGTCAATTTTCTGTCAATGCTGTGATAATAGCCCACTTAGCTCAAGCTTTGAGTTGGCTACATTTTCTTTTCTTTTCTTTCTATTTTGCTTGCTGTTCAGAAGCATTAACACCAGGAGAAATACAGCACTTAGGTCTATAAACAGAGGTAAGAAAAAAACCTCAAGGAGTTAGCACCGGCTTGTTGAGTATTCTTAAAGGATTAGTATTGCGCGAACAATTAATGGGTTCACCACAGAACAGAACTGATCCAAGGTTACATTCTGACACCATTGTTATGGGTTCTAGCAAATTATTGGATTCTAAGGAAAGAATAGTAATTTGCAGCAATTTACTTTTATTGATGTTTTAAATTGTGTGTAGCTCCTGCATAGAGAGAGCAATACACAAGGTAAGGAGGCACTAATTATTCCATTGCAGTCTCCTTAACAAAAACACCTTTTCTCATTGTAGAAGAAAGGACAAAAAAAATTAAAAGTGGTTCTCTTTTGACAGAAACTTTATAGCATTAATATAACTACATGCATGGAAGAATTAAAAGCATAAAAAAAAAGTTGATTCGTGCTTCTCTGAGTATAACCACAGATTAACACCAATCTGTACTGGCTTCATGTGTTTTATTTTTGATGTATACTAGCTAATGAGTAGGCAGAATGGGTTACACTTTTCGGTTTCACCTAATTATGGGTGAGATAAAAGTTTATATGTTAAAAAGGGCAGGCCAACACAACCTGGCATGGTTAGCGTCTCCTACTGATGGATCAACAAGTGTACAAAAACTTCTCTTGACAACATTGAGTAGCCTCATGACTGCAGGCTCTGGTATTCATGGGGAAACTTAAACAACCCATTGTCTCTGGAAGGGCAACATAGCTCTCTGGAATCAGTCCAGGCAATGCCTGGAGTGTGTCAAAGACTGTTTCTCACTGCAGGTGATAGAATTGCTAATGCTCATCAGGTAATCTGCTGGATTTGCTACTTACAAACAAGGAAAATGTAAAGATTGAAGGTGACTTTGACAGCAGTAAAGGTTATATTGTAGACTAACATCCCGAGAGAAACTGCAAGCCAAATACTTGAATTATATGGACTCCGGGATCCAGTCTTGATTTCTTGAGGAACCTGCTTTGCAGGTTTCCTTGAAAAACTACTCTGGAGGGCAAAGGGGTTAGGACAGCCAGTTGATCTTCAAGGACTGTCTCCCTTGAGGAGACATGCAGGAAGTTACACAAGTGCAGCAAAAGGTTGTCTAGATGAAAAAGCAACTCTGAATTGACCTCAAATGCAAAAAATGTCAGTTTAGCATAACATCAAAGGAAAAGAAAGATAACAATAACAACAATAACAATAAAACAAACAAATGATACACAGTACAGTCACTTACTGCCCAGAAAACCGATGCCCACCCTGCTCCTGAGTAGTGATTCCTCCCCCTGAACATCTCCCCCAGTTGAATACCATGGTGATGTCATGTGCTGTTGAATAGCCTTTTGGCCAGTTTGGATCAGCTGTCACAGCTGTGTTCCTTCCCAGCTTCTTGTGCATTTCTTACAAGAAAAAAAATTAACTCTATTCCAGCCGAAACACGAACAGATACACAGAAGCTGGAAGCAGAGAAAGGCTGCCAATAAACAGGACAGAGGCATTGCTCAAACATGCAGGGACAGAGTTAGAGAAGCTAAAGTTCAGCTGGAAATGAATCTAAGGAGTGATTTCAAGAGCCTTAAAAAAAGTTTTTATAATTATATCACCAGCAAAATAAAACTAATGAGAATACGAGCACAGTGGTCCTCACTGCTCAGTGGAGTAGGGAACCTAGTGAGTGAAAAAAGTCAAGCTACTGAGAGTCCTTCTTGCTTCAGTTATTACTGGTAAGATTAGTCGTCTGATCTCCCAGGTCCAAAATCTCCAGACAAAAATACAAGCATCTGCAGTATATAACTTCTATAATGTGAGACAAATCCCTTCAAGAAATGCAGACCCAACTGGGCATGAACATACCAGCTGGACAGTTTATGTACAATGCATTGAATTCTGTATCATCCACCAGATTTACAGCATGCTGCAAAGGAGCTGCATCACCACAGACCTGATAAGCTCAGTGCTTCAGAGGAACGTTTACTGCATATAGCTATGCAAAATGAATTTGTTCAGCCTACCAGAAGTCTTAAATAAACTTTGGCAAACTTGTTTTACTACCTTTCAGTGGAAGGATAGGATTAATTTGTCCAAATACAGACATCTCTAATACCATGTGAGACACCTTAAACTATACAAAATATCTACACTGGATTGGCAGATAACACATCACATTAAACAAACTATGTCCTTCTGAAGGACAGACTGAGTACCCGATGGACTCTAAAATTAGACTAGATATCATTTAAGCAGTTTAGGTAAATGAATCCAACCTTTTTGTATTTAGCTTTCAAGCCTAAAGACATGGGCTGAGCTCTGCCAGCTTCACAGTACTGTGACAAGAACATTACAACACTACCTTCCTTGTTTCCTTAAGCCGTAACTGAAGATACACATTAGGAACATTACTGACAATAAATACTACTAAGATAAAAATTAAAAAGGTTTAAAAAAACCCCTTATCCCTAAGAGTCTTTCTCAACAAGTTGACCAGATGCCAGTTTTGAAAGAATTCTTCAGGATGCTTTTTTGCTCTCTTTCCCTTCAAGCATAGCTATTCTTTTCAGGAATACTTGCCACCTTATGTACTTTCCAAGTCAAAAAGTAATCCAGTTTAGAATACAGGTGTTATACCTTTGAGATCTTACGTGACTAGTTCCAAGTTGTAACATGCTTACATTGTGCCTTTGCAAGCATTCCGAGTTACACATAAAAAAACAGGTTCTGCATTAGACAAATGCTCCTGTGCCATATTTGAGAATGAGACATCTGTGGAGGAATTAGAGGCTTTTTTTTGATGCTGAATTTTTAAGCTCTTATTTCCAGCGCTTTAAGTACATGTGTTTCAGCACCTGGGTGAAAGATACCTTTTGAAATCCAGGAAGGATCTTGTTACCTGCTAGACTTAATTTAAGAATCTGGGGACATCATTAAGGAAAAATCTGTTTTCTTGTTCATCTGTGCACCATCTTTCAACAGTTTCCTCAAAAGCAGCTGCCACTTTTTATGAGCTCTTATTTCCCAAGCTGGCAAAGTATTTCTGATCTTTGGCCCTTGCTTTAAGATGATTCTGTATCTACCAGTCTATATCTTTCTACACCTTTCTGAAGGCTTACTTGTTTTCTGGTATCAAAAGTTTGATAGAAATGAACCTTCAGAAAAAAAAAAATCATGCCAGTTCAGAATAGCTTGTCTTTTATGACAGTAACCAGTGAAAGAACGCTTCTGCTTCCAGCTTCATTGGAAATAATCCCAATCAAGGCCATTTGGAAAGAGTTGATGTTAAAACATCTCTTATTCTTCAAGCTTCCCATGATAGTGGCACCTCTAGGTAAGTGCTGGATATCTTGCTTTCACTTTCAACAGGGAAACAGTAAACAAAAGGCTGCTTGGTTTATTTGAATCCTGCCCTTACAGAGTTGACTGTCACCCAGGTTCAGAATTAGAGTTCTGTCTTTACTTGCATCTTCATCTTTCTTTTCCAACATAATATTGTCCAAACGAGACTTGCCTTGTCCTGCATCCCTGAGGCTGGTACTCATATCGTTGCCAGAACATTGTTAACATTTTCAGATACAGTTTATCTCAATAATGTACACAAGATGATGTTGCTCTCAGAGGATATGAAAATATTTTGCAAGCTAGCGAGAATGTTAAAGAAAATAAACCAGAAACCACAATGGAGACTGTTCCAGTATAAAATATCTTTCAGAGCAGATTTGTTTCTTTTTTTTACTGTGATCAGAAAAACCCAATGTGAAGTGCAATAATGAAAAAACAAAAGCATTCACGTAAGTTTATTTTTACTTGCAATGCATGGGAAGAATATATTGTTGTGCTTTGCTTAGTAAAATCATAACTATTTACTTACATGAGAGAAATAAATAATTTTGATGTCTAAGAGAACCATATACTGATACCTGATGGTATTTCCCCTCTTCCTCCACATCTCGAAAAACCAGAAATTAGTTACAAGATTCACAGCAGTCTTTAATATACACAATCCTTTTTAAACTTGATTTACAAAGGTTCGTTATTGTATTTTCAAAAGTATTTTTCTAATAGGATCAACTAACTCACCTGATGATGAATATTTTTAAAAAAACTTAAAAATTGCTGTGTTAGCAAAGTTTAGGTTGAATGATTTTTTTTTTTAGATAGAGTAGTAGAAGTCTGATGTAAAACATTTAAAAATCAGCAACAAGGTCTCTGGTGAAAATGCCACTCTTGGAGCCAAATAATGAAAAATATGTTAACACAGAGACATGCAAGGGTACAGCCAAGGATAATACTAAACACATATGTAAGCACTTTTCTGTAATGCAGCAATTATCGTATTTTTTGCTCACTGCTAGGATTGCAAATTTCAGAAGAGTTTGTAATATCAGAGGAATTCCCACAAAAAGTAGAACTCACATATGTGATACCTAACTCAAGGCAATTCACTGGTGAATAATGAATTACATGGGAGTTGTAAACAATGCAAAGTAACTTTTTAATATTGATATTGGTTTTAAAATTGTAATTAAAACTGGAAAAAAATCCAACCCCGTAAAACTGCTAATGAAAGTTAATGAAACCTCCTGTCTCAGAGAAAAGGACCCTGAGTTTACTTACTAAGAAAATACAAGCCCCAATATACAAAAAGCATGGGTGAACTGCTTAAAATGATAGAATTTTTTTTTTAAAAAAAAAAAACACAAATGCTGTTCTCACCATCCTTTCTATAACATAGTAATTAGGGGAAGAAATACTGTTAGAAATACTATTGGTGAGCACTATTGCAATAGTCCTGCTGTAACATTATGTATATATGAAGATATGAATACAAACCAGATGTTATGAGGTAAAAATTATTGGAAAGCTATAAACTTGGTACTGCGGAGATGGGATATAGAAGTGATGGTGTTTCGGAGATGGGATATAGAAGTGATGGTGTTTCTTCCTTTCAGCACAGCCCCACTGATCTTCAACAAACCATTTCATCTCACTGGTTTCTGCTTCTCAATCTAGGAAATAGAAATATTCATATTTATCTTCCTTTATAAAACACTTGAACTTAAGTTGATGAAAGTCTCTTTATATTAGCTAAAGGATATTTATTATTTATACCTACATCTGAGTTAAAAACTTCTTTCTTAGCAGAGCTAGAATACTGAACCTGTGGATTCCAGTTCTTGACAACTCCTTGCAGAGGCTAACATTTTCCATCTAATGATTTAAGGGTTCTCTGTTTTTCAAGACCCAGTCCTCCTTAGAAAAAAAGTACAGACCACAAGAACAGGACCATTATCTAGACGACTGTAGATATTATCAAGGTGAAGAAACAAAACGTGGCTTGGACATGAGAAGAAATTTCCTTGAACTAGTAACTGACAATTTTTTTCTTTAAATGAACAGAAATCATTTTTATATTCATCAGAATAAAATAACCCATGCTAGAACTGTAATTCCATGGCTAAAACTATTTCATCTTAAATGATATGATACTCTATCAGAACAATCTGCCATACTGTGACCACTTTGCTTGACTTCCATGGATAGCTCTTCTGAATTTTTCCTTCTTTCATGCTATTCTGACTTTTACCTCTGAGATGAAGAATACAAGAGCTTGCTATGGAATTCACAAACCAGCTTGGGACCCTGAGCATCCTCAGCCCAATTTCTGATGAGCCTTTTATCAGATGGAATTATTTGAAAATTTTGAAACAATTAACACAGAAGAAATGTAATACTATTTAGCATCTTCACATTACATGAAAAGCCTAGTCTACATACCCACTGGTCAGCCACTCATGGCTACAAAGACTTAGGGAATAACCAAGACACTTTAAATTATTCACCGAAAAGGATTTTAAAGTATAATTATACTATTATATTCAAATATCAAGATTCCTCCAAAAGTCACTATGAAAAATAAGAAGAGGTCTTAATAGCCCTAAATTCTTCCAGGAAAATTGCACTTTTTATACAGCAAACAGCACAAGGTTTGTCAGCCTTTGACAGATTTAACTTGTGTGACCAGCATTTTCACACAGCAGATGCTAAAATTTGCAATTTTGATATTGGCAGTCCTACAGTTCTTCTTCAGCAGCCTTCTCATCTCGTATGTATTCTGCCCATACACATCTGTGGTTACATTTTTTCCCCTTGAGCCACTATAATCTTTCTAGTGACTATCTAGAAATATTAGGTTTGCCAATCTTTATTCCTCTTAATCCTCTAGTGAGGCGTGATCTAGTCATCCAGCTTTTGTTTGAGCTTCCTCAAGATTTATTCAGACCAAATCTTGTGTGTGAATTACCTGCAGGAGTTAGATAAGCAAGATATATCTTTTTCTTTGTTGCAGGAAAGTTTGCAAGTATATTCCTAACAAAAAGCATTACTGATTGTTTAACAATGTAAGAATTAGAAAAGTCATTAATATAGTTAATGGTCCTTAATTACATAATGGAATGCCTGTTACATGATTCTTTAGGTGTCTCAGCATTTCCATGCATTATTGATAGCCAATTAGGCACAGAGGAAAGAGTTGAGAGAACTATTTGCACCAAACAATTTATTTGATAAATTTAACCTCCCTTTCTGTTTTTGAATTAATTGTAAGTACACTTTGATTTTTACAAATGCTGCTGTTACTCCAAGTAAATCTTTTATGCACAGATCTTCCAACCTATATTCTGATTGCAAAATATTTTACATACTGTTGTTTTCTATTTCTACGTACGAGTTATTCCTATTTCTCCAAAACAATATTTATCTCTTCAGTCTGTTATCATATTCTGTTCCTTCTCTGGATGGATACTAAACTCATACTCTTCCTGATTCCTCACTCTCCTCCTTCATTCAGATTGGGCAAGCCATAGAGCCTGACTTTGCACTGGATTTGTCCTCCAGGTTTCTTTAAAGAAAATAGCATGTAAAACAGGTATTACCATCCTATGAAATAAATAGAATTTTAGAATACATTTTAGCATTTAATCTCCTATTTCCTGTCATGCTCCACTCTGTTTATTTAATTGCTCAGATTAGGTACTATATACAGACACCTTTCAGTGATTAGCAGCATCAAAAGTTGTTTGTTTGCAGGTATTAATCTCATTACATGACAAATATAGAGTGTAGACTCACATTAGTCTTTTGAGGAACTACAAATGTTCTGTACATTAACCAAAAAAGTGGTTGTTCATCAGTCAGATTATTAAGTTCATACAACTTGCACAACTACAAAGAGAGGCAACATTTTTTAGACTTTCAAAAGGTTGTTTTAGCCAGGAGGTGTTTATCAGTTCAGCTTGAGTTGATAGAGTTAGGCTCAGATGCCCAACACAGTCACTTTTCACTGACACAATCTGAATTTTCTGTTAAGGAAAGCCGGGTCTGGTAGACTGAGGTTGTAGAGACTGATTCTGCTTCTATTGTTGTCTTAAACATCGACTGATTCTACCTGTATTGTCTTAAAAATCGTCTCCTTCTACTTGTATTGTTGTCTTTAACATCTCCTTGAGTACTGTGCCTCCTTCTCGCCTGACTGTGTTGCTGTAGAGGAGGGGGAGGAGGTGCAGCTGGAGTTGCTGCCCTCCTCCACCCCAGACTCCATGTGCAGACCCGAAGGATACAGGCAGAGGTTATTCTGGCAAGTGTCTGTTGAACTGCCAGTGCCCGTGGAGCTCCCAGACCCAATTCCAGAACCTTCTCAAAGAAGCTTCTGCACATGTGCCAATTTGAGAGCTTTCACAGAAAGAGCATCGCTCACATTAATGGAGGGGGCACTTGGTCTTGCCCTATGAATAGGGCCTGCCAAGAAGGCAGGTGCACACCCACCAACCCATGGAATCCACCTGAACATGTGCTGCAGAAGAACTACAGGATCACATGCTCCTGAAGACAGTGTTTTCCAGAAGCCTATGGAGTGGCGACTATTTTTCTCTTAGCCCTGCTACTTTTATTCCTCTCTCTTCTTTAATTCTTTTTCAATGGCCCTACTATGCATTGGATCAGATCCAAGTTGCGGGTTTTTTGTGCAGCTGCCTTGAGGATATCAGATTGTGATCTGGTTTTGCAGCTCTTGGGAAGTTGCAACTCAGAGCGCACCTGAGTATTTGATTTTTCAGCCGTGCCCAAAATATTGATTTGCTGTTTTGACTGTGTCCAAAATGAATATTTTTGAATTTACCCTGGGAGATTTGTTGCCTATAGGTCACCACGCAGACATCAAAGGACCCTTCCCTCCCTGAGTGAGCAGGTCTAGGAGGGGATGACCCAGGGCGGGAGCAGGCCCTGACAGAGGTTTAACAGAGTTTTCCCTTCCTTTTCTAGCAAATGTGGCTTTTATTCTTCCCAGCTCCAATGCAGAATGGCTGAGTGTGTATTGCCAGTTAACAGATACACGTACTGTGGACATGATCAGTTGGCATTTGAATATTTCCAAGGATGCAGACTCCACAACAGAGTAACCTGTTGCATTGTTTGACACACAAATACACCACACAAAAAGATTTTTTTTATGTTTAAACAAAGATTCTGTATCTAGTTTTGTGCCCGTTATCTCTTGTCTTTTATTTAGGCACCACTGAGAAAAGTCTGGCGCCATCTTTACTCCTCTCATCAGATATTTACAAATATTGATAAGATTCCCCTCAGACTTCTTTGTTTCAGGCTTATGACCTCAGCCATCCCTTGCATGTCAGGTGTTCCAGTCCCTTAATCATTTTCAAGGTCTAGCTCTGGACTCACTCCAGAAATGAACATAGGACTAAGATGTTGCTTCACCAGTGCTAAGTAGAGAAGGAGGATCACCTCCTTTGACACACTGGTGATGCGTGCCCTAACCATTAGGCTGTTGGCTGCCTTTCCCACATGATCACACTGCTGGCTCATGGTGACATCATTGTGCCCCAGGACTCTGTAGTCTTTTATACAAAGCTAATTTCCAAGTTGTGGTTCCCAGTTCTGATATATGGGATTATTCATCCACAGATACAAGAATTAGCACATTCCCTTTATCAAACTCCACAAAATTCCTGTTATAACTAAGGGATAATATTACACTAAAAGAGTAATCAGAAACTCAGCCAGTGTCCTTCAGCAACAGAAATGTCCATCATTCATCCTCTACCTGAGGTGAGCTTCAACTTGCCTGGATGTTTGATCATTTACATCATGTCAACGTGGTCATATTTGCGCAAGTTGGTTGCACTGGAAAGGATTTTAAGCAGTCTCAGTGTTGGGTCCTTGTGAGATCTGCTCATTACAGTAACTTTAGAGAGATGGATCTAACATTTATCTTTAAAACAGTCTCTGACTGCTTTCTCTAAAGCTCATTTTAGGACTGAAGTACATCTCATTGCTAATTCTGGTAGATAAAACTAGCTGATTTAAAGAGAAAATGTGAAAATGAATGTGCCTTTTAAAAAACAATGTGTTTTCAGTTTTGTTCTTGTTACACATCAGCTGGCAATTTAAAAAAACATACTGGATAAACCACTAATGAATTTAAATCAGAATCATCTTTATTTTCCCCCATGTTCTCCTCCAAATTACTCGATACGTGTTTAATAAAATTCTAAAAGTTATTGTAACGTCTGTGAATAATATCTAAATAATACACATGTCATCAGCTATGAAGAAGGATGAATAAGAGAATTAAAAAAACCCATTAGGTATATGTATTAAAATTTGTCCTTCAGTGATTTTCAAGAGCAGATCGGCTACTAAGCTCTGTAATAGGCAACAAATGTTTTGGAATGAAGTATCACATATTTCCTTCTCCATGTCCACTATTAAACCATATCTCTAAGCTCTTCATTTGCCCGCCTTTTAAATGCCTCCAGGGATGGTGACTTAGTCATCTCCCTGGGCAGCTGTGCCAGTGCCTGAACACCCTGTCAGTGAATAAATTTTTCCTGATGGCTAATCTGAACCTCCCCTGGTGCAACTTGAGGCCATTTCCTCTTGTCCTGTCACTTGGGAGAGCTGACCAGGACCCACCTCACCACAACCTCCTCACAGGCAGTTGTAGAGAGTGATGAGGTCTCCCCTCAGCCTCTTCTTCTCTAGGCTGAACAACCCTATTACTCTCAGCTGCTCCTCATAAGACTTGCTCTCCATGATTCTATGAAGGCAAGTGATTGCAGCAGGCACAAAAAGTAGTGTTAATAAGAAGTCAATATCATAGAAACTATCACAGCTATCTCTCCTCCCCCCCCATCTTGAATATGTTATTGCAGCTTGAAATTTAAAGCAACAGCCAATTTCAGTATAGCTTCACCTTATGGTTTGCAAAAATTACAAACTGCTGTGTAGATTTACTTGCAAAGTCATGTAGTAGAACATTGTGCAAGATTACCTGTAAGCCTAGAATGAAAAAGAGAGTATGATCTTAATTGAGTGATCTTCTTTGTCATCTCATTTGGTCCCTAAAGGAAGTGAAGATAGCTCTGATATTTTATCAGAGTAACAGATGACTCCACTTGAAAAATTCTTAAAATGTTAAAATTTTGATGCACCGTAATATAAATATCTCAGGAAGACAAGGCAGATTATGTGGTTGTCTCTCACAGACAGGGATAAAAGGGAAAAAACCCACTCCAACACAGCCAAACCCTAAAAATTTCACAAAACAGAACTCACCTTTCCTTGCAATGGTTTAAACTATAACAGAAGAGAACAAACCTGTCTCAAACACTGTAGTAACCGTTCAGCGTAGACATTCACACCTACTGAAAATAAGCTCAACTTTATAAATCAATTGAATCCTCTATATGAATTCTGTGATTTGTTGAAGTCAGGGGAATTTGCTGAATCTACTGCTTTATCCCATTTCAGGAAAGAGCATGGTGCTCTTTATAAACAAACAGTGGAGAACAGAACTGCAAAAGGGAAAGTAAGGTTCTAAGCAAACTGTGAAGTATATAATGTCAGCACCATTAGCTTTACCTGATATCTCTTATTCAGTGCACATGTTGCTGATTGACAGAGACCCAACATGTTGATTCATGGTATTTAATTGCTAAGTCAATGCCTAAAAAGGTTATTGGCATCCATGATTTGATTGTTGATGAGGTTCCTGACTTTGCATATATTACCAAGGTCTGGCTACATGACTCTGTAAAACTATTATTGGTCCCAAAGTTTATTTTGAATCTTGACTTATCAAAATTTGAGAAATGGCTAAAGCAGTGATACTACAAGGCTCTTAATAGAGCAGATAAAGAATAACAGAAGATGGAATTCAGCAAAACTCGAACTTGAGGTAAAATGTGTGCTTTTATTGGTAACAAAAATTTATCCTAGGGACAAACTGCAGAGCAGTAACGAGCAGACTAACTCAACATACCATTGACAGTCCCAACAAAAGACATTTTTTGAAGACATTTGTATTAATTATTATTGTTTCAGTTTAGTTTATTAGGCAAATTTGAAAATGTCTTTTATTGGGACTCTCAGTGGTATGTTGAGCCAGAGAACAATGTATTCTAGTACTGGAATCAGAAAAAATACTTAAAATGAGATGAAATTTTATGCATTTTCTAAAATATAATTAATGATCCTAAGAAAATTTAATTCTGTTTTCGAAGTCTAGAAGCAATTACTAATATACATGGCTTAAAATCAGTAATACACTTTTTCTCTGCAAAATATCTGAGATCAGGACTAACAAAATATAATTGTACACTACACCTTGATTTACCAGATTCAGGTGAGTGAATATGAACTTAAGAGCCTAGACACTTGGTCTGACCTGGGAATTAATAATTTTGGAAAATATTACTTTTATTTAGGATTTCAGACAAATCTTCTTGCTATAATGGCAGTTCACAGAGAGCCAGTGCTAAACAAGCTACCTCAGGTATCAGAAGATATAAAACCCTTTTAAGTCAAAGGCCCATCTGTGGTGTATTGCATTGCCTCACCACAGTACTTGATTGGTAATTCTGAACCCTGGTGATATAAATTTGCATAAATTCTGCTTAATTTGCTTAAATTTTGTTTGAGGCACAGGCGTCCATGGAGTTAAGTGGTTTATTGAACAGGAGTAGATTTAAACATGTGCTTATATCATGTTGCTAATTCCCATGAAATATATTCCTTGAAATGGGTATGAATAATTAACTTTTGTATTGAGTAAAAAATATACTACCATGCTATATTTTTGCACTGTACATGCAAGTACCACAGTACCTATTAATGATGATTGCCATGAGATTTTATGCTATACAGTGGGAAATTGTAAGGACAATCAATATCACGAAGTTGAATATTTTTTATTGCTAAGTGTTATTGCTGCTGTTGCATAATTTTTTTCTATTTTTATATCCTTTCTGCTTGCATTTTTTTTTAAATGAAAAGTGTATTCAAAAAGAAATCCATAAAAGATAAAGACTGGGTCCATGAAACAATTCTCTCCTGCACTTATCCTTTTGCTTCAGGTCACTCTGGGCTTCTTGCTGTCCTTCTTACCATCACCCTAGTTTTGACAGTAGTTAATAATTGTTCTAACTTGTGAGCCTCAAGGTCAATCTCAAGTCAGCTCAAACTTACTCAGATTTACTTACTATGAAACAGAAACAGCATTTAAAAACCATGCAAGTAATATTTTTCCATTTTGAGGGTCATGAACAATTCTCTTTCTGTTGTATTTTATGCTCATACAAGATAAATTAGTTTTATGGGCTAAGCAATCTGTTCAGAAACTGTCAAGATGTCCATGGTTACAGAAGATATTCAGCCTTCCTGTTACATGAAAAGTATTGGCCAACTGGTATTTTTCAGTTAAATCCTTCAGGCAATCAATTTTCTAGAGACACCACCAAGAGCCTCCTGAGAACACAGCCCCACTGCTTGTGTACACAGGGAACAGCTGAGGGCAGGTAAGTACAAATAAACAGAGAGCAGCAGAAGGGAAAGACCCCTAAATTGCATTGCTGAACATAGTGTTCTTAAATTACAGATTCTGACCACTTGCTTCAAAATACATGCTTGGCAAATTACATGCCATTTAATTCTGGAAATGGCATTTAACACATAGAACTTGAGTGTACTCATTCAGCTCAAATTTGTGGAAGTAATTGTGAAGAAAATACTCTGCTTCAAAACGCTTTTGTATATATTTTTTTTAGGAAGATAATTTGGTAGAATATTTTGGATTTCATACAAATGGCTACAAAAAAGTTCTGTATCACCCCCCAGTATGAACTATTTTGCTACTACTGTGTTGTTGCATAGGACCTGATCTACAGTGTACCCCATTCTCATTTTCTATCACAGTCCTCTACTTTTCCTTGTAGGATATCTCACCTATGCTACACTAATGCCTTCTCACAATTTTTGTTATTTTAATTCATCATAGATCATCATATTCAATTGGTGGACACAGGTAATCTAGGATATTGAAATCCAGAACTACATGCCAGGACACACCTTCTAAGAAACAGAAGCAGCAACATATGAAATAACAAAATATTCTGATGTTTTGATGGAAATCACATATTTCACTACTTCACGCAAATTTGACATTCAAAAACAAATAAGCATGTATTGATCGCTAAGTACTCTTCTAACCAAAAGCTTTGCTTGGCATAATGATATCATTTCTGTTATTTTCTACAAGTCCTGTGACAGTAACATAGATGTGTATGCCACAGGGTGTATATAGATGATAGTAATAATCAGGAACTATAATCATGTTTCTTATTTCATCGAGTTTCATGCTTTTCAAAACCTACTGTTACCAGATAGCTGAAATTCTGCAGCTGTGGCTTTAGAATTCCCCCCGTGCATTTCACTAAATCTTACTATATGTGGCATTCGTATATGCGTGAGTATTTAATTAAAGTGAAAGTGTTATTATCTATTTTTAAAACTGGTCATTAAAACTGGCCAAATTAACAGGTAAATGCAAATGAGATATTATTAGTGAACATATATCATCAGTAGGTATTAGTAAATAATCTTAAATGTTACCAATACACCCTCAAAATATTTCTACCCTTCTCTTATCTTTGGCAGACTACACTTCTTGTTTTCCAATGTGGACACTTCATTTCCCAAGGAGTGTCATTCCTGACAGCAATCTGCAGCTACTTTACAGACACTACCTGTGAGTTACAAAGATAAACTCAGCATTATTTCCATCATCTGCATCTGCTGGGAAAAAAAAAGCCTTTTTGAACAGGATTGCTCAACAAATTCTGAGGGTTCTCCTTGCAATCCAAAGGTAGATATAGCTGGATACTAAAACTGAAATATTTACAAATCTTCCTCCAAAACTGTAAATATATTCAATGTTGTTGAATTCAAAGCTTTCTGGCCACTTTAGCCCAGTCTCCATGCTGTAGCTTACAGTAGCAGCACATTTGCAGAAAATGGATGTAAAAACTTCACAGGAAGACTTGAAGAGACTGAGATGACACTTAGAGAGATACTGCATCTTCAGTGAGATGATTTTAAGTGTAAAAGACAGGAAGACACAAATCCCTACTTTTCAGCTAAGATCCAGACCTCTGGATACTCTGTTGACACAGTATTTTGTCTAAATTCCCTTATCCTTTCTCCTTCCTTGTTTGGGTTTCCTTTTCCTGTAAATTCTGATACTTCTATAACATAACCCTTTCTCTGCTGTAAATTCACGTAAAGCAGGTCAGAAAAATATAAGCAGAAAAGTTTTACGTCATGTGCATCCCAGAAATGTTTGCAGACTTGTCCAGTGTCATAAATAGAAACTGTACTATGAGACTTGTCTAACTTATTAGATTCAAATAACATTTTTCTGCTTTCATGTTTAGTTTATTATGATTAATCCATCAAGGCACAAAAAAACACAAATCAAAATTCGAGAAAGTAATTTCTGAGGAGGATTATAATGAGAGATGTAGCTGAAAATACAGGCTGTTCAGGGACTGTTTATGCACTGAAAGAGGCTAAATTTATCAAATACACTCTTTGCCATTATTTCTTCTAATTTAATTGGAATGCATACGAATTAGTTTCTAGAGCACAAGCTGAGTCTAAGTTATCTTCTGTGCAAATTAAGCTGTAGTACCTATTTTTTGCGGCTGTACAAGTCCAGAATTTTATTAACTTTCACCTTGTCTATGTTCTCCATCAGCAATTGAAGAAATGGGATATTTATCAAATTTAGAGACCACTTGACCTCCTTCAAGTTAATACAAAATCAGGTTGACCTATAGTTGCCAGCATCAAGAGCTAGTTCACTCATTAGATGAATTCTAGATAGGGATGGACAAACAGTTTGACCTGAGATCACTGATGAGCTACATCCCATTAACCTCCAAAGAAAGAAGGAGAGACAAGAAAAGGAAAGAGAAATAGGGGACAAAGGAAGCTTCAAAATAACAACTGTGTTTGGTAAAAAAATAGCAGACATATAGTAAAGTGGTTTCATACTTGATCTGCTCAGCTAAGACAACGTAGGGATTAAGGCTACAAATAGGAATAAAGATCTACAGAAACATTAGTATTTAGCTGTCCCAGTAAACTTTGAGGCAGTATGAGTTTCACAACGACATCAGACAATACACTGTCAAGAACCTCCTGTCATTCTGTGTTGTGAACTGTGTAGAATCACCATGGAGGATGTGTGCTTCTGGTCATGTATTTGTCTCTGTCACCCTCTGCTGCCACAAGGGCAAGGATCAGTGGCAGGTGGGCAGCCAGTTCCTGCTGAGGACAGCCGAGATAGCCTCGGGCAACTCTCCATGGCCACACCTCTGTGGCCAGCTCTCTGCAGGACGACTCTACACAGCCAGTTTTCTTTTGGTACAATTCTATGCAGAGAGCCCCTAACCCCATGCAAATTTTTCCACTACTGAGAGTAGTTTCCCACAGACTGTTGTCCCGTTTGACAGCCGAGGGTAGAAATACCTTGAACCAGCAGATATCAGTACAATCTCTTGGAAAGAAACAGACTTTTAGATAATATCTAGATCTTCACAAATGAGCTCAACCCACATTGGGTTTACTGTAAACTAAGAGAACATTCTACTTATCAGGCTTTTGGGAAAATGGTAGAATATGCCTTTCTGGAAAATTTCCAGATTTTAAGTTTGAACACAGATATTTTTATATTTTTCATTAAAGATATAGAAGAATCTTAAAATGAAAATTAGTCTAATGAACAGGTGGGCTTCTAATATTCTGTTTTATCCTGCTGGTGGGAATTATGAGTTAAAAAACATTGCTTTTTGACACTTTTGCTTTGTTTTGTTGAGCCACTACTTTTATACCGTAAACTCTTTTATAGAATCATAGAATCATAGAATCTTCCAGTTGGAAAAGACTTGTGAGATCATGGAGTTCAACCACGCCCATCTTCTGCTAAACCATGCAAAAACTCATCGACCCGTTTTTTAAACACCTCCAGGGAAGTAATAATGCAAACCAGATCTGTTTTATTTCCACTTTGTATAGCCCCATTATATGTCTATCTGCACACCTGAAGGCTAAGTTGACAGTAAATTTGCCTAAAAGCGTTTTGTGTCTAACAGTGCCAATGTCTATATGAGAGTTCTTTGAAGAGAACATTTAGGCAAAAAGAGAGAACAACCTGTCTCTGCCTCTCAGCACACAAAATGAATCCCTGAAGAATACAGTAGGTCTCTGAATTAAACTTTTCCGTTTTCTAAGTGGTGTACTACTCTATTTTTAAATCTGTATCATCTTTTTATAATCATTGTTACCCATGAATTATAGTTTATATCATATTCATACCCAAAGTGAATCAATTATGTGCAAGGGATCTTTTACCAGTTATGCAATCAAACATTTTAAAGATACACTCATGCTTCAAAATAGAAAATTATTTAATCAACTTAATTTAAATTCAGAATTAATATAGAAATACTTATCTACATTCATTGGTTCACATCGTTATAGATCCTGACAAATAAGTAGGAAAATACGTCCCTTGCTTCTGAGGATTTATGTAATTTAAGGAATTTTTAATCTGTGATTATATCACATTCCTTCATAGCTATTTCTATAGATCAACACTAGCTTAAATCTGCCTTTAGGATCTATAGAATACTCCCAAATTCTTCATTGTTTTACACATATGCCAAATCCTGACTTCTCCATTTAATTTTTGTTTTCTAAATGCAACCAAATGACAAAGGATGCCTAGTAGTGATAAACATATCATCATCCCACCAGATAGATCCATTACTCAGGTTGTATTTCAGGATCTTTATCTACAGGCCCATAAATTTCAGGGAAATGAGCAGTATTCTTTAGGACTGAGTCACGGCTAGATCTTTCCTACTTGATGGCCCATCAGTAGCCTTTGATGCTTCATCTCCTTTCTCCACAGCATCACTTCCTCTCTCCAAAGCTCTTACTTTCCATCAGACAAAGAGGAATAATTATATTTTCTTCCCTTTGAAACGTGGTTTCAGAAATATAAGCTAGATTCTTACTTCATTTTTCTGTGTTAGTAAAAACCCAGTTTGCTGTTGTGCTATTGTACAGCGGCTAATATTTCCCTTTAGTCTTAATTTGTTTGGAACTGAGAACCTGACGTTACCATTTCTTAAGTGAATTAAGAAAGAATGCCTGTAATGAAAAGGTAGCGTATTAAAACAAATGTTTTTATTCTCTTATTGTTCACTTTCTCACTAAACTGTTAGAGCATACTAATTCCATTACAGATTAAGGCAATACTCTCAGATTGTAACATCAATAATAACCCTATTTATTATTTCTGCTTATGTTAGATTACCTTTTATTTAAAATATCTTGTTGTTTATACGTAATTGATAGTTGCTTTACTCCTCGGCAGAGACAGTTCTACTATATAGTGATTTTGGAGATAAAACCCGTCTAAACTTCTGTAAAGATCAGTGTCTTATCTCAAGTTGGATTACTACTCTTGCAGACTGAGACCAGATAAACAAAGCCCTTATATAACTTCAGGGCTGTTGTGATCAATTTGCCGGGTGCACGACTCTGGGGACCATGCTGTTTTACCATCTTGATTGCAATGATAAATCCATCATTATGTTCAGTGCGGTGGAAACAGCTCAGAGCCTTGCCATTTGTGGCAAATCTTTTCTATGGCAGGCTCATAGTAAATCAGTCTAACCTGAGCCGACAATGATTGATTCTGAACAAAAAGTCACAAACAATCAAATCCTCTGTTTTCCTCTTCTTTCAAAACTGAATAGCTTTAAACCCTAAATCTTACTAAATTCCAAATAAGAAAAAATATGGAGGGATTGTTTGTTTTTTTCTCTGATTGATAATTATGAAAAAAAAGAGATGTATTTCACGTTTTAGAAGTCAAAAGTGTGTGGCAAACAATGTGCCTGTTATTTACAGTCATTAATCATTGCTACCATTGATAATCAGAGAAACACATATTTTAATCCACATCAGACTGCATGTGTGGGGATGAGACAGGAAGATTTTTCAGCTCTCTGAGGCAGGTATTGTTTCTTTCCTTCTGCTTGCTTAAAACCCTCCCAAATGGAGCTGTGCTAATGACTGGAGTGTCTGAAAAAAAGATCATAACATAGATGGCATCAATATTATAATATGGCATTAGAATCATCCAATCGGCCTACTGATTTATCTTGGGTTGTTTTTTTTGTAGGCTCATATAAGCTGTTGGAAAAGACCCTGAACCATTAAGGGTGTTGTGCTGAACCTAAAGTTCTCCCATCGACTGGTTAAAACAAATCCTGTATTCCATGACAGTAAATGTACAGAAAAAAAAGAAAACTGTTCTGCCTTCGTGGTTAAATGTTGCAAAGGTGGGAATTAATTTCATCAATTATTTGTGGGTTTTTTTTGTGAGGGTATCTTTAGGAAACAGTATACTGTTATTATAGCCCTTAAGGCAGCCAAGTTTTTCTGGAATAGATGCAGAACTTAAAAAAGACGTGAGTAGATCTTTCTGCTTTACAATTTATGATGAAAAAATGGTGCTAAATAAATAGCTTTGGTTTTGTGCGTACTGAATAAAAAATGAAAATTATATAGTCACTGAAATGATTACCTCATTTATTTGTTTATCTGGAATATTGGATGAAAGAAAGCAAAGGAATTGAAATTAAATGAATTATAAGCATCTTTCAAGTCTATTCTTTTTCTAATATACAGAGATCAGACACTTTGGAGAGGCAATCAGTTTCGACGTGAGGTAGAGCAAACAGAAGCATCTTCCAGCTGAGACAAAAGGCTTTGCAGAGCTCATGTGTTTGTGAGGAGGTATGAAAAGAATAGCTTAAATTGATTATCAGATATTTTTTTACTGTTTTGGAGGATTGGTAATCTTTCAAATTTAGTATGTGACTATCATGCTTGTGAAACTGAAACACAAACAGAACTTGCTATAGATGGTATTATTCTTTGCACAGCCTCAGTATTGCAACTCTCTCTGACCTGAATTAAAATAATTATTCCTATTGATATTTTTTTCACCAGAATTGCTAGAAGAAAAGCAGTTTTACTTCACAGAGGATTTAATTATATCATTGGGTTTTGATATTCAAAACGTAATTTAGTTTTGATTCAGAACAAATCCCAATAATTCTCAGTGACAGGAATAGTCCAAGGGTTCTTAACACAAAAACAATCCACTCTGAGAGCCTGAACCTGGGCTGCAGTTTCTGAAAGCCCTGGGATTTCTGGATTAGATGCAATCTCCTTGCTTGGCTGCCTCAGTGACATGATGCATCATAGTCTGGTCTCTTCAGTAAAACCAAGCAATAGCCACATATGTGAGTTTTCAAAGTTTAGAAAATGTTGTCAGGAAAGATGCTTCTCCTTGATTTCTAAAATAACTGCTATTAAATTGACCTCTCTGTGGAATTCTTCATGTAATTCCAAATAAAAAACCTTTCTTTTTTTTTTTTCCCCAGAGATTTTCCAATCAGCATCAATCACCCTGTTATGGCTATGCCTACATTTTCATTATTATGCAGCACAAAACCCCATGGGTTTGTTGAGCGAGGCAGCTGAGGACCTACATCCACACTGTACAGGGAGTTTCAGGGAGTTTCATTTGAACTGACTGTAGTCTGCCTCAGGACTGTGTTGTCCTTAGTGTGAAACCCATGAATACTTAATTTAATCCAAAAGGAGTCTTAATTTTCTATTTCATTTGTGAGGAAGGAAAGTGTGGTGAATGCACTCTTAATCTGAATTAAAATGGGAGTGTAAATACTTAATCTACAAAAAAGTTAGATCACAATTTGTAGTCTTACTGCCTAGGGATATCCTCCATGAGACAGGCATGACTGCTGTTCAATTCTGTGCCCAATACCAACTTTCAGAATGATGCATAATACTTTAACTGGTGGCAGTGAAGGTTTTGATTTCCTTAGAGAATTACTGTGAAGTAAATGGAAGTCTAAGTCATAAGACACCGTTATTACAGCGTGGACCCCTTACAGGGTCAGTTAGTGTAAATTAATTAATCCAAGCATTTTTTCCTCAAATTGCAGCTACAGTGAACACATTGGAAGTATCAAGAAACTTGAAGAAACTTGAATATAGGAATACTTTTTTTGCATGAGTTGCAGTCAGGAACAATCATAAGGTAAACAAAATAAAGTGACTCAAAGCTGACTTTGAGTTGTTCCTGTAGGATCTTAATATGGTTTGAAATCAAACTTCTAGTTAGTTCAGATGAGCTTTTTCACATGTACCTGTGTAAGCAGGCTTTTTGTAGATAATTTGAGCAGATTGCTCTGTTTACATTAAAAAAAAACCCCACAAAACAAGTTAACATGTTATTGATCAGAACTACTTACAACTTGTTGCCAGAGGAGAGTAAGACTTTGGCAGAATGAAAACAGATATTATGAATATACACAGATAACAGAAGTAAACCGGCAAATATTAAATCAGTCAATGAGCAGCAAGGTTAGCAAAAGCAGCACAATACTTTCTGAACTGAAGAAACTTCTTGAAAGATCAGGCTTCAGACAAACTCACTCCATCTAAGGTTTGGTAGCATTTTTTTGGAAAGATTTTCACTGTTTCTTCTGAAATATCTAATGGAAGCCTCTGCTGATTAAGCTACAGGAAAGTAGATGAGATGGCAATAGATGAGTCCATATATTGTACAGGTAAGAAGAACATATATTCATGAATTTATTTTGTATTTTTCTTCAGATATCAAGATAATATTAACATTTAAAAAAAAAATCTTTAGTTTATATTTCTAGAAATCTTTTTATTTTTAATCTGACCAGCACCAAGATAATTAACCTTCTAAAAGTATACCTACATTTGCAAAACAGAGTCCATGCGATAGTACCTGACTATTCACTCTGCTAAATTCTTAACCAGCCATGGCCCAATTTTGAACCGGATGAACAAGCAGATTCCCATTCAATGTTAGGGCAAGATCTGAGTATGGAACAGACAGGACTGTTCCAGCAGTGTTTGTGAGGAAAAGGATATTTTAGTATGCAGTTAAGGCTGTGCTGTGTCACCAGGCTTAGCACATTTTAATTAAAGATTTTAGGTACCTGAATTCCACCGAATCCCTCCCTTCCTCCCTCCCTTCCTCCCTCCCTTCCTCCCTCCCTCCCTCCCTCCCTCCCTCCCTCCCTCCCTCCCTCCCTCCCTCCCTCCCTCCCTCTCTCCCTCCCTTTCTAAATTTTCTCAAACATATTACTGCCACAGTTGAAAAATCCATTGCTCACATAATTCTACGTATATGAATAGTTCCTCTGTTGATGATACACATTGGCTTCAGTGGCTGCATCTGTGCTATCAAAACATAAAATTGCCTAGGCTCAGGGGCTACCCCACAACTATGCACATAGTCAGATTGTAATTACTGTTGTAAGTGGACTCTAACATAGTCTTGGCTACCTAAAACTCTCAAAAATTCTTTGGATGTGCATGAGTTTAGCCTTATGGATATGGATTATGTTTATTGTTACAGTCAGAGGGATCCTTGTGTGATTTTGCTTATTATTATATAACTAGCCAATGGGTAAAGATTTTCATAGTGTTACAGGACACTGCTAAACTCACTCACTGTCAGAATGCTTAGGATTGACTTACTCCGGAGCAGACTCACAGTGTCTAAACTATGTAGTGTTTGTCCCTGGGCCATCTTTGGGCCCCAGTGGTGCCTCTGTAGCCTGAAAATATAAGTATCATTTTATGTTTTTCGGTACACAGTGTCAGAAATAATATGAGGGTTGTTTCAGCCCAACAGCACGATACTTTTATTGCACAAAAGTAAAGATAACCTCTAGGACATTGCATGACAGTGAGTATTGGAAGGGACAAGGCTATGGGGATAATACTGAAGGACAAGGCAGGGTGGAGAGCACCAAATGTAATGCAGTTTCATCCTCATTGCCTCAGAGCACCAGTCTCTGGACTCTGCAGTCAAAAACATCTTGGCTCCTTCTTGGTGAATGTTAGAACAATCAAACAACATAAATCACCAGGGGTCAGAAATTGTCTTTTCTCCCTTCTAGTCTTTTTATTGAGCAGCGTGGATTCACACAGCCTGGTTCCTGTGACTGAAATACGCATGTGTGTTTTCAAGATTAGGGAAGTAATGATTTATTATCTCTTCACATACAATTGCCTGTAGGATGAAAACGAACAGCTGTTCAGTAGTGTAGAGCAGCAATTCACAGTAGTTTGCTGCAGGGTAGGAAAAGAAGGAATTCCATAATTTGATTTGGTAGGGGAGTTTCTATCCACAGAACAAAACTGGCCAAATGCACGTTCATTCAGGAAATCTTTGTCTCTCTGTGAAAAGTGTTACTGTCTCTTAATTACCACCACCAATAGCCAAGTCCTTAACGTTACATCTCTGCTGAAAGACAGCATCCTCCAGAATCTCACTGAGGCATTGTCTATGTTCTGGCATGGATGATGTAAGACCACCCCAGAATCACAGCACCCTCTTCTGATCACTCATGGGGTTCTTCGGTTTTCCTGTTGTCCATCACTGTCACCTCCCATTGCTGCAGTTTCTCAGATCTCTCAGGATCCCAGCACAGTGTAGAACACCACAGAATGCTATAGGAAATGATACTGTTCCCATAAATATAGATTCTTTTCTTTTTACCAAAGAGAGTAAAACAAGACGCAAGTTGATATGCGAGTGGGAATTATATTCATGGAAGTGCAGAAAAGAAAGGACGGAAATGATTCCTTAGTCATCTTGTGTATACCCTTCAGCATGTAAATATTTTCTTGTACTTTCTACTGCTTCAAAGTTCTTCATATTCAACTTCACTTCAGTTAAACAGACCATGTCTGTTGGTTTCTGTGCTGCTATAAATATATGGTCAATTCACAACATATATACAATTGCCTTGCAGAGGACACCATTTAGGGGCATTCAAAATCAGTTGCAGGCATAGGTAGATCTAGAATACATTGCATTTTGATGAAGTTTCCAATGAAGTGCTGCCATATTTGTGATATCAAGCATTCAACAGTCAATTTATATGAAAATTAAAGTTGCATGCACAAATCTGTCCTCTTTTAAATGTTCATCAGCTCTCTGAATTGCCTACAAGAAATTCCATGTGAAAAGATAGTAAATAATTTTATTTTATTTTTGGCCTTTTGTGCCAAAAAAAGCAAGTCCGTTTTAATAAGATAACTAAACCTGAAGGTTTGAAATTTGTGCTTAAGGACATCTACATGCACGAGCAGTCTTGTTGCATAGACAACACAGTCAAATGCTCAAGATTTTTTATGTTGAAACTTGGCAGATACTTTTGACAGAACAGCATTTCTTCATCGTAGCTGCTCCAAATTAGAGATCACTTTCCAGATTGTGCAGCTTTTAGAGGAGGTATAATAAGAAGTGAGAAAAGCACAGATTTAAGAGAAGAAACTTAAAAAAAAAAGTAAAATTGAACTTATGCTCTTGTCATCAGCCCAATCTCCCTTCCATATGAAACCACAGTATTGTTTAAATGAGGAAAGAGCAGCTGGAAGGGAACCAGTTTTGCATGATCCCATCTGGAGCTTCATGAGATACTACATTGGTGCATGGGCAGGACTGATAGGATGCTGATGGATTTTAGCAGAGAAGCCTCTAGCAAGCTCTAGTGAGGAAAGCACAGATGGGGAATAGTGATTTCTGGCAGTTTACGATTCCGCCAAACCTGAATGTATTGGAGGCATGAGGAGGGTGAAAGGCATTTTCCTGACCCCAGGACAATATTCACACTAAATACCAAGTTCCTTTTGCAAAACATGGAAGCATTCAACTATTGTAAAACACCAAAGACAAACAAAAAAAATTCTTTTTAAGGTTGGAAAACACTAAGCAGATATGCATTGTACTAAAGTTAAAGATAGATACCACTTTCCAAACAAAAAGTATGTGCAAACTTACTATTCTAGTCAAGTACCATGCGTTCCCATAAGCAACTTGATGCCGACTCAGGGATTTGATGTCTTCCCAGAAATAACAAACAATTCAAATGCTAGACCTCATATGGAGGAACCAATCTATTCTCACAATAGCTTGCAATGAGTCTTTATGAATCTCCTTTCACAATGCAAGGGCAGTGATTGCCAGTGAAAATACTCACGTAAAAATGCAAGACTAAATGGCTAGACAGAGCAAATATAGCTGCATATACTGTTGAAATGGGTGTCCAATGATATTTTAAAACAGTTTTCTATGCGCATACCAATGAAGCAAGTAAAAAGATCTTCCAGACAGGCATATTTTTCCTTATTATATTTTTTTAGAATCATATGAGAAACTAGAGGTCAAAACTGAGCCTACCCCTACCCTAAAAAATTTAATACCCAACTAGACAATGGGATAAAGGAAGTATTATTAACTTTGTACTGCAAAGGTGAAAATTGCCTGATTCTAAGAGATTCCGACAGCAATAGCTGTAGTTTAAATAGACATAATTTTTTAGATATTCAGGCCTTCCAGACCAGCTCTTAAGTGATTTTTTTTTCTGAAATCTGAAGTCAAATACTTGAAACCATTTCCCTGAATTCCTTATAAATACTTTAATCATGACACCATCCATTTACTCTATAACATTTTGCTTTTGGGCTTCTTGAGATAACAGAAATCACTTTTACTTTAAAAACAAAATGCAGAAAGCAAAACCCATTTGTATAATTACAACTATGATCTCCCCTCCTTCTCTTAGACATAATCCGCCTTAGAAAACTCTCACTTAATGGACTATTCCAGTAAACTCTTATAGCTCAAAGATTGCTGTGTTTAATAGAAGCCCGTAAGTGTTGAAATAGCAAAACTTGCAGCAAGATTCCCTGAAAGCTGTGCAAACTAACAAGCTTAATGGATTTTTAATGGTCCCTTTACAGACTTTTGTAAGGGCAATGGAGGCAGTGGTGGTGAGAGGCTATGCTTGTGCATAATATTAAAAATATTTTGAATGCTCCACAGCAGCATCAATACCCAGTAGGACCATATTCTCATGGAAAGTTACATTAAGGAGTTTCTAATTGAATAGAGCAGGTATTACATGCCTTTAACATGAGTGCAACTAATGTAATGTTCCTGAGGACAGCATGGTGCTCCTGTTGCATTAAGAATTCCCATATGATTAGTAGATTATAATATAATACATTGATGGGCATTATACCTATGTCTAAAATGATAAGAACTCTAAATCACATATTTGTATGCAAATATGATGTTGAAAGCTGTTCTGAACTTAGTGAGAAACTATAGAATGAAAAGTCCTGAATTCAGAAAATTAGCAATGGCTTTAAAAGACAAGGAACTAAGTCTTTAACAGAAAAAGACAAGAAGAAAATTATGGGGGATACATAACAGTTTAAAAGACCTTTATTCTGGAGAAGAAGCAGAAAATTTCATGCATGTGACTTCAATCTATCCTTCTCTTTTTTTCAATCTCTTTTCTTGTTGCTAGAACAATGGACTAAATTTTATTCTCATCAAAATTATGTTAATTTAGTATGGGATTATTTACTTGATTTCACTAGGACATGATGTAACTGATGGCCAAACATGGTCCTTTGTGATGACAAGGCCATCCAGGCTTAGGCTTTGAGGTCACACCTCCAAAGCTGTGTTCAGTTTTGGGCCCCTCACTACAAGAAAGACAATGAGGTGCTGGAACACCTCCAGAGAAGGGCAACGAGACTGGTGAAGGGGCTGGAGAACAAGTACTACGAGGAGCGGCTGAGGGAACTGGGGCTGTTTAGTTTAGAGAAGAGGAGGCTGAGGGGAGACCTCATTACTGTCTACAACTGCCTGAAAGGAGGCTGTAGTGAGGTGAATGTTGGGCTGTCCTCCCAAGTGACAGGTGAGAGGATGGGAGGAAATGGCCGTAAATTGCACCAGGGGAGGTTTAGATTAGACAACAGGAAAAATTTATTCACTGAAAGTGTAGTCAGGCACTGGCAGAGGCTGCCCAGGGAGGTGGTTAAGTCACCAGCCCTGAAGGTGTTTAAAACATCAGCAGATGAGTTTCTCAGGGACGTGGTTTAGTAGAGGATAGGTACAGTTGGACTCAGTTATCTCAAAGGGCTTTTCCAACCAGGCAATTCTATGATTCTGTATTATCAGATTAGTATGCAAATAGAATAGATCCTCTCTTGGTTTGCAGCTCTAGTTTTGTGATTGTTCTATGCAAGAGTCCTTAATCTGAACATCCACAGAACACCTGAAAAGATAACATATCTTTTCTTCTGTTGCAGTGTATTTTTGAAGACCTGAAATTTTGAAGCAATGCTATCTTTAGCTTTCAGTGAAAAATAATATAATTTTCAAGACAGCTTTAAGTTGCCCATGACAATGAACTATCAAAAATATAAATATTCTTAATTTTTTTAGAGTTTTCAGATAAGTGGGACCTAACAAGCTAAAAAAAATCCCTGATTATTGTATTGGACACTCTTCTTTGAACCCTAGATTCCCCAGAATCAAAGCTAGCATTAGTCCACTTCCATTTTCCCAGGACACGCCTCCTGGAAACATTTTCTACTTTGACTTACAGTTTAATTTTCATAAAATAGGTTGTATGAACTCTTTCTACCTACCCATTAGTAGGTTAAGTTTGCATGCTGGATATGCTTTCCTAAGGTGTTAGAGCTTGGAGAGTGTATTGCTCTGTAGACTCGAATGTGTCTTTCTGTATTGTTGAAGAGGTTGATAAGTGGCTTGTTGCTTTCAATGTCTCAATTCAGTTTGATCGACCGTACATAATGTAAGCCTCCACAAAACAGTGTTCTCAAATCCATCTGTCTGCTGAGAGAAAAATCCTTAACAGTGAAATTTTACACAGTTTGTAGATAGCTGCTACTCAGTCTTTTTACTCCTGAATCTCAAGAAAGGAAACAATCACCAGACCCTTTTTTCGAATGTAGTAAGTGCTTTTCGCCAACTCTAACATTATCCTTCTAAACCTACAGGCATAACAAACCTGAAGTTTCCTTCTGTATCCAAGTATATTGGAATTTTTGCTCTTATTATTACTCCTCCTTCCTCCCATTCCATGCGTCCTAACTACAGGTAATCAAGTTACCTCATACCATGGTAATAAGTATGAACTAAAATCCTGTGCTTTAAGAGTGTTAAGAACAACTAGTTTTCATACTTACTGTCGTAGCTCTGAATGTCTGTGAGAACAGACAGACATTTGTGTAATTACACATTTTTTTCTCTTGAAAAAGATTGCATTCTTTTCTTTTTTAAACATCTTTACATAGTCAAGATGCCAAGTTGTCTTAGTTATGTTAGACTTGCATTTCTCTTCAGTTTTCCAGTCTAGGACGTATCAAAGTTCAATTGACTGACTGAGTCATCCACAATATAAGTTTCTCTGCCTGAATATATAACTTTCAGCTTCCATCAGCTCAGAACTAGTCAATCTGTTGAAATTGGAACACATCTCTTAAAAAGGGTAATGATTTTTGACCAGATGAATCACAACTTAGGTGTCATAGACTGTACTGACTAGATCTGCAGTGACTGTAAGGAGAGTCTAAACCTACAGTTCAGATGAAGATATCCACACAATATAGTGGATGTATCCCACTCCTTGTCCTACGTTCTTTCATTGCGTGGTGGTGAATTCAAGTTTTAAGGCTTCAGTCTTACTTGCCATACATCTGCCGATATTAAAAAACACAGAGGACACATTTTTAATCAGATCAAAGGTCCACCTAAGCACCCTTCATTCCTCAGTAGTGATTAGAACTGGATGTTTGAGAAAAAATGTAAGACGAGAGTAATTGCATGCAAGATGTCTCCATAGTATCCTTCTAGGATTCAGTAATTTTCAGCTGAAGGACTTTCTTACCAGAGGTGATTTCTTTGTTTTTAAGAATCCTGAAGAACAACTCTTCTCAGAGTTTGTCCATATATTCCTTGAATCTGTGTAACTTTTTTCGCACGGCAACAGGAATTTCTACTACATCTTTTCATTCACTTGAAGACTGCCTTGAACTCACAATTTACCATCTTATTTTAATGTCCAGCCCATTGCAAACTTTGCCCTGGAATAAACAGTGAGTAACTGATCTTCTTTATGCTGTTTGTTACCTTTCTGACCTCAGTCCCAGAACTGTCTCCTCAACTGTGCCTTTTTCCAGCTGAAGACCAACCTTAATTATCTTGCAGCTTGCTTCCTTCAATACTTTTTAAGAGCTTATTACCATTTTATTTCTTTGCAGAATCTTGCTGTATAATTCCAGAGGGCACAAGCTAGACAAGAAGCAGGATCTATACATAGACATACTATTATGTACAGTTTTTATCCACTATAATGTTACTGAAATTAATAATTGTCATTATACAAAAACTCATATGTCATCATGCAATCTCTATTTTATTGTCTATTATATTCTTAATAATTCCTACCATTCCAAATGGGTTTTGATCATTAAGAAAAGTAGAGATGATATTTTCAAAGGAAATCCTGTTATAATACAAAGATCACATTCCTGAGTGGTAATCATTAGCTCAGAATCCCTCATTCCTCATGTAAAGACTAAATTATTCTTCCCATGTGCATTACTTTAAATTTATATTTATTGAATTCTGTCTACCATATTGAGGCACAGGATACTAAGTCTTGTAATGTCTTTGAACCAGGTACAGTATTTTCATCTCTCAAGGATTTAAAATCTTGAGTTTTACACCAGAACAGCACCTCAGTCACTGCAGAGACCTTAGAGATATTAGACTTTTTTTTTCAAATCTCCATCTCTACAAGCACATCATTCCATCAAAAACGCATTTCCTCTTCATGTGGAACATTTCAGGTTCTTAAAACAATACAAGCTGCAGCATGAAGAGGCTGTGAACAAGCCTGTGCCATCAGCTGAAGAGAAAGCTTCAGAGAAGGCTTAAATATGTCTAACCCCATAAGCCATGCTTGAGTTCAAAAAGAGTACATCTCATCTCTTGGAAGAGCAAAGGTCATAATAGCTGCAATGGAACTGGGATCTCCCTTGTCCTGTCCCCTCTGTGACAGATCCATACATCTCACGAAGAACAACCTGCCCCTATGCCACCTTAGGAGAGTATTTAGGAGCTGTCAAAGTGCTTAAATCCTCCATACTGGCACATTTACATTTAAACTGCTTGTGCTGTAGGTGAATTTGGTTTTCAGGAAGAGTTACAACCCATGTGTAATGGAATAATGGGAATGTTAAATATGAGCTGTGCAAATTCATGTTATTATATTGAGTATATATACAGAAGATGAAAGCCTGTATCTTTTTTCTTTTTTTTTTTACAATTAAGTACAGTCATGTTGTCAGTTCTTAAACTCATTAAGTCTGGGACATTTAAGTTCTGCCAGTTTTATTCCTAATCCTACTGGGGAGGGGGGGGTATTTCTTATAAATTAACTCTTCCTCAATTGCTTTGATCCCCTGAATTCCCAGTCAGATAACTCCCTGATGAGACCAGGGGCTTAAATTCTTTCCACTTGTGAATGAGCGAACATGCACACGCACACATATGTATATATATAAACAGTGTAACTGTAACTTTTCTACTTCATTGCTTACCCATATATTTAGTTTTCATGTTCCCTTTGGGAAGTAAGTTCCCTAAAGTGCAAAGTTTTAATCATAAGGCTTGTGGCTTTTTTGCTCAGTGCCAAAAACATTGTTTCTAATAGCATTTTGGCTCCACTTACGTATCCAAAGTTTTACTGCTGGGGGGGAAGGAAGTATGATTGCTTTCCAATAACAGTGCCCAGCGCAGCACATATTTTGTAAAAAGGGAAGAGGAGAAAGGCTGCCCTGAACACTACTACCCCCTGCTTCACTTTGCACAGAGTGATAGAGTATAACTGTGCTTTTTGTTCAACTTAGAAATAATAAATGATACATTTACTTTTTGTTTGATAGCTTAAACATTTTCTGCTGCAGTTTTGTCTGTTCTATCTTTGAAAAAACTTCTGAACTAATGATGCTGCTGACATCCTCTTTGTCCATGCTGTGAAAACACTGACTCCACTTGCAAACTCTCACAAAGTAGTGTAATCTATTGCAACTCTTTTCAAAATCTTAGGTACTTTGCATTTCTGTACGCCATTTAGTGAGGATTCTGACTTTGAACTCTGTATGATTTTCCACGATTTTCTGTCTTGGAATTATTGTTTTCTTTTTCCACAATATTTTCAATTCCCTTGCAGAACATTATCATTGCTAGAGCCTTGTCCGTCCTCTGTGGAGTCAGTGGTAGTGCTTTTTTGGGGGGCAAATTCTAATTGTTTTCTCAAGAGACTCTTCTAAATCTTCCCAGGTTTATCTGTGTGTGTGTGGTTCATTCAAGATATCTTTTTGTCTCTGGTCTATTATCAAGCTTATTTAATCTTCCCCCACCAAAATGAGGAGGCTAATTCTTCCACTCAGAGAAGTCAGAACACTTCACCTTTTTTGTCCACTCTGACAACGTCACTCAAGTAAGAGGAGGCTGAGGCGAGACCTTATTGCTCTCTTCAGCTTCCTGAAAGGAGGTTCCTGCAATGAGGTTGCTGGTCCCTTTTCCCAAGTAAAAAGTGATAAGATGAGAGGAAATGGCCTCAAGTTGCACCAGGGAAGGTTTAGACTGGATATTAGAAAAAAAGTTCTTTACCAAAAGAGTGATCAAGCATTGGAAGAGGTTGCCCAGGGAAGTGGTGGAGTTTCCATTCCTGGAGGTGTTCAAAAAGCATGTAAATATGGCACTTTGGGACATGGTTTTGTAGGCCTGGTGGAGTTGGACTGATGATTGGACTTGATGAACTTGGAGGTCTTTTCCAAACTTAATGATCCTATAATTCTATTCTATGCTTAGAATAGGTCCTTCATTCATTGATTTCCTCACCTCTATTTTTTCTTGACATAGTGTTCAACAGAAAAAAAAAACAAAGGAAATGTAGTGTAAGAGGACCACCCACCCTTTGCATTTCTCTGGTATAAAGGAACCAGAAAAAACCAGAAAATATTCTGAATTATTCAGTCTTCCACTTCCAGCAGCTTTTACAGGCAATAAAACTGAGCAGTCATCTATGGTACATCCACTAGTACAATGGCTCCAAAGGACTCCTGTTGCTCATTCTCTTCTTGTTGCCCTGCTTTCCTTGCTCTTGCTGACATGCATAACTGCCTAAACCATTTCTTGTGACCATTCCAAATACACCACACTCATCCATCTTCTGCTTTGATCTCCAGGGCCTTGCAGTTGAATAGGTGAAGTGAGAGTTCAAGGAAAGCAGCCAGGAGAGGCTCCAAGCACAGAGGAACCATCCCAGACCAGAGCACTTCCAAACAGCTTTGGTGAAGCCGTCACTTGGAGCTAACTGACAAACAGCTTTGTCATTTTGGCTTGCTCCTGCTTTGACTTCAAAAGTCTGTTTCCTCAAATGCCCTATTTGCATGTGTTAGTTCAGTCTTCAGTTCCCTTCTGAAGCCAGCCAATTAATTATTCCAAGAAGAAACTGAGATACACTGCCAAGATCACTATGACATTCACTCCCAAACGTGGAGGTGTATCACATCACTATTATTTCTGTCCAACAGTGACATTCTTCTAACAGAATCTGAGCCAGTCCATCTTCAGCTTCTCCGCACACTTAATGGCATGTGATATGCAACATAATGCTGCAAAAGCACTGCTCTGCTGAGCTCTGACATAACCTTTTCATTCCTTTTCTCCCTTTCAACTGAAACAGAGAGATAAGCAGAGCCTATAAAATAATAAGAAAGTGTCACAGGCACAAGAACACCAAAACACTCTAAAGGCACCAATGCCAACACTTGTGTGACTGGTTTTCTCTGGAGGGTGCTAAAGACTGGGCAGGGAGGACATGGGCCAACCCATATAAGCTGGAGTTTTCTCCACAGGTGTAGTTTCCAACAGGTAGCTCTGAGCAACAAAATGAGACGTTGCTAAGTGACAGGAGAAGAATGTTATGTTTCCTCACTGCCTGAATTTTAGGTGGCGCTGTGTGGAAACGCCTTAGCTGTAAAGATTATGCAGCTATAACTCTGTGTGTTGTTTCTGGATATTTGAATTTTCATTTGTGAAGTTGGTTTCAATGTGCAAAGCGAACTGGAAATTCTGCTATTACCTAAAATAGTTATTTAGTTTTCACACCAATCTACTTCCCATGGTTATACTGAGGCAATCTTTTTGAATAAGTAGAAGCTTGTTCAGATTGAAACTGAATTTAATATTCACCTGAACTCTAGAAGCACAACCTGTGAAGTTATCAGCAAAAGAAAAATTACTTTAATATTACAAGTTACTAATATCCAGAATCTTTAACTCCCTGTATTTTCTAGTTTTATACTGTTTTTATGCATGGACCAAGGCCAAATTGTCTTTAATAGAAAATTCATATTACTGCATAGTTTAAAAAAAAAAAACAAAAAACCCTTGTTTTGATTTGCTTTATTTTCCCTATAGTGCACACATTTTTTGAAACTTTGAGTTATTTTTTTTAACCCATTCAGCAAAGGAATATATATTGACATCTCAAAGATCTACGATAGCACAAAGCTTTCTTGTCCATCTCTGTGTTGCGTGACTCACCTAACCAAATATAGATATCCCTATCTAAATCAGTCACATCAGCTTCCTCTTATAATCATTAGAGATAATTAAGTATTGCCAAAGTAAAATTTGTTTAATCCTAAAGATATCTACATTTGCACAAGTGTATTGTGCCCTCAAAATATTTATGTCTCTCCATGGGCCACGGGAGACAGCAACTGACTTGCACAGACATAGTCATCTGTATTATATCTTAGCTATACAAATGCAGGTGCAACAAACCTAAACCTAGGCCCTAATTTCTCAGATTGGACCTCACATGCAGAAGAAGTCAATAAACTGGGGGAAATGGTAAGAATTCGGGGAATAAAGAAAGTTGCTAAATAGCTCTAATCCATTATTACATCTATTTATTTCTCAAAGAGAATCTTGAAAATTACTGGTGTATTAAAATTACTTTATATTTTTTAATTGTCTTTTTAGAACAATTCTAAACTTCTTCTGCCCAGCATCGGTGAAATACATATACTTCACTTTAGAAAAATAGTTCAAAAATTCACCTGATTATGAATAAAAACCTGTTTGACTCAGACAACAAAAGAGTTTCTTCAGTTAAAACCTGTGGATCAAGAATGCATGATGCAACACATACATGATAATAGCAGCTTGAATGATTCTAAGGAACACAATTTGTTTCTTATCTGAAGCATTATGCATATGCTAAGCAAAAATGTATATGGGGTTTTCAGGTTTTTTTATTGTGGATACATTATTAAACTCTGAATAAGGTTCAAAACTAGTCACAAAGGAATAAAAAGGCATCCTTATAGTCATGTTCCACAAGCATCCTCTTCAGGCCATTGGAAAAGAACTTATTTGCTAAGCTGAATAAATCAATATATTTCAGAGACTGTGTGGAAGACAGCTTCAATAGACATGACTGTTGTTAAAGGCCTTCTTCAGCATCCTAAACTCCCTAGTTGGTGTCTTTTCTGAAAATAATTGACATGAAGAAAGATCTAGCAAACATGTTCTTCAGCTGTGTTTTAGGATTTCTGCTCCTAATCCTAGAGGTTCCCAGCTGGCTGTGGTAGCAAATATTTTACTAGAACAGTAAGGGTGACTACTGAAAAGACTACTGGTGGAACTGGTGATTTGCAACTGAATGTTGATAACAGCACAGATGATTTGCAGTTCTTGTGTAGGAGTGGATGTGACCTCTTATTTTGTTGTTTGTGTAGGTCTGGATGACTTCCTCAGTGGATATGACTTCCTCAGGTGGATATGTCATTGTGCATGACAAAAAGAATAGTTAAGAGGGCTATTATGCTGAGAGACTCACCAGAACAAAATCAGCTCACAACTCAAGCTGTCTTGACTAAAGACCAGAGAAGAGATTGTTCAGGGCATCCTGATGGGAAAGCAACATGGCTCTGTAATTTTCCTGCTACACAGAGGTCATCAGTCGATCACTCAGAGAAACTCTCTGTATTTCTTTTCTCTTATTCTTTCTTTATTTCCTATTATCTTGACAGTGAAAGGCTTCTAGCATAGGATATATGAAGTAAAAAGCTAAAAGGAATCGTTTAAGATTTATCCTGTGCTAGCTTTGATCATAAGAAAAATGCATATGTAGTAGAACCTTGCCAAACCATTACAAGTGGGTTATTCATCCCAGTGAGTCCATTCAGGAAGCCCAGGCAGGAGCAAAAGGAGACCAAGGCTGAGCTGAAATGAACCCCCTAAGTTCAGGGGCAGAGGTTGGGGAGGTCCTAGGTGATGCTGGCTGGGGACAGTAAGGGCCATTGATATCTTCAGAGCCCTGATCAACAATCAGATTAATTTTTTCCTTGAAAAAAATAGTAAGAGTATATTAAACTTTAGTTTCTCTATACATTGGAAAATATCTACCCTTGACAATATGTGTTTGCTTGCACAGGGTGCTCTTGATCTTTCTTATAACAGCATTAGTCAGACCAAAAATAGGTAGATGCCTCTTCATACTAAGATGTTAAGTAAAACAAAGCAAGGTCGACATGTCTGAGTGCTTACAAACACAGGAAGCATTGTTTTTGACATCTCTAAGAGCAGTGGTGGACATCTGAGTGCAGAGACAGGCCATCAGTGTTCTCCACAAGCCAAAGAGGAATACCTTCCAGTGAGCAATCCATGTATTAAGTACATGCTGAATGGATGAATGGATGGAGTTAAACATGCACATTGATGGTTTCGAAAATTATGAGTCTCAGTGATGTAGAATAGTGCTCTACCCCAATTAGCAATAACATTTTGATATAGTCCAAACTTTGAGCATAGAAGTAATAACATTTGACATACAAAATCTATTTATGTGCTCATTTTGCCTTCCCCCTTCACTATCCACTGTTTCTATAGAGAAACTCTGCAAATCTTTCTAAATGTAAAAATATGTATTATTTAAACTAACTACAAATAAATTGAATCTAGGAGCCCAAATTACGAAGCTTTCAGTTCAGATATGGCCCTCCCTTTGCTTTCAGCCTTAGCAGGAAACAAAAAAATCTAAAAGTCCTTGGATCCAAAAGTAATCTGACTTTGGCCTTAGGGTCTGTAACTCCCCATCTCCCACTTTTGCTGCTGGATTATTAAGTGTTGCCACTTTCATGCAAAAGAAGAGTTGTTTCCATTCAAAGTAGATGAGGAAGGTCAAAATTTTTATCAGTCTGATAAAAAAGTTGAATTATAATCAGTGTTGTGGACATATTTCCTTTAGGAAGTTTTGTTGGAAGTTCTGATGCATTTCCTCAAATCACTTTCAAATATGAAACTGGCTAATTTTTCTATTCTATTCTGTTCTATTCTATTCTATTCTATTCTATTCTATTCTATTCTATTCTATTCTATTCTATTCTATTCTATTCTATTCTATTCTATTCTATTCTACTCTATTCTCTGTTTCATGTGAATTGAAAACTGTTGTAAAAACTGGGAACTGGATTATCTCCTCTATGAGGAAAGGCTGAGAGAGTTGGGACAGTTGAGTCTAGAGAAGAAAAGACTCAGGCAGGATCTTATCAATGTACATAATTTCTTGAAGGGAAGGTGCTAAGAGGACTGAGGCAGGCTTTTTTTTCAGTGGTGCCCAGTGACAGGACAAGGAGCACAAACTGAAACATGGCAGATTCCCTCTGAACATCAGGGAACACTTTTGTTCTGTCCAGTAAGGTTGACAAGGCAGCAACACAGGTTATGTAAAGATATTGTGGAATCGCCCTCCTTGGTGCTGGGCAACTGGTTCTGGGGAGCCCTTCTTGTGCTTAGGGGTTGGACCAGATGAACTTCAGAGGTTACTTCCAACCTCAATGCTTCTGTGATTCTGTGATTCAGCATTACCACCAATACCTCATGTGTGTCACTTCTATGCTTTTCAAGTTTTTGAAACTTTCATCACGTTTTTCAGAGCAGAATAAAGCATAAAGAGCTTCACTGAAAAGAGGTTTTTCTCCTTCCTCTTTCCTGAAGGAACTCTTATTTTCTGTTGTTCTCCATAACATGGCAAAAGAAAAGAAGGGAAAGATAAGGCAGTAAAATTAATTAAATTATCAAAAATTAATAAATACTAAAATTATGTTTTAAAGATATTTAAATCACTAAACAGCTTTTCCTAATATCTAGCACAAAATACATTTCCTGATTCACTCCCTTAAGAATTAAGCAAATTAGGTTTTTATATCACAAACCCAGTAGACTTGGAGAACAAAAGGTCTTTTGCATATTTAACCACAGTTCACACATGCCTCTCTTGCAGTCCTTCTCTCTTTCTCTTACTCCCATTCTCTCTTTTCTAGAATAAACAAATCTAATTATTTAGAACATTTCCTCAGAGGTGATGTTTTCCAGCCTCTAATAGTTCTGGTA
Source organism: Dromococcyx pavoninus (assembly GCA_033558185.1). NCBI lineage: Eukaryota > Metazoa > Chordata > Aves > Cuculiformes > Neomorphidae > Dromococcyx > Dromococcyx pavoninus. Next base: position 1,650,050 of record JAUMJL010000250.1, read on the forward strand.
TGCCTCCTTTGGATTCTTTCCAATTTATCTTCATCTTCTTGAAATGGAAACAGTACCCCAGGTGCATCATTCCCTAGCACTAGATAGTGAGCAATAATTACCTGGTTGTCTTCCTTCAGCGTTACTGTTCCCAAGCTGCAGAAGGAGATCTGTCCTTTCTGCAGCATCTTATTGTTGATGTGGTATTCAGTTTGCAGTCCATTTTGTTTCCCTGATGCTTTTCTGCAGTAGTATTGTCTAGTCAGCTACTCATTATTTTGTATGTGTGCAATTGATTTCATGAGGTATTTCACATTAACTTTTTTGAGTCTCATTTTGTCGATTTTGAACAAATTCTCCTGTTGATTAAGACAATTTTAAATGTTAATCCTGTGCTCCACTTATCTTAAACCATTCTCCCTTTGTCATTAAGAAATTTCATAAATGTGATCATTTCTATCACGTAAGTAATTAATAATTACTTGTATTATTTAGTGTATTTCTTCAACCCATGATTTAATATAGAAAGATTTAAGCTAAACTTTCTGTTGATACCTTATGCTTTAGCATTGAAACTTCTACTCATGACAGTCTCCCTGAATATTTGGGCTTTGATGAATTTCAGAAGAAAAAAATATTATATTGACCCTTATGCCAAAAGAACTAGTAAGCATCTAAAAATCCAAAGATGGTGTCGTTATCATATAGACAAACATCCAACCTGTGAACGAGATAGTATTTTATACTTATGTAGAAAAATTCAGGGATGGTATTCCCTATGCCTTATAGGTGACTAATAGGACTTTTCTGCTAAAGTAAATACTATGGCTTTCCATATACATAATGGAAAATAAAAGTGTCTCTAAAGACCTCTAAAAGAAAATCCAGTTAATCTAGGATAGCTACCTATGTTAGGCAGTTTAGATTCCACCTTTATATAATTTCCCAAAAGGAAAATAATTTCATGTCTCTTCCCTTACAAAATCATGTCTCCACTTATAACCGTATTGTGTTTGGAGAGAACTGAACTGATAGAAGATCAAATTACTTGATAAATGTAGCTGGTAAGAAATTGATAAATTTCAAAATAAAAAGGTCACAAGCAATATTTTCAATTAACATATGTTGTTGAGAATTGATTTAAGACTTTCAGGGAGACTCCTATCACAGCTCCAGTTGTAACTGGAGTCTATCCCACAGCAGACATTCCAAAAATGGAACACAAAGACACAAGAGTTTGGCTTCGCATAAGCATCACACTAATATAACTAGATAGTCTTCACCTCAAGCTAGCAAATTCCCATTTTGTTTTGCAGACTTACCAGCTTTAGATGTATCTACCTTAGTCATCTCTGCACCATGTTCAAATCACACTATAAATGTGTCCCAAGAACGTACTAGTGGGACGATTAATTTCTAAAGAAAATTTCTATAACTATGACCTCTATGATTTGGGAATCAAATCAACATTTTGAAGGATAATATTAATTTGGGGTGAAGGAGAATTAACCAATTGAAAACCAGGATATCTAACATAATGTCTTCTTTTGCCTTTCTACATTCTAGTATAGGAGGAAGGGAAGGAGGGAGTTAAAATGCCTTCTTACATTATCAGTGTTTTTGTTATTGTTGATTTAACAGATGAAAGGGCTAGATACTAGGAAGTGTATGTATAACAATTATAATTGTCTTCTTATCATTGAGATTTTTTCTGTGATGGTGTTATTGTCTCTATTTTCTTTCTTCTTTTACTGCAATAATTAGATCTAGACTAATAATAATTCTTTGATTAGACTCTTAACATTTCAATTAACAAAATCTTGGCTTCATGTATAAGGTATTTCTTTCCCTGCCTGTAAGATTTTGGGCAGAACAATAGCAATTAAACAGTGAGACATTGATGACCAGTGCTCCTGTCCACACCCTGAACATGAGCAGTTTACTAGCTAAGTTGTCTGAAAGGTTCATCCCACTGTGTTTTAGCATATGACATCAGGAATGCCCAGGTCAAGTCTCTGTGCTCCATAATGTAGAACATAAGTGTCATTAAGGCTGGAGTACAGGCAGAGGTAGGTGTCTTCCCACGGGGTTTTCATCTCTGTGGCAGCTACACTGGCTGATCTGCTCTGCTAGCCAAATCGATCTGTTTGAACGCTGGGACTCTAGAAATGCCATTTATTTTCAGTCTTGGGACAAAGGATATGCAATAGGGTATGTAAAATTACAAAAAAAAGCTGCAACGCTTGAAGAGTGCTATACATGCTGGGATGATTTAGGCACAGGAATAATAAGCAACTGCTAAGGAATAATAAGCAACCACAGGGAAACAGATAGAAATAACATTGTGTACATAAGTATAACAGCCCCTAAAGACAACTTCCAGTTACAGCTCCTTGTTGTAGCAAACTGTATCTTGAAATGTTTGGAGTTTTTTTTCGCAGTAAGAAAGTTGACAGCTCTGGGTGTCTTACTGGTAAGAAAGAGACATATCTACAACACCAGTGTGGAAGAAATAACATTTCTCAAACACTGAGAGTTTTTTTCAGTATTGTTCAGTGGAACAATAAATTTACCAATGACATCTTTCTTAGACACTTCTGGATCGATCCAACAGAAATTATTCAAAACAGATCTACCGGAGGGAGTCATCAGAAACAGGAAATTTCAGCCTGAGTTGTTAGATAAAGCTGTGTGCAGCTGAAAGTGTTCTAATAGAAAGTGTCGTGCTACATACAGACCTAAGTATCCTACCTAAATATACTGCTCCATTTCCTATTAAAAACTTTTATATGTCTAGTAACTACAATTACTTTGTGATTCAAGTTAAGTGAGATGAACTTTGTCCATTCTACATGCTACACTGTAGTTCTCATTTTGCTGGAAGTCATTTGGAACTCTTGCACAATGAAACATAATTAAAAATTTGGAGAAGTGTTTATAATGAATCATGTTATTATGCTTTTCAAAGTAACAAATACAGTCAAAAACAGAAAAAAATTCTTCAGATTAAAAAAAACTTGTATTCATTGTTAACAAGCAAACCCAAAAGTGAAGTGATAAAATGAGGCTCTGAAAGGTGGCATTTTTAGCACAGAATGTTTTGAGCAAAAATAGAAAATCAAGTCTTTCAAGTTCTTCACATGTGGTTATTATCTTGTAAAGTACAGAAAAGAATGGATCAGGAGCAGGAGTCTGAGCATCATTTAAACCCTTAGTTACAGGCTGAGTCAGGTTCATGTCCCTAAAGCATTGCTTTCCTGATCATAGTCTGAAAGGTGGAAGATAACTGAGGTCATTGCTATCCACTTTCAGAGTAGCGTGATTGACACTGGCATTGTAAGCTTTCTTTAATTACAAGATTGCAGTCTCAGAGAACAAGCCCTTACCCCTAGCAAAAGAGAAATATGGTTAGTTAATTCCATAGAAGAAGCTAGGCTGGAATGCAAGGGAGCATGAAGAAAGACTACGGAATTGGTCTACACAGAGAAAATAAGACGTATCGAGAATGAATGAGGTGTCAGATACATGAGAGAGAAAAAAAGAACAGAGGTGGTTTTGAAACTTCAGACATCCCTATGTCAAGCTTTCTTCATCCCTAGCATTTGGAAACTTAAGGATCAAATTTGTTGTCAGAATAAGCCTGTTACCACTCTGTCGACCTGCATGAACACTGCCGGGCCTTTTTGGACAACTTTTACGAGACGCAATTCTGGTATTTAAATTTCATGTTTTCCAGCTATCCAGGAAAAGCATTCCCTTCCTCATTTGTGGCCACTGAAGCAGATTTGACTTGTGTGGTACAGGTTTATTTTATTGTCCCCCAGTGTCGAAAGGCAGGGCTGCCCAGCACTACCCTCAGGCGGTACCGAACACATGCTTCACAATCATGATGTGTCCTTCTTCCACTTCATGACCATCTTTTTGATGTGTCTCTTTTTCTCCACCCATGTCATTCCTAAATATCTTTACTCCTCCCATTCAGCTAGTTTAACCTCAAACCTGGGCAAAGACAAAGACCCAGTCATTTGCCAGCAGCCCTAATATTATTCCTTCTGTACTAGGCCAACACATAAAAAAACTCCTTTGCAGACTATAGGTGTTACTATCCCAAATTCAGCAGAGCACATGTGCTTACCTGGTGTGATGCTGCACCATGTTAGAGACTCCCTAAACACTAATGACTCCATGAAACAGGGCAGCAGTCTACAAAGCCGGCTGTGTGGGTCTTGGAAACCTCAGTACAATTTTATATCTGCACTAATTAGTTCTGCTTCACAGAGACAATGTTGTTTCAGTCCCACAGCTAGATCAGTAAGGTCTGGGACCATATACTGCATATGTGGAAAAATGAGTTTCTATAGGAAAAAAGACAAAGGTGTTGTTATGAAGGACAAACCAGAATTAAAACAGATATTTCCTTAAAAATCATGGAATAATTGTAACCAGGTTGTTTTCAGCTGTATGAGGAGGAGGAAGAAAGGGAAGATAATAAAAGAGGAAAAATATCATTGAACGTATAAATACCAAATCAAAATTGCGCTTTAAGGTTTTAACAGATGAATACATGAATACATTATCTACTACGACATCTTAAGAACATGATTAGTCACAAAACACATGAATTTTCTTGCTGTCCCACAAGCCCAATGATACTGGTGGCGTGACTGCTATAGTCAGATTTTTTCACATTGTGTAAAAGTGACAAACTGAGCCCTAATATAGACTTTAAAGAAATGGGAAAAATGGCAATGTGTTTAGAAATTGCCTTTTTTTGTTGATAAGCAAAAAAAACCTTCTAAGCCCATGTAAGTATAGGTGAAAGTGATTTAGTGTCAAGTAAGTTATCTATACAAGAGTATTAGTTCCAGATGGCATTTTCATGTTGGTTTTAGCTGGGATCAAGTTAATTTTCTTCATAGTAGCTAGTACAGTGCTATGGTTTGGATTTGTGTTGATAATACAGGAATGTTCTTGTTGAGCATTGCCTACACAGAGTTAAAGCTTCTTCTGTTCCTCACACTGCCCCATTAGTGTGTAAACTGGGGGTGCACAAGAAGCTGGGAGTGGACACAGCTGGGATAGCTGACCCCAAATGACCAAATGGATATTCCATACTATATGACATCCCAGCATATAAAGCTTGGGGTAGAAGAGGGAAGTGGGGGGACATTCAGAGTGATAGTGTTTTGTCTTCCCAAGTGACTTTTATGCATGATGGAGTCTTGCTTTCCTGGAGATGGCTGAACACCTGCCTACCGATGGGAAGTAGTGAATTAATTCCATGTTTTGCTTGTATGCATAGCTTTTGATTTACCTATTAAACTGTTTTTATCCCCAGCAATGAATTTTCTCACTTTCACTCTTCTGATTCTCTCCCCTATCCTACCATGGAGGGAGTAAGCAAGCTGCTGTGTGGCACTGAGTTGTCAGCTGGGACTATACCACAACAATGCTATACATTAGCTGCATGTAAATGCACGTATAGGAACTACTCCATTACTTATAATTAGACAATCAGAAGGTGTTTAAAAGTAAATAACTAAAAAATCCACAAGAATGTGATTAATCATAACTCTAAGAAAGAAATAGTCTGAAATGGATTCAAAAGAGACAAAAATCTGTCCTTTTCAGTAAGGTTCTGGAAAACTAAAATATATATGGCGAGAATTTATATAGTTGGAGATAATTCTAGAAGATTTTGCGGTCATTTTTGGCCTTAAATTCTATGTCTCTGACAAAAATTAAAAAGTATGTCACCTGTCAAGTTCATAGGCAAGATCAGTCTCCTATATGACTGAGGGGAAAGAAAATCATTGACTATCAATCCCAGAAAGACTTAAACTTTTTGGTCATCAGGTTGCACATGCAAAAATACCCTAGTCCTGATTAGGAAGGTCTGATTCATGATACAAATGACAAGAGATTTGAGAACAAAGGCAGGGCTATAAATAGCTGACACAAACTCATAGCCAAATTCTTACAAAATAAAGAAATTGATAGCTTGTGAAAGAGGAAATTGAAAAGACTGAAGAAATAGGGTGAAAAAATAAGTTGAACAAGTAATTTTTTTACAGTAGGTAAAACCCAGCTCAAAACTCAGCTATTATCATTGGTATCAGCAAAGCTTGGTTTAAGCGTTTTATGATCCTAGTTTTTCCACCAGCTACTAAGTTGGACTGCTGAGTTGCACAACACTAGTGTGAAAAATAAGTGCAGTTTTTCATTTGATGGGTATGAATGAAACTTCCTAAACTCTCAACAAGGATCCATTCCAATTTTATAAGAAAAAACATGTTCAAAAGCAGCCCAACAGGCAGCATTTTTATTTTGCAGGGTATAAAGGAGGGAGAATTACAGCATCTGGCTGAAGAGCTTGTGTACCACCTTTGCTCAGCCCAAAGCAAATTAAAACAGCTGAGTTATAAACCCCACAGATGGAAAAAGGGGCTACGGTAATGATATTCTCTTAAATACAGCCAAGTTGCTTGGGTGTCCCAAATAACATAAATTGCTGAAGCACTCAAGTACTTAAGTAGTTACAGTATGTGAAATTGAGTTTAATTTGACAATGCTGTAGCTCAGCATTGTTTGCCTTGCAATTATATACATTGATTAGACTTTGAACATAATGAGCTCTTGCCTGAAGGGGTCTGACAACAAAAGCAATATTTTAGGAACTCAGGGCTGTAGCGCTCTAAAGCAAAAATTTTGCTTCAACACAGTCTCAAAGCACGCTGCTTTAATAAGTTAATATTCTAAAGTCCTGTGGTTAGAAGATGCAAGGCTTCATTATAACTCCTGGTTCCATATAAGTAATGCAAATGTTATTTTTATTCTACATGCACATTAAACACATAATCCTCATTTCTGTTAAAAAAACCCAGGTAGTAAACACTCCAAATGTATCTTGGGTTAATATGCACAAGATGGAAATTAAGTTACACTATAGCATACATTACAATAAAAACTAGTGAAGTGTGTAATTACTGTTGCAATGCTGTACGGTACGGTATATATCGCTCGGTGTAGCCACAGTGGTAACCATCTTAGTGTCACTGTCTTAATTATAGCAGTTTTATTGTTATTATTATCGTCAGTCTTTAAACTTTTACTAAATCCAAACCTCAAATCCAGCAAAGCATGGAAGCATGTGCTTAATTTTAAGCAGGTGCGTAGTCCCATGAAAGCTAACAGAATTACAAAAGCTTTAAAAGTACATCTTTTGGAATGAATGGAATTAGTTACACATCTCAAATCAATAACAGGCACACCAGGGATTTGTATTACCTTCAACAGAAATATTAATTCAGTGAAGATTCTAAACCTGAGCATCTTGTTGACTACAGGTGATTTGATTTCCATTGAACCACTCCTAATGAGTTATCTATAATCTCCATATCTCTAGTGTGTTTTGAGCAAGGCTGGAAAAGAAATATACCTGACACTGTCAAGTAAAGAATCCAAATCTGAAGCAGTTTAGCTCTAGCATGCCCAACAGTCTACCTCTATTTTTTTTATTTTAGCTATTTCTGCTGTATTTATTTTGCTACGTTTGCTGCTCTACTCCATATTCCTGATGAACACTAGGTATTTGTTGATTCCAAATGTTTTTACCCAACTGAATTCAGATCAGTGGGTCTCTGCTATGATCTGGTGCCAGACTAACGGGATTCATATTGATACAGGGCTAGAATCAGAAATGGATATAGGTATGCGAGTATAAAATTTCAAAATTCAAAAACGCTTTAGCTGCCACCTAACTCTAGGGGTCCCAAATGTCCTCAGGCCTTCTAACCTAATAGTAATGTATTCTGTCTATGAATAACTGAAAATCTATATAATCCAGAGGATATATTAAAGCTATGCAGATATATTTCTGCATTCTTCTATATATTAGAACAATTAATTATTATGTTTTGGTTTTGCAAAATATACAAGAACCTCCCATGTTGCTGTAAAAATTCCTTAAAAATGTAGTATTTCTTCAATTTTTGTTTAGTGTACTCCTTGGTGTGATGGGAGCCACACCCCAGAGAACCCCTCCTACCTGGATGTTTGATTTAGGCAGGACTAGGCAGGATTACCTAAGCACAAATTTGGGTTTTTACTAGGAGTGATGATGAGAAAGGCAGCGTTTCCTTTGTCCTTGCTTGCCAACTGCTTTACAACTAACAAGTAACTGCGATGCCTAGAGGAAATCGTCACTTTTCTCAAAGAACAGTGCCTGAGAGAAATGTGTTCATGTTCTCTAAAGGTGTTTTTGTCGGAGGGAGGATAACTTCCTACTCTATTCTGTGAATTAATAAGGTGAAAGTCTATCCTGGACAAACTAAGTGTTTAACACATTAACATTTTTAGTGTTTGACTTTCTTTTATTCTGATTCCTGTTAGTTTTTCTTTTATTTATGTTCTCATCATATAAATGCAATGATTATTTATATCTTTTGTTAACATTTTATACTATGAAGATACCATTTAGCCAGTTTATAGTTGTGTAACTGCTGATCTTGTTTAACAAGCACTAAGTCTAAACCACGTGACTGCAAAGTAGAACACATTTGTAATTATAAACATAATAATATTGTTATAATGTCTGTATCAAAGCTTGCTCCGTAGAGAACAAATGCTGGAAACAACAATCACACATGCCTACTCCCTGTAACAATATTAGAGTAGCCCAGGAAGAGGATGTGGATTATATAAACAATGTGGGCAGCAATTTTATTTCATCTTGCAGATATTTACTGCAGGAATAATATAGAACATTCAAAAAATGAAAGTAGTAATTAAAAAACTCAACTGTCCACAGAATGGTCCTATTTTATTAAAGAATCAAAATTATCTGCTGATGTTCTTGAAACTGGATGCATATCGATAACATCCTCAGATCTAATGCTAAGTATAAACTTGCTTATAATGTCCCTATGATAGAGCAACAGTCTTTTATGGGGAAAAAGTAATGAATTTTCTTGCTAAGAGAAAACAGGGAACTGAGAGTTTTGTGAAGGTTTAATAATGCGTACAAGAAAGGGACTGTATTCTCTTAGTGCACCAAGGAGTGTAAGAAATGGACCAGTTCGTCTAAGGAGAGAATGAGTCTATTATACAGTGTCATTTAAAAATATGAGTGGCATCTTATTGCATGAGGACAAAGAACTGAAGAACTGAAAGTTCACAGGAATAATATGTGACTGAAAATCTCTTGGCTATTGGAGAAAACAAAATATCATCGTCCACATAGAACTTCCCAACACCCAGTGAATCAAAGGGAAAATGAATTATTTCAAGAAATACTCTATGAAAAAAAATTTAGTCCATCCTTCCAAATGCTCACTGTTAAAAAAAGAAGAAGATTTAAAAATGATTGCCAGGAAAACAGCAACATTTTGATAACATGGACAAGTATGGAAATGTCCATGTATATTTCTAGGGTTGACTTCTTACAGCAGAAATTGTAGACAAGATTCTCAGCACTGTAAACTCACAAAACTTTAATTTCTGCATTGGCTGAGTATTGTTTAACTGCAGTGGCTCAATGAAATGGCAAAGTTTGTTTAACTTATTTCATAAAAAGCTAACTACAAATGAAATGGGGGGGAGTGCTACACCCATTTTTAAGCACACTGTTGCCAAGTATTGTATCATTGCTGAATTAAACGTAAACAATCCTGACAGATGGGTATGTAAGGCACTTAAGACAGTGATTTGTAGAAAGCACTGAAATAAGTGGGAAAAAACAGGGCGAGCAAGGAGAAAACTATCAAAAAAGGAAATATAAGGGCCTCCGCCTATTCTGTAGATGTTCATGTAGAATTAAGTGACCTTTTTTTCTTTGAAAAGTAAATTCTCTGCAAAAAGTATTATCAACTCAAATGAGTAATTTTGTCTGGAAAAAAAGGATTTTTCTAAAGTCAAAATATTTTACTTACGCCTCTTTTCAATGAAATGCTTCATTTTTGAAAAATACTAATATTTCATTTTGGCATTTTCAATGAAACTTTGTAATTTTTTTTTAAAATGTAATTTTTGTTGAAGACCTACATTAGAAAAGGCAATAGGAAAATTGGACAAGATATCTGAAATTATCTGAAAGAATTTCTCTTTTTTTTAAAAACTTTACCCACTTTTCGTGGATGACTAACTAATAAGGCAGTTTGAAAATACATTAGCTGTGAGAGTTCCCTGAAACTAGTCAATAAGATATGCCAGACATTTTTCATCAAAACAAGTAAGATATTGAGTAAAATACTAACCCAGGAAACAGAAGACCTGTTGTTTCATGTAGATATTTTACTAAATAGAAAAGTCTTTAAGAAGATACTGTCACCGATCACCGAATATCAATAGCTTCTGATTCAAGCCCTTCTTCCATGAGGAAACAAATATAAGTTTTCCATCCTATAGATGAATGCAGTAGACACTAAGTTATTTGATCTAGTAGAACAAAGCTGTTTCAAAACCATCCCATCTTCCTTTGGTTTTGTGGCCTTCTGATTTTGGTGGCATGGACTTTGCACCACCAAAAAGCTACAGCAGGAGAATGACAGAAGTGAGGTAGGGCACTGAAGAGTATGGGAGTCCTGAAAACTTAAGATGCATTAAAATGTATTTTCTTAAAAAACAGCTGCTAAAATTTCTGTATTTTTAGTAAACAATGATTCCAGATTTTCCCTGACTGAGATGTCAGGGTTGGATTAAGAGGCATAAAGAGTGGGATACATCACAATTCATTTCAGATATAAAAATGATAACTGAATTCCAACAAGTTATTCTCAGACTTTTTTGTAGTCAATGTAGAGAAATAGGATCCTCCAAAGGATAGTTAATCTTATCTGTTTTAGCCATATTTCCTAGGATCAGATGGCTTGTGCTTTGGAGGCTTTTCCCTCCTAGTGATTACAGGGATAGTGTGGGGACAACTAGCTCAGATTTAGATTTTAGGTATCTAGACTAAATTAGTTTACTCACACCCAAAATTGTAGGTAAGAATTCAAGGAGTGGTATAAGTTCTGAAAACACATGGACTGCATCTAAACAGGTCTGTGAAGATGTGCCATAGTACACATAATTTGCTTGGTTCCCCTATTATCAAGATGAGGGACCTGTCAGAAAGAGTATATAGAAATCTAAATACCAGATAGGAGACGAGAGGTGTTTGATCTTGTTTGTGTCTTGTGCCATGTAGTGGTCCTGAGAGTTTCAAATGCAATATATGTGTATATATGTCTTCATGAACCTTGGCCTTTGCCACCTAGAGAAACCATTCACCCCACACAATGTTTTTACTTTCCTTATTAAAGACATGGAGAGCATTAAGCCTCTAAATGCACATATAGGTGGTTGGGGTTTTCTCACCCAAGCTACTCTGTTTATTCTCTGGGAGGGTCAAATACAAGCCTTTATCCAAAAATTCCATAACATAAAAAAATACTGGACCCAAATAGTCGCAAATCAGATAATGGATTGTCTGCACAAGCCTGCATGTGAATGCTCCATAAAAATGGGTTTAACAGAGGCCAGGAAAAGCCTTTTACTAAATGCCCTGTTACAATCATCTTCAAGTAAGTCTCAAGGCAGTTGTACCCAAACAGACTGATAAGAAAGAATTCAGTGGAAATGAGTTCCTGAGCTGTGGCACAATAACTACTTCCACAGAACAGACAAGTTCCTAACAGTATGCATATGTTTGTTTCAGAGCAAGTACTTGCTCATGATGGTGGGGGGCGTATATGTGTTGGTCAGCGAGATGGTATCAATCACAGAAACAAGAGCAAAGAGGTAATGTGAGGATCTCAGCCACCAAAACCCTCAGAGAGGAGACTGATGCATATCTCCTAGGTACTTGAAAACAAAGAGCCAGCACCTGAGGAGGTACTGTCTGTTGGTCCTGTTACTGCTATTTGTACCTCAGGTTGTCCTGATTATGAGTAACCAGAACCTCCACTACTAATTTTAATGGTACATAAGCAAAGCTGAGGAACCCTTGCACCATCTGGTAAATACTGATATTCAAATCCAGTTATGCTGCTTTTTAAATTTATTAGTATATAGTGTTATAATTGATTGAATATTTAAAGCATAACTTTTCCATGTACAGTATTGTTTTGTGTATACAGTGACTTATATGTACTCTGGAGCCTCATTTTAAGTCTCTCAATTTCGCAGGATTACTGTTCTCTTCTGGAAAATGGGGCTAGAAATAATAATACTCTTGACATATTTCATCTTTAAATGAGCATGTGGTACAAATGTTAAATAGCCTTATTACTTCAGGCTCTTTAACAGACACAAACTCTTTTTCTGATATCATCAGACACATTTTCAGCTTCAACAGTTTTCCTGTATTTCCAAGGCAACAGAAATGTCTGCTCAGTAATGTAGATTTTTAAAGGCCTGACACTACATGGCTCTGAGATACTAGGGACTGAAAACTTCATAATGGAAAATTTAGACAGATTTTCCAGCAAGTGTAGTCCACTAGAAAGTTCATGATTCAAGGATACCATTTGAGGTGCAACATCTGCAAGACAAGGAGTCAGAAACTTCCTCTATACAGAAATATTTAGCAACCAAACCCAAAGGAGTACATTTGCATCTCTGATCCCACACACTGTAGTGGTTTTGAGTCTCGGTTTTACCTACAGTATCAGTCAAGTGTGACACCTGTGTGAAGAGTGAAAGGAATTTTTCAAGCCTTTCAACAGTGGCACTATGATAATGTATCATTATATATATATAAAAACCCCACCTGCTATTCATTTAATCATATGCCCGAGAAGCACGTGAGCTACTTGGATTATGTCCTGCCTGCTAGAAGAATAGCAAGCTGACACTTTCAGGAGTAACTTATGCAAAAGATGTTATTCAAAAGGCTACCATAAGTACAATGAATGACTGCAGATCATTTGACTTCCGTTGTTTATCAGTTAGTTGTTAATGTTAAGCATGTCAATATGTTGACACCTGGCATTTGATACCAAAGGACACGTAAAAAGAGTGGTTAAAATAGAACAAAAGAGTAGTTTAGAACAAAAAAATTGACTGACACTTTACATAATACAGGTACAGCAAGACTTGTGTATTCACTGAGGAAAGTATCTGCCTTTTTCGGGGTGCTTTGAGGTCTCTGTCTGAAGCCCACTGAAACAAAAAGCAATCTTTTCACCTTTTTGGTCTTTTTTTTTTAATATGAGGTCTGAGTAGAGGAAAAAGGAAATGTTACACATGCGTAGAAATGTACCTCATATATACCTGGCGAGCCAGTGCATAAATGATACCTGAAGAACTACAAATATTAAAAAATGCAAGCAAGTTTTGGCATGTGCTAGTAGACCTGATTGCTGTTCACCTTAGAAAGAAAAGGTATGCCTCTGGACAAAAATGCTCTGATAAACAGAGCAGTGTGTATAGGGTTGACCTCCGTAATTTTGCTATCTACAACTGCAGATATCATTATCAAAACTAGCCAAATTGACTTCTTGAAGGCAAATGTGAAGGCAAATGAGCACATCCAGAACCATTACAGAATGACCTCTCCACTGCTGAATACCTACTCTATCTATAAAGGCAGGTTAGGGTGTGGAAGTCAATTACACAAATGGAACTTCCTAGCTATGCATGAATGCCTAATACCACAAATCTTGATATCCAAATGAAACAGTTAGGTGGTAAGATTAATTAGCTTTACTAATAAAAATCTGCATTTTTCTTTAAAAGCTGAGGTTTTTTCTTGGTGTTTTCAAATTCAAATTCTAGACATAGATTCCTTATGTGACATATATTGCTTTATGAGGATGTGTTGCAAACAAATTTTTCATGGAAGAAATTTCTGAATGCAGTCTTCTTCTCCTCTGTCTCCTCCGTCTCCTCCCTCAGATGTGATGCTATTATGTCTACAGAAAAGCTACACAGATTTCATTTGTAATTTTCCAGATGAAATTGAAAAGGTAACTAACTAAATAGACAGTCTCATTTGAAGAGGAATGCGCTACCCAGGGAGGTGGTGGAGTCGCCGACCCTGGAGGTGTTCAAGGAGAGACTGGATGAGGCAATGAGTGCCATGGTTTAGATGATGCTGTTAGTGTTGCTGTTAGTGTTGGGTTATAAGTTGGACTCGATGATCTCGGAGGTCCTTTCCAAACTTGTGATAACAGCTGGGATACGTATACAGAGCTACAATGGTATTAGTTGTTGCTAGAGGTCCTCCATACATTTATCTAGCTTGTTTTTCTATCAGTGTTGAACTAAAAACACTATTATCCAAATAATTAATGAATTGGGGTGACTTGTCTTCAGATACATAGCTTGCTATAACTTGAATAGTGCAGATTTAAGGTGATAATTTATTTTTTCCTCATTGTACCTTATAAAATGTTTACAGTAGGAAGAGTTTTATTCTGGCATTAGCAGTAACAGCTGAAGTGTGTAAGCGTATCGTTGCATGTGATTCTTTGTGAACAGACATGCTCAGAGCTTACGGGTTTACACTTCTTCTGAGAAGTACAGGCATGGCAGCAGTAGAAGTGCACAGTACTGGTATGTCTTTAAAAGCCATGGAGTATGATAGCAACTGTTGCAATTTGAAGCAAAAACAACAGCAAATGAGCGTGCCTAGCAGCTGCTTTGTGTAATGTCAATTATATTATTCCAGATAATATGAGTAAAATGTTCACTGTGGCATACTGGGAAGAGCTCAGATCCTATGCTACAATAGACTAGTTAAAGAAATGTGATAGGAATTAATATTTCCCTTCAAGGTCTTTACACTGTAAATTCAAGCCCATTTACTGTTGCCTCTGAAACCTAGTTCATAATCAGAGCCAAATTTTGCATTCAGATTTTTCTGTGGGTGAAACATCACATGCAATACTTTTAAAAGCATCATTAGAAAGCCAGGTTTTTAAAAGTATCATCTTTCTGGCCTTCAGCACAACCAAAACATATCCTCCAACTTTAAGCAGAATTTCGCAACCCATGTGAAAATTATGTTTTGTCATTTAAATGATCCTTTTTTTTCTAACAATGGACTAGCAATGATTAATATGATCTATTTACTCAAAGGGATACTTTTTGGACTCAGAGGTGACCAAGACAAAATTCTGTTTACTATTGAAAATTGAGCCATGACTATTTTAACAGATAGATTTTTCCTATTCAGCTCCAGCTCAGAATCTATAAAGGAGACCTGTCCCTTTTTTTTCCCCTCTCCTTCTCATTTAATAAAATGTTGCAGTTTGGTACAAAAGTGTCATTTAATATTTCCACCCACTCTTGTTCAGTTTGGCTGCTACAGAAGAAGGAAAAGGTGTCGTGCATTCCTAAATAGGCACTAGTGAGCAGATGGACTCTAGCTAAAAAATTCTGGGTGAGAGAAATCAGAAGTGTTTAATTTCCATGTGTGCTCTATTGGCAATGCAAACTCTGGTTCTGTTCAGACGTGAAGATTCCAAGAGGCGTGGAGTGGGAGAATGGAGATCTCGGAAGATTCTGTGAAGTTTTAGAAACACAGTGAAAAATATGATGTATTGTGAAAATGTGGAAAGTGTGAAAAAAAAGCGGAGAGTAAAATTTCAAGAGCATAATTTTGCAATTACAATTTGACTGCACATGCAAAAAACCTCACTGCATGCTTGTTATCAGTATATTCCTACGTTTCCAAAAGAAGCTCTCAGGACAATGAAATGGTCCAGGCCTAAGGCTTCAGCATATTTAATCAGCAACAGAACATTAAAGACTTGTTTTTAGTAATTATTTTTGGTAGATTAATTTCTAAAGACCCAGATCAGATCCTGATGGTGCTGATATTGTAGAAATACAACAGAGAGACAATGACTAAAAAAACTTATTGGAGTGAGGATAAGGAACTGTGGGGTTTGTGTAAAGCAGGAAGTATATTGCAAAACTTGACCTTTCCCCACAAGGAAATATTACCTTGGAACCTTTGCAAATTAAGGTCAATCATGAACATTGTAATTACCCAGAAGCAACATACAAGGGCACTGAATCTAATCCAGAAAATTTAAAATTCTTTTCCATCCCTATTCCCGTACCTTTACCACTACATACACAAAAAGCTATTTTGTCTCTTGAGCTTGGTTTTGCAAGGCCAAGCTGCTAGTGAGTGAGGAGGAAATCAAATAACATTTTCCCTTCCCCTATGCAAAAATGCTTCATGAATCGGGAATTAAATTGGTCCCTCTCAGACCGAGACTATGGGGACTGATTACTTCACATATTCAGAGAGTATCTATCACATAGAAGAAGTTAGGGAGAAGAAAGAAGCAATTTTTCGTGACTCTGCACTGAATCTGTGAAAAACAAGAGTAAACTGATGGGGCTGCAGTTGTCTCATCGATGTTGCCCAGTTGGCAGCGCAGCTCCAGAAGGAGGCCATGCAGACCATAGTTGTTTTACCATGAGCCTTGTACAAATCAGTCAAAAGTCTTTCGTAAATTTATGGTTCAAATTAGACAACATTATCAAGCAATGCTTTTTATCAGAGTCTTTCAGGAGAAAAAAAAATAGGTCTAACTTTTATCCCAGGAAATTAAAGTCACATGCTAGGCAATACATGTCACCTGCCTGCTCCTAGATGCATGTTCATAACCTGAGATAAACATCTCTCACCATGCTGCCTTTATTGCTAGGTAATATAGATTTCCCATCTTAAAAATATTGGTATCAAGTATCTCATAATGTCTGTGCCATAGCAACCTGTTACTGTGATTTACTTTGACAGGAGACAATGGGTATTTTATTGTTTGACCCTTTCTGCTCTATCAATGTAGTTTTTTTCATAGGAGCCATTTTATTTAATCTTACAGGAGATGGTATTGAGTCTTCACATCATTTTTTCCCTTACCACAGTATACTTTTAGCGTAAATAGTATAATGAAAATCCAGGATTTCACAGAATGGTTCTCACTTAAGCAACTCTGCACTGTTATCTCAGAAAAGTTCTGTATATAAAAATGTATGCATTACAAGCAATTTAAGGAAATCTCTTTAGCTTTAGCATCTGAAAGTAATTACGGATTCCTATAATTAAACCAAATAAATTTAATAAGGATCCATCAGAAGGCTTAAATGGGTCTTAAATTCCTTAAAAGGTCAATGATACAACTATTAGTGACAGTTATGTGACCATTCTGAGAATCAAGTATATAGGAAGGTACAAGACCAAGCCCAATATCAGTGCTTGAACTAAACATATAATTCATGTTCCATTTGTAAAATGGAGTTTGGGACCTCTAACCTGTCAAGTCAGTAAGTCTAGGAGTCTCCACTAAGCTGACTGTTTCTTCCAAACACTTTGAATCTGCCCAAAGTCTTAGAAACAAGGTAACTTATACAACATACATATGAATGCCAAAGCCAGAGTCCTAAAAAAGTGTTCCTCTCCTACAACTCCAAGAACCCCTTGTGTATGAAGGATATCGAGATGAGCAGTTATACTCCAAATAAGCTTCATGAAATAGGGATTTCCAAAAATTCTTCATCAAAAATCAAGTCAAGGCAGCCTGTATTAGTCACTGAGGCAAATTATCTTCTATACCTCAGAGACTGCAGTCTGCATCACTGCAGCCAATATGACAAAGGAAAGTTTTAAGATGGAATAAAAAGGAGAATAACAAAGCAGCTTTGTTCATTAAGCACTTTTCCCAAGCTGAAGAGGTGGCCAGGGATTGTTTCTTTGAAATCTAGCAAGTAGATTATTGTGAGCAGCTATCAGAAGAGCTGACCCCTTGGTACTGAACAACAGGTAGCAAGAAAAGAGATAAGCCAAGTAGGTTCCCTACAGTATTAGTTTAATACTTGTTTGAATATTTGAAACTGTGTTTGAAACTATTAGAGAAGAGATGCAAAAAAAAGTGGTGGGACAGGTTCGAAATAATAAATGAACAGAGGCTACACTGGGAGTAGCGTTCTGACTTTTAATAATATTCCAACTTTTTGCACTGTAATGGAGAGAGATTTCCCATATGAAGAGGGTTTTTTTTCAGACTGAACCCGATGGGGCTGCCATGGTCTAAGGCTTTTGAAGCAAACCTTATGTACTGGATCACGTTCTTTCTCATAATGCCATTTCTTTAATGTGCAATGTGACGGTGGGGGAAAAAACAGCCTTCAGAGTATTCCCTGAATAGTTTTCCCATATTTATCATCTGATATGTATGGACCTGTCAAGTGAAGATCCAGCTACTACTTTCTTTCTGCTGGACTTCTAGTCACAATTTTAATCATGTCTTGCATTCAATCAGAATCAATTTAGGATCATCAGGTTTCAGAGCTTCAGTTCAACAGAAAACATTAATAAATGGAAGAATTAATTCCAGCACAGAGTAGATCAATCAAATCCTCAGCTTGGGAGCTACTTACACAATACTGTGTCTCTTTGTCTTTTTCTCGTGGGTCAAAAAGTCACCACACTGCTACTATGGTAACAACCAACAAAAAAAATTAGGCAAGAACCCGAGTCAAAGTGACAAGACAGATGCTGCAATTTCGTTCGCAAACAGGAAGTTTGAACTCTGCTCTGTACCCTCTTGTGGTGGGGAAGAGGGAGGGGGAGAAGAAGAAAGGTTAGTTTGAACTAATTCATGTATTCTCTGGTTGTGAATCACCTGATCTCTGCAAATGATTTCATAAAGGAGAAAAACAATGTGTGCCAGTTTATTAAATCCCTTTCTAGAAAGAAACCTATTGTGGGTACTGAGGACATGTTACACAGCGCAGGGAGGATCCCCCCTTGCTACTTCCATACTCCCTACTCTATCCTCCCCTCTCATGTACTGGAGCCCTCAAGCACAGACAACCAGGGGGATTTACGTGATCATGGTTAAAGTGCAGCATTCCAGTGTTGTTCCTGGCTAGTTTCATGTGCTCCTGTAGATATAGTCTGAAGGAATCAGAATTCATTCTTTCTGGCTGGAAATAGATAAGTGCCAGGGCAGGCACATACAACTTGCACCCACCCTTGCCGGAGTCATAGCATCCTGCAAAACTCACTGCTTGGGGTGTTGGCTGCTCACCTGGAGCAGAAAGGTGCTATGACAGAGACAATGTAATAACTGGTGCTGTTCCCTTAGCCACCATTTTTTTCTCCTTTTTTGAGATGATACAGCTTTAAGATTTTGGAAAGAACTTATTGATTATCATTTGTTTTTCCAGCTCTCATGTTTCAGTGTATGATAGAAACTCCTTTGCTGACAAATTAAAGTCTGTTAAAATCACAAAACCATTTTTAAAGCCATTTCAGACTTCCCAGCTGGCCTGACTCCTGAATATCCAAAGGCAAGTTTGCTACACAGGCAAATGGGGATACTCTTGCCTTTTTGAAGAGGCATATACATGTAAAGCATAGTCTAATTCAAAATGCAATACTATAGAAAACAAGACTTAGCATAGATATGCTTACTATTATGGCTTATTTTTTATTTACTAGTTAGATCCAGGTGTTAGATCTTAGCAAATAAATCTCTTTTCTTTTTGTATTATTTCCAGAGGAATTATTTAATTGTCTAAGGAAGTTAAGGTTGCTAAAGCTATCTTTAGCACTTGAGAAAACACTGAAGATGTATCTTCATTTTAAGGATTCTGTGGCATTCTCACAAATACATCACTGATATTCCTTATTCTATCCACAAAAGGTATTATAACAGAGCAGCTCCACCTTCATGGCTCAGGAGAGGTGGCTCCCCCTGGATTCCATCAGTGCCACTGTTGGTGTCACTCAGAGGAGGTCTTTGTGGAAGAGTGCAAAGCACTTAGTCCTCTGGGGCCAGCACGCATTTCCATTAAATTATTTGTTCCTGCTGGCCCAAGGAAAAAAGGAAAATATTTTAAGTCATAAACCTTGTGAAATTGGAAACCCATGTGCCAAACTCTGTCTTTAAATGCACGCTTGAATTAATTTTATTGGAACTGTAGAACACTGGATACAAATGATCAGAATTTAGCTTCAAATATGATGGGAGTAATTTTTCTAAAGCTTCTGGAATTGCTCCAACTCTGCTCCAACTGCCATCAGAACAAGTTTTGTTTTATAATCCTTTCAAGGAGGAAGATTGGAACTCATATCAAAGACTTCTTTGAAAATAAAACATGTTTTAAGGGTTTTGTTTGGGGATTTTTTAAAAATTATATTGATAAATTTAAAGTATGAGTTTTTTAAATAAATAAATCATTTCATTGTTACTTCAGGGCAAACAGAGATCACAGAAGTGTTCTATGAATGAGGATCATACCAAGACCTGGACTATTTTTCAGAAAATGTCTTTGTCCACCACAATAATTGAGGAAGCTTCTTTGATTCTTCTGAAAGATTTTTAGGAACCCATGAAAGCTTAGCAACATCTTTAGTTGAAGAAGCATCGTATAAGTTGCTAGACAAGATGAGACTTATCTTATTTTGACTAACCCTAGTTAAGGAATATGTTTCTCATTATACAACATAGCAATGCTGGTGTCTTTCAGAACAGGTTGGCATGTTTTCTTTAGAAACTGGATTCCTCCAGTTGGCTGCCTCATCCCCAAGAAGTTTTCACTCGTACTATTCATTTGGCAGGTAGGTGCCCTAAGAAAAGATCACAAGGATCTCTGGATGGCACATCATAATTTTCCTAGTTGAAACTGGAGGAAAAATGCAACATATTTGGCACAGGACATGCAAATGGTAAAGAGGAATCGTGGTGACTTGATTTTCTTTTTTAATGTTTATATAGAAATTTCCTAGTTGGAACAGTGAAAATAGGAAAAGGTCTAGATTCCCATATACTAGGTTTCTGCCAAATAGGTTACACTTTATTCTTATTTCTTTGCCAGTGTCAACTCAGTTACTTATGGGTATTGAGTCAAAGTAGAAATAAGGCCTCTCACTTTCCAGTTGTCTTTCCCCACTTTTGCTTCAAAATGACACTGCTCTGGTAATGTCCATCCTTGGAAGTTGATGGAGAAGCAGAGTCTCCACTTGCCTTGGGCACATTCATCACATTTTTGGTCACCTATTATATAGACATCACTTCCTGTCCTAAAGTGTTCCCATCACATTCCATCATAAGAAACAGACATTTTTAAGGAACCAGTTATTACAAGACAAGGAGAACTTACCAGTCCTCCAGTTCAGCTTAATAATTTATCATCTTCATAGTTAAAAAACTACTTAAACATTATAGCTGATTCGAAATTATTTGAATTTACCTTCTAGTTAGTGCTTTTTTTGCTATGTGCCTTTCTCTGCTTGATAGAGTACCTTCAAACTAGCTGATAGCAGAATGACTCACAAACATCAAGCAATTTTGACTACCACTCTTGTTCCTTAACTGCAGAGCTGTGGACTCCAAAAGAAAATACAGAGAATGGATCATCACTGAGATTCCTAGATTAGATGAGCATATACCATATGTATTAAAAATGGCTGTGACATGCTAGATTATGGATATGCTGCCTTATGTTACATCAAAGATATCATAAAACTAGTCTGTCATCTTGTAAATGATAAAAGACTTCTTTAAAAAAAAAGAGGAAAGACATAATTTCATATTCTCCCTGTCAATTTGGATAGTCTGCCTAAGCACTGCCTTTCTAAAATAAAATATAATGCCTCGAGAAATGAACGTTTTATGCATATTATTATCATATTTATTTTTATATTCAGCTACTCCTACAGTATAACTCAGTGTGGTAAATAGCTCATGCTAATTACTTAAAAATCCATTAAATTTTAAGTCTCATAGCAGATGCAAACACCATTTCAAATGTTCTCATTGTGTTGCCTACATAATTCATGAACTCTTATTAGAATGCAGACTCCAAGAGGGCATTTGGTGTGTGTGCCACATTCTCCAGCTTTTTGCATGTTCCTGAAGGAGTGGAATACACGCGTACAGAGCCTCAATATCAAACCCTTCTGTTCAGTGACTGTGCTGACCTATATTAAAGAGTGAGGGGTTGTGAGTGAGTTGGGGCTGTTTAGTCTAAAGAAGAGGAGGCTCAGGGGAGACCTCATTGCTCTCTACGACTACCCAAAAGGAGGTTGTAGTCGGGCAGGGGTTGGTCTTTTCTCTCAGGTGACCAGTGACAGAACTAGAGGGCATGGACTCAAGCTTCGTCAGGGAAAGT
Source organism: Dromococcyx pavoninus (assembly GCA_033558185.1). Classification (NCBI taxonomy): domain Eukaryota; kingdom Metazoa; phylum Chordata; class Aves; order Cuculiformes; family Neomorphidae; genus Dromococcyx; species Dromococcyx pavoninus. The sequence continues at coordinate 1,672,148 of JAUMJL010000250.1, forward strand.
TTAGGCTTGATGTGAGGAAGAAGTTCTTTACTGAAAGGGTGATTGGCCATTGGAATGCGTTGCCCAGGGAGGTGGTGGAGTCGCCGACCCTGGAGGTGTTTAAGGGGAGATTGGATGTGGCACTGAGTGCCATGGTCTAGATGATGGTTGGTGTTAGTGTTGGGTTATAGGTTGGACTTGATGATCTCAGAGGTCCTTTCCAACCTTGTGATACTGTGATACTGTGATACTGTGATACTGTGATACTGTGTAGTGTAGCAAGTGTAGGACATGTGGTAGTTATGTAGGTACATAGGAGTGTGCAGTGTGAGTAGTTCAGGCAGTCAGCACCAGAGCCAGGACTGGGAAGACTGAATGAACAGCCAGGAGGGATCTCAGGTTCCAGGCCACAATACAAAACCTATTACATCATTTTATGATTTCACTCTTTTGGGGTCCATCTCCCTCTTATTTCTCTTTGACTGGGCCTATAATTAACTGCAAGTTCACAGTCTTATTATAGCCCAACCTGACAAGGAAGAGCAGAGGACAGTCCTGACCCAGCCCTATCTCTACCTCAATATAAGCTCAGCAACCATCCAGCTGAGAACAGTACCCTCATTATTGTACCATTTGTCAACTTTGGCTGTTGGTTCTGAAGGGCACTGGATGTCCTTTACTGTGTCTGCAAGAGGTCTTGGATGCCCTCAAATATTTAAAATGGCACCAGATACCTAAGCTCAGGCAGCTGAATAATTTCCTACATATATGAAATGTAGCCATTTAAATCAAAAGTAGGTATTTCGGGTTCCTTTTATAAATCCAATTAGAGGCTGATTCGTCCAACCTGTGTTAGTTACTTGTTTAAACATGGTAAATAGTGCCCTCTGGAAATGACTATTCTCCCTGTTTGCAGTGAGAAAAGTGTAGAGTAGCTAACTTTAGGCAACTAACATTTATATTGCTACAAGCGGGCAAGAGGCCTTAGGTCTACCCATTATAGGAATTTGGTAAAAATTTAACAATCTATAAATATTAACCTGAGTTCCCAAATAAAATAGTCTTAGTGTGGTAAATAACATTTTTCTCAAATCATCTAGTAATTCACCTTTATGTTCTCCATCTGTAATATATGTATAAGATTTCCATAGTTCTGCAAGATATTCTGATACTAGAACTACTAACAAATGTGATACAGTCTTTAATTGCTGATATTGGAACTTGTAAGTACTTCAAATAGATAGTCACTTCTCCAAGCATAACAGCACTTAAAGAACAGACCTCTGTACCCTAGTGAGCTTTTCTCTAGCAAAGCCCACCAGATCTGCAGATTTAGGGGTTTTGTACTCATATTGAAAATTCTGCTTTTTTGAGTTTGTTGTCTTACAGGTAAATGGATACATGGTGTGCAAAGCAAAGACAGTCAGCATATTTTAGTGTTCTTTATACATATTTTAAAAGCTCTCATATAGTACTTTGGTTATTTCTAACTTTTATGCTTCAATTCCCTATTCTGTGCTGCAATATTTTATCTACTTCTCTGATCTTACACTTTGATAGGGTATAAAACCTTTGGGAGAATGATCTAACATCTCTTGCTCTCTTTTTTCTTTTTTTTTCCTTCTCCAATATAGTTGTTTACTTGTATTCTTGCCATCTTGTTTAATACCTTTTTCGTGTAACAAATATGTCATGGTTTTTCCTTTTCTTAGCAGAAAACTACAAGATCCGATTTGTTTTGAACTTTAACCTTTCCCTTTAACCAAGAAGGAGACAAAAACATTAACAAATAGTCCTAATCCAGGTAGAAGAGGAATTGTTGTAGCAGAACATCACCCCTTTCTTTTTTCAGGCTTCATGAAAGCCCCACTGTGTAAATACTTTAGGATCAGTTTCTCCAGTTCCCAGCTGGAATAGTATTTTGCATAGTCCTACTGAGCTTGGGGAGAATAGTTGTAGGGAAGGAAAATATTTAGGGAGAACCTGAGAACCTACAGCTACGCTGAAGAAAAAGGAGACATTTTCCAAAAAGAACTTGCTTTTCATGAAAACCTAGCCCAGATTACGTCTACATTTACAAGTGCTGAACTTACTGTTATGTATTCCATTTGTGTTTCTCCTGTGTTGTTCACAGTTCATGATACGTTTTGAATATTTTAAACCTCGAACATATAGGACCTTTTTATCACTTACGTGTCTCATCCTTTAATCTTAATGTGTATATACAAAATATATAGAAATGCAGTTGTTTCCTCCCTCAGAAATAGTTTGATAATCATAGTAGCTCTGATCTTTCTAAAATTTCCCTTGCCTGTAGTCAATTTTTGTCTTCTATGAATTTTACCTTTTAATTCCTACTTCCTTTCTATCAGCCTTGTTTCCACTCAAGCGCACTTCTCTATGTAGAGAAGTTTCTCAAATAATAAGCTTATAAATAGTAGTTTACTTGTGTTTTGCTAGTAACTATGGCCCGAAACAAGCTAATGACTATAAAATTCAGAATGTTGAAGGATCTCTATACTCCATAACTGCTTTTCTTAGATAACTATTGACTAGTTAGAGAAGTTTTCCTGTTCATCATTCTAATGTATTGCCCACTCTACAGAAGATAATAATCACATCAGAAAAAAAAAATATCTTATGGCTTGGGATTCAAGACTTTGTGATTGTACTTTAGATCCAAAGATTCTTGGTGAATCACAAATTAAGATAAAGGTGATGTCACAATATTATATTATATGTTATGAACTGTTTCAGATTTTATTTCTTTTTTTGCTTCTTTGCCTACTTTGGAGTCAAGATAACAAACCATCTTCATCTCTATTTGCCTCCAGCAAATCTAGAAATGAGAGCTTTAAAAAATGATGCATGATATCACATTCACATAACATTCTATTTTGTAATGTTAAATCATTGATGAAGGAATAGAGCAAAATCCTTATCTATGAATGCACTATGCTATGAAAATTTATTCGAAATGGTTTTCATCTGAGCGATGAAAAACTCAGAAATTTCACCAGTGGAGTAAGAAGTAATCTTTAAGATATGTTTCCTGAAAAAATGCCTCCTTGTGAAGTTATTTTTATTGCAAATTCTGTTGTAAACATTTTGTGAATACACTTGAAAATTCCTTTTTATTTCTGATAATTTGTAATAGTTTCATGATTTACATGTTTTGAATTGGTCCATTTTCAATTTATATTTCAGTAGATTTTTAACCAATTGACTGTTTAATTTGCTAATAGTATAACTAGGTAAAACACATCAAATTATTCTGCAGTGATTAGAATTGGTAGAGAGATTTTCTAAAAAAGAACTCAAAACATTTTTTTTCCCTGCTGTTTTCCTCCCTTTGCTTCCCTTCTTCTCACTTCACTTGAATAATACAGGTTTGTGGAAATTAAAACTTTAAAAACATTTGATTTGCACATGCTGATTCTACCTGAGATTGCCAGAGACATTCTTCTTCCAGAGTCTTTTGTCAAAGAAATTACTGCCTTGTGACAGCGCAATGACCCCAGATCCTGTCTCTGACAGTCGCCAAACACTTCTAACACAGTTTCAAAAGAAGGTGAGGTATACTTTACCTGTCCAGGTGTGTCTGTACTAGACAACAAGGCAAGACTTGAGAGGGATGTCTAGAAGTGACAGTATCATGCACTTGGCCCTTCCGTACTTGCAAAGCCTTAATATGATACCTCTTCTATAGGTGGTAGTAGCTTATATTATCTTTGCCCAAAAGGAATTCCTGCCTCCATCAGTACAGCCAAAATATCTTTTCTGTCTTTATTTTACCACTATAGCCTCTATTTTTTTCATACACTTGGGGAAAAAAACCCCTCACCATTAAAAAGTCAATAAAGACATCTCCTGACCTTTCTTCCCTTTTTAAGACTTTCCACTCCCCCCTGAATATTTTAGCATAGTTGTGGCATCATCAATCATACAGGGGAAAAGTATCACGGTAATGTATCCATCCTTCTTACCCCCAAATTAATCTTTCCAAATGTAATTCTTCAGCTTTCTGAAGCAGCACCTAACAATCTGTCATGTGCTTTAATAGTGGGTTGAGAATGAATCTTCACTTCTCCAAGGAAAAATATTCCCACATGTAATGTTCTTAGCTGTACTCATCTTCCCTTGTACTTAGGCCTGCACTGCAACTGTACTCTACAACATTTTCAAAAGTCTAAGATTTAGAATTTTCAAAAATAAACATGGTACAGCAGTTTCAGGTCACTGTTTTCCAAGTCATGTTTGGATAATGGGTACAGCCTCTTAAATAAACTCTGCTCTATTGAAACTCAGATTTTCAATCTATGCCTAAATTAAATTCATTAAGGTTGATTAGTTTAAACTCTTTCACATAGATAGTTGGTGTCCAGTAAAGTTTCTTGACCTTTATTTGCTGAACCAAGATTTGAATAAATTAAAAGAATGGAGGAAATTATGTTTAATGCAATGATATTCAGTCTTTTATTTTCTTTTTTTCCACTGACAATGGTTATTTTGAATCTACTAATAACTTCTTTCCTGAGCACTCAAGAAATGATTCTTCTTTCTGAGATCATATCGCACTTCAGATATATTCTAGTTTCAATATTTTCCTATGTTTAATCTGTCAAAATAGAATGCATTAATGTCATTCTTATCCATCCTGCACAGTGGTTTGTCCTTTCTCTCATTACACTTATATTGCACTAAATGATTTACACTGCTACCTGCTTTATTACATCCTAGACAAAAGCATTGCTGAGTCAGAACATACAATGCAATATGATGAAATTATTTTCTATGCACATAGCTACTCGTAATATTACTGTGATAATCTTTGTGAAAATGACAGATTTTAATGCCTGCACTACTTGGTCTGCCATGTTGATTTACATTATCAGCCAAAGTTATTATTATGAAAATTAAAGGTCTCAGATTTTTCTTATTGATTATAATAATACTATTCTATTTTGTAATAATCCATATATCTGATCACTAGCAGTAAAAAGAGATCCTTTCTAAATTTTAAAACTGTGCATTTAATTGCAGGTATTACATTTCATATCTGAGAATTCAAATAGGTTATCACTTCTAAAACATGTACAGAATCAGCAAAGCTGAGATATTTTAGGAGAAATACTTATTTATGTTCTAAGGTATTGTATCAAACAATTATTTGCTGGTAAAAAAGATAGTATTGACAACACACTGGACTTCAGCTTGGTTGGCAAGATACAGCTGAAAGAAAGAGTGTAACCAAAATAAACGTAAAAACTTTGTACTTAGCCCTTTGAGCATACGATTTTTCAGGAGTCACTATGTTATGCTAAATCAAAACTGTAAAATTTTCTCCATTACAGTCACAAAATAGTGAAATTCCTTGTCTCTTTGCTTGCAGAATAAAGATATCTATTATTTCACATTACTAAGATTTTAAATTTTACCTATCTTAAATTTTCTATTAGCAATTGCTGCTGCTGCTACATTGCACACTTAGGAAAATTAATACATGAAAAATTATAATGTTTCATCTTTTCTATGCTACCTAGTATTCATTACTGAACATGAAATTTTATGATGAATTAACCTATTGCAAAAATAGTAGTATAAAATCTTCAGATTGTAGGAACTGTTCCAGGACAACTTTCAATAAGGTAGCAGGGCAACCTGAGTGGTCATGCATAATATGATTTAAAAAGAAATAAATTAATGAATTTTAAACTCTGCCCAAACCTCAGCTTGTGGGGTTTTTTTTCCCATGTTCCATTCCCCCATTTTTGTTTTGTTAGGTTTTTAACGTTATGAAGCATTCCATATTTGGGCTGCCTACAATACTAAATATAACAAAAAGTCTTATTGGGTGGGATGTAAAAAAATATAATTTTATATTTTCAGGAATGGCAGAGATGGACAATACTTATTAAAAAAACAATTAAATATTGTGATTGTTTAAGTATTGAACGTTAATGGTGGGGTAAAGTGAACCTCTAGGAAATTTGCTGATTGTACAAAATTGGGAGAAGTTACTCGATATGTCAGAGAATAATAACACCATCCAGAGGTAACTTAACAAGCTGGAGAAACTGGAAACACAAAGCCCTGCCCTTGGGAGGGACAGCCCCATGCACCACTACTTCCAGTTGAGGACCCACAACTGGAAAGCAGCTCAGCAGAAAAGAACCTGGGGATGCTAGTGGACACCAAACTGAATGCACCTGCAATGTGCCCTTGCACATTGGCAATGGGCACAGACATGAACAAGGGAGGTTCCCTCTGGCTATCAGGAAACATTTTTTTCTCATGAGGGTGGCCAGGCAGTGGCAAAAGCTGCACAAATGGGTTGTGGAGTTGCCCTCTTTGGAGGCATTCAAAAACTGTCATGGGCAACTGCCTCTGGGTGACCTGGCCTGAGACAGGCAATTGGACCTAGTTAGTCCCCGAGGTCCCTTCCAACCTCAAATATTCTGTGATTCTGTGATCTCTTTCCATTCTTTTCTTGGGTTTTTTTGTATATAAATTACACGGCAGCTACCAATTAGGCTGAAAAATAATAATAAAATAATTTAGACTTTGAGTGTACAAAATTCTTATGCAGTAGTTGAATTAAACAAAGCTCATACAATTATCTGCAGCTTGCACAGAAAGTGTCGCTAAAGCTAATATTAAAATTGTTATTCCCCTATTCAAGCACAGCCGCTGAGGTTCTGCACTGCAATTTGCATCAAACACAAAAAGGTAAGTGAATGACAATTTGAAATTTTAACCATTCTAAAAGAATATGTTTCACCTTTTGAAACTGCATACTTTGCTTAGGAATATTTCTAATGAAAGAAAGAAAGTTGAGCAAATACTCTGCATAAGCTCTATGCGAAACAAAATATTTTGGTTTAGTACGAACAGTACAGTTCATTATTTGATTTATTTTCAGTCTTCTGAAAGCATCAAATCCATAACATTTAGTTTCAGTTCGGGTCAAACTGGCCAGTCTCATATTTTTTTATTTGACTACTGAACTAAAAAGTACAACATTTGACAAGATTTCTTTTAGTTTTATTAAAATAAAAAGTGATGTACATACTTTTAGGGTAGACTCAGGTATTATTCAGTATCTGAACCTACATAAAACTCTTCACAAACAGAGAGAAAACACTAAGAATTGAAATGTTATGCCCTTTCCTGTTTCCTATAATGAACAGTGTTTCATACTTATGCCCAACATCTTCTGTACTGGTCACCTCTCACCTAGACCTGTGGGTTTGTTTCACATTAATTTTTTAATACTTGGTCATTTAAAAACTGACCTGAGAATATTACTTTTCTGTTTTGTATAATACACAGTTTTTTGAAGTTGATATGGGATTTAACCCTTTACTCTGAAGGGACAATTCACCCCATCCTCAAGTGGTTCTCTAGAACAGGCTAGATGAAAAAATACGATGCTGATTTTTCTTCTTTGGGTACACTTGAAACTTCCAGTAACTTTATCAGGTACAGATGTCTATACTGAACATGTCTAGAGTTAGTTGAGATTAATCTCACTGCTAAAGTTAGGTGGGATGTGTTCACCCTTCATGTATAAGAAATATGTGGTGTTTATAGCTACAACAAATACACTGCAGTTTCTTCAAATATCTGTTGAGGATACTGAAAAAATCTGTTATCATACCAAGAATGGTTCTGCCATAGCCACACAAATCTAAGTAAGAAAAAAGTGCCATTCCTTAGACAACTTTATAGAAAATTATGGCTTTTTAAAAGCAGCAGCAGAACCTTCTTCAGCAATATTTTAATCCATGATGATTCCATCTACCATATAACAAAGGTTTCACTTATTTCTTAAGATCGTATTTGGGTACAACTGTTTATCAATGCCAGTCAAAACAATCCCATTGTAAGATGCAGGTTATTTGTTCAAGATTAACACCTGCTGATACATCTTTTTACTAGAAAATGGAAAAAACACATGTGTAATTTTAAAAACAGTCATGTAGCTTTTGTTCTGCTTCTCTTGGAGTAAATTATTCTGTCTCAATCACCTCTTGGGAAAAAAGCTCCTAAGAGTTTTGAACTTATAACTCTTTCTTAAATTCTCTCTGTTTTCTATACACAATTAGTTGCTTTGTCAGTCTGTCAGAGAAGGTACACTGAAGAATATAAATCATGGAATAGCCATAGATTTATTACAAGAAGGGACAAAAAAAAATTTATATAAATTGTCAAAGTATCATAAAATTGATGGAACAATATTGCTTTGCATAAATAGAGTACTAGAGGCTTTTGGTTCTGTGTAAGCCTGCACAAACTTTGCTCTCATCCTGGTTTGGGATATGCTCAGTGCTGTTTTCTCTAAGCGAGTATCTAAAATGCAGTACTAAAATCACTTAGAACTGCAAGTTTTCATCCATTCTGAATATCAGATCAGTGTAACGGGTTCTGCAGGTTTGTTTCTTTACTGTCTTGGAGTCTCTGTTTCTCTGTTGCTTTTCTAGCCACTTACCCACCATTATACCATGTCCTAATGACAATGCTGAAAATGTTCCTGCAGAACGCTAAAGGACAATCAACATGGAACACTTCCAGGATTAAATTCCATATAGATGCCTTTAATGAACTCATCAATCAATGGTGGGGAAATATGGTCCTGTTACCTTGATTCTCAGATCCTAATCAAAGGCTTATTAGCATTAAAAAGACCAACAAACTCTCATAAAATATACACCTAGAGGCATCCTGCTGGGTGCAAAGGAAAGAAGATGCTAATAAAGGTATTTAGGTAACTTGTACTTTCATATTACTTGGAAATTTTGTTTATTCAAGTTGAGGCGGAGAAAGATAATAGAAAATATGCAAGCATAGGATTATGGAGCTATAGGCACATTTATCCATAGTAGGGACTATTGTTTTAGATCTTGTGTAAAGGCTTAGGCAAATCTGAAATTAATTTCAAAATATTTTTCCTCACCACAGTTAAAATCCATTCTCCTCCTATTTTCTACATTTTATCCAGAAGATTCCTTTCATAATCATGTCAACAGAAGGAAAGAATAGCTGGTTTTCATGTGATTGTCTGATGAGACTGCTCATGCTGGCAGCTTTTTTTATTTGAGGATAACTCAAACACAGCTGGCTAATTTTTTTTCAGCTACTGAACTTTACAACTTTATCAAGCTTCAGATGAAGACAGACTGTCAACTCATCAAATGGATCTAAGGGTGGAGAGCTGCAATTCAAAGCTCATAAGGATTTCAAAATTCTACTAAAATAAATGGAAGAACTAAAGCCCAAATGAGTCATCAGAAAGGATTAAGAGCTCTAAGTCTTATTTGATAATAAAATACTCTGGATTCTTGATTCCACCGTCTAAAAGCTACTTTAATTGGGGTAAAATCTGGTGAGAAAATCCGGTTTTAGTACTTACCATGAGCAAAAGTACACTGAGCCTGCAAAACTCTGGGCATACACTGCATGTTCATTAGCTCCATCTACTGGCACATTACTTAGTAGTTGAATACAAGTGCGTTTCGGCCATTGGTGTATGTCAGGCAGTATTACTGCCTTCCATGCAATTTGGTAGATGGATATTCTCCCAGATTTACTGAAGGCAAAAGTTCGTTAGGTGCAGACATCTTCTTGACTGAAAGAGAAATACATTATTGTGAAATAGAACTGCTGATTTCTGATCAGGTACCACAGAAACCCCAGAATCTATAGACAGGGTATGAATTCACATAAAGTTGAATTCTCAGGAAACTGTGTTTACTGACATGATTCTTGGTGCAATACTGTGGGATAATGTCATGCAGCAGGTCAGATGATCCTGCCAGGTCAAAAACACTGAACGATGTCCAGAAATAGGGTGATGAAATTGGGAGAGCAGAAGCCAACACAATCATAAGGATCCGAGCACCAGGATTTCGATTAACACCAAGGTCTGAACCTGGACCACATGCCAGACTTTTTGAGCTAAAGGAACAAAGACTATTTTCTAGTACTTTTTTTTTCAGATTTTTTTATCAAGCTCAAAGGAAAAGGTGCACAATACAGTACACAATAAACAGCACCAGCATACTCTGAAGTTTGCTTTGGCTCCACTAGTACAAAGCAGGCACAAAACTAGAACTGCTAAAAGTGTTTGACATCTTTAAAAACTGAAATTGTATTAATGCTTCTGCTGATGTTCTGGAGTAGACATGGCACATAAAGTCTAAGAGTTTTCTCAATTTGTCTTCAAGCCTTTTGTCATGTATAACACATTATTTTTTGGAAGATGAAACTAGTGCACATTTTTAATTAATCGCTGACTTAAGACCAGAAGGTCTGCAATTTTTTTTTTAATGGGGCGGAGGTGTTCTGTACATTCATTCTTCCCTTGGGCCACAATGTATTTGGAAACTTTCTATGTATTGAGGTATATAATAAGTTAGTGCCTCATGCCACCTTTGAGAAGACATGCCATCGTCAACACACAAGTCTTCTAGGTTTAAGACCAACATCTTCTGCATACTTAATTGCTCAGTGTTCCTCCTCTGTGTTTGTATTAGTCCATGGATGGAAAGTTGTAATGGTTACCTTAAACATGCTTCATGCACACCTTCTTTACAGATGTCTGGCAAGATAATTCCTGGCCTGCTAAGAAACTCCCATGAAGTTAAGCCCTCTTTCTCCTTTCTCCAATCCATAATTCTTCACTTCGAAGTTCAGTACCAAATAAGAACTTATATTGTTTGGTGACCTTTTGTACAAGAACTTCAGCAGCAATTAAATGTTCCTTTCCTTTTGTGCCACAAGAAGACCCAGACTGTCTGCTTGCTTTTCAAGTGAGGAGACAAACAGTGCTGTTAAGAGCAGTGACAGCAGCCTCCTTTTTCATTAGCAGCAACAGTAAGAAAAGTCAGAGAAGGCAAAGCAGCTGCTATAGCTGATACCAATGTGCCAATATTCCAGCAGGAGTATAATTTGATTTCCAACTGTGAAGTGACAAACGCAGCACATATAGCTGTAATTTTGATATTAGTGCATAAATAATACTGTGCTCAAACTGAACATTCATATTTTCACCTGTTGCAAAGAACAGGAAGCCAATTTCCTCCTCACAGTTTATGTGCCATGGTGTACGAGTTATAAAGGCTTTTAACTACTAAATAGGCATAATCAATGAGTTTTGTTCCTCTGTGTAATCACTTTTGTTTGATAAGAGTAGCTACTGGGTGCTGCAGGGCTGATCCAGTTCCCTGTCTCATTCTGTATCTCTCACTTTTCACCTTGGTTTGTCCACACAGATGTGTTAATTGAAAGCCTGAACAAGAAATGATGAAAATCATCATATGCTATTTATTAAAACACATTCTCAAGTGGTGCAATGGTGAATATTGAGTTGGAATTAGGCATTTTCTTACAATGAGAAGAGCAAGCTAAAGCATTCATGTTGCCTATAAGTTTACAAAAAAAAGAATAAAATTTCTAATGACAGGTGACATGAGCACTGTAGCATGTCAGTTTATATAAAGCATGAGGTAGCAATGTGAAAATGAACCTTCAAGTTGTGTTGAATCACTCATTTCAAGAAAAACAAACAAATGTAAAACTAAACCAAAAAAAAACCTCTAAACGGAGAAATTGGGATCTTTCCATTCACTAGCCTACATCTTCTCAGCTTCTGAAGTCACTGCAGCAAAAGACCATCTCTATTCCCACTACTTTTCTTTCTGTTGACACCCCCAGCCACATTAATTAAAAGTGATTTTTCTCTATTTAGAGTTGCTTTATTGGCACAGCACTTACACATCAGCTGTGTAGCTTCTACACTTCTGTACATTTTCATATTGGACTAGTGAAGATGCAAAAGTGCAAAGTGCATCTATCACTTCATTTAAATCATGGCATGTTATACATAGGTTAATTCTAGCCAGAAATTATTTGTTCTGTGTCATAAAAATATTTCAAATCCCAGTGATCCAGCTTTGAAACTGCAACTTATGAAATACTGGCAAATGCTTTTCTTCACATCAGTTAACACTGTGGAGTATCAACACATTGAGAGCTGACTCTGTGTTCCCAGAAGCTGGAGCTGGGGGTCTGGAGCCCATGTTTTAAGTGAGATAGCAATTTTTGCACATGGATAGAATGGGACTAATCCCTTGTCCTAATCACAATAATCTAATACCACTTCAGATGTACTGTCAAAAGACCCTCACAAGACTGTACTTCACACCAGAGCAGTTGTGGGAGACCCATAGGCTCAAGCATCTCAATGGGTACAAAAGGTGGACATAACACTCTTGCAAAGGCAGTTGTATCAAGCACAGGAATAGATCTGGCTCCAGATTTTTACACCAGAGTGTAAAGGACTACATGGATGTGTTTGTATGTGAACTAGGAAGTTAACTATTTGAAAAGATACATAGTCTGTGTGTGGAGTCTAGAACGTGACTACAGCACAGCCAAACAGCTCTCTGCTTTCTGTTACCACACTGATGAGGTGATGACTACGAACTCTCTTGGGAGCTTGGACTGACTTACTGACCTAATAGCTTGCAGAGAGCACTGAGTAATTAGCAGTTCTCTTTGACCTGTCAGCTCCCAAATCAATACAGCTAGTTTTGAGCCACTCAAACACTCAGTATTTTTCTACCAAGTTATCTAAATAATAAGAGAAAACTGGAATAATCCAGAGGGTCTACAGAAGATAAGATGGTATGACAAGAGGAAGGTAAATATGAGTAAAGCCCATAGGAACTCAACATCTTTAATTCTGATGTTCAGGTAACAATTACCTAAATATATAAACAGTGTCTCAGGGACAGAGGTACAGAAAAGTACTCAAACTCTGATTTTTAAACAGCATTCTTGAGTTGCAATAAGGAAACAAAAGATGTCAATCAGACCTGATGATTTAAACTGTTGTTCTAAAATAAAGATCTTATATGGACTCCATCTATAGTCAATGAAGTGGGACAGTATTGCCACAGGATGATTTTTTTTTCAACATAGATTAGCTGAGTCATTTTTTTGATATGTCCCTTTCCATCCTTCAAGTGTATTGAGTACTTCAATATTTAGGCATTTTGATTAAATTAAGATGGGATGACAAGAACAAACATGCTGCAGAAACACAAATTTTTTTGATGGAGAAGGAAACAAATGTGGATTGAGGTGAGCTGAGCTCTCCATAAACATAAGTTACAACAAGGAGCATCATAGTAGGCATAAAGGAAGGTAGAACCATGGAAGTCCTTAATGTTGAGATAGTATTTTATGTACGGATACAGTGCAAGAGGAGAATTCAGTACTGCCTCTAAAGGCTGCTGGCAAGAGAAGAGTAACACAAAGCTAGCACTGAACACTGATCAAGCCACCCCAGCATCCTTCACAAACTCAAAACTTTGGCAATTACTGTTCTTATGAAAGATAAAGCGCACAGCTGCTACAGAAGAGACTTTCTGAATATATAGCATAAGTAGACAATACATACAAAGACAGAACAAATGCTGAAATACCATTTGGAAAGGATGTATTATTGCCACTAAACCAATTGAATCATCATCATGCCCTTCACAATCACATTTTCCGCTTGCTCTGCAGCATATTGGTAATTCACAAGATTATTATTTTACAAATAACCTATTCAAAACAGAACACACTGTACCCTGCCCTTAGTATAAATGTGATTCCTTTTATAAATGCAGTTGCACAGAAATATACAGGGAGAGAAACAAAGTGAGATGAGTAGAGTTTTTATGTTTTCTGTTTTGTTTGGGTTCTTTTAAGAAAAATATATCACATCTGGAGTCAGCTGAAGGCTTTAATAGTAGATTTTATTATTCGATCAGAGGACAGTTTTGTCTAGTCAAGAAGAAGATAAACTACAAAAATTATCAGAAATACGTAAACCAAATGAGTACAAATTCTTCAGAAGAATGTAATTCCAAGAGGCAATATTGACTGCCTACACTTGAGGTAAATTAAATAGAGAAAAAGGGCAATAGTAAGACTTACCTAAAGCATGACATAGTGAGGTCAAAATCCTATGGGCTTGAATAGCTCTATTTTGTGGGTAAAAAAAAAAGGAATTATAAACACGCAGAACAAAAATAAATTTGAAAATCCCAGTATTTGTCAAAAATATAATTATTACTATTTTTTTATGCATGCCTTATATGAATTGGTTTTGATAGGTGATTATTAACTCTCAATAATCACAAACCCAAAAATTTATACCCTTTTTAACAAGTTTAAATCTCTAGACAGGAATTCATTAGTTATTTTATCTGTCACTCTCCTGGGAAAGATGAGTTAGTATTCTACTACTCCCATTCTAGGGCTGGAGAAAAAGTAGGAAAACAAAATTACTTTTCTATTCTGTACTTCAATCAACAGTGTAACCCAGGCTAATATGATCCCCTGACTAATATATATAAAATGCCTCAAACACAATCGAAGTACTTGGATTGTAAATCCTCTGGGTTAAACCTAATTTTTAACTATATGCATGTACAACATGAAGGACATTATAGGTTCTTACATGCTTATAATTGGGACTTTGCAATTGCAATACAAATAATAAATAGAAACAAAAGAGCTCCTTAATCTCACTTATAATAACAATAATTAGAAGAACAAGAAATAAAAATCAGTTCTCAAACAGCTTCAGTCTTTGCCTTGGAAATCACAAATAGCTCTATGAAATCAGTGATGAGAAAAGTATGTTTTAAAATGTAGCAAGGAAAGCTGACACTTTTGAAAACTAAAAGCTGACAGCTTGGTTAGCTTCTACCGTGAAGAGTACAGCATTATTGAAATTTTCTTTCAGTTGGAACCTACCTTATAAATATATTAATATATATATATATATATACACACACAAGAAATATTGTATAGCCCTGCAATTATTTGTAGGTAGTTTGTGCTGTGGTAGTTTTCATATTGTGGGTCTAGATGAGATCATATATTTCAAATAAACTACTAGAGTCCTATGTACTTTTGGCTTTCAAGATAGCTGGAAAATAAACTAAAGACTGAAATTATTCTTCTGTGACTCATACAGATTTTTACTTTGATTTGCCAGCAGGATTATGTCCTTTAGAAAGTTGTCCCACCTTTCAGAGGTGCTTGGTTTGATCTGTTTCTTGCATTTATTTTATGTTTTAAAAAATACTTCCTATCTAATTCGGTATTTAGGTTAAAGAGATTGGCTTTCCCTTTCTCCATTTTTTCCCCAATTGTTTTGGGTTGTTTTTTGTTTGTGGTTTTGGGTTGGTTTTTTTTCTTAATCTCTCATAATTTCACTAATTTATTGTTTTATTTCTTTAGTTGGTATGATGCAATTTTACTGCAGTATTTTGTAACCTGGGTGGCATTTGTGTTTTTGTCTATAATACTAGTTTTCTGCTATTATTGTCTAAAGGGCCAAAGAACCCAATTCCCATATTTTCCAGCAGAACAAAGGTATAATCTTAGGAAATAATGCTTTCTTCTGATTTTTTACTTTTGGGAAAGTTCAAGAGTGACTGCATGTGATAAGATGTATTTGCATCAAGTCTGACAGCTACTTAAAGTGACACTTAAAATTCAGATCAGATGCTTTGGCAAATTTCATGCTTAGAAAACCGATAAATATGGCCTGCAATTCTTTGCATGGATTCCGAACCTAGCAAACCTTTCTTCACAGAAAGACATTCATTTTTTTCCCCCTTGGAGGCCTGAACAATGACTTTGAATAATAGATCTGCTTGCGTGACTGAAGCCAAACAGCAGCTCCTGCTGTGTAGGAAAGGGACTGAAATAAATCTGAGGAGAACTCAGTGGGACTGGTCTGCTTCCAGCCCTGTAAGCCAAATCAGTGTGTCATGTCTACAGATCTTTTCATTCTGTGAGTTCACCCTAGTTCAATAAACATTGTCAAGTGAAAAGATAAATCTCAACATCCAAAAGAAGACACAATCTTATCCCTGCCCTTACTCATGATTAGGCCATTAGAGGCACAATTTGCCTTTTGTTTCCACTTTTGTTTTTTGTTTGGTAACAGCAGAGCTCTTACATAGATATAAACCCAGTGCTCGATCCATAAAGCTTTCATTGCAGAAGATGCCCATAGGAAGCTTTGATGCATTGAGATTGCATATTTAAGAATGTTGTAATTCTTATTAATGATCCTGAAAAGTTAGCTAGAGAGCTGACATGCAGTCTTTCTATGCTGGAAGTTAACTTTATTGTTGTTCATTTCAAATCCCATCTGTTTCCATAATACTGCCTAATTTTGAAGTTATAACATTTATCTTCAGTAGAACATAAATCAAAAAAATTTACTACTAAATCAAGTATTTGCACATATCTCTATTGCAAACCAACAAAACAATAATGATTACTTATTTTCTTCCATCAGACACTTCAGCTGGAAATACGCAAGTTAATTAACTGCAGGTTCTGTGCCTTTTTTTCCTAGTTTGTTGTATTCATTATTTCTATATTTGCCTAGACATAGTTCTGATTCTATTCCTTTTTTCGTAGGAAAAGCGAGTGAGTAGAATCACTGTTGCCATTCTCTCCCCAAAGATAGGTTGCTGGAAAACAGCCTATATCTCTGTATGAGTGGATTTTATGTCTTCTGTTTCATTGATAAATAAGGATGATAAGAAAGAAGAATCCACAGAATTAGTGTTCTTCTAACTAGTTCCAGCCACGTGAACTTCAAAAAATCATAAAGCAGGAAGGCTTATGTAACATTTTAGGAAATGGTCAAAGCCTTGGATCAAATTATCTTTTTTTTTCTCTTTCTTGAATAATTCTAGCAATGTGTGGTTTAGAGTTTGTCAAGGAACCTCATGGATGCACTTCAGGTTCTGGTCAACACAAGCCCCCTGCAAGCCCCCTACACAAGCTCTAGACAGCAATCAGGACCACCACTTGAAGGTGAAATTACCCACCTCTTCTCTCAACAGCTGTCACCAGACAAAACTAAACACCGTGGAAATCAAATATTTCAAAATAACACATCACCTACTAACTAATATTTAGACATTCTCTCCTATGATTTGGAGCTGAGATGACATAATTCATTCTTTCCTGATGTATGAGTAAGGGTGCTTTCAGGCAGCACTAGGTCATTTAATTCTTCTTGAATCAAGGTCCTGACTTATCCTGGCTATTGGGCAGCTGCCAGAGACCTTTTTGCAAAAGAGGGCTTACGCTTTCTGATGCCTTTTCCATGGCTCTGAGGCAATGATACCCATCGTTTTACATTCTATTTCTCTCCTGCACTAAGAACACCTCATAGCTATATCCTGTGGCATATCCTGTGTTTTTACTTTGTCAAAAAACTAACATAATTCTGGAGAACCGGAAGAAACTCAGTGACCTCAAATCATGCCAGATTTTGGTGTCTTATCTGTGTTGTGTCTAAGTCTTCAAGACTTAATGTCAGTTTTTAAGAATGTTAGTGTTCTTGCTGTCCATTTTCTAATGAACTAAACATCTATAGTGACAACCCATGCATCATTGTTTATATTCTGTACATTTACCAGTACTAAATACAGATTTTACAGGCTCTCTTTAGGAGGATTTTTATTATTTCCACAAGCTCACTAACTCACACAAGATAGAAATGGGTCACTGCCAGATTTTGTTATTGTCTACTGTAAATGTGCCATGGTCATCACTACATTGGAAATCATACCTTCTATTTAGGTTTTCTCAAGAGAGTGAGAATAAAGATTGAGGAGAAATATAAATATTGTTTCCAAATGACATGAAAGTGTCTAATTTGTCTTCCAAAACTAGTTTTTGAAGTGTCTCAAGATTTTTTCATCTATCTGATGAGTCTTAACAGAGTTAAGAATATTGCCAACAATGACAACAGCTTTAACTATAATGCTGCTACTGTAAGTGAATCACAGCTTTTTAAGGTTATTTCAGTTTATAACAATCTTGGTAAAGTGAATTTTCGTTGTAACAACTTAGGAAAGTCATGTCAATGCAACTAAGCAATATCCCGTTCTTCCCCTTAATAGTTTGTACAGGTAAAGGTTTACTTTTGATATTATCGTCTGCAGTAGAACCAGGTTGTACCAGATGCTATTTTTTATTTTATATAATTTGATTGAGATACTTATATATATATTTGTATTTCTTACTGCTTGTAAGATCTTCAGTTAAAAGCTGCCATGTGTGAGTTGGCAACCATCAAGGTTCAGGCAGGTTTGAATTCACTTTATAATGTGGTGAGAAATCATAGGAAAAGGTGTCAAGAGGGGACCTATTTAGGAAGTTGTACTACATGATCTAGAGGATGAGGACATTCAGTCTGTTTAGACTGAAAGAAAAAAGTCTAATGTATAATTTAATCATTGTCTTCTAATTCCTAATTATAGATTGGAGAGAACACAGCTCTAAGGTCTTCTCAGAGGTGTTGCGGTACATGGACAAGAAATGCTGAGAACAGTACAACATGGGAAATTAGAATTAGACACAAGGAAAAAATCTATTCATAATAAAAGCTGTTAACCACTATCTCCTCTCAAATCTGATCTTCACATATCTAAACTCTGCTGGATTTTTCCTTCTTTGACACTCACCTGTTTTGCACACAACATTGAATTAGAAGACCTCCAAAGGCTTATTTTAATCTATTTTTTATGAATTTGTGATATTTTATTTGTGACCATGCTTGTATGTCTGTATGTGTAACTATATGTTAGAGCATATAGAAATAAAGCATTCATGTGTGTATATATACAAATGGTATATGTATATTTACCTTCAAAAGTAAGAAACACATCCTCTATATATACTACACACATATATTTATAAAACCTATAGCATATTTATATACCACATGATATGTGGTATGATCAATCAAAACATTAATTTACTACAGTAATAAATAGAGGTTATTGTTTTTATTATTTTTCCTAAGTCAACAGTATATTTTGTCTAGCACCTTTTGACTCTAGTTTATAATGCATGAATATTTTTCTATACACAAAGTAGAGCTAAATAATTCTCTGCTACTTGAGAATTGTGGCATCCTGTTTCTGTAAAGACACAAAACTCACTTCTTTCCAGTTTTGGCTGTACTGATGTAAAAAGGTGATGTCAGTTTTCTTCTCAGTGGAGTCCCTGGACAACACAGACTTCACGGTCTTTCATGGTTGTGGATTTATTAATCAACTACTTCAGCTTCCCAAACTCTACATTTAGAACTAAATCGTGTGTGCCCATGATATTTTTGTAGAGTTCAGTGGCAAAGCAAGTATTTTGTTTTCTGGTTTATAGTTCCTGGGAGTTTTTGCATCCTTCCATTGCCTACTGGGAAGAGATTGATGATTATCTGAACTCTACCTGTGATCTCTATGTGTACCTTGCTGCGTCAACATCTCTCCAAGGTGCATTTCACATGTTACATTTTTCACTGCTTTGTGCTAGTCCAACAAGTCTGACCCTGTCAGAGCTGACAGAAACCTCTGGTCATACTCTTCTACTGCTTTTCATCCTCTACGCTGCAAAACATCATCTGTCTTGATCTCACTATCCTCTGTATCATCAAAAATTATTGCATTTCTGTGTAACATATTGTCTACAGAAAAAATCTGCGTGACCTTCTGAAAAACAGACTGGTCAAAGGAATACCAAATATGTGCAAATGCAGGAAAATAAAAATATTTGGGATCATACAACTTTGCATCCTGCATCAAAGCTTATTCTGTTTTAAATTTTAGGGGTTGATGAAGAACTAAGAGATTTTCTCTGTTCTTATTCCTTTTCCAGAAACTGTCATGGATCCATTTATCTCTGTTTTGAGTCTTTTTATTCTAGCAAGCAGCACATTCTCTGAGGGAAATCTTGGGTTTTTTTCAGTTCCAAGGCTATGGTTTAGGAACTGAGCTCTTTACAGGTAAGTCTTGTTAAGAATTGCTGTGTGAGAGGGTGGAGTAATAAGTATGGTGGTCTCATAGATGATAAAGTTAATAGCCCTACTTCAAGCAGTAACTGCAACTGATTTTTAGTATGTTGTATGTCAAATTTGGGGCAGATGGGCAAGTCTCGTCTTCTGATTTGTACCCCAAGACTGATACTCATCTATCAGCTGTCCAGTTCCAGGTTCCAAGAGTGTACCTTAATTCCAAACTTTGGCCAATAGCATTGGACTAGATGCCCAGCACTTCTTCCTCACAAACTGTACCTATCTGCTTCTGAAATATAAATATGCTTCAGAATAAATAACAATGGCCCCAAAATACACATTTCTGGGTAAGTGCGTCTGAAAGCTTCTTTGTATTATAAGACTTAATCAAAGTTTTTTTTAGTTTAATCTTTTATCCATCCAACAAGTGTACATTTTGAGAACACAAGGGAACTGATATTTTTTTCCTTTTGTATGGGATACTTTTGATCTTGGTACAATTCTGTGTTGTGATGTATTTTTCTACAGTTTTTTATTTACCGAATGCTATTGTTTGCCTTCTTGGTGAGATGCTGATCACTTGAATCCTATGTTTTTATGTTAACCTCTTATTATTAAAGTTTGGTTTTTAGGATTTTTTTATTATTTTTGTATTTATTTATTCCTGTGTTGCTATTACAATTTCAGTGACATATTGGCTTATGAACATGCATACCTTGAAGTTAATAAATTCTGGGTTTTTTGACTACTACTCTATCCATATTGAAGCGTACCTCATTCTCATATAAAGAATTCCTCAAAGCTAAAGTGAGTACTGTCATCCTCTTTGTCCACACTGTGTATATTCTACTTTTGCTTGTGCAGTCACTAAAACCCAATGCTGTTTCTGACTCCTTTACTACACTTCTGTATTGTATTGCCTTATTTTGTCAAAATATATGCTCCTCTGTCTGTTGTTTTTAGTGGACTCCACCTTGGAGTTCTTCCTGCCTTAGTTCATCAGATCTAAGCTTCAATTTGGTCTGTGTGATTTCCTTGCTTTAGCAACTTCTAATTGTATTTGTCAAGGTTTAGTTTCGAGTATATCTTTGGACATTTTTCATTCAGATACCAATCACAATTTAGTATCTTATCATAGTTTTTCCTAGTTCTCCACAAATTGCAAGATTGGGTCTCAAATGACAAATTCTTCTGTTCTTTAGTACCTAAAAAAGCAAAACAAACAAACAAAAAAATCCAAAACCAAAGCAATACAAACTCCCCAAACATTAGAACATGTGTTTAGAGATATGTATTGAATTAGAAGCACTCCTCCAATCTATAATGTTTTCATTCTATTTTGCTTTCTAGAAGGATTATTCTGAAAATTGCATACACATTAGGATAAGTTATTAGCATAATTCCTCACTACCTTCCTCTTAGCTCTATCCATTATTTGGGGATGGAAAGAGAAACAGTGTCTAAATATTTTCCCGTTATCACATCCATAAATTTCCAAGGTTCTTTGTCTTCATGATGAGGCAAAATCTGGCTTTGTTCCAAATCAGACTTCCAACTAGTCACAGGGAAATGTGAGCTTCTGCACAACACAGCAGGATTTTCCAGCTAGCTTTGGTGAACAGTGCTCTTTCCCGCAGGTTAATCATTTTGGCATAAAACTCAGCGTTCTTGAGTATTGCTCTGGTCAGTGTTAGGATGCCTAAATTGCACCAACTGTAATTGTCCAGTGTAATTTTCATCCCTGAGCAATGAGGACCGAAGGTGCCTGCAGAAGTGATCTGGGGAAGTCCAACAGCTGCACCTCCATCAGGAATGAAATGAAACAGAATAGATATAGACTACCAGGTGTCTGTGAGATTTACTTGTAAACTTCTCCCTGATATTACAGGACCCATAGCCACAATGGTAATTAGATGGCTAAACCTAATCCTTTTACCTTTCAGACTGGGGACCTGAGCTTTCTACATGAGTAATTCTAACTTTAGGGTTAAAAACTAATTTCGGTCTCTCATACTGGAGCTCCATGTCATTATATAGGTAAGTTTTAGCTGTATTTCCTGAGAGAAAAACATGAAACTTACAGAATTTGTACAGAATATTGGGTACCATACACAATGATCACAATACAGAAAATCCCTGAAACTAGTACTGCCATAGTGGTTTTTTTGCATTAGGACAGTCAAGCTCTGGGACACAATGTTCAGACGTGTTGTGCAGTGTCTGTTGCCTAAGATTTTCAAGACCCAACAGCATAAATCACCGAGAAACCTACTCTGACACCACAGATGACCCTGCTTTGAACAGGACATCGGACTAGAGACCTCTTGAGGCCCCTTCCAACCTGTTTTATTCTATCATTACATGATTCAATGATTCACTAATGACAGAGTGTCCTAGGAAAAAGGATGATTTAATTTCTCTCCTTCATTTACAATTCCCCACACTTTTTGGGATATGCTCCAATGCAAAATGAAATAAGGATTAGAAATCTAGCTTGCAGCAGTGTTGGGAGGATAAATACATTAAAGGTTAGTAAGTGCTCAGATACTGTGTTAATGGGGACCCTATAAGTACCTCAGAGAGATCCAGAGCCCTAAATCACTATTAATGAATTGTATTGATTTCCCTTTAATTTCTGAAATGAAGCTATTATAATAAAGCTTGGCTTTTATTTGACCTTTATCCAATGTGGTAATTATAAACACTATTTTACAATTATTTTATTCTTACTCCCTAGGGAAAACAGTACATGCTAATCTAGTGTGGGCTAAATGTTCCCTCTTCTGCTTCTTTTATCTTTCTGGGGTTTTCTTCTTAGGCAAATCATATGAAATTATTTTACAGAAAATAAATCAATTGATAGGATGATTAACAGAAATATTTCAATTTGCAACTGAAGCTTGAGCGTATTGAATCCATTCATACTTAGTCCAGCTATGTCTAGGGTAAAAAATAATTAAATAATTAAAATGGATAAAATGGCCTTGTGGGGAAAACCTAGCTATAATATGAAGAAAATTTGAGTCCAGTTGTTGATACTTTAGATTTCCTTTATGATTCCTCTGGAATTGCCAAAGAACAGAAACATAAAAGACCTTAAATACCAAGTCCTATTC
This sequence comes from Dromococcyx pavoninus, assembly GCA_033558185.1. Classification (NCBI taxonomy): domain Eukaryota; kingdom Metazoa; phylum Chordata; class Aves; order Cuculiformes; family Neomorphidae; genus Dromococcyx; species Dromococcyx pavoninus. The sequence continues at coordinate 1,695,134 of JAUMJL010000250.1, forward strand.
ATGAAGTTATGTTTTTAAAAATCTTCTCAAGCTTTTGCTTGACACTATAGTTCCCAAAACTCTTTCAGCACTGTGGGTTTCACCCATTAATCTGTTTATGTGTAAATGTACCCAAATCCTGACAGTAAGGGGAAAGGCAAGGATTAACTCAAAGGAAGGGAAGGGAATGGAAAGCAGTGTGGTGTTTCAGTCTGCTGCCTCCCTAGTAGTTTGTCTGTGTAGTCAAATATTAAAGCAGTCACTGAAGATGTGGGCAAACTTGACTGCAGAGTTTGAGATTTCTAACTCTAAAAGAGTTCTTCAAAAATTAAGCTATATATTCAAGTGAGAAAGCAGGAATGGATTTGGTCTTTCAGTCTCTATTGAAAGACACTTCTCTTTGTTAGTTATGCAAAGGGTCAAGAAGAGTAAGTGCAATTTCCTAGCATGGCAAGCTTAACAACACAGATGTGGCATGATATAACTTTGAGTATGGAGACCTGGATACTAAACTGTTTTCTGAAATGGCAGTCAATTCGTATAATTGTTGACCATTTTATGTGAAATACACAAACAATGGCCCTGGAAGATTACTCTCTTCCTTTCCTTATTAATGGAAGAATACATTTCTCCCCTTTAGTAAGAGCTGACTTCCACTTTTCTGAAATGAATGCAAAGTTCAGAGATGAAAAGGGATAGCTTCTCAAGAAGGAACAGTTTTCCAATTACTTTTTCTTCTTTCTAATTAAGTCATGACGTATTGTTTAGAACTTTCATTTAAAAGGGAACTTGTATCCTATCAGAGAAAGGTAATTATTAAATACAGGCCTTCGATGCTTCATTAACCTGAAATGTTGGATGAAAGGAGGAGGCCAGCATCTCCACAGGATGGTTGATTGAAGGAATGATTATCTCTAGCTTTTAAATAAAAAGGATAAGAAAGATCAGGAAACCCTTGAGAGTTGTGAACCCTCCTTTTGAAATAAACAACTCTGTTTCCCAAGAAGACAATTAATCCTCCAAGTCCCCTAAAAATTTTGCAAGAATATTCAGCTATTTTTTGGGTAGAGGTGTAGGTAAAAGAAGTTACAGGTTAGGAGTGTATGTAAACAAGTGATCATTCCTCTGGAGACCTAGCACTAGCTCAGAAGAGCCTCGTTTTTCCCAGACATCTCTCAGTTCCGTGAAAGGGAGTGGATGCTCTCCCTGGATGTCATGGGTCCTTCCTGTTTGGTCTGGGAATGTTCTTTCCGCCACCCCAGCACCACCTGACCATATAGGGCCATTCAGGGGCTCTGTTAGCAGCAGCACAGACAGTTAACCAAGGCTAATCTGCAAGCAGGTCCAAGTGCCAAGAAACCTCTGTTAAGCAGGTTAGTGTCAGATGATAAGGAGCATACTCCATTCAGATGTATTCACACAGCTCCCCATTCTCCAGCCTGTAGTCTCTATGCTATAACACCAAAAGCTGAGGAGGACCCCCAGCTATAAACTATTAAATGTCCTTTTAGACTGGATTAGAAACTCCAGATGGACTGGAGTGAAATATCAGTATGAAATATCAGTATGAAATATCAATACCAAAATGAGGATGCAAAGCCTATAATACTAGACAGGACCACTATGCAAAATCATCAGCTCCTTTCTGTGCTGCTTTTATGTCTGTGGAATAACTGGGATTTACTCTTCTACTTTGGTTATCCTGGCAATCAATGATTCCATATGGCCCACATTAAATTTATGAATCATTTCTTGAAAAAACATGAGGTAAGCTTAAGAAACTGCCTACTCTTTACTGCTTCTTGTTCTATATCTTTACCTTTTTTTTTTTTAATCTATATTAAACTGTTCCTTACCTCAAAGGTTAAATGTTGTGATTCTGCCCTTTCCCACATCACTAGATCAAATCCAGCATTGTTAAAAATATTTTCATACCAAAGTATCTAGTAACTTAAATCTTAGCAGTTAACACATTCGGAAGGTCTCTTCCCTGTCTCAAAAAAACAGGAAATGAAACTTTCATTACTTTGCCTTATTGCTGTGGTTTAACCCTGGCAGGCAGTGTAGCACCACAGAGCTACTCTCTCACTCCCTTCCAGTGGGATGGGGGAGAGAATCAGAAGGGAAAAAAATGAGGAAATTCATGGGTTGAGATATGAAGAAAGCAAAACTTTTACACACAAGCAAAGCAATATACATAATTCATTCACTGCTTCCCATTGGCAAGCAGATTTTCAGCCATCCCCAGGAAAGCAAGGCTCCATCATCCATTAATTGAGAAGAAAAATGCCATAACTCCAAATGTCCTACCTTCGTCCTTCTTTTCCTTAGCTTTTATTGCTGAGCACAATGTCATATGGCATGGGATATCACTTTGGTCACCTGGAGTCAGCTGTCCCAGCTATGTGCCCTCCAAGCTCCTTGTGCAACCTCAATGAGAGCAGCAGAAAATGCCTTGATGCTGTGTAAGCAACGCTCAGCAATTATTAAAACATCTTTGTGTTACCATAAATTCAAACATAGTCCCATACAAGACACTGTGAGGATAACTAACTTAATCCCAAGAAAATCAGTACACTTATTTAGACCATGAAATGTTTACATTCTAGGCTTATCCTTACTATATATTTGTGCAGGGACACACTCACTTGTATCCCTAAGAACTGTGTGGGTTTTCTTTTTATTTTAGTTTCTGAGTATTTTCTGTGATAATCCAATTAAATAGTAGTATTACAGTGATGACTTGCCTCTCCAAACAAGCTTTTGCTGAAGATCTTCACTAACATATTCCTTTACCACCAAGCCTAAAGGTCCAAGATCTTTCTTTGACTCACAGAGTACTTCATAAGCTAAGCTAAAGTATGGTGGCATTTTCTCCATGAGTTTGGTTCTGAACTTTTGAAATACTGAGTTTAACTGCCCTTCTTGACTTTAATGACGTAAGTGGGGATCGAAATCATTGAGCACTTTATTGGTTTAGACCCCTTCACTTCTTTAATCTCAGAAGATTACTTCCAGTCACACACAGTCAGCAGGGTACTAGCCTTTCTAATATACACTTTTAGGGCAGTTGCAAACATCTGACTTCTTCCAACCCTCATATATCTATAAGGTATCTCCCTCTCGGTACAAACCAACTACTCAATAGGCCAAATAACTTTTGTTCTTTTTCACAGAATTTTTTTTGTTTATTTTAATTCCAGTGTTATGGTTCATCATGTGACCCTGCACTATTCTTGTTAACTATACAGTGAGATAATCACAAGCTGAAAGTTGTAAAATATGTGAATTGGAGCCTTAAGTCCAGCCTACATCCCCTAAGTTGCTGTTAATATGGATAATAACATTACCAAAAATATTTAAAAAACAGCAGGTTGTTTTCTTTTTCTACTATGATGCCTAGTACACAAAAATCTAACCCACGTGCCCCTGGAGAGGAGAATGCTGATACAAATTAAACTTAAAAGAAAAAAAAAACCACAATGTCCTGTCCAGCAAGTTTCCAGTGAATTTGTCTGACCTCTAAGGTTAAATGAATGAAAAGAAAATAGTTAAGCAGAACAAAAGTAAAAAACTCAGAATTCTCAGATAACACACCTGCAGAAATTATATTGCTGAAACTATAAAATCTAGAAAACAACAAATATAGAAATAATACCACAAAAGCAGGTGCACTGGTGTGGGATAAGAAGGTTTTAGCGAAGGTGGAAGTGCCCTTAATTACTTTTTTCCACATTTGAATACCTTCCTTTCCTTAATGTTTATCCACATATGTTTTCACTAGAAAAAATAACCTCAGAAAATATTCCAGGCTTTTGGAAATCCTCCACAATCAAAATAAAAAGAAATTAAAAGTCAAGTAAATCTGATTTGCAGCAAAATTATCCAACACGAAATTATGAGTGAGCATTGCGTTCTTATGTGGAGATCCAATGCAACTGAGGTGCGTTTGAATAAATTAGAAGAAGAGTTAGTTAAAACAATCTCTTTCAATGAAAAGAATAGATCTTGAACCATTTCCAAGTATTTTAAAAAGAAACCACTACTCATTTTCTTCTCCTCCATCTTTAAAAAAGAAAGCATTCCACTAAAAAGCATGCATATGGAAAAAACAAGAACTACCTTTCCAAGGTATGACAAAAGGAATCCAAAGGTACCAGCCTAGTAGTCTGTTGGACATCAATGACTAGAAAAAAATATGGTCGGTGACTAATCTGTTCAGATGCATGAAGGGCAGATCATCACAGGACAGATGTGGGACCTCTGGAGAAAAACAGTTAAATTTAAATCTGATGCCAGTGAAGCCCTTCCCAGTGTAAACACAAACATGGTGAACCCAGGTGCTGGTGCTTGTAGAGCATCCTAACTAACTACTGTAAAAGTGTCCCCAAAACCCTCAAATACCACATAGTGATAGGGATGCTGGTAACCCACACAGCCTGCGTGTTGGGGGGGATGCATGTTGCATCTGAACCTGCTTGTGTTTGCATGCATATAGGTGTGATTAAAACTTCTCAGCATTTGTTTCAGAAGGTTTTTTAGAAATTTGTAGGTGTCCATTAACATTCTGTGGCTGATATTGTGGTTTGTCAATTGTATTGCTGATACAGATCCTCAATACATAGTTCACAGATTGCAAGTTAATTACATGCTGTTAATAAATCAATAAACTGCTTCAGATCTATTCTAACTTTAAATACATGAACTGAACAGGTTAAGCATCACAGGAGTCCTTTATGCTACTGGCATTTTTGGGTTATTTTTTTTAGTAGAGGCAAAATTAAACTTGCTTTCACACTGAACAAATTAAAAACCACGATAAGACTTAGAGGGATGCACAGTCCAGACTGATACTTTTGATCTACCAGTTTGGACTCAAAACTCTGCTGCACACACCTTCATGTTTATGGCATGATTTCAGAGCTCAGCCAGAACAAACCTGAACCTATTCAAAATGTTAGCAAAGAAAGACCACAGTCACTTCATATTTGTCACATTAAAAAAAAAAAATCATGAAATTTTTTTATAACTGGATACCATCTGCTGTGTCTTGTAGTGAAAAGGAAAATTAGACCACTTTTTTTCCCCCAGAAAAAAAATAGATTAGAGAACTGAGTCAAATCATATATTGCTTACCAAAAGGCTTTGCATAAGCACCATCCAAAATAGGACTGGGTAGCAGGTTATAGCCATCAGCACCTTATATAGTGAAGTGCGTGTAGAACCATGTAACAACTGTCAGCAGTTCTACTAATTGGGAGGGACATTTCGAGTGAAATTCTGATGAATCCTCTTCTGGGTCTGCTGCTGCTCAGCATTTCCATTAGTGACTGGGGTAATGAGTATACTTACACGTATGGGCCCCACCTAATACTACTGTCTCATGTTCGGCTTGTGATCTACTGAGTGGGCAAGATACTTTACAAAAGAATGGGCACTGACACTGTAACTTCTTCCCCTGTTTTATATACTGGAGAACTATCAAAATTTTCTTGACAAGCCAGAAGAAAAGTCTGAAAAATAAGCTGAATGTAATGACACAAAATGTACTAAGGTGTGTAAAGAGCAATATCATTTGTAAAATATGAAATAGTTCTTTCATTTTCTCAGCGCTGCATTCTGTTCTCAGTCTCAGCAAGCACACTGTGTTTCTTTTTCTGAGCTGCATTTCAGAAAAAGTGTGGACCAGTTTCAAAAGAAGCTAAAGGAGACCAGTCGGGAATTACCAGTTATCTAGAAAGCAAGATAGATGAGGAGAATTTGAAACAATTGGAGTAGTTTAGTTTATGGAAGAGAAGACTGAGAGCAGACATAATAACATAAAAAAGTACCTGTAGAGAGTAAAGGACTAGACTGTTCATGTCCCCTGTGGTAACAGCAAGGGTAATGGGCTTAAGTTTGTTCAATAGAGATTGAGCTTCAACTGTGAGGAAAGAAAATCTATGAGTTCTGTCACCAAGTTTAAGGAAGCTGTGTTTTAAAGAGCACATCTATGAGGAACAGTCGAGGACAGTTAATCTTGTACTGGGACTGCAGAATAGATAAGATTACTTCTTTATCTCCTTTCAGTCCCAGGAGGGTTTTTTTGATCATAGAGTTCTTCTGGATCACACGTAATTCAGAACTACTGGAAACCATCCTGTGGCTTGCAGTGTTTCCATTGCCAGGTCTGCATCTTCTGTTCCATCTGCAACAACATGTCATAGTGCTCTGACGATAGTGTCTGAAAAAATCCACCTTATACGTCTTCCTCCACACTTCTACCAAGGAATCTATGCTCAGATGGCCAGAGGGGCCTTTGAACACTCATTTTGCCATAAAGAGAGGGATCATGGATTGGCAAGACAATCATCCAGACATAAACTTGCCCTGATGAGAGAACTGTGAAAACCAGTAAGACTAAATGGAAGGTAAAGTCACTTCCTTAAAAGATGGAGCCCCTTCTGTAGTCTGACAAGGGAACTCAAGGGAATCATGTTTAGAAAGACAGAAATTAAAAATGTAATGGTACTATCTGAAATAACAGAAATATTGTGAAAGAATTTGGATTCATGTGTGAATTACAGCCCTTCCATTGCAGCGTTAGTACTGTAATCTGCAAGACTGGAGGTTACAGCAGCTCATCATCTGATTATATGAAAGAGAAATGTGTTGTATAATAGACAAAGTGCAAGTTTTTAGAAACTGAGGGAGTTAATAATAAGAAATTATGTTTAATATTGAGGAAAAATACAGAAGCATAAAATATTGGCCCTTTAAATAAGGGAAGACTAGGAGTTGAGGAAAGGTGAATGGAAAAGCCTTGATATTTTACCAGCTGAGACATGCAGAATAGTATCATGAGGCTGGTTTCTAGCCTTGAATCCACATACAAATTAGCCTTTTATATTCAATATAATTCTGTTGGTTGGTAGCATGCCATGTCTGGGTAAATTAGGTTCAAAAACACTGCAGTACTGCTATTCAGTGCATAGTCTAACCATGTCAGAAGGTGATGTACTGTGCTTCCACTGTGTTATCTACTGATTTACGTCAGTGAATTACAAAGCTTTTGATATCTTTAATAGAGTGGCATGTATTGTTGTTCACAAGAGTTATGTATTTACTGCATAGTCATAATCATACATTTTATTGAATTAGAGCATATGTAGGAATAAGGAAATGAACTTTACAAATAAATATTCACAGAACAAGACTTTGCTTCTAGACTCACAAAATGCACCCATAGGGTTGTTTAATAATAATGTGACAGAAAGGATCAGGTTTCATTCATGCCAATGATAAGCGTGACTCATATGTTCTGAAACCATAATTTATTCTAGTTCTTCAAATATCTGGTTACTGTCCAAGGACTAATACAAAATATCTTCAAAATATTATTCTTTTATGGGTTAACAAATCTCTAAATTCTGAAATATGTTGGATGAGATGATTAAACTTTTCATGGTTTAGCTGCAACAGTGAACTAGAATCACTGTTTTCACAGTAGCACACTTGTTCCAACAGCAACATTTTGGATTAAAATAATGGCATCCCCCTAACTTACAGAGGCGTGTCTGGAGTAAGAGCCTCTTACATAATTAGTCCTATTGAGCTCACCTTCACTTTCTTTCCACTTTTGGTTGCAGACTAAGAGTAATCTTTGATATGCTCTATGTCCTCTTCTGTCTCAGTAAATCATGGTACTGAGATATCTACACTGCATCAAGAAAGATGGAAGGCAAAGTACACTGCTTTTATCAATTAATATATAGACATGTGCCTTAATCAGAAATCAAGAGTAACATAAAACTAGAGGAAGTAACAGCAACAAATCTTACAGTGATTACATGGGTCAGACCCTTAATAGTGTTAAGGCATCCAATTACCACAAATTTCAATCAGAGAAGTAGAATATCTCTGGAGATATGGCTTTTTATACCTTAAACAACCTTGGGAATATGGATCATTGTTCATATTTTGCTACAATTTTTCCCATTTTTTTCTTCTTTCTTATCTCATATTCAGCCATGGCTCATATCTTCTAATATATTTTGAGATGCATGCACACCTTGAGGACTAAGCAGGAGGAGCTGGAAACCTTGGCCCAGTCCCAAAGATATGACATTATTTGCATTAATGAAACCTGGTGGGATGAGTCCAGTGACTGGTGTGCCATGATGGATGGTTGCAGACTCTTCAGGAGCGATAGACAGGGCAGGCAAGGCATCCAGGGGGAAGGGAGTGGCAGTGGGATTCTATATAGCAGAAAGGTTGGAATGTATGGAGCTTGTAGCCGGGTATGGCATATTTGAGGTCCTCTGCGTAAGCATTAAGGGACAGACAATTAAAATAGATGTCATTGTGGGAGTCTGCTATAAGCTGCAGGTGCTGAGGGAACCAACCAGGAAAGGTGCCTTCCTTGATTTGTTGCTAGTTACAGAGAAGGTCTCGTGGATGAAGTGGTGACTGGAGGCTGCCTTGGTCACATTGATCACGAAACAGTCAAGTTTAACATCTATGATGATAGGAGAAAAACTGATAGCAAGATCTCAACTGGATACGAGGAAAGCAGATTTCAGGTTGCTTGGGAAACTGCTTAGTAAAGTCCCCTGTGAAAAAGCTTTTGAAGGTGCTGAGGTCCATTGGTGCTGGTCACTTTTTAAGTACCACCTCCTAAGAGCACAGGACCAGACAATTCTGAAACGCTGGAAGTCAGGCAGGCAAGAGAGAAGGCCAAGCCTGGCTGAGCAAGGAATCTGAGGTATCAAAGGATGGTGTATGACCAGTGGAAAGGTGACATGCAAGGACTACAGGGATGGTGGTCACCAGTGTAGAGCAGAAATTCATGTGGCCAAAGCCCAATTCGAGTAGAAAGTGGCCAGAACTGTGAAGGATAATAAAAAGGGCTTTTTTCAAACATGTTAATAACAAAAGACAGACCAGAAATAACATCGGACCACTACTTGATAAGCATGGGCACCTCATAAACATGGATACAGAAAAAGCAGAAACATTTAAAGCTTCAGTCTTTCATCCTGATGGTGGGATCAGCTACTCCCAGAGCCCTGGGCTATAGGACCAAGACTGTGGGTTACCCTGTCATAAAGGAATTTATCGTCCCCCTGTACTCGGCACTGGTCAGGCCTCACCTTGAATACTGTGTGCAGTTCTGGGCCCCTCAGTTTGGGAAAGATATCATGATGCTGGAGTGTGTCCAGAGGAGGGCAAGGAAGATGGTGAAGGGGCTGGAGCACAAGCCCTATGAGGAGCGACTGAGGGAGTTGGGGCTGTTTAGTCTGAAGAAGAGGAGGCTCAGGGGAGACCTCTACAACTCTCTCTACAACTACCTAAAAGGAGGTTGTAGTCAGGCAGGGGTTGGTGTCTTCTCTCAGGTGACCAGTGACAGAACTATAGGGCGTGGACTCAAGCTTTGTCAGGGAAAGTTTAGGCTTGATCTTAGGAAAGGTTCTTCACTGAAAGGCTGATTGGCCATTGGAATGCGCTGCCCAGGGAGGTGGTGGAGTTCCCGACCCTGGAGGTGTTTAAGGGGAGACTGGATGAGGCACTGAGTGCCATGTTTTAGATGGTGGGTTGGTGTTAATGTTGGGTTATAGGTTGGACTCAATGATCTCGGAGGTCCTTTCCAACCTTGTGATACTGTGATACTGTGATACCCACCTAGTGGAACAAGGAGAACCAGCTGACAAAATCTTTCTGGATTTCAGCAAGGCCTTTGGTACTGTCTCTCACAGCATCCTCCTAAACAAAATGACCAGCATAGTGATGGATAAACACATAATGCAGTGGGTGAACAATTGGCTGATGGGTTAGGCTCAAAGTGTCACAGTAAGTGGCGTTACATTGGGCTGGCAAACAGTCCCTAGTGGGGTTCTTTAGGGATCCATTTTAGGGCCAGATCTCTTTAATATCTTCATAAATGACCTGGATGCAGGACTCGAAGGTTTACTATCCAAATTTGCTGATAACATGAAACTGGGAGGATGTGTTGACACACTTTTGGGGGAAAAGAGGCCCTGCAGAGGGATCTGGAAAGAATGGAGAGCTGGGCAACTGTCAACAGCATGAATGTTAACAAGGGTAAATGCCAGCTTTTGCACCTGGGACGTGGATACCCATACATACCGGGGAGCGAGAGGCTGGAGAGCAGCCCCGTGGAGAGAGACCTGGGTGTTCTTGTTGACAGCAAGTTGAACATGAGCCAACAGTGAGTGTTCCAGTATCTAACTGTCTGACACCCTGCCTCCTGATGTGCTACCCCTTGACCAACACTGTGAGAGTAAATGGACTGCTAACCATAAGCCACTTGACCAATACTGGCAGGATAGGCAGGGTGCCTCCCACATTTAATGTTAAGTGTTATTCTCTCAAATCAGAATACCATTGGTGGAGCTATGTTGGGGTGTGACTCCCACCCACATTCAAATGGCATTTTCACAATTGACTGTTACTGCCAGTTGACCCAGACTCTAAGTGTCCTTGGCATCCTGCCAGAGCCATGGCATTTTTTTTTTTATTATCCTGTGTTTGATGTCAGTGATTAGGTGAGTCACCATATGAGCAGTTCATCGCTCCTCTGTTTTACTGCCTCAATAAAGTTTGTTTTATAATGTGTTATCAGACTCCATTACGGTTCACACCTCACCATACGCACAGTGAACTGAAGGCCCCAGGCTGCGATAGAGAAGAGGATGTGGCTGCATGCTTCAAGTGGGACTGGTCAGTAACATTAAGGTCTATAAAGTGCTATCAAGGTGTGTCATAGGCTTGCTTAATTCACAATAAGCAACATCTACTGCTCCTTCCTCATCCACCCAACATGTAATTTCATCCTAGAAGGCTATTGTGTTTGTCTACCATGATTTCTCCATTGCAAATTCATGCTGATTGCTACCAATCACCTTGTTGACTTGTTTTTGGAAATGGTTTCCAGGATAATTTGCTCTGTCACCTTCCCAGGAAGTGAGGTTGAGGATGACTAGGCTGCAGATCACTTGATAGTACTTGCTCTCCTGGAAGATAGGAATGACATTTACTCTCTTCTGGTCCTCAGGAACTCTTAGTGCTTTCCTATTTATGTGCATATGTTTAGGTTGGGCCATTTCTTCCCTGTTTTGTAGTTTTCAAACTCTCTTGTCCATACCTGGTACTTATTACTAGAAAATAATACTATGATATATTACACACTATTCTACATGTACCACTAGACAGGAATTTTCAATAGTGTCATAGTCTTGACACAATTAACAGATATCTGAGCTGCATTCTTTCAAATGGACATACATTTTTGTTCCAGAGGGAAGAGCTCTAATGACATCCTAAAATCCTCAAAATACACGATAGAATGAGAAAAGTAAAGATTTTTCTGACAACCGCTGAGTTGTCATACTAGACATAGAAGAAGAAAAGGGCAAAGTTGTTGCATTCATGAAGGTTCAACATGAAACAAAAGCATTTATTAATATTTTGTTTCCAATTCATTTCTTGTGATGCAGAATGATAAAAATGTTTGTGCAAAAACCTTCTTAACACCATAACAATTAATTGGACCTATGTAGCAACAAAAAATAATCATTCACAAATAATGAATAAACTCAGCGAGCCAATAAATCAGAATGATACGGCTCTCCTAATCCCAACTTTTCTCTTATACTCTGCCCAGAAGTGAGTGGAAAATTAACACTTAACAATGCAATCACTAAATTTTATCTTCTTGTTGTTGTAAAGTCAGTATATGTAGATGGATTTTGGTTCTTACTAGATTTGTCACTATTTGAAATTTTTCCATGTATGATAAATATAGTTTCATTGAATGCTACAGGATAACATTCAGAAAACCTTCCATTTTAACTTTTCAGTATGCCCATTTTGTGTTTGGCTTCTTCAGCTGATATGCTTTATAGCAAATAATCAGTGCATCAGAAGGTAATCAGAAGGTAATCAGAGGGGTTGCGATGTCTGTTTCCATAAACATTTCAATGGATACTATTTTTCTTGCACAAGTACTTAAAAGAAAAGCAAATTAATTGATTATCTTCATTCTAGTATGTTTTTAGCATTTGGCATCATCACTGAGCACAAAATGCTCCACTTTTTGTCTAATACTGTTTGAAATGGACTTAGAAACATAAATATCATTTGATCATTATCATCTTTTCTCTCATGTTAAACGAATAGATATACAAATATGCTCTTCCAGAGAAAGGATGGTCTTGAGTTTATATCTCAGGAATTTGCAACGAAGGCAAACCAAATCCTGGGCTGCAACTGCAGGTGATTACTTGCAAAGACAGAGATGTGATCATCCCACTCTACTAAGAGCTTATCAAGCTGCATCTGGAGTACTGTGTTCAGTTTTGGTCCTCATAATTCAAAAAAGACGAAGAGACTGGAGGCAGTCCAAAGGAGGTCTTAGGTTCAGAAGGTTAAAATTATTTAAATTCCTATTTCCTGATAACCCAATAGGAGTAAAGTTCCCAGAGTAGGATTCATGACTATTGTGTGTAAAACAAATAATGACTTAAACCCTTTGGGCTTGGTTTTTTTTTTTTCCTTTTAAAATCGAATCAATTATCTGTTTGTAACAATAAATGCCTGAGGTGAGAATGATCTTGTAGCTAATATTCTGTTGCTTCAGTCTTAATAAGGCTTTTGGCTAACAAACTATTATAAAGATCAAATTCGGTTCATTGAACACCAGCATTGTTCTGTAGTATTTCACTTCTAAAATAGCAATTTATAGTTCTGACTATATATAGAATTTCTAGAAATTTCTAGAACATGTTGACCAGAAAATTTTCTTTTATGTGTACAATATGGGGAGAGACATTCCGTGGTCTGGAATTTTTCTGATTTTATTCTATTTTAATAGCTATTATGCATTCTTTTTCCACTAACAATTAGTTCCATTTACAATTTTATGTATTTTCATGAAAAAACAACCAGATGTTCTCCACAAAAGTGGACACTTTTTTCAGGAACATTTTGGTTTAACTGGAAAGCTATTTCATACCATTAAATGTGGAAAACCTTTCAGCTAGTGCTATTTTTCACAGTTTTCTAAAAGATTGAAGGATAGTTTGAGACCTCTTCCTGAGAGCCAAAGTGGGAATAACAGAGTTGATCTTTTATCTTCTTCTTGGCATTCTGTTATAGTTATCATTAAGCTTGACAGTTTATAAAAGTCTTCTGTTTCAGAATGTCCATTTACAGAACTGAGTATAAAACCCTGTCTCTCCTGTGAGAGCACAAAGCAGTTCAAAATGCAACCTGATTTAATATAATTGCCATGTTCCAGTCCCTTACCTCTTCACTTAAGAGAACAACAATTTTTATGAGTTTATTATTTTTCCTTTTTAAATACATTTTTCAGATAAAGTGTATCAGCCAGCAATTTCTTTCTCTCTTGATAAAAATACAGTGAAAACAAGCTTCCTCTCACACTCACCCTTATTTAAGATGACACAGAAGGGAGACCCATCCTCTCAGGTGAATCAGAGAGAGCTCTACCAAGGGTAACAGAATGAAAAATTTGGGCTTCATGACAATAGACAAGTAATTTTCTTCATTCCATTGTTTATTCAATACATCTCACTTCACAAAGAGCCACAGATGTTCTCAGTTGATGCATGCAAATATCTGACCCTCTAGTCTTCTTTCTCAAAAACCACATCACAGTATGTCTTCCTAAAGCTCCATCCTCAAGATCCAGCATGGGGAGCCAAAGGGAAAGACATCATTGAATCTTCTATCTCCAGATCTCTGGTAGTGTGTAAGATCCACTAGCTTTCCAATTTAGCTGCATAGTCCCTATTAAAGCAGGTAAAAATTGTTCTCCCCACCTTTACAAAATATCATTGGTGATAATAGTAACAATAAATGTATTTATACCAGTAGCAACAAGAAGACCATTAAGAGAAGTAAAATGTTGGTAGTATTAGTAAATCTACAGTTCCCCAAAATGTGTTAGACTCTCAACAGAAATACATCAAAGCCAATAGGGAGCCAAATCCTCTATTACCAAATCCAAATGCTTAAAATTAACAAACTGGACCTTCTTCCCGCAGCCCTTACTGGCTTCACCTGATGAAATTATGAAACTTGTATAAATATTTGAGGATGTAGAGAGGTATACAATACATGTAATGAGTTCTATTCATTTTTGTATATGAAACCTTGACAATTTACTGAAGGTACATGTTCCAGCTCTGCTTCTCTGCAAAGTCGAGAGGCAGATTTTTAAAAAAAGTTTTAGATTCTCACCTAAATACGTTTCCTGCAGCCAAGATTTTAAGAAATGCATGACAAATAGCAAGACTGCCAATAAAATTTAAGAGTTGACAACACTGTAAAAATCAGTATTGTCCTGTTGAAATCAGTGGAGTTATACTGATTTTGTACTAGCTGAGAATCTTGTCCATTGTTTCCACAGCAAACAACATGTTGTGTTATGGTCTAATTAAGAAGGTATTGCTTGGTCAGCACTAAGCAATGCAGCAGGTAGGGAACAAGAGTTTTAGAGAGAATGTTTCCCTTTAGTCTAAGTAGCTACCAGAATTACAGGCCAAATTGTTCTAGCGACAACACGGACAACAGCTTGTACAGCTGCATCTGTCACATAAATTAGGCAATTTTTTTATCCTTTGAGGCTCATTCTCTCAAATCTCTACAATTACATTCTAATTCGGCAGTTTAGGAACCCAGCACCAAGCCATGATATACTTGTGTGTAAAATTATGTGCAACCACAACCTGGGGCAAGGAAGAACCATCTCTGCCTTTCTGCTGCACAGAGGAAGAAGTTTTTAAGTTAATATGACATGCCTCCTTCCAGTCCCCAATGGTGAGTTTCCCTTGGCTCAATAAAAAAAGAGCTTTGATAAATGAGCTTTGTTAGAGCACTGCCAAAATCACAATTGAATTTGGAGCCTCTGAGTTGGTCCTCTTCTTATAGAGGTGCAGCAGATAAGCACATCAGACCATATCAGGCTCAGCAAGCCCTGTGACAGTTTCAGTCACTGCTAGACAGCACTAAAGAGAAGGATGAAGCCAGCTGACTTAGTGGAAGAGGATAAGAATGTTTAAAGTTAGCATTCAAATATATGTTCAGACAAACCTCTATAAAGGCTTCAGACTAGTGTGATCCACATGTAGAAAAAGAAGACATTAACACAGTCCAGGGAATATTGATGAAATATTGATGATTAATTTGGCTTGCTTCTACTATTGGACCACCTTTTTTTTTTCTAAGTATACTGTAGATTCTTAATTGCTGACAGAGACTAGATAGACTTTGACATATATATTTTTCAGAAATAACTGAAGTGCTGGGAAATGCAGCACAGCAGTGTTGCAAAGATGGGAGATGCAATAGTAACAGTATTATTCTTAATGATTGTTTGACTAACCTATATCCTTATAAAAGACAGCATAGTTCTTACAGCACAGTCTATTAAAATCATCTAAACAACAAGAGGAAAGCACTGTGAAAGAGGAACTGGTGGTTGTGCTAACCAAACCGGAGAAGAAGTGCCATTGAGAACCATGACGGATGTCAATAAGAATACGACTAAACAAGTCGCAGAAAATGACTTAGATAAATAGCTTAGATAAATAATGCCTTAAAGAAATAGCTATCAAGTACATAAGGAATGCAATTACCCTATGAGGACAGGCTGAGAGAGTTGAGGTTGTTCAGCGTGGAGAAGAGAAGGCTCTTGGGAAACCTTATAGCAGCCTTCCAGTACTTAAAGGGGACCTACAGGAAAGCTGGGGAGAGGTTCTTTATCAGGGAGTGCAGTGATGGGATGAGGAGTAATGGGTTTAAGCTGAAAGAAGGAAGATTTAGATTAGATATCAGGAAGAAATTTTTCATGAGGGTGGTGAGGCACTGGAACTGTCATGGGTACCCCGACTCTGTAGGTATTCAAGAGTTGGTTGGATGAGGCTTTGAGCAACCTGATCTGGGGGAAAGTGTCCTTGCCCATGGCTGGGGTGTTGGAACTGGATAATCTTTAAGGTCCATTCCAACTCAAACCATTCTGCGATTCTATGATACTATGACTCTATGAATCTGAGAAGTCTGTATTATAGTGCAAAGGGAGAACTGAAAATCATAGCAGAGAATAAAATAAACTGCTGTCAGAAAAAAAGAAATTATTAGGTGACCCGTATTAGTCAAAATCCAATGGCTAAGACAGTTTGACCATAAATCAGTGGCTAGGTCAACTGAAACTGAAAAGCAGATTGAGGCAATGAAGATTATTCAGAATAGTATGAATCTCATACTTTGGCTTTGTGAGAGACAAGGACAAATGAAACCAGCGACTGCTGAGATGGTGCATATATTATGCATAAGATTACATACCAAAACCACTTTATTAGCATAAAAACATTTTAAAATCACAAAAATACATTGTATATGTGAGGTAGAGGGATGAAAAAATATCATGGTATTTTACATTTCAACAGAAACCAGAGGGAAGGAGGTAGAATCTACATTTAGGTACAGAGTTCGCACCCTTGACTTCTCTACAAGAAACTGAAGCAGAGATATGTTTGCATAGCTAATTTACAGGGAAAAGAAGGTGCTCTCCTGAAATAGTTGATTAAGAAAAGTATAGAAATACTACAAGGTGATATTATAAATATTTAAGAGCACTTACATTCTGATGAATAAATAAAGAAATTACAAAGTTATTCTGGTTTGGACAAAGAGCAGGCTCTTGGGGAAGGGGGAATTAATGGTAAAAAATATGGCCAAGGTAGTGAAAAAATATTCCATTACAAATATGTAGAATTTTATGACAGCATTACATTAGACAAAGATTGATATAAAAAGGAGTTGGGCAGAGGAGCCAGGCTAGATTTAACATTTTTTTTGCAAGGAAGATGAATTTCATGTGAACAGGCTTTACAATCATAGAAGAAGTACAACAGACTGAAAGTGAACTAGAATTTCCTGGAATAGATTTTTCTTGTGACAGACCACTCTTGAAGAGAAAGAAAATGGACTGAAGGTATCTATCTCGGATAAAGTTCTAACACTAAAAGAGGAATGAAACGTCACACAGAGTAAGTCACTGTGAAGACAACAGTGTGGGATTTGTAGTTAGAAATAAATGGAGAGAAGACTAACAGAGTTACATATAGATTCACAAAAGGCAGTGTCAAGTTTAAATGGAATGCAAACTCAAGAAAAGAAATTAAAAGCAGATTTAGATGTGAACCAGTACATTAGATGCCTAACATCTCTTTACAATCAAGGGAAAAAACAGAGTTCAGACAGCTCATAGTAACATGGATGTCTATTTCAAAATAAAGTCAGGTTTCACAGTGTGTTGTGAAAAGGGGTTTGTCCTCATGTACACATCTTCTGCTGTTTGAAGTACCCTGTAGGAGACTCTATGGCACCTGGAAACTGTTGTCTGAATGTAGGTATCCAGCACCATTTATGATGCTCTAAGGAATTCTTGTCTGGCCTTCAGATACCATACCAGAAAGGCCATAGAATTGCATGAGTCTGCATAATAGCTCACTGCCTTGTGTAGACAACTTGTACAACCTAAGGCACCCATAAAGACCACAGATGTTTATTGGTATGTACTTAAACTAAGCCCCAAAGAGTCCTATAGCTATATACATGGAAATGCTGAAATACAAGTATCTCAAAATGGATCTAGTTTTTACTCAGAAAGTTTCATTTTTAATTATCACTTACAAAAGATAAAGGTGTCTATGCCTAGTAGAAAAATTATAAATCTAGTATGTATGATATGTGGCCAGAACCTAGAGACTATTAGTCATATGTAGGTGGATGTACTATATATACTAGAGATGAACCTAAAATACAGAATTGAAAGTCTTGAGTGCTAGGAGCACTATACAAATTATGGGGTTCAAAAGAGAAGATATGCCATACTGTCACAAGGGCAGCAAACTGGTAGATAAGAAAGATGGGAAAATGTTACTAGACTTTTTATAATCTCTAATGTTGAAGAAGTGCGTTGAAGAAAATGAAATATGAGGCTTATATAAATGGAGGGAAAAGAGTGCCTCCCTATGGACTTTGCTGTTTTATAATTCATTTAATTAAAAAAAAAAAAAGGACCTGACAGAAACTAAAAAAATTCTAGGGCATGAATAGAATATAAACATAAAACCAATTATTTCCTGTACACTACAATCTCATGATACATTATTACAGCAGTATTGTGCACGCTGAATATAGTCACACTGCATATGGGCATGCCAGAAAGCAACCTTGGTGGGAACACTTTGCAATACTGAAAAAGGTGATAAAATTCTGAATTCACTTACAACAGTCTAAGTAGAAATACATTAGTAGTTATGTTTCCATTGAGATCTCAGGTAATGGGAAGAAATAACAGTAATATATTGTTTTTATGTGGGATGATCCAAATGCCTTTGACTTCACTAGAGCTAAGCAATGAGCATGTGTTTAACTCTGAAGTCAATGGCTTCAGAGATATTTCAATACATATGAATCTCACCTTCTAGATAAAATAAGCTATGAATTTCACAAGTGATTCACGTATTTGGCTTATGACTGTTCACTGAACTAGATTATATGCTTCAGATGATCACCAAACATGATTTATTGGCCTTAAGTGATTTTGCATGTGCACATCCTTTACTGAATAGTTCAAATGATTAATTGCTACTATTGTTAAAAAAATAAACAAAGTTGGTCGATAGTTGTCTAGAAAAATACAGTACCTGAAATATGACCAGTAGATTAAAGTATTCATTGGCAGTCAGGTAGGCCAAGATGAATACATTAGCTAAAAGAAAACCAGTAATTTTTCAGATTGACAAATGACAAAAATGCATTTAGCTGTTAAATTTCCTGGATTTTTTTTTCATTGACCTTGTATAGAGGTCATATATATTTTGATATTCAAAAACTATGAGGAACCTGAGCCATAAGTTCAACCTACAGATCGTCAGCATTTTTCTACTGTTTATGTCTAAATCAATGTTCAGAATTCTAACTGTACTTAACCTTGCTTGAAATTCTGATTTATGTGTGTACTAAAAATTGGAAACTATCCTTGCATACTGTTGTCTCATACAGATGAAGAATGAAATAGGAAACATCTTTAGCCATTGTGAAAATACATCTGAGAGAAAGTACTGAGTAGTGAAGCTAGCATGAGTTTGAAGCAGCTGAAAAGTTAACCCAGCAAAGAATGGAGTATTTAAGTCAGACAACAAGAAGTGTTAGAGAGAGGACTGTGTCTGAAATTCTGGATCAGTTCTAATTTTTTTTATTTGAAGTAGTAGAAAATACTTCTGGTAGTCCTTAAAGACCATAGCTGGCAGTACTAGTCTCTGTGCCAGTTTGCAAGCCACTGCAGAAATATTAGGGATAGCACACTCCAAAGTGTGCTCCTGAATATACCATTACCAAATAAATGACCTAGAACTTGGTTTAGGGCATTTTATTGAAAGCATTGGCAGTTGTGTTTAATTTTCAGTGATAGAATTTGTCTTCACTCAAAACTAATCTACCTTACCAAGACAGATAAAGCCAGACTGGCATAAATTTATGAGACAAATTTGAATGGTTGTTCATGTGTTTTCATTACTCCCAGAGCTTCTTTCAGTGTTTGAGCTTAAAAGTTGTTTTTTCTGTTTACCCATAACATAAAGAAACCTCTTAAGATTATTTCTGTTGATTCTGTTTACAACAGAACCAGTTTGTTCTAGATTAGCAAGTAATTTAATCAGGGTCTCCAAGCTCTTAGTGACTTAAAGATTTTCAAATCAATATTTAATAAAGATAATACTTAGTATGCCTCACATAGTGGTTCCTGTCTGCCTTTTGTAATAACAACATGCTGCTCTCCTCCATCTCCAGTGGCTGCATTTAGAAATGAACTCATTTAAAAGTGAAGCATTATGAATTACTCTCAACTGGGTTTGTAAAATTGATTGAAGTGTGAGAGGAGACTTTTTCTTCTCTGGAGTTTAACCTTCCCCCTGCCCTGTTGTCATGTTTTAACTCCAGTTGGCAACTAAGCACCACACAGCCACTTGCTCACTCCCCACCATGGTCCCAGTGGGATGGATGGAAGAGAATTCAAAAGGTAAAAATGAGGAAATCATGGGTTAAGATAAGAACAGCTTAACAATTGAAATACAATAAAATAAAATTTTAATATTTATGATAATATTGTAATCAAAAGGAATATTTCAAATAGGAAGAAATAAAGCCAAAGAAAGACAAGTAATGCAAATGAAAACAATTGCTCACCACCAACACAACAATGCCTGCCCAGTCCCTGAGGAGCAGCCCACTAGACAACAATTTCCCTAGTTTATTGCTGAACAGGACATCATATGGTATGGAACATCCCGTTGGTCAGTTGGTGTCAGCTGTTCCAGTTGTGTTTCCTCCCAACTTTTTATGCAGCCTCCAACCTTCTCAATGGTAGAGTGGTGTGAGGAGCAGAGTGAGCAACAGGCCTTGATGCTCAGTGATAATTTAAACATTCCTGATTTATCAACACTGTCTCCAGCACAAATCCAAACCAGATCCCCTTACTAGCCACTATGAAGAAAATTAATCCTACCATAGTCAAAACCAGCACATCCATCTTTTCTTCTGGCACAGAAGATAGTGGTTGTTTTCTCTGTAAAAAGAAATCTGTTCTTTGAGGAACTGAAGAGCCACACAGACAGACACAGAGTGAGAGTGAATGTATTGTGCTGTTCAGACAACAAGATGAGCAAGAGCTTGCTTCCTTGTGTCAGCTAACTTGGATTTCTTTTTTCTCAACCTAAATCAAGCACTAGTACAGTTTATGCTTTGTGTATACACCTAGCGGAATAAAGTGGAAGTAGAGGATAAAAGTTTTCAATGTCTAGGCTACAGCCGTATTCATACTATGCACTCAGAACACGGTATTTTCTTGTAGGAAATACAATGAAAAATATGCAAGAAAGCCATTTCGTCTCATATTAACCATGAAAAGCTCTCCTTTGAAGAGCAATGGGCAGGGGGAGAAAAGGATGATTTTTAAAATATTTTGTCAAGAAATCAAATTATGTTGGTTTAATATCAGTACCAAATTAATTTTAATTGCATCAAAAATAGTACAGGTTTGAAGCAGTAGTTTTATGATCATAAAAATAATATCCTCCCTTAAAAGAGTCACAGATTGTCAATTCAGTTGTTATCTACAGTAGTTACCTAGTCATTGGCCTCATTCATATCATACGTGATTGCATTTTTTTGGGTTCAATATTTTTTGAACTGAACAGAGTTCAGATTGTGTATTATCTTTTTTTTTTCAGAAGCTTAGTTTTCCATCAAAATGTCATTTCATAGGAAAAACTCTTCACAGACTTGTTAAGGAATACAATATACAGACAGATTTTAACTTGGAGGAAAAGAACTTGTCTGTAGATAGTCTTGAACTTCCATATACCAAACAGCACTCTCCACAAAGACTAATAATTAATTCTTCATTAACGCCCTCATGTATATGCTGTACTAAACCAGGCCTGGCACTTTATTACTTTTTAGGAATTCTGATCAGATCTTCTGCTCTCTTTTTGTGGAAATGAGTTCTTCAAGTATTTGTTTCTTATTACGTGGTGAAGAGAAGTATATTGGCTTTATCGTAAACAAAATTCTGAATATCTGTCCAGGTAACTGTTATTTGGTATGTCACCACAGAGAGTTCAGTAAAAGAAAGCAAAAACCTCCATGAAGCCTGAAAGATCAAGTATCTGTTGTGTCAAGGGGTGTTTAACTAGTTTTTTTGATTCTTGTCAGTTCTATAATTTGGAGGCTAAAAGTCTGGTGATCCCATTGCTATGTTCACAGAGTCATTGAAGGACGTATGTAAATTATTTCTTTCATCAACAGGCAGCTAACTGAGATCTTCTGCAATTTATCAAACCCCTGTGTTAGTTTATTATCAATTCAAAGTTCTTTTGCTTCATTTTGTTCCCTTTATTTCCCCTCCTTTATTTTCTCTTTCCCTCCCCCATCACAAGCCACTATTGCATTCCTTTTTATTTTTTCCTAGGAATCGTTACATTTGTGCATACCATATTGAAGTAAAATTTTTGTCACTCCCCCCCACTTTTCAATAATCTTCTCCTTTGTCCTTCATGCTATTTTTTCAGATAAATGTGTTTAGGAGAGAGACGGAAGGGGAAGGGCTTTCTTTCTAAATCTAGGAAAGTGCTACAGGGTTTCCTCGACACACACAGAGGTAATGAATGTGTGTCACCCTATCAGGAGTATAACCTGAGGAGTGAAGAACACATGCACCGCAGAGTGGACACGAAAGTCTTCTTTCTTATGTTTGGCATAGAAGAAGCAATGTACGATCTCTCCCATTTACACTAATTTTAACCTCTGCTTTCATCTGTCACTGCTATTATTGACAAAAGCTTCTTTTTTTCTTTTCCAGTTAATGGAAATTACTGTCTTCAAAGATTCAGAATATAAAACTAGAAGGGATTGAATAGTCTGTGCTTCTGCATGATTGAAGTCATTATAAAGACTGTGAATTAGTGTTCATTTGAAGTAGAGCATATGTCTTAGGAGCACAGCCACAATTGATTTTAAGATTTCTAGTGATGGAAAATTTATACCAGCCCTTGATAATTTCTTCCCATGTTAACTTGTTCTGTTTGTTATATACACAGACTTTATTTCTAATCAGAATTTTTATTTGGTCTTCTGGGCACTATGACTTGATATGTGTTCATTCTGTACTGAACCAGTGCATCTTATCTCAAAGGCACAGTCTGGGCAGCACATTAAGTGTTTCCATTCTCTTCACAGCAAATAGAAGGAATTCTGTGTTTCTGAAGAGAGAACCAATGTCCTAAGCAAGTGATTTCCCAGGGATAGCTGAAGGGAATCAATGATGAGAAATTTCTGACCTTTCTGTAAAATATTTTCAGACTTACAGCACTCATTCAGAATATGCTGAAAACAGTCTTTAAGTCCTTTCCTTCACGAAGATGTTTGAGCCTTCCAATTTTACATCATTTCCAGCTGGGCACACTGCACAGCAATGAGAAGCACAGAAGTATACGGTACGCTTCCTTTCTCCTGTGGAAATTGTTCCACTTAGTAGGGATAAATTCAACAGCTGAAGAAGAGCAATTTTATGTTATCATTATTGTATAGCAAGACCAGAGATGAAATCTGTCCCATCTTAGCTGAACTACCAGTACACAGAGTACTGTTTTGTTAAATCTAATAATAAACCATGTTTTTATTTCCCTTATTAAATATTAAATGAGAATGGCAGAATTGTCAAATTCCAACATTGATCCATGACTTGGAAACTTGCCTGCTCTGAAATTTACCTTTACACCTAAGAATTGATTCTATGTGTAGTGCATGTTCTTTCCAAAGGGTCATTGAGGAATCCAACTTCACTCCCTTGCAAGCTACTTTACCTAGGCAATAACCTTCAAAATAGAAAAAATTTTAGCAAGAAAAGGTTAGTTCTTCCTTACAGTGGGAAGGACATTGATTTTTCCTTTTTCTTTTTTTTTAATTCATGCCATTCTTTGAAGTTATATAGGCCTTGAACAAGCACATTGCTAGGAAAAAAATTTTTGAAAGCCTTTCTTACAAAGAAAAAAAACCCCAACACCAACAAACCAACATCAACCACACCCCCCCCCCATCTTACTTGCAATGCTGCTGTACCAGTCTAGCAAAAATTGTGGATCTGTTTCCAGGGAAGACTATACTTTTTTAGGCACCTTTAGTAAACCAAGAACTTGGTAATATTAGTCATGCATGGAGAAACTTTTTGGATTCAGATATGTGAGGCTGATAAGAATTGAAATCAGAGACAAAACTACTTCATGAGTGATATAGTCCAGATTATTGCTATATTTTTATCCTCAGAAAGATTGTAAGGTCCCCAGAGAACTGTAGTCTGTGGATATTTTGTCTGAAAAGTAACTATGTTTATTACTTTAAAGTGTTGTTTAATGTAACTATTCTGAAAATTTTGCTTGGCAGTTCTTTTTCTACCTGGGAACACTGGTAAAAATTAGTTATATTTCATATATACTCATGAGGTGAAGATTGCTGCTGTTAAAAATTCATGTGGACAACCCAAGAGAGAATGAATGTATGGTATTCTATCTCCCATAAATAAACTGAATACAGAGATACAGAATTTTATTCTATGTTAATCTGTAGGATACTAGTAAGAAAAACTAAAAAAAAAATACATTTTTTCCTCTCTGACTGTTGTGTCATACATTTACTGCATGCAGAAAACTACTTTGTTCCCCAAAGGAAAATGTACCAAAGTTAACACATTCATCTTCCCATCCACCTATTTACCTCATCAGTTGAAATCCCTTGTTTTCAGCATTTAGATCTTCCTGCGATTTTTAGGCCATTTGTTTGTTCTTCTTTTAAACTTTTATTCTAAATGAATTTCTAAATAGTTTTCCAAATTTTAACATTGTAATCTTTAGAAGACAAAGAAATCACAAAAGAAAAGATAGAATAAGACCTTAATTTCTTATAACTATTAGCTAAGTGTACAGATTCCCTCTCTGTTCTATCTCTATTTCTTGAAACAAATGCTTAAAAGCATTGTATTGTCTTTTCGTTAATAATAATCTCTGCAACCCTGCTTCCCCAGTGTTGAAAGACCATGACAGAACAGTTCTAAAACCAGGGAGGCTCAAAGCTTGTTCCCAAACCAACCAAGCTATTCGCCTGGTCATGGATAATGGACCATTGACAATTAGCCTCTAAGCCTGCACCATAAGAGTAACTGTGACATATTTCAAAAGACGAGAATGCTATTTTTTATATTTTTTTCATTTTAACCCTAAAGAATATTGAAATACCATTGGAATTATCTCACAGTTCTTGTTCTGTGGGGTTTTTTCTCTTGTAACGACCAAGCCAGATCTGGAACAGACCAGGACTTGCATTTTGGCATAATTGTTACCTTTATTTTGTTTGGTTTATCTCATCATTAATAGCAGCAATGCAGACAAGCTGCAGAGATGAGTTAAGAGAATGTTGAACAGAATAGAAATATCCCTGATGAAAAAATTCACTTGAGATAATTAATCAGGTTGAGAGTTTTGTCTAGGAAACTTGGGCATAGCATCACACCATTGGAGGTATTTTGCCTTAAAAGACTTACCTGAACTGTAATATGTGGGCTTACTTCCTTAGGTCAGCATTAGCTCAGGTATCTTTATATCAAAATGTGTAACTTAGCCATGCAGTAAACCCAATAGATATGAACTGAATACAGATTTTTTTATTGTAATAGAGTTACCATTATATTACTCAAAGACTGAGACATTTTATCCCAAATTCATCCCACTTCAAACTCTTCTGGACGAAATGTAATCCCCAGAAAGTACTGGTTTGTAATGGAAATCCTGACAGGCCCTTAGCTATAGAAGCTCTACCAGCTTTGCTATTCTACAAGGTCCCTAACTGAATTTTTATTCTCTAATTCAATGAGAGGATTTTGCTTCCAAATCACATTTAAAATTCTCCAGCTGTGCTATTTCTTAGTTTATGATAGCTACATTACTTTTCAATTAAATTATTCCAATGTTCATGTATTTTCTATATTAAATTGTAGTTATAGCTGCACTTTTCAAATATACTGTGATCTGCCCACCTCTCTACCTTTGCCTTCTAAGTACCCAAGTGTAGGAGTTTTATATCATATTTAAGGCTAGTGGTGAACTAAGCTGTAAAGTTTCTGGGTTTTTAATCAGCCTCTCCTCAAAAAAAATTAGGAAAACTTGTTATGTTCTCTTGGGGGTGACAGCAGCAAATACATTTAAGATCCACCACCTTAAGTATGAGGCAAGCAAGACAGATTTTGTGTCACAGCATGTTGTTGACTTCTTGCTATAGCGATTTCAAATAAATGTGTTAATGTCCTACATGCCAATTCTTCTAAACATTGTGATCATTTGAGATATAGTTTGAGATATAGAGAGATAACTAACATTGTTATTCAAGCACGATGAAGTTTGTCCACCAGATGCTGGTCAATCTTGTATTGTATGCATGAGCTCTGTGCAGATGTCTGGGGTCTTCCAAGGCATCCTAATGACACCAGCTAGCAATTCTGACTGTGCTGCTCCTTATCAGTGGCCCTGGGGCTACCTTTAAAGATTAGATTCATCTTCCCTCTATGGAGCAAGCCTCAGGCAAGCCTGAAGCAAACTCCAGGATCTTCCCAGAACACAGAGGTGCATATACAGTAGAGCACAACGCTGCACTAACATGCCAGCAGGACTGTTTGGAAAACTTCTCCATAGATAATCACCAGGCTGTCCACAGGGCCACCATATGGACAGAAGGTACGCAATATGTAGATCATGAAGTGCCTGCAGCCAAGGTAGAGCAGAGCGAGTAAAACCCATTGACAAAATCCAAAAGCATTTTTAGGCAGATGAATCTCCAGCTTGTTCACTGTTTTTTTGGCAATGTTTTCTAGGAGAGTGTTCTGACTACTGTGTGCTTTGTAGGTTGCCACACTGAAGAGTGGGAGCACACCACTGCCATTACAATTTTGAATAAAACCTGTTCTGCTTCGTTGTCTTGTGATATCAGGATAGTTGTGTCTCAGAGTATGACTGTCATTACCGGTATATTTTAGGGGTGGACGTGGACTTAGATTTCAGGAGTCTAAGCAGTTTGAGGAGATTTATGAGGAGACCCCTTTGGATTTAGATAGCTGATTTACATATAAATTTAATTTCAAGTACATAGGTGTTATTTTGGCTTTCAATCTATATCGTAAGCTAAAATTATAAGGAATATCTTGTAATGTTAGCAAAACACATCATAGGAGCACATATGCCAGAGCTTAGAATCAAGGTTGTGTTCTTAACTTTAATTTTGGTGGTTTAAAGCAAGATTTATCTCCTTAATTTAGGCAAGGGAGGTAGGATTTACTCAGAGATTAAAATGCTTATTTTAAAATGTCTGTATATAGATTTCTAGGGGGACATTAGTGGCATGATTCAGCTTTCAGAACATAAGCATCTACTTCTACACTACCACCATGGGATATATTACATGGCCTCCAGCTGTCAAACCAGAATGCTATGGGTTTGCTGGAAGTCATGTGTCAGAGCTGCAAGCCCCATGTGTTGTTCACTCACTTCAGGGCATTTAAGCAACTAAATCACCTCCTACTTATCTTCTTCGGTCTAAGACAAATCTCTCTCCAGACTTTACCAATTTTATTTACTGGAGTTAAGAATTCCAGTACTTGTTGACACTTATTTGTGTTGGAAACCCAAATGTAGATATCTCTGTCTCAAATGAAATACTTCTCTAAGGTTTCACGGTTGCTGTAATATGAGATCCTTGTATTGGGACTTAATAATCTAGATCCCCTTTGTAATTACAAGGGGAATTGTCCTTTCCAGAGGGTAATTCATTTGACTTAGCTGCCTATTTTATGAGTGAAATATCCCTAATTGGATATTTCCTCACCACCTTAGAAATAGTAGTCTTCAAAGTACTTGAGATTAAGATAAGGTGTTTCCTATCCTGCCTTTTAAAGTTTAAATCAGCCCTTTTAAATTATGAGGAAAAGAGAAGTCTACTATGAATAAGGATCTAGGTTTTATTTTTCAATTAGCAAAGAGTACGCATTTTTCTTCATTAAATTATTTCCTCATTTCAGAAGTATGGATTTACAAACATTCAAAGTTTCTGAGCTTTGAAATAGCCTCTAATCAAAGTAAATGAGATATACAGAGTTTGATGTGAAGTAAACATCATAGTGTTTGCACCAGCTTTTGGCTGTTGCCATAGCCTTTGCAGTTTGTGAAGCAGAAATCCAGGCAGGAAGATGATCTAACTAGTAGAAGACATTATGCAGTGTACTGCTGAGTACGCCTATTCAAAAAGTCATAAACTTTAGACAATCTGTGAAAGATAGTTTGAGATTGAAATGGACAGACTCATTGGGTAATGAAGAGCAGAGATCTGTCCTTTATCTGGCCTACTGTTTTCGTTTTGTGTAATTCTCGCTACTTCTGGTCTGTCTCCTACTTTTCTCTTTGCAAATGGACACACAGGTGGCCCCCACCGTGTCCATAGAACTTCCATAGGGGAATTGCTGTCTCTTGGATTTGCTACATTTTTGTTATCTCCCTGGATGATTGCAGACCTGAGGGATTCGGTTAATCTACATCATGGGAAGACTTTATGGACTGTGTGGGAAGAGAGCAGAAACACCTGTAATTTCACCAGTGCCCTTTGCCTGATAAGAGCATTAGTCCCTAATGACAGTGAATTTTCTGATAGCTTCAGCAATCTTTTCCCTGAAGGTCTTACACAGCTGAGTATATTAAACACTCTCTCACACATACAGTAACTTGCTTTCTTCATCCATCTTGTCTTCTCTAGAGGGATTTTTTTTCACTTTGATATTTTGCTCACCTTGTTACTGCTCATCTTGTCAGCTATTTCCTCTGTGGTTTCAGACATTTTATGCATGGCTGCTTATGTCTTGTTTTCAGATTCTTTCTGCCTAGGCCTGGAATAATATTTGTTGATTCAATACTATACTCATTTTCCCGTATATAAAAGTTTAAATCCATTTTTACAGTATCTTTCCCCCTGCTTTCCAGCAGTGCCTAGGTTTAAACATTGGAGGAGTCGTACTAGGAGCAGGGGTGGAGAGGAAGTGTTTAGTGAAGGGGAGATAAGTGAAACAGCCACATGAAACATACAATGTCTGGCAGATTCATTTCTCCAGTACAGTTAATGATGTCTACAGCAGCCTGACTCAAAGTCCACTGGAATCAACTGTGAAATGCAGTCCCTCTTTTACAATTGTGTACTCTTTGAGATGAGATTTCCAGAATGTTCTGGTCTGAGCTAAAGTAGAATCAGTTTTGTAACTCAGCTAAGAATAATTAAGTGGCATGAAGTGAATGTTAAGGTGAGGGTGTAGTGCAGATGGCTTCACAATGAGGACATATGAGAGACTTTCTTTAACAATCAGCAGCAGTGCCCGACTCTCATACCCTCACGCTAAAAGGGAATTTGAACCATCAGAACATTTTTGGGGAGACAGCATGGAACTGGGTGGGTGGATCAGGAGTCTCCTAAACCACACCGGTGACAATTTCCTTGCGTGAAAGGTTGAGGAGTCAACCAGGGGCAAGGCTGAATGTGATCCACTTCTCACAAATGAGGACATTGTGACAGTGGTCATGGACAACAGCTTCAAACTGAGTTGAAATCAAGAGGAAGGCTGAAGTCTGGGCAGTAGCATTAGGACTCTGGTCCTTAGAAGAACAGGTTTCTGCCCGTGCAGGGAATTGCTATGCAGAATGTCCTGGGAAGGCACCAGGAGTGTGGAAGATTCCAAGAGGAGCTGGTGTATTGTTTTAAGGCATAAACTATCCTGTTATATAGAAGGAATTAAAATTTTAGAAGACCAAAATAAAATGTTTTGTGAACTGATATACAAAAAAGTATCATACAAAAGGTGAATGAAAAAAATGGATAGGCAGATAAGCAGCAGAACAGGGATATAAAAGCTCACTCCAGCAGAGTAGTGCCCTTCCTCTTAACCTGCAACTATTTTATAGAGCATTGTAAGTGGGATAAGGCAGAGTAATGTGGAAAGGAAGCCTCTGATTAGAAGGCTGAAAAGCCAAAAAAGTGCAAGAAAGGGGGAAAAGGGGGCACTTTCATCATGCCAGACACGGGCACTACTTTTACTCCTAAACTTTACTGTGAGTTCAAGTCTAATACATATTTGTATTAATGAAAATCTGTCCTTTGGCTTCATTGGCTTTCATTTAGATCCCTGTATGTCTAAGGATTACACTTGATAAGGGAGGAAACGAGTGATCAGGCAATGGAGTTTTTTGAAACCTCATTATCCCAGCAAGATGTGTTTGCCTAGGCAGGCTTTGGTCTCTGTTTCCAGATGCCAGTTCTGCACATTTGCAGTTCCTTTTTTCTTCAACATTTTGCACAGTCCTGTCATAAAGCTCTTTGGCAATACAAGGTAGTATGGAATTAAGGTGTGAGTAATAGCAAAAGTATCCATTATTCTTTTAGAATATTATTCTAACATTCAGTATTCTATTAGGAAAAACCTTTTTGATTCCTGCAAATTTTGAGGATTAATCAAGTTTCAGCTCATCGCTTGCACCATTAGCCTTAAGCACTATGAAAATCTTCTGCATAATCTACTGAACATAGACCTGAGTTAGTTAAAGGGAATTTTTCTTTTTGATATCACAAAATAATGTTTAGGAAATTTGAATGTGCAGTTCTAAGATTTTCCACTGCTGTGATTCACAAACAGATTGACCAGGATATACATCCCTTCTACAATAATTACTATCCTACCATAAAGACTATTCTGCATCAAAGCTTATTGCTTAAAAGTATTTTTAACAGGCCCAGGAGAAAGCTGGAAATGTGTAATCCCTCGTTTTCATGAAGACAAATTACATTTTAAAATTCTCCTAATGAAGCAGTATTCATCAGCTCTCCTTCATCTATCTTTTCAGAGTGAGTTTCTGCACACGGATAAGAAGATTAATGCCTCTGAACTTTCCAACACTTTTTGTGTCGTTATAGTAGTACCCTAGTGAGATGAATTAAATCAATATGGTTGCTACGAAGTACAGCAATGTTTTTAAATATTATGATATTTGTCACTTCTGCCTTTCTATTATAGGTCAGTAAAGATAAAATAAAGCTATTGTGAATCTGATTGGGACTTTGTATCTCATTTAATACTTAAGGACTCTTAATGAGCAGAAGGAGTGAGACAAAGACCATCACTGTAACGACTCTTCCAAGTTCATCTGTGGATGTTATCATACAAGTTTATATGAACATATGCATCCAACAAACAAGTTTTTTTTCAAAAACTTAAGGGGTCTGCAAACTTCTTATTTTGAAACAACAAAATTTTCATTGTGTGTGTCCTCAGTATCCCACCACAGCATCCACCGTCAGCTTCGTTTGGATACTGAACACCTTGTCACACAAATCCCAACTTTCCACCTCCCTTATTATATAACCTCAGAGAGCAAAGGTCCCAGAGTTTCTATTCAGACCAGAAAATACCATGATTACAGGCGTCTCGTTCTACATACCATCCCATGGACTTGAGTAAGACTGGTGCAGCATAAAGTGCTAGTTAGTAATGATATAAGAATCTAGTCAATGTGCCTACAAAAAATGTTGATGGAAAGAGCTTACAAAGAAGAACATTAAGCTAAACTTATTTTCAGGCATCTAAGAGGTTTCCAATCAAAAATGAAATTATGTGTCATACAGTAAGACATCGAAAAAAATCACACTATTTGGCAGAAAAATCAAACCCAATCTAATTACAACAGTACTTCATAGACATTGTTTACTAGAAATCACCTGTAGTTAATTTTTTAGATCAAAATGTTTTGCTGAAGGTACTTGGCAAATAGTTTAAAATAATAC
Source organism: Dromococcyx pavoninus (assembly GCA_033558185.1). Classification (NCBI taxonomy): domain Eukaryota; kingdom Metazoa; phylum Chordata; class Aves; order Cuculiformes; family Neomorphidae; genus Dromococcyx; species Dromococcyx pavoninus. The sequence continues at coordinate 1,726,613 of JAUMJL010000250.1, forward strand.
ACATAACTGAGAAAGTCACAATCTCTTTGGACTCCCTGATAATGGCAAAATGCAAAGAACAAAAAACAATAGTGTGTGGTCACCAAAGCTGTGGCAAAATCTTCATGTCACATGATGCATACATGAAACTACTCCACTGTTAGAAACACCATGAGGGTTAACCAGTTTTTCTTTAAGGTAATGAAAATTCGTGGTAACATAAAATAAAACAGCTAAGTAAAATCCTAATCAAGCACTTAATTTTTAACATCTATGTTGAAATAGATGTTAATAGATGTTTTTAACATTTCTGTGTACATACATACATACACAGAAATAAATGAATCAGGGCTCCAGCACAATGTGCCAAGACCATCAGTGACATTAAAGGATGGTTCTTTATCTATAACTTGTCTCACTGGATACAGCAGTTTGACATGTCCATTATTTAAAGAAAGTATATACATTTCACAAAATGCTGACCCCTCCCTCTTGTGACTGTTTTAGAAGCACCTATAATTCAACTCTTTTTTCATGACAAACTGGTAGTCAGGAATATTTTCCGACTCGTGCAACTAAATGTGTCAGGTTATAATCTGAGTAGATTTCAGATGACAGGGATAACACTTATGATATCTTTAAGAACATAAAAACCCCACTATTTTATAAAACACATATTGGTACATAGGACAAAAACTAAATTCACACTAACCTAATTTTCATAATCTTATTGCTGTGCAACAGTTCAAGACAGAGAGTAAAAAAAAGTAATGATTACTCATTATCATTTCTTTGTACTAGCAGAGCTGTTAATGGACCAAAACTTAACCATAGTACACACTGAACAAATGAGGACTCCGTTCCAAAAATACTTAGGTGCTATATATATATATATACACACACACATATATATGCATTTATAAATCTACCAATAAATTAGCTGTGTGGTATTAATGTCATTTCATTAGGACTATCTTAAAATCTTTTCAAACTTCCTCATAGGCATATATATTACTGCTCCCATTTTGGAAGCAGCCTTTATTTGTCTCATATAGAAAGGCTAGTGACAAAGAAAAAACACATATTTTAAAATTATCAGAATTATTCATTTGCATCTGATCCTACTTCAGGTCTCCAGTCAGAAAAATAACCCCACCTTTTTTGTAAATTCTAGGCAAAAGCCAAACAGAAAAATGGTCCTTGCCACAGAGATCTCATGAAATAAATGCAAAACAACTAAGGAAAGATAAATATATTTGTAGATAGCAAGGTGAATGGAAAGAAATGTGGTTTACCACAATATACAGCAGCTGTAAGAACTATAACAGCAATATTTTTTTTGGTAGCTATTTTGTCAGACTGGACTAAAGAAGGTCTTAATGAAACAATGAAGTTGTTTCTGGAGTTCTTCCAACTTTAGCTGGCAAGAGGAAAGTAACTGAATGTTTGATAAAAACCTTGAGTTTGGTCTAGGATACATGGCCTAAAGAAGGTACTTTTAGGAGTACACAGTGATAGTTCCAAATATCCAGAGAGCTAGAGCAATCTTTCCTTCCCACCTCGTAACCACAGTAGGTGTCAAGTAGTTGACATGAACTCCAGCAAATAAAAGTCAGTTTTCTGATATGAAAGTAGTAAAGGATAAAGGTAGGCTCTTAGCTCTTGGTCTTTGGAGATCTTTCAGACAAAACAGGCCTAGTCTAAGGGCTTGAATTCAGGTAATTGTTAGACAGAAGTGATAGATAGATACACTGAAAATACAACAGTCCTAGAAGTAAACACCGCTAGCTTTTTTTAATGTGTCTGAGAAGAGGGAGTTAGTAAAATATTAGAGGGAAAGTTGTAGCATAATCTCACCCATGTGACTGATAGGAAAATGGTCTTTGCAGAAGGGACAGCTGTAAGTGGGATGGGATTTTACTTCCTCAGGTCAGGGAAAGTCTCTTCCAGGAGATAACCCGAATAAGTGATACAACTGTATGCAATTGCTCTGTTTTGTTTTGAGATATCTGCATTAGAATAAAGATCTATAAAATGATCTCCCTAGTAGTCAGCTCCTCATCAAATTTATTTCTGTGGATCCTCATTTGTGTTGTTTATTTGAAAAAAATATCGAAACTCAGCAAAATTCTCTGCATGCATTAGGCAGCAGGTCAGATTTAATGATCAGAATTATCCCTCCTGGCATTAAAGTTATTAAATCCTGAAGCATATGAATATATATTGCACTTACAAAATAAGCCAAATATTCTAGTTTATAACAAGCAAATGCAGATATGCAATGCATAGGGCTTAAACTTAGTATTTTGCAGTATAACAGTATAGCACATGCACCAGTACAATATGAATGAAGAATAAAATTAAAGTATATACGTATGTTATCTAAATATCAAATTTGTAAATGTACATATCTCTGATTATTTCTGAGATCAAACAACAAAATGCCCCAAAACATTCCCTGCTGCTAGTATATTATTGCTAGTACTGCTTGCATCCCAAAAAAAGAATAAGTTAGTTAAAAACACCAGGAGACCTGCATGGATGAAAAAGGTACTCCTGGAAAATCTTAAATACAAAAGGGAAGCCTACAGAGGATGGTAGCAAGGACAGGTAGCCTAGGAGGTATACAGAGAAATTGTCTGAGCAGCCAGGGATCAGGTTAGGAAAGCTAGAGCCCAAGCAGAATTAAATATGGCCAACGGTATCAAGGACAACAAGAAAATGTCAGTGATAAAAGGAAGACTAGGGAAAATGTGGGCACTCTCCAGAATGAAATGGGGGTCTTGTTTGCCCAGCATATGGAGAACGCTGAGGTACTTGATAAATTTTTTTCTCATTCTTCACTGTCAACATCTCAAGCCATACCACCCAAGGCACAGGCAGGGACTGGGATACTGAAGAATGGTCCACTGTAGGAGAGGATCAGGTTCAAGACCATGTACGGAACCTGAAGGTGCACAAGTCCATGGGACCTGATAAGATGCATCTGCAGGTGCTGAGGGAACTGGTGGATGATATTGCTAAGCAATTATCCATCATATTTGAGAAGTCATGACAGTCAGGTGAAGTTACCACTGAGTGGAAAAGGGGAAACTTCCCTTTTCAAACGTAGGCATTTTTAAAACTCCCATTTTTAAAAAAGGTAAAAAAAAAAAAGACTCAGAGACTACAGGCTGGTCACTCTCACTTCTGTGCCTGTCAAGATTATGGAGCAGATTCTCCTGGAAATTCTGCTGAGGCACAGAGAGAATAAGCAAGTGGCTGGTGACTACCAATATGGCTTCACTAAAGGAAAATCTTGCCAGACAAATTTGGAGGCCTTCTAGAACAGGTGTACAGCATTGGTTGATAAGGAAAGAGTAAGTGATATCATCCACCTGACATTCTGGTGTCTATGTTGGAGACATATGGATTTGACAGATGAACCACACAATGGATAAAGAATTGACTAGATGGTCACATTCAAAAAGTTGTGGCCAACAGCTTAATGTCTCAGCAGAGACCAGTAACGAGCAGCATTCTTCAGGAATCAGTATTGGCATTGGTCTTGTTGCAGACATGTGCAATAGGATCAAGTGCATCCTCAGCAAGTTTGCTGACGTCTCCAAACTGTGCTAGACCTTGACAGGCTTGAGAAGTGGACCAGTACTAACCTCATGAAGTTCAATAGAGCCAAGCACAAGGTCCTACATCTGGGTTGGGGTAATCTCAAGCACAATTACAGACTGGACAGAGAATAGGTTGAATGTAGACCTGAAGAGAAGGACTCGGGTATGCTGGTGGATGAGCCATCGATGTGCACGTGCAGCCCAGAAAGACAATCGTATCCTGGGCTGCATCAAAAGAAGTGTAACCAGCAGGGCAAGGGAGGTGATTCTGCTCCTCTCTTTGCTCTCATGAGAGTTCATCTGGAGTACTGCATTCAGTTCCAGAGTCCTCAGCACAGGAAAGACATGAATCATTCAGAAGAGTCCAGAGGAGGGCCACAAAGCTGATCAGAGGGCTGAAGAACCTCCCATACAAGGACAGACTGACATTTCTGGTTGTTCAGCCTAAAGAGGAGAAGGCTCCAGGGAGAACTTGTAGCAGCCTTCCAGTGCTAAAAGGGGACCTATAGGAAAGCTGGGAAGGGACTTTTATCACGGACTGTAGTGATAGGATGAGAGGTTATAGTTTTAAGCTAAAAGAGAGGAGATTTAAATTAGACATTAGGAAGAAATTTTTTACTCTGAGGGTGGTGAGGCACTGGCACAGGTTGTCCAGAGATATCGTGTGTCCCATCCCTGGGAGTGTTCAAGACAAGGCTGGATGAGGCTTTGAGCATCCTGATCCAGCAAGAGGTGTCCCTGCCCATGGCAAGGGGGCTTGGAACTAGGTGATCTTTGACATCCCTTGCAACCCAAACCATTCTATGATTCTATGGTCCTATGATTCTATGATTATATGATTTGACCTAAAACTATTCTACCCCCCTTGAGAGTTCTCCAATGGCTAAGAAGACAAAGGCGGCTAAATTATGCTTTTAAGCACTGACCACAGCAAAGAGTGGTGAACAAAATGCAGTGTCCCACAATCCTTTTAAAGACACCACCTTTTGTATGGGAATTTCCTTACTGCTCCACCTTTGCTTATGAAAAGGGGAGTAGCATTTTGCTGACAGCTCCTCTTATTGCTAGATAACATCACCCAAAAGGTTACTTTGCATTGATTTAACTACATAACACAGAAACATTTAAGAGCCCATTCCCTCCCTGATTTTGCATCTTACCTGTAAAAGATAAGGCATAAGAGCATGCACATGTCTAACGAGACCAAAAGCTCAGGAATCCTACAAAAAGCTGGAGAAATTATTTTTTTTAAAAAAATACAATTTGTCAAAATATGAAATTCCGCAAATTGAAAACATTTCTCTAAAATACTTTAAGTCTGTATGGTGGGGTTTTGTCTTTTGCTACAGGAAGTGGGATTCATCTCACTTAACATTATGTTTCTAGGGCAAACCTCTGTACACTGAATTAGGTCTCCAGACTATCTTAGTAGCCTGGGGAGAGAAATGAGTACTGCTAGATTATAATTCTTATCCCCTTCCTTCACATACCCACACTAGATCAAAACAAATTATTGCCAAGAAATGCCTATTTTTCTCCGCTGATTATTAAATGGGTCTGGACTGGCTGTTTCAAACATGGATATCTACACCGCAGTCATGAATGTTTTTCCAATGACTGAATTACTAAAGGAAAAAGAAAGTGATGAGGATTTGTGGGATCTGATAAAGTTTTTCTATGAGTATTAGCAATCTGTGAAGATAATGAGCTTTCATTTTCTTGCCACTTTCACTATTGTTGTCTTTATAGACCTATTGGAATAAAGAGCACAGTTGTGAACAGAAAGTATACAGTAAGTGGTATCAGAATCTACAAATATTATGCAAACTACCAAAATCTTGCTAATGCAGATACAAGAGTAAGATATCGAACTTACGGGAAAGCTATAAAGTATTTTAGTGAGTATTTTGGGTCTACATGGGTTTACCAATCAAAAGCAAATATAAAACAGAAGGATGCATTAGAATGGAAGAGTAAAAACTCAGACAAGAGAGCATCATGAAATCTCCAAAAGGAAAGCTTTGATACCACTAAGATGCCAGTTGCTTAAATGCTTCAATATACACAAATACAACGTCTACAATAATTAGATTATCTTGTGATATTTGATACATCATGGTCATAATACAAAGATTCTGTAACTTTAAAAATTCATCTCTCATAATGAAAATAATGTGGTTGTGTAATAATATTTGAAAATCATGCAGAGACGAAATACAGAAAGGTAAAATATATGCAAACACAGAACAAATAGAAGGACAAAATAATGTGGTAAGTACCCTATCATTATCATAATAATCCCATAATAATACACACCTTAGAGCCACTAAGAAGACAGAACAGAGTTGAAAAAAAAGACTATTAAAACCCAGCTGATTCACAATTCATGTCAGGCAGAAAGAAGTATAAACAAACACAGATGAGAAAAATAAAGACAAGATCAACAAAAGGGAAACAAGTTTGAATGTACAAAATAACCAGTGACTTACTACATTGCACAGCACAAAAACTGATTATTTATTGAAATAAGTTATAGAATCATTCACGTTGGGAAAGACCTTTTAAGATCATCGAGTCCCACTGTAAACTTATCATTCCATGTCCCCTAGCATCACATCTACATGTTTTTTAAATTCCTCCAGGGATGATGACTCCACCACTTCCCTGGGCCTGTTGCAATGCTCGACCACTCTTTCAGTGAAGTAATTTTGTCTAATATCCAATCTAAATCTCCTTTGATGCAATTTGAGGCCATTTCCTCTTGTCCTATCACTTGTTACTTGGGAAAAGATATCGACACCCACCTCACCATAAGTTAGTGGTTTTAATATTATAAAATCCATTTATAGTAGAATAACTAGTTTATAAGAGATATCTACATTTTAGTCATCAAAGAGAAGTAAGTTTAATCCTATTCTCATTGTTGAATTAAATATCTAGGGGTTTTAGTAATGTCTAGATGCTTTAATGGACAGCTAGTTTTAGTTGTTTAGGTTAGCCATAAAAAATTTGTATGTAATGCTACATAGAATGTAACAAAAAAAAAAGACATAGGCAGTATTTGGAGAAAGACAGAGAATTACAGAATAATCCAGGTTAAAAGAGACCTTAGGAAGTCTCTGGTGCAACCTGCTGTTCAAAGTAAGCTCAGCTGTGAGATCAGACCTCATTGCTCAATACTTTCTACAGTAGAGCTTTGAACATTTCCAGTGATGGAAACTGTACTGCCTCTCTCAGCAGCCTTTCTGGGCAATAAGTAGCGTGTTTGGAGAAGAAAGAGTTTTTGTATTAATATATAGATATTTATTAAAAGTGACATATACTTTAAAATATATTTGCTTGGATTGGTTAGGCATCTCCTGTTGCTTTGTTGACATGTTGCTATTGTTTTATGATATGGTGTATGATGCAGTTCAAGTAGTGCTTAGAGACCTGAGTCAGGATGAGAATATGTTGTGCTAAACAAGGAATTAATCAAGAATGCAGTCTTCAATGAGCAGCATGACTACTTAAAACTGAGGATGTGAGAAAAGAATGGAAAAAGGAAATTTAAAATCAGTTTTAAACAGATAAATACAATGTGGAATAATAAAAATATGACAATTGAGTGTCCTAATCTGAGAACTACAAGCTTTAAACTGACAACAAATACCCAGATCATTTGAAAAAGTGATCAATATAAGAATAGGTATCATTGGGAATACCTATTAAGACAGTCCTATAGGTCCCAAGTGAGTCACAGATTGCTCTCTTGTCTCAGGGATCTGTCAGTTTCCAAACTCCTGATTCTGCTTAGAAATTTACAGAAAATATAAATTTATTGCTCTACATATTTTATTAACTAATCTATATTACTAAAAATCATAAAGCATGTATAAAACCCCACAAAAATAATGATTAATATCAAATTCTTAAAGTAACCTAAATATCAGGTTGAGTTCAACATATTTAAATTATTAGGTCATTCAAGTGCTACATTATCATTTGAGAAGACAGCAACCTTATTTCACCATCAGCTATAAAAGTGATTGAATATTGTCAGTCTCGATTCCAAACAATATATATTTATAACACTTCCAGCAAAATGTCTGGCTGCATGAGGGTCAAATCACTGCCAAGTTTAAACCAATGCCAGATAAGGCAGTCTGCCCAAGTTATAACTCCTCATTTTAAGCAGGTCCTGTGTTATGCACAGGAAGACACATTAACTGATTGTAGAATTCCTCCTGACTTGAAAATCTATGAATGTGAGATACTTCATCTCTTCCCTGTCAGAATAGGGTTTCAATAAAACATCTCAATACAAACATCCCAAGGTGACACAGATTGTTACATTTCAAATTCACATGACAAATTTAGGTGAAAACAACATGAGCTCTCAAGATTAAACATACAACTTCCAACCTATGAAATATATGCATGTGTGATCTTTTAGACAGCAAAGTTGTTTACCCAGGGGCTGTTTTAAGTATATGAGGAACTATCCTGTCAGCACTGTTTTCAGATAAATTCTGTAAGAAATAAACATTCCCATACATACAGCTATCACCAATCACTTGTTGCATTAATGCAAGAATGCTGCTTGAGTCCTTATCCTGATAAGCAAGAGGGGAAACAAGCCAGAAACTGTATTTAACAGTATTATTGTCATAACAAGGAGATATTTATGAGATTACATTTGAGTTTCACCGCTTTTATGTTTAAGGGGTAGATTCTGTGGCTCAGGGAGGTTTAATTCTCTACGGGTGTCAAATATTAGATGTTTAATTCTCATGGAGCATCCATAGAATCATAAAATGGTTTGGGTTGGAAGAGACCTTAAAGATAGTCTAGTTCCAACTGCCCTTGACAGAGGCAGTTGGCCCTGCCATGGGCAGGAAAACCTTCCCCTAGACCTGGTTGCTCAAAGACACATTCAACCTGGCCTTGAATAGGTCCGTGGACGGGGTATACACAACTTCTCTGTGCAACTTGTTCCAGCACCTCACCGCTCTCACTGATGTCAATGCTGATGGACCCCTCTCAAGACTCACTGGGACATAGGAGAATGCCCTTTCTCAGATGTGGTGTCACAGGCTGAGGTCAACAGACACTACATTCAGGATCTTCAATTACTCCTGTGCTTTCTGTTTTTGAAGGTAGGGGTCGAGAACAGAAACTCTTCTCATAGAGAAGAATCAGAATAAGACACAGTCATGAGCAAAAGGAGCCCACTTCTATGATGTTTGTGTAAAAGAAAAGAAATCCCTATTCCAATAACTAGGGGCTTGAAATCCCATAAATCTAGAAATAAAACCAGTAAGTTAGCTAAGTTTTTTGAGGTATTTGAGGTGACAGTCTACAAATATTAAAAAATAGCAACAGAAAAGTAAAAATAATTTCTAGAATACATTAGTCAATTTTGTTCAGTCATTCTCTGAGAGAGACAGTTCCTGCTTTGCAATTACATTTTGATCCACTTTTGCATTTCAGTATTTGGCAGCTTAACTAGATGTTTCAAAATCTAAAGTTCAAATCATCCAGAAAAGCTGGATTTTCACTTGACCAAAGTAAAAGTTTTCTCTTAAAAAAACCCTGAATATTAGACTGACAGTTTTCACACGTTGGATCTATCTACCTTACATTAAAAGGTACGTGTTGAAATTCTGATTCTGATTTTCTGTGAAAAGATCATCATAGCTTATTCAACTGCCACTTTTACGTGTGCAAAACAGGAGAAACTTAAATGAACCACAATTATTCATGATTATTATTTATTATCACTGTGACTGATACCAGAATTAAAGTAGGACAAATCCATCCAATTGACTGTAAAGATCAGAGGAGACGATACCAGCCCTCAAAAATCTAAAACTTTAATTGCCCTCTTTAGTAGGGAGGTAAATTCCAGATTTGGTTAATTTCTTTTTTTATTACTTTTTAATCTGATGAATAGGTTTTCATTTTTATAAAGTCTAATAGATGGTTGATCTAATTTAAAACTTATAAATTATACAGTTATATATAACATAATTACAGTGTATAAGTCTAATAGACTGGTGATCTCTTTTAGAGACTCAAAGAGTTGTTCAGTTCAGCCAGTTCAGCATGCCATGAATGATTAATTTTCAGTGGTTATCTGGTCTAAAGTTGTGAATTGTTTAATATGGAATAGCCAAGTGGATCACCAGTCTTAATAAGTGGTAAAAGTGATTCAATTAATTATCAGTACCTCTTTAAAAAGGAATGAACATTAAGATACTTTAATGAAAAATGGAAACATTTTTTTTACAATAAAGGCTGCAGCTCCTTTTCAAACAATCAAACACATAAACAACAAGAGGCAAAAATCAAAATACAAAGAACAAAACCAAAACCCAAAAAAGTGGTTATCATTTATTCAAAAAGGCAGGGAGAGCCCACACTATTTTCTTTTCAAAGTAATATTTCATGCCACTTGGGGTACTCTTGCAACACTCACTATATTCGGGTTTCTTGACCTTAGGGAAAAAAATCCAAAAAAATTATTTTTTCTGCAAAATACTTATTTTTTTTGGCTTGCTAATGGTGTTTCTTGAAAGACAGCAGAATCACCTTTTGTATTTGAGGTAATTTGGTTTCATTACCAACTCTAATCAAAATACTTCTTAAAATGATGCCATTAGCTGCACAGTAATAAGAAATGCATATTTGCCCTTTCACCCATCAACTTGAAGCAACTGGTATTCCACAAATGCTCCTTTGATACACAAATGTGTGACTATGTCAGTCAAAAATATATCTTCTAAGATTGTTTTGGTTCAGGCGAACGTAAGCAACTGGAACTGTGCCAAAATAATGAAGTTGAAACCTGCTTTCTTACTAATATTTCCTCAAAGCCCTTGACCAGACATAATAAATTTAGGGCTGCATCTTTATCAGTCATTCAAAATAAGACACTTGACCTTATCTGTTGAAACTGTAGGGATGTTTTGATAATCCTAATGTTTCATTTTACAAAAAAAAAAAAAAAAGCTTAATAAAAACCACAACAAAAATGCCAAAGTGGTGCAACAGGACAGTGTAATTCTTCATTACTTTTCTAGTAAAGGATCATATTTAGGTAAAAGAATAAAAAACACACAAACTTAAGAGAGTTTGAACACTGCTGCTAGAAGGTAAAACTATTCCGAAATGGCAAAAGTTGGGATATAAACCTCAACAGATGTAGTTATCATAGAAGACAGCATTACAACTTCAGTCTACTTGCAGTCACCAAACCTGGTGTGTTGAAATTTGAAATATATTAAGAAGTTAAGTATGTGAAGTAGCAGTACACTTAATACAGCCAGTGGAGTGAGACAAAGATCCACTTGTACTACTAACAGTAACAGAGGGAAGAATTAATGAACAACAGGCTTCTGGAGGAGTTATTAGACTTGATATCGTGTATGAATTTTATACTGCTGTCTATTTCCAGCCTTTGAAATTCCTCTTAAGAAGATATGACTATTACCTTATCCTCCTTACTTTCCCATCTTATGATTAAAAAGAGCAAAAGCAACAATCTTCCACAAAAATACCCAATGAGGATGCATCATCTTTGATTTACTCAGCATTATTCCTTGTTTTCTTGGCTAAAAGATGTTGACTCCAAGAAAATAAATATTATGTTGTGCAAAGTATTGATAAACTGCAAAGAGTCATGAAAAGTATATGTTGTTCACTTATGATTTAGTGAACATTTATAGCACAGCATAATATTCAGGCTTTTCTCCTCAGCTACTGGAGACTTACACAATTAATAAAAACTGATAGTCTTTCCTCATATTTATCCCCCAAATAAGAAGATATAAAGAAAGAAAAGCATATTGACTCAGAGTGCTGCACCTCTGCAGAGCTGCAATATAGAGTTTCTCTAGCTACCTCAGTGTTAGTAAATTGAACTATGTCAGGGACTGCTTCTTGGGCTCGGTACCCTTTGACAGTGTGAGTCTGAGAATAGACAGAGGTTGAAGTACACAATGTAAAAACACAAATCAAAATACTTTAGGTTACTTTAGATATCACAGAGCTGTATTCTTTTCTGCCACAATTTATCTATTGGTCCTTCACTTTCTTCAGCATGTGTGAAAGGTTTCTTGGAGGCCCAGGATCCCCCCATCTTATAGGTTTTTTCTTCCCATCATGGATATACTCTGCCTCTTCATGCTCCCACATCTCTTCTCTTCACTATAATTACCATTCCTTCAGCTCTCACTTGCCTTCTAACTTCTTTCTTAGCCTTTGAGTCTAATAACCTCCCTTTATAATTTAGATACCCCTTTAAAAAGTGACCTCCCTATCAGCTTCAGTATTATCAAATTCTGTTTCAGCTTATCCACTGATGGTTATGTGCCCCATGGGCAGAGGAGGTCGTGTGGTTAATCATCTCCTTTCAAGGACAATCAGATTTAAACAAACAAACCAACAGGATTTAGCAGCTCCTCTGTTGGGCAAGAGAAGGCATATATATCTTTCAGTCAAAACTGAGCTTGCCATTTGTCACAGAAGTAGTATTTTGGATTTTATTTCAGGTAAAAATCAACTTCTACCAAGTGAATTACTAAGTTTCATGACATTCAAAGAATCAACCTATTTTTTTAAAAAATGGGTCATCTAAATGACCTATTTCAATTCCATCTCTAGCGTGTCTGTTTTCATAACACAAAACTGTGGAGATTAGGGAATTCAAACACAGGCAGTGCAATTTCCATCAACCTTTAGGATCTTAATACCAGCCCTCACCAGTGACAACAGATTTTTCACTTTTCCCAAATATTTGTTTTGTGCCATATATACTGCAAGAATTCAATTTTAATTCCTTTTTCTCTGTTCACATTCCTGCTTTAAATATTTATATTACAAAGCTAAAGCTGTCATGGTCACTGTAAGTTCACTGAAGGGTTAAAAACTGAGGAAGCTTCTATGGACAAGTTTGAAATATGTTCATAGTGTAATCTCAACCTTTGCTGCATTTATCTAAAACTATTTTTTAAAAACAATTTCTTTAGATTAAAAAAACCCCTAAATAGTCAAATTCAATTTTAAGGAAAAAAACCCCAAATATTCTGCTTGGTTTTCAGTGTTATTTTGAAACCATTATAGAGCTCCTCCTGCTTTTGCAAATCTTTTTGACTCTGAGAAATTCACAGCATCAAAAAGTTTTAGCTTAGAAAATGGCAAAGGGTGATGTGCTTTTAGGAAGAAAAAACATGAACAGAATGGAATACCTTATGTATTCGAGAATAATAAACATCTTATTCACCTAGAAGTTAGTATTTCCAGTATTACAATCAAGAGCCTGGACATCTTGTTCGGTAAACTGGTCCTCATAATTAATAAATAACCAAATAGAACACATTAAAACTGAAATTTAGGATGGCTGTTGACCAGACATAACTGCTTCTATCTTTGCCAAAGAAAAAATACCTTTAAAATAGCTAACACCTTCCTGAAGGTAGAATAAATAATAGTTCAAAGAATATGTCTTCATCTCCTTAAAAACAACACTTACACCAAAATCAAAACTAGCATCTTTTTTTTTTTCTGTCATCCTGGATGCAAGTTTTACAATGATGAAGGTAAAATCCAATTGATTTTGTCTTGCTTTCACCGCACCCTGGAAGAAATGGTGTCTAGTGATGATCATAGGTAAAGTCTAGGCAGATAATTTTTTTTAAAAGCCTACGCTGTTGAGGGGATTCATTTCAAAGAAAATTGCATTCTCTGTTTAAAAAAATCATGTGAAATTACCAAGTAAATACAATATATCTTGTGCCATCACAAAAAATAGACAGGTTTCTTTCTTTTGAAAAAGCCTGTCCAAAGGAAATATCTGGGATCCCCACAGACAATCCAGTATGTTGGGGGAAAAAAGTTTCTATGTGAAAAATAGTGATGATTTTCCATTCATTTTTTTAAAAAGATACACATGCTCTATATTTATTATCCCTGGGAAACGTGAAATGAATTAAAGAAGAGAGGACTGTGACAGAGTGGAGAACTTTGATCAACAAATGAAAGCAGCTGGTGAGTCCCTTCATCCACATAATCATGCTGTGAAAGAAACTTGTAAAGTCAGCTCGAGGAGCAGTGTAGTCCTGAGCAAACAGGTCTGATTCCCATTTGTTGTTCTCTCTTAGAGGCCATGTAGGACAAATGGAATAAGTCAGGCAATACGAGACTTAACATCAGTCTTGACTGAAGTTTTACTAAATGTAATGGAATTCAGTATCAGAACTACTGTCCATGGCTGCCTTGGCTAATTTTGGTAGCTAAAACTGTGCAGTTGAATTCCCAGTTCCCCTCCTTCCTCCACCCCCAGGGGAAGGGGAGAGAAAAAATGAGAGGAAAAAGGCTAGTAGGTTGGAAACTAAAACTACAGCTTTAATGAAATGATACTGCTACTAATAATAAGATGAAAATAATTAAAAAGTAGTGGTATATACAAGTATATGAGATTGTGCTCCCACCCCATGCCTCTATGACTGTACATTACCACAAATACTGTAGAGCACACAAGAGGGGCTGGGTCCATGGCTAGGAGAGAGGTGGGCTCAGGAACTGATTTCAGGATCACACAGATCCGGAATAAGGAGCAACCAAATAGACAAGGTCCTCACTGGACATCAACCATCGCAGAAGTGAACAAGACCCTTGTGATCTCTCACTTTTACACCAGTATGATGCATATGGGATGGAATGCTCTGTTGGTCGGTTTCCGGTCCTAACCTGTCCACCCCTCCCTGCAGGTGTGGTCTTTTTTGCTAGCTCGAGAATGGCCTTTGTTACTAGAGGAATAAATATAAACAAAGGCCTTTCTGAATACCAATGCCCCATGTTGATCACTTCTACAGAGAAACTGTCTGGAAAACCTGCATTTAGCTTTTGAAAAATGAACTTACTTAGATGTGCCTGAGTTTGAGTCAAAAAACTGACTCTAATTTAACTCAAACCACAACAACTACCAACTTGGATCATATAAAAAGCAAGCCTGCTTACTGAGTATACAGAAATAAAAAGTTGAAAGGAACCCTGATTAGGTTTCAGATAAAGCTGCAGTTGAAAATTCTCTCTTCAAACTGAAGAAATAAGCTGGGAGGAGGGGGGGGTTCAGATGGCAGATCAGGTAACAGATTGAGACATGCCCTTCAGCACTACCCCATGTAAACCTGCCCAGCCTGCCCACCCTGCGCTGGTGGAGGTCACACTCCAGAATCACCTGTTTTGAGACATTTTAACCCATGCCAGGCCGGGTCAATACAGGGGGGGAGCAGAAGTAAATGGTGGGAAGAATTTTAACATTCAACTTTCAGGCAGAAAAGGAGGGCAAATAAAGGATAGTGAATGGCTAATTAGTCAACAGTGCTTTAAGGAACATCTGAAGGCTATAAGAGGGAAGCAGTCATCATATGACAGCAGACAGTAAATGCTCTATTAGCATTTACAAACTACAGTATAGGTCTAATATAAAGCAAGAATCAGGAAGCAGTGTTTAAATCTCTCTAATCACCGAGAACACTTCAGACTGAGCACTAGCTGGTTTCCTGCACTGCATTTCAATAAGTTGGCCTAATTAAAGAGAAAAGCAAAGAATATATCTAGAAAACACACAAACAACAAACCAGCAAAAACCAAGTATGTTCAAGCTACAAAAAGATTCAGGTATATAATAGAAAGCTGTTGAAATAAAGGGAGAAATAACCTGTGCTTAATACCCATGGAGGTTGAGACAGGAGAATGGATAAAAATTTAGACTGGACATCAGGAAAAAATGTAATATTAATATTGATTGCCTTGGGAATTTGTGGTGTTTCCATCATTAGGTGTCTTACAGAAAGCTTGGAAGTACCTATCAAAAAGAAACAGGAACAACTTATCTTGCCTTGAGTTCCTCTCTTCCCTGGATGATCCCTTGAATTCCTTTTCAGCCCCGTTTTTCAGTGATTCTATGACTTGAGAAAGCTTTCCAAAAAGATAATGGCACTTTATTGCTACCTAGCTTTCAGCAGCTAAATCTCATTAAATTTAATTCTGTTTCTGAATTCATAAGTTAATTCTGAAGTTCCCATGGGAATTTTACTATCTCCAAATCTTTTTTTCTGCAAATACCCTTTTATCAAAGGATTCCTACCAATACCTCCAGTATTCTCAGGAGATATCTGTAACTAGTAATGTAGAAGTAAAATATTCTGAGGCAAATGAGAATTAGGAAAGGTCATTCTGAAAGTTAGAATTAGGGTTACAGTATCCAAGTATCAGGTATTAGGTATCAGGTACTGATGTTATTATCTGTAGTAATTGTAAAAAGGGCACTTGAGTGTAGGTAGCACAAATGGTTTGTGTTTCTAAATAGGCTTTTATTAATTTTCTTTTTTTGTTGTTTTTTTGGGGGGGGTTGGTGTATGTTATTTTTGATGGACTGCATTTTTGTTGTTTGCATCAGCATAACAGAATACTGCTGCAATCTGGCAAAAAGTACACATTTGGGATCATGTATGAACTGAATGCCTTCTCAATGTCTGCAGCTGAATTAAATGGAAATTATTATGCACCTGTGATGATACAATCTCATAATTCATGAAGCTCTTTGCTTCTTCGCTAGCTTTTCAAGAGAGGATAATGCTTTTTTCTCTCTCTCTTCCTTAGCATTTTATTTCTATCCAGATTAGAATGTTAGCTCTAAAGGAAAACAGATATAGTTTTGAAATTCATTGCCATAACGCTGATTGAAGGGTATTTATGATGAAAACATTTAATTGTGCATATGTATATATCCAATTTGTGACTGAATGACATAAATTTTTATTGTTGCTCCAGGCAAGAACTCACTGGGGCAAACCTTTTATCTGTCAGTTTAATAAACCTGATCTTTATCCCATCAGTCATAATATTATGTAACTGTTAAAAAAAATATGTATTGCTGGTAGCATAAGTGAGGAAACTATGGCACATAAGGAAAAGCTCTAACAAAAAAAATTAATTAGGAAAAGATTCAGCTATTCGAAGAGATCTATGACCCATCTTGATCAGAAGAGTCAAAGATGTGTTAAGGTGGGAGAATTCTCTCTCATCCAAAGTTGTCACAGATGCAGTTTGTTTACAAAAGTCACTGGTAGTGGATGTCAAAGCCAAAGAATAAGCAAATTTTAATGCAGAGATCCAACATGTTGTTATAACATAATAACTTATAACTGCCATTAAAAGCTAGACAATATTTAAACATTGAGGGTTGATGTAACTTGTGTAAGGCCTCATTGGGTTATTCAGCATCAAGTTCTGAAGCAACAAGATCTTCAGGCTTACTTATATTTCCCTTCCTTTCATAGAAACGTACTCAACTGTGCAATCGCCAGCTATTACACTCTTAAGTTTAAACGACTGGATGAGGACCATGCACTTATCTCAGTGATAAGATTCCAAGTTTGCAGGTCATATAACCGCTTCAAAATTTTCTATGATAGACATAAATAGGTAATTGGGAAGTGTTAAACATTCAGAAGGACACAGAGGGTTTTTGAACAACATGATGACCTGGTACCTGAATCAGTAGAGCATACACGTGTGTGCTATACTCCAGGTTGTAAGGAAACCTTTATTGTCCATGATACCTATAAAGACATCATGTTTAGAACATTTCCAGATTTGTTTAATATACTCAGTAGACTATGAAGTTTCTTTTCAGGTTCACCATCTATTGTGCATATGGAGATCCTAGCTTTTTATGATAAACTAATAGCTGTCACAACAGAACAATTCAATAGTTCAGCCTGCTTCAGCACATTATTCTAGGAATACCTGAGGTCTCAGAAAAAGACTGATTCATTGACTGCCATGTATTCTCAGTTGATTAAGTATGCCTGGTAAATATTCATAGGATATTTTTATTAATATACTTTATACTATATAGTCTTTTCAGTTAATCACATTCAAACGAAAATAAGGCAATTGATTTTAATTTCCTTTTTTTTTCCAGTGGTTAATTGCCTGAAAACATTCAGTGTGTGACAAAAATATAATGCATTCATTCATAAAGCCTTTCCTCCACAAAGAGATTATGAAGTATCAGATCACATAGTGATTCCCTTCACAGTTATAGAGTCAGACAGATGTTTTTATTTTTTTCCTTTTCCTATGGGCTTGATTAGGGTGTCACAAGCAATGCTCTGGCTCAGATAGTTCTGGGAGACAGACTCACCGTTTGTTTCTTCTTGTTTTTCTGAGGAATAAATTGGTTGCTTGTTGCCCACCTCAGCAACTAATTACACCATGACTGTTATTCTCTTGTGGTAGAGAAGAGATGTCAACTGTTGGTTAATTCCTCATCAAACTTTTGAAGAGTAAACAGATTTCTGGTACTCCAAGTATATGTACTCATTACAAAGCACAAGAGGAACTGCTTTATCACTTTATTCCCAATGTGTTCAAATTTTCTAAATAATTCAGCTACAAATATTCAGCAAGTTCAGTAGTCTAGAGGGTGGAGTGAGCAATCTCCATAACCACAACGAGCAGAGGAGATTGTCTGATGAAGTCAACAGAAGTATGAAGGACAGAAAGTTGGATTACAGGCTGAGAATGGGAATGATTTCAGAAAAGATGAGAGATGCCTAGGTACAGAGAAGGAGTAAAGAATACAACATGGAACAAGTGCCTGCTTCTGTGGACTGCACACACTCTTCTCAATCAGAGAACTATTCCAGGCAAAACAGAAAAATATTTCGTCTGACTCAAGGATGGCTCACAAGACAAAAACCAAAGAATTAAAAGACTGGGATTGTCAACATTAGAGATCAGTCACTTAGATGAAGGAGACATGAGAAATATATAAAATTACGGAAAACTTTAAGTTGGAAGGGACCTCTGGAAGACGTTAATCCAGCCCTCCACTGAAAGGTGAGTGAATCTCCAGGTTGTCATAGAAAGAAAATCCCCAAGAGTGAAGGTTCAACAGCCTTTTTGGACAAGATGTTTTAATTCATAACCACACGCATTGTGTAGAACTAATTCTCTTCTTGCAACCTGTGCCCAGCACATCTTATCTGTTCACTGTGCAGCTCTGAGGAAAGTCTGTCTCTCCTTTATAAACACCCTTTTAGGAAGACGGCAGTCAGATTTCATATGCCATGCCATTCCCACAGCATTCTTTTCTTCAGGTTAGAGCACTAAGTGCTATCATGAGTAAAGACAACAAAGAGTATTGAATCCAGTAGGAATTCATGAGGAACAGTCAACTTGGTCCAAGCTGGACTTTTTAATCCTGAATTTGAAGGTTTGTCTTTAGTTGCCTCTAATCACAAATCTTTAAGTAAAACTGTCCGGCCATTTTTCTACCCAACTAAACAGTCTTCTTATCTAAACCATAAGTCATCATACGGTGGTATAGTGTCAAAATCTGTGCTGAATGTTCCCAGCCACCTTTATGCCGTTCATATGCCTGGAAATATCACAGTATCACAGTATCATAAGGTTGGAAAGGACCTCTGAGATCATCAAGTCCAACCTATATCTTCCATGAGCCATACACAAGACCAAAACCTGTTTCTCTTCTCACAATGCAAAAGCAAATTTCTATTCATTGAAATAGATAACATATTTAAACACATCATATTTTCCATGTATATCATATTTGGGTGCTGTAACATTTGCCACAGGATGCCAAACCCTGTGTCTGTACTAGAAGGGAGGATACATGGCTTGTGCCTGTTTTAACAAGGATGAGGAGGTCAATCTTGTGCAAATACTGCATTAGGAAAAGAAGTGAGTGTGCACTGTTCTGATTCATGCCCTCTTCTCTTTAGAATGGAAATCAACCAAAGAGAGGGGCTAATTTTCATTCCAGTGGATACCCTCAGACACACTGCCCCGCATTCTTCAAAATTAATGTGCATAATCCCACGAATTCTGAGAGACAAAATATAACTACTTCGTATTATATATGCCAAAGATTTAAAATCCAATATATTGGAGTCTTCCACATTCACATTTAAATTTTCTGCTTCTTAAAGGGAGATCTGCAAATTCTCCTTCTCCAAAACCTAAAGCTTTGATTTCTGTCAATCAGCAATGCTAAAATAATTTGACAAAAATAACAAAAGGTGATAAATTGTAAGAAAGCCCTTGTAGGTGTTGAGATTGAAGTGCAATGAAGAAATACTTCCCAAATATTTGAACACAGAAGTATTGCCCATGAAATATTGAGTCATAATTCTGAATCTGCCACTAATTTTCAGTGTTGCCTTGAGTAACTCAAATCTCTCTGTTCAGTTTTGTCTTTTTAAAATTGAGATACTAAAATTTTAGTTTCTATTCTATGTAGGTATCTTTGATTAATTAGTTAATATCTCTAAAATCCTCTGAAACGTAAAGTGTTCTATAAATATGATACATTGTTTAAGAAGATATTTTCATGCATAAATGACAAATTCCTCCAGTCAGTAGGTTTGCTAAAAGAACAGATTAAGTGCATAAATGAACATATTCCGAAGGTGAAAAAAAGAGCAAGGTTAGATATAACTTCAAGGTAAAAAAATGGAGTATAGACAGAACAGACTGGTGGAGCATCACAGCTATCAATAACAGGCATATTTATGTCCTTTATACATAATATGTGCTGCAGATCTATTGAATTTCCTTAGGAGAATCATGTGGCAGTGCTACACTAAAATGTGATTGCACTATAATTAAGAGTGGTGTTACTATACAAAAAGGACAGTGCCATTGTGGAGGCATATCTTGAATCTATTTGAAAATCAGAAAGGTATTGTTTAATACTTTCATTAATGACATAGACAGTGGGCCCAAGCTGAGTCATGCAGCTGACACTCCTAAGGGATGAGATGCCATCCAGAGAGACCTAGACAAGCTCAAGAAGTGGGCCTGTGTGAACAGGTTCAACAACGCCAAGTGCAAGATACTTCACGTGGGTCAGGGCAGCCCTGGTATCAATACAGACTGAGGGATGAAGGGATTGAGAGCAGCCCTGCCAATGAGGACTTAGGTGTACTAGTGAATGAAAACTTAGACATGACTCAACAAGAAGCAGTAGCAGCCCAGAAAGCCATCTGTATTCTGGGATGTATCAAAAGAAGTAGGTTGAAGGAGGTGATTCTGCCCTTCTGCTCTGCTCTGGTGAAATGCCACCTGGAGTACTGCATCCAGCTCTGGAGTTCTCAGCACAAGAAAGACAAGGACCTACAAGGAAAGACTGAGTTGTTTTTGTTCAGACTGGAGGCTTGGGGGAGACCTTATTGGGACCTTTCAGTACTTAAAGCAGTCTTGTAAGTAAGATGGGGACAAACTTTATAGTAGGCCTGTTGTGACAGGACAAGGGGTAAGGAATTGAAACTAAAGGAGGGTAGATTTAAACTAGGTATAAGAAAGCAGTTTTCTACAATGAGGGTGGTAAAACACTGGCACAGGTTTCCCAGAGAGACGGCAGAAGCCTTGTCCCTGGAAACACTCAAGGTCAGGTTGGATGGGGCTCTAAGCAACTTGATCTAGTTGACAGTGCCCCTGTTCACTGCAAGGGTGTTGGACTAGATGACCTTTAAAAGTCCCTTCAAACTCAATTCTTTGATTCTGTGATTCTATGGACATATGCTACAAACTGCTGAAAAATAAAAGAATCGCTGAACTCTGGGAAATAAAACAGTAAAATCTAATCATTAGATAAATAACCAAACACAAATCAGACAACCAACAGGAGAAATCTTGAGACTGAAAACCTCCAAATAGTAAGTAGTTAGTATAAATACCACTAAATTACTTTTATGAACAATGACATGTATGGAGACACTGAAAGTGGGAACAAATTTTCATTTCTTACTCTTCATTCAGGTACATCCTTCACCCTGCACAACTTTGTTTTCTAATTATCTTAGCTATTGAGGTAACATTTGACTAGCAATCTGAGCACATCAACCAGCACACTCAGCTAGACCCTCATCACTAGCTCTTTTGTTGGACTCAGTACCTTGCATGTTACAATGCTTTTTCAGTAGTGCCGGTGTCTTATTATCCGAGAAGAGATTAGGGTCCTCCAGAGATGTGTTCCTGGCTGATGATATGATCACTAACAACGATTAAATCTCACACTGTTCCAGCAGCATGGCCAGCTCTAAATAGCTTTTATCTGGTGAGGAGTTTGATTTTGTATTGATCCCAGACTTACTTCGTAAGCCTCCATAAGGGCTGGCTAGTCTCCTGGATATGAGGGACTTCCTTTCCATCAGAACCAACATCAAGGACATTGAGGTGCTGGGGTGCATCCAGAGAAGAGCAACAAAGCTGGTGAAGGGAATGGGGCACAAGTCCTACAAGGAGTGGCTGAGGGAACTGTAGTTGTTTAGCTTGTAGAAGAGGAGGCTGAGGAGAGACCTCATCGCTGTCTACAGCTGCCTGAAAGGGGGCTGTGGTGAGGTAGGCACTCTTCTCACAAGTGACAGGTGACAGGATGAGAGGAAGTGGCCACAAGTTGCACCAGGGAAGGTTTAGACTGGATGTCAGGAAAAATTTTTTCATTGAAAGGGTGGTCAGGCACTGGCAGAGGCTGCCCAGGGAGGTGGTTGAGTCGCCATCCCTGGAGGTGTTTAAAAGGCCAGTAGATGAGTTTCTTAGGGATGTGATTTAGTAAGGGGACAGGTATGATTGGACTTGATCTCAGAGGTGTTTTCCAACCAGGAAATTCTATGAGTCTACAATTCTATGAAGAACATAGACGTGCAAAACCACCTTGTGAAATTAAACACAATCTTAAATCCTTCATACAGCCTAAGAACTGGCTTCCGTAGAGCCTGTTTCATTTTGCTATGTCTGGACCATCCCAAATTGCTATGTATACATACCACCTTCCAAGACTGGAAACCAATAAGCCATGTTCACTTATAGGAATATCTGAATGCTTGCAAGATCACCAAGAATTCTGCATTTAGAGGTACAGGTGTCAGATATCTGACAGAGTTGTGTTTTGTAGCTT
Source organism: Dromococcyx pavoninus (assembly GCA_033558185.1). Lineage (NCBI taxonomy): Eukaryota > Metazoa > Chordata > Aves > Cuculiformes > Neomorphidae > Dromococcyx > Dromococcyx pavoninus. The sequence goes on from JAUMJL010000250.1 coordinate 1,749,176, forward strand.
TGTTTTTCTGTCTTTTGATGTCAGGTGATGTTTCAGGAGGGTATTATATTAAATAATTTTCATAATTCCATTATATGTGTGTGTGCATAGGTATAGTATGTACACTCAGTATAAGAAGAGAAGTAGCAAGGTTTGTTTCTAGTATTCTAAAAAAACTGCAAACTTCAAGCATGCAAAATACATAAAGAAGAAAACATAGCTACTGATATTTCCCTTCTTGTATCTCTCTTCGTGTCAACTGTTGAGTATATGTCTAGAATAAAGCATGCAGGTCTCATAGTATTAGAAAAAATCTTGACACATTGGAGGAAATTCAAGGAAAAACAACATAAATTATTAAGGGACTGAAAAGATTGACTTACGGTGAAAGATTAAAAGAAATAAATATGTATAACTTGCTAAGCAATGACTGGAGGGGGAGGGGGAAGGGACATTTTAACTGTCTACATATTTTTGAAGGCTATAAACATCAAGGATATAGGGGAATTATTTAAGGTGGTCTTAGTCTGTAACCATGATCAAATAACATGCAGTGCAAATTAATGTTAGAAAGATTAAACTGGAATTAAAAAAAATTAATCCTAAACTGTACTGCCTTTTCAAATGTAGAAGAGTGTTTTAAGGGAGACATGGTTCTTCAGATTTATTAACAGCCTTCTTATTTCAGCAGAATGTGGGAAAGGTCATTCAAATCCCTTCAGCATAACAAACGGGAATTCAAGTTTTCCAGATTCCCAGTGAGTTTTCACACTGTTGGAACTTCTTTTTATTGAGCTCTCTCTCTTTTGCTCTCTCATGAGTTTCAAATGATCTTCTGATTCAGAATGAAAATAAATGTTGATACCTATAGAGGGAGGGGGTTGATGGTGGTTTACTTTGGGTTGTTTTTTTTTTTTACAAAATTGAGGTTTTTTTCATCTTAGCCTGCACTAGGTAATTTACCATAGGCAATGATCTTGCACTGACATGGAGAGGGATAAGATGATCTAATAGGTTTATTTCATCTGTAATACCTATATTTATGTGACAATTTTTTTCAGGAAAACAAAAGCTTCACACTCAGACAATGATCAAAAAGCTCACAAAATGAAGCACAGAGACAGAATGCCAAAATAGCCTGACAATAACAGACTTTCAAGCGTTTTTCCCCCTATATCCTCTACTCTTTCTCGGAAAGGGTCTAATTTCTTTGAACTGCTGGACAGTTTGTAAATCACAAAAACTTATGCCATTCAGGGGTTTTGTTAGCTAGAAGTGAGACCTCTAAGGTTATTATAAATCTAGTGTACTTGAGTCATTAATGTAATTTTAGATTTCCATTTGTCAGTAATAAAGAACAGATGGAACCATACAGGTATCATGGAATCAATGTTGACATAACTTGATAGGTAACAGTAAAAAAGCTCTGGAGTAGAATGGATTGGAAGTCAGCTTCTTATTCCACAAAGGACTTACTAGCTTGGGAGACTTGAAATAACAATTTCTAGTAATAGTGCATCATTCATCTTATATATATAATTTCTTTAGACCAGGGCTTTTAGGAATTGCTGATGGAGAGTTTACTTTCAAACAGTATTAATGGTCTCTATTATTTTTGCTTACTAAAGTGAATTGCTGGAAAATAATAGGTATAATATGTCCAGGATTCTAATTGACAACATTTAATGGAGTTCTTTCCTGTATACTTTTTCCACAAAGTAGTAAATATAAGTTTATGATAATTTACTTCCTGTGACCCAAATGTCAAAGGCAAATGGAAAGAGTCTCAATCTGAACGTTTATGCATTTACCACAGTTTTGTCAGCAAGAATTTGTAATGAATCTACTGAGGCAGTGGATTTCTTTGTAAGCTGTAAAGTAAAAGAGAAGTTGTTATTCAGCTGATATTCCAAATACATGGAAAAGTTCTAAAGGTTGATTGCAACCCTGGAGCACTATCTGTTGTGGCTTGTCGAGTAAGCCCAAAAATATAAGTGAAACTGGTGGTGTAATAGACAATACATGATTCACTAGCTAGTTATCCTTAGCATAGCCAAGTGGCAGATCAGGTCACACATTAGAGTAACCAGGTTTCAGAAAGTACTTCAAGATATTCTAACATTGGAAGGAAACTCTAAAAACACTCAGTTTTGCTTGAGAGAGTGTTGTCGTTCAATCCTGGCTGGCAGCTTGCTCACTCCCCTCCAGAGGGATGGGAAACAGAAGATTAGAAGTAGGAAAACTTGAGGGTTAAGATAACGACATTTTAATAGGGAAAGTGAAAGCTGCACGTGCAAGCAAAGAAAAATAGGGCATTTGTTCCCTATCTCCCTTAGGCAGGTGTTCAGCCATCTCTAGGAAAGCAGGGCTCCATCATACCTAACATTTATATGGGAAGACAGACACCATAACTCCTGTCTTGCCCTTTTCTTCCTTCTTCTTTCCCTGAGCATTTATTGCTGAGCACGATGTCACATGGTATGGGATATCTTTGTGGTCAGCTGGAGTCAGTAGTTCCAGCTGTGTCCCCTCACAGCTCCTTGTGCATCCCAGCCTATTCAATAGCAGGACAGGGGGAGAAGCAGAAAAGGCCTTGACACTGTGTAAGCGCTGCTCAGCAATAGCTAAAATATCCCTGTGGTTTTTTATAATCATAGAATCTTCTGGTTGGAAAAGACCTTGGAGATCACCAAGTCCAACTGTACCCATCTTCTGCTAAATCATGTCTTTCAAAAACTCTTCTACCCATTTTTAAACACCTCCAGGTATGGTGACTCAGCCACCTCCCTGGGCAGCTGTTCCAGTGCCTGACCACCCTTTCGGTAAAGAAATTCTTCTGAATAATCAGTCTAAACTTCCCCTGGCACCATTTACAGCCATTTCCCCTTGTCCTATCACCTGTCACTTGTGAGAAGAGATCAACACTCGCTCTGCCACAGCCTCCTTTCAGGTAGCCGTAGACAGTGATGAGGTCTCCCCTCAGCTTCCTCTTCTCCAAGCTAAACAACCCCAGTTCCCTCAGCCGTTCCTCACAGGACTTGTTCTCCAGCCCCTTCAACAGCCTTCTCGTCCTTCTCTGGACGTGCTCCAGCCCCTCAATGTCCTTCTTGTACTGAGGGGCCCAGAACTGAACACAGGACTCGCTGTGTGACCTCACCAGTGCCGAGTACAGGGGCACAATCACCTCCCTGGTTCTGATGGCCACACAGTTTTTGATACAGGCCAAGATGCCATTGGCCTTGTAGGCCACCTGGGCACACTGCTGGGTCATATTCAGCCGTTGTCAACCAACACCCTCAGGTCCTTTTCCTCCAGGCATTTTTCCAGCCAGTCTTCCCCAAGCCTGTAACTCTGCAACACTGCTTTCAGCACAAATAAAAACCGTATCACTGTACCAGCTCCTGTGAAGTAAATTAATCCTAACCCAGGCAAAACCATCACAGAGAGAAAGGCAGGAACACAGGTCTGACTTGCTATAGTGAAAGACTTCTTTACTACAAGGACAGTCAAGTTTTGGAAAAAGTTGCCCAGAGACATTTTCAATATCCGAGGGGAGAAAACTCTGAGTGTCCTGGACAGACTTCATAGCTGACTTTACTTGGAGAAGAAGATGGGGCTAGTGACTTACCAAACTCCTTTTGAGGCTGAATTATACTGTGGGTTTTTAGGGGTTGCTGAATCAGAGGTGAGGCTGCTCCAGATCCATGTACCCATGTTCAGCCGCAAAAAAGATTGAGCATTTAATCCCACTAGGCACACAGGCAGAAGTAAACACACACATATATAGATATATGCATGGCCAGTCACACAGATCAACACAGACAGAAACATAAACAATATTAATGCAAGCACAAAAAGCACCAACAGCCTCATGCTGTTACCTTCTCTGGCTGATCAGGATAAAAGCCCATTAGTGGAAAATATATTGGCCTATATAGACATATATATAATGTGGATCCCTCCAGGAGCTGGCTTTGGACATTGTTTGCTTTGAGAGTGGGTAGCCTGAAAGCTTTAAAGTTTCCCTAGTGATATTTTGCATCTAAATGACATGATCAAAATAGGAAACTGTGTACTTGAATTTGGAATCCAAAGATCTGCATTAGTCAGATGCAATTTCAAGAACATCTAGGAGAAAGAAAGAAAAAACCAAACAAGAATAAAAAAACCACCTCATCTTGTTATCCTGAATATTAGCTTAATAATCCTGAAGCCAGACGAAATGAAGATAGCACAGGATTGTGGTACCCTTTACATTTTGCCTCATTTTCAACCCTTGAATCTGAATGGTGTCAAACTTTCTCTTACCTTAAAGTGTCTCCAGCAAATACTCAAATTACAGCGTAGTCATTGCTTCAGTAGTACCTCTGATGATTTTTATCTAATTTTTAAAGCAAATTTGGATCTATTCCAGTCGCTGAACAGAGATTTTTAATTTGTGAAGATATTTTCTTTTAAACTATATTAAGATGCATCTTTACATGATTGCTCTACATTCAAAAGGCTCAGGTGAGTAAATTCCACATTTGTTTACATATGTATCAATGTTGCTGATTATTGCAGTTTTCTCACAGATCTCACAGTAGTTGGTAATGACTTTAAAGATATTCTGTAAGCAGATCATGATACAGCCTTCTGTACTTTACTTGAATAAATTTTGTAGTCTTTGCCATTGGTAGGTCAGTTACAAAAGATTTAGAGAGATTACATATATGTGTCTGTGTGAAAATGTATCAATATATATTTGTGTGTGTATATGTTAAAATCAATGTTATAGCAACATATATATTATAACATCCATATATATATATCATGTGCAAATGTATTTAACATGTATCTCTGTGTTAAAATAATAAAATCAACTCATGAGATACAAACCTTTTAATTTTCCATACCATAGCTACAGTATATTCTTTCCTTAAACAATACATTCTCTTACAATTATACAGTACTTTTCATCCTTAAAAATCAAGAGGCCTATTTCTCAGTTTCACAGAAGCCATTTTATATTTCATGGTAATATAATGGACCATTTGGTGGGCACAACTTCACTTATTCTCATTTTCAGACCCCTTTAAGTTGCCACAGATGTATAATCTAGCCTTTGGGTGATCAGAAATCACAGCCAGAATTGTCATTACGAGGATCACTCTGCTGATCACTGTTTGGGATTCAGCAATGTTGCATGACTCCTAGGGCAGCAAGGGAAGAAATATTAGAGATGATAGGTAAAGAGACATCTTTACAAAATTTAATTTCCATTATCAGAATTGATTGGCGAACCCATTCCTGCTAAATAACAGGCTGTATTTAGTTTTCTTAAATATTATCTCATCACTCAGCAATACAATTGGAAGGATTCAATGAAATAAAGTGTACACGTTGAAGTCACTAAGGAGCACACCATTATGCTGAAAGTTTCAGTCTTAAAAAGACACATAATCTAAGGTTGAAGGATTTATACCTACTTGCCAAGTAGGTTACTGAGAGTAGCCACTAGAACAAGATCCTCAGTGAGTTACTGACTGCTACAGTCATTAATACAACAGGAAAAATGCCCTAAAAGCACATGGTTTTTGGAGCCAATTGAGAAACTGCTAATCTACCACCCATTCATACACCATTGATCAGGCTGAACTGAAGGTAGCAATAGTTCTAAAGCATTGACTAAAACAGCAGAAATCAACAGAGATTTCTTTTCAGAGAGAGATTGGTCAGGGCTGACATTGGTTCTCCATCTTATTTGCAAAGATATCTTGCCAAAAAGACTTTTCACCTATCACAGCTTCAGTGGCATTCCCTGCAGCAAAGTCACTGGAAGTCCATGCTTGTCTCTTTGCTGAGACACAAGACCACTTCTCAGAGATAAAATGTTCCGATACTCTTATCAGAGCCGTGAACTACATTGAAAGACATAGCTCTAGGAGAACGAGGTGTTTATCCTAACTGCTTGTCCCAAAACCATGTTTATTTAGATTTACAGATTATGACATTTCCTGATAGCCGGGCACCCCTACATCCACAGAGAACATTGTTTATGCTTGGTGATGTTTTAGGAAAATTTATAAATAAAGCCATGACCTGCTTTTTAGTTATTCATGAAGTTTCTGTATCTTCCTCGGTCACACACCTAGGCCAAAAGGAATACAGTACCAATAAAGTAATCATCTCAAAAGTAGGTATATGTAGATATATGATTCCCCCCCCTTTAAGGATGTGACCTCCCTACTCTTAATCACCTTTTTTATGAGTTCTCTTACATGACTGATAAACTGTTGTTAACATTAAAAACAGCAGTTGATTAAATCTCAGCAAGAGCATCAACCAAGTTTTAAGTCACAGGGATGGTAGAATAAGCACCAAAGTTAAATACCATTGTTTTGGATTCAGACTGGTAAATGCAAAGTCATAACACAGAGCACCAAAACATTAAACACCTTGATTTTATATCTCAGTATTTCATACTACACCTACTTAGTAGTAAAATGCCACCTGTTAAATCAGCAATACTTCTCGTAGACTTTCTCTAAAAGACTCCAGCCTTTGTACTAGTCTAAGCACGCTTCAGTTCACATCAGCGTCAGACACTGAGATGTCTACATACTTCTGATCTTTATAAATATATTTTTTCTTATTCTAAAATCTTAAATGCATCATTAAAATTCTACTGTGCTAGGAAAAGCCTCTAGCAAAAGTTTATCAGTCTACTATCAGGTTAATATTTTAGGGTGGTATTGAAGAAAACTTTCTTGATTATAGTTAGATAAATGCACCAGACAATTTATGTTAATTTTTTTAATGGAAGGGAAGGTTGAAGCACAGTGATTATTAAAACAGAAAAACTCATCCAGCCTCTTATTAGATTAGATAAGGAAGTCATTTTGCTTAGAGCAACAAATTTGAAATCTCTTAATTTTCTTTCCCGTTCATGTGACTCTAGCAGTTTAGATAAAACAAGCAGTTAAAATAGATGATGAGTATCAGATCTCAAGTTAATACAAAGTAAATTGAATTCTGAAGTATCTCTTCTCTTTGTAACTTTGCTGCAGGTGCCAAGGTTCACTGTGTGAATAGCTTCACTTATTTAGCAACACTGCAGAGGTCCCAAAGTCAGTTAGAGGGAGATAAACTACATAAATGGCTTTCAGCTTGACAGATTTTCTGCCCCATACAAACCTGAAGTACACTTCAGATTCACATATTAGTTTTAATGAAAATTCGCATTATAAATCACCATCAACATTTCCCTTTCCCAACAGCTATTTCCTATTTTCAGCCATTTGGTTAATTGGCATACGTACTCCAGGAAGTCTCACAGCAGAGACACCTTAATAAAACTTTCCTATGGACAACCAAAAGACTTTAACTGATGTCCACAGGTTTTCAATCAGGTCTTCCTGAAATACTACACATCTGTGCTCAGCACAGCTAGATTTAGGACTGTGTATAAGAGTGTGTCCAAAGTGGTTTTAAATATCCTGTGAAACTCAATGAATTTGCATCTAGTGATAAATTCACTTTAACACATAGGTATTTCTTTTCACTTCAGGGCTCACCCAAACCACTTTGGAAAGAGAGAATTTATTTTCCAGAGTCAAAATACCAAAAAAAAGGCTCAAATAACATATTGTATAGAGTGTCACCCAAGAGGCAGGAAAAGCTCTAAATTTGAACCAGTTTAGTGGGCTTTGTTTCCCCACACATACACACACTGGAGATGATACACTTCCTTCTATCTTTGCTATTCATAATTATATTCTTTTTATTCATATATTTGAAATAGTCTCTGAGTTTGGATCATTTGAGTTTGGTTGTATTCTGAAATTTGGCTATGTGAGCTCTATGCAAGCAATGAATAGACCAAAATTGGTATTACAGAAACCTACTGAGACAGAAAGGAAGACGAATCTTCATCTATATTATCTCTCCATAGGCCTCATTCCTCATCTGAAGATGTCTGTTCCATAATATTTTCTTCTCATCACAAGCACCACAGTTAGTCCTATCACTGCAATTTCCCTAGTAACTGAATGACCCAGCTCTGTGATTGAGTCCTCCGAGTCATACCACATTGATTGTATATCTCTATTTCTGAGAATAAGAAGAAGGCATGGGAATTTTGATGTCTTAAGGGTGATGGCAACAGAGAGAAAGGCATCAGGAAAGGAGACCAGGTCTTGAGAATTTTAGGTGTGGCAAGTTGATGCTGGCCAGCAACTAAGCCCCTACTCAGCTGCTCAGTTACTCCCCACTCATCTCAGTGGGGAAGAAAATGGAAAGAGCAAAAGTGAGTAAAATTTCTGTGTCAAGATGAAGGAAGTTTAATAAGGGAAGCAAAGCTAAGTGTGCAAGCAAAGGAAAATCAGAAGTTCAGACAGTTCTTCCAATCAGTAAGTAGATGTCCAGCCACTGGCTGGAAAGCAGAGTCTCAGCACATATAATGGTTCCTGGGGAAGACAAGCACCATAACCCCAGAAGTCCCCCCTTCCTCATCCTTTCCCTTGTTTTTTATTGCTAAGCATCATACTGGCAGTATACAAAAAGCTCTCTTTAATTACCTTTTGTCACCATTATGTACGGTAATGGTATTTGCATTTACAATCCTGTTTGAAACGGGCATTGTCACATACCTTTGCACATCTTGTTTGATTAATTGCCTCACTGTCAAGATATTAACCAAGTATTTTGGTACTCTGTTTTCCTGTCACTGAACTGATACTCTATGACTGTTTCTGTTAAGTATAATTTTTTTTCCCTATAATGCTTCAGAGATCTTACTAAGTATCTTACCAAAGATCTTTAAAGCATCTGTTGTTACATTGTTAGTGAGATCTTGATATGTTCAAATGTAAGACAAATAGTGTTTTCTTAGACGAGCTGATACAGGTGGGAGAAAACAAAAAAGTGTTTAGACACATGGATGTGTATTAGCTATAAATATGTCTTGTAAGAATACTTTTATTTCTTAAATTCAGATGATCTTTTTGCATTGCATCTTTTCCTATTTTTTCCAGGTATGAAAAAAGACAATTATTCTAGATCTAAAAAATAAATAAGTTAATAGACCCAACCACAAACCCCCAGAAAAAAAAAACAAATAAGATTTGATTCAAAATATGAGAGAACGGCTTTATTAAAAGAAAAAAAGACAACCAATACTGTAATTTTTACCTAAGACTCCTCTCTTGTAAGATCTTGTCATGTGCTGGACTCCACACTCCACAAGAGAAAGGGGGAAATAATTTCTTGAAATGAAGTTTTGGGAAGTAAATTAAAGTGAAAACAACACTGTATGCCAAATTTGAACTAGTTTGTTAATTCTAATGCAGTATTAAAATATTCAATTGTCTACTACAGTAAAAGAACTACTGATTAGTGATGAAGGCAAAGATGTATACATATATAAACTGTATAAAGCAGTAACATGACTCTCTGGAAATAGAAATGCATGGAGGGAGAGAGACTGGGGAAAAGAGAAGAGAAGCAGATTAAAAAGAAGAAAAAGAGTATTAGTGGAAAAATATAGTTTCGCCTTTCCAGATAATCCTGTGATGAAATATGGTGCTGAATGTCTGATAAGATAAGAACGTTCATTAAAAATGGGGAGGCTACCCCCATTATACAGTTGATGGTGGCCGATCACGCCCATTTATGTCCAAAGGACATTCCTTCAGGAGGAGTTCTGTGTTACATAAATTGTCATGGGATTCTTCCAGGAGGGCATGCACAGTATATCTCAGGAGTACCAAGCCCCTCCCAAATTGCAGTGACTGATGTTTGACCTCTTTTTGCATGCTGGCTCGAAGAATGATTTAGCAGGTGTGAAAGCTATGACCTTGTTTTGGTCCTTTGGAATTAATTTCAACAACTTCATCTCAAATCATGCCTAAAAAACAACATTTAAGGAAAAATAAAAGGAATAGTTTGCTTGCAGTCTGAAACATAGTCCTTGACAAACCCATAACTTGTTCTTGAGTTATTGATATCCCATTACTTTCTCTCATATTGACTTTTGTGGTTGTTTTTATTATTTATTATTCAGGTAATAGCATCTTTTCCACACCTCAAGGCACAGATCAGCCCCATATTGTGCTAAGTAAGTGTTGTACACTGAGAGCAAACCAAACAATGTTCCCTGTACCAAAATCATTACAATCTGAATATTCACACATAAGTATGGGTACAGTGCTTTGTATAGAGCTTTACATGCTGAAAACTTCGGTGTTTTGTCAGGAGTTTTATTCTATACTGTATCCCCGAAGAGACAGAATCAATTACAAACTTCTTTGTTAATCCCTTAACTTATACATGAAGCATGTTAAAGATTTTAAAGATGAAACTTTGGGATCAGCAATGATGAAAAGGCTATTACACTAATAACAGTAATGGAAAAATGCCTCAGCATCAATGCTGAGGAGATAATCTTCCTGTTTTCCTGTTTTAATCATTTAACATGGAAGGAAAAGTGCTCTGCCTACAGTACAAACACTAAAAGTTTAGCTTTAAATACTGAGGATGAGAGTTTAGTATAAGTTCACTCTCATTTTCCATGTCCATTGCTGCGGAATTTGAACTTCTGTCATGGAAGCCACTACAGTTTAGAAAGTGCACATTTGTGCAAATACACTCCTACGGTTTCACTTAGCACATTGAAGGTTTGAGAAATGTATGAAACTGTCATCTTTTCAGCCAGAAAGCATAAATAGATCCACCACACAAGTGCAGCAGAAAGTTGCCACGGACTATGCAAGTGGACCTGTAGGACTGCACTAATAACAGCACAGCCTGACTTGCAGGGAGCAGGAAAATAACCTAGTTTACTAAAGACACCAAACAAATAACAAGAAAGGAAGGAATATTATCAGTAATAGTGGTCATTGCTGGCTTTGATGGAAAGCTCATGTCTTTCCTAGTACATGCAGGGGAACTCAGCCCAAGATTTGACTCCCTGGATGAAAGCCCTCATAAACTCTGAAGACAGATAAATCACTGAATCATAGAATGGTTTAGATTGCAAGGGATCTTAAAGATCATCCAGTTCCAACCCCACTGCAATAGGCAGGGACACCTTCCACCAGACCAGGTTTCTCGAAGCCTCATCCAGCCTAACCTTGAACACTTCCAGGAATGGGACATACCACGACTTCTCTGGGCAAACTGTCCCTGTGTCTCACCACCCATTGTCTTCCTTATATCTGATATAAATCTACTCTCTTTCAGTTTAAAGTTATTACCCTGTGTTTTATCACTACATGCCCCTGTAAAAAGTCCCTCTTCAGTTTCCTTTTTAGCTCCCTTCAGGTACTGAAAGACTGCTCTAAAGTGTCCCGGGAGTCTTCTCCAGGTTGAACAACCCCAACTCTCTCAGCCTGTCTTCAGAGAAGAAGTGCTTCAGCCTCTGAATCGGAGGTATTTATCTTATAGGACAAGACTGGTATTAATTTAAATATTTTGTAAACATTTTTCCCTCAAAAAAAAGAAAAATAAATTTAATCACAGTCCACATTTTGAATTGCTGTTTAGGTTTGCTTTATACTACCTAGATAATTCTAAACCCCCAAAATCTGCTATTTTTGGCATCTCTTCAGTCCCTAAAATACAGGCACATTTTGGAGTGAGAAATATTTCAATAGTTCTCTTTAAAGATATGTATATAGATCTCAAACAGCATTAATGTATAGGGACAGTTTGGCTGAGCCAGCTTCAGTCCTGTGAAGACATTTATGAAATCAAAGCTCCCTAGGACTCCTTATACAGAAACTTCACTAAAAAGTACTAAGAATTCATCACGTGAAAAGATGAGGAGAAAGAAAGTTCCATATCAAATATCTGCATCTTTCCCTGGTATCTTCAGCTGTACATTTGTCTTTCACTTTTCATTTTCCTGTGACTTTTCTGTTATTTTAACTATTTCAAGAGATGCTTAGTAACTGATGATTAGAGACCATTTAAAAAATAGTATCAGTAAACAAGATTAAATTTTGAAGTCCAAAAGGAAAACCCAGTACACAAATAGGAAAGCAATAATATTTTTGATAAAGTAAAAAAATCTCATGGAGTCAAATAACAATTTTACCTGAGTTGTATATATGATATAAAAATGCATAACTATTTCCAGAAATACTGTTCATTATAACATAATTGTCAGATCTAGATCAACAAAGACAATTTTCCATAAACATCTAAGATTTCAAAAATTTATTCTATTTAGCACTTCTGAATTTGAAATATAATTTCAAATAGTTTTATTCTGCAGGAGCTTCTTGAGCCTTTGAGCAGGTAATTATTTTGTATTTCACTTAGTTCAAGAAGTCGATATCACTTATACTTGAATGGAAAAAAAAGCTGCTACATATAAAATTCTTATATTACAGAGTTAAATAAAAACACTGAACAACTGAGGTTGGAAAGTTGCTCTGTAGATCATCTAGTCCTATGCTTTTGCTCATAGCAGGTTAAAGCAGAGCATGTTGCCCAGGACAGTGACTGTAAGATTTTGAATATTTCCAAACTGGAGAATCTCTCTAAGCAACCTCTCTGGGCAACCAGTTCCAGTATCCAACAGACCTTCCAACAAAGAAAGTTATGTTTTCATTGAATTCCTGTATTTGAATTTGTTCCCTCTTGTAATTTCACTGGGCAGTGCTGTGACAGGCTAAGTCTTCTTTAGTCTCCCTGATCTTATTTCCACATTGATGAGATCTCCCTGAGCCTTCTGCAGGCTGAACAGTTTCAGAGCTTTCCACAAAAAAATGGACAGTGAAAAATGCAGCCAGAGAGAGGAGAGAAAATATGTGAGAGAAACAGCTCTTACACCAACAGCAGTGAAGAAAGAGGAGGAAGAGATACTCCAGGCATCAGAGCAGTTATTTCCCTGCAGTCCATGGGTTAGATAATGGTAGACTGTCTGCTTGCTGTCCATGGAGGTTAACAGTGGAAGAGATATCCACCTGCACTGGAAGTGTTTGTGAAGAACTGTCACCTTTGTGATGAACCCCACACTGGAGCAGTGAGTGTGAGGAGTCCTCTCCCCGAGGAGGAAGGGGTAGCAGAAACATGTGTTGAACTAACTGCAGCCTCCATTCCCTGCAGCTTGGGAAGGGGGAGGTAAAGAATTCGGCAATAAAGTTAAGCCCAAGAAGAACGGAGGGATAAGGGGAAGGTGGTTTAAGGTTTGGATTTATTTCTCATTATCCTGCTCTGATTTGATTGGTAATAAATTAAACTACTTTCCCCAAGCCAAGTCTGTTTTGCCCATGAGAAAAATTAGTGAATGATCTCTCCCTGTCCTTATCTCAACCCACAAACCTTTTGCTATATTTTCTCTCTTCTATCTAGCTGAGGACTGGAGTGATAGATCAGCTTTGGTGGGCACCTGATGTTCAACCAGGGTTAGTCCACTACACCTGAGTACCAGTCGCCAGTAGACAACTCGTGGCCATCCTCCGCTCGAACCTTGTTGTTCTGATCACAAACCTTTCAGCCTGGAAGTTCAGCCAGTTTTCAGTCTATCTCACTGTCTAGCAGCTAGCTTGTACTTCATCGGTTTGCTTATGAGGACGTTATGGGAGAGAGTGTTTAATGCCCTGCTAACATTAAAATGAATACAATCACTACTCTCTCCTCATCCACTGAGTTAGTAGTTTCATTTTAGAAAACTATCAGGTGAATCAAGCATGTTTTCCCCTTCATAAATCCATACTGATTGCTCCCAGTCACCTTGTCCTTCATGAGTTTAGAAATGGTTTCAAGAGCTAGCTGCTCCACCACCTTTCCAGAGACTGAGGTTAGGATGACCTGTCTATAGTTTGCTGGATCCTCTTTCTTGTCCTTCCTTGAAGATAAGTGATATCTTTCTTCCAGTCCTCATTAATTTCCTGAATTCATATTTCAAAGATTATCAAGAAGAGTGGCTGATATAGGCCAGCTTTCTTAGCACTCGTGGGTGCATCACATCAGGTCGCATGTTCTTATGTATGCCTAGATTGTTAAAATGTTCTCTGTTCTGATCTTCCTCTACAGTGACATCACACCATCTTCCAAGTCACCCTTTAAAATTCAGTGATGCTGTAATTATAATCTTTACTGTGGTATAACTAAATCAAATAATCTACCACCTACAAGATTTCTTATACTCTCCTGACCATCCCTTACTTCCTTTTGAGTTTGCTACAGCCACTGGCTAAACACCACAGGTCAGCCTGTGGTCTCTTCAGAACAAGGATTTACACTAGATTACTAGATTATACATTTCTGCAAAAGCTTTTTGTTCTCAGTTGTGTTGTTTCTTGATGTAACAAGTTACAAATACCTAGTAACCTAGTAATGCTGAGGGGACATACAGCTACCATTGGAAAGTCTATAAAACAAAAATTAAATGCCAGCTAGAAAAAGTGACATTTTTTTCTGATGCAACTGCAGAAGTCTAAAGAAAGATGATCATTTGAAGATGCTTCAGTTTCTTCCATGTATAATTCTCTGAGCTGTTGACTCTCTGATTTTCCTTTAGTAATCCTATTCCTTATGTAAAATAAAATAACAAAAACCCTGGATTCAGTCTGTATTATTACCACTATTTCTTAAAGATTGGTCCAGATTTATTTCATTTGGGATTTTGCAATTCAAACTTCATTGTAAGCTCATAGCATCTGCAAGAAAAAACAAGTGTGACAAGTAGATACACATGGAATGAGAATATGAAAGTGGAAGAAACAGCAAGCCATCTAGATTCAGGACGTTCCAGTGTATCAGTCATTTCTGATCATCAGCTATTCTGTCTGAATAGATTCTGTCTGACTTTAAATCTACTTTTCAGGCTCTTCTAATTTGTGAAAAACCAGACAGGTAAGATCTGTACTAAATTAACATCAGTACTTTCAAAGTATGTTCCAAAAGGTACACACAATTTGACCTGTTAATAAAAAAGAAAAGTATCCCCCTCGAGATGTCCAAATATTACTTCTTTATCCATTGTTTCTATACTACCCACGATGCTTCTACAGGCACATTAAAGGAAACAGGAATCTCTGTCAGGTGCTAGAATTGAGTTCAAAAGGATGTTTATTAGAAGTCAAAATACTCATGACACTTCCTTTTCTTAAAAATATCTTTTTTATTATAGGAATGCCACCAAAAATGGCAGAAATAGTCTTCCTTCCAACACTGAAACCAGCTGTGCTGGTAATCCCTTTACACCCCCAGGCAGCACAAAAATTCCAGAGCAATTCTAATATTAGTAAACTTCAGGTAAACATCCAATCCTTTAGCTATAAATCTGCAACATACATGAGGTGAAGCACGTTTGAAATTTTTTTTTTTTTTATAATACCCTTCCTGGAATAAGGTAAGTATAGCGACAGTGAAAGGAACTCATTTTGAAAGGCACTCTTCGTGCCTAATGATACTGAGTTGCAGCAAACTCAACAAACTTTAGCTGAAATCAATATGGTAGTAGAATAGTCATCAATCTACTCCTTACTTGTTTAATCTAGGCAAGATTTAGACAGATTCCGTGTGGTAACACTGCATACTAACACAGGTATGAGTAGTGTCTGGAAGCCATAAAGCCAGGGAGAGCTTTTCTTGTGTATAGTTTCCAGTAAAGAACGATGATGTTGCTTTCCAAAGCAAACTCATGTAACTTGCAGTGCATAACCTGAGAAGTTTATTCCAGGTACAAGAAATTCACTAAGTGCACCTCAACGGGTGTCACAGGAAAAGGAGGGGGTGTTCCGTAGTCTCCCTTGGGTTTGATTTAATGGCATACTTATATCTCATCTTAGGGCAGTCAGAAATTATAGAACTCCTTCCAGTGAAAAATACTTTTTGCCCTTTTACCTGAAAATGCTTTGACTGCGTAGAATTGCAAAGGTTCATGCCCAAAGGAAACATAGAGAATAAGACTGGGATTTTGAGGATATGAAGGAGAGGGATAAGAAAATAAAAGGAAAAAAACAAGTCAGTGCTCTGTATGTGTTCATATGGCTTTCCCTTAACAAACCCAACTGTTGATTCCCTTTGTTTTTATATTCATTATCACATTGTCAAAATATTTGGCAACTCAAAAAGTTATTTTAAAAAGTACAGTCATAATTTTTAGTTTTGATTCAGAGGATATATTTTGATCAGCTTATTTTGATCGGCCTATTTTGATCAAAATATCAGACTAATGATTACGGTCAAAATTTGCAGTATTTTTATGAGAATTTGTATTCTCAAAATGTACTGTGTTTATATATTTATGGAGTACTTAACATTGTTTTAAGTAGACTTGTTTTGTCTTTAAAATATTTGATGTTGCTTTTAAAAGAGACTGATGAGGTAGAAAACAAATTCATCATGACCAGCAGACTCTAACAGAAAGTGAAACACAGATGACAGCCTATGTTATGTAGCTCTAAGAGTCTGGCTTGAAACAACCCGTGAAGCAAATGAAAATCTATTCTTGTTGGAAATAAAACTGCAGTATGTATTTTCATATTGTTTTAATTCTGATTGTAAAACATGTATATGTAGTTAGGGCCTGAGTCCTGAGCTTTAAATCCTACCTTTCGATTACAGATCTAAAACTAGTAGTGGATTTTTCTGATTTTCCTATTCTTTCTGTTTCTACAGAAATGACATCAACAGCACATTCATCCTCACTGAAATCCGGATTCCCAAACAGAAAGATGCTGCAACCTCACAACCATGTGTCCTTTCTCCAACACAAATTATTTTGGAACCATGGGGAGAATCACACTGCTTTCAGCATCTCACATGCCTCTGTCCTTGGTATAGCATACGCAGACCTCAAACCGTATGCTCAGCAAGTATAAACTCATTTGGTTCTATTACCTTCAAGGGATTGTTGTAGTTTCAGGGTTTATGTTAACCAGAGGAAGATGTACCCACCCACACCTTCTTTTTTTTTCTTTTAATCATACTATAAGGGTATTATTTGCTACAGGAAATCCTGCCCCTTCATTTTTTCATATGGTAGTGCCATTCAGTTCTACACCATTTGTAACTAGTGCCAGAGGCACAGAGTACTTGACAATACTTCAAAGAAGCTAAATTTTAGGGGTGACTAGATTACCATGTATGTACAACATGAAAAATAGTGGAATAAGAATCCAAATAAACAAGAAAAACGCAAGGCAGAGTCTGTGGCTTCTGACCCCCATGGTTTTGGGAAACACTGCAACTATGGTTAAGGATATCAGAGACTTTGGAGAGCTTCTTGAAAAATAAATAAAAGGAAAACAACTGAGAATGATGCAGGAATATCAATGAAGGAAATGTGTGAAAACCAGATAAGGAAAGGCAACATCAACACAAAATTATTGGCAATAAACTAAATCATTAACAAAGGTTATATTCAAAACCCTTTCCCCCCACCCCCTTGAAATGTAACTATTTGGCTGGGACACCGAATGTAGAAGCCTTGCAAATTGAACACAGAGTACTGAAATAAAACAGTTTAGATCATAAACAGGATGAATCTATCCTCCTGTTTGAGATCAATTGAGCCAGATCTTTTGAGCAAAACTTCTCTTCTCAGTCCTGTTCCACTCACATAATTTCAGAAAGTTGCTGAGGTTGTTTCCAATAGATTAACATAAATTATTTTCCCTCATTTTTTTGCATCACTTCCTGTATCCTTCGTTCCTACTGGCTCCAGTAGACCTCACATAAGTAACATTGCCTCCTTGCATATATCTCACTATTGATTACTGAAAATGATTAGTGTGTTTAGACTTTGAAGTTAGGCACCAGAATAAAAGTCCTGAATTTTTACGAGTCTGGCTTTTGGTGTGCTGTCTGCAGAACACATTGATTTTGCATTGACAAAATAAAGGGCTGTGGCAATGGGATTGAAAGATAATAGTGTAATTCTACAACAGTGAAGAAAACCAAGCGTTACATTACACAGGTAATCCTTGCTTTTCCATTTGAAAAAGTACATGGGCCCAGTTTATATGTTCCCAATGTATTTATGAATGAAAAATTATATTTCTATTAGGAAATCATTGGAACTGTTTTGGAATCTGTGTAATGGCAGATAATACTTGCTTTTTTCAAAGAAAAAAGTCTAGTGAGTATAGCATTCTGCTGCTAACACGAAGATCGAGAATGCAGATTATTTATGTTTTAAAACATCATAGATTACCAGAGTGACAGACGTGTTTGGTGGTTTTAACACTTACCTAAAGGCTTGAACATGCATTTGAAATTCATAGAAAGAATTAATTTCTTAAAATGGAAACCTTTGGCTAGAAATGTTTCATTAACATAGTCTTTTTGCACAGGGTTTTCTGCACTCAATCTGGTTTGAAAATTATAGAGAACAATGAAAGCTCCAGTCATTCCTAGCTGTGATTTTTGGTGCAAAGTCCATAGCATCAGTGCATTGTGAAGAAGACTTTGCTGTGGATAAATGTATCCTGTTGATATCCAGCACTATCCTGAAGTGGATTCTAAGCACAAAATACTAGACCAGCTTCTAATATCCTTCAATCTATACAATTTATTTTATTCCAAGAAGAGGATGTGGCCTTAGCATGTGTTTACTGTAGGTTTTTCCTGGTTTAGGATTTTCCCTCTGTTTTAATGATAAAGCATAACTATTTTGAAGTCAAAACAATGCCAGAAAGTATGCCTCTGTTGAAGCAAATGATAATTTGCTGTCAGCGGGCAGGATTTCACAAATAATGGTCTTTTTTACATACAAATTAGGGTTCTTAATAATGGCTTAAAGTGATTATTTTCAAAATATATGACAAACTACATTGCAGGCAAATCTTTGTATACTGGATCAACTTTATTATAAAGCAATTATCATTTTGTTTCCTAATCTTCCCAGATGGTAAAAAAAAATAGATAAGAGAAATTAATAATATTGGAAATCATTCTTCATTACATTGGTATATCTTCACTGGATTAAAGACAAGTACTTTGGCATTAAAATAGTGTTGTGAAATGAAGAACCAAGCCTTCTGAAAAAAAAAAATCAGAACTTTAATTATGCTGCAGCTTTACCAGTGACCCCCCTGATGACAGACATCCTCTTTAGTTTTGCTCAGGATTTAGTAGTTGAATAACCTATAACCCTCTCAATGCCTTTTCTTTTATGCAGTGCCATTTGTCCTGAATAAAACTGTTTCTTATCATATGCTAGCAAGAATAAAATGTAGCTTAACTGGGTGCTTCACATTTTCTAGCATAGTGCTCTTGTGGATAATGGTCTACAAACACAATCAAGTCAGGTTTTGTAGATAGAAGTAATCTTTGAATCGTAGAATCATAGAATCACAGAATTGTTTTGGTTGTAAAAGACCTTTAAGGTCATCAAGTCCAGTCATAAACTTAACACCGCTGCATTCACTAAACCACGTCCCTAAGTGATACGTCCACACATCTTTTAAATACCTGCAGGGATGGTGACTCCACCATTGCCCTGGGCAGCCTCTTCCAATGCTTCACCACTCTTTCAGTAAAGAAATTTTCCCTAATAAGCGTACATGCATGGCACTACTCTGCAAAAAAAGAAACTCTACATACAAGAGGAAAGCTTTGCAAAGGAGTTACCGGGTTTCTCATGATCTCTTCTCAGTGCTGTATGCAAAAGAAATCAAAGAACAGGAAAGCAGAAAATGAAGAAAAAAAATTAGAAGTACAATTGATAGAAAATTATTGCAGCTTTTTCTAGGGAACAAAAGC
The DNA here is from genome assembly GCA_033558185.1 of Dromococcyx pavoninus. NCBI lineage: Eukaryota > Metazoa > Chordata > Aves > Cuculiformes > Neomorphidae > Dromococcyx > Dromococcyx pavoninus. The sequence goes on from JAUMJL010000250.1 coordinate 1,768,856, forward strand.
ATCAGTACTGTGTATGAGAAAAGTTCTGAAAGGTCCCATTGAAGAGACAAAAATGGTATCTGGAATAACTTAGTGATAAAACCTATTTCCATATACTGTCATTATCTATACAACTACATTCATTTTGTCTTATAAAACAACAGAAAAAAGAGCCTGTTTAAAACATATTTACTGTTTGGGAGCTCTTGACAAAAGAAGCATGACTGCTAATGAAACCTCATATTGATCTGCCAGAATTATAAGAAACTAAGACACCATCTCCTACATGCAAGACACAAGAGCAAGAAAGAAAAATATGTTGTTGCTGTAGCTTAAAGTTTTAGCCTATCTTTTTTCTTTTAGGAACTATTTGTAGTACATATATGGCATGTTACAAGTAAAGTTAACCCTTTAATGAAATATTAATCTTCTTTTCTCAGATTAAATAAAAATACTTCTAGAATTTCAAGATTTCCCGCAAATGTAATACTTCTGTAATTAAATTGGTAATTTTTTTTTATTTTCATTTCATATAGGAGACTAACAGTACTTTCTTTTATATTGGAAAAGAGTATGTTAGTTTTAAACATTGACTGAACTTCCAAGAATGTGTTGTTAAACAGACTATTATCAGAAATATGTATTCACATCACTAAAGATCTGCTAAAGTGAAGTCATTTTTTAAGTCAGTACATCTTCAGAATAAGCAAAGCTGTCAGTGGCATTTTGCCAGACGCTCTGGAGGAATATCTGGCTTCCATTCTATTTCTTTGTAAAAACTACTATTTCGTGGGATCCAAATTCACTGCTGGCTACATTACTCTTACAGATCTCAGCTGGAATAACTCAGTTGGAGGGTCAAAAAGGGAGGAATGCTTCTCGAGGCTGAGGAATGATAATATAACCTCTGTACATCTCCATTTTACTCCAGAGGGCAAATAAAATTCTGTGACCAGAGTATCCCAGGGTCAAAGAGGTCTAATTAATTCTTAAGAAGATCCCCACAACAGGTGGCCCCCTTCTCCTATAATCTTATTCTGTTAAGTATTAACACAGCTGTAGCTGGTCTTCTTAACTCCCCACACAATCAGGTGGTCCTTCATCAGACTACTGCTACTGCCAAAATCCCAGAGGCAAGAAGGAAACAGAACTGGTCAAATAGCAGCAAGCACTAAGCTGTAATAGGTTAGAGAAGAGGGAGATGGGAAAGGAGGAATGTTGTCCATCTGGCTCAGACTTTTAATATGATTCCAGGATCCCTGCTGCTTACAACAGGCATAATCTGCTACATAATGCAAGTTGCCTTATACACTGTATTAAGATTGTATGAAGGATCTGTTTGTAAATCACACAGTCATACTTAAAACTTTGCCTAAAATATGGCCTCTTGAAAAGTGAGTAATAGCTGAGTAGACACTAGAACAAATATATTTTAATTATTTTAGCTCATCCATAACCAGTTTGGATCTCTTTACGAAAGCCAGCTGCAAAGGCAATCATTTGGAAACTGCACTGTTCAATAACCTCTGCATATTTCTTCCCATTAAGATATGAAAGCCTAAGCTATCTACTTACGTCAGAGCCTAGGAGTCAATGTAACTTTAAATTGATGCTAAATATTCACAAATTCTTATATTAGCATGCAAGAACAGAAGCTGGGTTTTTTCCCCCTTCCTTTTATTTATTATTTTAGTTTTCTTCTGAATGCAAACAGTCTCTTCGCACAGGATGTAAATTATTATTACAACGAAAGCAGCCAGAAAGACAGAAGCTTGGAAATGATTTCTTCTCTGAGCAGTAGGAGATTGTTCGGGTCCTGCTGTTTTGAAAACCTTCTTCACTCCATGCCGGCTACCCTGTGAAGAGAAAGCCATTTGAATGTTTTGGCAATCAGAGAAGGACCCAACATAAATTATGGATACAGAAACTCAGAAGACATTCTAACAAATAGAATACTATGGAATCCATTTTTCAGCCACCATATGGTGTCAACAGAATGCGACTTTGTTTCTTTTGGGTAACAGGCTGAGGTCTTTTTGGTGAGCAGAGAATCTACAGTCCTTATGTTGAAAAAATAACAAGTGTTAAACTGGTCTATTGCTTTCACTACTGCTTATACATAGGTATTTAGCTGTTTCCATTTTCAAGCAACATCAGGAAAGAAACTGTCATTGAAGCTGAGGTTCTTTATTTTTCCCATATATTTTCAAATGTGAGAAAAGTTATTCAAAGTCTCTTACAACCTTAGACTTGTTGCAGGTAATTTGCAAATACTTTTTTTTTAAATGTAGATCTAGTTTCCTTCTTACCCATGTTATTCATTTATTTCCTTTGTATCTTGGAATATTTTAATTGAAGATGAGACCACCTTGGGTTTTTAGTGTTCATTTATGAAAAGTCAGTGTAGACTGAAGAGTGGAATTACCTCCCAACTCAGTGAAGATCTTGTTTCAATCCGCAGGGTTTCATTCATAATATCATTTGACATAAACCCAACTATTTCCTCCTGTTAAGAGGAAAACCTGACAAAAGATAAGTTTTCACCATAGTTCTTTAGATATTTTATGCAACTTTCATCATTTTCCATTCCTTCTAAGCTAACCCTAAGTTAAATTAGGTCAGTTTATATAGTCTTTGCTGTTCCTGGATTGAAATTAATACAGTTGTTCTTCAAGGACTATTCCCACAAAGCTCCAGAAAAACAGTCTTTCCCTCTCTTTCTCAGATTTTCTGTACTCCCATCTTCTTCCACTGGATATCCTGCAATCAGGTGATGAATTGGGTCTTTGAGTTTGATTTGCAGCCTCTTGATGATAATTAGCTGTAACAGCGTGCAAGGTCACAGACAGAAAAATATGGATTTGCTGCAGACTCTATTTTTGAATGAAATAAGTCAATGTTATGGGCAGGTACTGGTATATAAGGAATGGACCTTTCAGTAGTTGTTGGTTTTGGTTTTGTTTTTTCTCTCCAAAAGTAAATGTACTTCGAGAGATCTTTTGCTCCTTCACTGGCTCCTTCACTGGTTCTTAGGCTCTACTTTTCCCTTCAAAACTACCATGTTTTATATACAAAAAAAAAAAGAAAAATCACCCAGAGAGACCAAACAAGCCATACCCACGAGCTGCTGAAACAGTGACCCTGAGTCCATTTACAGTCATAGCAATTTGGCTCTGCGTGGGAAAATACTAATTTATCAATAGACCTATGTGTCTTCTTCCTCCCTCATGGAGGAAAGTGAGGTAATACTTGCTCTCCCCATTTTGCAGGTGATAACAGAAAATCATAAATTATGTATTAAAACTTCTCCCCTGTTTCAGGTTAATTTAACCTTGGTGAAAGTTTGTATAATAATAAAACAATATTAGAACCCATCTTTCTAGGTAAAAATTCCTCTCCTTAAAATAGCAGATCTCAAAAATCAGCTTTATGGAATTAAAGAAATCAGAATGAAAACACCAATTTTTATGTTAATCCAGTATTTTACAGGTTGGATATGGATCAAACCAGCTAAATCTTTCTTCCAAGATGAACTTTTTCTGGACTATTTTGACCAATGCATTTTCCAGTCAAACCATAAAAAACTATTGATGATGTGGAGTTTCCTGTGGGACATCTATTATTAGCCCAGGACATATCACAACCTGGAAAATCCTACATTTTTCCCCAAAATTGCCTTCAGCACGTGTCCATTGTTATAGTAGATACGTCTTTCTTTTATTTGGTCTAGGCTTTTTTTTGTTTCTTCCTCAAATATGAAAGAAAATAAGTGAAATACAAAATCAAACATGTTGTTTATAAGCACGAGGTTTTTTTGCTCTGATACAGAAAGTACAGAAAGACTTTCCCTCTAGGAAATTCCCTCCTATTGGCCAGGGATAGAGATATAGTAGGGAAAGCCTAGAAAACGGAGTGTTGCAATGTGTGTATGAAAATATATATTTTTTAGGGAATTAGAGATGGGATTTCAAATCAAAGCTTAGATTAATAATTTTATTAACTAACAGTGCACATATTAATGGTCAGTCTTTATGCTTTATTAATCATTGACACTGTACTCATATCCTAAAATTACAGATGAATGCACTATACCACAACCACATAGTTAGCTCTAATGTGTACAGCCACTGACAATCTTGGCCCCTGAGCACAGACTGCAGAGATCGTTGATGAGAGAAGTCACAATTGAGTCAGACTTATCTTCTTTCATCCCCTGACATTTTTGCTATTGCTCCCCTCCCAAAAGGAGCAGTCTCATCTGCCTTATTTGCTCCTGACACTGCTTATCTTGGTTTTAGGCTTTGCCAGTCAACTTTCCTGTAGGAACAGCAGGACTTCTGTTTGCAATTACTTGAGCTTTCATTACCCATTTTCTATCAAATTATTGTCATTTGGATGTCTTCTACCAGCAGCTACATTCATCTTCCCTTGCCCCTTTAACAGGAACATAGCTTAAATAATTATTTAAAATGTTTGTATGTCTGTCTGTCTATGCCATCACAAGGTTCCAAAACTTAGTATGTTTATGTTCATGTTCAAGGCGAAATAATATTGGTTATATTCTGATCAAACACCTCTTTTGATTACAAAAGTTCGGCCCTTTAGAAAGATGGGAAGAAGTATTAATCTCATAATCTCACCTAAGATTCTCTGCTTGGAATATCTAGAATGGATATAATCAAAAGCCTAAATTCTGACCCAAAAGTTACTTGCTCACTGAAAGGGCTGGGATAGGACCTTAACTCCATAAGTCCCTCTAAGAGGAATTTGGAAGCAGTTCTCTCCCTTAACAGAAAAGAAAAGCATTATCGTTAGGCTTCCTGCAAAAGAAATTCACTGAAGAGAATAAAGTTACATGAGGTGAACTCAGATCTAGGGTCTTAATCAGGTTCTACTATTTTTTTTTAACAGAGCTGAGTAAACTTTGCAGCAGAAGCAATTATTTCTTAAGCAATAACTGTATTACAAAGCTTCAAAGAGCTCAAGGCATGTTTTTTAGAAGAAGTACAATGCTGTAAATATTGCTGTTAGTTTACTGTTTCATATCCAATAAAAAACCCTTGTGTCTTACCTGGAAATTTATGATATGGATAGAGAAAGAAAAGGGTCTTTATGTGGCTACTACACTCTTTAAAGTAATTTTTATGGTGCTTTCAGAAAGCTATTGTTATCCATTACACCAATACAGAAATGAATCATGAATAATAGGCAGCACCTTTGTGCTGTTTACAGGATTTCAGACTTTAAAGTTTACATCCTGGTAAGCCAGTATATCAATTTCATTAGGTGCTTTGAGTAATTTACGCAAGTAAGTTGTTTGGTGATAAGTCCTTAGTCCTCAATCTTCTTTTGATTAGAAGGATGATTAATCTTCAGTTGTAAACAAAGCCTTCAGCAACAGAGCATCCAACTACAGTTTTTACTGATGTTTCCTTCTCCATTTATATTCTGAGCATGGGAAGTAGGTGGAGATGAGCTGCATGACATTTTGTTTGTTGGAATACATTCAGTACTCCGTAATTGCAAAATTTCCTCATGTCATGCTTCAAAGGTGGACGGTTTTATGTTATTCCTAGTTTTGATGATATGCCAGTTGGTACAGCTCAGTGCCTTTTGGGGCACTGTAAATTTTGAGTTCATGGAACAACTGGTTTTCATTTCAGACCCTCCTTGTCATAGCCTGCTACTTTCTCCTTGGTGTTCTAAAGTTCAATCTTTATGTGAAATTGTCCTTCTCCATTTTGCAATACCTACCCACTCATCATCATATAATATCTCCACTAAAAACTGTGGATTTAAATCCTCTGTTCAGTTTTACTCTCCCTGGAAGAACACACCTACTACTTTTCTGCCTTCTCCTCACTTTGTTTCTTATGTCAGAATTACAGGAGTGCTTTTCTGCTGCCCTAGAAGTGGAGATTGCAGCCTGAACAATCCATGAAAGCTGACAGAAAAGAAAAAAAAAATCAGGCCTCTGGCTTGTGGAGAATGTTGATTTCTCCCTAAAGAGTTTTTCGAAGAGTGTGAGGAGGAGAACTACCTTCTGCTATGAAGGAAAAGTTACCATCGGGCAATCGAAGCATTCTGTCCTGCTTTGCAGGACAACCAAGGGATTTCAGGAAAACCAGGGAATTCGATCCAGCAAGCATGAGTTCATGAAAGGCAAGTCCTGCTTTAGTAACTTGATGTTCTTCTCTGACCACGTGACCCACCTAGTGGATGAGGGAAATGCGGTGTTTGTTATCTATCTGAAATTTAGTAAAGCCTTTGACACTGTCTCCCACAGCATTCTCCTAGAGAAGCTGACAGATCATGGCTTATACAAGTGTCCTCTTTGCTGGGTAAAAAACTGTCTGAATGGCCAAGCCCAGAGAGTTGTAGTGGACAGAGCTAAATGCATGTGGCAGTGAGTCACAAGTGGTGTTCTCCAGGACTTAGTGTTGGGACTTGCTTAGTCTTGTTTAATATCTTTATCAATGACCTGGATGAGGGGGTTGAGTGCTCTCTCAGTAAGGCTGACGATGACAGCAAATTGGGCTGGAATGTCAATCTGCTGAAAGGTAGGAAGGCTTTACAGAGGGACCTGAACAGGCTGGATCAGCGGGCCAAGGTCAAGGAAATCTGCCCAGCAGAAAATGGCCTAGGAGTGATGGTCAACAGTCAGCTGAACATGAGACAACAGTGTGCCCAGGTGGCCAAGAAGGCCAAGAGCACCCTGGCTTGTACCAGAAATGGTGTGGCCAGCAGGAGTAGGGAAGTGGTCATCTCACTTTACTCAGGGCTGGTGTGGCCACGCCTCGAATCCTGTGTTCAGTTTTGGGCCCCTGACACTGAGCTGCTGGCGTGTCTCCAAAGAAGGGTAATGGATCTGGTGAAGGTTGAGGGGACTGTGGCTATTTAGTCTGGAGAAAAAGAGGCTGAGAGGAGATCTTATCACTGTCTACAACTACCTGAAAGGAGATTGTAGCAAGGTGGGTGTTGGTCTCTTCTCTGAAGTAACTAGCAATAGGATGAGAGGAAATGGACACAGGTTGCATCAGGGGAGGTTCAGATTGAATATTAGGAAAAATTCCTTTACTTGAAAGAATGGTGAAGCACTGGAACAGGCTGTCCTGGGAAGTGTCACCTGGGAAGAGTCACCATCTCTGGAGGTGTTCAACAAATGTGTAGATGTGGCACTTTGGAACATGGTTTCATAGGCAAGATGGTGTTGGGCTGACCTTAGAGGCCTTTTCCAACCTTAATGATTCCATGAAACCCCTCTGTGACCACAGCATGCTCCAGCAATCCTCACTGACACCAGGGCTTTAGTTGCACACCAGGCAGCTGTACCACGTATCACAACCATTGGCATTGTGCAACACAACATGGAAGATGCTTTTTCTGCAGGATCTGAGGTGCTCTCGCTGTACAGGGCAATCTCACCATGTGAATGTAAATGATGCTACAGGAGAAGGGATACCTCACCCATCTTCTTCACTGTCAGTCAGAAAGTAATAACCAAGAGTTAAAATCTTTGCATTTTAAAAATAACAGGAGGAAGAATACAGCTAAAACCCAAACGTCACCCTCCTGTCACTTTTCTCAGGGCAGGAAAAATGTCTCAGCAGTTCCTCATTTGACTTATACTCAGGTCCAGTAATTTTAAGCCATAAAATTTATAATATATTTTTATACACTGACTAGACTGTCTCTTATTTCATGCACTACATTTTAGCTCAACCAGATTAATTTAACCCATGTTTGTGGCTGGCCATATTTTAGACTGCCTTCAGGATGCTACTTTACCAGATTTAAGTCAGCAGTGAATCACAAGCAAACTTTAGGTTGGCATTACTTAGCTTGCCCTCAGGTTAGTGGCACTGCTTATAAATGTGTCATAAAGAAAGTTACCTAAAATGCTAGCTTGAGCATTTTTAACTTCCCTCATTTGTATAATAATGCTCTAGGCTTAAAGCAGTAATTACACAGAGTAGAAATACCTACTGCCATGCTCATTTTCCACACATGTGCAACGCTAGAAGCTCTGTGAATCTGCTTGTGATTCTGTAATTTATTATATATTGGGGGGTACTTAGCCCTATCCCTCAGTGTGTATCCTCTCTCTACTTTCTTTTTAACTCATTCTCCCTATTTCTTTATGTCCCACAAGTTTCTTGTTACATCCTTGCCCCCTCCCTCCTTTATCTTTATCTGCTGTTTCTTTTCCTCCTCTGCTAAGCCTTGTCTTTCTGCTTTCTTATAACCTCCCCTGACCTTATCCTTGGCCAGGCATTGCAATTGACTCAAATCTGGTGTTTCCTTCTTCCCCAGTTGTATCACCATTAACTAAAGGATAAGGAGAGGGAATTAGCTAGACCAATAAATCTGAAGGCTATTTGAGAATAGTCTGTATTTTCCTTTATCTAATCTAGAAGATACTGTAGTGGGAGAGAGACAACTGTGATTTTAGAATACGGGGAGTGTAATAATGACATAACATCCTTGCTAAGCTCTGCCAAACAATCCCTCATTACATTTTCTTCTCATTTAACATGTTTATCACGGCATGCAGAGCATGGCAGAGGATTTGCCTGATTCAATATTAGCAAATCCATTGGGATCAAACACTGCTATCCAGTGTTTTGCTAGTTTCAAGCTGGTCATGGTAAGTTAAACTACCTGAGCAGTCTCCTCCATCGTTTTGGTTTAGACTGTTCCCTCTAAAAGAAACCATGCATAGAACAGACTTTGTTTAGCAAAACATTTCAGAAACATCCTGCTTTCTGTACTTCAGATGAGCACATACTCTCAAGGATATGTAAAGATCTGACATTGCATTAATCCAAAATTTTAATCCTTATGCACTCAGATATACCACAGTCACAGAATCGTGGAATCACAGAGTCGTGGAATCACAGGATAATTCAACTTGGAAGAGACCTCAACAAGATCAACTATAAGGTCAGAGTAGATTGCTCTGGGCTTGATAACGAAAACCAAAAAAGATGAAGAGTTCACAGACTCTCTGGGCAACCTGATCCATTGCAAGACAGTCTTATAAAGATGAAGAGTTCTTCCTTGTATCAAATCCGAACTTCCTTTGTTTCAGCTTATGTTCATTGCCTCCTGCACCACCTGGCTCCATCTTCTATCTTTTCCACAGAACTTACCCCCAGCTCCAGCCTGGTTAGGTGCAAGGAGTTATTCCTTCCCAAATGCAGTTTTTATGCGTTTTTGGGGGGCAGTCTTCTCCCAAAACGGGGATGAATATTTCTTCTTACACTCTTACAAAGAACTATACCTTCTTCTGATGACTGTGCTTACATTGTTGCAACCCACTTTTCACCTGCTACAAAATTTTGCAAGACACATCGTGAATGATGGTCAAGTTTCTCGTGTTTCTCTCTCTGGGACTTTTGCACAAAGAAATCAAAATATTTCTCATCTGCATTTCTGTTTAGCAAGTAAATTTTCTCTTTGTCATCTTTCCCATGGTCGTTGATCTTATTCTGGTCTTTAGACTCCTTATTTTAAAATGTGTTGGTTTATCCTCTTTCATGACCAGCCAACTCTTCAAAGCCAACCTTCTTTCTCATTTCAAAAATTTGTCATAGGAAAGTGAAAAAAGTCTTGTGATAACCCTTCTGATGTTATCATCTTCTTAAGAAAAGTTTTACTTCAAAGCTCATTTTCCTCTTCACCAGCTCTCCTAGTTCATTTCCAGAGTCTGCTAAATGGTACAGGGTAAAATACCTCCTTTCCTTCAAATCTTTCTGCCAACATTTTCCCCCTCAAAATAACACAGATAAAGACCTTTTAGAATGGTGGCAAAAGCAAAAGTGTGTAAGTGTTTGGGCACCATTGTCAGTTGTGGTTAGTGCAACTGTAATGTACTAGCTACACCATGATATTCAGCAGAAGTAATAAATAATTCCTTTACTTTTATAACATAGATTTCTGATCCATGCATGTCCTGGCTAGCTATAGCCCAGCAATTACTTTAGTGTTACACTAGTTCATTCTATCTCATCCCATGAGTGGTTCAATCCTGTGGGTACCTCTGACCTATTTTCTTGCAACTCATGCACTCATGCCTCTAAAGTCGAGGTAGGTTTACCATCCAGTTCTTCATGTCCTCTCCATGGTCACATAGGTAAAACCATGCGGTGTCCCATGGTGTGTGCTGTCTCTCTTGAGCAGGGGAAGGTTTCTCCTCTTACAGAAACAACAGAGCTTCTAACAGCTCAGATCTACAGCTGAACAAAAAGTTTATGAGTTGTGGTACACTTTTTAGTGCTTTTATGTCTTCTTATAGTGTTGGCATTTTCATTTACCTGAATCAGATCTGTCACCATATTTAGCCTCCTCCTCTTCAGCAACTTACATTTAACTCTGACTCAGATTTATGTTGTGGTCCCTCTCTTCTGCTAATGCTATTAATTTTTAGTTACACTTATCACTGGAACTAACAGGTAGTAAAAAACTATACCTACGTTTCTTGTCTCACTCTCTAGAATATCTCTTTTGCACAGGAAGCATCTAGGAGACTTCTCCTGAAGTCCTGTTTTCCAAAGTGAGTGTTGTAATACCTGCTTTTAGCCAGACTTACAGGATCCAGTGCGATATCAAATATTTTGAATATGCCTTGCAGCTAAGAACTCATATAAAGCTTACCAAAATGAGGATGGCAAAAGGGTATATAGTAAATTCTATGTTGCATAGTTAAAGGTCTAAAACCAAACAAACATAACACAGCTTTTAAGCTCAACTACTTAGGAATAAAATATTTTCTGAAATTCTTTTTTTGTTCCATTCATTTGCAAACATCAGCTTGTCCATTCAATAGTTCCACCATCTCTTTGGTGATGTACAGAGCTATAGGCATTGGAAGTCGTATCTCACTTCTAGTATTACTATTTGTGGAAGTTTTTCCTGACATTACCATTTCATATTTAAGTGGAGCAAATTCCTTTTATATCCCACCAGCCTGACTGATAGAGAAATATTTTTGCGTTTTCAGAGTTGTGTTTTATAAATACTTTTATTCTGTCTGAATAAACAGTTACGTGTGGTTCAGTATCAGTTATGAATTTATGCACTACTTTCAAACTGCACCTCATCACAGTCCTTTCCTTTTTTGAGCTTCTCTGGGAGATTTTAATCTTTCTCCACAGACTAAGGAGACATTTAAGGAAACCAGCTTCTAACTATGTGGATGTTGGCCCAGTATACAAACCAGTAGGTCACTGTTCTGGGAAGCAGCAGCTGAGGGTTTCAACCAATCCTAAACTGTGATGGGCCTAAGACCAGATTTCAAACGCCTCTCTTACAGTTTAACCTAGACTCTACTGAAACTATTGCTATGATTCTGATGCCCACCTGTTACTGTGATGTCAAGAGGTAGAGGAGAAGGGGAAAATATAACTTCTCTATAAAAAAACACCCTTTACAAAAACCCCAAGATCCTAAGTTCATATCCTATTCTGTAAAAGTTTCCCAGACAATTTCCGTTCTTGTGGAAAATTGCATTATTTTGTTGTGAGCCATAAAGGAGAAAAGGAGTGAAGAATAGTGATTGTTGCTTGTTGTTTTGTCTCACTTTTCCTCAAACAACCATCTAGAGTCAGAAGATGGACTCTAAGATTCAAGAGAATTGTTAAATTATTGCAGCGCTTTTGGAGTTTGCTGCACCAGCTGATTCGTTGAATCAATGCTAATAAATAAAGCTCTGCTCCTTTAATACTCTTACCTCTGTGAGAGTTCACTCTCAGTTTAAAAGAAAATAAAGATGTGGTTGTAGACAAAAAGGTCAGTCCACCAATTTTACTTAAAATAGTGCAACAAGTCTTTGCAACCAAGAGAATTGCTGCACGACAGTAACAGACAATTACTCTGCCAAACAAAATAGAAGCAAGGAAGAAAGTCAATTTGTTTACAGAATGAGGGATGCGACCATCCCATAATGAAGTTCCTTTCCAGCAATAGTTTAAAGTAACAAAGCTTAGAAACTGTGACAAAGCCCTGTGAAAAATCTTAGAAACATTTAGAGCAGAAAAAGTACAAATGAAATCCCAGTGATTTTTAGGATATATTCTTATATTTTGTTAAATTCTAAGCATGTAACTTCCTTTTCCTATAATCTAAAAGTATCAAAGAAAAATTCTAAGTAATAAATGTCCTGTACTCTCAATTTAAAATGAAATAAAGATATTGGCAAATAAAGAGATGCCCATTTAAAAAAAAAATCAAAACCAAATAAACAAACAAAACCAAATCAAATCAAAACAAAAAACCTACACCCAAACGTTTAGTAGATGGTCAAAAAGTTTCCAAAGATACTTATATTTCTATCTGTAAGCAGAGAGAAAAACAAACACAAAATCAAAATTCCCCAGTATCAGGGTTGGTTCCTGTTGACTTGGTCACGCTTATCTTTTTCTTTGAAAAAGCATTTATGTGATTCAGGCTTATATACCAAGATATTACATTGTCAGACTACAAGCCCAGGATCATCCATACTGCCAAAATTTTTGAGTAATCTCCAGGTCATTTGTACCTCACTTTGATAATCCAAAACAAATCCCAGGCACAGTGTCAGGAGTTAGCACAGGTCAACTGACTGCCTGTCTCCAATAGATGTATGGACGTGTCCATCCCGGGTTAGATCTTAAGACAATTTACTGCCTTGAATGAGCTCTCATGGTGTCTTAGGTCTGGCTGGGAGGACTTGAATTTCTTCCTTGTGGTGCTGTACTTTTTTTTTTGTCGCTAAAGCAGAGTTGATAACACACTGGTGTTTTGGCTGTTGCTGAGTGGTTCTTGCACAGTGTCAAGGCTTTCTCTTTTTCTGGCTCTGCCCCACCAGCACATAGTTTGGGGGCGCACAAGAAGTTTGGAGGGGACACTACCAGGACAGCTGACTGAAGGGATATTCCATGCCATATAACATCATGTCCAGCAATAAAAACAAGGGAGAGGTTTTGTGTGGGGAAGGCAGACATAGCTCAGAAACTGGCTGGGCATAATTCTGCTTATGAGAGGTAGTGAATCATCTCCTTTGCATTACTTGGCTTTTTTTTTGGTCTTTATTCTCTTATTTTTTCCTTTTCTCTTTCTCCTTCCTTCACTTCTTAAGCTGTTTTTAACTTGACCCATAAGGTTTTTCTTTTGCTTTTACTCTTTCTATTATTTGCTCTGTCCCACTGCAGGAAGCAGAGTTGTTCTTAGCTGCTGGCTGGGGCTAACCCAAAACATATGGCCAGAGAACTGGTTCTGGTACAGCTAGATTAGCAGTGGATGTAGCCTGAGTCATCTTTTTCTTCACTAGTAGATAAACTTAATCCTCGGTCATCTTCTGCTTTTAAGTTTTGGTTTAGAAGAGTAGTTCTGGCTACTTATTGTTGTTATTCATGCAAAAACATTTTCAAAAAAAGAATAATATCAATAGAATCAATTAGTGTAGTTAACTGGAAAATAAAAGAATAACAAGCAATCTCACACTGCAGCAAGGCACATTTTAGGTGCATATTAGGGAATTTTTTTTATCTCAGGATGGAGTTTACTGTCAATTACAATAAAGAAATCAGTCTGAATATCAACATTGCTTCAGTCTTTTAAGGATGCATTTTAATGATAAAACTTGATGCAGAAAATGGCCTCTTAGCCCAAACTAGTCAGTACCACATAACTACAACTCTGCTGAAAATTCCTCTATCCAGAGACAGAGGTTTTTCTCCTAGGGTGGACGGTGGTATTGCTGTTTTCTTGTATGACCTTGGACACATTAGACATCCATTCATAAATTCTCTACTATAAGAATACTTATATAGAATTTTGTGGAAAGATTTTGAAGTGCAGAGATATTATGATGTTGGAAGCTGTATACTTTCTAAATTGATTATTTTTCTTTTTGGCTTTTACATATTTTTTTTTGTCTGAACTATGTTGAATTCATTTCTAAGACTGCTTTGTTGAAGTTTTGCTTGCACAGAGTGTAGATGACTGAGTAGGCTTCATGAGTAGTAAGAAACTTCAGAAATTAGTTTTGAGCCGTGTCATTATGCTGAATATCGTACAAACTCAAGGCTATGTCTGAGTTACTAGATTTGTGGAATGTTTTTTTGTCATGTTACAATGCAACATTTACATTCAAGCCACAGCACTTGCTGTCACTTTATTTTAACTACATTGTATCATGTTATGTCATTTTGAGAAAATACAGTACAATTGTTCAGATATTCAAGGACTTAATAAGTAACTGATACGGTATGAACTATTAAAATGTGTAGTTTATAATGGAGGGATGTGGCATTAGTGAATTATTTCCTTTAAATAATTACTTCTCCATTACTGCCATTACTGAGACACTTTAATTAAAGCTTTAAAAGGCTAAGGAATTGCTAAGAACCAGTAAAGAATGACAGTATATGGAAGAGGATCCGAAGCGAAATATTTGCGAGACATGAGATCCAGAGAATATACCCATCTGATCCTCGAGTTTCTCAACTTCTGTCTTCAAAAAGGCACTATCAACCCTCAAGCTGCCTGCTGTCACCTGGTACCACCATATTTAGCACACAGGGGATCATTACCTGTCCAGCTAGAAAAAGTAGAAGCTAAATTCTTTGATCAGTGTCTACTTGGCTGTGGTGAAACCTGGCTGGAGCTCTGGGTCCAGCTCTAGGCTCCTCAGTACAAGAGAGACATGGACATACTGGAGCAAAGGGACAGAAAAGTGATTAAGAGCTTGGAATATCTGACATAAAAGGGGACGCTGAGAGAGGTGAAACTGTTCAGACTGGAGAAGAGAAGGCTCAGGGTATGAACATATCAACGTGTATAATAAGCAATTGGGAGAGTAAAGAACTCGCAGAGAGGCCCAATGGTGCACAATGAAAGGACGAGTGGCAATGAACACAAACTGACACAGAGGGTACTGTGTTTAAACAAAAGAAAAAACGTTTTTTACTGTAAGAACAGTTGAACACTGGGACAGGTTGTCCAGAGAGGCTGTGGAGTCTCCATCCTTGGAGATATTCAAATGTAACTGGACACTGTCCAGGGCGACCTGCTCTAGATGACTCTGCTGTGAGTAGAGGGGCTGGACAATGCAACCTCCAGAGGTGCCTCCAGCTCTGGTAAGTCTGTGATTCTTTTCTTATTAACATAAAAGACTTTCTCCATATGTATGTAGCAGCTTCCGAGCTGTACCACAATAGCGTCTTCCCCATCCTTCTCTCCTGTGTATATCTATTTAATCACTACTTATAGTATTAATAAAACGTACTAAGACACTAGCAAATCACTGAAAGAGCTGTGAGCTATGAAATCAGTTTCTACTTCTTAAATGATGTTCTGGACAGATATCGAAAAAAATAGTACTTTATTTTCACCCGTATAATGTAGATATACCTGAAACGGGATGTCCATTTCTGGTGAGGAGAAAGTAGTACTTCTATCCTATCTTTTCCTGCCACAGAAGAGCACCAATTTATGTCAATTGTGCTGGTGGCTTTTGTGTTACAGATACCTATCTACTCTGTGCCAGAGAGACATCAACTCTTTTTAATTAAATTTTCTCTAGGGGGAGTTTAGCGGAGCAGAATGTAATTACCCAGCTAGGAATTCTGTAAGAGCATCAAAATTAACACCCTCTGTTCTGGATAAAAGTGCCATTGGATGTTTAATGAAACAAAATTATCAGGGACCTCTCTTTTATTTTTCATCTAAAACACAGTACCTCATGCTTGATTCACAAGTTCTGATTTAGTGAGCGAAGCATTAACTAATGAACTAATAACACCACTCTATTTAGTTTTTTATCCCAGCACAGTATCTTCTTGACTCATTCGTGAGAGGTAAGCATCAGGTCAAACTTCATGTTTGAAAGTAGCTGAATGTGAACACAGTCATGACAACTGTAAGATTTTAGGGTATTCTTGTGAGAAAACTGTGCTCTTTTTTTATCATTTTTGCTCCTCTCATGAAATTCTTTCACACAATGGGGTGCTTGTCTCTATAGGTAGAATATATGAGAAAAAAGAAAATCTGTTTCCCCCCTGAAAGAGGAAACTGAGGGGTTTTTTTCAGAATGCACTTATATATGTATCTGCCTAAGTATATTCTTTTGTTTATGTATCTACAATTGTCAAGTAATACAAAAACTAGGTAAAGTACATGCATAGTAATTGTGTCTCCCAGTGGAAAAACAAGGTGTCCCTAGATATCAGGGAAACAATGTTCAGCAAGGAGTTAAGTCTAAAACAAACTAGAAGTTGCTGCAAAATACTAGGGAAATGTCCAACCGCTCATGTCTTTCTTTGTGTTTTTTTTACCTTAAGACTGTAAATTCAACATAAACTTCAAAGGCAGAGCTGAGATTGCTGGGATGAACTGGTAATAGCAGTTTTTGCTTTGTAGGCCTGTCTTGCCACAGTAAATTGGTGGCACCATCCTTCCAAAGTAAGATCAGACAGGACAGTGTCACGGCTTTGGCAGGTTGGGACCATGACCACAGAAACACAGAAAAATATATAGGCTTGTCAGACTGGAACTCAACTAAAAGTATAATAATACTTTTAGCCTAAGAATTTTGGGGAATAGAAGAACTCTACGGTAATCAAGTGTCCTAGGCTGTCAAATATGGACCGCCAGGTTACACATGGTCCTAGACTGGCTTCTCTCAGTCCCCAGATCAATACAGTTATTGGGTTTCTTTGACTCTCACTTTCCCAAATAAAGTATGTTTCATGTCTAAGGCTAAAAAGTAAAGAAGGAAGAAACAAAAAGAAATTTTATCAGAGTGGGAAAAAGGAAGGAGTTGAACATTCTTTTTGTGTTTGTCGGCTTTTTCCAGACCTGGAAATTAACAGAATTTATGTTAAGGTCAAATCAAGGGTTTCACTTACCTGGAATGGAGCCCCTTGTCAGTAGTTCATGTGTAGGAGAAAAATGTTGGCTCCAGCAGTCATCCCAGGTCTTGAGACCATTAAGAAGAATTGTCCAGAAAGTCAGGAACTCCCCTGAGGACAGAGGTTCCTGATTATTGAGGAATCCCTGATATAAGACAGGAAGAGCCCCACCTTTCTTTCCTCCTTCCTATACATTATGCACGTCTGTAGAAGTTTTTCACAGGTTCTAGGGCCCTGTTAATTTCATGCTGACTTAAGCACATAAAATCGTAAGGGACAAATCTATTTTTCCTATGACTTCTGATCTTTCAGAAGGTATCCAAATACCCTTTACACTTTGCACATTTTTAAGTGCTTCAGTTAGATGAATTTCTGGAGTCAGAAATTTTTAGTGTAATTGGGGCACAGATTGTAATCAATTACTATTAACTCCTATATCAACACTAGAAGGGCAAAAGGAAAATACACTTTCCTAATAATTCTTCTAAATTTAATTAGTTCTACCTGTACAGGCAAATATTGAAGTTCTAATGAAATTTCTGACAGATTCCTCCAAGCTGCTAGGCAATTTAGAAGTGAAAGGGGGAAGAGAGAGATACATGGAATATAAGAGATACCATTTCTGAGCAAAAGACTTACAAAATATGCCTGGCAAAGAGATTATCAATAAACAGAAGGTATTTTAATGCTGACAAAACATTGAAAAGATGCAGTTTATATTGCTGATAAGTAGCAGTACTCCACCTCTTTCTTCCCTCTGCATCTAACTTCCCTGTATATCTTCAATAGCTGAACTCTTCAGTCCTTTATATTCAAATGAATGTTTCCCACCAAAATATTTATTCAAATGGAAATGGTAGTGATTTTCAGATTCTCACAGGCAGAGTGGAAACAGAAAGATAAATGACTTTCTCACATTACTTCAGTGTTATTGTTATCATACATTGTGTGATGTTCCCTCATTATCTGTCGGTACACAAATCCAAGCAATGCATAATTTCTGAACCAAAAGTAAAATAGCAAAACATTTCTCAAGATGTTTTCAGCATTTTTATTCAGCATTTTTAGATTTATATGAAGAGAAAAATAATAGATAATAGACATTGAAATTCTGAACATGTACATAAGATCGAGGTACCTGAGGAGGAAAGCAGCCAAATTCTTTATTGAGATCTGGTTCTTTTGTTCCACTCAGATCATGTAAAAGGGAGAGATTCTGAATTTAAACAAGTCATAGAGGAATACCATTGCTGATAAAGGGATGGTGGTCTTTGCACTAATAAATACCTTCCCTCATACAGAAAATTGCTGTTTGTGAGAGGAAGGAGACCATAACAAAGCAGAGCTCCCCTGAACTTATTTCCTGCTCTCACAGCCTAGACCACCTTGGCATATACACTTAGGTTTGTAAACCAGCTCTCAAAGTGAGAGCACTCATCTGCTGCAGAAAGAAATCTATCCCAATACAATTCCCAAGCTGAAGATTTTTCTTCCTTTCAGCATTGAAAATGTACATACATTCATGGGAAAAAGGGTGGATGAAAAGGAACCAGAATAATGTGGGGTTAGGAGGAGATTTCTGAAGTAGATGGTAGTTTTAATTGCTTATATTGCAAGTAAATGAAATGAGATATAGGGAACCTGAGAAAATATGTTTCTATAATATAGATATTCTTGGATTTATGTTTACAGGGTTGCCGAAGCACAGGCAGGTGTTTCATCTTCCAGATTTTCCAAAAAGATACATATAGTTAGATTTTTGGCAGCTTACAGAGATACAGTTCATTTAATTTAGATTTATACCTACATATTAAGCCTCTAGTGAGTCACTATTGCTAAAACCTACATTCTTTTGAAAGTCAGAGAAGAAAGTAAATGCATTTGAGGAACCCAGAGAATGAGTCTGTTAACATAAATCTGAATTTAAACAAAAAGTTTATACATCAAACCTTTTAATATTTCTCCTGCAAACTTTCATCTTTTTTTATTGTTACATATGCCTGGTTCTGTGTGTTTGTCTTTGTGTATGTACATTTATTTATAATTCCGAGCCTAAACAAAAATATTTGATTTGAGATTGTGATTCAGTTTTCATGCTGCTTCACACAACTTGTGATATCTTTTCTTCAATGTAATGAAGAGTTGATGAGTTGCAGAATACAGCTCTTGGATGAACTTTGGTGAAGCTCAGTGCTTGTGAAACAGAAAGTTCTACTTGCACCCACATCTGTACCCAAAGCAATCGAGATACAGAAATCAATATATGTGCACTTCTAGGGCCTTTATAAAAGTCTGACTTCAAAAGGCACAATTCTCTCCATTTAACCCCAGACAAGACAGAGGAGAATGTAGAGAGAGGAATTTACCAAAAGTTTACCTCATAAATGAGTTAGACACTGTACTTAAAGAAATTAGCTTGCAGGTCTCCCAAAGGTGCAGTCTCTGGAGATAGTTTAGATTACAAATATTTCACCCTTAGCTCTCCCATAGCCACATCAAGGAGATAAAATCTGACATAATAGAACACCTCCCTAGTAAATGATGCTGAAGTGACAAGTGTGTAGGGATTCAGATGTCACAGAAGAAAGTTGCTTGATTTTATGTACATCAGTAGCTCCTGAAATCACTCCTAAAATATTTCTTGCATTTGTCATCTACCTCCATCCCGGTGTCTAATATATATTGTGTTGACTGAGGATGACTTACAATGAAATGTTTGGCTTCAAAAAGAGATGCAAAAATATTGTGTTAGATACCTTTTTCTCCTGAATTCTTTGGGGTTCTTTTAGCAGGGTTGTTCAGCTTTCTTCCTACTACTAAAATATGGAAATACTAAAAATAATTATCTTTATTTTCATTTATTTCCTGCCTGTCTCTGGAGACAATGAAATATGTATCACGGTAAGTCGTTGCTTCTGATGATACTACCAGTGTAGTTGTTCCAAAGCAAACAAATGGGGAAGATCAATCCAATTAGACTAGAAGATCTGTTCAGATAAATAACCTTAACTTCAATTCATCCCTCAGATATGGTGCACTGGTGAGTTCTAAGTTAGGAACTTAATTACCTGAATTCCTTCAGTGGAATTTAACAGATAAGTACTTCTAGAAAACCATTTCACACACCTGACTCATGCAATGCCTTTATAAGTGCTTCTTGTAAAGAGAGCCTAAGGGACCAGCTTTTTCAGGTGACTAATAATGCATGGTCAATAATGCAGTCTTGGCTGTAATCCTCAGATATCCATCTGTGACCCTTTTATTTTTCTTATTTGCCTTTATATCATTTTACTGCTTTATCTGTTACTAATCTGTAAAAAAAAATTAACTTCCATCTGTAACTACTTAGGCATCAAAATAGTATCACTGGAGAGGCACTTTGGAACTCCCAAAAGCCCACATAAAGTACTTATGCCTGCAGATGTATCTTAATCGTTAAGACTGCCCTTTATCTCTTTTGATTTTCATCACCTTTTTTTTCCTCCGGAAAACTCCAAAAATCATGGAAGATCAGGTCCAATAATAATTAAAAAAAAAAGTACCAAAACTCTGGAGTTTTCTGTCCTTGCCAAAGAATGGTTTAGAATTTCATTGTTAAATATTAATTTCAGCGAATTTTCAAGGTCCTGAAATAATTTTGAATAAACTTTACTTTTCCTGGACATCCATTTTGAGAATGATTGATCCTTGCAAGCTAAAAATTGTGTGCAAAAAGACCTTCCAGTACTTTAAGTGCTTTCTATTGACCACATTTCAGGCAGAAATATCAAGAAAATTCTCGCCAATTATTTTGAAGTACCTATGCCCAGACTGCATAAGCTCAGAACCTTTCAAACTGGAATTTTAATTTGAAGAAGTTAAAATTTAAAATAATACAGATTTTTGGGTATACTTCAGGATATAAGGAAATCCATAATTAATTGTGATAAGAAAGGAAACCTTTTGTGGGTTGGTTATTGCATAATTTGAATTTTCTGAGGTTTCTGGCCTACAAATCTGAATTCTGTCATGAGGCTGGCAGGATACAAGTCTACATGACTTCTGTTAAGTTCTGAAATTTTCATCTCTAACTTGTAATGTGCTGAAAAGAAAACTATGCTACATATCCTCTAAGCTTGAACAGGATATCCACCGTGTCAGACAGCAAGAGAATCCAAATTCAAATATGTCTCCCAGAGTCTCTGTTTTACAAGTAACACTTAAAGAGGTAACAGTTAATTCTTACATCTGACAGTCTTCATGGACTTTAATTTTCCCCACAATCTTATACTTCAGACTAATTCAATTTATCTTGTCTATTTTACTCAAACAACTGAAACAGATCTATGGTAAATTAATGTGCTATAGATAATTTGGAATGCAGTGCAAGAATTCAATGCTCACCAGCACTACTGTATTACCTAAGGACATAAGATTTTAATTCAAAAAGTTAAAGGTCCATAAATCACATTCTATCTACACTTGTCAACGTTTCTGACAACCTATTTTAACATCTAGAATTATTTCCTTCTTTATCACATAAGAGAGACTTTATTTTAAATCCACTTTACCCTAAAAAGTAAAAAGCAGGAGAATATTGAATTAAAGGAAAATAAGCACCAGTTACCCACAGAGAGCATTCCCAAAGTATGGTGGAGGTACTTCTTCGTGAGACATAAATGACTAATAAACGATTAGGTGAATGAGGAATTGAAAATAAAGGCACTTTTACTAGTTTATGCAGATGCAGCTAAAAGACATAGAAGAAAAGATTGAAAATCCTTGTGGGGCTGCATGGCAGAAGACAGCCAGTGACATCTACTGCAACCTGACAACCTAAATTTAGACAAACCTCCTATATATTTCAATCTTTGGGCACAAAGTTGTCACATCATTCCAACTTGGTCTGTAAATAGGAGTTATAAGTGGCTCTAGCAAAGCAAAAATGTATGAACAGACAAATTAACAACTATTCTGACTCTAATCTGGAAGGTACTCAAGATTATTTTGTCCTCCTTTCTATCTTGAGGGCATACAGCAAGCTTTATTTTGCCATAGAAAGAATCTTGTTCAAAGCCACCTTGCAGATGTCTCTACTACATGATAGTTAAACAGACAATCTTGGTATGAACATAATCAAACATGCCGCTGTGTAGTAAAAAAGGAGATGTGTAGGAATTTCAGGGGAAACAACGATGTATAGGAAAAAATGCTTGTTCTTAACTATTTAAGACTAGGATCTCAGGAAATGAAAAGATGAAAGAAAAACCTTCCCACTAATACTCTGTGATACAATCAGGAGGTCTAGTTTTCACTATCTTCTTTGTTTTGATTCATGTGTGTCTAAAATATACATAGTACCAGAAATGTAGAGGAAGATTTCATGGCACCCAAGAGAAGATTTCACAATAGTGTTATCTTCCTGTGCACTTCCCACCATCCTTTCTCAGCACACCTCTTTCTTAGCTCCCCATGGATCTCTCTGCAACCGAATAACACGACTTCTCCCGTGAGCATGTGCCGGATGTGACTGAATCAAGGAATTTTTCTTAGTTCCCACCCCGTTTAGAAGGAAAGTGTTTATGCAAACAAGAAATAAAAATGTCTTTCAAATTTTAAACAAATTTTTCCATTTTTGTATTAAATACTCCACTGTGAGCTGTTTAAAGACCTGTCTCCCAAAGCCGGCTTTTCCTATGAAAGCCTGGCTTAGTTTATTTCTTGGCTCTGTCCCCAGCTTTATGAAGAATAAGCAAAACAGCTGCATGCTTCTGCAGCTTCCTCCTTCTGCGTTCTTCCATTGGGTTTCCTGGTCCATGCACTAGCATGTCCCATTCATAATACTCTTTCTGGGAGTTTGAATACTGAGAAATGGAATGAAGAACAATATCAGAAAAGTAAAGGTACTTTTGAACTGGATGTTTCCGAACACAAATGTTTCCAAATGCAGTGAAGTGATGAAAGCTAAGTAGCCAGCTAACTAAAGATACAAATTCAATGCGTTTAATATACCAAGATTTTAACAATAGATACCAAAATGAATGCCAAAGGATATAACAGTAACTAAATTAGTCATGTTTTTAACTTAGCATTTATATGAACCACTGTTCATTACAGTTTGAAAAGCAGAGTATAATTACACCAAATGCATGATGGTAACTTTTTTCACAAGGCATACCCTTTCTCATGGATTATTTTCCACAGAATTCTTTTTCTGATGGGATTTATCCCCCCTTATTTCAGCTTTTTGAAACTGGGAAGCTAATTTTAGTGAGTTGAAGAGAAGGGGAGGTACTTTCAGCAAGCAATTTTTTCCACTTATTTAGGATGTTATGAATTGGCATTCTGCCATTACGCTGCTAAAATCTCCTCAAAAGTGCTGAATGGATGGACGTTAGGCTAATTTAATCTCTCATATATATAAAAAAAAAGCATCAAATTATTCTACATTGCTACCAGCATTTTTTATTGTTCCTTTCGGGGCAGTGGGTGGAGGGTAAGAAAGTTGAAGACAGCCTCATTGTGGTTGTTCTGCTTCCATGCAACCTTGTTGAATCAAGAGTTTTTTTCATTAGAGGGGTCAGAATTTTGTGTTTTTTTCCTCAGCATCTGAGACAACATCAAATATAAAATTGGTCTTCAGAAGTTCACAAATTTTATGCTTTTTTTCCCTCCTGAATTTGATGTTATAAATGAGTTTCATTTTAATTTAAAAATGGTTCAGTTTCAGTTTCAAGCCACTGGCTTTTGTTGTGACTCCAGAACACAAAGATCTTCAATATCTTGCATTTTCTCCCTTTGGAAGAACATACACAGTGTGATCAAGCCAATTTTCACCATTCTTGTAGATAACTTAAATAGCCTGAGCAACTTAAATAGCCTGAGCATTTTAGCAAGTCTGTAACATTTTTCTCCAGCTCCTGAATGATTTATGGGAATTACATAATTTTTTCTAACGTAGATGATTTTTATGGATTTTTCCTCCTCTTACATACTCCATATATACTAAACAAACTGTATGAATTTACTCTCTGTGTTCTCTTCCATACTTGCCTGCACCTCTTTGCTTCAGTTATTGTCTCACAATAAAAAAAATCCCTCAATATTTAAATATGCTGCTTTTTCTTAGATTTGGTATTGTTAGGAATTATGATCTGCTCTCTTGGTCAGGTACTTCACATGTGTCCAAAAATAAATGTAAGTTGAATTTTGTGTAAATGAATGCTTCTTGATGATGAGACTGTGACTCAATATTCTCTCATACAGTAATATTCAAAAGTTAACTTTGATAGTTTCCGTTCTATCAATATATATTTAGGATACTCACCATGATGGGTCAATTCCTGTGATGGCTTGTTTGATGTGCCCCTAGGTCTTCTTGATTCCTGTTAACTTATCTTCTCAATTTACCTGTGTGCATAAGTTCTTTGATTTTGATATTTGATCTCTCAGTCCATCAAAGGATTTTTTTATTTTGCTTCTATTTTCCTTTCTATAGGAGGGAATGAAAGGAAGATAATGGATAGGAAGATACTGTACTCAGGTCAGAACATTGTCAAAACTAATGATGCCCACCTGCTCAGGTCACTGGAAGTCAATGAATCCTCATGTGACTTGCAACATATTGGAATAAATATTACAATAATTCATGAATCAGTGGTCGGTGTCAGGATGAAAGTCATCTCACTGAAGAGTAGTTGAGGCAAGGTAGACGTTCCCCATTAACCATTTAAGCTCCCCCTACAACATTTGAAGACAAAGAGAACAGCACATCAATTGATGTAATTCAGATCACTTTTCTTATGTGCCTGTTTCAGAATCTTCTTCTCTATAAAAAGGCTCTCGTTGATCACCTTACTGTGGATGCTCAACTTTTAACTTGTCAACTCCAGGCCTGCTGTGAGGGATTCATAGTTGTAGTCTTCAGGTAAGATTTCTGCTTAGCCAATGAGCCACCTATTTTATCCTGAAATTATTTTATGTCATCTGAAACAGAGATACAAACTTTTGGAAGGCTTTTCCTGTTAAGCTACTTAATGAAAATACCCTTCCCAACTGATTACTGACATCAAGGCACAGAGTAAAATACTTCACAGAACAGTTCATTGAGATTTACTAACCAGCCTATTTTCATTTCATGGAATCACAGATCATTAAGTTTAGAAAAGATCTATAAAATCACCAAGTCCAACTGTCAGCCCAACTCCACTTTGCTTACAAAACCATGTTCCAAAGCTCTACAGTTTGTTGAACCTCCAGGAATAGTGAATCAACCACTTCCCAGCCTGTTCCAGTGCTTCACCTCGCACAGTAAAGAAATTTTTCCTGATAGCCACTTTAAACCTCCTCTGATGCAACTTGATGCCATTTTCTCTCATCCTATCACTAGTTACTCGGGAGAAGAGACCAACATCCACCTCACTACAACCTCCTTTCAGGTAGTTGTGGAGTTATATGTTCAGCATCAGTGAACAACTTTTCTTTGGATTGTGCTGTCTGTGGTCACAGATCATGTAGTTAAGTGATTCTCATTCACAACACAAAAGAAAACTAAAGTTAAATAAGCATTCTCTGCTCTGAATTGCCATTTGTTTAATACATAGTCAACCTATAGAAATGGCAATAAATTATGTATAAGTAAAACATTTGTTGGTATTCCAAACCTAGTTAATTGTTAATCATTTCAGCAAACTTGTTGGCTTGCTTTGCATACCGGTGCAATTACAAGTGTTAGAATTTCCCTAAGTATGCTATGTCTTCACAGACTAATTTATTTTTATGAACATCTCAGGGACACTGAAGACATTTTGCTGAACTTTGTTAATACAACTTTCTGTCAGCTTGGTGCATTAATGAAAATAGTTTCACCTTTCCAATATGCTACTAACATTTAATTTCAAAACCACCATTAATGTATGCAAGGCTATTGTGTCTCTCTCTTTTGTAAGCCAGTAAACACTAAGTTGGAATTTATTAACTGCTAAAAGCCATAGATGCTCAATCAATACAGTATACTTCTGGCGTGTGAATGTGGCAAGAGCGTAATCAATCTTTTGGGTGAGATGTAAAACTTAAATCCTGATCATCTGAGATGATTAAAATCTTGGTACATGATTTTGTTGTGGGTTTTTTCTGTCGTTGTTGTTGTTTGGTGTGGCTTTTTTTTGGTTTGGGTTTGGGTTTTTTGTTTGTTTGCTTTTTCATAAAAGAGAGAATCAGCTAAGGAACTGCATATAGTGGTCACATTTTGCATGGTGAAATACCACAGCCACATCAAAATATCATGGTTACCACAAAATGCCATAGCCACAGTCTTCTGCCATTTGAAACAGAACAAGGCCTTTGTTAGCTGCCACATTCTGTAAATTTATAGTCGACTCTACTGCATAGTTATCAGATAGCATTTGGGTGGCCCAACACTCCATCCTTTAGAAGTCAATAGAACGTAAACACTAGCTACTAGATTATATTTTGTCAAGTCCATTTTGCAAACATGATTTATTCCTAAATTCCTACTGTATTTTCAGCATCAGATTCTTCAGGTTTTTCTCTTGAAAATCTAGCATTGTTCCTGGGCTTTAAATAGCATGAGAATCTATTGTAATAAAATAAGCTAAATAAATATGACATTTTAGTATAAAACATTGTTTCCTTTTGTGTATTAGTTACCATAGGTTGGAAATGATATTTCAAATAGCCTATTAAAGGTCTATAATACAAAATGTAAGGTGTTAAAGGTTCATTTTCTGGAAGATAATATTTTATTGCATATGATTATTTTTAAACGGTTTTTATCTGCAGTTTGAATGAATGTCCTGAAAACTGAACATTGTCCATAAAAGCATGGTATGAGCTTTTTTCTTTTTCTAAAAAATGCCTAACATATAGGAACAAAACCATAAATCTTCAAAGTCAACATTTGTCAGTGTCTAAGGTAAATTTTGGTGTGGTTTTTTAAATTTAATCTTAACATTTAGAACAGGGGATAATATTTTTATGTCAGCTGTTTAGAACTGAATACGAAAATTGCTAGTCTTCTCATGAAAAATATATTCAGTTACCTTTGCTATGTCATGCTGCTTGACATTCAGCAATATCCAGATAATAATGCTGTCAAATGACAGTCTCCTGCACAAATGTGTCATTGAGTCATAAAGCTCATTGTTTACCATTAAAGCAAAATGTTTATTTTTTCAATGCAAAACTAGGATTTTTTTTGATCTAACATTAGACTTAATCGTTTGTGTTAAACATGCAACCCTGCAACATTTAATAATTTCATTGAGACATTAAAATTTCTGGTCTGGACTATCTGATCAGAATAATTCTCCCACAATGTTGCAGTATACAGTAAGTCCCACCCAGGGCCCCGCAGACTCAATTAGTCGTTCATCCCCTGGAAGGGTTTAGAAGGACATAGGCATAGAAATATTTTGTCAGTAATTATGTCCTTCATAAGCATGTTTTATTGATGACCTCAAAGTATTTTCCTTTTAAATAATAATTATCCTCTATTCTTTTCTCTACAAAAAATAAGTTTTGCGGGAAAAGGCACTGCTGGTCTGCTGGCACAAGCTCTTGGGAACCAGACATGCCTTTTCTTCATCAGCATAATGCCATCTGCCACAGAAAGAAAGGAAGAGATTAAAGTTGTGGAAGAAGGAAGAGAATGACACCAACAGGAAAGATGTTCATTAAATATCTGGTGAGGTCCATTCAGTCTTCTCTAGTTCTGGTTAGGAAAACAGTCAGATGTTCAAAACCTACTGTGTTCTTAGGAAACGAACTGCTTTAATTTTCTCTCCCCTTAATAATATTACAATTGATCCATGTGTACTTTTGAAAACTAAGATGCTCTGAGGATACTGAAAAAAAATGTGTCTAATAACACTTCTGAAATAAGGAACAGTAAGTATTTTGTATTTCAAATATTTGAGGGCATTATGGAAATATCACTCAGGGCCGAAAGAATACCAAGAAAACATCAAAACAAACTATGTAAATGTCCTCTCACATATCTATTAAGAAAACAACAGACTGTCTCTTTATTTCTGGATTAGCTGCCTGAACCTAAAATACTAAAACAACAAACACAAGATGTGGTTTCTGTTTATATAAGTCAATGAACACCACAGAAAATGTTCTTTTTGAATTAAGGTAACACTTAGAGGTCTTAACTGAAATGGAACCTCACTGAGCTAAAGTATTGCAGAAACATAGTTAGAAACAGCCCCAGTCCCTTAACATTTACAACATACACAGAGAAATCAGATCATTAGTGAAGAAAAATTGAGTGGGATTTTTGTTACACGCTTTATGGATTTGTCAGGGAATCAGAAGTAAGAAATAAAAAGGACTACCAGTGTTTTCTTACAACTGCTCATTTATAGAAGTAGAGTATAAGTAAGGCTGTTGTTCTTACTAATAGTATGATATGTAAAGAAACCTGGTTCAGAATCCCTGCCCGAGCTCTGAGAGCAGCACTTAGGGCCCCTATGTCGGAGCAGCAGAATCGGGTTGTGAAAACCAAATGGAGGGAAATGCATCATAGTAAGAAAGAATGATTCATCTAGCAAATTAACATCTAACCCAGAGCAGTAATTCTTTGGGCAGCAGCTTTCTTAAGGATACAACTTTGGTAGGTTCAGTTCTCCATACACTCTATACAGGGAGCCAAAACACCTAGTACAGGATGCTGGAGTCCCTCTGGGAACCTGGAAGATAAAAGCTGTGATACAGTGGTGGTGCACGGCAGTACAAGCACAGCCCCAGGAAACAATGACATGTACAAGGTCACACAGGAGAACTGCAGTACATGTAGGCAAAATCATACCCTGTGCAATCTCTATGAACGAATCTTTCAGTGAACCCACCTATTTAATTGCTGATTCATTTAGAAATACACATGTCCTGCCATTATCAAAGGAGCTGCTAAGTTCTGTGCCGCATTAGGTAACAGAACAAACTGAAAGGGATGCAGGGAAGGAAAGACGAACTGATGAGTTGTCATAACAGCATAGATTCTGAGAGTGGAAGGTCACACAGCAACACATCTGCCAATGCTGGAATGCTCCCAGGACTATGATTGTGCTTTTTCAACACTGGGCTATTGCATGTTTGAATAGATATCATTCTCTGAAAGTTTGGCTTAATAATCAACTTGAAGCTACTTTTCCTTTTCTTCACACTATTATTTCTAATTTCTATTAAGATTCTTTAAATGAGGCTCTGCTCAAGCTGAGCAGAAGAGATTCTGCTCAGGCTGTGGTCTGTGCTTCAGAAAAGAGACAGAATGCAAAGGAAAACACTGAGGGTAAAATATTGAATTACATCAGTGACAGTGTTTGTCCATTTATCAGATACAGGTTCTTATACCCACTTTGTAGATTTTCTCTTTTTAGTTTTGTTTCCCAAGACACATCTCTTAACTCATTCTTCTTCTTATTCTTTAATTGCTGTTAAAATGGTCTGTTTCTTTTCATCCCAAACACACTCAAACCAATGAGAAAACAAAGAAGGCTTTTTTTCCTTTCTTTTCTTTTTCCTGACACAATATATTCTTCTTTTTAACTATATCACCCAATGTATTTGCTGCTTTCTGACACTCAAGATGAAATATAAAATCTCACCATGATTAACTCAATGGGAGTTTAGCTATTGAATTTTCTGTAGCCAGGATGTGAATCATTAGCTGTATCTTTCAGTTTTCTACCCAACACTGAATAGGAAATGGGAAGTATTTTTCATCTATACATAATAAATCATTATTCTCTGGACATTTAAGAACAAAAACTGCAAACTAAACCAAGGTGTATATTTACAGCAAGTTAGTGAGTAATTTGTAAGGCCATAGGAAAAATCTTAGCCCCTAGCTAAGTTGATATTATTCAGCATAGCTCATCTGGGGCTAATATATCTCTGAAATAACTTATTCATATAGCCTGACGCTTTCTCATACTCCTTTGTCACATTTCCATCCTAAATCATTAATAGTATTAATATTTCTTATTTATTACTGAAAAGTAAGAAAACACACGTAACACATAATTTCCATCTCAGCTTTAGATGTCTAAATGCCTTTAAAACTGTAGCCTTAACTGATTTATGTGCATTCAAAACTTAGAATGAGCACCTTAAAGGTTGATTAAAATTCATAGCCATGTGCTTGTAAATTTTTTAATGAAAAATCACAGAAACATGCCATGAAACAGTCTAATACTTATTGTGGACAGGGTTTTCTAAATGTGTTTACATTTGAGCTACTTGTCTGGGTTCTCTTTGGCATCATTGAAGAAAAAAATGGTATTTGGGAGCACAGTTAACCCTTCCTGAAGTTGACACCTAGTAAGTCTAAGCAAATCATGTCTTAAAATGCCTGTCTCTACATTAGTTTTAATAAAAACTCAGAGAAAGTTCTAAAGTTGAAGATACCTATGCTGCAGACATTCATACTGAAGAACAAGTCCTACGAGGAGTGACTGAGGGGACTGGGGTTGTTTAGCCTGGAGCAGAGGAGGCTGAGGGGAGACCTCATCACTGTCTACAACTGCCTGAAAGGAGTTTGTGGCGAGGTGGGTGCTGGTCTCTTCTCACAAGTGGCAGGTGATAGGATGAGAGGAAATGGTCACAAGTTGTGCCAGGGGAGGTTCAGACTGGATATCAGGAAAAAATTCTTCGCTGAAAGGGTGTTCAGACACTGGCACAGCTGCCCAGGGAGGTGGCTGAGTCGCCATCCCTGGAGGTGTTTAAAAAGTGGGTGGATGAGTTTCTTAGGGACATGGTTTAGTAAGGGGACAGGTACAATTGGACTTGATGACCTCAGAGGCCTTTTCCAACCAGATGATTCTATGATTCTGTGATTCTATGATCATATCAGTTACAAACAACTTTAATATGGGTTCATGTGTGAGAATGTGTGCATATGTGGATTCCTGTGTGTCATCCTGTATTTCCAGTAGAAGGTTAGTGGTGAGATAATGGTTTATGGATTTTATTTGCACTTCAATTTTCTGAAATAAATATACATATATATAACCGTAACTAATTT
This sequence comes from Dromococcyx pavoninus, assembly GCA_033558185.1. NCBI lineage: Eukaryota > Metazoa > Chordata > Aves > Cuculiformes > Neomorphidae > Dromococcyx > Dromococcyx pavoninus. The sequence goes on from JAUMJL010000250.1 coordinate 1,799,753, forward strand.
CTTCTTCCACATTTTCCCCAGGGAAAATGGGACAATACTTACCTTTCCAAACGAGATATTCTAAGGGAGCTGCTTCATAATATGCGTGAGATTTCACATGGCATGTTTGGAAAATATTACAATATTAGCTTGTATTTTCCCTTTTTCGACTTCTGATTCAAGTGTCTCTGCCAAAATCTGCTTAAAAAAAATTTTAAAAGGAATCAAACTTTCACTGAACTGAATTAATCCTGAACTTTAAGTGGAAACAATATCTACAGAATGTGCTGTTTTGGATAAGGCTAAGTGTAAAGAGAGATGCAATAATGAAAGGAAAACAACTTTTCATGTTCGCTGAACAACAAAATATGCAGAAGGCTCTCCTTTGTGTTTGATTATAAACTTTTTGAGAAGATAAAGCCTTCTGGCAATACATCAAACCATCCTGCTTAGTTTCAGTCTAACAACTCCAAACTGAGTACTTCTTTACAACTTCCTTCCATCGTACTCTTTAGAATGTCCTTAGGTTTTCCTCCAGGCAATGGCAGCTATAGTGTGTGCTGAAGGATTTGTCACTACAGATATTAATACAGCATCAAATGGAGAAATTCTTTTTAATTCTGTGTCAAATGCAAAATCATCATATCTAATATAAGAACTTAACAGTGTTCTATTTTTTTAACCTAATGCATTTTCATTAATGTAGCTCTCATCGAACTTGAGGGAGAATGTAACAGACAAACTATGATGACCTTGGACTGATTCAGCACTGAGATTTTTAATTTGAATACATAACAGTGTCTGGGAATACATATTCAAAAAAGGATAATATAGACTACAGGAATAACTCTCTTTTTTTACACAATTAGGTTACAAGTCTTAACTAGTATACTAATTCCAAAATTAATTCTAGCCATCTAAATAATGTTTTATCTGTATATATTTAGAAGATTATTCAAACAAAGTACTAACCAGAATTTAAACAATAGCATTGTAGAAAATAACAGAATAGTAGTTCAAAACAACTCTTTTCTGTGTTAAGATCATTCTGTAATTCTACATAGATGAAAATTTACTGAAATTAGTATATTTAATTAGCTTTGACATAAATATCTCAAAAAATCTTTAAGATAGATTTTAATTATTATCCCACTTCCCTGGCTTAAACGGAAGTGTTATACTAATTTTTATATTAGTATTCTAAAATAAATAGGATTGAGGGATTCAGTCTTCTCTGTCGTGTGGACAAATCAGAAACTGACTGACAGACATGGCTTCACCAAAATATGACACACCTTCTGCCATGGGTATAGAGCATTTTGTCTTTTTTTTACATTACAGTCATGATTTTTAGTACTGTTGCTATTATCCACAACATATGAGTTTAATCTTGCCTCTGCAGCAAGATACTCCTTTGTTTTTCCTTATAGGAAATTAATTGTGGCCCCTCCTAATACTGCATTCACAAATGAGGTGTAACAACTTAGCAAAGAGATTTTAAGCTGTGAGCCTGCAGACTAAGAACAGGATCAGGCTTTAGCTTTCTTTCCTCCACGTTAGAATCTAAGAAGGTTTCTATCCCCACAAAATGTACAGCCTATCCACTTCAGATGTTTATAAAGCACCATTTCTATGTCCCTGTATTAAGCTGCATGATTTGCACTGGAATGAGGGGTAAGTGCTGTGTAACGTCTGCCAGAACAGGCTGGAAAGTCTCAGATCAGGTTTCCTCCAAAGATTCTGCCCTTCATCTCCAAGGTGATTTTAGGCAACATATTTTGTCTCATTCTCCATAAGACAGAAATAATGACAATAATCTTCCTCTATAAAGAACTTTGATATCTAAGGCCAAAAACCCTAGAAAAAAGATAATTCGTATTAATGGAATTAATCAAAATTGAGCTCAGGGCCCTACCAGGCTGCTTGGTCTGAATGTCACCACTACTGAAAAGACTCACTTACTCTACTCCTAACCTTCCTCCGTGCACAGGTGCAAATCACCCTTCAGAGTTTGGCAGTGTTTTGATGCACACAAATTGAGAGAAGTGCTGGGTGACCAAATCTGTTGTTCATGGAACCCTGCTGTGATTAAGCCTGATAAAGAAGTTATTAGCAACGTACTTTTCCAGAAACTTTGGAATTCCTCTAGTATCCTGTTTCTGGTTTGAAATGTACCTTATTAGTGAGTTAATCTGGAAGATAAGAGTAAAATCCTCGTAACCATTTTGAAGTTCTAGAGAACTGAATGTAATGTATATTTTTTCCTCTTCTGAAATACATTTTTAAATTACCAAAAAAAGCTTTGTGCACAGTTTTTAGAGGAAAAAGAAAAGAAAAAGGGATGTTGTTAAAATGGTTAAACTTTTCTTAGGTAAGTTCTGTGTAGATTTGGGGTTTGGACTAGAGATTTATAAAGTAAAAATGTGATCACTGTTGCATAAGAACTTGAGACTACATCCAAATTTTTTTTACCAGATGTGAGGAACTTTCCGGTAGTCAGTCAGTATGAAAAGAATTTATATTAGATCTCAGTTAATATCTTGGACTGAAATCTTTCTGTGCAACCAGCTTTAGTTAAAGAATACATTTCAGAAATTGAGCTGGTCAGAGAACAAGCATATTTTCACTCAAAGAGCTTCCATGTGATTTTCCTGTGATGTTTTTTGAAGGAGCTTCATTGTGATTGTTCTGACCAAGCCCTTGTTTCATTTTTATTGTTTTTCCCTCCAAGGTTTTTCAAAAATCAAAAGTGTTATTGAAAATGTAACTTTAAACTCCTCTTAAGCCAACACCCATTTTCCAAACTATTTTTTATGATTTAATGGTTTCATTTTAAAACATAAAATTAGAAAAAGAAAAGATCTCTTCTCAAATATTGATCTTTGTAAAAATAAAACTTCTATTGAAAACTTCTCATTTTGTTCACAAACTTAAACCACTTTTGGTTTCGTTAGCCTGCACCAACTTTAAAAAATAAGAAGCCAGATTCTTCCATGGTGTAGTATCACTAATGCAGCTATGTTTATATGAGAAATATGTTTAGTTGATGGCTTTTACATCTGAATAATCCTTTTAACCAACAGTGTAAATCCTGTTCACACACCTTACATACTACTTAACTTCACCTGAAATGAAAATAAAATCTTTTCACCATAAGTTACTGTCTTTTTTTTTTTTGCTTTTATTTAAGTAACAGTACTAGCACTACAATGAAAAGTACGGTTTTGCAAGGGGCACACTAATTCCAATTTCACTTAAGCACTCAAAATAAGACACTTCTGTTTCATTCATAAAAGTCATAATCATGATCCTAATCCTACAAACCCAGGTAAGTAAAGATGGAGTTAAGTGGAACATATCATCAGTATAACATAGCCAGTATAAACTTTATTTTCTTTCAGGGAAAAACCCCCCAAAAAACGACACAGAACCACATTATTTGTTCATTTTAAAATCTGGATGATTTCTTTGTAGTTCTAATAGATTTTCTGTACTCCCAGTTGTTTTTCAACTTCAGTAAATAGATCTTCTTATCCTATTTCCTTTACTTAATGAATAACCTTACACTCTCTTCAAGATAATAATAAACAACCTTACAGAAAGTGAAACAGGCTTCATAGTAAGTACATAGCATTTCTAGGCCCTTTTTAGAATAAAATACAGCATGGTTCGATGAACAGAGATTTGGCCTAGACTAGGTTTGTAGAACAGTGTTTCACTCTTGTTTTGGCCACTGACCTATCTTCAATCTTCATCAAACTTTCTTACTTCTGCTTTCCCTTTTCAGTCTTTCTTTGTCTTCTGTCTTTTTTGTGGTCAAGTCTGAAGGTGAAGGGCCGTGACTGATTCTACGCTTGCACAGTCCTTAAGACAATAAAGATCTAACTTCAAATAGTTTGCAAAGACATTATATTTATCCTTATAGTAAAATTGTTTGGTCATGTTTGGTCTGTACACACCGTACAGTTACTTTTGCATGATGAACAGAAATACAGTACAGGATTTCTTCAGATTCATTATCCTCAGGATAGTCTGTAGTCATGAACTCAGCACTAGCAAATATGAATATTTTATACTTGCAAGCACTTTAATCTAACTGCACCTCTTCACTTGCTAAAATACCACCGTTATGGTTCATGTAAGAACTCAGCTGACACCAAACATAGGTATTTGTGCAGACTGCACAAGAAGCTTAGTGCCTAGGAAATTTACTTAACTTCTGATGTGAAATAGGCTGCATTTGTAAATCTTACAAACTGTCTGTTTCTTCACAATGTCTAAGAACAGAGACAAGCCAAAGGAGCTCCACATCAGTGCAAGAAGCAGCTTATTGGGTGGGATCCTGAAGAATGTGTATTCAGACGTTATTGTGATGGGCAGCAGTTTTAAATCCTACAGTGTGAGTATGAATTTAAAGGAAATGTCAATATGAGCTCCATAAAGTAGAATGCCACCAGTGTTCTCACTGAGGAACAGGAAAAGGGAAATGAGTTTTTGAAAATAGTCATAAATAATAAAAAATAGTTGGCCTATAGCATTTCTCTTAAATTAACAAGAACTTGAACCCAGTTTAAAGTGTTCTGAAGAAAACCAGTCCAGTCTTGAGGGATGGGGGAGGGGGTGATCAGGATAGATCAAGTGTGTGAACTATTTTCAAATGCGTAATGTATTTCTTGTTTTGAATGAAAATTCTTAGCCTTGAAAGGTTTATCAGGAGCATTATCATGTTCTTAAGAGTGTGCAGGGAGCTCAGGAGGAAGAAAGCAATACGTTCCTAGCAGATCCTTTCCAAACTAAAACACAATTTCATAAAACATTCAGCATCTTTGTGGTCTTATAGTTACACTTATAGGAACCCATTCTCCTAGGAAAAGGAACTGAATCTCTTGCATATATAATGAAGCCATAGATAATCATGGTCATAACTGAGGGCAGAATCTATCCTTCCTTGCATGAAGCTCTTCTGGAGAACAAAAAACCTACGGAGCTCTGCGGCATATCAGGCTTATTATTTGAATTTATGAGCCAGTCACCAACCGCAGTGCATCTCCTGTCTAGGCTGGAAAAACACTTATGACATGTCTAAGCAGTACCTTTGAGTCACAGAGGCTTTGGTTTTGCCTATGAATACTACACAGCTCTTCCTCCTCATTCCTTTGAAGAGAACTCTCTGGGATCCCTGTGTAATAGTTCCAGGTGCTCACCTCAGCTGGCTCAGAAAATGCTAAATTGCCTGCACACACTCTGTCCAAAAAATGGAATGATTCTTGAAAAGAAGAGGTCAGAAGACCAGAGAAAAAACCAACCAACCAACCAAACAAACAATATCAAAAAACTCACACACACACAAAAAAAAAAGAAAATGTGTAGGGGAAAAAAAAGAAAATGAGTGAATGCACTTCTATCCAATGCTCGGTAAATGCAAGAAACTGCTCATCTGATTGGAGGCAAGGGAGTCCATCTAGCTCCATGGTAGACTATGACCAGACACACAGCTTTGGGTGAATCATTTCCATTCTGTTTCATTTTCTAGTCTTTCATTTACTGTTTTTCTGTCAGATCCAGCTTTCATAATTGAAATTCTACTTTTTAAAAAAAGAAACATTGCAATGAAGATTTCCTCCACGGGAAAGTACAACAAACATCTGTGTCACCTTAGCTGCTCTGTTCTATCAAAGTTCAGGTCTCAAGCTTTATCACCTGGGAAGAGACAGTAGTCCAGTATCACCTATCATCTACCTCTGCAACTTCCCTCGAGGAGCCAGTAGGTTTGTATCAAACCAGAGGCAGACCAGTAAGGAACAGATCAGACTGTGCTGATGCACAGGGAGGCTAGCCTTTGGTTTGAGGACAAGTCCAAATTAATATGAGGAGAGAAACACTCAGTTTGGTGCATCTGAGTGGTCAGTGAAGGAGGTAGAGAACCTCAAAATCTTCCAAGTTGAGCAGACACCTTTTCGCTTATAAGAATCATAGAACATGTCAGGTTGGAAGGGACCTTGAAAAGTCATTTGGTCCAGCGTTTCATGAGAAAGGGTCCCCAGCACCCTGTCCAACCACATCTTGAACATCTCCAGCGATGAGGTCTCTACCATCACCCTTGGGAGGTTGCTCCAGTCTTCATGGTACTTCCCATTGTCTGTGTGAGGAAGTCAGATATTTTCTTTACTGTCTCACTACACACTTAAAATGCGGTATCCAAGGCTGGATTCTGCTATTATCAAGTCTTCAGAGTAAATATTGTTTCTCAGCATGAATCTCTGCTACTAAAATAGAACTCCAGTTTCATCTAGGTCCCATAGCTATTGCTATAATACGAATAATCACAAATACAAGATTGAGATTCTCAGAAGAACTTGGAAAAATAGGTTTAAGGCAGTAAAACTTACGTAAAGAATGTCAAATAAGGTAGACTGAAAATCTGTGATGAAAATGTAGAATAATGGGGTAAGCAGAGATGTTAGAATAGTACAGGTAAAAAATCCCAAACAGTTAATTTTACAAGAGGATGATATTTGAAGGTATGAAAATTCACACACATTTCTTCCTGGCAGATCCTTCCAATGAAGAATATAATTCACAAAGACCTGATACTTCTTTGACAATAATACAACCAGAAATATTCCATTCTTTAAAAAAAATTCATAACCGGGAGGGTTAGAATAAATATGTAAAGTATGGTCACAGGGAAATGGAGATTTGCTTTGGAAGAAAGTAGCAAAGTGGCAGATGGAGTAATGTACAGTGAAATATTTAGCTAAAGCATGCTATTTGTTGAAAAGAGTGTGTTAAATTATAAAGTTAAAAACTAGAACAAATTGACAAAATACTTTATGGATGGTGTAAGAAACTCATTTTCAATTAACCCATGAATGTGTGAAGGTGGGTGCATATAGCCAATTAGTAATGAGAAATGTTAATAATTCAAAAGAAGATAGATGTGAAAGAACGATACTAGAATTCTAGAAATCCTTTAAGGAAGTTCATTGATATTATTCATCCACACACTGGAAAATTTACAGTTCTCTGTATCTGCCAAAGATAACTTGTTTTTCCTAAAAATCTATACACTAGCCTGAGATGTAAGAACACAGAATATATTCATAAAGCAAAACTGAAAGAAACCTTTGAGAAAGAAAAACTACATATGTTAGTGTAGGTGCATACACAGATCTAGACAGGTATTATTTTCGTGCTTTTATTTTATTTTTTTTTAATGTTTGCTGTGATACAGGCATTACTTGCACACAATTGTGTTATGTCTTCTGAACCTTTAGGAAGTTCATTTCCAAGGAGGGCACAAGGGGACCAAGGGACATAAGTAGGAAATAAAATTGCACAAAGGAGACAGACGTCATTAATCCATCGATCTGACTGCCTGGCTCTGTCTTTCTATGCATTGCTAACTCACTGGCAGGCTCTAGCCAGGTAGCATAGGAAGTGCTAATGTGATCTGACTTGAGATCAATACTAACATGGTCTTAGATGCACTGTTTGTGCTTGCCAGAGAAATAGTTTGGAGACAGTACTCAGTTATGTTTTACACCTTTTTAGCATCTAACAAGCATTCTGGACCTCTAACAGAAACCAAACACAATTAAGTATCAGAAGCCAGAGAAAGGCTTGAGGACTTGATGATGTTGTGATAACAGAGTGAACTTTTGACCTCTGGGTTAATAGTCTAAAACTTGCTTAAATTAGTCATGATAGAGGGCTAAATTCTGTCCTGACTTTTACCCTTTAGAGCCTCATGGAATCAAGCTTGCAGGAATGCAGGCAGATCTAAAATTTGGTCTTCAGTCTGAGAAGCAATTAGCAATGAATTGGGTTTCTAAACCCTATTCGTGTGATCAGCTTAGACATGCAGGCACACAGCAATTGGCACCAATAGTGTTCACTAGCAACCTCCACAGAGATGCTGCCACTGCAGACTTCATCTGCCCCATCTACAAAGGAACTTACCCAGCTGGTGCCACAACCTGTCATTTAGAGGCTCCACTATCTGTTCACTGCAGCAATCCAAAGTTACTACTCCCATTCTAGCTACAGGATGCCATATAGATATTATGGTATGTAGTAATTTCAGATAGCATATTTATACAGAGCCATTTAAGCTATCAAAAGCTCTTTGTAATTTAGGCATAGACAAATATTATGCCATTCACTAGCAAAATGAAACCACCCATTCACCTGAAATACTCTTCTCTTTTCCGATATTAACCTCGGAGCAAAAGATTAAAAACAAAAAATAGGAGAGAAACCTATGAAGAAACTCCATGAATAGTGGAGTCCAAAAAGATAAAGATGGCTTAGCTTTGTTTGCTTTTAAGTGCCTTCTGAAAGTATGGGAAAAATTCATCTCCAAAGAAGAAAATCCATCAAAATTTATGTTCTCTCTGACAAGATTGTGTGATTTTCTTTTATGTCTTTCTCAGTCCTCTTTCTGATTTTGAAATTACTCAAAGTAGGACACTTTCATCTACTCAGTTCCTTGAGAAAATCTGTCCTGTTCAGACTTTCTCTTGGTTTCTTTGGAGAGTGGATGGCCACATTGTGTGGACAGAAATCTTCCTCCAGATCCAGGTAGAATGCTTTCATCCTCACCAAGATTCTGGCGAAATTTGTCATCCCTGTTGGCTGAGCCCAGCTCAAATAAATCCGAGAGTCGATACATACAATGAGCTGCTAGGGCTGCTTTTTGGTGCAACAACCAGCTGGAAAGAAGTCTTCTTTTTTTCATACTACTAGAAACATGGACAACAATTCATTACCAAAGAACCACTATCAAGGACAAAGAACTGTCATCCTGTGTGCTGTGACATAAGGTGGGCAGTTTATTACCCAGAAAAGAAATTAGAATTAGACTCATCAGATGTTCTGGATGGATAAAAGCTTATGTGAAAATTGTTACCCGCTGTTTGAAACTAAGGAACTGTTTATTCGTGTATTTCTTGCCCTGTTATGATTGACTTTACTATCAGCATTTCCCTAATTCTTTTCTGTCTAAAAAATTGTTACTAGGTATGCTAAGAAACGAGCATGAAGCACTGACGGATCTGAGGCAATAGACAATATCTGTGCTGCTGGGATTTTTTTCTTTTTAACAAAGAAAAGGATTGATTTAATTTAAAGAAGACTTATTTTTAATGTAAATAAGCAAATGCTGTACATAATCCACACAGTTCTGGAGCTTACGGATAACAAGTTTGCACAGCACAAGCAAGGCAGCTTTGTTTCTCTTTAGAGCTCAGGAAGGCGAAGGTCAGACAAATCAGAATATGGAACATTTGGTTCTTCATTGGCCTCCCTGGTGCTTTTTCCTCTCAGTGCATTTCATTTTCTTGGCAAATGTCTGTGACATATCAGTAAGTCATTTTAACACTTCTTCTTGCCCTACTATTTCAGTTTCAAGATCATTAATAAAACAGCAGCTTGGAAGGTGGCACAACAGGCATTCTAGTATGCTAGCAGGTAGGGTGGCTGGCTGATTTTTTTTCTTTCCCAGCTATTAGCATAGCCAGACCTCAGTCTCATAAATAAACAGCACGTCGTCTATAGAGAGTGTCATATGAAAAAAAGAATATGCACAGTATGATTTTCACTGACTGGCTATGTGCTATTGAACCATTTATTAGAGAAACTTTAACCTGGAAATTCAGGCCTCATAATATAAAAGTTTTAAAATGTAACCCCCTCAGGCTAGCCCAGCATAAACAATTAGTTGCTCCCTGTTAAACTCCATATTCATAACAGCCCATTTTGAATGTTTCATAAGGTACACTAAGGGACATCATTAGTATGTGAATTTCTTTCACAAAGATCACAATGAGGGCTTTAGGAAGAGAATGCACATATCCAGGGAAGATTGGCAGACAGAACGTCACAAGCTGCTCGTGCTGAGTTGATTTAGAATCATGTGAAAGCATTTGAGCCATTTAACTCTATTTCTTTTGATCCTCAAATCTCTGCCTTCAAATAATCTTATGAGTACAGTTTTCTAAACCCAATTTAATATATCTTGATATTCCCTACTGGGTCTCTGGATTATTTCTTTAACTGTTTTTTTCTTCTTTTCTATTTTCCTTTTTAAACTTTTATCATTTTCCTTTTTTTGTTCTAATATGAAAGCAACTGAAGTTTTTCCTTTTAGCCTGTCTATGTCTGACACAGTTCATGGGTATCCACCATACAGTACATTTCCTCATCTGTCTTTATAGAAAAGTCTAATGCTGCTTCTTATCAGTTTCGTCAACTGCTGCAACCATGATGCTCTACTTGAAATAGCATGAAATTCATATCAACTCCTCATTGATGTCTAGCTAATAATCTCACTCTAAAACCTGAAATCTAAGAATTTCCCCCGCTTTATCTGTGTAAAGAAATTCTAGGCATCTTAATAGTAACCTTTACCTGAAAATATACCCTAGCCTTACTGAAATCAATAGCTGGAAGTCTAATAATGCATCAAAAATAAGATCTGGTGAGGAAAAAATAAACTAGAACTTTGTTGTGATTAGGCTGAATTAACATTGTAGCAGGACAAATAACTTAATTTTAGCTCTGCCACTCAGTAGCAAAGATTTTATTGGAAACAACAGAAAAAAATTCAAATGTTAATGGTTATAGAGGTTTCCTAAATTCACATGCCTAATTGCAATGGGAAAAAGCAGCCAGAGATTCTTCAAAAGACAGAACTGTATTGCCAATGTAAACCTGTTTGTCTTACTCTGCATGGACTTAGGTAATCATCAAACCCATGTGTAATATTTGAGGACCATAATGTCAGAAACACTTCTATCCTGGTCGGTTGAGTCAGGAATAACAGCACCCAAATTCCCTGTTACATTTTTTTAATAGCGCAGATGCTCCAAAGGGAAAAATTTGTTTCTTATCAGTAACAATTCATACTTTTTTCACAGAAATCAATATGTGATGAAATGTGATACAATTTATTGGTGCTACACGTAAGTGAAAACCTCCAATGAGGAGCAGAGTAGAATGTAAAACAGGAAGCTTCTGTCAGATGTGGTTTTCTGTTTTGCCTCTTTGTCACCAATATGCACTTTAATGATTTTGTGTTTATCTGTATCATGAACAGAACTGTAACACCAATCTCAATAGTAATTCAGTGTCTCCTATGTGGGGTTGAAGCTTTGTGTGGACAGCCTTATTTAAACATGAACGCTTTTATATAAATTTAGCTAAATTGGAAAGGAATCAGCTTTAAGCTATATCAAAATAGGTCACTTAGGCTTAAATAACAGTGTCAGCACAAAGACTTAAAACAATAATGAAGGGTGTGAATAATAGCTGATATACTTATCTGGATTCCAGTCAACACATAGCATTTTATAGCAGAAGCGGTAAGTGAGGGTTCTTTTTGAGATAAATGCACTGATACTAGGAAATAAAAAATAAAATTTTTTTTTAAAAACCTGATTCTGCAGCTTTTGCAGAGTAGTAGGTAACACAGTTTCATAGCCTGAACTGATCACTGGATCAACAGCAAAATCTAACATTAGAAAGAAAAGAAGGTCTGAAGGTCTGAAGTTGAAAACAGGTATTCCTGACGCGCAGTATGAGAAGTGCAATGTAAACTCATGTCAGGGATAAGAGTAATTTAAACATTCGGTCCCTACTAAGGTGCCTCTAGTCCTGTTGAACAGTAACTGTAAAATGTATACATAACTGCTTCTGGATCTGTCCCAAGGGATTCAGAATTAAGCAAGTGTTTAGTTCAGCTGTATTCGGGAGGATTACTCTCTTGTTTGTAGTAATGGATCAGATTTGCTGAATCAGGGCCAGGAAAACCACCATCTTTAGAACTGCCCCCTGATTAAACTAACAGAATAATAGCAAAGGTCAAACACACTTAATCTGGTTATTTGTCTTAATGTTTTTTATTTTCTTGCAATTTCAATGATTTTTCATTTTCCACAAATTTCAAGTGTGGGGTTTTTTTAAATTTCTAATTGCTGAGAGTTCATTCAACTATAGTTAGAAATGGAATGTCTTAAAGCTTCCCTATTAATTATTTTCAATGTAGTAGTTTCAAAAAACCTTTGTGATATTAGAATGCACTTTATAAATTATGCCACACAGCTTCCATACTATAGAATGTTTTGGGAACACCAGGGTGCATATTTTTATTGCTCTGTGTGCATAGATAAAAACTGACATTTCCTAAGAGTGTGCTTCAGCCAGGGTCACCACAACGTTAAATGAAGCCACAAATTCATAATTTATTACTCTACTTTAGAGCAAATACTTCAGCATTCAATATCAATCCATGATAATAAAAGTTAAAATTTTCTTTTAGTCAGTAAAGAGAAGGCTTATGAAAAACAGGGGAGTTGTGTTGCTTTGTTAAGTTTAATCATTATTTTCTTTTAAAAGTGAATGTTTCTGAACCATCAAGTTACTAAACAGTGCTGGTTTCACTGGCTTGAATAACAGTGCAACATTTATAAAGTAAAGCCCTTTGTAAACTATGTTGCCTTATTTATTCTATAAACATAAAAATTGACACACAATGGATTACTAGCGTAAAATCTACCTCCTAACTAAGTGTCAGATGTCTACATGGTGTTGGTTTTGGTTTGTTGCTTTTTTTAAAATTGTATAAAGTGGTTGGAATTTGTATCCTCAAGAGTGATTATACTTCATAACAAGTAAGTTTATTGAAAGCAACGTCTAGTTTCATCTGTATACTGAGACTTTGGTATGCTAAGAACATTTAAAATGTCTCTTTAAAAACAATAAAAATTCAGATGATTCGAGAAATGTAAAGAACAGTGTGAACTAGCTCTGAGTATCAAAGAGGTACGAATAAAAGTACCATTCCTGAACTTCCAAGATTGCTGCTGTGCAGCAGCCTCAGTTGCCCCAAACAAGACACTTCTGATACAGGACAGAATGTTCTCACACTAAAATTCAAATTAAATAAAATACTCATGGTGTAGGTCTAAAGTCTTTCCAGCTCTGAAAGTGAAGCTCATTTATTTGAACTTATTTGATAAGCCCTTCCCATGGAAGTGCTTTTTGTCTTTCTCCTAGATTCAGAATAAAGATAAAAGTAAAAGTCAAACCAACAAAAAAGTACAGTTACTTGCTATTTGTAAAATTATTAGCTGTTTTCCAAAAAAAAATTTCCTAGCAATATATTCCCCTATTATGTAATGTATTATGCAACAGGCAGGGGAAACAGCTGATAAAGAGCAACCTATTATAGAATCATAGAAACATTTTGTTGGAAAAGACCTTTGAGACCATCAAGACCAACTGTACCTGTCCACTACTAAACCATATGCCTGAGCACATCATCTGCCTGTCTTTCATACACCTCCGGGAATGGTGATTCAACCACCTCCCTGGGCAGCTTCTGCCAGTGCCTGAGAACATTTTTGGTGAAGAAATTTTTCCTGATGTCTAATCCGAACCTCCTGATGCAACTTGAGGCCATTTCCTTCTCCACGTGGGTACCTCACTACAGCCTCCTTTCAGGTACTTGTAGACAGTGATAAGGTCTTCCCTCAGCCTCCTTTGCTCCAGGCTAAACAACCCCTGTTCCCTCAGCTGCCTCTCATAAGGCTTGTTCTCCAGCCCTTTCACCAGCTTTGTTGCCCTCCTCTGAACACTTTCCAGCACCTCAACAGTCTTGTAGTGAGGGGCCAAAAACTCATCACAATATTTTAGGTGCGGTCTCACCAGTGCCGAGTACAGGGGCACAATCACTTCCCTGGTCCTGTTGGCCACACTGGTTTTGATACAGGCCAAGATGCCATTGGCCCTCTTGGCCACCTGGGCACACTGCTGGCTCATATTCAGCTGGCTGCCAAGCAACCATCCCAGGTTCTTCTCTGCCAGGCAGCTTTCCAATCATTCTTCCCCAAACCTGTAACGCTGCATGGGGTTGTGCTCCAGGTGCAGGACTTGGCATTTGGCCTTGTTGAACCTCATACCACTGGTCACAGTCCATCGATCCAGCCTGTCCAGATCCCTCTGTAGAGGGATATTGTTGGAATATTGGTAAGCTGATTGTAAGAGAAGAAAGAATGATACTAAAAAAATTAAGTCTGCTTAAAAGCTGATATCAGGAAATTAAAGGTAAAAATGCTACCTTGAGAAATTGAAGCCTGAGACTGGAAGAAACCACCTAGAACATTGAAGACAGTTCCTTCCAGTCACGTACATTCATTACCTCATCTAATCCATGGACTACTACTGTAAAAAGAGAGATGGGAAACTGTAGCAAGGAAACAGTCTGAAATAAGATAGGAAATAAGATAAGGTCCTGGTGTCCCAAGTTCCAAGAACTAACACTCCAAACACATCCTCATTCACAAAAAACCACATCTTAGCAACTTATGGTTAACTCCAGACCATTAGGAAAAAGATTAAAGCAGTATAAATGACAGACAGTCAGTGACACAAAAAGAAAAGGAGAAAGCAGGAGTAATGCTCATACCCATATTCTTGTAATAACCAATAATTTATTAGGAGAAAACCGCAGCAGACTCTAGGAATACAGAATACACAACTCTTTTTAGCTACTGTGTAGTTCTGAGATCCCACTATTCAAAGCAGTCTAATAATGCCTCAAACAGAGAAAAATCTAGTGCTGACCAACATATAGAGCAAACATATATATGTACAGTAAACAAGTTTCTATATAAATTACAGTATATGATAGATTGAATCAAATTTATTCTGCTAGTTGTGAGGAAATTGTAATAAAGAGGAGGAAGAAAATAATAAGATAAATTATCAAATTGTTTGACAAGTATGGTTTCTATGTACAAAACCAGGTAGAGCTAAGTAAAAATAAGAATAACCTTCCAGGAGAAGATTTCATTATCACAAAACTTAAGGTTTTTTGTTCATTTTTATCTAAAACACAATTACAATGTGAAATGTATTAATTCTCAGCAAAACAAAATGATCAATGTGAATTATTTTATTTAGTGCTGAGATGTTTGCTCTGAGCCAGTTCAGCATCAAACAGTATCACCTGTGACTCTTCACAGTCTCCTGGGAGCTGTAGTTTAAGTGCCTTTTGCCCCAGCTCTGAGCTGTAACCTGTGTGACTTTGCTCTGCTCTGAGCTAGAAAACAGTGGAGGTTTCCTACGCTGAACCGCTTGCCTGCCTGCCTATACTGTTGTCTATATCTCTATGTACGACAGTTTTTAACTGTATCATTGTGTTCTATCTAAATTAAAATTAGGTGCCCACAAATGAGTTCCCACAAATGAGAAAAAAACTATTTATGTGATATCAGCTGAATAAGACTATCAGCTTTAGACTGCAATTTAATCTGTTTCATATTCTCAAGCAAAATATTTCTGAAGACATTTGACAAAACCCTGAATTGTCTGAGATATCACATTGTTGGATGCTTGCGACAGCTTATACAGCCTTTCAAATTCTGTGGCATTTTTTTTATTCAAAAACTTACAGTTATATTTAAAATGCCATTAAATCCACACAGTATTTTCTGAGAAGCCTTTTCTAATTTTCAGTTGCCCTTTCTTTAAAAATGGAGTCTATATCTTACAACTTATGAACACTGCTAATATTTTCCTTTTTAGAATAAAAGCATTTAATTTAAAATTAGTAAAACCGTTATCAAAACTTTCTACCTCTTCACAACTAGATTCACAATAAAAAGAAAAATGAAGAACTAAATTGATCAATTGACACTTAAAAAGGCTAAGCAGTGAGAACAATGTGTCAGTCAGTCATTTCTCATCTATTAATTACATTGGAAAAACCTCAACAGAAGATAAGAAAGAGGAAATTTTTGATTAACTGTTTCCTAATATCTTAAACTCGTATTTTAATTTGAGCCAATCTAACTCCTTGCCATATTGAAAACAAACAAAAAAAAGTCATAGTCTGCTTCAGGCAGCAACTCAATGTCATAGAATCATAGAATGATAGAATGACCTGAGTTGGAAGGGACACACAAGGACCATCAAGTCCAAATCCCTGCATTGGACAATCCCAACATTCACACCATGTGACTGAGGGCATTGTCCAAATGCTTCTTGAATATTGTCAAGCTTGATGCCATGACTACTTCCCTGAGGAGCTGTTCCAGTGCTCTACCACCAGCTGGGTGAAGAATCTTTTCTTAATATTTAACCTACACCTACCCTGGCACATCTTCCTGCCATTCCCTCGAGTCCTACCATTGGTCACCAGAGAGAAGAGATCAGTGCCTGCTCCTTCTCCTTCCCTCATGAGGAGATAGTAGATGGTTATGAGGTCTCCTCTTCTCCAGGCTGAACAGATTGAGTGACTTCAGCCTCTCCTCATATGATTTCTCCTCTAGACCCTTCCACCAGCTTTGTGGCCTCCTCTGGACACTCTCCAGTAGCTTGATATCCTTTTCGTACTGTGGATCCCAAAACTGAACACAATATTTGAGATCGGGCTGCACCAGTGCAGAATAGAGTGGACAATCCCCCCGCTCACACAGCTGGCAATGCTGTGCTTGATGCACCCCAGAACATGGTTGGCCCTCTTGGCTGCCAGGGCTCACTGTTGGCTCGTGTTCAACTTGCCATCAACCAGAACCCCCAGGTCCCTCTCCACAGGGCTGTTCTCCAGCCTCTCCCTCCCCAGTTTGTACCGGTATCCAGAGTTGCCATATCTCAGGTGCAAAAGCTGGCGCTTGCCCTTGATAAACTTCATATGGCTGGTGATTGCCCAGCTTTCCTCTGCAGGGCCTCCCTGTCCTCCAGAGTGTTACCGACTCCCCCCAGCTTCGTGTCATCGGTGAACTTAGTAAGTAAACCCTTGAGTCCTGCATCCAAGTAATTTAATAAAATACTAAAGAGTACTGGCCCCAGGATGGATCCTTGAGGAGCCCCACTAGAGCCTGGTTGCCAGCCTGATGTAATGCCATTTACTGTGACCCTTTGAGCCCAACCCATCAGCCAATTGTTCACCCACTGCACAATGTATTTATCCATCACTATGCTGGTCGTTTTGTTTAGGAGGATGCTGTGAGAGACAGCACCAAAGGTTTTGCTGAAATCCAGAAAGATTTTGTCAACTAGTTTTCTTTGTTCAACTAGGTGGGTAACCCATAAAAGGTAATTAATTTTGTGAGGCAGGACCTTCCCTTTATAAACCCGTGCTGACTGAGACCAATGACTGTGTTGTCTTTCAGGTGTTTTTCAGTAGCTCCCAGAATAATCTTCTCCATAATCTCATCCTTGGAGGCAGGCAAACAGACACAGAGACAATTCTAAGTAAAGTAGTTGTTCATGCTCAGCTTTACGCATCTGGCTGGGAAGAATTTAGTTTTCTTCTTAGCAGCTTGTATGGTGCTATGTTTTGGATTTGTGACCAAAGCAGTACCGACAACAGGGATGTTAATACTGGATGAGGGAATGAGCAAATGGCTGTGTGGAGCTTAACTTCCACCTGGGTTTAACCCAAATCATCAACTAATCTTTCATTATTTTAAGGCTTTTTTATATTTGTTTGTTTTGGTTTTTTTTAATTCACTACATTCCATATAAACCTACTGCAAAATACTGTCTAAATTAAAATACTACTGTATCAGATATTAGGCAAATGTGAGCAACTAACAGAAATTCCAAGAATCCCATTGGATACATGTATTCTAAGGTTTCAGCCCAAAGGGATACATTTTCTGTACCACTAAAAAGCCCCCAAATAGTCAAATAGAGCATGTTACAGCAATCTAGGTTACAGCAGCCAAGATATGGCTGGCAGCAACAGACATTATACAGGAGAGGAATGATTGCAGCCTAAGCAGCCCACATATAATAGAAAGTACTTTCTTGAGGCTAGCACCAAAACATTTTTATTGACCTTATTTCCTAATTCTCTTTATTTTTATTATGAATCTATTTTAAGATGCAGACACTTATAGAATATATGTCATTTATAATACTTTCTGCAGTTTAAAATTTTAACATTTTCAATTGTTGTCTCCATTCTGGCAATTCTTGAAAGTTTTTTCCAGTTTTCCTAACATTTATTGGCCTATTTTTAGCATGTGAAGGTCAGTAGTAGCAATCAGGAATTATACAGCTCAACCTTGCAGTACTAGAAAACACCAATATATCCATTCTCTTTCTTTCCACATGAGGTGTCGTTATGAAAAAGTATTTAAATGTCTTCTATTTTCTTCTGGTTTGCCAATCTTCTACTTACATTTGGGGCACAGAGGTTTTCTTATATAATAATTTTGTTTAGAAACCATACCTTCTGTTCAACAAACCTATTACAGAAATATTTCCAGTAACCTTAACTACGCAAAGCCATTCTTCAGATGAGGCAACCTTTTGTTCTTATTCATTTATTCTCCTATTCTCTCATTATCTGAACCAATGTTAGACAAGTAGTATATTGCCTCCACATTTCTGCAGCCATACTCAGAGGTGCCCTCATCTCTTATCACTTATCTAACAACCAGCAGACAATTTCCAAGTTATTTGAACTATTACGAGCAAACACATTTCATTTACTTAGCTGAAAGCTAGAACATAAAATACTTTATTTATTTGCCTGGTTTAAAATATTTCACACAAACATCAAACTCGTCATTTAGTCAAACTATAGGGATCATACCTACAAATTAGGTAGCCAAGACAGGCACTTAATTGAGATTTGGATTATTGAGGTGAAATATGGCTATTTGCAACACTCCAGATTCTTAACACTTCACAATATTCCGCCCAAAACCAAAACAAACAAAGAAAAAAACCTTTACCTTTGCTTTTTAACATGTACGGTACGGAGACAGCTGCAGGACAGGATGACCAAAGCTTTGCTTCAGCATAGAGTTTTCTGGCTCAACAAGGACTTGAATTTAATGTAACTCAAGTAAATATCCCTAAGGACCCTAGCAAAAAGAAGTGTTTATAGTTAAACTGTTATATTTCTTTACCATCATTTTAAAATGCCACATTCATCAGACAGGGTACTGTTTCTTCCTTGGTAATTTGGAAAGGACGCTAATGATTCACAAAACAAGCTGCTACAAGTGCTCTCAAGGGCATAGACATGTTTTTGTATCGGTTTCATAATTTCTTCTAGGTGAGGTAGATAAGACCTTAGCTTCTATAGATGCCAAATTGGATATTAAATAATAAATTTGCCAGCAATTTTGGATATACTGTGGGCAATTAAACTAAAGCACAGGTTTTGTTGACTCAGTCTCTCTACCCTTCTGTACTTACATAAGATAATGCTAGTAAATGAAAATGAACCTGGAAAAAAATGCCTCCTTCTATTTAAAAAAGTGGAACTAGATTTGTCTGTTCAACTTTTTGCAAACCTCAGAGATATTTCACAATGACATGAGGCTAAATCTTTTAAATTTGGTCATCCATTTTCTGATAAGGTGTTTTTCAGTACAAAAAATGCTCTCCATTTTTTTTAAGGGTGAGGGCAGAATGCCAGATTTGTTTAAAATATATTTTCATTATTCAAGTTAACATAAATCTAGTATTTTGGGGTATCTCTTTGTGTTATTGTCTTGTTTGTCTTTTTTTTTACTGGATCAGGCTTATACTAAGCAGTTTTTATTTGAGCTACTACAGAGACTTTGCAAGTGCTGTAATTTAGATATGTCATGTCCTCATTCTCTTTCAGGTCTAGCCTAGGGTTTTTTTCATATGTATTGTATTTGTTGATGCATAGAAAGTTCGCCTTTCTGGCTTCTGACAAACTGAAAAGAAAAAAAAGCAGTCTTCCACTCCGTTGGCTAGAATTTATACAGCGTACCAGGGCCACTCAATTTCAGAAACCAAAAATGTTTCATTTTTTCAGCAATGCGTAATAAAAGTTTTGTTATTTGCTGTTTCAGAAATATTTTGGAATATATTCTTTCACAAATAATTTTATGCATTCATTTTGAGTTCCACTCTAAAACAAAAACAATTTTTTTAAGATATCAGAGGACTTGTCTTTGAGCAAGAAACGTTTTCTAAGCTTTCCAAAAATATCTTATGGTATTTGAAAGAGAAAAATACAGGTACCTCCAAGCAGGGAATGCTCTGTAAATCCAGGCCCTCTCTTGCCTTGTGGCATGTTCATATAGCTCTACCATCTGTTTTAGCACAAGGAACTTTTGCATTGATATAATGACATTCATAAAGGGACCTGTTTCCTTATAACTACATAATCTGAAAATATCACATTGCTAACCAATGCCGTTATACCAATGCAGAATCCATGAGTGGGCGGGGTGCACTGAAGCATGAGGCTGCATTTATGTGTGCTCTTCGAGCAGATGAGTCAAGGTAAGAGAAAAGTATTCCCATCTTTTTCTCCCTACTCCCTCACTTGCTCAGGAAATATAATCAGCTATCAAATGTTAGAAAAAAAATCCATGTGTGGTTACCCCTCTTCAAAAAACCAAACCCCAGCAACGCTGTGACTCTAATATCACCAGTGATTGACCTATTCCATCACTTCGACATAAGTGAGCTGGGAGCATAGTTTGCAAGCACGTCTTAGGAAACAGTAATTCCCAGGTAGGGTGAAGTGATCAATTAGTAACATCTCAGTCCAGCTCAGGTTCGACCTGTGCAGCATGTCTGACTGTGGCACGAGTGTGTGCTTATCTTCCAGCTACTGATGCCAATGAAAATTCTGAAGAATTATTCAACTTACTTCAAACTAGACAAGTGACATCCCACCAGCTACAGATCTTTGGTAACTGGGAACTGAAACAGCATATAAGCATGAAACTTTGGGTGTGAGCACTAACTACACTTTTTATGGACAGTTGTCAATACATACCCTAAGATGAACTAATTTATATCATCTTCTGCATAATTTTGGACTTTGCCACTCCCCAGAAGACTGTGAAAAGAAAATACTTCAGATGCTGTGCGTTCTTCTATTTGGAATTTTTTTCTATGTATTATTCATATTTTCTCTGTGCATGTGCTGGTCTTTTTGGTTTATATACTCTCTTTGACAAAATGCGCCTCTTCAGTGCATTTATTTAGTTTGGTTTCTTCCACTTTCCTGTCTACTCTTCATCTCCATTCTCTTGGAGACTGATGAGATAATGACTACGGTAAATTTTGACTCAAATTTTCCAACATGCAACAGGTGAGGGAGTTCAAAAGCAGGCAAAACTTGCCTAGGTATTCATGTTTAGAGGAGACGCTGAAGCAGTTGAAGCAGACACCTTGGGAAAAAAAAATTTAAAAATATCTTCTACTTATATTGATAGATACACCAAATATAGGACTGTATAGTGTTGATGAAATACTACACTAGACTCCTGTGCTCTTGAATGCCACTCATTCCCTTGACATGGGCTGACTTTTCAAAACTAAAAAATACTCTTCAAATATTCTAAACATCCAGTACATGTTAAACATGGCTTCCCTTTGTAAATATTTCTTTTCCTGATACTTTATATGCCTTTGTAAATATTTCATTGAAAAAAACAAGCATACATACATTAAAAAAAACAAACCCCTTCTATTCATTTCCTTATTACAGCATTCAAGCTCTTTGTGGCACTGTGCCTAGTTTATATTACCAAGACTAGGTTTTTGCAAATAAAACTCTTTCAATTAGTGTTCCAGGAAGCAATTAAATTGTCTAAAATATATTAATGAATACATTGAAATCTGGAAGAGTACTCTTTTTTTCTAATACTTCCATTATTAATGCACCATCTGTTTTGTTTTGTTCCCTCACTAGTGTGCAGTTTCAGTAACCTCATGTCCACAGAAGACAGTATTCTCAAAAAGCAAAGCCAAGAAATTTAAGCTGATAATCAGTCTTAATTACACAGTATACTTTCCAAATAATTTTACAGATACAATAATCAAGGATTATATTTTTTCTCTCTTTTATTTAAATGTTTTATGTAGCAAAGAAGCTCTCTGAATAAGTGTGGGTTTGATCTTCGTTCTCTTGCAACAATAAAGACAATTAAATATTTGGCTTCAGTATGTGGGGTTATTTCTATAGAAGGCAAAAAAGCTAACTTTTGCACAAGGACACACACAATAATGAGGCATAGGGGCAGTAGAGCTTTCATTAGAGAAAAGACTACAGGCATCAGATGCATTTGGGGTATTATTTGTGTAGAACACTTGAAAGAATCTGAGCTAATCGAGATAGTACCATGTGCATCACCATCTGTATAGAGCATCCATAAAAGATCCTCAGGTCATAACTTAAAAAGACATATGAAAAATATTAATTTATTCAGGCTGTGAGAAGTATTTCTTTCTGTTTTAAGGGTAGGAACCATCTCATTTGACCTCAAACCAAGTTAATGTACCAAATAATTTCAAATCTGTTCTAAACAGGGAAGATTGTTCATTTGCATCCTTGTGGCTCTTTCATGGGGTGACACAAGGTGTAAGGTGCGATGCCAGACTGGCTGCCATTACAGACAGGGGCAGAGGAGTCATTGCCCTTACATTTCTATATCAAAGCGGTCATTTTTAAGGATAAAAAGCAACTTTAATGTTTCCAGTCCCACTGTAGCTGATCTTGAATATGTGTTTAGTTATGGGGATCCTGAGACACATTGCCTCATCTTTCCTAGTTGTATTAGGAACACAAATGTTTATAAAAGTAAAAGCTTGCATGATAAATTTTTATTGGCTTTCCAGCAGTTTCCACAAAGCATATGATGCATATCTGTTGTTTAAAATGAAGGTTGCTTTTTTAAGAGATGAGGCCA
Source organism: Dromococcyx pavoninus (assembly GCA_033558185.1). Lineage (NCBI taxonomy): Eukaryota > Metazoa > Chordata > Aves > Cuculiformes > Neomorphidae > Dromococcyx > Dromococcyx pavoninus. The sequence goes on from JAUMJL010000250.1 coordinate 1,822,438, forward strand.
ATTGAAATAACTAGACACGAATGACCCAAAATCTGTGTACTTCTGAGAATGAAATTCAATGCGCCTTTCAGGCCCAAGCTTTCATAAAGGTCAGAGGAGATGTGTATCAAGAAGTCCTGGTGATAAAGGGTGTTCTTTTGTTTTGATTAGTACCTCTCGTTACTTGGATTTAGTGTTAGGGGAGGTTTACAATTTTTATGAATTTAATTTATTTCTAGAGCCCACATTTAATGTTTTAGTTCCATTTTTATTAGAGTTCTATGCAGATAGTAATTAGACCCATGGCTGGGTACCATAATAAGATTGGGAAACATTTTTAGACTGCAAGATTTCTTTTAAAAAATAGTTTACTACACTCTACTGATTAGTCTGCTGGTTAGTCAACTCTCCTTCCCAGGAGTGAAGTAAGAAACACATAAATCATGTGTGAGCAGAAGGAAGAGGTTAACAATCAGTGTCGGGATTTTTTTTTTTTGCAAATGCATGACTGAAACAGAATAGAAAACTACAAAGTACAAAGCCAAGGTCCTCAGGTTCCACAGGGTGCACTATACCCTTTAGCATTTAAAGTTAGCTTGGGTGTGTCCACCTGACCTGTATTTAGGTCCAAGAACTCTGAGAAACCTCCTTTCTGTTAATTTGTAGGAACTTGAAGAGACAAAAAAAATTGCATTTTTATTCACTTTAAGGAGGCCTTTCATTACCAGAGCAGCTTGAAGGGATTTAGTATAAAGGAGATTTAGTCCTTAAATTTTAAACATTATATAAAAATTTAAATGAGTCCTTATTCTTCAGCTTCTTGTCATTAGGGAAAGGTCAGAGATGATGAATTGTTTGTTGCTGCTGTAGATATAATGTACCATACAGTTCTATTATTTGCTGTTGAAGAAAACATGATTTATTGGATAGTGTCAGAAAATATTTGCTCCAGGCCTGCAGTATATGAAATATATAGCCTGTATTCAGCCATGCTGCTTAAGGGAACTATCATACAATCCTCAGAGGCTAGAAATAAGATCTTCCTACCAGTCTAAATTATTATTTAGTAATTCAGCAAGAACACTATGTCTTCAAAATAGTTTTTACAGCTACGCATCAAATATTCTAATTAATAAAAAATAATCAAATAAACAAAATGTGCACTAAGTGGTCTTTCAAATGCTACTGCAGTTGTTTGAGGAGACATTCTGTATGTTGCAACCACAGTCACATGATAGGAGCCAAGGTTAGAAAGTCAACAAAAAGCTGTGGCTGCCTATAATTGATAGAAACAAGGTGCAAGTTTAAATACTAACTTGTATTAAGAAAATGTAGAAGTAGTTTCCTTATCTCATTTGAGCATCTTGTATTTAATTTTTCTCCATTCCCAAGTCAGAATCAAAAAGCAGAAATAAAATGCTAAAAAACTCAAAATGTAACAAAAGTAACATTCAGTTTGACTTGATTTTTTTTGTGACTACTTTATTAAAGTTATAGTTAAAATCCAGAAGGTAAATTTAAATCATAAAATTGTAGATACCGGAAGAATGTGGAAGTTTTTTAAAAACAAATCAAAACTAACGACTTTTCTGCAAATGTACTCAGTTCCCGGAAACACACTCTATCTAAAAATAAAAAGGTTGTAGAAAATTTTGTAATCCACTTCAGCTATGTGTTCTGATTCGTAAGTCCATCATTTCATTTCATGTTCTCAGTGTTTTAGCAATGTCCGAACAATGGCCATTTTGAAAAATAACATCTTAGTCCAGCCTGTGCTATGAGACCTTTTTTGAGAAATCGGATATTCAGCCATTTTGAAAATGGACAATTTTGCATGAGATTCTCTGAAACAGCTTTCATTCTTCAGTCTCTGGTTCTGAATTCACCTTCATTTATGAAAAATAAGAATAGAGTTATAATTAGCTCAACATAGTTATTTTCAAAGAGTATCATCTGGTGCATCATATCCGCTCAACAGGAGAGTCTCAAAGAGTGTGTGGAGATGGCGTGAAAAGAAATGTAAGGAACACAAGAAGCTGGGAAACCTGGCATGTGAATGAACACACACTGAGAAAGGCAGAGAGAGATCTTTCCTGGGGTGTTTTTCGAGAATTATGACATCAAATTATTAAGTGCTTTACAAAAATGTGGCAAATTCATCTCAGTTGGTAGGTCTGTTAATGTCAGTGGAGTTACAGCGGGAACGAATTTGTTCCAATGAAAGCATCACAAGGAGTACGCTACTGTTAGACTGTTACATTGGTTATTAACTTCCTTTCCTTTTAGTGCTAAAAAGTATAGCTAAAGCTTCATGGATCTATTTTTAAACTATGTAAAGTATTTGCCTCACGGATCAAAGAAATATGAAACCAAACTCACCATAGCACATACTGGTGGAAAAAAATGGTCTAGACTGAAAGAAATGTCTTTGAAATATTCTAGGGACCCAGCATGAAACCTGGTTAAAGTTGTATAGCATTCCATTTGAAAGGTCATGCTAAGAATTGGCTTATAACTTTGTGAGAGGGTTACTTTTCAAGCTGAAATTGTCCATAGTTATTCTCAGTCAGAGACTTTTTTTTAATCATGAGCAAAAAAGGGGAAGCGTTTTTTAAAGTTTTACTTTTGATTAATTGCCTTCAGTGCATACAAGAGCAGAGACTGAGCAGCTGGTGTGTATCAGTATCAAGAAGGTGAAAGTTTGGTTCAAGCAGGCAAGAAACTTGTCTGCTTGAGTGAAAAGAATTACTTGGGAAGCAGTAAAGAGATTCTCCAGCACTGGGGCTGGAGAAGTGGAGAATGATGGCAACACTTGGAAACTTCTTTAAATTTTTTTTTCTTTTTCTGAAAAGTTCCAATTTTCAACATCTCCACAGTTGGATTTTGACTCTTGTAGACCTCTGAGCAGTAGTCTGTGGTGTGTAGCAAGCAGAAAAAGTAACCCTAGGCCAGATTGGGCAAAACAAGTTTCACCTGTGCTCTCTGTCTGTTCCCAGGAATCAGGCTTGCACAAAACAGCCTCTCAGGTCTATGCAGAGAAAGAGGTCACCTCGGTCCTGCTTGAGTAGTTCTGTTTCTGATGTGCTGGAGGTAAAGTTTGGAAAGAGCCCTGGCTGAGGGTGCTAAGCTAGTTCACAAGCTAACTACTACCATAACATCTGCCTCCGCTAAAGTCATGGCAGGTTTCCAGTCTGAGGTCTGGATTAGGTAAGTGCTGAAGAAGACAACTACTGAAGCTGACATAGCCTGTGCCAGGTCCTGTAGCTGGCAGAGCAGTGCATATAACCAAAATTGAACATGGGAAAAGGATCTTCCTTGGAGGATAGTCTCTAGGACACCAGCCCAGCTAAGGCATCCCCAAGTGAAGATCAAGATCTGCAATATTTATGTACTAAAAAGATGGAGGCGTTTCATTGGCAGTTCTTGGATGACCTTTGGCACAAATTGAGAAAGGAGAACACTATCGTGTTGGATGCTGCCCCTGGTCATCCGTCATCACAGGGAAGCTTTTTCCTCCTTCCTTGCATCATCTTCCCCTTCCCTAACCTTGGAGACAAGGCATGCACTTTTGCTGTTGCCATAGTTGCCCTCTGTTTCTTCATGCTGCTCCTGTAACAGCTGGAACCACAACTGTCTTTTGTCCTGGAAGAGGAACTGGAGACAGGCTCTACTGATGGACCAGGTGCCTCTTTCATGGCATTGTACTGAATGAAATCCATCCTGTTCAGCTACCAGTGCAGACACAATCTCAGGCTCTCCCTCCTCCTTCTTTTTCTATTTAGTGTTTTCCCAGATTAACTGAAAGCAGAGCCCTATTTTCTTCTCTATGCACCAAAGAGGACAGAGAAAACTGAGCATCAGTTCCTCCTCAGCATGGCCCATTTCCTGACACCACAAAGCCCTATCTCTCTCCTTGTTGTAGTCTTTTTTATGTGGAATAATATGCAGTGGTAAAGAAAGAATAAGCTTTGTCTGTTCAAACACATTAATGACCAACCGGTCAATACTACCTTATTCATTTATCAGAAACTGAGAAAATGCCTCTTACCTTTTGAGACCAGACTACTGCAGGTGGTGGCTTTGTTTGTTTAGTACATAGAAGTTATTGATCAGAATAGTTAGTCAAAAGTTAGAATGCTTATTGTGAACATTTGCTGAGATTTGTGGTTTTACTGGACAAATCTAAAGCAAAAACTATTAAAGTCAGATCAATAATATGGATTGCTCACTTCTTTAACATCTTGGTCAAAGAAATACAAATGAATTTATTTATATCCATTTGTAATATAGATTTCTGCATCCATTTCTAATATACTAATGTTTCTTCTTGTGAGAATTCAATTGATAGGTCTTTCCTTATCATATTTAATGTAATTAAATCTGTTAAATAATTTTGATATATAACTCAACGTGTATATCCTGTAAAATGGCTTAATAAAATCAGTGATTAAGGCTCTTTCAAAGCTTTAAAATATTTAGAAAGCAAATATATTATGAGTTCTTGACTCAGGTTGAGAAATATACTTTCATGTTTCTCAGCAGTATATGCAAACCCTTCTGTTATATATAAAAACCTGATTTCCTCTGCTTTACCTGTCTATTTTCCTATGGAAACACGTTTGTCTGTATTAGACTTTAACTTATTGTAAATCATACTCTACTTACATGGTGTGTTTTTGTTTGTGACTACAAACAGGAGTCTCATATTTCTTTTCTTAAAGTGAAGTCATTTGTACTTTGGTAACCAGCATTTAACATATGTAATTTCTATTTGAATAAGCATATTACAGCTTGCTTTTATATTACTGCTCAATTATAAAGCACTCCAAATGCATTATGAAAACTTTGAACGTACGGAAAATAAAAGATCATTTGCAAGGAGAACATATACAAAAGGTCACATTTGATACTTAGATATGATTGATGCTTTCCTGCATCCCAACTACTCTTCTTCTGAGCCATCGTGTTGTATTGATAAGCACACTTATCTTTCTCTATGGTAAGAACATGCTACTTTTTAGAATTGGTAAAGTACTACAAAAACTAGTGGGCTATCCCCAGAGGCATGTCCTCATGTCTAGTTATTCATATTTGCATTTTTCAGCTGTCTCACACAAACAGAGTGTCCAGATTCAGGCCCATTTGTCATTTCAGCATTAGGATGCTTATCACTTGCTGTCATGAGGTGATCCACTGACAGATGCTTTGGTATTTTCATCACCTTTGATACTGTTCCCATTACATCTTGTATAGGTTCTCTGAAGGGAGATGACAAGCACATGTGGAGACAAATTCTTTGAAACACCGAGTAAAATTCAGTCTTTCTTTTCAAGGAGTATTGAATATTTCTAGCTTGCTTGAAAAGGTGTTGTGTTTTCTGAAGAATTTCAGGTTTGGGTTATTTGGGGAGGGGGTAGATAATGGCAGTGGTGAAGCCTCTTATCTGTATGAATAAAATAAATAGAGTCCTTCGGGAGGATTTTAATTTTTCACACTATATTTCCTACAACTCACCAATACAAATCTCAAAGCACTTTAAAACATATGCAATAAATTTCTCTCATCTATGCCTTTGTCTTGTGGCTAAGCCAAGTCACAGAGAGCTGAAGGATGACATCTCCAAGGTCCTACCATAAACTGGAAAACTCCTTTCATCAGATCCATAATACACAGTTAATAAAAGTACATTCTGGTTCTTTTTTTCCCCAAAGCACTGACAGCCAGTTTGGAGTGGTCTGTAGGTGGAAACACTGGAAAACAATAATGTGACTTTAGAAGGGATAGTGCTGCCTATCTCCTTTTAAATAATCTTTCTTTTTAAAAGTTAGCAGAAAAGAGAAATTACTTGTGGTGTTACATGCCTTTTTTTGGTAACTTGAACTATTTACAGTATCTCTATTATTTTCCTCTGCTGCAAGGAGGGCATATAAAAACATATTTATTGTACTGCCTGTCTTAACTTAATCACGGGGCTACAGGTATAATACCTCAGCACTTCACAAGCCTCATGTTTACAATATCCGTGAGGTACTGAAGTTCTGCTCGAAGGTGGTATTATATGATTATTTTCAAGCCTGGAAGAGTTTAGAAATTCCTTGAAATCCTACCATGTACATTATAATGCAGACAATCCTTCTTTTGTGTATAAGAACGACAGCAATTATCTCAATAGGAATAGTCACCGAAAATAAGAACACAACATAATACTACGTATATGCTTCTGTATGACTGTGTCTGCTCCCTGACTTGCTCATAAACCACCATAACCATCCTGAACTCTATTCTGTGTTGCAAGTGAGGTTATTTTTATGCTAGGGTGATGCTGTTGCCCCTCAGTGTGATGATGTTTGGTGAACACAATCTTTAGGCAGTATAGGATAGCAATGTCAACACCTGCATCCTCAGCCAGCATATCAAAAAGTGCAGAGAGAACAGCATTCGTAAGCTGTGAACAGGAAAGCAGCTATCTGGGTGGAAGTCAAAACTATGTCTTTTCTAATTAGGTCAGAAGTGGATGGTTTGAAAAGTTCCCAAAATTACTTTTGCACTTGCAGTTGGTCATTGGCAGTGCGTATGGGATGTCTGGCAGTGTTTTTACTAAAGGCTGGTATATATGACAGTAGTTGACTGGTTTTGTGCATATTGTTTCACACTGTTAAACCTGGCAAAAAGAAGGTCCTGAGAGAAGAGCTTAAAGGATGTATTTGTCCTTTTTTCCTATTAAAAAAAATCCTGTGATTTACAGTTTTAACATAAGCTATGTAGGCAAATGTATTTTTATTTAGTTTCTTGGACTGGGGAGGATTGTGTGTTTTCATCTGCCTTTTGAATATGCGAGTTTTCATACTGTTCCTTTCACTATTTTGAAAAACTGTGGAAATAAATATTTTCAGATAATTCATAGAGAGCATAACCAAGGCTTCTGTATGTTCCTTCCCCACTTCATTCCTCCAAGTCTCCACAGGACAGGCAAGAACCCAGCTTCTGAAATTTATATTTAGTACTGAGATGCCCGATCAATAGATTTTTGATCTCAGTAGGGCTCTCCCACCGGGAACTGGACTAGGTGCAGGTTTATTTAGAATAAAGCAGCCCGCGTGTAGCTGTTGCCAGATGACTTTCTGGGCACTACACATTTGTAGGGATTAGTTTATAGACTAACTAGCTCAATAGATTTTTTTTCCCTATGATTATTTCAGTGTATCAAGACATAAGACTAAGGCAGTCGAGATATGTTGGCCTACATATTCTCTTCTGACTGTATTCTCTTTCTTTTTTTTCTAGTGCATTTTGTGGACTAGTTACATTTGTTCATTTGTTTGGATTTATGTAGTTCTGTTCTAAAATTTGAAGTGATCCAGCAAGGCATACCAATTAAAAAAAAATTGGTTTGTGAGTAAGAATGATCACCTGAACAAATCCCACTGAATATTTCAGGTAAAATTTTTCCTTTTTAATCATAACATTTCTGGTAGGCCTGAGAGACATATATAAATTTTTTATATTCATAACAACAAGAAGCTTGCTCATGAATGCCATTAGTACTGTTGCTCTCTGCACTTAGGAAAAAAGCAAATTTCAATGCATGACCAAATTATACAAGTCTAGTGAGCAGCGATATAAATAACAGCACTGATGTCTTCAAACATCAACTGATGTTTGCTAGACATGACAGGTTCTAGTAATTGAGGAACCTGTGATTGACTTAGCAATGCCTGTGCTACTGTATGTTGCTGCATAAAGAAGCTTCCTCTGTGTATATGATGGGGGGCAGGGGAGTCTAACACAAAAGAAGAACAGAAATGGTTTTAATTTGTTCATCTCAAATGCCAGAGCCACAGAGACTTTAATTATTGCTCTTTTTAGGGTTCATCTATTATTACTGATTTTTCTTCTTGTATTTCCCAATATCTGAAATGGAAAAAGAAAAAAAGAGATAATTGGCTTTCTACAGATAGCTGCTTCTCTGCTCATTGATCAATAGGTGATAGGTACTCTTGGATCTCCAGTGCTCTATGGGTCCTGTGTTTACACAGATAGCTACCATGATGTTTGTGGAGACCTTTTTTCTGTAAACCCTTGTAACCAGCTACACAGCCGTGGTTTAGAGTGTTTGTCACAAAGCAGTGTTAAAAGGACTCATTTGACTTTATAATAACTAATTTGTGCATGTTTTTATCAGAAGGAGAGGTTTTGACATGAGCATAGGGGCAAAATAAGACATGAATTAGGACAGCGACTTCTCATAATACTCCAAATTCCCCTTACTTTTCCTTTTTTTTCTGACACATTGTCTCTCCTGGATGTGATGAGAGTGAAGCACCAGCTATGTCTGTCAGCAACAGTGTCTAAAAACCCTGTTAAATGTTCTTAAACAGGAAAGTTTTAGCATTTAAAACTGGCAGAGCGGGGAGGAGAGCCGTGTGACCTCCTTCTGTCTGCTGCTCCTCTGATGCTAATTTCACTCTGCTGACTGATTGGCAAGCTGCAAACCTGTTAGCAAGAGATTTTTAGCTGTGGGATCTGAGACAGGGTTGTTTAATAGTGTCTAGGTCTGAAAATGAATTCCTTCAAAGTTCTGGGATGGTTTGGCTCCAGCATTCATTTCAGTCTTCTCTGTCAGTGGAGGTTTTCATGAACAGATTACAGGAATGGTTAAGATATAGCAAAGCCTGTTTCTGAGCCCAGAGTTGGAATAGATGATGTCTTCTACAGTTATTGTAAAGGTTTGTGATGGTAAGCAGATCTGAGACACAAGGTTCTGATAAAGATGCAAAAAGCAATGATGCTTTGGGCTAAAGAATAAATCCAGTCTTATGGTCCCATCACATTGTTAAAAATCAGTCTGGGTAAAGAATGTTTGAAGCATTCTGGGCCTTCTGGACCTGGATAAAACCTTTCCCTTCTTTTTAGCTTCTTAACCTACCAAATAACTAATCAAAGTCTATGCTTCCTACTGTCTACATTTCTGGTCTCTTTAGTTCCTGTCCTGGTCTGAGTAGCCAAAAAATGCTCTTTATACAGGCTCACCCCTGGATTAAAATTTTCCTGATGCAGGAGACTGAAAATATTCCCATCAGTCTTTCTCTTTGCTGTAATTTCTGTTTACAGAATGAATGCTGGCTGGAGAAGTTAATTTCCATTTTTCTGAAAGACTCAAGAACCATAGAAAAGGCCTCTTCAAGAAAAGTCCACTACAATGGTATTTACCTGCTCACAGCACAGGTTTTTATTTTCAGAGTGCAAAACATCAGCTGACACATATCTCAAAAGTGTAAAAAGATGAACTGGAGACAGTAAGAGAGAGAGAAGAGAGAACTCTTCAGATGATTTTGCTGACTTAATTTTAATTTTGTAGGATGACCATTTACAATGCCAACAGATGTTTTAGTGAGGAGTATAATACTAAAAATCACTGTTAACATAATTCAGCTATATCTTATTCTTGTGAGCACTAAAAAGAATGGGCTAACAAATAACCTGGATTATAATTATTTATGATTGTCCTTATTTAAGTGAACTTTCCTTTGAGAAAGTGTTTAAATTGCTTAAGTATTTACACAAAAGAAGAAGTAAACGGAACAGATAAAGCAGTTGTTTTCAGTTTGTCATTTTCTACTAAAGTTTTAGAGTCACTACCCTAATTGGGACTGTTAACAGGAGAATGAGATGCCAGCTGTTGGAGAGGCAGATAATGGAAACGGCTTTGGAAAAGGAACTTGCAAGATCAAGCTGTTTGCAGGACGAATGATAATTTATTTGATGAGAGCCTCCAGGATAATTCACTGGACTACAGACAAAATAAGTAACTGGTTTTGAGTTTGCTGGTTGTTTTTTGGTTGTTTTGGTTTTTTTTTAATTTGTAATACATTTTAACTCACAGGAAAAAACCAAAACTTCTTGTTCTGCAAAACGAGAGCTCTGCCAGGGACTCTGTGAAGAGTGAGCACTGAGTGTGATGTGTTTGCACATCCTGGAGGTCAACATGCATATTAACTGTTCCCATAGCAGCCAGAGGGATAACAGGAATGCCTGTCTGTGGACCTTTTTGTCAGCACTGGACAAAACTATTTCAGGAAGCCCTCACTGAGTGCAAACTCTCCTCGTATTTCCTTTGGCTTACTGCCGTGAATGTGAATGCCGTATGTCATTCCTTAAGCTTTCTGAAGGCACCATCAGTGTAGCCTGCCTTGTTCTGTGTTTGCAGGGTGTGATTCTACAAAGCTAAATGAAATGGGGAGGAGAGAAACAAGGAAATCCAAGGAATAGTAGTAAGAAGGAAGAAGCAGTTAATACAGCAGCTAACAAGCCAAATAAAAGCTGTGCGAACAGAGTAGATCTTCCCTTGGTATTGCTCATGTTCCTAACCTATCCAAGGGTGATACAGATGTTGCTGAAGGACGAAGAGAAATCCATTGGTTGCTTGTTCTTATGTCTTGGGAACAACCAGTCCGATATTATGCTTCTTTCACTCATCTCAGTTGTGAGAGCATTCTCTGTCTAAGAGCTGAAGATTAAGATCTCACAGGTATCCCTACTACAGCTAGTGTAGAAACACTACTGAAACTATCGGGTCCAGAACATCTTGAACCACTGGAGGTGAAATAAGTCCCTTCTCTGACAGCAACTTTATTTTTGAAAATACAGTACAGTCCCAGACCGATATTTATGGATCACTCTTTGTACAACCAAGACCATCCTAAACATAGTATCAGAATGTTTAGAATACTTATAAGTCACGCCTTGAATTAAAATCTTCTTTTGGTAACCAGTCAGTGGTGAGGGTCATGCTAATTCGTGAAGAACAATGAAAAAATATATCAAGACATAATTGAATATACTTTGTCTGTGTTATTTTTTTTATCTGAAATATTTGTCAGGATCATTTAACAGTATTTCATACTCTCTCAGATAATTTAATGTCTGGATGGGGTTGGCAGATGTCCTGCATAGTCTACAGGAAACGTCCCTTCTTGGAAACAGCTAGATATACCACAGGACATTGAAAATGGTTGTAGTTGCCCACATGTGGGCGACTAAATCAAATTAGTTTTACCTCATTTAAGGCATAATTCGATTCAATTTTCAATTCAACTGTCTTAAACTCTTTCACACTCTGCACTGCACTGTTCTGGACACACCTTAGGTACCATGTGCAGTTTTGAGTGCCTCGTTATAAGAACGACATTAAACTATTAGAGTGTGTCCAGAGTAGGGTGACCAAGACATTGAAAAGTCTCAAGAGCAAGACTTGTGAGAAGCAGCTAAGGTCACGTGATCTGTTCAGCTTGGAGAAAAGAAGGCTGAGAGATGCTCTCATTGCAGTCTAGATCTTCCTCAAGGACGGCAGTGGAGAGGGGCTGACCAGCTGATAACCAGTGACAAGACAAAAGGAAATGAAATGAAGCAATGTCACAAGAAGTTCAGATTGGACATTAGAAAAAGAATCTTCACTGAGAGGGTGGTGGGTGACTGGAACAGGTTCTGCAGGGAAGTGTTCATGGCACCAAGCCTGCCAGAGTTCAAGAAGCACCTGAAAAACACTCTTATTCATATGATTTAATTTCAGGTAGTCCTGTGAGAAGCAAGTATTTGGACTTGATGATCTTTTTGGGTCTCTTCCAACTCGAGATATTCTATGATTCTAATGTAGGCACTGCTGTTTTCTTTTTGGAAGCCCTTCCTGGTGTCCAGCCCTCAAGTTGCCTTCTAGAAAGGTTTAGCTCTCCTTTAGCACCTGTTTTGTGTCTATCATCTCCAGGTATAAAACTCAGAGGTACTGGCTACACAGAGAGCTTGGATGCTTAGCACACATTTAGAAGCTTATTTTCATGTTAGTGCTTTGGTTTCAAACTGAGCTCTTAAGTTTCACCACATCGAGTACAGAACTGCAGATATGATATTTTTGTGCTCTTTAGAAATAAACCGCCTATACATGTTTCAAAGATACGCATGTAAAGGGAATGAGGTGATGCCAATTGGTTTTGAAGTAAAGAGAACATTGTCAGATGGCCTTCATCTAATGCTCACTATGTACTCATGAACTGATGGATTCAGGGTCAAACTTGATATGTGCAAAAAATATACAATACAACTATATACAGAATTTTTAGTTTCAGTTTATAGGTGGCTTTTATTAAACTTAGATTTGGTTGGGGCACTTCAGATGGGAAGCCAATTTTTTTTGCTCCCATAGAGAAGGAGACCATGACACTCCTAGTTTACCTTAAAATAAAATAAATGACTACATAGAACCCACATTAAATGTGCAAAGCAGCAGTCTGCTTATTATCCAATTGTATGGAGAACAGCAAAAGGTTCTAGATATCTGAAGTGCTGTCTATTCAGCTAATAAATCTGATGCAAAGCAGATGGGGAAGTTTGCAGGAAACTAAGTGTGCAAGTGTTTACAAAACTGCTAGACACAACACAGTCTCCAGTAGAAAAACATCCATTGGAAATATGCTTGTAACTATCCAATATCACAACTTAGTGAATAAGTCTGAAACACAGAACAAATACTGTATTAATTTCCCTATATTGCAAGTAGAACAAGTCATTTTGATCCACATCTGATATAAAGTGGGCAGAGACAGGCAATGTTTTCTTGCTCTATCATTTGCAATTTTTTTCAGTTTTAACTTTTCATCTGTACTTGCTTGGGTTTTTTGTATCAGTTTTTAAAGATATGTGAAAAGATTTCGGTCAGAATATTTCCCATTATGTTAAAAGCCAGAGAAATGTAATGGTTTCTGCCCCCAAAGAGCTTACAGATTTTCTGCACACACCAAATTCCAGACAGGACTACTGACACTGCCTATTAATAAGGTTTCTCAACAGTTTCTTTCTAAAAAAATTTGTTTACAGTGGCTGAAAACTTTACCAAAATGTACCTAGTTCAAAAGAAATGCATGCATGTTAACTACTCTGGAAAGTTTAAGACAAGAAGAAAAAAAGAATACAAGACACGTTATTTTGTTTATGTGCAAAAAATCCTTGTGACCTTTTTACTTTTTTTCTTTTAAACACTCTGGAAGTCTACTGTTTTTTGTTCAGCACTTATTATTTTTTTAAGTGACCGTGATAATAGAACTGTGTCTTCTATCAACACAATAGAAATCCATTAGTCAACAGTCATCTTGAGGCAAAAAAAAATGCATGTTCACTCCAGACTTGTTGAAGCTTCCCCACAAATACTACTGATGGCTCTGAGTACATTCAGGGACAGGGGAGGGGGTGAGGAGTCACTTAAATTATTTCAATTTTTCCTCTAAAGTCAGGCAGAGGAAATGTCTGCAGGGTTATTGTCTTTTATGAGTCTTCAATGATTCTTCACCTGTAAAACCTAGAAAGTACAAAAGACAGCATCTGGACCACAGTAAAAGTAGAATAAGGCAAAAACAGTAGACTGAGACACGGAATCAATCTGATGACACTATAATTAGAGAATTCAACCTAGGTAAGAGTGAGGCAGATAAAGCAACAGTAGAGATAACATACAAGAGTGGAGAAGGTGATATAAAAATAAAATAAAAGAGAAGAAGACATTGCAAGGAGAGTTGAGAGGAAGGGAAGTAAAACAGACCAAGCAATGAGACTAAGAAAATTGCATAGATAGGGAAGACAGGGGTCTGTATGTTGCTGGCACAGAGTCTGAAAATATCTTCTTAAGAAGGCAACAAGGTACCATTGCAGAATCAGTCATTCAAAAGCTAAAAATACCAGCATTCTGGTTATCAAGTAACATAGAAAAGTGTTGTAAGATGCAAATTTTTTTGGAACTAAAATAATCAGACCTTTTTAATGATTTTGAAAAACTTATTTAATTCTGCATCTCACTGTCAGTAGAATAGGAATAGTACTATCTCTTCCCTCATAGGAAGTGTGCTCATATACTACAGAAATGTGTGTAAAAGATAAATGAGGAAACTGATCAATTGATCATTCTGTCCCTAGAGAGCAGATTTCATGTTCCAAATTTATTTAATTGGATACAGTGCCTTGGTTTTCTGAAAATCCCACTTGAAGCCTGATGGAACCAGCTGCTACGCAGAAGTGAGTCATCAGGGCTCTTATTATATAGGAATATGCAAAGGTACCAAAAAGACAGTATAAACTCATCCTAGGTACCTCAGATAAGGAGGACCTTGCAGTTTCTTATGTTGCTGTGGTGATAAGTACAGTCTGAGGTGCCTAAATATAAAGACTTGGGAGCAAGTAAAACATTTTAGGGAGATGTAAAGTAATTTGCTTCTAGCATCACTGAGTAAGAAAGTGACACTCTGAAAATAGAGACAAAGCTGCATATTTCATCTGCTAATGGAGGTTCTTATTCTATGCTCATTACCACAGTCGACTGACACAGAGAGGATTTCATCATCAATCCATTGTTTGTGAATAGTTTTCATCCTCACTCTCCAATTTGCTGAAGAATTACTTTGCTTGGAAGAAAAGAATTGAATTACTATTATTAATGAAAGAATGTTCAGTAGAAAAAAAAATCAATGCCTCACTGTATTAGACATAAAAAACTAGTATGAAGGCATTATCTATCCAGAGAGTCTTAATGATGGAAGTTAGATAAGGTGCAACAGGTGAATAAACAAAGAAAAAGGAACAGAAGGCAACAAGAAGGGTTTGAAGAAAGTTAGCAAATATAGATGTAACTCTGTGGCATACAAATAACTGCAAACAACAAATACCTTTGATAATTTTGCATAGATAATTAATAGTAATACGGAGAAGGGAAGCAACACAGAGATTATCCAAGCCAATTCTATTTGCTGTTTTCTAGTGTTGAGCAAGGACAACTGAATTCATGCCACATTGTTCCTATTTGGGCATAATTTGTGGTGTGTAGTGCCAGAAGGGATCAAAAGATCACCTCGTCTACTCTCCAGCCTACCACTTATCTAACTTCCCCCAGTTACTCTTGTATTGAGCTCACTATCTTGCTTTCAGCAAAAGTATAATTTCAGGAAAGGTATCGGGTCTTAATTTGAAGACTTCAAGGAAAACAGGCTTCATCAGTCCCCTTGGTGATTTTTCTCATTATTTAATCAAGAGAGGTTTAACACCTAATGACTAAACTGAAATTGTAAATTCTTTGCTTCCTCTTCTCATTCATCTTCTATATTTTAAAGTACATAGTACTTCCTATCTATTGAATACATTTGTACTCTGTAATCACATCTATCTTTGGTAGTCATTCTGATAAATGAAATAGATTGAGAAAACATTTTATTTTGTACCTGCTCTAATTAAAAAATAAGTAGTTAGCTGCTTCTGCAATCTTTGCAATTTTTCAATATCACTTTTAAAATAGATGAAATCTAGGGAAAGGTTCAGCTCCAGCATAAAATACATGACTGGTCTCATTGTAAATATCTAACACTACTTGTGATATCCGCTGGCATCTGGATCTTCAGACTCTAACAAGGTGTTAGTCGATAAGACCCCCTGGCAAACTGCTCTTAGGGACAAGGCAGCAGAACAGAGCTGGAGAATCATAGAATCGCCCAAGCTGGAAGGGACCCAAAAGGATCATCGAGTCCAACTCCTATTCCTACACAAGACATTCCCAAAATTCACACCATGTGACTGAGGGCATTGTCCAAATGCTTCTTGAATGCTGGCAGACTCGGTGCCATGACTGCTTCCCTGGGGAAGTGCTTCACCACCCTCTGGGAGAAGAACCTCTTCCTAATATCCAGTCTAAACCTCCCCTGGCACATCTTCCTGCCATTCCCTCAAGTCCTATCATAGGCTGCAAGAGTGAAGAGATAAGCAGCTCTTTCACCTCTCTCCCTTGTGAGAAGACAGTAAACAGCTATGAGATCTCTTCTCAGTCTCCTCTTCTCCAGGTTGAACAGATCAAGGGACCTCAGCCGTTCCTCATATGACTTCCCCCTAGACCCTTCACCAGCCTTGTGTCCTCCTCTGGACACTCTCCAGTAGTTTTATGTCCTTTCTGTACTGTGGTGCCCAAAACTGCACACAGTACTCAAGGTAGGACTGCACCAGTGCAGAGTAGAGTGGGACAATCCCCTCCCTCAATCGTCTGGTAATGCTGTGCTTGATGCACTCCAGGACATGGTTGTTTCTCTTGCCTGCCAGGGCACTGTTGGCTTGTGTTCAACTTGCCATTGACCAGAACCCTCAGATCCCTCTCCACAGGGCTGCTCTCCAGCCTCTCAGACCCCAGTCTGTACATGTATCTAGGAATGCTATGTCCCAGATGCAGAACCTGGCACTTGCCCTTGATAAATTTCATGCTGTTGGTGATTGTCCAGTTTTCCAATCAGTCCAGATCCCTCTGCAGGGCCTCTTTGACCCCAAGAGTGTCGACAGCTCCCCCCAGTTTTGTGTCATCGGCAAACTTTGTCAATAACCATTCAATTCCTTCATCCAGGTCATTTATGAAGATATTGAAGAGCACTGGCCCTGGGATAGATCCCTGTGGGATACCATTAGTGACTGGGCACCAGCCTGGTGTAACTCATTTCACTATGACTCTTTGAGCTTGACCCATCAGCTAATTGCACACCCATTGTATTATGTGTTTATCCAGTTGTATTCTGGACATTTTGTTTATGAGAATACTGTGAGAGGTAGTATCAAAGGCTTTCCCGAAAACCAGAAAAATCTTTAAAAATCTAGAAAGATCTTTAAGGTTCCTTTCCATAGAATGCAAGAGCTTTCAATCTCATAGGGAAGAGTTATGGATGTTATCTATCTGGACTTCTGTTAAGCCTTTGACATGGTCCCCCTCAAAATCCTCTCTCTAAATTCGAGAGATAGACATTTGATGGGTGGACTCTTTGGTGGATGAGGAATTGATTGGATGATCACATTCATATGGTAGTGGTTAACGGTTTAATAACCTGGTGTAGACTAGTGACAAGTCTCCCTAGTGACAAGACCCTCCTCAGGGGTCTGTATTTTTTAATATCTTCATCAATGACACAGACAGTGGGATTGAGGGCACCCTCATGAATTCTGCAGATGGCACCAAGCTGTGTGCTGGGGTTGACATTCCTGAATGATGGAATGCCATCCAGAGAGACCTGGACAAGTCACATACACACACACACGTAAATAGACCTTACGTAGGCACGTGTATTTCACATGCATTTTAAACTCTCTTTATAAGCAACAACAAGCTGAGCAATGCAGTCAGCAATACCTAGAGAGGAAGTCAGCTAACTGAAAATAGGTGAGATTAGTTACTCCTTCAGAATATTGAGTGTATTGAATAGTGTCTTAAATCTGTATCTCACAGATAGATGTTTATTGCCACCTAGAATATTCCAGGGTATCCTCGTTTGCCTCCAACTGCCATACCAGGCAAGTAAGAGACTACTATCATCCTGTGTCAGCTGTGTGGGAGTGTCTTGGACACTATAAGACATCTCAAGTAGTCCAAGGCAAATATTTTTCAATAAAACATTGACTCCTTTACTTATGAATACAAAACCAGAACTATTCTCCAGTCCTGTTAACATTGGTACTACATACACCTCTGAGCACATCTCAAACCTCTCCTACTCATACTCCAGAAATTACTGGAACTCTTTGGCTGCAGCACACCACTGAAATAAAATACTTGTTCCCTGTAGTCCTAACAACTTTTCAGGAAATGGATGGAAACCATCAAAACTCTCATATAAATCCTTTTTATAGTTAGTGAAGAGAAAATAGCATTTCTACAGCATATTTCATCTGGACTATTTTAGAGATCTACCTTGAGATGAGATGAATTGCACCAAAGAAGTGCTTGTTGCTTTAAAGTGAAAAGAAAGACAAACTAGATTATTATCTCAGATGTAAATATCTAAGCTGCAGCTATCTAAAATTTTATATGATTAAGATGACCTTTACTCTCTAAGGTATAGATTTACCTTAAAGAATTAAATAGACATTTCTATGAAACTGTTGTATAAGGCAGTGTTATGCTTTTCCCAAGAATTTAATTAATAGGATTATTCAATTTCTATCAGGGCTGCATCACCGTTCAACATTGAAAAAAAGTACTGGATGAAATTTTCCAAATGCCATGCTGGAGAGGAATTTAGTACGCCGGTTCTCCCAGAGAAACAGAGAGAAGGAAAGAAGAATCTGTTTTTACCATATGTTTTTCCTCCATGGTGTGAGCATGTACAGCTGACCCTGAACAGCGAATATTCCAAAGTCTGGTAATCATATCTGGAGTCCCTGCAAAAGCCCAGAAGGTTTCTAGCATGAGAATCACCTGGAGTTATCCCTTTACCTGACAGCACTTTGCTGTACACTGCTTAGGTTAAAAGCAGTGTTGAACAGCATCATGCTCTCTGACATTTGGAAGGCTATTATCTCTTCAGCGTACATCTGTAACCCTAATTAATATCAGTGGAAGTCGGGGATGCAAAACTGGACATCTCAGAAGGCAATGCTGGACCAGCCTTCAAAAAGATGAGATATGGGAAGAGAGTCATGAGGCGTGAGGGACTTCAGGAGATGAATATTTGTTATCCATTATATGCTTATTTGCATGTTGATCTGTGTTTCTGGAGCATAAGCCTGTGAAATACTAAGCTGTTTTGATACAAAATACATCTGAGAGCACTCAGCAGCTTGCAGAATTGAACCATCTGAGTTTTCTGTGTGTCTGCTATATAACATATGACTGAAAGCATGGCATGATTTTGCTTTCAGAAACCATGTGTGTGGAAAAAAATTGTGAAGTGTTTTTCCTACCTGCTAAGTATAACTTGCTCTCTAAACCTGGCATATATTATTTGACTATTTCCACAGTCCAACATGTAAGCATATACACAACATTCATAAAACCAGTGCTAGAAAGTGTTCAATCTTTCAATCATGCTGCACTCACTGGGAGTTTGCCCCCTAACATCTTTGTGTTCCAAAAAGTAAATGGTCTGGCATCTATAGATTGTGCCAGATACAAATCAAGCAGGCAAACATTTAATCTCACACTTGTAGGTTCAAAAAACAGCTTTTCTTTCTCAGGTGCTGACAGTGAGGCTATTCCTGCTGCCACCACTTCAGCTACTGCCATCACTATTTCTGCTTCTGTGGTCACTGCTTTGAATATGCCCTGTCTCTGTGCAACACACACGGCAGTGATAGATGGGGAAACATGGTAATAGCAGCTATGGAAAGAGTATTAGAAGGACCTGTGATGATGGAGGAGGCAGGAGCATGTGGCTTTTGTTGGGAGCTTCCCCCAGTAGGGGATGGTTAACTAAAATCATGTCTTAAAAAGTCACTGTGAATTGGTCCAACTTGTTAAAAAACTGAGGCTTATACTACGCTTTTGGAGGGTGGAAGAGAGCAGTTTCTATTTCAAGCAATGCAAGTTAGCTTTTCAATAATTTACTCCAATATGCATTTTCTAACTTCTAAGAGGTACATTTTCTGCTAATATTTCAAAATATATAACAGTTTATAATCAGATTAATGTAGTCCCTAGACAGATGAACATGAAAATTACATTGTGTTTTTCTGCAGAGCAAAGCTCCCAGCTCACAATTATGGTAACTGAACTTATGTGGCCACTTGCATGGTATCTAAATTATTTCTCCAGCAAGAAAGCTGAGGTTGAACAGGGTGTAACCTCCTGCAAATGAATGAAAAAATTAGTTCTCGGAGTCAAAGTAATATTAAGAGACACTTGGTCTTTCCTTTTCTATCTCTAGATTATGTACAACTGGAATTCAAGGAACTTGGACTAAATTTCCTCCAGGATTTCCTGACATCTGGCATCTTGGTTAGAACACCAGCTCTAGGAATTCTGTCTTCTGGCTGCACACTGCAAATTTAGAGAATGTGTGCATAAGAAGCCTTTGACACCTAATGCAAGATATTCTGCTTCTAAAATTCAGCAGCTCTGATGTCTTTAGAACATGTCAGATTCACATTGTCTAAGAAATCAGTTCAGTGGATGCGTAGTTGTCTTAATGAATACCAGAAGGCCTCTGCTTATTCCAAATGTGCACATTTCTGTTTGATAAATCCCATAAAAAATTGTCCTCCTTTGGTCAGAGAACTGATTATCAAATCATTTCGTAGTCCCATATTTCAGGATGGGGAATCCTGAAATCCTTCCATTTACACTGGTCTTTTTTGCACTTCCATCTCAACAAAGGCAATAAGGAATCAGATTAGGACACTTGTCCATACAAGATCTGGATGAAATCCTGGTTCATAGAATCATAGAATGGTTTGAGTCGTTAAGGGCCCTTAAAGATTACCCATTTCCACTCCCCCTGTCAGGGGCAGGGACACCTCCTCCTAGACCAGGCTGCTCAAGACCTCATCCAAACTGGCCTTGAACGCTTCCAGAGAAGGGGCACCCGCAGCTTCCCTGACCAATCTGTTTCAGTGTTTCACCAAGACATACAAGACAGAAGAGTCAAGCAACAGCTAAACTTTTTCTTTCATGGTAATGCAAAAGTGTACCAAGCAACATTGCTTTTCCAACTCAAAAACAATGGATTGAGCAGTTATTATGGACCTCTATTTGCACTAACAAGCCCTATGACCAGTCCGTATTGACAGCCCAGGTTCAGCACTGCATGAGAGTGGCTTAATCCTAGTGTAAGGATAAGATCGAAAGGTAAAAAAATACGGTCACATCATTTCGAGTCATAGACCATGAGGACACAGGCACAAAGCTCAACTCTCACCTTCTTCTCCTGGCTTTCCCCTCTATAATATACATAGATCTGTTGTCTCAGCCTATGTATTTACCACCAAGGACAGCCTGTACATTATCAACCTGAGTTAGCTTTGGCTACCATGCTGCCTGACAGAGTTTATTGGTTACTCTAGCTGCTTACAGCTGGGTTTTACTGTTCAAAGAGGCTGTATAACACTTGGGTTACATCTGAAACAGACTACTTGGCACACTGACAGCCTTTAGCAATGTCTGTGATTGTCTGTGGATCTGAGACCCACTAGCTGGAAGCTATTAGCACCCTTCAACAGAACAGTATTTTTACTTGTACAAAAAGAGGTCACATCAATTTGTAGGCTTTCTACCACAGTAAGAGCCTCAATTGCTTGCAGATGCTATTCTTGACTGGGAATAATAGCCATTGAGTTACCAACAGAACATTAGAAACCTGTTTAGTTGCAAGGAGGTCAATTCAGTTGCTCACAGATTGGTGAACAGAGCTGTATGGAATGCTGTAGTGCTACACATAGCTCCTATTTGCCACACTGGGAGGACACAAAGTTTCCCATAAGTCCTATGTGATACCTGCCAGCCCTGTCTTAATGCCTGACAGGTGTTCTCAAATTACACTGTATTCCTAAGTGTGGACAGAAGAGGCACATAAATATCTACAAAACTATGTACAGGTTTTAAAATGCACGTGTAATGTCTGCAACACATGGATTTACCTATAGCCATGAAATACCTGTTATTGTGGCCAGTGGTAATGCTAAGATTATTTTTCTCAGGTCCTCCTGTCCTACTTCCTCCTCCTCTTTTCAAGGATTTAGCATTTTCATTTACTGCCACTAGTTCAAATATAACAATCACTGTGCTAAAACACCTCTATGAACTGCTTCAAGGCTCTTTTTTTTTTTACTGGATTTAGCCTTCCCAGGCTCAACAGAGTGGCATCCTGGTTCTTCGTAGACAACACTACCTTCTTGCAGCAGACAAAAAAAAACCAGTAGCTGAACAGTCTCCCCTTAATATGCTATTAGAAGAACCCTCATTTCTTCTTTTTCTCTTCCAATTGGGGAGGGACACCTGCTGTCAAACTCCCATAAATCAGCCAAGTCCTTAGAAAACAATCTATACAATAGGTCTCTATTCTCATAAAAACTTCAGTAGAGCTGTGTAACCTACTTATATACTCTCAGTGAGCTCTCATTGGTTTCAGTCATTGGCATGTGTTGAGTTTCTAATTTAACTCACTCCTCACAGCTACGTTGTATGGTTTAATGTTTCTACATGCTAAGGCTTGACATGACCAAAGAGTTATCCATATCCAGTTTCTTATATATTAGAAACCAGCATATTCCACCAGAGGAAAGCAATATCTTCCAAACAAACAAGTATGATGGAAGGTACAGTCATGTCATTTCTAAGTGATACATTGCTCACTGTCACCATTTCAGAAACAACATGCCTGATTTGAAAGTGAATGTCCTACATCCCCCTTCCTTCCTTCCTTCCTTCCTTCCTTCCTTCCTTCCTTCCTTCCTTCCTTCCTTCCTTCCTTCCTTCCTTCCTTCCTTCCTTCCTTCCTTCCTTCCTTCCTTCCTTCCTTCCTTCCTTCCTTCCTTCCTTCCTTCCTTCCTTCCTTCCTTCCTTCCTTCCTTCCTTCCTTCCTTCCTTCCTTCCTTCCTTCCTTCCTCCCTCCCTCCCTCCCTCCCTCCCTCCCTCCCTCCCTCCCTCCCTGCCTTCCCGCCTTCCCGCCTTTCTGCCTTCCTGCCTTCCTGCCTCCCTCCCTCCCTCCCTTCCACTTGTTCTTAGCTGCAGTGCTACAGGACTAAGGCAATATGCAAAATACATCAATGCTGCTGTTAACTTGTAATGCCATTATTCAGGAAACTTAGAGACTTCCAACAAATTAGGAATAAAACTCCAGCCTTTACCACTCCTAGTGTATTTTTTCCATATGTCACATTCTTCCTGTATTTCAACTGACAGGGGATTTCTCACCATAACTGACCACTGTTGCCAACACTGAAGCATTTGGGCTCAAATATAATGCACTTGGACTGTAAAGAGATATGCAGGAGACAGATGGTAGGAGATGAGATTTTATTAGTGTGCTTCTTCTCCCTTAAGAGTAAATCTCAGAACACACACTGTTGAATTTACACTGCCATTTGTGGTTAGAAAGAAGGAACAACCACTAGACGGAACATTGAAGGAGATAGCTTTCTGTATTACAAAACACATTCTATTTCCAAATACTTTCCCATACAATGAGAAAAGTGGGATGAAGAGAGACAATTCAAGAGATGAAGCTAGAAGTGAGGGAAAGACTAAAAGAAGACCAGGCTTGCATGCCCCATTACAGAGTAGCCTGGAAAGGAAAATACTGCCAGTGGTATTGATTTTCATTCTCTTCACAGATCAAGGCAGCAGAAATGCTCAATGCTGTTTGTACAAATAGTGTGTCAGCAGAGAAACGAGGGAGAACACACATGCGAACATCTGTTCTGAGAAACAGGTTGAAAATAGCTGTGTAATAGCATGACAGAAACATCTCCATCATATGCAGCCTACCACAAGCAGAGCATCGAGAGGGTCAAAGGCTCAAATAAAGCTATAAGCATTAGGTCAGGAAGTGACTCACTGCTCAGCAGGAAATGGTTCACTGATCCTCTTTACTTACACAGTCCCATTATATTTTAAAAGACAGGAGTATGGAAGGAGATAGGGATTTGTGTGGCAGGTGATACAAGAAGGGATGCATTGCATATCCGATGGCCCAAGGAGCTGTTCAGGAAATGTGTTGTACAGTAATTATAATTAAGAGACAAGCACCAAGTTAAATATAATATCATTCAGAGCTACTGTGCCACATGTTAACTAACAGTACATTTTTTTCTTCTTTTGAGAACAGAAGAGGAGTAATGGATTATCATATATTTGTTCAAATAGTAACATACTGCTGAAATTCTATTTCAGATGCAGGGAGGACATGGAATAGATCTGTTTAGGTTTCTCCGTATAAAATCTAAAGTATACGTAAACCATCACTCCGAGGAAATGAAAGGCAACTCTGTGAGCAACAAGTTTGCCCTGCGCAATTTTCACTTCAGCTATCAGAAAGCAGACAATAATTTCTCATTCTTCAGGCTTCAGCATGGTTCCTAGTACTGTCAAAATAATCTATTTTCACTTAAGAAAAAAGAAAGAAAGAAGGAAAGAATCCAGTTCAATAAGCTTTCTAATGGTCCTGCAACAAATACATCCTTTACCCATATTTGCATGTAGATGGAGGAGACAGTGTGAGTACTTTACTTAAGTGCACAAGAAAGTACTTTTGCATTATTTCTGAATTGCATATGTATCACCGTCCTTGGAAACACGCAAATGCCAATTATGAAAATTCATCAGTTTTTCACATATATCTTTAACACAGCCCACCCGTTTTTCAAAACTTAGACAATCTGAGGTTGTGTAAGATTCAAAAGCATTCTGGTAGTTTTCCAAAGTATGTCAGACCAGGGGGAATTCCAGAATATTTGCTGCACATGTGAATTGACATTCAACGGCTTTTTTCTCCTTCACTACTGATGTCTTTGCTAATTATTTGCTATATGTTAAAATCATTTTGTAATGGATAAAGCCAGCACTTTATAACTGATTGCTGGATCAATAAGACACGAAAAATAATACACTGTCCTGAAACTACTGAAGAAAAGTAGTACTTGTTTCAAACTGACAATCGTTCCTGATTGGGCTGCCTTTGGTGAAGGAAAGATGAAACGACACAGAAAAAGCATTTCAGACTACAGCTATTCAAAGTGGTTGATGACACTAATATAAAAAAATTATTAGCCACTGCTGTAGACCACAAAATAGAACTATTTTAAGAAACTTTTCTGACTGCATGTTCCTTCAAAATGTTTTGACTTCCTTACTTACAAGGTTAGACTGACCTAAAATAATACTGCAGTCAGTGGGCAACATTGTCAGCTATGTGTCAAAGAACACTAGCAAAGGAGAAAAGATTTCTATACGTGCTCATATCGAAGTAGTTATCAAGAACTGGCTGTGAAAAAGCTGAAAAAAAATCTCTGAGTGTGAAAGAACTGGTCACCAGAAGCTTTGCCAACAAGACTGCTGTCATTTTTTCACACTTCCTTTCATAAAGATCACATTCTTCCTCCTCCACCTCCTCTTTGAAGAAGACAGCAACTCTTGGATGGGCTCCCAGATTTAAGATCAGTGAGAGAAAAAGGACCAAATGTCTGAAGAAATCCTAAGGGGTTTGACCAACCATTAATGAAAATAAATATTTTCTACCTAGAGTCTGAGCTTTTACAAATGTTTGTGACAAATAAAGGAAAATTAAATCATTGTGTCTCAATCTGGTTTTTGGTCTTGTTTCGGTTCCTTTTTTTTTTTTAATATCCCCAAATTGACCAAACTCTTTATTTTGCAAATAAAATAAATAGATTGAGAGAATTTGTGGTTAAATGTTAGGAAGGAAAAGTGGCGAGGGGTAAGATAGAGGAAAAAGGAATGAGTAAGAGTCAATATCTCTCAGGTACTTTCTCAGACTGATTTCTTCTATTGCATATTGCATGCAATGATAACACAAAGAAATTAAGACTTTTATTATATAGGAAAATTGGAATAAAAAGGAAGATGAGAGACAGAAGCCCTCAAATGAGATGGATGAACGAAGCAAGAGAGACAGTACAAACATGAACATTTGGAGGATGAAAGCAACTGAAGGTCAGACAAAGAGCTAAAAGATCCAAAAGCAATAATTAAGTAAAACAACCAAAAAAAGCAGAGACTGCTGAAACTGATAAAAACAGAGTCACTGACTAGGTTGACTAGTGCTTGCTTGCTGGAGCAGAAGACTATTGCAGGCAAAGAGGCACACCTCAGATGCTTCAAGTGTGAAGGACAATATGGATTCTTTTTGGAAGACTCGAAAGGCCTGAAGATGGGTAAGCACTGACTGGCAAGGAAATGAATGTAGCTTCATTGGAGTTAGGCAAAATCAGATGGGAAATGTGGCATTAATTTTAAGCATATGGCATAAATGATAAACCACTGGAACAAACTATTGAGAGAGGAGGTGGACTTACCATCTGTTGACACTTTTAAAAATAAGATTGCATAGCTTTTTGGAAAAATAAATATTTTATACAAACACATTTTACTGAACTCAAAACAGAAGCAGCTGCAGGAAATCTAGTCTGTGAAAATACGCGTCATCAGAAGTGTTGAACTTTCTTTCCTATAAATCTGTAGAGCTTTCCCAGAAGCACCTTTGGAATGGTAAAACGATATCAAATGGCATATGAAAAATAAATTAATGATACCAATATGCATAGTGATACAAAATAGATCATAATAGGTAAACTTTCTATATGTGCGCGGATACATGCTTAAATAAAAGGTAAATATGAAAGAAAATTAAACACATATTTGAACTTCTCTGTAAACTTGAAAAAAACTTGTGCAGTGTTATCATGATCTCTGTGGCAAAATGTCAATTAGGAAGTGATACTGTAAATTAAGATGTGAAAGATTAAAATGACATAGTGTAATATATCTGAACCACAGTGCCACATATTCCTGCTTGGATTAGGATTTAACTTCTACTACTTTGTATTCTTTGCTAATTAAAATCAAATATCCTCAGATGGAAGCCACTTTATACACTTGACCTGTTATACTATTTGAAATCAGGACTAAACCACTACAGCTACAGAGACAAAATCTGTTTTTCTTTTGTCACCAAATGCCACAACTTCTGTAACAGCCTATGAGAGCAAACTATCGTCCTTCAAAAATACTACTAGCTCTTCTCCCCAGTCACTAAATTTCATTAAAAATGTAGTTCCAGGATGCCAAAACAGAAGAAAAGAAAAAAAAGGAAAAAAAAAACAAGAAAAAAACCCAATCTATTTCCGTTCTTATTCTACGCAACATTACTCAGAGCCTCCAAAGTCTCAAAAGAAAGTAGTAATGTTATCAACAGCAGATGTCTACATTAGAAATTCTTCTATATCTGCTTGTCACCTTGCCTCAATTTAGACGCAGCAGAAAGAAAAAAACACTTCTAGGATGTGATTCTTCCTGTCTTATAGTCCTCATTCAAAATAGGGCAGATGAAAGTACCAGTTTCATTTAGAAGAAAACAAGAATGCAGCATGAATCCCCACTGTCTACCTCTTCCTGGATCAGCAGAGATCTGGAACACTGGAATATCTTAGAAGTTGTCTGACTCTCATGTATAAATGGAGAGATAAGGCATATAGTTCCCTTCAACTACACAGAAAACAAAGACAGTGTTATTAAACAAGTTTAAAAGTTTTTAGCTTGAGCGTATTGAATCCATTCATACTTAGTCTAGCTGTATCTCGGGTCAACAATAATTAAATAACTGAAATCGATAAAATGGCCTGGTGGGAAATAACTGTATATAGCATGAAGAAAATTTGAGTCCCGTTGTTGATACTTTAGATTTCTTTTGTGATTTTTCTGTGAATTACCAAAGACCAGAAATATAAATAAGTAGCTTGAGTTACAGCCTAGATTGCCCTAGAAAGTTTCTGCGAGTTGCGGTAACCTAAGTGAAGGACCGTTTTAGATTCCTTGGCATATCAGAGACATCTGCAGATGGAGGGAAGATACAAAACAGAACCTACAGCACACACAATGCCTTCCAGCTATAGGTAAAGGATACCCCACTGAGTCTAAAATGGCTATGATCTGAATGCTAACCTCCTGTCACTACTTAATTTTCGATCATTTTACTTTAAGCAACTCAAATTAACACCATGATGTCATATGCTGTATAGACCAAGATGATTTATCAATAGTAAGGTAATCAATTAGGTTGTCTCTCAGTATTAGTGGATAAGGATGCTTCCCTTCATTCATTCTGACAAAAACATTGCATCTCATCCAAATTTATGCCCCTATCTTGCTGAAAATTTACTTCCATAATTATTACAAGTTTCATAAAAATTTAAAAATCAAATTAGGTTTTTAAAAATCTAAGGAGTCCCATATGCTTCAAGGAATGTGGAAAAAACTTTTCAAGGTACATTATCACAGTATTAAGTCATACTTCTTCACATAATTCTCATATAATAAAAGCTTTATTTTCCTAGGTAGAAAGTTTGACTTAGACAGGACTGTCTTATTTAACCTGGTCTAACACGTAAATGAGTATTTCACATTACACCAGTCTTTTATTCTATTTTATATTAAAATCTGAACGCTTACAAATTTATTATATAGAACTTTTATTTTATATTAAATTTAATTAATAGAAACTATTCTTAGTTGTTGGAAATTCACTCCACGTTGATTGAAATAATTAGTGTAGGGCTACTCAATATTTACTTACGATATGAATCTATAGGGATTTGATAAAATTAATTAGCAGGAACTAATTATAGTTAGGATATGAGTTAGGTTTAATAAATATAATTAGAGAGTACAAATGATGGATTCTTAATTAATAGATACTAGTTGCCAAACACTGAAGAGAGATTATCATATTTCTGTGCAGGACATGCTATTCAACACACCTTCAGTTCCAGTGGAATTGTGACATTTAGAGTGCTCAGGGAGGGGGGTTGAGAGGGGGTTAAAACAGATAAACTAATTTGTTTCAATATTGCAGTGAAAGTATCAGATCAATTAAGAAAAGCTGCCTTCTAAAAAAAATACATTCTTTCTTGTACTATGCAGGGTAGTTGTGGGACAGAATTTTGAAGGTATTTAGGCATTTAATAATGATGATAGGCTCCTCATGGAATTTTGATATTACTTAACTGTTTCTGAATATTTAGCTTGGCACCTGTTCCCTTCTTTTATGTGCCTAGCTCTCCCTAAAAATGTTGTCTTCACTTTGCCCGTGCCTTGCTATCCTACCTAAAAACTTGAGATAATAATGTTTTCCTACCTTAGAAAGGTGTTGTGGGTATAATTTCTTCAAAGACTGTGAAGTAAGCAACTAATAGAGTATTAGATGCTGTATAAATATTATGATAAATTGATGGGAAATTTGCTTTTGATTTTGAGGCAGAAAGACAGCCATGTTTTAAATTAAATTTCTGCATTTGGATTCTCCATCCAGTTAGGTTTCATTGCACCCAAGGTCTTCTTAATATATATCTACATAGTAAACCAGAAATGCTATTGCTATATCCGAGATTGGTATTTGCCTGTGTACTAGCACACCACAGGAAGAATAGGAGTGAGAGGACATGTATTCTATTGCTCCAAAATGTGAAGGGCAGATTCATAAATATCGTGATTACTGACCAACTAGTGAGGGAAGAAGTTGATTATTATTTAGATGATAAGAAAACCAGTCTGTAACAACCTTTATTATCCCTTACACATTCCTAAGGAATTATTTAAAAATACTCACTAGGTTTGGTCTGAATGACAAATCTTCTGGACTCAGGAGAAATGAAATTTCACACTTATCCAGAAAGCCATGAAATTATGAAAGAACAAAAACAAAAGGTCTATTTATTGTATGAACAGTGATGCTGTCAAGAACAGAAATTTCTCTGTATGATGTCTTTAAGGCTTTAAAGAGAAATGGAGGTAAAGATGGGGTATTTTGCCTTGGCAAGTTTCCTCCGCTCATCTCACTTCAAAACTCTGCAATTCACTCTCAAACAAGTAGATTGGACTAGGCACTTCAAAGAGGTCTCTCCTTCCAACCTAAAAAATGCTGAGAGTCTGTGAGCAACCATTATCCAGGATCAGAAAGCTCAGCTGCATCTCTTTCTAGGACAGAAAGAACATTACATTTAATGCAATATTCATTTTTTTCTCCCAGTTTTCCCTTTTCAGAACATAACCAAGCGCCCTATATGTAAGAGATGCTAGTTACTTTATGCTCCCATATATTATGCATTTGGGTGTTCATCTGGAAAGCCTTATGATTTAAGAGAATAAGTAAATTATTAGCTACTAATGAAGCTTTCACATTCTCATACAAACATTTGGTTAGAACAGGCCTCAAGTATGTTATTATTGCCAATGTGGAAAAATTTCCAGCAGTTTGGCATAGTTTTGCTGCCATCAGATGAATATCCAGTTGGTGTAGAAATACACCTTCTTCACAGCAGCTCATCGAACCAGGATTTTCTCTGTTTACCAAGTACCCCTTAGCAAGAGTCAGTCGAGAGAAGCATGAGATCTAGGCAAAAAAGTGAAGGTATTGAATCATAATATCACCTAGACATTGCTCACCTGTCAAGTCACCTCATACCTGTTGTTTAAGGCTTATTCAGATATGATTCTATTAGCTAGATTTAATTTTCTTCTCCATTCTTTTAAGTATTAATGTAAAACATAAGGCATTGAAATTCACTCATTAAAAAAAATCATTTTTTTCTACTCAGTTCAATATAAAATAAGAAAAATCCCTCAAATTTTTATATCTGCTGTAAGCATTAAATTCTGAGCTCTTCTACATGCAACTGGGATAAGTCTCATGATCACTAGCCCTTGTTCTTGTTGGGGATTTCAACCTTCCAGATGTCTGCTGGAAGTATAACACAGCAGAAAGGAAACAGTCTGGGAGGTTCATCGAGTGTATGGAAGACAACTTCCTGACACAACTGGTGAGTGAACCGACTAGAGAAGGTGCCCCATTGGATCTGCTGTTTGTGAACAGAGAGGGCCTTGTGGGGGAGGTGACTGTTGGAGGACACCTGGGGCTCAGGGATCACGAGATGATAGAATTCTCAGTTCTTGGAGAGGTAAGGAGGGGGGTCAACAGAACTGTCACTTTGGACTTCTGGAGGGCAGATTTTGAACTGTTTAGAAGGCTGCTTGATAAAGCTTATTGGAAGGCAGTTCTAAATGACAAAGGAGCCCAAGAGGGCTGAATGCTCCTCAAGAAGGAAATCCTGGCAGCGCAAGAGCAGGCCATCCCCGTGTGCTGTAAAATGAGTCGGTGGGGAAGAAAATCGGCTTGGCTGAGCAGAGAGCTTTGTATTGATCTCAGGAAGAAGAGGAACTTTTACAGCTTTGGAAGAGGGAGCAGGTGTCTCAGGTGTCTCATGTAGAGAGAAAATTAGAAGAGCTAAAGCCCAACTGGAACTGTAACTGTCCAGTTT
The DNA here is from genome assembly GCA_033558185.1 of Dromococcyx pavoninus. Classification (NCBI taxonomy): domain Eukaryota; kingdom Metazoa; phylum Chordata; class Aves; order Cuculiformes; family Neomorphidae; genus Dromococcyx; species Dromococcyx pavoninus. The sequence goes on from JAUMJL010000250.1 coordinate 1,853,233, forward strand.
AGTGAAATACAATAAAAAATGTTTCTTCAAGTATATTATTAACAACAGGAGACCAAGGATAATCTCCCTCCTTTACCAGATGCAGGAGGTACAGTAGTGATGAGGGATGAGGACAAGGCAGAGGTACTTAACACCTTCTTTGTCCCAGTCTTTAATAGTAAGGTGAGATGTTCTCAGCATACTTGACCTCCTGAGCCAGAAAATGGTGAGAATGAAGCTCCAGCAATCCAGGAGGATTATATAGAGACCTGCTTGGCCAATTAGACATACACTCATCTATAGCATCGGATCGGATACACCCAAGGGTATTAAGGGAGCTGGTAGAGGTCCTCTCCAAACCCCTTTCCCCTATCTACTGGCAGTCTTGGCTGACTGGGGAAGTGCCGCTCGACTGGAGACTGGCAAATGTAACTCCCATTTACAAGAAGGGTCAGAAGAAGGTTCCAGGGAATTATAGGCCTGTCAGCTTGACCTCGGTACTGGGGAAAGTCATGGAGCAGATCATCTTGAGTATTATCATACTGCACACGCAGGACAATCGGGTGATCAGGCCCAGTCAACATGGGTTTATGAAAGGCAGGTCTACCAGATCAACTTAATCTCCTTTTATGACAAGGTTACCCAGTTAATAGATGAGGGGAAGGCTGTGAATATGGTGCACCTGGACTTTTATAAAGCCTTTGACATGGTTTCTCACAGCATTCTGATTGAGAAACTGGCTGCCATTGGCATGGACAGGCACACCCTCTGATGGGTAAAAAAATGGGCTGTATGTCTGGGCCCAGAGGGTAGTGGTAAATGGAGTTAAATCCAGTTGGAGGCCAGTCACGAGTGGTGTTCCCCAGGGTTCAGTTCTGGGTCCAGTCCTGTTCAATATATTCATCAATGATCTGAACGAAGGGATTGAATCCACCCTTAACAGGTTTGCAGATGACATTAAGCTGGGTGGAAGTGTTGATCTGCTTGAAGGAAGGGAGGCTCTGCAGAGGGATCTGGACAGGCTGGATCAATGGGCTGAGGCCAACGGGATGAGGCTTAACAAGACCAAATGCCATGTTCTGCACTTGGGACACAACAACCCCATGCAGCGTTACAGGCTTGAGGAAGAATGATTGGAAAGCTGCCTGGCAGAGAAGGACCTGGGATTGTTGCTTGGCAGCCAGCTGAATATGAGTCAGCAGTGTGCCCAGGTGTCCAAGAGGGCCAATGGCATCTTGGCCTGTATCAGAAACAGTGTGGCCAGCAGGACCAGGGAAGTGATTGTACCCATGTACTCGGCACTGGTGAGGCCGTACCTCAAGTACTGTGTGCAGTTCTGGGCCCCTGTGTAAGAAAGACATTGAGGTGCTGGAGTACCTGCAGAGAAGAGCAACGAATGGTGAAGGGGCTGGAGAACAAGTCCTGTGAGGAGCAGCTGAGGGAACTGGGGCTGTTTAGCCTAGAGAAAAGGAGGCTGAGAGGAGACCTCATCACTGTCTACAACTACCTGAAAGGAGGCTGTGGTGAGGTCTTGCTGGTCTTGTCTCATAAATGACAGATATTAGGATGAGAGGAAATGGTCATAATCTGTGCCAGGGGAAGTTTAGATTAGATATCAGGAAAAATTTCTTCGCTGAAAGGGTGGTCAGGCACTGGAACAGCTGCCCAGGGAAGTGGTTGAGTTGTCATCCCTGGAGGTGTTTAAAGGTGGATAGGTGAGTTTCTTAAGGACATGGTTTAGTAAGGAGACAGGTACGGTTGGACTTGATGATCTCAGAGGTCTTTTCCAACCAGCTAATTCTATGATTCTGTGATTCGATGATTCTACTAAGTCTATAAAATTTACTAGAAATACTTTTATTCTCTTACATTATTTTATATGTCATTCATAATAGCAATAAAAATGTGAAATAATGTCTTTCCATTTATCAGTGTCTTAATGAAATACCACTGGGCTCCCACTAGAGCAAATGGCTAAATTCTCCAAAGTGTTCCACAGGATTGCAGCAGATATTGATGAGCAAAAGAAAGCGAATAATAACCATACTTTGCTCTTTCCGGGCCACATCTGACTCAAACTGAGAAATGACATGATCTCTAATCCCCTGTGGCCTTCCCAGAGAAGTTTGTGTAGGCTGAGGGTAGGAAGCGACTCCTCTGGCAACAACAGTGAAGATTCTGATGACCAACAATGTTCTTCATTAAACATCAGGAATTGCCTCTTTTGGAGCTACAGTATAAGACCGTAACCCATAAGGCACTAAAAGTTACCTTAATGCGTAAAGCTTCACCCTTTAATAGGCAGATGCTTATCTCTCCTGGGGAGCTAAAATTTGTAGCTTCACAGGTTCTAGCTTTCTAAGACCACAGGAATACAAAGGGGTGTATTCATTTTTGACAGCGACAAGAACAGATGGGAAGAAGGGCAGGGTTAATGAGTAAACAGAAAGGAGCAAGTTGTTAACAGCAACATAGTCTAGGTTTATAGATGGATTCCCACAGTTTTCTCTCAATAAAAATAACAAGTTAAAACTATGTGAGATGCATGCATAAACAAAGGAGAGGAAATATAACATCTAGTATTTAAAATGGATGCCAAGCAGAAGACATGAAGACATCATTTATTTATGATTTTTTTTCCCCCTTAAATGAACTGTTACAGTAGCAAGGGAGGCAGAGCAATCCCTCATATGTTTGTACTTAAAGAAATTTTAAATATGCAAAGACAGGCTGGGAATAGCTGCCAAACTGTAACTGTAAACTGCACCTTTTCCTTTGCATGCTTCCTCTTCTACAGCCAATAATAATAGACTCTTGTGCAGTTCCTACCTTGTTCCTTCACACTAAGCAGTGTTGACAGACACATCACTGCAAGTTTGTCTCTTTATTCAACAGTAGTACACACCTTAAAGGAGACCTCTTAAGTCTGAAGAGTGAAAAAGCCTCCTCCACCCACTCGTCTACTTTCTCCTGTCCTTATCATGCCATAGTTTATCGCTTTTCAGAATTGCTTCTCTCAATCTCTTCCTCGCCAAGTCATCTCATGTGGAATTGTGTAGCAAAAAGATACTGGCACTGTGGGACAAACTTGTAAATTTCTACACAGTTGCTCTTTGGCTATGTGAACATCACAGTATCACAGTATCACAAGGTTGGAAAGGACCTCTGAGATCATCAAGTCCAACCTATAACCCAACACTAACACCAACCCATCATCTAAACCATAGCACTCAGTGTCTCATCCAGTCTCCCCTTAAACACCTCCAGGGTCGGCGACTCCACCACTTCACTGGGCAGCGCATTCCATAATACTCTCTGTGGATCATATGCATCCACTTGTGCAAAATTCAGAGTTCATTCAATCCAAATGCTGAAATACTCAACTGAAAACAAGGTGAAGCAGAAATCCAGGCAAGGAAAAACATGTGTAAAACAACGATTAGAAAAGGCTCCTTGGATCAAGATAACCCATTTTGTCCTTTTGGCTCACCTACAGATGTATTTATAAACACTAGCTCATTAATTAACTGCCCTTTCCTTCTTATTCTGTACAAGTGAATTTATGCACTATTATATACAGTTCTAATTGTTAAAGAATCACAGAATTGTAAAATCGCTTGATTGGAAAAGACCTTTGAGATCATCGAGTCCAACCATACCTGTCCACTTCTAAACAAGATCCCTGAACACTTCATCTATTCATCTATTTAAGCACGTCCAGGGATTATGACTCAACCACCTCCCTGGGCAGCCCCTTCCAAGTGCCTGATAACCCTTTTTGGTGAAGAAAATTTTCCTGATGTCTAATCTGTAATCTGAACATCCCTTGTTGCAACTTGAAGCCATTTTCTCTCATCCTATCATCTGTCACTTTGGAGCACAGACCAACACTCACCTCACCTCAGCCTCCTTTCAGGTAGTTGTAGACAGTGATAAGGTCTCCCCTTAGCCTCCTTTTCTCCAGGCTGAACAGCCCCAGTTCCCTCAGTCGCCTCTCATAAGGCTTGTCCACCAGCTTTGTTGCTCTTCTCTGGAGGCACTTCAACACCTCAATGTCTTTCTTGTAGTGAGGGACCCAAAACTGAATACAGTATTTGAGGTGTGGCTGAGTACAGGGGCACAAAAGCACCCCAGGTTTTATGTTCCAATTGAAGAGAGATAGTTCCAGTTTGAACAAATTAGTTTCTGAAAGGATTCATCCCGCGCTGCGATAGTACTTTCACACGCATTCCAGCGAGACATCTCACAAGAAGTGATACAACCTCAATTCAACATTAGAGATAAAGTCCTTCTGGGACAAGGCAATGGCTGTTTATCACAGCCTTGCTTCTACTGGGAGCTCACCTGTTCGGAGAAGGATCAGCAAGACTCTATGGACATCTGGAAGCAGGAGATCCAAGTTTCAAGAGTTTCAGAGTGACCCTCTCAGCATCATCTTTGGGAAAAAAACACTGAGCTATAGCTGGTTAAGGAGATTCGAATGGATGTTAGAGCTGTTTGCTTTGTTATTTACAAATACACATTTTGCAACATTACCTGCCTTGTTTGTTTGCTGTGCATGTTAAAAAAAAAAAATGAATGCACAGGAGTACATAAAGGAGTGGCTGCTTTATCTAATTTCCTATCTGTTTTGATCATATCCCCATTTCTGTTAACATCTTTCTTAGCCTATACTTCTAAGCCGGTGAGAGAGTTTGCACCCATTTCTTTCCTATGATCCTCTTCATACATTTTCCATCACAAACCCATATTGATCAGCAGTTCCAGAAATATTATGTCTGTGGTTGATGAAGACATCACATTCTCCTGTCTGTACCACTGTCACTTCTTTACAAGTACACTGCTAAACTGGCCATATCTGCACTGAGATTAAGAGCTTAACAGGAAAGGACATTTCATCTAGAAAATAAGAATGGGCAGAGTTACAGTCAATAGTCTGTCCTGCACAGTGGACTAGGGTGTTCAGGGTGTGCTACTCCTTACAGCCAAGAAAATGATGTGACAAAATAGATCCATGTTTTCCAGTTCTTTATGACCAGCTGCCTGCTTCCGACTGCACCAGTTAATTGTGGTTCATTGTGTCAACCTGGAGCAAAGCTTGAATTTTGCTACATGGAAGGGTAGAAGTATGCAATAATCACTCTTCTACTCTAACAGATATTTTTCTTAGAAGTTATTAAAACCATAAAAGAAAATTTTAGTTGTAGTTTAAATCCTAATTCATCTGTTCACAGTCTTTGATTAGCACGTGGTAAGTAAAAATGCGTCCTGAGGAATAATGGTTTCTAGCTGTCTTCTCTTGATCCTGGTTTCTTGGTGGAAAAAGCTGGCACTGGACATTGTCAGAGAGAGCGTTTGCTGAATGATCCCCCTCTGCACAGATATTTCCATGTTTTATTTCATAATTCAACAGGTAGATTTATTCCCACTGCCAAGATATAGGTTAGTTTGAAATATAATAATGATCCAGTAGAAAGAGGAAGATTATTATAAGGATTCACCTTATTCACCTGAATTTGCACCTTGACTCAACTCTCTCCTTAACACAGGATCAATCCTACACATATCTAGTAGACCATCTGTTGCCTTTTAGGTTTTTTTGAGGAAGGATTTTCATTTTAAAGGTTTTATGAGGAATTATAAATCTATAAGGCAAAGAAGTTTTGAGGTGGACATTGCCCACTTTTTTCCCCATGCTTTTTTGTTCGGACTGGAAGGTCATTTTTCAGATTTAAATAAAGAAAAAATCCACTTTGCTACTGTGAGAGCAACAAGATCCCTGGCTTTTGCACATTTACAGAATCTCCGTTACTTTTCAGGTAATTAAACCTTCATTCTTTCTAAAACTGTTTTCTTTAATCTTTACCTTTTACTTTGATGATAACAAGACAGTGGCATTTATGAAGATACCTTTTTCCCCCCTTCCATTCAGTAATAGGATGCACTAGAAAATGCAACTCATCTTCCCAGCCATTAACAGTCCCTTCACTTAGGTAAAATACTCCATGCTTAGATGCATTCAAAAAATTAGGGATGGCTTTCTCAGCCTCTGTTAGCAACTCTCTGGAAAGTAAATACTTTATAAAATGGCAGTGGAAAGAAAAAGCAGTTCTATTTGTTAATTCTTCAGGTTCTGGTCCCAGTCAAAAGAGAGGTTATATTTGCATAAAGTTCACGGCTTCATAGGTAAAGTCTTTGTCAAAGTCTCTACATTTCTCAGTCAGGAAAAAAATGTATGATGCATACTATAATATGCAAGTATAGAAATTCCTCATCTGGACCACTGAAGTCAGCCACAGGGGCCTCAGCTACAATGAATATTCATTTGTATTCCCCAGGATAGGAACAAGCAACCAGAGGTGTCATGAGATCCTTCAAATTTAATGTAACATTCATAACAATTGTCTCTTTTTAACCTAAAGCCTCCATTCATACAGCAACCAGCAATGTGGACTCTCAGATTCCTTTCTGTTGTGTGTGTCTCTGTGTTTCATCTTCAACTCTCAGGCTGCAGAGAAGCTTGCAAATGTGGCACAGAGGTGCAGTGCAGATACCAACAAGAAGCTAAGCAATAAGATGCTTGATTTTACAATATGATTTCAAGGTTCCTGATTCACATTCCCTGAATGCTGAGGTTGCCACTATTGGACTTTATATTTGAATACCAATCTTGTTGTCGACATGGTGCTTTAGGCAGTCTTCTGCCATTTACTTAAAAATCTTCTGGGTCTGGTGTTTGGGGAATATCTAGAAGTATGAGAATAAATGCTTGCCCAGTCAGTTAAAATCCCCAAGCAAACATGAAACATGAACAACTAAACAGTTAAATGAAGCAGCAAGATAACGCATGCATCAAGTGCTCCTTAGTCTTCATTTTTCAGTTACCTTCATTATCACTCTCCTACGATGACAGGAGTGCAGACACTCAAACAACTGAAAAAATGGAATCTCAGATTTCATTCAGCACCCAAGAAGGACTGATATGTTTATTATTTCACATTCAGGAATTCTACTGAATTTTAAATGGTAATACTAGCCTATCGGCCATAAAATCTGTGGTGAGATTCTCATTATCATAGTAAATTCAGGTGTCCACCTGTGCACAACAGGCTTAGTTCTACTGCCTCAATACATGCATGCACTGCATTTTTCAAACCACCTAGTTTATTCAAGACAGTCACAAATGGTCTCATAATATGACAAAGTACCTGCTGGAGGAGATGGGCATCCTTTTGAAGAAACAGTCAGCTGCCATGGGATAAAGTAGTGTATCTCAAACAGTATTAGACAAGTATGTTTCGAAAGAATCTAAATCAAGATCTTTACATAAGCTCCCGTTATCATTCATGGAGATGTAATCAATGCAATCTATAAAGAGCAGAGAGCCAGGGAGACTCTATGATCTGTATTGACTAGGTCTTCATTGATTGTAACAGAATCATAGAAACTTAGTGTAACAGTAGACATCTATGCTAGATCACTAAATATAGATTTATTAATCTTAAACTGAACCAAACACCCTAACATCTTCATTTAAAGACTATGAGCGGAAATAAATGTTTCCCGAAAGTTGGAAGCAATTGCGAATAAAGTAATAAATGAGAAAATGTCACCGTGCAGTGATAATGTAATTAGATTTTTAGCGGAATTTAATGAAAGTAGGGAAGGAAATAAGGATAGTCTCACTATTCCAAGGTTAATACAGCTCAATATCCCATCTCCCACAGCTGCCATAAGCATATACCAAGGCAAATGTAAGAACAGGGTAAACTTGATTTTGCCAGGATGCTCAGTATTGTTATGATGACAACTCCATTCTAAATATGTCTGGTTATTAACAACATAAATATGTCATAGGTATACACCTATATCACTTCTCAGTCAGATTTTGAAGCTCCCAGATTTTGAAGAGGAGTCCTACCTCCCATTTGACTGTCATTAGAGAGTTTCAAAATTATATGTGTTTTTACAGGAGCTGATAGTTTTCAGCCTTTTGTCTAAACAATTTATGTGAAAAGAACAACCTGCTGGTGTCTTCCCAGAATTGTGTTAATCTGCGAAATCAATCTTCCATTTTGAAAAGTGTTCTTACCTCCCCTCCTTTTTCTTTGTGGAAAACTTTCAGAAAACAGCTTTGTCACATATTGACGCTGACGAAATGGGAAACTGACCTATTCAACTCAATGAGCTGAGGACTTCAGAGACTGACTGCAATCATTGAAGCCTGATGAGTTTAAGGGAGGGATTGTATGTCATTAGTGGCAGCAGGGTCTGCAACTGATGATCAAAAAAGACCTTCCTTTCGTGTGGTCTTATTTCAGTGAAACATATTTAAACACAGAGCCTTTTCTAAATTTTCCACCTTTTTTTTGGTAGGTTGGTTTTCTTTTTGTTTTTGTTTTTGTTTTTTTTTTAAATTTCTCCTTTTGAACAGAAAACTACAGAGGAAACAAAATATCCTACTTCACAATACATATACTAATGTAAAATTCAATTCCAAATGAGACAAGAGAAAAAGATGGCAGAGGCAAACTAGGTTATATTTAAATATTCTACAGCTGATTTAATAAATCAATATGCTTATGGTATTGCAGCAACAAGACATAGAACAATGGACATCTGTATTATTGAATTCTCCTAGCCTACTAAATATGGTACCACTGTGAATATTCCCAGTGTGAGTCATGCCTGACCCACTCTGACTCTTGCACTGAGGTTTGTAAGTGTTTGGAGAAATACAGGTTTCTTAAACCAAAACATTTCAGAGACTACTGTAATATTTTGTTAGTACAGGAAATCAAATTACAAGGCTTGACCCTTGGTCACAGTGCGGATACAGCCTATTCATATAAACTATACAATCCGCATATGCAATGTAAACAATAGAGACACTCCCACCCTATGTCCTAGTGAACCAAGAGACCTATTGAATAGCAGCATGGTCTTAAATGGTGATGTAGGATAAAACCAGCTATAATCTTCCACATGGATCCTGGGTTCTTGTTACCAGGTATTTTTCCTTTCAAGACTGAATATCCGTATTGCTGCAAACTTTACCACTAACTCAGTCATCTCTATGTGAGTGGCAATTAGGACACTACCATGTGGATGTAGGCATGAACATATATCAGTTTTCTTCTTATTTATATTCTTGTCTCTTTGTGTTATCAAATGAATATCAATGAAACAGCAACTGGGAAATGTTAATGTGGATGCTGAAATATTAACTTCTGTGAGATATTTTTGTTATTTTAATTGCAAAGTCTTAAATAACATTGACAAATCTTTATTCTATATTGGTTCTATTGCTGTACTAAATTCTTCATTATGTGAATTTACGAATGCTCACAAGAATCAATCATAATTATGCATGGCCCAATACTTGAAATCAAAACAATGGATCGATTTATGCTGTAAAGTGCATTACATCTAGCAATCTCTGCAAGGCAACCAACCAAAAATGAGATCAGTATATTAGCATTTTAGTTATTTAAGTATTAAGCAATGGTAAGCAAACCTCCAGAGGTTTTCCTCACATAGGTTCGCATCAGTATAAGATTAACTGATTTCTGGTTTATATCCAAAATGCTCCAAGGAATTATAATCAAAACCACAAGGCCAGACTATATTTTCATTAAAACTTTTTTAAAAGTCAGTACATTTCATTCTGCTAATCTACATTCATGAAAGTCTTAATTGTAGACCCACATAAATGAAATAAGAGTCAGGCATATTTGCTAAATGAAATATAATGGTTATGCTTTATCTGAACCACTAGTATGCCATTTTGAAGTAAGGGGAACAAACTCCTTTCATAGTGACATGGTTGATTCAAATAATGTCTTTTTTGTTCGTTTTTACCTGTCCTGAAAGTATGGTTACCAAATTGTAAAATTAAGTCCTATATTGAAAAACTAAGATTAACCTTCAAATTTATCTAAAATGTATTAGCAATATTAAAAATAATGTGGGGATTGTGTACCTTTAGTGTAGTTCTTACTAAACTATGATTCCTTAGAGAAGCAGCTATAATTCCTAGTCCTAAATCCAAAGACAGCAAAAGGTGACAAGTTGTAGAAAACCTGGAGAAGCTGTGATGGGCTGATGAGTTAACCATGTGTCTGATATCACGCTATTACTACACCAAAGGAAAAAATATCACTGTTGCAGATAAGCTAAGGAAGAAAATGGGGAAAGATTAAGCTCTCCAATCTTATTTCAGCCTGGAGATGGACCCAGGTGCAGGGCCTACTGACTTTTTACCAATAATTGAACAATGTGGAAAAACACATGATGTACAATTCTGCCCAATTCCTGTATACATCAGTTGAAATTAAGCATGGTTAGAGGGATGTTTATTCTGTTCAAGTGAGTTATTAATTTCTCCCCTACTGTTGCATAGACTATTTATATTGAGTCATCGAGTCACTACTCTTTTGTCTTTCAAACCAGTTCTTTATATTCTTCAAAAGCTTGTTTTCATGTAGTTCTGAGTGTTATCTATAACGACTCAGTGAAATAGCTTGTAATCCCGGGTACAAGAAAGCCATCAGTACAATTGTCTTCCATGTTAACTCAAAGTGTTGGTGTTCCTGATTAGACTCCACACAGTGGGTTAAGCTAATTTCTCACAGTGGCCTTTGAACCATATAAAACACACATTACCTTTGGGACAAACACCTCTTACAGGTGTCAAAGAGTAGGGTACTATAAATTGTCTTTTTTAAATCAAGATGATGACATGGTTAGAAAAATTGGTAAGCCATGTGAAAATTTCTTTCTTTTCTTTATTCCTCTTCATTTTTCCCTACTAGATAGGCAATGAATAAAGCAGTATTTTTCTTCTTTTCCTTATATAAAGCAGCTGGCTCTCCACTCTGGAGTTCAGAGTCCTGCACCACTGGACAAAGACAGAAGCACGGAGTGAAATGTGTTTCCTTACAAAGTCTCTTTCTCTGCCACAAGACTCCTCAACTTCTACCCAAGGAGATAATTTCAAGAAGGGAAATAAGTTAATTTAGTATCTGAGCTATTTCTCTCCTTGTTTCTCTGATGAGATGTTCAATTCACTCCATTTTGTTGTCAGATTTGTGACATAGAGACCTGTCTCTGAGCAATGAGTCTAAAGCCAATATCTCATTTCACATAAGCCACTAAGCAGTCATCACATGGTAATGCTTTCCAGTCACTACGGGTGCAATGGCTGCAAGCTTTCATCTATAAATTCTTTTTTAGTTGCTCATTTCTGTCAAGCTGGTCTAATCTACTTACACCTGGCACATTAATTCTTATCTTTTCCCTGCAACATTGTAATTATATGTTATTTCCAGCAATAATTAATTCTCTCTCAGGCAGGCTTTTTATAGCTTATAAGTCAAAGTGGGCTGCACCATACTAAATAATTAATTCAGACTGTGTTTATGTCATGACATACACACAGCCCCCAGGTGTAATTGTTGCAGATTTCTTTTGAGAAGAAAGTCCTTGGCTCCCAGGGGTTGTACAGACCAGAAAGCACCAATTATAATGGTTATTTCTCTCAGACCAACAGTAGGTGTGTTCAGTTCTTTCTACCATGAATCTATTTATATTAGTTATTTCCAGAAGGTCTTGCTACAGTATTAATCTACAAGAACATCCAGCTGCAGACCACATGAATGACTCCAAACAGTATCTGAGTCCCTTTAGAGCAGCGTGCAATGATTCACATACCTACAATTGCTTGTATTCTTTGGTTTCTTAATTGTACACAAAAGGGACATTCATATGACAAAAAAATGGGATATGAAATTGTAACTATGAGGTAATGACAAGCTGTGTCCACAGAAAGCTCAACCATCAAGCAACAGTCATTGGCTAGTTACGGTACCACACCTACAGGAAGCGCAGCCTCAGATACCTCATCACTCCAGAAATACAGTAAAGAGTAAAAAAGAAAAATATAATGAAAAAAAGAATATTTAGTTTAAAAGTAACCAGAAAGACAGATTAGCTAACAGAAGTCTGGAAGTCACAGTATGCCTAAAAGGATTTGCTGGAATCCAATGAGATAATGTTTGAAAGATGAAAAAACTCTATTAATAGGAAAAGTATAATTACCAATCAGGAGCTATAAAGAATGCAGATATATTAAACACAGAATTATAACACACACTTACTTATCAGGGAAAAGATAGCAACTGCACAAGGAAGAGAAAGATCAGAGACTAACATTGTATAGAAAACATGAATAATAGTAATTCAAATTGCTTGTGTATAATGAAGCCTTAGAAGAGAATATGTTTAAGGAAAGTTATTTCCAGATACCTTGAAAAAATAGCTCCTTTTTTTTTTTTTTTTTTTTTTTGCTTTGTGTTCTCTCAGCTGCTCATGTAAGTAGTGGCAGGAGTAATACCAGGTCCTAGTTTCCCTTTTGTCCACACAAAGCCTTTCGGCTGTTTCAGGAGTTGTCTTATTCCAGCCACACTGTATTTACCAATTGCACCATACACACCATTGTCACAGGATCATTCAAGACGTCAGGCTAAGTGAGGTAACCTAAATTTGTTGCTTTGGGATCATGTCAACAGCAAGGAAGAGTAACTCAGAACAAAGCACTAATCAATTTTGCTTATAAGGAAGAAGCCGTACCATAAGCCATTATATAAATAGCAAAAGGTTCAAAAATACATATAACCTACTGAAAGACCTAAATAGCCTAGGCAACCAAAATCTCCAACCAAAGTTACCATAATCCTCTTTTCTTTTAGGTAATATTTTTTCATATTCATCTGTCTTGCTTTCTGATTCTAGTTGTACTGGATCACACAGCTCAAATGGAACCTATGTTAGCATCAAGACTGTAAGTCTAGGTCTTCTTTGAGGAGTAATTTTGTGGCGTGGCATCATCCTTCCTTTTGTACAAAAAAATACTTCTATGGCTCTGAATTAATGATAGGCATATGTGATTCATAGAAAGACGATCAACAAAAATATAGTAATGTCTAATGTCCTTTATACAGCAGTTGCTACAGCTGGCTGCATATGGGTGTCATTGCCTTCTAAGTGTGTGAAGAGTCAAATTAAGGGATTTCTTTGCGAGTCTTTTGAAGGTTGAAGAGGTTCATGTAAAGTCCATTACAAATCTATGTTTTTTAGATAATGACCACAAGACAGAGCTGGTGGCTGAAACTTGAACATTATACTTGAGAAGGGACTGGTGTTTACACTTCTTTTCCTTTATTTCAAAGAAGATGTGGAGAGCGAGTTCTATCTTCTGCTACAGTCCAGGACTGCTGGACCAGAGTGCATCAACTGCTGTCCTCACAGACAAATACAGAGTGGAAAGGAATATAAGAGTATTTCAGACTGCTTGAAAGTAGCTGCAACAGATTTGAATCATTAAAGGAGGAAGGTGCCTGCCAGTGGAAGGAAACCGCATGGAGCCAAGGATGTATTCTTCAGTAATGAGACAAGGACAGAAACGCTCCATGAATGCAATCAATCATAATGTCAGGTTGTCTATCCACAGCCTCCCAAGGGAAATGCCTTGACTTCCCAAACTTCATAAGGAAGTGTCATGTCACGAAGTTATCAAGCCAAGGTATTCCTTCGCTACTTGTATTTGCATGACAAAGTTCCAGCCATCAGTCACCTCTGAGTACCACAAGCAGGTTAACAGACTGACAATCAATAATAACCTTCAGCAATATGGCTGCAAGGAGGCCCAGAGCAGTTCTCCAGCCCCTCAATATGAAAAGCATTGGCAATATTTCATTTGCTTTAAAGCTGTGGTAGATGGTTCAGGGCCAAACAGTATGAAAATATCAATCATTTTGGCCATATACTGGTAATGAAAAGTGCATGACACTTTTTGTACTTCTGTGGTTTTCACACAGAGTGTAGAGGATAGTGAGAGTTTTGCATTTGTGTTAATCTCTGGAAAATTACTGGACATTTTAGTCCTCCCTGTGTTGGATTTTTTTTGTTTTTCCAGCTGAGTTAAAACGTGAATAGTTATGTTTGTTCAGAAGGAGAAAAGCCTTTGGACATAAAGCAAAAAAACACATACTTTTCACCTTCTTAAATGATAGAATTCGTAAGTGGCAAAAGAAGTGGCAAAAAGCCAGAGCTATGTCAACTTCTTGTCTAAATATGAAAATTTCCTGACAGCTCCATTATGCAAATTTTTTACATCCCGTGAGGGTCATGGTGCCTATAAAGAACACACTTGCTGTCTCCCTTTCCTCACAGGAGGAAGGTAAATGTAGTTTCTTAAAAAAATTGAATAGGAGCAAGCTTTAATTCCTTGCATTTTGCAAACTGCCTCACAAGGTCATTAGTGCTGTTATAACTGTTTGTTCATTGTGTTATTTATAATACAGCATCTGGTCACATTTCAAGCATTAAAATAAAATATCTGCCCATAAGGTAGCTATAATTGTCATCTTCCTATTAACCACCTCTACTTACCATACAGGAAGAAGAAGGCTGCAGCATTTTAGCTTGGCCTGGCTGATCTGAAGGAACAGGAGGAGACTCATCTCAATTTCTGAACAGCAGTAAATTTCTACCATAACTAATATCCAGAAGTGTAGTCCTGGAAATGCCATATATTCAGGCAAAAAATGAAAGCTGGGTATTCCAGTAAACATCAAAATATCTGTTATGAACTTGTTAGTGATGATGATACAGAAAGTCCTTTGAGGCATGGATATGAGCTTAGGAGAAGACTAAGTGTATACTGCTCACACTGGCATTAAGGAAACTTGAAGGCCCTGGACACCTTTAATTAAAATTTACAGGATTTTTTTTATGAATTATTAGATACTCATGTTCCCAAGCAGTTCCTTCAAAATTAACAAATGGCAGATTTATCAATGTCTGTTTAGAACAATATCCATTCTGTGCAATGCATGAGGGAGAAGGAATGAAATCCTGTAAAAAGAGTAAAAAATATGCTGATATAACTGAAGTTGCTATTACAATGCACATACAGGTTGATAAAAGTAAGGTTTATCTAGATATGATAACACAGGAATTTACTAATTTTCAAGAGCTCCCACGTTTTTGCTGCCACAAGTCATATCAGCTCTTGCTATTTTACTTATTTAGATGCAAAACTAACCTTGTTTGAAACACATTTTCAAGGTCTTGCCTTCTGATTTAAAAACAAAATTGAGAAATCTCACCTGCATTTTTAAAACAGTGACATGGAAATGAAAAGCAATTTCCTTAAATGTCAAGATTTCCAAATTTGATTTGGAATATATTGCATATATGTTTTTTTCTGTCTTACTGCAACTATCTATATGATTGGTTAATAATAAAAATTAGGAGAGCTGAAGGTCAAAAAATATAGTAATTTCCTGTTATTTTGATGCCTCTCAGAAAGAACTGTAGAACCGTGAAAAGTGCAGAATATTTCTCTTTTAAGTGCTGCTCAACTTGGTTCTTGTGTACTGTCTTTGATAGTCCTTTCTGAAATGAAATTATTTTGTTTTAATCCAAGTAAAAAAAAATGTCTACATTAGAAAGGATGGGGAAGAGTTGAAATCATACAGACACCATCAGCACAGTTCATCTGGCTGAATACAAATGCCTACACTGTAGCTATTTGCATCGATGATGCCAGTGAATATGTTCCTTTCATATCTGATGGAGAGAAATTGCCATGACCAGAGCTCAGCTAATTTCATCCTAATGTAGGAAAGCAGATTAAATGAAAAAAATCTCTAGAAGTGTCTATTCCTCTCCATCAGCTAAAGAAGGAGTCTAGACAGCCATTTAGTTGTAGACGTCTGCTTCGTAGGTATCTAGTTAGGTGAGATGAACTTTACCCCAAGTGGATGTCAACCTTTCCTGTATTTTCACTGTGTTAATTAAGAGCTAGAATACAGACTTTATTCATCATACATCAATTGGTCTGGTTTATCTGTAATCACCTTGATTAGTGAGAACTTTTCAACATGACTGTTTACTCTTAGCAATTTGTATCCATCACTTAAAGTCTGTTGTTTTATTCTGCTTCCGTGACTGATTTAAGTTTTCCACCAAAAAAGCAATAACAGATAATATACTTCCTAAATTCTAATATTACTTGATTGTCTAGACTTTCTTTGAGAATATTTAAATCTTTAACTAAACACACCTTAAGCAAGACATTGTGGGTACAGTTTTTTGAGAAATATTTCATGGCATCAGGAATCACTGTTTTAACTACAGAGGCACAAAACCTGCATCTAGAACTAATTACATTGCACGAACTTCACAAATAAAAGTGAAAGTAAGTGCAAGCTTTCCCTTTAAAAGGTAGTTGTGACCTCTACAGTAAGAATATTTGTCTGGTTCCTTCCAGGAAAAGTTCTCAAAAGTGGTCCTTACCACCTCAAAGCAAATGCAGGTAACCAGTTTGCAGTAAGAAATGTGCTAATGAAAAACAACATGGTAAATACAGGGAGTTGCACTGATCAGATCACACTTATTTGCTGGTGAAGAAGTGTAAATATTTAACCCTCATGCACTGAATGGAGCGGAGATTCCCCAGCACTCTGCAAGCAAGTTTGGGTACAGGTGGTTTTCACAGCTTTACCAGTGTCTTTAATACTGGCTGTGCAAACCTAACTATGTTGATATATTCATTCTAGGGACTTTACCCAAGAAATCTAGATTATAGGTAGCTTATCAAGGCACTGATCCTAGAGGCCTTTGCAGCAGTATAGTTATTCCGTTACGGAAGCCTGAATTTCACTACCCAATCAGTCAAAGGAGTAATACACAGCCCAAGAGGCAGATATGGACATCTTATGGGCTGGGAGTAGAAATGTGTTTGGAAATGCTGCTTCAGTTAGAAGTGTCTTTCCTCGAATTAACAATGCCATCACCAGACAAAAAATTTTGTATGGCTGATATTTCCAGATGTGATGTGCCATTGTAACATACCTTCAACCTAGGATGTGGATGCTGTTTTCTGAAAATTGTGACTATAGTAGCTCAAAACAAAAGGATTTTATGGGTTTTTTTCCATCCTTTAAAAAGTTTTTAAACCCATTTACCAAGTGTCAGAGCCCATGAAATAGA
Source organism: Dromococcyx pavoninus (assembly GCA_033558185.1). Taxonomy (NCBI): domain Eukaryota; kingdom Metazoa; phylum Chordata; class Aves; order Cuculiformes; family Neomorphidae; genus Dromococcyx; species Dromococcyx pavoninus. The sequence continues at coordinate 1,870,270 of JAUMJL010000250.1, forward strand.
ATGATGTAGGGTGCTCAAGCTAAGATGATGGAGCAGAAATACAAGAAAAACCTGGGTAATTTCCCATTACCTGCTAGTATCAAATACTTGAAATCTGGTTGCTCTGCTTGAATCACAATAAAGCCATTTTTTCCCCTGTGAGAAGCAATGGAATCTTAACCAGCTTCATTATTTCTACTTCTCTGCTGCTTTATTTTTGATATTATTAACCAGTGTGTTACTGGATTCTCATATTTCATAACCACATAAGAGCAAAAGAAATAAATGAGCCAGATATTCATCATTATAGCTTAAAATTAATCCCTTTTAAATCTTATGTCCTACTAAATATACTTTTATACTTGTCTTTAGGTGAATTCTGTTATAGCCGCTTTAACAGATGGGAAAATATAGCTATAGCAAAGCAAATTATCCTAAGTTAGCTAGATATCTGTTGTACAAGCTAAAAATTACTTCAGCAATCTCATTTCCCACTGTGGGTCTTTAGGGTCTAGAGCATCCATTTCCCTTACAGTTCAACTGCCCATCTTCCTTTTTGTTAAATTTCTGGAAACATCGAAATGCCTTACAACATTTACCCTTCTGCTCCTTTTGAAGATCTTATCTATGTCAACAAGTAGTTTCAGCCTCTTTTTTTGCAACTACATGGAGTACACTTGAAAGGGCACTAGTGTAGTTGTACGTGCTTTACAGGTGTCTATACTCTTCTTGTCTTCTTGTCTCCTTTTTAAGTAACTTTTCTCTCTTATGAATATCCTAACAGGAAACTATTATCTCTCCCTGAGAGTACAATGACTGAATCTCTTTTCGTCTTATCTGTTTATGTCTGCAGACAAGAATGAAAGTTTTCCAAGACTGGAAGAGAAGCAAACTGGTCTGAACATTTTGGGGAGGGAGTTAAGATAGGAGAATTGGAGGGACTTAAATTGCCTTACCTATGTAGCTGTATGTACACAAGGATCCACACCAATATCTCATCAGCTAAAAAAAAAAAAACACAACTATAAAATTAGACTCATAACTGCTTTTCTTGATTTCATTAATTCTGCACAATCTCCCCTGGTTCCTCAGCTGAGATGCTCATAGTGGTGGGGCTCAACAGGTTTCCCAAATTACCATTCAATGAGCAAAGTGAAGGCAATTCTAGCCCAAAGGACACTCCTTTGCGACTTCCAGTACTCCCAGGGTTAGACAGCTGCGGAATGATGCAAGAGGTTGAATTTGATTCAATCTGACTCAATATTCAGGTATGTACCAAAGTCTTTCAAAGTTCAGCATTCCACTTCTGGTACTAAACTCTTCACTCTTTCTTTCTTTCTTTCTTTTTTTCTTTCTTTAACCCTATATTGTCAAGATAATGCATGATCCAAAGTACAGAAACACTGGTTACAGTCTTTCCTCAGTTGTCAAATCACACGACTGCCATATCACGACTTGGAAAAAGATAATTTTTCTTTGTGGTGGGTTGACCAGATACCCACCAAGCTGCTCTCTCACTCTCTGTCCTCAGTGAGGCAGAGGGAGAAAATAAGATGAAAACCTCATGGGTTGAGATAAAGGCAATTTGATCAAGAAAAGTAAAAACTATACAAAGAAACAAAGGAAAAAAAAAAAAGACTTATTCTCTACTTCTCATCACCAAGTGTTGTCCAACCATTTCCTGGGAAACAAGGCCTCAGTATGCATAGCAGTTTCTTACCCCTTAATAACAAATGCTCCCACTCCCCACCCACCTCAACTTTTCCTCTTAGTTTTTGTTGCTAGGTGTGGTGTCATATGATATGGAATATCCCTTTGGACAGTTTGGATCCACTGTCCTGGCTATGTCCCCTATGGCTCTTGCCCACCTCTAGCCTACTAGTCCCGTGGGGGTGGGAGCAAGGATGTTAGATAGACAGATTTGATGCTGCAAACACTGCTCAGCAGCAGCCAAAACGCTGTTGTGTGATCAGCACTGTTCTAGCTACAAATACAAAGCTCAGCAATGTGAAAGCTACTATGGGAAAGTTTGCTCTGTCCCAGCCAGACCCAATACCGTTCCATGTCCGGTCCCCAGTGTACAAGTGACTCATTGGATGTCATTTGTTTCATCTACATTTAAAGGCCTAAAATTTAGCGAAGTGTCATCACCCTTGACTCCATTTGTTGTTCCTGGTCTGAACTCCACCAAGATAACTAATGGGCAAGATCTTTTTCCCCCTGAACAGTTTGCATACTAAAGGAGACATTTGTCTACAGGAGTACAGGACTGAATAGGGGAAGAAGACTTCTGGTCTGTGTAGAAATTATCGTATTAGAAAAAATTAATCTGAAGCCTTGTCATTATTAGTATCAGTTGATTTCTGTGTCTTTCAGTTCACCTACTGCTGCAGTATATGTTTTCTTGCCTGAAGGAAATGTTCTGATCTACCTACATGAAAACACAGATCACTGTCATTATTCTTCCCAAAATGAGTACTAACTTTATACTGTATTTCACACAGGAGTGCCTGTTTTTCAGCAAAAAAAAAACCTTCTCTGCACACTGCAGCTACTGGGAATACCTTGGGAAAGCAATGTTGGCAAAATGTTGGCTCAGCACTCAGGACAAGCAAAGCTGTGTATGGCTCATTTGCTTTTACAATAATTCATTGTGCTACAAGAATTTATTATTTTTAACCTTTTAATCCCTAAATCCTTTTTTGAAATGAGACTATATGGTAAAAAGTCATCTATTTAAACAGATCTATTTAAACAACCCTAACTTCCACACCCTTTATCCAGCTGTGATTCAGAAAAGGGCACTAGCCCTTTCCTTCACAAATCTTGGCAATAGGAATTGCTAATCCTTGCACTAAGTAGCAAGAGACATCATCTTATTCTCCAGGGATTTAGCTACCAAAGATCTTTCCTTTTCTCGTCTTTGCCCCTGCTCTTGTCCTTTGGGCTCAATATTTAGGCAACTGTAATGCCCAGGTAACACAATAATAAATACAGCAAGAAATGCAGGTAGTTTTCCACTAAGGACTGTGAACATACAAAACTATACTGAACCCACTTATCTGGTGAAGCTTTGTTGAATGTGAGCAAGGGCGATGCTGATAAAAGGACAGAGATCACTTGCTGTCCAGTCACTTGCTCCTAATTTTATATCATGGAATGATTGTCCTTTTGCGCGGTAGAGTGTGGGTATTTTTTTCATACTATTTCAATACCAAAAGCATCAATTAGATGCTTACTTTTTTCTTTCTTTCTTTCCTCAAATCAAAGTAAATAAATATTTTGTTTGCACTTTTACCCACGAGTATGCTTTTGATCCATTTTTAGACTTCCTCTGAACTCTGCCTTTCTCAACACTATCCATTAACCAAAGTTTAACATTGTGGAACTTCCAGCCTGACTTGAAAGCTGTATGTTAAATTATGCAGCTGAATTCCATCAGTCAATTTCTCCTTTGCTGTCAACACAGCAGCTACATTTTTTATTGTCTGAACAAGCTCATCCCATATAACAGGCTGCAAAAACATCAGAGTAAAAATAAAAGGAGGAACATAGGACAATACTTCTTAACTAGGTCTACATTCAAAAGAGAAAGACGCGAGGATTTTTTTTCTTTTGCAAAACAAAATAAAAAAAAATTCTCTTTTGCATATCAGATAAACCAGAAATTGCCTTATTTAAGTTCTGAAAGACTGGGGTCATTCTCAGCAAAATTCTGCTGTGAATGAAAAATGCACAAAGCTGCCTGTAGCAGTGTGTTACAGGTTATCTGACCTATCATCTTCATAAAATAAAAGCAAATGAAGTCATGGCAGAAAAAGCCAACCATTACACATCAAACAATTGCAGTCTTTGCCTCCACAGAATATTGTTGTAAATGGTGTTTTGTATTATATGGATGAGGGTTGTGTGCACAACTATGTGCTTCCGTAATATGCTAAAGCTGTTGCCACTGCAATTTTTTTTCTAGGCTATATCTACGTGATCTACTATTCGTGTTATCTTAATGGTAGCTAAAGTGGGAATAAAATCTTTATGAAAACCACTATGGTTAGATGTCTTTAAGAAAGGAATTCAATCAGAAGCCCACTGGAATTACTTATGTTTTGACTAAGATATTTGGCTCCTTTTATTGAACATTCCACTTTCAATGCATACATCTCATGGATATAAAATGATAGATCTCTTTGGATTTTAAACTACCAGCACTTTATACCATTAATAAATATTCATTTTCCTGCTATCCCTCCAGTGGTAGTTCATCATCAATCATGGCTGAAATCACAGCTGTGAGAGCTGTTTATGCTTTACTGTTCTCCTCTACATGATTTGGCAGATACTTATGAAATTATTGGAGTGTGGAAGTACAGGGGGGTTAGAGAAGAAGGAAGAGAGGGGATGCTTTTAAAAAAAAAATGTGTCCATATTTATTCCTGGAGCAGTACAGTTTTGGTTTGCCTTCCAAAGTACACATAAATCACTCCATTGGTCTCAACTGTCCTGTGAAAATAAAAATGATCCCAAACTGTTCAAGAATTACTCAGGGACTATTCAGTGTTCAATATGTCAGAGAAGCAAAGACAGACGCTCAGGAAGAGGAAGATTACAATCAATGAAGAAAAATCGATAGTGTGTAGAAGTTATCCTGCTGCCAACATTGTCAGGAAAAGGCTTCTCCATTCCCCAGTCTCATTATATGTAGAATATTATTAGAATCTGAGCAGCCGAAGTGAAACTGTAATCATCTCCTCTTTGCTTTTTTTAAGTTCTTAGTGTAAATCAACATTTCGCTTTGACTTAATAAACAAAACAACCTCTTCTCCTACCAATGTAACATTTTATATATTTACTTTACCTGCCTCTGTAAATAAAAAGAGACGAGATTAAAAATACGGTACAGATTGGAGAAGTCTGAACAATGGCTGGAGCTGTTGGCTACAATATTTTGTTTGCTTGTTTCTTACTTTTCCATCCGTGTGTTTTTCTGTCTCTCTGGCCAAACCAGTGGATTATTCCTACTAAGCTCTGCTTGTTACTGAGATGGTCATTTCTTGATTCTCCCTTGAAAATCAATTAACAAACCAATGAAATCATTGGATTTTATAGAATAACATTTGTATGACCTTAGGGAAATATGCATACTTTATCAACTGCTAGAAATAAATAACTGCATAGTTAACAACAGTATCTTTCTGGCTTCGATTCAGAGAAGTATTCTTGTTTTGGAAAATGATTTAACATATGCAAGTAAGTAATTGAAGGCATGATAGAAAAATATTTAAATGTCTTCCTGAATTTAGACCTGTATGAATAGAAAAATAGTATCCACATATAAAACACAATAGTTTATGCCTTAATATATTGTACATTTTAATAAAATATACATACAATCGCTGACATATAGCAGACAGTCCACATAAAACCCCCTCATCTTCAGAAATATATGTCGAGATTAATTCCATAACCCTTCGCTTCCCAAGACCCTCTAAATGATGGTGACAACTGTTAGCAAACATAGATGTCCAAACTCATAAACTTCACAGTTATATGAGCAAGGAAAGCTTCTACGTGCAGGTGTTTACTTCATTTATGAAAATGCCAACTGTATGTACAAAATAGGGGCAATTTTTTCAGACAGCAGTTGATAGAATTATTTCCAAATACCATCATCACCATCATCAATATCAAGTCTCTTTCTGAACATGGTACATCAGATGTTGGTGGGAGATAACACATAAGATAGCTAGATCTACAATATGTTTATTTCAGAGAGAGCTGCTGTTTAGTCAAAATGCATTGTAATGGAAATTCTTCAAAAAATAAATACCAATTGCCTAATTTTGACACATCATTTCAGTTCTTGAGATTTGGGGGTTTATTTTTTTGCAGACACTATTTATGTTAGGATATACAGTGATTAACTAAACTTAGTAATCTATTTTGTTGTTTTTTCTTGATTATTACTGTGATAGTGTTTGAAATGTCCATCAACTTTACACGAAGTACCTGCAAACCTCTGAGAGGACCTAGCTCCTGCCCTGAAGAATATGAAGTTTGAAACACCTGCCTTCATCAATCCCATTAGGAACCCAGGGGAATGATATAAAAGATCTATCCTTTTTTTGTCTAATCTAGAATCAGTCAAAAGCTAGGGCTAATCCACAAAAACATAGTCTTCAAGCTCCAGTGAAAGTGTTTTGTGACACTCCCAGAGCTAACAACAAGAGCACATGGTGAATGTTGAATCTGGAACATACAGTGTCCAGTTCAGCTTCTATGGCAATGAAATAAAATCTTAGAATCATAGAAAGGTTTGGGTTGGACCAAAAGACGATCTATTTCCAGTCACCCAGCCTTTGTTAGGGACAATTCGTTGTCAATTCTTTCTGGGGAGAAAATCATAAATAGCACTAAATTTCACTTTCTCACATGATCTTTCTGGCTGCATGCTGGACGATTTGTCACTTTGGAGAGCTCTGGTAACCAAAAAGTTAATTCTTCAAGAGTGAAACTGCAGCAGTTCTTGAAGTAATTGACTGGCATCTAGAAGTGAGTGATTTGTCTTGCCTGGCAAGGGTATTCTTTAAGTTAAAAGACAAAAAGTCAAACACAGTTCTTTAGACCCAAATCTTGGTGTTTGCTTTTATAAAAGAAGTATCTGAAACCAAATGCTATAATAAATTCTCCTTATTCTTACATTCTCCTTTACTCCTAAAAGATAAATTTAATAAACTGCATTCTTTCTCACATCACAAGAAACTCAGTTACAAAAAGTTTCTGTATTCAAGCTGTAAATAATTAAACAGTCCAGTTTTACCCTGGAAGTGGTATGCACCAAGCAGGCAAAGAAATAGTAATATGACAGCTCCCATGAAGCACAGCTAGTTACGCATATCACAGACTTATTTTAGGGCAATGTAGACCACTGCTGGTCTATTCAAGATTAAATGAATTACACCCTTAGTTCTGGTAAAATGATTTGTCATTTCTCTACTGATTTTAAAGGCAGTGTATGGACACCAACTCAAGCAAGGCTGTTAATACTGGAGGTGTTTGTATGCAGTAAGATTAATTCAAATCTTAAAGTTATTTATTCACTAACATGACCAATTAGGATCTGGTCAGAAAAGAAGACTCTTTAATTATTTATTATACAACATTATGACATTTCTGCTAATTTTTCCTAATGGGTGCTAAAATTCATATCATACTAGATAACAAAGATGTATCTATTTATTTGCAGCCTGATGAACTAATAAAATTATCTGCAAAAGCAATCTTTCAATTCACCTACTAAGAGCTATGGGTCAAATGATTACCTATTGAATTTCAATGCAATTTATATATTGTCTCTCTTTATTAAATGTACTGTTTGTTAAAATCTAGGACCCAGCTGTGAAAAAAAAAATATATATATATAGGACCTATTCACATCATTTTGTCATATGAAGGAAGGGAGCCGGAGTTGTTCTTTATCCAGTGACAGATTCTGAAGAGCTTTTAAAAACATTGGTTTGTAATGTGCAGGATTCTCAAAAGAAATTCAGGTACCTCTTCCAACTAAAATCAGTGGGAGTCAAATATTTAGGCAATTTTTAAAATCATTCAGACATCTATCTAAATCCATAGACTCTACGGAAGGCTAGTCCTTTGCAATATACTGTTTATTTATCTGGACAAAAGGCAGTGTTTTGTCCCATATGCAAATAAATAAGAGTCTTACCTTCAAAACTTCCTTTGCACCCTCTTCCTTCATAAGATGTCAAAATATACCCATCCAGAATTAAGCACAGGGGGAAAGTTTTCCATTTAGTTTACTGTATGGTCAAGCCAAAAGTAAAAAGTATTTCTCATACGCTCTTTTCATAATTGCTCTTTACAATCAAGTGTTACAGAAGAAAAGTCCCTGTTCATTAGGTGCATACATTATACACACATGTACAAGCACACACACACATCGTTTAAGCATATTGCAGTAAGGTTAAATCAAGCAAATAACTGCAAGCTGTACAGGATTTAAGCCAAACTCAGGATATGTGTTTCTTGAAACTACGTAATGATTGTAGCTTTTAAAGTCATCTCCTGGGCACTGTTTTCATGAATACAATTTTGAAGGAATGTATATAAGTCACATCTTTCATGAAAACAATTCTTTTTTATTGCTTTTCCCTCAAATATAATAAAGAAAGATCTAGAATTCTTCGAGATGAAGTCCCATAATAAGAAAAACAATTTGCAGTATTTTTAGATTTGATTTTTTTTATTGTCTGAATGGACAATAACAGTTAAAAGAATTCTTCTTGACATTTATGAACAACATAAATATTGACAAGTTATTTTAGGTTTAATCTAGTCGAATGATCCATAGAGAAAATTTAAATTATTATTGCAGTTGCACTATTTAAGCAATGATATTTAAAAATCTAGTAAAGCAATTTGATTCTGAACTTTAACATTATTTGTGTCAAGATTTTTTTGTATCAGTCACAGTATGGAAGCATTACATGCAAGGATTTCTAAATGATGGGCTGTTTAAATTTCAGTCCAAGAATTGCTGCATCACCTTCCTCCATATTGCAGAATTCATATACAGACTTGGACATTATTGCTCACTGTTTCTTTTAACAAAATCTGCTTTTTCCACTTCTTTTTTATTTCATTTTATTTTACAGCTTCAAGGAAATTCCAGTTCTTAAAGCTCTGGAGGATGATTTTTAATTGAGATTAATCAGGAAACTACTGCAGAGAGTAAAACACTCTTCTTCTTTGCTGCTTAGGAGATGGTCTGCCACATCTCAATCCAGCTGCAGTTCTCCAGCTATCATCATCCTTTGAACAACTACCAAGCCTGCGATTTGCTAATAATTACAATAACCAAGGCAAAACCTTTCAGCCAGTTGCTAAATAAATCAAGCGCAGCTGAAACCAGAGACAAAAATGGATGCCCTCAAGGTTAAGAGTGTTCCTTATAACATGCAGAGGACTCCCTGTATTGAAGGACACATTTTAAGTCTTTCTAATCCTTTCGTTCATCTTTGGACAGTTGCTTCAAAGAGTCTCTCTATTACAATAGGAAAATAGTTTTGCTAGCATATAACATAAGGAATATCTATCATTTATATTCAAATGATTTTCCACTATGGTGATGATATAGGTACTTCTAATAATTTTACAGTTATAGAAAAGAGAACCTAATAAACACATGAAGACACCAAGGTACAGTTGCTCATGACCCTCTTTGTTATTCTGAAAGGAAGATTACTGTACACTGATCTATGTCAGTACACTTTGATTCATTCACCAGATTCTTCAATATGTTAATAATGTCCTGTAATTAAATGTATATATTTGTAAATGTATAATATTTGTAAAGATACAAAAAGACGGAACTGTGGTGTTCTCAAACTCTTTTCCAAAGGAGTAAGGGAGAGAATAAAATATTTTTGGCAAAGCCATTTGTAGATGGTGATCATTTTTGAAGTGTACACTGGACAGATTTAACATAGTACAGTCTGTCTAGTTCAAATATATCTTTCTTAAAACTGATATCTGTATTCCTCCAGAGCTTTTCTTTTCAAATTTTCTGCCATTGCTTTACTGCTGCATGAATGAATCATGTGAAAAATAAACTGTTGTAATAGTACTATAGCTTTGGTCACAGTTTTCTACTACGTGATGTTGTTAAACTATTTCATAATTTTAGCTCAAAGATTTTCAAAGTGAACTCTGCTGATACCTCAAAATGAGCGAAGGCAAAACAGCTTAATGAACTACAGGTTCCTTAATATATTCTGCAGAGTATAATTCAAAGTTTTCAGTAGCAACAAAGAGGATAAATGTTAGGCCATATTTACAGCAACTAAGTAGGATGAACATAATTGTGTTACTGCTATTACAATTAATTATCCATATCTGTTCATATTTCCACCAACGCCACCCAGTATTTCTCCCATTATGATTCTATTACTATCTATCTGACACTGAAAGCACTCCATTAGATAATATGAAGAGTGATATTTTTCTTACTACTTTATACTCTCATCCTGGGAAAATATTTATGGTAAAATATGAGAAAAAAAATACAAAAAAAAACCCCATACAACCCTTCTTATATTTTCTGTTTCTTTTTTTACAGGAGATAATATTTTCTGAAAAAAACCCCACCATTCAGGCATTGTTGAAGACAAAACAAATTGAATATTTGAAAAAGAGATTAGATTTGTGAAATTGAAAACAAGAATGTTAAAAATACAATGCACATCTTGATTTGGACTATAATTTCTAATAAAGAAGAATTACCTATATGAATAAAAATACATATAATTAAAAAAAGAGAAAAACCCAACCCACCAGACTTAAATCCCAGAAGCCTGCAGGAAAGAATATAATGCAAATTATACCTAGGAAAGGCTCTCAATTACAAAGTTTTCTTTCTCTTTTTATTGTTAGTGACTCCGTAAAATCTATCTTCCCTAGAAAACCGATTGTTGACTCATCAGGAGAAAAATACTTTTTTGGAATTCCATATTTTCTTTTCAGAATTTCATAAAACTTAGGTACATCTCTTAATGTTAATTAAAAATATTTTAATAATCCAAACAAATTGCAGGGAAAAATAATATGTATTTATTGCATATCACTCTCCATTTCTAATTCTTATTATACCATCAGACAACTTTACATCTTCCTCTATACTGTACTTCTCTGTTCGTATTCAACTGAAGTTTCTCCAGAGGCGATTTTTTTCTTTAATTTTTATTATTCTATTACTATACTTTTCTTTTTATTTTTAACACAATGTGCCTGTGAATGAACAAAATAAAATGGGGGATAAAATAAGGGGAGGATTTTAAAAGTTACTCTTTGTTTACAGTTTTACATTGAGTAGATCTAATGGTGAATAACAACCAAATTCTGATGCACACTCTTAGCACTGACACACAAGAAAATGAACGGAAATGAAGTGCAATTTTGTAATAACAGAAACTCCCAAAATCCTGCGGCAATTTTAGATTAATCCCTCAGGATTTTCCTAAGGGAATAATGAGGTAGAAGAACCGAACAGAAATAGGTTAACATGATTATTAGGATTGTTTCACACAGAAAATCACTATATTGAAATAACTTAAAATAACAGTAAGCACAGATGAAATACTGCTATTGGAGTGGCCTGAAGATTTAGAAAACTCAGGTAGAGTAAAACTATGACAAAGATCTTTAAGAAAAAAGGCGCTATTTAGACAAGGAATATGCATGGAATCAAGAGGCATTGGTGTTGGCAACCAATGGCTGAAAAGATTAAAAACCTGTGATTTGTAATCAACAGAAACAGAAAAATTGTGGACTGCAAAGAACTAAGCTTGGAATTGTTTGTCTTACTTGTCTAGTTTATTTGCTGTTTCTATTCTCAGCAGCCCACGTGCTTCACTGTCTCATAAAATCCTCTCATGCACTTAAATAAACTGTATTTTATTGTCCTGCAACAGATGCTTGGGCTGATGCTATTACTCCAAGTGAAATCAATGGCAGAGCTACCATCAGCTCGATGGGTAAAGAACCTGTCCCACTCCCATAAAACAGAGTGGAAGAATTAGCTCCGAGTCTGATCAATGCCTTTTCAAATCAGAAGTTAGTGCAACACTCAATAGGTTTCCTGACTTGAGCAGGTTGCTAGATGCAGGTTCTTTTTCACTCACAGAAGTAATAAGAGGGTATGTCTGTGGCCTTCTACCCATACAAGGCCTTACTATCATACATTTTTATTCCCTTTATTGTCTTGCAGGGTAACTACCTCAGCTGAAAAGAGGTATCTTTCACCAATGAAAATATTCTGAGAAGGAAAATAGAGAATAAGCTTAATCATCATTATAGGAAGTGCTGTTACATCAAGATGGAATTTTTTAATAAGGATGTAATTCCAAATGAATCTTAAGCAACATTCTTAAGAAGCCAATCTCATGATGAGTGGTCAAAGACAAATGTCATTCAGGTTTAAGTAATTCCTACTATTTTACAGTAATTTAGAATTGTTACTATTCCAAAGAGAAAAGCAAGATCAATATTGAGCAGGTAATAGCCCCTAATAACAGAATAGACCCTTATTGAACTTCCATAAGCAGAAGGCACTAGAGGAATTTAATATTAACAGTACTTAACTGACTTTCTTATATTTATTTACTGAATGCATTGAGAAGTACAGATAGCGACTTCTTTTGGTAGAATTCTAAATAAATGAATATTTAAATTTATTTGCATAAATATTTCTTGAATAATTGAACTCGTAGTGAACTTCAGAAAAAAACTATACAAAATGAGCTCTATATAAAACTAGGGAGGAAAATGGATCACTTTAGTCCAGAAAATATAATGTTCATGCATCCATCATTAAATATCCATTTCAAAGGTAGTTCTTTGGTTCTGAAGTGGTTAATATGTGGATTGAGTTCTTCTTGTTCCTTTCTTTTTCCATGTCTATAGTTAGTTCACAACTACAAATTATTTGTAAGTAGCACAAAGTTATTTTGGGGGGGTTGTATCAATTAGTATTTTCCTAAAATTTCTCTGCCCTCAGAAGTTCCTTCCACTTCCATTTCAACTCCTTGTTTATAACTCTCCTTTCCAAATAATTAGGCATCCAAACAAAAACATTTGTCTTTGTTTTTTGCTGAGACTTAATAATTTGTTTGGAAACAAAGAAAGGATAGACTGAGACTGAAGCTGATGATGCTCTACTCATGCAAGAATCTTTTCTGCTAGGATTTATTTACCTACCTGTAGCTGTTAGCTATCGTTATTAACATAGAAACACACGCATATCTATGTACACAGACACACACATACGAAGCATGGAAACCCATTTGGGAACTAGTATTTCTAGAGTTTTTAATTCCAGAATTCCCATTTATTTACTGAGTCAATGTAGATAGATTATTTTAATTGGATGTTTTAGAACTTAATGTGTGTATTTGTACTTACATGTGCATAATAGTGCTAAGGTCTCCTAGGAGCACCATTTCATATCTACACAGTGCTTCCAACAACAATAGTGTCTATTCAGCATTATTAAAAGTGTGTATTGATAAAAATGCTGGAGAATTTTAAGTTTCAGAGATAATTTTTTTCCCTGCAGATGTTTTACCAAAACTTGGTTTTCATACAAGAATCAGTAAAATAATTCTATTTTCCTTTTGGTAAAATCAATCTATAACTTTTTCAAAAGTCCAGTTTAATACAAGAAATTCATTCTGATAAAAAGACTGACTTTTTCAAGACAGGATTTTCAAGTCAGAAAGGCTTTTTAGCTTTTTTTATGATAAACATTTAATATTTTGATTTTCTTCAAGCAGGTCCAGAAAAGCAAGTAATTTCAAAATTTCTTACAGAAGATAATTCCACTGTTCAAACAGTTCAAAAGAAGTCAGGTTGATAAGCTTATATAAGTTAATGGCTTATGTAAAAATGAAGTTTAACTTAAACCTGCAATATTATCTCTTTGCATTAACATTACCTTGTCAAAAAGTAGTAAATCTATGTATGCATGACTTTTTAGGCACAGTATAAAGTTACAGATTTTATATTTCCTTCCTTTGACCAGTTTTATACTGACTTCAGCACTTAAAAGCTTATCTGCTTGGCTTTACTGGAGTTGCTTCTAAATTTCATGCATGTGAAGAGGTAGAAATAAACCCAAGATTTTCCTCTCAGAAAAGGATAAGCATTACTGAGAGATGGGGTACGGTTTATTATCCATCATTAGAGCCCTGTGTCCAGATTCAGAAACAAGAATATCTCCAGTTCACCCACTTGCCTCCACAGTTTGTGACTTTCTGCTGATTAGATTCTCCAGCTTTATTCCATTTCCACAGTAGCACCACACAAATCAAACATCAACAGAGGTGGACTCAAGGTATCAATCAGATCTCCCCTCGAATCCAATCGGCTGCAAGTGTCATGGTGTAATCAAACCAAGTGACACCACAAAGCAATTGTGGCTGTAGGCTTTGCCCACAGCACTAACGAGACAGCATTCATGAAAAACAAAGAAAAAAAGAAGTGCACAAAGACGGTTTCCTTCAGGCAAGTGGATGATGGACACAGGCTGCAGGACTTGCTTTCATTAGACCTGATTTCATCCCCAAAAAACTCAGCAGCTTGCAACGATAAACAGCTGTTTATCTCTCTGTCTCTGCTTGAAAAGCTCTGTCATATGGCAATTCTAATGCTGAGAAGTCCAGGGCAGAGAACAAAGTTCACTGGACTTATTCACACCTCAGTAACCCCCAAAATATCTCTCCAGCTTAGTTTGCTATGAGCAGTAGTGCTGTGTCTGATCTGGAAACAACCCAAAAGTTACCGTGTTTTCTCTTTTTATTGGAGATGATTCATCATGGCTGCCCAACAGGTTTTTTTCAACTAGAACTGAAATTCATAATATGTGTTTGGGGTTTTTTTTGCCCCATAGTTCTTCTTAATGAGATATCAATATATTGAAAAGATAAACACTGAAGAACATTGATGTACTTGGTCCTTTGCATCTTCATTTCACTAGTATAGGTGACTGCTTCATCCCTTGAAAAGTCCCCATTGCGATTTCACTGACCAAAAATACCAGGAAAGAAGGAATGGAAGTGATATAATTTTATGAAATACCATCGAGGCAACAGTAATACCTTTCTGCTCCTAGCCACACCTAAGGAAAAACAGGTCCAACCTGAGCCATGAGTGAGCCCACAGCTCACAGGCTATGGCTGAGCAAAACTAAGTTAAACCACTTGTGCCAGCAGGCAAAGATGAAAATCCATTTTCAGAAATGCTGTTCATTACTAACTCGAAACCTGGAAAAAGGGAAACATGAGTGACTCAGAGTTTTATTCTCATATGGCTCTGCAGATTCAGGCAGACACAGAGAATTGTCTGAACATAATATTCAACTTAATTTCCATCAAGAAACCAAATTTTACATTTGACTCAAGAATGTCGATTTTTTGCTTTGATCTGGGAAACTTATTTCCCTTGAGATTCTCATTCTGTTAGGTTTTATATGTTGTCTTACTTTATTTCATAAAAGAAAACATGCTAGAAATATCATCATTTCCCACAAACTGGAAATTCTGAGCTTCAAACTACTGGATAACTGCTGTATCACAACAGGGTAGGGGAACACAGCACTAGGAGGGTGAGTGCTATGTAAGAAACGTATTCATATCACTAAGCTGTGAAATCATAAATCTCATTTGTTTGGGTCTTTTTTCCTTGTTTTTGTTTTTAATTGGGGTATTACCGAGGAGCTTTTTCAGAAACAGCATTGGAAAAAAATGTTAGGAAGTAGTTATTACAAAGGATTGTTGTCTTCAGGCAGGATTAAATATGTCATCGCCCTTGTAACAAGAGTATATCCCCAGTGTCTTGGCAAAATTCCAATTTGAGAAATTGCATTCTGCCTACCTAAATTTTCTCAGCAGTTGGAACGGATATCATATTAAGCAGTATCATCCATTGTTAGGGATCTGGTAAATAACACCATTTTTTTCCTTTCTGGAAAGCAATGCTTCGTGTTCCTCAACAGTGTTAAGAGCTGACCTTGAGAGGCACTGGAGCTTAAGTAGAACGACAAGCAATGAACTCGTCCCAGGAAAGGTTTAACATTTGCAGGACCAGACCCCTGAAGTAATTACTTCTGTGCCAGTGAAGGCTGCATGTTCTCCTACACAGAGTAAGTGAAATTCTTGTTACCTTGGGGCTTTAATATATACAATTACAGGAACAATCCAGAGCACTGTGAAGGTCCTCTATCCTTAGGTCATTAAGGCCCACTAACCAGCATAAGAAATAAGCAATTTAAGTAGCAGTCTTTACTGGATGTTCAACTGATAGATACACGTAGCAAATGGGACTTCTATGAACAAAACATTATGCCCCTGTGCATCAGCAACCCATGACAGGGAAAGCTGTACCACTCACTTGGACTTAATTTGCGGAAATATCAATCAGATGTCACCATACAGTGTTGCATACATATTCATCTAGTAGTCTGTCTTCTGTATCTCATACACACACACAAACACTCTTTGTATATTTTGTGCTTATTGCCCTTATAAAAACAGTTCATCCCTTTCCTTGGAAGAAGAACATTGAAATGGAAAAGGACCAAAATAAGGTTCCTCTCAAGTGATTTTTATCTTTAAATCCAGGTACGTGAATAATACTTCACAGGTGAAGTCACTGGATGAGAGGATGAGATTTTTCTTGTGTCCTTTGTGGGCTAAACAAGGGAGTCAGTCATCAAGCACACTGCATGGATACCTGGTGGAGAAAATAGTCACCTCATGTGAAGAGTTGGTGTCTCCCCATGGTTTCCCAGATGCTGAATCACCCCCTAATGTCGGTCAGTATGGTTCAGGTAAACCTGTATTAACAGTTTAAGACCACAGGATTTAGTACAAGGTCACAAAACCAGACAGAGTTCCTTTGGTGACTTTTCAGACAACTCCTCACTATGCCCATCTGTAGCTTTCTACAGACCCTTTCTGACTGTCTTTTGCTGACCTGGCTCCACTACAAACCTTTGTACCTTTTCAGGAACCCCCCCAAGGCAGATATTTAAAGCAGTGAAAGTCTATATATCTAACCTGTTTCTTCCATGGAAATTTCCTTATGCTGCTATCAATTGCTCCTCGCTAGGAAACCTGGGTGAATGCCATGACCAAGTCTACAAATCCTGTCTAAGAGAGAACCAAAGCCAAATTCACTGACCACATTCTGCCCTGTGATACCACACGCTTCTCCTTCACTGGCACATGAAGGAAAAGGAGACAGTTTTCCAGTTTCTACAGGGACGGAATGAATTTCACCTCACCTGATTACAGACACCCAGTAGATAAATGTCTAATACTTTCTAGTCATTCTGGAACACTTGCTAGCAGGAAACAATATGGAAGAAGCAACCCACTGAACAGATGGTAACCCTTTAATTCCAACACAGAAAAAAAAAGAAAAAAAGTAGTGGAATAAAAAAGCAAATTTATATGCTGGCTGTATTTTTTAAAAGTTGAAAACCTGACAATTTTATTCAGAATCAAACCAAAATCTTTGAAATCTACGTGGACTGGAACATTCATAGGAGATTAATTTTGAGCAGGCTGAAATAATATATGCTAACTTTAAAATAAAATATATTTATTTTAAATGATATCCTAAAATGAAAGATTAAACTAAAGAAAATTAAACCAAAGATATCACACCAAAGACAATGAAGCATCTTATTCAGAAAATTTTAGAAAAGTGGGGAAAAAATACAATTATTTACTTGGGTAATTTAAAAGTTACATTTTCATGTTTAAAATCTCATTTTAAAAAAATTCACTGAAATCTCGTATTGAATTATGCTTCTAAAGGCAGATGTTATTTTTAATGTTATTTTTATAGTATTTATATTTACTTTTTTCAATTTAAAGATGGTTCAATGAGGTCTTATACTTAAAGATGGACTAAGGATAGGAACTAGAAAATGACATAGTAAGAACACATGATTTAGCAGTTTAGACTGTTGTACATCTTGCTGATTTGATTAAATCTTCTCTTTTTGTCACATTATTATTTTATTTCTGGTAGATTCATGGCATGGTAAGGATGCAACCAAGTAGTGTAACTTGAGTAGCTTGAGAAGCGTAGAGGAAAACACAGATATGGGAGGAGAACAGGGGAAGAGTATTTGTAACCCAAGATGATATTTAACGCTGAACTGACATCCTTTTGTAGTATACTGTTACAGATGCAATAAAACAGAGCTTCACACATAATCCCAAGGAATCTGGAGAATCAGAAAATTAATGAATAGTTTAAAGAGAAATGAAAAAGGACAGAAACATGTAATACTCTGAAGCAGATACTCTCAGTGAATGGTTGCTATGTATATGAACTGGATTTTGCTTTCTTCCCTCTCTGGGTTTTAGCAAGGTGATACGTGATGGCCTACTTTCTCATAGTGGGGGAAAAATTAATTTAAAATAAAAACATACTTGGATACATATGAATGACAGTCACACAGACTAAGCCTGACTGTCTGAAACCAGTGAAAGACTTCACTGATCCTGTAAGAATATCGCTGAGTTTGAAAACTTCATTTAACCAGTTTTGATAAAACAGTGTTAACAGTGAGTTTCTGAAAAACTTTACTGCACAGTTTTATGAATTCTTGATATGCATAATTCCTTAGTGGCAATTCACAGTCTACTCAATCCTGAAAATCATCTCATGCTGATAGGAGACAAATGCCAAAATTCATGGAAGAAACTCGCTCAGCAGCTTGACAATAATATTTTAACAATGAGTATGAGAATGTGTGAGTCTGAAATTATGTATAACAATATGCCAGATTAAAAAAAAATCTTTGCCCTCAATGGCAAAAATGGACCCAAAAATAATTAATTTTCATGCCAAAAATCTGGTAGTTGAAAATCAGAAATACTAATAATGCATAGATATCTCATTCATATTTGAGACCACTGGAAGTGATAGAGTTTTGTGGACAAACCCAGAAAAACATGCCTAATAAACTGGCATGAATACCTGAACTATAAAGCCCTCGCTGCAAAAATTCAATTCCATTTTTTTCATAGTTTCCCCTCCCACCAGGAACTTGAATCCTGAAAGTATATGGTATAGAACAGGATTGTTATAAAAATTATTTGAGTTCAGTAACTGCTCCCCTTTTACCTTTGTTATTCCACTCGTCACCTGGAGGGACTAGAAAACAGAATGGACCAACCCTACTGAAACAAGTGACTTTAAGTCATTAAAAACAGCAGCCACATAGTTGCCAAATACAAATGCTTGGCAAATGCAAGATAAGACCAGTCATTCATGCTGGAAAGTGTGAAGCTAAATAATATAATTGTTATATTACAATATATAGGTCCTCACTTGGGCATGACAGCCTGTGTGGAGTTTCAGTCACACAGCAGGACTAATTAAGAAGGCAGATGGAGACTAGTGCTAGCAAAAATTGCAATAAAGGCATCGCTTTTTTCCACCCTCCTTTTCGTATAGCCCATGGAAAGAGAAAAAATCACAGTATGCTCCACATTAACCCACACACACATGCTAAGAGAAAATTCTCTCCCATTGCTGCATGGCGGGTGTGAATCCATGGCTGCAATTTAGGATTTGAGTGCTCATCATTAATTATATAATTCTTATCCCACAGCTGTGTGAAGCTCTATAATCAAGATTTCATCCATGAGGTGAAACTCACACCTGTAGACAAAGCTGGAACACAGGTTATAGAACACAAGCATCCTACTTATACCTTCAGAATTTATATTCAGTTAATATATTATTAAAACTTAATCATGTGACTACCGTGTAATCAATGTATTCAATTTAGTGCTTACATCTGCATTTTTTTCTGTACTGAGCTGAACCAGTGAGAGATGTATGTGTAAATGTAAGAAGGTTTATTCTCTCAAAACCAGTATATCTAGAGTTAAATTCAACTATCTTCAAACAAGTAAGGTAAACAAGCAGACCTAAACTGTAAATATAAGGGTACACTTTTAGCTCATAAAAATACATCTGAGTCACCCTAAGAAGCATATATGCCCCCCTTTATTGGTTATATTTCATCAAAATAGAAAATCTTCGTAAAAATGCAAAATATGGCATTTTATAAAAATGTAACAAAATGAGCACATTCAACTAAATCAGACTTTACATACAACATAACTCATTAACACTCATATACATTGTCTATCTTGTTTTAATCTTTATTTAATTCGTTATAAAACTAGACTAACTCTTAGTCTTAGCAACTATTTAATAAACATACACTGAAAAAAAAAGAGAACCATGCATTCTGATAAAATTGTGTTTTGTTCCCTATGAATTCAGTTAAAGTCTTGAAAAGATATACACAGTATACATATAACAAAGACATTACTTGTTTACATACAGCCTGAACCATTCAGACTCAAAAAACTTTTAAGGAATCAGAAGACTTTTTTTCTATAACTGCCAGATTAGTATTCCTTTTACTTCATGTAAATGGAGCTAATGGGCTAACTACAAATTAATATTTATATAAATTTCAGTTTATGTACCTCAGGAATATGTTTCTTGAATTAAGATGAAGATGACTGTAATCTCTATGTAGAGATCCGTACAAACTGTGGAGCTGGGGAGCCTCTCTATTAACAATTGTATTTCAAAAGCCACTGTAGTATTCACAGATTATTCTTCCCTTTTATTTGACTGTTAAAAATTTTTTTGCTAATAATCTTTTACCTTTGGCTATAGTCTGTATTTGTAATCTTAAAAAAAATTAATTTGTGGAAATTCATCAATGTTAACATAAAGACCAGTAAGATAATCTGAAGAAGGCTCATAAATACGAGGAAGATCGAGCTCATTTTGACGAAGAGAGCAGAGATTTGGTGTCCCAGAAATGTCATCACTTTTAAGCCAGGATTAAAACACATCAAAAAGGTAGAAAGTTCAGGGGATGTTAGTCTGCAAAAATACCTTATTATTACCAAAGAAATCTCATGTTTCCCCATTGCCAGGTACAGAAGTCTTAAAATACTATAAAGTCACATAACATCAGTCATGTGTTCATGACACGTTTTAACACACACTCAAATAATTTCACACAGTTACTAAAAAGGTAACTTAAAAGTTCTAATGAGTTTTCTGAAAAATGTTTGTATGATATACAATATCTCCAAGATCCAAAATGTATAAGCATAATTACCAAGACCGTTTTGGTAAGAATGGTGATCCAATTAGAAATTTACTTGAGGAAAGAGAGAAAACTTGTAAAAGTTTTTATTATTTCTTAGCACACTTTTATTGAGAGAAAAGCAGAAAGTGAAAAACTAGTGGTCAAACTTGCAGCAATGAGAACTCCAGAGTCGCAAAGATTAGAAATCCAGTGGGATGAAGTATGTTCTTCTTTAAAGAAAGGGAATTTTTCTGTAATACAATGATTCTATGCTACTAAAGAGTTTTTGTGCCAAAGCAGAATCTCAGCCTTCCTCAGCAGTGTAGCTCCGGTGGAGGAGTTCCAGAAAGCTTTCAGGAATCAGACATAATAAACTGAACACATTCGAGCCAAGACTATGACAGTGGCAGCTCCTCAGAAACACTGAGGTGCACCTCTGCCAAAGGCCTGAAACTTGAGTCTAGGAAGGAAGGAAGAGCAACAGTGGTAAGTTCTCTATGCCAGTGCTACCAGCAACGTTCAACTTGCTGTGCTGCTTGCAAATAAGGAAGAGACACTGTGTCCAGGATTGTAGATGAAAGCTTTGGAAGCCTGAGTCTGGGATCAAGAAGAAAGCTGAAAGGTAGACAGAGGGGCTAGTCCTGATTTAGGCCCCTCAGATTGATAAGCAAATGGAGAGGGTCTATGCAAGGCTGACAAGAAGCTAGGACCTTAAGGCACCTACAAGAAGAGTTTGGTGGAAATGGGCTCGTTAAGTCTTGTGGGGAGGAGGGTAAGGCTAGTAATTCTATTGCCTTCTGAATCCATTTCTGATTCCTTAATAAGACATCAAGAAGGTTACAGAAGAAAGGAGCACCCACAGAACATTAACCAGAAATTACTCTGGACTCATAGCACCGCCAAAGACAATTTGTGGTCACAATTTTGGAATTTCTATTTGCAAGAAGTAGTATTTAAAGCTATATTTTTAGGAAGCGGGAAGGTAACCTTTTTGCATGTCATTTGTCATCATCTTCATTTGCTGGTAAACTGTGAGTAACCCTGTCCTTCTGAACCTCAGGATCCTAAGGATTTGCATACTTCAAGCTTTGAAAAAGATG
The DNA here is from genome assembly GCA_033558185.1 of Dromococcyx pavoninus. Classification (NCBI taxonomy): domain Eukaryota; kingdom Metazoa; phylum Chordata; class Aves; order Cuculiformes; family Neomorphidae; genus Dromococcyx; species Dromococcyx pavoninus. Next base: position 1,892,065 of record JAUMJL010000250.1, read on the forward strand.
TTTTACAAAGTTACCAGAAGATACTTGCATAAAGTAGCTGGGAAGGGGTTGCTCCACACATTACGTACCTTCTCTAAGCATATGTTTGTTCTGCCTCCCTTTCCCCTTGCAGATGATCTATTTGCCAGCTACGTAATAAATATAAATAAAATCAACATTTTGTGTTTGAATTTTTTTGTGTTTTACCATAACAGAGGCAGAAATTGAATAAGCACAGAGAAGATATTCTACTCAAGTATTACGTTGCTTTAAGTAGCTTCAGCAACCCAGGATACGAAACTAGTCCCAATGTTCAATATTGTAAAGAAGAGGCAACTATTTGAGACCAACACTCAAAATTTTCAGATTTTACTTGTTAACAGTAGTGACAAAGTAAAGATACTGTCTGCAACACAAATACAACAGCACGTCATTTTCTACCTTCAATCACCTGAAAACCCAACAGTGAAGCTGACTAATCACCAGCATTTGTGGATTTTTGTTGTAATACATTTTTGTAAAGAAATATAAGTGTGAATATGTGTGTCAGTTTCACCCAAAAACAGTCATATCTGAGAGTCTAATTTAAAACCCAGGTGACAGCCTCAAGTGAATGTGAGTTTAGGAATATTCATCAATTTTTAACATACTTTTGAAGAAATACATGGCTGGTGAGAAAAGAGGAAATTTCAGGTAAGGTCAAGTAATCTTCAAGAGAAAATACATGAGATGACTTCTTTTATTGTGGTACATGAAGTTCAAATCTTCATTTCCATTTTCATTTCCAAGTCTTCTTTTTAAGCATACTATGAGCAAACTATGAGTTCCTAAAGTGAATAATGACATTACAGTCTCATTGGTTTATTTACGGTTCCAAACCCAGATCCTTCAAGGATATGTTTATAAAACTATTCATGTTCCTTTCAAACCCAAGAGACTTTCATTTTGGGACTTACAAGGGAAGGGAAAAAGTCCATCTTCTACCCAAAGAAACGGAAATTTTGCCAATTAAATTTCCAAAGATCTACTGTCAGTAACAATCCGGAAAACTCATTGGCTGAGATTCATCTGCCCAAAGGGCACTACATTTTTTATTAAAATTTGCTCAGCCACTGAAATAAAAGAAAAAAGACCATTAAAGAGAAAGTAGACAAAGCAAAAAAGAAGGAAGCAGGTGCAATGCTGACCCTCAGGAGACTTAGCAGAAAAACGCACAGGATTAGCTAATGTGTATTAGTGAAGACAAGTGTCTGTCTGTGGAAGACAGGTGAGAAAAGCCAAGTGATTTGTAGCAGGGCATCACCAGAAGAATGTGAGCATTACATGTTAAAGGGAGAAGAAACAGTCTTGTTTAGCCTTTTTCTCTTGTTTCTGGCAAGATAAAAATTAGGCCACTGTACCATCCTTACAGTCACTAAGAGCAGGAATCACTTTGCCTGAATTTATCTACCTGGAAGTTAAATGACCAATTTAAACTTGTTATTTATTTAATTCCCAGGTTAACAGGGCAGGATAGGCAGTACTAGGGAGTTACTCTTTTCTCCTTGATAAAGTGCTAAGGTAGGATGAATTTCCTTCTGGAGAGCCACATCTTCCTCCTTTAAGAAATGAGCCTGGAAGAGTACTTTGGACTACACTCTTTTAGATGGTTCATATTAGCTTGAGAATACAAGAACAAGATCAGTAGGTCAGAGAGTGACCATTATCTGGTCTTCCACCTGACGGATAGCAGATGGTAGAGAAGCCAAAAAACACATACAATAACACCCACTCAAAATTCTTCTGGCCTCCAGTGAACTGTAGCCCAGGGAATTCATGAGTCAGCAACAGTGCTTTTGCATTTAGTAGTTCACAATATATTTCCTTTCCACGAAGCTGTTTATGAAAAGCATTACTGGGGGGTCACACTAGGGAAAACACCACTTCCTCCTAGGTATTAACAGGAAAGGGAGCCACCAGATTTTTCTTGTTACTTCTTTCCTTCCTGTGATTTTAAACACTCAAAAGCTTGTATTTCGCCTGACTGCAACCCACTCCTAAGGCATGTGAGTCTAAAGGCATGTGAGTCTAGAGATCTAAAGGCATGTGAGTCTAGAGAATCCTAGAGTGCATAGAAAAAAACTTCTTAACTCAAACAATAGCACCCCTACCCGAGGGGATGCAATACTGGACCTGATGGCCAATGCAAGTGAGCTCATCAGTAAAGTCAAGCCCGGAGGCAGACTGAGCTGCAGTGATCATGCATTGGTGGAGTTCAAGGTCCTGAGGGATACGGAACAGGTGAGGAATGTAGCAAGAACCCTGAATTTTAAGAAAGCAAACATGCTGCTCTTCAAGAAGTTAGTCATTAGGACCCCCTGGGAAATGGTCCTCAGGGATAAAGGAGCAGCACAGAGCTGGCAAATATTTAAGGATGCTTTCCATTGAGCGCAAGAGCACTCAGTCCCCAGCTGTAAGAAATCAGGCAGAGAAAGGAAAAGACCAGCATGTCTGAGTCGAGACTTACTGGTTAAATTAAAGAACAAGAGGGAACTGTACAGGTAGTGCAAGCAGGGACAGGCAATCTGGGAAAAGTATAGGGCCACTGCTCAGTTGATAAGGGATGGGGTCAGGAAGGCCAAAGTGCAGCTGGAGCTGAACTTGGCAATAGAAAAAAAAAGAATAACAAGAAGGACTTCTATAGGTACATCAGCCAGGAAAGGGAGGTTACAGAAAGAATACCCCCACTGATGAACAAAAACGGTCTCCTCGTAAGAGCAGACAAGGAGAAGGCTGAGGTACTCAACAACCTTTTTTGCCTCACCATCTGCTATCCGTCAGGTAGAATGGAAGACCCTGGGAAGTACCAACCTGTCAACCTCAACTCTGTACCTGGGAAGATCATGGAGTAGATCCTCCTAGAATCTATGCAAAAGCACCTGGAAGACAGGGATGTGATTTGAGACAGACAACATAGCTTCACCAAGGGCAAGTCCTGCCTGACCAACATACCAGCTTTCTATGATGGGGCGACTGCATCAATAGACTTGGGAAAAGCAATGGATGTAATGTATCTGGACTTCTGTAAAGCCTTTGACATGGTCACCCACAACATCCTTCTCTATAAAGATATGGATTTGTTGGGTGGATTGTTTGGTGGACAAGGAATTGGTTGGATGGTCGCGTTCAGAGAGTAGTGGTCAATGGCTCGATGTCCAGATGGAGATCTGTGACAAGCAGTGTCCCTCAGGAATCCATACTGGAACCAGTGCTGTTTAATATTTTCATTGACAGTATAAACAGCAGGATGGAGTATGCCCTCAGAAAGTCTGCAGATGACACCAAGATGAGTGGGACAGTGGGCACACCAGAAGGATAGGATGTCATCCAGAGGGACTTTGACAAGCTGGAAAAGTGGGTCTGTGTGAAAATCATAAGGTTCAACAAGGCCAAGTTGGGGACGATGTTATTGAGAGCAGCCCTGTTGAGAAGGACTTGAGGGTGCTGATAGGTGAGAATCTCAACATGAGCTGGCAATGTGCATTCACAGCCCAGAAGGACAAATGTGTCCTGGGCTGCACCAAAAGAAGCATTGCCAGCAGGGCAAGGGAGGTGGGTGATTCTCCCCCTCTACTCCACTCTTGTGAGAACCCACTTGGATTATTGTGTCCAGTTCTGGAATCCCCAACATAAGAAAGATACAGAACTGTTGGAGTAGGTCCAGAGGAGGGCTGCAAAGATGATCAGAGGGCTGGAGCACCTCTGCTATGAGGCAGGCTGAGAGAGTTGGGGTTATTCAGCCTGGACAAGAGAACACTCTGAGGAAACCTCATAGAGGCCTTCCAGTACCTGAAGGGGTTTACAGGAAAGCTGGGGAGGGACTTTTTGCAAGGACTTGTAGTGATAGGATGAGGGGGAATGGCTTTAAACTGGAAGGGAGAAATTTTAGATTAGACATTAGGAAGAAATTCTTTGTGATGAATATGGTGAGGCACTGGCACAGTTTGCCCAGGGAAGCTGTGGATGCCCCCTCCCTGGAAGTGTTCAAGGCCAGGTGAAGGAGGTCTTGAGCAGCCTGGTCTGGTGGGAGGTGATCCTACCTATGGCAGGGGGATTGGAACTAGATGTTCTTTAAGGTCACTTCCAACCCAAACCATTCTGTGATTCTATGATTCTATGATTTATTAATGGAAAAGTACAGGTCTAAATTTATTCTTACTTCTTTCCTGATAAGACAAAACTGCACTCCATCTCATTTTCCCAGTTTGAATATTCTTTCACATCCTTATTTTCTGGATGCCTCAGTCTTTGAATGAAAACCTAACCTCTGTGGTGTTTTTTTTCTGCAGAGCACTTGGGCCTCTATTCATACCTTCCTTTATCAAAATAACCTTAAATGGAATTTAAACACATTAGTTGTAGAGAGCAGTTCTGCTCACTTACTGTAAGAGACAACCAGGCTCTTACTTACCATCTCTATTAGTTTATGTTTCACAAGACATTTAAACCTCAATTCCTTTCCCCAGTCTGAGCTGTAGTAGTGTCTATACCGTAATGCAACTCATCAGCAGCTGGAAAACACCTAAACACTGCCTAATCCTGCACAAATTATCCTTAATACACATATAGAGCACTGAGTTCAACTCAAAATCAGCCAACCAAAGAATATTCTATGTAATTTTCCAGTGATTCAAGCATTCAACAACATGTGAGAGCTAAACTATAGTCCTATCTCAGCCCCTGGGGGCTCTTATCTCCCAAAAAAATAACTTAATCTGAAACACAAGTTTGCCCTCTAGCTGAAAAGAGGTCATGGGAAATAAATGAACATAAGAAAAAGAAGCAACAATGGGGATCGTGATTTCGTAAAGCAGTGGAAAGAGGACTTTGATGAAACTTATTGGGCAGCTACAGAAGGTAATCTGAATGTCACTTATCAATCCCACCATGCTATGTTCAAAGCACAGAGAAACTTAATCTTTCTCTGGGAGCCCTTAAATTGTATCCCTTCACATAAAAACATGTTTCTTTTCTTTTTTGCATGTACGTCAGCGGTCAAGTACATGCATGAGTAAAAGAACACCATACTAATTGTATGTCAAGTATACAAAGCTAAATACCCCCAAAATAAGTAATTGCACTTCTAAGACTGCCCATCCAACTTAATTCTGATTTTTGTATGTCTTTGATGTTGATTTGTTTATCACAGACTTATTTCCAATTTTATTCAGTGCATAAGGTAGATGGTAATCAAAGCAAGAATCGGTGTTTAAAAAAAAAATTGGCTGAAGAACGGTTCCAGCAGTCTTAGTGGATACAGCTTCTTCCAGGGAGGCCTCAATCACCCGATAAAGTCATGGCTTAAGATTATAAAGCACCTTGTGTGCTATTAAACATCTAATGTTCCATGCACATTTCTAACATATCATAAATAAAAGCCAGATGATATTACATATGCCACCTTGTCAGAGGACAAATTTGAATTTTGTGGATGGATGGTCTAAAGGTCAAGCATACAGATTCTCTCCAAGACATCAGATTTTTCCATTAAGAAGGAAACAATATTGTGTGGAAGTAATTTCCAAATGTACTGTGAGTTCTGAATATAGCTTCGAGACCTTGACATAAACAAAAGTTCAAGGTGTTCTAATGTGTAGCATCTTAAAAGAGAAACTTATGAACATTACAGCTTTTCAAGTAAAGTAGTGTGAAAAGGGGAATTTGGGGAGATTTGAATAAAAAACAAATGAAGCAAGATGTAGCAGCACGAGACAACAGTGTCTGACTATATAGAACATCCTGGAGATTTTATCTATCTAGAGAGCATAAAATTAGTCCATTTTCTATAGATAAGACTGTCTGTTTATGATGTAAATTCAGTCTATTGACTGTAGTAAGTAACTGATGAAGTACTTGGAGAGTGGTGTGTTATTATCGCTCACAACACATTGTCAGAAACCACTTGTAAAATCTTTATTGTTTGTATATTTAGATAAATAGATTCATTGATTTTAAAACTATATGAATGAATTCTACTGAAGATAAGAATGTTCTCCTGTTTACAAAGAAATTCTGTAAATGAAGTGTTTTAACTGTCGTACAATTACTCTTTAAGTAAAACAAAGCAGGGTCATCCACTAGTGACTGGACAGCTGCAGCATTTTTTTTCTATCCAGCCAGAAACATTCTGAGTTTACAACCTTACTCCTTTTTTAATAAATAATTAAACAAATTCTGTATATATTTAGTTGATAAATGTCTCTATAGAGACACATATAGAGAGATATCTGGACTAAGCCTTCCTCTGGCAGACAGCAATGTGAGCAAGATATGTTAAAACTGATTTCCCCAGCCCTTGGAATCTTGGTTAGGCAGCTGATACACTCTGATCATTTCCTATTTTATCTCCAACAGTTATTTATATCTTAACATAAACTTCTGCTACACCTGTTTGTTCTATCCTCCCATTGTCCCTACAGTTGTAGTTAGAGCAATTATTTCAGGAGTAGAATGTTTCACTGTCATGTGTGAGATAGATATAGATATTTTCTTCTGTTAGAGGAACAAAATAAGGCTTTTAGAAGCTATAGCAACTCACCAAAACAAAGCCAGTTGCTCTTCTATTCCTTTGTTTCACATATAATTTTATGTTACTTTTCTCACTGGAATTCCTAACTATGAAGTAAAGCAACATGGTTATGCATATTTTTTCTGTCTTTTCATATTCTTCCAAAGATGAAGTGTGCAAAGTAGTTTGTTTTGGTAAGGTTTTTCTAAGAGTTTTGAAAACACTTATCTTGCTTTGCTATTTCTTAATAGCAGATACTGATGAGTTTGTGGTCCCTAATTACTGGGGAAGAGCTTTTGTCCATTTGTGTGCTTCCTTGTATAGTTCCCTCCCCAGAATTAGACGAGGTGATGCTTTGTGCTAGAGGATCAAATCTCAGATGGAATGGTTCCCATTCACAACTTCGAAGTAGTCTTAAAATATGCATGGAACCAACCAAAGATCAGAACTGTAACCTTCTTTTAACTTGAGTGGAACAGCACACGTTTGTGAGGAGGGCAGTCCATGATGATGAGAAGATGAACTGCAGCACTGTCAACTGTGCAAAGTCTCTTTAATATTGGAGGCTCTGTGTCCGGTTATATCACATTACTATGGTCAAGATGAAAAGTAAATAAAGATGTTAATAGCTGATAACAGGTACCACAGATGAACAGACACTGGAGTTACCTAGCAACTGGAGAGAAAGGTTTGCTTGTACTAGGCTAAATCTTAGCTAAAGCACTCAGAGATTATGGAGCAAATTGACAAGTTGATGAATTGCTGATAAGTATCTGCAAACAAAAATCTGAAAAAGGCAAAGAAGCTGCAAACTTTCCTGAATGCTTTCTTCTCTCTGTTAACATCACTGCCATCTTGCTTGAGTTTTTTGTATTTATTACTTGACAATATCTTTTAAGCATGAGACTATATTGGAGACCAGAACACTGATACAGTGAAGATCAAGTTGTTACAGTCATCAGCTGCATATAATTACACACATTTGGACAGTTCATTTAGCAGCTGCATGTTTATCTAGGGAGTCATGGGGAGAATAGATTATAGAACTTCTAGATTAGTCGTATTAGTATCCAGCCTTGCCAAAATGAAGTTATGTGCTGGGCCACATATACACTTGCAGTGCACTGTAAACCACTGCCTTTAATTTCCTCCTTTCTCCCAGGGATATAGGCTTGGAAAGGATCTAGATAATTGCATCCTGCCAGTCTTATCTTGTAACCTTATCCCATAATCCTGTTATCAAGTTCCCTGTGAAATGGTTTCTAGCTTCAACTACTTTTATGAGATGGCTGCTCAGGAATCACATAGATGGTTGCGAATGCTTAAAAATCCAACCTAATTTGTTCATGGCAGGTTTATACATCTTTTGTTGTTGTGACAATATCTGTTTATACGGACATTTCACCTCTTAATATCTACCATAACCTCATGTTTAACAACCAATGTCTTTATCTCTCTTTTCTATTTGAACATGTGCCTTCTTTTGACAAGTCAACTGTTCACTGTTGTTTTTCAGTCACCACTCAGTTATTTCTCCTCTTCTTCACAAGTTGCTTGTGTCTGAGGCCCTCAGATATTTCTTTTGTTCATTGGTACAGCCCTTCTCAACTTCCTTAGTGTCTGTTTCCTCCCCAATACCTCCATCCCTCAAAAAGGGAGTCACCACAGTCTGTTGATTGCCATTGCCCTATCACTCTCCTACAAGTCATGCAGCAAGGTATAAGTGCCAGCATCTGTTCAGATAAACAAGTACTTGTGAGTAGGATTAGGCCCTTATTGTTTTTGTTTAGTAGGATCCTGCAGAAGGCTTATCGTTTTCACAGTCTACCACACACCAAGAATCCCCTCGGGAGCGAAATTTGGTGAAATTTTACCCTTCATGCAGTGAGTTTAATAAGTTGAATAACAATAAAGAGCAAACTGCTCCATGTAAGAGTCTCTTAATACATAGTTCAAGCACCATAGTCCATACTGAGTTTCGCTGACTGATGCAAATCTGCGGATTTCCCTGAAATCTGCAGGCATGATCATGTTGCTGTAAATGGTGTAACTGTGGACAAATAATGCTCTGGATGTTACAGCAGATTCAGGATTTCTATGTTATGGTCTTCTCTGATTCATGGGAAGGAAATAATAGTGGGACCATCTTAGATAAACTTTCCTCTACACTGATGATAAACCTGGAACTAAAATTTAATATGCCCAAAGACTTCACAGTGAAGCACCACAGGTTCAAAATCAGAATATGGGTTCATTGTATACTACCGGTATCTGTGACTTCTCCACATGCACAAATAGCCAAAGTGCGCCTTTTCATCAATGAATAACTGCAACTACCTAAGCTTTGCCTTCTTTACAATAGCAGGTGGCCCTAGCAACAATCTTTTCTGGTGTAGTAGGCATTTAATGCACTGAATGGAAGAAATGGGGCAAGCTGCTAATCAGAGCAAACCCTCAAGGCATCTGCCACTTGCTACTTCCTCCAAGGACCTCTTCTGTTAGTTCTGTACTAACACATTCATCTTCTGCATATGCATTATGACTGAAGGTAATAGGACTATGTTCCATGGAAATGGCAGGCAGAACTTGGCCCAGAACTACCACACTGAGGTCTGTTGTGGGTGTTACATTAGCACATACTGACTACCTTATCTAAGCTGATTACTCAGATACGGATTGGTTTGGAGCAAGTTGTTTTTAACCTCACTGACCTAAAACCCACTCATGGCACGATAATGGGTCTGCTGGGCTTGCTCCTGTTGCTGCGGGGTTTGCTGCTAGTTCCTTCCTTGAACACATTGAGTTATTCCATAATAATCAGGTCTGTACTGTGGGTATTAAATTACCTTTTCACTATACTTACTGACTTATTAACAAAATTAGTCCACCTCTTCATGTTTAGCACAGAAGAATTTTTTAAAATTATAATATCTGATGCATGTCGGACAGCTACTAGTTAGGTGGCATTTTTTAAACAACATGAAGGAAAAGTATTATTCTTTCTATTTTTGGGGGGGACTATAATGGCCTATTTATAGGCCAGTGTTGAAAGCGAAGTGTAAGTGGGAAGATATGCTGTCAGAATATTTCTCTGTCTAAATAACATTATTGAGAGCCAGAGGAGTAATAACGTAGGAAATCAATTGGGAAATTTTGTAAAAAGTGATTCTGACAAAAATTCTTTGGAAAATGTATGAGCCTACTGTATTCCTCTCCTTTACAAGCATTCAGCCTCAACAGTTATCACATTTTCAGCTGAGGGAGTTTAGGCAATTCACTTAGAGAGAAAACAGTCATTTAAAAAATAAAGTAAAATAAATCTGGACCAACTCACCATGTGCAGAGACAGGGGTAGCTCTGCCTCTCCCATAGTGCTGGGCACTTGTGCCTCCTGCCATTAATGAAAAAATTAAAAAAAGTAACAGAGAAAGTATAAACTAAAATAAGAAATAGTGGGATCAAAGCCAAGCCTGATGGAATAAATATTCTTTTGGTTATGGAAGAGCAACATATATGATTAACCAGTCTCAATTTGGACCTTAAACAAGAAAAGGAAAATGCAGGAGCATAATTAGCAGTCTTCAACACTGCCTGTAATGAAGATCATTTTATTGTATAGGAACCATTCCTCTCTTTACTGCATTTTCATCTTCTCAGTACCCCTTACCACTCTCACAGATGGCGTTAACTGCAGAAGAATCTGATTCTCTTGCTTATGCACTTTGTTTGGCAACTCTAATAAAAGAAAATCCACACAAGTGGCCACGACCCAAGTGCCACCCAAATGCAAAAAATAAAGGGTGGGTGTAGACGTGGATGTGTGTGTTTGCAATTGCAAACTGGAGCTATCCATGGGCATAGAAAAGAAACAACAGAGATAATGGTTGCACAACTGCAAGGCAACACATCTTGACAGGACAGGAAAAGTGGAAAAGAAGAAAAACGGAAAACAGATAAATATGAAGAGGTAAAATCAAGCCAGTTCTGGCATTTGTCACCTTCTGACACCTTGCTGAGAGCTGATTCTTAGTAAACTCTTACCTCTACAGTTAATACCAGATTACAGCAGCTTTGCCAGCATCCATCCTATATTGATCTTGTATCAATGAATTTGGCTCAAGCTAGAATATGTTTTAATATGGCACAGCTTGTGTCAGATTTTTCCCTCATGTGACAGAAAATGGCTTCTCAGGAAAGTGTCTATTCAATTGAAAACTGGAGATTTGAGGAAACGTTGAGGTTTTTTTCATGCAAGGGATTTCTATATCAAAAGCCTAGTAGCAAAAATAAAAAAAACACCTCAGACTGCTTTTCTTTCTAAATTAACCCTTCCTTTTCCTCTGGGGAAAAAAAAAGGAGGTAGAGGGAAGGAGATTTTAAAACAATTTTAATTCATAAATTCGAGAGGAAAAACAGTTCCAACAAATACATGCATATGTCCCACCATACACTACAGTACACAAACATGTTGTCAACTCTTTGAAAATACTTAGTATTTTCCTTTTCTCCTTATGAACCTCAGCACCAATACAAGGCAATGTGATAAGTTCACCATTCATTTTCATACATTGTCAAATGTTCCAAACCTTAATCCTGCCACATGAAACTTACAAAATATGACATGGCGCACATACGGGCTCCATAATTTTACTTTGTTTGTTACTAGTCTTTAATCTTACAGTTCCTTGAAATTCACCTCACAACCCTACAGGGCTGGAATACAATGGGTTTGATGTGTTTTGCTGGCAAATAACATTGAAATAATGACATTTCATTTTCATTTTCAGAATGAAAACACCTCAATTACTTTTCTCCTACAGGTCATAACATAAAGCACCAGAGGACCCGATAAGTGGCGTATATCATATTTGTCTTCTTCACAGAAGGAAATTTTCATCAAAGATTGTATACATGATAATTTGGGCTAGTTAATAGGTTTTTTATCATGACCATGAAGAACATAAAAGAATGGGAACAGTAAACACCACATAGAGATCTGAGGACAAAACTGAATGATTCAGTCACAACGGGAAACAAGAAGGAAGAAGAGTCCCCTTTGTGTTTTCCTCTGTCTCCTAATCACCATCACAGGCCACTACTTACATGAGAGGTGGCTCTCAGGTGGAGCATTACTGTTGGGATGATACAGTTTTATACACCTGGGACAGTTCCTCTGGTTACTCTCCTTTCTGTTTCATTTCTCTTCTGCAGACACCAGATGTGTTTCTGTTTTCATGGGAGAAGAGTAATCACCAGCAGCTGTTTCAAGCACAAGGAGACATAGATTTGATTATTGGTGCTAGTCTATAGGCGTTACAATAACTGGTTGGATGTATTTTTTTTTCCTGTAGAAACAGAGCAGCCAGAGTGGAGAATAAAAATATTTCTATAATGAGCAACAGGGTTTCTAAAGCAGAAACAGAAGCACTGTATGTCACACAGTCTAAAAGAAAAAATGCTTTCTTTTGGATTATGTCAAGAATAACGAATCTCAGATGATTTGGGTCCTATCTTGGATGTTTCATACAAATGAAAGGAAATAGATCTCAGCAGCAAAACTCAGTGAGTTGACACCCTGAAGTTCAAGCAAGAACACAAGGGTAAGGCTGCAGTTTGACTAAAAATTTTTAATTGACCTTCCTTTCCCTAATCTAGCTTCAGTACATTTCAGAGCCACTTGAGCTGTGGTTCTTTGACCCACTGCAAGCATAAGTTAAATTTTTAGATCTTGGCTTAACTACATGGATTTATTTCAGAACCTTCTCCAAGATACTGAGTCTTTCTAACTTTTCAAGACTGTCATGATGTTTTCAGCTATTCTGAGTCAAAAAAACCCATGATACCTAGGGTTTTAAGTAGAAATCCAGCTGGCTCAGTCAGAATGCTTGTCTTCACTGGGACAGCCTGTGAGATTTTTTGCTTCAATCATTTAAGGTCTTTTGAAGAACACATTCAAAACCTAAAAACTGAGCCAGTTCACCAATATCTCATTGACAGGATGTTTTTCTGGGGTAATACTGAAAATATCTTTTAGAAGTCATCACCATCTCTTCCAGATGAATGAACAGCCCTAAACAGACTGATAAGAGATAAACCAGAAGAACACATAAAACTTTCAACATGTTTTTATATTTTTATTTTTGCTATAATATTTTATTTATTTTATTAATAATATTAATAATATTGCTGTTGTAATTACTGTTGTTACTATTATTATTATCTTTGGATGAAAGAAATAGCTAAACAGTAAGATAGGAGAGATTCTGAAATGAGAAATAGGGTCTTCTTTCAGCCTTTGGCTAAAAGCAAGTCTTTAAAGTCAGTTCATAATTGCGCTGGCAACCAGTGGAGACTCTTGTATATGTCAATACCAATGAGCGATTGTCAATACCTCTGATCAGCAACATTTTGCATCATTTGTACCTTGTATACTGAGTCTAAAGGGAGACTTCTAAGTAAATCATTACAGCACATTGTAAATTCAGGAACCAGTTTCTCTTAAAAAGCTTTAGTAACACTTCATTAATTATATTGAACCTGCAGCCCAAAATTCTTCTCGCTTATATTCATCAATTCCATGACCAGTTGTCTATATATTGTCTAAAACACTACCGTATGAAGCTGAATAGGCACATTATATCCCATAGACCTTAGAAGAGGGATACAGAGCCACAGTTCTCATTGATGTCAGCAGTTCAGGTACAGCTGAATGTGGCATCTGACAGTAAGAGAAAAAAAGCAAGGCAGGTTGACAAATACTTTGGTTAATAAAGATAGCAACTTGCTTTTGCCAAGAAAGGTTGGACTAAATGATCCTTTAGGCCCCTTCCAACTGTTCTATGCCTCTATGATTCAGTTTTCCTTTTCAAGTATTTCCCATAGGCTGACTCAAATCTCCTTTATTAGCGATTCACAGATAGTCACCAAGCAATTCTTTGTCTGCACCTTAATTGCACTCAGTTCTTGTAAGTTGAGCTGCTTTGTTCAGATGGCAATAGTAGATCGCATGGCTCTGTACTTTCATTTTCTTTGAGAAGAATCGAGTTACAGATCTTCAGTTACTTCAGTTACAGTATTCTGTTTGCTTCTGCTGAAGATGTTTGGAAAGTTCTTAAAAATACAAATGAGCAGATTGACAGATTTTTTTTATCTAGAGAAAAATAGATACCAAAAAATCATAGAAAGCAGCACTTTTTACTTATAGAGAATTATTTCAACAGACACTTGCACTGAAGTAAGGCCTCTTGTATGGATCCTCCATCTACCCAACTTTCTCTTTTGCAGCCAGCCAAGCAATGTGGACTTGGTGGTATAAAAGGATTACAAAAGGAAGACAGAAGAACAATGTTGCATTTTGCTAGAAGAACATGTCCTGTCTCCCAGCAGTAATTTTGTGCTGGGCATTAGAGGTGGTTCCTAACTAGACCTAGCCCATCTTCCCCTTTTCTCTGGGCTTGAGCATCCCTCTACCATAAGCCAGCTTTCTCCTTCAGATCCGAGCCATGAACAATCCACCCAGTAGTATACTGGGAACAGTCAGAGGACACTATCTGGACCCTGGCAATCTGTCCCATGAGAACATCACATCATCTGTGTCTCCTCAGGCCTGGAAGAAGATCTCAAACTAGGCAACAGGGAAGGATTCTAAACTGAAACCACAGGAAATGCAGGAGTGCTCTAATCAGATACAGAGCATCAGCCACAAGAAACAATTTTCAGGATGACAGTTTAATTGTTTGAAATAAAATGACAGAATATATTATCATTTTTATTACACAAGCCTCATATATTATTCTTCATTCTGTAGTATTACTAGAGCTTTCAAACCACTTTTATTTTAACCTCTATTCTTCTTTCTTCAGCATCACAGTTGCCTATGTTTTCCTACTACCTGCACCAAGAACAATCACTACTGGCAGGAGCCCATGGAGAGTTTGAGAGATGTTATTTTTTGCCCTCTGTACATACATTAGTGTTGCCCTTTAAAGACATAGCCCTTTGTCCTTTTAATAAAGAATGAAACTCATTTTCAAGCATCCAAATAAAATTATCTCAAATAATAGCAACCCAATTAGCTCAGTCAGTTTGAAGACTCAGTTAGACTCCCAGGTGGAATCCCCCATCATTAAATACTCTGCTTCAAAATACTTTCAAATACCTGTTTAATATCTAGAGCATAAGATGCTTCTAAGAAGGGAGGTAATATCAAGCCCCTAATATCAACTGCATTTGAAGAAGGAAATGGGGATGAGGAATATCCACACTTGGCACACCTTTATTCAAAGCTTGTGAGCACCTCAGCTGGAACAGTTCACTTTGGTACCCTCTGTCACCATAACAAAAAATTTTGAGCCTGCTTACACTAAGCTAGGAATAATAAAGCAAAGTATAGTATATTCAGTTTGTGAGTGAATTAGATAGTCCTTTCGTCCTTCAGGTCTCTCTGTCCCCTTGCCACAGTTAGTACCTTTTCTTCCTTCACTTCTTAATGTAGAGCTTCTATTGAGAAGAGCTATAATTACATAGGCAGCTGCCCTATCGTGCTATGGCCTTCGGGCATCTTTCCTGGCTACCACAGATATCTCCTTTAGTTCCCACTGCTAACTTCCCTTTAGAAACTATTTTCTCTATCTGGCTTTAAATATAACTAACGTCTTTCATGCTCTAAATACTCAAAAGCTGCTGTTCTTGCCTCCAGCTTCTGACTTTATTTTCCTTTACACTTCCGTATCCTCTTGGTTCCAAAAATCATGAATTTCAATTTACTATGTTTTTAAGCCTTCTTTTAAACCCACTCACCTTAGTAAAAAAAAAAAAAAAAAGCTTAAGTATTAGATCATGTTATCACCCACTTGTGAGAGAGGATTGAGGGAAGAATTAGTTGAACTGGAATCAGGCTCCCAATACGTGTCAAAAAACCCTCAAACTTTTCCAGTCTCACAGCCTTAGGCAAAAGGAGATTTAAGGAGGGCATAGAAAGCACTAAACTGTTTTGTCTTGCATGTGTCTTGTTCAGGTCGGCTGTGTAGTCTGAAAGCATGTTCTGTGCTGAGAGAACAGTAAAAACATTAAGAAGTCTTTATAACGATATTATTTTCCAGTGTTACTATTCCCATCATTTGTAAGATATATGGAAAAATTCTAACAGAGCTCTAATTTCCCACAGCTTAGCCCTTGATTAGTTGGAAAGTCTTTCTGCAAACCATAAAGGGCAAATTAAAAAAGTCTTAATAAAGTATATATGAAGAATTTCTCAAAATTGACTGCTCCATTTTCATTCTAATTTGGAAAATAAATCTGATATAGAGATGAAACATGGACTATTTCAGTCAAAATCATTAAAGAACAGAAAAGTTATCAGCAAATTAAAAAAAAGAGATGATGTTAGGAACTTCTTAAAAAAATGTTGTGTGTGATATAGTAAAAAAGAAGTGCACAAAAATATAAGGTTCTAGAGCAACACTTATTCCCCTGGAGGTATAGAAAAATAATGAAGAAAAATTGTTCAGATTCCGCAAGATTTAGATGGTTTGGGTGATTGGACCTGTGGGGGACAGAAGTACTTCAATGGGAAATAATTATTCTTGAGTCAAGCGAAAAGTCTGTAGGATATTGGGAGCAATGGCTCAATTTTTCAGTTCAATAACAAAAACGATATTTGGGGTTAATGAAGAAGAGGAAACCTCCAACATCACAGCCATAACTTGGTTTTATTACCAAAGAAGACTGCAAAACAAAAGTGCTCATAAAGGTAGTGCTGGTTAGTCCCAACCTGAAATACTGTATTCGGTCCCCACTGAAGATGGAAAGAGCATTACCATAAGAAGAGTGGAGGAAAAGTTGGTACCTAGTCCTAAAATATCTGATGTATATGCATAGATGAGGGGAAGTAGTAGGGAAAGTCTGAGGTAATATGGCAGATCACAAAATTTGAAAGAATGTCATCTTATAGAAAGTCACATTATGCATGGTCATATTACATATGCAGCAGAGAATGCTGCACTAAAATGCCAATGAAAGTTGTACATTTACATCAAGAAGAAAATAGTTCTTTTCTACTTTTCTACCTGTGTGGTTTTATTCTAAACTAACTCCAAAAACATGAATTAACTTCTGGGGCTTAAATATATGGATTCCAGTCTTTTGTAGATAAAAAACAAACACAAAACCCTCATAACTTAGTATCTTCTTGAATCTGTTTAATTTGCTATATACTGGCAATGAACTAGAGCTTCATTGTAGCTATGTTGTAGCAAATCATCAGATCTCTTCTGAAGTCAATGAGATGATGCCCTTTTCAGTTTCCACTGCAGAGGTATCTATCTCCCTTTCTCTCTGTACTGTGGCTGCTTACAATGTCAACATGCCAAACTGCATGTGGCACAATCTTCTGAGAAGTGGCCAAGGGGGATTGTTTTCTGTTCACAGCATCTATGCTGCCTTGCTCCTGCTGTTTATGCTTGCTGTGATCCCACTGCATACACCCCTTGCACCTGCTGAAATTCACTTTGATTCAGTCATTAGTCTTCAGTCTCTCAAACCAATCCATTGTGGAATGTTGATTTGTAAACTGATGAGGAGCTCCCAAAGAACTGTGCTTCTTCATTATCTTCATAATCAGACTTTTAGGTCTTGAGCTATACGTTCAGAACATTATTTCTTTGTTAGTTGTACTGAAAGTGGCACAAACTTGCAGAGGAAGTTTTTTATTTATGAATCCTAATTACTTGTTCTGGACATCTCAATATCTTGGTGTGATTGCTGCCATGTTTATGGCAAATTAAGATATTCTCTGCCACTTGTTCACTCTTGTACTATCTTTTTATAACTCAGTACACAGCTTTTAATTATATCAGCCACAGTTCTTTCACTGCTTGCTAATACTATCGTTTGGACAGATCAGCTTTGCTGGACCTTGAGATAACAATTTCCAACTTATGGTAAGAACTTTGGTCTATTTATCTGCAACTTCACAAATTATTCATTTAGTCTCTAATTAGTTCACATATAATCATTCAAGTGCATTCAATGTAGCTGTATTTTACAGGTAAGTGATGGAATGATCTGGTTTCAGTGGCCAGCTTTTTTCTCATGACACATGTCTCAACCAGTGACAGTCTATATACACGTAAATACGAGATCAAATCACAGCAGTAATTGCCACTCAGAAATACATAGGGTTTTATACAATCAGTATAACATCATCACATGTGAAATATACTTTCTGGTTTTAATTAGAGGAATCCTACTGTGTGAAACAAGTTGCTGTAGAAGAACGGATGTTCAGGCATGCAATAGTTTAACTCATAAGAGGCAAGTTGTTCAGGCAGAGGACATAGAACAGAAGGTCAGCTGACATGGGACTTTCTGTAGAACTGTGTTGCTGGTGGGAAACACTTCCTGATGCTCCCCCAGGTTTCAACATCCTTCCACTATGTCTCACTCAGTTCTCAGCCCCACACGCCCCATGCACTTCACCAGCAGAATCCCAGTGTGGAAAAGACAGTGCTACTAATACATGAGGATGTCTGGGAAGTCAGATGTCTGAGCTTTCTCTTTGACATCCTGTGGTTTCAAAACATCTGAATTTCCTCTATATAGTGGAAGTTCAAGTGACCTTATTTCCACAGATATTTAATTTACCTCTAATTGAATATGATATTACATGTGTGAGAAGTGTGCAACTAATTATATTTCTTGGGTATGTGATTGACTTAATTTAGTTCCCCTTTCATGACAGAACTCTTCACTAGGAACAATGTACAACTAAAGCTGTGGTTACAGTTAATTTTTCATCTTGATGGCCAAGTAAAATCTTCAAAAACTTATGCTGTATCAAAATTAAACATCCTTTTTTTTTGTCTTGCCAGGTCAAAACACTCTAAAGGAATATTTGAGGGAAACTTTCTGTTTACATCAGCAGTTATTTTTTTTTCAATTTCAATGTATCGTTCTGCCTGGTTCCTCACTCAGGTTATAAAGATACTAGTTTTTTATTAGGTTTTCATTCTACTGGCATCAATGTCATGTTTATATCTACAGTAGTAAAAGGATCTTGTGTCTACTTTCTGACCCTGGGTTCAAAAGCTGCAGAATACTCCCATCTCACAGATTTACCTGTCAAAATAGTGGTCCACAAAGTCCATAATGAGGAGAGGATGGCCCCTAGGATAAGTCCTGAAGCATGTTCAGACATGGACAAGGAGAATATGGATTACTGGAAAAAAATTTCCAGGTTCCATGTTAACAATTCATTTCTCTTTGTGATCATAGGACGCTACCATACCCTGGCCTTATTTAATTTGCTCATATACAGAGATACTCTGGAAATACATTCCCTGAAGGTTACACGATATCCAGCTGTAAATAAACAAGCTGAAAAGATAAAGTATTTTCCTGATTAGCAAATACACAGATTTATTTAGAGGTCTGAGTGTCTGGTTCATATCTAACCCTCTCAAGCATTTAAAAAAGCTCTTCTTAAGTGGTGTTATCTGCCTGTCCTGTTTTCTGCTACTGCTGAGAAGTAGATCCGTTCTAAAAAGTAACTCCAGGTGCTTACTACGTAGGTGGGGAAGGATCTTCAATCTCGTTCTTAATTACTGTGGCTCAAATTGATTTGACCTGAACTCTCTCTGTCTTTCAAGTAGAGCAGGATCCACAGGCAAGCTCCCTAGCTTTTTGAACTAACTTGCTCGATGACAAATAAGTAATTGTAAGGAGATGATTTATTGCCAAGCCAGACACAGTTGGATGTTAAATATTAATTTTTAGTATAAGAAACAATTTCCATTTCTTTTACCATTAAAATCCAATAAATTAATCCAAGCACTTACAAATAATTGATATTTCACAATGGAGAGAATTTTTTTTTTGCCACTAACAAATGTGCCCCTTTCAAATCCAACTGCTTTAAACATTCAGATGTTTATGAATTTCAGAGCTGCAAATACACCTCAGGGCTCTGCTGACATCAAAATAAGCCATAAAAGCAAAAAGCAAGAGTATTTTATGATGCCACCAGGATCCCAAAATATAGCCTTGTCCAAGTTTTATTTTTATCTTATATAATACACGGATCCTACCACAAATTACAAGCTGCCATCCTTCCAATTCCTTCTTGTAACTCTTTCTCACTTTCCATTCCCTTTATTCTTCTGAAATTTTACCAGGGTAAAAACAAATACCAGTGGAGATATTCTGGATGCACATATAACTGGCAATATGCTGCTGACCTTTTTACCTCCAAGAACATTTTTCTTCATGTGAAGAATGAAAATGATTATCAACTGCTAATTACAAGGAAAAAAGTACCCATCTCAAAGACTAATTCACCTCCAGAACAGGTTATTCAGGGAGTCTGTTCAATCTACATCATTGAAGATGTTTAGAAGCATCTGGAAGCACCTAAGGAAATATTTGTCTAGTCCAGTATAATTCTACTCAATTTTGGGTGAGAAGTGAACCTATGTCCCTCCCACACCTGTTTTTTATGATTCCATTGTACAAATATTTAACCTGACTACATTATCCATTGACAGACGCTCAGATGACAAATCCTCTACTCAAATCTTTCAGGAGTCTTTTCTCCCAGACAGTAAAGCACAACTTACTATTTCTGTACCAGTAAACAAAACAGACTAAGGACAACTCTCTAACACTGAGGCACAGAGTAGCAAAGTCTACCTTCATACAGCTGAACTTTCCAACCCTGACCAAAAAGGGAAAAGACTACATCCAAAGTAGATGTTGGAAATGATTCTTGGCTTGTGCTAACCCCTTAGTGCATGGGCAATGCAGCTGAAGTGCTCTCAGACATGGGCTGAATCGATGTCTTAGGGCTCATGAACAGTTTAACAGGGTAGATATTCATACACAAGCTCTCAGGTCTGTGCTGGTTCTGTTTAACTTGCCAATAAAGATACAGCTCTTTATTTACTTTTCCTACCTAGAAATAGAGGCAGAATTCTCAGAAACAGGGGTACAAAAAATTGCAACCTTGCTCCACAGCAAAAAGACACGCAATGCTCAAGCATAAGTGAGGCAGGGAAGATTCTACACAAAGGCTATGGATCATGTCTACATGTTCATATACTACCACAGCGGCAATACGAAGCAGTAAAATCAGATTTTCTCTCTGTAAAAAACTTGTAAGGCTCTAACATCGACCTTCAAAACTGCACATTATTTTCTCTGTGGACATCAACATTTAACAAAATCGAAAACCAACTGATTTCTCAGAAGCCTGAAAACATCAGCTCACCTGATACTATAAATCCCTTTCACCTTTGGCCATGGTTTCACTTCCACTTTTATAAAAGAAGTCCAGACACAGGAGCAAAACTCTGCTTTTTTTTTGAACGAATGGGTATAAAGTAAGAGGTAACAAAAATGCCTTCAATGGCATTCTGTTATTCTGTGATTTTAATTTCCTGATGATTGCTTGTGTTATAGTAGTCAATGAATATCACGGTTAAACGCCTGTCCCTTTCTGTTTGTATACAAATGCAGGGGTGCCATGACTCAAAGAGTTCATATTACCTAAACCTACAGGGCAAGCAAAGACTTATTATTAGTTTTGCTATTTTCACAGGAGGAAAACAGGAAGATCAAAAAGGAGGTCCATGATGAACTAGGAATGAAGTGCAAATCTTTTGAGCCTCAGCTCAGTGCCTTCACAAAACACCTTTATACTACAGAGAGAAAACTGACAAAACCTTTGAGACTGCTACCAGCATGTCTAAAATCTCTTGAGTCCTGACTTCATTACTACTCTGTAAGCCCCTGCAATGTGTTGGACTGATAGTGGCTGGTGAGCCCATAGAGCATAAACTACATTAATGGCTACAGAAACATGCTCAATTTTCTATTTGCTTTTCTGTGACTCATCCCACTATTTGGGGCTTGTCATTAACACAGAATCTTAACTAGTTTAATTTATGTGGCACTGACACCACTGAGGATCTATCTGCCACAACTTAGGTCAGAACATTGATTCTTGATGGTTTTCCCGTGGTACCACAAATTAACATAAAAGAGGTGGTAATAGTAGTAGTAGTAATAATAATAATAATAATAATAATGCACTCAAATCATCTGCTGATTCCAAAGGAGTCTCCTCATTTCCTCTATTAATTCTTTGACACTGAGCAGTGCCATATGAATATCAACTGGGTAAGCAAGGAATCATGTCTAGAGGGATTCAAGACAGGAAACGATACACAGAGGCACTCTTCCTGTTATTAGCAAAGTGATCAGGATTCAGAAGCATTGCGAGGATTCTTTTGCCATGTCAACCATCAAAGAGTGATACCAGAGAGATAAAAGTTACAGAGTGTTAAACCTTGCCTGTTGCCTTCGGCATGTTTTTGTTTAGTTCCATTCATCTCAACATTTGATTTTTAATAGTTCACTTTTGTTGTTATGAGTGAAAAATAAAAAGGACTATTAAAGAACAAAATGTATGCAGACAAAACACAGTTGCTGGCACTTTGTACAACCCAGAACACAATGCTTTCTGCCAGTTTGACTTGCTTTTACTTCATGTTCAATTACAAAAAAGGTAAAGGAGAGAGAGAGGCTCAACTTTCCCTTTTCTACTTATTTTTTTGATTAGTGTGTTTAAAAAATACAATAAGTCAAGCTAACAGCATAGGCAAAAGCAGCCTCTTAAACCCTAAGGAGCAGAGAGCTATTTTTAACTTCCTCCAAGAAAATTGTATAAATACTATCCACTGCAGAAAAACATGAATTTAATAAACCCCAACATCAGCCCTGGAAAAAAACACTATTTAAGTTAAAGTCTAGGCTGTGCCCTTGAATTTAACAAAGAGAGATTATCTGGAGAAATAAACAAGAAATAAACAGCAAAGGTAAATAAATGTAGAAACTATGAAACAAATCCTCAGCTAGATTAATCCAAAATTCAAGAGGACTGCACAGCTTTAAATTATTAGGAACCAAGGTAAAAATTTGGGCACATTGAAGAGTTTGTACTCAGCATTTTCTTTTAAAATTATAAGTAAAAATGGCTTGATGAGAAACTAACAGGGATACTAAAGTCAATAAGCACAGGCTAGAAGTATCTATTGATCCATAAAACAAACTCTGGAATAAGAAGGCACTAAAACTATTGGACTTTTTGGACAATATCTCAAATAAATACAGAGTGAAATTTCGTTACTTTCACAGCTACAAGCTCTATGAGAAACAAACTGGTCTATAAGTAACTAACACCCTACCATGGTCAATACAAGGCAGTCCCCATTGCTCCCAGTTCAGTTGTTGAAAGGATTTGGAAAGAAGTTTCTTCTAGCATATCCTTTCTTATATTTTTCTGAGGATGATGAACAATCTCAAGAAATACCACTTTAGTGGCTTGCTTCTCAGAGGTTGTTGAAACCTGAAACCATTTTCATTGTAAAATCATAGAATCATTAATGTTGGAAAAGACCTCTAAGATCATCCAGTCCAACTGTCAGCCCAATGCCATTATGCCTTCTAAACCACGTCTCAAAGTGTCACGTCTACACCTTTTTTTTAACACCTCCAGGGACAGTGACTACACTATTTCCCCGGGCAGCCTGTTCCAATGCTTCACCACTTTCAATACAATGCCCATATCATTCATATCATAAATGACTTTAACACACTTATCAAAGAATAAGACAGGTGTGCAGTAAATAGGAACATATGATTTACAGCTTTTACAATATACAGATAACATGAATACATATAGCCTGAAGAGGAAATGTTTAGATTAAGAAGATGAAAGTGATGCTTGATAGAGATATTTTCCCACCTGAAGGTCTACCACCACTTGGTCACCTGTTCTCTTCATGTCTTTCTGTTCCCTGAGGTGTTCTCCAGCCAACGCCATTTCCCTTACCCCATCAGCCCGTGCGGTGGCAGCAGCAGATGAATGTTAAGCTCTTAGATTCATTTGAGACTCTTCACAAAAGATGTTTCTCACACCACTCCTACTAAAACTCTGAATGCACAGTTCTGTAATATTCTACAACATCTACTATTCTCTGCACCTCCTGTGTCTGCCGGGAAGAGGTTACTTTCTGTATCTTTCATTTAATTTAATTTGTGTCATTTTTCCTGCAAAATATTTTCTTCAGCTGTTGCCCAAAAGCTTGTTGTTTTATCTCACTATTCTATTTTGCATATGTCCCAGCCTCTCTACTCAAATTTCTTTGTTTTGTGAATAACAGCTAAACGATCATTTGGACGTGTTGAACTGACCACATTAAAATCATGGGTGACTTTTTTCTTTTTATTGATTCTACAGTTTGTTAACATTCTTAGGCTAATCCAGCTCAATTGGATCTACTACTGTGTCCCTTCTCGTTTATTTGTGTAGGCACCCTGCCTTGTGCCACATCTTTGTGACACAAGTACATGCTCTATTCAGAGAGATGCACAAATTTGTCATTTTGAAGACTTCCACAAAGCAACACATTGATTTGCCAACATTTACAGCATCTTTCTTCCCTTGAGAGCTCCATGGTTTATTTTCTACTCCAATAGCTTCCATCCTTCAAGTTTGTTGTCTATCACTGGTGCTAATTTGCTTCATCTCAAAGCTAAATATTATGTTTCTTCTTCTGTATGATTTCTGCAAGGTAATGGCAACCAACACTCTTACAGAAGACTATTGTGTCAAGTGTTGGGCTTGATGGCCCAGGAACGTGGGCACAGGTAATACGGTATTTGCCCACACTTCTGCTGCCATTTTTCCTCTAGGAACAAAAGACTTTATCATATAACATTGTCAAATTATGCTATATTAATGTCTCAAAACTTTTAAGAAATCTCAAAGTCATCTTTCTAGTCTAAGCATGGCATACGGTCTCTGCATATACTCAATAAGGTATTTAGATATTTATGTTCTGTATCTTATTCATTTCAAATCATAGAAACATAGAATGATTTAAGTTGGAAGGGACCTTTAAACATCATCTAGTCCAACCTCACTGCAGTGAGCATGGACATCTTCTCCTAGATCAGGTTTCTCAGATCCCACTCCAATCTGACTTTGAATGTTTCCAGGACTTTGAATGTTTCCAGGCATGAGGCATCTACAACTTCTCTGAGAAACCTGTGTCACTGTTCCACCACTCTCATCGCAGAAAACCTCTTCCCTATATCTAGTTAAGTCTGTCTTCTTTTTGTTTAAATCATTACCCCTTGTTCTGTCACTATAGGTCCTGCTAAAAAGTTTGTCCCCATCTTTCTTATAATCCCCGTTTAAGTACTGAAAAGCCACAATGAGGTGTCCTCTATTTGATTTAAATGTAGTCCATTTTTCAACACTGACTTTAGAGGACACTAAGCACTGCTTTCACCCGTTCCCAACCTTTGAATGACTACACTTAGGTGAGATGAACATGACCTCTGATAACCTATGGATTCCTCCTCAGACAGAATGGACACGTTTTGTCTCCCTCTCTGATTGCACAGAGAGCTGAGACTCCCCCACCCGGTAGCCAACTGCCTGTGACTGAGACAGGTAAAGGGCAGAGATTTGTGTTTGCCTCAGAAAAGCAGCATAACTAAAGAAATTCTGAATGTTTTTTTTTTTTCTGTAGCTTGTGTTGCTATTGCAGTTATCTTGAAGACTTGGCTTGTTATTTCTCCTCATCAATCTGCTATTTAATACAGCCTTCTGAGAATTGATCCACAAAGTGCAATGTACAGCCCAGTGCTTGTATGGGAAGACATGCTGGTCATCCCAGCCCATTATAGTTCGTGTCTGAGCAAAGCTAATTAGTCCTTCTGTGTCTGGAGCACCATGTCATAACAGCTTTACTGCTGGTGTCCCTCCTGTCTCACAGATCTAGTGTCCCTGCACGAAAATACATTGTGCCATGTAGACCAGTTGTTAATGACAGTACCTAATAGGATTCAGCTAGACCAGCACGTCAACAGAAAGACCTACAGCTGGGTCTAAAATACCAAAAAAATACCAAAGCTCAACCTCAAAGTCAGGTTTCTGAGCTAACTTCATCTCCGTCCAGGGCCTCCCACATCTAACAGCAGGATAAATCAGCAGAACAGAATTGCTTTTTCATCATACACTAGTAAACTAACATACTGAGTACTCAACATAACATAGTTCCATGCAAAATACTTAAATCATGAAAATTCTCACTGAGGACACACAAGGGGTCGATAGTTTCAGCAGAGAAAATTACTATACCACACTCCGAAGCAGCAATACAGGTTTCAAAGTAATATCATCTGATATGCATTCAGCCCTTTTTTGGAAAACTTATTATTTCTTTTGAAATTTCCTGAAGTGGTTTAGCACATTTTGATATGTGTTCTCTTTGCATGTCTGGTGCCTTTGCTGCTGCTGTAATAGATTATTTTTATCATCATCATCAACCACAATTACAACAAAGGCAAAGGAAAAGGTATTTGTCTGGATTACCTTTCAAATTTATGAACAAACAATTTCTCAGTGAAACATTTCAGATATCCTCCAAGCACTACAACCTTTTATAAGTTCAGACTTCCAATTAAGATCATGCTAGGAATGCAATCAAGGATCTCAGCACTCAGAAGTTAATTATCTCCTCAGGCTAAGTCGTAAACATACTTGTTTTGTTTTTGTCCACTTCATCTAATGATATAATGTATTTGGAAGATACAGATTTTATCAGTTTATCAAGAGGGCCTATGGTGAGGCTGTAGGAGGTTTTGTCACTGCTGAAATACAGCAAAAGCTAAACTCTTTCTCTGAATTAACAACTCTGGCTACTCTCTGTCCAAAATTACCCACAGTCTGCCACAGCATATAAAGCTCCAAGTTGATTGTTACAGATCTCTGCATGCTCAACCAACTTATTCATCCCCAAAATTAGCTGGATTTGAGCCATGCATATACACTTGCTCAATATACGTGCTCTAAAAGAGGTGATTTAGACTGACCTCATGGATAGCTGAACAAGGTTGAAGATAAATAACTGAATAATTCTTTCTATTCCCTATCAAATGGCTGGCTGATTCACAAGGGCTGAAAACCTCTCTGATTATCAAAAAGCAATGGCAGCATTTGAAACTTCCAAGTTAATCCAGCTCAAAGTTGGATTTACTGCCCTGGAGACTCCTAATTGCCAGATGGTTCTGCTAACACCCACCTGGGAAATTGTGTGATTTGGGTGGCTCACATATATATTCTAATCTGCTGCCAAGAGGCAGTGGTTGAAAGCAATGTTATCTACTGTCAGCATTTCTAGGTTTTAGATGTGTTTGTGGACTGATAACAACCATCACTTTCCAACTGCACTGTAATTCTTGAAAATTCATCATAGATATACTATTATAAATGAGGTACATTTTCAGAAGGGATATTTAGCCTTATTCAGCTTCCACTTTCCAGAAGTGGACATAAATTCTACCTGTTCTTCTATTATGTCTATTTTTTCACCTCAGTCCTGGTCAGAATCTGGTAATAAAACCAGACACATCCACCATCTGTATCACAAAACTTCACAAGAACCTTAAGCAGCATAAGGTGGGGAAAGATATACTTGAGGTATACGATCCAGTCCACAAACACAGGAGCAAATACAGGCTCTACAGACTGAGCTGAAACTGCCTGTGTTCCGCACTAGCAGTAGGAGTGGGGAAAGTGTATCCTGATAAGGCTGCACCCGACCAACAGAAATTGAGCTCCATTCTTCCAGAACAGAGCACGTATTATTTGAACTTTAGTTACAGTGAGTTTTGCAGACAGTCTGTAAGCAACAATATGGGCCACTCATAGGAGATAGCGCACTACTTGTAAGTCCTCTTTCAACTTTGTTTTGCAGACATATCAAAGAGTCATAGAATCACCAAATGGTTTGTGTTGGAAGGGAATTTTAATACCTAGTACAGCCCCCTGCCATTGCTGAGGACACCTTTCACTAGATCAAGTTGTTCAAAGCCCTGACCTTGAATGCTGTCAGCTATGAGGCATCCACAACCAAAATCCTATTGGTCTTGAGTAGTATTGCCATAGCAGGTAAATTATTTCGACAGTGGGACAAATGATTTGAAAGAAACTGTGCTCAGGAGGAATATTAGCAGCCAACACAGACTGTAAAGGCATCAGAAAAAAACTTCAGGTGAAACACAGCAGGCTCATGGCAACCAGCTAGTGGATATTCTCCCAGTGACCATCATTCATAAAAGAGAGAACCTATGACAAATAAATAATCATCACTATTTCTTGTTTTCTGCTAACAACTCTGACAGCATTGCCCCTGCTGTACTGCTTGCTCACCGCTGCTGCCTGCCAGTGCCGCCGGTGATCATTGCTTTATTACACACACTGTAATGTGGATCTTATTTGTTATTCACTGTTTTCCATGGCAAGGTTGCTAAGGGGAGAAAACTCTTCCTTATAAAAAAATAGTGAGAATTCACATTACACTTTCACCATTTCATATGCTCTTTGTGGTTTAGCACTTTGCATCCATCAGAGGCTGTATCCTGAAAATCTGACAGAAAAGATCTCACTTGTTTTTGTAACTTGAGCTGACATAGACAACCATTCAGTACCAGTAAATAAAATACAGTGTTTGGGAACACGACACAGAAATAGCGTTTACAGCAGCTCTAAAATCAAGGAAGCCATCAAGAGAGAGCTGAAAAGGTCTTCACTCTATTCTAAATGTTAATCCACATGGTCCCATTCAATGCACAGGGCAAGATTAATACATTGCCGGTATAAACAGGAATAACAATATTGAGAAGTTATAGTCAAAACTGCCAGCAATGACTTTGGGCCAACTTGCCTATATGCCTCGCATTCCTGTTTTCAGGTTTCCTTTTTGCAACTTTCAATAATCTTCAGAGATCCATCCTATTTCACCACTTTCTGTTTTCTGCATTGTCCAGATCCACCATATGGACATATTTGATGTCCTAGGCCTAAAAACTGAACTTTCAGGTCTCATGGCAGAGCTGCCTGTGCTGAGGCAAGTTTGTTTTCTACGTGTGATGGAGGGTTGAACTTCTAGACTGAGAGTGACAAAAAACAGCAGCTCAGCATTGGCAATGTTAGGAATTGTCAAGAAAAGGACATCTGAAATTCTTTCTCTAACTTGAACGCGTGAAGATTTCCGCAAAGCACCTCTGTGAAATATAGCTCAAACCTATTGTTCCCTCAAAGGTCGCTGGAGACGATATTCACAAGAAAACCCCTTTGACTTGGTCATTTGGGTTCACCAGTAAGAAAAACCTGTGCAGGACAGGGGAGGCCTGGGTGTTGGGGATGTCCTGAACCTTCCAATTCCAAAGTCAAGTAGAGTGGTGTCATTGTGGCAAACAATGAGGAAAAGCCACTCTGCTTTTTTAATAGGAGAAGGGACACTTTGCAGGCAAGAAACCAAAAGCAGAGGATTCTAAGGGAAGGGTGACAAAAAGGGAACCTACTTATATAGCCTTAGGGGTATTTAGACATTTCTTCATAAAGCATTAGAAATAATCTGAACCCAACATTTGAATCTTGAGATTCCCACTTTCCTGAAGACTGCATGAACAGTCTGTTATAACAATACACATTGTAACATCACCTCCACAATCTCACCTGAGCTCAGGGTAGTCCAAACAAGTGCAGGAAAAATGAGCTTAAGGTTGCCTTTTTTTCTGAGTCCTAGACATATGAGGAAGAAACTCCCAGTGGGACCACCTCAAAAGCTGCAATGAGGGATTGCTTTATTCACTTTCTTGCATGTAGGTGCCTATATTTTATTCAAAGGGCATTTTAGGCTCCTGTCTCTTTGGCTTGGTTGTGTTGATCTTCTACTAAATGCACTTAAACGAGAGCAGCTTTTGGTGTATTAATAAGTACTTTTCTACCCTAACATGGAAATACTTTATCCTCTTTTTCTCACCATGCTTTCTGTCAGAAAAGTCACATTCAGATTACAATCTTATAGGCAAAGATGAAAAACTCTCCAAACTCACCCACAATAAACTGTAGAACTCTCATGGAGGGAACAAATATCCATACCTGTTGTGCCTCACAGCATGTCTAAGGCAAGAGCAAAGAGGCTCTGAACTTTAAAATGTGAGTAACAACTCTCTCAATCCAAAGGGCCAGAACTCTTAGTCAAGATGAAAGAGTTGTCTATGAAGCCTCCATGAGAAGAAATAACTCCAATGTGTATTGGAGTGTTTGCTTTGGCTATCTCAGGAAAGAATTTCTGAAGCACGCTGGAACTTTATAATGATGCAGGAATGGCTTTCATGTTTGCGGAGTTAAGCTGCCAAACAAACAGAAGCAACGTAAGTAATTGCTCTGGTGTCTGAAATCTTTTATTCCTTTCCTGTACTCTCAAGGACATCCCAAGGATGCTCCAGAAACCTTTCACTTGCAGCATTGGAAAATCTACAACCATTCAACCACTTGAGTTAAAAAAGAGTATCTCTTAACTGGTAGCAAACATAACTTTGCCATTGTCTTTTTTTCACAAGACAAGAAGACCATTACATGTTGCACAGTACTTTAAAAAAGCACTTGATTCTGCATGCCTAATCTCAAAAAGCAAAGGCAAAATAATGTATATTTAGAAAGTATTCACAGATACAGAAAGACAAGTATATGACTGGTACAGGCACATACTTATTAAATATTTACACTGATTTTAACACATTCTTTGTGGATAGCTTTGTCAAGGAATTTTTTCCAATAATATAAAGAGCTGAATATTGACTAATTAATGCTCAGCCATCAGTATTGAGTGTTATGGTTTGAGTTAATTGAGGTGTTTCTGACTCTGGCTTGGCCATAGACTAAAGTAACTGCATTTTCTGAAAACTAACTGCATGTTTTTCAGACACTTTCTCTCTAGCAGTGATAACATGGAGCACTAGTATGCAGAGAGGCCAGCAATTGTAATTATTCCTCTAGTAACCAAGGCCATCCTTGAGCTAGCAAAAAATGGCCACACCTGCAGGGAGGGAAGGACAGGACAGGTGACTCCAAAGTGCCCAACAAGAGTATTCCATCCCTTAAACCTCATACTCGGTCTAAAATTGAGAGATCACGAGGGTCCTGCTCTCTTCTGCAATGGCCAACATCCAGTGAGGACTTCGTTTTTCTGATTGTTCCTGACCCTGTATCTGTGTGTCCCTGAATCCAGTTCCTGCGTTCAACAGTTCAACAGCCTCCTAAATGTGGACCTATTACCTCGTGTCTGCTCTACAGCAGTTGTGGTGACGTATAGTTATCAAGGGGTGGGGGTGAGATCTTGTAAATTGGTATATATTTTCATTACTTTTTGATTATTTTAATTACTACTGTTATCATAATTTCATTAAAGCTGTAGCTTTAGTTTCAAATCTGCAATCCTCTTTTTTTTCTCATTTTCCTTTCCCTTCTCCTGGTGGGGTGGGTGACAGGGTGGGGGTGTGGAGGCAGTGGAATTTGGGAGTCTAACTGCAAGACTTCAGCCAAAAATTAGCCAGGTCAAGTCTAAACCATGACACCAAGTCAATGTCATATGTCCTCTTCGGTCAAACAACCTGTATTGTATTACACCAAAACATAAACCATCTAGGACTGAAAATTAAGGACTGCATACATGAACTGTGGGACCTCACTTTGAAAGAATAATGATTTCCTAAAAGGTCATGACTGGTATATGGAAATAAGAAACTGGACACAATATTGTTTCAAAGAGGTACTAAGACCTGCCAACTGCTATCTTCTCTTCAAAATTCTCCCCCAGGACCCAAAAAATGTTCTTCTAATGAGAATCAAAAAAAATCCAGTCTAAATTTAGGGAAAGAGAATATAGAGAAGCAATTGGATCTTGATGCAAGAATACCGATACTGACATAAGAAGATATCAGAAACGTGCACGACCTTTTAATGATGTTTTGTTGAAGACAGAAGGAAAACCAAAGTCTGAGGGCTGAAGCAAGAGACAATTAATGAAAAGTAAGTTGCCCATTTTTAGTAATAGGAGAATTAAAAACTGGGGAAATTTACCAATTAACTTTCTGTATTCAAGAGTTCTTCGAAGAAGACAAGGTATCTTCTTGGAAGTTATGAATTTTATATTAAGTTATTGGTTTCAATAAAAAATTAAGTGTGTATTTCTGCTCCCTGTGACACGCAAGTGATTGGAAAGGTCTCTTTTCCCTTACCATTGATTCATGCATTACTCAGAAGCTAGATCCAAACTAGCCTGGGTCTTCTAATGAAATCCCTCTGATATTGGAACAGAATTAATTTAAAAAAATCATACAAAGAGATTTGGATTTCCTTACGTTAGCCTTAAGCGGTCACTGTTATCTGTGTCTATTTTTCCAGTCATTCAATGATTATCATTGGATTTTTCAAAGCCATGTCAGTTTTAGAGAGTCAGATCCCATTGACTTTCAGCTTACAGTCTCTGCATTGACTACACACCTCATCGACACAAAATGAACCTCTGACTGGACCATGGTTGTTCTTTTCAAGAGTTAAATGCAGCAAATTGGTTACATAATTAGAGCTACAACTTGCCTCATTACAAACAAGTAATGAAAACTTTAATCCTTATTCATCCAAAGAATCAAAGTGTGGAAGCTCTAACTCTTGTCTGAACTGGCAGATTAGAACAAATCTTGACAGTGTTAAATGGAGACAGGGAACTATTTTGGAAGACTTGTAAGATAAATTGATCATGCATGACTCCCTTTCTGCCTTTGGGGTAATGTTGATGAACACTGAAAACGCTGCTGTATCGAAAAGAGAAATAGATATTTCTCTGCTTTAATTTATTCTAGATTTCCTATAATTAGAGGATATTATTGTTGTGTGATATTCATTCATCCCATTAGGCAGTTTAAGAAGAAACAAATTCATCTATTCGGAGGAGAATGATGCATTTCTAAAGGCGGCAAAAAATGCTCAGTCACCATTATATGAATTAAATCAAGTATTTATAATCTTTTTTCTCTTTTTTTCTCTTTTCCTCTTTTTTTTTTTATACATGAAGTATATGTAAGACGCTATTGTGGGGGTTTGGGCTCTTTCATTCCCCTCCACTTACACAAAACCTCATGTCTTTCTGAAGTAGCAACTGCTTAGCAAAACACATGAGGTTTGCCCCTATATGGCCTCTAGTAACTAGGAGGGAGAAAAGCGAACCTTACTCCCTACCAAAATCCGTCACTGAGGATCCCACCACCAATCCACGTGGTACGTACTGCAAAAAAAGGAGAGTAGGAATGGTTGATTTAAGTGTCTCCTTCTACAGAGAAAATTATTCTGTCTGCGGGAGATGACTCTCAGAATTCAGTTCCTATAGTCTTAGATGTTCACTTGTTGTAAACCAGCTATGACAGCCTGTAAAATAAGTTGAACTAGAATTACAGTCAACCATACACAGTAGAATGTTGGGTTTTCAACTCATTTTGGGGGGAAGGATAGGTGTCTTCCAGAGATTCAGTGTCCAAGACACTAAATAACCAATCATTCAAGGGAAACCTCTGGACGAGTGAGACAGACCCAGGCAGGTAAGAAAGAGAAAGCCTTCAGGTTAGATGTCTGTACCTTCCTGTCACTCCAGGGGAGGAGGCTCTGTTTAGATAGCTCATCTCCTCTTCACCCTTCTGAAAGAGGCGGATGGAGTGGTTGGATCCTTTCCATAAATCTTCCAAAAGAAAAGCCTGTGAATTTCTCTATCTGTCCAGAGTGGGTTCTGTTTGGGGCTGCTAGCTTGCAGTGCTTTGCAACTTTTATAAGATCAGACACTTTTATAAGTCTCTAAGTGTCTCACACAACCGATGAAAGCAGGGCATTGTGTTTAGTTACAATTTGGTTTGATGCATTTTACTCTGAATAAATAGGAAAGCAAGGATTTTGTTTCAGATGAGTTGTAAAACAAATTTCATAATCCAGGGGTGGGGAAAAAAAAGAAAAAGAAATAAAATGTAGTGCAAGCAGCATTTGATGACTTTGTGTTACCCAAGTCATCAGAAACTTTTTGTGTGCATGTCTTGTAATTACAGCCGAAGCAGGCTGTTCTCCTGAGTGTGAATCCCTTATATGCTACTGTCCTCTGTTTGACTGACTTCTCATCTCAAGCCAGAATTGAACCACATGGTTTGGGATAAAGAGTGCTTAGACAGATATGAAAAAAATGTGCCTCTCAGATCTTATGAAATGGTCTCTTTTTCTTCAGAGAAAGAGTAAGAATAAGATCAGATTAGTGTGCTGTTATGATCCCTCTATCTTTTGTTTTCTTACTCTAATGTAAGTGCAAAGCCAGGCTGATGACTGTATCAAAATTATGTGCCCTCTGCCTTATAGTAAGTCTCTCTTTGTTTTTCTGTTTATGCCTCTGTGTGTGTGTGTGTGTGTGTGTTCAAAGAAACTATTTTTTCTGTTGGCTGTTCCAAAGCAAACTGTATGTGGTACACAAAACATAAACATTGATTATATGCAAAATACCTGATGAAAAGCAATATGGATGCTTAGGTATTACAGACACAAACAGTGAACTTTTCTTTAGAGACTAGAAAATTACTTTGAGAAATGAGCAACATTCAGCGTAGCCTGTAAATCTACAACTACTGATAGGGAAGTGCCACTCCTAGTTCTGACCTATAGTGAAACTCACGTATGAGACAGTCCCTGCTATTCAAAGCAAACACTTGGCTCACTTTTTCAGTTCAGCAAGGATTAGTATTTAGCTACTATATTGTATCTTTCCTTTTTGCCTTGATCAGTTTTCTACCCAACAACGTTCCTACTTCATGGATCAAACCCATCCCATTTGCCTACTTTTGAAGGTATTTCTTTCAAAACGTCTAGAAAACATGAAAATGCCTAAAAAAGGAATGCTAACAAAATAAGTGATAAAAATAGAAGAAAACAGAAGACAGTTCTCAGTATCTTAGCTCGCAGTCTCCTAGTATACTTCTGTAATTCAGACATTTAAGAGTTTATGATCAAATTCAAAGCAAGTCATTATAGGTTTCTTTCAGATTAACAGAAAGATTTTTTCCCATTCTAAGATGTCTTTGTAAAGAATTGAGATGAATCAGCTTCCAGTAATGCTTATTCCTCTCCAATAACTATAAAAAGTGTTACCTAGACCCAAACAACTAACTTTTTTTGCATCTGATATTAGGGAATCCAGATCCTGTCCTGACTATACTCCTCTAATGGCCTCTGACTATATATGTCTCTATACAGGCAGTCTCAAGTCTACTGTAACTGTATTTTAACATGGCTAAAGACCCGTAGAGCACTTGCACTTAGCCACGCTGCAGATGACACTTGGCCTAATACACACATCTACTCATCCCCTGCAACAAAACATCTTTGGCAAATGGCCCTAACTACAACCCCTGTCAAGATTAAAATGTGGAAGCACACAGTGTGTGCAGATAGAACACACAACAGCTTTCTGGCAGGTGTTTGATGAAAACCATCATAGTAAATAAATGAGTATCAGCTGGACTAAACAGTCAGTGGGCAATTTCAAAGTTACTTTTGAAATAGAGGAGTGAACTTGAAAAGGCACATTAACATAGCATAAAATTTTTTAACAGTAGGGAGAGATTTTTTGAGCAAAAGAGGCAGCAGTTTGAATATGGTTTAGGGCTGCAAGGAGTTGCCCCATCACTCAGTCTAGGCTGAGCATCCCCTGGGATGCCACAGGGACATGGCACCAAGACAGTGAGGGACAGCAAGGGTGGTGTGCCAGGACCTTGGAATGAGTGTACGTGTGTGTGTTTGAGGGATTTTTCTTTTCTTGGATATGCTTTGAAGTTTCTTTTCAATTTCTTTTAGACTTGGCTAACCTTCTAGCTTTTTGGTTTTTGTTTTTTTTTTATTTCTGAAAATTGTGTTATTGTCTTCAACTGAAGACACTATGAAAGACTTTCAACAAGGCATCATGTCATGTTTCATCAGGTTTTGGTGATAGAGATGACATTTTCAGAGTCATGTATAAAACAGGGATAAGTTTTACAACAGAAGACAATTTCCAAATCTTGCTGAGTTTAGTCTTGGATGTGTAACAAGAAACAAGGGCTGGAAGATGGAAACAAGAAATTCAAAGTGGCAATAAAAGTGCTCATTTTTAATAATTCGGGCAAATATCTGTCACATCATATGCCATAGTAGACCATGTGTCTCTGGAAACCTTTGGAAAAAACATTAATAGTTCTTTGTGAGAACATTCAATTCATCTTCATGTTATTGGGTTTGATGCAGGAATGATGAAGCTAAATTAACAGGACAGTGTTTTGTAGGTTGTCAGTCTAAATGGTCACAGTTCTCTTTTTAAGATCTATGAAACTTCAGAGCTGACTTAAAAATAGAAAGTGGGGTTTCAGTACAGGTTTGGGGGGCACTTTTGGTTAATGTGAAGATATTTTTTTATTTCTCCTTTTAATGTGGCTATATCAGTTTTAATGGAGGTCTTTTTTGCTTTTAAAAAAGGAGCTGGTTTACACTAAAATCAGTGGAGATGCATTTATTGGTATTTTAAATGGTATTTTGAAAATTTTAGTTGGATCTCCTGGGATCTTGCACTGCACTTTCTCTTTCTCCATTTAAAAAAAATCAACCAAAATATTATTTTTAGTATCTATATTATCCAAATGCTCTTTTCCAGCAACAAAACAAGAAATACTCCTTGTCCCAAAGAGAATGTAAACTAAAGGCCAAAGAAGTAAGTTTAGGATTTTGCAAAGCAAATTCTGAGTTGGTTTCTGCCTTGGTTTCACTTGATCTTAAATAAAACCCTGCACATAATTAGTCAGTGGGAAGCACATGCTGTTGCACCCTGTATCAGTACCAATGCTGTGCTTGAGTTCAACAAAGTTTAGCAAAGTGAGCAATGTGAAAACAAGAACAGGCTAAGGACATAAACAGAGAAACCTGATGAGATGAGGAAAACACAACTAAATCAGAATAAAATTTCAGAGCTAAAATAAATGAAAAAGGTTATTTGTTTTTTTTAGAAGTGCTTGATTTTCAGCCTATGGTTAAATATGAATAACCAGATATGATAGCTGCTTGATGCTTTGTTTATTTCAGATGAAGAGTTTATAATTTTAGAGAGGGAGAGTTGGTAGCAAGTAACTGCTTACCAGAAATTAAACTGAATATTTGTTACAACCATAAACCATTATTATCCCAGTAAGAAGAGATTTTTTGTGAGAGTGTGTGTCTGTGTATGCACACATGTGAATATCTTGCTTATTTCCCTTGTTACTGTGTGGTTCAGTGATATTTTCTGCATCTCCCTGACCTTTCCTTCTATATATTTGGTAGATTTATTTCTGAATCTATTTTTCTCTCTTCTTTTCTCTTGTTATGTTTAAAATGTTGTGATCACTAATATCAGACATAGCTTTATAAGTGTTTAATTTCAATTTTGCTTAATATCTTTAAAAAAACCACCAAAACACCTGGGATAGAGTGAGAATATGCATGTGAGACAGAATATAGAATTACTGGGGATGTGACAACTTAGATAATCAATTAGTCCTTTTCATGTCAATGTGTTTTCTAAGTCAAGTGTCTTTTTTGGTTGGGTTTTTGTTGGGATTATTTGGGGAGTTTTTTTGGTGGGTTTTTTTTACGTAATGCCTAGAAAAGGGAAGACTAACTTCATCCTGGATTCGATAAAGTGTCTGGACTGATTACACGGGTCTGAATGATGCGTGTTAGCACCCTGCTTATTAACCACTCTTCATCTGCAGTTGGTCTGTGTTAGACACCTGTCTTAATTTTCCCATCACATGCCTTCTGAGCAGCACTGTCATAAGAACAGCAGACAGACACCAACCCATATTTTTCATGAATCCTTATTATAGGAGCTAAATATAGACAAAAAGTACTGCATTTATCGCACGCTTTTATTATTACCCTCTTCTTTCTTTCACCTCCGAATAAAAATGTCCATGAATTTCCTAAAATCCAAGTTTCACTTTTCAGATCAGTTTTAGATAATTTAAGAATACTGAAAATCACTGAAATTACTCTGGGTTCCCATTCCTGGACTCTATAAAGCCTCAGGAGGCAATAAAACTTACTTCTTCATTACATTTCAGTTTGAAAATATCTGTCATTTCCTCTACATAGGAACCATTTCTGCTACACCACCAGACAGCATGTTTAAAAACATGATTTTAAGGTCAGGATGATAAAAGTAGGAGGAATTTATAAACATGTAAAAGGACAATATAGCTGGATGTGGATTTGGGGGTTAGAAGATTTAGGTATAGGACCTTGCTGTTTGACCCATAGGGTAAGATTCAGTGCATCTAATTTTGCTGCCTAAAAGCAGTTCTGAAAAAAAGAGTAATCACCCGCAGAGTACAATTCCCCTTACCTTAAAATAAGGTCTTATTGCCTTCAATGTTTCTGTCTTGTTCTTCAGAGATTTGACTGAATCACATAATTAATAACATAGGGAAGGGGATGCTATAATCTCATTTCTCTGTTTTCTGTCACTGTGTCTAGGATTTAACATGTTGTTCCTACACTCAACTTGTCTTCAAAGCCTTTGTTCTGTCTTTTCTCATTCTTCTCCTAGAAGTCTTCTAATCCTCATTTCTCTTCCTTGGCACAAAAAAGATGATAAAACCCACTGCAGCATGGGGCATGAAAAAAATTTTACTTAACTTCACTATTTTTCCTGATGTTTTCCATTATTCCCTATCGCTCTTCATTCTTCCCTTGGGTTTTAATTACTAACCCTGTTAGGGGCACAGCTTTGTCTTTTCACAAACCTATGTACACTAGCAACAAGGAAACCAAGCAGTAGGGCTGCTGGAGCCCATCTGCCCCTCATGCCACCACAGATAGGAATGTTTTCCATACTTTTTGATACCACCCTGCCTTTGTATGGCTCTCAATCATGTCTACATTTTCAGAGCGCTCATGAAATCTGTCTCGTTCCATTCTCTTTCCTACCAGAGAAGTAGAGGATTTATGCATTTATTTGTATTTATTTTCACTCTTTTTCTCTCAGGATGGTTCCAAGATAACCTGAAGAACAAATATATACCAAGAAGAAAAAAGGAAGAATAAATACCAAGAGACTCAACATTTCACAAGAAGTTTACTCACCTCCATACACAAGCTTTTCACAAAATTTCCAGAATTACTCTTGTTTCCCAAGAACTTTATCATGTGCTGAACGCTACAGAGCATGTAAAGGATGGAGAGACCAAGACTTGGGGTCATATCTCCTTTTCCTCTGTCTAATAATAGTGATAGGATGCCTGAGTGTCATGAACAGTGAGAAGTCCTCCTGTCTGTGCAAATCATTTTTAACAGATTTTGAAGATTTTTATTCCCACAGCTATGCTGTGAAGTAGGGAAGGAACATGTCCATTTCAGAAAGGATATACTCAGGAACAAATCACACTTACCGACTTGTCCAGTATTATACAATTTGTGGACGTGCCAGGAATTGAATAGAGCTTCTCAGCCCTACCCTAGCTCTCTAGAGTATCACCCAGATTATTGGCTCAACTTTCTGTCAGCTGAAGCACTGAATCACTGAACAGGAGTTATTCCTTTGTTTAGCCCTCCTTTTCCAACGATTTATAATTGCAGCAAGCTGAACTTGATTTTTTCTTTCTTTTCTTTCAGTGTAAAAAGGAAGTACTCTGTGGTAGGTTGATTTTAAATTCCGTGGAGCCCACAAAACCTTCAGGCTACCACAGTTCTGAGGTATTTATAACATGGTATTGATGTTGTGAAATACTTTACCTCCACCTCTGTCTGCCTTGAGACATCTTGTTTTCAGAGGGAAGTGAATACAAGTTCAAGGTTACAGGAGAACATTTCCCTGGATTGTCAGCTCCTCCTCTTTCAGCTTGACTGGAGAGCTGCTTCATGCTCTTGTACTTTATTCGTGTGATCAGGCTGCAGGAGGCAAATGAGACCCATGAGGGTTGTGGCATTTCTGGTTTATTTTAACAGTGGTTTATTCTCAGGGAAAAAAAAAACACCCTGAAATTTTCAAACAGAAGAAATTATCTGATCTGTGTCATGTGGGGTCGCTTTAAGAGGTGGGTTGTAGCTGTTCACACTTTCCTCCTCTAGCAGGTTTCTGTGTAGGTTTGGTGACAAGTGACATTATTACTGCTGATGGCCAGGCCCTGAACTCACTGAGTTGATTGCCTGAATGTTTCCATTTCTCAGTGTAATGAAAGAATAATCAGTGCCTCTGTGATATCCTTATGCAGCACTAACTGCTATTGTAATTTATTATCATTTGTTTGTAAGTATTTATTGTATATTCTGACAAGAAGCTCTACAGGCTCCAACTGAGACTGAAGCGATGTTGTATAAGGCATTGTGGAGATTCACAGGAACATGCTAAGAACTTACAATCTATATAAATGAGTAGGAATGAAGAAAAGGGACATGAAGGAGAAAATTGCCTTTCCCACCAGTCATTTCAGCAGCTACCATGCAGCGCCTCAGTCCCCAAGCATTTGATCATGCTTCCCATCTCATTACAACAGTCAAAATTTACTGTCCTTCATTTTGATGCTTCAGCTAGGAGCTTAATAACACTTAACTTTGGACAACAAAGATTGTCTGAATACCAAAAATCATAACAATGCAAAAACAAGAGGACAAAAGGAGTATATAATTGGTTTGAATGCTAAGTCCCTCCCCATTCCCCATTTATAAACAATACATCTACCAAAAATAACAACATATAATTGCTTATAAGAAGAAATATTGAGATAGGTTGCTTTTTCTTTTATTTTCTATAGAAAACTTGAGTCCCTGAAAACTATACCAGTGAGAGAGATAAGAGGAATGTTTTGAGAGGATAAAAGTATGATGTCAGAACAACGCTCAGCAAAAGAAATTCAGTTGTCTAGATGTGTACCTCTCGTTCCCTCTTAGACCCCTTAAAATGGTGCTAGTGAGACCTACATCAGGCTGGGAGACATGATGCAAGACCTAGGGGAGCTCTATGACCTCCTGGCACAATAGCCAGAAGCCAAGTGGAACACACTTTAAAAAAAAAAAAAAGCCCAGAAAAGAAAAGAAAGTAAGTAGGAAAGTAAAAAAACCACTGAACGTACATCCACAGCATTGTGCCTGGAACCTCCCCAGACAGTGAACAGCATTATGAGTGGCAGTAGGAACCCCACCTTAGTCTCACAGTCCACATTGCCCGCCCTGGGCAGAGCAGTGCTGAAAGGCTCTCGCCTGCCTGGTCCAATTACACCACTCCTGAGAGTGGAGGAGCAAGTTTAGAGACAGAGCCTGAGGCTGGCTTAAGCATTTACCATAAAATATTTGCTGCATCTTTTACTCCTGTGTTGTGGTAGAGTGGGAGAAAGGTATAACCTCCATAGAGGAATCTGGATATATTTTTCTAGGATTAAAAAAAAACCAAACCACACAACACAACAGAACAAAACAAGGACATGCTAACACAAATGGGAAAACTTATTTCTTTGCTATGCAGACTAACGAATAGTAGGAGATAAATTTCTGCCAGTGAATGTGGTCTATACCTCTAAGTTAATTAGCAGTAAATGCATACTTAGTTAGTGGGAGGGGTGGAAATCAAGAACCTTGTTATTTCTGTTTCTCAGTTCCTGTGGACTTAAATTCACAATTACACTTCTAGAGGAAGCTGTCTCTCCAGCAGAGAGGTCTGCACTGATCAAGGAATCTGCCTGTTTCAAATACACTTAAGAAGGTGTCTGTTGCCAAGGGGCTTCAGAGTTGTAACTGTTCAATGTTCTCATTTTCTCTTCTGCCAATTATCCAAACACTTTTTCCATTCACTTCATAATAATGATAATAATACATTCATTAGAAAATCTCAAGGCAATTTCTCCTATAAAGTAAATTGAGGTTATTTCACCCTATCGACAAGAAGCAAGAAAGGTCACTTAGCCTTTGGCTGAAGCTAAATGCCCAAGCAAAACAGCCAGATTTCACCAGTTTCTCCACTGTGAAAAAACATTGGAAAAAATCAGCTGCTTCTACCACTGCAAGGAATCCAGTTTCTAAAGGAACCAAAAATTCTTCCAGACTGACAGACATCCTTAGCTAACTCTGCTTTGTTTGTGATTTTGCCTAAGTCATGAAGAACCTTAAATACACCAGTGTTGAGAGGACATAACACCACAAAGGGAGCTTGATTGTTCCTTTTTATCACTTCTCAGCTGCAGAGCTACAGATCATTTTCTGAGCAAGGCGTCAGCCTGTCCTTAACACATCACAGAATTCATCAAAGTCTTTTCTTGTGGAAACCCTTTAATATTCCCAAAGCTTGAAGCTGGGATGCAGCAATTGAAGGTGGCTGGAGCAACAATGAACCTTTGCTGACAGTAGGGAGGACTTTGCTAGTAACTGCTGTATCAAATTCCAGGTAGATTGGTACAGTGCTGAAATAACCTACTCTAAGCTAGCAATTGTGTACAGTTTGCTGCTATTCATGACAGCACTATAAGATATGCAGAGTAGAATTCCACCTTGTTGTGATTGTAGATGAGCTCAAGAAACAAAATTCAGTTTTAAATGCAAAGTCTACCAAAAATGTACAGAGAAATTAATCATTGGTCTAAATCTATCTCAAATAATGACACCTTTGGCTTATTTTTATGCAAGACTAGATGTTTACAGCATTACAAGGCTGACTGAAGGTGACCTTCTCAGTTCTTTTCACGGAAACCCTTATTATTGAAGCCATAATGACCCGAAGGTATAGTACTAGAAAGTTTTGCAAAGATAGGCCTCATTAAGGCAACTGTAGCAGACGGGAAAAAATAATCAAGTTTTGGTAGCAGACTTTGTACACCTGACACCTCCTCTACTTTCTTCAACAGTTGGTTTAACCAAAGCTGTTACCTATCCCTGTAAACTTTGGCTTGCTGCAGGATTTAGATCAGGAACCAGTAACGATATCCAGAGACATCCACCTCCCAGTGTCATAACAACGTTCAGAATGTGGTCCATAGTAAAAAGCCAATGAGTCCTTGAGAAAAAAAAACACATTTTAATTTGTGCCTCAAATTTGTGCTGCAGATTGCTAGACATATGGAGCTCATTAAAGGCTTTCAAAGATAACAGAGCCATTGTCATTGGACTCTTGTTTCAAGTGCATATGGTTGCTTATGTACATGATGGTAGCAAAATACACAGCTTCACTCACAGTCTCTTCAAATACCTGAACAACTAAAATTTTTATAGACAGAGGTACTGGA
Source organism: Dromococcyx pavoninus (assembly GCA_033558185.1). Taxonomy (NCBI): domain Eukaryota; kingdom Metazoa; phylum Chordata; class Aves; order Cuculiformes; family Neomorphidae; genus Dromococcyx; species Dromococcyx pavoninus. Next base: position 1,934,804 of record JAUMJL010000250.1, read on the forward strand.
GGATTCATTTACAGGTGGGCCTTTCCACCACTACCCTCAGATCAGAGATCAAGAGAAGATTGTTAAATTCATGAAGAGTCAGACCCAGAGACTCTTTCACGGAATGGCTCTGTTCCATGAAAAGCACATCATGTTAGGAAACCTATCAGATAAAGGGAAAGTGGGGCAGTGAACATGATTTGGAACTAGTGTAGGACAGTCGTGTTTAAAGCTTCATGAGTTCTTAATCTGCCTTGCATAAAGTCATGTTTTTAAAAAGTACCTGGCTTTTAGAAAAAAAATCTGAGCCTTCAAAAATATTTATGAGTACAAGGATATAATGAGCTGATCTCAGAGATCTTTATATTTATTATCATTACTTTTTTATGCTTTTTCCTTATGAGTTCCTGGAAGCCAACCATCCTCCACCACCCTAAAATGGAGATGCTAAGGACATATAGCAAGTGACATATGTGATATACTCTTATCAGTCTTTCTACAGCATTGTTAATCTTGGTTCATGACACTAACTCTTCAGATCTGACTTCCCTGAATAATATTATGATAGTTCAATGAACTGTCCATTGGGAAAACTTGCTTGCTTGCATGTTTTCTCTCTTTTCTGCTGTCTCCCTCTGCAGTTGTTGCTTTTATTTTATTTTAGAAGAACTTGGCCAATAAATCTGAAAGGAACAGGGTGTGGAAGTAAAATTAAACCAATCTAGCAGAGAAAGTCATAACAGGAATCACTGGATGGGAGTTAAAGCCACATGTATTCAAATGAGAAATGAAGCACAGTGTGATTAACCATTGGAACAGACTATGAAGGGTACCAGATTTAAACCTTTTGTTTTCTTTGTGGAAAATATGCTTTGAAAGATGTTTTACATTGCTAGCCCCTGGATTCAATGGTGAAATATCTGGCTGAAATGCAACTGTCTGTCATACATAAGAAGTCAGACCAAGACAATTTTTGGCCTTCAGATATGTAAAGAAGTATTAACACCTCTTATGATGGTTTCCTTCTTTATGCATTCTCTTTTCTCTGGATTGTTGCAATTGTTCTTTGATTTCACTGTCCAATAGGCACCAGAAAGAATGATGCAGGCACAGAAAGCCAGACAGAACAAGCTTCCAGTTCCTCGTTTATAGCCAAGACCCAAAAAATTCAAATTTATTTCTCCACTGGGCTCTCTCTATTCCCGTGTGTCCAGCCACCAAAGAAGGCAGTTAAACACACATATCATCTGAGACTTTACTCTATGCCATTCTATAAGCCATAAAATCATTGTTAGAGTAATAAAATCCCACATTACCCCTATTCAAAAACTGGAGGAGAAACTGGCAGCATTACAGCAGTCTAATTAATGAACAGACATAAATAAATGTGTTCTGCTCACATCATGCTTAGATAGCACTATGCCACTTTCTTCTGTTCTGTTCTACAAGGGGCAGTGGCAGAAATATTAAGTCTCATTAAATCTAGTGAGTACAGACAGTTGGGGACGTCAGGGAGGAGAAAGGATATTTTGTTGTATGTATGGCACCATTTCAAGAATGATTATTAGAATCCCAGTCTGAAGGGACAGTTGATGATCTTCCTTTTTTCAAAGGGCAAAGAGGAGCAATTCAGTCCAGACCATGGAAGCAGTCCCAGCTACTTCCTAGGCTGCATGCACAACATTGACTCAAAAACATGTTCCCACCTGCCATAGAAGATGAGGTCTGCAGAAAGTGGAGGACAGCATTTCAAGACCTCTGAAGTGAAGAGAGCAATGGACTCTAGTTAGGGGAAACACAACTTACCTGAAATGGCAGACTATGTAAAGAAGGGATCCATGCTAGTGGTTAGTATCAGCATGGTCCAAGTAATGCCTTACTTACAGTATGCCATTAATGAAGAATTAACTCCTCCTTCTGCCTCCTCATGTCAATTTTCCCATCCAGTTCTGTACTTCGTCACTACAATTCACTTACCTTTTCTTCCTTTTTAAACTATGACATCTTTTGATATCCCACTAATGATTACCAGATTATAACCACTAACAACCACGGAGGTACTGCTTAAATCTGAAAAGCCTTGCAGTACAGGGAAAGGGTCTAATGCAGAGCTATAACAACAATAAATACCGGTTTAGTGGTAAATGCAGATAAAGAGAGTAAAGAGAGCGTAGGGCATTTTACCTCTTAATATCTGATTGGTATTTGACCAACACCAAGCACTGTACTATCCAGTTCCTGCTCAGCCACTGAATCGTCTGATTTTGTTTTTCTGTAAATAGTTTTGTAAGCCTGACACTTCTGCCATGCCCACTCTGCTGTTGCTGCAGTGGCCCTGTTATTAACTGCCTTGGACCTGACTTTTGTCTCATCAGCAGGAGCTGCTGAATTACCACTGACAGGTGTCACGAACAGTGAGCATGATCCCAGCCATCACAAGGGTATATTTGTGAAGAAATCCCTCTGGCAATGACGATACACATAGTAGAAGCCCTGATTATGTGTTGGACATACATATATCACTATGGAGCAGTTTTATTAAGACTGCAGTGCAGCAGCTGTTGTGGTAGGAAAGGAATCGATGATTGAGTGCCTCAGCGCTGTCTCAAGGGCCAGCCACAACGAAGGGGTCACCCCTATGCTTATAGACCAAGGTGGCACCAGGAGAGATGGTCAAATTTAAAGAGTGTAAATCCTAACATGGTAGCAATTGCTTCTATTGCTAGTTAGTGTTTTAACATTAACATTATCAAGGAGTATCTTCCCAGACTGTAACATTATCTTTCATGTCACCTGCCAATAGCAAAAGCAAAGCAGCTCATGGCAGCAACAGAACAGGAAAGATGTAGAGTTTCATCTAGCTGTGGATGGAAGTAAGAGCTGACTCCTACCAGTAGAGAGAAAAATCACTGTTGAATACATTTCAACCTGAAAATTTAAAGAAACACCACCAAAGGATCTGACTGAAGAACACCCTAATAATTGTGTGATGGAAAAATGAACACCAGGAGATGCTAACCACAGCTTATGCCATCTTGAGGGCAGAAAGAGTGGGCAGTAGCCCGTCAACCACCATCCACCCAAAAATGTTGGATGTTTCAGGATTTAATAGTGAAGGAGTTCACATAAATATCAGAAAATTGCCTGCAAGTAATACTGAAATGGCAACACAGAGCTCAGGGGGTGCATCTGAGATCCTGAAAAACCTCTAAGATTTTTGAGAAACAGATCGTAATCACCTTCCAAATTCCCACTGGGAGGAGAGCATCCTCGTGAAGTCCTCACTCTCAATGGACTATGTTTTACTCTCTCGTGTTACACAGTATCACAGTATCACATTATCACAGTATCATAAGGTTGGAAAGGACCTCCGAGATCATCGAGTCCAACCTATAACCCAACACTAACACCAACACTAACAGCATCGTCTAAACCATGGCACTCAGTGCCTCATCCAGTCTCCCCTTAAACACCTCCAGGACTGGCTACTCCACCACCTCCCTGGGCAGCCCATTCCAATGGCCAATTACCCTTTCAGTGAAGAAGCTTTTCTTAAGATCAAGCCTAAACCTCCCCTGATGAAGCTTGAGTCCATGCCCTCTAGTTCTGTCACTGGTCACCTGAAAGAAGAGACCAACCCCTGCCTGACTACAACCTCCTTTTAGGTAGTCGTAGAGAGCAATTAGGTCTCCCCTGAGCCTCCTCTTCTTCAGACTAAACAGCCCCAACTCCCTCAGTCGCTCCTCATAGGGCTTGTGCTCCAGCCCCTTCACCATCTTCGTTGCCCTCCTCTGGACACACTCCAGCATCCTGACATCTTTCCCAAACTGGGGGGCCCAGAACTGTACACAGTATTCAAGGTGAGGCCTGACCAGTGCCGAGTACAGGGGGACGATAAGTTCTCTGGTCCTGCTCGCCACACTATTCCTGATGCAGGCCAGAATGCCATTGGCCTTCTTGGCCACCTGGGCACACTGCTGGCTCATGTTGAGCTTCCTGTCAACCAGCACTCCCAGGTCCCTTTCTGCCTGACTACTCTCCAGCCACTCTGTCTCCAGTCTGTAGCTATGCATGGGATTGTTGTGTCCAAAATGAAGTACCCGACATTTGGACTTATTAAACATCATCCCATTACAATCGGCCCATCTCTCCAGTCTGTCCAGGTCCCTCTGTAGGGCCATCCTACCCTCTAACAGATCAACCCTTCCTCCCAGCTTGGTATCATCTGCAAACTTGCTGATGATGGACTCAATCCCCTCATCCAGATCATCAATAAAGATATTAAACAGGACTGGACCCAACACCGATCCCTGGGGGACACCACTGGTGACCGGCCGCCAACTGGATGAGACACCATTCACCACCACTCTTTGGGCTCGGCCATCCAGCCAATTCCTAACCCAGCACAGAGTGCTCCCATCTAAGCCACGGGCTGACAGCTTCTTTAGGAGTCTACTGTGGGGGACAGTGTCAAAGGCCTTGCTGAAGTCCAGGTATACCACATCCACAGCCTTCCTCTCATCTACCAGCCGAGTCACATGGTCATAAAAGGAGATCTGGTTGGTCAGGCAGGACCTACCCCTCCTAAACCCATGATGGCTGGGCCTGATCTCTTGGCCATTCTGCAGGTGCCGCATGATTGCACCCAGTATTATCTGCTCCATAATTTTACCTGGGACCGAGGTCAGGCTGACAGGTCTGTAATTACCTGGATCATCCTTACGGCCCTTCTTGTGGATGGGCATCGCATTGGCCAACTTCTAGTCTTCCGGGACCTCTCCAGTGAGCCATGACTGTTGAAAGATGATGGAGAGCGGCTTAGCAAGCTCATCCGCCAGCTCTCTCATCACCCTAGGATGGATCCCATCCGGCCCCATAGACTTATGAGGATCCAAGTGGCTCAGCAGGTCTCTAACTTCCTCCTCATGGATTGCAGGAGGGACATATTTCACCTTGTCCCCATTAACCACTTCAGAGAACCAACTGTCAAGCAAACAGACTTCCTTACTGTTGAAAACTGAGGCAAAGTAGGCATTAAGTACCTCAGCCTTCTCTGCATCTTTGGTTACTATATTTCCCTTCATATCCAACAAGGAGTGGAGGTCGCTGCCGCCCTTCTTTCTACCATTGATATATTTATTAAAACTCTTCTTATTATCCTTAACAGAAGTGGCCAATTTGAGTTCCAGCTGGACTTTTGCTTCCCTGATTTTTTCCTACACGACTTAACAACATCTTTGAACATGACCTGGCTTACGTCCCCTTCTTTCCAACGGTGAAACATCCTCTTTTTCTTACTTAGATCCTTCAGAAGCTCCTTACTCACCCAGGCCGGCCGTCTGCCCCTACAACTCTTCTTACAACACATGGAGACAGCCTGCTCCTGCGCCTTCAAGATTTCATTCTTGAAGTGCATCCAGCCTTCCTGGACCCCCTTGCCACTAAGAACTATTTCCCAGGGTACTTTCCTGACCAGTTCCTTAAATAATCCCAAATCTGCCCGCCGAAAGTCCAGCATCGATGTCCTGTTCCTGGCTTTTCTTGTTACATTGTTTACAGAAAATTCAATTATCTCATTATCACTACACCCCAGACAGCCTCCAACAACAACATCACCCATCAGCCCTTCTTTGTTTTTAAACAGCAGGTCAAGAAGAGCCTCACCCCTGGTAGGTTCACTCACCAGCTGCAACAGAAAGCAGTCCTCAATACACTCTAAGAACCTCCTGGACTGCCTCCTCTTGGCAGTGTTAAGTTCCCAGCAGATATCCGGAAGATTAAAGTCTCCTAAAAGAACAAGGGCAGCCGATCTAGAGGCAGCCTCCAGATATTTAAACAACAGAAGATCCACCTCCTCAACCTGGTCGGGCGGTCTATAACATACTCCAACCAGGAGGTCAGACTTGACTGCCCCTCTGACCCTTACCCATAGGCACTCAATCTGGTCATCACCGATCTTTACTTCGACAGCATCCAGGGTTTCCTTAGTATAGAGGGCCACCCCTCCACCCCTCCTTTCACGCCTGTCTCTCCTGAAGAGCCTGTAGCCTTCCATGGCAGCACTCCAGTTATGAGAGTCGTTCCACCATGTTTCCGTAATAGCAACTATGTCATAGGTCTCCCGCTGAAGCAGGACTTCCAGCTCCTCCTGCTTGTTCCCCATACTGCGTGCGTTTGTGTACATGCACTTCAGTTGGGTTACTGACGACACCCTTTGAGATGGCTCATCCTCCACAGCAACATCTCTGGTGAGCCTAGTAACTCCCTCCTCCCCCTTCATACCTAGTTTAAAGCCCTCTCTACAAGCCCTGCCAGCTCCTGGGCTAGAATCCTCTTACCCTTTGTAGTTAGACGAGACCCATCTGGGTCAAGCAGGACAGGTGCCATAAAGGTTTCTCCATGATCATAGAACCCAAAATTCCTCTGCCAGCACCAGTCCCTAAGGCATTTATTAAGAGCGTAGATGCTCTTGTTCCTTTCAGTATACATCTCTGCCACCAGAGGAACCGAGCAGAACACCACCTGTGCTCCTGCCCTATCCATTGACTGTCCCAGTTCCTGGAATTCCTTTTTAACAACCCTTGACCCTCTTTTAGCTAGTTCATCACCGCCAGCCTGGACCACCAGAAGCGGGTAATCATCTGATGGTTTAATTAGGTCCGGGAGTCTCTTAGCGATGTTGCCTACCCAGGCTTGGGGAAGGCAGCAGACTTCCCTATGAGTTGGGTCCGTTCTACATATAGGTCCCTCCGTCCCTTTCAGAAGGGAGTCACCCACTACAGCTACCCTCCTTTTCTTCTTCTTACTTGAAGTCCTGTCCTGTAGCCATCCACTACAACTACCCTCCTTTTTTTTTTCTTACTTTAAGTCCTGACCTGTCTGACAGGCAATGCGAAGCCATTAACCTCCTCAGGTGAGTTCTCTGTGATACTGTCCTCCACCTGAGCATCAAATTCCAGTACCCCAAACCTGTTTTGTATGGGCAGCGGGAAAGGTGGCATCTGAAAGGAAGGTCTATAATCCCCAGGAGAGCAAACCTGCTCCCAGTCCTCCTCACCAACCAGGTCACTCCCCCTATCCTGTTGATGAGGAATATGGCGTTCCTCTGCCTCCTGGGGAGGATTACTGGGAGGAGAGAGGGTTCTACTCCACCAGTCTACCTCCCTTTCACTTTCACGGATACTCCGCAGCCTCACTACCTGATCCTTAAGATCTGCAACCATAAGGAGCAGATCTTGAATCTGTTCACACCTCACACAGGCGGTTTTTGTATGGTCCTCAGGAACCACAAGCAAGCTGAGACATTCCTTGCAGTCCTGAGTCTGGGCAGCCGTATCCCTTAACAGAGGCTCAGTTTGGACAGCGACACTCCTGGTAGCAGAGGCTTTGCCACGCCTGGTCACCATTGCTGCAAAGGAGTGGGAAAAACAATCACCTGCCAGAGAGTCCCTGCTTGCCCGAACTGCCGCGCAAACTGCCTCCACTTGGACCCTGCTCGCCACGCTCCAGTCGCTGGCGCTCCCAGGAAGATGTTTAAATGCCCCGCGGCTTCTTCCGGCACCGCCCCCTGCCACGCGTCGGCCCACGTGACAGTTGCCGCTTCTGGGGTTCCGAGAGAGTCGCCCTGCCGGGGTCCTCTCCTGAGCTTTTACCTTTCACCAGGAACTCTCCACCCGCCCAGATTGAGCACCCAGCTGCAGTACTTACCGTTCCTGCCGCCGATCGCGCTGAATCTGAAAAGCACAGAAAAGCACAGTAAATGAGGCTGACCAGCCTTCCTTTCCATTTTGTGTCTGAGGCTATCTCAAGCAGAGTAGGTACAGAGCAGTTCCTGTGCTATGCTGAGTTGTGCCAGACCAAGAGAGGTCTCTTTGGTTTGCCCTGACCTACTGCTGCCTAGCACTCTTATCACCTCTGTAGTGGCTGGTTGAGTCTTCATAGATCAGTTCAGGATGAAGTCATTTCCCTCTCCAATTCTACCAGCATCTTCCTAATATATCTCCTGTGTTTCCTGGTGTTTTTAGCAAAATAATTGTCATTGCTTATACTCCAAAGAGTCACCTGAAAAATGTATTGGTTTTCAGTTAGTGAAAAAGCTATATCCTGTTCCCTGTTCTGCTTCTAAACTATAGTGTGAAAAATACATTTCTCCTCTGATTGGTACAAGTGAAATACTCCCTTTGGGAACTTAGACTGTGCACAACAGCCTACAAAATATTTTTTTTCTTTTTGCTTTTAAAAATGTATCTTCCCTATTGGGGCTCTTAACTGGTTTTAGAATTAATATAGGTGCTGTCATTCAAAACTCTTATTGTTTTTGGCCCAACTATAATCTCATTTTTTTTAGCTCCTCTCCGCCAGCATTGAAAAGCAGCAGACACTTACACAAGAAACCTCTTTCAGTGGGCGGCAAATCTGCCAAAAGAACCATTTTCACAAGATTTCAACCTATGAGGGAGGAAGCTTCAGCTTTTTGTGCCTTGGTAATGACACAGTCTCCAGGAATGGAGAAGCTCGGCATCAATGTGAGGAAAAAGAGACTCTCTACTCCAGCAGCTAGACAGGCAGATCCTGTAGTTTTCTCTGGCTTCCAGCTCCCATGCTAATTAGCGAAACTGGCACCCCACAGGATCTTCATAAAGCCTGACCTGAATGGATAATCCACTGCACAAACATTTTCAAATTAAGGCTTCAGACTCGGCGAGAAGGCAGTCACCTAGCAAAGTACATAAACAGAACCTATTTCCAAAGCAATGGTGAGATATGATATTATTAACAATGAGGCACAACTTTCTGACAATATGAATAACCTAACAAATGAAGTAAGCTTTCATACAAAGTAGTGGATTCTACGGCTTCTGATATCTCTGAACAAGGACAAGTTGTCTTTACAGAAGCTATTCCTTAGTCCAGCACAAGTTGTTGGTATCTTTGCAGGGTTGACAAGGCCAAAATCCATGTCTGTATTGTGCAGAAGGTCAGAGCTAGATGGTCAAAATGGTCTCTCTCGGGTTTGAAATCTCTTTTTCTATGAGCTTTAGAAAAGAGGTTTCCTACTTTTTAAACTCTTTTCAATATTTAATTCCAGTTTCCTTCCATCAAAAGAACATAAAGGCACTTTGAGAAAAAATAAGGGAGAAGGAAAATTAAAGTAGTTTTATTAGCGTGTTCTTGCTTTTCTGTTGTGTGAGTGTTTTTTAGAAGGAGTCTCAGCAGTTATTCACAGAGATTTACCGAACAGACTGTATGTTCTGTCTGGGGCTTTCTATAGGAAATGTAATTTTAAAAGAATAGAAAAGAAAGGAATATTTTATAAATGCATTCTTTCCCTGTTATGCATTTCTGCCCAAAGCTTGTACTGACTTCCTGGGACTCCTGCTGAAAACAACAGGAGAGCTGTGGGCATCAGAGAAAGCCCCATTCATATCAGAAACAAACCTCCTTTTGAGTTGAGTAGAGTGGGATCGTGCTTAACCATTCCTCAGGTGAGCTGGTTTTCACCTTCTCTCCTTGCCCCTGGCCTCATGAAGAGGATAGAGAAAAGCAAATGAGGACTCATTAAAAAAAAAATAAATTAACATCTAATATTTCAAAAACATCTGTAAGTAACTTTAGGATGTATGCCTTGTTCAGGGTTGGAAAAATTGTTGCCTCAGAGACTAAAATGAAAAGGACTTTACACCTTGAAAGTCACATACATAGAATTCCCATCTCTCCACAGCACAGTGACACTATTATACAAACCATCAAATGCCTGGAAAGCAATAGCACCACTAGTAATGATAAAAACTTATTTCTAGGTGATCAAAAGTCTCCACACATTTAATTCTATAGCTATGTTTCTAAGGCAATGGATATGCCAAAAAAAAAAAAATCACAAGGGCTAAATACTTAATGAGTCGAACTGAATTACTCTAATTTGGCTGAGATGATACTACCACACTGGAATTTTCAAAAAGACCTGTCAAAAATTACAATGCTGAGATCTTTCTTAAGTATCCTAAGAAGAGCCTGAAAATCCAAATATATCTATATATAGATTCCCACACAGGATTTCAGAATTTAATTTAAAAAAATGGCCATGTAAATATATTGCCTATGGCATGACAGATATTTTAAGTTATTAAACTTAAACAACTCTATGTTTAAAGACAGTAAATATCAACAGGAAAGGTTTTCCATGAAGAGTGGCCAGAAAATAGTATGCATTTGGTAACAGTTTTGTTTAAGTTTATATTCAGCTATTTTGCATTTTTACAATATCTGTTGGAAAAGAAACAAATAAGTTGTCCCTTTTTAATCTGAAGTAAGAAAGAATGAGTATATGGCAATACCATGCAGCAAAAAAAAAGGCAAAAGAGCTGAAAGGTGACAGAGCCATGTTCTAGCAGCTTCTTCAACATTTAGCAGGTTCTCCACACTTGCCTGAAACTTCTTTCAGCAAGTTTTCAAACATTTTGCCCAGTAATCTTCTCTCCAGCTTGTTCTCAGGGGTTTCCGAGACACTTTAGTCCTCATACCCTCTGTATATCCTTCGCTCTTCTCAGAACAGTCTCCACATTCCTCATTCACCATCTTCTGTGCAGTTCCATCTTCAGTCCTCAGCTGCACTGACTGCACTGGTCTATTTTCAGCTTAGAGCATGCATAAGTGAATATTAATGTGCACATTCATTTAGTAAATGGAATCCTTCACTCAAGGCAAGACACAGAACTTGGCAGAGTCTGTTACAAGCAGATGCAATGCTACACTGGGTTGACCACACTACTAGATAAGAAGTTGCTCCTCAGATTAAAAGACACACTCCTTCTCCTTGCTGGACTTCACTGATGTGACTTAATTCTGACAGTCTGCTGCAGCTAATGCTCTGCTTGCTTACCTGCATTTTAACCTTTCCCTTTTCCTTTTAGTCATTGCTTTAGAGGCAGACGACTGAACAGTTAGTGCTATCCTAAACTGTTCAAAAAACCAACCTTTATTTTCTTTAAATACAACAAAGCATAAGACCCAACAGTGAGATTTGAATGTTGCCTATCAAGAACTTCATTCCTGTTTGTCAGATCACCAAAGGTGTCAAATGAGTTTCTGAAATTTGTTAGGTAATATTTGCCAAGGTGTCTTCAGCTTTTGCCAAGGTGATTCCCACCCAATGAGAGAACAAGCCTAAAACTTCTCAACATCTCTGAACAGATGCCTCCAGCATGATATGTTCGAGTCATCAGTGAAAGCCACTTGCTCTTTAATTAGCTTTCCTAATTAAGTTGCTAAGTCAAAACTATTGCTTCCACAATTTTAAGACCAATGTAGTCCAGACAGAAATTTAGATCTGGCAGTCACAGAACCATGCCACCAAAAACTAACAATAGTATAGGTCTATTGATGTAGAGCCACCAATTTACACCAACTAAAAATATGTCCTGCAGCTTTAACCCTAAACACTTGAACAATCCCAGTGTTAACAATAGCACTGCAGATGGAAGCAGTGATGACAGCATATTTTTTGAGCAACAGTTCAGTCTGGCCTATCCTGGTGACATAGTGCTTTCTGTTTCCTAACCCTGGATAATCGAGAGAGTTGTACCTCTTATATTATGCACACACACTCACTGGAAAATCAGAAACTCTTGAGCACATCCTTAATATCAGCCTTCATGATGCAATAGTCATAACAGTGTTACTGAAAGAGATTGTCACCGTTCCACTCTGCTGGTGACTGTCATGCAGTGAGAGGAATGAGTAACTGTTAGCTGCAGCTTGAGTTTCATGCTTTGTTGTTCAGCTGAGGATTTCCCAGGCAGGCAGCAATTAACTCTGTCCCTCTGGAAACCAAAGATGCTAGAGTGATTCAGTCATGGAGTACACAGATTGAGTTTCTCAGCCAACAGTGAAGCAGAGCCCATCAAGCATGTTTGCGTCTCCACAGCAACATGATTTTTCCCAGACAAACCATACTAAGAATACATGATTTTGCAAATTAGTTTTTAAAAACTGTAATTTCTGTTAGCACGACTTAAGAGCACACATCTGCGTATATGTTGTCTACCGGTCAATGAAGGGATAACACAATTGTTATGTGAGTACATGCCTTCAAGAGAAGGATAAAGCTTTTCTATGCGAGCATTTAAGCCTCCACTACCAATTACAGGATTTCTAAAGTAGCCTTGATAAGTTATATAGATTACAGGACTTTTCTGTTTTACACTCTTATGAAGAAAAGCAGTAAAGGTTTTCAAATGTGTTCATCACCTCCCTGCTAATGCCACTAGGTACTGGGATTGCTTACACCAATAGGTGTTAGAACCTATGTTATCCAAGAGTGCATGATCTATTGCACAAAAAAAAGGAAATCAAGCCTTCTCATAAGGGATTTGCTCTGAACAACTGTTGATTTTGCTGAGGGATTATTTCCATCAAAAATGTGCTAAAAAGCAATCTGCAGATACATGTTACAGGACAGGGGAGGGAATATTGAGACAATCATGTGCTTAGACCAGAAGTGAGCAACGTGTGGGTCTTGAGCCATATGCACCTCTTGGGCTGTTCAAGTAAGGTTTCCATGCCAGGGCTAAATCACATTGCAGGAAGGGAAGTAATGGGTCATGCTGGCACGGGGCCTATGTGTATAATCAGAGTCTTCTGCTAATAGCAAGTACCAAGCCAGAAGGGGCTAATGAAGCTGATATCACTGAGTGACCTTGACTGACTATATGCATAGCCCCATCAATTCTCAAAATAGGATCCATGATGAGCCGTTGACAACTCCTGTCTGTGAACCGCTCTTCAATCATCTCTCCCATTGATTCTCCGTGTGTCCTATGGTTCACAGACATATGAAAAAACACAGGATTGGCCACCCCTGTGCTACCCTATAAACAGTATTTTAAGTAGAGAATAGGTTTTAAAAATCCATCTGTAACAAAGATAGATAATTATGCAAAATGCAAAAGCAAAAAACCTCCTCTTTTACTTCCCAGTAGTAGAGATTTGGAACATGATATATGATTATCTTAAACAATTGTTAACTGAAATTAAGTTATGATTGCTTAGTAAACGTTTTTAATTTCAATTTCAAAAGGAATGCAACTTTTTATGCCATCTGAAACTGTATTTTTAAGTTATTGTGGATGTTCCTTAGATCAAAAGATTCTTAGCAGTGAGAGAAGAAGAATGGTACACAGGGACTTAGGCAAATTATGATATTTATCATTGCAAGCAATGGTACTGAAGAACTGTATCCACCCATGAATTATTATCTCTTTTCTTTAATCGAAATAAACCTCAGCAGAGACATAGCAATGTGAATATAGACCCAGCTGATCGTGAATTTTGTGTAAACATGTGGCAAGCCAAGAAGAATTATACAAAATTTTTCACAGCTCTCTTCGTTTTAATGCCAAAGACAGTCAAACTTCAGTAACTAAAAACAGAAGAAAAATATCTCAGTGCTACAACTCATTCTTTGGAATCAGGCTTTTCTGTTTGTTTGTTTTGAAGTACAAAAAAAAAAAGTTTGTTTCCTAATAATATTTGGTGGAATACATTTTAATAAGGTTGTATTTTTTAATAAAGTTATGTTTCTGTTCCTAGTATGCATTTTGTTGTGAAGTGATGTAGCAATTTCTGCAAAAATAAGAGCAGAACATAATCATGTTGATGGGGAAAGAATGGTTTACCTGACTTGAAAATTGGTGGTTTTTTTCCCAAAATGTCACTTTAAGAAGGATTTCATGGTTGTTGGTTTCTAAATCAATTTTTTTTTAATATCAGGAATCTTCCAATAGTGCAGAAATTCCACAGTTCCACCATTTTTGGAGTCTGGTTAATAAGCATCATTCCCTGCTTCTGCCATTAGTAAAACCAGCCTTGCAACACTTGCTTTTCTCCTTGACTCTCATAGAGTCTCTATTATATACAGATGGGGTTTCCCTGAACTCTTTGCTTTAAACCATAGCGGGTCCTTTCTTAGGAATGAACTGCAATACCGATGCTCTGCAGCCTTACAGTAAAGGATAATGATTTCAAGACTTCCAAATTGACTGGCATTTCAATCCATGCATTAATTTTTAAAACCTAACCATCATCAAGAAAGGAAAATGAGCAGAATTTGTCTTTAAAATTGATCTTTTAAAATCTAGAGTGCTATCCGTATGATAATGAAATCTGAAAGAACAAAAATCCAGACACAAGCACCCAAAAAGCTACACAGCATCAGGGACAAATTTTCCAGAAAAATGTGCTTGTAATTTGTCTTTCATGCAGCAGGGAGTTTCCATTGCCATGCTGTGGTCTCAGGTGATCATGTGGATCGGCACAGGTTGTTGCTTTTTTGTGCTGTTGATCAAAACGTTTCCATTGTGATGGCAGTCATTTTATCTACTCAGAGAAATTACTTTTTCACTGGATTTGGTGAGGCCCTGATCCTGGAATAAAGAGTGTACGGACAAGCTGTTGAAGCCACACAGAGCCTGTACCAATTTCCTGCCCTTCTATAGAGTTCTGCTACACTTAGTATAGCCTTTCATGAGTTTATGTCCACATATCACACCCTGTCCAGCATCATCACATTAAAGCTTTGCTCTGGTTACTCCTTTTTTTAATTCTAAGTGTGAGCCTGAGAATATTATTGTGAAGAGCAAAAGGCACCAAGAATGAGGTACTGGTATGTTTTTTAAAAGTAAACTCACATATCTAAAAGAGATGATTTGAAGTCCTGCTGGACTCAATAAAGGTAAAAATTTGCCAGAATTTCACGCAGGGAATGATAGCATGCACTTACACTGAATGAAGTTCCAGGACTGTTGTTTGTGATGCCTTTCAACCAGCACTGTAATTTGTAAGTGAATCAGACTAAAATTTGGGAGGCCATTGGAAATTTCTAGCTATATTATTACTCCAGAAATGTTATATTCTGTATGATACATTAGTATCACTAGATAGCCTGGGTAGATCAACCTAGCCTAGGTCTCATAGATTTTAATATCACTATGCCATTTTACATTAGCTGAGCAGCTGAGCCAGAGGCTGTGATTTTTCTTACGTTTTTTCCTTTTGACTTCTTAATAAATAAAAAAGGATGATAACCTAGTTCTTTGCATAGAAGAGCAAAGCTGGGGACTGTTGAGCATATTTCCTACAGAATAACAACCAAAGACCAAGTGGAAAAAATGAAAGCACTGTTTTTGACACATTTAGTAATGACATATTTTATCATAGCAGACGTGGTATCATTCAAACATTGAAAAGCTATGATAATATTTATATTATGCTCAAGGTGCAACAAGGGGCAATAAAACAATGATTAAATTGCAATAAAAACATAATTAAAAACCGCTTTTGATAAAATTCAAACAAATAAAACTAGTCACCGAAAGGGAAAGGAGAAACAAGGATGAGCTGAGGCTGGAAAAAGTGCTAATTGTGAGGTGTCTCGGAGACTGGTATATTCAAGGGAAAGAGAAAACAAAGAAACCATCTTGACATTAAACAGGAGAAAAGAAAATCTCTCCTTGAGCTCTCCTGACTAAAGTGGGTAGAGGCAGATCTTAATAGGATAATTAAAAGAAGTGCTGCAGGGGGCACAGACGTGAAGCCTTTAAAAGGCAAGCGTAGCCAGCATGCCAGTGCCCTGTGGCGAGGACCCACCATCCTCAGGGGTGTCTCTCACCTTTCTGTGTATATGAACCCTGCTGCGCTGTGAGGAGGGGTCTGAACTACTTTTCTTCAAACAGCAACAGCCACACCCAGCGCTCGTATCCAAGGATGTCTGCACTGCAGTGTAGCCATGAGGCTAACAGGACTGCCCTCTGGGTCCTCCGGAACCTTCCAGGTATTTTCTGCATAGCACAGTCAAATCACAACTTTCCCCTCCAGCCATAGGGTAAGATCCTCTCCTTCTACAATCCTTTGCAGAATTCAACTCCTGCAACATTCTTCTTTTCTCTTGCCACAATCAACTTTATACCGCAGAAAACAGTTTTTAAGGTTGATGTAAAAATCACAGCCCTTCAGTTTAATCCAGGTACCATCCACTCCTTCCTTCTGCATCCTGTTATTTTTTTTTCTCCTTCACTACTGCATCCAATACACGTAATTGTTTGTATTTTCAAAGCCCACTTGTCTCCTGGCCATCATCTTAAAGTGACAAAATGTCTTTTTTGATCAGTTCATCAAGCTGATCTCCATCATCTGCTGGGGATGCATTTTCAGCATGCTTGTTATTCTTTTCAGGCTTAGAAGGAATTCATAGTGAACTGAGCTGCTTTATTACCCTTCCTTAAACCTGTGCTTGTAACTCTCAGTTGCTCTGATTCCTATGAAAAAAACTCCAAGAATTAAGATTCTGGTATGCCAAAACACTGTCTATGATGCTAACTAGTATTTTGAGTTGGTTTTTTTTTACTCACTCGTCCTTTACTTTTCTCATCTGATATATGGTTTTGAGATAAAGTTTTGTTCTTTTTTTTGGACAGCTCATAGTACAGTAACTACTAGGCCTTTGTCTCTCCAAATCTAGCTCTTCTAGGTATTACTCTAGCAGAAATCACAGTAACAACAGTAATAAAATATTAAAAGAGATTTATATGGAAGTCAAAACTTAATCAAAATTTGTGCAACTGCATCTTCTGCCCTTTGTTCAGGGAGCTGTTTGCAAAAGGCATACTCTCTGGAAGGTAATTGCAAAAGAAGCTGGAAATTCACCTTCAGAAAATTGTGGCTATTGGTCCTTTGTGCCTGTGACCACAAAACACTGTCTGTGAAGTAGAAAAAAAATAACCTGACCAGTGGTATCAATTGGAGAGAGAAAAAAGACTTCTTCAATTAGTCATATACATGTCTCAAATAAGTCACCTGAGATTTAAAGATTGGGATGTTGCCCATACCATCTGTCCCATCAAACAGTACATAAAATCCTATAAAACTATCTGAATACTAAAAGTACTTTATCCTGCAACATGTTAAATCTTCTAAACACAACACAATGGACTACAAAACCCTGTTAAAAACTTTTCACTGACTTAGTGAGTTCAATGTTACTGAAATTTTCCATTTTTATCTGCCAGAAATAAAATCCAAAAGTAAGTTTTGAAATTTATGTCTCAGGCAGTGAGTGAGCAGAGTTTTTGAATACACTCATTCTGAAATACAGCTGGCCTTTGATTGTGTGCATATGATGTAATTATATGTATATTTTTATACATAAAGTTGTATTTTTCTTGTGGTAATGGGTGCTTACACTTGAGTGTTGCAGGGTCAGGGCATCACCACCACCTGTTCTTCTAGCCACTCTGCTATTACTGAGAAGATCAAATAATGCCTGTGAAACAACTCCAGTAGTTTCCTTTCTGGGTAGTCAGTAAAAAGACAAACCATTTTAGCTTTGATTTGTATTTGAACTATTTCATACAACTCTCTCACTCATAACATCCCTGTTTATCCTCAGTACACACTGGAGAGCGTGAAGCTAGATCCATAGATAAAACATGCTATCCATCAGCTGCCTGTAGTTGCAGATAATTATTTCAACTGCCATTTAAAAAAAAAAATCAGAATGGTGCCAAATTGAAAAATCTGTTCCTCACTTCTCCTGGTGCACAAGGTCCCCTGTTGGGTTATTGAAATTGCTAGGCTGTTCTCGTAGCCAAGGAAAAAGAGAAGACAGATGGAGCCATGCATTTTTGTAAAAACTCTTAAGAACTGTCCTCGTGACAACCCTTTCTTGGTCTCTAAGGCAGTGAGTAAATCTTGTTATGTGTCCTGCTCTATATTAAAGATATTCCAAGCAATGTCTGACAATTCTGGCATGTTTTCTGTGGGGATTTACTTGTACTGAATCATTAAAGAAAGATATTTTTTCATATGATCAGCTCAATGCCCCCTCAAAACAAAAAAAACCAAAGATCCAAATACTTGTATACATACCTACATACATGCATATATGTTATATATATATAAATGTTCATGTCCTAATGGAAGATTAAACTAAATATTTACTTGAGAAAGGATTCCCGCATTTTAATTGTAGTGGTAATATATTTAAATCGTGCACTGGCTAAAAACCCTGAGGCAATGCAGATCACTTTCTAATATGTCCCGGGTGTTAGAAATGCAACGCACTTAATTTCACACAGAAGCAAATCCCATTCAGAAGGTCTATGCAAGAACCAAGGCTGCTTTAACTCTGCATTTTAACTAATCTGAATATTTTCCTTTGCCTTGCCTCTGCTCAAAAGAAAAAGGTGCCCAGTCCAAAACCATTTCAGAACAGGCCTTCCTATTTTCAAGTTCATTTATTTTACTTTACCTTTTTGAGTTCGTATTAACCTATTGTTCTGTCTGCTCCCCAGAGTCTCAAAATCTTAGTTTCCTCCATATATGACATCAATAACTGCATATTTTGTGTGTGCAGGTGTGAGTGCACAGGGAGGAGACAGGAAAAACAGCCTTTCACATACCCTGTCTCCCTCTCTAGAAAGATCGCACATACCTCCAAAGCTTTCAAGTAAATGCAAATGATGTATTACCGTATTTTCAATATATATAACATCTCCCATCAAGTGCTTTACAAATATCAGTGAATTCATAACACCAGTGAGTGGTAGAGTAATACAAACAATCTTACTGAAAGAAGGGAGAGATTGTTCAAGTTGGCCTTATTTTTAGATGTATTGAACATGCAGAGCTATCTTTAACATCAAGAAGAAAATAGAAGGTGTTCATCACCTTGGCAAGAGAATTCAAGTCCTTGGCCCCTTCTGTCTGAGATTTAAATGTCTAATTTTCTCCAGCTCAAGTGCAATATAGGCTTGAAGTAGAAACTCCTGAAAAAGCCATTACGTTTGCCTATGTAATATAGAAGATTGGATGAGATGATCATAAAAGTGATCCAAACTTAATGTCTATGAACTTTGAAGACAGTAGCTTAGGTAATATTTCTGCAGTAAATCTTCGGTAGGATCAGGAGTAGAGACCAGGTCCTCTGACTGACATTACTGTTTATGATTTTATTACAAATTTATGTTTGTTCTTTTCAAGAATGTCAAAAAGTCTTGAATTAACAAAACAAGCAGATGTATTGTGTTGCCAAGATTGTCCACATCATTTACAAAGTCCATATAACATGTGACACGATTCAATAATAAAGTGATTTACTGTATCCTATCTTTTAAATAGACTATTTCTGTCAAAAAATACCTTTATTTTTTACCAAATTATTGTGCTATATCACAACACAGTGCCCTGCTTTCAAGGAAGGGACAGAACGAATTATACAGTTGCACATAATACATTGTCCCTGGGAGTCAAATTTGCCGAGTAAGTTATAAATGTGAATTTCCCTTCTTTTGTCTGTTATTCAGCAGAGAACAAAAAGAAAAGAAAAAAACCCTTTACATCTTCTATTTTGTCTCAGTGGTATTTCAGAAAAAAACTTTGTTTTTCCGACTTCTATTGTACTTTTTATTGTATGATTTATGTTCTAAATATACACCAGTCCTTAATAAAATGATAACAAATCAATGCTAAAGCTCTTAAAGGAAAAGCACATTAAGGTGAAATAATTTAAAGATATGTTTGCTATCCATGCATGACAAAGACATGAAAAACTGAGTATTGATCGTGAGGAAAACAACTGTGCTCCTCCTTTTGTTTCAAAAGGTGTATGGTCACTTGTTTAGGAATGGTTTATGCTTTCTCCTTTACTTTGATTTATAAGCAAGTCATTGTTCAATCTAATTGTGTCCAATATATCACCAGAACACATTGCATCTTGGCATTTCACCATTTATAGCTTCATAGAAAAATTGATACTAATAAAAGGCTTTTTTTTCCACGTCTCTCCCTCCCCACAAAGAAGTCTATGAAATCAGATCATTCCATGTACATCAGTAAATCAATAAGGGCAATAAATAAATGTAATTTATTAAAAATTACAATATGCTGGACTACTACATGGATTTATCCAAGTGATCTCTTGACACCTTAGGACTGCTTGTGAAAAAGACACTTGTGGAGTCCCCACAAAAGCGGAAGTCCAAGAACTAGCTGTAGATGTCATTAAAAATCAAAAGTTAGAAAATTTCATTGCAGTTTATGACCGGTTTGTACAAAATGTAACATACTGGCTTAGTGCAGTCCAGATAATTCTCTAAGGGCTACACTATGGTAAGAAACTTCTAACACCATGGGAAGAAATGAAGAACAAAGGAAAACTGACTTTCTTATGCCAGTGAGACATCACTAGGTTTATACATTCATCTACATAAATGGAAATTATTCTTGAATAGTGCTTTTGCTCAGTTGTGGGCTCTCACCTTCTCTGAGAAGGAGGGGGAATTGGCATCATGCCACCATCGATCTGTCAATCCTCTCTCATTTGTTAATATGAGAGGGTCCCAGAAGAATATTATTCCAAAAAATGAGACACCAGAAAGGAAGATGATGTGAGATTGGCATTACACTAATGCTGCGGCAGTCCTGCTGCTGCCTCTTTTCATGTTCATTGGGACAGCAAACCATGTTGTGAGAAATACCACTCCTCCCTCAGCCCACGTGCTCCAGACGGAATCCTGTTTGAGGATAGGCAGTGAAGTGGTGTTTGGCTTCCACTGTGTTTGCAGAATAGTCCCACAAAGTGTTGGCTCTACTTTAGACCACATGGCTGGGGAAAGTGAGCGTCTTCGTGCTTTTGTTTCAGGGGTTGTGAGTAGTCACCCTCACCCAAGTTGCCAAGTCGGAGTTCAAATAGGGAGAACAGCCAACTGTGCCTCTTTCCTCTGCTCACATAAAATTTAATCTACTTCTGTGAATTCCTTAATATTTATAATCCATTCATTGAAGATTTACTGGGTGGGATTTGCCTGCTGTGGGAAGTGAAAGAAAGACGAAGGAAATGATTCAGTATCCTCTCAGCATCATATCCCTTCAGACTGGAATGCAGTTGAAATTCTGAACAACCTATTTATCAGTAAAGTGTCAGTAGGAATTGATGAAACCTTAAAAGCCACAGTTAAGCAGCATGCAGCATAAGGATGGAGAGCAGAAGAAGCTGTGTGCATTGTGCTATTAAGAAGAAAGCACGCTACTAGCAGTAGTCTTCCTTTTTAATTCAGATAACACCTGTGAAGAATATTTAAATCACATTTAGACTGAGATTAAAAAAATAAAAAAACTTTGACTTAATAAGAAGGCACCATGAGATACCATGGTGAGAACAGACCAAAATAGACTTGTGACACAAAACCCTTTTTGAAGCATCGCTCTATGCAGTGGTATGTTATCAACAGAGCAGATGAATAACTAAAATCCAATCTTGCTGGTTCCATTGAAAATCTGGGTTGATTTTGTTACATTAAAGACTATTATTATGGCAGTAAAGGTCTAATTTTTACCTCACTATTAAAATTCATTGTAATAATTACTAAGGCCCCATCAATGATAATGAATGTTGTCTGCATGTGTGCACTCATGTACGCCAAAAGTGATATGCAATTTTTAACACACATTGTGGAGTCCTGCCCCTTGCTCCTGCCTGCACAGCCCTGTGCAACTATCAGCTTTTTCTTCCCACTCCTCCTAGTTTTTGAGGTGACTTGAATTTCCTCACAGTTTATCCTGAATGCAGTAAGGATCCTGTATCTTATACAAACCTCACAGCAACAAGCTCTGTAAATCCACAGAAAAAGAAATATGGTAAAAATAAAAGAAAACAGTGTAAATGTACAGAGAATTGAATCTTGTTATCAATGTTTTATTTCATGTGTCATCACGTAATGAATGTGCAATCTGCTGTACTATGTAAGCACAGGGTGTTAAAAGAATTTACAGTATGTGGAGTGAGGTTTAGAGTTGTTATCAATAAGTGCTCCATCTCAAACAGCACTTTGTAACAGCAGGTACAACAGTGTACAGTGCATATACACATCAGACATACATAAAAATGCGTATGTATGTCAGGAATGCGTACACACACAGAGATATAGACAGAAATGCCTATCAGTAATGTTTCAATACCTCTCCCTTTTCCAGAGCTCCTTCTGTACCAAAAGTGATTTTCCTATGCATATTATTAATGAGCTTAATCTGGTAATTACTTCAGTTACACACAGAGCTCTGAGAACTTGGGAAAACTTGCTTGGCAAGTGATCTTCCAAAAAAGAATCAGCTCTCCAGATTGAACGAGCCCCACAAGCCCAGGGTAGCGAGCATCACTGGAGAAATGCAGGGGGGGAAATTGCAGTTAGCAGGAAGGATAAGAAACTGCTCACCAAGGAAAAGAAGATAAAAATCAGAGCAACAAGAACAAAACAATCATGTTGTGTCTTAATTCTGTTGTTGGCTTTCTCCCTGGTAGACCCCCAACCCCTGTCCTTAGTCATGCTGGTTGTATGTGACAGTAGTGCTACAGACTGAGCAGCACTCACACAGTAATATCTGCTTAAAAGCAGACAACAGTCCACGGGACAGAACTGTGGAAGGAAAAACCTGTGAGGTGATTATTGAAATAAACACAAAAGTCTTGAGTTCCTTGCAGGAACAACACATTTTTCAGTGTGTAATGCAGCACAGTCACAGATATTTAGTATTGATTGTTTATACTGAAGGTGGTAGGGCAGCAGTTTGTACAGGTAGTGGCAAAAACTAAGGATTTGAAACAAAACTACAACAGAAGGCAACTGAAAACAGGATGATACAACCTGAGAATTCTGTCAACTAATCATAACCTTCCAGCATCACCTCAGGCCCTGAGTCAATGATTTGGCCTTTCTGCCTTTTTTTCTGTCTTTCCTGGTTTGCCATCATGATCTTGCTCAATAACTGAGATTACTAAAAAAAAAACAGTAATGAAAAAAAGGAGAATAAAGGCAAATTGCTGGGTTTGAAGTCATTACATAGTAGGTATAACTCAGTGTATAGATCTCTAGACATATGCCAGCAATGATCAAACCCTGGGCCAGGGAATGCAACCTACTGCAGACTTGCTTTTGGTAGCTACATATTAAGACCTATGAGAAAAGCCACAGATGCATGGGGGCAACAGAATATGGATAGAAAATCATTTTTGTTCCCTGACTATACATGAATCCACATGACGTGGCTTACTATGCTGAGTATCATCTACATCAGTGCTTCTCTATTTTATTTTTTTTTCCTAAACTAAAAGATCATGTAACATTTAAGATAAAAAAATCATACATCATAGTCTACATTTTTTCTCTTAGTCTAATTTTTAATCGACTACTTCCTGAATCCTTATTCATTGCTTGTATTTTCTTCCTTTTTTGGGGGGTTTTTTGGGTTTTTGGTTAGCTTGCTTATCCAGATGTATGGGAATACATTTATATGGGACACAAACTGTTTCAGACACCTTTCTTCTCAGGTCTTACAAAATGATCTACAAAACAGAGGCTGAGAAACACTGATAAATCGCAGCTGCTTGAACAAAGAATTCTCTTCATAGAGAAGTGAATCAATCCAAGTCAGAAAGATCTTAAGGAAGACTGATGTACATGTAGCCTGGAACATGGTATGGAAAACCTGTGGTACCTTGTAACAATAAAAGATGTTCTAAGTGATGGCAATTGTCCAATAGCAGGTGCAGCTCTTGTATGCCTTGTGTGGCAGTGTCAGATAAAACAGGTCAGGTGACTACTTCCACCAGAAACACGCTAACAGAGTAGAAAGTTTAATCTTCTACCTGGATTGTGTGAAAAGCCCCATTAAATGTCCCCAAGGGGTAAAGAGGCGAGAGGGTTATAACCAAAATAAATACAGAAGATAGTCCTTTGTAAATGGAGAGATAGGAAGTGCATTCTCTAGCAATGGTTAAGTTTTATTCTGAAAATATGTTTTATCCTTGACATAGTATTCTATTTGTGTGGGAAAGGGAAGATGGTTCACAAAAACCTTCTGGAGTTATCTAAGAGTTTCTTCCCAACAGGCTATTTTCTTCAAAAACTTTCTGCTTATCACTTCCTAGTCTGTTATAAAAGTATATATTTCTTCTGCAGAGCAATTTTATGGGCTTCAGAAATGAGGGAAAAAGATACTGTTCTGAATTTCTCCTTTTACAATTTTCAGATGCTCAACACTCAAAAAAGCTATTTAGGGTCTCCACATCTTTAGTTCACC
This sequence comes from Dromococcyx pavoninus, assembly GCA_033558185.1. Lineage (NCBI taxonomy): Eukaryota > Metazoa > Chordata > Aves > Cuculiformes > Neomorphidae > Dromococcyx > Dromococcyx pavoninus. The sequence goes on from JAUMJL010000250.1 coordinate 1,958,909, forward strand.
TGCGGCAAAGCAGAAGGGAATCACACCATGACCATTCATTCTTTTGCACTTATTTGTGCTGAAACTGTGGAGAATCTGGTCCTCACAAGCAGAACTATATCTGAAGGAGACGGATTGTTTTGACTGTACTCTACTGCTGATATCTTTTTCCTTTATTACAGAGCCTCAAGTCCACTAAGAGTCTCCGTACCATTGCTTCCAAGGTCTTCTGCTAATCATGTAAATTCTTTGATTCCCGTAAATACGGATGTCTTTGTCTGATTTTATGTGATACACTGATATCTGTATTAAACATTTAGGTCGTGACTTTCAACATGTAGGTTTATTTCAAGACACACCCCTAAAGTGTATCATCAAGCTTGTATAGATATTAGTGATCTTATCAAATCTTTCTGGTGAACATTCACCAGAAATTTGCTGAGACTTTTGATACAAAAAACCCCCAACCTTACACAGGAGTATCCACTTCACACAGAAACTATTCTTGCTGTACTTTTAAAATGAAGCACTCAAAGTAAACACTTTTCTTGAGAGATAAGCGGCCTTGAATTGTTTTACATTAACTGTGGAGCAAGGGAACGTGCAGTAGCTGTAACAACAGCAGGTCAGTGGCTTGGCTCTGAAATGAGTGCCAGCATCTCCAGTCCTATCACATTCCCCAGAATCCTATCAAAACACAAGTCTTATCATTTTCAGATATTCATGTGAGAAGAGAGACACAACAATTTTGCAGAGCATTCTACAATAAAATACTTACTCCATAAGACATAAAGGATATGCAAGCACACAACCGTTGGGAAATAAATACGTTAAAAAACATGAAGTCCCTAAGGCTGGCTTGTTTTTTTCCTGTTAGTCCGTCTATTCATGTATGTGGCATTTTACTCATCTTGCAATAGCTCCCCTTAGCTGGAGAAAACAAACAAAAATTAAGACTAGATTCCTAGTTTACAAGAAAAACATTCCAGTCACTCTCGAAGTAGCATACTAGGATAACAAACACCAATAGCAACCAAATCTAAAGGCAGATTTCCAAGCCCCTTTCTCATTATCTCAGCTTCTGTTTTAGGTCTCGTCACAGGAAAGCCACTCTTTTCTCTGGTGTCCACATTTTTTTTCCCTCTCTCTTTGCTTTATCAAGAGATCAATATAGCTGCCATTTGAAATTCCTTAATGCTATGGGTCGCTGAACTCAGCAGCTCCAGAGAAGCGAGGTTGCTGAAGTTCAAGCTTGACCTTCAGGTCAAACCAGTGTCAAGGCTTAGCATATATTCCTGCTAGGCATATGCACACACACTTATCCAACATATATACTCACATATACATGGCTACCCATCCTTATCAACTCATAGGAACACACTCAGCACAAATGGCCTCATCTTGTTCCACTCTCTGGTTGAGCGAAGTGAAGGGCTGAAGTAGGAATACATATACATAACACATGCAATGTGAATCCCTCCAGCAGCCATGCTCAGCCATTCAATCTTCCCAGTAGCCGTGCTAGTCCATTGATCATGGATCCTATCTCTCTCCAGCTGCCTCCTGTAGAAAGACATGTGTACACACACACTCATGTCTTTCTGGGCACCCCCAGACACCAAGTTCTCTGTCAGCTGGCCAGGATTCCCCTGCTCTTTGCAATAGTCAGCTGCTCTAGTGATCTCATCCTTAGACACACACATCTCCCTGTCTGCCAGACCACTTCACCTGCTCACTGATTGGTGAGGTTTGATGTTTGCTAGTGCCCACACACTGGTATGAATACTCCATTTCATCATGAATGCTGACAATGTAATTCAATTATTCCAGTCTCTCCAGTTGCTGGCAGCACAGGCACATGGCCCCTCTGACCTTTAGTCTGACTGCATTTGCTGGCACTGGTTCCCCTCCCAAGAATTGTACCATTGTGCTCCTTTGGACTTTGGGAGTTTTATTGGCCAATGGCTCCTGCTATGGGTTTAGGAGTAGCTGGAGCAGGATGTTACTTGGCTCTCCCATCTGTCGTTGACTCTGTGTGGTCCTTTATGTTGTGAAGATGAGCTTTCTGTCACATAACCTAAACAATATGATGCAAATATAAATATCCCGTTGTTGAAGCATAAGAAATATGGTACTAATAACACTGAGTAATATTATTTTCTGATGATGGCATTTTAATGACAAAGTCTTAGATATCTCTTAGGAGCAATATCTGAACTGATAATGACTCCTGTTTAATATCCCATTTATATCACACAACATCAAGCTGTGACAGCATGCAGCTGGATCACAACATGAGGATGTTGCTCAACAATATTCCAATACCACCCAAAAATCTGTTACTAGAAAATATCTGATTTTGGTGGAAGCTACTATCACAGCACACAGCATAGCTTGGAAATATGGCTTTCTAAACACAGTTTGAACTTTCTTTTTACGCTATGGTCCAAAAATATCTCTCATGGATGTTCTTTTTCTTTCAGTGTAGTAACTTTAAAAAGACCTCAAACTGAATCAGCATTTTGGCATTGTACTATGAGACTGAAAACCAAAAGAAGTGCTTGTGCTCAGCAAGCAGTCATCCTTTCTTTCACTTCTCTCTTTTTGGCTTTGGTGTATCAGAAAAGTCCTTCTGATGTGTTTCTATAAGTTTTCACAAGTATGCAGCCACTCAGCTGAAGAGCTCAGTTCCTATACATTTGTATATTTATAAATAAATTACGGCATTATGTATAAACAAAATTTTATTCAGATGGAGCAATCCTCAAACTTTTCTGTAAGGCTTCAACATGACTCTATCGTGAATCTGATGCTGAATTTTTCTGAAGACATTTTTTCACTTAGCAAATAAATGTCTTTTGGTGCAGTATAGGATTTTACTGCATCATAGGTGTAGCTATTATAAAAATATGCTGTTGAACTTATTCCCAGTGACCATTCCAGTGGAAGGAAAATGTATTTTTTGGAGGCAAGATATTGATAAATAGCAGCAGATAACAGCAAATCCACTATTCATACAGCCAACCATGTATAATTGCAGGGTTTACTAAAGGAGATGGATCTGCAGGTGGTGTGGGGCCTTCCCTAACCTCCTGTTGACCAGGAACAGCCATGAAGCTGACTTAAAATGACAAAATATGGTCGATCACTTTTCGTCTGATGAACTTACAGTTAAAACAAGTCTAGGTACACATCTAATTATTTTGCCATACAATATATGCTGTAGAGTGTTTACTAGAAAGGACACAAAAATTTTTATCATTTTCAAATTCAAACATTATCTCTAGTAACAGAGATTACAATCCTGATTATTCTATAATGGAAAAAGGCTCTCTTTTTTGGTTTCCTTTAGCCTTGTACGTATGAGAAGGGAGGGACCTTTAAATTCGCTAAAGAACTTTGTATTATTACAGATTTTCTTATCTTTACAAATAATACATTTAAACATAAATACATCTAGCACTTCAAACCTGTGTCTAGTTCAATATCTCAGTTCATATACTGATCAACGGCACATACAGTAGAGGAAGTATGCAAATTCATGGCTGGTAATTTTGTAAAACCATAGATACCAGAAAGCTCTCCCTCTTCCACAAAGTTATTCACTGTTCTTTTTTTTCTCTTGACAGGAAGTGTACAGTCAATTCATAAATATTTTTCTGAGCTACTATTCTCATTAATTATATAGACTGCCTAACAATAAAAATCTGTGATTACTCTTTACTGCATCATAATTATTACAACACAAACTTTCAGATTCATTCTAAATGAATGTTAGTGACTGGAAAAGAAGATTTACAGAGATCACAGATACCACAGTTATAAGCATTGTAAAAGGACCTAGGAGTTAGAACAGAAAAGGCTTTTTTATTAATCACGAAGTTTTCACACTGATTGGAGCTTGTGGTATTGACTTCCACAATTTAATTTATCATATTTGCTGGATGAGTGATATAATGGAGTCCATTGGAACACATATCGTCTCAGAAGTAGCTCTTCATAGCTTTTTATTGTTAGGTAAATATGGACTCAGCTGTTCTAATTAGTGACGACAGTATCTGAAAAGGTTCAGGTTCAATTTTACTTACAATCCAAAATCAAGTGGTAATCATAACTACTTGAAACTTCAAACTGGAAAGAAATATAATACAAAAGATTACTAGGGGTGAGATTTTTCACGCTTCTGCTTCTGTCCATGGGAAAAGTGAATATTAAGACAGCTTTTCTTATAGTATTTTGGCATTTTCAGCTCTGATCACAGGCAAAACATTGAAAGTAAAAAGTAATATCTGGAAAATTACAGAATCTTAGGTTAGAGATTAGGAAGAATTTATTTAATGTGTGGGAAGTGAGGCACAGGAAAAAGGTTGCCCAGAGAACTCATGGATGTCCCATCTCTGAAGGTGTCAAGGCCAGGTTGGATGAGTTTTTGAACAACCTTGTGTAGTGGAAGATGTCCCTGCCCACAGCAGGGGACTTAGAAATAGATGACCTTTGAAGTCCTTTCCAGTCCAAACCATTCTATGATTCTATGAAACTTGAATAACATTTGGCTCTGGCAAAGGAAAGGAGATGTAAGGCTTCTATTCTCTCTCCATCTTTCCCTTTCTTTCTTGTTCTCTCTCTTGCTCTGTCTTCTCCACTGCCCCACCGCCAAGCAGTGTTCTTATTCCTTTAACCCTTTTAATAGCTTGTTTATTGATATTATTACTCTAAAACTCAGTTCACCAAGGTGTGTTAGCATGTGTCTGAGATTAAAAATGTAAATTATCTAATTGATCTTAAAGAAATATTCATATTCTTAAAGAAGAATACCCTCCCGAATTGGGCCTTACTTTGAATCTACAATGATTTCTGTTAATTGCATTAATCCTTTTTAACTATCACTCTGATAGCAAATATCTCAATAACAGCCAGCTTCATTTGGCTAGCCTAGTACTTGCCTAAGATTCTTTTTTTTTGCCCTAGAGATCCCAGTAAGGACTCTTGTGCCTCCAGTCTGGAGAAACTTTCTCTTTTATTCTCACCTTTGTAAGAAGAGGAGATTATAGCCTTACCATTACACACTGCAAGAATTTATTGATCTCATGTAAATGCTGGCAAAAGTTTGTATGAAATTTCTCCAGCTGCCTTTGGGCAAAATTTACAAGGCTACTTCTACTCAAATAATTGAGTGGTCTGAAAAACTTAGTCTGATTTTTCCTAGAACAACACAGGGGACATTCATACAAATTGCTCTGCCAGAGCATTAGCGATGTCAGTAACTTCATGAGGACGGCAGTTGAGGACAGAGTACATTAGGATCTGGAAGAGGATATCTGTCCATGTTTCTTATTTCACTGTTCTAAAATGACAAGACTAAGTGTCCTAGCCTCAAAATGATGCAGTAAGAATACGCTAAGAAGATAACATGCTGCAACGCTGTGGAAGCCACATGGGTATCTAAGACAGTGTATAATTCTAATAATGTTCCTCAAAATTATCAATAACATTAAAGTGTATAGTGTAGGAAGTCCTATTATGCTCTAAATGTCATTGTTGAAAACACAGTATTTAAAATTAAAACACAAAATCACTGTATATCTCTGCTAAATTTTTTGACAAAGTGTTTTTCATTAGAATATAGTAACTTCTGGAAAAAAAAAGTACAAGACTGACAGGTCTGGAAATGTCTCTGTCTGTCCACAGAAAAATGTACTGTACAGGGAGCAGGAATAAAAGCTTCAAGAGCAATGTTTCTAAGCTCTGATCTGAAGGAACTACCATGAGCCCATTATAGTCCTTGGCTGGTGACAAGTGTGCCAATTAGTACCACCAAGTGCAATGAGGGCTTTTCTGATGTGGATGCCTCACTGCTGGAAACTGGAACCATGAAACTCATTTCCAATAGCCCATTGAAGAACCATCAGATGGTAACAACTTTTAGTCTCACAGACTTAGACTGGCATTGTACTGACAATGCAGAAATAAAAGACTCTGTATCATATTACCAATCCCAGAGCAATCCGGCTCCCTTCCATTGTATTTCCAGGGAAGAGAGACTTTGCAGAGATTCACTGAGAAATCATAAAAAAGAACGTGACTGAAACTCCTTCTTTCTCAGATCACCCCGTTCAACCTTCATTTTAATTAACTTTAAATACTTATAAATACAGTGAAGATATAAGGAAGAATAAAGAATGGTAGAGATGTGCTGAAATACGAAATTTTTCATGTCCATCTTAATATGTATTTGCATGTGTTTTAAAGGTATTATTCTAACAGCTTTATGTTGGACAATAACATGAAAAAAATTGTGACTTGGATCCAATTCCTAAACAAATTGCCACAGCCCCAAACCACACAACAGGGAATTTCCTCCTTGGCAGGCTAGCCAGGGAAACTAAGTCTTCAAGATGTACAAACTGCCCTAGGGATAGGGATAGGGATAGGGATAAGGATAACTGGACTGAAAATGTGTTGCGATCCACCAATCTTACAATGTAGGAAATACTGTACTGTTCCTAACCATACTACACAGGTCATCTTAGTAGAAATTGTAGTTGATTTCCTGACATTACACAAAGCTTTTAATGAAAAATAAATTATCTAGCATATCTGCATAATTCTTGCTTCCGTGAGGGAGAGCAGGCTCTACAGAGGGATCTGGACAGGCTGGACTGATGGGCCAACATCAGCTGTGTAGAGTTCAACAAGACTCAGTGCTGGGTCCTTCACTTGTGTCACAACCCCATGCAATGCTGCAGGTTTGGGAACAAATGCCTGGAAAGCTGCCTAGTGGAAAAGGACCTGGGGATGTTGGTCGATAACCATCTGAATACAAGCCAGCAGTGTGCCCAGGTGGCCAAGAAGACCAATAGGATCCTGGCATGCACCAGAAATAGTGTGGCCAGCAGGAGTAGGGAAGTGATCATCCTCCTGTACCTGGTGCTGGTAGATATATAAACTTTAGAGGTCCTACAAACTATGAGTGATTTCATATTTTTCATGGCATTAGTTTAAAGGAAGATGTCCCTTCGTGTATTTTAACAGGAGTATAACATCAAGACTATAGTGATAATCAGCATAAAAAAACCTTGAAACATCTTTGTTTCAAATATATCCCTGTGACATAAAGACATAGTGAGCAATAGTGAAAAATGTTGCATATGCGGTTGGTTTTTTAATTTTTTCCTCGCTGCCTTTCAGTCAGATGAATTTTTTTTTTAGCAGATAAGTTGTACTATGTGAGATCATTCTGCATTTATATTTTCAGGTTGCTCTTTCTCTGAGTATAACCAATTACAGTATGAAGAATGTCTGTTCATCACTGTACATCACTTTCAGATGTCTCAAGCAACAGAAGCATAAGAAATGTACTCACTTAAAGTAAGAGAAGGTTTCTAGGTCATAGAAATTTAGGAACATAAATACAAGCAGTTGAAAAGAATAATGGTGTTCATGCCCAGGAATTTGGAAATAAAGAGGAAAGAGCACATTTTTAAACAACTCAGCCTGTCAGATGGTTTCTGGAAGTCAGACAATTGCCATTTGGCTGTACAATAGAGCCCACAGCTGAATGAGTATATTCATTAGAATAATTTCACTGTTACCCTGGCATGCAAGGTGATCCTGAGATTCTCATAGCTGTTAGGACAAATACTGTTAAATTACACTCCACTCAAAGATGCTAAGCCATCCAAACCACTTTTTTCTCCTAAAAACAAGCACAAAAAAGATCAAGTATTTGTACTTGTTGAGAAATCTCCCAATCCTTTTTTTGGCCAGAAACATCCTTTAGCAAAGAATGACTAAACCCAGTATTTAGGTTTACAGCCACTGTAGAATGTGCCCTTTTTAGTATTAGTTCCTGGTTCACAGTCAAACCCACACAACAAATTTTTGAGCCTACAAAGATGTCTAAGAAATTTTGTTTATTTGGAGCTCAACTGCAAAACTAATGTCCAAGTATAACATCTCAGCAGGAAGTCTAATAGAGAGGGATTGAAGTAAGGAGCAGAAAGCATGACCTGTGGGGAGAAATCCACAGCTCTCCCTCATGCAGAACAGCTGTCTGAATCTTAATGCCATAGGAAATTAGCTTTTGGGCTAGTACCAGTGATCGTACATGTCCTGACCTGCTCTGTTGTACTCTATTATTCTATCAAAAAGTGATTTTCTTTGGTTTGGGGGAATGAATCACACTGGTTGTCAGAATTCTACCCCCAATCAATCCAGGCTGTAAAGGAAATGGGATGTTTAATATTTATATCTCTATTACTTTACAGGGGGTTAAGAGAATCAAAATCAGAATAATATCACAGCACTCATTTCAAAAAAACATTTCTCGCACAGAATTGATTGTTAAATAGGTCAACCTTTTAAAGAAGCAGACACATTAATAAGAGGCTAGACTACAAGACATCTTTTCCCATCTTCTTGAGTGTTTGTACCCTATAAAGTGGGGCTATATGCACTACTAATGGTTCTCCAGTGGCCAAAGAATAATAAGCAAAAGAAATCCAACAGCTGACCACCAATATCTTGAGAGGAGAAAAAGCAAATGCTTCTCAGTGCAATGCCTCCTCATGCTCATGAAGACCACTTGGCCCAGAACCAGTAATCACAGCCAGCTTCAAAGCTCAGCAGAGTTCTCTGTCTTTGTTGGAAGTTTTCAAGTAGTAAAAATCTGGGCATTTGTTTTAATGCTTATAGCAACTGTGAGAAAAAAATGGAAAGCGCAGTTTGTGTACAGATAAGGAGAGGTCACTCTTATTGTGCCTTGACCACTACAGCAGAGTATCACACCAGAAATTTTGAAGAGCAGTAAGACTTCCCATCTGACAATAATTTTGCATATATGGATTTCTACATCAATTGTAGCATCAGCATTCATCGTAGCATCAATATTTTTAGACATTACAGTGATTTGAAAAAAAAGCATCAGATAAACGAAATGACACTACTGGAATTGTCTGTGATGATTTAAAATATTTACAATTCACTACAGACAAGGCTTTTTAAGATTAAGCCACAACATTTTTCAAATTTGAAAATGTGACTTAAAAGGAACTGATGTGCCTGTTATATTTTCATTTTTTAGGGATTTTATATCTTTGGAAATGGCACCATTTTTATCTAGATAAGAAAATGTATGATTTTTTAATTGTTATTTTTCCCCTCAGGAAAAATTACAGACTGTAAAAGGCTGGTTTTGAAGTAGTCTTTTTATTCTCTGCCTGATATATTGTCAGACTGGTTTCTTCCTGTAGAGGGGGATGAATGTGTTGCTCAACTCTAGGCACATAATTTTAGAGCACTGTGTGTCAGGTGGGCAAATAATTAAGTCATTAAGAGCAAGCTTTGATAGACACTTGATTTATGCAAGCAAATGGAGGTCGATGACTGCAGCTTTTCTCACTTTCTCTTGCTGCTAACACACCAATATGCAAAGGAACACAGTGCAATGTTTTGGTTGCAGGATAGACAATCTGAAATGTGTCCCAATATGTACTAGAAGTTCTTTGCAGATGTCTGTATATCTTCTGTTTACACGACAGATTGCAGAGACTCCTAAGAAGCTGCCACTATCATTTTCAAGTAGTTTTTGCAATTTTTTTTACCTTTTGTATTTTATTATTTACTTTAAAAACCCCACATTGACAGTATTATGTCTTCAAAGGTGTACTTGTACACTGCTGAAGACCCTGTATCCAGTACAGGTTGTTGTTGAGGTCAGCTGGAGCTAACAGTCCTGAGTAGATTTTTTCAGTGGCCTCTCTCACTGCAAGGTGATGAATTTACCCTTTTGCAGCACCTCTCTAAGTGAGATGGTGAATCAGAGGAATGCTTCCTTATATGGGAAGTATGCAGCTAAAACAGTATTTCATCTCAGGGTTCCTGAAACCCTTTCCACATGAATAGCTCTGCCAATCCAAATATGCATCCATTCTTTGATCCCACCCTGACTTCCTGTCCCTTCTCCACCAAAAGAGACCAACAGCTGCACCTAAAAGAAAATGAACAAAAATAGCTACAAATTTCTGGAAGAGTTCAGCACTTGTGCCAGGTCCACCCATTTAACTGTGTAATGCTCCTTCTGCCTTGTCCACTCAGGCAACAATTCTGTCTTTCTCTTTTTGTGTGCTCTTCCATTTTCTGTTAAACAATATTGCCGTTAAGCTTGCTACCTCCGATACATGAACAGGTTCCTGCAAAAAATAGATTTTTCAGCTTCAAAGGAGAAAGTTTGTTCAATTTAAAGTTTCATTTCATTCCCAAGTGTTTCTTGGCTTTTGAAAAAAAAAATAAAAAGGGGGAAAAAGGTTTGTTTTCGAGAATTTGAGATAAAAGCCAGTCTATTCACTTTGGAAAAAATCAAAACTGTTTACAGGGTGTGGTTCATGTGCTGATGAGGGGTAATTTTTGCTTTTCAAAGTATATCAGCTCTACTTTATTTGAAGTTATACAGCAGATTTAACTGTAAGATGTTTCATTCAATGAATGATCATCAGAGTAATGTTGCCCAGTTCTTTCATTTCTAATTTCACTACTTTGCAGGTTTCAAATCTAAATCCAAATTGCATTTTCCTCCCAGTTGCCATCCCTTAGGAGGACTCCCCTAATGCTTCACTTTTAGAGATCTTTAATGTGTAATGCGAAGGCCCTGCTTTAACATCTCCTCCCCACCTTTAGCAATCCTCAGTAATGCCCCAAATAAAAAGTAGAAAGAGCATAAGGTTAAACTGTAAATTAATAGACCAAAGGATAAGAATCCTAATTCTGAAATAAACTGACTATAGAAAAGGATTAAAACAGAGAAAGAGGATTATAGTACAATCATTGTGACAGAAGACTGTGAGTGAATTGGATGGAAAACAGGGGGTAGGCTTCTGCATTTCTAAGCAAGCAAAATGAAAGCAGGATCTGAAAGATAATTAAAAATCCAAGTGGACTTAAGCAGGAGAGGAGGCTGAAAACTCCAAGAAGATGCTGCATTGAATTCCCTGCTGTGCCTGCACAAGACCCATTCCAGGGAGGAAAATAATCATTGGAAAAGTGCAAGATTTTAGCTAATTTCAACTTTACCACCATCTGCCACTAAGTCTCCAGAGGAGACCTAGACTCTGAGCTATCAAGGAGGAGAGGACATGGAGAATTACTTCCAAGAAGTTGCCTGCTCAGCCACTATCAACCCTGCAATGTAATAGACCAGTGCTACATATTTTGAAAGTATCACACATTCCCACAGACTCCTCTGGGAAGACAAGAAAGACTTGGGATATAAACATGAACATGGCATAATAGAAGGAGTTTATAGGCAGTCTACAAAGCCAAATTGAGTGGTGTGTTAATAATGAAAAAGTTGATAATGGATTCCAAGAGAACAGAGATGTGGGGATAGTCCTGAAACTTGACCAATATTAATTGCTGCAAAGCTTGTTTATGTGTTTACACTACATAAGAGGAGCTTCTGCCAGCAATTTCCCTAGTGAAAACCAGAATGTGCAAATAAGACAGCTTTTAGGGAAAAACATTAACTGAGCATCTCCTGTATCTGCATCTTCATCTGAATATTCGAGGAACTGAGAACTAAGTACACGTCAGGGTATGCAGGAGTGAATACCTGCCAAGCAGTGTCATGGAAAAGTAATGAATAAAGTCTTGACCATACTGAAGTCAGAGGTGTTAAGACATTGAATCCAATAAGGCCAAAATCTGGATCTGTACCTTATTGATTTAATATTGTGATGTTACAGTATTGCAGCATTATGCAGTCTGTATCATTATAACTTTACAGGAAGAGCTGGTTGAGCTGGTTTGAGCTAGCTTTCCAAAGCTCTCCAACCTCTCAGTCTGCCTCTCTCCCAAAATTTCCCCCCTTTCAAAGGAAAAAAAAAACTATGGAGGAAACCAAAATCACACTAAATGTACATATATTTCTGTATTTTTCTAAATACGAACAACTACACCACAAGGATATGCAAAGCAGCAAGGGAAGAGGGAAAGGGAAGTGGGAAAAAGGACAAAAAGGATCGATATAACCCCCGCATATAACTATAACACCCAGTATCTAACAAAGTAAAGAATTAATGAAATCTTACCATGCCACCTCCCCCGTGGAGAGCCGGATGGCCAAATTCGACCAGCTAAAAAATTTTCCGCAGGCTCGGCAGGAGACTGGACCTTCTGCTCCCTGCTACCAGAGGTCAGGAAGCGCAGACAATTACTTGGACTCCTCTTCAATCACCGTGGCTACACCAAAAGCCCACCGGTACCCCTTCGGGTCCTTGAAGTATCCTTTTCTTAGGTAATCCATACCTAGAATGCAAGGGGCTTCTGGCCCCGTCACAATGGAATGCTTTTCCCATTGCTCTCCTGTCAAGCTTATGTCAGCCTCTAGAACTGACCACTCCTGAGACCCTCCTGTCACTCCAGAAATAGAAACAGTCTCTGTACTCTTATGCTCTGATGGCATTAAAGTACACTGGGCACCAGTATCTATCAAAGCTCGGTATCTCTGAGAATCCGACCATCGAACCCACACAGCCCAATAAACCCGATTGTCTTCTTGGTCCCTCTCCTTCTCCTGGCAGAAGGCAGGGCCCCTCTATTGGTCTTGATCATAGCAATTGTTGCTGGACTTTGACTTTGGTTTCTTGGAGGTTTATTGTCATCAGGGAGGTGGATCTCCATCTTCTTGCCTTTTGGCAATTGCGGGTTCTTGTCTAGAAATTCTGCGTCTATCACGTAGACAACTTTCTTGTCAGTGTCCTTCTGTCTCAGCTCCTTCACTCTAGCTTCGAGCTTGTAAGTGGGTTCGCCGTTCCACTTCTTCAGGTTCTCTCCCTTGCTGCATAGGCATGCCCATAGTTGGCTATGTGACTGATACTTAGGGTTTTCTTTCCCTCTGCGTGGGAATGATGAAGACTGAATGAGACTGAGATCGAGGTCTAGGTCGAGGTTGTCTTGGTCTATCCCGCCATGATCGTTCCATTGGCCTTTCTCTGTAATCTCTATAATGTCTGTCATCTCTGTCTCCAGGATAGTCCTCATACCTGGAGTATTCATAATCTCTCTCTCTTCTTTCCCTATTGAAGTTAGGTTGGTATAGGGAATCGGAGGAGTCTTCCAGACTTTCCGCTATGCACCTTATCCAAAAACACATGGCTTCCATGTTTGGTTCACCCATCCTTGGGTCATCAAGCAGTAGGTGTATGGTTTAGGGGCATCTTTAATTACCTTTTCCCACATGGGCTGTGTGCAGGGCACATGTTTTGGAGCTAGGATGTCATAATAGTCTGGATCAGAATAGATGATCTCCAACATGGCTAATTCCTGTAGGTATTGGATACCTTCTTCCGCAGTATTCCACCTTCTTGGAGAGCTTGACAGATATTCCTTAAATGGGTATCTCACCCTCACAGTATGGAGGATTCGAATCCAAAGACTGGATGCCATTCTCTCCTTTGCCATGTCTTGTTCTATTACAGGATCTCGGGCAAGATATCCCAATTATTGTGCTTCATGACCTTCAATCACGTGACTAATAGCTCCATTGTCCCAGCATCGCACCAGCCAAGTGAGGATTTGTTCACCAGGCAAACGACTGTAATCTCTTCGTAAATCTCAAAGATCTCTTGCAGTCAGTGATTGCGTAATTTCACTTTCTCGCATTATTTCTTCTCCATCTCTCCTGCATAGAATTTTTTCCACTTCTCTTTGTACTCTTCCACTCTTACGTGGAACCACTCCCACCTCCTCTCTGTATCTCTCACGAGGAGGTGGAGACCGAGCGTGCTGTGGAGATGGACTTCTGCGTCATTCACACCGTGGAGACGGACTTCTACATCGTTCACCATACCCAGCAGGTAGAGGTAGCGAGTAGTCCTTTGGGTGCTGAGATGAAGGCCTCAACCAATCATCAGGTAACAATAATTGTCTCTCGGGTTGAGGGGAATGCACTTCTTCCTCGCTCACAGCCACTCCTTCTTCCGTTACTACCTGCGTGATTGTGATAGGTCCTTCTACTCCTTCTTCTTCTCTTTCTTCTTCCATCCTTTCCAGTTATGAAGATGGGTTTGTACCACTACACTGGTAAAGAGTGACTACCCTAAGCCAAATAAACAAATATGTTTGTTGGGTATCTAAATGTTGTACCCGTCTTTGAGAAAAGAAAAACACCAAAATCAAGTACCATTCCATCCCCCCTCCAAAAAAACCCCACCTTCAATTTCAGATTTCCTAGCAGTACTCTGTTCTCCTCCTGTTTATTCCTTACAAAAATTATAATCCTCTGACATGATGTCTCAAGCAGAGTTATCACTTTAGTTGATGTAGGAATTGCTGAAAAGACACCTGCAATATTGTGTCTTTATGTAAACTTTACAGTTAGAAAGAGGGAAAAGTAACCTTGTTAATAGGTGTATAAACTACAGGCAGACTTTCTAGTAACTTATTCAAGTTTATAAAGGGGAAACATTGTGTTATACTTTAATTTGCAGGCCTCGTATTATTTAATCAGTAACCATAATTTCGTTCACATAATGGGTATATAAAAGCTATGATTTCCCATTTCTTACCATCTTTAATAAATGAAAAAAATATTTGCTTGCCCCCAAAGAGTAATCAACACTGTGTTAATAAGCTCAGGCCTGGGAACACTTTTTCAATAAGGAAAACATTACACATTATAAAATCAATAATGCTGCCTGACAAATGAGGCTGTGCATAAATTTTTGACATGAAATCATAGACTGAAGTCTAAATTTAAATTTGGCAATGCTTTTGAAGTCTCACGCTTTGTGGTAGCTGTACTGGAGAGCGAGCTCTACTGAAACTAATCACATAATTTAAAGGATACATTTGCTCTAGTACTAAAATAAAAATACATTACATCATGATAAAAGCCTTCCTGATTCAACTTGCAGTGGAAATCTGTGAACACGGGAATTGCTGAACTCCATGTGGGACCGCTGGGCTGCTGATTACAAAGCATGTAAATAAAACATTTAGCACCATTCTAGCAGTCCTCATCTTCACAGTGCTCCATAAATATTAGCTAATTGATCCTCAGGACAGCTGGGATATAGATGAGAATTTCAGTCAAGTGAGGAATTGGTAGAAAATCACCAATTTGACAAATGTAGTCCTTTTCTCTGTTTATAACTAATCTAACAACAAACTCTGTTTATCATGAATTTGCCTGTTATTGAAAATGGGCTGGGAAATGTTTAACACAAAATCAATTTTTCTCTGTAGATGCCTCGCTGATTTATTTGCTGCCACAGATCCCAAGAGCCTGTCAGACCTTCTCAGGTAATGTAGCAGGCATTTCCAGACCACTACTCTATCAAGTACCTCCAAGAAATAGGGGCCATGCAGGTAGCATGAACTCAGAGCTGTGTGCTGGTTCAGAAGTGGGGCCATGTACCACCATGGAGTGTTTCTGCTGCATTCAGAGCAAGTCTCTGCAGGCCAATGACCTGGCCCATGCAGATATACAGGCTCTATGCAGCACCTAGAGCTGTGTCCAGACAACAAACAGAGCCTGGACACTGTCTGAGAATTACACAATAGTTCATAGTATTTCATTGCCAGTCCAGACCTTGACGTATTAACTCTGGCTGGACAATACCTAGGCAAAGTTCTAGGGCTGGTGTAGCCCAGTGAACATCCCCAAAATGAAGCTTGGCTGCAGCTGCCCTGTATTACGGGCTGAGAGAATATATCTGTGCAGGTGTAAATTATGCTGTACCAGTTGGCAAACTTTAGCCTGTTTTACTTACTAGTGTAGATGTAGCCTGTGTTATCAGAACAAGAATGCATTTAGCTAAGCTACCATAGCTGGAATCAACACAGTAATATGGACTGGACCATTCAGCCTGTTCCTTAGGAAAGGTAGGAGACACTATGTTAATGTCACTTTAACTCTCAGATTTTTTTTACTTCTTCAGTGTAATGCAAACCCAGGGAGCAGAATCTAGTCTAGGAACTCTGCTTTCAGGGCAGAATCACACAGCCATCGTGGCAGAAACTAGTCTTGCCTCCACTAGTCTCTGTGAATGAATAGACACTAGACCATTTCTTCTGTCCTCTTCTATTAGGTTTACATGGCAACATTCATGGTTTTCACTCATTGGAAGTCTTGCATTTATATTTGGGGCGGATTTTCTCTTTCATGACCCAATACCTTTTTTTAGTGGACCTCGATGGACAATTAGTCAATCATTCCAACTCACAGGCTGAGATATTTTTCTACCAACTTTCCTGTTCAAATATGACTCATAATTATTGCGTTTAGTTCAAATTTATTTATCCCATAGTTAATTCAACTGCCTCGTAGGAGCATATAAAAGAAATTTTCAGCTGTGATACAGAATTTCCATCACACACCTATATCCATGTTATTTCTAGTGTTTTGTGTCTCTAAAAGCCATATAACTGAAAGACCTAGATTATTACAGAGAAAGGTATCACTAATTTACAAGATGGGATGAAAATAAAACTCTTAATCTAACAGTTAACAGTTATATTAGCTTTCACTGAAACTCAGACACAGGGAACACCTCGAAAACTGCATCCCTTTTCATATTTCCCTACAATAGAAATGTAAGGAATTTCTAAATTAGGGCAAAATTGTTAAAATGAAGACAAAAAGGATGAATATGTTCTTCATTTTAAGAAATTTATTGTTGAATAAAGGCACACAGTGAACCAATATGGTCCAGCATTGATTATTTGTTTTTCTATTTCTTTAATGGCTACATAATTTTAACAACATTAAAATAATTTGACAATATGTCAGCAAGAATGGGAAAAATCGAATGATACATTTGGAGACTGCAACTTACCTTTGAAGAAATAGAAAGGCAATATTCCCCTCACTGAAATTTCCTGAAGAATCTAAATCCCTCCATGGATTAATAACAAGATATGGAAATAAGTGGTACATGATTTATCATTTGCCAGAAGAGTTTTGCAAGTATCTCTGTAAAGGCATGGTACCAGACCCTGTGTGTATAACCTAACCCCGTAGGCCCTGTCTGTACCCATTTCCCAGGGCCTTGATTAACCTCATTAGTACAATACAAGCCTGTGTCCTGCTTTATCAGGACAATACCAGCAGACAGGGAATGTGACAGTAACTGTAACACTGCCAGATAAGTACTCTCCCTTAGTTTTTGCCTTATCTTCCAGTAGCCTCGTTTAATAAGTAACAAACGTTGGTCTGGCCTGATCCGTCCATCATCTCGAATTCTGTATGGTAGTACAGATGCTGACTGATTCACCGAAGCCTCTGGCTTTCCTCTCTGCTGGAGTAATTTCTGAGCTTCACTGGCCTCCTGTCCTGAGTGTGCCCTGACTATGGTATCCAGTTCCTTCTTCCAAACCCATTTCAACTACAACCCTCATCATTTTCCCCAACTGTCCCTATGCTCCTGCCTCATGCTGGCATGTTTCAACCTGTTCGTAAATGTTTAGCAGATGAGAAAGAGCTGTGGTACATGAAACTATTCAGGATAGTCAGTCTGGAGTTGACAGTGAAGAGTTGTGGAGAAAGTTTGTGACACTGGGCAACCAGATGAAAACATCTGCTAAAATTCAATATTAGTAATGGTGTGCAGAGAGAAAAAAAAATAACCTGTATATACAATGGTAGGCCCTTAATGATTTCTTTTTCTTACACAGTAATAGCTCATTTAGACACAACTGCTGCTTTGTATAGGTAATTATGGAAGGCTTCATGACAACATTGACTATTTGCACAGAAGTCATCCAAAATAAAGGCCAAGTAGGGTACTGGGAATTGTCAATAAAATATTGTTATGCCACTATACAAACTTTCAAATTTTGACTAGTGTCCTAACCTTCAGAGACCTAAAGAAGGTTATGGCCCTTCCACTAGCTTTGCTTTCTGTTTCCTGCTCCCACGTAACATCGTGGATTCTGCTATCCTTAGCAGACTGGTGCAAGTCTTCGTAACAAGATGCAAGTGACAACATTGTGCAGACTGTGATTAAGATCGTGAGCTTAATATAGACAATATAGACAAGGCAACCTCATCATATAATCCACCATGGGAGGGGAACTTCATCCCCAGTCCTCTATCGTATCAGGGCTGTGTCCGGCATTCATTTTTGATCCTCCATCTCAAAAGCAGGATGAAAAGCATAAATGAGGTTTAACAGAAGAAGATACTAAAACTCTAGAAGTCTTTAACTAGCTGCTTTAGAGCTTTGTGAAATTAAAAGTGGGGTGAAGAGAGGGCCTAAGGAATTCTCTGTCACTGTTATTCGAAAGAAAATAATAAGGACGCACCTAGTGGAATCACTAGACAGCAAATCTAGAGAGCTCACTGTCACAGGATGTCATGGAGCCCAGAGTTAGCAAACTAATATCTAGTCAGTATAATAACGGCTGTTAAATATCACGATCCCAACACCGCCTCAGTTCAGGAAGCCTCAATTATGAGAACACAATTTTATGAAAAGTATATATCTTATTTCTTATAACTTTATTTATCACTGTTAATAGCTACAGGGATAGACAGACTTTTGTGCTGGCCAGCATAAAATCTTTTAGGATGCATTCTCTCTGGACAGAAAGTGCATTGCCAGAACACAAAAAAAAGAGGCAATCCTGTTTGAAACATAAAATGTTGGCTACTACAGATCTGTTAATGCTCAGTTCACTGGCTAACAGTTCTTGTCGTAATATCTCCCACAATATTGGATGAATATTAAAGACAAATTTTACTAAAATTATTACATTTAATGCAAACCAAAATATAGGTACTAATTTAGTTCTAAAAGGTCCCTTAATACATGAAAATCAAAGCTCATTTCTCTGCTTCAGTGGGCAAATCACCTATAGCTACTTTCACTCAAATGAGTTTGGATATTCTCATACATGTCTGCAGTACCTGCACGAACTTCATCAGCCTCATTTCTCTGCAGCAGGTAATAGATACGTGAATCTGGCAGTCTTTACTATTCCCAGTAAGGAATATTCTTTACTGTGCCCAGAAATTGCTGATTAAAGCAGTATTTCTACCTACCATTTCTCAGGTGGACTGAGTAAGCAGACAGGAATATAGGATGCGAACTGGGTTGGAGAAACCAGATCCCAGTCTGGGATTTTGATGTTAAAAGTAATAAATATTAATTATATTCAATTAAGTTAAAAGGACAAAATTTTTTTTTGGATTGTAAGACCTCTGGGACATAAGCAATTATTATCTGTCCATTTACACAACAACAATCTTTTTTATCTCTTTGGCCTTTGGGCACAATTATAATACTTAAACACAATTTATACAATTTTACTATTAGTTATGAAAGCCTGATGTCTGACACACACCTATGTTCTGTACTTCATGTTGAAAAATTTCTCCATGTGGAAAAACCTAGCACAATTATAAGAAAAAAAAAAATGACAGGTTCAAAACTAGTCCATAAACAGCTAAAGTGAACTAACCCCAGACCATAAACTTCAGAAGTTAATTAGCCCCAAAGATGGGTAGGAGATGGAAATTAAGAGCATGGGAATAAATTAAGTCAGAGGAAATTCTGATATACAAATGAGGGGAACAATAGACTGTTTCAGTTGGAAGGGACCTACAAAGATCATCTAATCCAAGTGCCTGACCATCTCAGGGCTGACCAAGATAAAACATGTTATTAAGGGCGTTGTCGAAATGCCTCTTAAACACTGACAGGCAGTAGGCATCGACCATCTCTCTAGAAAGCCTGTTGCAGGATTCGACCACCCTCTCAATAAAGAATGCTTCCTAATGTCCAGTCTAAACCTCCTCTGGCACAGCTTTGAAGAATTCCTATCCATTCTGTCACTGGATAGCATGGAGATCAGCACCTACCTCTCCACTTCTCCTCTTCAGGAGGCTGTGGAGAGCACTGAGATTGCCACTCAGTCTCCTTTTCTCCAAACTAGACAGACCCATAGGCCTTAGTCCCTCCCCATAGGACAGACCTTCCAATCCTTTCACAAACTTGTTACTCTCTTCTGGACACATTCAAGGACTTTCGCATCCTTCTTAAATTGTAGGGTCTAGAACTGTACACAGTACTCCAGGTGAGGTCACACTGGTGATGAATGCAGTGGGACAATCACCTCTTCTCTCCTGGCTGGCAATACAGGGTTTGATGCATCCCTAGATGTGTTTTGCCCTCTTGGCTGTCAGGGCTTACTGCTGATTCACATTGAGACTGCTGTCGACCAGCACCTCAAGATCCCTTTCTGCAGGGACACACGTGAAATATCAGTGTAACAGTGGACTGTGAAATTATGCTAAACGAAATATGCCTATAACAGACAATGAAAGGATAAATAGCAAAAATCAAGACTGAAAAGCAGAAGCTCCTTGGATCTTAATAGCAACTACTTCTAGAGAAGATAAAATGGGACCTGTTATAGTCAAAAGGTAACGCTTGGAGAACCTGCCATTTACTATATGAGAAAGTAACTTCGAAAAAGAGCCAGCAGCTGTGAAAAAACCTTCAGTGGGGCCAGCAGACACTGTTGAAGTGAAGAAGGGAGGGCATAGAGTAGGTCTTACTTTGGTTTGGATTTGTAAGAAAAAGTGTTTTTTACTCATTAAATTATTCAGAAATTATTTTATTGCTGCAAAACACCACAGGGTAGTATTTATATTGAGATGCTTTTTTAAAGTTTTTCCGATGGAAATGTAGAAATTTTCCAGATGGATTTATTAAATAAAAGCAGACCACAGTTTTCAAGCATAAGAGTTCTTGGAGTTAGTCAGGAGTAGTTGTTTCATTTTAAATTAACAGCCCACCTTCACTTGAATTGACTTGCAACTGCAGACAGGTTCTAAAAGAAACATTGACAAAATGCCAAAGTAATTGAAATATCCTGTAGTCAATTGATTCGTCTGGGTCTTTAGATGTAATTTTTTTAAATTTTTTTTAAAAATGTTTTCCTCAAAGTTGTTTGCGTTGACATATGTGCAGTACTGTCTTTTGAGATCAGATATTAGGATCTATCGTGATTGAATTCACTGCCATAATGCATAAACACTAGTTTGTACTTAAAGAGTGACAGTTTGTCAGGTTACAAGATACGTGTGAAAGGATGCAGGTAAGGTTTTTCCTAAAGATGGAGGGATAAACTGAGGGGAAATCAAGATCCTCTGATGGAGGCTAGCAAACAGCATGTACTTTTGGGGAGGAAAAGGGATAATGTGCTAGCCAAGGGTGGCCTTGATTGTAAAATCAGGGTTCAGAGATTTGGGAGAGTGAGTCAAGAAAGAAAGTAGAAAACCTATTACTGATATTACCCATAATATTACCTCCTGTGAAAGGATGGAAAATGACAGTTTGAGACATTGGGATTTCAGGCGGGCTGAAAATGGTGTTGTATGCAGGTGTGTGGAAAGAAAAGTAGGTACAGAGCAACCTTGAGTGAGTTTCTGTTTAGTCTCTCATGGATATGTTTTAGAAAATCATCCAGGCTGGGTTAATATATTTCCTTCCCAGCTGCAGTTAGGTTTTTCAGTCAAAAGGTGTTCCTGCACTTTATTTCTGCCTAAATTTGCAAAATATTTTTAAACGTAATAACAATTAACTGATGGAATTACAACAAGATCTTCTTGCTTACATACTTGAGAATTAAACTAATTCCCTTAACCAAATTATGATGGACTGATTAAGCACAGAAAACTTCCAGCCTTTTCAATCTTCAACCTCATATGGCCAGCTTTCTTCTCAATGATAGATTTACAGCAAAACCAAAGTTTTTTATTTAACTGGTTGACACAGATGGAGAAACGAAGACACACACCCAGTCCACATTTTTAACTGCATTCTTTAGCCTACTAAAGTATATTAGCTCTTCCTCTTTGTTTCTTTAAAATCTTTGAGCATTAAGCATGCAAAAATAGTATCACTGTAAACTCTTTCTTCTTAGCTGTAGGACTTCACAGTTGGTCTTAGATGTGATTTGTGTTCAGCTCATCAAACATGCACTGTCTCACTGGAAAAGTGAACTATGATCCTCACTAGTAAATTCAACTTTGATCATCTGTAAACTTCGTTAGTGATAATCTTGTACTTCTTCCTAGGTTCTGGAAAAGTGTTAAATTGCATGTGGTCAATAAAAAAGTATTCTGAAAATGTCTACTGTAGGATGATAGTACATTTACAATTAGACCTTGTCATCCATCTGTACAAAAAGGCTACATTAAATATGTGCCATGTGCATTTTATGTCTTTTTAGTTCCTTAATGAAATTGTTATGCACTACCAAGTCACATAACATCCAGAGTATGATACATCAATATTATTACTTTAGAAACTAGCTTGTAATCTGAAAAAAAAGATAGCAGGTTAGTTTGACAGGATCTATTTTCTATAAACTCATGCTGATTGGCATTAATTCTATCCTTCAGCTCATTACCAACTGATACCTGTATCAGATGTTCCCTCATTTCACCAAGGATCGATGTCAGCCTGACAGGCCTATAATTATTTGGGTTGTCCCATTTACCATTTTTAAATATTACCACAATATTAGTTTTCTACTGGTCTCAATTAAATGTCTTTACTTCTGTGTATGTGTATCTATCTATGTCAATATCTGGCTTCCATCACAATGATCTGACATCCTAGCAGGTAATGCAAAACCAGAAAATGACAGCACAAGATCAAAAGAAAGAGGCATCATAAATAAAAATATTTAATCTTTTCCTAACCAACTTCACCCTCCAAATACTCCCTCCTTTCTGCAATTGGAAAAAGCTGAGAAAAGTGGTGCTTCTTGTAAAGTGGTCAGGCAGTGGCCTCTGAGGAGAAGCTGACTAAAACAACAAAAACTCCAGAGACAGCTCTGAGCCATATTGATTAATGCACTACTGGAAGGCACCCAGTGAGGAGAAAGGCAAACAAACCCAGCTAGAATAGAAAAAAACCTGGCTCTGGCTGATTTATATGACAGGAGACAAAGTGCTTGGTATTTAGAGGAAAGGTAGAAAGTTGCAGCTGTGTATGGCAGAGTCAAAAGCCTAGATTCAGGTGGCCTACATTTCAACCAAGACCCAGCCCCTGCTGTTTTCTATTGACTGTGTGCTTCTGAAGGTCTACAGCCAGACAATAGAAAATACCACGAACGGGGACAGAGATAGAATTTAGGCCACATTCACTTCCATCAAAGAGCTGTCAATTGTGAGTGAGAGTTAGGCCAAAGACAGAATATAAGATTTTTTTTATTTTTTATTTCCCAGGACAGTGTGGTCATTCGCTGGTGTAAGTTCCCAGGAGCCTGTGGGATCTTTGTCCCTGGAGATATTCAAACCTAAACTGGAGGCAATCCTAAGAAACCTGACCTAATTTGGAGTGAGCCTTGTTTTGAGCAGGAGGTTGGTTAGATGACTTCCTGAAGACATTTCCAACAACCTATTCTACATTTCTAATTTTAGAGGCTGTATTCTAGAAGGACAGAGTGCAGAACTGTGAGCAACACTAAAATAACAGTTATTAACATCAAGCCACAAAATTGTAAGTGTAGACATAACTATTTTTTTTTTCTATCAGATTATTATTCTTTTCTAAAGAAATCTGTGAAAAGAGCCAGCGACAACAGCATTGATTTTGCAGCAGCAAATCCATCAAATCTATGCCAACCTGTTTTGGACACAACAGCACAAGAAATGCCTAGATAAACAGAGTGAAATGTTCTTCAGTTGCTCTTCGTAGTTTTGAAAGTGAAACTGTTGACAACATTTATAAGGATTTATTGGTTTTAGAAATATTTGCAAGATCTGCAAAATCTTAATGCTTTGGGGCAAAGGCTAAATTCTAAGTCAGCTAAATACAATTAAAAAATGGTAATAAAATTAGACAAAATTTCTGTAGTTTTGTAGCAGAAGCTTCCTTCTGCATCTCTCTCAAGAAGCTGATATAGTAGAAACAGAACATGAGAAACAGAATACTAGACTAATCTCCCTTAATCCCACATACCAGTCTTTGTAATTCTAAATATCTGGTCTCAAAGAAATGCTGGTTATTAGACATATTTGAATAGGGCATAGAAAATGAATCTTGCTGCATAAGACACAGTATAATGACATTTAAGAGTCCTCATGAGTTTCTTCCATTTACGATCACACACTGAGTCCAACAGGCAATGCAACTCCTCCTCAACTCTAGTCAACCCTCTTTTAAGTATGTACAGGTCTTAAAGTTTACGTTACAAGGTTTGAAATAGTGAATTTATATTTGATGCAAAACATGAATAATTTTTTGAGCACAAGGCATTACTTTTTCACAAATCTTTTCATTAACTCTACCATTTTCCTTTTGATTAATACTGGGAGGCGTAGCTTACTTAAGAACTTGATTTTGTTATTCTTTTCAAAACTATACTTCAGAAAATATTTACTAGGTTCTGGCCAGTTCAAATTTAAATTTTCTAAATATTTTTCCAGATCTACTTTACTTGGTGCAGAACGGTCTGAATCAATTCACAGTAAATATCTTAAGTTAGAAAGAAGAAAGTCACACAAAAGTCTGCAATCAAGTAGAAAGTTGGAACATTTGTTCTAGCATAACAGGTTGCTCAAAGAAAGAAATGCAAGATGTGATTTCTTTTTTACTCAATCATAGTTTTGGATTCTGAAGTTAATTGCAATCAGAAGGCAAATCAGAAGGTATTGAATAATCCACAGCATATTATAATTTAACAGAAGCAACATGCAAGCTCACAGAATTCACCATCAGACAAGGAGAGTCTATAGTGCAAGTCTATCACTTGGTTATCATGCAAGGGATTCAAAGCAGAAACACCACTACCACCATTCTACAAAGAAAAAAATAGCACTACCAGGCAGATGAGTCTTGATGTCATCAAAACACATAGGTGCTGGAAAACTTTCTGGGTTCTGGATGCAAGTTTCATACCCTTGCAAATGGAAGAAGAAATTAAGAATTTAAATTCCACCTCAGTCTGTGCCTGTCTGTTGCTGTGAATGCAAATTACATGCCTCACTTCTCCATTCACTCCATGAGCTATATTAAGCATTATAATTTCCATTCCCACACCTGGAAATATAAATTTTAGACATCTTACTATTCTGTGTCACAATGCCCAAGTCCCTTCCTGTATCCTGCCTTCACAGTATTCCTGTGACTGGAAAGTGTTTTGAAAGGGATGATAGTGGTACCAGGTTAATAACTGAGACAGAAGCAAAGGGATGGCTTCTGAAACTTGTCACAAAATCAAGTGGTAACTAGTCATTCAACACCTTTATCTGTTGTTTTATTTGGTCTTGAAAGTAATATCAAAATATACACTTTAATGTTGCACTGATCATAATCCAAATATTTTGATGTGTATCCAGTTATTTTAAGCCAATCCTGACAACTCAGATTTGAGTCGGGAATGTTCACCATAACATCCAAGTTGGTAGACTTAGTGTATCATTGAAGTCATTCAACTTTGGTTTCAGTACTTGGGACGAAACAACCCAGGAAATCCTCATTTAACGACAAAACTGCAACTATAATAACCTCCTAGGTGAATGAAACTATAGAAGCATTTGTTTTGTCCCATGTTTGTGAAGTTTCCTATGTGTTTGTTGTTCTCCAGTTGTTTTTGTCTTGTTTGAAAAATTGAACTAAAAATTACCTAGTAGGGTTTTTTATTAATATTTTTAATATTATTAATATTTTTCCATATCTTCATCACATCAAGCATAATAACTGAAAAGAGGTGTCTTCCAGAGCAATGCTGAATGAAAAAATCGTACTGTGAACTGACTGGGAAAAAGATTTAGGGGCCTTGTAAGAAATCTCGAAAGCATAGTTATCTGCAGGCAGACAGAGGGAAAGAGAGAAAGACGGAAGGAAAAGAAAGATATGTCAGTGTGGATGAACTTGAGAACACAAAAAACATTAACAGCCTATACCATGGGGATATCAAGCTCGTGGAGCAGCAGTCAAAATAAATGAAAATGTTGTCAAAGAGGAGATCGGAATCCGTTCGTTCAGTGTTCTCATTTTCCATCTGGCATTCTTTCCTTTTTTCCCTTCTCTTTTTTTTTCTTTTTTTTGGGTTTTTTTTTGCCCTGAAGCAGCAAATTGTATATAGGTTAAACCAGGGTGAATCCAAGTCTCTACAGAAAAAGCTGTGGAACTTCGTATAGTTTTGTGCTGCAGTAGGAGCATTCAGAATAATCTCAAGGATGATATTCAGGACATGCCAAGCAAAGAATGAGAGCATATGTTGTGAGTGGAAAGTGGAATTCATCTAAGTCATAAACAAACTCAGAAAAATAATACGTAAAATCCACACCGGAATTATAATTATTTCACAGTAAAATTTGCACAGGAAATTCCATATTAAAATTCTCAATTTTTAGTGTAAAGTAGCTGCTTAAATATCAGCTATTAAGCTGACACCACCTATGCTATTCTAGATGCATATCAGTTTTGGGGCAATTTTAAATGAATAGTGAGAATAAGATTAGGATAACTACACATATTTTTTTCTCCACGACAACGTCTTTTTGAAGTGCCCATCATCCTTTTGGGTGGAAAAAAAAATGAAACAGGGCAGGAGTGTCTCTTGCATCTGAAGTGTTTCTTGCCATTTTTGTGAAAAATCTGCCTAAATTTGACCAAGACCAATGCAAAACTAAAACCATAAATGTTTAAAACAAATAACTCATTTTTCATATTCTCACAAAGGACTTCTGCAATTATAACAGCAGTAGGCTGTATTCTCTATTTGGTGATCACTTTTACTCTTTTTCCAGTTCTCTACACTGTAGACAGCTTGATGTCATGAAATAGCTAAATATGCTCAAGTATCCAGGAAGTCATGAAGGTTTTCCCTCAAGTTGAATAAGATTGAAAACTGTAACTGAGAACAGAAATTGCCTTAAGCCCACTCAACTGCCACCCAAGCAAGTACTCTGTGAGTGCTCAGGGATCTGTTTTCAAACCAGGAAGAAGAGGATGGAGCATTGAAGGAGACAGAGATGAGTGGGTTCGGGGATAGGATGAACTATACATATGAAAAAGCTGAAATAAGGAAGACTGAAGAAGTATGTTAGCCAAGAGTGGTCATGCAAAGAAACCACCATTGAACATCAGTGTGAAAAAGAGACAAGCCAGAATTTGGTGAAGGTAAAGTGAGCTTTGGAACCACTTGGATAGAGGAATTAAACCCTTTGGATTAGGAGATGGTGTGAGAAGCAGAGAGGCTGGAGACTTCAGACTCCTAAGGAAAAAGTCCTTGAACAGGAAACAATGTTGAAAGCTGCAAATGAGAATAGAAAAAGGAATAAATGCAAAATAGAAAGAGAAACAAGACTTTATAAGCAAAATTTGGAAACAGCTAACCAGGTACATTAACATTGGGTATTTACTTGCTGCTGTGCACCTGTTACTCAGAATCTTATTTGCCCACATCGGGAACCTGGCTTGAATGTGTTGCAGTTGCCCTGCGACCTGATATTTCCTTCCTATACAAAACAATGTAGGTAGAGATGTGGGAAATCAAGAGTGGATACTCTTCCATGTGGACTGGGGTTCTTATGAGTGCCAAGAAACACTCTTAGCTCAGTCAGAATTATGTTAAGTAAGGCAGGAACGAAAGAATCAAACAAATATTGAAGACTGTGTGGTATGGAAAAAACAACTGGCAAGTAGCAGGGATATGGAAATTTGAAGTGCTTGGGTAAAGGGAATCAGGACTGGTGTATTCAGTAAAGACTGAGATACAGACAATAAGCATAAAAAAGTTAGTAGAAGCAGTTAGGGTGGGAGATTCAACTGGAATGGGAAATGCCTCATATCGGAAAATATCTGTTTAATCTGCTGCTATAATGCTACAGGAATGTTACCAAACAGACAGTCTTGAGTAAATCTGTGTCTTCTGGAGGTGTTCCATGTTTCACCAGTCTGATAATACAAGTAGTTCACCTCCATACTGTTCTTGTTCAGGGCTCTTGGGGTAGCAGGTCACAGTTTTCCTTCACAACCACAGAAACGCGACTGCCCCATAATATCTCCTGTGAAAATCTGGGACTCTGTGGAAAACCTCTCTTCTCTCCCCATATAGGCTGCATGAGTGTTTTGATACCCTCAATCAAAGAAAGCCAAAGACTCCAAATAGGCTCAGATGAGCTCTCAGTTGTGCACATGAGCACAGAGTATCCCACTACCTGCTGTCAGAGGGGAAAAAAATTCCTCAGTGGAGTTCAGAGCATGTATGTAAGCTAATAATCAGTACTTTACACAACTGAGGGTTCAGAATGAAAGGATATTTTTGTTATTGGTTCCACATAGGAAGAAGAGAAAGTCTGCAGAGTAGACTTACAGGGTCCAGTCCTGCTGTAAAACAGATGTGTCCCAGCATGATGTCTACTTGCTTCATTGCCACCTGCTCACGGGTACGTGCACAGACCTTCTACTGTGGAACCTTTGCCTCTCTTGAGGCAGAAAATGGATGGTGCCCAAATCATGTCTGTTTTATCTCTGGTCATTGCCCAGTGCGTGACCTGTGGCAATTACTTCTGGATGCTTGACTTCACAAACAAAGCAGTGGTCTTTCAAAATAGTTCAGGGTATTCCTCTGTAATATGAATATGAAATAAGATACCAAGAAATACCGTTAAAGCTCCTAATTTATCATTTGTACCCTTCCTTAAAAAGAAAAAGGTTGTTTTAAAAATAAACAAATACGAGCAGGAAAGATTTGTTGAAAACTACAAAAAATTGTGACTGGAGATAAAGTAAGTTCAGCCTAAAAGCCTTTAATTTGCCCCTAAGGTCAGTATGATGCATGCAACATGAAGTACACTGACAGCATTTCGTGACTGAGATAGGTCAGGACTCAGGGATTTTGCATCAGCTTTACCTCCCAAAAAGGTAAAAGCTAAGCAGAGTAAAGTAAGAACAGGTAAGTGTTTGCAATATGCAGCCATTACCATTGTGGACACATATGACCCTTATCTCTCTCTTTTTCTTTCCATATTCTCCAGACTTCTTATGAAAGATTTCAAAAAGTAAGTGAAAATGCTTTGGACAGCCTTCTATTCATATAATACAAAAATCTGAGTCCTTTGATACTGGAACACGTTTCGTACACAATCTTCAGTGTGTATGCATTTGTAATAATTTAGTAAGTAGAACTATAATAAAAATTAAACGATTAAAATCTAAAGCAGAATGTTTTTAAAAAAAATCAAATCCCATTATGTATTACATAAGGAAATGCTATTTATTAATTTCTATCAAAAATTTTAGAAAGAAATGCATCATTTTTCACTCCATTCCATATTTTCCCCTCTATTATGTATCAAATTACATAACCTGAAATTATGTTCAAGGCACTGCATACTTTTTTGTGTACATTTCCCGGTATTTTAGAGAAATACTGAAATATTTTATATCTTATTGTGTCTCAGTTGGCATTTCCTTAACTAATCCTAGCATTCACACTTGTATTTATAATAAATCAGTTTATATATCCCTAGTTAATATTTGCTTAGGGCTTATGTTGATTTCACAATACATGCAATTTTCTGGCTCCATCTTTATCTTCAAGGATTAGATTGAATTGAGCAGCCCGTAGTAATTTAGTTTTATCTTGTGCCTTACAGTTTTATGTTCTCGTAATAACACTTCCCTTCTCTATTTTATTTAATTAAATATATCTTATTTTACAATGACAACATTTTTATTTTTGAATTTATTTGCTAAACAGCTGCCATTGTGGCAAGACTTTGCAATGAGAGAACACTTATTTTAAAGAAATTTAGAACAGAAATTGCAAAGTGTAGAAGGGATGAAAGGATTTGAACTTGGCATAAGTATGCTTTCAGATTAAATTTGAATTGCTTAGGATTTTCTGGCTGGAATCTGGAGCTAAATATCTATATTCAGAACACTATTCTGCTTGTTTTGGCGGGCTTTTTTAGTTTTTATTTTTTTTTAATAAAGGATGTGCTTTCTGAAAACAAATGTGGCTAAATCTTTGCCAAGTTACACTGAAAGATCTGTGACGATGATTTTTTTTTTGTCTTTGGCTTCACTTACACTAAAATAGCAGGTAAATGATAATCATTTTTTCAACTCATCATTTTAGTACTACACAGTTAATTTTGATGCTCACGAGGGCAAGGCTAATTGACAGCATATCCTTTATAAGAAGCAATGGGGTTGAACACAAGGGCTCAGAGTTTCCTCACCTTCTTTAGCTTAATTGAGCAAACTGTCTTGATAAAACCAAATGTTGTGCAGGTGCATAGAGTCCCTGTTGCAGGGAGTGTTGAATGGGTTTGATCTTAAATTGACTAGTATGTGCAAAGTGGATGTATTTACTCACAGCACTGGCAGCTTCTTTGGAAAACAGTCTGGCACAGCACAGAATAAGCATGTCTAGCTTCAAGTCTTTTTTTGATCTGCAGCTGTGTGTGCTTATCTCCAATCTAAATGGAAAATACCAAATAAAACGGATATTAAATTTCTAAAAGAGTAGCCTGGGTTTGTCTAATGACTTTTCTTCATGAAATGCCTTTTCTTTTTGGGTAGACTCTTCCAAAATCATGATAAATCAGGGGCCTCTGTTAAACAAAATGTTCCTTATGTCTGGGAAAATCCTTTTGCTAACTCCTTTTTCTTGACCTCTTGGCAAACTGGATGTCATCTATTATCTAGTATTCCTCATACACCAGGTACCATCTCTCTGTCCTCAGATTGCTGCTGATGGCTTTCATTGATAATGCCTTTTCCTCCTGATCTCAACATCAAGCATCCAGACCTGTGTGTTCTTATCAGTTCCTTCACACATCATGCAAGTGTAAATTAAACTCATGAATTCTAGGAGCAACTTGACTTTTGCAAGTTTTGCAAATTGTCTCTGATTCTGGTCAGAAGCAGGTTAATCAAGTTTCTTTGTGCTATTCAGTTTGTAGAAAGTAATGGTAATCCTTGACTTCACAGCACCCTCCCCACTCAGACACCACTACCCAGGCAGTGTAAAAGCCTATCCAAACTCAGTTCAGTTTTCACGCACTTAAGGAGTCTGACCACCCACTACATACGGCTGTTCTAGTTATACTTAAACCCATCCCTGCCTGAAAAACCCTTGATTTCATAAGAAATGTTTTATGTAGAAACATTAGTACATGGTTGTGGAGTTGCATTGCAGAGGTGTAAAAATACATGAATAACATAGAAAAGGTGAGCAAGAAACATTTTAGTGTGTGTTCTTGACATGAGCCAGAGAATACTGAGACTCAGAGGTTTCAGGTTTAAAATAAATTAGTTATTTTTTCATTATGAATACATTTAATTTGTAAAACTATCTGCCATAGCAAGCCAATACTTTAAAAAAAAATTCTACTAGGTAAGACTACTGGAAATATGTAAATAAGTTTGGAAATCACAAGCATGTTTGGTAACGCCTTACTTTATCCAAATTTTTCCTACCACATGAAGAAGGAATAGTGGCGCAAATCAGGATGTCTGATGCAGGTAGCTCTCTTTGTTTTCATTTAAAAGGCAACGCAAATGCTATGAGGATGCATTTAATGCATTTTTTTACATGTAGTGAGGGCTGGGACATGTCCTGAAGAGAATGATAAAGTGCTGAGATGGGGATACTGGAAAAGATACAGGGTAGAATGCAAAACATACGCTTTTCATAGCTTCCTACCTTAAAATTACAGTAGTTTGGCTCTGTAATGCTTTTAAACATACTTATAATGCTGACGGCTTGGTTTTTAACAGCTCAGTATTTTTTCACTGTTGCACAGGACTATATTTTAACGGTAAGCATACTTGACAAATGACTTGGCCTTGTTTTTAGGAATAAAATATTTCTGAGTAGAATATGCTTTCTTTTGGGTTCCCTTTCCTTCAAAGCAATGCCCAGCAGCAGTACAATAACAATATTATAACTAACAATAATCATATGCAGTCATTTCCAATCACAGTGGCTACAGGTAGAAGCAGCCACAGATTGTTGGAAACGTGGGGAAATGTCAAACCACATTAAGCTGTCTAGAAAGAAAAAGGAAGAGATTCACAGCTTGATGAGGAAAATTAAAACCTTGCTGAACCATACTGAACAACAGAAAGTATCAAAGAACAAAAGATAAATGGGGAAAAGTCTGAAGAAGTTATGAAATGTATAAAGGAATGAGGTTCAGTAGATTAATAAATCATCCAAAACAGCAAAGAAAGTAAACAATCTATAACTACTAAAAATCTCATGGTCTACAGTAAGCTGCCAACATGTCTCTAATAACTGAGGATCTGGAATATTATTTTTTTTTTAACACTTGAGACAGGCCAAAGTGATTTGGGGGTACACTCCAATTCCTACAATAGATTTCTGGACCTGCTTCAGCATATAAGTTCAAAAGAGTGTTTCAGACAGTCCATTATTCAGCAGTGGTTCTCTGTGGAGTCGGTTAAGAGCTGCTAAGTAAGTAGGAAATCATGGCTGCTTTTGTCTGGTACTACACTTGATGATTTCTATGCAAGAAACCTGTTTCTGGCAGCCTTAGATATGGGGAAGTCTGAGTGAGTCGTATCATTTTTAAAGAAGGTGCCATAATATATGCACAAGTCCCGTTGTGGTTATTGAGAATAGAGAGCTTGTATTCAGTCCTTTTGCAGAAAGAAAGCAATTCCTTCCTGGGTCATGGGTGTACTTGGTATTATAGTGCACTGGATATCTTCCCATTGCCTGGACACCAGGAGCCGTGATGCGGGAAGAGATAAACACAAAATCTGTGCTAACTGGCATACACGTAACCTTAGAGTTCAGGGCTTTGGAACAAGGAGTGGAATGGAATGTAAAGCATAGTGCCTGGCTCAGGGCTGCTGTGGAAAACTGTGTTCACAGAGGTTTATACTGACCATAGAAAGCACAGAACACCAACAATGCAGGGTATTCCAAATGTACTCGCAGTGCCTTCACACAGGCTGGGAATGTGGTACCACTCAAGACACAATTTCAACCTGTTTGATGATCTTTTAAATCATTATCATTTTTATATTATTGTGAGTCTATGAGAAATTCAGGCTCCAGATAAAAAGTTAGGGTGAAGATAAGGTCAAAGTATCTCCTCAAAAGAGGAGAGTCATCTGTATCCATTTGAAAGGCATAAAAACATGAAACAAAAGATGAACAGAGAAAAAAATGGAAGTGACACAGGAGCATTTAATTTAGACAAGATTCTTAACATTAAGAAAGAGAAAACTCAGCTATCCGTCAGGGAAAACTTCCTGCTTGTGAGAGACATTGAAGTGACTCCAAAAGAAACATTTGAGATGTTAAATAACTGATTGAACAAAGAGGGAAGAAATATACTGCATAGGACAATCCTCCAGTTGCAGGGCAATGAACTGGATGACCTAATAGCTATTTTCCATTCCTTACATCTGTGATTCTGTGATTCTAAATATATATTCAGAATTCAACAAGAGGCAGTGAGACAGCAGAGGCACTGAGAAACATAAGTGGAAAGTTAGTGACAGATGAGATTGATTCTGCTGTAGGCTTAAATTAATTCCTCACCTCATTATTCATGTGGGGGGAGGGGAGGAGCAAAAAAAAAGAAGGTAACATCTCCAGCACTGAGAGGTATTCTCCTGGAGGGGAAAGTAAAATGTTAAAAGGCTTTGCAATTGCACTGGAGAAGATAATAAGGCAATTAGGACTGTTACATTTGACAAAGCACCAGGGTCCGATGAATTGTTCCCCAGAATCCTGAAGGAAGTAGCAAAGGAAATACGAAAGCCTTCAGCAAAAGTTTTTGACAGGCCACTTAAGGAATATAGTCATACCCAAGGACATAAGAGTACTAAAGCTATTCCCAGATTCAGGAAAGAACCAAGGAAAGAGTCAGGAGACAAGCCCTCTAAGTCCCATTTCATCTGAGAAAAGATATTGGAAATATTGTTAAGGGATCATGTTGAAGTAATTTTAATGTAAAATTTAACACAGGTAACCGATAAAATCATGAAAAACGTGCATGACATTTTAGCATGTTATGGGAGTAGTAGAGCACTGTAAAAAAGAGTGATCTCATTCATACAGTTGTCAGAACTGTATAAAAGTGAAGAGAAGACCCTGTGCAAACTATGGTATGAATTGATGGGAGGAAATACTTCCAATTCATCTGGACATTGCCATAAAGGTTGTCAAAGCAGAGCTACTTTAGAAGTGCAATATTACAGGAAAACATATGAAAGTTAAAAGGGAGAAATGTAATAATGCATCCTAGTCGTTAAAGATGTTAGAAGAGTTTGGTTACAGTAGTTACATCTACAATCTCTCAAATAGATAGATCAAACCATAATAGCCCTAAACTAGTTAAGTACTACCAGTGCAGTCAGGCAGCACTGAGCTTAACCCAGGCTGCAAAGCCTGACTGACATCTGGGTAAATACTTCAGCATTTTCCTGTCTACAATCAACTGTTATCACAACTGCATTACGTCGACCAGGATTAACTAGTTTAAAGCTAGCTGAGGTGAGCCTGTAAAAGCAGTGCTATCTGTACACATGTTCTTAGACTAATGGTCCTCAGACTTTTCAATTTGGTGAATCCTTCTCTGAAGCTTAAAGAAAACAACCCTACTTGAATTCTTTTATGTCTGTAGATGTAAACTTGTAAAACAGAAATCATGAGAGCCGTATTCCCCAAAACGTACATAAGGCATTAAGATGTACTGAATCCTGAGTCTACCAGCTCTAGTCTTTCATTAAGTGCAGGTTGTGACTGTGCCCACACTCCTTCATGAAACTGTCTTCTCTTTGTCTTCATCCTATTAACGTCATCATTTGTCCTTCACCCCTTTCCTTTCCCTTGTCTGCATCCTGTTTTCCCTTTAGGAATCTCTTGGAAACCTAGACTTAATCCCTGCCTGAATCTGTAGCCATGGACAAGTCATAAAAAGTCAGACCTCTGGGCATCCAAATCTGTCATTCATTGTGTTATAACCTGCCATATGTGGAACATAATATTTCTTTTTCTGTTGCTAGGGTTTTATGTTTTATGCCCGCAAGTAGCATGCAGTGTTTTAACAATTGACAAGAGGAAGAATGAAAAAAAGACAATAGTCCTTAAATTTGGTTAAAGAGCTCAGAAAAAAAGGGAGATGGGAACCTTGGTCCACGGATGGCTTTTCTACTGAATGCCAGGTCAGGTAAAAGTGGACAAAGAGGACTTATTCTGTTGTCCCACTTTTTATTCTAACCTCCTTTGTCCCCATTTAAACTACCTGAAATGGAAATATCCCATTTCTGTGTGGCTTAAAAGGCCAAGGTTTTGTGTGTGGAATGACAACACTCAATTTACCAATTATAAATCCTGCCATGAGGTAAAAAGTTGTGGGAAGTTAGAAAAGACATTGGTATGATTATAATTTTTTTCCCTCTTTGCATAGTTGAAGGGCTTTTTGTTCACGTCTCAGTGTTCCTCTCCTTCTTTCTCTTACCCCCTCCGTCCTCCATTTTTCCTGGTTGGTTGTCAGGTTTTTGTTCGCTTGTTTACTTGGTTTTCAAGCAGGTGCCACACATTTAAGTAGAAGGCTGACTCTGGGTCTGCAAAAAGCAATTTTATTTTGTTTATATGACTGTAAACACATGTTCCAGATGGACAATTTAGGAGATTGTTTGGGATTTGGCTTTTGTGGCACTTTGCCCTGAACAGAGTAGATTTTTTCTAAGAACTGTCTGAGCTGTGTCTTTCCAACCAGCACACAAAAGGCTACCTCCTGAAGGGAAAACTAACATCAACAGGGTCCCACGGGCATGACTAAAAAACATCATTTGGCCCAAAGCTTTCTTCTTATTCACAGGGACAGATTCTGCCTGTGGTTGCATATATGCCACTTTCAATGAAGGCAGCTAAAGTTCTGCAGGAAAAAAGAAAGAAAAAGAACAAAAAAAAGAGAAAAAAGAGAAACACAGAGAATGACATTCCCTAGTGCTCTTGTGAGCTTTCAGCTTTATAGTACAACCTGTGCAGATGGATTAAAAGGATATAATAAGTATCATGTGGAGGGATGACTAGGAGGCATGAAACCATCTGCAAATGTTTGAAAGATGTTTGCATTCCCCTTAGGTGTGACAGAAAATATTTCCTGTGTTACCAGAGAATTTTCCAAGGAAGAGTGGGTCAAAGTTAAAAAAGCAAAATTTAAAATACATTTCAGAGAAATGTGTCTGACAGTGAGGTTTTCTGTATAATTTTTAAAACAAGAGAGACGTCACAAGCAAGGCCTTGAAACTTTTGTTGTCTAATCTCACTAGGGTAACTGAGATAATCCAGACTTCTTCTGTCATCTGGGAAGAGAGTTAGGAACCTCAAAAGAAATGGTTTGGGGGTTTAGTTTTCCTGGGAGTGGTCTAATGTGATATAAGTATCCTAGAAACCCTAGAACCCTAGAACAGAGCTACAGGTCCTTCCTTAACACCCTTCTCTCATCTGCTTTCTTGTCTGCTGAAGGAGAAAGATAGTCATGAAGATCAGAAAAGTGTGGACACTCTGGGAATTCAATTCTCAGGAGGGGTCAACTAAAGAAACTCTTTGACTGCATATTAATGACAAAAGTACAATAAATGAATAGGTAAATAGCAAAGGAGAGAAAGAATAAAAGCTTACAAGTAAAACTAAAAACTGTCAAAAGCTACCAGGCAGTGTTAGATGTCCAAGTGGTCACACTGAAGGCTGTTCACATGAGTATCAGACAGAATCGGTAGTCTGTGTGCATTGATGGTAAAGGCAGCTCATGGCTTGCAGGGCAGGAATGAGAAATGTGAAGGGAGTAGAGAGGAAAAGCATGCAGTCAAGAAGTGAAATAGGTTAACAAGATCAAAAGTGAAATAAGCTAACAAGATCAAACTATACCCCAGAATCCATAGGACCGATTTTCCCTGCCCAGATAAGGAGACTGCCAGAGCTATACTACTCTCTGCAAACTGTTAGTTTGATAGCAATGACCAATAAATTCCTAAAGACACTGAGAAGATTAAAAAGAAAACAAGTAAAAAAAAATAAAACCCCACACAAGCCACAAATCAACAACAAAAACTCCATGTTATTGCAAGACTATATTTGCAGTAATCATAAACAACAGCTTTCTAGTGCCGGAAACCCAGATGACAGTAAGCATCCCCATATGTTTTCAGGACCTGCTTCAAAATAAAACCATAGAAAAATCACTCAGCAATAAATATCAAACAAACAAAGACAGTAAATAAATAAATAAATGAATAAATAAACCCTATAAAGTCATATTTACTTTTAAAAGGGAAAAACAAAAAAGGGGAAGTTAGTTGAAAAAAACATCAAGAGAATATAACATCATAAATTGTTTGCAAATGGCACTAGAGAGTATTTTAAAACAATATACTAGAAGCTGAAGATCAACAAACAAACAAACAAACTAAAATCCACCCCCAAAGGGATCAAAAAATCCTCAACATGGTTAAATGGTAAAGGATTTTATCGGAAGTGAAAATCCTTCAGAAAAATTGATTTTCTACCTACTTAAGGAAAGTAGTATAAGAAGTATATAAGCTTCAGGAAGCCAAATACAGAATTGTAATAAAACAAGAAGTAAATATTTTGAGGAACAATTTGTTAATGGCATAGAAGCTAGTCATAAATATATCAGAAGCACCAAGTTTGTAGTGGTTACCAGTGGGTGATCAATGCGCACAAGATAATAGTTTGGTACAAAACTAGTTGCCTTTTTTAACCATCGAGTTTAAAGCCGCATGTCTCAGCTTAGAATAATATATGTTGATTGTAAAAAGTAAAATTAGAATATAGGCAGTTTTGCCAAAAAGAAACAGTCTGTTTATTCTGGTAGCACAGAATTCTGGAGTCCTGAAATTGATGAATTCTTCAAAGACGTTATGAGGTGCTACTTGCTTTTGGAAAACTTTCTCTACCAGGAAGTTGTTGAGATGCTGGAAAATGCGTTAATCAATGGGAGAGAGGTTTAGTGAGTAAGCTGAGTAAGTACAGTTTCATAGCCCTGTTTGTGCAGTTTGTGCAGAGTTGTTGATGAGACTGCTGTCATGGAGAAGAACTGGTTCTTTTCAGTTGACCACTGTGGGGCATAATCATTACAGTTCTTGGTGTATTTTATCAATTCCCTGGTGATACTTCTCTGCTGTGATCGTTTCACCAGGATTCAAAAAAGCTGTAGTGGATGATTCCATTTGCCAGCCACCAGTAACCATAACATTCTTCTTTTCATGCGGTTTGGTTTGAAGTGTTTTGGTGCTTTATCTTGGTTCAGCCCTGTGTGGAATGTTGTCAGTCATTGCATAGCATCCATTTTCTGTCACCTGTCACACTGCAATCAAAAATGGAGCAGTTTTGTTGCACAAAACAAATGCAGGGCATTTGTTGGTAACAGTGATGGTTTTTATTTTTGTTCAGCTTGTGCAGCATACATTTGTTGAGCTTTTTTGATTTTCTAGTTTGGTGTATATTGAGTGGTCAACATTTAGTTTTTCTGCAACCACTGGAATTGTTTTGCCTGGATCCACTTCAATATTTGCCCCCTTGTTTTTTGTCTATCTCAAAAGAACATGACCCTCCTCAACTTCAAGGATCTCATTTCCATTACAAAATCTTTGGGACTCTTGTCAAGCTATATGTTCATTGACTGTCCCTTGCTCAAACACTTGAGTGATACTGCTACCAGTTTTGTTGCTTTACATCCCTTTTTGAACTCATACAACAAAATCACTCAGATTTGCTTTTTTTCATCTTTAATTTGACAGCATAATATATAAAAGAATAAACAATGAAAATAAAACCATTAGCATAAATATGTAGAGAAATATTTTGATTTAAAATTATATACTACATGAACACAGTTAAATAAAAGCTTAATCCAAAATAAGCCTCAGAGTTTACAGAGATAAAACCCAAAAATTATTTTTGCGACAACATAATACCATTTGAAAGTCAGAGGATGTGTATGGGAAATGTCTGAAGAACTGTTTCACACTGATTGGACAATGATAGTTGTCTCAGAAAAAATTAGTAAATCGAATAGTGACAGTTTGATAAGGCCTTCAATATGAGATTTCTCAATTAATAACAGAGTTGTATCCTACCCCTTAGCTGTTTCCATATCAGAGAAATGAAAGGTGGCAAATCTACTAACAATCTTTAATAGGGATTTCAGAGTGGTCAGGTGAACAACTGACAGGTAGCATGTATCCTGGGGTTTTGGAAAATTTAATAGATAAATAGAAAAATAAATAGAGAGCAATTAAAAAATAATCATGATGTCAGCAAATACAGCATGCCTTGGAAATATTTAAATATTTTATTTGTAGAGAAGCTGTGTTTCAGAAGGAGTTCTTTGTGGAAAAGAGCAATTCAACCTGTGCAACCTTCCAAAAGCCATTAGCATGATCCTTCACAAAAACCTCTTAGAGAAACTGAACTGTCTGTGGAAGAGAGAAGGTCCTCTTATGAACTAACAACCAGCATAAGACAGGAAACAAAAGGTGGGAATAAACAGTCTTAACAACAGAGAAAGATTACTAGACAACTTGTGCTATTCAGCATATTCAAAAATTATCTGGAAAAGAAAGAAAATAAAGAAGTAAAAAAGACTGGATGATACAAAATTATGCAGGATAATTTAATCTAAAGCTAAGTGTGAGGACTTGGAGAAGGAGCTCATGGCACTGAGTGAATAGGCAATAAAATGGAAGTTTCATGATGATAAGCTTACATATGGAAAAAAATAACTAACTAAATATATGCGATGGTGGGTTGTAAATAAGCTGTTACGACTCAGGACAGAGATCTTAGAGCTACTGTGGAAAGTTCTCTGAAAACATCCACTCAGCGCTCAACAGCAGCCAAAAAAGGCCAGGAAATTGTATGAATTATTAGGAAAGGAAAAGAGAACAAAACAGAAATCATTTTTATGCTACTAAGAAAATTCATGCTGTGCTTGCATCTCAAATGCTGTGCACATTGTGGCATTGCAGCCACCCCAACTCAAAAAGATTTTATCAGGATTTGAAAAGATACAGAAAAAAGGCAAAAGAAAAAAATTAAATGTATGGCCTCTTTCATGAGAACACAGTTGACACTGACATAGATAAGAAATGAGGCAGTGAGTAAACAAGGCAGCATTCATACAAATTACAGAGGTACCAGTGAAATGATTAAACAACAAATTTAAAGAGTTGGGGTTTTGTATGTGGCGTGGAAATAAACCTTATCCTCTTTGTCACATGATAAGGTTGATGAACAATTAATATCATAGAATCATAGAATTACCCGAGTTGGAAGGTACCCAAAAGGATCATCAAGTCCAACACTTATCTCTACATAGGACACTCCCAACTTTCACACCATGTGACTGAGGGCATTGTCCAAATGCTTCTTGAATGCTGGCAGACTCGGTGCCATGACTGCTTTTCTAAACGACATTTTCTAAAAGTAGATTTCAAAAAGTAACGAATCCAGTGGTCGGAAATTAAAATCCAGTTCAGATCCCCCCTCGTCCATTTGCTGTGTAGCCAGGCAATACATTAAGGAAGTAGTGCTTCATACAGGTGCCAAGTTCCCATGAACAGTTACTACAGGGTAAGGTTGGCAATAGGAAAACTGACTCAATGGACCATTGGTTTGAGTCTAAATCATTCTTACATTAGAGAAGACAGAAGGTACTTCCCCCAAGGATGTTTTGCAGTGTGGTGGTTGATACACTGTGCTGGAATAAGAAATCGTGGGTTGAAAACCCATCAAAGAGAGGAAGGTCCAGACTGTGGCTTCCCAGGTAGAGGACCAAACACATCTGCTCTGGGCGAACCAGGACTTCAAAAGGACTTAGCACTCTTTGGCCTCCTTTGTGGAGATTGATGACTCTCCTAAATCTGAGCTACAATGAATTGTAGACAGGAAAGCAGTGCCGTTCCACTGCCATCCTTAAAATATGCTTGTGAGGAATCCACTGAGTCTTAAATATGTAGAAATTTCTGGAGAAAAGACAACCCACTTTGCTACCTGTGGTTAGGAATTTTCTGAATCAGCAAGCTATCTGCATATTACCTTTCAATTCTGGGGACAATCCTGCAATCTAGGGATAGAATCATAGAATCATCTGGTTAGAAAAGACCTTGGAGATCATCAAGTCCAACCGTACCTGTCCCCTTACTAAACCATGTCCCTAAGAAACTCATCTACCTACCTTTTAAATACCTCCAGGGATGGCAACGCAACCACCTCCCTGGGCAGCTGTTCCAGTGCCTGATCACCCTTTCAGTGAAGAAATTTTTCCTGAAATCTAATCTGAACCTCCCCTGGCGCAACTTATGGCCATTTCCTCTCCTCCTACCGTCTGTCACTTGGGAGAAGAGACCAGCACCCACCTCACCACAATCTCCGTTCAGGTAGTTGTAGACAGTGATGAGGTTTCCCCTCAGCCTCCTCTTCCCTCTGCCACTCCTGGTAGAACTTGTTCTCCAGCCCCTTCATCAGCCTTGTCACCTTTCTCTGGACGCGCTCCAACACCTCAATGTCCTTCTTGTAGTGAGGGGCCCAGAACTGAACACAGCACTCGAGGTGTGACCTCAGTCAGACTGTACAGGGGTACAATCACTTCCCTGGTTCTGATGGCCACACTGTTTCTGATACAGACCAAGATGCCATTGGGCCTCTTGGCTACCTGGGCACACTGCTGGCTCATATTCAGCCAGCTGTCAAACAGCACCCCCAGATCCTTCTCCAGGCAGCTCTCCAGTCATTCTTCCTCAAGCCTGTAATCCTACACAGGGTTGTTGTACCCCAAGTGCAGGACTCGGCATTTGGTCTTGTTAATCCTCATCCCGTTGATCTCAGCCCATTGATCCAGCCTGTCCAGATCTCTTTGCAGAGCCTCCCTTCCTTAAAGCAGATCAACACTTCCACCCAGCTTGGTGTCATCTGTAAATTTGCTAAGGGTGCACTTCATTGAGATCATTCATAAAGATATTGAACAGGACTGGACCCAGCACTGAACCCTGGAATGAAATACACAAAGCCACAGATCTCCTCCTTTTCATGTAACACAGGCAGCAGAGGTGGGCTGCTATCCTACATGTAGCTCAGCTCATGGTCAGAGCAATATGCATCTCCCTGTCTTATTTATTTTAACAGCAGAGCAGAGGACTGTCATAATGCAGATTGCTCTGCTTTTCCAGAATCTGTATACAATTATATTTTATTCCCACACCCCTCCTTACCATCTCTCCCTGCCTCCTTGCCTCTAACCTAACCTTCCTCAATGTACAGGAAATTTTCCTCTCTTACACTAGGTGAGCTCACACTCCAGATCCGGGGAGGGGGTGTGGGGGGGGGGGGTGTGGGGGGGGAAAGGGGGGCGAAGGGGGGGGGAAGGCAAACTCAAACAAAAGAAAATAAATTAAAAGAGAGAAAGTTAAATGGGTTACACCTTTTTCTGAATGTCAGAGCATAAGGAAGATCAGCATCAAATTCATAGGAGGCCACATTAACAAGAATAGAGTTTTACCATCATATCGCTTAGTCTTCTTTACATTTAAAAAGATCAAAAGTTTTCTTTGCACAAAACCCTTCCTCCAACTCCAGCAGTGGCATGATCAGAAAGATGTAGATGTGCATGGCCTAAACCTTCCTTTTTAAATCTTCATCTATCCTTCTTAACCTGCTGGACCTCCTGCCAATACTGTATGTGAAGCTGCACCAGAGACAAAACATGCATACATTTCCCCTGTAAAGCTGACAGTCTCAGGATACAAATAAAAAGGGTTAGAAAAACTCCAAAACACCCAAACAAATAGATAGTGTGGGTTTGCCTTTGCATGCTCCTGCAAGACTGCGAGCAGGCTCAGCTACCGTTTTGCAAGAATAGCTTTCATATATAATATAAGATCAGAGATCTCTGGGGATAAGTTACAGCTCATTACATTTTCAATACCATGAACCCTTTGAGACACTACCTTATAGTGTCTTGAATAGCCTAGTGTTTAAGTTCAACAGCGTTGCCTGGTAGGCCACTTCACACATTTATGTTCTTTTGAATAGAGAAGTGTTTCCTCCTATCTCCTCCAAATGCTTTATTTTTTTTCGTTTTAATTTCCATTTTTACTTCCTTTGCCCTATTATCTGTGCATGGCTGAAAATAATAACTTGCTACTCTGTAGCATTTAGATTTTAAACTTCTCCTTCACTCTCCCTAATTCTAGGCTACTGTAGATTTACAGGTTTTTTTAATCCTGCATTCATATCATAGTTCATTTCTCTGTAGTAATAGAATTGGTTTCCTTATCCCTGTTTTGAAGTATTACAAAATTCTTATACTGCAGTGGACCAAACCACAAAATGATAGTTCAGCAGCAAGCAGACTAGAATCATAGTATTTCACTGAAGTATTTCCTTTTTTTCCTACACCATTCCTCACCCTGCGTGAAGCTGGAAATAAGCCTGTTTCCTATGGATGTAATTTAAAAACAAATAAAACTTTTATGTTAGGAAATACAGTTTTGCGCAGATATGCAAAAAAAAAAAGTCTAACATCCAGGAACATGAACTTATATTGTGATTTTATGGTCACAGCCTACATCTGTGCGGTGCTTTGGAGGTAATACAGACCATAAAAGGGGCATAAGGGCTTATTTTCCGTTCTGTCAAAGGCTACAGTTGATGAGGTACCGCGCTTTTAATAGTGGTCTCAGGAGCAAGAAGAAGCACAATGAGTTCCCCACTCCAACTCCTTCCCACCTTCTTAGCAGTGCTGTGTGCTGCCAAGGAGCACCCTGTACCACATACCCAACTGGCACAACTCATCAGACTGCCAAGTTCTCTCCCCACTCTCCATCCCTGCAGCTGGAAAGACAACAAATCTGGCTTAGTCATAGCAAGCAAATGTGAATTTTTTAGTCATAGCTCTGTCTTTGAGCAGAGCTGTGGGACATCTACAGAATAATTGAGCTGAGGTCTTTAAAAGTCACCTCATCTGGGATATATTCCGACATGAAAAAAACTTGTGTGTTTTTATCACTGTTGTTATACTACTGTTAATCACATTTTGTTACCCTCTTCTCCCTAATCTTTCTGTTCTATCCATCTTGTTCTTCAGCTCCCAGATAAAATCTTAAGCTCTTTTGGGGAAGATGTCCTCTTTCCCAAGCACATTGCCTAGAATTACAGAGCCCAACATCTTTTATTTGAATCATTGGTGAGTAAGAGTATATGAATAACTGAAGCCATCAATAGAGCTAGGTATAGTTAAGGGAAATTGTTTCTCCCTTTAACATGAAAGAATGTCTGGGTAGGTGTTTAGATGGTTTAATCAAAAAATGCACATAGTTTTGACTATGTTGAAATTAAATGTTTGTTTAGTAAATTTTTCAAACTGAGCTAAAAACAGAGACTGTTTTCTGAAAATGTCAATATGATTTGTATTAGTGTTCTCTAAATGTTCTACTTTTTCAGGCAGACCATCACTGGCTTTTCACAAGGCTACTAAGGACTAGATAAAAAATGTCTTTATATAGTCGACTGTACAATTAAGTCACCCATGTAAACTGCCTCCCAGACTGAATCAATGAGCTTTCCCATTTACCACCTTCATGACTAAATGCAAGTCAAAGTTGAGACTGGGATTTTCTCAGTCTCTACAATTCTATTTACTGTAAAGTATTTATTCAATGAAGCAAGGAATGGAATGATTCTCCCCTTTCCACTGTTCCTTTTCTCACAAAATCAATTCATTGAGAATTTATTTTCAGTTTCAGGTCAATGCAAACATTAAAATGTATTGCTTTGGTTTGTTTTAAGCACTGAACCAAAATAAAGTTATCACTTCACTTCAGAATACCAGCTAAAGGAGTAATATG
Source organism: Dromococcyx pavoninus (assembly GCA_033558185.1). NCBI lineage: Eukaryota > Metazoa > Chordata > Aves > Cuculiformes > Neomorphidae > Dromococcyx > Dromococcyx pavoninus. Next base: position 2,003,776 of record JAUMJL010000250.1, read on the forward strand.
TACCCTTCAAAATTAGAGCTATATCCTTAAAAGCCATTAATCCATAGATTTTATATGTATATAATTACACTTCCAGAACAGGTGTGAGATACTGATATAATAGCTGGTAGGACAAGTGGAATGGATGATTTGAAAAGGGGGAGAGCATTAATAATAAAGTGGCTGAGTCACTGCAGAGGTCGTATGAAATTATGCGTTCTTACAACTTGCTAAATCCTTTTGCCCTGCTGTCCATCAGCTTCAAGGTATTTACTCAGAAAGCAAAATAAAATTTAAGTTTTATTTGGACTTAAAAAAAATATCTCAAGACCATGTCTGTAAGAGGCTTCATAAATTGTTTGTGGCATAACGTGACAGTTGCATGTTTCAATGAAATTGCAGTTACATAATAGGTCTCCTCTCTTCCCACAAATCCCTGTAAATACAGTAGATTTCAGAAATGGTTTTCTTATGTAGGGTCAGAGTCAGAAAGATGACTCTGTCAATAGAGTAAGCGTGAGGCTGCTTTTGACCTTAATCTGAGGGCAGTAAAACGTATTTTCATACTTCTTTTAAAAGTGGTAGATGTGAAACCTTTACAGAGAAAAGAAAGGTAATGAAAAAATCTTAAGCATGGTTTGCAAGGAGAGGGGTCTTTTGTTGGTGCAAAAAACCAGCAAGTTTTAAAGCACACTAAGCTATTCCAGTTTTGAACCAGAGACACCACCTTTCCAGCTAAATACAGACAGAAAACAACTGCTTTGAGTCTAACTTGATTTTTATAATCAGTTAAAACTATTGAGAGGAAAAACAGTCTGTACCTGTGGAGCAGGAAAAGGAGGCCTGATGACTGCTGAACAAAATAAAGTTAAATTCAGAACAGTGGCTCCTGAACCTGTACCTAGTTTGAAGGTTCGTGCTAATAAACAGTATAACAAAGCTTCTGTTGGTTATATCCTTAAATAATCATGCCTACAATAACACTGTTATTTTAACTCAGGAAATGAATGAGGTCTATGTATCTGCACAGCAGGTTCATCAGAGAAAGCTTCCCCAAGCATCTCTCTGTGCAGTGAAGCAGGGATTTCACAAGCATGGCAATTTAACATTTCCAGACTCAGCCAAGCCCTTATGGAAAACTCTAGAAATTTAATGAAGAGCCTTATCTTTTGGTACATTATAAATCATATATTGCTAGTTATATATTTCATACAGAATTCTAGACTGAGCTGTAGTAATTTTTTTTTTTCATTCCAACAAATAGGAAGATTCTTGGTTAGAGTTCGGCCTCTTAGGTAGGATTGCACCTGGGACTGGAAACATTTGTGATTCCAGTTCTCAAGAGCACACAACAATGGCCAGGATACAAATTGTCCTCTCAGCCCTGTCTCTTGCAACTGCTTCACATGGTACCATTTTGAGTGTTCGCTGGAGAAACATTGCAATGTAAGAATAATTTTCTGGGAGACACACATAATTTCTTATCTCTTCTTTTTTAACATATGTATATATTTAAACAAACAGAGCAGATCCAATTAAAATAAGAAAATAAGGTCCTCTCTGCAGTCAGAATTAGGAAGCTGGAGTGTTGCAGTCCTTGATAGTAGGTGGTCTCTCTGCATCATGAGCTATTTTCATGGTACGAAAAGCCTAAGTCTCCAGTATTAGCATATAGGTGAAGATACCTATGTTCTGAATAGCTGAATTCATGTCACCAACTCATTTTACATAAGCTTCTGAACTATTCTCTCATTTTAATGTGTTGAGTTGCAACTGACAACCTATATAGAAAATTCTTCAGTTCCAATAGCTATCCAAGTCTCAGTGGAAGCCACTATCCTTGAAAAAAAAAAATAACTTCATCATACCTCAGCTACGTAACTCCAACAACATCTGCAGATCCCACTACCAACTTGTGACAAAAATCCAATGAGTAGCATTAAAGGCTAATTTCAAGACAATGACTAATATCTGTGATTTCCCAAAAAAAAGTGCTTACTCTCAGTCTCCTGACAGAGATAACTCACTTGTTCTTCTGCTGCATCCTCATTTTCCCCATCCCAATTAAATAACCAACCTGGTGCAGAAAAAGCAATTTTGATTTTTATTTTTTTTCCATAGACTAAACGAAAATGTGCTTAATTAGAGCATCCAGGACATGCGATACACAGGGCAGGCACATCTGAGACAGCTGCAGCAATAGCTCCATGTATTAACATTTCAGAAGTCTCTAAAAGTAGGCAAATACACTGCCCTTCACTATAACAATTATTATTTAATAGCTTACTCCATCAAATGCCTTGTAAAGGGTAGATGGGAAAACGATATATTGTAGTGTGAGGGATTAGTGTTTGTCAGTCACAAAAATAGACTTAAATCCCACAATTCAGCTGAAGAATTAATTCACATATCCCTGCTTCAGAATTTGAAAGTAAGCCATTAGAGCAATTGCAATATTAACTCAAATTTACATCCCAGCACAACTCTCTGCATGTTTTGGAAGTAACATTATCTCTCCTTTAAAAAGAGGGCAAGAGTGCCTATAACAAATTACAGAAATCAGTGTAGAGCTCCTCAAACTGATGCCAGCTTACACCAAAAATATTCATGAATAGGTTTACTTACTTGAAAAAAACACCATGCAAAGCAGCTACGCAGATTTCAGAAGCAAGTAGGCTCTAGGCAAAGAGAGCCTGAGTCGTTCTGCACCATTTCCCATATCATTAGCAGTCTATGGTTAGCTCATGCAGGATCACCTCAGGCTACGTTACCAGCTAACCATGTCAGCCACACCAGAGGACAACTGCAACTTCAAGGGAAACATCAAACTTAAACTAAAAACTTCTGAATTCCAAGATATAACTGCTGAATCTTCAACAAAAATCTTGGTTTCTTCTGGGTTCAGATTAAATTCTGTAGGCTCTAAAAGCCTGATATCTTCCCATGTCATAGCTGTGAAAAGATGGTGCTGGTTGGCTCCAGCTGCCTCCAAGGACAGATGGGGGTGATTAACATGAAGGGGAGAGTATTTGTGAAACAGGCAACAGCTGCAGAGAGAGAGACTGGAGTTTAGCGTGGAGCAGGCGTGGGAGAGGAAATGTATTTAAACTAAACTGTTGAATCTTCTGAGAGCTGTTTCTTCTTTTCTAGAAACTGCCATTGCTGCTGAGCAAATTCATCAGCTGAGTGACTAATGGGAGAAACCCTGAGAGGCAGTGGTATAGCTGAGCCAAAACTGCTTCTCATAAAGCTCTATTCAGTGCCTGTTTGTCTCATTTATTACTGTATAAAATATCCTTCATGGGGAAGTGACTGACAATTATACATTCTCCATACATCTTTTTATTCTGTGTTGTCTTGACAAAAATAGGTAGCCTCTGTCTTCGGTCCCCTTCCTTCAAAACCACCTCCTTTCTTTTTTCAATTACTTAGTGAAAGAAATCATCATTCCCTTGAATTTTTCATATCACTCTTTCTAAATGGAGCCACTTATTTTTCCATGCATCATTGGAAGTGATGTCACCCTCAACTGGAGCTTAAATCTACAGCCAGACATTTCAGTTCCCCAGGAAATGGGGAGACACAGAAGTGGCAGACCAGAGGCTGAAGTACCTTCTGTTGCCATAGAAATCAGGTAACAAGTGACCTCATATCCTGATTTTGCTCGGGGAGCAGGGAGACACAGTTTCCAGGCCTGTGAAGGGAGGTCTCGGTCAGTCTGCCTCGATGTGACCAGTGAAACTTTATGGTGCCTTCTATTGCTTGAAGTTTTAAACTACTGAGAGGGCACAGCAGCAGACAGGTATTTTGTTCTCAGAGTAGGAAACACGCATGCTATTTTCTGTTACAATAGAAACAATATGACTTTTCTTTCTGTTGCTGCTTGTGACCTATATTTCCACAGTGCTCCTTGTTTTGAACTTAGGTTTCCAATGGCTTTTGCCTGTCTCTGATCTCCTCATTTTAGAGTCCATCCTACTTATATCACTTCATTTCATCATTTTATTTTGCTTTTTGTTGAACAGAAGGTAAGGTGATCTACTAGACAAGACACTGTACTGAGATTTAGAAGTCTTGCATTAAATCTGGCTCGGGTCTTGAACAACAGTAAGTTATTTCATCTCCCTGAGGCCTCCTTGTCTGTTCAACTGGGACTGTGAACTGCCCTGAGCAGGGACACACATCTGTCACCTATGCCTGTACCATCACTAGGAAAAAAGCCCCAATTGCACTTGCTGTGTGCAAGCACCATGCAACCAAAGCGGACATACCATCAACCACCCAAACAAGACAGGGCTTTCCCTATGTACTAGCCACTGATTTCGTCAGAAAATGCACTTTTTTTGAACTTCAGAGGAACATGATACTTAATATTGTGACATGACTCCAAAAGACCTCTCGCCATTTTCTTTTTGCCTCTCGCCACATCTGCGTCTCACTGGAAACCTAAGACTGTGCCAGTGGAGGAAGTAAGGTAGATGTCAAACTCAATAGACCACGATGGCAAGTGTCAAGTTTATAAGCTCAAAAATTCATTTTAACACATAGTAAACACACTTTTCATTGCAGATACCTACCCGCAGTGCTGGGTACTTTTTTTTAGGGAGTGATATTTTGCAGGTGGCCTCTGAGAATGAGCTGATAGCAGCTATTGAAGCCATGACTGTGATTAGCCTGGCACCACACACAAAAGAGCAGCACTTAATACACCCAGCTACTCAGCAAGGCTTGTTAGTTAGGATGTGGCCCAATGCTTTACTCACATGGGTTCCAGTCAGTTTTGGCTGCTTGTTTGTTTCATCCCGCAAATTAAAATATAAATAATTTTCCAGTAACCTGGTTCAACAGAAGGAGTTTCTAGGTTGGTCCCTGGTCAGTTAATATGACAGTACATTAGTTCCAAGCAACAAACTGGTAGACAACTTGAAATTTAAAAGAAAAAAAAGAAAAAATACTCCTCCCCTCCCCCCCATTAAATTATGCAAATGTGAAAGGAAGTTAAATATTTAGATTTTTAAGGATATCTTAAAAATATTTCTCCAGGGGATAGTAGAACCTGTGCTAAAGGGACTAGTGAATATATTAATTTTACAGAAGATTTCTTGGATTGGATGCAATACACATTTAAATGGCCTGTGACAAGTAATTCTGGAGTTTCAGTGTACAATATGATATATTTTATTTTTTTCATTACTACTGACATGTCAACAGATTTCAGGAAAACATTTTTTTAGTAAGCACAGCTGCTATCAATTTGGATAATGATAGTCCATCACCATTTTTTGTGTGTACAAACAAAGGGAGTGAATGCTCATGCAAAATAGGGAGTCTGTATAATTCCCATTCATAAACCATTTGTAGACTGTACAGGGTCAAGACAAAATTATTAGTTGAGTTGCTGGCCTGAGCAGTACAGATGCAGAAATAGAATACTTTTCTGGTCTTTATAAATTTAATTTCTGTGAACTCCATCCTCATGATATCATATACAAATAATAAATAGACACCCTCAGAGTCCCTATCACAGTAACAGCATATCCTGCCAGCATAACTGTTCGCCGTGTATTTCCACTGCTCTGCTTTTTACATTGCTCTATATCTGACTTTCTCAGTCTGTCCACCCAAGATCAATGATGTTCCTGCACAATTGTTGCTAGTGGCTGCTCTTTAAAAATGTAGCTGGGTAAGCTGATTTTCTTTCTTTCCTTCTTCATTACTCTGCAGTGAAGGTTTAAGTGTAAGATTCTTTATCTTTCTCCATACCTGTAACCAGTAAATTTTAAGGCTAATGGTAAGAAAACGTGAATATTTATGACAGTTCCTCATTAACACAAAACTTGGACTGGATTTCCCATGGCTAAATTGACTTACTCAAGACTTACTTTAAAAGACAATTGTTTATTTATGCGATTGCCTTGTGGAAGTTTTGACTAGTTGAAGCTCTCATAGATTAAAATATTTGCTAGAAATTCTGTTTTTCTCCTCTTCCTATTCGCATGCAGAAATCACACAATAATTGTGTTACCTGAGAATGAGTTAGTCTTTTATGCTTGATTACAAAAAAATTTTATCTCTATTTTAGATTAAATCTATAAAATGGTACAGCAAATCCAAGATTTGTATTAGAATGAATTCCTACTCTTCAGGGAGCTGGCTTACCTCTCCTTGACCTTCCTGCCACACCTTCAGGGAGGAGACTACAGGTGCAGGACAATCTCTCCCCTTTCAAACACTGAATTTTCTAAATTTATTTCAAAAATTATTATGCCGAGCATGCTAAAAATTGAATAGAAACTGAGTATTAAAGAGGACACATTCAACTTAATCCACTATATAACTCAAACTTCTGGCTTTTTTTTATTTTCTAAACCAAAATATTTCTACCAGATTACCTTTTTTCCTTAGAGTACCTCTTCTCACAGAAGAAGTCACACATGACCTATCGGACAAACACCTATTTTTAACAATGCTGAGCTCTGTCCATTGTCAAACAATCCCAGGAGAGAAGTCTCTAGTGTAAATTTCCTGCATGGGAAAAGTAGTCTACAACATTTAAAATATTGCCACATCTTCTAATGAAGCAGAACTCAGCCTACAACAAGCGTCTAGGGACATAAATGTAGGGAAGTGGAAGAGATCTCTTAAGATCTGAAGCATCTTCCTGTTCAGGTGACCATGTCATATAATCTCATTAAAAATGTAATAAATTCCATTAGGAAATTATTTCACATTTTTATTCTCATTGCTCCTATGGGAAGGCTCCTTCAGAACTTCCTGTCTCAGGCGGTTAAAATCTTTCTGTTAATATCCAGATTAAATTTATCGAGGCCCCATGAGAACTTATTTGTCTTTTAAGCAACTTTGGACTTCAGTTTTAGTTTCTTTTGAGTGTAGATGTAACCTTTATTTTGAATGACTGTAGAGCTGAATATAATTTCAGATGGAGCTTCATTATGGTAGCTTCCAAAGTCAATATACTCCTCCAAAATATTTGGAAATACATCTCCTCATTCATGCAACAAATACATTTAACTTTGTAGTGGATTCGTCATACATTCATGGTCATTCAGTCATTCTAAAACTATCTTGTGCTTGCAGGACCTTCCTTTCCTTTGCTGATTCTTGCTGATGGGCCCCTCAGTTTCACAAAAAAAACCCCAACAAACTCTTGCTACCAGTTCCAATAGGCTTACAATTTTAATTTACATTATACACTTACAGTCAGACTATTCTATAACATAAAAGGTCTCAAGGTCAACCAGTCCTTTCTGAGAGATTTTTACCTTCCTCTGCATTACAACACCTCTTTTTTGTCATCATCCCATTTTTAACAACCTCTAAACCTCTTCACAGACAATATTAAAATATTAAATAAGTTGAACCAGAAAACCAGCCCACAAGAAACGTCAACAACCATTTCTCTTGAGACCTCCACATTCTCCTTCAGCACAACGAAAAGTCTTTTTATTTGAAGACCTCCAAAGTTATTGTTATCTCTCTTATTCAGTTTAACTAATAATTCTCAAGCAGTACTTTTATCCAAACAAATTTTAACAGCCTGTGCATTCCTTCTACTTCTTCTCTGGCTATAATGGCAACAAAGAGGCTAGAAAATTACCTTTGAATAGACATCTAATTTCTGGATGGATGAAGTTAAGTGACATGAAGGCAATCTTGTTATCTGAAATTGTGTTACCACATTCAGGCAGAGCATTCAGATTGTATCCTTGTTGTCTGTAAAAGTATATATTTTTCTTGTCTATACAATAAGACCTGTTTATGAAAGTGATTTTGCCATGGAATGAGAAATAATAAACTGGATTGTGTAAAATCCAAGCCAACAAAGGTAATGTTCATGATATTAAACTGGGTAACAAAAATTTAGGGAACTTTGTTATGTTTTTTATGAAAGTAATTTTAAATTTACTCAGTTACTCATCTACTAGCCGACTTGCAAGACTCCATTGAGTGTGATTTCCCTGTGTCTTTTTAAATACATACCAAAATTTCTAAGGGAACCTGAAGGTTATGTAGTTTTAATAAGGCAGAAGCTCCTCACACAATGGATTTCTAGACTGTATGAAAAGTACTTAATAAATAGGGCCAGGGACTTTCCTCTGCTTTGAGGTACACTAGCTATGCACTGCTGAAGAATTGGTCCTGGGTTCCTTCTGGTCCCTTTATGGTGCCCCAATGGCTGTAGGGCATAAATAGAGTAAGTTTAATTGAGGGGTAGATAGAACACAATATTTTTGGCTCCTAGTACTATGTGTGATTCTGATAGGCTCCTTGCTTTCATTTCCTCTAGAGATGGACCTTGAATTTGGTCTCATATCAGAAGGTACATATCCACTGCTCTGGAAATACGTGATTGGCTACCTGGGCAGAAAGTCCAGGTAAACTGGCAAAGAGCATAAGAAAAGGACAAAGGAGGGTAGTAGTAGATTTTACCTGTGTAATTGAAGACCTAGGCAGAGACTCAGGTTGTGCTGTTGTGACTATGCCAGATACAACGGCTGACCTCAATACATCTTCCGTGATATTTGCTCCTGTAGAGCTCCTAGAAGAAAGTAATGCAATCTACTGCAATCATCAGCAGTTGTGTTTCTACAGCACATTTTTAAAAGAATATGGAAGTAGAGCAGAAACCAGATAATCTCTATTAGTTGAATGCGCAGTTATCTTCACTATCACTGTTCATTTGCACTAGAATATGAGGGGTGTGTCTTTTTGAAACCCTATATGATCAATTAAGTCTTTAAAATGTATTTTTAAAATAATATTTTTTGTATATTGGGGAGGTCCAGGAATAAGACTTTCTTTAAATTGTAATGAGAACAAAACACAAATGAAATTCACCAACCTAGCTCAGACTCCCTTCTTAGATACTATGATGTGAAACTGTTGAATCTGTGACAATATGGTTTGGAGTTGTATCTTATATGCTGAGTTTACTTCTTACAGGTGTTCATTCTCCTGGAACACTTGTATTAGATGCTTGTTATTGAATCATAAAATTGTAAAATTGTTTGGGTTGGAAGGGTCTTTAAAGATCATCTGGTTCCAACCCCCCTTCCATGAGCAGGGACACCTCTCACCAGACCAGGCTGCTCAAGACCCCATCCAACCTGGCCTTGAACACTTCCAGGGAGGGGGTATTCACAACTTCCTTGGGCAACCTGTTCCAGTGTCTTCACATGTTGATATCTGTAAGTTCATTTAGAAGCTGTTTCTAACATCTATAGACCATTTTCACATATGTCTTTAAAACATATGTCTTTAGAAATGACTTTTTAACAGGCCGTCTAGTGTTAATGTGACTATTAAATACAAGGAACAAAGCCTCAGTTCTGCAGAGACTGACATGCACTAGGACAAACAAAAGGAATATAGAAAGCAATAGAACCACTGATTACATATTTAGCCTCAGGAAGATCAGCAGCATAAAAGAAAAACAACTTTCATTCCAGAAAATGTACCCAGCATTATTGGCTTTGGATCATGTAGCTATAGAGGGGGGTTCCTATTGATTTTCATCTCAGCTTTGACTGTGGACTAGGAGTCAGATGGCCAGCCAGCTATGCAAAGCTATAACTGCACTTTTCACCATCCCTTTCAGGGTCTTTCCCTAGACGTAAAGGCTATTGTCTATAGATCTTGTTTTCCGCTTCCCCGTGCTGTAGGGCCACTGCTGACTAGTGCAGAGCTCTGGGCTGGTAGACTGTCAGCTATTTCTTGGGCCAGGTTCCAAATTTCAGTTTCTTTTATTAACTATCTCAATATTTCTTCCTTCTCTCTGGCTCTAATTCTTATACCTCAATGTGGTCTTCATGGGCTTTGCAGCACCTAGGGCAATACAGCTTTTCTTTTTGGCAGGCAGAAAGAGCCATGCCTTTGCCTGCCTTTACTTTGCATGTCATATTAGTATAAGCTAGTGTAATTGACTGTAGCTGGCATATGTTGCCAATGTTGTTCAGCTGGCACAGTGAAGGGACTTCCTGAAGAAAAGAGAATTTTTCCACAGTGTTTTCAAGTCTGCCCATGTAAACTTATAACTGCCTGGAATCTGTATGTTGGAGCAAGGCTCTGACCAACAGGCAAGCAGAGCTCACACTGTTCTAACAGATGTAGAGGAGCAAAGACTGCCAAGTTGAGTGTATTTGCATCAGTTGCATTAACTGAAGGCATAATTTTCAGCTGAAAAGGCTACTTACAGTTTACATAGCTTTAGGCTTAGGACTGTTTTGCTGACTTTTTGTAGGTTTTTTTTTTTAACTCAGCACCTCTGTGAACTTTGAGATAGGTGATGTCTTGGAGTGGAACGGGGCATTATCATAGAAAAGTGTCTTGTCCATTTTAAATGTGACTTCCCTCTTTTCCCTCTTTTAATTCACTGTCTGAAACTAACCAAGACAATCTTCTGCATTCCTGCCGAGCTTCATCTGACGAGGTCAGCAGTCTTGTTCTCTGCATTTTTTTTCTGCACAACAGGGGTACTCACAATATAGTGCAACCCCCTGGTAAGGGTGATACTACATAGATTCTTAAAAAGGAAAACGTGTGCCAATTTGGCTTGAATTCTTTGAACACACTGCTGGATTGTTAATGCAGGGGAAAAGGATGGTCATATAATCTGTCTGCATTTCTTTTGGTGCCACATAATATTACAGAGAGATTTCTTTACTAAGTCAGGGAGCACGTTACAAAGGGTAAATGCGCTGAATTGGATTAAAAGCTGGATTGTAAAGAGGAAATTGTTTGTGCTGGAAAAGAGTGGACAATTCAGGATGATGAACAGTAATGACAGGGTTTCCACAGCAAAGCTCAGTATTAATAACACTGAGGATGATGCATATTAATAATAATATTTTGCACTTATATAGTACTTGGGTTTTTTTCAGAGTACTTTACAAACATCTAATTAATCATTATCTAATTAAGAATGACTTTGAAAGGGGCTGGAGGGGCGTGTATCACAACATTTAAAATATGCCTTTGTTTGATAATGGCACAAAATAGGAGGAGGGCAGCTGCCACAAAGGCACAGAGCATACGCATTCAAAATGTTTTGGATAGATGAGGTTTATGGTCTGATAATTGGCTTATGCAGTTCAGCATAGAGAAGTATAAAGTAATGAGAGAAGGGAGGATCAAAACTATCCACAGAGACTATAGCCTAAAATGAAGCACAATACAAACCAAGAATAGACTTGGACGTGATAATGGATAATGCAGCAAATCCCTCTCTGCAGTGTTTGGCAGAAGCAGAAAAGGCCTTGGGATTTACATTGTATATATAATCAGTGTCTTTTTCTGTTAAATAGGGCAGTAATGAGACTGCATTAGGAACATTGTGCACTTCTTGTCTCCTTAAGCAAAATTCCCTATTAATTTACAGCCCCTTTAAAGTCATCAGAATTACAAGGGCCATAATTTGACCTCATATTGTTAGTGTTGATCTTACTGATAAAGAAACTCAGGGCCAAATCAAGATGTCATTTAGTTATATGTCAAGCTCATGAGCAGAGAAACAAGTCAGCATCTGCAGAAGATGGTATCAGTGCCCTGTCCATGTCCTAACACAGCAAAGTGGGTCTGTTTGGAGGGGCTAATGGAACCACGTCAGCTCACATCACTGTATCTCATGTAAATGCAGAATTTTGTCCCCTCTGTAAGATCATACTGACAGGAAAGTGTTAGAAAGAAACATGATCATACATGGAGCCAATTCAGTACCCAACAAAGCATGACAGCTGATTCACAACTATGTAAATTGATATTCAAAGTCATTCCAAACCAAACAACACTTGAGTTTGGAAGATTAGAGGCTGTCTACCTCCCTTTCACCTCTCCATACCACGTTCACTGAAATTCCTCTGAATATTGCAGGAACACTTGGTATTTGAAGGAGACAGTATATCTAATGAGTATCAGCTGAATCAACTATACTTATTATAGGAAAGACATTGCTGATAATGAAAAGGCACAGCAAAGGCCATGGAAAATGATTAAGGGTCTGAGTGTATGAGTTATGAAGGAAGATTGGCTTATAGTAGAGAAAAAGAGGCTATCTTAGAAGTATATATGGCTCTGAAGGGATCAGATAGATATTAGCAAACTGATTAGAATAATAATTTCTTTATAACACTAAAGTTTATGTTAAACATGTGGAGCAGAAGCAGCTTTCACAAGATGGCAAAATCTACATCCATGAGTGAATATTCATTCACATCTTATATAAAATTTTGCTACAAAGCACCCCAAGTCAGACTCAGAACCTTGAGAACAAAAGACTATAAGCCTGGAGAACTGACCCAGAGTAAGAGAACAGGAGAGCTGAATTGCATTGTCCAAGTCTTCAAGATGAAGTGCTTCTGGCAGGTTTGAGGAAGTAGGTCACAAACCGTTAGAAAATAAGAAAAAAATAAAATCCTGAAAAAATGGTTTCAGTCTTTTGTGAGACAAAATTCATTCTTAAAAGCAAGTCTAGTCATCTGTAAGAATTTTAACCTTCACTGAGAAGACAGTGCAGAGGATTCAACACATTCTGCTGTGTTCAACTCCAGCGATCATTTAGTTCTTTGAAGAAAAAATTGCTAGCTCAGTTGTACAAGGCAGGAGAGAGAGGAAAGAAAAGGACAGTCCTCATGTTCTTACAGACAGGAAATCAAAACTTGAAGCATGAATTTCTTGTCTTTTCTCCATCTTCCACTCATGAGGAAAAGTCTCACACTTTTCAAAAAGCACAGAAAATCATGATTTCTCTGTCTTTTGGCAAAGCTTTCTGAAAGGCGTCTTCAGCTGAAACAGAGCTGCTCTTACCTTGAATCTTTCACTCCACTTCCATCCTTGATGACTGGAATTTTTTTCCCCTATTAAGCCTGGTAGGCAGCTAAACCCTGCACAGCTACTTGTTTACTCCTCCGCAGTGGGATGGGGGAAAGAAACAGAAGAGAAAAATCAAGAAGAGTTGTGGGTTGAGATAAAGATGGTTTGATAGGGAAAGCAAAAGTTGTATGTGAAAACAAAGTAAAATAATGGATTTATTCACTACTTCCCACCAGCAGGAAGCTGTTCAGCCATCTCCAGGAAAGAAAGGCTCCATCACACATAATGGTTGCTTGGGATGACAAAAGCTATCACAATTTTACAACACAGCATGATTCTATTCACATTTTTGGACTTATATATTTAATATTTAGGAGTATCCAAAACTAAAAAAAAAATCCCAGAATCCAAATGTTAGTATAGAGATAAAGTATTTTTGGAAAAACGAAGAGACAGAAAAAAAGAATAATTGAAAAACAGCAAGTTCAAATTCTTTGCATACTTCTTTCATAGTCAATGGGTCGATTAAAGCAAAAATTCATGCCAGCTTGTTAGTAAAAAAAAGCTAATGTCAAATAAATGAATTTGGGGCTGTCAAGGACAATTTGATAATATGGTTTCTAGGTGATTCATTTGTTATTGAGCAAAGTATGAATAGAGTTTCTAACCCAAGTGTATGTCCACAAATTTGACATGCACCTGGCATCAAAGGACATTCTGACAGAACAACTTAAAGGTTCTCGTACAGAAGAATTAAATTAAATTAAAAAAAAACATAGCAATTACCCCACTGAGAAAGTCAAAAGGAAAAAAAGATACATTAACTTTTCCACTAGACAATATCTTCAAAAAATATGACAACTCATACTGTCTACAATGTAGGTTATGTCATTGATCAAATCCAAGTAGAATGATGGTGAAGCTAAGAATTCGGACCTGCTTTTAACTCTCTGTTATATTATTGGGCCCTTGTTATTGGGCCACATCAAAAATAAATTTAGCGTTAAAATTGGTTTTTTGAAAACACAGAGAAAAAGAAGGTTTTGGACTGAACAGTTCAGATGCAGAACCTAATATGTCAAAATCTGAACTTCCATATGAGAGTATTTTAATGTACTTGATCTTAGAAGTGTCTTTCTTTCTATGCAGCCATACAGTGACACAGGCATTATACACTGTACTAGCATACTATGGCTGCTGTGTTTCAAGGCCAGGTCTTGTTTGGGATTAGGATTTTACCTTTTTGAAAACACAACAAACTGAAACAAACAAGCTGTCAACCCAAAGCTAGTCTCTTAAATGCTTTTATTGGGTTACAATAAAATATAGAACAACTTGTTCATGTCTATGGAAGGATATAGGTATATGTTGGTCTGCTTAGCTGCATACATACGTATAAATAGCTTTCACCTACCTAGAAACAAACTTTTTTTCCTGTCTTTATCTTCCTTTTTCTCCCCAGTTTCAGTATAAGTCAAATTCCAGACAACAAACAGCTTAGTTAAAAAAAATATGTAGGCCATTAATCTTAAGATTCAGCTAAACCTCTGTGGATTTTCTTAAATTTCCCAGGGGAATTTTTAAAACCTCATATTTTCAAGACCTCAAATTCTAACCCTGTTCCTTTGAACCAGCCTGAGAGGAAAAGAGATAAATAATTCACTCCTCCATATCCAGCTCTCAGCTCTCCCACTTAGCAGGTCTAATAAAACTGGAGAAGGAGGATACAAGCAGTGTTAGAAGGAGGAAAGAATGTTTTTTTTAGAAAAAAAAGCATAACAGAGGGATAAACAGAATGGTAGCCCTTATAGCCAGAAGACCAGAGAAAAAGAATGGACTCCCAGGAAGAGAAGCTAAGGATAAGTCTCAGACAAGGAGCAACAGACACAAAATAGAACATAGAAAGTTCCACCTAAACATGAGGAAAAAATTCTTTACTGTCTGGATGGAATAGACTGCACAGGGAGATTGTGGAATCTCCTTCTCTGGAGATATTCAAAACCCGCCTGGACATATTCCTGTGCAATCTGTTGTAGATGAGCCTGTTTCAGCAGAGGGGTTAGATTGGATGATCTCCAGAGGTCTCTTCCAACCCCTGCTACTCTGTGATCCTGCACATTGGATAAATCCTTTCAGCCTAAAACAACAAAGAATATAGCCTAAGATGTACTCAACAAAACAGACTAGTTAAGAGTAACGTATCTATAGTCTACTGCTAGCAGGAGACTTTGTGCCACGTGAACTGCAATAGAGTTTTGCTGTATCATTTCTGTAACATAAGAGATATATACACAGAAACCAATATTCAGATCACTCTTTACCAGGTTATGGAAAAACAATAGTCGAGCTGCAACCTTTGCCATTAATCTTGAATTGTGAAAAGAAAAAGAAGGTAGATGTAACAATTTATGATCTGAGTGGCATGGTTCAAATATAGAGAAGTAGGTTGCCATTAGTTCTAAACTGTGTTAAATAAAACCATAAAACCCAATTTTCTCTCTATCCATTTATATGCTAGCATGTGGTTTCTATTTGTCTTTCATCATCTTCTTCTCTAAAAGTGGAATAAAAAGAGTCATTTAAGAACCTAACCTTGTACTGAAGTCTTGCATTCCAGAATCCTGCTCTTGAAGAAGCTCTGGTTTTATGCACTCAAGTATGACACTTTCTAAGGGGATTTTAATTTACTTTCATCATGTGATCCTTTTCACTCTTCATGTACATAGTGCATTTCTAGTAGCTGCAAGGATGTAAAGAAAGAGATATTGGTACGAAGGAGAAAAATAAGGGTTTTCAGAAGCTTTGGAGAGTATTTTCACATTAGCAGTTGCCAGATTTTGCAAAAGAGTCTCCCAATTACCTTTCAGATTTTCTGGAACCAACATTTGTTTTCACAGTGTTTACTGAAATAAGTAATTGAGAATTAAGAAGCTCTTTCAGAAGTTTGACTCCTCTAACTGTTTTGCATGGTTGTGTTAGTGTCCCTCTGGCTTTCCGCTGAATCCAAACAACTTAGTTCCTTTGTTTATAAAATGTTACATGTGCCAAAAGATGCACTGTTTTGTTTTAATACGACAAGTAGCAAATGACAGTGCTCTGGGGAATTCCAAAGAAAATGAAAACAAGCATGAAATGTTAATGTGCTTCTCCATTACCTTTCCGGATTAAAGGATCCTCCACATGTATTTTGACTGCTATTGCACTGTAGATAATTCTGATAGAATTATAGACTCATAGAATAATTTGAATTGGAAAGGATATTTGGGGATCTTCTGATTCAACCCCAGCTGTAACACAGGGTGAAATTAGAATGTACCACTTTGACCAGTTGAATACCGAACATCTCTGAGGGCAGAGATTTCACAGTATCTCTGGACATCCTATTTGTGTACCATTATGCAAATGTTGGGTTTGCCATAAAAATAGAATTATCTGTGGTTGCATCTTCCATCCTTTGTTGCTTATCCTTTAGCTACACTCCTCTGAAAGGACCCTGGGTCCATCGTCTCTATAGGTTGAAGAAAACAGCAATTAGATCCCCAGAATCCCCTTTAGTTTCCTCTTCTCCAGGTTAAGCAAACAAATGTAATATCAGTCTCATTTTACCTGTCATATTGCACGAACTCCTAACCATCTTTACCACGTTTTATATGGTACGATGACAGAAAGGGAAGAAATGTCTTCCAAATAATGGTGCCTCTACTGGACACCTTGATTTCTGTCTCAGGAATAGCTCTTTAGTGATTTTAGTGCTCCTGATTTAAGAAAAAGCTAAAGCTAAAGCTAAAATCACATTCAAATGAGATTTCATCATTGTGATAAGAGGGAGCAGCCTTCCAACATTACATTTTTTGCTGCTTGTATCAAAAACCTTTATTGTCAGAACTTCCTTAATTTTTGAGCCAGGAGAGTAGAACAATGAAGTAACTCAGGTTTTAACAACTAAAATGAGTAAAGCAATAAGATACTGCCTACACTGTATCATTTATACAGCTGACCATAGGTGGCATCAACAGAACTAAATTTAAAATAATCCAAACCCAGATATAGGCTGTTTTGCAGTTCAACATGGGAGGTACAGAACTGCACTATGTTGTGAGGTGACCTACAGGTGTCTCTTGGTTTTAATAGATAGTCCTACACAGTAAATTTACTGTAAGACACAGAGACCTAAATGGGGTGAATAAAACACCAAATGATACGAGTACCTTCTCTTTCAAAAGTCATCCTGTTGATGGAATTTCCCAGAAGATGGAGTTTTTGTCTCTTTTGAGTGTTAGTAATTTGTTCATTAATTTCTCATTATAAAAATATATAAGGTCAGTCCTGCGCCATTGCTTAAGGGTAAATCTTAGAAAAAAAAAACCCCTTGTTTTCAACTTATATTGGTAGCTACATTCCACAGTCTCTACATTGTGTTTATTTTGACCTTAGTGACTAGTCTGTAGCTTCCAGCCACCAACAGCTAAACACAGTCTCAGAGACTCCACACACTGGCTTCACCCCAGCATTGTATTCCAGTGGCTTGTTATGCATGTGCATGTGTGGGCAGAGGGGAGGGCAGGCAATGAAAATTGGACAGTTTTAGCACACCATTAGAGCATCTAAGCCTGAAGTCACAGTGTTTAATGCTTGGAATGGGGTGGTCAAGCAAAATGCTGTCATTTTTATCTGGAATCTGGGAATAAAGCCAACTCAGATAAAACAGGATAAAAAAAAAAACCTGACTAATCCGACAGCTGTGGCAAAGCATAGCGATAGCAAGTGCCAAGCAGGCCAAAACCTCAAACACTGTACTGCAAATGGAATGTGCTTGTCCTGTACACTGGTGGTGCACACAGATAGCTGGATGGAAGCAAAATATAGATGAGTGGTAGGTAGACATTTCAGGGATCACATCTGCAACAGTCTCGCATTCTTTCGAGGATGTCTGCAAGTACTTTACTTCATTTCGACTTTTTATTTGCAAAATTTTTTTTTATATGGACATTTGAAAGGAATGCCCAGCCTCCACAATGTGGATAACAAAATTCAAGGGACATGTCCGAAAGTTTTAAGAGGATATTCTAGATTTCTTGATCAACAGTTCTGCTACTGTTGCACACAGCATAGTTACTTGGTTCCAGAAATTTTACAAAATGTGCATTGTACTTGGAAGAAGTTCTCTGACAAAGAGGCTCCTGTATACACTGAAACAACTTCAAAGCTGATGCAAAATAAACAAATAGCCTTGCTGTATCATCTTGCAATGTTATGAGATAATGATACTGTAAACAAGGCAGTCATAACACCAGCCTCAGTGAAAGAGACACCTTTGTGGCACTCAGTGTAAAGCAAATCTTAGATGGGGATTTGGGGAAACACAGCCTGGGATTTAGATGCTCTGGTGATGCATGGAATGAACAAATTCAAGAGACTAAGTGAAACTGGTAAGTCAGCTTCATAGATCAGCCTATGGTAACTCTAGTATTTTGCTTAACACAGCAGTCTGAGGGTTCCTAATAACAGAAAGTCTCTCCAGCAGGAATAAACTGTACACATTTTATTTTCCAAGTGTAAAATCCCAAAAGGGACTCAAATAGGCTTTATATTATTACTTGGGTGAGAAACATGATATGGGTGTCCTTGGTTTACCTGTAATAGTTTTTCAACATGCTTGCACTCCATTGCACTTAATATATCAGCTTATTCTTTGATTTATAATCTTGTTTTACACTGAAAGTATGCCAGAAACATAAAAATGAAAGAATGGGATGTGACTGGAACTTCCACGGATTTCTTTTTCATTAAGAGTTGCATAATGGTGTTTCTTTCTAATTCTAGTCCAGCAAGTACCTTCTCAGGATCAAAAACTGCCAGATAGGTAACTTGGAGATCCCTTTAACTGAATGGAGTTATGAAGGCATGAGCATGTCTACTGCAAGGAAATAAATTCATCCAGCCTAGTAACCTGCCAATTTCAGATTAATTACCAGTTTATTCTACTATCTTGTGTAGTAGCTTCCATGTCTCCCTGTAGGGAACTGTCCTATCTTTTCACAGTTTTCATTGTCACATAGACTTTCCTACCACCCAGCCTAATTTCTTTTTCCTTCATTTTTTATTTTGTATTGTATTGCCCAAAACGACTTACAGCTGTGCCTCTGTTTGAATCTCCTTTTGTAATTTCTTACCACACTTCTGTTCTTTCAGTATTTCTTTGTAGCTTGTTCTGAATCCTCTGTGACACTGGCAGTATCAGCTCTGACTGATCTATCATCCTGAAGCTCATAGCTCTAGAGCAGGAGTGTCAAACTCATTTTCACCAGGGGCCACATCAGCCTGTTCCTGCAGTGTAACACGCGTCACACGCTGCACACACGACCAGCGCTGGCAGGAACGTAGGGGTAAGGATCTTGGAGCTGCCACCGGGTAGAAACAAGGTGCCGTGCTGGATAAAACAAGGCGGAGGGCGAGAATCAGCCCACGTGCCTTGTGTTTGCCACCCATGCTCTAGAGCATGCCAATACCTTTCACCTTCCAGCTGAATATATGATCCCATTTATAATTGTCTCATTTAATGGGCTTTCTGCCAGTTTTCAGCTTGTATATTCTATTTCTTAATGAAAGAAATTTCAATTAACTTTTCATACTTCTGTTAGTGCAGTTCTTATCTATTTTGAAATACAATTTTAACCAGAAAAGTGGGGTCTGGTTCTAATTTTATCCTAGTGAAGCTTCACCTTTTTCAAGGATACATTATGGGTATGAGTAGGAATAGCAAAATATACGGGCAGGGATTTAGTTAGGAATCTGTTTTGACCAGTAGTGGGTCTGTTCTGAAGTTGGCTGTAACTGGCTCTGTTCAACGTGGCGGCAGCCCCCATTCTCTTCTCACAGAGGCCAGCCATGAAGCTTGCCCTCTGTCAAAACCTTCCCACAAACCCAACAAAACATCTCATTACAGCGTTGGTAACATTTTGACTGTCAATACCACACCAGGGGAACCAGAAGGATTCAGTAGGGTGATGCTAGTACTCCAGACCTTCAAAACACAATCTTTCTAACTCACAATGTAAAGGACACCAGAATCCATTTTCTTTAAAGAGTTACAAAATATTATGGTCTGTTGGGACTCTTTTTCTGTACATATATTTTCCCTTGAAAAACAATAATGAATGTGATGACAGCGTTTGAGTTCATTTATTTGCTGCATGCAGCGTTGTTCACCCCTAAAAAACTGTGTCTGTGCCACAGAGAGGACTGCCATGTGTCCAGCTCTAGTGAAGAAGGATGAGGAAGGTATAGGTAGAAACTGGAAATGTCTGAGTGCTGAGAGAAAATTCAAGGGAGGACAGGGCCAGCAAAAGTACCAAGACCCCCAAGATGAAATGCTTCTTTCACAATCTGTTGTCCTGGGTTTATCCAGCAAGGTTGAAGCGGGTGATGCTGCCAGAGTGGCCTCTATGAGAACATCCCAGGGGCTACCCCATGCTGTAAACAGTTGGGTCCAGACCCACTGCAGGACACAGCTAAACCCATCAGTGAAGTCTGCGACACATCTCTAAAAACATACTTCAGAAAGAATATCAAACACCAGAGGGAGTGAAAGCCTCAATGCTGTGCAAGTACTGTTCAGCAACAGCCATTGGTGTGTTAGCCACACGATTTCAGCCACAAACCCAAAGAACAGCACCATCCTAGCCAGACCCAAGACTATCTCCACCCCAAATTCAACACCATTTTCATTCTGCTCAGGTCCCGTACTGTCTGTGGTGTTTAAGTATCCTCTCACAATCCCTTTCCATTCCAGAACTGTCGTGAAAGAATGAAGTTGAGCCTGGGAATGGGGAAAGACAGTGTTTTTCCTAAGTCTGTAAATGTTTGTTTCTTTTGTTGTATTTTTCACATACTCAAATCAGTAATTAAATATTCATATTAATTGAAAATAAATTAAGTTAAATTCCCCAAATTGAGTCTGTTTTGCCCACAGCAGTGGTTAGTAGATTTCTTCCCTTTCTTTTTTTTGATTTACAGATCTTTTTGCTCTCTTTCCTATTTTCTCCCTTCTCCTGCTGAGTAGATGCTTGGCTATAAGCTGAGACCAGCTCACCAGATCAGTAAGACTTAAGGGGAGCTAGCATAGCGTAACATCTTCTCAGTCTTTTCAGGATTCATTGTCTTGGCAGATTCATCTTAGCTCCTGAAGTCTTATCATCACTAAACAATATGAACCACTCCTGGCTGTACTTGCATATCCTGGCACAGCAAAAAATTAATCATTGCAATGAGAATTTCTTCTCTGGATAGTCTGGACAAATTTCATAAGGCAGAAAGTAAGACACAAGTTTAAATAACCATCTCTACTTTTTCCTTTAAATACCTCGAATTCTCCTTGCTGTTATAGGTACCATTTGTTTTTAACCCTTAGTGGTAGTAAATCCCATCAGACTCATGTTCTGAGCCTGACTTTTCTCACTTGTTGATTCCCATTGCCCATACATGGATATTTAAGATAATTTGAGTTCTAGACTATCCTGTCCCGCCTCCAGCTGCCAGGTCAGTAATGTTTCTCTAGGTCATGTATCATCTACTTTATGTGCAGATACCTTATTTAATCCAGGACATCACAAATGGAACTAGACACTCGTTTTTGTGAAGCAAATAGTTTCAAGTGACCTTTTTAAGACAATCCTTTACATTATGTGAGTTCACTGTTGCAACTACAAGATAAAGTTGGAAGCAAAATAAATTGCAAAAATGAAATACTGCAGAAGCTCCCAAACTCCATTATATATCTTGCTATGTATAATTGCATAATACTTTGGGGGTTAGATTCTTTATCTGTAAGTTAGACAACTAGGTGCAAACCGTGTGACCCAAAATAGACATCTACAGTGGAGAGGTCTACATTTGAACCAGTGAGAACAGGTTGTCTGTATGATTAAAGAAGAGGTACAGATACTCATTATACTAAAAAAAATACTCTTAATCTTTCTAAAATATGCGTAAAATATTAATCCCTTGAACTACACATTAAATTAATCTAATTGATAGTCTCTACTAGATGCAACTATTGCTTAATTAACATATTGTCTCTAAAGAGAGTCTAGGGTGACAACTCACTGAAAAAGTTTAAAGTTAGGTAGGATGAATGTCATATCTAAAGTCTCCACAAAATGTTAGCTCACCATCTTAGGGATTTTATGCAGATCCAAGATCCTACAGCTGTTTTTTTCTAACAAGAAGGGCAACTTTCAGTGACCATGCTTTGTTGATCTCGTTTGCTCTGTAATTTTCCAAAACGAGATTCAAAATGAGAAAAACAGATCTTGTCTAGCAGTATTTCATGATCTAATTTAAAGCGTTCAGGGAAGCAGTATGATAAATATAGAGGAGCCAACGGCCAAGTTGAACTTCCAAGATAAGATTGAAATACAGAAATTTGAGCCCTTGATATTAAGCACTGAGAGATGCCGAACACACTTCCAACAGAAAACACCAAGGGATAAAAAGTTACTCACTATTTTATATTAAAGTTTCAGGAGATGTCATCTCACTAGCACTGCAACATTTTTCATTGACATGAGAAACACACCAGTTTCTTTTTCCAGACTCTGCACTGACTATAAATATATTGCATTGGCCTTTAGGAAAAAGGAGCAATATGCTCAGGACTTTTTATTCAGGATTTTGCTTAGACTTATACTAATAAATTTCAAAAATTTACCAAAACCATTATACTCAAACTATAGTAAACAGGTGGAAAGCAATGGGGCTAATATATTAGAAAGTTATAACATAAGACATTTGTGTATTACAGCAATGACAGATATTTTCTGTATCTGTAAAATATTTCACAAAAATAAAAATAAATTTGAATATTCTGTTTGTCTTCAGGCTAATTATACTTCAAGTCCATTAAAGAAATAGACAAATGTTATATCCAAGACTATTAGTTGCAAATGCAGAACATATTTTGTTCTGTGCCTATGAGGTAAAATGTGGAAGACACATTTTGATTTGATGAGGAAACTTTTCATTGCTCATTCCACCCTTAGGACAATTTTAGCCTTTCCTGCTTCATTCATTGGAACTTTAATATTTTTATTAAATAATTTTACACTTATAGATGTTTCATCAGACTTGAACAGACTAAACTTTATTATCACTCCTGTTAGCTTTACTGTGTGTGTATATAGTTGGGTGCAATACCTTATACCTGCCCCAGAACTTTCTGCCTAATAGAATGTAAGTCTGGGTAAGCACTTTGTAATGAGGTGTGCACTGCTTGTAGTAATTTTATATTCAAGAACTTCACTCACCACTGAAGTGACATGTGCCAATGAATTTCATTCTTTTGATTACTTAATATAGAAATAATTATTAAAGTTATGCAATGTTTGGACATAGCTTGTTATCATAGAATCGTAGAATCATCTGGTTGGAAAAGACCTCTGAGATCATCAAGTCCAACCGTACCTGTCCCCTTACTAAATTATGTCCCTAAGAAACTCATCTACCCTTCTTTTAAACACCTCCAGGGATGGCGACTCAACCACTTCCCTGGGCAGCTGTTCCAGTGCCTGATCACCCTTTCGGTGAAGAAATTTTTCCTGAAATCTAATCTGAACCTCCCCTGGCGCAACTTATGGCCATTTCCTCTCCTCCTACCGTCTGTCACTTGTTAGAAGAGACCAGCACCCACCTCACCACAACCTCCATTCAGGTAGTTGTAGACAGTGATGAGGTTTCCCCTCAGCCTCCTCTTCTCTAGGCTAGACAGCCCCAGTTCCCCCTGCCACTCCTGGCAGGACTTGTTCTCCAGCCCCTTCACCAGTCTCATTGCCCTTCTCTGGACACACTCCAACACCTCAATGTCCTTCTTGTAGTGAGGTGCCCAGAACTGAACACAGTACTCGAAGTGAGGCCTCACTAGTGCCGAGTACAGGGTTACAATCCCTTCCCTGGTCCTGCTGGCCACACTGGTTTTGATACAGGCCAAGATGCCATTGGGTCTCTTGGCCACCTGGGCACACTGCTGGCTCTTATTCATCCGGTTGTCAACCAACACCCCCAGGTCCTTCTCCGCCAGGCAGCTCTCCAGCCAGTCTTCCCCAAGTCTGTAACACTGCATGGGGTCTTTGTGTCCCAAGTGCAGGACTCAGCACTTGGTCCTGTTGAACTTCATCCCATTGGTCTCAGCCCATCGATCCAACCTGTCCAGATCCCTCTGCAGAGCCTCCCTTCCTTCAAGCAGATCAACACTTCCACCCAGCTTAGTGTTATCTGCAAACTTGCTAAGGGTGCACTCAACCCCTTTTTCCAGATCATTGACAAATATATTGAACAGGACTGGACTCAGCACTGAACCCTGGGGAACACCACTCATGACTGGTTTCCAACTAGATTTAAGTCCATTTACACCACCCTCTGAGCTTGGCCATGCAGCCAGTTTTTTACCCAGCAGAGGGTGTGCCCGTCCAGGCCAATGGCAGCCAGTTTCTCAGTCAGAATACTGTGAGAAATGGTGTCAAAGGTTTTAGCGAATCCAAGTACACCACAATCACAGCCTTTCTGTCATCCACTAAATGGGTAACCTTGTCATAGAAGGAGATCAGGCTGGTCTGGCAGGACCTGCTTTCATAAACCCATGTTGACTGGGCCTGATCACCTGATTGTCCTGTACATGCTGTGTGATAGCACTCAATATGATCTGCTCCATGACCTTCCCCAGCACTGTCAGACTGACAGGCCTATAGTTCTCTGGATTCTCCCTTTGACCCTTTTGTAAATAAGCATAACATTTACCAGTTTCCAGTCAAGTGGCACTTCCCCAGTCAGCCAGGACTGCCAGTAGATGAGGGAAAGGGTTTTGGAGAGGACCTCTGCCAACTCCCTTAATACCCTTGGTTATCTATCAGATGGATTGCTGCCTTAAATTTTACAACCTGCTTCTTCCCATAACATTATTCATTTAATCATAAACCTAGTGTAATTTTCTGATTATGGACCGAGTTCAGCAAAATATGAAGAAATGACTTAACTATAAGTATGCAAATGTTTCCACAGACTCCAAGTTAAGCATAATTTAAGTGGTCTGCTGTCTAAGAGCCTAAGTAAATCTTGATTTTTGATCTAAAATTTGCTTTCATAAACATCTGTGAGGCTCAATTCACACAACTGTTAAAGAATAAAAAGTTCAGCTACACAAGTTACCAACAAAAGGACATTCTGTTTGAAATTCACCAATATGTTTGCTAATCATTTTTTCCGTATTTGCCCATGTCTGTTCAAATGTCTGGGTTGTGGCTTTTCATCTATTTCAGGAATATTTTAAGCAAGCTATGCAAAAATCTTTCTTTGTGCTAGTTTGGCATATTGCAGGAAGGTTGAAGGGTTTTCTTCTTTTTATTTTTTTTTTTATAATGCCTTCATGTAGAATGTGAAAAGCTTAAATCATTTAAACTTCCTCCTAGGAGTCCCTGGTTTTCAGAGTGATCATTCAGATCTAGCTTATATTTTGGATACGTTGTGAGCAAAGATGCCTTTGTTCGTAGAACTGCCGCTACTGTATTAGTCCTAGGAATTTTTTAGCTGTTTATATTTCTTTCAACGTGAGTAGCTAGAAGCTTTCCATCGAAGCATTACTTAATGAGCTGTTCTGTGTCTTTGCCTTACTTGAGTACAAGCATCTTCAACACTAATTTTGGGGAAAATGATATGTGTATAGAAGCTTACACGACAATCACAAACCTTAATACTCATGGTTTTAAAATAGCTACTCAGCCTTGTCTTCAGATTAACATAGCATAAATGATCCTGGCCTTCAAAGGTTGTGTAGTTTAATCTCAATATTCTACTAACACATAATGAAACCACTATATAGACTGGGGGTGTCAAACTAATGGCTCCTGCTGTTCTCCTGCTCCTGCAGTGTAACGTGCATCACACGCTGCACACGTGACCAGCGCTGACAGGAGCACAGGGACAAGGAACTTGGAACTGCTGCCAGGTAGAAACGAGGTTTCAGGCCAGATAAAACACGGTGGAGGGCCGGATTCGGCCCGTGGACTGTGAGTTTGATACCCTTTGTATAGACTGTCTGGTGACTGGCCCATCTTCCCATTTAAAGGGCTATATCTCAGGATAGATAAATTGACCTGCCTGAAAGAGACATGAAATGCAGCAGAAAAACAGATAAGCAAATAAGAAAAAAATGTTAAAGAAGAAAATCTCCCCTTTTAAAATGTACAAATTGGCATAAATTACTTACCTAAATCTCATTGTGTTTGTTTGGAGAACTAATAAAAAACAAAGATCAACACAAAGCACTTCGGTGCTATATGAACAGTTTAATCCCAGTTCTGCCTACTTTTAATCTGAGATGTCATTATTTGACTTTGTTGCTCTTTTTTCTTGATTTACAATGAAAATTTTACAAACCAAGCATACTGTTAATGAAACAAAGACACTCCAGAAAGCTATCACAAGGTTTGTCAGCTATACAGAAACCAGGGAGCTTTTAGAAATGTCCATCATATGTAATGTGATTGTTGTAGTTCTGTCAAGCAAAAACGGCAAATACAAGGAACTACTTTACAGTTCTTAAACTCTTCACTGATTTATATACCTCTATCATGACCTTTCTCATTCATATTTTCTCCAGACTAAACAAGCTCCATCTTTTCAATTTTTCTTCAGAAATCTTTGTTACCCTCTAATCCTATTTTTCAGTGGGCTCCACTTATTTCTGCTGCATTTTTGTCACTAATGTGACCAGGAGACCACAGTATCTGAGATGACAGCAAGTATGATTTATACAATGTTGTAACTTTATCTTGTTTTGCATCCTAGTCCTCACCATAGCACAATATGTGTTATTTTGCTTTGGCTGCTCCTCCACTCAACAGAAGATCTCCCTGCACTGTCTGCGGGATAACAGGAGTTTGCTAGCATAATTTTCTCCTCCTGCTCTCACTTCAGTAGTTTCAGCCAGTTTCCGCTCTTATATTTCCCTTAGTTATTTGTCTTCACTATTGAACAGTAAGAGAAAAAGAACCAGGATGAAGAAGAAGACCAGCAGCAACCTCTGGACACAGCTGTACCCCTACCTCTTATTTCATCTGCTTTGTGCTTGGCCAACCCAGTCACTTCATCCTAGATTCATCCCATAGCTCACTGCAGTAACTCAGCTCCAGTGACCAAGAGAGGTGCAAGGCAATGGTGATATGTTGACCGTGGAGGGAAGAAGGGAAAATGCATCTGGCTTTGAAACAGGAGGTGGAAGTAGTAAGAGAGAACAATAGCACTTTTCAGAGTTGATGGAAGTCTGATTGGCACTTGGAGAAACCATGGTAATAGGATTGTTCTAGGACTGATTGTGAATCACAGAGCTACAGAGATGACAGAAGGATGTCTTTGTTTGGGGAGCTAGAGTTTATTTTTAACCCATAATTACTTCAATTATTCTTTTCAGTTGGAGTTGAAATTTAATTTACTTTTGTAATATCTAAACAAACACTTCTGAACACTGAATTCTTCATTCCTCTCCAGTGAGATAATTGCGTCACTTTCAAGTGTTATCATCTAACACAGTTCATCTCTTCTCTAGCTCATTCATACATCAAACTATGCAGAACAGAGTGGTTTTCATCAGGTAGTACTATATTGAACAGTAGGTATAAAGCTTACCTTATCAAATGTCTTTGCTGTCTAAAAGTAGAATACGTAGTCAAAACTAGTCACCAGGGCTCAGTTGGGAAAGATGTTCACCATGAAGCACTTCCACGAGGTGAGCCATCACAATCTAGGATAAGATGGTTTACCACTTCTTTTCTATCTCTTTAGCAGTTTCTGGCGCACAAGAGCAATTTACCTCTAATACATTAGGGCTATTTAATTTCCTTAAAAGCTTCCTTCAAGAGGATTCATAAATGGCTTGTTGTTCCAAAATAATTATAAAAATACCTACAATTCAGTTCAAATATTCAAAAGTTAGAGAAGCGTGATTTTCTTTTATGGCAGCTGTATTTTTTCGGCTTTCCCATTTAATACCAATCAAGGTGTTCTGTAAACAAAATAAACCTTCGTTTATAATTTAGATCTTTTTTCATACTGAAGTAAATCTGAAACCTACAATTTCTAACACATTTTTTTTTGTAAAGGTGATTATACTTTCTGCCATCAAACTCCTCAGATGGAGTTGATTAATTTAATGAGGGATTACATCTATTTTGACAGCAGTTTCTTTAAATTCCTTCAGTATGTCAAGCTGTCTTGATACCTTGTCACCATCCAGCACCTCTACAGAACTTTAACCACTGCTACTACTTCCTTGTATTGACTCCAAAAGCTATTTTAGGAAACATATTTTTCCATCATTCTTAGTGAGAAAGACAGTCTGAAAGAAACATAATCATTTCTTGACACAGCTACCACATTTAAACACGTTAATTTATGATAGTGGATAATATAGTGGATTGCAGGTTGTGGAGGAGCAAAGGAAGACAAAACCCACATCCGTTCCTCTTGAGAATTTGAAGATATGCTGGAACTATGAAACCTTGTTTACAATACTGAAAGAAACAGAGCCAGAAACCTGAAATCAGCCAAGACCAACCTCTTCCACATAGTACCTGGCTACGGGAAACAAACAGTACTCAGAACTATAACATTTATCTTGTGAGGTGCGTTTTTTTCCCCACTTTAAGTGCATGAAATAACATGTGGTCTGTGTAGCTGCCTAGAGCCGTGCCTGTGTGCCCTGTGATGCAGCACAGAAGCATTTTGGTGTGCTTGCATGTGTGAAGGCTGTAGGAACAGAGTTGAAAGGCTCTGTATGGTGCAGAATGCCAAAACTGGATGCTCAAATCGTTGTTATTTAAGAAGGAGCACTGTATCAGGATCTGGCAAATTAGGGTGACGTTAAGAGTACAATTAAAGTGCAAATTTCCAGTTGAGATAAAGAGACACAAAGAACAAAAATCTATTTTTTGATAGGTATTGAAGTGGAATATGGGTGTTTTCTTCATGTCATTGCCACAAGTCATCAATTTAATTCAAGACTACATAAAGAAACTTTCCCATGTTGTCATTTGTTGTCATTTTTCCCACTGGATTGCTAATTCACATTTCTATTGTTCCCTTGTCATTTTTCTATATATTTTTCTCACTCATTTTACTGGTAGAATGAACTTATATTTCCAAAGGCAGAGGAGCTCTACTTTGAAATAGAAATTAGCAGTTCAATTTGATACATCCAATTCAGGATGTTTGAGTAACAAGACCATGTCTGCATTTAGTACGTCCATGGATAAAAGCAAAATACTGCAAAGAAACTTCCCTCATATTTTTCTAACCCCTGCTCAATTGGCCTCATTGATTTAGAGATGAATGTCCAAAAGAAACATGTCTCATTTTACGGAAGAGTTAAACTGACAGGCTAAAATACAATCTCTCCACAGTCAGACTAAATTAAAAGATACTCCAACAATCCCAGGAAGTTAAGTAGATTTGAAGAAAAAAGAAAATACAGCATAAGTTAAGTTTTATAAACCTTCATCAGCTCTCAGGGTTTTTTTCCTTTCTCCTCCCTCTTCTTTTTTAAATCTTGCAATAAAGGAGATCCTCTAACTGTAGAAAGACATTTATCACAGATGACAAAACTATGAAAGGCGGTCATAATTTCTGAAAACTTCAATCCTATTCCTTCTTATTACTCCTAGCATAAAATTTCCAGACAGGTTTTGTAATGACCTAGCAGCTGCTGGTTGTGCAGCTCCAGGTAGCGTCACAATTCAGATCCACAATGTACTGATAGCTTTCCACCAAGAGTTATGACATTACTTGAGTGAGTTGCTGTGATTTGCAGTTTGCTATTGCTGTATGTGTTTTTACAATAATGCTTCATAAATATATTGCTGCCTCAGCATCTGATAACTGAAGCAGTCCCCATTGGCTCATCATGGAAAACAATTCGTATTTAAATTATTGTGAAATATTGCCCCTTCTTATCTCCCAGATACTTTATCCCCACAAAAGTTTTATCTGCTCTAATTAGCATGTATGGAGCAATGAAGCACTGCATAATTATATTTTGTTCCTCCTGAGCATTCATTTTACTATGTGTCCACTAGAAAAGAAAAGAAAAATATCTTTTGCCTGAAAGTTATCAGAATGGTGATAAATTCATGCTTTTAAAGATTAAATGTAGGGGTGGGAAGAGCTGATTAGCTGAGGTAATGCTTACTAGGATACAGAGCCTTGTGTCTGCAGTTGGTGGATTCAAATCCAGTTTGTTAGTAGAATCTGAAAAGCTTATCAGATTCGCAGCTTTCAAGACTAAAACAATCTTTGATCAAATATCCTGACTTTACATTAAAATTACCTCTTTATCCCTGCACTATGTATACCTTTTGTTTGATCAAATTGTATGCCTCAGAAACACATGAAAACATTCAATGGATCAGAGAACCCAGAGAACCCAGCCTTGCCAGAAATTTATTTCAGTCAAGAACAGTTACCTCTTTTTTTTTATTTTATTTTTTTAAGAACCACTGGGACTGTAATATCGGGCATTTTTTTGCATTGCTGGATTTGCACAGTGCACTCCGCTTCATAACAGCACAAAGCCTGACAGTATTCAAGAATCATTTGGATAACACCCCCAGACACACGATGTGAACATTGTGTTGTGGTATACAGAGACAGAAGCTGGACTTCATGATCCTTGTGGGTTCCTTCCCAGGAGAACTCAGGATATTCTGTGATTCTATGATTCATAAACTAGACCAGGCGCTTTTTCTAGGTCTGTTCTATGTTGCTTTAGATTTTCAGAATTCTCTTAAAAACAGAGACATGTCTGCTGGGCATAGTCTTTCAACATTAGTCTTTCCACTTCAAGTCTTCCTTCCCACTCCTAATCATTTTTGTTCCACTTTTTGTGCTCAAGGACTTATACTACTCCTTTTTACAAAAGAAAGGTTTTAAGTGCTTGTGATGACTTCTTTGCTTCTTAGTTTTCTTCACAGTATCTTTTTTTCACAACAGATGGATTAGCTGTGATCAATATTCTAAAAATTAGGTCTAAGTTATCTAAAACTCATTCAAGACCATGTCTGCTGCAAAGTAGAACCGATTTCTTGAGCTTTCTAATCCATAGGAAACCACATTCAACAGAGCTCTGCTCTCCCTGACTGGTTTGGAAACCTCTGGCAAATAAACTTTTTTACCCACACATTGCTTAGAAGTGCTGTTCATTGACAATGAACATGGCACCCACTTGTCTCATGACTAATTTAGGAAGGTGGTGAAAGATTTACTTAAAGTTTAGAAACAGATACATGTGTTCAATACAGCATTTTCACAACAGTATGTCATTATTCCCTCTTTTTTCTACAGTATTTTGCCTAAACAGTTGTTCTCCATGTCTTATTGATTCTCCTCCGCCTTAAATACATAGTAAAAATGGGGGTTTATAATAAATCACATTTTTACAGTATTACTGATTGATATGGTATAGGCTTATATTTATCACTTGTATTACACTAATGCATAGCCTCACCAGGAATAAGGGCCCTTCTGTGTTGGATGCCTGCCACATATTTAATAAAAAATGTAATTCCCTGCCCCAGAGAGACTAGTTTCTAAACATAGAGCTGGATGGAACAGGTGGAAAAAAACAAAAGTAGACAAGGCAATATTGAAAAGATCATTTTTCATCTTGCAAAATTGTAGCTGTTATACTACACAGCAATTTAAATCTGTTTTTCCATGTACCGAAGGCAATCTATTTTCGAGTTTCAATAACTATCTCTTTCCCTTTTAGTTAAAAATATTTATATCAATCTTATTTCATTTTATTTAATCATTTTTAAATCACTTTCATTGAAGTATAAAAAGCTGTTGAGCTCCTTTGTTTAAATATGAAACATAGCAATAATCACTCTTTGGTATTATTCTAATTAGCTAGATCTCCTCATGGAGGATAACAAATGCATACTAACTCAGGACAATTAGAAAGATGCTAATAAATGCAACATCATGATTCTTCACAGAATGCAAAACCAGCACCAATATGTAACCAAGCAGCCAGCAAAGAATGGAGTTAGAACTTAAAGCTCTCATCGGGATGATTTCAGGAGACAAGGACTCATTATGCTTATCAGTCACTATTCATACAGTGACATTTTGGTCCCTTCAGTTGATGCTAGACTGCAGAGAAAATGAAAGTTATCAATATTCAAAATAAGAGGCAAAGCTCTTGAATCAGGAAATTTAAAACGCTGGGACTAATTCATAGCTATCAAAACACAGCAAAAAGTCCTCAAATTTCCATGGAATTGCAATGTCTTCTTGTGTCAATGTTTGTAATGTATCTGACACTGTGTGTAAGATAAACTAGTAAAAAATATGAAAACGGGAAAGAAAAACACACTTCAGTTGATGGGAGGGTAGACTGTTTCATTTTGTTCATTTGCTTTTTCCTTAGGTCGGTTTCTTTTCAAACAAATTGCAATGCTGAGGACATCCAAAGGAGGAGAATACTGGTGACAAATGGTCCTGTAGAAAGTTATTTGACCCTTTTCCACCAGCTTTGAATGCACAACTTGACAGAGAGCTCCTGAAAGTTTTGTCCTATCCTTCACAAACCAGTAGAGGTCCACTATATAGTCCATAGAATCCAGAAGAAATAATTCTGCAGGCTTCAATATCCCTTTGATCAGACCACAAGAAATAATCCAACTAAAGCTATTTTTTAAAATATTATTTTTAATTATTTTATTTTTGTGTGATTCACAGAAGCCCTATCCCATGAAAAGTTACCTGCTAAATTCAGCATGAATCCTTTTTTCACTAGTTATATCCAAAGGGCAAGAACAAAAATTCTGCTGGATTTCAAAATTAAGCCTTTGGGATCAAATTCTGCTATCTCGCTCCATAAGAAGTCCCCAAGGCCTTCAGTCCATCATCATGTCCAATACCCAAGACAAGCAATTAAGAACACGGAACAGTTTAAAACTAAGGCACAAGTTATAAAACTGCAGTATACCTTTGAGATCCAGGCAAAATATTTGTTATCATAACTTTCCCATCTTGCCAAAATATTTGTTATCTCAGAGGCATCGTTTTTCAGATCCACATTCAATGACATCTATGAGGTAGTCCCACTAGTGTCAAGCTGGCACCACAACAAGTGCAGTAATACTCTGGGAACCCAGAACAGGGCTGTAATAAGCATGTAGTCCCAGTACACTGCAAAACCAAGAAGAGCTCCAAGTGGTGCTAAGTATTACATTATTTATGTTACAAATGCAAGGCCTGATCCCATTGTCTTCCCTCAGGTTAAAAAAAAATCACTGATATTTCTCATGTAATACAAAACATTTCTTAATCACGGTTGTGTTTTTAATTGCAAAAGAATTTAATCCTTATTTTTCATTATAAACCTATATATGAGTTCTTGATTTAGCAGTCCTACCAAAATAATCTGTCTTATTTCAGTAAGAGTGCTTATGGATATATGGACTCATTAACACAAGGCCTACAGACCTGAGTTGCATTTTAAATGAAATTAATAAGGGAGAAAATTCCTACTACCCTGATAACAGAAGGGCAACTAAATCATAAGGAGAGTAGCTCAGGAGGGGAAGGGACGTAGCCATGAACTTGCGTGCAGCATAGCGTCTGAGATGTCCAAAGCAATCACTGCAATTTTTTGTTTTAAAAGCAACAGAAAATCTCTGCTTTTGGAAATGGCCCATGCAAATTTAAGGAGGTGACTTATCTGTTTATTTGCATCACTGGTTAAAGAGCAGTTTTCCCTGCAGGCTATAAAGCTATACATTTACATCTTGCCTAAGATCCTACCACTTTCCACCCACTGACAGACCTGCATGGAAGAAGGTGTCCTTGAGTGTCAGAGCAAGGAGGTCTTTCTTATTTTGTTTCTCATCTGTGGTAGGGGGAAGAGATACGCACAGAAACTCAAGGTGCTATGGAAATTTCCAAAGAAGAGTTCTAGAGTGGCCTCTGCTGTACTTCCTCTCCTTCATTTTGTACCTGCACCGATCAATGGTCTCATTGCCTGTTGTAATTCCCTGCAGTCATTACTTTACAGGTGAGTAATTTATGGCTTTGTAAAGGGCTCTGGGATGTTTGATTATGTCAAAGGTGTTATTGAAGTTCAGATTGTAGTTGTATCCTAAACAGGATGAGATTACCCCTGGGATTTATATCATTACTTTCGCTAATTATTTACAACATGGTGCCAATCACACTGCAGGCGTACTTCCAGAAAAAAAGAAGAGATGGTTCTGTGTAGGTGAACACAACCTTATTAGGTGATAAGCTATCTAAAGCAGTGCATGGCATTGACCTCCAGTGACAGAAGCAATGACAGGCAAGAAAAAGAAATCCAGCACCAAAGACATTAAACAGGACTCTCAACTGGAAGGGGTAATTTTCAGTGTGCAGATTTCTCAGTCCTCATTAGAACCAAGTTCCCTACCTCATGACAGCATGGGGTAAGGAATGAAACAGATTATTCCAGAGGCACAGAATCAAACAGTGACTGGGAACTACTGTGTAAATGCCTGCTATGGGGACAAGTACAGGAATTGTGGGCGGAAGTCTTCTGCTTAAGGTGAAGGGCAAAAATCTCATTCCCTCCCAGCTAGAGTGGTAAGAAAAAGGGAAATGAGACATGATTATTCCCCACAGGACTCATGTTCTTATCCCTGCAGAGTCTTCAGTCAGTAGGAAAGCTCATACTGCACTGTAATAGTTTTCCAGCATGTCTATAAGCGGGCGGGATCCCTGAGGGTTACAAATGCGGCAGCATCCTTAGATCCAGCCCAATGACAGAGACAAGGGAAAGCAGTAAAATTTCCTTTTTATTGGCAGATATTACAATGATGTAAGAATTCCTTTCCCTCAGAGGGCTCACATTAGCATTTTCTCTTAGTCTTGAGAGTAAATCATGCTGTTTAGTCACAGTCTACAGCAAGACACAAACATCCCTTTTCTGAGCTCTCACACCCTCACCTTCACCTTTCTTATCTGATGAGAGCATCCCAACTTTCTTAAGTGAGTCACAAACTCTAATTCACTCTTTTCACTGGACCTTCATGTCTTCTACTGCACCTACACAAATCCACCCTTAGAGAGCTTTTATTTCTATTTTGATGGAGAGACATGGTACAAATAATTCAGAGGGACTCTCAGCAACAGTGCCATCACTGGGGACAGATTCACACAGTGACTTAAATATTATCAAACCGACACTGCATTATTTAATAGTCAGAAACTGTGCTCCTAGACTCATCAGAGCTTAAGAAATTTCTTAATCTTCTTTTTCATTATTTAGCAAATAATCATTTGAAATTTGGTAGCTGATGATTTGCAAAAAACCAAATCCCTCTGGGTAGGGGGCAGGGGGGTGGGAGTGAGGAGCAGGGAGGAATTCTACTGTGTTTATTCTGCATATAGCCTAGATTTTGCTTTCAATTGTGAGAACATGTTTCAAGGGATTAGCTACTGGATTTGGAAGAATTATGGTTTCAACATTCTGAGTGAAAAAAGGAAAATCTCCCAGCCTACTAAAAATTAGAGGGTAATGTTGAATGCATAAGGTAGGACTTCTGTGCCAAAATGTAACTGCAGAGGGTATAGGAGATTATATTACAGTCTCTGTGAAGAACTGGATGGGAAGAATTGGAATGGAACGCGTTGGGTTTCTGATAATATTTTCCAGTTATAAATCTTGCTTACTTATCTAACCAACTACAGGAACTATACTTGGGGAGACTTTGGAGTTCCAGACTGGAATGTGAAATGCCTAGACAATGTCCTTGGATGATCAAGAACTCAAAAAGTGAAAAAACAAACCTGACATGTACACCTAATGTGTTTTTAAGATATTCTGCAGGTCAGCATAAAGGAAATACACAGGCAGATAAGAGCATTCTGTTGTTTTTTCGGGAAAGACATCACATTGACAAGTTATGTTTGTCTTGGCTGTCAGCTCTGAGTACTGATTATTATTTGACTAAAAAATACTACCTTATTTGGGAATAGAGCATGTCCATAGCTAGAAATTGCAACTGGATGCACTAATGAACCAGAAGATTGATACTCTGTCCAAGGTTTAGCTATATCATAAGGAAAGTAAAATAAGACATGAACAAGGGAAACACACATTAAGGAGCCATCAGGCCATAGAAAAGGGCAAAAGAGCAGAAACATTTTTTCCAGGGGATCTAATTCATGCCTATCAGACAGGTTCTGAATGATGCTTGGGTCCACTTTCAAAAGAGCACTACAGAGCTTTTCAAGAGAGCTACTAGAAAGCTACAACCTAGTTGCCATTAGTGAAACTTGGAGGGATGAATTGCATGACTAGAGTGTGGCTATTGATGGCTACAGGCTGTTCAGAAGGGAAAGGAGAGGAAGGTGTGTCAGAAATATTGCCCTCTACATCAAGAAATGGATAGAGTGTGACGAGCTGTCTCTGAGAAACGGCAATGAGCAGGCTGAAAGCTTATGGGTAGGAATCAAAGCCCAAGACAACAAAGGGTACCTTGTAGTTGGTGTCTACTACAGGCCACCAGATCAAGGGTACCTGTTGATGAAACCTTCTCATTTCAGCTACAGGAGGCATCATGCTCATAGGCTCTCATCCTGCTGGATGTCCTGCTTACTTCAACCACTCCGACTTCTGCTGGAAAAGTAACACAATGAGCCCTAGGTGATCCAGAAGACTCCTGAAATGCGTTGAGGAGAACTTCTCAAGCCAAGTAGTAGAGAGCCCTATCAGAGGAGATGTCATAATGGACCTGTTGGTCACCAACACAAATGAGCTAATCGTTAATGTCAAGATTGGAGACAGCCTGGACTGCAGTAACCATTCACTGGTGGAATATGCAGTCCTGAGGGATATGGATCAGGCAAAGAGTAAAGTCAGGGCCCTGAAATTTAGGAAAGTAAACTTCAAGTTCTAACGATAAGTTAATCAATAGCACCCCCTGGGAAACTGCCCTCTGGTACAAGGAAACAGAATAGATCTGACAGGTCTTTAAGGATGCTTTCCATAGAGCATAAGAGTTCTCAGTCCCCAGGTGTGAGAAATCAGGAAAAGGAAGACAAGAGACCAGTTTGGCTGAGCTGAGATCTGCTGGTCAAACTAAAGAGTAAGAAGGAATTGCACAGGCAGTGGACCCAAGAACAAGTATCCTAAGAAGAGTTTAGGGATGCTGTTCAGTTGTGTAGGGATGAGATCAGGAAGGCCAGGACATGTCTGGAGATGAACCTGGGCAAGGGATGCAAAGAATAATAAGAACGATTTCTACAGGTATGTCAGCCAAAAAAGAACGGCCAAAAAAAGCATATCCCCCACGATAAGCAAGATTGGCAAGCTTGTAACAACAGACAAGGAGAAGGCTGTGGTAATTAACACCATCCTTGCCTCATTTTTCACTGGCAATCTCTCTTCACACATCTCTTGAGCAGATGAACCACAAGACAGTGACTGGAGGAGCAAAGTCCCTCCCACCGTAAGAGAAGATCATGTTCAAGACCACCAGGAGGAGCCTCAATGTATGTAAGTCTATGGGACATGACAAGGTGCATCCCAAAGTCCTAAGGGAATGGGCTGATAGATGCCAAGCCACTCCCCATGGTATCTGAAAATCTTGGCAGTCAGGTGATTGGAAAAATGGAAACATGACACCCTTTTTAAAAAAGAGTAGAAAGAAAGACTCTGGGAACTACTGACCTATCAGACTCACCTCTGTGCCAGGGAAGATCATGGAACAGATCCTCCTAGAAGCTATGCTAAAGCACCTGGAGGACAGAGAGGTGATTCAAGGCAGCCAGTATGGATTTACCAAGCCTTGCCTGATCAACTTAGTGGCCTTCTGTGATGAAGTGACTACAACAGCGGACAAGGGAAGAGCTACAGATGTCATCTATCTGGACTTTTGTAAGGCCTTTGACATAGTCCCCCACAATATCCATCTCTCTAAATTAGAGAGATATGGATTTAATGGGTGGACTTTTCAATGGATGAAAAGTTGATTGATGATATCATCAAGATGGTATTGGTGAACAGCTTGATGTCCCAATGAAAACTGGTGACAAGTGGTGTCCCTCAAGGGTCTGCACTGGGACCAGAACTGTTCAATCACATAGACAGTGGAACGGAATGCAACCTCAGGAAGTTTGCAGATGACACCAAGCTGTCACCTCCAAGTTGGTGTTGTTCAGCCTGGAGAAAAGGAAGGTCCAGAGAGACCTTATAGCGGCCTTTGAGTACCTGAAAGAGGCCTATAAGAAAGCTGGAGATGGACTTTTTACAAGGGAATGTAGTGATAGGACAAGGGGGAATGTCTTTAAACTGCGAGAAATTAAACTTAGTTTAGATACCTGGAAGAAATTCTACACTACGAGGGTGGTGAGGCAGTGGCACAGGTTGCCTGTAGAAGCTGTGGATGCCCTATCCCTGGAAATGTTCAAGGCCAGCTCAGATGGTCATTTGAGGAACCAGATCTAGTGGAAGGTGTCCCTGCACAAGCAGGAGGATTGGAAGTATCTGAGTTTAAAGGTCCCTTCCAACACAAATTATTATATGTTTCTACAATTCTATGAGAGACGGAGCTTGGGGAAAAGGAAACAACTTTGATAAATTAGTGGACATTAGTCGAAATAAACAGTGACTTCAAAAATTATACTGTAACAGTAAATTTCATGAGGTTTATTTGTCTGTTTTCTTCCAAACTCATTTGTGCCTAAATTGATCAATTTTATTTCCAAATTAAGGATCTCAAAATGTTTATGCTTAATCAACTTGAACATTCAGGGATCCAAAAATCATCCCAGAGGCTTCAGGAAGTATGCACAAGAAAGATGCATCCCAATATGTCTGGCTGCATAGACAATAGGAAAGGAAATCCCAGGAATGTCAGAAGTGCTTTGGGAGATAAACACAGCAGTCTGTTGAGCTATCACTACCAAAGCTGTGTAACTGGTGTAGAGTTGGCAGTATTCTGGGTTAACTGATCAAAAAGAAATAAAAACCAAGAAAAGTCAAATTTAAACCTTTGTTAGAGAAATGTGTTCTTCCTTCTCTCCCATGGTCATGACTGTTGCTGCATTTATTGAAACTGAGGTACTTTTTGTTATTAAAGTGGTTTCTCACCAAAAAGCTGAATTGAAATATTCTGAAATGAAAATTACCTGAAAACATATGATCCAAAAAAATCAGTAACAAAATTCTAGAGTTGACCAAAGGTTCTGAGTTACACTGCACTTTCCCAAATGCTGGTGGCAGCAATTTATGCTTGTTTGTTTCATTAAACAGAAATAATAACAGATTATCAGTATCTACAAGAGAATCAAATATCACAGATTGATCACTTCCTTCATTAGCCAGACATGGGCTATGTCTACACAGCATTTTCCTGGCAGAAGCCATATCGTTCTGTCCACCCCCCTGCTGGTTCCAATTTGGGTACAAGAAGGCATATTTATCACCCAGTCCAGCTTGAGATATTGTGCTCTGCCTCCCTGCAGGCCTTATCAGCTTGAGCACACCCCACCTCAAACATATTTGCACCACTGCACCCAGCTAACTCCAAGCACAAGCAGAGCCCATCAACACCCTCCAGCAAAATTCTCATGGGTGTATTTACTGAGACCCTTGTGCAGAAAGATAATAAACATCAGGCAACTAAGTGCAGCATTGCTTAAGGGAAAAGTTTGGCCAGCTGGCAAAGCACTAGGATCCATAAATGTTTTCTAGCTGGCCATTCAGTGTTTGTACAGGTCTGATGGAGAGGCAAGGAGGAATGATAGGGGAGCTGAAAAAGCGAGACTGCAATTTTGATACCATTGCTCGTAAGATAGTGGCACAACTGGAAATATCATATCACTCTCAAATGCAGAAAATAACAAGCTGAAAGGATCTATGGCTCCAGAGATTAATCTCAGCTTCTTTTACTGCTCTCCTTAAACCAGGGGAACTGGAGAGAGAGGTTGTAACAGGGCAACAAAAGTAAAAATACTGACATACTCCAGCCAATGTCATAGAACTATGCTTATAAAGGATAAATGTTTCATATTAAAAAAAATGTTTCTATGTCAGTTTTGAAATGCTCATTAACAACTAGAGAAGAGGTGGAGGTGACTGTGAATCATTCTTATGATTCAGAGTCACAGAACCTTGTATGACTACAGATTGACAAAGAAAAAATACTGATGGGTGTTCATTTGCACCAAGCCTCCCTAAACTCCTCTCTTGAGGACGCAAAAAAAAACATGCTTTATGATCGATGACTTTAACTTAAGGAATATTTGCTGGACAACTCATTCCGTTTATTATTAAAAGCAAAAAGTGGGAGTTATACACCATACCAGGGATGTCTAAAACTGAGTAGTAGTAAGTCCTACCTAGGTACCTCAAGGGAGAAATAAGCAGTTCCAGTGGGTGGTTCATCCAATCCTAAAATAGATGTCTAAGATAAATCAGTTGAATCACCCTGTAGAAGTGCTTATTTCTCCCTGTAAAAACCCTCAGAGTGGTTAGTTGTAATTTAGGTGTCTAATTCTGAGAAATATGAAAGAAGGAGGGGTGAACCTCACTCATGGTTCCTTAAAAAAATTCTACAGATCAAGAAAATTTCTTTCTTACCACAAAAAGTCTAGAGTTTCAAAATGAAATTTGAAGTAACAATAAATTATATGTAACATAAGTAAATGGAAAATCATAGAATAATAGATCATAGAATAGTTTGGGTTGGAAAGTACCCTGAAAGGTCATCTAGTCTAGCCCCCTGCAATGAACAGGGACATCTTCAACTAGATCAGGTTGCTCAAAGACCCATCCAAAATAAATGAATAGTGAACAATTTAAAATATAGGCAACTCCTGAGAAAGTTAGTTGAATGAATTTAATATTAGGCACAGCTAGGGCTTCAGGAAATGAGAATTAATGTTCAAATGCACTAGGAAGACAGGTCAACTTAGGTCAACTATAAGTCTTGGTTGAGTAGATGTAGATGGATTAATTCTAAACAGTGACATAAAAAGTGAAATATTTGCTATAAATACGCTTTGTTATCTGAAACGAAGTGGTTTATATACACTTTCCATCTAAGTGCCATCTCTGTAAAAACTTTTAGATTAACTCATACTTTTAACTTAGAACCAAACATTTTTTTTGAAAGGGCTGAAGAACATTTTTAGTCACTATTTTAGTTTTAATTTTTAACAGATCTTAGAAAACTAGGATATTGAAATAACTTGGAAAAGTGCCAAAGTAATTCCAATGTTTAATAAGGGTAAAAGAGATAACCTAGGAACCACAGAAAAATTACTCTGATGTGTATTCCAGAAAAAATGATGGAACAGTTAAATCAGGATTTTATCTACAGACAGTGGTTAAACATATAATTAATGCCTGCCACCACAGTTTTGTAGAAAGTAAATCTTGTCAAACAAACCTATAGGGGTTTTTATGACAGGTTTATATGCCTTATTGATGAAGGTGACCATGTCAGCACAGCATTCTTCATTGTTAAGAAGGCATTTGACTCAGTGCCACAAACCACTTTGGTTAAAAAACAAACCTGAATTGTGCAAAATTAACAGAGGTACATAAGATACAATGAAAAAATATCTCACAGAATTCAGAAAGTAGTAATTAAAAATCAGTGAGCACAGCTGCTTCTACAAGGTTCCCCCAAATAGTCATTGCTCCATATGTACAAGGAGCAATGAACTAGAAAGAGCATATGCACAAAACATAGCCAGGCAGTAAATAACAAAGATGAGGCTTTGCTGCAGTAATATCTGAAACATCTGCTAAAAGAGTTGCATTCCAACAAAGTAAGTTTAAGGACACCTAAATGCAGAACTGGAGACTGGGAGTACAAATTATAGATACAGAAAGAGAGACTCTTGGAAAGCAGTAGCTCAGAAAAGGATTTGAGAGTCATCGTAGACAACCACCTCAAAATAAGCTCTCAAAGTTGTGGTTTGGGGATAATGGTTAATATAATCCTTGGCTATATAAAAAGTGATTATCAAATAGAAGTAGGGAAGTATTACTGCTTTGTGACTTTGCTTTGATAAAACTTCTGCTCCAATAAGACACTTCGGTCTGGAGTTAGATTCTCCAGAAGAACATGGAAATAACAAAGGTGAAAAGAAAAAACGGCCAGAGACTGGAAAACAACTCTAGAGATCAGAGGCTTAAAGAACTCAACTTGTAAGGTGACTTGACCCATACACATAGATCCTTGCATGTGAAAAACCCATCCTGTAAGATTGTTTTCAAAGTTGCTGACAAAGTCATAATTAGACATAATGACTGCAAGCTGGAGTTAGAAAATTTAGTCTTGAAATAAGACAGAACAAAGAAAATGAAATTTTATGAGGAGAGGTGGCAACTGACCATCAGTCCAAGTTGTAAATTTGGGTTTAGGTAGCTTTCTGAAATAGATGATATAATTCAGCTTTTCAGAGAAATTGCATCTTCAGTGTGGGGAAGGGTGTAAATTAGATATTCATAGGGCACAATCCCAGCCGTGAAACAAGCCAAATCATGGATACCAGATTCTCTACCTTCACGATTTATGTGCCACAGAATAACCAGAATTACCTGCGTTACTCAGCATAATCATTACGTAGGTAGATATGCATGTTTCAGCCAGCTGTCTGACAGGATTCTGAAACATCTATTTAAATAATGCTACACTGGCTAGATGTAAACTATTTACACTGGGTGGAAGAGGAATCTTGATTTTGTGTCTGTGTGTTTAACAACAAAACTGTTCCCTTACTTTGTACAACTCAATGGACTACAAGTCACTCATTTTCTTTACTCTTCTGCTTATCTTCTAGGGAATGCAACTCTTCCTGAAAGTCATAGTGCTTTACAATCACTGGGTAAATTCTATGTGTTTAGGTTTTCTTTATTTTTAACAAGTGTTACTATGCCAAAGTGACCTTCCAACATAATTGTCTACCTTTCTTGACCAACAACAGTGAACAGATAGAAGTTGTGTTGCAAAAACTACAGTTCAGTCATCTATTTAGTAGAAATAAAAGTACAGTGCGCTTATTTTTCAGGAATTCTGGAAATACAAATTTGTTGTGAGTCTTAGAACAGGGATTTTATGTTCATATCCACCACCACCACATAGGACACTCAGGCAGAACTGGACTCCAACAGGCGTTCTGCTGTTTGCAGGCTGTGCCTACAGAGATACTTGTGTAGAACCATCGTTTTCCACGCGCAAACGCAAATGCCTTGTGTTTGGAATACATTTACATTAGCAGAAAAGAGACACCACCCATCATCTCTCAGTCGGCTCTGAAAGAAAAATAGTCAATACAACTTTCAAAAAAAAATACTCTAGAAAGCAGACATGACTCTAAACACACACAGCAGGCAGAAACATTGGGTAGAAAGGTGTTACTTTCAGTCGTTCTTTAGTGAAACATCATCTGTTACAACATATGCAAGTACAGTTACACATCCAGTTATAGGAGGTGAGAAGGGTAATTTTCTACCTGAGAAACATGTTTTCTGCCTGATCATCTCCTTTCACCAATCTCAGCCATTAACACCAGAGACAATCTATTGAAAAAGGAAGAAATTCCATTATTTTTGTCTCCCCTAATTGAAAGGCAAACTCAGATCCCTTGCCCTGTACTAGAATAATAGTACAGGTGGTTTCTATATGTAGATCAGAAAATTTCACTTCAAAAGTCTCTGAAAATAGGAAGAATTTCAGAGTAGGAGAAATCAAATTTAGACTAGAACCAGGAAACAGAAAATTAATATATAGAATGTACACATAAAAATTTAATGAGCCT
Organism: Dromococcyx pavoninus; assembly: GCA_033558185.1. NCBI lineage: Eukaryota > Metazoa > Chordata > Aves > Cuculiformes > Neomorphidae > Dromococcyx > Dromococcyx pavoninus. Next base: position 2,047,441 of record JAUMJL010000250.1, read on the forward strand.
GAGCTTCCAGTTTCCTTTGTTTGAATATTTTGGCAGATACATTATTAACTCTAACCTTATTTTCCTAGTAGAAAAATTAACATAAACAGAAACACAAAAATTATGATGCATCAAAAAAACCCCACAAGAGTTATGGCTTGGGGACTCTTTCTTTGTATGAAAACACTAGATTCTAATTTAATCCAAAAAACTAGTTTTCTGCAGCCTGACAAATCTCCGAAAATTATTTCCTCACTGATTACAGAAGCAGACAATTGATGCCCAAACAATCAAAGAAGGTTGTATTGTCAGCATGTTAATCATAGTGTTTCTTAGCAACCGTATTTTATTTACAAGTAACAATACTTCTTCAGAAGCCTGTCACATTTAATGACAAGTTGCTTTGGGGGAAGGGCTGGAAAATGTATGTGCAGCTCACACCTTTGATGCTAAGCAGTTTGTGAAGAGGACAGAGCAATGCTTTGTTGATAGCCAGCCACTGACGGCAGTAGATACAGAAACCCCTGAGAAGTGAAGCAATGGGGCAAGGGCTAGTCTTCTGCATCCACACAAGTTAGTGGTTTTCCCCATGGGAGTCCAAAGGTAGCTGTCTCTTAGTCTCTTTGGTGCTGTGAATTTTTTAAAAATTCATGAGATGATAGCTGAAGATTTTGGGATAACAAACATCTTGTTCCTTTGCATTTGGAGCTCACAAAGGACTAGGTTCCACTCCCAGTACTTTCTTCTCAGCAGCAGCCATGGTGACAGCAGTACATCTCTATGCTCTCACATCACTGCCAGTGGCAACCATCAGTGCTTATATCTATCATCCTGTTAAAAATAAAATATAGTGCCTGAAAAAGTTTACTTGACTCTGATTCAGATTTTTTCTGCAGTTGCTAAATGATGCCTAGTTGTCATCTTCATGTTAAATACCAATATTTCGGAGTCCTTTTAGTGAGAGTTTTGATAGAAGATGCAGTGATCAGAGACAGAGAAAGACTTATAAAACATTTTATTGCTGACTGTGAAAGTAGCTTGCAGTAAAATTGTGCACTGGACAGGACAGAGGAGCTTCCTAAAGGTTCTCTTCAACTTTCTTTGTCTGTGATCAACCATATTGACAGGAAGGACTGCATCATCCAGTAAAAGTCAGCTCTCCTGGGTAATGCTCCACATTTACACATGCACACACACAAATACTCTTCTCCTTGCTGTGGCTCTAAGAGAATCTCAATAATCATCACGTGTATTACAATATTACAATATTCTGTCTATATTCATGACCATCACAATCTGCTTCCAAGAAACCTTAAAAAAATGATAAAAATAATCTGCTTCCATAATGATCTCATCCTAATCCTGTGGAGTTCGAGTTAGCCTTAAATCCTTAAGCATGAGTTTTTATTTTCTTCCAGAAATGCTGGTAGTATGAGCTTGTATTCTAGATATCCTTGTTATCTATTAAATTGCCCAGCCTTTTCAAAGTTCTGCAGTTTTCCAGGAGCTCCACACTAAAATGTTGGTTTGCTTGGCCTTTCCCTTCTTTTACCCATTTTGGAATAATCACCTTTACATTTCCACACATATCTTCTTATTCCTAAGAGATGAAGATCAACGAACAGGTTGAAGAATCACGTGATAGTATGTACCAGTAATGTACCAGTATGTATGTACCAGTACCAGTATGTACCATAGTATGAACTACCTCAGGCATTTTAGTTTGAAGATCTTATGTGTGATAGACATGGCAGAAGGACAGCCTGGACATCACCACAGCAAGAGTTCTGTAAACAGGTTTGAACGTTGAAGCTAAAGTCCTCTTCTGATCACAAAAACCTTTGCAGAATTACAGAGACATACCACATTTAATATAAAGAATTTTGGAAGAAGGAAAGAGCAGGCTAATTTTTGAATGATGTTTTGGTGTCTGAACTTGTTATTTTTTTCAGATACTTTGTCCTTTCATGAAAGAATAATAATAGAATTAGGAATAAAATTTAGGGATGAATCCAAATCAAAACAATAGATCATGATACTGGGAAATCTGTATCATCCTTAATAGAATTTCCAAAATGACAAACTGCTTGTTCAAACACATGTAAAAACTTTGTGGTTTAGGCCTGCCCTACTAAACACACCAGACATACTTTTAAGCTTTCAGCAATAGCTGGAAAAAGAAAGACATTCTGTGTAAAACGCAACCACTTGTAAAACTATCTGTGACCCTTTGCCTTACCTGAATTAGTAAGCACTAATAACAAAGGAAGTGTGGTAGCTAAAACAGTTTTGAGAATTCTCTCTTGCGAACCAACATATGGGAAATATCCCTATGGAAAGACTTCAGAATTATATCAGATGATCTCTTTCATTACACAAAAAGCTGTGGAATCAGCAGTGAAGGAAAGGGCAGCAAATAGCAAAAGATTTCTGAGGAACCTAAGAGATCTTTAGTCTCTGTTCCATCATGAGCTTCTCACCTCTTCACTCATTCTCCAGGCAGTGCTGGAAGCTCTTCATGACTCCACATCATGATACAGACATCTAGGTTCACTGTACTCTGGGGAAAAAAATGCCAAATCATAGCTGCAGCTTTCACCCATTTTTAAAGAATGCAGTCAGGCAGCAGTCTCTGCAATCTGCTATATACAAAGTATTCAGCTATATCTGGCCTTCGTACACACCATCAAAGAAAAAGAACAAGACATTTTCACAGCCTCGATCACAGATCTAAACGGGGACTAACTGAGAACAGAGTTTATTATGCAGTTGCCAGCCGCTCACCTTTGGAATATCCATCTGGACACCAGTTCTCCTGCACTGGGCCATCAGTATTTATCTAGAGCAATGGCAACAGCTGGCAGGGTTAGTGTTTTCTCCCTGAGTTAGTAGTATTGCTATGGTGAAAAAACTAATTGGAAAAAAAAAAAGCAAAACACCATTTCAAAGAACTGATAGTGTTATTGCCACTGAATTAAAAAAAAGCATATTGAACAAACCTGACTCTGGAATGTTTTAATAAAATTGAAAGCATCAAGAACCTTTGAAGTCTTCTAAGCATACAGAAAAATCACTTATTTACTATTGCAGCATCAAAAGAAAGATCCACCAATACACTGTACAGACATCAGGAGGAACGACTGTCATGATCTTTGTTTGCAGTTTGCTTGTTTTTCTTCAAATCTGTCCTAAAGGAAGATTCATGACTTTTTATGATACAGCACGGCCCTCATGTTTATTCCTAATATTTTTTTCTTTGAAGATCACTTGGGAACAGGAGTTCTTACACTGACTGCAGTCACAGATGAGGTTAATATCTTCATGTTTTTAGAAAAATGGTAGGGGCAACACAACCAAAAATTATAAGAAGTCTAACAAATATTTTTCCGGCATTTCATTGTACATTGACTTTTTAAAATATCAGCTCTGATTCCAACATAAGCAACTGCTTTAACTGAAATAATTTGTCCTTTTAAAGACTATTAAATATTTCTGGAGAATAATCTAATCTGCAGAAGTCTCAAGCTTTTGAAGCTCAGAGTAATTTCAGTAGAATCCATAGTCGTTCAACCTTTGGGAGTGTGTGAAATTTCATATGGGTGTCTGAATAAAGAGTTTGCTTCATTAGGCATTAGCAAAGAACAAACACAGAGTCATAGAATTGTTTAGGCTGGAAAAGACCTTTGAGACCATTGAATCCAACAGTCAACCTAAAGCCACCAAGTTCACCACTAAACCATGTCCCTAAGCAACTTATCTAAATGTCTTCTAAGTAACTCCAGGGATGGTGACTGAAACACTTCCCTGGACAGCCTGTTCCAATGCGTAACAGCTCTGGCAGTGAATATTTCCTAATAGCCAATCTAAACCTCCCCTGGTGCAACTTGAGGCTATTTCCTCTCATCCTATCTCTTGTTCTTTGGAAGAAGAGATCAACACCCACCTCACCACAACCTCTTTTCAGGCAATAAGGTCTTCCTTCAGCCTCCTTTTCTCCAGACTCAAACACTCCTTATAACACTCGTGCTTCATATCCTTCACCAGCATCCTTGCCCTTCTCTGCACACGCTCCAGCACCTCAGTCATAGAATCCTAGAATCACAGAATCCTAGAATCATAGAATGGTTTAGGTTGGAAGGGACCTTAAAGATCATCTGGTTCCAACCTCCCTGCTATGCTCAGGGCCATCTCTCACCAGACCAGGCTGCTCAAGACCCCACCCAGCCTGGCCTTGAACCCAGCCTCCAGGGAGAGGGAAACCACAACTTCCCTGGGCAACCTGTTCCAGTGCCTCATCACCCTCATGGTGAAGAATTTCTTCATAATGTCTAATCTAAATTTTCCCCCTTCCAATTTAAAGCCATTCCACACATCCTATCACTACTTGCCCTTGCAAAAAATCCCTCCCCAAATATCATGTAGACAATGCTTTCTTCTAGTGAGGGGCCCAAAACTGAACACAGTATTTGAGGTGTGACGGCCTCACCAGTGCTGAGTACAGGGTGATTATGACTTCCTTGCTCCTGCTGGCCACAGTGTTTCTGATACAAGCCAGGATTCTATTGGTCTTCTTGCCCTCCAGGGCACATTGGAGGCTCATATTCATCCAGATGTTTACAAACAGCCCCAGGTTCTTTTCTGTCAGGCAGCTTTCCAGACACTTTTTCCCAAGCCTGTAGCATTGCATGGAGTTGTTGTGGCCCAAGTGCAGGACCTGCACTGAGTCTTGTGGAATCTCTTGTAGTTGGCTTAGGCAACTACATGCAGCCTGTCCGGATCCCTTTGCAGAGCTTTCCTTTCCTCAAGCAGATCAGTCCTGCTGCCCAACTTGGTGCTATCTATACATATTAAACACATATTTTTAATTATTGTAATCACTTAGAAAGATTGCTATCATATAAGAATCATTCTAACTGTCCTCATGCCATTAGACAGAGACCCATAGGGAAGAGGGAGTGATCCAAATATGAGTGCAAGGAGACAGCTCCCTATTATATCTTCTTTTCCTGTGCCTGGCCTAGACAGACCACAAAGCTGGACACAGAAGGGCTAGAAGAGGCTTGAAGGGATTAACAAATTCATTCCTATTGCTATAACAAGAAACTACCATAGACATCATATTCACAAACTATCCTATTCCTGCTTACTCAGCTTGTTCTTTAATACATCTAATGATGAGCATTGTACAATGTTTTCAAGCAACTACAATGCCTAACAGCTCTTACTGTTAGAAAACTACTCCTAGAATATATAAAAAAAGCATTTCTATCTGCAGCTTGAGATGTTAGTTCTTGCCTTACCCATCACGACCATAAGAAACACTATTTTTTCAGCTGTTTTACGTATTTGGACAATGTTACAACCTCATCTCTCTATCTTCTGTCTTCTAAGGTCACCAAACACTGCATCCTTATAGATGTCCACACTTTCCACCTAGCCTTCCTCTGTACTCCAGGTTTTTCACCTCTCAAAACCCACGATAATGTTGTGAAGAAGCATAGTCCATGTCTAGCTTTTCTCACTGTATTTTCTCACCTGTTTATCCCTGCCTAAGTGCACAATGATGCATTAGTTCTAATTAAATTCTATGTTTTATTCAAGATTATTTCTTTAAATTATTGTGACCATTTTGAATTAATTCTTATCCTCCAATCTGTTTGCTGCCTCTTTCAGATTCATTTCATTTGCAGGTTTAATAAGCATATCCTAACAACTTGGTGTTGGGTTGTAATGAAAAAATTGAATATACTAAACCCAGGACAGATCCTTGTGGAGCCCTCCTCAATTCATCTCAGCAGTTTGACAGTGAAGCGTCAGCAACTACTCTGTATGTAGAATCCCCAGACACTTTTGTCCCCGCTTTACAATAATCCCGACTTGCTCGTGTAATGTGAGACAATGTAAGAAGTCTGAACAAAGCTTAGCTATACGATGTCTATAGCCTTAAGGCGTGCTACTTCGCATAAAAAGATTTTGGATTGATCTGATATGATTTAATCCTGACAAATGAGTTAACACTCACTGCTTTTGCTGCCTACTCATTTACTACTTACTCATCTGGGGTTCTTTTAGGTCCCCTACAAAAAGACTGTTGGATTTTTTGATTTAGTATGTTCCCACAAAAGTAATTGGCATATCATTCTACAACCACACCTTTTGCCTTTTTTTTAAGTCCCATGCTTGCCTTTTTCCAGTCTTCCAGAACTTAATCCACCTCCACATATTCTCAAATCTACAGAGAGACTGCTGAGATTACTTCATCCAGGGTTTTCACAAATCCAAGAAGGGTTTCATTAGGGCTGGAGAATCAGAAGTAGCTATATGTATTCAAAGCAGGTCTTTTTTTCTTCTTCTTCTTTGTCATTGAAGTTAATAGCAGTTTGAACACTATTGACTATGTAATATGTAGAACAGTAGAGTTCCGATATAGACCTTGTAGCCCTCTATAAAAAGACGCAATAATAAGTCAAAATAAGCTCCCCTCAAAACTTATAAAATCAGCATATAGAAACTCTGCTTCAGCTCTTTTGATTTCCAAGGTACTAAGACCCAAGCCAGATTCCAACAATAATCTTCAATTCACAGAATGTATTTCCAGAAGTGAGACTGATCTTTTCCCTGCACTCTTCTTCTTGCTCAGAATGTGAAATAACAAACGTTCAACTAGCTGTCAGGGTTTAAATGGCAGCTGGCAAGTAGGACCATGCAACTACTCTCCATTACAGCTCCCCTGCGCCCTTTCCCTGCAGTTGGGTTGGGAGGAGAATCAAGAAAAAGTGAAAGATCGTGGGTTGAGATAAAGACAGATTAATAGAACAACAAAGGAAGACAGAACAAGGACAACAGTGATAACAACAGAATATACAAAACAAGTGATGTGCAAAAAACTGCTCCACTGTCCAAAAATCAATACCCAGCCCATCTCTGAGCAGCAATCCCTGAAGCAGTGAACCCCATCCCCCACTCAAATTCCTGTGTATGTACAGCTCATGACATTGTGTGGTATTGAATAACTCAAGCAACTGCTTGTCTATATTCTGTCCCAGCTTCTTGTCCACCTTCACCTAGCAGAGCACGGGAAACTGAAAAAGTCCTTGATTTCATAGAAACAACTAAAAACATTGCTGTGTTATCACCTTTCTTCTCGTACTAAAACACATCAACTGCTGGGCAGAAAATTGACTCTATCCGAGCCAAGCATAGCATTACCTGGCAACAACTAAAACAATATGTTAATGATGTTTTTCTCATACAAAATCTAAAACACAGAAGCAACTGGGAAGAAAATTAATTATGTCCCATTCGAAATCAGGATGCTTACCTTTTGGCTCACGTGGAAAAATTAGCCAGTGCTGAAGACTTGTAAGTCAAACTTTTCCTAAGTTGTTCAGTTTTCGTATAACAAATCAGGCAAATAAACTTCAGATTTTGTGAAAAACAACCTGAGATACATCTGGCAAAGAAAACAAAAATCTAACAACAGAGAAGTTTTTGACTTAATATGCATGTATTTATCATCAAATAAACAATGATACTGAAATAATTTAAGTCAAAGTACTTTAATTACTGCACTCAGGTTCCTATATTTAGGTAAACAATGAAAAAATCTTCATTGTTCCACAATTTGTTCAGATGTCTGAAGTATTTAGAAAAAACATATATTTGTAAGTTTAAGTTCCATAGTTGGGCAGGTATTGTGCACAACTGAAGCAGGAGTTTAGAGTGACCTACCACTTAACATATTTGTCCAAGAAACAGAAGGATTGAGATCAGTTCCATCTGTGTTCCCACTGTAAGCAGATCACTCTAACCATAGTTAACTGCCTAACCTGAGCAGGTGCACACTCTCACCCTTCTACTGCAGACATACTTCTCTGCAGCTGAGATCACAAAATGGATGGTGTCAGAGGGAGAGCAGGCAATGAGCCTCATGGCAACCCAGCAGCTGTATTTTTATAACGGTGTACAGTGCAGTATGCTCATTCCAGACATCCATCTCCCTTTGCTGAATTACATTGCCTATTTTTCTTTCGAAGCAATTTCCTATTCAATCCATATGATGCAATGTCTACCCGAGAGAGGAAAAACCAGGAAAAGGTAGAACATACAAAAGGGTGAAGGCACAGGTTCCAGCATTATCCTGTGACCTGACAGGTCAAGCATCAATACTATCCCTGATATGGCTTTTGCCAACAGATCGTTCCTTTGAAAATGCCTGACTGTCATTCTAGAGATATCCCAGTCTAAGGACGATCCCAATAAGAAGTCTGAAACTAGAAATCCCGTTAGCAGAAATCCCATTGCATGGAAGAAAGGTATTTAACTGAGTGTTAAACTGTGTTTTTCTGAGCAAAATATTCTATCCCATAGCATTACAGAGAGAGGATGGCCTCTGTGCCGGTCCCTGGTATAACCTGAGGGGACATTGCTACTCTGTGTGTCACCATGTCTGAAGACCTTCCTTATCCCAGCCCTAAGCATTTGGCCAGAATTTCATGAATCAATGTTTAACACCATGTGTGCATACCTGCAGAAAATTCAGAATTTTATGTGACAGTCTAACAGAATTATAAGAAATGTAGCATTGTGCTTTTCTTCATAGGAAACATGCAATTAATTCTTCTGGTAAAAGGAAAGGGTGGGGGGAACTTGTCGAGTTTTCTTTCTTGCTGTCTCTCTTTTTTTGGGTTCAATACAGTCAAACACATTTTATAGCAGGAAGCAATGTCTTCATCCTTTTCTGTTATGCAAATTAATGACGTAGAATGATCGGGAGGCTTCTTTACACTCTACAATTGAAGCTACATGAAAAGGTCATACCATGTATAACAATATGTCAGGAGGACATGCTAGCAGTTGGCAAAGATTTGAAAATCACATGCATAGAAATATTTTATGGGATATGCACAGGTATTCACTTTGAGAGCAAATGCTATTTTGTACCTTATGTTTTTCCATATCTGGTCCTCATCCTTTCAACAGAATGAGTAGCTCAGGAATGACATTGGTAAAGTTCCAAGGCAGAGTAAATATTTATTGAATACTACCAAAGGAACTGATAAAGAATTGCGAACTTAAGGATGTTTTTAAAAAAAATGGGTTTGCTTACTTTTTGCTTATCTGCAGGTTTTTTTCTAATTATTTTTCTATTTATTTTTCTAATTTTATTGAATTTTCCATAATGGGAGACTATAACCAATCAGCAAAACTACTATCATAGGAATTTTACTTTCATTATTTACTTGAGTCAATTCATTTCTTCTTTTAACAGGCCAAGTAGCCGAAACTTCAGGTGCAGTCAAACATATCTTTTGGAACATTAAACAGAGGAAGTAATAAATGAGAAGCACCAAAATAAATTAGATAAAAATCCTAAACAAAAACTGAAAAGAAAGACAAATCCAGTTTACCAGCAAAACTTGATGTGTTATATACATGACAGTTTGAAACGTTAGAAGATTTCATGAGTCAGCCATTTGGGGAATCATATTGGTAATCTAATGAGTTTATTCTCACATGAGAACCCATGAAAAAGAAATTGGTCTGTGAAAGCAATTCCAGAAAACCAAACACATTTTAAAATACTTCCAGTCAACTCACCATCTCTTCCCGAGAGGAATTAGGAGTGGCTGTTCAAGGACTAAAAGCTGATTGTCATGCTGGTCAGGCAGCCCAGTTCTTCCTCATCACTTACCCCAGTGGAGAACAGCCACAGCCAGTGGTTGCTTTACCATTGCAATATCTTCCCTGTAACAACCACAGAAACCTCTTTACAGAGGTCCATCCCAATGCTGCAAAGGCTGGGCCATCTGGGGTTAGCATATTTCTGCACATTCAATGGCAATGATCGATTCAAATGAATGCATTCTGCCATCCAAAGCTGCTGTTACTACAACTAATATTTTGCATAAAAAGGGATATGAAAGGGGGTGTTCAAAAACATTTCTTAAAATGAGAAATTCCTTACTAGGAAACAAAATGTCACAAGAAACTAGGAATGGGATGGCAGCCTGTCCCAGGCTCAACACAGGAACTGGGAGGTGTTGTTTTCTCTGTGTCTAGCTACACAAAATAAATCATTCATCTCAGCCCAGGTCGCAGTGTTTCTGAATGGGAATTATCTGACCAAATGTCTAGGCTATTCACCTTCTTATACAGAAATAGGATGTAGTTTAGCAGCCTCAGTTTAGATGTTTACTTTAATATGAGACAAATTGCACCTTTGAGAATGCTTATTTCTTTCTACCAACTATAAGGAGATCTTAAGGCAGCTAATTCAAATGTATATATCACCATCAAACACTTAAAGGTAGCTTAGAGGAAGGCATGCTTTGTGTCCACACCGTCAAAAACCCCCACTTGCAATTAAAGACAGTTAGAATGAGGGGGTTTTCCAGTCCTCACAAGGATCTACCCCTGAGTACTCTCTCCTTCCTTAGAAAAGAGAGAGCTCTGGGAAGGATTTTACAGTGGTTATCAACCAGCATCAGGCCATACTGGCAGCCTTCTTGTAGAAAGTTTTCAATTTAGCATCCTTCACGGAGAAATATTTTATATATATATATATATATATATACACGTGTATAAAAAAATAAATATTAAAAAAATAATGCTAATGAAAAATAAATGAAGATATTCCTTGATCTAAATTTTAGAAACCTGCATTTGGGGAATATTTATTATTTTCTGGAATACATAAGAATTTAGACTTGACTGAAGATGAACAATAACAGAGCAAAATAAAGGCTTTAATTAATCACTGAGTGCTTGTCATTTTGACAACTAAGGAATCAGAAAGCTGCAAAAAACCAAAGTGAAACAACATCAATCATCCAGCTACAATAAATAATTTAATAAAAAAATCACTGGGTAACTACAAGGTCTAAGGAGATAAAACAAAAAAAAGACAGAAAAGACAAACCAGAGCATCAGACAGATTCTGTACAGCTGACCCTATTTATATTAATACTACATAACACTGGCAATCTCTACCATATCCTTTACCATGAAAAATAATACTGTATTCATTCATCACAGCTTTATAGAAAGCAGAATAGGACAGGTTTGCAATGACATTAATCTGTTATTTTATCATGTTTTGTAAGAAAATTAATTACACTCATCAGCAAAAAAAAAAAAAAAACAAACTAATAATCTAGTTGCCAACATGTAGCATCAGAGGAAGATCCAGCACCCTGTTTGGTGCCCATCTCCCAGAACCTGCAATCAAGCAAAACGAACAACAGGAAATGCAGACAAAATTGGGAATTAACAAATGCCGAAAAATGAAGAACAACGCTACATCACCAGCAGTGACTCTCATAGGCTAGTTCTCTGCAAACTTCAACTCAATGTTCAGCAGTGGTCAGAATGATAAAGAGACCATTAAATATTAGCAGTATAAGGCAGAAGATAAGACAGAAGACAACATTATACCATTGCAGAAATCCACTGCGTGGATCAGAAACCTCTCCATAAGCAGCTGTAACGGTGCTTGATTGAGTAATGCTGGGACAGCTGAGCCTCTGGCCTGACACAGTGGAGTAGTTTTTATGGTTTTGTGTTCTGTAAGATTTATTTGGCATAAAGCAAAAGTAGACTGCATACATTTTATTTCCTATCTAGGGGCTTATGGGACACGATTGTGTCATGATGAAAACTTGAATGAAAAAGCCAGATAATGTTCCTTTTCCTCTTTTCACTAGTTTAACAAATATATATTCCTCCCCATCAGAAGATGTGTCTGAAATATCATTTCCTCTCATCTTCTTATGGAGCAGAGACTCAAATCAAACTATGCTGAGAAAAAAGTCCCATTGCTTTTCCAAAACATCACAGGAGGACACTACCAAAAACACTGCTGCACAAGACCCAAGCAAGACAGTGAAGTGGCAGGACAAAATTCTGACATGTGGCTGCATGGAGCGCTAGGATGATCCCAATAGATGGGTTTTTTTCTCTCCATGAGGAGGTTTCTCAATAAAACACTGAAATCATCAAAAAATATGGTGTGCAGGAATCCTGCAGTCAGCTCGTGGCCTTCTCCACAAGAGCTGTTCTCTAGGAGTTCAAACACTCAGCAACCAGCAAGCTTTCAGCAGGCTGCAACATCTGCTGCTCTCACTTTTCTACTCCAAGCCTGCAGGTGAACTGGCATCTGGTCTGGCGTGGCAGATAGGAGGGGTTGGCTGTGAAAGAGGAGTCCTTTTACCCCAGCTGGTTTCTCCAGGGGTGGTGTCAGCAGAGCCCTCATACCTGCAGAGACTTTTCTGAGAAGTCTAATCCAGCCTATTCTTTTTAGTTGGGATGTTTTTCCCCTTTAGTCCATTGTCCCATTTTTGTTTGATGATATAACGTGTCTTCCAGATTTCCTGGGGGTCTGGCGAGGTAGGGGCTGCACAGCCAGACCAGGGAGCAGAGTACATATCCTGAACCACAGCAAGAGACAGAATGGGTTGGGAGAGAGGGAGTTGTGGGTTCTGGTGTCACAGTTGAGTTGTGCAGAGAGAGACAAAGGCATCAGCATGTTGCTTGGAAGGGATGAAACTAGGAAGAACTATCACCACTGCAGGCAGAAATCACAGGTGGGAACAATAAAACACTGTGTTTAAAGATTTTCTAGGCTAATTGTCATTTCATTTCTGCTAATTGCACCTCCTCAAATTGCAGGGTACAGCACCTCTGCCTGCCTCCCCAGTAGCTGTCAGGCATTCCTCCCTCCACTCCACACTGAGAAGGCTACATGGATTCACTCGTTTGGCTGTCTGCTCGTACATCAAGCCCAGTGGTCCATTAATCATTTTAACCACTCTTCACTCTGCAAAATAACATAATAGACTCCTAAAAATGAGAGATGAAAAAGGCTAGCAAACCATCCAGTCCTGCCCTCTGCCAGCGCAGGACTCTTCCCAGGGAATATTTTCCCTGTATATTTTTCTTAACTATTTTTTGACATACGGAGTTTAGGCCAACAATACTTCTGTCAGTTTTTCCATTTTGTTAATGATGGGATGACAGATAACAGATTGTACTTCTGAAACCTCTCCACTTTCTTCAGAGGGAGTTTTTGTGGTAATTCCATCAGGATTTCTTTCAAGTTTATTTTCAGGGATTGGCAGTGGTGAAAAGTAAGTCATCTCATTCATATTCTCATGCCATGTTAAACATTGAGTGCTTCAGCAGTTTAGTTGCTCTGTCTCAGCTTTCAGATGCCCTCTGGGTTGCGTAGGAAGAATAAAGTCCTTAGGGTAAAAAGTTATTTCTCTTCCTCACCATACTAACCCTGGGCTCTTCCAAAGCAGAAAGGTTATTGTCATGGGTGCCCGAATGTGAAAAATTATGTGTTAATAATTTTCTGATATACCCGTCTATTTCCATAAGTGTGGTGAGACCGCTGAACGGAAGTTATGTGTGACGGACTGGAAAGATATTGAAAGTTATGCCTACTTTTTTACATATATCCCTATGAAAGAGATTATCTTAAAAGCTGGTTGGACAAAACTACAACCTCAGTTCTCCACCCTTTTTTTGTGCATTTATTGCCTGGTTAATAAAATTATCATAATATTCACATGGTTGTGAGCACATTCACATACACAGAATATTATTAAATGAACCTGGTTTTCCCTCCCTACAGTATGCAAAAATCCGTAGCTGCTTAATAACAATTCCTAGTTCAGGAAAAACTGCATTTAGGAGAAATACCTCGCTACAGTAATGTTAACAATGAAACAGTGTCTAATCTTTAAAATTGGTATTCTTAGATTCTTGAATGTCAGGAATAGGTGAATCTAACACCTAATAGTTACACCAAACAACCTACAGGACATGCAGTGCATGGTGAAAGTACACGTGCTTGGTCCTTCTGGGAGGACTGTACGGAGCCATTCCCAGATCCTGCTCTTTCTTCTCCCCACATTATTATGCTGAAACACCCTAGGGGTTTTTTTTTCCCCCTTTTAATTTTATGAATGGGATAACCAAGATGAAGCTACTCAAGGAGAAAGGAGAGACATGGAAGTTTTATGTTCCATACATAGGAGTGGTTTTCCCAAAATACTTGAGAGATTAGTCTTAAACATTTGCCATGAATAACTGTAACCCTCCTTGTTCAAGTTTTGACTGAAAATGCAATAAAAATCATAGGAATTTTCTGAGCAGCTGACAGCCTACAGATCCACAGCCTACTGGTATGGTTCACAAACTAGTTCAGGAGTTGCTCTTCAAGATCAGTGACAGCACTTGACTAGGAAATCCTAGCTTTAATTTCTTTCAGTCTCACCCATCTTGAGTTCCCTTTGCATCAACATTTACTCTAATTGCAAGAATTTTGAGTCCAGAAAAAATGTTTGCTTTGTGTCATTCTTAGTTTTACTTTATTTCAGGGGATTTGTGTAGGGGTTTTTTTTAAATATACCTAATAAATATTTGCATAAACTACATATAGTTATATGGTACCATTTAATTATTAATTATACCATGTATACTAGAACATATTTATTATGAAATGGCAGTATTATACATTAATTATTTGTCCTTAAAAGTATCATATCAAATATTTTCCAGCAAAGGCTTTCAATATACCATCACCTGCTAGCCTAAGTGCATTTTAACACTTAAAGACCCTTCAAAACAGAGATAACCAAGGAAACTGCATTTGAGATAAGCATCCACTCTTTGCTTCCCTGCCTAGTATAAATCTTAATATCCCAGAAATGTCTTTCAGTTTAAATGTATAAACAGACTAACACAAAAACATAAGTAAGACAAAAGAGTCAAACTAGGATGCCTTAAGCTTAATATCAGCATCCACATCTAAGTAAATGGACCATAATACTCAGAGATAGTGAACAACTGCAGCTTCTACTGGGTGCTATCAGCAGAGAGAAAGAGGCAAGAACAGTATTCAAAGGGAGAAAGAAAAGACAGGTATATGAGGTTGCCAGAGAGAGGTTAGATTTATGAACATGGTTATTACAGTATAGTAAATAAGGCCCTACTGTGTGATTTTTGTGTCTGTACAATCTAGTTGTCCTCTTTTAAAATGTGCTAAATATAGAGTAAATGTACCAGCAAAGAGAAAATGAATTGATAGGCAAATAAGCACAGCAGTAGCTTGCAAGAAATGTAAAAAAATAAAACTCTGTAAGAGCTCTTGAAAATATATTGCTAATTCTTACTCTGAAGCCTGGTCGTGAACCACTCACCCAGCTCACCAGGGATGAGAAGGGAAGAGCTGCAATGGGAAACATGAAAATTGAGTCAGTTCAGGATCAGCACGAGTATTTCCTGAATTGTAACCGAGCAGAGGCCTGACTTCAGCCCAACCTCACACTTGTATTTAGATGACTCCAAGATGGACCTGCCTTCTCTAACCCCAGGCATGCAGGTGACTTTCTACCACATCATGGTGTAAAATGACCTACATACACATGTGATAAATCAGCAGGAGAAGAGATCTGTTGGTTCGGTAAAAGAGCTTGGCTGGCTGTGACACACTTCTGACTTACCATACATTTATTTATTTTTATTTATCTTATCACATTTACTGTACTCACCTACCAAAGGGAATGCAGCTTTTACGAGACAAACAGCCTTTCCTTTCACCTTGCAGAAGGATGCTGCAGCAGAAACCCAGAGTGCCCATGTCACTGACTTGTAGTTAGCCCCCATCCCTGAGTTGGCCAGCAGGATTTTAGTTCAGTGCCTAGTGGGGAAACGAGTTCAGGCGTCAAGTCACTCGGCCTCCTCAAACTCACACTGACGCTTCCAAATCTGGACTCAGACTTTCCAAACTGAATACAGCTCTGAGTGCTAGGGATAATTGTCCACATTATATTGGTATTAATTGACTCTGATGACTAATAGACTAACATCAGCCTTCCTCTAGGAAATATGTTTACTAGGACACTACAAGGCAGCCTTAATTTCCACCACTTGAATTAAACAGCTCTGAAGCTTCTCAGTCTCCTGAGCTGTGAATCTGGAGCCAGAAGAGCTCATTTGCAGCTTTTATTAATAAAATGAAGATGCATTTCTTTTCTTATTCATGCAGTGATTCCTTGCCACTCACATCAGTCGTTAGTACAAATGACAATGGCAACATGTCACCACAATTTAGAAAGGTAGAGATCACAGTTCTCCTGAGATGAAATTCACTGCTATGAAAGCCCTTCAGCCATCAATAACAGAGAAAGAAAACAGTGAGATTCTGTAATTATACTCAGAAAATCAAAGAGCAGCCCCTTTTACAAATCAATGCCACATAACCCGTCAAGAGTCATTTGTATGTAATCCTATTCTTCCCAAGCCCACAGAGGTCTAACGGAAATACATCAATGCAGTCAGGACCTCTTCTGCAGTACACCTAACACTTATGATTCTCAAAGTGTACCTGTGAAAATAAATTGCATTACCATAAGGTAAATAAAATGTAATTGCACTGGCCAATTATAACATCATACAACACCATAACGTTTCATTTTTATCCTTCTCATTAGAGTTCTTTCCAAAAGACTCCCTCTCACCTTCAGTCCTCCAGCCTAGTCTCCATTATTATTATTTATGAATCATACTGCAGTTGCAGAGATACAGGACAATATTCAAACTGTTCCTACTCTTCAATTATGAATGTGTGTCACTTTTACCAATAAGAAATGCATTTATATAAGTAGCTTCTGGAACCAGAAATTGCCACTCAGGCTTATAATGAACTTAATGCTGTAAAACACCAGAAGGAGAGCTGCACTCTAACAACTCTTTGAAGCAACCCAGGCATACAAGCCTGTGCAGGTCACAAGACACTCAAGAAAGGTCAATGAAAGTAGGGCATCTTGTTCTCAGATTGATGGACCTTCAAGGAGTTCCAGACAACAGCAAGGATGACCGTGCTGCCAGTAAGTTACACACAGAGGTTCACCTTCAAAGTGGAGACATTTCTGGACCTACTCCCTGCTGATTTGTCTCACCTTGTACTTTCGTGGGCCCTCAGTGAGTGACAAAAAAGACCACTACCGCTACTTTCAATATACACATAGAAAAGCCCCAATGCCTGAAGTGTTTCTATAATAGTGCAATCAAAGTTGAGGACAGGAGAATGTACATGGTTGTGCCAAGTCAGCAGTTCAGTGAACACACCAATTCTTTCTACAGTGGGAGACAGGATGATAAGGCTGTATCAGGACTTCCAAATTCCAGTGTCAGGGTTCCCAGATTTCCACTTGTGTTATAGTCAATGATACTAGGATCACAGATGTAAGAAAAACACTCTCTTTTAAGAAGTGATAAAGCAAACATAAAAATCTTCTTAAGTGATACCACAAAAGGACTTCAGTTTTATGATAAACAAGCAAACAAATGTTCTTAGAAACAAAACAAAGATATGTAAAGGCACAAGTTACAGGAAAGGAAATTCTGATTATACAGGTTTTTTTCCTCTGTGGAGACAGTCAAAACTCAGCTAGTCACGGCACACAGTGTCTTGATCTAAGATGGCTCATCTTTGAAAAATTAGATGAGACCACAGCTTTTACAGTGGTCAATTCCAAAGTCTAAAGATCAGTTGTGAAATTTCATTATGCAAAGGTTTTCCTACATTCCCCTGATCCGGTATTGTAAGGTGCAATTTCAGATGTAGGTGCACAGCCACAGAAAATGCCTCACGCCTTTGACTTCCAGGAATTCCCAGGCCAACCATCCAGGTTAACATCCTTGGTTGTAAGAAGTCCAACACATAGAATGCCAGCTTTTAGCAGGTGCATGGGTCACTCCTGCAAAAGCTGTGATCCTAAAAGAGGAGCAGCCCAAAACAAGGAGACTGATGCACTAGATGATAGGAAAATAAAATCCAAAAGAGACGTATAGTTTGAACCTCATCAAAGCCTTGTAGCATCATTTTTAATTCTATTTTCCATGTGAAATCCCTAACATCTAAGTTACAAGTAGGAGATGACAATTTTGTCATCTGAGTTTTGAACAACCACGAAACAGGAGTTGGATTAGCTCAGACATAGTTTACAGGCTAGTTTCTACTTTTGGTTAGCTGTAAGGGACAGCTCATCCCCCATACACTTTGGAATGATCCCTCAAAGGCTATTCCCTCCCTTAGGTGCAGATGGGTGCCTGGGACTTAACTTATCCAGGTGGCTGGAGTCAGTCACCTTGTCTTTAGGCACCAAAATGTTTGTTTTGTGGGCCAACCTCACAGACGCTCTGAATCCCAAAAGTAACACTAAAGTAACACTAAAGCTGTTATTATGCATATTCAGGGGGAAAATTAAATAAATAAATAAATAAATAAATAAATAAATAAATAAATAAATGAATAAATGAATAAATAAATAAATAAAGGCTTGTGTGTATATATATGTAAGTACGAGCAACAACAAGAAATTAAACAAAGGGAAAATTAGGCTGAATATGATGGAAAATTCAATACTGAGAACTACTAGAGTGTGACACGGGATGTGTCCCATGGGGATGACCTACTGCTTCCAATACTTAAAACTAGATTGAAGAAAGTAATACAATTCAAGGAACAGTTCTGCATGAGAAGATGAACAGACTGCTTCATCTGATACGTCTTTTCCATGTCTAATTTTGGTGGTTATAGGATAACATTATGTATGACTCAGGATCCCTTTTCAAGTCGAAGAACATCCATCACCGGCTCTCTACCCACTTACTCATGCTTTCATTCTTTTGTTCACCTGAATCTTTCTGAAAACATTAACTACCCAAACCAAAACACCCAGTTTATGTTTACAGGTTTGACATTTCAATAACCATCTGTAAATACTAGTTATTTCACATACTGCTTTTCTCCCTTTGATTATAAGTAAGAATAATTCTTTTAATGACATTTAAGATATACAACTCAGTGTTGTGTTATGTATCAAAACAGTAGTCAGCAAGAGAAGATGACCTTCAGTGACAGGTAATTCACTGGCTGCTTGCCTGGAATTCACATGCTATATTTGATAATGTTCATTTTAAAGTCACAGTAAACTGACTCTCTTTTCATGAAAAAGATGAGTTTAAATACAAGAAGCGATGAGAGGTGTTCAATTTTATTATCACATTAAAAAATAAGTAAAATGTTTAGAAAAATAAACAGCCTTGCAAATTTGAGTGGCTGGCAATTTTAGTGTATTATTCCTAAGTTATGTAATATTTTGTTTGCATTAGTGTTTCTTTCTTTTCTTCACCCTATTCCTCTCTCCCCCTCCAAATGAATAATGATTCAATAGAATCATTATTCTTTTTTTATTATTATTTCTTGTGCAGTAAGAATGGCATGCTGAAGAGGAACAGACTTCCTTGACAATCACAGCTCCACAAAGAGGCTTTCACAAGTGATGCAGAAAAAGTGGAAATTTTTCCATACAGGGAAACAGAAACACCTTTTAATGGCTCCCTGAGGCTGCTTTGGTTTGCATCAGCACCACCCCTGAGCCAGATATGCAGGCAACAACACTGTCCACCTTTTCCTTTACCTTTGCTGAATAAACTTTATTGCCAAAGACAGCTAGATGATGGCCACAACAATGCAAAAGATCTAGGCATTTACTGCAGGAGCTGCACGCCTGCAAACCACATCCAGACAGGATATTCCTGAAACTTCCTGCAGCTATTTCTTGCTGCCAGAATGACCCGATGGAGCTGTCATGCATAAGGCAGGACAGATTTTAAGATGTTACGCACTTCAGAGATCAAAGCAGATCCTGAAAACTCCGAAACAAGAATTCAGTAAAGAGACTGGTTTTGCTCCTCTTGTGGTGCCAAAACTCACTCTGGCATAAAGGATGAGTTTGGCTGTAAATATCATATCATTCCTATTACAATAATGGGAACGGAAGAAAATTTTCTGCTGCTAGTCTGGAAACGTGTAATACTGTTCTGTCTCACTTAGAGTTTCTACCTCTCCTTCCAGCTCTTTCTTTTTTCTGTTCAACTGCCAGGCAGAGAGAAAGATCACTAATGAACCACAGCTTCTGTTCAGGTCATTAACTGTACCAGGGAGAAAGTTAATGAACCCTAGTATATAAAGACAAAATCAGGTTTTTCTTTAATAGTTTCCATACCAAGAGCATCATTTTCTGTTAGTGTAATCCCTGGATGATTTAGTTTGATTCCACTTTTTTTTTTTATTTCACTCCAGCCTCGTTTTGGAAGAACAGCACGACAGAGAGCATCTGGTCATTAAGTGCATACAGATGATGTTCAGATTCTGTGGAGAAAACGCCAGAGGAAACCAGAAATGGAGGGGAAGGTAAGCCACCTTGTGCAAGAAAGTCTTTGGGGGAAATGAGAAACAAAAAGTGGCAACTTGCTGAATCATTGCAGCACAGACTAAATTCAACAGCAAAAATGAAAAACATAAGCACCTGCTGAGCCCCTGCCATTCATTGAGATCGTTTCTTTTCTCTCTTAGGCCTTCCCACACTTTTAGACAAACATTCAGAAATCAAAGACTTGTACCCATGTGCTTTATCTGAGTGATTTAAAGACTTTAGTGTGTTTATGTTTCCTAGTGGTCCATGAGGATAAGGAAGTGGAATTTCCATTCTATGGCAATACTTGACGGTTTTGCAAGCAAATCATGGACAGATAGGATGTATTTTCTCCTATATCTCCAGCATCCTAAGCAGAAGAAAAGCCCTTCTCTTCTTCACAACTCCATCAGGACCAAAAGAGTGTACTGCATGCCTTCTCCTAGTAATGTTTTACTTTCAAAAGAAACTAAGAGTGCTTGAGAAGTTGCACTAATCAAAGTTACGGTGGTAAGGCAATGAAACAGAAACAAAAACACCTACAAAGGTGCTATGAAAACATGCATACATCAAAATCAAAGCCTAAATACATGAACCTCGCAGGTTCAGCAAGTTTCATCCCTTCGTGTCTGAAGTAACGGTACCAATGAACTCCTTTTTGTAGGTTTTATCTAAGAGTTCTTGTACCCAGCAGTCCTACTGGGACACCGTCTGGACTATTACCGACTCCATGGTTACAAACCCTATGTTATTTTTCAGATTTACTTATGGATCAGTTTGCATAATTTACATTCTGCACTACAACCAGCCAGAGTGTATGAGGAAATGAGGTGCCATATAATGTAAGAAATGTGGATTGATATCCTCCAGTGTATTCTGCCTCCATTTAAATTTTCAAGTTCTTCTGTCTTCTATTCCCAGTTTTGAGGCAAACAGAAGACAACTGCAAGTTTCACATCCAAATGAAACTTTCTCAATCTTTTAAATAGATGCTGATCTCAAATTAAGTTTCTTCACATCAGCCCTCACCAGAAACAGCTATGTTTTCTGTCTCAGTGGATATTAAGTACACTGTTCACAAATCCTAATCTCCTGCTATCTGTGTACTGTGTTAACACCTACCTACCCTGTGCACTGTGGAGCTGGCATTCAGTTTTGTATCAAACATGGAACAAAAATCACTGTTCCAGGATGAATCTTTGTGCTAGAGAAATGGATGCAGCCCTCTAAACAGAAATGCTGCATCCCTCCTCAGTTTTCCTTCCTAAGCGAGTAGCTTTAAATTATGGCAGAAGAATCAGTGTGTTTCCTGACTTGTTTCAGACCTGAAATACTGCAGCCTCACTCACAGACAAATGGGCATTGTGCAGAAAGAATCTGGTTTTCTTTTCTCCTCCATTTCCCAAACACTTGTCCCTCAGCTACTTTTGATAATAACAACCAAAAAGATCAGCAAAGGCTTGAAAAAGCCTAGCTGATGGTGTTTGCATGCAAGCATCATTCCACTAGCATTAGTTATTCATAACTATTTCTATAGAGTAGCTAAGCACATTTTTTTTATCTAAAGGCAGTTTACTAGTATAGAAAAAGTACAGCAGACAATGCATTCCTGGTCTATTATGCATGAACACCCAGTATCTACTCAACTTTCCTCTCCATCTTATTTATCACACTGTCATTAAACCTTTGTTACTACTACTGTCCTCTAATTCGTATCATAATAATGTGTTCTTATCAGGCCTCCCGTCTCATCTACTGATCTATTAATATAGCACCTCAAACTATTGGTGATTTTAACACAAACAAAAAAATGTTCAGGCACTACATACTTGGGAAAACAATGTCCATGCTTCAGCACAAACAAAAGCCTTCCTTTTTTTCAACTCAACTTAATGGTTCAGCACTACTGACAGAATCATTCAATGATGTCCAAGCAAGGAAGATGCAAGCTAATTAAAACTCGTGCTTATGAAGGCCTGGTCGGCAAGTCTTTGTGAATATTTATGGGTGTTTAGCAAGAACTGCTGTGCTGAATCACATGAAAAATTTTTAGTCGCAAGAAAGAAGGTTATGCCTAGAGCAGCTTTCTGAGAGCAGTGCCCACAGGCTCCGCCTGACCTGGTATGGCTAAAACCACCAGAAAGTTCTCTGGGAAATGGAAATCCAACTGAGCAGACAGTGAAATTGCCAGATTGGTTCCCAGTGGTGGTTTTGGCTCAGGTCAGCAAACAGACCCCCAAACAGAGCCTGGTAGCAACAGGAGAAACCATTCCTGATGTACAACCCAGGTGCATTTCCTCCTGTTTCAGAAGGAGAGGGAGTTTAACAGCACTTCCAAACATTTGGCCTCTGTACCCGAGAATAGTCCCAAGCATGTTTAATTTATTAGTTTAGACAATGCCTGGTAGTCTCTGGCTCCGCTCTTGTCAGATAAGATGGTAGTTGTCAGACTTGCCTGAATTTGCTTCAAGACATTACTTAGCATCAGGGATGCACAACAACCAAAATTGTATCAGGCATCTGAAGACAAAAGGGACACAGGGTTCTAGTGATGTGTTTAAACTGGGCTCACTGCGCTGTTTTATCATTTTATCTTTTGTCAGTGCAGAAGAGGAACCATGTGAAAAATCATTAGAATGAGCAAGTAGGATGAATAAATTAAGTAAATTAGCATGAACAAGGCAGCTCATAATCCAGTTGGAGAAGGTGATTATATATCATACTCAGCAAAATAAAAAAACACATATGAAGGACCAATTGTGGAAACACAAACTCCTCTGCTTAAAAGAAAATTGTGGGCAGAAAAATTAATTCAGAACAGCATTTTATTAGCAGGATTTGCCTCAACTAATCTCTAATAGTTTATATCAGTTCAGGTGATGAGGACAGGTCCATGTTGTTATTTTACAGGATGACAAGGACATTGTAAGCAAGGGGAGTGATTGGATATTTTTCACCTTGTTAAGCCCCTTAACAAGCTAACTGGTTATATAGTGTACCTTTAAAAAGGAGAAAATGGGGAGACAGTCTACTGGGGAAAAATAACTAGTGGAGGTTGCATTACCTTTATCAGTGTTTACAGGTACATGGTCAAAGTGCAAACTCTCACTGCTTTTCAAACACAAACTGGTTTTAGCTAAAAATCTGACGCTATATTAAAATTTTGAGACATCAGATGACTCCTATCTCTAGAGCAATATATTATATCAATTAACAATGGAAATTTCAATTCAGAATGTGACTTTACTACAGCTAGTCAACACCAGTTTCGTTTTCTGTTTGGTCTTCATTTTTCCAAAACTTACATTTATTTCAGAATTTCTGCATTACATGCACAGCTTTTTTTCATCAATTGGCATAGATGATGTTGGAATTTTGTGGTTACTGAAACTATTAATTCATATAACCACTAGTAATTTTATTAATATTAATAGTCATGAAAATCAGCTTCATGACCACCATGACAGTATCCAAAATCCAGTGGCAATTGGGCTACAGTGTTCTATGCACTGTTTAATGGGTGTTGAACGAGATGGTCCTGTCCTTAACTGTTAGCTGCCTAATAGAAAAGGTGAAAAGATAAAAAGGCAGGTCATCTTTTTATTTTCATTGTTTGGGCAGAAGACTTCTTCAGATGAATGTTAAAATAGTTTTTTATGTATGTAATTCAGTCCTTGCAATAAGACACAATTCCTTCAAACAGCTTTCCATTTTCACAATTCTACAATATGAGTTCCTCTAGGCCTCTGTCCGTCTGTGCATTTTATACAGCCCTTGGTTCTTGTGTCAAGAGTTTACTGTCTAACTTCCCTAGATGCTACAGGAAGAGCAAAATACACGAGGTGTGTTACATGAGATGAGTGTCATCTCAGGAAAGCAGGGTTTTTCAGTTTCAGTCAGGCACCCTACTAAGTATTGGCTTTTTTAAATTCCTGTATCATGACAAGGTAAGTATTTTCTATCAGCCAAATTCTTCAGGGGATTGCAGCCAGAAGCTTATGTTACATTCAGCAGGAAGTGTATTTGTTTACTGGTTATGGATTTGGCTCTATATATTAAAGATACAATAATATTTAACTGAAAAGACTTCTCAAATCTTGAAACGTTTCCAACAATAAGCTCTCCAAAATCATGAGTCAAACCATGAAAGCCATGAGATTTACTTCAAAATTTTGTTCTTTGGTTTTTTGCTACTTAGTAAACAGTTCTCTTCGCTTCTTCACAGGCTCCTTTACAAGAAGCTGGGTTATAAACATACTGTATTTTAAAATTAAATTCGAATTTCTCAATAAAACCTCCTGATTCGTCTGTCTATAAGAAAAAAAAAATCAGTAAAGTCTCCCTTTACTCCTTAAAAACCATTGTTAAATTCAGACGGTTTTCAGGATGAGTCATGGCCTGTGCTGTTTTCCAAAATGTTCACATTTTTTAAAGACTATATTTAAAGCAGTATTCACTGCTTCAAAATTTATTATTTTAATAAGGCAGATAAGCCGCAACTCACTATGGATGTGTCACTTTATAGTACTTTCACAAGTAGTTCTTTGGCTTTTTCTATACAAGTAAACAAGGGGCATCTACAATTTCAGTTTGAATACTGTCCTGTTCCTGTCCCTCCTACCATGCTTGGCAGGTATTTCTCACCTTGCCGTGGTTTTTGTCCATGCCAATTAATACTCTCACAGACAAGTTCTGGGCATATTCTGGGGAACAGCAAAGATCAGGGATGATTCCTACTAGACAACTTGAGCATAGCCAAATTATTTTTTTCTGAAGGGAATAGATATTTCTTAGTGTGGACATGAGCCAGACCAAGTCAGTAGTTCCTACAGTCACAATTTTCTGCATATTTTCTTTAGCAGAGATGTTGTAGTCAATGATGTAAACTACCCAGTCGAAAACTCTAATTCTAAAGGGAAAAAACATGAACAGATATTGTGAGTATTGACATTACTATGTACCTGAATGCTGGAGCACTAAACAACACCCTTAGAAAACGGTAATGATTCTTATTTTGACAACTTTACAGTGGTTAGTACAAAATTCATCTGCTTCCAACTTATTCCAACATTTCCATGAATTAATTTCCATTAATATGAAAGTCTCACACTGGAGAGGATCTCTGCCTAAACACCTGCAACTATTTGCCTTTGAAAGTTTCTTAACTCTTCAGTTCTTCAATTGACAAGAAAAAACTGGTAACCACGACCCTGAAAATAGGATTGTATCATCCTAAATGCTCCAGTGCTGGAGAGAGTTCACCATTTTCCTGGATAATGTCCTCCCATGTTCAGCTTGTCCTTGAAGAGGTGATGTGTCCTCCTATTCTACCTACTGTGGACACACAGAACTGTTTATTTCATTTCATCTTTGCAGCTACCTTTGATGTACTGGAAGGTTGTTTTCAGATCCTCTCTTTAGCACCTATCAGTCTTTTCAAGATAAGGCAAACTCATTTTTCCAAGCTTGCAGGCTTATTTTAAAATTTTCACTTCTTTCTTTTGGATATTTTATAATAGATCCACATCTTGCCTGAAAAGTGGTGTCCTGTCGAAAGCTTATCAGCCCTGAGGAGAAGATTACAGCTTGGACACAACATTTCAATTTACAGAGTTCAGAGTAATAGGTGCTTCACTCTAGCAAGTTAAACTTTTCTCACTGAATTGTTTTACATGAGCATTTTATTATCAATGTACTTAGAGAATTTGTTTGGTTATTTTCTCCTGCCTTGGTTCTAAAATTTTGTATTTTATTCCTACCTACATTGTGTTTTTGCATTTGTTCCTAATAACTGAGAGAATTTTTTTCTTTGTATGATGTCTGCTAAATGTTCATGTTTTGAAGAATTCCATATTTTTACTAAGTCACTATCCCTACCCTTCAATGATGCTGTTCGTGATGGGATAATGATTTCATTAAAATACTTCCAGGACACACTTATTACACTTGCTTTCCAGCAGACCTTTCTGAACAGTCAGTTGAAGAATTATTTCCTGAAAATCTTATTTTATCACTGTCCCTCTTTGTACTTCTGTGAATCAAGAATTTCGTATTTAACAATTTTTGTTACCCAGGTTGCCTTGCCTTTTCCTTTTCTCAACTAGTCTTTTTCCATTAATCAGGCTCCAATCTACAGGAGTCTTCCTCCTTCTGCTTTCTCTGCTACTGATATCAATTGTTGTCACCAATAAATCTGAATAAGCCTTTCTCCCTTTACATTCTTACATTGACTGATGCATGGGTAGTTTAAGTACCCTATCAATACTAATTACTGTACATAGAACAAGTCTATGAGCTAAAAGCTCAGGGGTTTTGTTGCGGCAAACAGCTTGCTCCTCGAAACATCAGACCCCAATTGCAACTCTATACTGTTAGTCATCCAGAAACAGTCATTAAGCACTCTCTTCTTTGTTTTCTCCAGGAAAAGGGGAACTTCCAAGACTTTGAGGCATCAGACATTTTTCTTCATTTGTATGAGCTCTCTTGCTGAAAGTAAAAGCAAAACTCAGAACAGAGTATGGTGTGTTGACATTTTCATTGGAAATAGCTCAGCCATGTGCTTACTAGGGTGCTTCAGGTTGAAGACAGTATAAAGAGGTGAAAGGTATAAAAGGACAAAAATAAAGGCAATGGAAGAAGAAACAGAAAACAGTTGAGGAGGGAAAAAAGGGGAAAATGAAGAAACAAAGGGGAAGGACTGAGAGATCAAAAGATAAAAATGGGGGGAAATAAGCGTTTTCATTGTAACAGTATTCACATAAACAGGATTGCTCAAATGTAGGATCCTTGGTTCAGTCCAAAATGACCCATGGGATACAGACTTTCTCTCCAGTTTCTGTCCTTTTTGTGTGGCATACAACTAACATCTCAGCAACAGCTTTCAAACTACCTTTTAAGATTCCTAGAAACAAGTCATTTCTCTCCTTCATGTTTTTGCACAGTCCTCAGATAAGTTACATTATCCATCTGTTAATATTTTAAAATAGTTTGGTATCCATAAACATCTAAGTCTGAAACTTCACTCACCAGCTCATTGCAGTCTTGGGAGTCTAACATATGGCTGGACAGGAGTCCTTAGCAAAAAGAGGCTAAAACTTATCTAAATATAATTTTGGTGCAGACTACTGTGCATTGCGTGTAGAGTTGAAGAAACAAGCCTACAAGAAGATCATTCACATCAATTTATCTGTGTAGTCTTACATAAATTTGCTGAAAAACATGCAGAAACAAAGGAAATAATGTCTAAAAGACCACTGTAAATATTTCTGTGCAGAATTTTCACAGGAGTCTGGTTGCTAACACGTGACTGCAAGTTGTTCCAAAAACGTATGGCAAAAATGAGCAGGATTGTATGGTTCGCTTCTCATGTACATAAAATACCATTATTTTAATTAATTACAGCATTGTAATTTCTCCAGAAGTATAAAAACAATGCAGAAGAAATAAGCAGAGTATACTTATTCCAGATGGAAACAAGGTAATACAGGAAAGAGTAAAAATTCACAGCAGGGAAGTTTACGCACACACAAGAAAGAAAGTAGGAATAATTGAGCTGGCAATGAGCAAGGAAGGCAGCAAATGGAGACAGAATATTTTTGGTTAGAATAGCTCTGTCTTTCTAGTGTCAATGTCTCACATCTGCTGTCACACACTAATGAGAACTGAGGCCACTGTAATGCTGACCCAGCCATAGGTAGATGATTCAAAATTGCATGTGCACATGGGAAGGTGTCACATCTATCAGCTAAATCTTCAAGGCAAAATAATTTAGGATCCTGAGCTTCAAGAAATTCAGACTTCCACTCAGAAATAAAAAAATTGCTAACTGTAGGACTGACTAAAACAGAATAGAAAAATATATAACTCCATCCATCCTACCACCAAAAATCTCATTGTTGCCTGTGATTTAGAAGCTGGACCTCTGCTGCTCCAAAATAAGGTCTATATAAGGCACAGATAATTCCTGTATATCCAAAATGAGATGATGGAGCAGAATCCACCACACGCCCGGATTATGGTTTTCTCTCTCTGCTACTTACTAAGCTTGTTCTTGACAGAGTTGTAAATCTTGATGTAAATCTTGAGTTTTTCCAAACATGACCACTATTAAGTTCTACAAAATTGTCTTTCTCTTTTCACTGGTCACTCTTAGGGGCACAGAAAAATCTAGCAGACTGGTGTAGCTTCAAGAATATTTGCTTCAAGATGTGATCTGCTCCAAACAGGATGCAAGTGCCTTGTAGGGACACCTGCAGTACGATTTCTTCCATCAGATGAGACTTGGGAAGCAGTTTGGACACGTTAGCTCTACTCAGCCTAATACAGCCCAGCAGGCCAGCGGGCTAACTCAGCCTTAATACTTCCAATCCCCATTCTCGTGCATGTAGACATTTCCTAAGCAGCTCACTGCTCAGAGTTTTTGTTCCAGTTCTGTGCAATTGTTAAACCTAAATGTTTTGGTTATAGATAGCTCATGTTGTACCTACAGAAGTTAAACCATTCCTCCATTTTTTAATTTTCAGAGAATGCTGACATTTTAGAAATGAAACACACCCTAAGAGGAGCCAATTTAGCCCAAGTATATATCCAGGTATATCCAAAGTATCCAGGTATACCCAAGTTTCACCATCACTTGTGACGATTGGCAAATGTCAAATTCAAGCTCAACAGCGACAAAGTATTCACTTTTAAAAAAAATCACAGATTTATGGCATGATGAGACAACTGTAAGCTTTTAAATTCCAGGTCTTGAATAACAAAGAATTTGTTGTTTGTTCCAGAGGAAAAATACTACTAAACTAAATCTACACTAGTAAATTGATCAGTGGCATGGAGTACTCCTGGAATTAAACCATACAGACTGTTAAATTGCTCAAATAGTCCCTAGGACAGTTGCGACTTATGCCAACTAACCAAACCCTAACAAATTCGCAGATGTAGTCTGGCAGTTACTCGAGTTCAGGAATCAGTTCCAACAGATAAGGTAGATGTCACCACCCTGTTTTGGAGGCTAAGAGGACTCAATGACACAAATGTGGCTGAAGCAAGCCAGCTGGCCACCAAGCAGGAAAATAACCCTACATTCACTTGCTGGAATAGAAGAAGCTTTGGCTAGATTTTCCCACTGATCTAACTGCTAAAGCACGAGGCAACTCAAAACCTGCCAGTGCATAGGATGGTGTTTGAAACTTCTTTTCTATATCCGTGCTCAAAAAAACATGAGGCAACTGGCCAAGGAGCAAGAAAATCTTTGCCACCATAGCACAAAAATAGTAAATAAAAAACAATGAAGAGTTGATGAGTTTGTCAATAGTCCATTAAGCGCAAAAATTTTGTTTGATTCAGCAAATATTTACCACAAACCTCCTGTGCATCTTTCTCCTCTATTCTCAAGTTTCTTCCCACTTTTATCTTCTTTCTTAAATTCCAAAGTATTTTTTACCATTGGATTCTCATTCTGTTTCCTCAGCTCCCTCCAATCTTCTTCCTAATTGAGGTAAGAGATAAAATTATATTGAGGTATGACAGGAGGTGGTAGAAAGGGTAGTAAAAGCTGAAAAAGATGGTGGAGAGGGTTTGGAAGAAGAAGGAGTAAAATCCATCTTTATCCAGTCTTAGTTTTAAGGGAGTGTTGGAATTGATCAGTGAAGGGATTTTGGAGATGTAGACAGTAACATTTGACTTTATACATAGGGACAAGGAACAGAGAGGCAATTGATTGAATGAAAGATGAAAGGGTAGTAGACAAGTGTAAGACTCCTAGCAGAAGTTTCGTATGTTCAAACAGAAGGATTTATATGGAATCTTGTAGGTTTTCTTGACATCTACTGACAGACTTCACAGTCCCAAGCAGTTACATTTAAATCACCTGGTATCCAGTGATACAGTGTCTCTACAACTTCCTCCAACTAGGACGTAAACACTACAATAGATCGCCTTGATGCGATACAGCAATGAGAAGGAGCAATAAATCTGTAATACCGGTTCAGAGTTACTGGAGGGGAAAGAAAACCTTCTTCAACTGCTTTCCTCCTGAAGTGTGCACATCTTCTCATTCATGTAACAAATCACTATGAACTGTGCTTTCACCTCACCAGAAGTACAGGCTGCTTCAGGCAGCAGGAAATTAGTTTTGCAGCCCTTGCTAAGCATTGGTAGGTCCTTTGTGAAGCACCACAGGAAGAAATGCTCTTACTCTAAAGAACATACATACAACAGTTACCTTTAGATAGTCATTTCACACTCTTCTTTCTTTTTGTTTAATTCCTAAAATGGAAAATTACAGACAACTCAGGTGCATCCTGGTTCAGTTTTTTGTGGCAGGTTTGTCCACAAATTAATAAGAAATGTAGAGATGGAAACGCACGAAGTGGGTGACATTTCCTACATTAGGAAACAACAAGTTCCATCTCCACTCAAAGATGCATTCCTGCAGAAAAGGGACGCTCAGGACATTAACAACCTTTGCTAAATAAATAACAAGTAATCGACCAAAATCAGAGTAAAATATTCTACAGAACCTCAGTATTTAAAATAGAAACAAAAGAAATATTCAATATGCATACAGATTTGTGGAGGAGTATCAGCAAGTCTGTGAACTCCACTTCAGACTTCATTATACAGGAGAAATAGCTACGTCTAAAACTAGGTCTATAAAAAACAAAATAAAATTTAGGGATTTTTTTTCATTGAAAGTACTTTGTTTACAGAAATGACTATGAACTTGATGTAATGGGTCTCTGACTAAATTATAGTCTGAATAAAGTTGTCAAACATTCTTAAGTGATTTAGGTATCTACTTGCTATTGACTCTCAAACAACATTTACGTTCTTTGGAAAGTTCTAGCCAGGATAATCGACAAATATAGCAACTAAAACCAGCATCTGCCCAATTTTAGGACTACTGCAAAATGAATGAAACTGATTAGGCAAATAAGGATTATTCAAACTGCTAAGTAATATACCCTCTAGCAACACATTCATTAAGAAAGTAGTAGGGGAGGACATTCAGTGTTTGTAATGAGTAATTAGTAACTATTCATTATTCTAAATCCATAAAGTTTTTTATTCTTCAAAAATAAATATCTATACTTTTTTGCAAGCTTTTTTTCCCTACCTATCTCTCCCCAAGTATGCAAGGTGCTTTACAAACAAATGTTTCCATACCATTTAAAGCAGTGCCATGTGGAGATAATCATGTGAACTGTGAACAAAACAGCAGTAGTTTTACAGTACTAGTGCAGTGTTAATTAGTGCATGCAGAGCACTGTGCCAAGGCCATTAACATCTTTGGACAGCTCTGGTGCTAGAAGTTGTGTGTGCAGACCTGACTTGGGTTAGCCACAAAAAACTGCACTCCTTTGGCATGTATCCTGCCCAAAGAAAATAATTAGGTTGAGCTGGATAAACAGAAGTATCATACATAAGATATATTAAGTGCTGCTTCCATTACATTCACTTGTCATAGATAAAAGTTCTGTACTCGGTTTCACAGAGGTGGTCTAGGAGACAGTAAATAAAAAAAAAAAGAAAGAAAAAAGAAAATAAAAAAAAAGAAAAGAAAAACTGAAATAATAAAACAAAATCAAAGATTGGAAAGCAAGATTATTGAAACAGGTCTGAAATCATTTTAATTGCTTGATATGAAGCAGAGACTGCTGAAGGTAGACGTGGTAAGTTTTAGACTACATAAACAGATGGTTCAAAAAAGAAATTAATCAACTGATTTCAGTGTCCACGAGAATTAATTGACTTGAATAGCAACAAGGGGCATAAGATATTAGGAAGAGCTCTCTAACTGAAAGAATAGTTACATATTTTAACAGATTATTGAAGGCAGCCCTCGACTCACTGTCACTGGAACAAACTAGATAAACATCCGTCAAGGCTGATTAAAGAGCAGATGGCTTGGTATTGGGCTGAAATAGTCTAACAAGACTGTATGCATACTTTCTGATATTGAACTGAATGCTTTTGAAGAGGAGGAGTGAAGCATTTACTTTCCTGAATCAACGGAAAAATTACTGGCTCCAAACCCTGACTGGTTTAACACAATTAATTGCATAAAAGTTCTGTGTAGTATGATCTTCGTAGTTGACACAGGTAGCAAAATGTCATTGCTACTCACTAATAGATCTCCATTTTAGCATTTACTTCAGGGTTTTTTCCCTGTGAAACAACTGCAAAAACATCAGTGAGCTTTTGATAAGATACTGATACCATAGCTCTTGGATTTTAGACACCACTGATGATCTATGTTTGACATTTATAAAAGGGAAAGAGCTTGCAAGCAAATACGGAGCAGCAGTTGTGAAAAGAAACAAACAGCTGAGATTTAGCATTTTAACAATAATTTTTTCCTTTTTGATTAGCTAACATTAATTTTCTTCCGTATCGCAAGCACATTTATAACCAAACCAATTGCTCTCATACACATATAGCAGAAAATTTTAAAAACCATGCATCTTAAAGCCTCCAAATATGCTGTCTGCATTTTGCTCTTGCCAAATGCATGCACCTGCATGAGAAGACTTTTGAGTTTGCATATGCTGACAGATTAGTATATTGCTGGCAGATCATTTATTTACCCATTAGATCATTTTATATGCAGCCATGCATGCTATGATTTTATGAATAAAGACCCAGTTTTTATCACTTAAAGACCCAGGAGAACAAAGACCTAACATCTACTGACTTCACGTCCACAGTCGTCAGGGGGATAAGGACTTAATACAGCAGAATAACTAGTCAGAAGCAGCTTTCATTCCATTTAAACAAAGATAGCATGTGTAAACTAAGTACAAGCTAATGATACCTTCAGAAAAAGTAGTGTCATCTCCTATAAATATTTTGTTTCAGAGGGACACTAACCTGTTTACAGTAAAGTACTACTTGATGATAATACTGTTTTCCCAAATAATCACTAATAGTCAGACTGCATTTACATAAATGTAGTATCAATGTATAAATGCTTTTTCACCTGAACAGGTAAAAGCATAAGCAAAACATTGCATGTTTACCATTAAGTCTTAAACATCATATTAACAAAATATAACTTAATATTTGCATATGAATCCAAATACTTAACTATACCCAAAGTTTAATTTCCTTCTGTAAGTACACTTCCAAGAAGAAAGTTGCTGACAGTTTGATGCAAGGCCATCTTCATGCACATTTATCATAGAAATAAATGAGCTGAAATCAGCTCAGCCAGAACTGAAAACTGGATGTTGGTTTGGACAGAGGCACTGACAAGTTACCCTTTTGTCATTAGTAATTCTCCTCCTTTGTTTCTTATTTTTTTAAAGCATTCCTATTTCCTTTCCTATTTTGACATAGCCTGTCTCATTTTCTTCTCCCTTTCTTTCATTTTTTCCCCATTTTCCTTTCCTCTATGTTTTGTTTTCTTTCTTTTATTTATCTTTCATTACCTTAGCCCTTCTCATTTCAAAAGCATACTCTATTTTACAGTTATACCATTATGTAAACCAGACCAAAAATCAGGAGACCAGGCTAGAAATGCAACATGGAAATCCCTGATAAGGCAGGCTAGAATGAACATTTGTATTACATTAATGTCTTTTGTATTATAATAAGAAAAATATCTTATTATATTACTGAGCACGATGCATAGTATTTTGCTAATATACTACTCTGGTCACTAATCCGATGTGAAGGTCATAGACACTTCATCCATTAGCTTTTACTGTTGCTTTCTGTATTATATTGATAACTCAGCTTCTGAACCAACCTTTTACTTCTTTATTCAGTTTATATTGTAATTGAGGGCTTTTTTGAAAAAAAAAGAATAGTAAAGAAAGAAAGAAAGGAGAAAGACGAATTAATGCCAATGAGAGTCTTTTTTCTTGTCCCTGTGTCTCTGCAGTCTGATTTATTGCAAAGTATTTGCCATTCCATACCCTATTGTTTCTTCAGGTATTGAAATTTGCTGTATCATTTTTCAAGGGTTTTAAAATTGCATTTGCAAATTAAAAAATAGAACCAATAACAATGAATTTCAGTTTTGCAACTGTCAAAGAGGCACTGTACATTCCAAGACAGGTAGGAATAATAACACTTTGGGAACATACGATCATCTTTAATTTGGAAAGCTGTCTGAAATTAAACACATTAAAGACAGAATTCTGACCTAGTTTTATCATGCTTAAGTGATTCAGTGTTCACTGCTTTCCTTTATAATATCAACCTTTCTGGATATTTTCAACTATGAAAACAATTTTCATGCAAGAAAAATGTTGAATTTAAGCAATGTTTAAGGAGCCTGACAGAAACAATTACCTTCAGTGAAATTATGCTTTATTAGCTATTGGTCCAATCCTGTGTAATGTTTGGTTATAAAGAATGCCCAGCACTTCCCAAAAAGTATACATACATTTCTTCCAAAGAATAAACATTCACGTACAATCATCAGTTCAAATGCTCTGAGAAATTAATCATTGCTGTTGTAGTATAGAATATATTTTCTGAAGTTTCACTTTTTTCCTTTCTTTCAAAAATGCTTTAGTACTTACAGTACTGCTTCATTTCAGACCCTTATTTTTACTTTAGTTACTCGATAAAGGTCTTGAACAAATTGGGTTTTTGTGTGGTGTATCCCTTTGGACAAAAAGTCTGAAAACACTGGCATATGACACCTAAGTTTTGTAATAAATATATTTAATGCATATACAACACCACATGTAGGACCATCAAGTTTAGAGAATAGGGTATCAAGTTTAGAGAATAGGGTATCTCAAAGCTATGCAAGCATGTAATAAGCATTTTCAAGGCTAGGTTAATTAAAGCTGTAAAAAGGCATGGAAATTGTCTTCAGCAAAGGTCCAGACAGCCTAGGTCACCTATGCCCCTTTGTCTAGGGCACGTAAACAAAGAGGGGGCATTAACTTTCATCCATTTGGAGTTCAGTTAAATCCTATCATATGTAAATGTGACAAATACAGTAAATACAACATCATGTGAAAAAGCATTAATGATAGAAAAATGGAAATTAATACTGTAATTGTGAGTTAAGAATTGGCTAGTAGAGAAGTACTGAAAAAGAAAAATCTAATCTGATGAGAGTTAACAAATGCTTGGCCTTGGACCAATCTTATTAATGTTTTGTATAAATAACTTCGGCTTAAAAAATGTATTCTTAAGACTTAAAACTAGAAGACATTGTCAATACTGAAGAGGTTTAAGGTATTTAACAAGAAGAACTGCATGACCCTGAGGATGGCAGTAAGCATAATTAAATTAAATAAAATTTATAATAAAAAGAGGAAGGTCAATAGGTACTATGAACAAGAATTTCTGCTATTTACTAGGAACACATCAGTTAGTTAGAAGTAACTGGAAAGAGAGAGACACAGGTGTACAAGCCAATGACAGTATGATTGTAAGGTAGCAAGGGATGGCAAGCATAGAAAAACCCAAATGCTGTCCTGAAATACATCAGTCAAGGTGTTTCCAGTTGAGATAGAAAAGCATTAATTCCACTATGCTAAGCCCTGATGAGACTTAATTTCTAATAGTGTGTACAATTCTGGTCATTTATTTTCAAGGAAGATATGAAATTGGAATAGACATACAGAAGGATCATTAGAATAACAAGGGGAACGGAGAGTTTTGTCAGACAAGAGTTCACCTTGTAACCCAAAGAAATGAGATTGGTGCATATATATAAACCACGGCACAGACATGGGAGAGAAAAGAGATCTTTGAATTCAAGGAGAGTGTTTATGCGGTAACAAAGTGTCATAACTGCTATCGACATGATGTTTGAAACATTTAGGAAAGTGAGTTGTAGAATCACAGAACGGTCTGAGTCAGAAGGGACCTTGAAGGTCATCTCGTCCCAAATCCCTTGCCACCTTCCACTGTATCAGGTTACTCAAAGCCTCGTCCAGCCTGGCCTTGAACACCTCTAGGTATGGGGCATCTGCAACCTTTCTGGATAAACCTGTTCTAGTGCCTCACCACCCTCACAGTAAAAAATTTATTCCTAATATCTATTCTAAATCTCTCCTCTTCCAGCTTAAAATCATAACCCTTCATTCTATCCCTGCACTCCCTGATAATGGGTCCCTCCCCATCTTTCCTTTACATTCAGGAAGGCTGATCTAAGGTCTCCCTGAAGCCTTATTTCTCTAGGCTAAACAAACATAACTCTTTCAGCGTGTTCTTGTATGGGAGATCCACCAGCCCTCTGATCATCTTTGTGGTCCTCCTCTAAACTCACTCGAACACATCCATGTCCTTCCTGTGCTGGGAACTCCAGAACTGAATGCAGTACTTCAGGTGAGGTCTCAGAAGAGCAGAGTAGAGGGACAGAATCACCTCCCTCAACCTGCTGGTCCCACTCCTCTTGACTTCAGTGTGTCAACTGTACCGCTAAGCTTGGAGTCGTCGGTAAATTTGTTGGGGGTGCAATTATTCCCACTGTCCATGTTGCCGAAAAAGGTGTTAAACAACAGCAGTCCCAATATCAGCTCCTGAGGAATGCCACTCATCACTGGTCTCCAACGGGACATTGAGCCATTGACCACAACTTTTTGAGTGCAACCATCCACCCAATTCCTCATCCACTGAGCTGGTTTGAGCTAGTTTTCCCAAGCTCTCCAACCGCTCAGTCTACCTTTCTCCCAAAACTCCTCCCCTTTCAAAGAAAAAACTATAGAAAAACCGAAATCACACTAAATATATATATTTCTATATTTTTCTAAATACAAAGAACTACACTGCAAGGATATGCAAAGGAGCAAGGGAAGAGGGCAAGGGAAATGGGAAAAAGGATCTATATAACACCTGGCATAAAACTATAACACCCAGTAACTAACAAAGTAAAGAACTAATGAAGTCTCACCACTTTCCTTGAGGAAAGAAGAACAGCTAAATCTTACCCAGGACTCTCCCCTCACACATGGGCAGACAACAGCAGCCGCTGCAGGTCTCAGCTCCAGACAGGAACAACAGCAACGGAGCTCCTGCTCTCCAACCTCCCGGAAAAAGAAGAGAGTGTACCCCCTTATCTACACCTTATTTATATGTCG
Source organism: Dromococcyx pavoninus (assembly GCA_033558185.1). Taxonomy (NCBI): domain Eukaryota; kingdom Metazoa; phylum Chordata; class Aves; order Cuculiformes; family Neomorphidae; genus Dromococcyx; species Dromococcyx pavoninus. The sequence goes on from JAUMJL010000250.1 coordinate 2,084,741, forward strand.
TGTTACATTAAAGGAAGATATGGAATACTTCCGTGGATACTGACCTCCGTTGTTAAGGAAGACCTGTAAAGGCCATTTTTTTTTAAGGAAGATCTGAAAAATCCAAAAATCAAACTACTACATCCACAAAGTGGCCCATCCATTAAATCCACGTCTCTCTAACTTAGAGAGAAGAATGTCATGCAGAACAGTGTTGAATGCTTTGCACAAGTCCAGGTAAATGATGTCAGTCATGCTTACTTTACTCACCAAATTCATTAGGTGTGATTTGCCCTTAGTGAAGCCACGTTGACTGTCAACAATCACCTCCTTATTTTCCAGCTGCCTCAGCAGACTTTCCAGAAGGATATGTTCCATGAATATTCTGGGCACAGACATGAGACTGAATATCCTGTAACTCCCCTAGGGTCTTCTTTTTAAATTTTTTTTTTTAAATGTGGGTTATATTTTCCCTTTTCCAGTCAGTGGAAACTTCACTGGACTGTCACGACTTCTCAGACATGGTGAATAGTGTCTCAGGACCCATGGATGCCTCTCTTCAGGTCCCATAGACTTGTGCACCTTCAGGTTCCTTTAATGGACTCACATCTGATCTTCTACAGTGGGCAGTTCTTCATTCTCCTAGTCCCTAGCTTTGTCTTCTGCAGCTTGAGAAGCATAGTTTGAGCCCTTACTGGTGGAGATTGATGCAAAAAATTGTTGACTACTTCAGTCTTCTCCATATCCTGGGTAAACGTCTGCTATTTCCTTCTATTCTCCCTACTCTTCCTTTTATCACTGACATAGAAGTTTTTCTTGTTGCCCTTGAGTATATAATACTTTGTCCGTAATGTTAGGGGAATGCACTTGAAGTCCAAGAAACTATTTCCAATTCATATTTCCAGGATTCCAGGCTTTAACCCTTTCCAAGGTTTTTAATAATGACTGTAAGGGTATGAGAATTTCAAGAATAATGTACTGGATATGATATGCTAAGCTTAGAAACGTAAGAGAGAAGAGAGAGAACTGGCATGAAAAGTGCAAGTCACCTTCTAAACAATGTTTAGGCTGTCTAAATTGTTCAAATTGTCTAAACTGAACCGTTGCTATGGATAATTTCCCAGAGGATTTATGGCAGTCTTCATGAAATTCTTTGTCTTGCAGGGTTGTGGAAACTACACTCCTCCAGAACTTACTCTAATCCATGGAAGTCTTCCAGATTTTAGAAAGATTTAAGGAGGCTGTACATGTATCTATCTATAAATGTGTTTATTTAAAATCATAAAAACTAATTCCTTCAAAGTTTAAGTTCATGAAAGAGAGAGAGTGTTCATAACATTATGCACTGCCTGAATTATATTTTAACTCAAGTAAATTAAAGCCAAGTATTCTGGCATGTCATTCATGGAGAAAATCTTATTCACAAGGCTGCTCTATTCATGATGGAATCATGTACATATTCAAATTCATCATAATTTTCTTAGTCTAAAGTTCTTATTTTTTATGGAATAAATTCATAATTAACATTTCATCAGGGGGATACCATTTGGCACACTACAAAAGTATTACAACTAAGCAGGATTTAAGAATAAATGAAGATATTTTAAAGTGGAAATAGCTCTTTATTCCCTCAAAAATAATATTGCTGTATCACAGAGTTACATTGCATGGATATACTGAAGCTCCCAAAACACACACACACAAGAAAAAGAAGTAGGAGACTTATGGATGTTAGAAGCAATTGTGAAATAGTAAATGAAGACATAGGTACAAAAGTGTTTGGTAAATACAAGCAATGGGCATTTAGCTTACATTTGGAGCTGTATGCTTGACTTCTATAGTAGCATGGGTAAATAACATTAACCTGCTTTGGTACCTTACCTGCAGCAGTCTCTTCCAGTGTCAGTCATGCTCTGGTTCTAGAGCAGGTAACAGAAAACATTTCCTTTGTTTTGAAAAAAATTATTACTATATATTCATCTCAGCTGAGTAAGTGTTTGGGACTAGAAATATGTTAGCTTCTCCCCTACTTCAATATTAGTCACAGATCATTCATAAATATTACAGTGTAAACACTGTCTGGATACTAGCTTATCCCTGTTGGAGGCTGAAAGATTATTATATGCCTCTACCAGGCCATTGCCAGGAAGGTCAAGTAGCTAAACAGTTATCCTCCCTCACCATTAGAAAAGGTTTGACTACAACAGATAGTATAAACTGTCAAAGGGAGTTTTTTAACGGTATTCAATGTAAAAGTGGAGCTAGACCATAAGGCTAGAATGAAGACGTTACAATTAAAACAACTTCTACTTCAACATTCCTCTCTCAGTTCTCATATCCAAAATGCATTCATGACTTCTCTGAAAGTGTTTTTAACACAGTTGTGGAGATAGTGGGGAAAAATTTAAAAGCCAGGCAACAACCAAACCAACCTTAAAATATCTGATCAGAATGGGGTGGGAAATAAAGTTGAGCCAAAAATACACAGTTTATGAAATAAGGAACCTTACTTAAGTGCCTGAAATGTCTGTAAAATGGATCCAGGCCCTAATCGGAATTTAAACAGTGCTCTCAAATTATCTAGGACTATTTAAATAGAGACCCATGGATAATAACATCCTATATTAGTACCCTTCTACGTGTTAAAAGTAATGATTTGGCAAAATTAAGAAGCCAGAAGATATAAAATAAGACCTAGGACTGCCAGATTTATGACAGTGTTATTACTGCTGGCAGATCACTTTTCTTTTTAAACTGCAGAATGTACCAAGTGGAGTAAAGGACAAGTCTCTGCCTAGATGTTGCACAGATACTAGGAAATGACAATAATTTATCAGGAAATATCCCAGATCTCTGCTGAATCAGGGCTCTGTCATACTATTGGACCTTCATATCACTGTTACTCACCTGGTGAATGATAAGGTCTAAATCTTGGTCATATGGGGTCTGTAAAGAAGTCATCGACATTTTTGTGTCTATCTTTAGCATCTAGGTCAAACTGCAACTGGGATAATTACACTAGGAAGTATATCTACTTATTGGCTATTACTAAACTTTCCTGTGCTTTTTAACATTCATCCATTTTGTGTTCAGTTCAGCATTTGTGTGTATGCTTTTTCTCTCAATCAAACATAGGACTTACTTATCCTAACAAAAACTATTAATTTATTCCCTAGATGCAAAAAGATATAAATACATCTATTTGTCAGTGTATTTTTAGCTGGATTTAACCTAAGTGCTTGCATTGTTTGCTTGCAATGCCTCACAATGTACAGATTCTTGCAGTTTTGTTTTCACAATGATGCAAGTTTATTCTTGTAATTCTACTAAAAGCAGACAAGCAAATACTAGTAAGAAAAAATAAAATGAACCAATAGTGGCAAACTCAGCATCCTAACTCTCAATTCTGAACTGCTACAGGTGGAATATCTTCCATAAGAACCCATCTGCGTATGATGAGATACATATTGGACATGTTTGAGCCTGTTAAGGTCCACAGAGTGATGCAGGGCTTGCTGTAACGCAAGCCAAAGGAACATCTCAATGACAACTTTTGCCTCTATCTGAAAAGTGCATCTAGGAGCACTTCTGAACACCCAAATCTGCGCATATACCCTCCTGGCATCACAGTTAGGGTGAAACCTGGTGCAAAGCAGATGGGATACTTCATTGGATCCAGTGGGTGGCAACTTCCATGGGATCTGGTCAGGTGTTAGTTTGAATAGTCAGTAAAAATCTGTCTTTCAATTAGGGACAGCCCATGAATCTGTATGTGTAACAGCTATGCCTGGTTTTCCCTTCTTTATGTCTGAAAGGCACTGACATAATTTATGGTTGCAGTCATGCACATATCCAGTTAGAAAGTTGGTGCTAGTTAAATATCAGACATCAGGGTTATCCATTTAGCAACAAATACAAACACACTCTATCTGCCAGTGCATAGAAGCAGGACTCTCTTGAAATGCAGTTGAGGCAGGTATATTTTAAAGGAAACTGCAAATAGCTTATCAGAGGCTTTTCCTCTCTAGAGTAGTCCTCAGTGAGATTCAAAAATTTAATAAATGAGATCTTGCTCACCAGGTGGGTTTTTGCAGGCTGTGATGTTGGTTCTTACAGTTCTAAAAAGGAGGTGTTAAGCCTTCTATATTGAATCTGAGTGCTCTGCACACAGGAGGATAGACAGCTGAAAAGAGAAATCCCCACAGTGAGGGATTTGTGAGATTTGGCAGGAAATCTGCATCACAATACTGTGCTATTTCCCACAGGGTAGGAGCCCAGAGAATTTCTCAAGAGAAAGGCACTATTTCACCATTGCTACTTTACAAGTGACAGACAGCAGACAAATCAGGCACCAGTGCAGACAGATATCTTCCTTGACACAGGAAAATCTGAAAGGTCTAAGACACCAATTTCAGCTTCATTGCATTTAAAGTTCATATGCAGAATAAAACTGCAAGTTTGAGGTATCTTGGAAAAATTCACAGGGTGAAGAGAGCTCACATGTTTTAAGAGTTTTCTAGCCGCTTGCCAGAGTTGCAAGCTTAGCACAAGTCCATGGAACCAAAAAATAAAACCATCACAAAAAGCTATATTTTGGGACTTACAAATGGAAGCTGAGATATTTTAACTATTCAATTAACTGTGTCTGTAGGATTTGCTTTGTGAGTATTTTATTTCTTAATCTACACTGCCCTTCTCTCACCTCTGAATAACTTTTTATTCTCCTGCTTTTTATCTGTCGCTGTCTTAAAAAAGGAAGCAGAAGGCTATATGAGTTGCGGGACCACCTCTGTTGACACTGAAAGCCGTTACTTGTGGTGAGAGCATTAGAGATTCAGAAGTAAATTGCAAAGTTGGTTTGGAGCACAGTGAAGCATTTAGTTGTGACTCAGTTGGGTGGAAAACAGAAGTCACACTCCAGAAGAGACAGGCAGCTTTCTCTGCTTGAAAATATTGAATAATATATTCGAAACACAAATCAGACTATTAGAATGAAGGTCATGATCTTCAGGCAGAGGTCATGCAGAAAAATACAGGGCAAATAACTGCCTTTTTTCCTCTTTCATTGGCTATCAAAATACTTGGCTCTTTTAAAAGAGAAACCAGTCACAATCAATCATTTTTATATCACTCCCATTGTAGATTATTTCTACTCAGTGTAACAGGATTTGAAAAGTGCTATCACTTAGAAGATACAAGTCATGCAAAATGTCTCTTACATAATGAAGCCAAAATGAGAATATATAATTTAAGTCTGTTGAAAACTCCATTTCCTTCAAATATTTTGTGAAAAGCGTGTTTTTATAGTACACACTCTGCTTCACTACACAAACAGCTGCCTGACAGAGCCCAGAGCAATGCAGCCACCGTGCAGCAGGTAACATGCAGCTATAAAATAAACGATTAGCTTTAAAACGCTCAGCACAGATCATTTTCAAGGATAGCTTTTGGAGGGACCCATTAAGCCCCCAAACAGGAGCTAAACACATGGTATATCAGGCACTCATGAAGGGAACAGCTCTCCCCATTCCTACTTCAGCAATGTTCTCAGGCTATCTGTCCTTCCTTTCTCAAGTTCCTCATGTTCTTCTCTGCTACTTTTAACCAACGGATTTCGTTTCCATCCTGAATAAATCTTTCTACAGAGACCAAACCTCACTTCTTCACAATGCAGAAGAAAACACCTCAAATACTTTTCAAGTATGAGTGCTTTCTTCATCATTATTTTTGATAACTACCCGAACAGCTACAGATTGCAGAATTGCCTCACCAGATTCCTTGGCACTAGCTAACAGAGGCTTAAAATGCTTAATCTGCTGCTTGTCTGTGGTAAGCCTTTGTTATTATCCTTGGGAAGGATCCTTATCAGCCATAAATCTGATTTAGTTCTCATTCCCAACTTGTTTGTGTGTTTTTCACCTTATGGAAACAATTGGTTGAAGTTGTTAAGTTTCTTTTACGCAGGGCTAATAAAGGTCTGGAACTACTTGTCCTTTTTGAAAAATCTGCTGTGGATCAACATGATCCTGTTCTGTAAAGCACCAAGGCCTCTCTGACAGAGTAAGAATTACACTTCTTCCACCATTTTTTTCCACAGAGCAAAGTTAAAATCCTACGTCTGCTGTTCTTGTGCTTGGTGAACAACATAACTTTCTCACTCATTTCCAGAAACAAAGGCCTCAAAATTTTGAAAGATAAATACAACAGAGTGTAGGCTTTACATACTCAGAGATACATAAATTCTGTTCTACTCTCTGTAGTCTGGCATTTGAGATTAACTCTTTGTAGTAGCACATGCCAGACATTCATATATTCAGGAGTTTTCAAAGCATTGTAAAGGATTAGTTCATGTAAATTTCTGATAAGGACACATTAATAAGTCTGAGAAAAGAACGTATTACCTTCAGTAAAACTAATATTTAAGGCATCCTGAAAACATTGTAACCAGTCTGAAACACACTAAATAGTACCCGTACATTAAACAAACCCTGTCAAACAGTAAATCTGATATCCACAACAGACTTTCATATCTCATTAATATTATGTATATTCAAATGTAAGTCTTCCAAACAACACATATGCTATACTTTAGCAGAAATATATACGTATTCCCTTCAGATTCAAAGGTGACAGTAATATGCAGCATGTGTTCTTTGTCCCTCTCAAAGTCTGAGGAGAATTGTAAAATTTCTGGTCTTTCCTATTTTAACTGCACACAAGCAATATGGCACAGATCTACAGTTAACAAAGGATTGGGCCTTAGCTTTCAGCAAACCATTTCCAAGCCCTCTCAGCAGCACATCTCAACCTGAGTCAGGGAGATGCTCAGCTCCCACCATAGTTTTTCACTTCTTTGTTTGTAAGTTTGCACCCTGATTGACTCAGCTGATAGAGGATAACTAGATATGAAGTGCCAGGAACGTGTCATAAGAAAACCTCATCAATAAAAGCTGTTGAGCCCATACAATGGTTGTAATATTGTATTTCTAGTTTTGCAGGATGTCTGGTGCTGCAGTATCTGGCTGATTTGCCATGTCTTGCACCTTAAATAGGGGATGATATTTACAGTATCCCTAATTAAACATATCTTCCTTTGCCTCTGTTCTGGGATATCCTCTACCTAACCAGGAAATTTCAGTATTTCAAGAAATCAAAGTTTACATACTGAGAATAACCTTTTCTAAAGATTTCCTGTGCGGACCTCTACAGAAAGCACACTCACAAAGTTTTGCAGCTGAAAGTGATGTAACTTTCTTTGAAGAGATCTGCATTTTGTTTCATGTTGCTAGTTCTCAGGAAGCAATTTGATTTCCTTGCAGAAATAACCATTTTAAAGATTTCTTGCTCTTTGATACTATTACAAACTTATTAATTAGTCTACTTTTCAGTCAATTTTCAGCAGTCCTAAACTGGATCAAGACCTGTGGGATTAAACAACTAGATAAATATTGAGCCATTGGGGCCAGATTTAAATGTCTGTTCTTGTCCTGTTACTCTGAAAGAAAACTTCTTAGACTTTAGTAGGCCTTTTGTGGTTTAAGGTGCTACTCACTGAAACTAAGATGATCAATACTGGACTCTCAGTTACCATCAGCTAATACTTTATGGTATTTGCATTATTTATCTGTATTTCTAAATATTTCTAAGTTTGTACATAAGCAGTTACTGCTGACATATTTAGGAATTTCAACAGTGGACCAAAGCAAGAGACCCTCTAGCCCAATATGCACCCTCCAATCGTGAGCAGCACCAGAAGTTTCAGAAATCTTCAAAATCCGAGATAGACAGGACCAGAAGAAATCTGAAGATTTCAAACCTATCTGTTCGTAAAATACAGATGGGAGACATTCTCCTTCCCAAGGTAAATCTGACTCTTATTGCTAACAGAGATAGATAAGTTTAAAACTTCAAATATTATATTTAAAATCCCCTACAGATATTTGGTCACCTTTGTTATACCAGCATGCTCTGGACTACTTGGTTCACTAACTTTGGCGAGGCTTCCTTTGAAGATCTCCTCTTTATACTCTCTTCTTAAAATATCCATTGAATTCTTCAACTGATCTTTGATATAATAGAGATAGCTGTGATAGCTGTGATAGCTTTGTTCTTTGCCTGTTAAGCATGTTCATTAATCAACATTTCTTATTTAAAATAAAACATATTTTATCCTGAAACTTTATGGTTATGGTCTCCTAGCAACAGAATTTCCTCTTAAGAAACCACTTGTCTTTCAAAGGGTCCATGCCTGGAATATATTTGACAGTACTTTTCAAAAAAAAAAAAGAATTAATCAACTGATTTCATAATATGAGTTACATTTTTTTTCACAGAGTTGGCAACAATATCAAGCATTACAATTTTAATTCATGATTAAAAACAGGTCACAAATATCAAGCTCGTTGTCCATAAAAATACAGCTATTTATTATTAACACTTGTTATGAGTGTTACTGTCACACAGCAGGGCATCACTGGGCAAAGTTCTGTAAAACCAGAAAGAGAACGTACTTGCATGATACAGTTTACAGATTTGCATATTTCAATATTTCTGAAGTATAAAGAAGAATAAGCAGATTCTGATTTCAGTAATGGAAGTCTATATGTTTAACAGGTCTCTGATACTTATGAATAATTTTAATGTATTTATTGTGAATAAAATCTAATTTATTGAGTAGATACTCAACATCACTTCAAATAGTCATGCTAAATGCAAACACCAGACTTACAAACATGAGACCTCACTGTTTTGCAATGACAGCCCTACGGTGCTTGTCTCATACCTGTTTCCATTAACATTTTCTGGTGATAATTGAATGACTCATAAAATCAACCAGTTTGTAAAGTGATCATTTGCTATGGTACCCTATGACAGAAAGGTACGGAGCTCACCGTGAAAGGAGATCACTTTTAGTTCTGAGCAACTGCAAATCCCAAACTACTACACCGTTTATCAGGACAGCAATTCTGAAAGAAGGAAAATCATCTGGAAAAGAGAAGTTTTACAAGCCTTTTGTTTGAAAAGATCCAGATCTGTATTAGGTCCAAAGATCAGGGAGAGGAAATGGGGATGAAGTTGCAAGAGGCTGCCATCTCGGCTTCAGTAAAGCAAATATTCCTGAAGAAGGGGAGGGAGATAGGTGAGTGAAACAGAAGGAAGAGACCAGTGGGTAGAGGTCATTGGGTTGAGGAATCAGAGAAAAAGTAGGATGTGAAATCCTTTCTTGTGTCCATGAGGACAAGAAACAGACCATAGACAAGGGAAATAGTTGATATGAACTACACATGAGCAGGGAAGATGTATTGTGGAGGTGGAGGGACAGACAGAAGTTATGAGTCAAAACAGAAATGTGTAATATAAACAATGGTGATGGGAAAATGGTCCAGGTGAAAATGAAAAATATTGCTTTACTCTCTGGAACTCCGTGAAAAGACAACCGTGCTAGTGAGTCTGAAGATGACTATCTAAAATAAACAAAATGTCATATCAAAACACATATGTTTTACCATCTTCTCCGACGTAAAAGCCTGTACAGACTGTTGTAACTTTTCTGCCTGTTAACTCTCACTGTCCTGCACTACTGTTCAACAGCTAGAAACTACTCTATGAAATTCAGAAGATGATAAGTAGCCCTTTTAGTAGATCTGCCCCATCACATTGGTCTGGATGTCAAGAGTCTTTCCAAAATGAGCAGCGTCATGGGAAGCCAGTCCCATAAGCTACTACTGCTGTTGTTTCAAGTCACCAAGTCCAAGGGCTTTTTTCCATACTGATCTCTTTCAATCTGCCAGAGAACTGTTGAGAAGCAGACAACTTCACTGCTCCCCCGAGGAATATAAGTCTGAAATCTAAATAATCCATTTCCAGTACTTCCCGAGAACCAGGGGAATTCAACTGATCCCCTGAGGAATGCAAAAATCTTAAAGGATTATGCTGTAATAGCAGAATGTCAGCAAATACTAAAGAAATCACCGAGGGTGGTTTCACAGCAGTGTACAGTGTATCGAGCATGTATAGAATAGAAAATGTAATCAATACAGATACCGAGACAAATGAGGAAGAACCTATAACAGCATCCACCATCTGGAACCAGAAGAATTGATCTTTTGGTTCAAGATGAAATAAGAAACTTCCATTCCTATAGTGAATCTCTTCAAAAATTAAGATTTTGAGCAGCTATTTTGCGTGTTCCAGCAAAATACTGAAGACCTCAGCAAGCTGAAAGAATTTCTTGGCAACTGAAGGGGAGTTTAAGTCTTTATTATTTTTCTAGTAAGTTTTCTATTCAGAATTTTTAAGTACCCAGATATTTCCTTTCTGTCTTTGTTTATACCATTTCCACCTGACATACAATCAATTTAGATTTTTCCATTGAGCTGAGTGGCTCCTAAATGCTTGATAGATGAATTATCATTGCTCAAGTGATTTTCTACCAGACTCACATAAGAAGCAATTTTGATCTCCAATTCTTCATACTTTTGCTTATCATGTAAATCGTCGTTTTGTTGACCCATCTGATCCACTATCACATCACCACCTGTGCAAACATCAGCCTAACTTGCAAAGATGAATCTTTGATAGGAAAACATGGGTTGATGTGTTTTGTTTAATGTTGCAGGGTATTTATCACTCTGCAATAGAATTTTTCAGTGAACTTTAAGGAAGCATTCACTGCACTGCTGATATATGTCTTTTTTAAAATATATGCAACCTAAGAGGATTTTTCCCTTGCAATGAGATAAGGCATCTGAAAAGGCAGGAAACTGTTCTGATAAGATATCTATATGTCACAGCTTTAGTCTTATTAAGTACATTGCCCCTTTTAAATACTATTTTTTCTTCAGTTACACTAAATTTTTTTATTTAATATTTATCTACTTGTATAATGAATTGAAATAAGAAAAATCCATTATAATAATAGAACATAGAACCAAATCTTTCAAAATTATTTTGGATAAGTTCTGTCTGATCACAGTTTAGACTTCTGAAAAATGAAAATTTGCACAGCAATCTAAGGTTATTTTTATGGCAAAGAAAAATAGCCATTTCTAGGACATACTTACTGTTTTCTTAAAGTGAATATCTAAAATAGGTTAGATAAATGAGACTCTGAAATTTCCATGCCTCACTAGTGAGCATTCAGGAAACACTAGGAGATTAGCTATATGTCCATGGCTAGACATATGATAGACACTGTGGGAGTTTAATTCCATCTTCTGCACTTTATTTTGGTAAACATGTCCAAAATTATTCTCCTTGTAGAGATCATCCTCTTTCTTAATCTTTTTAACACTATTTGCAGTTTACATGAATCCACATGTAGGTACTTCAGATGCTAATCTTTCAAACACAAGATGGAATTGAAAGATCAACCAGGATCATTGAGTCTGGTCTTTTGCTGTCCAAGGAGACAAATTGAACAAGATCTACTTTGAAATCCCTCAAAATTCTTCATCCACTCTTCAGACGGTAAAAAACTCTCTCTAATTTCCAACTCAAATGTATTCATGGCCCATTTATAGCTATTTGAATATATTCCATCTTTACTTTATGTATAAAAACCTCATTCATTCTCATATACAGAAAGGTAAACAGGTGATTTCATTAAAAAATATTCTTGAAAGAGCTGAGAATTGGTGTTACCCTGTTACCAAATGGTTCCTTTGTCTCCTTCCTCACTGTTTGATGCTGAATGATCTCTGCTTCTGGCTGCCCAAAAACTCTCTTCCTCTGTGAAAAATTAGTCATTTCTTTTGACGTGTCTACCAGAAGTCCACTTATAGTGATGCCAAGACTGGGTAGCATCTAGACAGTCACTTTTTTTTTGTTATATTTACATAACAAAAACACCTTTATGAAAGGCTTGAGTGGTCTGAACAATTTGTTAAGCTTAAAATAACAAAATTATTATTATACAAGACCATTAAATATTCATATTTAGGAAAGACATTAACTGAGACAGTCAGCAGCTTTAAAGAACAATATGCAGGTGATAAATTCTACAAATGGATACATCAAAAAGTACACTCAGCACCTTTAGGAACATATCCTTACTCAAAAATACTTTCAATAAATTAAATATTCTATTAATTAATTTTCTTTTAGTAGTCTTCCAAGTATTCCTGATGCATCAGGAGGAGCACTAAGTCATTTATATGACCTTACTACAGATAGTTTTTTCACCCTGCTGCTTATTATATTGCCATATTTTGTCTGAAATAGGTTTATAGATAACACTTTCACACCAGGGTTACATCTTCTTGAAGGTCCACTCTCTGACAAAGTCCTCATAGGACCTTCAAACATGTACATTATTACCTCCTACAGCAATTAAGAATGATCCCAAGAAAACCAGGAAAGGTGAAGCCAGTGACATCATTCTCTCATGTGACTTTACTTGGGCAGAATAATTGGGGGCTGGAGGGGAAGGAGGAGGAAATAGGGTGTTTGTTTTCCTGAGCCATGGTTAAGAGGAAGGTTTTTAAGACCAGGAAATGGATTTCTAACCAGTTCCTTGTCTCCAGTGCTGAGCTAGATACTCAGAAACAGGTGACCGTCACCAGCATGGTATCCTGCTGAAAACTGTCATAAAACGAGTATCGATGAGTATCAATGTCCAAAGGCAATATTGCTTAGATTTTCCTGTAAAATTCTCTTGGAGATGAGAAAAGTGCATTCAGTGTTCAAATAAACTGCTAGATTAAAAGTCACCAAAAATGAACTTTCCTCATTCTTTCCAAAATGAGCAATGAAGAAACAGCACTTGTGACACATCCTTCTCGCTGTCTCACCTTTTCTCCTAGTCTCCACACTGTGTGGACTCTGAATTGCTACCATCATTCAGTTCTCTTACTCATTTCAGGTCTATTCACTGATGCCAATTAGAACTTATGATAACAGGTTATGAGCATGACACTCACGTGCCAGAAAATGGTCTTGGCTTACTGCTCCTTTCAGTGGTCACACAAATTTGAAGTATTTAATTGGCATTTAAAGTGTGTTTCATGTGGGATTTCGTACTCTGTCCCAGATTCCCCACAATGTAATTTCCAATGACCTGGTAATGATTCACCTCAACATGGGTCCAAGATAACTTTTGGCATCCTAAGAGTCAGATACCACTGAAAAATCTCAAAAACACTCACATGTGTTCCTTAATGGGAACACAGAAGCATTTAATTGGGGAAAAATGCTGCTTGTTTGATTTATTTTTTAGTATTTTTTGTTGCACAATTAAAGATTTTTCTTGCTTCAGCAGTTTCCATTGCTGATTTGTGGGGGCTCACAGAGACTTTGCTGCCTCAGCAACACCTGGGACCAGAGGTAAAGCTGTTTTAAAGAACTTGTCCTATAGAAAAAGAAGTTGAGCATTGAAGCCAAAATTGCACTAAATTTTCTCAGCTGTCCGTATGGACTACACTGTGGGGAGAAGGAGATAAAAGAAATAACACCCACAAAAAAACCACAAAGAGTGCATTTTGATAAGTTTCTGACTAGAGTGTGCACACTCTAGTGCAGATTTTAAAATGCTGTAGCAAGCTATACATCATTTAATCTCAGGCTGAATATTTTTGTTGTTATTTTTCCTTTATCAGCTCTAGCCATACTGATTAAGGCCAGTTTGATACTTTTTATTCTCTCTGATTAGTATCTTTCTTCATGATTATTAACATTTAAATTTCAAGGTTGCTCAAGGACTCCTATGTTTTCCAGAATGAGTAAAGTAGCTGAGTTTGTCCCTGAGATATTCAGAAGTAAAGAGAGAAAGGCAGACGTCTCCCTGTGCAGCAGGATGAGAATGACCTGTTCAGATGTATACTTAAGACACCCTTCATTCATACTCTTTACAGGGGAATCAAATTTGTCTTTCCTTGGTCAGTCCAAATGAAAACTTTCATCTTTTCTGAGCAAGTGAAGGGCTAGTTCCTTGAGTCAAGTGTGAGGATTCAAGACTTGCTGTTAATCCATGAAACCATGGGCACATCCCCCTGATGCTGGTTGTACGCCTGTCTCTTCCTCAGAACAGGAGGCTACAGGTTTCTGAACCAAAGTCATGCTTCTGCCATACTCCTCAATATTTTCGTTAAATAACAGAAGACTATCATACCACTTCTTATTTTATGAGTGGATGGCTGCTCTTGCCTCCTAAAATAGTGAAATTAAAAGATATCCTTCTTAGTGTAATATTACTGAGCATGTACTTTGGATGCTTACGCAAGACACCCTCTGGAAAGGGAGAAAAACCCACTCCATTGAATGAGAACTCGAAGACACAGGTTACTTAAATCAGATGCCTGAGGCAGATGACATGTAGTGCCACCAAAAATGGTACAAATGCCTACCCAAAGTATCCAAAATTTTGGGTTTGTTCCATATGCCATTGGAAAGTGTGGGATGCTTGAAAAAAAACAGTATTAGTTTAACAATGTGGGCAGTGCAATACAGAAAAAAAACACATGCAAGGTAGTAGGCACTTATACAAATTTTATCTCAAGTCATACATGGTAGAAATAAGTGCTTTATTAATTTGAGTGTAACTTATACAGCTGGCCCTAAATGAGAGTTTAAGTGCACAAAACTGAAAGATTGAAGTTTCACCTCCTGCAGTTACTGTAGCACTTCTCCGTTGCCTAGACACATTTGGCAGAGATGGCGTTGCAGTATCACCCACTGTATGCACAAAATACAAACTGCTAACTCTGTGCATCTGTAGTTATAAAAAGTTCCATTTTGTGAAAATAACTTATTTACCAATTTTTAACTCAAAATGTAGTTTCGAAGAATAGTCGTTTCTTCTTGTATGTTTACAAAATGAGGATTAGTCCTGGGAGGGTAGATTACAACAGACTACCTATCTACCAGGAAAAAAAATGTCATTTTGAAGAGCTGGGAATCATCCAATGAAAGCAGCTGGAAACGTGTACAAAGCCAGCACATAGACATGGTTATTCCAAAAAAAGGGTGATACTTCTGAAATTCCCCAAAATCTATGAGTTGGATGTATGATGGTTCAAGTGAAGACTCCCCTAAGATTTTCTAAACAGTCAAATCACATTGTACTCAAGAAATTCCATAAACTTAAATATATAGAGGCTGGGTGAGCAACAGAGGAAAATAGAAAATATGGTTTGCTTCTTCTTACCTTTCTTTTTATGTGTTTGAGAATTAAAACTGATCTTCTCACAAAAATGTATTATTTAATTTCCTTTGTCAGAAGAAGATTTCAGTAAACCGTTCCACCACTAGAATAATTCAATTCATTTCTCTGTTGAACTACAGCACACAGTGGTCCTTCAATCAGTATTAAAGATATGAGGCCTGTGTGAATCCTTCAAGAATTGGCTTTATGTCCCAAATACAACGTAGATCCATCAGCACTTTAGTATCAGGTGAAGCTCTTCACTTCATAAATAGATCAAGTGCAGCAACACTTACCTTTCATAGCATATTTAATCAAGTAAAATAATAAAAAAGTGAGCACCACCTTTGAAATCTATCCACCACTTGTCTGCATTTACTCACAAGAAATATTGGTAGGCTACTCTGTACCTGTAGGCAACCTTCAGACAGGCAAAGCCTGGAGGGAGCAAATGATGCTGCCCTCCTCTTTCAAAGGAAGATAAGTGGGAATAATACCCTCTTCCTGAATGTTTTATGATTATTACGTCTAATATTTCAAAGGTAATGTTCTCCTTTCAAAGCAGAATGCACATTTCCACTTCAAGACTACGTACACACCAGGTCTGTGTTTTTAAACAAGACTGAGTTAGCCAAGCATGAAATAGCTGAAACAATTTTCTTAACAGCTGAAAAACACTTGGCTAACTCAGAAATAGCTGAACCAATTTTCCTCAAACTTTCCAATGAAGTACACCTTTGGAGTAACACTGTACCTGCTAAATTTCTTCCCTTCTCGTACACCTTTTCTTCTACCTTCTGACTAACAAGAATATAGAATAAGGATTAAAGATCCAAATCTGCACATACACCAGTACATGATTAAAACTACTTGTACAATATTGAGTCAACCCTAAGAGTGTTTATACCATTTTAACTTCGTAACAGTGCTATATTGACACTACAGTTCATAAATATGGAATAAGGTAAAGTCCACTATAATTTATAACACTGTAACTTTTCATAGGCTTCTCATATTAGTCTCAGTAATACTACAAGGCAAATCTAGCAGGCTGAATTTTCAGAGATTACTTTCTAAATCTGCTCATGGTTGCTATTTCATATCAGTTGTGCAAGTAAATTGGAAAAGTTTTATTAAAACAAATCATGTGACAAGTATGAATCAAAATGGCACATATTTTTGTATGCAATCATGCTCTGAAATGAAGAAAAATGCTCACATGTGAAACAATAGCATTCACCTTTTCGGAACCCATGGGAAAGTTCTAATCCGCAGTGTGTCAGGTTTTAGTCCAAATCAGTTGAGGTATCATTCCTATTTTATGCTGTTATCTGCGATAACTGAACTAAGTTCCCCTAAGTAATTTCCTTCGTTGTAAAAAAATATAGTCATGTAGTCGGTGCAGACCCAGTAGTGAAAACCACGTATAGACCCTAACACCCTAATCAACCTCTGCTGGACTTTTACATGATTCAGGCATCTACTAAGGTCAGAATATATTGATTATTATACACGAATTTAATTTGAAAATCATGGTTTTGTTTTATCTTTATTCCTTATCAGTTCTACCCGGCTTCTAAGAACAATATAAATCCTTTTAGTAACCACGTCTGTAAAGCACATTAGTTGTTCTCAAAACATGGATGACACTGGAAATCTCTAATCATTCAAATTTAACCTGACTTCCAGTATTGTTCTTTCCTTAGCTTGGTCAAGTGCAGAATGTCCACCAAACTGGATTACATCTTGTACATCAGTAGAATACAGTATATATTAGTCCTTATCCACTTATAGGAAAACTCCCAATTCACTGACTTCACCAATGAATCTGCCTTCATAATCTGTATTAGCTCTCCCCTGTTGTTTTAAGAGATAAACCATAGTGGCACATTTTGTCCTAAAACTCTGGCCTTTATTTGCAGATGTGCCTAGACTATCCCCAAACCGGTTGATCCAATCTAGTGTAAATGCTGTAATTATACCTAGTGTTGCTTCCTATAATTAATCCAGGCAGTATGTTGAGATCTGTACTAGCATCACTCCTGTGACTTCTTTCTTCACATTTCACATCTTGGAAACGTCCTAGAGATTTGACAAAAGTTAAGAATTCCACTGATTCTTCTATAAAATAAAACAAAATAAACAAGCAAAGTGCTACAGTATGCTTTATATTACTGTTTTTTATAGTTCTCCCATAATTGATAAATGTCTTTCATAGACACATGTATATTCCAGGTTCTCCTCTATGCAAAGGTTTAGGCATAATGTGCAAAGGAAGCTGATGAATTTCTAAAAAAATATAAATTCCATTATAAACCCCCATGCGTTTTAATTCAGAATTTTATGATTGCGCTCAGATGGTGCATTTGCTTAAAAATTTGTGTTATCATTTTTTGTCGTAAAAGACCATAATCAATTCAGACAACTTTAACGTTCATAGCATCCCTTTGGTACACTACTGATTTTTATTTTTTTAAAACCTATTCTAATGGGAAAGTTACCCAGATTTATTAACTGAATTTACGTACTTTTCTCTATAATTCAGCAAACATTCCTTTTAAGAGACTGAGATTTAATTTCCACTGCAAGGTCAAGATGTAGTTTTTATGTAACAAATAAGCTGAAATTCAATTTATGATCAACTTCAACTGACTAAAATACACAATTTTCAATTTGCAAAAATTTCACAGAAAGATCTTCACTACATCATTTCACATAATTCCATATCAACTTCTTTCATTTATTGGCAGTTTCAATAAAATGACTGTTAAGTCCCAAAAAAAACCATTTACTTCTCAGTCTAAAGACCATTTTCTCTCAAGCGTTGGGCCCATTAGAGAATCAAGTAACAGTTACTTGAAGAAGTCTACTGTGCTTATAAGAATTTTCAACAGCAATCATTGAGTTTCAAAGGCATCACAAAATTCAGAGTACTAATATTTCGTGCAAATTTGAAATCTGCAATTGTACCCTTAATTCAGCACTGGAGTGTTTCCAATTTCTAAAATGGTATTTCCTAAATGGAAAATATCTAACCTAAGAAATTTTCATATTAAACTCATTCATAGTGCTATAGTTGTCTGAACAGTTTTGTATTGTAAACAGAAAATGTTAAAGCTGCGTTTAATGAAATAAGATTTTCCACACTTTATTGTCTATAGCTGAACCTGAAGTCTTAGATTAATGGGACGGGAAGGAATCTGAACCGATCATTTAATCCGTCTCCTTTTCCTAGACAGGATCAAAGAGGACTATGACATTCTCAACTAATACATTCGTAAATTGTTCTATTGACCCTTCTGGAAATGCCACACAGTAATCTATTCATTGCTTCTTGTTATTACTGGGAAGTCTTACTTTCTAGTTTGAATTGTCCTTCCTGAAATTTAAGTCCATTATATTTCCCTAGGCTCTACATGCAGACTGCTCTCTTAAGCATCTCTCTGTGTCTTTGAAGACTGTTACTAGGGTTTTCACTGTCTGCACATCTTAAGACAAACCCCACTATATTTATCCCTTCTTTCTTCCTTGGTCATGTCTGCAGGCTTTCGATCCCTCCTGTGATGTATTCAGTTGGCCCAACTCTTGTTTGAACTTCAGTGTTCAAAATGGATAAACTTTCTCGTCTAAAGTTTAACAGGCCAGTTTAGTAGCTCAGTTTAGTAGAGCCAAATAATTATGCCACATTGTTTATAAGCTGTATTTCAGCTTGCACATCTTTGTGAGAACTCAAAAAAGTATGAAAATGTACCTTAAATCCTCAGTTCTTTCTCATTTTATACAAATCTCTTACCAAGAAGCACTGCTTCCCTGTCAGTATACATTTGGTTTTGTGCAACTAATTTTTCCTATGTGCAGCACTTTGCATTTATTCAACAAGATCCATTTTTCAGTATTATGCCGGTCTACCAGTACCATTTTCATTTGCAAGTCTGTCCTGTAATATACCAAAAGAACAATGCCATCCGAAAATTTAACAAGCAGACTTTCTACTCCATCATGCATTTTATTAACAAAAATACAGTATTGAAGCCAAGACAGACCTCTATCACAGCAAAAATAATTTGAACAAAAAATCTACCTATTTCTTCTTGTGCACCCTTAGTATTAGAAAGCTGCTTTCTTCAGGTAGTGAGGGACAGAAGACAAAATTAGAGTAATCTATCTATACACATGTGGGCTTATCAAAGGCCTGAAATTTAAAAACATTGAGAAGAGGCATAAGCTCACCACGTGGTATGTTATTTTTCCCACTTTTCTCAGTACTCTGACTGCACAGAAACAAAGCCTGATAAAGTGTATCCCAAAGTAGATCTTGTACAACGGTGAGTCAGTCAGTGTTATATTCATTTTTGAACTGAAATTACTTGAAACAGAACGTGCTTTTGAAGAAAGCAAAAAGAATAGGAAAAGGAAATGAATGATTCAGTATGTTATCTCCTCAGGCTGTAATATACAAAGCTGCCAGTTTCAGCTTTACAAGCACTTTAATTTCCAGAGACAAAGGTCTCATTTCTATTATTATTCTATTCACTAAAATTTATATTTTAACCAAGGAAGACCCTCTGTGCCAACTGATGTCAGAAGTGACCAATTTATACCCATTAAAAAAAAAGTATTAAGAATAACAGTTGAAATTCTGGCCTAGTTCAAGTTAATGGCAGCTGTAGTCTCAATTCCAGCAGAGTGCACACAGAGGATTTGGTATTCTGTGTTACACAATTAGACCAATTAAATTCTGCTCTTCTGCTAACAGCAGTTAATCTTCTACTGAATACATAGAGGCACAGCTACAACAAAAAATATGTGTGTACTGCTCATCCATTAATGTGCAGCTTGTGAGTATTTTAATATAATTTTCCCAACAGCTATGTTCTTATCAGCTTTCTCATATCAATCTCTTTCTCTAAGTACATACAATGATTTAAATAGGACCTCTGGTGGTATAAGGTAAATATGATAGGACACTAAGCATTAGTGACAATATCTGAGAGAATATCTGGGCTTTTTCCCTTAGTTTCCCTGATAGTTGAGATGTAGAAAGCAACAATGCACAGAGCAGCTTTTAGCAATATCATGATATGCAGAAATCTTTGCAATTTTGCTGGGCAGGAAGGTGCTTTCCAGACTGCATATCATAAGTTAAAGGACCCATAAATTGGTTAGAGGATGAAATCCTTCTAATGAAGGGAAGATGGAAGTACATCAATACTATTCTTATGTCACTCATACAATATAAGTACACTCACTTGTATACATGCAGAATTCTTCACATCTTTAACAAAAGCCATCACCTGCAGGTAGGGTTTGGCTCTCTAAATCTCTGAATCTATATCTCCCCTTCAGTTGAAGGTATAATGGGAATGCAAGTAAAGGACAAAGTCTAGTAAGTCAATTGTGGGATGAGAAAGCCATTTCAAAAGTTAGTAGAGGGCTTAAACAAGTCTACAAAGCAAGCATAAGTTTTTGGGACAGCACAAAGCTGAAGGCAGGAGTCTTTCTAGAACTGAGTAGAAATAAAGTCAAACATCCCTTTGCCTTCTCCTAATTGTACAATAGTGCACTTGGTGTAGCCATACAGCCCCTCCAGACGTGCTCTGGCAGACTTAACATTCAGAAATTAACATGAACATGAGGTCAGTACTGGAACTACTGTAAACTTGAGGTCTTTTGAAATCTATCTCCAGGTCTAACTAATATTGTTCAGGCCAATCCAGTCTAATACTTTGATGCCTGAGAAATCTTTGTGTTGTAATTAATCATCTCATTCCATTGGTGGCTGAAACACAGCATGATATCAGCAAAATATAAACACTTGCACTGTTACTCTGGACATCCACTGATTTTCAATCTTACAGGCACCTAACAAGGATCACAGGAGGCTGGCTAAATCAACTTCAATAAAAGTATTGCATTAAAAAATCTAATAGGACATAAAATCCTCACTGTTCAACCTAGCCAAATTATAATACATCATGTTTACATTTTATGCATTTGTGATAACTGGCCTATGCAGCACACAGGGAAAATGAGCTTTCTATGTACAGTATATTCATATTGAAGAAGTTTGCATTATTTATAACAATGGGCCTAGCAATACTCTGCATACAAATCTGTTTGGGTTCAGATTTCTTTCATAAGGAGGCCTAGATATTACATTTTCTCAGTAACTCTATAGAAATTTTTAATCATTTCAATACACAAATTACATTTGTAACCTTTATACATTAGTACCACATTTTCAGATTTGCACATTATAAGCTGTCTGGGGAGGGATCTGTCTTGTGTGTATGTTTATATGTTAGAACAATGCAGTGCAGAATAAAAGAGTTCAAATAATAACAATATTTATAATAATATGTCAAGATTTTCATTAACTTCTGTGTGTGGCTAATCAGAGCCCAGTGTCTTTGAAAGATAAGCCCACTTTTATATCAGTGCAGGCAAAAAAAATCAGGTTGCTACATCTGGGAGCAACATTCCCAGTTATGCACAGTTTATGATTCAGTTATGGCCTGGATTTTCAAGAGTGTAAAAAAGTCAGGCTTCTTAATCTCATCACATTTCAATAGATTTGGGTGCCCATATCCTGTGTGGAGACAAAGTAATACTACGCAGGTTTGAAAAACAAGAGGTCTAGCTGTCTTCACAATGATCTAAATGTGCTATAACTAATAACTAGGTGAGATGCATTCACACAATCTAAAAAACTGCTTAGTTGTACATGTGACTAAGCAGGTTACTCAGCCAGGGATACTGAGATCTCACTTCTATTGCCCTGAGAATACATGTCTTACAGAAAAGAGGGTATTAGCTGAAGAACATGCAAATATAGAATTCAAAGCCTCAGTATGAACCAAACAGAAATCAACAATTATTAGTTTCGAATGCCAAATGCTTCAACATATAAAGTAATTAACTAGTTGTGGAGTGCAGGATAGACATATGAAAACCATGGGATTGAATATGTAAAAACAGTGAAATATCTAAGTACAGCGGCTTGTGTCACTGAACTTGGCTTTCTGGACATCTGGACTTCAAGTAGGAAACATCTCATGTCTGTTCCACAGTCCTATGCTTGCTACATCCAGCCTTACCTCATCTTAGTCTATCCTTTGGAGCTTGGAAGGAAGCCTCATTCTGCTTACTCACTCTAAGTATGCTCTTTGTGGTGCATGCATCCTATACTGATCCAAAATCTTTATGGGGGCAAGACATCTCAATTGTTCTTGACACATTTCACAGGGCAGGATACACAGGGAAATAGATGAAAGATGTATGTATTTAGGTTTAAGGTAAATGTCTATGAATAGCAGCAGTAGAAATCAGAAACAAGAAACTGCAAGTGATTAAACATGCTTTTATACATTTACATATATATATATAAGAAATGCTAGCCCATTCTTAGGAACATGATAGCCAGATAACCACACTAGTGTATCTAAGTTGTCATATAGCATCTCAGAATCCTGTGTTTATAGCAAACCTAACTACTACTGGAGATAAATTCTGTCTCTATCTCTTAATACACTAGTCTAAGTAGACTTGATTTACTGTGAAACAAATGAAGAATCAATTGCTTGTCTAGAGTGGTTGCCCTCTTTGGTATTAAAAGACTTCCTAGGTTTCACAATCCTCACCTTTGTATCACATATTTTTGGCAAGAAATCTTTTTATTCTAACTCCAACCAACTCATCCTGGCCCATGCTACTCAGTATACATTTTTAAAAGCTTTTCAGTCTCTGTAATATATCATGTAGCATCCATTACAGAAGTAATGGAGGAGGGTGCAGGCAGGGTGGTGAACCCACAGCCTAACTAAAGTCATTTGATCTAGGTCTAATAGAAGCCAGAACACTTTGGAGCACATTATCAGAAAGACCCTAGCCACAAGAATGAAGTATTTTACCAGACAGACCTTTAAGAGCAAGTACCCTTCCTTCACCATTTCCTAGTCTATTCCCAGCTGACTCGATCCAGAACCTCTGAAGGACGTTGTACTGCTGTGGATGAATTTTCTACAGTACTAGAGGTCCTGTCTTGCAAATGTTTACTGTCACTACTTTACTACTGCCTTCACCACTCCCTTTCCTTATTTATTCCTTATTTATTCACTCCCCATCTTTGACAAGAAGAGGAGAAACTTAGAGAATGTACTGGAGCATAACTTGGCTGGTTTTTTCCTCTTTAGCTCTAGACAAAACGGCTAGGAAAAGCATGATGACAAGGAAACGCAATGGATTTTTCAGTGACTACTGCTATCCTGAATCACTAAGATATCTTTGTTCTAATAATATCAAAAGCAATTGACCATGAAAATACTAAGCAAATCTTGCAGTCAAGGAGAAATCATTCTTTTAGTAAGCAAGCTATGCACAAAGAGATGGTGATGGCTTTAAACTAGGTATGAAGGGGGAGGATGGAGTTACTAGGCTCACCAGAGATGTTCCTGTGGAGGATGAGCCTTCTCAAAGGGTGTCATCAGTAACCCAACTGAAGTGCATGTACACAAACGCACGCAGTATGGGGAACAAGCAGGAGGAGCTGGAAGTCCTGCTTCAGCGGGAGACCTATGACATAGTTGCTGTCACGGAAATGTGGTGGAATGACTCTCCTAACTGGAGTGCTGCCATGGAAGGCTACAGGCTCTTCAGGAGAGGCAGGCGTGAGAGGAGGGGTGGAGGGGTAGCCCTCTATACTAAGGAAACCCTGGATGCCGTTGAAGTTGAGATCGGTGATGACCAGATTGAGTGCCTATGGGTAAGGGTCAGAGGGGCAGTCAAGTCTGACCTCCTGGTTGGAGTATGTTACAGACCGCCCGACCAGGATGAGGAGGTGGATCTTCTGTTGTTTAAACAGCTGGAGGCTGCCTCTAGATCAGCTGCCCTTGTTCTTTTAGGAGACTTTAATCTTCCGGATATCTGCTGGGAACTTAACACTGCTGAGAGGAGGCAGTCCAGGAGGTTCTTAGAGTGTATTGAGGACTGCTTTCTGTTGCAGCTGGTGAGTGAACCTACCAGGGGTGAGGCTCTTCTTGACCTGCTGTTTAAAAACAAAGAAGGGCTGGTGGATGTTGTTGTGGTCGGAGGCTCTCTGGGGTGTAGTGATCATGAGATAATTGAGTTTTCTGTAAACAATGTAACAAGAAAAAACAGGAACAGGACATCGATGCTGGACTTTCGGCGGGCAGATTTGGGATTATTTAAGGAACTGGTCAGGAAAGTACCCTGGGAAAGAGTTCTTAGTGGCAAGGGGGTCCAGGAAGGCTGGATGCACTTCAAGAATGAAACCTTGAAGGCGCAGGAGAGGGCTGTCCCCATGTGTTGTAAGAAGAGTTGTAGGGGCAGACGGTCGGCCTGGATGAGTAAGGAGCTTCTGAAAGAACTAAGTAAGAAAAAGAGGATGTATCACCGTTGGAAAGAAAGGGACGTAAGCCAGGTCATGTTCAAAGATGTTGTTAAGTCATGTAGAAAAAAAATCAGGGAAGCAAAAGCCCAGCTGGAGCTTAAATTGGCCACTTCTGTTAAGGATAATAAGAAGAGCTTTTATAAATATATCAATGGTAGAAAGAAGGGCAGCAGCGACCTCCACTCCTTGTTGGATATGGACGGAAATATAGTAACCAAAGATGCAGAGAAGGCTGAAGTACTTAATACCTTCTTTGCCTCAGTTTTCAACAGTAAGGAAGTCTGTTCGCTTGACAGTTGGTCCTCCAAAGTGGTTGATGGGGGCAGGGTGCAATATGGCCCTCCTGCAATCCATGAGGAGGAAGTTAGAGACCTGCTGAGCCACTTGGACCCTCATAAGTCTATGGGGCCGGATGGGATCCATCCTAGGGTGATGAGAGAGCTGGCGGATGAGCTTGCTAAGCCACTCTCCATCATCTTTCAACAGTCCCGGCTCACCGGAGAGGTCCCAGAAGACTGGAAGTTGGCCAATGTGACGCCCATCCACAAGAAGGGCCGTAAGGATGATCCAGGTAATTATAGACCTGTCAGCCTGACCTCGGTCCCAGGTAAAATTATGGAGCAGATAGTACTGGGTGCAATCATGCGGCACCTGCAGAACGGACAAGAGATCAGGCCCAGCCAGCGTGGGTTTAGGAGGGGCAGGTCCTGCCTGACCAACCTGATCTCCTTTTATGACCATGTGACTCGCCTGGTGGATGAGAGGAAGGCTGTGGTTGTGGTATACCTGGACTTCAGCAAGGCCTTTGACACTGTCCCCCACAGTAGACTCCTAGAGAAGATGTCAGCCCGTGGCTTAGATGGGAGCACTCTGTGCTGGGTTAGGAATTGGATGGATGGCCGAGCCCAGAGAGTGGTGGTGAATGGTGTCTCATCCAGTTGGCGGCCGGTCACCAGTGGTGTTCTCCAGAGATCGGTGTTGGGTCCGGTCCTGTTTAATATCTTTATTGATGATCTGGATGAGGGGATTGAGTCCATCATCAGCAAGTTTGCAGATGATACCAAGCTGGGAGGAAGGGTTGATCTGTTAGAGGGTAGTATGGCCCTACAGAGGGACCTGGACAGACTGGAGACATGGACCAATTCTAATGGGATGATGTTTAATAAGTCCAAATGTCGGGTACTTCATTTTGGACACAACAATCCCATGCATAGCTATAGATTGGGGACAGAGTGGCTGGAGAGTAGTCAGGCAGAAAGGGACCTGGGAGTGCTGGTTGACAGGAAGCTCAACATGAGCCAGCAGTGTGCCCAGGTGGCCAAGAAGGCCAATGGCATTCTGGCCTGCATCAGGAATAATGTGGCGAGCAGGACCAGAGAAGTTATCGTCCCCCTGTACTCGGCACTGGTCAGGCCTCACCTTGAGTACTGTGTACAGTTCTGGGCCCCCCAGTTTGGGAAAGATGTCAGGATGCTGGAGTGTGTCCAGAGGAGGGCAACGAAGATGGTGAAGGGGCTGGAGCACAAGCCCTACCAGGAGCGACTGAGGGAGCAGGGGCTGTTTAGTCTGAAGAAGAGGAGGCTCAGGGTAGACCTCATTGCTCTCTACAACTACCTAAAAGGAGGTTGTAGTCTGGCAGGGGTTGGTCTCTTCTTTCAGGTGACCAGTGACAGAACTAGAGGGCATGGACTCAAGCTTCGTCAGGGAAAGTTTAGGCTTGATGTTAGGAAAAAGTTCTTCACTGAAAGGGTGATTGGACATTGGAATGGGCTGCCCAGGGAGGTGGTGGAGTCGCCAACCCTGGAGGTGTTTAAGGGCAGACTGGACGAGGCACTGAGTGCCATGGTTTAGATGATGGGTTGGTGTTGTGTTGGGTTATAGGTTGGACTTGATGATCTCAGAGGTCCTTTCCAACCTTGTGATAATGTGATACTGTGATACTGTGATCCTGTGGAAGTTATATTACTGTGAGATCTGAGTCCAAACCAAAATATGAAGAATGCTTAGAGAACTACGACACCATTTGCACTGCTTTCCACAATCTAACTTCAGTAAATCAAGAGCAGAAGAAAAGTTACTTCAAATTACTGTCTTTCAAAAAGTTAAAGAATTTTTGAATCCTTTTTTTTCCCCTTTTCTATTTAACTTCTTGCATGAATCTCACCAGATCTGCATTTGTGGGACACCTTAAATCTATACTGATATATCAGTCACCCTGAAAGAAGAAGCTATGTACTGGCAGGAAATCATATATTTTGCAAATAATAAATACTTTCTCAATATATGTCTGCAGAGTTCAGTGTAACTCAATCTTAAAGCCTGGATATAGGGTGCAGTAGTTATTATATGTGTTCAGCAGGATCTTTGTTGGAATTGTAGGTTGTAATTCGAGTTATATGGGAAATTTTAATTGAGAGATGCATTTTAAGCGGAGTGTGGAGGTAGCTGCAAGACTCACAGGAAATAGGTGGCTTTATAATGTTATTGGATCCTGAAAGATTTGAACCCCATTAGAAAAATGTTTTCTAAATCGTAAGAAGGCCTTTACTCTCACTACATGCTGTGTGTTCAGTCACAACAAGAGTTACGGACCTGAAGAGAGAAAAATGCAGAGTGTGGTTTGAGTCAGATACAATGTCAGGACCAAAGAAACCAATGTTTACATCAACTCAAGGACAAGATGAAATGTTTTCTAGGACTAAATTGATAGCAATTTAATATCAAGACCAAGAAATTCAGAAGTCCAAACAGGGGTGCAAATTCACTTTAAACAGCTGGTAACAATTTTTATTTTTAATCTCATGGTATGGCTTCTTCACACCCAGAGTTGGTCTTGATTTTCAGGTCTGTGGCTGTCAAGGGGACCCTTACTGCCAAACTTGATGGCAGCCACGAAGCAGTCACAAAGGAAAACCTTTCTTTGAGGATCACTAGTTGATATAAGCTCCATTTCTTTGTTTAATTTTTGTTGCCCATGCTGTTTTGTCCTTGGAATGCTTGTCAATGTGGCATGAGAGGGAATACACTCTCCAACCAAGGAACATTATCTCTGAGGCATCCAGTCCTCACAGTACCCTCCAGAGTGCTCCTTCTTTCAGCCAAGGTATCACCCAGAAGCCTCCCTGTCTGAAGAACTGTGAATCAGCCCTGCAGAATGAGCCAAATTTCCCTCATTCAAGGAGCCCCTCTTCAGAATTTGCATTAGACAAACAGAACAAAGACCTTTCACATCTATACTTTGATAGCCTTTCATATTTGTAATGTGGTGGTACCACTCTAACAAAGATCCAGCCCCCAGAGAACACCTGTGTATTTATCTTTGTAGGCAGAAATCACATGCAACTGGAATTTTGCAACATTTCCCAAAATCTACACCCACAGAAGAGATTGCTGCCTGACAAATTATAGGACGACTAGAAAACTGTGCATGACTAAGGTTAAAAAATATGAAGGTCTGTAAAAAAGTCAGCAATGGCAACCTGTAAGCAGTAAGTAAAGCACTCAGGCCTCAGAAATTAAGTATTTTAAAAAATCATCATTTGAGGAATGATAATACCTTCTCTCTCAGAATATGGGGAAAGAGACAGAAGGAAAAATTGCATCTGCCTTTGAGGATATCATGACAGAGGACAAAGGCAAGGTGACCATGACCCTGGCATCAGACCAACACAAACATTAGTTAATGCCTTTTTCCCCAGTGTGCCTAGGCACATCACATGGCTAAGAAGGACATATGTCTGGAAAGGAAGATCCTCAGTCCCATCCTCATAGGAGTGATTTAACCAGGATGCTTTTAACAGCCAGACCAGAATTGTATTTGTGTTCCCTCTCAATTAGTCCAAGAAACTTGACACAAGCCCCTGTCTAAAGGGGAGGTGTTTAGTCTTAGCAGATTCTGAGGGATTCCAGATGGTCCCAGGAATAAAACAGGTCCTGTATGAAAATATTTTCTTAATGATGATTTACAAATAATATGGTCTGGGTCCTCTAAGGACAGTTGCCCTTCCTGTTCAAACTTTCTCTTGGTTGTTAGTCTCCAAATAGTAGCAGGCAGGGCTTGGCATGCTTTTAGGTCTACCCTATATTTCAGAGCTTACCTGTAACCTGAATAACCTGTCTCAAAACCCCACATAATTTGCTTTCAGTTGCTGTCAGTAAATAGTTTTCACACTCAGCAACAGAAAAATATTTATGTGCCTAGCAACGTGCATCTGGTTTTGGGGCTTGGTGTATACTAGAGAGGCCTAAAACTCTGTCAGTCCTTTTTCCCCATCACACTGGTCCTGGCAGGGTAAAAATATCAAACTTCCATAACTTTTATATATTAGAAAAAACAGATTCTTAAAGGAAAATGTCATTTATGTGAGAGATATTGTAAGGAGAATACAGGCAGAAGCACTGGGATCTGGCTCTGTGATGTAACGAGTCATGAACATGAGGAGGTGTGATTTGACCGTGGCAAAAAGCAAACAGTCCTACTTCACCATTTATCTGAATTCAGTGTCACTGGAGTCTGTTCTCTTATGCCTCGTCCTTGTGCAGGAGCAGCATCTAAAACATGAACCTGCAAGGTTCAAAGGGAAAAGTATGATGAAGATTTCAGTGTTTACATAAGATGTCTCCTTACCAGCACAGGCCCAGGATATGACTAAGTAGTTGGTGTGAGTCCTTGGATAGTGTGTTGTGGAAGGGGACTTAAGAAAAGATCTCTGAATTTCTCATTGTCCTGCAAATAAATTGTGAAGTGAAAACAGGTAACACTCAACAGTGCTCTCCATACCAATGTCAACCCAGACAAATGAACAGGGTCAGATGATCTTGAGTCATCTAAAGGCATATGTAGATGAAACATTATTAACATGGTTAGGACCACAGCATCATGACAGCAGAAGATAACCAGTGGACAGCACCAGGTGCTCTCATGCCATCCCCATCAGAAGGAACAGAGGGGAAGCCTGTCTGAGGAGTCAGACAGAGACCAGAACTGTGAAACATGGAGGTAACATGATCACAATATTGGCATGACATGAATCATTCCTAAAGAAGGAAGGAAACCTTCCTCTCCTGATACTGTAGTAATTTTCTTCCTTCTTGAATGTTCTAGTATTATCCTGGATGTCTCCGGTGGCAATAGCGGGAATATACCAGCCAGCACATTTACATATTGTGCTATTAATTATAGTGACTTGTCAACAGCAACCTGTGACACTACTATGGCTTGTCAGCATATCTACTGTGCTACAGTTTGGTAACAGCTTCACATAATTAACTTTCAGAAAGCAGCATCTATATGGTGAGGTGTGGCACCAACAGTACCAATTGTACAACCATCTTGTCAGTGTTTTAAAACGGTTTAGAATAACTGTGTCTGAAACCATCCATCATAAGTCCTCAGATGGGATCTCATCACCTAGTGCCATGTTGTTAGCAGGCTTAAGAGAACGACAAGAAGCACTGGTGGGTGGGAACCTCAGTGCAGAATTGCACAGTGAATCAATGTTATGAACAATGCAGAGAGGTCAATGGCAACCTGACAAAGCAGCTTTACCAGCAGTTTTACAGAGTTTGTGAGATGGGAGTGAGGACTGGATAAGACTACAGTCTTTGTAAAGAACTGTATGATCTGCAACCTGGAAATACTCCAGCTGAAAGAATTTCCCTTAAGTGTTTGACAGAAGAGTCCTGGTAGACTTTACAGATTAGCATGGACATAAACTAGTACTGCCTTCTGCTTTAAAATAATAATGTAGGCTGGTTACAATACTTATTTACGTGTGTTTACCAAGAAAGTCTTCAGTAATCTAGCTTTGAAAGTATCTAAAAGTGGGTGTCCTTTATTCAGGGTTTTGTATGTAATGGCCACAGTGTTTATTCCTTGAAATGCTTGTTAAAGAGAAATTCTTGTTTGCGCTTTAGCGTGGTCATAAACTGAAGATGAAAGACAAAACTATCACAGCATCTTTCTGACCCTTTCTCTAATAGTGTGATAATAACGTAAGAAATCATAGCCAATTCCAGGCTTGGAAACAAGTAACACGTGAGCTGTGGAGTGAGTTAACCAAAGGCTAATAGGAAGATTTGAGAATAGAGACAAGAAAGTAACTGAGGGATTTGTCTGAAATTCTGAGGTGCCTCCCTGCGATATAACATTTACAAGAGACCATTTGCCTGTGTCTGCAGCAGGGAAATAGTGCCTAAAATTCAGTATATAGGGCTGTCAGCCTCACTTTTGATGCCTGTAGCTCAACAAGAGACACACGTCAACCTCCCAGTTCCTGCAGGT
Organism: Dromococcyx pavoninus; assembly: GCA_033558185.1. Lineage (NCBI taxonomy): Eukaryota > Metazoa > Chordata > Aves > Cuculiformes > Neomorphidae > Dromococcyx > Dromococcyx pavoninus. The sequence goes on from JAUMJL010000250.1 coordinate 2,115,551, forward strand.
GGTACCTTCATATACTGTTTTATCTCTAAAAGTCTGCCACTCACATATGTTTAGTGACAAAGTAAAAATTCATTCAGCAAAGCAATCTTATCCAAGTTTTCTCTTCTCCCTATCTTTCCTTTATTTCTTATTCAATGGAAATGCATTTTCCTTTGAATCATCATTTGCACCAGTATTGTTTTTGGGAACTAGACACTGAAATACCAGTATAAAATGATACATTATCCAAGAGTTCTTTGTTATTCAGAGAATGTCCTTGGTAATTAGAACAATGTTAAACTTCTCATAATTTAACTGCAAGAAATATTAATCTTTCCTATATTCCACCATGCTCATGATCTTCAGAATGTTTTAGCTTTGCATAAGGATGACATGTAAAATCTCATTTCAGTTTTAGTGTAGTACACCATCCCAGAACCAAATTCTTTGTCTAATTCTCATATCTATTACTATTATATTAAGGGGGGAGAGGCTTCTGCAAAGTCTTCATGCTTGTGAAAATGTCTCCCTTTCTTCAGTGCTAAGGTTTTTGATTCTTCAAAAGGTTTTCAAAACCAAACTAAAAAATTACCACCACCACAAAAATACACAAAATAAACAAGGAAAAAAACCCACTATGAAATTAAATTGATGTTGAAGAATTAGGAAGTCATCTAAAAAAGTTTTGATGCGGCTCTCAAAATTTACAGAAGCAAAAGGCTGACTTTTGACTTTTATAAAATCTCAAAAATCTGAAATAATTTTCTTGTTGCACTAAATCTCCAAGTAACCACATAATTCCTGATGATTTGTTTCTGTATTTAGTACACAAAGTATGACAGAGAATATTTTGCAGACTAATTTCTAAATTATTGTCCTGTGGCTATGCCTTCCTTTTACCTTGCACTTGGCCTTTTTTGTCTTAGTCATTATATAGGTGATGTCGCTCAACATTCCTACCTTCTTTCACTTAGTGCTCTTATCACTGTGGACATACTTTACATGTGAGACTCGGTTTTTCCTTTCCATCCTCCACTGTCAAGGGGAATGATGTCATCAGAACAACAGCTGTCCCTTCCCATCTGGAATTTATAGATGGATAATATTCTCTTCCCACAAAAAAAAACAAACCAAAAAACAGTTCAGTGCTGCCTGATTGCATGAGTTTGTGTGAAAGTCAGAGGGTTTTGCCTCCACACACATTGCAATGAGCCTCTGATGATTTTCATAGCATCAGCCCTGTCCTTCTCCAACTCTGTCTGCAGGAAGTGTATGCTGAGGTGATCTACCAAATGTTGGTGTTTTCTTACTAGGTTGGATGAAGTGACGGTAATTCAGTTTTATTAGCGGAAGAGCTTGAAATCTGAGTTCATCATCTACATTGGTACTGAAACGATGATGACAGCCATGGGTCTGACTGTGTCCTTTGCATTGTTCTTGGCTTTCAAACTTCTGGGAAGGGCACAGCTCTAAAGCAAGGTAAAGAGAGTCCAGTCTGTAGCTGGCAATGTCTGGAGTTTGATGATGACTACTAAAATGACTACCATTTTTTTTTAATTCTAAAATTTGAAGAGGTTTTTTTCATGCAGAATAATTTTTGTTATATTCTATTGATATCAACCCTATTTGAGGGTCAGTTGGGGGAATTGTATCAACAGACCGGGAATTTTTCTGATTTACGAACTTTCTCCATAATAATTTACATCACTCACAATTTCTACAGCAGAGGTAGAAAGTAGGCTAAAAAAGTGCATATATTTAGCATCTTTGAAACTACCAGAGACTCTGAAGTTAAGCCCACACAAAAGAACAGGCAAAAATTTGGCTTTTTTGACAGTCTTTTGCATTTTAGTATTCTGTTCCTACTCGAAACATACAGCTCTCAAAATCACTGTAAAAAAAAAAGGCATTGTTCACTAACATTATGCACATCCTCAGTAAACAGGGCAAAATTCAGCAATCTGTGAGACCATATTAGATCACATTAGTATCTTGCAATGAGTGACAGCCCTTCCAAGACAGGGAAAATTCTGGCTGATAAAGCAAGGCGAGAAAAATCCTACGCTGTCATTGCCGTTTGCCATCACATCTTTTAAAAACAAAACTTCCACACGGGAAATTGTGATGTGCTGAAATAAAGCTGTTAGTTTGTATAAATATATATATACAAAAGTTATGAGAAAAGTAAAATCTTAAATAAGACCCCAGAGAAATACACTGCATAGCACAACTATAATTTTAAACAGATGAGGAAAGACTTGCATTTTTAAAAGTTGTGTTGAATCAGAGCCTGATTTGTTATGGGAATCGGATGAAAATGTGCTCCATATTTTGGAGGACTCCTCACTTAGGTGTTAAAAACTGTTCTTCCACATCTGCCCTTCTCCCAGTGGAAAAAGCAAAGTCAATGGCTTTCTTGTACTTTTTTGTCTCAAATGATTGAGACAACAGAGTAGGATTTTAATGAATATAGCATAAATTTTTTTTTTAATCTCTCTAAGTGAGCAGATAAATTTGGTATTAAATGACCTATACCTTTTCTCTGTGTTTATGATGCTTGTTTATAAAATAATACCAAATTGACTGCCCTTGTTCAACACTATTTCTATGCATGTAAAAAAATGCAAATCATGGGCAGCAGCAGTGAAAGATTCCGCAGAGTTCTCCACCAAAATGCTGTAGTATTGACACAGAGGAAAAATTTACAAGGATGGAGGTATAATATATCATCCAGACCACCTGCAACTACATTTTTTTAATTACATTTTGTTTATCATCAAGCTAATTTCAAACTTTTCAGATTTTAACAAGCTTAAGTTAGACTTGAACAGAATTGATAGCTGCAGCTGAGGCCACACCTAGATGAGAATAATAGCTTCTGTCTTCAAAAGATTCAGCACCAGTCCAGGTAGTCTGATTTAAAATGAAACTTTGCGCCCAGTATTCCCTTGCACTCAAGGGAAGTTGTGGTAAGGGCACGCTGACTGGCAGTTCTCAAGTCCTAATATCCATTATGTTTCATAGCCCAGATTCAGTCAACAAGACATAAGAAAAGAATCTCAAATGTCTGGAAAACCTTGCTTTTCTGAGTAACTGTTCAAAACAATATTCACTCTCTTGCCACAGGGAAAATGGGTAAGAGAAATCTTCACTCTTTTGAACTATTTAAAGAAATACTGAAAAGAGTAATTTTGATTTGTTCATTATATGATTTTAACATTTAGAGGAATGTTATTAGTTGCAATACTGTCTCTCCCTTTGACTATGTCTGTGTGTATATATATCCATAAACATACTTATCAAACTCATACTCCATATGTATGTAATACGGGCTTCAGACTCAGTTATTTTGAAAGAGTATGGACATATTTCATTACTAATGTAATATAAACAGACATGGATACATGCCATAAAAGCTTGTATGTTTAAAAGGTACAAATTATTTTTGTACCATAATTCCATCTGCAAACATCTGACCACTTACTATTTCCAGTTTCTTCTGCAGAATACAGCCTAAAAGCATCACTGAGACTCTCAAGCAGATGGCACAAGTATTTCAGAAGAGGATACCTTTTATTCCAAAAACTTGATAACATGTTGAGCTTTATGTTATTATCACAGGAGAATTAAATATTTCCATTTTAAGCAGCTGTCGCACCTTCTCTGTTTACAGTCCTCTTTCACTATTGATGCAAGCCACCCAACCAGTTAAACACCAGCTACAATTCTCTTTACAAGTGCTAAGGAAACTAATTAAACTTAATGAAAGCAATCAGTCTGCAAGTGTGAGAATGTTCTTTTTTTCCATTTCTGAATATAGGTATAATGTTACCAACCCTTGGTGGTGGCACGGCACTCAAACATTGTGCTAATGTATAAATTAAACAAGATGTGAGCTGTAGATTAAAAATCTTAAGTGCCAATTCCAAGTTAATACCACAGACCTGCCAATATTCTACTTCTGGCTTAAAAGCTTGCTATTTCCTCTTAAACTTTATTATGGGGTATGAAATCAGTACTACGTAGAGTTCAAATCTTTTCACTTGACTACAGTGTCTCTGAGATTAAATTATGTTAATTTAAGACAAAAAGTTAGCCATTGAAATAGAACAATATCCTAATAATTTTTTTAAGGGTTTAGGACTACCTTTGCAAACTCTGGATTTGAGGTATATTATTAAGAAGTTGAGTAGGGAAAATGCTGTGTGGAACTTCTTATTCTGTTCAGTGTAACAATGTGACCCTCTCCTGCATTTATGCAACTATAAGGACATATTTAAGAAACCATATTGTCTCAATCAGGAAAAATTACATAATCTAGCTTTGTGAACCTGAAAATTCTATGAGTTTTGCAATAAAACTATGTGCTGTATCAGTCAGTTATCCAAAGAAACATTGATGGATATCTTTTGATAAAAATGATATAGAAATTATATAAAATACATGATTACATTTTGTTGGATTTTAAGTTGCAGAGATTTTAAGTTTAAATTGTAGTGAAAAGATGTTCCATGATTTGATTCACCATGGTTCTCATATAAAACAGGGCATCCTTTCCCTGTGTTTAATTCTTCAGTCTCAAAAAAAGTCCACCTTAAGAACAGAGAAAATTCAGATTGATGGCTCTAATTGATTTCCTTGGAACAAGTGACTGTGTAGCACAGTTAGTTGATAAGTAAAGAATCAAGCTCAAAAAAAAAAAACCAACCAAAAAACAAAGCCATGTGCTTTAGGTACAAAAACTGATTTATGGAAGCAACTTTCTAAGTGTCTCATTTCTGTGTAACATTCCAGGCATATCAGGAAAACTCAGCATCTGTGCTGCCTGATGTTTTTTTTGCTGGTTTGACACATCCTAATGTGTGCTGGTGACTGTGGTGGAACACTGGAGCATCAGAGGAACATTGCTCCAAGAAACATCACAGAGTAGATAACGCAGTGAAAAAAAACAGCAGAGGGACAGATGGAAAGAAAACTGTGAAAATTTTAAAAAATAGCAAGATCTTAGCACATTCCTCTGAAGATCAGACCACAGTTGCGTTGTAATTCATGCAATGCTTGTTGTTGGAGTAATATTTTAGTCTGACCTTCCATCCTGAGATGGAATATGAGAACTTAGGCCCTAGGGAAATGCTTATTTCGGTGCAGTATGGTAAAGACTTTACATTGAATAGGTTTCATCCTCAATGTTGAGACTCATTTGTCTTTAGGGATCTATTTGCAGTTTTCAAAATCATCCTCTTAGCTTATTCTAACTGGTACTATAGTCTTGACTGAAATTGCTAAAGGCAGTTAACTGTAAAATATAAAATTAAACACTATTACATCATTATAGAAAGTAAGCATCCCTTTCATAACAGACTGTGCATTCCCACTCCTATAGAAATTAAGAATAAAACCAGGAAATGTTGCAGTATACTCCTAAGGTTTTGTAAGTTATTCCATTGCTTCTAGACTACCAAGATATTTGGCTACAATTATTCAAAGTTGCCCTTTGTGTTTCTTTCAAAAGTATTCTGTCGTTCTATGGTTTTGAAAGAAAACAACATCACTCATGTTAATCATTACTATTAAGGTACTGCTTTTCCAGAGTTGCACCTGGGAGTTAACTCTCCCAGGTTATAAAGTCTTAAGGTGGTGAGTACTTCTTTGGTCATTAAAAAAATCTCAAGAACTGAGATGCCATATATTATTCACAAGCTCAATATTACCATGTTTGTTTTCATTTGTGCACATACCTCATTCTTACAGTATTTGATGTTTCTTTTAGCATTTTAAAATCCAGAATTTCAGGCCAAGTTAATATGTAAAGGCTCTATTAAAATCCTCTTGTGGCACATGGACAATAATTGAAATTACTGGAAAATCATATAATTTTCATTTAGCTGGTTCTAGCTGGATTTTATATAAATAAGCTAAATCAAAACAAGATAAAATTATTTTTTAAAATTAAACTTGTATATTTTTGTCTTTTTCAGTGTTCTGGACATGACCATTCATATGAACAGGTTAAGTTTTCCAAGGAAAATTTCTAGAATCTTTCTCATATTCCAAGCTTAACAGTAAATAAATAATTTTTCTCAGCTACAAATCTGTCACTTCTTAATCAGAAAATCAGTGTGGAGGAACAGTTTTCAAAATGCCACTGTGTCAGGTCTTACAGCTAATTGGTCATGTCAGACACGAAGATGTATCTGGGGGAAAAAGGGCGATGGGAATTTACAGAAAGCAATCTCATGAAAAATTATAGAGCCATAAGAGTCACCAGGTAAGGAATTTAACTGTGTTGTGCACATAGGCCTGAACTCATCCCATCTAGATGAAGGTACACAGCAGAGTTAGGGAGGTGGAATGTTTTTTTGCTGTAGGCTCCCTTTAAGACGAGTACAAAGAGACTTTTCCAGAGAGTCATTTGGCTCACCTGAGATCTGATTCATAGTGGGGTGTCAGCTACTCTTCCTTAGCAGTAAGAGAGATGACAGGTATGTCTAGTACATGCTTAAAGTTAAGTGAAATAAATCTAGTGTCTAAAATAACAGTGGTGAAAATCACCTAAATCTGATTTTTCAATAGCTTTCTACCATGATGACGGACAGAAATGAACATCCAAAATTAACAGATATGAGACCAAAATTCAGGCTTTTATCTTACTGAGTAAGGGTAAATTTATAAAAATGGTTCAACTGAGTAAATTTCAAACACTTGTGGAAGAGGTACCTTCAAACAACTATTTTTTGTTTATTATTAGAAGGAATGAAAGATTTAAGTCCTTTTAAGAGTGATAGAATTTACAGCCACATTCATATTATTTTAGTTTCATGCCTTTAAAAAAAAAAGAGATCAAAACACTTGAAATTCTAGTAGCTTGTCAGAAAAATGTACCATTGGTTGGGTCACATTTCTTGCTATCATTAAGCAGAATGTCATAGGCAGAATGCTTTGAAACAGTAATAAACAGCTACTGCAATGCTTAGGAAGCAGAGATGGGAAAAAATGTTTCAGGACAAATGAGAATTCAAGATTATAATGGGTCTAATTCTCTCACATATCATTTACCAAAATTCTCATCATAACATTAATAATACAAAGGCTTTGTAAATAACTTGACATCTAGAAAAGATGAACAACAAGAGGAAAGTGACCTTTTCACTTTAATGTTCAATGAAGTAATTATGTTTTAGAAAAAGAAGATGAGTTCCCACTGGCAGATAAGTCAAATAATTATGGTGAGTATGATAGGTGAAAGAGGGTCACTGAAACAAAGAGCAGGAAACTGCACAAACAGATAAATTCGGGTTTGAGATTCAATGAGGAAGAAAAGACAATATATTCATTTGGTGAATTATTCCTGTAATATTTAGACTACATTTGGTTAAAATACTTTCTATTTTTTATTTATTATATTTCATTATATCTTGAATGAAATGGAACACCAAATGCAAGAACCCACTACACTATTGGGATTTTTGACTCTGATAACAAACTTATAAATAGCAAATTGTAATAGAAATAAACAAGACCTTGAGGTGACATCAAGTAAGAAGGTTTTCTAATTGGTTTTCTCTTACAAACCATTTTTTTAGCAGAAATTTTAATATGGAGTAAAAAACGGCACCACAAAATAATGTTACGAATTTCAATGATCATGATAATGCAACAGTGCTGTGTGTTTTTAGGACCTGGGAACTGGTCCAAATTTCACTGAAGTCAGAAGAAATTTCTTCATATAAATCATTTGGTATAATTCAGTCCCTGTTTTATTTAACAGCAAGATTTTGAAGTGTTTGGATTGCTTTCCTGCAGATCAGTAGATCTGATTAAGCATTGTTCCTCACTAAATTTGAGCATTGATGAAATTTATCCACTTCCAATATGCGGACATTCTGAATAGTCTAAGGTTTCACAGAAAACAAAGCTGAAGGGAACAGTTAGGTCGCCTAATCCTGTTTCAGATCTATCAGAGAAAATTATATTTCATCTCAATAGCCTACATATTTAATTGTAATGAATATTTTAGTCCTCAAAAACCTGAAAGGTATGACAGTACAGAGATCAAGGTGTCCAAGCTCCATATTAAAGAAGAAAACTGATTATGTGTCAGCTGAAGAGATATATTTGCAGCTGAGGATGAAAGTGAGAAGCAAAAGGCCCTTTCGGAATAATCTAGGATAAAAATCCTTCTCAACAACATATCTCAAAACAAATACGACTCTAAGTGTATGAGAAAATAAACCCCTCAGATACCTGTGAGAATTCTCTGTACCAAATCATTGACCTATCCAGCTGCTGCTTATGTCTATTACTTCTGAGGGGGGATAAAAAAAAGAAAAAAACCTAAAATCTTGGCAGCAGGGGAGAATTTCCTCCTTGACTCTTATATTTAATCATGTAAAGTCCAAAAGCTATTAGCTTTGATTGTAATCATTGTCTTAATACAGTTCTATGCAGCATAGAAAAAGCATAATCAGGGAATGCAGATCCTTCTCTCGGCTGTCACTCACCCAGGCCAAAGAACTTCTTCGAACAGCTAGAGCAAACCATATTTTTCAGAAAGCCATCTAGTTTTGCCTTAGGAAGAGCAAAGGATTCTTTCTTGTTATTTTGGCATTCTACCACTCTATCACACATTTCATTCCATAGCCTAGATAATGAATAAATAATGTTGAATAGGCTTTTAGTGAAACGTCGTATTTTGAGGCAATTTCAATGAAAACAACTCCTTCCATGAATATCTTCCTAAAAGCTACTACATTGTTAGATTTCAGTGAGATAGAGCTTGACTGAGGTTCTGTGAAACTTTACTACTATCACATAATGTAAGCTTTTGAGTCAAAATGTCATGAGGTTTAGTGCCTTTAAGTAAAAATATTCCAGCTATGATTGAAGACCATTTAAAATCATTACCGAGACACCTCTGTCTCTTCCTGTAGAGCCACACTGATGGGGTTATTTTGTATAAATTTCTGCAAGATACGTTTATAAAGAGGAAATCTCAGTTTCTCTTCCCTCCAATCTCCTACCAAATAATGGTTAGATCTCACTTTTGACACTGGCCTACTTAGGCAAATAACTAACTATCAGGAGTAATGAAGCCTAATACTCAAGGGATGACGATGAGAAGCAGTCAGGGCTGCAAGACAGCAAGGTGACCAGATAAGTGGGAGAAAAACTCAGTGTGAAATCGTATAGCGGTTATCATTAGCAAAGCTGTTAGGACAGCACTTTAAAGAAATTTCTGGTTCAGTAGGAGTAGACAGATGTTATCCAGCCTTTTTTTGAGTAGAAGTAGATTGAAATATCACCAACTTTTTGTCCCATGGAACAGAATGACCCACGAATAGGGTTTGTGCATTCAAGGAAACAGAAATGCAAACCATGTGAGCAAACTGTTGATAGTCAACAACCATGTTCAGAACAAGCAGGTTGTGGACATTAACAACACTAATATCAACCATTTGCTGATAGCAAATCGGAAAGCATCAGTGCAATTGGAATAGACTAGTCATCAGAGAGGTATTCTCCACTCAAATAAAGAACAATGGAGGGGGACCCAGGGAACTGGAAAGATTCTGAGTGGCGCTGTGACCCTCGGGTAGGGATTTGGGACCATTTCTCCAACTGCAGGAGGAGCCAGGGAACTGAAGAAACCTCAAATACCTACAACCTTTCCGCATGATAATGCATAGCATCGCTGGCACCACTACACTAACCCCATCAACATTTCTCCTGGACCATGTCACATCTCCCATATTACAGAGAACTTATGTAATTATTAAAATTGCATATCTCTGTGATTAAAGTGTTTTTTTGTATCCAAATACATTTAGTCTTCACACTGACACTTGCTCTTAAACCACAACATACTAGTAAGTGAAGAGATGTCATATGAGCTCCGTTGTCATTAAGAATTGAAGAATCTCCACAGAAAACAGACATTAAAACATCCACAGAGAAATCCTCAGTGTTTTTATTTTGCCACATTTAAAGCATTGCATTCGATCTGGTTGAGATGGACTTCATTTTCTTCACAGTAGCCCTCATAGTGCTGTGCTTTCTATTGGTAGCTAGAAAGGTGTTAAAAACACAGCAGTGTTTGGCAGTTCTTGCACAGCGTCAACATTCCCCCCTCACCAGTAGGCTGCGGGTGGGCAAGAAATTGGGAAGGGGTACAACTAGGAAAACTGATCCAAAGTGACCAAAGGTATATATACCCATATGGTGTTTATTTTAGCAATAAAAACTAAGAGAAAGGGGCGGCGAGTGGGAAGCATTATTGCATTTGTCTGCTGGAGTAACCAGTATGCATACTGAAGCCCTACTTTCCGGGAAAATTGCTGGGCATTACCTGTTGATGGGAAGTGAGAATTAATATTTTTTCCTTTGCTTCACAACCTTCATTTTTGCTTTATTAAACTGGCTTTATCTTGATCTGTAATGTTTTTTTCCACCTTATTTTCTCCCACACAGTCCTGGTGTGGAGGGGATTGATAAAGCAGCTTGGTGGGCACCTGGTGTCCAGTCAAGGTCAACCCATCACAACATTGCTTACTGTATATAACCACTGACCATGTGTGTAGATTGACCTTTTCAGTCAATGCATCACCTCCACGTGCCTTCTTTATTTCTAACAAACTGAAATCTGACTGAATTTTTTCTCAAAATAGAGCAACCATAACGATTCCCACTTGTACGCATTCTGGCCTGGCAAGATCTGAGGCCATATTACAGCCCTCATCCCAGAAAGGACAATATCTTCTTATTCACATAGATTTTCAAGGAATTAAGAACCAGACATTCGCACTTGGGTTCATCATCTATCTCATTTGTCTATATGGCAAATGAAGAGAAATAGACAATTCTCCATCAAGATTTGTCTCATCCTACAATGAGACAATACATACAATAAATATCAAAAATAGATTACATAAATCACAATATACACTGACCATCTTCCTCCACTGCCTATGAAATCGGACTGGGATATTGAGTTCAAATGGACACTTTTTAGTTGTACAGAGTTATGTAAGATTACTCTCGCCCTTACTATCTTTGAGATTTCTTTCCACACAAATGTAGTGGAAATTCGCAAGTAAGCCAAATTTAATGCCTACACATATACACAGCATGATCACATAACAATTGATTTCTTAGGAAACCAGGTTAAAAACCAAGGTAATAAATCAGTGCTGAACTGTGTTCACTTCTTATCCTAAGTCCCATTATTTCTATATGGTCTCTGAGACTGTGTGGGCAAGAATTTCATAGACCTGAAACACAATCCTAGATATATGACAAATGAAGAGAAATAGACAATTCTCCATCAAGATTTGTCTCATCCTACAATGAGACAATACATACAATAAATATCAAAAATAGATTACATAAATCACAATGCTTTAAATATAATTATGAAAATATTTGGAAGCTGCAATCATTCGTTTCTGTATGTGGAATATTTACATGATGACAGCTTCGGTAGACAGAATATACCTCATCGTAGTTTGATAAATGTTTTGTTTGCTTGTAATAATAAAAGACAACTGGAATTTACCAAATGTATTTGAGCTCTTCTGGGTCTTGATATTCTCTTCATAGCTGCTTGCTCACCCATAGTTCCAAGTTAGCCTTTCATTTGGGAGGTATGAAAGCCCAATCTCAAAACACCTAACTGACATAATTTTGGTATTGAGTGGAACTAAGTGGAATGACACCTACTACAAGGCCAGTTCACATGGTAAATGTGATAGAAAGTATTTTTAGTGTAAATGAGAATCAGATCTAAAGTGTTCCATTTCTAGAATTTTTTTTCTGGAGTTCTTCAAGGACAGCTTTCTTTCAGCATTTAAATCTCTTACTAATGTTAGATTCCCCAGAATATTGAGCTTTATCTCTTCAGGAAGCTGAAAACCTATGACCTCTTCTTGAATATTTTCTCAGCTGGTAGCTTCTTTTTTTTTTTTTAATTATTTCTCAGTATTTTTCTGGCATTTTTACATCGCCGGCAACAAAGCATGTTTTCCATTCTCTTCTTTCCAGTTTGTCACCAGCCACTTTCATTACTGGGGTTAAAAGCAGCATTTGCCAGAGTTTTACTTCACCCAACACAAACAAAGAAGAATGTCTGAATAGAAGTCTTCAGAGACAGGCACTTCCAGAAGGTGATTCATCTGCCCTATCTTAGATATCTCTCTTAGGAAAAGATGAATAAGCTTTTGACTAGAATTCTGTCAGTGAGAAGTTTCATATAAATATCTTTCAGAAGTGTTTTTAACAGAGTATTTTTTATCTAAGGAATAGAAATTGTTTCTGTTCCTACCAGCTGATGAATCTCTGGCTGGCTATATAATATTTGTCTTATCTCAATTCAGCAACGACTATATTCAAATGCTACCACTGCTATTGGTTCACATATCCCTACCTCATTATCACTCCATGGAAAAACAAAGAAAGGAGGAATAAACACCTTTCTCATCATCTGCTGCTTCCTCCATCTCAAAGGTGAAGAAGTTTGTATGGTCAATTATGATAAACTACTGCTGTGTGAAATATATCTATTAATTTTAGTCACATAAAAATAAGGGATCTACTTAAAACTATTTATACAAGTTGATTCAATGCTTGCTGAATGCAGAGTTGCACCTTGAAAATCATCTTTCCTGATCTGAGGCACCTATTTTAAGACAAGTCATCTTCCATAGCAGATTCTCTTTATTGACTAGGCAGTGGCCTAGACAGTTAGATTCCAGTAGACACTTTGGTTTTGAATAAAAATTTAATTTTGAGCAGCTCCTTGCAAAATTTACTGACCGTTACACAGATTTATAGAGACCTAAACAACAAGAACTGTAATTCTAATAGCATTGAAGTTATGGGAGTATGGAAATCAGACAGACAGATGCTTAGATCCAGAGTCCCTCGATGAGGTTAACTAGAGCAAGCCGCTGTCTTAGAGAATGAGACTTGGCAGGTTTGCTGTGAGCCAACAGCACATGTATCTCTATCTTTCACATTCTCTTACTTGTTCAACTCTGCAGGCAAAATCCATCTCTTAGAAACACATGCACAAAAGATCTTCTCACCATTTTCCCAAACTTTCAAGTTCTTGTTATTTGTATTGACAAGTATGGTTCCTCAAGGGCAATACTTATAGTAAAGGGCCCACATTTTTTTGAAAAGAGAAACAGAGTCTGTACAATTATGACACTGATCCCAGTAACCAGAACATTTATGAAAAATTAAACCACTGAGGGGGGGGAACAGCAGAAATTAAACAGTGAAACCTAAGGTCCACAGTATTTGTGTGAGCTTGGTGTGTTAATTCCAGTGTATGGCATCGAAGACTGAAGATAAGTATTCTCAGACTTTCAGAGCTCATCAAAGACTCATATGTTCTGTGAATTTTCACCAAATAGCGCGACCAGAAAATGCTAACCAAGCACAGAGAGGCAGCTCTCCAACAAGTACTTAGTGGATGTAGCTCTGAGGGAATTGGTTCTGCTTCATGTTAGGATCTACATTGAGCCCATAAAGGAAGAGTAAAAATCTCTGCACAGGGACAGCAGACACCCCTCATCCAATGCAGAGAGCAGACCATAAAGAGAGCAGTCACCTGGTCACAAAGATTTATAGTGACTGGCAACGTACAAGGGGCAATTTTTACTCATTAGGCACCAGGATCAGTTTGCACTGGACTGTACCTGTCCAAGCTGCCCACCTTGTATGGTCAGGAAGAAAGGCTAGCAAAAGGGTGGAGAAACTCTGTGGTGGTTGAGAGGGGCAAGACTTCAGGGAAGAAGAGTTGTTTCCTAGCTTATTCAGACTTTGTTCATAGGGCAACGGAGTGAAGAACAGAGGAAGCAGTTGACAGAAATTCCCAAAAAGCTCAACCACTTTATTTGACAGCGCCTGAAGTCCCATCCTTCACAATAATGAGTTTCAGGTTTCCTTCCACATTAACTCACGTGGACCTCCTGAAAAGGGCATAACATGGTATGACAGTGTAACATATTGTTATATGACACTTCCAAGCAAAGTAGAATATACAAAAATTCTTTAAAATATCATCTCTGCTAGCAGAATGAATCTGAATCATCAACCTTCATTTCTGATCTGTGCATAATTCCCAACCACAACTTAAGTTTAATCAACCTAATAACTTCTTCAGTTTTCTGTCACAGAGACAACTCAATGCATAAACATAAAGCACCACCTCCAGTTTTTCCTCCTCAAGGGTATCTTTACATGCGAGCAGACGTTACATGCTCAGCTCCATGAAAAGTACTAGAATTAGATTAGTACAATATTTTTTATGGCTGAATCCACCTCTGCATTCTGAGAGGTCCTGTGTTTTTATTTTTACCATTATAATAAAAGCTTTTTGTGTTGGCTGTGCTACTTTAATTCCCCACCATAGTCACTGCTCTATAGTGACAATCAGTGTCTAACTACAGGTGATGATTTTTAATTCATTACATATGCTCTTTTACCTTGTGTCTATGTATTGCTAACTTTACTTTTTGACTTTTTCTCAAGAGCAGAAATTAAATCATCAATGCTAGATGCATAAAATATTTTATATGATTTTGTGTTTCAGACTAATTTGCAAGTCAGAAGTTTCCAGTACATTGTGCTAAACAACAGCCGTGTATTTATCTTGACAAATGATGCAGGAAAAACTAATAATGATGAGGCATGTAGAGAGCCTTTCATCCAAAGATCCCAGGACACACGACAAACTTTACATACTGATTATAGTCAATACTCAGTATTGTTCAAACTTTTTGTTGTCTTCAATGGGCATAACTGTAAGTAGAAAACTATGCACAAGTAACTTCAGTCACTGATGCACAGCTAGATCCAGGGTAGAAAGCACAAACAAGAAAACAGTTCTTTCTCATACTACGACACAGGGTATAAAGAATACTGTGTGCAGATAATAGTGGGGCAGCAGCTTTAATTACTCGGTGTAAACAAGGAGTTCTTTTCTTACTTTCTTCTCAGCAGTATTTTGAGTAATAAGCAAAGAAAAATCAAGAAGGGGAAAAGGAAACATTTGGAGGAAATCTGACTTTGCTTTTGGCTTACATCATTTTAGTGCAAGAGCTTGTCTTTCACTCATCTTCATGGGGAGAAGTAGAGGGGGAAAATAGTCACATGTAACACCATTGTCCTGCAGGAGATGGATTCAGCAGCTCTTCCAAGACAAGTCCCTTTAGTCTGGATGGGACTCTTGACTGGGTAAAAGTTGGGGGTTTTTTTGGTGCCTCAGGGCTATGCTAGTTTGAAGGCTTATTTTAAAGGGGTCCAAATAAAAGAGTTTCTCTTGTATTTCCTGAATCACTGATGTCTTCTCCTCCCATGTTCATATGACTTTTAAGCAACCAAAGCTGTGCCAAAATCCAGAATCTTATTTATAAAATTTTCTGAGGTCTTTCCAGATCACTATGAGCTGAATAGGCTATATGGCTTTTAATCTGCTGGCTGATTCTGTGGGACAGAAAGTGTTTGCTGTGTTTGATAACATGCTTTTTCTCCTAATAATGCCTGAACTCCTAGGACTAACTTAACTAGGTCAGACTAAACCTCCCATTTGCCAAGTATCCTACTGTCTATTCCTTGTCTCCTGAAATAGGTCATGCGGGCAACATGGGCTCATAAGAAAGGTCCTGCAGGGGAAGGTAGGTTTGTCTTCATAATAAGTACAAAGCAGTAGTCATCACACCTCAAGCAATCACCTTTCCTGGCATTTTTACTGTTGGGAAGTCAAGGTATTGGAGTCCAGTGAAGTTAAGTTGAGCCTGTCCAGTTTTTGGAAGTTAGCTATGAGCCTCAAATGCTCCTTTCCCACATTTCCTCAGCTGCATGACACAGAATGGATTCTTACTCTAATGCTCAATATAAACACATATAATATATACATTAGCTCATTATATTATACAACATTATTAACTATAATTTGTCAGACAAGTAGAGTAAATTCACAGTGGAATGGGTCACATCTGTAGGATATTTTCTGAATTACAGCAGTTACTGTGATTAGAGTGGGTTATGGTGAGACACAGGGGCTAAAAGAATGTGATGTTTATGAATACCTGGCTTGTGAATAGATGGCTTCCTGGCGGTAGCCCTTGATCTTCCCCTTGACCTTCGAAAAGAGCAGTGTGGATGTACCTACTCACTCTTTAGTTAACAGACTAAAAGCACGAAACCTACGATAAGATGCCCAGGTACACATGCATAGCTTTTTTAATTTAAGATTAGATAATGGATATCTGAAAGCATGGGGGGATTTATCTGAGAGCACAAACTGCAGAAACATGAACGGGGTGACAGGGAACTAGAACCTAACTTTAAAAAATCCTGTATAGTTGAGAATTCATTTTATTTGGGGTACTGCAATTGTTCTTTTGTTTTCTAGGAAGGAAGTAACATTAACAAAATAAAAGAAAATCCATTTGACTAACACCAAAATACTTTTCCTATGGGTATTTAATTCTTTTTAATCTTTTTTTTCCTTTTTTATTTAATCGATTTATAAAAAGCAACTAATGGACACTCACAGACAGACTATGAAAAAGAATTTTAAACAGTTGGGACCAGCTTATATGCAGAATGAACCATATCAATCAGGATAGTTGGTCATTGCCAGAAGACTCTTTCAAGGGTCCTTGCAATGGACCTTCAACTGCTCAGAGGTGAGACTCTCCAAAACTATGTTCTCATACGCAGCTTTTACATCCACCCCACCTGTGGTACTACCTTAAAATAGACAAAAAAATTGTCCTAACTAAATAGGTTTGTCCTACATAACTATTTCTGCATCTGCGGAAGGAGTTTTTACCACCTATTTTAAAAAGTCTTATCTATGTACAATTTGATCAGTTCTGAAGCAGGAATCACCTTGGAAAGTCTCAGAGACGGGTGTATTCTCCATTGCCAATGTTAATCAACACATCTAAGCATAGGGGTTGGTCTAGGCACAGGAGGAGCTGCCAAGGAAAAGCTTCAGGACAGGCTGAAATTCCTACCTGAATGTTCCTGTGCCAGCTAATCAAATGCCTTGTGGTGAAGAAGACTAGGGGTTAAAATCACCTTGTCTCAAGTCTCTCCACTGATTCAGACCAGTTAATTACCTTATTTATGCAGCTAGATGAGGAGTTCCTGAGACACCCAGGGAACTCATGTCTAAAGTGTGCTGGGTTGCACATAGAGGCAGACACGAGGTTATATGATAAACTTGAGCTTTATATTTATAAATTAAATTCCATGGCTCTTGTTTGCAAAATGCTTTAAAAATGGAGGGGGAGGGGGGGGAGGGGAGGGTTTTGTTCCTTGCAGAAGGAGATATTCTCTTTCAAAATATCAGGGTGAAACATTTGACTAGGTTTAATTTTCTCTATTCTTTTCAGCTAAATGTAATCAACTAATTCAGCCCCATTAGCTGAATGTTTCAGTCTCTCACATATACCATTTTTCATCAGATTTACTACTCATTGAAAAACTCTAGTCTGGAATTACATTTCTTTGTCTTATTATCCAAAACTATCTGTGAAGTAGATTGTGTGCTGTTGGTTCGCTTCTCAAGTATCAGAAAGCACAGTGCTTTAAATAAAGTATTCATGTGTCATCTCTAATTCAAGAATTTATGGCACAGACCCTTTCTCTAACCACCTCATTTCTTTGTACTGTGCTAACCAAAACAAATATCTAGAGCATACAAAAAACTTTTCTGTGTATTTGCACTACAGGCAGCTATTGAGGGTACTCTGACTGTATCACTGCTGTTAGGATTCTGAATCTAGGAAGGTTCTGTATAATACTGTATGTATATTCTGGCTTGAGTAACCCTTCCTTTTCTTCACAGTTAGACCACAGTTTCACTTGCTATCGTAATCAATGTTTTTATCACTTAATTTTTAAAAATGTATCTTTTCTTATAAAGCTTTACAATATCCCAATAATTATACTTTAGAGTAATCTCAATATTTGGCTTGAAGCATTCAGATTTTAAAATTATATTAATCACTTGTCCTCAGTGCTGTGCCGATGCACAACGAGTATGTGACTGGAAAGACGTGCTCTTCGTCTACCCTCAGGCTTCAAGCATGGGCTACATTTCACTTCTACTTCACTGCTTGTTCATGTTGCAGACAGTGTCAGTCATTCGGGAAAAGTAGATAGGAAGCTCTCCCATTGCCACGTGTGAAATTTTTCAAATGGTGCATGTAGATGCACACCCTGGAAACAGCCTTGTCCACTGGCTACCTTTTACCTCTCTTCCTTAGCTGCTCTCCAAGCAAAAGCCACAGTTTCCACAACTCAGTTTGCGTGAATCCTTAACCCATGTTGATAAAAATAAACTGGGTTAGCCATGACCTATACCCATTACTTAAGCTAATATAATGCAGTGTAACTGAAATGGGTGAGGAAGTACTCATACAATCAGTTCTGCTGGAAAATAAGAGCAAGTCAGCACTGATGCACAGTAATCTCCTCATAAGCAGAGCCGGGCTGAGAAAAGCACATCTGTTCCCAGCCTGAGTTATGCTCTGCAAATCCCCATCCACAAAATTAGCCATGCTCTGCTATACATTGCTGTACAAGAGTTTCAACTTACTTTTGTGTTATTATGAAACTAGTAATCGCCATGACTGTGAAAACATGAGTGAGGGAAACGAGGGACATTGTAAAGATAAACACCTGAAATTACAGCTCTGAGGATATTGCTTTTCCCTTACTTTCCAAAAGTCTGAAGTCTGAAACCTAACTACCACCATTTCAATGGAGGCATTTTTAGCTATTTTACTGCTGAATGTTGTAACAAATCCAGCTAACGTATGTGCTAAAATTCCAGAGATGCTCAAAATGATCTGTGTCCTGAGATGGCTGTTAAGGGAAAACCAGTAAGCTATTGGAGTCTGCATTACATCCTTGGATTGAGAAAAATGGGAAATGGGCTGAACATAAAATAGAGTTCTCCAAGAAAGTAGATGATATTATTTAGAATTGTTCCTGCAAGTATTTTTCTTCTTGCCTAAGTTACTGCACCTTGAACTTAAATTTAGTTCCGTTAAAACATTTCAGATATTTCACCAAATAAAAACAGTCAGGTATCCTACCATAGGCTTTGGGTTTAGCTGGTCAGAGTACACAAGGTGATATTCTCATGCCAGGACTGTTAGCATCTATCTCTCCTTGCTCAGTTTGCATCCCAAGGATTTGTACCAACATCTAATTTTGAGGAGAATTAATTCTTCTCAGTTGATGCAGCATGTTTATACCAATTGCGATAGAGCACACAGAAGCAGTTAGAAGCTGGACTATTTGAGCTTCAGTTTGTGCTAACACTCCACTTTTCAACATTCAAAAAGCAATACAGAATGGAAAAGATTTTAGATTTTCCAAATGTAAATACATTATTTATTAGGGAAGTTCTTTAAAGAGGAGTTAATAATCACTTGCCTATTGGACAGATGTTTTTCTGTGCTTTCATCTGTATCGGAGTAGAAATGGAAGAGATCTTCTTTCCTTACAAGAATGTAATATAAACTGCACTGACTGAAAGAGTTTTTTTCAATTAAAGCTAGTTCCATACTGTCCATATTAGCACAAGCCCATTTTACTTGCTCATTGAGCCTGCTATCTTAATGAAAGTAATGTGCACATCACAGTAGGAATGTTCTCAAAAATTCAATTTCTAAGCAGTAAGTATCTAGTGGAGTTACAGCTTACAGGTTTCAGAGAGGCCATGAAGAATCACATTTTGGAGAACACATTGGGAAAGTAAAACAGCCTAGGACCAGTGGCATTTTCTGATAAACTTACCCTTAATTGTATAGACACTGTTATTGGAGGCTGCGGGAGGCAAAGATCTGATATTTAACCAGGAGAAACTGAGAAATCTAGAGAGTAAAACCTAAGTGAGCCGTTCTGGGCTGTACTAATGCTTCTCCGACTAAAGATCTTGGAAATGTGAGACTCCTCTGTACACCATGAAACAAGCTAATAGCCATTATGTTTTTTCTTTCCTTCTCCAAATGAATGTCCCTTAATCGAGAGCTCAAGGCTCATTCTGCTTATAGGGAATTACTTTCCCATACAGTACAAGAAGATGTTCTCCCTAAATTGCTGAAACAGATGTAGGAACAAGGTAAACAGTTACAGGCCCATGTTAAACCAGTACGAGTGACTACAAATAGAACACCAACAATTTATTTAAAGCATTAGAAAACCTATTCAGTTTGGTTTATATGTATATAGGATCGAGTCATTTTTCTTATAAACTTTCTATAACCAAGGCCATTTCTGGGGAACAGGAGAGGGATGGGGGTGTGGAAAGACACATGCAAACAGAAAAACTCATGAACTTAAACAAAATATTTAGCTTACTAATGAGTCACTGCAACCTGATCTGTTCTTAGGACAGATTCTTTCTCATCATCAGAACCAGATTTGTATTTCCATGCATTTTGAAATGCAGTTGTACTATATTCCACTTGTGTGTGTACTGCTCTGCCCTTATGCAAAAATATTTACAAAGAATTATTCTATTAAAATATATTCTCTTTTCATAAAGGTTAATCATCCATCAGTCATTATGCTCACTTATGCTACCTAGCATAAAGTAATGTTTTAGCAAACAGGAAAAGGTGGGCTTTTTCTTCTTCATAACATGCAGCCTTCAAGTACTTGTCATAGTTTTTTTACTTCTCCAACAAAACTTCACAGAAATCAATATGTTTAGAAAACTAATTAAGTTAATTTTCTTTAAATAAAAGCTGAGAAAATTACCAAAATTTGCATTAAGCATAGAAGTTTTATATCATCATAATATCCTAACAATAACACTATACTAGTTTACATTCTCTCTAAACCTTTCTTGAAGATCACTCAAATTAGCCTTTCTTACAAAATTCTGGGGATTAAATTTCTCATCCTTAGGCTTAAACAGGCAGGATTTAGTTGTTTGCAAAGTAGGAGGGTTTTGAACAGGAGACACTTTATGATTTCCAAACAGTACAGGTCTTAGAAACAGTGTACATATAATCATACTCTGAAAATAAAAACTCTCAGTGTCTAATCACTGGGGCTTCAATCTGATCAGCAAAATTAATCTTTCTAGAATGTATAGAACAACCTAATTGACGTAATCAAAAGGTGAGGGAAGTAACAAATATCTTAGTCCTGCTCCCTTTTCCCTCAGCAAGAGAGAATATCTAGTCAAAAAAAAAAAAGTATGTCTGCGTAGTCTATGACTGCAAGCGTTTCTGAATTTATTTTAGGTGGCACTTTCTAAGACACTCCCAAATAAGTTATTTAAAGACATGCTCTGAAGTCAGAGAAAGAGGGCTTTGAAGGGACCCTCGCCATCAATTGGTCCAGCGCCTTTCGATTTTTTAGCTCACATTTTATTTTATGCCTCATTTCAAGTGTGTGACTTCTGGGACAGCAAGGTGCTTCATGCCTCATTTGCTGCGGTAACACTTGCAGCAGAAAGGAACATATCTCTGGCTGAGAATTTTGTCTTATCCAGCACTGGCCCAAAGTCAGGATCTGCTATAGCTAAATCCTTCCAGATAGAGACTTGTTCTATCATTACACTGACATGCTTTTCTCTAATGTCTTACCAAAATAACGCATGCTGTATTTTGAACAGGGAACTGATTATATACTTCCTTTTGCTGGCAGTCCTTTGTGGCACTGTTACCATGTCGTCATTAGTCTTCTCATCTTTAGACTAAGCAAAACAAATTCCTCCAGTCTCACCTTAAAGGTCATGTTTTCTACATCTGTGGATTATTCCCACCCCCTTTGCTGGACTCCCTCCAGTTGGCCCATCTGCTACAGTGTACAACCCAAAACTGGGAAGACAACAAGGTCTTATGAATGCTGAGTAAAGCAAAAGGAGTAAAACTTACAGCACGTCTGCCATATACCCTAGTATGTGGTTTACTTTTCACAGCATGGGCTTCTTCCCTCACATTCAGTTAGTGATTCACTGTCGTCTGTTTAACTTCTGCTTTGCCAAGAGCGCTCTCTTTCCTATATGTATGCAATTAATTAATCCTCGGGGTAGAGTTCTGTACCTCTTCTCACCGAGCTGCTCTCCTTTTCCCCTGGATCATTTCTTCAGCTTGTCAAGACAACTCTGAATCTTTTTTAATCTAGTTTTTGGTCATTTACAATTCTCCTCCTGGGAGCTTGCAGTCCCCTTCACAGAATCACAGAATTGTAGGGGTTGGAAGGAACCACAGGAGATTGTCTAGTCCAACCCTCCTGCTAAAGAAGGTTCACCTAGAGCAAGTTGCACGGGAGTATGTCCAGATGGGTTTTAAATATCTCCAGAGAAGGAAACCCCACAACCTCCATGGGCAGCCTGTTCCAATGCCCTGTCACACTCACAGAAGTTTTTCTTCATGTTCAGGTGGAACTTTCTGTGTTCCCATTTGTACCCATTGCCTTTCGTCCTGTCACCGGCCAGCACTGAGAAGAATCTGGCCCCATCCTCTTGACCCTTACCCCTTAGATATTTATAAGGATTGATAAGGTCCTCTCTCAATCTTCTCTTTTTCAGGCTAAACAGTCCGAGCTCACTCAGCTTCTCAACTTAAGAGAGATGCTCCAATATCCTCATCATCTTCGTGGCCCTTCACTGGACTCTTCCAGTAGTTCCTCGTCTTTCTTGAACTGGGGAGCCCAGAACTGGACAAAATACTCCAGATGTGGCCTCACTAGGACAGATTAGAGGAGCAGGATAATCTCTCTCAGCCTTTTGACCACACTCTTTTTGATGCAACCCAGGATACCACTGGCCTTCTTGGCCACAAGGGCACATTGCTGGCTTATCATCAACTTGTTGTCTACCACAACTTCCAGATGCTTCTCTGCTGAGCAGCGTTACAGACTGTCAGCCCCTAACCTATATTGGTGCAGAACCCTCTGCTTGCCTTATTTGAATTTCATTAGGTTCCTCTCACCCAACTTCCAGGCTGGTATTGTCTGCAGATATTACAGTTGTCTTGACTTTAGTAGTCTCTTAACTGTCATTTTCCATTCCCACACAACTGCTTCCCCTTTGCTATCCATCTGATCACATTTAATTTTCTTCATGGAGATTGATTGAAAAACTGCACAAAGGCCTGAATCTTTACATTAAGATCTGTGGTTATCTGAGTCTATCCACTAATAAACTAACATTTACAGTGTCCCTCTCTTCTGCAGAAAGATCAGGTCTTGAAAAGCCAAATCTCCAAGGAGATTTCAATCCACCTTGAGAAGGTACATGCTGTTTGTATATGGAAAGCTCACTTAGAGAACTTTGAAGTCACTATTAGAATAGGCTGAGCAAGACCTCTCAAACAACATAAACCCTGCAAACTGGGAAAGGAAAACTTTGTAATGCCTTTTAATAGGAAGAGTGTTGAAGACAGCTTCCTCAAAGAATAACCTACACAATTGGCTGGGAATCATTGGTGCAGATAAATAATGTAGATTTATTACTTGGCTCGTAATTCAAGTAGAATAAACTGAATTACAAAATTAATGTCTGAAAAAACTTTTCCCTACCGAACTGTTGTAAATTCAGAGCATGTACTCCAAGGAATAAAGTGCATTTATGCTTGATAGAACATGGCTTACAGCTCTGAAGGTATGAGAAGGTAAATAAACTGAAAATGCTGTTCTCTGTGCTCTGGAAAAAAATGTAATGTAGAGGATGACAGAAGAGAAATTAATCAGTCCATTATTGTCACTGCCTTAAGAACCAAAGAGTTACTGCAACTTCTACAAATAAAGAACAAGAAGCTTTTTGGAAAAGCATTCCTTGACGGCAGCTATTTGCTACTTAGATATGAAGCAGCTGTGGAAGAGGGAAAGGTGTTTAGAATGAAAATTCACATTCCCCTATCAGGCAAGTTTTCATTCTTTCTGGAACCAAGTAATCATGAGGATATGGTTGGATGGTCGCAACCAGTGGGTAGTGGTCAACAGCTCAGTGTTCCAGTGGAGATCAGTGACAAGTGGTGTCCCTCGAGGCTCTATACTGGGACCAGTACTGTTTAATATCTTCATCACAGACATAGGCAGTGGGATCCAGTGCACCCTCAGCAAGTTTACAGATGACACCATACTGAGTGTAGAGGTTGACACGCCTGAGCGACAGGATGCCATCCAGAGAGACCTGGACAAGACTGAAAAGTGAGCTCATGGGACCCTCATGAGGTTCAACAAGGCCAAATGCAAGGTCCCGCACTTGGGTCAGGGCAATCCCTGGTATCAATACCAGCTGGGGAATGAAGGGATTGAGAACAGGCCTGCAGAGAAGGACCTGTGTACTGTGGATGAAAAGCAAGACATGAGCCAACAATATGCACTCACAGCCCAGAAAACCAACCATATCCTGGGACTGCATCAAAAGAAGTGTGGCCAGCAGACCGCGGGAGGTGATCCTGCCCCTATACTCCGCTCTGGTGTGACCCCACATGGAGTACTGCATCCAGCTCCGGAGTCCTCAGAACAAGAGAGACATGGACCTGTTGCAGTGGGTCCAGAGGAGAGCCAGGAAGATGATTAGAGGGGTGGAACACCTTTCCTATGAAAAAAGGTTGAGAGAATTGGAGTTGTGGAGCCTGGAAGGCTCCAAGGACACCTTACTATGGTCTTTAAGTACTTAAAGGGGGCTTGTAAGAAAGATGGGAACAAAATTTTTAGTAGGGCCTGTTTTGATAGGACAAGAAGTAAGGTTTTCAAACTAAAAGAGTGTGCATTTAGACTAAATACCTGGAAGAAATGTTTTACAATAAGCATGGTGAAACACTGGAGCAGGTAACCTAGAGAGGTAGTAGATGACCTATCACTGGAAATATTCGAGGGCAGGTTGGATGGGGCCCTGAGCAATGTGATCTGGTTGACGATGTCCCTGCTCATTTTAGTGGGGTTGACTAGGTGACTTTTAATGGTCTCTTCCAATCCAAACTATTCTATGATTCTATCGCCAAATGGCTTAAAGTATCAGGATAATATTCAAATGATTAAAACAAGGCACCCTGACATCAGCTTTCCACCAATACAACCTGATGTAACTCCCCCAGGGATACAATTCTGATTCCAAATGTAACTGTGCTTGGAATAACTTTTGAAAACTGTGCAAAAGTGCCAAAGAGAACTTGGAAATGAAATCCCCATTTTCAGTAGGGCTTCAGGCAAACACAAGATTGTTTTTCATGTATTTTTAGTGACACTTCCACTCCAAAATTTCTAACGTGAAGCAGTTGCCTCGAGGTCACAAGGGTTTGTCTAGGAGCAATGATGACAAGTCAGTAAGAGATTCTTCCCTTTTGGCTAAATTGGAGCTACCCAGCTGCCCACTCTTGAGGCTGGATCCAGCCTCCTCGTGCAGAGCTGCGTGCCTTCCATCTGCCTCTGAGCACACATTGTTTTGGGGAGAAAAATGACTAGCACACAGGGGAGTCCTATCTGTAGCATCTGCTCACAAATTCAGACGGTTTGAATAGTTCTGCTTTGAAACCATGAGATAAACAACTCTAAAGAGAAGGTAAACTGCACTCACCCAAATTAATTCAAATATAAGAAAATGGTATTTCCCTAAGGGAACGTGTTTGTTACAGCTTTGGTAATTAAAATTCTTTAGAGTTGAAGTGACAACCACTGACCAAGCAAAGCAACCTGACATGCATCAGAAGCACTGCTTTTAAGAAATCCCTCATCTCTACCTTGATTAGATGTCAGCAAACACTTCTGACAGTAATTTTTCAACAGCACAGGAATGCAGTCAATGGCTGTTCTCAGCCCACCAGAGGATGAATCTATTTCTAGAAAAGTGAGGGAAAAAAGAAAAAAAAAGAAAAAAGAAAAAAAGAAACCCAAGAGTCCTTGACTTCAAGGATACATGGGCTTCCCTAGGAAGTTTGCTTAAACGAATACATTACAGTCGTTGCATGCACCACAGATCACTGCTGAACAGAAGGCAAACAGGCAAGATCTCATCCTCTCCCCAGAATAGGAGCCTCCTCTGAGTGCCAATATTGTGATCAGAGGGAGGCTCTAGCATAGTAGTTGAAAAGACTAAATTATGCTTTCACTAAGTGAAAAGTAAAAAGTGTTACTAGTCTATGACTCTGTTAAGAGCTTATACTCTGCTATTTTGTGTCCCCACTTGAACAGAATGCATATTTGCAAATTGCCATACTTTACACCTCAAACTGTTACACAAGTTCAAGTTCAGATGACTGATTGACTTATGTAGGTTTGCCCCAGCTCTACACCAGCCTGCTGAGGACGGTAATGTTAAAAGCCATTGGTGGCTATAGTCACTTGCTACAGCTGTTCAAAAAAACCTACTCCCAGGCAAAGACTACACAAGTTTTGAAATAGAGATATAGAAAATGCATCATAGGCTTTACAAGTATATGAACTTTGGAAAAAGGATCCTATTATGGT
Organism: Dromococcyx pavoninus; assembly: GCA_033558185.1. NCBI lineage: Eukaryota > Metazoa > Chordata > Aves > Cuculiformes > Neomorphidae > Dromococcyx > Dromococcyx pavoninus. The sequence goes on from JAUMJL010000250.1 coordinate 2,141,987, forward strand.
TTAACACACATTACTGTGCACTAGGAAATAAAAGATCTGATTTTTTGTTGTTTTATGACTTAAACAAAGTGAAAAAAAAATGTGAAATACAGAATATCGTATCATAAAAATATAATGTTTAAAAAAAATCCAAGCAACTATATTTCAGATATAATATACTATTTAGTTTGAGTTAGTGCTTTACTCCTTGATTTGAAATAATTTTAAAGGATCAAAGTTTGCTACTTTTCTAAGTAAAACATCACTTTGAAATGGAAATTCACAATTTTTTTTTAGTATTGAAATATTTTTACTTTTTCAAAAATTTCTTTATTTTTTCAGCTGAGCTTCAGTTTGCAAATACTTCTATGTGATCCAAGCATCATTTCCCACAGAATGGCACAATTTTGACTGAAGAAATTTGTCCATTTGTTTTAGTTTGCATATACACACTGCAGGGGCACTAAGATGAACTTTGTGCAAGCACTGAGAGAGGAGGTTCTCAAGCTGGTTGGGCTACACCATAATTCAAGCAAAGAGCAGCTTGTGTAAACACCAGATGCTGACTTTTTTACTCAGCAAGGGCAGGATTCATCTCCATCTCAGCTGGTCACTGTGGCTCCATTCATACTCAATGGAGACAAATGGGTAGTTTTAGGACAGAATTCACAGAATATCTTTCAAACATCTATATTAGGATGAGATGAACTGCATCCTAAAACAAGCTGCTTCACTCCCTGACCATAAAAACAAGCTGCTTTCCCCCCGCTCTTATTATAGAGGTAGGGTAAACTATAGCTTATGCACATTTAAACTGATGAATCCCACTCCCCAAAGCTGAGTCAATGCTCAGTGAAATCACTGTGACTGTCCACTGAATTAAAAACTGAATTAGTCCCCATTAAGCAAGCATTTAGCTGCTTTTAATACTTGCAGATCATAAGTGTATTTATTTCTCTTTGCTTTTAATACCAGGTCGCTAGGTCTTGCATATTGACAATTAGATAGGATTACCTCTTATGGGATTTGCATAGATATAGTACTTAAACAGCCAGTCAGAAAGATCACCCACCTTTCCTACGGAAAAATTAAATCTTTATTCCATTGTTGACTGTGAGGAGACTATGGGTCTTACCTAGTACTCTGCAAATTCAGTAGTAAAGTCCCCTGTGATTACAACCATTGCTGCAGCAGACTTAAAAAGTGTGGGTGGGGGTAAAAGAATCACAAATTCTCTGTTTTACAAAGCATTCCAAAAACAAATTCACTACTTGCACTCAAATCTTCTGTTTTTCCCCAGAGCTCAGACAACCCTCCCACTCAGAAATAATTATTAGCTGGAAGCTCATTCTGGCTTTTACCATTCCAAATGAACCTGACAAGCAATTTCCAAAGGAATTTATGTGCTGTTGTATTTCCCTAGGCTATGTTTTAAGAGTGTGATCCGCTTTATTGCCATTTGAGAGAGTTTAAGCAACTTTACCATTCCCCTTAGGGAATATTGGAGGACAATTTGTGAACAGCACAAGAAGCGATACCATCTTTTCCACACAAATTCTCATGACTTTACCTCACTCATTAGAGCAGTGAAAAAAAGTGAAAGTTCTTTTGAATAATCACTGATTTAGCTTAACAATATTGTGTTTGCTTTCCAGATGTTATTTAAAATAATATTGGCATAGTGAGAGTAATGTTAATACTTGTAAAAGACACTTAGAACACAATTTACTGCAAATGTCCCTGTGCCACAGATGATACCTTCCACTTCCTTTTTATTTAATTCATACAAATACAAAGCAGAAATAAGTATATGCGACATAAGTGATCAGAATATTGAAGTTAAAGTGGTGAAATAACTAAAGGTACCTATGACTTGAACAGTTCAGGAGTAAACCTATAGGTTCATGTATGTTTACATGAAACCTTCATTAAATATTTTTAATTAATTAAGAATGTATTTTGTCCTGTTCAAAGATCAAAATGAAAAGACCAAACTTGTACAATTATTTATTTCCCAAGGGCACCTAAAGCTGGATAAGCATGAATACTGTTTGGATCTACTCCATGGCGTGTCTGTATGTTACGCAGAAGAGAGTTATCACTTGAAATAAATAATTGGAGAAAACAATAATTCCATTGAGCTTGCATGTAAACTGGCAGTATATTCCAAGTGTCATACCTAATTATATATCTGTATGCATGTGTGCATCTATGTATAATGTATGTATATGTTACACATATACCTGTGAAACATGTTAGTTTCAGTTATCAAAAACTTGCAGAGGAAGTCAACTCATAAAGAGAATTAAGCGATCTGGCCAAAGCCAAAAAGCAGCAGCTGAGTTAGGATGAGAATTCAGGCCTGATATAAGTGAACACCTAGCCCCAAATGATACGGGCAACTATATTTCTGTCAAAATGGCTGTATGTTACTACTGCACTAAACTAAAACAGGTCCTGGAGGCCATCTAATAAGATCTGGCTAACCCCATACCATTAAACTCTCTTACTTTTCAAAACATGACAGCATAACCCATACCATGAGGAGAATATTGCTTTCCTTGTTCTAAAAACTGTGACCATATAATTGTTAGCAAAACTGGCCAGGGACCATTTAAAAGCATGGATAACCAAGTGTAATGCTTAGGTTTGTGCCTGGCAGTGCTTAATTAGTTAGTAAAGAAAGAATCAATAGGCCCAGGATACATCTCTATGAGTTCCAGCCTTGAATTCAGCCTCCAGTCATTCTGTTCTGTCTTATTTCTGTATGTTATCCTCCATCCAAGAGCTGTTATTTGTTTCCATTTTGATCCACACAAAATATTTTTACTGTAGCTGCCTCCAGGAGGCTTAGTCCTTTAACTCAAGGAACAGAGGTTCTGTCTTTTGCATTTGATATCCGAGGCACACTCTCCAGTGGTAACCTAGATACTGGGGTTACACAGAGATCATGCTTCCATGCTGAGTTAGGCACCCTATGGAGACATCATTTGTTTCCCCAGGCAAGAAAGTATTACACATATAGACGAAAAATGCCTTCAGTTGAAAAGAAATTTCACACTTTTCCCAAGTGCATGAGGGACACAACTGACAGAAACATAATTTAATAGGATTTTTAATGAGTCCTATGATAAATGTTTCATGGCCAAAAAAAGAAAGTAAAAACCCATTGTACTTTCTGAAGAGGCCAAAGAACATGTGAGTCCCCAAATTAATTCATAGGTCTCCCTTGAAGAGCAATTCTTAATGTGCTCTATTAAATTACATTTCTTTATTTTGAGAAAATGGATTTACTTATTCCTTTGCTAGAAACCTGAGAATAGCATCACCAATCACTTTGTCTGACATGTACATGTCAGCGACATCGGGTTATATAGTGGCTGACAACCGAGAGTTCTGCTATACCTAGGAAGAGCTTAATAAAATTGACTTAACAGATATTTTTTATTATTCCCAAGAACAGGGTTGATAATGAGATTTTCTAGCTAACCACACTTCACTTGACAAATTATGAAGAGATCAATTTTTTTCCCATTGGCCTCACCCTCATCAATGGCTCGGCTGAGGTCAACTAGGCCTTCACTCGTAGTTAATGGCACACAGCCTTTGCCTACTGATTATTCTTTGTCAAAGCCTAACAGAAGAAAATCAATGGCCTTTATTTCAAATTCAAAAGGAAATATTTGTCTTTAAATTAAAAACTCCTCTCACTTAAAAGACACAACTAATGTATTTGGGAGAGTATGCCTTGGTCTAGTAAGATGACAACTCAATGCAAAGGCTGAAGGCAATAAACTAAGTGGTGCTGAGCATCCAGAAATCCCACTGCGAGTATTACTGGTAATTTCACAGAATCATAGAATCATTCATGTTAGAAAAAAACCTCTGAGATCATCCAAACGAACCATCAGCCCAACACCACCACGCCTATGAAACTATGTACCCAAGTGCTGCATCTCCACGTTTTTTGAACACCTCCAGGGACGGTGACTCCACCACTTCCCTGGGAAGCCTCTTCCAATGCCTCACCACTCTTTCAGTAAAGAATTTTTTCCTAGTATCCAATATAAATTTCCCCTGGTGCAATCTAAACCTCATCCTAACACTAGTTACTTGGGAGACCAAAACACATCTCACTACAACCTCCTCTCAGGAAGTTCTAAAGGGTGATACGGATTCCCCTCAACCTCCTCTTCCCCAGACTAAACAGCACAAGTTCCCTCAGGACCCCTTCTTATAAGTCTTGATATTCACGGTGTCCCAGTATCACAAGGTTGGAAAAGACCTCCGAGATCATCTAGTCCAACCCATGACCCAACACCAACACCTACTTGTTGTGTAATCCATGGTACTAAGCGCCTCATCCAATCTGTTTTTAAACACCTCAAGGGACGATGACTCCACCACCTCCCTGGGCAGCGCATTCCAATGGCCAATTACCCTTTCAGTGAAAAATTTTTTCCTAATATCAAGCCCTTCACCAATCTCATTGCCTTTGTCTGGACATGCTCCAGTACCTCAATGTCCTTCTTGTAATGAAGGGCCCAAAACTGAATACAGGATTTGAGGTACAGCCTCACCAGTTCCAAGTGTGGGAGGACAATCACTCCCTACTCAAGCTGGACACATCATTTCTGCTACAAGCCAGGATGCTGTTGGCCTTTTTCAATGAGGCCTGAATGTCATCTTTGGACTCCACCAGAAGAGGTTAAGTACTCAGTAGCAGTTTCTATTAACATATTAGCATCTGAAAGACATATTCCAAAACTTAGACCATTTTAGATTATGATTACTTCTTTGTCTTTTTCTATCACTGCCTAAAGTGCAGAGTGTGCATTTTACATGCCTCTCCATTCCTTTAGCTGTCTAGAAACTCAGCATTGCCACAGTGCACATTGTGACTCTTAATAGTAACATATATGTGCAAGCTGAGTTCCACAGAGTCACATTCTTAGACATTCTTCCTACCACGTATATGTAAGCCATAAATGTAAGACATATTAGCATAGAAATAAACTATCAAAAAAATGTTAATAACATTATAATAAGGGTAACCTTCTTCCAGGAAGCCGGTCATTGTCTTATGTGAGGACTTAACTTCCTCTCTAGACAGATCTGTTATTCGTTAGCTGACTAGACAATCATGATTCAGGCCAGATTCATCCTTTCAAACACTTGACACGCAGCTGATGAACTCTCTAAACTCCACAGCATCTTAAAAGCACAATTTGAACATCTGATGGGTGGGATCAGCTCAATACCTTTTCTATTTTCTATTACCAAAACCTAAGGTGGTCCAGAAGGATCCCTACAGATAGGAGGAAGTAAGATGTCTGTATACGGGCTGGCTCTGAAGGGAGCCCAGATGCATCTTGCCTAATTTAACATTAGTTATCTTTGTTAGCACAGCAGTGTCATAGCCAACAAAAGAACACAAATATTTCCACCAGGCAAATTTTACTGACCTGTGTTTCCTGCATCCGTTTGCTGCTTATACAGAGATGCTCCTACTAAACAGCCTTCTGCTCTTCCTTAATGTTTCCCTTCCTGGAAACATCCTTCCCAAGTAAAAGGGTCAAGCCCTAAAATATGAAGGAAGCTATATGGGATATTAGATTTGTATTCCTAAAATTGCACTGATATTTATATGTTCAACCTGAGTATCTTTGCAGATCTAGCCAAACGATGTGTTCTTTTAAAGTCTGCATCAACTGCATTCAAATAAAATTAAGACTTGGGGGTTCCTCCTCTGGAGTTTTACTCAGCCATGTCCATTTTAGTTCACACACCCTATCTGCAAGATTCTTTAAGACTTCAAAAGATACTGAAACTTCAACACAAGAAAGGTCTATAAGAGCTGCATGTAATAAGGAAAACCCAGACATAAAAAACATAGCAAAATATGTTGGCAGTAATAACTGGGAGAGGTCTTCAAAAGTGCTTAAGGCTTTTTAGGACTGCAAATCCTTTTCCACAGTTTGTCCTTTAAATTTTCTGTATGCCTCATGACTAAAAAGGATAAATTATAGATAGGACTTAGCTAGTAAAAATACGAATACACTCCATTGACCACAATGAACAGTAATATCTTTTTTTTTTACGAACGGATGTCAGAAAGATATTCATTTGGGTTAAATGGACCAGTCTTTATAGTATTTTTTATTTGGGAAGAGAATTTTGGTCCGATTTTCATCTTTTGTGTTAACTTTACAGCGCCCATTCTCCTGAAAAAAAAAGGCAAGAGCGACCATCAGGCCAGGTATTATCAACACTTTGCAATGAGTGGATGGATCTGGACTCTATTTTTATACCAAAAACAGGAAGGATTTTCCCTGCTCAAGATAATTTAAGATCCAAAGTTCCCACCCAGAAAGCTATTTGGACTTTTCTTACTTCCACTGAAATCAATACCAATTACAAATAGACATGAATTTGCAGGTAATTAAAGCATTGTATCAGGAGTCAGACACAATGTAACAATGCATAGAGGAGATTAGTTAGATAGAAACTAATAATATATTACTCTATTTTAGTGGGGTTTTTAATGGTATTTTTTTCAGTTTACTATAACTTTAGAATACAAGATTAATTACTTCTAGCCCAAATATTGCCAATATTAACACCAGAACTTTTTAAAAATCGGCGGATGGTTGGGTGGGTGGATGTTAGAACTCTTCTTAATGGACTACCGGTACATTGAATACTTAGCGATTTGTTTAACCTCAGATGATCATGACATGAATAAAGAAAATTTTGTGGAGATAATTAATCAACTTCAGAGAAAATCTTGCAAATGGACACCTTTGTTCATTAGGTGGCTGGAAAGAGCCAATCAAGTGTGAATTGATTACCTGAAATACATTATCTCTTCTAGACGCTGCCAACTGTGGTTCCTTCTTCCTTCTGCAGTACATTAAGTAGAATCATGGCTTCCGTTTTTTGGACTAGAAAGATATTGAGTTTGCATTTCAAATTCATGCAAAAATCAATACAACCAAAAGACTTACTAAGCCTGCATTTCAAACATATCATCTGGCTGTAGTTTGTAATAGAGGGATATCCATTACTAAAACAAGCCTAAAGGAACAGAACTTCAGACTGGAAAATAATTATTGGTAAACTGAATTTCTCTTACATTCTAGTATTCATGAGAAAATATTTGAAGTAAACTAAAATCCAAGAAAAACTTTGATAGATGGATAGGTCAAAATATTAATTGCCCTAACCTACAAATTTAGAATCTGTCATATAAAAGCATTGATGTGACCATATCTCTCCCTGAGCTATGAAGGGTTCATTTTACACTGAAATACACCTAAGTCATCAGGCCTTATGATTGTCTATGGACATGCTACCCCTTAAAAAAGTGTATTTTGAAACAATTCTTACCAGGCCATGTGAAAATCTCACAATCTTTTCATTTGTTTCAATATAATAGCCTCCATGTCTTTACTCAACAATACTCTATGTAGCACATTCTGCTTCAAAGAGAAATCATAGAATCATAGAATCTTCCAGTTGGAAAAGACCTTTGAGATCATCAAGTCCAACCATACCCATCTGCTGTCAAACCATGTCCTTCAGAAACTCATCTACCTGTTTTTAAAACACCTCCAGGGATGGTGACTTAGCTACCTCCCAGAGGTTGTGAGGTAGGCCTCACATTAATAAGAAGTAAAAGTGAGGTGCACATTTGTGTTCTACACAAACAGCAAGCTGCAGAAAACATGTGGACATCACACAGACACCCATCCCAAGATTCACAAACAGTGGAAGCTCTGTATTGTTCTAAAATCCAAAGAAAACTCCAGTAAAGAACAGCACTGGAGAGCAGTCCAGGACACTGATAACATAGCAGGCTGCGGAGGGTGAGGACAAGAAAATGGAGGAGTTATAGGACTGAAACCATCAGTCCCTGTTCTTTCCTGCATTAGTCTGCATATGTTTATATTGTAGCCATACAGTAAACTTGTCATTTTATGAAACGTCTAAAACATTCAGTCATTTCACGAAATGATGGCTTCAGTCCCAGATACGACTAATATTTTCAATTATTGCAGAAAATAACAAGATATCATAGACAGACATTGTGGGAAATGTTTGGACCTGGTTTATCTTGGTTCATGGGAAATGTGAAACAATATTTCCGTTACATTTATTTTTTAAATTATGTACTCATATTTGTACCTAAAACTACATAGCAATACACATCACAGAGGTAACATTTATTTTCAAAACTGAGACTATTCACAGAGTGGGTTTGTTAGATTTTTTTTTCATTTTATAAAATAAATGCTTTCAAAAGACACACTAAAACAGATTACAGGGTCTCGGAGAGGAGGGGAAGGAGGGTGGGTACTGAATGTGTATATGGCTAGACAATGCGAAGGACAAAGTAAATCTTTTCTATTATTTATTTCTTGTCCATCTGTGTATTCAGCATTCACCATTTTAATTTGCTTGGCCTTTTCTATCAAACGAGCCATCACCACCTTCTCCAATGATGTAATGTTGGGATCCCTACAGCCATAAGAGAAAATATGAGCCCTGCCTACATGCAGAAGACAGGTGCTATTCACAATAGTTACCCTAGGACCAGAGTGACCTCCTCCTGATGCCTTCATTTACATAGTTCATTGCAGCCAGCTTCCACCCTCAGTACTCTTATAGAGGGTTTTTTGAAAACGTTTCTGCTTCAATGATCATCTGAGATTTTTACCCTTGCTGCTGCTAGAATTTACACCCCACATTTACCTGCCAAGCTTCTGTGTCAGAAGCTCATGAATGAATAACCCAAGAGAGCAACTGATGATGTGCTGGATGCCATCAAAGTGTACCATCAGATGGAGGTCACGGTCCAGGAGAGCAAACCCACCTGCAAGACCTCTGAAGAGTTCCACTGTTACGGCAGAGTACCTGCTGTCTGCCAAACTGAGGAAAGATCTATTTGCATTGAGTGGAAGAGAAATGGGTGTAGATCCAGTCACAGGTCCACCAACAGCAGTGAAGCCTGCTAAGACTTTCTGGCCTTATGATTCTTAAAATTACTTTTTTTAATTGATTACAGACAAGAAATAAGAGCAGTTTCAGATGTGATCTGAATCCCTGCTTCATGCCTGGAATGGAGAGAGTGAGTTTACTCCAGGTCAGATTGCTAACTTTGGAGCAATTTCTAGTACCCTGCTCCACCACTACAAACAGAGAGCAACAGGAGTTCTGGGTTACTCAAATAGCTGCCCTACCTGGATTTCTGGAATCCTAATCTCCCGAAGCTCTCTGAATATAAGTACAATTTCAGTACTGTGTGGGAGCCAAACAGTGTGGGACTCCCATCTGAAGAACAACAGCTTCTCCTTCATACTCCAATGAACAAATTGAAAGAATTAATCTATGAAGACTACAGATATTAAGAGGAGACAAGGTACTCAAGAAAATTTTGAGTGTAAGAAAGTTCCCAGAAGGAGAGTCAGCAAAAGGGCATGTTGTCCCACAGCTATGGAATTTCCTAAGGACTGAAAAATGCATGACTGCTCTTTTGCATTGTATCACTGCTGTTGTTTATTAATTCCCTGAATAGTAAGAAGTGGCTAGAGACATTATTTCCCACATAACCACAGTGTGAAAGCACATGGATAATGCCAGGATTCACCTTCTGTCAGTTTATAAAACCAAATAAAAGAGGCCTATCATCCAGAACACCTGTAATGCCAATCAGTTGGCAAAAATGTCTGAAACTTTTAATTATTTCATGAAAGGACTGATTTCATAAGATGACAGTAATGAGCACAGAGACATATATAGATTTTAAAATACTGCAGTGTATACTTCCGTGTATATATATGCATGACAAACTAAACACACAGCAGCCAGTTGTTAAAGAAATTGGTTATTTCCCATTGCCACCAGCTGTCTCCTGCCTCTGCAATGATCACTCAGTACAAACAAATGAACCTGGTATTATAAGGAACAGTTCATCTTTTCAAAGTTGGATTTGTCAGCTAGAATAATACTGCCTGAGTTTTGCTCTGTCCTCCATAGTGTTCCTATAGGGCTTCCTCGTACCCTGAGAACAATGAATCAAAATTATTAAGATCCCAGCTCCAGTCCCAGCAATGGCTACATGTCACATAAAGTGAAGCTTTGGTGGTTGTTGGTTTTTAAAATGTCATTTTACACTACAGGACAAAAACTTTCTGAAATTTTCAATTCATTTTTCCACTTCTTACCTGAACTAACTTGTCAGCTTGATCTTATCTCATGCTTCACAAATTAAATACAATGATAAGAGCTTTTCATTTTAGGAAAGTGATATAATTTATGCTTTTATTTATTTTATTTTATTTTCACTTCAGTCCCAACTTCTTTTATTTCCTCTTGTTGCATTTTAGGCTAAAAGAGATAATCTAAGATGACTGTGTTGTTCTCCCAAGCCATAGCCTGTCAGATTGCGGAATTATCAGTACCTAGTCAAGCAGCACAGTAGAAACAGATCACATATGCCAATTCCCCCCACTTGGTAACCATTTTCCAGTCACTGGAGGAAAGCGTACAGTCCAATCTCTCTTTTGCATGATTGAAGTTAGTTCAACTCTACAGCTTAGCAGATGTCTTTGGGCAGCAGGTGGTCCAATGAATTATATCAGAGAAACCAATAAGTTGTGTATTATTCTGGAGGCTCCTAGCCCTCTACCTTGTTAAACGAACACATTCCCTTTTTCTTTTCTCCTTTTTTAATGAATTTTCAATCAGGCTGCCAACCTTTTTTAAGAACAGTCTCACAGAAAATACAGCAATGAAACTGCTTCCTAAAAAATATTTAGAAATCTAACATCAATTGTTGACATCTGGAAATAAAATGTGGGATAAAAAATATGCTGAAAATATCCTACAGATATTGTGCACATTGACATGCCTTTATTCAAGCTTTTCTGACTGGAGTAGTTCTGACTGACACCAACAGGAAATCCTCCCCAGATTTGTCATGTCAACACGAATCAGAAGGGAGCACAACCTGTGCTGTCAAAAGCACTTAGAAACACCCTAAAGACAATGACCACAAAAGTCATGTCACAGAACTACACAGAGCAGCCACATGTCCTTAATGAATTGACAAGTTTTTGTTTGCTTTTTTTTCTACTGAGAAATGAAGGAACTGTTCACCAATATTTTAGGCATATCCACCTTTTCCAAAATATAACTATGATTCATTTTCACTTCGATACTGGTCTCAGAGTATCTATTAACAGTCAGGCCTCCAGGCAGAAGTGTTGTTTTGTGTTTAATGAAGAGGACAGGGAGCTCAATCATCTGCATTCAATCCCTGTTTCTACAAGATTTCTTTGAGGACTTAGCAAGCTTCACAGCCTCTATGTTCCTCAGCTATCCCACGCATGAAATCAGGATAAAGCCTTTCCCTCACTCATCAGGAAGTTGTGAAGCTTAATTCATGTTTGGTGAGTTCTTTTAAAAAGTGCTTGACTGAAAAGGAATGTGTATGAAAATGTTTCCCCAACTATATTAGGCTACCCCTGATGCCAAAAAAGTCACACAATGAACATGGATGAATACAGATTTTTTTCTGCATTACAAACTCCAAATTCCCGCAGTGGAAAGAATTAACAGATGAAAGGATGAATAACCTGCATTTTCTTCTGTAAGGTAAGGATTGTATATTACAATCTAATATAATCAATCATAGAGTCATGCTACTAAAAATTAGCTAGCAAATCATTTAAGAAAGCAAAGGGATGGAGTCTTAAGGATCTTTTCTTCTACAATTTAACTTCCCTTCATTTTGGCTTAAAAAAAAACCCACAACAACACGTCCATCTCTCCAGATATTCAGATAGAACAAATGCAGCAGCCAACTATTTCAAAAATCCCGATCCTCAAGGAGGATGGCAGCAGATTTGTATGCAGTGACAGGTTTAACAGATCACCTGATAATTGGGTGTGACCTGCTAGGAAGAACAAGCTGAAGCATAAAAACAGTCTGCAAACGTGTTCTTTTTCCCTCGATTAATAGATTTTTTTTTTTTTAGTGCATTCAGAGATTATGCATTTACTTGCTGGCAAAAATAAGTTGCTGCTTTTCACTCATTTTACCTTTGAGCAGCCAGCACAGTAAAAAGAACGTGAATAAATCTATTAGTACTTGTGCATCATCAGTACATTAGTTTACAGAACTCCTCATGCTTTCAAGACAACAGCATTGCATTATTAAACACAAAATTGTCACCATGAAGGAAGTCAGGCACTCAACTGCCTTGCACTTTTCCTCCACTCCATGAAAACTGTGTATAAAAGGCTCCCAAGTCAGGATTCCCCACTGATATACACAGGTCAGAGGACAGCTTAATAGCCAGTTTGCAGCCACTTTTCACGCAGGTATAAATGACTGCACAACATTTAAGGCAGAGCTGAGTGCATTGTGTTATTATTACATAATATGTCCTCCAGAGCTGTTACTGCTTTTGATGATGCTCAAGAAACAAAGAAATCAGCTCTATTCTGAAAACTCAAGCAGAATATGCAGAGTTGGTACCTAGAAGAAAGAAGGCAGGCAGGATAAATTTTGAGCTCTGTATTTCTAAACAGTTGTTTTCCTGGAACAGTTGAATTTGAAGGATTTAAATACAGTTCTTGAGCATGATAAGCACCCAGGAACAGTTGCCACTGTACACGTAAAACAAAATACCCCCACAGCACTGGATAGTATTGCATGCTTCACCCTCACAAGTGTGCATTTCAGGCAATCCAAAACTGGATTTTCCTAGGGAAGGGGCAGACTCCCATTGGTGATTTTTTTTTGTCCCACTGGGGCAGAGTGTGTTAGCATCGATTTGCCTTCCCTCATAGAACAGGCAGAAACATTATGAGAGATTTGAGGCTGAAAATGCTTCCAGGCCCCTGGGACCAAATCCTAAATGGCTCCTCAGATTGTAGGTGGCTTTCAAAAAGACCTTTATGTCCTGTATATAGAGTAATCTACAGGGAAATGTATGGAAATAAAGGGCCTAAATTGCAGAGGCCATTAATGCCAGAGGAGGGATATCCCTTCCATTTAAGAGGATGTTCTGTACTGTGATGTTAGAGTAGAGATCTGGTTATTAGCAGACCAGTCTCTGCCTTAAAATTATGAGTCATATGGGCTGGTTTTACTTTCTACTCAGCAGCAGAGGACAGCACATCAGAGCCAACATATACCCTCACATCTACGTACATATATCCTGGTATTTTCTTCAGTCCAAAGAGGAGAATTTAGCTCTCCTTTATATTATCTCATATTTATGTTCAAAATGTCACAACACCCTGCATAAAATTTTCACTGACAATACAAGATGTAGTGACAGTGACCACATACTTAACCTGCATTGTCATTCTTAGGGATCAAGAAATGAGCTTTTCATCCTATCTGTGGGTCTTTTCCTCCATAAAGCAAATGTTAAAATTTCTTCAAACTCCCTAGAATATGATCTTGGCTTTGAGAAATTGCCACAGGGAAATTCAGAGAAAACTCTGTAAGTAATTCAGGTGCCTAATCACAGATGCCCCAGGGTATCTGGGGGATTCTGACAGAGTCACAGAAATACCACATAACCAAAAGCAGAGCCTTTTAGGACCAACATGATAATCTGGCAGAGAAACAGCTAGAGGCTGGTTAAGATATTCTTGATCATCTAAAAAAAATCCCACCTATGTTCAGGCAATTGAATACTATTTGGTCTGTATTTGCATTGATTTCTTCACTGAGTACTGGTTTAGGTATCTGTGACTTTATTTGTAGACGGAGATAGTCTTAAAAATACAGATAAGAGTTCACTGGTATTTTCAGAAAGACAAGAGAATATTGCTGAAAAACCAACTCACCAGTCCTTCCTGCACCATTAGACATCCATACAGCTCGGAAAATATTGATCAGAGTCTGCAGCTTCTTACAAAGAAAGCAAAAATCCGTCTTCTACGTAGTGAGGAAGCATCATATTTCCTTTCTGTGCTTTACATAAGGATAAAAATAATTAATTAATGTTATGTCTACATCTATTGATCCATCTTTATGTCAATATTCTGTTACAATAAGTAAAAACACATTAGTAAAAAACCCCTAAGTAAATCAGTTCTAGGCAACATGGCATTTGTCACTATCATGTATTTCAAAGCAGATGGGAAGAAATTCGCAGGTGGGACAGTTTAAATAGAGTATCTTGGCTTATCAATTTCCCCTTCAGACATGTAACATTATGAAAGATCTAAACAAGGAGCTCTGAAGAATGCAAAAACTTCAGAAACATATACTAAAAGAGAAGGTGAAATATAATGTGATTTGCAGCCACAAAGTCACACAGAGAGAACAAAGCTGAGTGTTTAACAGTATCAGATAAGTAGGAGGCAAAGCAGGGAGAAAGCACCTGTTAAATTACCCTTATCCAGATGTGATCAGATTTCTGCAGAAAACATGGAGTTGAAGGTAGTTCAGTTACAGCACTGAAATTACAGTAATTGGGGTTACTAAAGTTCTTGTCTTTTAAAGACTAGTAGAAATGTTCAACAGAGCCCTGCAATACTGCACTGATGAGGGTTTTATTAGTACATAGATGGATGAATGGATGTAAAACCAGATAAGTAAATTTGTTCTTAAAGAAGAAAGAGGACTATTTGGCCTAATAAAAGAGAAGGAGTTTAGGACTTGGCTCAGTGCCCTAATTTTAAGACAGATTGATCCAGACTTCAAGAATTTCTGCTATGACAAATAAATGAAAAAGGCTATGGCCGTCTAAAAATAAATCTGTTTCAGATAATATATGGTGTTGATACCTTTCTATAGAAAAACTCCAGACAGTAGCATATTTCATGACTTGGGAAAGTCAGTGAAACAACTGTGCCTGCAATTACGTAAAACTTCTATTTTGACTTTAGCCTAGTTTCATTATATTTTAGGTTTTAACCTTAATCATCATAGGTTTTAATGACTTTAACAGAGATCCTTCTAATTTAAACCATTCTCAGCAAGAGCTAAATCAGGTGCTCTGTACTCATATGATTAAAAACAGATTTCACAGAGCCATTCAAGTATCTTGCCTTTATAACTGAGAAGGAATAGAGTCAACATCTTGTACCTAATAGGAATGCAAGATAAATTAATTAATTGGAAATGCATTCTTCATTCCATTTTGGATGACTGGTCACAAAACAGTATGTAAGCTTCTTTCTTTTTAAGCCTCAGTCACTACAAATAAAACAGCAAGACAAGGATAGTTAGAAAGAAAGACTGTTTATTTATCATGAAATCAAGCCATATGAAAGATAATTAAGATCAGAAGAGTGATACACCTATGATATTTACTATGATAAAAATCCGTCATCTGTATGATCACAAGGATTACTATTTTCAAAGAAAATTAAATGACTTTAAAATCATCAGCTTCTAGGTAGAAAAATCGCTATGTTCAATTAAACAAGGAATGAATGTCCCTCAGTGAGATGTTGGATTTGCTTGTCACTGTTCACACCCACTGCTGACCCTCTGGTTTTGACATTCACCTAGAAAGAGTAGAGCAGCTCTGCTTTCTACCCACCTGAAATACCCATTTTTTTCTGTAATCTCATCACAATTTTTATGTCTGAATTTTTTGAAGTACACTGAACACACAAATAGAAGACAAAGTCCTACCTGCATCTTCAGCTGATAGCACCATTTTTGTAAATTCTGCAGAACTTATTTAGCTGCAAAGATTTTTAGTTATGATCTAATGCTGCTGTAATCCACAGCTGATAGCTGACTACTAACAAACTTCTGAATTTGTACCCAACACTGTGTCATAAGGTGAGGAGATAGCAGCCTACCTATGGCAAACTCTCAATCAGTATCTATCTGAAATAACTCTCTTCTCTCTGAAGGCGTAATCACCCCAGGACAGCTGCCCTAAAACCTGAAGCCACAAAACCAAGTTTTCAAAAGTATCTTACTGACTTCATTTCAGCTTTGTGCCATATTCAAACAAGTGCTTGTGACATAACTGGAGTGATTTAATAACTGACTAAGCCTTAGTATTCATTTCCCCCCAACAGCTGTGATCCTGTCAACTGAGAATGGACTGAGTGCTCTTTCTCTCTTTAAAAGCAAAAATAGGATTTCTTAAACTGCCCTCCAGACATGTATACAGTTTTCAGACATTAACCCAGATCTGATTTCTGGCATTTGTTCCAAATATGTTTCTAGCCCATTTGAGATAAAAGAATTATTTTATTCATCATTTTTAGTCCTACTTCAGAGAAGCAACCGTAGCTTTATTCGGTGTGCACAGCATCTGTCACAACCTAGCACTGCCCCACGTGACAGTTTCTACTCATTGCCATGATCACAATCTCCAAGTTTTCACCTTCCATAAGGACATAGTCCCACCAGAGACTTACATATCCACCATATATTTTAAAAACAGTAATATAACATCAGTGGGCAGCCACAGCAAAAGTTCACTGCAGGAGCACTGTTTTAAGTAGCTGGATTTCTGAGCACATTTTGAACATCATCTTGATATTTTTAAGTGGTGAGGGTGTATACCACACGCCATACTGTGGTGGATGTGGAGAGTCATAGTATTTGAAAATGGTTCGACATACATGGAGAGGGAGCAGCTAGTATTATCCACATGCACTAAAGAGAACTGAAAAGTAGAAGAAAATTGAATATTCAACTTTACAACTGTTCAGGCAGATGAAAGATTACTGTGTCCACGTGATCCAATGCCAGTGCACTAGCAATGCAGAAAAAAACCTTGCAATATATTTGGAGAAAGCCCTATAAATTCCCAAAGTTTAAACTGTTCTTAATCTAAGACAAATGAACTCCGATTCAACTCTCCATGTGACAATTCAGTGAAGAATAGCAGTGAGACGTGGCTTACCATGATGGTGCAAAACTATTCCTCTGGGACAACCCAGGCTGACCCTGTGATCTTCTGTCCTCAAAGAGAAATCGTGGTTGACACTATAAAGAGGGAGGAAGGATGTTATTCCAGCAATAATGTCTCAATAACCTGTTAGTTTTCCTGAAGTACTTCTCTGCACGTATGTGATGTTGCACGTTTCTTTCTGCAGCACTTTTCCTGTTTTATAATACTGTACATTGCAATAAAACAGCAAATTGCTTTATCTTTAAGCTCCCATTTCTAAGCTGCTCATTTCAAGTTTGCAGAGACTATTGCTGGCACTTCAGCCTTGTATGACTTGTTAGGCCCATCTTCTATGACCTATCTTTCTTTGCTCTCTGTACAGGAGGCAGTGCACATTTGTGCTAAAGACGTGTCTCAGCAGGTAACATCCTTTCCAGGGCTGTGAGAACAATCTGCATCACCCTTTCACTTGACCGATGAAATAACCCAAGGCAGAGCGAGAAAAAAAAATCCCTTCTCTTTTCTCAGCTTCTTCTTCCCTGAGGCAAGCAGGAGTTAGCAGTGCCTCTCCAAGTATAGATGGTGCCAGGATGACACCATCCAGTGCAGGAAAGAAGTCTGATTTAGTCTGTGTAACAGGTAACACGACTACACTTGCTGCGTGCACAAAGCAGCCAGTGCTAGTTCTTGAAGCACTACCCAGGGGCCTAAATGTTTTTGAATTGAGCATGCTTAAATCCTCAATACTCACTGTGAAAACCTTTGAAAGTCTCTTAGGATGAGCTACAAACTACATTACACATCTGGTCTAATACAGCTCCTGAAAACATCAGCTGTTAGTAGCAGCAGAGGGTAGCAGCGTGATCCCTGTGGAGCAAATTCTGGGCAATCCAGGAGCCGGAACAGAGATGTGCATTCAGGTCAAAATCCATTTCATCAGGATTAGGTACTGAAAGTTTGTCTTCTACACTGAAGTCAGTCACTATAGACTCCCTGTTTGCTGAATGCACCCAGAACGAGTGGTGTAAACATTTGTCTGTGAAAAACATTGTGGAGCATTTTTCAACACCAAACAAATGTTTAAACATCCCCATCCAGTTGTAGAAATATCAATACAAACAACCAGACATGATAGAACTAAGGAAGTGTGTAAATCAGTGCATGACGATTAATTTTCACGTCATTTCCCTGCTTCCTTATCATTTGGTTATTCCTGCGTCTTCTAGACCCACGCTTCTCCACTAAGAGGTGCCTCCATATGTGCACGTGCCTGTATACACACACACACAAACACACACACACTAATTAGCACTAAGCACAGTGGGATTCCAGTTCTGACCAAGACCTTTGATTCATGGGTATTGTAAATCATGAATAAAGAAAACAGTGGAAAACCCACTAACAGGAAAAAACCCCACAGGATAACTGTTGCCCAGCTGCAGTCTGCCTCCAGCATTAATTAGACCCCAGCAGCTATACTGCACACTTCATCCATCAGATTATGCTGCCACTCACTTCAGTTATGATAAGGTTGGGTGTGCAAAGTTGAATGAATACACAAAACCACTTTGTCTTTTGCAGTCCCATTGGTTGCCTCAGTCATACTTTGCTGAACACAGTAATCTTGTGAGGCACCATCCCTTAAGGAAAAAAAAAGAACCTATTTCAGAATTTCAGAGTGCCAAGAACCAAGTGACTCAAAGAAAACCCCATCTTTCTGTGGTTTTGTTAGCCGTACTTCCTCCCATGACACTATTTTTTATGCCACAGAGGGTCCAGATTTCAAAGGATGGGTTTCTCATTATCTCATTCCAACTAGATAAAGGAAGGAAGGTAGAGTTGAAGTCAGCTGAGAGATGTGTTTTTCTCATTATCCTCAGCTGCCCTTTACTATTACTCATCCTCCCAGTCCCCTGTCAGTTGACACTCCTATTTCAGCAGAAGATTCACCTGAATCAAGAACTCAAACCGAATCCCTCTCTAAATTTCTGTTATTACGTTTGTAACAGTGAATACAGAAGACATCTTTCTCACATAAACCTGACAGCCATATATTGCATGCATAAGTGTTTCTCCTCTTTTCCGTGACTTATTGAAGCATCTTCCACTTGAGTTGTAGGAGAAATGATAGGTAGTAATGCTTTGATAATTGCGGAGTATTTACATACATACATGCCTGAAATAAAGTCACAGTCTCTTCCACAAAAACTGGTAAGGAAAGTATTTTATCTAATGCTAAGTGAATTTACCAGCAACAATAAGAAAAAATATATGCCTGCACCACCCCAATATTCTCATACTGCTGAAAAATTTCATATAAGAATAAAAGATATTTCTGTGGTTTACTCTGTGCACATTTGAATTTGGCTTTGAATGCGAAAAAAAATTCCAAACAAATTTAAATGTCAGAATCAGAATTTAAACATCTGAAGTTAGGTGACTCATGTAGTTAATTTTCCAGCCTTCTTATATAGTCAATTATGAGAAAGGTGTCTTCAGTGTAACCATCTCAGACAACTATATTAGGATTTTTTTTTTAATTTATTTAGATGACAGAGTTCTGTACACCCAGGTCCTAAATTAGCAGGTCCTAATTTCTTCAAAAATTTCATCCAAAATTCTTTTAAAAAATATTTCTTCAAGAGTCTAAATATATATTTTATTTATATTATATTATTATATCATTCTGGCAGCAAAACTAGATAGGTGCTACAATGTAGGTGAAATTTTCATTTTTGAGAAAAAGCCTGCACTGATGACCAAATTTTTCAGATACTCTAAATGCAACCCTAAAAATGGAAGAGTGTTTCTGCAGTACAATTTCCAAGAAAAGTGAACTAATTATATATGGCATATCCTGCTTTGCATTCTTCTTTCGTGAAGATTCATGAAGAGGAGGTATGTGCCACCTAATACTCTTCTCTACTAACTGCATTGTTTAACAGATTATGGAAGCTCTCAGGTGAGATGGTTCCTTCTCTGAACCTCTGTTTCAGGTGGAAGAATTCCTTCAAAAAGAAGAAATGACCAAGAATCACTACAAATTACATCTCAAAGTTACCTGCCCTTTCCAATGCCACCTGGTAGTAAAAAGAAACCAAAAAAAAAGCAAAAAGAAAGAGAAACAAGCTTGATAACCTGATCTGACACAAAGAAGTCACATGTAACCAGGTCCCACATATGCACCTCATCACAAGGAATGCAAAACCATTACCTCGAATATAAATGTCAGCCCTGCAGGTGACAATGACAACGCTCTAAGCTTCTCTTTTACTCATCAAAGCATTTTAAATATGTTAAGATATTTCTTCAACAAGCGATGCTTGCATATTGGAGCCTCGTATCACTGCTACTTCAAAGCAGAGAGTTTTAAAGCATGTTCTTGGCTCTCACTGGGAGAAATCACTCATGTAGCAAGGATGCAAGGTGCAGTTGCAGCAGGCGTCTACGCTGCATCATAGATATTCAAATTAATTCAACACCCGCTGAATTACCTTGCATATTAAGTGAATCAGGTTGTCAGTTTTGTTTGCCTTTAACTTTCTCCTGCAGATGATCCAGGGCGTTTTCTCTGTCCCCTTTCACAGGAGCACAATGTGGATGTAGGAATTTAGTGACTTCTCTGTGCTTCAAGGATGAAAAAAGGGAGTACTGCAATCTCTTTGTTTGAAGAAGCTTTAACAATGTTCCTTCTCTTCACGTCTCAGTCAGTTAAGAAGTTACTTTCTACTAAGCTACTCCACAGAACATGCCACTAGCTAATGGAAAACAGCTTTCAGCTTCTCTGGGGATTGCCTCTCTTGTGGTACTTCCACAGAGGTCCACACCTTCCCCAGCGTAGACCAGCAGGTATGTACCACTATGTAGCCAATACAGCTTGGTCAACCACATGACACTCAGATCATGACAGCACTAATTACTCATTGCTCATGAAATTCTGGGTATTTGTGTGGAGGAGTATAAGAACATGTGCACACAGGCTAATAATTTCTCATGCTTTCAGCCACTTATTTTTTAAAATTCTTTACTGAGACTGCAACTCCGGAATCTCCTGATCCATCAGAGAAATACATGGAAGAAGGAGAAGAGTTTGTTGCTTGTCATGATTTAACCCTGGTGGGGAAGACAATCTGAAGGGTAAAACTAGAAAACTCACGGGCTGATGTAAATAGAATTTAATAAATAAAGGGGGGGGGAAGAGGGAAAGAACAAATCCAAGAAAAAGAAGTGATGCAAAAACACCAGTTGCCCACCACCAACTGACTGATGCCAAGGAGCAGAAAAAGCCTCAATGCTGTGTAAGTACTGCTTATTAATAGCTAAAACATCCCTATGTTAACAACACTGTTCTCAGCACAAATACAAAACATAGTACCATAACAGCTGCTATGAAGAAATTCAAGCCTATCCCTGCTAAAACTAGTACATTACTGGACGAAATAACTTGCAGGGATCAGAAGTATAGAGTCTTGAGCATATAGGGAAAACCCACTAGGTTTAAGATTCTTTTTTTCTGTGAGGACAGCAAATGGAGTTTTAATCCTATTTGACTCCTCTTTACAGAAAAATGATTTTTACATGCAAATATTTTGTCTGTCAATGCTAGAAGATAAATGAGGATGATACTGAGAATAGGACTCATCTCACTGACATTGCTTAAAGATCTGGAGACCCTGTTCTAACTACTTGTCTGGGATCCTCAATGCCCAAAGGAGAGAGGGATCAGCAATGCCGGAAGGTTATTCATGTCACTTCTGCCAGATGACTGCTTCTTCTCTACCCTCTGAGGAGGCACTCCTTGCCTCTCCCCAGTGACCCCATGGGTAAGCTTGACCACCAACTTAGACTTAACTCCTAGGCTTTAGCCAGATGAAGATAAGTGACTGGAATCCCAACCACATTTTGAGAATACCATGGGAAAGAGCAATCAAAACCAGAGATCTGGAATGGAAGTATAATTTGGGGATAAAAAAAAAAAGCATTGACTTTTTTTTTAAATGAAATATTTTGAAGCATCAGCAGGAGCGTGTGGTTGCTGAATCCTGGCAGTGGAGACTCCCTTGTGGATTTTGGAATATACGCATCTTTGCCAAGTATACAAACGACCCTCAATTCTGCAAGAAAACATCTATGGGTTTCACTTTAATGTTTGTCTTACCACCACAATTAAACTACAGGTGTGGTGATGCACACACACATAAAAGGTACACATTGATGTATGCATATTGAACTACTCCCTAAATAATGCTATTATGCTGAACCTTCAGCCAGAGAAATTGAGAACTTGACTTTCAGCTGAATGAAAAATAGACCAAATGTCATTCGTTTTTGAAATGAATCAGAAAAATGTGCAAAATTCAAGGAAACTGTATTTGATTAATGTATTCTAAGAAATTCATTGTTGATGTAGTTCAGGCAAGTTGGTCTATGGATTCTGGAGGAAGAGATTTGAATATACTATTAAATACAAATCAGATAACTTAAAAAATCAATTTTGTTCAAGGGAAAAAGTTCTCTTAAGCCAAAAGAGACTCAACTAATTATATCAAGAAAGTGCATGTAATACACTGTATATGTACTACTATAGATTTTTTGTCTGTTCACAGAAACAGGCAGGTAGAAAACTATGGGAGATGAGCACAGCGAATTTTATGACCTTTTGCAGATATATGACTCTGACCTAAACTGGGGTTTGATCAATTTCCAATTGTCATCATTCTCCAAAGATGAGGGTAACTATAACTATAAGCAGAGCTCAAAGCAGAAAGTTATTCCTTATCAGATGGAACAGGGAAAGCTCAAAAGTGAAACTCAGTCCTAGAAGGAGAAATCATATGAATGTACTCAAACCTTAATATTAGATACATTAATTTAATATGGAGCACTTTCTTAAATGTGACAGTCCTTTTTAAAGCATGCTTTTTGGAGTACATGTTCAGCTGAACACATTTCCTACTCTCATCTAACATCATAAGGGGCAAAAAAGTTATTCACCGCAGAATAATTTTCTAACACCCTGGATCCTAACAAAAAATGAAGCAGAAACATCAGTAACTACATCCATTTACCAAAATCGCATTGCCACTAATTATCAACACAGATCTCATTA
This sequence comes from Dromococcyx pavoninus, assembly GCA_033558185.1. NCBI lineage: Eukaryota > Metazoa > Chordata > Aves > Cuculiformes > Neomorphidae > Dromococcyx > Dromococcyx pavoninus. The sequence goes on from JAUMJL010000250.1 coordinate 2,164,967, forward strand.
TGGAGGTCATCCACACCTCTGTGTAATTAAAGATTTAATAAATATGGGGCCTGAAGATGGCAGTCTGAAAAGTGTAACAAAGGTCCTGACTTCTGTAGGATCAGTGTCTATAAACTGTAGATGGCTCTGCAGTCTACATTTTACCTCAGCCATAAGCAACTCTGCATTTCCAGTGTAGATGGAAAATAAATGGCTGTTTGAAATTACAAGAAACCTCTCATTTCCACAAAACCTCAAAGTTTGTTGATTTTTCGTTTATTTTAAACACAAAAGATGCTAAAGACTGACAATTCTGTTGTGGCTCTGGACCAGGTCTTGGTCTTCCCTTTAGTGCCTGCCCTACAAAAAAAGAAGAGCCTAAGATCTCTCATTTACTAGGGAGTACAGGCTCTAGAAGTCTAAGGAAAAGGACTCCTAAAATGCTGTTAATTCACTTATTAAGAGGAAAAAAAAAGGGGGGTAAAAACTCCTTGACTATCTCCTTCATTGACATAAAAGTGATATTTTGAATGAATGGTCTCTACTATGTTTTCCAGGTAGCAGATATATTGATCCACCAGAGACATGCTGCTATTGCTATATAATAATATTTTAAATCCTTTTATTTCCTTCTTAGAATTCAGCTCTCTATATAAGAGAATATACCCCTAAGGAGCGGACAACATCTGGTGTATATATAGGGATGAATCACAAGATAGATATAAAGAAAGAAAGATCTAAAATCCCTTGACAAAGTAGCTGTTTCAATCCTTTAAGAAGCGTACTGAAAGTTTATTTCACATGTGATTTCAGGAGCCAAAAAGTTTTCTACAGAATTTTCTTCACAAAAGAAAAATGGTATTTTTTTTATATCAGAGCTGCCATGTGGATCCCCGCAGCAGTATAGCTATTTTCTTTCAAGTTATGGTTGCTTCTTAACACTGTAATTAAGTTTGAATAACTCTGCCACAGTAAATCACGCACTTGACACAATTACAGTACAGGATATAAAAGGGAAATAAAATATGATGTAAGCTTTGTTAAACTTAAAATACACTTGACAATCACTTAACTTAATTAGATACATTTGCCTCTCGAAAAAGTTACTATACTAAAGGTGGTGTTCACCTTTCCAAGGAAATCAATCCTCTCCCGGAGCCAAAGGCTCTATTTATTTTTATTTATTTTTATTGCAGTAACACTCCTCTATGAAGCATCACTAGTCCAGCGGCCAGGGGACACTTTCCTACTCCCAGCTGTGTCACTGATCTGCTCTGTGTTCTTATGCTGGTTATGCCAGCTCAGTGCCTCTATTTCCAGATCCATTGCTTGCAAGTCTTTTCTTTTGGGGAGTTATTATAACACTATGTACAGCATAATAGCTAATAATAATTACTGTAATATATATAATTATATTGTGTGCCATGTAGAGAATAATAGTTATAGTAAGAAATCCCTAATACTCTAAGGAAACTAAAATTTTGTGCTTATAAACTAACCTAATTTGCAATTCCCTGGTTTCACAAGGTTCATTTAATATTTTTAAATAGCATTTCTTTTAAAGGACACATAAGTGTTCTTTTTCTCTTCTTTGTACTTTTGCAAGCAGATTGGAATATGCATAGAGCTTAAGACAGTATTGTCCTTTTGTAGAGCTTGGCAGAGCTCCATTTATTTCCATGGAATTGCATCAATTTACATCAGATGAGGATCAATCTTTTGTTTTCCTCTACCTTTTAAAGACTGATTTATTTTAAGCACCCATAGTGATAAAACAGAAAGACTCATCCATTATGGTTTCATATCTGTGAAACTCATTATTCTTCAGGGGGAGCCATGGAGAGGGACTTCTACCTTGGATACCTACCAGCACAGCACTGAAGAGTAAGCATGGTGCAGTTGCCTATGCTCCACACAGCTAAAGAAAAAAAATGGGCAAAAATGACTCATGTATTTTTCTCTTTCCCAAGCCCAAGGTCTACTGAAAGGACACTAGACATATTTAAAACAAGATAAAAGCTCTTTTAGGTCGCAGTGTCCAAAGTAGTGAAGCTATGTGCCCAACCTTGTCTTGCAACACATAACTCTCCCTTGAGGTAAAAAGGTAGCCTAGAGCTGGCAATCCCACCTGCACCCGAGGTGCGTCCTATGTCAATGAGAACCTCATTTAGGTCTCTCAACACACCTCCCTGACTGCTTTGTGACATCTTAAAATGGCCAAGATATGAACTCTTCTCAGAACTATTGTCTGTCACAGACAGCTTAAATATAGGTTGGTTGTAGTCACGAACATAAAGAGTAGATAAAAACGTACAAAGAAGTTTGATGTTACGTGGGTTTCAAATCAATTAAATCTTCCATGCTCCAAAGGTTAATTGCTCAAGTCTTATTTTCAATTAAAGGGTCATCTCAAGAAAATGGTCAAAACAATTTAATTCAGCTTTTGCCCATTTTTATCCATATGTCTGATTTTGACAAATAGTTCCCTCAGGTAACAGAATCTTCATCTTCCGAAAAATACAATTTCACAAGATTACATATTTATTATTTAATAATCTAATTTAATAATTAACAATTATCTTTAATGTTAGTTATTCATAGTATGAAAACTAATAAAGCCTAATTCCTTAAGGAATCATGTCTTATGGCTGCAGCTCCAGATGCAGAATAAATTGTGTGTTCCAACCAAGATCTTGTCCTTTTTTTTGAGCATAGAAAATACTCTTCCATGTGGCTTCTCCCGTGTCTGGACTGTAGTCACTCTAGAGCCTTCCAGTCATTCAGACTCTAATCTAGACTTATCTGTTTTGTAATTCCCATCACTCTGTAATTAGGCTTGACACTGGTCAGCATTTTCACACAAACACAATAGAAACTTAGGATAAAGAATGGCAAATAAATGACATACTGTGGTAATTTAGAGACCTCTTTTCTCAAGAGTGGCCTTTCCTTCCTCTAGAATGTCAGAGTGAGAAGGAAGAGAACGATGAACCAGTTCAGTTCAGGTTAATACACAATTTTTCATACCAGAAGGTAAATCGATAAATGGTTGCCTAGATCAATTTTCTGTCATGTCTATGCAACGTAGTGAGGAAATGTAGCAAGGGAAGCACTTGAAGATGTGGCAAGTAGGAACAGAACCAGCATTTCGATTATTATATCTTGAGAGTTTTGAATTACTAAATTGCGGGGGGGTCACATATGAGGCTGAGCTTTGTATTCATTACACGTACAACCATGTACACCCTCCTGCATTGGTTGTTTACACTTGCCGATTAACTGTAAAAAATATTATACCATTTAAGTGTGAAGGTCTCCACTAAAATTATAGAAACATATTTATGGGAGACAAAATATGTACAGCAGTTGCTTATTAAGGTCATTGGTATAAAATGTATAATTGATGCAATGGCTGTGCATCATTATGGTACTGAACACAAAATACACCAATGGGGCACCTTGCCAGATGCAGGCGGCTTTTCCCAAACAGGGCTGAGGCAGATGTTCAGGCAGTGTATGTGCCGCAGCCTCTTCCTGCACTATGCTTTTACAGAGCAGATGTTACTAGAGCAGCATCCTGCCCATGCTGAATTCACCAGGTGATGCACCCCAGCATTACAGGTGGAAGGCTTTGACTGACCAGGCTCTTATATCTGCCTTGTGAGAGTCTAGCACTGCAAAGCAGACAATGCCAGCTTATTGGCAAACACAAGAATGTGACAAACTCCCAGGTAGAAATAACAGCACCTTTTGTATCAGCCCAAGAGCAGAGCATGTGGCTGAGAGATGCCAGACTAGGGGTACTGCCTCCTACTGCTCCCCACTAGTTCCTCTGAAAAGCTAGAGTACCTGGGAGCCTGAAAGAATTCCTGTGTCTCACTGGGTTCATGCTGGGTTTCCTTAATCCCCTACAGCCTTTCTATACTCAATTATTTTGGATGATGTTTATGGGTGCAGTTTGATAATTATAGGTATGCATTTAAAAATTCCTTTCAATTGGTTTCTAAAGTTTGCTGTAACAAAACTGAAAAGAAAAGGTAGCTAGGTTGTATTTGTGCACTATATGAAGCAGCTGCTTTGGGCTGCTGCTAAATCTATATGAAAAAAATCCTGTATTATGAAATACAAGCAGACATTCCTGCATATATTTTTTTCCCAAAGTAGAATAACAGGGACAATCCATATGGCTCTGGTCCAGGCAAGCCCTTGAAAGTAAGAATTTCCAGCTTGCGCTCTGATGCCAAATTTTGCAAGCATCCTGTTTACTGACTGGGACATTCAAGTGAAATTGGACCAGTGGGCCATGACCAAAGCTAAAAATAAAATTGCAAGAAGCCTGTGTAAAGCTACAGCTCTAATCCCTCCAGAAAAATGTATGGCACCTTTTTCAATTTCATAAGGATTTTAAGAACACTTTTCTCCTTCTAACACAGCTCGAGACTTAAAAAATTGCTTCTTTAAAGAAACGGTCTGACTCCAACTCAGGCCAGGTACAGATGCAGAGCACAACCATAACTTCCCTGGCCTGTCACCAAAGAGAATGGGTTTATTACAGCATGCAGGGACAGATATTTGACAGACAGCTGGCCATCCAAGCACTCTGTTATTAAAGCATGTGTTCAGCAGGATGCATTGTTTGAATATTGTGTTTGCAAAAGCAGTCTCCCACAACTAGCATCAGCATTAACTATTAGTTTTATGAAGTACAAACTGTTTTGCAATGCCATTGACACAAAGCAAGCTTAGCCCTGTGCCTACTTGAAGGAGAAAGAAAAAAACAACTCCTGGGGTTATTTAATTTTTTTCCAAACATACGTTGTGAAAGGCCTCACGGCAGTTGGAAGAAACTCTCAGAGCTATAGCTAGGGACATGCTGAGACCTTGTCTTTTGCAAAGAAAAAGCTGAAATCTTTTTGCTTTCATCGAGAGAAACAATGAGGACGGAGTAGGCTGAGGTACAGGTAAATCTTGTTTTGTCTGTGCTGCCAGGTATGACCAAAGAAGGCCTTAATAGCTTGATAGCTGTATTGTCCTGTAGTAGTAAATCCAGGAAGAACACACAAGTAGGAGGTTTGCACAGTTTTATTACCAGATCTCTGGTGGTCCACAGTCCAGCAGCCAGCCTAATCTCCAGATGCTCTGGAATTGTCAGTTACGATGCGGTCATGATGAAGGAAAGTACTATTAATGAGAGCAGAGAAATACTAAAAGTAAGGTTAGGCTCCTTCCACAGCACTTGTATTTTCCTACACACTTACTTAAAGCACTTGGACCTTCAATTCCCATTTTTAACCCTCCCCTGAGTATGCTATCAAGCTGTGAATATTTGGCCCCATCTGAGAGAATATTTTTGACTTTCCCATGCTTAACCTCAGAAATTTCTTAGATCCATATGAAGGCTTGTAAAGCCTTCAGATTTTCTTTCTCTGAAGGTATATTTGGAGCCAATTAAAACATTGCCAAATATCTCCATCCTCTTTGTTTGCCAAGGCTACATTTACTTGCCCCTACATGCACGCACATAAATGCAGGACATAAACAGGGAGACATAAATCTGTACATGCTCCCATTACATAGGATGAAGCTGCACATAAATGGTCGTTCTTCTCAATGAATGTCCTAGGAACATGCAATAAACTGCAAGGTAAGAACCACCAGAGTAGGGAAGGAATAAGCACCTACACCTCACTGCTGCTGCCCGTTCACAAAACATACCCATCTCTGCCAGCTTCACCTTTCAGACATTTAGTCTCTTAGTGGACTATATTTATATTCCCTTTGTAGATAACAGAGAGACCGCAGCTGTACCTAAACAATAGGACCCACAAGTTCTTCACAGTCTTGGGGCTGGGCAGTGGTCACAGCCATGTCCTCACTGAAACTTGGGAATTTCCTCCTCCATCCGTTGGCTTCCCCTGTAGAGAAACCTGGCAGGTTAGACACACCCCAGTGCATCTCCAGAATCTCATCCTTCTTGTTTATCCTAGACACCTATCTTATGAAATGAACCACCCACCTATATTTCTATTGACTGTAGATGACTCACTGGACAGCTAAACTTAAATGAAATGAATTCCATCTGAAACATTCTGCAGGATCAGACTCTATTTTACAATTACATGGTATTGGAGGAGTTTGAGAGAAAAACTACAAGAACTCATGCTTCTAAGCTCAAGTCCCTTAATATACTGAAGCTGTGAATTTTTTCAATAATCCATTTTCTGCTGTGGTAGGAACATGTTGAATTCCTCTATTAAGTATTATAATTGGTAAGAAAAGAAACAGAACAGAAAAAGTGATTTGGCTGCTGTGTTAGCTATCACCTCAAAGAAAAATTTTGATTTTGCAATTTTAATAGATATTTTGGCTTGTTTATGAGAGAAAAAATCTTGGCGCTCTCATAAACATCAATGAATTTGTCTTAAAAGTAACATTCACAATTAACATAAACTAAATAAGATAAATAGGAAATTTCAGCTCTCAGGCAAAAAGTGTGTCTAAAAGGCAATTTCAGATTGAATTAAGTGCCAGAAAGACCAAAGCCTACTAAAATACTGCCCTTTTCCTCAAGATAATAATACCTTAATACTGTGGACGCACACACACATCCCAGAATTTGTGTACGCGGACTCTTGTACCTTTCGCCTCCTGAGGTTCAAATCCAGAGAGTCATGTGCCAACCTAAGCATCTTTTCTAAACTTTTCTAGTTTAAAAGCTGGTCTTCTGCCACTTTATGCACTCCATTTTGATTTCAGTGCCGTAAATTGTCAGGTGGACCCGTAACAAAAGGTCACACTGTCTAGAGTTCTTGGTGTGGACCCAGCCAGAGCCGGTCTGCTCCCAGCCGCATCTCCCCTCCAGCAAGCTCTCAATTATATTGCTCTAATGCAGTCTGAGTCCCAGGTCTTTTTTCAAGCTAATGTTCAGGTCAATCAATCATCATTTTTTCTGCCATGGTATTGCCAAATCTGGGGTGCATAAACGTCATAATATTTTTTTAAATGCAATAATCCTGTGATAAGGCTGCTTAAAAAACAAGTGTTAATGGTTCCAATTCTCTTTTGTCATGTGCCCTGTCTATGCATCTGCAGTCAGATAAAATGAAACCAAATTGCATCAAAAAGACTATAAAACCAAATGTCAATGTTTCACGCTCACCTCACCATCTCTTTGAAAAGCTGTAAATTATCAAAGGATTCAGCAGGGGACAATTGAGCCCAAGTAATTAAAGATTAACTGTAAAATATTTTCAGGTGCCTTATCAAGTTCTGGTTTGGCAAAGAAGAATAAGAGAAATTCACAAAACACCAAAGCATTTTGAGGGTCATTCATGGAATGTTTTATGTTGCTTTAGTAGCTCACGTACATTGTTGTAAAAAACACAGCAAGAACAAGCAAAGACAAGAGCAGAGTTTAGCCCTGAGATTTATCTGTGTTAAGAACGCAAATGAAATGCACATATCTCTCTAAAAGTTTATTTATTTTGTTGAAAATATTAAGTAAAAGTGTTTCAAAATGGATCTTTTATGCCCCTTTGCTTATGAAAGTCCATTTACTGTAAATGACAGTCATTAAAGTTGTGTTTTATTTTAGACTATAAATAGCTGAACTTTACTAGTCCTCTCAGATGAAGACCATGAGACAGTTGTTTATTTCACACACTTCACGCAAAGAAGCCTAAAATCCCAACTACCTCTCCAAAACATCTTTCACTTTTTTTAGAGCTATTGAGTATTCACACTATGTACAGGGTCTGTATTAATCTTCTTTTTTTCCTTAAATACAATATTTCTAATTGTTCATCCAATAAGAATCATGAATCAAACATGTTTGAAATTGAAAGAGAGCAAATTATGTTGAGATTAAATTTAAATACTCTCCCAAAGTCCACCTATGAGCACAAAATCCTGAAGTACTGTTAACCAAGAACCAAGAAATAGCTATGAAGAATGGAAGTTAAAAAATACTTTAATCCAGAAATTATAAAAGTGGATTTCAACAATTGTCTAATTTCTGTCACTTATTTCCCATGTGGTCTCGGTTTAACTGCTTATACTTTTACCATGAGTTTCCTATAAATAAAACAGTACATAGTCCCATATGGTTTCTGAGAGGTTTAGTGTTCATAAAATAGTCAGCAGCCCAATCAATCATAGATGTTCCAGGAATACCAGCCATTATTAGGAGTAATACAAAAAATGAGTAGAAATACAACTTTTCAAGAAATCTGGCTTCTATTTCATCTTCACTGTTTGCTGAATTCCAACATTTATGGAAACAACCCCTCCAGCTGAGTTAATAAAGATGCCACCCCTGTCCTGATTTCCACTTCCAGTATCATGGACACCACTCTCTAAGAAATGAAACAGGCTGCTGAGGAAGCAGCTCCCTGTACCCCGAGGCCTGCTCGCAGAAGCAGACGCTGCCAGGCTAATGTAGAAAAGAAGGGAGTAGAACATACAGAAGATCTTGGTTTTAGGAAATAATATCCCTTGACTAAATATTTCGAAGACAATAAAACACCTGGTTTTGAAAACATAAGAAAAAGCACACACCTGTTTTATAAATGGGAGGCAGAATTCTCATGTGGAAAACAAGCAAACTTTCTTAAGAGTTCTGATGGCAATTCCCCCAAGAGACTGAAAACAACTGCCATACGACAGCCAGCTGAGGGCCCCATCGCAGCTGCTCAGAAAGAAGCTTCTCACACAGCCTGGCTAGGAGGATATAATTTTCGGAAAACTGAAGTCATAGGGGAATACAGAAGATGTAAAGTATTTGCAGAGACTCCAATGTACATCATCAGTGGGTGAGTGTTTGATGCTGGCACTGAGAGGATGTGAGGGAGGGCATAACCAGGTAGGACCTGCCGGGCCAGTAGGTTTTTTCCTCAGGGAACAGAAATGGTTGGAGCAGATATCTCGGCTAATAATAAATAATTGTGGAATCACAAAATACCCTGAGTTGGAAGGGCAACTCCTGACTCCTCAAGGGGAACCTGAAAGTTGAATCATATATCTAAGATAATTGTCCAAACACATCTTGAACAGTGATGCTTTCAAAAGGAAGACTTCTATGGCTTTACTCTGTACCATGAAGTGCAGACTCTGTCAGAAGGACACAAGGACTGATATTTCATAAGACTACATGAACATGACTGCAGCCACAAGTTAGTAACAGAGCCACTGGACCACTGAGAGCAAGGGTCAATTGCTGAGACACCTAGTGCTACATGACACACTTCAGGTTAGCTAAGAATAAGACCTTCACCATTCCACACCATCAGTTGGAGATGACCACTAATATATTGAGCGCCTCATATGGCATTAGGTATTTATTTTTAGGCAAAACAGCTGGTGCAAAAAATACTATAACAAAACTCTCCAAATAACCACTTAAATAACAGAATTAGAGAAATAGAGGAGAGAAAAGACAGAAGTAATGTCAACTATTTTAGGATGTTGGTGAGTCAGCTCAAGACTTGCAAGGCCACCTTAATTACCAAGAATTTTGTATCAGACTACAAGTCTCCTGAATAAAAGGAGCTTAGAGCCTTTTCACTATTCTCACAGCAGGTTCACATATAATAATAACCCGTTCACTCCAAAGCCAAAGTTGAAACACACTCAAAATAGATACCTACTTAACAATGATTTGATTTGTAGATTTAAACCATCTTAATAACTGTATTTTCTTTCCACAATACTTGAGTCTTAGTCACAGACAAGAACAAATCGTAGTAGATAATTTAAAAGCAGTGAGACAGCAATAGTTACTATGTTAAAGAGGTTATAATCAAAATATAAAACAGGAGACGTCTTTTTTCTGCATCCTTCCATCAGAATACACCCACCTGTTGACTCAAAATTTGGTCAATCAGAATGGAAGTAGAGTTAGTGAACAGAGAGAAAAATCATCATCCCTGGTTTTGAGGGCATCACAGAACAGACTGTTTTAAGGAGGAGTCTGAAAACAGGTGATGTGAAAATTCTGAATATATTTCTAGAAATCTTCAACTACAATAAGGAAGGTAACAGAAAAGAGGAAGAATATAGTCGAAAATTCATCAAGTGGAGGATGAGGAGCAGCAAGAAAGGCCAATTTAAAATGGTTTTAGAAATAACTGTGTTAACACAAAGACCATAGGCGGGATAAGAATGAGCACAAGAAACAGGAGCAGAAAGATTGTGACTGCGTTGACAAAGGGGATGTACAGGAAATACTGCAAAAGATGTCACACCTTTTATATGTTAATTCAGAACATTCAGCTTTTACACTAAACAAAATTGGGTCTCACAGGATCTTTTTCTTACAACTTAATTTTTACCAATAAAATAGATATATTCACCTTTTAGACGTTTGACAAATTCACTTATAATTAAGTTTAATATCACTGAAGCCAAGGGAATCCTCTCCATTTATTTCAGGACTAGAACATTTGAATAATTTTTTAATTCAATAAATTACATTTTTATTGACTTAACTTTTATAAAGGACAATGAAGCATGGGAAAGTTAAGAAGACTTTTTTTTGTCCCCAAACCACAAAGAGACACTATAAGATCAAAACAAGCTTTTTTTTCCAAAAATTTTATTTCCATTGTAATGTCAAACCATTTTATAGCATTGAACTTAACACTGAAAGATCTTGATGTTTCTTAGACCTTTTAAGTAGGTGTGGGTCTCGTTGCAGAGTGCATGTGATCCCACCACAGTCTGTAAAGAGCGGCAAGGTTTGTGATGGCTGCAAAAGCACAAGACTGAAAAAATTGCATGAACTTTGTTTAAAAAATCTTAAGCTTTGCATTTCAGAAGCTTCCAGTAAACTTCCTTGACATGTCAACAAAACTGGAGTCTAGCACAAATTCCCAGTTACCTTCACGGATTCCAAGGAAACAACAGCATGAATGTCAGCCCTGAAAAAATGTTTGCAGTAGAATTCCTCCTTTATTAACATTACCACAATTATTAAGAATTCTAGGTTATTAAAGTAACACCCAGGTATATTAAAGTAGCACCAGAAGACAGCTGTAACTGCTGAGTGTACAAATGTATAGTAAAAAGAAATACACTGACCTCAGCCTCAATAGAGAAGGTATCCAAAGAGTGAACAAAAACTGATCCTGAGGATGGAGAACTGAGGCAAAGAAAGACTAATTCAGTTGCCTGAGGTGGCAGAGCTCAGAACTGAAGACAAATTTCCCAATTTTCACACCAATGCCTTAGCCATAAAGCTAATCCTCTGCAGAATTCTATTTTTATCCTTCATAACTTTTTAAAAAGAATTCTTATATAGAGCTTCATTTTCTCATTGCTTTGACACAGCAAAACAGTGAGATGTGATGGGGGGTCGGGGGGGGGCAGGTAGACGAATTGTGTTTGGGGTACCCTAATGCAGGAAAATACGTTCATCCTTTAACAGTGAAAGATACATTCTTCATTCACGTAACTCAAAAACAAGCTCTTTTTTATTACATATTGAACGTAGCTAAAAGTGAACATATTTCCTTATACAACTGCGCTCACAGAAAGCAAAGGTAATTTGCTCAACTATTGCCCAGTTCATCTTATGCAGCTTGTTAGGAGCTTCCTTTCTTTGTGCCTTTCTCATAATTTCTTCCCTCATAGTTTCTTCAAACTTGACAACGACATTTGTCTTCACTGAGAGCAGAGGCCAGATTGGAAATGCAGTGATTTAAAGACAAGTTTGTGTTGAATTTTCCAGATGTAACAACACTAAAATACTATATATCCATGAAATGCAAGGCTTTTCACTGCACATTATTAAAAGCAATTTTGTCATAAAATGACAAGCAAATATTTTATTAAACCTGTTGGAATTCATTGTTAAATAACAAAAACGTTCAACATTTATACCCTTAAATCTCTGCACAAACATAAACCACTAAGTCTTGCAACATAAGTGGATCAATTCTTCTTTTATTATCTACTTTACAATATGCAGCATCAAGGCTCAATTTCCCACTATCTTGGTTTTTCCCTTGTGTGCTCACTTATGCATGTGAAAATTAATTTAAAATAAGTAAAAATAGCAGTTTTCACCCATACTGAACACACAATAAGACAGTGTAAATGTCACCAGAAAGTACTGAACTGAGATGTCAATCCTCATAGGTTTGGGGATCTAGTAGAAGAGCAAGATTCAGAGAAGTCTAACGAGATTATGTGGTGGTAGAGTTGAGAGCAGTCCCTGAGGTCTCTGTATGTTCACCTTGCCAGATCAGCAGCTCTGCTTGTGGTCACTACACTGTGCTTGCAAAGAGCTGCAGATTTCTTGCATCAGGCAAAATTGAAAGGACATGAATTTAACTTTAAACAGCCCCAGCCTGCAAGGTACTTGCTTCAACGTCACGTTGTTGATGCAGAGCCGTGCATCTCCTCTCCTCCATTCCGTATCTGCACTGGGACGCTCAGCTCTGGGACCAGTGAGGATGTCTGCTGTGAAGACTGAAACCTTTGCTTCTCTGTGAACATCCTGTATCTGCTGCTTGGTGAAGTTCAGACGGTTTTGCTAAGAATGGAATGTGTTCCCCCTAGATAAAACTCATGGGAGTGTTTAGGGAGTGAGACAGTCACATTTTCTGTGAGGATGATGCAAGAGTTAAATTTTAGGTGATATATTCTCTAAGCCTGGCAAAAATATTACCAAGATCTGGCATGTCATTAATTATCTGTTGCCACGCTGCTTCGTTCAGCTCTCCTTTTGATCATGCCAGGAACAGAAGGAACCAGATTCTGTCAAGGTTTTGTATCAAGGGAACAGAGAACATTATTTTGTATCCAAGAAGTTCACATTTCAGGGCACATGAGCTGATCCATTGAGAAGAAAAATGATGATGAATTACATAGCACTTATGCATTCATATTTTAGGTTGGGTTTTGGTTCTTTTTCCCCAAAGCTAGCACCGAACATACCGTCTCCATGACCAACTCTGCTGCTCACAGTTTCAAATCTCTAGGCTCTGCCCACAAACCCAATTTTTATTTTTCTCTTTTTAATTTTTTCCAGGTCTATGGTGCAAATATTTCGCAGGGTGACTCTGACTCTTCCCTATTATCCTTTCTGGGTTCCTCTTTCCCCTTCACACAAGATGGGATTTACCTAGAATGACATTATAGTTTCTGATTATTGGAAACATCAACTGGTTTCCTCCAAGGTGGCCCCTGGTTCGATAATGAGAAGTCCATTCTTGGTAGAATTGGCCTCACTCATCCTTCTACTTTACAAGAGCTATTCTTGCATCTCTTAAAATCATCATGGGTTTCAGATGTCCTAAGACTTGCTCAGACACCAGTATATATTTGAATTTAGCACTTCTCGGAAGACTCTCCTGTCTGCTTGGATTTGCTTTGCCAGCACAAAGGAAACAGTTGAGTTGGATTACTCTTGCCACACCTTGCAACTCAGTCATGCATGGCAGTTACTGCCAGACTTTCTGTGTTGGTAAATTGCTTGTGAGATCCTTGGCATGCTCAGCTACTCCTCCCCAAACAACTCAGCTTTGTGCGGGCGGCCTTCCGGTTCTGGGGATGAGAGTTTCCAGAGGCCACGAATAGCATGGATACGGCCAAATTTGCCAGTAGGTGTCAGAGGACAGTTAGCCTCGAGGTTCTGGCCCTTCTGGGATAACTAGTATGGATGTAGTTTATTATTTATTCTCAGAAAGTAGAATATAAAATTCATAGCAAAGTTGGAAGCAAAATTTTGCAAAGAAGTGAGGGTTCCTTCAGTCACATCTTTCTTTGAATATTCATCTTACCACAAGATTCATTGCTTCATTCCTCTTATGTCTGCTCTTTATTTCCAGACAAGCTCCTTGGTTATAATCACAGCTTCCAAGTTTTATATGTTTTTAACAAATACACGTATCTGATGGCCAGCACTTTCCTACTGGAAATGTGCATTTCATTGCCCTCAGTGAGCAAAGCTGCCAGCGCTTGGGGGCCGGGTGGTGGTAGAAGCACTCTGTTTGGAACCAGACTTACTCCAGTCTTCTCATTCTTCCTTGCCTTTTTTTTTCCAAGTAGAAGGTAATTTAACTGCAGCTTTAGCTGTGTCATTATTTTTACCTTACAGCTTACTATGCACTGTAAAACCTTCCCTTGATTTTGCCATATTTTGTAAATATCATAAATTTTTTTAATTATGTAACAGTGCTGTTATCTCCCAGTCCATAATACTGGGGTAGCTTGGCATGAACCACACAGGATACACCACTAACAATGCACCCAGCACCCTTGGCAGCTGAATGATTTACCCAAACCAGCATCTTTTAACACTTTTAATACTTGGGGGTTGAGGGAGAGGATTCTAGTGAGCAAGACCATTTACACTACATGGGGGTGTGTAGTGAAAAACCTCACCAGTGTTCCCCATGATTCTGCTCCATGTTTTGGTCATTTCGGTTTGGTTTGGTTTGGTTTCTGTTCTATAAAGTGGTTCCTATTATCTGTTTTGAGGGGCTGTTCCTTCTGGTTTCAAAAGTTTTATTCCAATCCTTAGCATCATCATTTTTGTTGTTATTGTTATTGTCCTAGACCCTGCTAGACCTTAATACCATGTAGACTTCAAAAAGTCTGTCTGAGATAATCACCCAAGAGGTCATAAAGCCATATCTAGCAACAGAAAAAAAAATGGAGACAGGTTTCTAAAGTTGATAAGAGGACTTGCTTTGTCTTTCTCTTTTGGCTATGAAGGAGGGCTAGAATAGTAAGGATATACTTTACTGGCCGGTTTTTAGATATTTAGAGTTAGACTAAATGAGCCATAGCCCTACTGTGCAGAAGCCAAAATGACAGATCATGACACCATGGTGCTGGACACTGTCCAAAAATATTCTGGCCAGCCCAGAAGAGTCATCATTTAATCCTCTGAATTTTGGAGAATAAGATCTGTCCTCCATTCCTCCCAAGTTTGCCTGAAGTTTTTACTGTACAGGAAAGCAGCATTGTTGGCAAGGAAAAGCGGAAGCAGTAAGGGAGATGCAAGCATTGGAAAATCAGTTAAGAAAAGAGAGGGTTGGTGGGGAAGACACAATAAGAAACAACTTTTAAGCAACCTGAAAAGCTGTAGGAAACTCAGTATGTCCTAGAGATGCAGATTTCCTCACAGAAGGACTATAGCCACTGCCCCTAAAGAGGAGGCTGCCTGCATTGCTACTGCTACTTTGAAAATAGCCTTTCCCAATTGGGATGGCGAATTTCATCACAATCCCTCCTGCACCACTGCTGTGATTCCTCCCTCAGGCTTTACAGTAGTGACTGATGTCTCCTTAACTTGGTTTCTCCTCACATGAAGTGAACTATGAGCAGAAATACTGAGAACAGAAGAAAGTAGAAGGAGCAAGCGATGAGAGATTAAGGCAAGAGATATGAGACGAGCAAAGAGACTAGGAATGTTAATTAGAAAGTAATCATAGAGAAGTTAGATTTCTTTCAGAGATATTTATAGCAGTACAGAAATACAGGGCTGCAAAGCAACAGTGGGGTAAGGACTGCAAGATCTATCCCTCTACAAGGAAGCAAGAATGCAAGAAGACACAAGTAGTGTGGGCACAAGCAATGACAAAGGCATTTTGTGAATTAATGAGCTACAAGGAGATCAGGAAGAAGAATAATGTACGAAATAAAATAAAAACATAAAATGGGAAAGGAATTCCACACAACTGATTTCTAATAGAAGATTAGCCCAATATTATATGGACCCTGCAGCATAACAGTTCTTTCAGGGCTGGAGCAGAGTTGTCATAGAAAAGAATAGATCAGAACGGGATAAAACAGAGGAGAAAAAAATCTACTGTTCAAATTATCGTCGACATGCAGGTAGGGGAAAAGGAATTGCTCAAACTAGTATCTGACTAGTACACAGTAGTTACTGAGCCCATAGGCATGCGGTGTTTGTATGAGCAGTTGTGTATCAGAGAACCTTGCATTAAAAAGGACTAAAGGATCTGTAACCTCTCCTCCAGCCCTTACCAGCCTCTCTGTGCATCCTCAGCCTGCACTTGGATTCTGGGCTGTGGGCTTGCTAAATCTTGCTGTGGGAGATGGGGGTTGAGGGTATATTCACTGCCAGAGTTGCACCAGCAAAATAGCACCTGTGCAATGACATCATTTTACTGCAGTTTGCGGTGGTATCTTAGACTAAAACAACCTTCGCCTGAATGGGGCTGTGAAACGTGTCATTCAAGCAGAGGACATTAATGCATTATGCTGCCTTTCCTATGGGGATAGTGGTGCCCTTGCACAGCAAGATCCAGATGGGCTCAGATGGGAGGCAGTTTCCTAGATAGTGAACTATTGCTGGGGCTACACTAGTCCATCACTACTGGTGGAGAAAACCACCATAGGCTGCAGGTGGCACAGTGCCAGGGACAGCTGATGGAGGCCAAAGGGGAGACAGTGAAGAAACTACAGTGATAGGAAGAAAGCAGTAGAAATTATTCCTAAACCCTCTCCTGGTTTTGCTAGTTTTATTTTCCACATTTCTCCTTCAAGAGGGCAGTTTGCTCTGCTTCTCCCATTCCATCAAATTACATCAATAAAACAAGTGGCAGCGTCACTTAGGCTAGTTGCAAGGATGTAGCCTACAAAATGCCCACAAAGGCCCTTATCTCCTGTTCCCCGTTGCAGGCAGTGTCCTGTGTCACTGGAGTTGCCAACAAGGCTCTTGGGATTTCATAAACACCATTTTTCAGAGAGAGTCTTGTCAAATGGTTGAGATACAAGACTGGGACTCAGGAGAACACAATTAATTCGTAACTTGCCTTAGGTCTCCAGGCAATATGGGGCACATCCCTACCTCAATTTCCTATCTGTAAAATACAGATACAAACACATTCTCTGTCTATTCAAGGCATGTTTTTCTCCTTTCTTCATACAGTACCTCACATCATGGGACCATCAATTGCAAAAAGGGCTTTCAGTAAAGTTCAAACAATAAAGATAATATGCCCTAGATGGAATTCTTTGAGGAAAAAGAGGGCTTAATTGCATCAAGATTTCAAAAACTATGTATGCACAAAAGACTTTTAAAAATAATTGTGTTTATTTTTAATCTTATTTGCCAGTCTTATCTTTCAAGCAGTCGGAGATAGCCCCAGTATAATCTAGAAAAAGCAACAGTAATTTAAAGGAAGGAGTAGATAAAGTGTCCAGATGCATGTCCAGCATGTAAATTGAAGGAATTTTTTTATTATACTTTCCAGATTCAGTGAAGAAAAATGCTAAATATCTTAACAAGACAATTGTTAAAACTTGGAGAGCTGGTATGCCTCCTACATGGCTAGAAAAATCAAAGGACATAGAAGGTAAAGATCTATATTTTTATGAAGTAATTTTGTGACAGGGAGACTTGGGCTAATAAACACACTGAACTAAGAATGACGTGGGCACCATAAACAAGTCATTGTCCAGAGAGTGCTCCCAAAGTTCATAATATATATTCTAAATCAAGAAGTTCATAAAAAGTGCTGACAGACAACTCCACTGGGAGAGACAGGTTGAGAGGTGTCTGTGGAGCCACCATAAATACAGCTGCTATGCATAGATCAGAAACAGATCACCACCGTGAACAATTCAAGATCAAGTGCATTACACGAAAGACTTAGTTGGGGAGAGAATGCAAAAGTAAGGGCAGACATACGGGAGCTGGTATTTATTTCTTCTTCTGCTGTTTGACCATGGAAAAGTTATTTTGGACTGAGACCTGAAAAGTACTGACCAGTCTTTCCTGAACTCAAAACCTTTAGAAATATGCCTTGCCAACACTGTTGTTCCTTGTGGGCACAGAGAAGGTGCTTCTCACCCCAGAACAGAGTCTGCCAATGTATTTTGTTATAAATTGTAAGGATGGCATCTGTTCTCAGAGATGTATTTGCACTGGCTATGAATTGCACCAGCAGTGTGAGCAAGCATTGGCTGATCACACTCACATCTCATCTGCACACACACCACAGAAATCCTGGAAGGGGACCAGGCTTCCACAAAATCCCTCTGTCGGCTTCACTTCTGTCTCTACATTGAGCTTGTGTGTCTCCCATCCCAGCTCCTGGCCCCTCTTGAGAACTTGCAAGTACCCAAGCTGTATGCAGAGCGTTGTTTGAAGCATCTCTCTGCTAAGTATGACTATGAGTTTGCCTCTGTTCACCAGGAATGTTGCAGTAGCTGGTGGTCCCTTACGACCCAGCCACATGGTCTTTCCTAAACTTCAGTAGATCCCCCTCTCCAAGACGTTCCCCATGAAACCCACACCCCTATCATCTCTCAAAGACCTGTGGAAGGAGACACATAGCTGTTTACTGCTTTCTCACAAGGGAGGAAGGTGAAAGTGCTGATCTCTTCTCCCATGCAACTCATGAAAGGATTAGAGAGAATGGCAGGAAGATGTGCCAGAAGAGGTTTAGATTGGATATTAGGAAGATGTTCTTCACCCAGCAGGCGGTGGAGCACTGGAACAGACTCTCAAGGGGAGTAGTCTTGGCACCGAGTCTGCCAGCATTCAAGAAACATTTGGACAATGCCCTCAGTCACATGGTGTGAATGTTGGGAATGTCCTATGAAGAGATAAGAGTCAGACTCAATGATCTTTTTGGGTCCCTTCCAGCTTGGGTGATTCTATGATTCTATGACTACGATTCAAAGTACAGTTGAGCTCAGGCTGTACGTTTTCTGGATCAGATTCCTCTGACTCCTATCAGTTTTACTGCAGGATAACACTATTGATTCTAGTGGAGGTACTGCTGATTTACACAAGATTGAATAAGAGGAGAGCACTTGTGATTCCTGTAAGATGGGGATAATAATCTTTACCTACAACCCAAGGGAAATGTGAGAGTTAATTAATTAGTATTATAAATCTCTGTGAGATCCTAGCAGTCTATAAATGAATTAAAATGGCACCAGAGAGAGGGCATAAAATTGTTCTTACAAAAGTTAAAAAATCTAGACAAGGAGGAAAAAGTGGAGTACAGATCCAAGCATTCAAACATTGAGCAGTGCAAGTGCATTTCAAGCCCCATTCCAGTAAAAGGGTTTGAGAAATATATAAGACATAGGATAATTTCACTCCTGAAAGCAAGACTCTCTGACATTTTCTTTAAAAGAAGTTGCTGTCAATACAGCCCAAAGAAGTTCACAAAAGGGCCTGTTTTAAGTTCAGTCAATTAAAGATGCTAGAAAAAGAACTTCAGACATCATTGACCCAGATATTCTGTGGCATTTATATTCATAACAGAACAGAATATGGACACAATGAATTGCAAGAAAAATTCCCAATACAGATGGTTAACTTGCCATTCTGCCCTTCAATAGTGCAGAAGTCAGAAAGGTGATGGAGTCAGATGTAGATGACTATTCCCTGATCAAGGGAGGAAAGTGTGCTATTTAATAATAATGAGAAGAGAAAGGATTTCTTTCTTTTAGCTGTTGGAGTATCACAATGATGCTTCAATGGAGCAATAGCTCCCAAAGGCTGTACTCTGTACAGACAACCAATCCCATTTCCAAACCTTAGTAAGACACCCCAGTTTATTTGCATACCCACATATTTTAACATAAGTACACACAGTTTGCACTGGATCATTTGGATTATCTGTTCCTTCTTCTACAGATGGAAGGGCTCCAAGTAGATTGAGGCTCTTTTTTTGTTGTGATACATGCAAAAAAATGGCCAAAAGACCAAAAGCTTAGAATGCCCTTCTCCCAAGAGAGAGTATGTATATGGTTTGGGTTTGGGTTTTTTTGTTTATTCATTTGTTTTTTAACTCTTATCACCTACTGTTCCCCAGGACTATCAGGAAGGCAGGTAATTTTAAGAGCACCCCTATACATAGGAAGCTAGCATCACTGGGAAAGCAGTAGAGTTCCTCTGCATTTAGATGATTCCATGGCCTCCATCCGGCTCAAGTAAATTTGAAGAAGCAAAAGATAACTCTTGTTTATGAGCCATCATCATCAAACCAAAGACTAACTCAGAGGCTGGTTAAAACTCACCCTTCTCATTGGGGTCCACATAGTCTAGGATGACTGTATCATCTAAAGATGGTGAGTCAAGACAGCTGTAGAACTAAATGAAAAATCAAGGAAGCATTGCTGCCTTGATTTGCAGCATCCTGTTGATGAGCCAATGCTTTTGCTGTTGGTTTTGAACGTATTTCCCACTGTGGAGTAAGATTTTTCCCTCTGAACAGGCCTATGGCTTCTCTTACCACCTGATATTCCATTACCGCCTATTTGTAGCTGAGAGCTCTGTGAATACCATTGCAAATATAAAGGTGTTACTTCCACAGTCATATCCATCCTGTAACTAATAGCTTCCTTAAATTCACAAGTGTCCTGGCCAATGTGATCATGCTCCCTTATGTAGATGCAAAACCTTTGTTGATGAGACATTTTAGTAATTGTTGTGTTGTAAGGAATTGTTTTGGGATAAATGATACTCAGGCAGTATTAAAAAACATGAAAGCATCAGCACTTTTTAGCTGCCTTCTGTGATCAGTGTGGTATATCTGGTGTAACTCAAGAGAAAAGCTAAGCAAACCATGTGATACCTGAAGATTCCTTTTGAAAACTCTTTGAAACAAATAAGCTCAAAAGATTTTTTTTAATCAACAAAAAAGTACATCATTTATTAGCACAGAAACCCTCAGCCAGACACTACACCTGGATCCAAACACAAAAATCTCAATGATTGCTGGTTTTCTTCCACCTTAAGAATTAAATATATTTGCAAAGTAGCTTCTCTGATATTGGCCTGAGGGAGTAGCTGCATGGACCATACTGGGCTGTGGACTGCAAACCAGCCAACCTTCCCTCTGCTTGCTACATGGGAGTCTGAAACTGCATGTGTGAACAGACCTCCTGATGGTCTACCTAGGTAAAAAACTATCTCGTCTTAAATACAGCACCCCACAGGACTGGAAGCCATAAGCTGAGTTTTAATATAATGTACACACTATGAAGAGATTATTCAGTTTGAAAGGGTATCTGATCTTCCTAGTGATGGGCAAAATACACTGTTGAATTAAAATAAAAATGAGCTAATAGGTACAAAATTATTTCAAAGATGAAAAGAATAGAATAGAATAGAATAGAATAGAATAGAATAGAATAGAATAGAATAGAATAGAATAGAATAGAATAGAATAGAATAGAATAGAATAGAATAGAATAGAATAGACCTACAATGATCATTTAGTCCTACTGCCTGACCAATTCAGGACTGACCAAGTTAAAGAGTGTTAAAGGTATTGTTCAATTGCCTCTTGAACACTGACAGGCTTGGGATATTGACCACCTCTCTAGGAAGCCTGTTCCAGTGTTTGACCACCCTCTCTGTAAAGAAATATTTCCTAATATCCAGCCTACATATCCCCTGGCACAGTTTTAAACCATTCTTACTCATCCTCCCACTGGATATCAGAGAGAAGAGTTCAGAACCTCCCTTTCCATTTCCCCTCCTAAGGAAACAGTAGAAAGCAATGAGGTCACCCCTCAGACTCCTTTCCTCCAAACTAGACAAGACCAAAGTCCTTAGACCTTCCTCATAGGACATGCCTTGCAGCCCTACCACCAGCTCTGTGGCCATCCTCTGGATGCATTCAAGGACCTTCACAACCTTCTTAAATTGTGTGGTCCAGAACTCCACACAGTATTCAAGGTGAGGCCACACCTAGGCTGAACACAGCAAAGCACTCACCTCTTTGAACAGGCTGGTTGTACTGTGTTTGATGCACCCCAGGATGTGGTGTACCCTCTTGGCTGTCAGGGCACTAATGACTCATATTGAAATCCAAATTGTTGATAAATACATTAAACAACATTGACTCTAGAACTGAACCCTGAGGAACACCACTTATGACCGGTTGCCAGCCAGATGTAGCTCAGTTTTCTACAGCCCTGTGAGCTCTACCCTTCAGCCAGTTCTTCACCATGAACCCAGTTACTCCACAGCTGGATGACTTGTCTGGAAAGATGCTGTGAGGGACAGTAATAGAAGCATTACTGAAATCCAGAAAAAACCTGCATCTGCTGCCTACCTTTTGTCCAGTAGGCAAATGCCCTTATCATAGAAGGATAGCAAATTAGACAGGACTTTCCCTTTGTGAACTAAAGTTGCCTCTCCCCGATTATTGCATTATTCTTTAAACACATTTCAATTACTATCAATTGCAATTACTATCCAGTATAATCTTCTCCACAATTTTTCCAGGAACTGAGGTAGACTAAGAGGTCTGTAGCTCCCTGGGACTTCCCTCATACTGTTTTTTTAGACTGGAATAACACTGGCTGGTTTCCAGTCAGGAGTGACCTCACGAGACTCCAAAGAACTTTGGTAGATTGAGAGAAGTCCTGCCATAACATCCACAAGCTCCTTCAAAACTCATTAATCCCATTAGGCCACATGGACTTGTGAACATTCAGCTGATCCAGCTGATCCCTGAGAATTTCAGTGCTCAGTTTAAAAGTATTTAAGTGTTTCAGGCTAGTAAAGTCCCTTCTTAATATACTCTACTACTACAGTAGAAAAAGCGAACCTATACGTGACTAAGGCTACTACTTTTCCTTTCAAGTGTTGTATTTAATCTTCAGGATTTGTGAAGGTCCAGATTTTGAAAATTTCTGTGGTGGCTCTTGGTACTTCAGTTTCCCTGGTTTTAATATGTTGGCACATTATAGTTTCTTATACAGCAATACTGCCTAGAGGTCGACCAGCTCAGAATCCCATTGTGCTTTGGTAAGATATGGAAAATCGCAGTATCTGCTCCAGAGCTTAAAATTGTTTATCTTCATTATAGACCTCTCATGGAGCTTAACGCTTCTGAAGTGCTTAGAAAGCATGCAGTGAAAGGTGGGTTATAAATGCAAGGAGTAGCACCAATGATAATAGACTTCTTTGACTGAGATAAAATCATAAACAAATATACAACACAGTGCATTTAACAGTAAAGAAAAAACCCAAGGATTTAGCAATCAGTTATCATCAAATCAAAGAAAAATACCTCTGTCGCCAAGGAGTGTGGTTAGAAAGTGATGGGTCGACTTAAGTTCAAAAGTTCAATTATACAATTTCAGATTCAAAGGAAACTTCAGCTCAGCTATTGCTTAGCGGTACTATTACTAAAACCTTGAAGGAATGAAATCGAGTTTGAGCTGAGTGTAGGACCAGTAATTTACCAGACAGAGTATTCAGAAAACAGTAACCCTGTAAATGCCATAAGCAAGGTAGTACTGATTAGTGCAAACAGTGGCTTATTTCCGATATCAGCCAATTTCTAAGTCATAACATAGAAAAAGTAGATTTTCCACTTAACCATTACTTAGACACAGGAGTGAATTTTGTCCAAAGCCTAAGGAAAATTTCTCCTTCTTGAATATTTGACAGAAGAATCGATCTCCTGATCTCATCAGAGGAAAATCTAAACCTGAAGATCCAATGAGAGTAAGCAGCATCAACTCTTTTGGAGGAAGAGTAAGAAATCTTTTAATAGTTTCAATGCAACAACCCCAGAGACTTCCTTTCTTATATTGGTTACAAAACAATTTATGCTCCATGTAACCAACCTGTTGGCATTATCAAAAAGTCTTTAACTATTGTTGTTGGGAGCTAATATTCAATTTTTGCTATGACACTTACGGGTAGCCTTCCTTGGTAACATCATTCCTCAAGATCTAATAGTGTCTGTCCTCATATAAGCATATGATTAAAATGCTGATGATTCCATTTTGCATTTATATCAAAATTTCAACCTACATTGCTAAAAACTTCTAAATTAGCATAAATCGTAACCTTGAAGAATTATTGGAGCTAGAGTAGATGATTGCAATAATTTAGTTCAACATTCCACTTAAGATATCGTACAGCATTTTAACTGGCAGGTCCAGGACCTGACCCACTAACTCATGCCTGAACCAAAGACATACTTCAGAAAGAGATCCATCCACTCAAGATTCGGCCCTAACTTCTAAATACCATGGATAAGAAAGGTTTTTATCCCCAACAGTATTCAGATAAAAGATTTAGATTGCACATAAGGATGAAATTATTCATAACGAGAGTGGTGAGATACTACAACCGATTGCCCAGAGCTGTTGTGGATGCCCCATCCCTGGACGTGTTCAAGGTCTGGTTGAACGCGGCTTTGAGCAACCTGATCCAGTGAAAGATGACTCTGCCCAATGTGGGGGGTGTGGCAGGGTGGTGAAATTAGATTATTTTTAAAAGATCACATCCAACTCAAACCATTCTATGACTCTATAACCTGATGTACACTGTTTTATTCTTGAATAATAGCTCTCCAGCCACAGTAGGAGAAGAAAATAGAGATTAAGCTGAGTCTGAATTTTGGAGATACTTATTCAATTCCAGTGTATTGTGCAGGTGCTCAAACTCCACGTTTCAGTCCCGCTTTGGAGTCCCACTACAGTAGTTTGTGAAAAGGAAATTCCAGAACAGATTTGCACATGATCTGTTAGGATCTCATTTTTCAGGAGAAGCCTCTGGAAACCAGGCAGTCCATACTATGGTCTCTCAAAAAGTAAATATATGTCCTCATTAGATAACTAAATCAAGCTGCTACTCAGTGCAGTCAGTGAAGTCTAAAAAGACATTTAAATACCCAGCTGCTGAACTACTCAAACATAAACATCTTATGCTATTTCAGGCATTGTCAAGTGCACTCCCCTGGGGTCCTCCTGCCACTCCAGAAGGTCACAGGTTTCCTGTAAATTACATCATCTGCCAGCCTGTACAATAGCTGTGTGTGCTGTAGGGCATCTCAGATGGCATTAAGGCACCTCATGCAAGGCAACCAGCACCACAGGTCAAGATTCAAGCACAATCTATGACCAAACTGTAAAGAGCACAGGCCTGAGTAACTGCTGACCAAATGCACATTTTCATGGGCATTAAGATTTAGCTCTCCCAAAATGAAGAGATAAGATATGGGTCTTCCTGTGGGAAGTAGCTGGATGGCCCCTTGAAGACAACAGCTTGGAGCAATGACCACACCTTTGATGCCAGAGGAACTGCCAATGCAAATAAATCCCAGACTGTTGGCAAACATGGCACTCAAGGAGAAAAGCTCTTAATCTCAATAGACAGCTGGGATAAACATTTATAAAGGAAACATTTTCAAAAGACTAGGCAGATTATAAAGGCACCAGGAGTCACTGAAATCTTGTTAAACATCGTTCACTGCATTACTTTAGATTTTAGTTTGAACTTACACTGTCAGATAAATTCCATTTATCTCCTGAATGCTTTTCTCACTGTGAGTGTTTGTTGCTATGAATTCACACCTTCAGTGAAGATTTACATTTCGTCCTTGATCAAGACAAAGATAATGTTCAGCTTCAATCATTCTGAGGCACCTTTTTTTTTTTCCAGTTAACTGGGTCAGTGTTTCTTAGTGTGAAACAGAAAACACAGGTTATGGTGTTCAACCATTAGTGCAGGGAAGAAGGATGGTCTTACAGGTAAGGGACTGAATTAGTCCCCAGAGGAAAAGTCTCTCTCAAACAATCCCACAGGCTTCCAGGCTGACCTTGGAAAACCACATTAGTCCCCCTGTGCATCTGTAAAATCAGGAAATAAATGCTTTCCCTTCCCCTTCTTATGACCTTGCCTATTGCTACTCACAAGACCAAGCACATTGGAAACAAATTTCAATTGAGGTTTCTGGTCATTCTTTCAATATAGCCAATGATGAATCACCAACTTCATGGTAAATTTGGTGATTTAACCAATGCAATCCCCTCACTGTAATTCAGAAACATAAAGACTTAAAAGATATTTTTGGAAGAGACATAGAAGAATTCTCTTGAGCACTCCCATGCTTCCATTTGCTATCCTATCTCACTTGTCATTAATTACAAACTAATGATGCCATTTTCTGTTCTGCATTGATACTGTACTTTCCTCTCCTGTGGGGCTATCAACCAGCATTGAAGGACGTGTCCAGACTGAAAGCATTTATCTATGCCATCTCACAAAGCTCAGCATTTCAGATAAAAAAAAGACTTTAATACAAAATAACCCTTCTTTCCGAAAACTAAATTCACTGATAATCCCTTCAGTTTGGCTCAGTCTGTACTGGAAATTAGTTTTACCCACATTCTGATTTGGATAGTGGTAACAATAATCACGTGCCCCTTGACATTTCCCACTGCCCTCTACACTTTTTCCTGATTTTCTAATACCATATTTTGAACCAAACTGTCCTTAAGTAACTCAGTTTTGTTTCCTGCACATTTTGCCTTCTTGGAAATACAGAGAAGATGATTCTGATCCAAGTTCCTCCTTATAATCTGTGTTTGAGGCAGTGGAGTGATAATAAATCTTGATCGTTGTCTCTGTATACTTAATGAATATGTCTACAATAATTACCTATGCTACTAAATCTATACTTTTAAATTGTTACACCAGTTGCTGGCACAGTTCTGACTTGGGCTAACAAACTCAAATAACTCCTAGGCACAGTGAAGGCATTAGCATGATCCAGGAAGCAGTCCTGGCAGGCTCTTTGGACACAGTGACCTTATTTTGGATAGTTTTTCTACCTGGCTTCCAGGCCATGAAATGGTGCTGTATGCATTTACCAGCTTGCACAGTCAACAGAGAACATTAACGGCAGAACTGAGAGTGTGTCTGAAAATGTAAAATGATATAATTGTCACTAAAATGCACTGTGGATTTGCTGCAGACCTGTAGGCTGCATGCTATGTTACCTGCTGAGAGGGAAAGAGCAAAGATGGTAGCTTTTATATCACCTGCAGTGAAGGGAGATGAATGGGGATGTGAATGATCTCAAGTGCAGTCTAAAATAGTCCCTTGACTGCCTTGACTGTCCAGGGATCCTTGTAACCTACTCAGCAGCCCCACATCTTCATGGAGTCTGGACCTTACAGCCAACCTTAATAAGGAGGGAAGCATCCGCACATCCTGTTCCTACACTAGAATTCCCCATTACCATTTTGTGGCTCAATGAACGATGGCAAGGGGTTTCTAGGGCTCAGACTACAAACTCTTCCTTATTATCAACACATGAAGGTAGTTTTTATAAGTCAGACAGCTCTTCTGTATTTAAAGAGGAAAAAAAAGGGAAAAAAAGAATATCCCAGAAGCTAAAAGTGATTGAAAACTCAGTGTCATAACTTCCCTTCCCAGCAGCAGACATCCTGAAGTTATTGGTAAAAGCATTAATTAATCACACATCTTTAAAGATCTGTGTCACTGTCAGTAATAAAATAAGTATAGGACAGTGCAGTAGACTATTCTTGAATATTGGATGAGTTATTACAATAATTAAGATGAATAGTGATTACCTGTCTTGTTTGTTGATAGTTTCTTGGGCAGATAACTATAGCTACATTAAATGTCATCCTAAACATATGTTTGGAGCACCATTCACTAATGCATTAACCCCTTTTATACAGCAAGCATAAGGCACAGATATTAAAAGCTAATATACAATAATCAACTTATTTAGCTCCAAGGAACAGTGGCGGGAAATAAACTGTTTGCAAACTACAGAGTGAAATTCAGTCTAACCATGTTGTGCCTTTATCATTCATCCACAATAATGAGATCATTGTTTTCTCAAATTCTGAAATATGGGTCTTCTTTGTAAAAATACAGTATGTTGACAGAAGTAAGGTTAGACGCAGACAGTCTGAGCATGGTTAGTGTCTGGCAGCTGAAAAGATCAGAGACAGGAAGATAAAATGTCAGCAGTTTACGTTTCCCCCAGGAAAGAGGGAAATTACTGGATTGGAGCCAATTTAAACTAAAATGGACTTTGTTGGCAAGTTGGAGAATGAATGTCCCAATTAATTATTCCAAATTACTCCAGTCCAGTGCAGCTCACCATAACCAAGCAGCCCCTCAGAAAACTGGCAATATTTGGAAATTTGCAGGATTAGCCTCTACCTCCCATCGTTTCAGGATATCAGCTTTACCTCGCCATCACCCCTCCTCCTCCCAGGCTATTCTGTCTTCTGTCTCACCCCTGCAGCAATAACTCTGTTGTCAGCATTAGAGTGACCAAATATCAGCTGTTTCTCTGGGTGGCTTTGCACCTATCAAAAGATAGGAACAAGTATATGGTTATTCTCATTGCTTGTATAGAGTTTCCATTCCAAATCCTTCAGTAACATTATTCTATGTTCTTAGACAGCCACTTCTTTCCACTCCAAAGGAATCTGCAGTTCAGCTTTGAGGGAAGAGATAGATGAGATTAGGCCGAGTTTGCAAGTACTTAAGTATCCTTTGGGAAAGAAGACATTTTAAAAAAGCAAGGTTCTGTATTATCATTAAAGTGGTTAAGTGGTTAACTGTACTATCATTAAAGTAGTTAAAATGCAGAAGTAACCAACAATTTATCTGTTTGTTTGTCAATTAGTAGAATCTCCATTTTACGAAAGCTGAGCTTGAGACAGTTTTTAAATACGCAGCCTCAAATGTCCAGCATACAACAAAGAGTTGGAAAAATTACACTGTCTGGATATGTTAGTGCAGCAAAAACATAAAGGAACTAACTGCCTTCTGAGCTGAGAGGAGCACTTATGTTATACCAAACCTTTAAAATAGAAGCAAGTGGGAACTCAGGACATAAATGCTAAAGAGAGAGGAGCCAGTGTGGAGTCCTGAGGAGCACCACATTTTGTATCGTCAGGCTCAAACAAAGCATTATCTGACAAGAAAAACTGAGCACAAGCATAGAGGAAAGGTTTAAACCACTTAAGTGGAGTAGCAGAAGACAATATATACGTCAAGTTGCTCTGTGATCTTGAGAGGCCAGAATAATTTGAAACATTAGAAACAGGAGACAGACTACATCATGGTACAAATACAAGGAATTCCAGAGTTTTTTAGAGCACCTGTTTGGGGGTGAGGGCGGACATTGTACAGCTCAGAGGAAGATGGTGCTAGAACATGACTAGGGCATTAGAGGATCCATGAGACACAGATATGCTGATAACCTCCACATGCAGAAGCAAAGGACAAAAGGACATATCAGGTACTCCCAAACAGATGTAGTACAAAAGGGAGTAAGGAGGGCTGTACTGTTCAGGTAGAGAGTCAAAGCAAAATCAGAGCCTGTATAAGCAATGCCTAGGAGGATCAGACCAGTCATTAACAGACTTGCCCATACATGGGCACACCATTTCTGCTGATTTAAACAGAAGATAACATCCGCAAAAGACCAGGCATAACCTTTCTGAACTTCATTTTTCCATCTTAAACCTCACCTGAATTTTAAGAAGAGAAACACTTAAAGATGATGAAGAGTTTGCTTACAACAGTAGCAATGAATATATGAGCAATCAAACACTAATAACTTGTGTCTTACTTGTTTGTAAACACTGTAGACATTGAGTCCCCTTCATTCTTGGTACAATCTCATTAATGCGACCACATTCTGCATTTGTCTGTCTTTATCTTTCTAAAGATCCCAGTTGTATGGAAAATTGAGGCATAGGAAATGAGAAGCTTTATTGTGCTTGATATCCAAAGTGACAAGTCTCTTGTAAATGGTGAAATGAGATTCTTCTATGCAGGTACAGTGATGAGTCTTGAAAGAAGACTGTTACTGGATTAAACAGGGTAATTGCAGTACAATTAGGTACAAGCTCTTAACTCCCCTCTTCCAAATTCTCAATCATAGTAATAAAAATGCTTTTGTTTTGTTTTTTGTTCTTCCTGGCTTACAGATGCTCCTGTCTTCTGTCCCCCAAGAGAAAAAACAAGACAGAAAGAGCTTTGACACATTTCCAGTGCAAGTGGTACAGCGTTCCTCATGATACATTATAGTGATGCTTAAATCCTGACAGCCTTAGTGTGACAGCACAGCTAAGTCTATCACTGTACTTTCCTGCCTTTGGATAAGATGCAAAGCAACCCTCCTGAAAAACCTTTCACTGGTTTTCAGAACTATCTCTTGGACTCATCTGCTACATCATTCACCTGAGAAGCCTAAGGATTCAGGTCATGATCCCTTCTTCGTTATTAGCTTCAAGGTACACTTACTTACGTGTCAGGAGCTGCCTCAAACTGTGGCGAGCAAGCTGAAAAAACCCCTTGGCTTTCTTCTTTAAAACTTACCTTACTAATAGATGAAATTCATTAATAGCATTGAACATACCTGGAAAACACTTTGTACAGTTTAATAGAATAGTCCAGGCTTACAAACAAACATCAGCATTTTCTTACTCTAAACATAGATTTTTGATCAGATACTAAATTTAGACTAAATTACAGCACTACAAATCTGAAGCAGTAACATCAGTTAAATATATGGAGCTTAAGGACTTTTATAGAACAGAATCTGGTCCTTTGGCTTGGAATATAAGCCCCATATGAAAGTCATGTACCCAGTTTTGTTGCTGCAACACAGAGCTCACTCTAAAGCCTGAAGGATATTCAAATTCAGGTAAAGCACCATCTCCAAGGTACAGCCAGCTTGCACTCACCCAACTAAAGCATAAACTCTAGCTATGTGTTACCTGCTATTAGTTCTCTTTCCTTGTCATCTATTCTAGGTCATATCAGAAGTAATTCAGATTTGATACTCAGAAACCTCAATTCATCATTAAAATAAATGGAATTAAAGCAAAGTCCTGGTCCCATTCTTGAAATAAAGTGTTGAGATTGGGTATATGTCTCTAAATTCAATTATAATCATGGCTCTACATTAAAGAAGCCAGCAGCTGGAAAAGACCTCAGTCTAACCATTCCCTTGCTGCAAAGGAGATTAAATACATTTAATCCATACGTCTAACTATTTCCTCCCCGACAGATCTTCCTCAGCCTCAGACAGCTTATTGACCTCTGGGGTCAACCTAAAACTAAGAAGAAGTCACTATATCCCACTTACTTGTGAAGTCATGGACCAAAAGCAAAAATTGTGCAATAAAATTCTTTGGTCTGCCTGTGTTATGGAGGTCAGATTAGACACTAACAATCTTTTGCAGTTTTATGACCTTGCAGAGTGCATGTGAGACAGCTTTGCACACAAGCTGAGAACAGCATCCTTACAATTTTGTCACTCTTGTGTTTCACAAACACCTTTCCTACCAGCAGACAAAGGAGCCATGATTCCTACAAATACATCCATTATTGGCAAAGATTTTTTAAGTCATTGCTGTGAAAAAATATCCCCAAGATGGGACAAGTTAATTTAGCTTCTTCATTATTTGCAGTTCTTTTCTCACAGGATTTGAAGGGCACTTACGTCACTTGACACTGTTTCCTGACTGGATGGCTTGAACTTCTTTAAAAGTTGATTTAGACCAACAAAAAATAACTACTGGTGATGGATCTTTGCATGTGGATCTGAGCATTTACATAAAAAAGGAATGGGAATTTCAAGCCCTAACTGAATTTGGCTTTAATTTTAACCTGTCCATTGCACTGTTCATCACAAGTGCTCACCTCCAATTCATACTTCTTTTTTCTTCCCTCTGCCTTTGATGCTTTACAAGACCCTCTTTATGGTCCATCTTGATTTTGGTGGGGATTTGTGTATTGCACACCAGGCCCCTCTGGAACCACTTCTTCTTCAGCCCATTCTAGCACCCAAAAAGTCACAGGAGGGTTCACAAAGACCCCAGCAAAACATGGGGTACAGGGGAACAAAATAGGACAGGATCATTAGGACTTGTAACAGAACAGCATTTTGGAGGTTTCCACAATTCCTAGTAGGGAAAGAGAAGAGTATAGAGATGGATTTCACACCCTGCAAAGGACAGTGAGGTTTCCACATTATAGAATCATGGAATCATAGAGTGCTTTGGGTTGGAAGGGACATTTACAGGCCATCTAGTCCAAGCTCCCTGCAAAAGCAGGGACATCTTTAAATAGGTCAGGTTGCTCAGAACCCCATCCTACCTGACCTTGAACGTTTCCAGGGATGAAGCCTCCTTGGACAACCACCCTCATTGTAAGAAATTTCTTCCTTATATCCAGTCTAAATGTACCCTTCCTTAGTTTAAAAACATTACTCCTTGTCATGTGAGAATAAGCCTTGCTAAAATGTCTGTCGTCTTTCCTGTAGGCACCCTTTAAGCACTGGAAAGGCCACTATAAGATCTCCCTGCAGTCTCCTCTTCTCCAGGCTAAACAATCACAATTCTCTCAGCCTCTCCTCACAGGAGAGGTGCTCCAGCCCTTTGATCATTTTCATGGCTCTCCTCTGGACCTGCTCCAACAGCCCCATGTCCTTCTTGTGTTGAGGGCTCCAGAGCTGGATGCAGGACTCCAGATGAGGTCTCACCAGAGCAGAGCAGAATGGCAGAATCATCTTTCTCGACCTGCTGGACATTTTTCTTTTGATACAACCCAGGATATGGTTGACCTTCTGGGCTGCAAGTGCATATAGTGGCTAATTGTTACCACCTTACCATTTTCCTTTAGGATTAATATTCAGGAACATCTGGGCATATTTTATACCTTCCCTTTGATCTGCATGAGACACAATGTTCTTAAGCAGGCAATCTCTATCTGTATGGCCATTCAACAGGTGGAAACCTGTTCAGTTGTCAAAACAAAAAAGCATTCTCAGCTCTTCAAAAAGTGTTGATTTTCCCCAAACATTTCAGCAAAAGAAATCCCTTTCCCACAAGTACTATGGCCAAGTAGAGCAGATGCTCAGATTGGAAACACATATTCATGCATATTGAGTTTCTAGCTTTAAAAGACTGAGTCCTGAAGAGCACTTAGGTATTCACTTAATTTAATTCTTATGAGTAGCCCCAATGACATTAATAGGCATGAGGCTTGAATAATTGCTAGATAAGTGCCTCAAGTTATCGAACAAAAGAAGGAGAAAAGAGAAATGGAAAGAAAAACAATGCAGAGATTAGCTGTTTTTTTTAAATTATTCCACTGGAAATTATCTTTTGTATATCATTATGCTAAACTTTATGCATAAATATGTATGCCTGAAGTTTCATTAAGACACATGAATCCTATATGTTATTACCTTGCACATGTCAGATGAGTAGGGGAAAAGATTCCTTGACCCAAAGAAAACATTAATTCTGCCTATAATTTATGTAAAGTTTCAGCATATCTCCTAGATTTGTTGCAAAAGAAGAAAAGATTGTTATTAATTTCAAAGGCCTCTCAAAAATGTTCACTCAGATTACTCTGAGAGCACTTCTAAACTTCTACTGTTTGTCATCTTTCAGTCATTCCCTGCATTTGATCTTATCTGCCCACTTTTAGAGACAACTGGGAATAATTCCAGCCTTTCCTGGTCATTCAGCACTGTAGGCTCTTTCAGTTGCCCATAACGAGTCTCCACTCCCATTTGAGACTCTCTAAGGTTTCATACCTCTATCTGCAGACTCAGAAGGACACACAAACTCCTCTTTAGTCAGTACAGATAATGGCACCTAGAGAATGATTTAGCACACCATAAAGTAGGCAGAGGTCCAACTCAGTTGTCTAAACATAGTGTTAAATGAGATGCCCCAGGGATTCAGTGCATCATAGGAAGAAGCAAGGGCTGATGCTGTCCCATAAGCAAAGGGGAGCTGTGAGCAAGGGTGACAGCAAAGCAGGTAGGGTAGGAGAGACCTCACCAGCACAGAGGTACCTCAGCAAGGTGAGTATAATAGGTCCAGCAATGATAATCAGGGTTAGTCAAGAGCCCAGGTTGCCAGATGAGACCACCGTGACTAGGGAGATCTCAGGCAGGGAATGAATCAACAGTTTACATGACCAGTCACAGGCATGACTTCTCATGGTCATAAAGATCAAGTAGAGACTACTTAAATGCAGCTCCCAAGAGAATGGTGAGGACACACTGCTGCTGTTTCATATATAAAAGATTTCTCAGGCATCTCCTTGCAACCCCAGACACATCATCTAAATTGATCATGACCCTCATAACATAAGACTGGCTGCAGGAAAGAGTTCAGGGTAGTTCACCAGAGATGACACCTGAGATGACAACAGGAACCTATGCTCAGGTAGATGAACAGGGAAATATATTGGCATCTAATGCCATATATCTTAATTAGACTGGCACAGGACCCAAGGCAGTCGCATAGCCTCTCTATGCAGGTACAATACCCTAGGCCATTTCAAAAGTCACTGGATGACTGTGTCAATGACATCATCACTTTTCTAGCTGCTGGCCATCTCAATGGCTCTGCAGGCTACACTGATTTCATTTCTTACCTTTCCTCTTATTATAAAGGTTGGTCTAGTATATATAAGCTTCTGTCTACTGGTGAATATTCAGATTCTTGATCTTGAAGTCTGCCCCAACTGTCCAATACAGTTAGAGGAATTTGTTGGTAAAGAAGTAGACAGCTGGAGAAAATGGTCTGTAGAAACAGTAGCTCCTGTACTCTGACGAACAGACAGGGACATAAAAGTTTTTGTTATCATCATTCTTATGATCTTAGCTGTTGTTGAAACAAAGCCATCTGCACTTGCAAAGTTAAAATCAAAAATACATTATATGTTTCATAGATATATGTATGTAAAAGTATGCATATGTATTTAAAAAAGGTATAACTATAAAAGAATAACGAGCAGAAAATCTTACTTATTGGTGGGAGGACTGGAAGATCCCACCGGTCTCGTTTTGCAATAGTTCTTTCCAAACTTCTACTGCAATAAACTTCTTTCTGCATATGCATAGCCCCAGCAGGCTTAGAAGTAGTCTTTGATGTGTGCTTTCTGGATAGAAATTTAAAGGTGCTGGGTTGAAGCTTTATTTGAAAAAAAGAGTTGTCTTTTAAAAGGTTATACTCTTCTGCAGGTCAAGTTATTGTTATAGGAGAATGGGACAATTTCATGAGGGAACTAGGACCTAGAGAGGCGCATGTATAAGGGACACAGGGTAAGAAGCATCAGACACCTCATCCGAAGTCACTGCACGGAAATAGCCCTTCTGTCTCTGTGCTTCCTCTGCAGTGATGAGGACAAAAGCTTTTCCCAAGTTTAAAAAGAAAAGAGCACTGAAGATTATAAAGCCTACGTGTACTTTGGTACTTTGGGTTATATGAGCTATACAAGAAAACTTTAACACACGTCTTATTAAAGGCTGTTTCAAAATAACGTTTCCTCTTTCTTAATACAGTGTTATAGTTTAGAAGGATTGCATTGGCTGGAAATCAATGACCACTCAACCTAGCAAAAAGTTTTCCTCCAGTATCACATGCCCTCTCTCCTTTTAAGATCATATGCTATTTCTTTTCCATGCCTCTGTCTCTCCTGATCACCTGCCACGAATAAGAAACAAGGGTGGTTACTTTTCCTTAAAAGCCAGCAAATAACTATGGTGTGTGGTGATCCTACAACAATGCCTCCTCCTGCCCACCACCTTAGTCCCTTTTGAACTCTATTGTTATGCTTTTCAGAAGATTTAGAAAGCTTCTGGCCAGAGTACACTAAATAGAGACTTGTTCTCCCAGACACACTGTCAGTGCTGTGCATTAGATCATAAATATGTATTTACATGAGCCTGATGTTGATAACAGCTATGAACCTAATAGAAAATTTTGCATTCAACAAGAGAAAAGATTTTCGGTTTTCATCAGCCTGTAAGTCTTGCTCTCAAATTCATTTCTTTGCACTGGATACAATCTAATATGGTTTGAGAGTATCATAGCAATCTTCATGCAGCACCTGTTGAAATATACATGGCCACCTCCTAGGGTGTGGATAAAACCTCAAAATGGAGAATAAATAACTTATTATAAAGAACTAGATTTCCAGTTGTTGTTCACGGTAATATAAAAGAACTCCTGCTTTATAATTTAGAAACTCCATCAGGTTCATATCTTTATAGTATTTGAAAGGCATGCATCAGGTAGAAGGAGAGAACATGCATTTACTTTTCCATTAAGAAGGGTAGAAGAAGGGGAGTGCTTTATGTATAGCGGTAGTAGTCACACCTGAAACACTGAAGATGAAAAAGCTATATACATTCTCATAACAATAAGAAGCCCATGTCTTTCATCTGTGAAATAAATATATTAAAGAAACTCCCCTAACAATAAAACTTTTGTGGGGGTGGGGAACAAACCAACCCCCAAAACCCCAAAGAAAGATGTACTAAGGTTTTGGGTCACAGAGCCAGAAGATATCAGCATGAGAACAGATTTGTACTTCTGTCCCCAAATCAGGTGGAGAATGAGTTCCTAGCAGGGGTTATGGGTTCCTACTGCATGCAAGGTGGGACGCTTGCTACATCAATTATCCATGGAGTCTCAGTGGCAAATCCATGGACCAATGAGACATCTGACACTGAATTAAGCTTCCTGGCCTCTTGGCTAGAACAAAATCAAATGCCATGATATCACAGCAAGTGGAAATGAAAAATACAATCTAGTGAACAATAATATGTAAAAAAATCAGAAAGGGATTTGGAGATATCCAGAGTAGGCTGACATTTGGATGTTGTATTTCAGTTTCAAAAAAGATGGCTATTATGTGAAAGCTATGAAATATGACATTTTTTAACAATCAGCACTAGGCTTCTTATTATATCTGGCACATATTTTCTCTGCATGTATATATGTCTGTGTGTGCACACAAGAGAACACAGTTTTTCATTACAACTTTGCGCTACGTGAAGCAATCATAGTGACGAATGTCTAAAATTATCTCATGTTGTTTTGCTTTAGAATATTTTCTCTGTCCAAAGAACTGTGTCGGCTTTTCAAAGACACCTGTATAATATGGATGAATCTCAGCATTGAGTCCTTCAGCCATTGAAGAAGAAACCTAACAAGAGCTGCCTTAGGATGGCATACACATGGGAATTTACGTTAAGATACCTAAACTCACTCTGTTGGCTACATTTTTCTTTCTTAATTAAACAGTGCTGGGGCACGGGCCCTGAAACACAGTTGTTCTGTTAAATGGCTTGAATGGTATGTGGCATGTTTTTTCCTACACCTAACTAGCTTTCTGCCCCCTAGAAAAACCTGCAGACACAGTTTAGGAGTTAGCATAGGCTGCAGTCCGTTCCCAGGAGGTGTATCAGATGCAGCTATCCTGTTTTAGAGAACTGCTACTATCTTGCCACATCCATACCCAAAGGCCTTACCACTGCTTAGTTTGCCATGTAGATGTAGCCACTCATCAAGATACCAAGACATGACTACAAGCTTTTCCAATGCTTTTTAACACAAGGCACACTACAGATACTCTAAGCAAAAGAACCAGTAAAATGCAGTTAAAAATAACGATCAACTATGCATGCTTTAGACAACAGCTGAGAGAAATTCAGCACTTAATTCTTCGCCTTTTCTAAAAAATAAGAGAGTACTGGGAGGATAGTTTTGTGCCTGACCACGGATCTGGCATGGCAGTGGATTCAGGTCCTAGCTGTGCTGAGTCTTGCTGTGTGACCTGGGGAGTTAGACTTCATAGTCCTGACTCTCAGCTCATCAATAAAGTGCAATGACAAAAAGTTCTCAGTTCTCAGCTAATACACTCGGCTCATTAGGGCAGTATGTGTACACTTCTTAATATCATTTTGGACAGGATGAAGCTCAATGGGCTCTCATCCTCAATTTGGCCATCTAGACTTTGGAATACACCAAAAAATAAAGCTGTGTATTTCGAATAGCTTTAGAAAATCATCTATTAAAAAAAAGTTTTCGCAGAGCTCGCGATGTGCCTCGTCATGGGACGTACTGCCAAAATTGTAACAATTAGCTGTCCATCTAAGGTACTTCTGTGGCTCCCAAAACCATAGTATATCAGCATATCACAAACTTTAATGGATTTTCTCTCCTCATACAGCTGTGAGATTGAGAAACAAGAGCCAGCATCTCCCTTTTACAACAGTCAGTGAGACCTGTATCTAAATAGGGGGAGCCTGGCAGCTTGGGAAGTACAGTGCACGGTCCTATCCTCACCACAAAGGAAACCCCATCCCAGAGGCCAGAAGGGACTATGGCATACCCTATCCAGATCCCAGATGTTGGAGAGTGAAGCACTGGCACCTCATAGCGCACTGCAGAGCACGTCTCTGCTTGGAGTTAGCCAGAGAGACTAAATCATTTGCAAGCCCAAATGCTGCTGATTTCTATGATGAGGTTGATTTTAAATGTACCTATGAACCCAGGCTGAGAGACAGATCTGCGCTTGTAAATTGCAGCTGGATCTGATTGTAATGTAAGATAGCTTGCTCATGATAACTAGAAATTTTGCCAGTTTGAGTACGTGTCTGCATGAGTTGTGGGGTTGACAAAACCCCAGGGGCCGACCAAGGCTACAAAGGACTTTACAGACAGGGAATGTTATTTCTCCTCCACAAAGTCCAAGGCAGCCTCTAAGGTCTTTTGTATCTTTTAGATATAATTTCCCTCCTGGGTAGGGGAATCAGGGAAACGGAATTTTGTTTTCAAAATGCTCTCTTCCTATCTTGATAACTGACTAGGCAAGTTGCGTTGCAGCTTCTGGAAATAAAGTGGTTACCACAGATTAAGTGGTTTCTCATATCAGGAATGGGCTTTACTCAACTACCAAACTGAGTTAATTTCTTAAGTATCTTGTAACTGTTGCCTTAGTCGTAGAGAGGTCAGGAATTGGAACGAGACTACCTCTGGATCCTTAGTGAATCTCACAGGGACAAGGGAATATGGTCACTGATTTCTTCCCACTAGATCTTGAAACCCTAGGCAAGGTCCTGGATCAGTAACTTGGTGGAGAGGGCCAGAAAAAACTGTTGTTTTAAAACTTATTTTGGAGTTAAATGAAGCTGCAAGAATAATCTGCGTTTTGAAAGAGAATTAAAGATCAATTACAAGCCATATATGTTCTTTTCAGGTGATTTTCCTAAAGAAAATTTCTGTAATTTTTTTCCAGGCAAAGAATCGTAGCTTTCCTGGTTCTTCTGCAACTTATGTCAGCATTGTCATTATTTTGCTAAGGGCGCACGCTTGGCAAGCAAAATAGAGGTATAAGCTGAGAAAATGGTTGGTTGAACAAAGTCATCCTTTCTTTTCCTGCTGTTTGGCAGCACTTAAAAGAAACTGAGGTGGAATATAGTTTTCTTTTCAGCGTGAGGTTGGAGAACACCCAAGATCTTTAAATGCGGGTCAGCACCTTAGCCAGTGATGAAGAAGTAATTAAATTACATTTGTCCAGGCTGGTTGTTGAGCTGTCCTGGGTGGCTGAACAATAGGCTTCTCTGAGCATAGGGAAAGCACATGTTTTTCCAATTAGATGAAGTAACAAGAAGACAAATAGATATAGGAAGGATGCTCTAAATGACAAGAGCTACAAAACCAGAAAACCTCATGTTTGTATTGCTAAGACAGCATGAAAGGACTTTAAGAAGCTTATGAAGAAAGACAGAGGATGTAAGTAAAGCAGAAGAGGAAATTCAGAGGCATGCACATAGAAAACATGTAAAAGAGACCAAAATTTTGTTATTCTCTCTATATTATATTTTCTTAATCTGTGATGGAGCTACATAAATCTAAACCCAGTAGCTACAATATCAGTTAGACTATGGAGAGCCAACAAGTCCTACCCCATCTGCCCCTACTCCAGGCATTTCCTAACTTTAGCCTCTCAGGCTTCAGTACACGCAGATCTTAGTGTAATAATCTGGAGGAACATTGCTTTGAGAGACAGTAATTTGAGATTTATGTTCCTCAACAACGAATATGGTCTTCCAGGACGCAGATTTGCTCTGCCTTTTTGGGAACACACACACACTTCACTGTGTGTTATATTTTCAGCAAATCTGAAAAGGAAGTTACATTTGTACTCCTAAAAGCAGATTTATGTGATCATTTCAAGCAGTGAGATATGAACACTTTTAAAATAAGTTACTGTTTTGTAACTCCTGTCACCACTGTCTTTTACTAAAGATGTTCAAAACTTCTATTGCATTGATTTAAGAATGAACATTTCATTTTACTTTGGGGCATGAAGATCCACAATTTACGCTACTGCGAAACAGTTTTCACAATATGTTGGCCTGCAAACTTTATGTTGTGTTTTGTGATGTTATTAATTTTGGGGGTGTATTTGTCAGCATCCCATTGTCAGTCACCTATGACATTGAAAGACTATTTGCGTGTCTGCGCAAGTCAAGGTTTGTGTAAAAGGGAGGAATACTCTCCCAGCACACACACTTCACACAGAAAGTTTCCTACTTTTATACAATCTTTCATCCCACTATATTTTTCAAGTCTCCTCTCTCCAAAATAGGAACAACTGTTTCTTCAATACCGTTTAGGATCCGATACAACAAATAAGTGTTTGTAATAAACGTTTTTAATCATACAAGATGATCCACTCACATCAGAGAGGCTCTTCTCAGACACAAGAGGGTGGCCTTTGGATTGAGAACAGCATAATTTGTGTCCAAAAGAAGTCATCGGGGAAACAAAACAAAACTCCAAGAAAATAAACACAATGTGCAAAATTTAAAATACAGCTGTATCTTCCTTCTAGTGCTTAGCTTAGCTGGAGAAAGTCATAATTACCTAGTTTGATGTGGCCATGGGACCACCACAGAGTTGGGGTGTTCTGTAGTTATACATTAGTAGAAAATTGAGAGAGTTCCAGAACACATTTTAAGTTGGGCATGGACTTAGCACTCCTACATATAGTAAGAGAAAGCCAAGAAGAATATGATATATTTTGATCCTTATGCATCTGATTTATTTCCTATCTTTTTTTAAATTTTTTTTTATTACTATTAAATTCAATTTAATTGGAAGGGCCTGACCTTCTTTACTCTAGACACCATATACATTAATTAAAATATGGGTAGAAATATTAAAAAGTAATTCACCAAAAATTTTTTGGATCAGATCAAATATCTGGGTTCAGTCTTAAAACATTCCTCAAAAATACCATCCACAGTAACCACAAATTTAGCTCTTTGGCCTCTTCAGGAAAAAGGGCAAAACAGAAGGACAAACATTAAGAAATCCAAGCCGAATAGGAGCATTTCTGACCAAAAAAACAGTCAGCAGGATGCTCCATTGCATCTCAGATGGTGAAGTCTGGATGGAACTTCATTGCTAACCTCAGTTGCCCTGTTTCATGGAAGGGTGGGGTGAAAATATTTTCCCAAGGAAACAGGTTAGTGCTCTGCCATTACCACCATCTTTCTGAACTCTCTGCAGCAGCCGGTCGACAGACTTGCAGTCTGCTGAGCAGTGCTATTCGTGTTCTCAGCTCAAGGACCTCCTTGCTAAGTGGACTTGGGCATTATACATGAGCTCTCGCTCCCAGGAAAAACGACTCTTTCTTAAGGGGCTTGATACACTGGATGTATCAGAGAAATTAACACATTTATCTCATCAGGAATACATTTTATCCTCTTGGGATATGCTCAAGGCCTCAGTGTTATTGTAGGTGTGTTCTGCTTTTTGGGAAGCAAGGCTGTAAACTGCTTTTCATACTGATTCTCTCTTCGTACTGATTAACTTTCTGGACAAAGGAGGTTATATTTTGAGTCTTACAAGGAATTTAAGAATAACGTAGCCGAGCTGATAACAAAATATACAATCTCTCTTTCAAGGTAGCTATTCTATTACAGTTTTGTGGGATTGGAGATACAGCCCCTGTACTTTAGTAAAGGCTGGACTTATACACTGTTATATCTTGATATATTTTTTAAATAATCATTGCATACCGAAAAAACTTGTTACCTGTTAAATCACGATAAAACAATATCTAATTTGCATAAACTCTGCAGAGAGAAACCACTACTCTATTAATATTCTTTGAATGTGTCAATACATTAGCAGGTAAAGGACAAAACATTCCTTTGATAAAACGAAGTTTTTGACAGGTTTGCTAACAACATGTTTCTACTGAACTTAGAAAGTCATACAGAGGCAAAGTATCAGTGTGAATTAAGAAATGGCTAACAGACAGAAAGCAAAGTAAGAATTAATGGCCAAGTTAAAAATTTAACAATGGATGCCTTGAGATTTTACATTGTCACAGGCATTATTTAGATACCTATTAACACCTGGAATAGGAAGATGAACAGTGAAGCATCTCAATTTGCACATGACAATATATTATTTACATAACTGAGGACTGGGAACCATTTCAGGAATTCTCAAAGAGACTTAATCTATACAGATCCTAGCTTAATGAGCACAATTGCAAATAAAGTTCACTGCTGAAAAATGGAAAGTAATATGCATCAAACTGAAAGAAATTGAGTTAGTAACAGATACAACACACACTGCTTTAAACTCTATCAGGAAAGAAATCAGTTACAATTGACCACGTACAAAGACAATTCCTATTAAACAGGTAAATGCAATTTAGTAACAAGAAAAATCATAATGCCAGTATACGAAATAATAATGCACCATTACAATATTGTATCCAAATCAGACAGTGTCATCTCAAAAAAATTATTAAAAATTACATGTTCTGAGACAGGCTGAAAATCATTAAGAGCCCAGAGGTCACTTACGTAAAATCAGAATGAAAAGACTGGGACTATTGACTTTGCAAATTAGAAGACCTAGAAAGCCTACAAAAAAAGCTTATAAAATAATGAATTACTCAAAAAGGCAGATTGCTGGCTCTGTTCTCCTTTGCCAAGGAGACATTCAATGAAAATGAAAGATAATCAATTTAAAGCTGATAGAAAGTAGTCATTTTTCATCCAGTGCATGATAACACTGTGGAACTCACTGTAGGAAAGCAGTCCTGAGATCAATAGTCTAGTAAAACCCAAAGAGGAACTTGCTTTCTTATCGACAACAAAAATACTCTTCCTTTTAAGAACAGCACTAAAAAGTTGTTGGAAGGAATAAATATTCCAAGGTTTTAGTCAAACTCTAGTAATTATGGACATACTTGGACACATCTCCTACAACATTGCCGCATGTTCGCTGACTCAGTTGCCCTCGGCCCCTGCCAAAGACAAAGGTGGCCTGAATGGACCATAAGTCTGATCCAATATGGCAGTTCCTTATATTCCCATCTTTTTATAAATAAGCCTCAAAGACTTGTCAGCACACAGGGATGGACTCTATCAAATGTGCATGGTGGTTACTTGTTAATCAGCAGTTCAGCATTTTGGAGGGCAGCTTCCATGACATGGTCTGCTGTATAGCTCTTTCTATATTGCTGCTTTCTTTACACCTCAGGCTGCAGTACCTAATGAAGGCAGAAGCTTATGTACTGTCAAATAGTTCATAGAGTGGATTTTCTATCTATTCTTTTTCTTGTTGTGATAGATAGCACAGCTCTCTATCCTCTCATTTACAAAGATTTTTCTCAAATGAACTATGAATAATTAAAATCTAACTCCATTTGTTCTTTTTTTCCCTTAATTGAAGAAATTAAAGATGTATGTAGTGTGACTTCAAGGACTGCATATGAAAAGATATACATTATTTTATTCAAGTATAGCACTTTAAATGGTACAGAGCATATTTTTTTTACTAATTCATGCCCCATTCAAATTAAATATTTGTGCTATATGTAGAAAATTAAGCTAATAAAAGCAATTTTATTATACACTGGTGTTTTTGCCACATCTGCAGACTCCGATTTTTTTATCCCTGTGTTCATTCAGCAATAACAGGTTCTTTCCAAAATTTTCTTCTCTTTTTCTTTTTTTTAACCCCAACGTTGAGTCATTGCATTTATATTATTAATAAGACTGTCCATACCTAAATAACTGAAATACAGATTCATTTTCAACAGAAGCACTCCTCCTGCAGAGCACGAGCATATCGCTGACTGTTTAGGGTTAAGAAAAAAAATCTCCCCTAAGGTCTGATTGTTACAGTTACTCATTAGGAGATTAGTTGCACCCTCTCTAGATGTATCTCATTATGATGACTTTTGGAGTCCAGACGCTGGCACAGACTAATAATTTAACAGACTCTGCGCTGCTGTTACTCCGATCATAACATGTCATTGTTAGAAAACTTATTGAAGGTAGTTACTGAAGGGAAAAGAATAGGCAAAACCTAATAGGAAGTATTTTCCATATAGATCATTTGCTAATTAATTCTGTGTATGGGTAAAACAAAAACGATAGACCAGAAGATCGTTGTATGAATTTTTTTGTAATGCACACTTAAAGATAGGGGTTTTCTTTTTTTTTTACGATCACAGAGGTGCGTGTGCATCTGATTCTATTTCATTGGTTGTCCTTCCTACCCCCGCTTTTAAGCAACCAGGACATTTATTATCTCTTCAACTAAATACACAAATCAAAACATAGAAGGATGAAGGGAAGTTTTTTAGTGAATGAAGGATTTCATTCTGTCTCATTTCTAAAATCTCTCCCATTAGAACACCTGCAATTCCTCCCAGTCCTCTGAAATATACCACAACCACTATTACAACTCCCCCACATACCCTAAGGCATAAAATTGCTCTTGATTTCCTAAAGCCACCTCCAAATCATTTCTCCCCTTTGCTTGCTAGAAGGCTGAAAGACAACTTGGACTGCGGTTAACTCAGCCCTACTTAGCGCTGACCAAACACTGCACAGGGACTGACCAGGTGGCCATTGCCAAACAGAATAAGCAAGAGTTGGACTGTCCTTGACATGACTTCAGCTGGAGCAATGATATATTCTTTCATCTGCCAAGCCGCTGATTTTCACAAAAAGTGTGAGAATGTAATATCTTTGAAACCTTTACTCCTTTATCAAATAGAGCTGAAATTGCCCCCCAGGTCCAGAAGTTATAAGAAGGGAGCTGACAGACAGCATGATGACGTAAGCCCTGTTTCCTTAGGAAACCTGGCTAAAAATATCAAACCTTAACAGCAGGAAAACAAAGAGCAAAAGACATCATAAATTCCACAATGCTCCCATGAAAAACAAAAATACATTAT
This sequence comes from Dromococcyx pavoninus, assembly GCA_033558185.1. Lineage (NCBI taxonomy): Eukaryota > Metazoa > Chordata > Aves > Cuculiformes > Neomorphidae > Dromococcyx > Dromococcyx pavoninus. Next base: position 2,209,791 of record JAUMJL010000250.1, read on the forward strand.
CCTTCCCAAGTGCAATGGAATGAGATTTCACCGCTACATAACAGCCTGTGAAGTGCCAACTGCCTGTTGAAGTCAATGATGCAATAAGAGACACAGGGCAGTTACCAACACACTTAATTCTATTCACTGCCCTCAATTAGATGTTGGAAGATAACATGTCATAAATTAATACCTGAGTGATGCGACAGGGGTTATTGTTCTGTGATCCAGTGGCTGTCATTACAAATTGGAAATAGGAGTCTGTAGCTCCTCTTTAAGCTTGGCCTTAAACACTTGAATTCTTTGGCGATATTCATGTGACATGAAGCCAGACACCTTGCTGGATGTGCCCAAGCTAGAAGGCTGGTCTCCTAGCTACTGATGCTGGAGAAAGACTGTCTTTTCGGAGAAGCATCTCAAACCAGCTACTGTGTTGCTTCATCCATTGAAGGAGTTTCCAACTCTCTACTATGAGCAAAAGAAACTTACGATACTTATCTCCTAATTTAATCTCCAAAGATTGGTCTAAAACTAAGCAGAAACACCCCTACTCTTCAAAATGCTTGCAAAATGACTGGTTCTGTTAATATATTTCCTTTCCATTTCTCCCTATTTTAATGGCACATAAAACAAAAACTCTTGGGTTTTTTTGTTTTCTTCTCTGAATACCAGTATCACAGTCGCCCTCGCTGTAGCCTACGGAGCAGGTGTATTTGTTGGCCACAGTTTCCCTTTGCTGGCTCAGTGAAAATGGAGCTTAAGCAATGCTGATCCATGCTTCGTGAAAGGTGAGGTCTCACATGCATCACTCGGGTTCAGTTTATACTTGTTGAAGTTTTGATGAAACAACTAAATACTGGGCAACTAAGAGCCCAAGCTAGAGCAATTAATTTAAACTAATTATTTCTACATCCCTTTGCACTAAAATGTTTAGGGTCTAATGTTGTTTCTGAGCAGTAATTTAGATAAAATTAAACAATTAAAAAGCACATTAATGCAAACACATTTTGAGTCTGAACTACCAGACTGTATTAATTAAAGGGGTAAGAATAAGAAGACTAACTTGTTCTGGTCTGTCTTCCAGAGTGACTATTGATGTATATGGAGTGGAGTGTACTAGCTGGGCTTCCAGGTCCTATACTGTTTCAGTTCCCTCAGCAAAGCCTAGACAACCTCCAATGCCAAATCTGTGCATACTTTCATAATGATATCATTCATATGGTAAAAACCTGGCCAAAAAATTATTGATTTTCAGGCAAGTTATCCTGACCAGCAAGAGTGCAACAAAGTGGGAAATTCTATTCATAGACTCAAAAAGGGCTAAACTTAGCTTCGCCAGGAGCTCAGAGCAGGGACAGTAGGATGATTCACGACCCAGGAGGAGAATGAGAAACTGACTGTGTTTCAGAGGCCACAATCTTTTCCCCATTTCCCCCCAGCACAATCATTTCAGCTCCATTATTTCAAACAGTTTGTTTCCCCTTGGGCACTTGCGATACCCAAGCTTGCTGGAGGTGCAGAACCATGACCTAATTCATCAACTTCCCATGTCCACAGGAAGGTCATTCCTCCCACAAAGTTGCTCTCTGCAATGCATAGGTCACCCCACACCAGAAAATGGGAGGAATGCTGCACATGTTACACCAGATATCATGAATGAATGTACTTTGGGACAGTGGAAATAAAGACGAATGTCCCCTTTTTTGCCTCCATATTATTGAACAGTTTAATTTAGGAAAAATAAAGCTTATAACCTCATTGAGGAAAATCCACAGCCATGCCTGTGCCTTTAGATCAGAAACGTTTGTAGAAACCGTGCATTCAGGTCTAATCAAAGCTTTTCAAAAGCCCAGCAGGCGATGTAAGCAAACTTTGGAATTTCCACCTCCCAAATGAAAAACAATTGAGATTCTCATTTATAGAAAGGTCCCTTTACATTGCAAAGTGGTATGAATAGGAATCAAATATAGTGTGTTGCATATATGTCTTTGCATGCGTGCGGAGTGGCTTGTGTGAGGGGAAGCACTTCAATATTTGTTCAGTATTTCATCTCCCAATACAATTTCAATATGTAAATTATTACTTACACACCACACTCTTGTAAGTCATATAGATATAGTTTGTTTCACCAGGCAGGATATATTCGTCACAAATCCTAGTCAGTTTGTTTCTTTTTCTTGTATGTTGTAGTGTTCGTGAAACAATTGAGTCTGGGGACTGGAAAACATTCTCATATGCAAATCTGCATATAAAGCATACCATTTAATTTATTGTTTGGATATTAGGTGCTGTGACAAGATAAGTCATATGACGTGTAATTGGCCCAGTGAGGATTTATTGGTGTGTATAATGTATACACTTTTATTAAAGTACAAGAAGAAAATTACTTTGTCAATCATTTCTAAAAAGAAAAGGGCCTGGAGAAAACATTAATTCTTATGCTGTTACTTTTGGCACTGTAGTCATTTCTATGCACAACCATGCTTTTAAAAATATTACTACTGTACTTTAACCATAAATAATACAGAAGTTTTCTGATTTCTAAATTGATGCAAAAGATGGACAAATATGTTCACACATGCATGTGCATGTGTACAGGTATCAAGCAGTTAATACCTGAATTAATAATTTATAATTAAAAATCCAAATAGATAAAAAAACAGATGGGAATGACATTGTTGTCCTTGTTCTGTCAGAGGAGAGGTAAATCCCATTGATAGGTATAATCAACCCAAGGCAACACTGGCACTTCTAGCACGTGTGTATTATCAATACACAAAAAGGTCTTCCACTTTGCTGGAAATAGGACTTATACAATGATCAGAGGAAATAAAAGTATTTGCTTTGCTTATACTTTTGCCTCATCCACAACAACGTTAGCTTGCTCACAAACACCTAAGGAAAGCATAGGAAAGGTAAGGTCTTTTCTCCACCTCTGCAAATAAGATCAAGACTCTTCTCCTGTCTCCTTGTTTCACCATCCGTGTCAGCTTTCATTTGATTGTACACTGTTCCTGGGAATCACAACAAAGAGCAGCTGACAGTAGCCACTGTTTCTCACTCTCTGGGTTCAGATAGGGGGAATAAATGGGTATTTTTCCAATGTGATTTATGACTAAAGCCAGAGGGAATGGGATGGTTCATTTCAAAACAGCTACCTTCCGCATTACTCCAAAAGCAGGGACTCCACACCTAAACTGCCTCTTGCAAATAATCCCTGACACATGCTAATGCTTGGACCATGCCTGACCATAATCTGGGAGCATGATGATTTGTACAGGTCAAAACTTTAACACCCCATATATATATAACAGATATAACAAAATAAACCATAGTTTTCCAGTGCTGGGACGTGTGCCCTGACATTGTCTTTACCAAGACACGTGCAGCTACAGTCTGCTCTTGTACAAATACCAGTCCCACTGCTCCTCTACTGATTCCACCTGTCCACACATCTTCCTCCCAGTTCTTTAACAAGATTTTTCCACTTTTCTCCTCCATCTTCAAACAACAGATCCCCCTCTGACCTCCCGATCGCAACCACTACTACCACATCCATTTTTCTTCTCCTTCTGTGCTTTATGTTCCAGCCGCTCCTTCCACCTTTTGGACCTAGAACAATCCTCCTATGAGAAAAATCCATATAAAGATGCTTCCAAGACTAACTGACTAAATGGAGGTAGTTGTGTGCAAGGACAGCACTTCCCTGAGGCATAGACAACCTATCTGCCAAAATTCAAGTTCTTGCCTGAAATAACAACTAAAAGCAGAACACGCTGAAAACTTGTTAATGAAACAACTGTAAGATTTTTGTTTTAATATTGGCAGAAACATATATTTTCCCTGACCCAGTTTTGAAAAGTGCTAATTCATTTCTCCTGAAAGTTTCCTAAAATATTCAGCTAAACATAGACGCGTTTCATGTTTTTGGGAAAATTTTAAACCAAATTATTACAGTATGGCAACGTTATAAACCACTGAAAAAAGAATTCAACAACGATAAGGGCTGAACAATCTTAATCACAGGCTCTGCTAGTGTAGTTAATCCCTGGAGAGGGTTATTACATCAATAATAATTTTAAAAGATTGTGGAATTATTTAATTTTTGATTTCTTGACTTAGGGAGATTTCTGGTCTGAAGATTTTTTGATGTCTAATGATGATAGGGGAATACAGCACTAGTAGAAGTTATTGCAGCACACACATCAGTCAGACTGCTAGATTCTGTTAAGAAAAAAAGTTTCTTGGTAGGGGGACAGTGGAAGATTTGGAGAGACCTTGTAGTTTCTCCTAAGCCTGGATTTTTTTCCACAAGATAATACAGTCCCTAGTAGGCTGGTAACAAATTCACATTTCTGTATTAGTATATGTTATTTTGTCTTCTTTCTACAAGAGAAGGAAAATTTAGGAAAAACATATATGTACATTAGTTTTATTGCTTTCTAAGTTCCATAAGGCTGTGAACATCATCCTTTAATTCAGGGAAAGATGACCTTCCCTGCACCATTTCAAAAGAACACACATTTTAGATTAGAAAGAACAAAAAGTTACCAATCTTCCTTCTGAACATCAGCCACCATTTTTAGCATTGTTGTATCAGGTGACTGCATTCTGTTTTTTAAAGCTTTAAAAATGGAACAAGGAATAGTTGTTTCTAACTTTGTTTAAAAGCTGGCCAATGTTATATTTAAGCTTCACTAAATTCAGGTTTCTATCTGCCTTTTTTTCACATAATTTCCAAATTCTAAATAAAAGCATTAGTCTTCTCTGCCAGCTATAACAAACCATTCTTGTCAGTTATTGCTTTCCTGACAAAAAAAAAAAGGAAAAACGCAAACTAAAAACGTAGTTGACAGCTCTATATAAAAAGCAAAAACACTACCAAAAAAAAGTCCCCCAGACCCCCAAACTCCTTGCCTTTTCAAAAAATGATATATTTGTAACAACATCTTTACCAAGTTCATGTATCTTCTTTATTGCTCTTCATAAACAGACTATTGGATCCTTCGTACTTTCAACGTGAAAAATGAAAGAATTTCCTCCCATTCTTGCCTCTCTTATCTCATAATTGTTTTGTTCAGAGCAGGAGGACAGACCAATATAAATGTCTCTGCTGTTTTATTTGCCCTTTTCCAGCTCATTCATACATTTCTCGAGGGCATTTTTTCCTCCTTTTCCTTTTGATTTTGTATATGTTTACTGCTCTGTACAAACAAGCAAGCTGAATTGTTTGAGATTTTATTCCAGAGCCTTATGTAATGCAGATAACAGAACAAAATATTTAACAGTGAGATTTCACAATGTCTTGTTGTGATGGAACACGGTAAAAAATCTAGGGATATGTTCAGCCCCAAGGAATACCTGTACAACTGAACTTATGGTCCTGAACCTGTTAATCTTCTGAGCATGCAACATCAGCCATCCTTTCTTCCAGACATCTTGGGCTACGTTGTTACAGCCCTTGCTCTGAGCTCAAAAGGAAAAGGGTGCAGGAGAAGGTGTGATACCAACAGCTGAAAACTCTTGCCTGCATAATAGGGTTCAGAGCTTACACACGTCTTGAAGTATGGCAAATACAACTGGAGAAAACAGAAAACTGGTTTCAGGAAAGATGTTATTTCTTATAACTTTAGGAATATAAATTGTGGTATGGAGTTTCAGAGAAATCCCAGGACAGGACACCAGTGGAGATCCATTTGCTGTGGTTGAGCCTTCTCACCATATAACTCTGCTAACCAAAATAGATACCTGCTGTTCCTGCCTTCTTCCACTTTCCTACCTGCAGCTTAGGGAAAGCACTTTGGGTGTCTTTAGCAGGCAAACGTTAGACAGAACTAAAGGTCAACTTAACCTGTGCTTGTATATATAGGTTAATAATCTAAAATTAAAATTCTATAACTGACACTGTTCTAACATTCTCCCATAAACTTTGTCTAGCTGAAATCTGGCACAGCACAAAATCCACGTCTGTGTTTTCGCATGACAGCCTGTAAGGCGTAAGACTGGTATGGGAATAAAGGTGATATGCTATTAATTATACAACACAGTCTGCATTGAGAATCTAGACAAGGAAGTGTGGAAACTATCTCTTCAGGGAAATTGTCATTTGGTGGGTTTTTTCTATCCCTTTCTCTCCTCTATAGGTTCTTATATCACGCTTACATCTGTAGCATCCAGCGGAGCATTAAGCAATGTGAATAACATCTGTCAAATGTACGGTGTCTGCTTATATGAATGCTTATTTGGAGTGTTCCCGAGGCTTGGCAGCTGGTTACCTTTTGTGATCTGGAAATCAATCAAGGGGGACTTCTGCCAAATCAGAGATTTTTCCACTCTTCTCCTGATCGCAGCAGCAATTCCCTTGCTGAAGTAAAGGAAAGTAAGCTGTGGGACTGCCAGACAGAAGTACCCAGAGACACGTGTTGCTCAGGATGGCTGGGCAAAAAGTAACTCTCCCTGGTGGAGAGCAGCATCTTGTGTTGCCTCATGAGATGGAGTGAATCCTCAACTTCAGTTTTAATTGGCCATGTTGTGAGGGTCTAGGAACATTGTACCCAGAAACAGGGGAAGATTGCAGGAAATTTTCCATTATAGAAGTCATCCAAAACCAAAACCAACAACCCTGCTAGCACACAATGTGGATGAAAATTCCTCTGTGATGATCAAGCTGGTGGGTAAGGCAGATTAATAACTGCTTTAATAAGATAGAATAAGAAGTGAAATATAGATAGCAAGTAAACCTTATGTAACTTCAGACAGTGTTATCCCAAATTCGTGCAGCATTGCACAGACCCTGCATGGATATTCCCATGGTGCACTGCACAGAGCAGATTCTGTTCATGGAGAGAAAGTATCTCCTTTCTGGTCATTTGAGTCAATATATGATTTTCTTACAAGACAACAACTCTATTCACAATGGACTTTTGCACGACAACTTATTGCTGAACTTTTATACAAAGGCAAGGCCACACAGACGGTGTAATTGCTAGAAACAGGTGGGAGCTGCCTGCAAGATTGCTCTTACAATGAGCTGGCCAAGATTTTGTGGGGTTTGTGCAGCACAACACAGCCTGAAGGCCACTCTGGATGTGCGGCACAGTGCATCATGGCACAGGCTGCTCAATTGAACCGCTACATGGAACACCAATTCCACAACACGCAACAGTCTCCTGGTTAAGATATTCTTTGCCTTGATCTACGGAGATTTTTCCTTTCACAAATACATAATACTTTACAGATTATATTAATAACATACAGGCTTCTCAAGTCCTAAATACAACAGCCAATAGAGCAGACATGGCCTGTTCAAGATCACTAACTCCTCAAACATAACCTCTTTCTGCATGGCTTACAGTATAGGTAGTACAGGGAGAGCTCTCCAAGGAAGCAGGAGAGTTGGGTAGTTGTGTAGAGCTGTTGTTCCAACACATGGGATTAATTCTTCTGTGTCACTTCCTCCTTCCTATTCTTCATTTTTAGGTTCATCATGAGTCACAGAACAGCCTTTGTTGACCCAGATGTGCCTCTTTCCATTGACAGCACCAAGATACATAACTCTGTTTGATTCATTCAGTTGCCCTGCCTGCTGGTGAAAAGGTATGAGCAGCCTTTTTATTGCAACACAACTTTGGTCAGGATTGCAGAGATGAGCATTAGGCATCCCAGATCACGGCCTCCCTGAGAAGAGCAAATATAGCTTCTGGCAAACAGTGTCAAACATGACAGAGAGATCCACAAGTATGGGAATGGATGTTAGCCTTCTGTGATGCCTGACAAATTTATTTTAAAAGCACAACTAAACATTACATCAGATAAACTTTGTTCTACCATTTATAAAACACTTGAATTACAGTTACTGAACTACACTTATTTAATACAATACTGAAATAAAAAACTAATAAAAAATAGCTAAATTAGCTGAAACATTTTTTTTTCTACCACTAACCTAAGACACATGTAAAATTTTATTATGTTTAATGGCTGTCTGGGCTCCTGCTGTAATCAGTTCAAGGAGCTTACTGAGCTATGATGTTTTCTGCCATGTGAAGTTTAAATGGAGGGCAAGACATTCAGAGGGAAATTTCAGAGAGAAACACGACAGGCTGCTGGACTTGATGGAGGCAGGGAGGTCAGGAGAGAACAGGTAGGTTTGTAAGTCATTGATGCAAAGCAGATAGCTGAAGCCATGTGAGGCAGCAAGCTCACTGAGAGGAAGGTTTTAAATGAAAAAAGTGAGCCAAGGACAGAACCAATAATCTGCAAGTAATTGCCTGGTTTTACACGTGATGTCAGAGATGCTGTAGGAAATGCCTCCAGGGATTCACCTTAAATATTGCAGAGGCATTGAGTGTGGAACAAGGCAGAAGGTGTGTCTACAGCAGTACTTTAGCTCCAGTCAGGACCGTGTGTCAGTAGTGAGCCTCCTGTTCATCATCTGGAGGCTCACACCACAAGTCATCTCAGAGCAGGTAAACTGGACTCTTTGGGGGTTAACTTAAACCAAAGGATGTGCTCCAGGTGTGCTCTAGGTGCACTTCACCTACCAAGAGGAGTTAATCTCCCTTGATGAGTGTAGACCCAGTCCAAAGTGAAGCTTCCAAAACAATTTTAGTGTGGATGTCAGGTCTTCAGCATGACTCCTCTCAGCGTTAAAGCCCCCCTTCTACAGTGCCCCACTAGTTGCTAAATTGAGGACAGTCACGGTGATATTTTTTCCAACTTTGCTGCAGACTTCCTGTATGGACTCACTTAAATCACTTCTCTATGTCTGTGTCCTTTATATATAAAATACTCATACTACCACATCCTGCACTCATTGGGACATGGAAAGGGTAACATTGTCGGCATACATCCAGCACTCAGACACACGGTGACAAGCATCTCTCTATACGGCAGGGAAAACATTCTGTTTGAAACAATATTTGACTACTGCTCAGTAAATGAGATGGAGACCTTACTCTGAGCACTGAGGATAAACATATGGACCAGACTCCTTGATTCAGTGAGTTGTGCCCTTTCTTGCACACTGCAAAAAATGGGTCCTGCTGAAAGAGGACGTGAGATAATCAAAGGCAATCAGTTGAAGAAACAGCTCTGCAAGCTCTGAGTGGGGGGTACCTCACCTTGTTGCCTTATGTTGAGACATCCTGAGATGTTCCTCCACTACGAAAACGCATAATGTTCTGCCATTGTTTCACTCAGGCAGTAACAAAAACCAATTCACTGTACAACAGCGAGGGAAGGCTCTCTACACATTCATCAAGTGTCTCCCAGCTGATGTCTTTGCTTGAATACTGGTCATAATTTTTTGTGATGTTCCTGAGGCTGATTCATTCCTGGTTCTAACAAAGCTGCATTCTCCTCTAGAATCCATTGAATTCAAACCAGAAACACTGGTCCTATACCTCATAACTTTGAAAGCTTTTGTTAACTAATTCTGTACTTAGCATAACTGCTACGTCTATGTTCTGCAGCAATTGTCAATTCAACTGTAACTGACTTAAATGTAAATCAGCCTTTTCAGAAAAGGAGCTGTTCTCTCTTATTTCAACAGCAGTTCTTCCTCAAAAAACCAAATTGTATAAATGCTCCAAGAGCTCTGTTCCTCTTGCTGTGAATAACTTCATCAAGGCTGCAAATGGTCACAAAGCATCAGGCAGCAAAATGCTCCAGCTCTATATTGAGAGGTTATGTCCCACCTACAGAACTTTCTATTTAAATCAGTGATATTCCTGAATTAGCTCTAAAAGGACAGTTAGATTTTTGGAGCATTCGCTTTGACACACTTTACTAGCTTTTCTGGGAAAACAGTCATAGTATCCAAAGATTTTCTCAGCCATTGAATTTATGTTTGTTTGCTTGTTTCTGCTATTTGCACACAAATCTCTTTCCACTACACTTGAGTCACTGAAAAGGGAAGATCCACACTCCCAACACCAGGCTGTAATAGCGTAAAACATTTTTCTGCTTTGCTGGCACATCACATTATAGAAGCTGTCTGTAATCTTAGTAGAACAGACAATGTAAAAAACCTTCCTGCTTATATCAGACCTTGTTATTAAATTTATATCCATTTCTCATAATAACCTACATTCCCCTTTATCAGAACTTTGAAAAATAACTCCTCATGCAGGACTTGAGTGCGACATTTGATACAGTCATCAGAGGAATTCTGATGTCCTGTCTCAGAGACATGGCAGGGGATTAGTAGAATTGTGAGTAGATGGCTTCAATCATTCTTCACATACACTACTCAGTGAGTCATGAAGACTTTTTACTTCCAAGGCTGTCACCCATGGAGTTTTGAAATATTCTGCCTAATTCAGTGTTTAGAAGAAGGCCCTTAGTGTGAAATAGTTCAGGCTAAGCCACAGGCAATATACCGTAGGTACCCAGCGTTAGCTGGAATTCCTCCAGACCTCTGATGACCCAGGCCACAACTGAAAAGCTGGCTGAAGAGCTGATGGCCAAGATGAGCTGGGCTGCAAGTGAGGAGCACCAGTGAACTCACTGCAGCCGTATTGGGCTGGGACAGCAGCCTTTCCACTGCTCTACTGGCCCAAGGGACCTGACGCTTATTGTAAAACCATAGTTTTGAATGGCAAATGAGAAGGATCAGTCTCCAATTAAAACAGGGGGAGATGTGACCCAAAGCGGGCTTTCTTTGCTATCAAATATATAGCACCTTCTGTCACCTCTTTCCTGAGATACAAATAAGGAAGCTGAAGACAAGCACTTAGTCACCACTCCACTACTCTGAGGCCTGGACTAATTCTTCCAGCCCAAGAAAACCCTCTGATATGATATCTTTTCCTCCTCAGAATAAGTCTGGGCAAATTTATGCAGAATACTTTATTAATATCTTCATTCACAGGGTTTGCAGAATATCCTCTGCTTCATGCCTGCAGAACTTCAAAAGTGCAATTAATTTTAAGTAATGTAATTGAAACAAAGACTTAGATGCATCTGTGGCACAGAGAAAAGAAGAAATCTCACTGCATACGTGCAGGGAAAGGCAGCTGGACTTCTTTTCATCCTGTGAGAGTGATTCCTTTGCATCCAGTTGTCCAGTTTACTGACAAAATAAAACTGGGATGTCATTTTTCTTGTGGTGCAGCTCTAAGACAACTGTTTTTAAATACTTCTTTGCCTAGATCTAATTATTCATCTCCCTCACCTTTTTATGCAGCATAGCTACTTTAGAAACTCTTCCTGCGAATGCCATATATAATGTGATACCTACCAACATGAGAAAAATATCACTTCCTTCTTTGGAATAATTTGCACATTTGTGCTTTTTACAGGGATTACATGGATGTATTCAACTTCTTTATTTTGGAGATCTGGTCATCTCAGTCTGGAAGCAGGGTTACATACCAAAGAGACACAAAGCATTTATTACTTTCATATTCTTTAAAGAAAACCAAATAAAAACTTTTTTTTAAAAATGTTCTGGGAAATAATATATTCAAGTAGCCCATCCCAGCCTTTAGAGTACATTCTTGCAGGAGCTCTCTGGTGGCACAGAAATTATTTTTACCAGAGATCTGCTTAGGAGGAAAAAGAAGAAAAGGCCTCCAGCATTCAGCTTGGATTTTTGCAATATTTTCAGCCATTCTGCATGGCAGAGGGAGTTCACATGCTTTCCAGTTTATTCCATGTGCCTAAACTTTGTACCCTGAGCTGCTGGCTCATATTCTGCTTGTATTTTACTTTTTCAGAGCTCAGTGTAAGCGAGCCCTCTGGAATCTGGACAGACTATATTCCTGATGTTTCATATTGATCCTGCCCAGCAGCTCCAAGATAGGATAATGGGTCATGGCCCTCTAACATAACCCTGTCACAAAAGAAATTGAGAAAAATCTTATTTCTCTACCTAGCTTCCCATTCACATCTACTAAAGCTTTCATTAATCTCCCAATTCTCAATTTCAAGATGAATCAGAGTAATTGAGACATCCCTTCTCTACTTTGCTTAAGGTTTTAAAGTGGGAATCTACACTTTAATATCAGGATTCTGAGCCAGCTGTCCAGCTGATGTAAAATGATGACACTGTTGCTATATGAGCATTTGCAAGCAGACGATCTGGCTTCCCAGTCTGCACGAAGCTTCAGTAAGCCTAAAAGAGCCATTATCTTTACTACCCTAGTTAACACCTTGGTTAATTTAAAGATACCAGAGTAAAATAGGTCCCATGACTCTGTAGTAAAACTGCAGTCCATTGACTACAAATGTTTGTACAGCTAAAGTCAGCTAATTTACAGTGACAGCCCATTTGCCTTTTTGACTGTCCACTGAAGACACCTAAACAACTCAAGCAAAATAGTTATTCCATCCTTAAACTGTTCATAGTTGACATGGTTATTCAAGGAAACACCAGCCACAGTCATACAGCTGTGCCAGATGCAAACAGGCAGTGGAGGGCAGCCTCTAGTCTCTGAATTTACAAACTAAGTAGACTAGATGAGAAAAGAAAGTATTACCCTCCACTCAGGGTAAACTGAGTCCTAGTTAACTGAAGTGACTTACTACCAGGAAGCATTTCTTACAGCCAGGAATTTAACTGAGATCTTTTAAGGTGCAGCTTAGCACCTCAATTACTGGATCATCTATCTTCCCTTCCCCTTAGGAGCAAAGGTTTTTCCATAATATAGAATTCTTCCTGTAAGTCTAAAAGGTTAAGCTATTTAAGAAATGTGACTTCTTAAACCTGGCAAGATGTATCCAAATAAAAATAAAACAACCACAGTAATAAAACATGGGTGTTTTTTACATCTCTGAAGCAAAGCAGAAAATATTAGCTAATTCAACCTTACAAGACCCCTATGAGTTAAGTACAGGCTACACTTCTCAAATGTGCTTTTTATCCCTCCCTCTCTCTTTCTCTAAGCAAAATTACAAACAAAGTGCATAATACTTCTGTGTGGTAACCATGGTAATCAGCTGTATCAACTACTGTAAACGGCAACATATCCACCTAGTCTTCTAAAAACAGACCTACTCCATTCTCACACGAGGTTTCCTACATGCAATCACGATGTCCTAAAACTTACCTCTTCCAGACAGAATACTGGCCTTGGTAAACTTGTTTTAGAGGTAGGTAAACAATCACTGGTTGTTTTGGAAAAACCTAGCCCAATGCCTATCCATGCTTCAGACACTCTATGGCCAACATAGCCCTGGTCCTTATTCTTATAGATCCTGTGCCCCGAGCAGGGCACCCTGGTTCATGACAACTCTTTCTATCTGGATGAAATTAACATTGTGGTGTCAATAAAGATCATGACTCAGGGAAGGGCTAAAATTTAAATTAATAGAGCTGGAAACATAATAGTTTGTTTTGGTTGTTTTTTTCACCAACGTTTAGCAATTCTCCAAACAACATTGTTCCCTTGATTGCTTTAAGCAAACACAGATTCACAAGAAGTTATTGGGCAGCACCTTTTCGGAAAATAAGTATTTTTCCCAGCCTACTGAAGTTAGACAACATGAGTACAAGATTCTCTGCTTTTTTTGATTACTTCAGCTGAAGAAATATGAAAGCCGGTCCTTTCCTCTGAGCACACTGACACAAGATTACAGGTACATCTAACCTTACCCTTTTGTATGCCCTACCTCAAATGTTTCTTTTATTAACCTTATTTTGTCTCAAAACTTAATTCCTCCAGGCGCTTTGTTCCCACAATATGACTAAGGCTTAGTTTAATAATGTCAAACAATTTTTATGCCCTTTCCACCTGATGAGGCTTATAAGGTTCCTCTTATCTGGAGATGCAGTTTTTTACTTCCTAGCAGGCAGCTAAAATGAGGGCTCCAGCAGGATGAGGAGGGACTAGAGCACATTAAAAAGAAATCATTTAACTCCAGCAAGACTTTGCAACAGACAGGACAGGGTTTAGCTGCCATTGTGCTGACAATTTTGCATGCCAAAATTCACCTTTAAGTCTCCAAAATATATAAATAATTTATATAAACAAATGCAGAATACCTGTTTAATTCTGCAAATTGTTCTGTTACTTAGATAATGTTAAGAGTTAATCGCAGTGAGAGCCCAGTTTGAATCTACAATGCATAGCTCTGTGCTCTGTTTCTGGCAACAATTTGCATAATGGTATTCATTTCCAAAATGTTTCACAGGCCTTATACCCACAAGACCATCTCTGGATGGAGAAGACAGAAAACCAGAAAACAAAGTGTTGGCCACCTGCAGAAAGAAAAGAAGGTTCATGCAATACCAACATTTGGGACTGAAACCGGGTTTATAACACAAAGATCATTGGCAAAGAGCTACACAGTGACATCCATCAAGGTCTGTGTAACCCTGGCTGTCCAGCTACAAAGAGGTAGGTGCGGGACTGGGACCTTTCTACACAGGAGTGGCCAGACCTCAGTATTCAGGTTTAATTCTGAAGATAAATGAATAGTACCTTATTAACTGACCCATGAATCCTGGGAGATTCAAAGACTGAATTAAAGCTACTAAATGTGTACCTGCAATTTTAACAGTTGTTTGCGACTGGATTCCTAAAACAGCCTTCCCCCAGCAGCTTGTCTGTGCTCCCTTGTTTCCCTAAACACAGGCAAAATGGCATATTTTAATTCTGTTCTAGTGAAGGTAGTTTTTTTCAGTGCACCTTGCTCACCAACAGTACTATCAGTGACATGATAAATATCTCTCAGGTATCATTCATCTTCTCTTTCTTGTTATTAAGGTGAATTGTGTGTGCAGCATAACATTTTGTTTTAAAAGGACTTGGGATTTTCAGGGGAGAAAGGAGGAGATTAATATAATTGTCTGCTCTTATTCTGGAGAAGGCAGGTGAAAGAGGCAGGCATCCAGGAAAGTGGGAGGTGATAAGGTTCGCGAAGGTCCTTAGTCCCCGAGCTTCTCTATTCAGTCTGAGAAAAATGCGCATCCCCCTCTGGCGGCCAAACCACCGAACTGAGAACTGGCAAAAGTGATGAATATCACTCAGGATTGTTTTACCCCTTTTTAACTAAAATATTAGCTTTGCACACATTCGAAAATTGACATCAAAAATTGTAAAAAATAGACTAATACTTTCATTTTTGTATTTCTGTACAACTGCAAAACTTTATTGATACTGCTAAATCAAGGCAAACAACGTTTCTCCTGATTACTTAATATTTATGCTTTTGAAAGTGAAGTCTTTGACTGAATTGGGTTTTATAAAAAACTGATACTGTATTATGTTATTTAAATATCACTGCATGTACCAGAGACTAAGAAGTAAAGCTTAGAGTAAACAGGTGGTGACTGTGGCATGAAATGAGGAAAACAAAAAGAAGAGGGAACAAATAAACACTGTATTCTGTACAAGCAGGCAGCAAAAGAAGGATGTAAGGAGGAGAGTTTGGTTTGTCTGACAGTTTCATCTGAAATGCAAATACATCTAATTGTTTGTAAAAGGGAACTGATAGCACTTCTGCCTGTAAAGGGAAATTTTCAAAACCTGAAGATTATGTTTACAAAACAGAAAGGTGAGTGTAAAATCTTTGCTAAATCAGGAACACTGTTTCATAAAGAATTCTCTCATTTAAAGAGAGATGGTGCTATATCTGCTATAAAACAATGAGTACTTACAAGGTAAGAACGTTAACCGTGCTATGATGTTTTACATTACTTTCTGTAGTTCAAATAAGAAATATTTTAAAATACACCTTAAAGTCTATCATGTTTTTCTGAATGTCAAGCCCAAGAAGACCTTTATAGGATGCAAAGAGATCAAGAAATCAAAACCCCAAAAAGCATAATCCCTTAACGTATATTTACTTAGATCCTGACTCTACATTACGTTCATAGAAGAATAATTTCCTTTCAGAACTGTAAATATTCATGTGTGTCTCTCACAGCAAGAGCATCTCAGAAAGAAAGAAAGTTTTTAACATTTGAAAGGTGCATTAAAAAACAAGCAGAACCATATGAGTAGTAAGGTTACATGGGAATGCACAATTAAGGACCTTTTCCAGTAAAAGCACAGCTCTCCTGATCAGAACTCCCTCACACAGAAATGCAGGACATCATCGGTAGAAATGCTAGAGTCTCTTAAATTGAATTATTCCCCTTTTCAGCACTCACTCCATGCTCCTCCATTTCAAATGATGGCATCTGGCATGAGACCTCAACCACTGTCCCACAAAGAAATAATACCAGTACTGATATTTACAACTTTCTATAAATATACCTTGATAAAGGCATATGGGTAAAGTGTAGCAGGCAAATAAAGGTGACAACATAATGGTGCAGACACTATTTAAACCAAAAAGAGAGAAAAAAACTTCATACTGGCTCTTGATAAGATTAAACATCCTCCTCTAAAGGAAGGAAGTGAACCAGAACTGATCGGAGATGGAGTCAGCGGAGTATCGGAGCACTGTGCGTCTGCGAGGAGGGTCATTCCAGTTCTTTTGGAAATCGATTACATTCCTCAGCTACCTACTGTTATACTGCACTAGGATATTATTGTACAGTCTTGCTACACAGCCCTCCATTATAGAGCAGTTCTATTGGCATTTCAATGTTCAATGAAGGTTAGAATTGCCACAGAGGTTTCAATTAAAGAAAATTCAAAATGAAAATGGAGAAAGGGAAAAAAAAAAAAAGAAGAAAAATGTTGGGTTGAAAGTTTCCAGCAAAGGTATTTATGGCTGTCTGTCACCCTCTCTTTTTTCTTCCTTTCTCCTGAAGAATAGTCTCAAGTGCCCATTTAAACAAGCTTTTTTTTTGCGGAGTTCTTGGGAGGAACACAAACAGCATCGCTCCAGTGGTGTAGTAATAAATAAAAAATAGATATCCTTACCCATTTGGTATAAACTCAATATTGCCCAAGTTAGGAGAGGGTAAACAACACTTACCTGTATTCACTCTTGGCTGCATCACTGCAGGATGCTACTAGGATACATCAAAAGTTGTTATTGAGTCCGTACCAGTCTGTAATCACTATTTTTCCTAACTCCTAGTCTGGTTAAAACACCCTGTGGTCCCTACCACAAACACGCAGGACTCCATAAATCCTTATCTAAACTGAACAGCCCAGCATAATGGGGTTTTTACTGGTTACTTTATGCACATCAATGTACAAAACTGGAGCAATCCCCAGGTTAGCAGAGAACACAACTGCTCGCAAAATGTGGTTTACATTTGCCTCTACTAAGGCTTGATTTTTTTAATGTTTTATCTTTTCTGTTAATGGTCTGAACAAATTGGGTTAATTGTTTGGTTGGCGGTAACAGACCCCATATTTGAGTTCAAGATTAATGTTGCAGCCAGTTTCCAAGGTGATGGCCATTTAATTATTGTTTATATAGAAGTGATTAACTAAATGCCAAAAAAATCCTAGTTAAAACTTGAAAACAAGTAGGGTTTGTAAAATGCCCAGCGAAAACCTAAAGAATTCAAGCAACTCTGTCAATAAGGGGCTTAATTCCCTTAAAGAATTTTATGTCAAGAATATGCTGTTTACAATAAGTGCAGAAATCTTTAATTGCACTTCCACTGTACAGTTACATTTTCTAAAACTTTGCACAGGACATGGTTGGAATGAGAAGCTGGAATGAGAAGCTATCATGCAGGGCAACAGCCATATTCGAGAGGGGTTTTTTTATGCATAGGTTCTTCTCTAATCCTTATTTTTACATCTTGATTGCATTTCACAATAGCAACCAGGCACTCCAGGCAGTGTTTTTAGGGCAATTACTACAATTCTCGGGTGGTCACTCTGCATTAGATTTCATGCCTTATAAAACAACATGAGGTGTGCTATAATCACTCAGAAATATACAGCCTTTCATGTCCTATTGCTTAATTAAGGGGGGTGTTTTGCAGTACAGATATTATTGCTAGTCTGTGGATTTTAATTTTACCATACAGAAAAAGCACCCTAATACGTACCAGCAATGGGCAAACCTGCAAATTAGTGCATTTTCTGAATTAGAAAATAAGTGAATAAACTGCAGAAAGAAAATATAAATGTGAACAGAGTGATATTAAAGCAAATGCTCTCATTTATCCTGGGAAATATAGCTGAGTCTCATTCTGGTGATATCTGATAGTGTAACACCTTGCATTTTTTTAAAATATAATGAGGCTTCAGACCCCAGCCCTACAATGAGCTCCCTGTGTGTGGACTCCTGTACAAACACGAATTTCAGCAAAGTCTCCCAGGAGAGCTATCTGAGCATCAATACTGAGAATGGGGTAACAAGATACTGGAAGGAATTGTTGAGAGGAAGGTTTTGTGGCAATTATCATTTCTGTGAGGCAGTGAAATAAAAGTGAGTGATCTTCCAGTAACTTTTACATTAGTGTAAATACCGTAACTTTCAAAGCTGTGCTTCATTTTTGAGAGACACTGATAAGTAGATAAGTCTCAAAATTTGACCTACTTGAAGAAAATATCTATAATCTGACTAGCAGTGTGCTGTAATCTCCATTTCTCTCCCTCTTTTTCATAAACACACTGGTCTTTTTGCTGAGACATGTAAAATAGTCAACTACACAGACAACGGTTCACAGAGTAAGAGCACTCACTCTGCCCACCTCCCTTTCTCTGTACCAGAAGTTAAAAAAACTGTTGGCCCCAACCCTCAACCCAAATTATTTTGATGCTATCAATCCTCCACATGTAGACAATGAAAAAAATTTCTAACAAACACCAACCATACTGATGCTCCAGGTTCAAAGTCTGGTGTTTGAAGGCCACGACACAATGAGTAGAAGGGTTTGTACAGGATTCTCCAACAAGATCCGAATGTTCTCTTCCTGCATGATGGTACCTGCTGAAGGAGCCATTATCTTCAGCTTGCTCCATCACCCTCCATCAGCCTTCTCTGGGCAGCTCTGCCTGCCTCAGCCCTCACACAAATATGCCCTAACTCACAGCACTTTGACCACCTGCTTAAGGTGTTTAAGCCAACCTTTGGTCAAGTTGGCCAAGTTGGTCAAAAGAGGTTATTGGCCAAGTTAGCCAGATGAGATTACTGGCCAAGTTTGCCAAAACACCTTTCTACCAAGTTTCTACATGCCTGTTGTTGACTCACTCCAGCACCACACTCCAAAGGCCCAGTCAGGATTGTAGTTTTTGCCCTGCCTTTGATGAGTTTCAGCTCATCAAACTCCCATCTGCACCTGGTTAGTAATCATTAATGCCTAACAATTATTTTCCTTAATCTGGTGGAAGTATGTTTAGTCAGCAAATAGCTAATTGCCTTGTCTACTGGAGAAGGTCATGGTTTCCTCTTTGCAGCCTCAAACAGAAATACAAAATCATCCATAGACCAATCATCACAACGGTGCTTCCACAATCACCTAGTTTATGGTGTTTTGCTGCTTCTTTCTGAGCAAATCACGCTTGTCCTATGTTAGCAGTTCTCTAACCTGCAATGACAACTTCTGGGCATGAACCTGTTATCCCATGGAGAGGAAGTGAACTTGCGACCTGTCTAGGAGCCAGGTTTCATCCCAGGTTCATGAAGAAGTGTATGAAGTCCCTCCCAAAAGTGAAGAAACACTGTACTCCTGCCCACAGGAATTATTGAGTGCTCTTCAGTCTGAGATCTGACTATTTGTGACCATGAGCCCCAAAATTACTGCATACTTTTGAAAACTGCTTTGGGTCTATGACCCACAGCAGCAGTGATCTTAACAGCCTGTCTACAGTGCAGCTTCAGGAAATATTTCCTTCTATTGACTTAAAATTTATATGCAACCTACTTCAATGAAGCACACTTATTTTTCTCTTCCCCTTGGGAAAACAGCAGGGGGAAAAAAGGAATGGCTGCTCTGGATTTATTTATGTTCTCTGTAATCATAAATATGTGCATTCAGTCTCCCTCTTACAAGCAAAACAATCCAACACTGCAATCTCGTATGCCAGGCCCACTTCTGCACTCACTGTAGTCAGTGGCCAAAATTCATACGGATTTCACAGGGAACAAGAGCAGAGTCTGTCTATAAGCTCTCCTTATACATCTTGCCATCTGTGCTGAAGTAAACAAAAAAAGGCCATATTAAAATCAAGTTCAGCTGGAAACAGAAGGAGAGGAGGAAATACCAGCAATCGCTAAATATAAAGCAATACACAGTTTTAAAAGGTGTTACAAATAATGGATGGCTTTTTCAAAAAAGTTATAGCTGCTCTATATATGAGCCTATATATAGGCTCTTCTTTTAGTGATTATTGCCTTTATTAATATAATGTATAAAATAATCTATAATATTCATTAATAGTACAGACAGCAGTATAAAATATTTTAAATTATTGATAATTTTGTGCTGGCAAAGAGAAAGGTCTCCTCATTACAACCCCAGCCTTGTAACGGGCTGCGTGCATGCTTAAATTTGCACTGCTTCATTCAAGAGAAGCATACAAGCCCTGGCATTTATCCCCAAAGATTTTGCTCAGAAGTAATAGGGTGAGGCTCCCATTCTACAGAATACGATGGTGTGGCACATGCTTCAAATCAGTAAAGTACCCTTATTTAGGAAAATATACCTAACCAAGAAGCCCTAGGCATGTGCTTGTGTGCTTTCTTGAATCAGTCTGATTGCTGTAAGTATTTTCCCTGAGGCAGAGATAAGGTATACAGACACAGGTCCCAAATTTGGGCCAGCCCAAAGACAATTTAAATGCCTCTCTTTCCTCTCCCTCTTTTTGCTACTGTAAGAGCTGGTTTGCTGCGCATCTTATTCCTATCTGCCTTTATTAGGCTTTTTATAAATGTGTAAGAAAAAAAAATAAAATTCAGCACCCCAGACGTCTTCTTGGGTTTAAGATCTTAACAAATGAGGACACAGCTGGGCTACTTCGTCTGTGGATTTGCTAGCTGCAGGATTAAGTCCAGCTGAGCTGAAGTTTATAAACCAAGTTATTGACTTTAAAAATTCTCATACCGCTTATCAAAACACACCACATTGAAAGAACACCCTTCCCAGAATAAAATGTGGTAAAGCTTTCTCAATTATAGGCAGCCTCTCCCCACACAGCTGCCCTCAATGTAACTCTACCAGTCTCCTGCATCTACTTTATTTCAAGACTCCCTCTCAAGTCACTCCAAAAAATAGCATTTTTTATTTTCTATCCCAAATAAGCAGGGTCTAGGCAGCAAAAGGTTGATTGCATATAGCCCAGCACTGAAACAGTAAACAAATAGTGCTGCACCAGGCATCATCCTCCCCCAGCAAAGCCCAGGCTGCCGTTAGGTGCTACCCGCCTAAAAGGATTTGGTTTTAGTCTGAAGTTAGCACAGTGCCTTTGTTCATTGCTTTTCACTAAAGGTCTGATCCAGCTGCAATTAAAATCAATGAAAAGGCTCCCATTGACTTCAAAGGAATCGAGATATACCATACATTGCAGTAGATAAAAAATACCAAAGGAAAAGAAAAGCTCTTCCTTTTAGTATATACTTTCGATTTTTATAGAGTCTTCATCATAACGATGTTCTGAAGGAAAGGAACTGGAAAAATTTCCAAGACAGTCAATCCTGAAAGCTGCACAAAACTAAAGTGTTTGACAAAAGCAGACACATTCCCATTTATTTCAAAATGTATTTTTTCTGTCAAAAAATTGTTTTCAATAGCAAATATGTGACTAGTTCAAATTCTAAACAACTAATAAAGCCAGGAAAGTGTTTCAAAAATATATAACCCTTTGAGGCATCCATATTCTTTCTGCCCACATACTCATAAGCCACCAGACCTCCAGCTCCACATTCCTGTGACTTTGCTGGTTTAAAAAACAAAAAAAAAATGTTGGATATTAGTGCTTTTATTGCCTTTGTCTAATAGGGAGGATCCCAGAGCCTGCCTCTCAACCCAGTGCTCTGTGACAGACATAAGATGGGATAACACACATAAGAAAGAGAAGGATTTATTACAGCACAGAAGAAGGCTGGGCCAGACATCCAGCTATGAAGTTTTATCAATGCATATATTTAAAACACCTTTCAGCAGCTTTATATACCATTACAGTTATTGGATTTTTCAGCTTTGACTTAGATATGAATTATTTAATTAGAAACTTGAATACCTGCATAACTTTGAAACCCTTCCACTATTATTCTTATAAAAAAAGAAATATTTGCATCTCAGTCACTGAAGAGAATTTCCCAGCAGTCAAAATTTTTATTGAAAGCAGGAGTACAACTGAAGCAGGCTAGGTTATACAGGTAATACGGATCAGGCCACACTTTGGTACAGATTACATCTGGTTTTCCTTGAATGTAGTGACCCTACATTTGGTTATCATTTAGTGAATAGGAATTTCTACTAAATTCTTCTCTCTGAATTCTATGGAATCTAATAGGAAAAAGCTTGAAAGCATCCAGGCATCTCTAATTTTTTTAAATGCTCATTTTAATTAATTCTCTGGGTTTAAAATATTTTATAATTCAATATCTCCAGCAGGCCTTTCTTTTTTCTCCCAGTAGACTACTTTGAAGGAATCACAAGCTGCTGAAACCCTGTGCAGGGCATTTGTCCCTTATGGAAAGGAGATCACAAAAGCATTTCACATCCTGCTGTTCTGAGCAAGAACAAGTCTGTTTCTACCTCACATGGTAGGGTCACATGCATGGTGGGTTCAAAGAACAACAATGGGGAAAATACTCTGTACATCATATGCAATTATATGATATGTATAATCGGATACAAACACGTAACTTACCTAAGTGATCCCTGCTGCCCCGTTCACAGAGCGGCTCCACAAGAGAAACTGCCATCCACCTCAGAGTTCTATACATGATAGATAAGGGCAACACATAACACATGGGGTTTGTCCTCTGGTGTTAACCCCTCACATACCCCGAGAAACACAGACGGGACAGCATCCTTCCAAGACACCCCAACGCAGACGCTGTGGGCATGCACTGTCAATCCTAACATGCTGTTGGCAGAAGTGACTTCTTCCTTAAAAATAAAGGTCAATCAAATCAGTTAAAGACAAAGCAGGATGTGCCTCTAACCAGTTTATGTACATTATGTTAAATTGCCAGGCAGGTGTTTTGCCACCCTACAACTGTACCACACCTGATGTTTTACGGGCTCGGAGATGGTTCACAATGAGCAGAAATTGATCTAGTTACTGAAGAGTAATTAGAGTATTACAGGGGTGGACAGGCTGGTTCATAAAGCTGCTCTGAGAGGAGATAATGTCTTTTTACTCTACATTAGCAGCAAACTTGCAGGCTCCTGCTGCCACTCTCCTCCCTCACACAGAAAGCACCCTCATGTGGGATGCTGCTGGGATGGTGAAGGCTGTGTGGAGGCACACGCATACCTGGGACATTCATGAAGTTCCTGCCTTGCAACCACCATCCCACCATCGGTACTTAGAGACAACTTAGAGTTCAGGAACCTGATACAGGTCTGCAGGATTTGCTGTCTGCACTTGAATTGATCATATATTTCACAGCCAACCTTCTCATCGTCCTCTTGTGCAGGCACTGGTGGTGAGAAATCACCTTCAAAATATTCTGCACCGAAAGGCACTGGTCTGAAAAACATTTTTATGGGTATCTATCAAAATATTATGGTGAGCTGGCACTAAGCACACTGGATGTTTAGGATTTGGCATGTATGGGGGTTTTCCTAGAGAGGAACACCCCCATTTTCTGAAAAGTACCTAGCTTGATACCAGATGGGAAAAAAAAAAAGGTTCAGGTTTGGGTGAACATCTGAACAGCTTGGGGTTGCAGCTCAAGCAGTCTGCAGGACAGCAGCCCCTGGCATTGGACAGAGAAGGAAATGCTGTGTCAAAAGGAAAGATAGTGATGAGCCTGTTTATTTGGAGTCATGATAAATAATGAATGTGAATCACAAGGACAAGATAACACAGTAATTTTCACCAATCCTAAAGTCAAAATATTTCCTCTTCCCTTTGCTTCCTGTCCAAGACAGCATAACTGCTGCCACCTTGAATTATCAGCACTGCTTCCTTGAGAAACACAGAGTCTGGAAACACTTAATTTTGGGACTCCAGTCCCAGATGTGTTGACCCACACGCCCGACTCCACATGAGCAGCTGAAGACCAAGGGATTATTCTTGGAAGTCAAGTGAAGCACATGTGTGTTTCTGGCTGAGGTTTTCTGACACAAGGGAGTCCCAGCTCCCCAGGATGCAGGGATTAGTTTTCATCCCTAGTGCCTAACAAGACATTGCTTTTAAAACAGTCATTGGTGCACAGGAATAGGAAATATAAATGCCATTTACAAGAGAGACAAAAATGTTTTCAGCGTAGTAACAAATATCCTAAAACAGTCTGCACTGGTGAGTGAATGGAGTTTACATTTAAATTCAACATTCTTAAGGTACGTTTATAATCTTAAATTTATAAAAAGATTAGCCATTTATAGGCTGAATAACAGCTTCTGCACCCATTCCAGCTAGTATAAAAATCATAAAGGTTAGCAAAACGTGTGGATCAGAATATAAACTAATCAGCATCTGGGATTAGGAAGAAATCTCCAATTCATTGGTAAAGGCCTTCTTAAATACTAAATGGAGCCCATTATTCTGTTTGGCTCTTAATAACTCAGGTGACATTTGCCACATGCCATCAAAGAGCCTAGGGTCAATACGAATTTTATCTCTGTTAAGGCCTGCAGATTCGGCCTCAAATTGAGAGTCCACAATTCAATAGTGAGTTGAGCATTCCCATTTTTAAACAGTTTTTGAAAGCGGTGGGTATTATTTGGGAACCATGAGATGCAAAGGTTCCAGGGGAAGAAGCCATGGAGGGATGGAAAAAAATGAAAATAAGATTTTTTTTGACATATAACAAATATTGAAGTAGGCAATTTTCTTCTTTTCTTTGCCAACTGTGCTAAAGTTGTCTTTTCAAACTGGAATCACTGTGTATCTCCAATCAAATCACATTCAAAGCAGTTATTCTAGTATGCCCCTAGCAGCATTTCCATAGTAATTTAAGCATGTTATTCATATGCTGAGTTTCCTACAGAAAGGGAAATAAACTAGAGAATACTTTTTTCCACAGTTAAAACAAAGCACAGTGAAAATTTGACCTTAAAGTAAGGATAAGACTCAACATGGGCCCTGTTATTTTTTTTCTGGAATAAGGTCTGGCAGCCTTATATAGGAGCCATTAAGCCTTGATTTCTTATGCTTCAAAACAGGGACTCCTTCCACTGGATCAGGTTACTCAAAGCCCCATCCAACCTGGCCTTGAACATTTCAAGGGAAGCAACCTCCATGACTTTCTTGGAAAGTTACATTTTCCCCAGAATTCAACCACCAAAAGCTTTTCCCAGGCCTGCGATTACCATCTAAAACCAGAAGTTCATCTATACCATACTTGCTATGTGCCAGTTGAGGAAATCTAAGGAAGAACAAAAAATGGGGAGATTATATGGTGATACCTCACTAGGACATGTTCCCCAACTCCAACTAATTCAAGCAAAAGGATTTCTTATGCCGACATCAGTGCCTTTGTGTTTAGCAGCTCTCTATAACTGTTTTTTCTTTGGGAATTCATCCTAGCCCTTACTGAACCCACATAAGCCTTTGGCATTCACTTTTGCGAATGTCCTGTAAGGTGAAGTTGTCCAGCACAAACCGCAAGCAGAACAACTCCCTCAGGCTGCTTTGAAGCCGATGCCTGCCGCTTGCCTGCGCTGGCCGTAAGTCAGAGGTGACGCTGTCACATACCTGGAACTCTTGCCAATCGTAACGCCTGACAGAGCAGTCAAACACGCTCTGTTTCTAGAAATATGAGAGGCTGTTAAAGTTATTTCTTAATGCTGAGTGAGGGTCTGCAAGCTGACAAACCCAGTACTACATGAAATAAAGGGTTCCCAGAGGTTTCTCCTTGGGCTTCAGCCAGCAAACACCTGCTCACATACAGAACTCTCCTTTCAAGCCAAAGGGATGACACCTGTGACCAGTCACCCCTGCAATGATACCTGTCCGGTTTCCCAACTGTTCCAAGCGCATCAAGTGACTGATGTGCTCTGTGCTAACACTTGTTTCACAAGTCTTAAATCTGCTTCGCTCATGTGGTTCTGGGGTAACCATAAATCAACCACTGAAAGTGGAAACGGCAAGAATTTCAGCCACCACCAATGAGTGATAACTCACTGTAGTTTGAATATCTTATATGTAACTAAATCAAAACTAAATTTAAAGGCAACTTTTAAAAGACACTAAGATGACTTCTGAGCCTCTGAATACCCTCCACATCTACCCTTTGAGCACTGAAAATTTTTAGTCATAATAGAGACCCGATGCTGTAAAATACTAAAAGCCCTGAATTGTAGTTACCAGCTGACATGGAGGGTTTTCTGTCTGGGTTTACACCTACATGCGCTCATTGCCAGAAATTAAAGTTTTAGTTCACATTGAAAATCATTAATATAAATAACATAAAAGGCAAAGTCCTTGTAGAAAATCTCATATTATTAGAGAATTAAAAAGACAGTTCTATATTAAATATTCTCTGAAAGAGTGAGACTAGTAAAAAAACATCCTTTTGAGAAAGAAACTTAACATCTCTCAAAATATTCAGGAACAGCATACGATACAAAGAAACATACTTTGCAGAAATATCACTGCTTCTTCTTTGAGGAGTATGGTGGAGAACACTGAAATATGGAAATTCTATCCAGACACATACACAGGGAATGTAAAGAAAACCACAAAAGATAGGACTAGTTTTAGAGAATACTCACATGCTCAACTTATTTGTGTGCCTCCTTCTGGAATACATATGCCTCCCCAATACTCAAACACAAAGGGGTTTATGATGAAGAAAACTTGCATCCAGGTAACGGAAGGAGGGTATCCTCCTCTTCCTCCCTGAAAAGGCTACAGGATTTATTGCGTTGTATTGTGCCATTTCAAAATGCTTGTAAAAGTCTGTCCCTAGGCATAAAGTCTGCTCACTTACTTTGTAGCAGCACATGAGCTAATGAGCTCTTATTTGCCTTTCCAAAATTAATTACTCTCGTTACAGGTAGGAGGAATTTTGCAGTGGTGGGTCAAAAGTAATAGAGTAAAAAAGCACATTAGGCAACTTTTCTAGTCTGTTCTAAATCAAAGGCACTTTACTGTTCTAACACCAAAGTACTAAACTCACACATCAAGTAAAAGTTGCTGGCAAACTCTGAGGAAAGGTGCCCTTTTCTTTCACCGTCAGACAGTGGCGATGCTGCTGTTTTCCTGTGCTTCCAGGGGTTATGTCATCCCCAAGATCAGTTTTTTGCTTCTTGAACATGACTTGGCTATTTATGAAATGTGAAATCAGCATCAACAATCGACATCAACTTCAAGAAAGAAGCCTTGGGCTAACAAATAATAAAAAAAAATCCACATTTTTGCCCACAATGAGAAAAATCTACAGAGCAGCCACCTAAGGGCTTTCATTGCCTTCGGCACAGAAGGAATCCACATTTAGAGAGTGCAGCCTAAACGCTTTCACTGACTGAGCTCATCATTTATTTTGGTGGCAGATATCCTTATGTGAGACAAACTCGCCAGTCATGAATCCCTCTTTAGATTAAACATGAAAGGGGGTCTATCCTCCCATTAGCACAGGGGAGATTTACTAATATGGCCCAAATTAATGTCCTAATCATTCCCTGACAGAATAGAATTTAAAATATCCCAATTCCATCACTCCAAAATCACACTGTCTCAGTCTGATCATTTGAAAATTGGTGTTGGTCATCAGGGATCTCAGATTTCAGAGTATCGGGTACAACTGCACAAATTGCTCTGAGGCAGAGGGGAATGGAAAGGGGAAATGAGGGAACCTCAGTGAAAATCTAAACACAAGGCAGTTCAGCCAAACCCCGACTTCTTCCCAGTTATTTATTACAGAACAGCATTTTCCTCCAAGAGGGTGCTTGCAGAAAACACCATCTTTGCACGTACTTGCTTGAATACACACTCGTATAGGTTTTCATTCTTAGTGTTTACTGGGGCCCTGGTTACATTCTCCAGCCAATTTACTCATATAATTTTTTTTTTCTCCCTCTAGCTACCGTGAAACAAAGCTTCAAAAGGTATGGTCAGGGAAAAAAAAATCTTCTTGGTAATATTTTTCTCTGCTAAATACTGAGGAATTCTACTTCCCTGGCACTCTTCTCACTATTTACATGTGTGTAGCTGTGTACACACCCCAGCTTACTACTCTGTGCTCCCCACAAGGGATATAACTGAATAGCGTTATTCATAACCAAACCCTCATATAGTGCAGCCCGTGCCAGGATTTTAGTCTATGCTCACAGGGCTGTGATTAGTCCTTGAGAACATTATGAAAATGAACCTGGGTAATTATTACACCAAATAACTGAGAAAGAAATGCAATATATTTTTCAGGAGATACTATAAGCAAATGGGTGTCTGAATTTGTTTGTAAATGTTCTCATTAGCTCATCCATAAGAATTACACTCCATGCAAGAATTTCCAGGGGAAATGACATAGACTGTTCAATGAAAGAAGGAAGATAGATCATCACATCACTCTTTTTGGAGACAAAAGCCTCTGAATTTCCAAACGCCAAAATTTTGGGCAGAATATTCGTCGTGATATTGATATTCATATCCTTATCGACTGCACAAAACATTTATAGAAAGTTTCATGGAATTTAAAAACAGAGCTGAGAGCCCGATCTCCCATATATCTCAAAGCAATATGTTTTATCCCTATTTTAAACCCAAAAATTAAACTACAGCCATTTAGTCTTCGTGGGAGTAAATTTGTGTATAAAAGGAAAAGAACCTGCCACTAATGTACAAGACCTTTGCAAAAGAACAAATGGACTAAATGAGAAACATATAGATGGTGTCTGATGTACTGGAGAAGCTGTGTAACCTTCAAGATCCCTGGCCAGTCTGACATGAGGCAAAAGTTCTAACCAATTTAAATACTGGAATTAGTATGAACATAAATATGAAAGTAAAATACAGTACCCAGGAATGTATGATTGGGGAAGGGTGGGTTTGCACCAGTGCAGAACACTGGCAAAAAGCCATCCAAGGCTGCCCGTTAATCTTTGACGCTCCAGGAGAATACAGAAAAATGAAATAACTCCCAAATAACCAAGATATATGTGGCCAATTTCATCCGAGAGAAAAAATAAATCCTTCCTGACAGTCTGCAGGACCTCACTGAAGTCACAAAACAAGAGAATGATCATTTGATAATAATTATTCTCTTCTGAAACTGCAAGTGTTACGAGGATGCTGAGAGCAACACCGGCTTGGTCCCCGGAGCCTCACAAGGGACTGAATAACAGGAGGAATAACAGGTTCTCACACTGTGAGACAAGGAACTGCCACCAACCTCCTGACAAAGCTCCCACTCACACATGCACAGAAAGATGTACAGATTTTTCCACAAAGCATATGAAAGCATGTATTTAGAAACACATATTTAACATACTTTTAAACACCCCTACCTGCGACAGTTTTACAGTACAAACAGTTTTATTATTTAGGGATCCGGGGGACAGGAAATCGTGTCTTTTAAGGGTGGATTTGTCTAACTTAAGATGGTAACCATCGGGTCCTGTAATGCCTTTGTCAGGTGGATAAAGTGGTACTTGCTCTTGGATATCTTTTCCATGGGTCAGTACCCACCTGCGGTGACCAACTCACTTCTCAGCTTCTTCCCTGATGAGCTAAATAAGTTGAGCTGCTTACGCCTCATGTTGTCACGCTTGTTTTCTGAATCCCTTTTTGTATCTTTCCTTTGAACTTACCTTAGTATTTCCACACTGCTTTTGAACACTGAACACCAAACACCAAAAATGGACAGTTCCTAATAGTAGTCTTACCACTGTTGTGCACGTGGGCAACATCAAATCCTCTTATCTGCTTGATATTACTCTTTTTTACATCTCAGGATTGCATTGGCTGTTTAGCCATGGAATTACAGTGAGATTTCATTTTAGGTTCTTATCCAAAAAGAATCCTACACCTTTCTAAAAGAGAGCCTCCTGCCCTGCATAACCGCCTGTCTTTTTTCTTTATTACATTGCCTTGCATCTAGCTAATATTAAAACTTCTTTTCTTATTTTGACCTCTTCATTAAGCACTTCAGGTCACTACTTAGCAATAATAATTTGCCCCTTTATCACTTATTCTTGCACTTTTTACTGTTAACCTGTGCCATGTGTAAACCTGATTCTGTATCATTTCTATGATCAGTGATAAAAACACTTGGCCTTTAGTCAAATCTTGATTCCTAGAGGAATCCATTACAAAAGAGTTGTATATAACATTCAGAGTCTGTGCAAAGCATTCACCAAATCAAAACCAGGAGCACCGTCACCATTTTCAACCTGACTCTTACAACATATTGAGTATAGAGGAGGAAAACTTCTTGTCATAGTTAAAGCAATGATGTCACCCTCTCCACAAGGTGTCGTGATGATGAACTCCCTAAAACGTCTACGATGCTGGAGGGACAGTCTGTATGCCTACCTCATATATAAGCTTTGGGTAAATCTAGCCTTCTAAAATAGGTGTTTCTAGGTATATGAGACCTCTGACCTCACCTGGGCTCCAAGGCATGCTGGTATGCCTGGCTGTACCTCAGATCCGCCCCTAGGGAAGCCCCATGTACCATCAACTTCCCTCTATCAAGGTTTCTATGGATCTGAAGGGACTTGCTCTGCTCAGTCTGCATAGAAGGCAAACAAAGACTATGCAGTGTAGCACTGTCTCCATCTCCCTCCAGTCACTACGTATGGTTCCCTGTAGAGTCAGCGGTAACTAACTCAGACTTCAATTCTTCTGGGAGGCTTCAGCAGCACCTACTTGTCTCAGTTTCCTCTCTGTGAACCTACTCCTGGTTCTTTTCACAGTCTGGCTTACAAGACATGTAACATTTACAGGAAAATTCAGTATTTAATTAAGCTGAATTACATCCCAGCATTGTGCTGAGATTGTTTTGGAGGCCATCTAAATATACAGAAAAATGATCTGTGGCTGCTTAACCTAAATATTACAGCATAAATTTGGGTCCCTCTATTAAATGACAGAACAGCAGCATCTCCTCTCCATGCCCAGGATGTCACAACACTGTTTCACTCAGAGCTGTAATGAATTATTTGACAAGAATGGGGGGCATGACGTGTCTCCTAAAGAAAATGTGACTGAGTCATTTATATTTTTTGTTCTCACTCTCTGTTCTAGTTATGCCACAGATGGCAGAAAATAGGAGTCAAACCAATTTAATACAGACATTCAGTTCAAAATGGCATGTATTTTAGTTCTCCCTGTATAATTATGAGGAATAGGTGGAAACATATTGTTACTGTTTTAGACAAACAAATCAAACAACGCAATTCCCTTCAAAATCACCCTGAAAGTTCAATTCCTCCTACACCCTCCCCCGCCATAAACCAGCATAGTGGAGTTACTTTGACAAAATTCAAGCAACTGATGCAATGACTTCAATGGCAATGAAAATGCCTTCCTGTGTGACTGAATAGGACTAGAGGTGACTTGGAAATAAAGTTGTTAAACAAAATCCTGAAAAACTTTCAAAAAGTCCCAACAAAATCCTGACTTTTCTGCTATCCCCAACCATCAGAGAGTTTCACATAATTCAAGAAAGAGCTCCAGACTCTGCCAATATAGTGAAATAGATCTTACTTTTATTACTACCCATCAGAAATCAAAATCACAATTCCAGCAGAGCCCACTTCTGTCTTCTAGGGGAAGTTCTAGCAAAGGGTTCTTTCATGGCGAAGAGAAATCAACTCAATATAGTGCTTGCTCTTAGAGGATCAGACTCTTTTCATTCCCTTGACGAGTCAGGGACAAGGAAGTTTCAGCTCAGGCAGCTAAAATCACACAAATCATTATTTTGCAAATTCTAAGCACAGGAGTTCGTAACCTTTGCCCACAGAGCCATGCATGTATCTGCAAACAGTTTGTGGTCAGATTAAAAAGCTAAATGCCTGAGAAAATCAGGGATATATAAAGTCTGGGAGTTAGAATATAATCCTCTTGTGAGAAAACATGTGAAAAATGGTCCGATACTAAGGAGATGATCACGTGTCTTCCTCATCTCATGGTGAAATATATTTAGTCCCTCTCTAGGTCATCAACCAAACAGTGACCACCCGACACTCCTCGTCTAAGATTGATTCGTTTCACAAGAATAGCTGCCCGCCTCGATGACTACCCTATAAATGATGTGGAGGTTTGGGATGCATGAAGTAGAAGAGCTCTTTCTAACCAGCTCTCAGTGACAGGACACTGTACTTGCTGGGTCTGCCTTTCCAGGCTTGATATCAGCTTTGGTTACTCCAGAAGAAGAGAGCAAGTTTGATCAGAGAAGGAAATAGTTCATTTAATTAAACACACTGTGTCCAAAGAAGTCAACGATGTTTTTCACTAAATTCCACAGGTTAGCTGTTTTAATCCATCTTAAATTTATATTTTGGCAATTAACTCAAGCTGCACATCTAAAAATTACTTAATGTCGTTTCCTGCTTCCTTTGGGGATTATCTTTCTGCTAAACACTAATTGTAACAGATAGGTACAGATGAACACTAAAAGTACCAGAGAATGTTCCTTATACTTCAAATAAATAAAAACACATGATTTAAAAAAACCCTCTAAGATATTTTCCTAATCACCACTGAATTTTTCAAAACCCTTAAACCCTGGAAATACACAAAATATCTATTACCGTATTTTAAATATATTCCACCATATCTATTACCATTTTCAGACAGCAGAAAATTAACGTATTGAAATTAGCATCCAAGTTGTAACCCTATAATTAAGAACATCTTCATTAGCTGAAAGCATGAGTCAAACCTTGCAGTTAAAAGTCTGGATAGTAGACATTCCTTTTTGGCTGTGGCTTAGAAACTTCGCATACAATTTTGCAGATGAGATACCATTGCCTTTGAAATGGCCCAACCTGAATCAAAAGTTCAGATTTTTTTTTTTAGTAATAACCTGAAGAATTATGTTTTAAATCCCTTAAAATAAGTATGGATTTCACTCCCTTAATATGTCCAAACCCAGAAGATCAGGTTTACCATAAAGTGGGGAATATTTATGGGAATCCCTTTGCAAAACCCTGGTAACTGATTGCTACGCTGGTCCCTACGTTATGCCCAAAGCTAATCAGCTAATCTAATGGTATTGGCATCAAACACCTTGCAGATTAAAATGAATTCTCCAATAACACGAACAGATCTGTGTGTCGTCTAATATTTTATCAGATGATGGACTTGATGCTCTAACAATTCAAGATGCTGCTACTTTTGATACGATCAGCAAAGACAGGGGAAGTTGCATTATTCTCATTCTAATACATGCCTTGTAACATAATGATCTATTGCTAAAAGAGGAAATCTCTTCTTCCAGTAAAGCAAGCTTTACAAGCCACCAAAGGCTTGTAGGCTACCACCTGCCTAATCCAAAACTGGGATTCTCACAAACAATCCTCATCCTGTCAAGTACAACCCTGTAAAAAAAAAACATACCCACCCATCCAAATAACACAGTCACCACAGAATATTTGTTTTCCTATATATATATATCTTTTGTTTCACTAGCATTTTAAAGATTCTTAATTTCAGTGCTATTACTTGGGCATAAGGTTTGCCTCCCATAAAACATGCACTAAATAAGAGGACAGGATTTCCCAAATGCTGAAAAAGGATGTGAGTGGCAGTGCATCATTCCTTGTGCCAGAAATGGCGTGCCAAGCACAGAGGAATTTCTCCAGACCCAGGTATTAACCTTAATTTTTAAACAACTTCTTGCACATTGTGACTCCACTGAACCATGAGCAGGATGCCCCAAATAATTTTTCAGCCACCTGTCCCTCTCTCCAATGTCCACCTGTAGATTTCTTTCTCTCAGAAACCGAGCAGAAACAAAAATGGAATTTAGAAAAAATAATAAAATTAAGCACTTCCTTGTCAAACTACTGAAGTTACTAAAATAAGAAAACCCAAGTAAGAATGCTGTATTTAATGTAATCATATGCTTATCCTTCATGAAAATTGTGGCTCATATTCTGAGTTAAACTGCTTTAGATCTCGAGTAAAGTCACTGAGGATCGAGAAATTCTTTGAAGTTCATTACCTGTATGTGACATCAGAATATGACCCTGTCAGCATTTGTAAATCAGATATTTAACAAAATTTGAAGGGAGAACTAAGATGAAGATTTGAACTCTATCTTCCTTAAGTGAAGAAGTATGAAAGTACCTTCTAAAAAAGAAAAGCACAGAAAACAGCCAGTATAATAGACCTACGGAGCCTCATAGCTTAGAAGTGCTGTCCAAATATTAGCGAAATCCTTACTATAAACCTGTGAGGCAGATGAGATGGAAGCACTTATGCTAAAAATAAATAAAACCTAGAACTGTCTCATATAACTGTAAAATTTTATTAAAAATAAACAGGGCTGGTTGGTATCCTTAACCTCAAGGTCACAAAACAAAGTACTAGGCACTAGACGATAGCAGCAGAAACGAGTAGTCCAAAATCACTGTGTCTAATTAAGGATTCCAAAGAATCTCTGCTTTATGCTCCCTTCTGTCTCGAAGCATTCACTGCGAGAACATTCAAATGCCACCGGGAGACTGACATGCTACTTGTTAGGTCAACAGTCCCAGTGAGACTTCTTCTCATCGGCTTTGTCGGATTCTGGGTCAACTATATATGCTGGGCAAATAACATCGCACCAGGGCAAATAACACTTGAACAGGGCTCTCATGTTTAAAAGGCAGAAAACTATGGGGGGGGGAAAGCTGCGTGGAAATCGGAAGAGTGTGTCGTCTGTGCACTTGCTAAATAATTCAGATTTAAAACTGTTCTGAACTTCTGACCCTCACACTCCACTGTAATGTGCAGGACTGGAGGTTTCAATGCTAATCCACAATATATTAACACCAAAAATGTACGGAGCCTTCCTGTTTCAAGGTGAGGCCATATTTTCCTAAAAGCATTCTAATATTAACGATGATGTCTGGTTTTAGAGATATTTTAGTCTACTCTTAAGAATGTGTTTTCATTTGTTTGTGAGGTTGGGAAGAGAGAAAGTGAAATTCCTGTTTGAATGCTGCGCCCTGCTTCCACCCAGGCATCAGGCAGCGTGTGTCCCTTTTTCAATAAAAACGTGCATTTGCCAATTTCTGCGGGATGTGTGCTTCCCTCCATTCCCTCTGCTTAACGCACAGCCGTCATTTGGCACAACTTGCTCCACGTTAGAGCATGTATTTCCCCACGATGCATTTTTAACCGGCAAAGTAAGGAGAAAAGAATTTGATTAAGCTTATTTTTATGCCTACAGGAAATAGAAAAGACAAAGTGTTCTATGTTTAAAACTATAGCATATGCAGCTTGTGTGCACATCAGAAAGATCTCCACAAAGCAGCACAGACACAAGATTATACAGAACAGAGAGACAGATGCAGATTTCCACGTGTAAAATCTGTAGTGACTCCAAGCACGATGGGTATTAAAGAGATAAATAAGGTGGAGGGGAAGCGATGTCAGAAGAGAATAGCACCAACCTCTTCAAAGACTCCTTGAGGCTTTAGATCAGGCCTTGGAGAGAGAAGATTTAATGAAGTGTTATCCCCCCTTCTTTCTTTCCTTCCCCTTCCTTCCTTCCTTCCTTCCTTCCTTCCTTCCCTCCCTCCCTCCCTCCCTCCTTCCTTCCTTCCTTCCTTCCTTCCTTCCTTCCTTCCTTCCTTCCTCCCTCCCTCCCTTCCTCCCCTTCCCTTCCTTCCCCCCTCCCTCTCTTCCTCCCCTTCCCTTCCTTCCCCCTTCCCTTCCTCCACCCTTCCCTTCCCTTCCCTTCCCTTCCCTTCCCTTCCCTTCCCTTCCCTTCCCTTCCCTTCCCCTTCTTCTTTCTGTCTTTCTCTCTCTTTGTTTTATCTATCTATCTATCTATCTATCTATCTATCTATCTATCTATCTATCTATCTATCTATCTATCTATCCATCCATCCATCCATCCATCCATCCATCCATTCATCCATCCATCTATCTAGAACTACACGCGACTTCGGAAGCCGGCTGGGAAAGCGATGACCTTTCGGGAACCAACGCTCTGCCCCCGCCCGTCCTTGCCGTGCACCGAGGGGCAGCGCTGGGCGCACAGCGCGGCTCTCGGGGCACGCGAGGTGCCGCTTCCCCACCTGCGCCCGCGCGCACCGCGGGGGAGCTCGGTCCCCGCCTGCCCGGGCGGCGGAGGAGCCGGGGCCGGGGCAGCCTCCCTCGGGGGCGGGGCGCGGGGCGGGGCGTGGCGGGCTCCCCCGCCTCCCTGCGCCTCGGTGATTGGCTCGCGCCGCCCCTCGCCCCGGCGCCCAGGCCGCCTCCCTCCGCGGCTAAAGCGGGCAGTAGGTGAGGGGAAGGCGGCCAGACGGGAGCATGGTCGCGGCTCCGCAGCAGCAGCACCAGCACCAGCACCAGCACCAGCACCAGCACCAGCACCAGCCTCCGCCGCGCCGCGCCCCCTTGCCCGGCCTCCAGCGCGGCTCCTGGCGCCCGCAGCCGCGCGGGGCTCTGCGTTAGCGGTGGAGGCTGCGATGCACAAGCTGCCGCCTCCTCCCGCCGCCGCGCATCCTCCTTCTCCTCCCGCCGCCTGAGGACGCGGCCGCGCTGCTGGCCCTGCGCCCCCGCGGAGGGAGGTAAGCGGCGCGGCGGCTGCGCGCCCCGTGCAGCTTCCCAGCGCCGTGCTGGCGGCTGCCCTGCGCCTGCGCTCGCTGCCCGCATTAAAAACTTCCTGCGTGCTTCCCGCTGCCTTGCAGGGGGATCGTGATGTTGTTATCGTGATTTCTCTTCTTTTTTTTTTACCTCAGGTTTTTTTTTTGTTCAGTGTTGTTGTGGGGGTCTGCGCGCCCGCAACTTCGGGCTCTCGCGGAGCGGGGTCGGCCACGCACCCCCTCCCACAGGGGCGCCTGTGTCCCTGTGGAGCCCCTCTCCCGTCGATGGCTGTCCCGGTGGGTCCTGCTTTCCCACCCGCACCCGCAGCCGCCCCCAGACTGCCTGGGAATGGATCAGCGCTCACCCCGCCAGCCTCTCTCCCTCCTTTCCCAAATGCCGCTGCCAGCCCCGTCGTCTCCGTCTGCCTGCAATACATTTCCATCTCCCCCTCCGCTCCTTTTTCTCCCCCCACCCCCCCATCCCTTCCCCACGCGTGATGTGTACGAGGAACTTGTCGGCACGATTTTGCTTCCAGAGATGTATTTTTCGCAGCAGTACTCGGTACGCGTTCCGCACACCGTGGCTTCCTCCCGTGTGAGGTTTTGTTTGGCTGCTACTGGGCTTTTCTACTGATGCTTTTTTTTTTCTAAGGGGTTTGTTTTCTTTTAACTTATCTTTGAGCCGAAGTGCTGTCTGGCGCCGTTAGGCGCATCGCTGGGTACCTGTTTTCGGAAGGTGTCGCTTAGGATGGGAGGGAAAAGCGACTTCTCTTTTTTTTGACATTGAGTGGATGTGACCAGCTGTCCTTGTCGTGCGAGGATGCAGGTCTGTGGTCCCCGGGATTTTGGGTTCGGGTTCCTTTACCTCCCTGAAGGATGGAGAAAGGTCTGGAGGAAGGGAGTTCTGGGAATGGATGGTGATGTTTATCATGCACTTCGTAAATAGTGTGTGTTCATAGTCTCCGAGATTATTTTATATTCGCTCCCCCCACCCAGCTTCATTTATTAAACTGAAAATATTCCTAGAGTGCTGGAGATGAATTTATCTCCCAACTGCCACCAAAAAATTATGGAGCCCTGGTTATGTACTTGGCTGCTTATCATTTGCTTATTGTGTATGAAACAGTTTGGAAAAAATACAGCATTCTGGTAACTAGATTAAGGGATCTTTAATCACTTTTCCATCAATGAAGAGAAAAGACGTGCATGTTTGCTGCAGGCTTATTTGTTTTAATGGAAGATTGTATAGAGCATATTTCTGATAATCGGAGAAACTTTCTTTTTCTCTGATATTTCTTTAAACCAGCTGAGCAAGTGTGTGTGTGTGTACATGTAGGCACGTGTGGGTTTGTTGCACTGATTTGAGTGCATTTATCGGGCTGTCCTTTTGAGGTTAATTTTGAGATACTTAAAAACCAAACTACTGTAGCTTTAAGGTGACTGCAGATAGCAGTATTACTGTCTCTTATAATTAGCAATCTGCTGAAACTTTAAATCCTCCTGGATAGATATGATTATCTGTGTGAGAGAAGGAACAGTATTCTACTAAGCTTTATTATTTTTATTTATTTTTTCTCCAAAACAAAGCAACAGTGTGTATTTCTTTTATTATTGTTGTTTTCTGGCTTAAACTGCTAATGGCTTTTTTTTTTACCTTGTGTGGAGAAAAATAAAGTACAGCCATGTTTTACCCTGACATTTATCTGCGTCAAACTTTAGTTATGCTCAGGAGGTTGTTTAATCTTCTCTGAATAATGTACAGGGATTTTTGTTCTTATAAACTGTCCTCATTGTGTGTATTTATGGAAGTTGTCTTCAATTTAAGATGACATATGAGAGCTATGCAAATAATTTAGTGACCCATCCAGAATAAGACTTAGCCAGCACATGTAATCTACACCTTTCATTGCCTTGTTTCATATACATATCTTTCTCTATAACATCTGTTTTGATATTTCCAGACAGAAACTGAATAAAGCCTATGGTATTTTAATTGGAAATTGAAGTTCGGGGTTTGAGTTACTACCTCTTCTAAAATCCAAGAGTATCTTAGTGATTTAAGTTGAAAAGCATCCACTCATGCCAACATGTTGACTTACAAGTAATGACCAGTAACAATTTGCAGAATTTTTTGTTCATGTTCATTTAGCTCCCTGTAGAGGGTCCCAAATGAACTATGAATACATACTGGGTTCTCAGTCTCGAAAACTACCTGACTTTCCTGTATTTGTCATCTCCGGTAGCTTATGAAATGCATGCACAGTGTGTCAACCTTTCCCTTAACAACAAAACCTAGGAGCAAATGTTCAGTGTGAATTATATTACTGAAATAAAATATTCTATAGTTGTCATGGTTACAAATAGAGGCAGGGTTACTGGTTTTCATCTGCATGCTGGGGAGGGGGAATCGAGTTTTGTCACTTTTTAATTACATTTCTAATGAGTGATGGTCATACTTCAAGTACCCAATGTATTAGATACTCAGCATAGTGAATTAGATTTTGTCAAAGTCTTGCTGAAATGAAACAAAAAGTGGTGATGTGCAGGAGCAAACCTTTTCTTGTTCATTTGCTTTTTTGAAGCAGAAATCTTGAGGGAAGAAAGTAACCACCTCTGTTTTGTCTCTTCTTCTAGATTAGCAAGCTGCCAGGGTTACTGCTCCTCTTCTTCAAACAATAAGTATATAGTATGTATGTTGACGGGAAATCCTCTCAATGAAGGGAGAGGAAGATACGCATCTTGAAACTATGTATGATTTTTGGATTTACTGTGCCCCGGATCTGGTGCTATCACTTTTAGTGCCTGTTTGCGAGGAGAATTCGTTATCCCCAGGTTTGCTGCGCTCGTCTCACCAGCGATTTTGTTTTGCTCACATGTGTCCTACCAGGTTGCGATCTGCTGTTTCCATTGGAGTCGCTCCAGTTCAGCACTGTGGTAATGATCACCAGAATCGGAACCTTAACAGTTTGCAGTCATTGGTGCTTACCGCAATGATGTTCCTCTGCTTCTCTGTGCTCATCTGCAGTTCAGTCTTGTCCATGTCTACTTGTTTTCCTGACCTTGTAATTTACTTCTAAAAACCTATAGACCCAGTTCTTCTGAAGCACAGGGGAAAAAATAAATAAAATCAAAGGGGGATGAAATTAATTTTTTTTTCTTTTCTGTGTAGAGCCTCTGTGTGCTGCGGTGGAAACTCGCACACACAGCTTTAAGGGGGAAAGAAGTACCACTGGATCTGTAAATGGAGAAGGAAATTCCAATTTATCCTTCTTGCTTAACTCTCGTCCCATCCATTATATCCCTCTTGTAGAGTTTCTTTCTTTTAATTTTAAAACTGATCTGGAGGGGTTTTGTTGTGCTTTTAAGTTTTGGGGTCTCTAATATTTTTGTTAATTTTTCTAGCATCCCTTCTTTAACTCTAGGTTGAGCATAGCATTATGAAGGCTCTTGCAATGACTTGTCTGCTAGCTACGCCGATCCACTTGGGTTTGGTTCCATAGGCTATGAATCCAGGGAGACCAGACACCTGAAGGCCTGATCCTGAAGCTTCACTGTTTGCAGGGCATCAACTTTATGGTAAACCACAAAGGTCTAGAGCATTCTCAGATCATTAATTCTTTGTGCTGTAATCCAGGCTTTTAGCTAGCTAAAATCTCAGCATGGGTTGGCGCCTTGTTTGGTCCTTCAGCCTTTTTTTCCCCTCTCCAGGTATTCCATTTTGCAATATTTGGTCTCTCAATGTGCTGATTCAGTAACCTTAAATATGACTAAGTACCATTAGATTCTGTGGGGTTTTTTTTAATGTATCTAATCACTTTTTATTAAAGTACTCTTTTCTCCATAGAAAACAATACTGTATAAATACCTATATCCTAAAGCCATAAACATGCAAATGAGATAGTGTTACCTTGAATATACTTGTGGGTACTTGGAATTATAGTATTAACCCTTTGTCAACTTTTTTAATTTCCTTTCTGGTTTTGTGTTAGCAAAAGAGTGTGGGAAGGAGTTTTAGCATCCCCCTGTGCAGTTCACTCTTCTGTAAAGTTAATCATAGGAAGGTGGAGCTCCTATGCGAAGTCTGAACACTGTCTTCTCAAAGTAACCTGCCAACAGCAACTCTGAGTGTGAGGCTGTACGAAACATAAACAGCTTTGACATGCTTCTGTCACTTCTGTGTTTCCTTTGTTACCAGAAGTACAAAGAGCTCTTCCTCAGCTATAAAGAAAGATTAAAAGGGAATAGATTAGAAATCTCTTATGGGAATGCCTTTATGTCAGATTTTTAAAAGTCAATGCACTTTACAGGTTGCGAATATGTGCTTT
Organism: Dromococcyx pavoninus; assembly: GCA_033558185.1. NCBI lineage: Eukaryota > Metazoa > Chordata > Aves > Cuculiformes > Neomorphidae > Dromococcyx > Dromococcyx pavoninus. The sequence goes on from JAUMJL010000250.1 coordinate 2,250,765, forward strand.
TTACCTGTGATTGTTAAACCAGAACTGAACAGACCTGGTACAAGAGATGGCCTGAGAAGCCTTCCTGGTGCTGTTGTCGTGCAGCTGGTTACCTTTGTGCTGTTTTAACCATCTGATAAATGACAGTATCTGAATTCCTGGTCACACTCTTCCATAAATAATTTTATGTTGTGGATTAGAATATCTGCAACACTGAACCAGTTTCCTTAATTTTTATGTGTTGCTCTTTTTTGTCAGTGATACTTAGATCTGGGTTTCAAATATCCTTAATTTGGATATTTTGCTATAATAAATGTTAACATAAGAAGAACACATAGGGTTTGGTACCCTTCAACTTCAGATAACATATAGTGCTGGCTTGCAACAGTAATACTGATTTACTGAAGCCGTCTGCTTGAGCTAAAGTCAAAACCAGACTTTTAAAATTAATTCAACATTTGTTTTGCAGTGTTTTGTGGTTTAGTTTTTTTACTTCTCTGCCATCCATTACAATATGCTGTACGATGTGATATTAAATGCTAGGACCTCAGTTCATGTTCAGTTTGGCTTACTGGAAGTCAGGAATGTACAGTTCTTGGATTTGTCTCCGGTTCTCATAAATACAGGGAAAACCCAATTTGATTGAGAAAACAAGATTATTTCTAGGGACATGTTCTGGAACTCATTCACTGCAGCAGTTTGTAAGAAAACCTACTGCAATTCCTTGGCAACATTACTGTTGGATAAAAACTGTTAGGTGTGTGCATGGTGGGAGTGTTTTTTTGGACTGTCAGTGTTGTTGAGAGATACTGTTCAGGGTCTCTCAAGTTCAGACAGAAGTATCTGAGACAATGACGGTGTCCTGTAGCAGGTTGCAGAAACTCAAGGTGTACGTAGTTTGTTGAGCTGGACTTTATTCATCCAGCTCTTGATATATTTGAACCTTGAGAGGGAAAAATTCATAAATCTTCACTCCTTTTTGGTTTTTTGTGTTTTTTTTTTTTAAAAAAAAACCAAAACAACCCACCTCATCCCAAAGCAGTGATCTGTATGACAGTGCAGACAGTAGAAATTCTGGATTTAAAATGGGATTTAAGAGCTTATGCTTCAGACTCTTTTTAAGGTCCATACTGATCAGTAATTAATATTTAAATCAGATAATTCTGCTCTGAGGTATGCTTCGTTAGACCTTGTAAGATTTTATTTTTTGGTCTGTGAACACAAAGCTGATGGATTTGCAGATCGCAGCATGCTGTAACTATTCAAAAAAAAGTTTCTCATCCCAGTCTGAGGCTTAAACCTGCTGCTTGCCTTAATTAGAGGGAGAAGAATTTAAATGTTGTTAGTTTTTCCAGCCACAGGTAAACCATAGATCAAAAGAAGGGAAGCAGAAGAGTTCAGGAAGTTCATTGTAATAATCACTTGACATGGAGTAACTTTAAAGTGAATGCAGCTGTATTTACCTGTGCTTTGGAATTTATATGTATTGCAAATTTTGGTTGACTAGTAGCTTGTTGAACACCTGAATGCATTAAATGATTCTTAACATATTGTATACCTCAAAAAACTTCATTTTTACATTTTTCTTTATTTTTATTGTGTCTTGCTTGCCAAGAGTGGAAAAATGCCAAATGGGAGCACTTCATAATACAAAATGTTGTTGGCTATATAAATGTCTGGAAAATGCTTTTGTAACTATACAAAATTCTACACAGTTACTAGAGCAATATCTCTTGAACCTTATGTCTTGCCTCTTGGTAAGGTTTGGGAGTCGGGGGAGGTGGGAGAAAAAAATTGCTGATTTCTGGGTGAAATTTCTTATGTTTTGGAATGAGGGGCAGAGAATAAAAGTGCATGTGTATGTAGAAAGTATAAACTAATTCAGCTGTATCAATCTATAAACCATGAAACAGCTTCTTGACAGTGCATAGGTTTTTAATTATATCTGTAATATATTTGTAGTGGGATGGGTCAGCAGAGCTGTTGAGCATGATGCTGCTGTTGCTTGGAATATCAAGACTAGGAACTCTGGCAATGGAAGTTGGTTCTTCTGGTTTGTGGGGCTTTTTTTCCATTCTGCTCTTTTTGAATGGCTTGATTTAGTAAATTGTGTTTGAGGCTGTAAGGGATATCTCAGAAAGACTGAGTGACAGAAAGAAGAGGATAGAAGAAACTTTTGTCTAAAATTGTACAGGTGGTAAAATAGTCCCTGGAACTGGGAGATCTTTCTGAAAGGTAGAATGAAGTGGCTGCTTGATTACGTGACACTGGTTATATTTTAAGGGTTCTGTTTAAGAAATGGGAGAATCATAAATCATAACTGCTTCAAAGATGCAACTTTCTTCCTCATGCTCCGTTTTCCCTTGGGGATAGGAGTAGGTGCAACAAAGCTTAACCAGATGTTCTCCATCATGACTGTGGACTGCTCTACTTCCCCTCAAACACTGGTTTGACCCTCACCCCTTTCATAAATATCTTGATATATAACATCTGAAAAGTCTAGATACTGCCACGGGTGCTCTCTAGTCAATCCTATTTGGAGCAGAGAAATCCCAGTTACCAGGATATTGTGTGGTGAGAGGTTATGAAAAATGCTGTCCTTTCTCCTTTAGGAGGATGGAAAAATCGTATGCCTAACACTTTCTGGTCGTCTCTGATGGATTTGCCTATACAATGCAAGGCAAAATGTGAAGTATTCCTTACTGCCGTCTTTATTATGCTATTTCTGGCTGATCATATGAGGAAAGTACGTATTATTTAAACAAAACTCACCCTTCTAAGTGTATTTTCCTTCTCTCCCTCCATTATTTCACATTTCTAAACATTGAGCATACCAATCAATATTCCATTAAGAGAAGAATTAACTTGGGAGAAGCTTGCATGTATTTGCATGTAGTAGCTTATTTCTTGGTTTGTGGCTTTGTGTTGCATTTTCCCTCTGTCATTTTTTTTTTAAGAATGCTCCAAATATTTGTGCAGTTAGTTTTAATAGTGAGGTTTGCCATGCCCCTTCTTAATTCTGTCAGTATCAATTGGTGGTACAGCCTTCTGCAATGCTCTGCTTGCAGGCAACATAAGTTAAATGTCTGTAGCTACTTTTTTTGATTCTGTTTTACAATAGCTGTACATCAAGGTACTGGGGTTCAAATCAAATGTTGCTCTTGGTTACACACGTAGTTAATAGAAATCAATGTTGCACAGACATAAATGAAAGTTAGGTTTGGTCTTTTGGGAGTTAACTTGTATCTCATTTACACTGATGTTAGTCTGGATGTAGACTGGATTGAAGTCGTGAGACTTGCTGCCTGTGCCAATGTTTTATTTCTTATGGGCTCTGTACAAGTCTGAAAGTAAACATTCACTTGCATTCTGAAGTCTAAGCCTTGAGATTGCAGGCAAATGCAGTGAGATTTGATTAAAAGTTGCCTATAGCACATAATAGTGTGGTATGTTGTTGTGTGGGACATTATGGGGAACCTCTCAGTTGATCTAGTTGTGTGAATTGTTATGAGAGCTGCTGATCTGTGGACCAAATCCTGGTCTCGTTAACACCTGTGGAACTGATATGTTGCAGTATGTACGTGATGTTGCACAGTGCTTTTGTACCCTGAGGAACAAATCTCTTGTGAAATTCAACTGTGAAGGTCAAAGCAAGTCTGCAAATCTGAGTAGGTGACAGCAACTGCGAAAGAGGGACATGGACAGTTGAAGAATAGGCGTATTTTCTGGTCTCTGGTTTGTGTGGTCCAGGTGCTTTAATACCTTTTTTCTTTCTCCTTACAGTTCTGTGTTGTGTGAAGTGAGCAAATTTGTCCTTGGCCCAAATATGAAGTTAAATTAAGTTACATTTGGTATGTTGAAAATCTTAGATAAATGTTCTGCCTATTCTTTAAGATTATGAAATCCCCAAAGTAAAGCTTATTTTCTAGTACATTTTACCTTGTGGAAGAAAAGTGTGTAATTTTATGATTAAACTTCTGGGCAGTTCTAGTTTTGCAACATCACAACCTTATCTCCCTGAACTAAAGGGCAGTGGGAAGTTGTGGCTGTTATTTGAGTTGTTATTTATAGGAGGAAAAAATAGACTATAGAAATGGTATAGGAAATAAGGAAACATAAAAGCCTGCCTCAAGTCTATAAAATACAGGACTGACTTTAAAAGTGGTACTCTAATAGAGAAATGCAGCCAAAGACAAAGAGGAAAATTGTGGCTCACTTGCTGAGATAAGACTCCTTATTTTGGTTGGTTTGTTTTTCCTGTCTCAGGCTTTCAAAGTTTCTATTTGTGTGGGGAGGGTTTGCTCTTGCTAAAAGAGAAATTGCAGCAAGTTTTCCTTAAACTCACTCTTTCAATATCACACTTGAACAGTTCACAGCAGCGTCCTTCAAGCCGTCTAAAATCTGTTCTTAGACAAATCTTGTGGTTGCAACAGCTAAGTTGCTGTATTTCAAGAATAATACTAGTAAACAAAAAAAAGTCAAATGCAAACGCCTATCCTGTGATGGCTTCTTTTTTTTTTTTCAGTGAACTTCATGCAGCTGCAGGGTTCTGATGGCAGAATTAAGGTGGTTTGGGCTGGAGATCAGCAGTGTCACCAGGGTGGGCTGAAAAGCTTAAACTCTAAATTAATGATGGAAATGGAAGTGCAGCTTGAGCCCAGGCATCTACTCCTTGAGGTGATTTTCAGTCAGGACATTGAGTACCTCTGTACTTTTTTTCCTTCTAGAGAAGCCATTGGACTGGTTAAGATTTCTGGTGCATGTAATCTGAGGGGAATTCCTGCTTAACCGTTTCCTTTCTCCTGTTTTCAGGCTACGTTGCTTATCATGCAGATATTCATCTTCAGCAAATCATGAATAGGCTCAGATTTCATCAAGATGCTTACTAAAATGACATTGCATATGACAGCAGATTATCAGCCTTCCCCTGTCTAAATATTACCTTGTAAAACTAAAACGTATCAGTTCTTGGTTTGGAGTAGACCTGTATCCTCTTGAATTTACTGTAGCTTTTTTTATACATTTGCTTAAAAGCATAGTTTTATCTTAAAAAAAAAAAACAACTACAAACCCCCTTTTTATATGTAAAGGCTGTTGTTAAATTCACAATCAGAACCGCACAGCCTTGGGCTATCTTCTTGATTAGAAATTGAAAGGTACAGAAAACCCAAAGTAAAGTGTATTTTTTTCTCCACTGTGCTTGTCATGCATAGTAGCATATATTTTATTTTTATGTATTATAAATATTTTATATATTTGTTTTAAGGGGGCAGGAAGGAGAGAGAGAGAGAGAATAGTGTAACTTATGCCTGTGATTGCTGCTGTAACGGCAAAGCTGCTGTTGAGCAGAGACCAACAATCAGGATAAGATCCCAGAAATTTCAGTACTAATCTTACCTAGATAATCTTGGGCAGAAATTTAGGAACATGGACATTGTGTGTATAGCTATTACGTGCACAAATATACTATTTAAGCTTGGCCTGATGTATCTAAAAAAAAGAACTGTTTCACTGAAGCTGCAATAAACATTATGTCTAGAGATGCTTTCAAGATTGATGACCGTGAAGCGGTGATAGAGCTTATACAATACAACACCAAGCGACGGCATTGTTCTGTGAAACCCTTAGCCTATGCCTATAGAAAAAATTGCAAATGTAACTGTGAACCGCTGGCTGGGCTGCTGGCAGAGAGGAATAAACGGGGGATCTCTCCATCACAAACTGAAAGTTTCTGAAATTTGAGCTGAAACTTGTCTGTTAGCCAAGCCGGGAGCAGACTTACCAATTGGTATGTGACCTGGCTGCCACTAGAGAGGGACGGAGCTCTATACAGAGCAGGGGTGCTTTGCTTATATACAGGGCAGATCTCAAATGAGGGGGGTTTCTGACAGTTTTGTTTTCCTTTCTGAGGGTGGGAAAGGTGGGGGTGAATGGTAAATCATACCATTATTTATATCCAAGAACAACTTCACAAGCGAAGTTTTGTTGCCCAGAAACAACTTTAAATAGACAGAAATGCTTTACATTCCATATAAAGATCAAATTCACAAATATTCTTAGCATAAAGCAACAATTAACTGCAAATTGTATTGTGGAAGCTGGAAATAAGTTTCTGACCATGCAGGTGAATGGAGGAATTGCTATATCCTATATGAGATGAGAGCACAAAGGAGTCCCAAGGAACCTGTCAAAAGCAGTGGAAGTCGTAATGTGTTGCGAATGTTTTATTCTACTGATCCTTACCTAGCTGCTGCTCTGAAGCTTCTCTGTTAAAAGGAAAAAAAAAAATCACTTGAAACTATGTGGTGTCAACTTTAATCTGTGTGTATCTGCAGCTTCTCTTGGCTGTGCCAGGATCAGGCTTGCATAGTCCAATCTGCCTGCTCTCTTTTTCCAGTTTTAGCTGTGTTTTAAAGCAGTCAGGTTTACATATATATTCTCAAAGTAGCTATACAAGCACTCTGTCCCCAGGTTGGTGAATTACCTTTTATGTCACTGTATTTTAAGCCTTCAGTTCTCTTCAGATTAATTCTTATTTCAGATTTATGAAAGCACTACAAATAAGGACGAAAGATATCCTGTTAACTTCAGATTATTTTTAAGGTTTTTTTCTTTTTCCATCCTTGCCTTGTCTGTTCAGGCAATGAAGTCTTCTGGGACAAGGGCTGTTATTTTTTGCCTGTACAATTAGAGCCTCGTTCCTTGCTGTGTCTTGTGTTCTAACAGGACAAAAATGATTCATAAGCTCTGAAAATGCTGCTTTTCTCCATTCCTCCTTTCTCCATTTTGGTCTACAAAGGTTCTGTTATGCCAAGGCAAAGCAAAACTTAATGCTGCTTTCCTGTTCTATTTCTCAATTACTTTTTCCTCTTTAATAAAAGTATCCTAAATGGTAAAATGAACATTAAAATAATGTTAGGAATCATGAAATACTTTAAGATTTTTTGAAAACTTCTAGTTCATGTCCTAGTCCAGAGATGCTTACCAGTAAAACATGGGCTCCCTAGTCAGTGATGTGTCTGCTTCTTCTGGGAAGCAAGTATGTGCTTTGTCTCGCTCCATTAAAAATAGCAATCCCAAGAATATGTTGAAGTGTCTGAACTATTTAGGAGATAGCTGTTGCTGTAGAGGTCTGCAGTCACGCCCACCAGAGGGCATTTTATCACCAATTTCTTGGGGAGAAAGTTTTTAAAGTCACAAATAAAGTAGTAAATATTGGATGGAAGAGCAGTGTATGAAACATTATACGTATAGCTTTTTTTGTTTATATATAAATACATATGCTTACTTCCTGGCTGTATTTATATGTAAATAAGTACTGATGTCAGCTTGAATGGTTGGGTTTCCCCTCTGCTTCCTAAATACTTTCTAATTTTACTTATGGTTAATCTGAAGAAAAAGGAATTCTTTAAAGCCTACCCACAACTGGTTTAGCCATCACTTACCAGGAAACTGGCCTCCATGCTGAACAAGTACTTGTACAGACCCTGGCTGATTGCAGTATACCTCTACTCCTCCTTTCCAGGGCACTTGGAAGCAGAACCTGCTCTTAAACAGCTCTACTCATTTATGAGGCTGGAATTTTCAAATATATTTAATAGCAAAGTCCTTGAATCTTAAGGAAACTCTTGGCAGTTGGGGAAGTGTACATCTGCCAGATGGACCTGACGTCTTGTGTTTGGCAGCAGTTAATGCTAAGGCATGATATGCAAAATCCAAGAATGACAGCTAGGAAATGAATTTTTGCTTGAAAAACTGTATTTTGGTTTGGTTTGTTTTTTTTTTCTGTTCTCCTGTCCATTTTCTGGTATGAAATAAAGCCTCTGCAGGAAGGGGTGGGGGGGAGGAAAATCCACTGCTGTAAATGCATTCTCTCACCCCTTTTCAGGGTGATTCCTTGTTGACATCTGTGCTGAAGGTTAGACTGCCCCAGTTCAGATGTGTGACCTTTGTCAGCCTGATACAGCACACGTAATGTGATTAATTCCCTTTGGTTCCCTGTGGACAAATATATTCACTCCACCAGAGCCCCCATGACTTGTTTGCAACCTCAGCAGAGACCAAACTGCAAACCCGCTCAGGGATTTGAAGAGCCTGTGCTGTGACGTGTAGGGAGAGCAGTAGTAAAATCCCTCCCTACATGTGTGTGGGACACACTGTAAACGATCTGAGTAGAGATTTGGATACCCGTCAGAAATGCAGCTCTTGAACCTGTGGTTTGAACCCCATGTTGTGTTTGTGGCCATCTGGATAAAGATGGGAATTATTCAGAGCATGTCTATTGCTTGCCAGAAGTATCTGATGTCATGAGGATGGATGGTGATTAAATATAGATTTTTTTTTTTCTTGTTCTCCAAACTGCTCAGGTCAAAATGCTGTACCTGGCTAGGTTGAAGCAAGCACAGACCTATAAGACCTCCCACTGCTCCACCCAAAATTATGTGCACATAGAGGCTTTGTGATTTCTTTGACAATCGGGCCCTAATCCACAGAGTTCAGAATGTTCTTGTTTGTGATGAAGGGAAGCAAAGATATAAGCCAACAACGTGCTCCTCTGGAGCTCAGTGTCTGGGGAGATACTTGCAGTGCGGATGGATGCACTGTCATCCTTGTGTGGTGGGGAGGCAGAAGGTGCTGTGGCCTTCCCCTTACTCCTGGTAATTCACGTGAAGACCACAGTGGGAGTAGTGCTGTGGTCAGAACAGCTCTTCCTTCAACCCGAAACAGGGATAAGGTCTCAACAAATGGTGATTGGGGAATTGTGTGGAAACAGTTGCTTAGACCTTAAAAAAAAATGTTTGCAATGAGAGAGTGAGGTGGAGAATTAATCAAGACTAGCTCCTGCCTGATCAGCAGCAGGCAGTCTCCTCGTAAAATGCCTGAATGTTTTTCAGCCTCTTTATTTGGATGATAGACCCTTTAGCCAAGAAATATTTTTTTCCAGCGGTGTTAGTGTCTGTGCAAATAAATGACTTATAAAAATTTTATTAATCCTCTAGGACTGAAACTTTGAATAACATGTTTTAGCTAGATAATTTACTTTCCACAACTGTCCTGATGATTTGATAAGACCCATGTCTTCAGCACCTTGATATCTCTGAGTATACTAGCTTTGTGCCTGCAAGGGTTGTAAAATATTTTGTGAGTAAGAGTTGAGGGATTGTGGTTTTTTTTTTTCTTTATTCATATTTGAGGGCTGAAGTGTAAAATAGCAATAAAAGGACTTTGGATCGGATCCTGTATTTTGTTTCCTTTGCTTTTTGTTTTGTCTGCGGTGATAAACTGGACTAAGTGTAGATGTGGGGACCCAACTGTAAAGACTCGGGTGAGCCAGTATAGTTGTAGTGGGTGAGTTAGTCTGCTAAGAACTTTGTTAGGATAAGAAAAAAAGTAGATGGCAGCACTAAGCTGCTGTGAGGGAGAGAGGATTTGAAGGTGAGAAGGATGAAAAAGCTTGTTAAATCTGCAATTATTGCAACAGTGCAAAGCTCCCGCAACACTATAGTAACTCATATTAGCAGAAGAACCTTGCAATCTGGTTTCCCTGCTGTTACACTGGGAATAGATACTACTGCTTCCTCTCATTTCATTAGCAAGGACCATATGAGGTCTTAGTGTAATTCTGAGCTAAAACAAGCTCATATCTACGTTTCCTACAGAGTGACTTAAGGATTTGACCTGGCTGCTGTTTGTACCTTGGTGCTAACTTGTTAGCACTATTGCTATTTTATCAGAAACAATTTCTTGGCTTCCAAAGAATATGCAAAAGCATAACTAATTTCAATATATCTTCATTTTGGCATATAGGTCTGTGGCAGATTTCTGGGAGTTATGCTTGGTTAGGAGGACCACATAGCCAAGGGCATTCTTTTGACAGAAGTAAGGTGTACCAGATTGAAATCTTATAAACATGCTGATTATCCAGTATTTGAATTAGTATTTTGACATGCTTCAGCAGAAGCCTTTCATATTGAAAACAACTACTTGTCACCTTTTGCTAACTTTGCTGCTCTGCTCAGTATGGTGTCAAACACTCATTTAAGGTGCCTCTGGAGGGAGGGGCAAGAAATGGATGCATTGGATCCAGGTGACCTTGATTGGCAAATATTTTTAAGCAGAGAAAGGCTGTCTTTCAGTTTTGTGAACTCCAAAATAAAATAAAAAGAAAGTCTCTAATTTGTTATTGTTCTTATGCTTTGAAGCCACCTGCCCGCCAGTATTCAGAGGAGTTGGCAGCATGTACCTGGGAGAGGGGAAGGAACTTGGATACCTTCAGGATATCCAGCTTTGAACAGAATGGAGGAAAATGCACGTGGTTTGATTTAGACATAAGAACAAAAACAGTTGCTTCCGACTTTCTGTCTGACTGGGAAGCAGGAGAGCCCACTGGTGGTGCGGAAGGTGAGCTTCCCCCAGAAGGGTGCTGTGTGGAAAAGGGGACTCTGTAGGTGTTGCAAACCATCAAGGAGCAGAAAAGGGATAACTGATGTCACCTACTAGGGATGAAGTTTGATTTATAGTATTTAAGTGTTCTATGGAAGCGAAGGCTTGCAGAGCCCAGCTGTAGGAGCTGGGCCCAGAGCTGCAGTGCCTCCTCCACAGATAATGGCTCCTTCTCACATAGTTGTGGGCTTTAATTATCCTGTTGGAAGGTGTTGAGTGGTTTATAGAGCTGGAGGGTGTGATGTGGAAGGTCATAGAATTGGAGTCTATCTCAAGTTGCAAGGGACCCATAAGGATCATCAAGTCCAATTCCCTGCTCCTCGCAGGACTACCTGGAACTAAACCATATGAATTAAAACATTGTCCAGACACTCCTTGAACTGTGACAGACTTGGTGCCATGACCAGTTTGCTGGGGAGCCTGTTCCAGTGACCAACCACCCTCTTGGTAAAGAACCTTCTCCTATTGTCCAATCTGAACTTCCCCAGATGCAGCGTGGACAGCAATCAGGGCATTTGTCAACCTTTTCTTCTCCAAGCTGAACAGATCAAGTGACAGCTTTTCCTCGTCAGTGTTGCCTTTGAGGCCTTTGACCATCTTGGTCACCCTCCTCTGAACACACTTAACATTTTGGTGTCCTTGTGTTGAGACATCCAAAACTGCATGGGGTACCTGAGGTGGGGCTGCACCAGTGCACTGCAGACTCAGTCAGTCACCTCCCTTCACTGGTTAGATAAGCTGTGCTTGGGGCTGCCAGGGCACATTGGCTCATGTTCAGCTTGTCATTAACCCAAAACCCAAACGAGGATGATCTTTGCTTGCCCTGAGTGGCCAATCCGAATAGCCTGTGGCCCCAGCCGGGACCTCACATGGTGGGGGGGGGGTAGGCCCCAGGGCTCGTATTGGTCTGGGCAGGTTGGGTTTTTGGTTGGTATTGATGACTGAAAATAAATGGTGGAGTTGGTAGCCCTCTATGCCTGACTGAAACCTATGTTTTTTTCTAAAGGAGATAGCACGGGTCACGGGGAAGGTGCCAGATCTCTCCCTTGTCTGAGGACTCAGCTCTGCAGAATGCTCCCTCCTCTCCTCAGAGCTCCTGCTCAGCCGCCAGATGCTTTATGCCAGCTGGCGGCTTTATTCAGCGAGGAGTTTGGGAAATGGCCTGGTTGTTTTTGAATATGTCCTTAGTATTTTAAAAAACAAAAATGCCTCTTAGTCGGAGTTCTTACCTCAGTGTGTCTGTTCTGCAGCTCCCCCAAGGTTTACTTCTGATGAGGCTTCCGCTAGTAGGTAGGTTAGAAAGTGATTATCAGTGTATTTAGAGTCATGGAATCACAGACTATCTCAGGATCCATAAGGATCATAAAGTCCTTGCAGGACTACCTAAAACTAAACCATGTGACTAAAAGCATCGTTGAGATGTTCCTTAACTCTGGCAGTCTTGGCACTGTGACCACTTCCCTGGGGAGCCTATTCCAGTGACTGACCACCCTTTTCCATGAATAACTTTCAGCTAATGTCTAATCTGAACTTCTTTTTTTTTCATTTTGAGAAACTGCAAACAGAAAATCGGTTGTGTGGTTGCATATTTGGTGTCGCTAATAACAAAATCCCCAAAATAAAATAACTAAGCCCCAAATAAAAAAAATTGACATTTTACATAGGTTGGTTTGTATCTTCTCCTGCACTTTATATGGTTCTGATTGCATGTATTATTTGTTAATATAAATACTATAGAAATCTGGTGGGATTTAAGACTGGTAAAACAAAATGTAATTTTGGAAAGCAGCAAGTAAATTCTACTTCTGGAGAACTGAATGTGTTTTGAGGACATAGTTTTTAATATTACGGTTTTTTATGCCCTCTTGAGCGGTAAAGGTGCTAGGAAAGGAAGAGCTTGTTCATCTTGTGGATCTTATGGTTCTGTTGTGCCCTCAGTAAGTAGAATTGAAATATGATAATGTGTGGTTTTGTCTGAATTTAAGTTCATGTGATATTCCTTTCTTTTTTAAGGGTGTTACTTTAACTGGATAGGTATTTTTCTGAAAAACACCGTATTCAAGGGCTAAATGTGTTGTATCCAAATGAAGTTTAAAAATAGACTGATGATGGAGCTACCAGACCTCTAGCCCATCTAATCAAGTACCTATTTCCATCAGCTGCAATGACCAACCGTTTATAAAAGGAATCATCATGCTTTGATTTGGGCAGTTGTAATTATCTTTGTCCCTCACTACCTTTCACAGTTATTCCAGAAGTTAAATACTCTGTACTGAGAATTTTTGTCATGGACCGTATAAACATGTCTGATTGCTTTGCAGTGAGATTCTTTTCTTTTTGGCCGTGACAGCTGCTTCTGGCTTCAAACCGCAGTTTGGTTGGACATTTTGAGACTATCTTATTTTTATCTGTTCTATAACTTGTAGCTTTTATTGAATTCCCTTTTGTTATGAGACCAAGAGGCGAGAAACTGAAGTTATGACTTCTCTCTGCTAGTCACAATTTTATATTTTTGTTTTGTCTCTAAAGTCTGCTATTCAGTCTTCAGTCTGCCTTCAAATAAGTGTTTCCACATCCGAAATATTGTTGTTATGGTCCTCTGAGCCCTCTCTGAGTCTGCAGTATTTCCCTTGGATTTGGGTGTCTAGCACAGAGAACAAGGAAACAATACTACTGGTTTGATAGTGGCACTTCAAAACTGCATTATTACTCAAGCTAACACACTGAAGGGTTTTTTTTTGGTATTATTTTCTATGTCTCATTGAACAGATGTTTCAGGATTTTTTCATGACCTTTCCAGAATGGCGCCCAGATGAATTTAGCTGAAATACTTAAAAGAAGTCTAGCTTGCTCTCCCTGAGATGAAATGAGTCAATCTATTCTGCTTGTTTCAATACAGGTTATCATTGGTGGTTTTAAGGGTAGGAATTTCCCTTTTGCAATGGCTCTTCTGAGCGGTCCTGCAGATTCAGATGCCTTTTGGGAATCTGAATTGAATCTTTTTCTCTTTTTGGAACTAAACTAATGTCAAGAAATTTGTGGATGGTTGCTGATGTCTCACATGCATGTCAAGATGTGTATTTTATCAAGGGTCCTGCAGTTACATAGGTTTACCTTTCTTTACCAAGCCTTACATCAGGAGATGGTGACCTTAGCTGTTCCCTTACTGGTCTCAGGATTAGACACTAACTTTTGTCTCTTTCTTTTTTCACTCTTTTGAATAGAACGTGAAGAGGAGGGGAAGAGTGAGCAGTATGACTTGGTGTATACATCATGCCCCCTCTGTTTGACAAGCTGTACAGCCCCTGAGGTTTCTGTTGGCTCAAGCTGGAGCAGTAGTGCTGACAGTCTTTCGTTGAGATCTCAAGGTCTACACTGCAGCACACCCCAGCTAAGCAGTGTCCTTCTCTGCTTGTGTGTCTCATCCCCATCCCACCCATTCTCCCATGCTGCCTTTATAATGAGTCGAACTGCTTTTGAAGACTTGATCAAAAATCCCTCAAACCAACCTCTCTCCCTCCCTCCAACAAATGTGTCTTCTGCTTCTGGCTGTCATTTCTCTGGTGTCTGAACAGTTGCCCCAAGGCTTCTACTTCTCTGTTTGTTTGTGCTGATTAAGCTGAACAGGGCTGATTTGTGAAATATATCCTAAACAAAGTTGGCTGGCTAGAAAGGGTTTTTTCACTTCATGGGAACTTAATTACTGGGGGTAGGAAGAATTTGGGTAGCTGGTGTTTTTCTGGTTTTATTCAATTTTCATGAAAATTAGATCCAAACATAAGTACCGTGAATTTCCTTCATGCTGTAAATTCTAAGAAAATATTTATAAACACTGAAACAAACAAATAAAAATGTATCCTTTGCTTGTTTGCTTTGAAGTAACACTTGTATATAATCAAATGACTCCAGAAGCTGGCAGACTGCTTTAAGAACAACATCAAATGTGATTAAAGGAAATACTCAGTTGGCAACCATTGGACCTTTATCACAGTTAAGGCTTCTCAGTGCTCCTGAAACAATGTGAGAATGAATAAATAACTGTCTTCGGAAAACCTGAGGCAATTGTGTCTGTTTGGCCCCCATCTTACCCTTCTGCTCAGTGACTTTCTGCGTTTCTGCAGTGCCTTTCACTCGTGTATGTCAGACTTTGCAAAGCTGTACGGATGGGAAGCTAAGATGCGGAGAGGAGAAGGGATTTGCCTGAGGCTCTCGGATCAAATGTATTCCCAGTTCTGGTAGCATAAATTGTGAATAGCACATTTCTCTCTAGGCTCAAATAATCTGTTGTCCTGTAGACCAGCACTGTGTATTTGTGCCTGGGCAGTCTCACAGGTGACCTGCCCTCAAGGGTGGGTTAGCGGCTCTTGGCTACAGTGGGGAGGCAAAGCTTTGCCTGTGCTTCGGGGAAGATTGTTGTGGTGATAATAAAACCACATCTGCCCAACTGCTAAGGACTCTGTTGGTCTTAAAGGTAAAACTTGCTTCTAGTATGACTGTCCATCCTAGACCTCAAAGAATAGATCGAGACAAGACAGTGATATTTTATGATTTTTTTTCCCTTTTAAAGGCAAAATGGTCCTTAACTCAAAGAGAATAAAAATCTGCTGTGTCATATCCTGCCACAGAAGTGCCTGTAGCTTTCAGCACTTGAATTTTGCCATTTTATTTTGTGAATAAAATAAAATACAGCTGTGGGATGCTGTAGGCTCTTTAGAAAGACCCTCCGTCTGCTCCGTTGCACCTCTGTGATGGCCAACAGTCCCAGAGACCTTGCCAGGGAGCTGGTGAACACAGTATTCAGAGGAGTAGTAGAGAAGAATGGGCTGGAGCTCTGGAAGAGAAAGACCTGGTTTCCAAGCTGGGACTCAAGCAGAGTTTTTCTGATCCTGGCAAAGGAGGCTGAGATGGGGATTGTCTTGAAGCCTTCTGGAGGATCAACAGAGGAGAGTTCACGTGAGCAAACCTGGATACACCCCAAAGTTGGCTGTGCCTTGTGACAGCCTTATTGAGGGCTGGAAGCTGAGGTTCTGTAGTTTCATGAGTGGCTGGAAGAGCCATCATGCTGCAGGGAAATGCATATATCTTTGTTTTGGTATTTATGCGATGCTAGTGTAGATTAGAGCTCCGGAGTCCTAAATTGTTGGGTTATCTGTGCTGAGTTTTGCTGGGTGTGAGTAGTTAAATTGGGGCAGCTACTCCTAACTGTTTGCATCCTTAAATAAGATGCCTCTTGTAAGCTTGGGTAGCAGGAGGCAGCAATGCTCTGGTTACCTGGAAGAACGTGTGTAACTGATGAGCAGTACACCTCAAAGCAATACCAGTGCCCTGCAGTGAGCCTTCGCATTGACACAGTGACAAATGGAGCTGAAAGACTTGAGTGTAGGGCGATGATCTGTCAGAAGGTTGTCTTGATAGATAGTCCTCATCCTGTTGCTGCTGGATGCTGTGGGGATTACTCTATATTGCCTGCAGGTGGATTTTTTGCTTGTAAAATAGCGAGTCACGAAGCAGGAAGAGCCTTTTGCACTGTTCTAGGTATCTGATGCCCAGCCACCATCAAGAGCTGTCAGATATTTCTTTCTCAAGTAGTAGAGGGAAGCTAGGGCTATGGGGTGGGACTGAAACCCTTCAGCAAGAAGATATCCTTAGAGTGTAGAGCTGGGGCTCAAGCCAGGATCAGAGCAGCAGTGGGTAATACTGCTGCAGAGATGAGTGGTGTAAGCAGTGGGTATCAGAGCAAGTAGGGTGTTGAAAATCTGAAGCACTGTCCAGAAGGGAAACATCCATGCACAGAAAGAAGGATATACAGGAAGGAGATGATAGAGCTTTTCTTGTTTGAGCTTAAAGGAGAATTAAGAGGATAATCTGCTGTGACAGCTGCCAGGTAGCTACTGTACTACTGCGTTAGTGATGCGCCAGTCCTTTCCTAGCACCCACAGCTGCCGGCTGCTGATAGAGGGATACAGCCTTGGATGGAACCAAGTGGAGATATTCACTCCATGAGGAAGAAGGAAGATCTTGGCTTATGGGGAAAAAAGCAGCAATTACAGAGCAAAATACTTCTTTTCTGCTTAAAATAGGTGACTTCCAGTTAAAGAGAGGCTGCAGTGTTGCTTATGCAATTCTGAAAACCTTCAAGAAAGCAGGAAGTAGCAACTGAAAAGGAGGTACTTGTTGCTGAGAGCTGTTAGGTGCTCAAGCCTTTGGGTTATTCAGATTGTTTTATTTCCATGTTTGAAAACTACCTGAGAAGGAAATCACTGTTCAACTAACTTCCATTTGCGTTCTTATAGAGGTTCACATTGCTTCCAGCGTGAGAATGTTGCCAATTACTTCTCTTTTTTTAGTTATTACTTGCTTTAGTTGCCTTGTCACTTAGTTCTTGCCTTGATGGTGTTTCTCCTCATCTGTCATGAGCATACTTGTGCAGGGGTTAGACAAGTCTTTAAGCTTTGAATGGTAGCTGTGTCTGAAGGCAGTTAGAAGTATTCAGTGTTTTGGAGGAACACGTTGCTTTCTAACAAACTGGATGAGCCACTTTTTTCTTTCTGTAACCAAGCCAACCCTGCTGTGGTCTGTCAGGACTTACTCTGATCTGGGGATCAAGCGGTCATGAGTTCCCATTTCTCTTTTTGGTTCTTTGTAGGCAGTGCTTTAGGAATGAGGAGTATCTGCTAGTTTTGGTATTTGACTGCCACTTGAGAACTAGACCGAGAGGCTGTCCTAGGGCAGCTTTTCTTGAGTGACCTACTGCTTTCATCTGGCACTGGCATCTCGCCCAACCAGCAAACTGCATGTGCCAAATTATGTGCTTGTTTGATATCACCAGAGTCCAGACCACAGTGTATTCTTAGCATGGGGACCAAACCCAGGAATGAAAGTTGGGGGCTAATAGTTACCTGCTGCTTGGCAAATAATTCTGACAAAGAGCACAAAACATTTATTGCTCATAATTGGTCCACACAAGCTTTCACCTACGTCTCACCTAAGAGGCAAAGGTTTGTGTATTGAATATAGGAAGGGTCAGGGTTTACTGTCCTATATTCTTTGATTTCGAAACAAGTAATAAAACAAATCAGTAATTCAACACCATAAGAAAGTATCCTTTAAAATGATGTTTGAAGTAAAAGAAAGCCTGTTATACACTTAACAAAGGCAATTGCTGGGTGTTTTCACAAATGGTTGCATGTGTTACTGGCTTATGCCACTTCTGGCAAGTTCAGCAGTTAAGCAATATTCTAAGCAGCAGTGGAACTCAGGGCAATAATAGGGGAAAATCACACTAATGGAGAGGTTGCTTAAATTATTTAAAGACTTAAACTGGTGAAAACCCTAGCTTAAGTCAGAGGAAAACCTGTTGAAATGTGTTAGTTTATAGATGTGGTGTAGAAGGATATCCTTTTGAGTCCAGCTGGACATCTTCAGCTTGAAAAGAAAATCAGCAACACAGATAGCTAAAAGTCTGTCCTGCAAAGAGCTGTTAGTCCCACTGGAAAGATGCCTGAAATAAAAAATTCTCCAGCACCCTGAAGTTAGTACCACTGTTGGATCCTTCCCCACAAGGGGATTCAGGAGCAGAAAACATGGATCATCAATCAGGCAAGTTTCTTGAGGTCTTTTATGACTTTTCATAATTTCTAGTGACACACTGCAGCCACTGTTTGGTATATCAGTTGGGTTTGGGCTTTTTTTCTTAAAAAAAAAAGTAGTATTGGGGAAGCATGAGAGAGTTCAGTACTTTTGCAAAATAGACAGGCAAACTAGTCTGCTAGGAAGTATCATAATTAAAAGCAAACTACATTTGTCAAAATAAATGAAGAAAACACAGTTTATAGTACGTTAACTTGTTTGTTTGCTTACTTGCACATACCCAAATTCTTTTGGATTAGCAATTGGTCTCCCACTCATTAGTGAGCATTAATTAGATTCTATTGTGATACTTATTGGCAAATTTGAGAATAGGGAAAGAAAAGGAAAGAAGAATTGTTGAGACTGGGACCAATACGCTACTAAGCACTTGTTGACTTGGTCTGAATTTAAAGGCGTGATTTAAGCTTTCCTTCATGACTGGAGAACCAGGTGCCTGCAACCTGCCAGGACAGCAGCAAACTCACTGTTGTGCTGTCCGTCACAGCTGTGTGATTCAGCTTTGATATTTTTGGGAATGTCAGAGATATTGCAGACCCTCCTGTGTGGCTAAACCTGGGCCATGGTCTCGCCCTTTGCCTCTCCCTTTCGTGCTGGGAGGTGAGTGGTGCAGCTTGGCTATTTTTGTGATCCACTCATTGGAGCTGCAACTGCCTCCGCTGTTACTCATAGCTTTCCCAGAAGATGCAAGATGAAATTGGGGTGAGTTGCCAGCTCCTCCACTGTCCACGGGGCTGTGAATAGCATTGGTGAAAACTGGCTGTAGAAGAAATCCTTATGGTGCTGCTGGAGAGCTAATGGCTGCGTCTGAAGCGTTTCCAGGCTACTGACATCAGGGAACGAAGCACTGGTTTGTGTCACAGTCACAAACTGAATCCCTGCAACAGAGGAGGCTTCTGTGCGTGTGTGAAGATGGCAGAGAATGTGTTTTAGTAAATGCATTAATTCTTACAGAATGTTTGTGTGGGATGTGATTGATCCTTCCCCCTCTGTATCAAGGGAGGTTTGTCCCTTGACTGGTGAATTTTACATGAGTAAGAGGGAAAGGAAAGATACTACGTAATTCATTGAACTGTGCTTTAATCAGATGTTAGCACCTCGCTGTTCCACATCTTCCTAGCTATCTCGGCAAGTTTTTTTGGATAACAGTAAAACACAAATCGTGTCACTCTTATCTTTTCTTGCTTCACCAAGCAGGACTCAAATGAGAAGGTCAGTTTCAGTGATACTGAGCTAAAGTTCCTCAGAGGTTTTTTAACCGAGAAAAGACTGCAGTGGAAAAGAAACCCGGGTGATATGA
The DNA here is from genome assembly GCA_033558185.1 of Dromococcyx pavoninus. NCBI lineage: Eukaryota > Metazoa > Chordata > Aves > Cuculiformes > Neomorphidae > Dromococcyx > Dromococcyx pavoninus. Next base: position 2,270,134 of record JAUMJL010000250.1, read on the forward strand.
TGCAGCAGAAGCTCCTTAGTGTTTCTAGCATCCAGGATGCCAAGGCAGAAGCAATTTTTTTTTTTGTTCCTGAATGTTATTCTTTCATCTTAGATAACAGGGGAGGGAAGAACTTGTTCTCATCCTGAAGCATGTGTTAATCAGTGCCTCCTATGCTTGGTATAGATGTTTGTGGTCAGAGGCCTATTCCTTTGTATTGGCCTGGTAAGCTTGTTCCATAGTTGGTGCTTTCCTGCATACTTCAATCTAGTCTGAAATGTACTTATAATAAATTTGTTCTAAATTTTGTCCCCAGACTCTTCTTCTGCTGTTGTAGTATGGTTGACTTATACATTTAGTGATATCTTTTTGTTCCTATTTTAAAGAAGTTTCCTTATCCAGAGAAATACAATAAGCAAAACCAGACTGAAGGAGCTGGTTATGCTTGGTCTCAAGTGCTCCATTATCTGTGTACTACTGGCAAGTTTGGAGGATTGCAGATAGTGCTCTTTCATGCTGAACTCCTTATTTTCATGGTATTACAACCTCATAGAAGAGACAAGTTAATTTTAGAACTTGTGCTAAAGCAGATTGATTAGTAACTTGGGGTAGTGAGAGCACAAAGAGCAATGGGGTGTCATAACTCTGGAAGTCATCTGTGTCTAACTCTGCTCAAGATAATGTCATACCCCAAGCCACTCTGTAATCACTGAAGGTTACAGAGATGGATTTTCCCTTTGCTGCCATGGAATCATCTGGATCAGCTTCAGACTAGAATTTACTTGGCCCTTTTGATCTCTGGCTAAGAATTTTTTCAGGCATACTGTAAATATGTTTCATTTAGCAAGGCTTATTAAGTAAAGTCAAGTGCTGTGTTAGGGTTAATATTCCTGCCAAAGGAAAGGTTTCTTGCACTGTTTGTGTGTATTTTTATTTTGCTGTGATTGATGGTCAGTCTTTATCTGTGTGTTTAACTGCCAGGTTGGCGAAGCTAGGCTTGTGAAGCTTCTTCAGTTATGCAGTGCTGAATGTTTGAATGCTGAGCTGTTGGGTGCACTGCCAACTGTTAAAATACAAATATTTAAATCATATACCTTCCTACTGAAGACAGTTCATAAGGAGTGCTGAGCTCAGGCCGTTGAGATAAATTGGACAGAGGAACAGTTAAATATGAAGTGACATTGTCCTGTGAAAACACTGGAGCTGCCTGTCTTGGTTCAGTCGATATGTGGAAGGGTGGTGATGAGACTATTCTAGGGTATAAACTATAACGTCAGCCTTTTGGCAACATTTGGACTCAGCCAGACTTCTATTTTCACCTATAATTGTAAACTTAAACATTGAGGAGGGACATAATTGCAAGAATATTACACTGGGATTATACTAATAAATGCCATTGGAGTTCAGATTCCTAAACCCCATTTCCTAGGGGCACACTAGTTTCTGTCTTGATCTAGTCTATAGGATTTTTTTTAAGCTGACCTTATTTTGTGTAAATAATAAAAAAAAACGAAACAAAACTGAGACTGAACTGTTCTTCAGGAAATGATGAGACTGTGGAGAATTGAGCATAATGCTGCTGACTTTCTAAAATTGTGCTTTCAACCTTTGTCCAGGAATATCAAGTTAGGACTTTTTGACAATCATCTAAACCTTGATGTGTGCTTTGAGGTTTTTCTGCAGGAGTGCATGGCGTATTCCTTCCTTTCTACCCTCTACTCTCTCCCACAACTTCTTATTTCTACATGATTTTTCCCAGTTGGTTATAAAATAAACATACTTACTCCAGAAGGCTCCACGGTGGAAAGAATAGAGAGTTGACCTCCCCATGGTGACAGAATTCCTAAATAAATAGTTGCTAGTGTGAGCAAAGAAGCTGGAGTAATGGTAGTTTAACCACTAGGAAATATATTCAAAGTTATACTGGTGTTGGAAGAAAATTAGCTAAAAATAAGTCTGTCTCTTGGTTTAGAAGTGAAATATTTATCAATTTTCCACTCCCCACCCCCCTACCCCCCCTGTATGCAACAAAAAGTACTTTTTCCACCTGGTAAAATCACTTTTATAATTGTCCCGTCACTTTATAGTACTGAAAATAGCCTTCTTCCTGCAGAAGGATGGAGAGTGCTGCAATATGAGATCTCACAGAAAAATGTGTGCCTTTTGTATTAAAGACAGCAGTAAAAGGATTTGTTTTGGGTGTTAAGTATGTCAGCATTGTATAGAGCCAGCAGCCCACTTTGTGTTTAAATAATTGTTTGTATGCTGTGCTGCCTTGAATTATGATTAATTATACAAGTCACAACTTGGTAAGAACTAACCCATTAATGAAATAGTATATTCAGGGGGTTGTTTTTCTGCCCTTTTTTAGTTTTGAGTTGTTTTTTTTATTTTATATTAGATTTTTTAAAAAATAGGCTGGATGAGAGGCCAGCTGGCATTATTACAGAGTAATACGGGAGAACTGTGAGCATCGAGGAGGCACAGCGTGACGGAAGGCAGCCAGAAGGATTAAGGTATCTTAGAACTTTCTTGCCTCAGGCTTAGTCTGGTGGCAGAAGGAACGTATAATTCTATTTTATTTGTGGTGTGAGTGAGGGGAGAGATCAGAGTTTTGTCACTGCTGTTTGCAGGATGGGGATAGTAGAGCTGGCACTAGGCCATCATGGAAGTGCAGACAGAAGAAATGGGAGGGATTTTTTTTGCTCACCTTTTACCAAAAGCTGCCCTCCTCTTGGTCTTTTGGCGTAAAAGGATAGTGAATGGGGTGTCAGAATGGCAAAGGTCTCAAGGGAGGACTGGGAGTAATATAAGCACACAGAGCTCGCACCCATCACGTCAGTGTTACTGCTGCGTTGGCAGAACTCTGTGAACACTGTAAAGTATTTTCACTGGACGTTCTGGGTCTACTGTTACCTCCTATCTTAAACATCCCATTTAACCTGGGAGAGGATAGGCTACTTTTATCTATGCCCAGTTTTTCTATAAGCAGCAAAAATATAGCAGTAGCCATTGATATTTGAGATCTGTTTCTGTGGAAATTCAGGAGAACCTTATTTGTTTGGATTGAGGCTCAGACTCCATCAATGCCAACCTGCTTCAGGACTTGGTTTTACATGAGTATGGCGAGCTCCATTGATACCAACTTGTATGTATATATACATGCTTACATATACACATACCTGTATTAATGGATGTATATATTTACTAAAAGCCCTCAAAACTAACGGTATAAAAAGACCCAAACTCTAGTTGAGAGTTGTTCAGATTTATTCTGAGAGTTTAGGTGTGAAGTTGAGGTATCACTTTAATACTTGCACTGACAGTATCTCTTAAATACTTCCCGTATTTGGTTTTAAAACGTAAGTACTGGTGCCTCTTATCTTCCACGTCCACTGTTCTAAGAAAGAAAATCAACAGTCTTTGTAGCTATTTTACTTTCAAGGTACTGAGCTCTTGTGCCCTAATCTCTCTCAGAAGGGATTGTAGGAAGTGAAGTGCTGACTTGCTTGCTGCCTGTATTTAAATCCTCTTGGAGAACTTTTAATCTTTTTTTATTTAATATTTTAAAGTCTGTTTTCAGCACAACATTACTTACAACTGCAGAGACTTGCATTTTAGGAAGGCGAGCACAACCTGTTTTGTGATGATTGAGATCTGGGTGTGGGTGTATTTAGTAAGCCCTCGGGACAGAGGTTGGCTGGTCTTCTGGGCTTAGGAACAGCCCTTAAATACGCATGCAGTCACCTTGCATAAAGCTGCTCCTGCTTCTGGGAATGCCTCGATTGCAGTGGGTATGCCAAAAGGCTTAACACTGGCATTACATAGTGTTGGGTTGACTAACATTACTGCCTTAGCTGGTCCGAAGTAGACTAAGCTAAATGCCACCCAGCCCTTCGAGCACTATTTACAAAAGTAATTTGAGAAAACTTAGTGACCCAGCAGGCAGTGGGCGCATCTTGAGGTGGTGGCAAATGAACACAGTTGCAGAGGCACACTAATGCTTCATGTTTCTGACTTTGGAAATCCTTGATTTTTGCCTTACCATGGCCACACTTTGGAAGGAAATCTTTAATTTCTCCCATACTTCTGGTATATGCCTAAATCATACAGAATCATTTAGGTTGGAAAAGAACTTCAAGTTCATAAAGTCCAACCGTAAACCTAATACTGCCAAGTCCACCACTAAACCATGTCCCTCAGTGCCCCATCTACATGTCTTTTAAATCCCCCCAGGTAAGTTGGAGTCTTGAGTGTTTTATTAAAAATATTTGCTTAATTTCTAGGTCTGATGGATGGTTTTGAGTTGTGGGCTGCTGTTTGTCTTTGCAATTAATTTATGTTGTGATGTGGCAAAAATATTTTTTTGTTAGCACATATGTAGTTTACAACTTCTTAATATTATATAAGCATCCCATGGCACAATTTGACTGGCCTAAACCACAATGAGCAGCAGAGACTTAGATTAATAATTTTTTTTCTTCATTGAACTGCCGTAATTGGTGAAAGATGAGCTTACATCTTAGCAAGAGGGGGAAGAAAATTGCACCTGGCAAGATTAAAGCCTAGTCTGAAGTGAGTGTTGTTGAGATGAATTTGAAGAGGAAGGCAATGATGTTGTCACTGTGGCACTGTTAAATCTCTCTCCCAAAACAATTGCATGTAAAGCTCCACCTATGTCGCTAATCATGTTTGCATTGTTAAACCTTTCCATAGCACAGCAGTGCTCGCGGTGCTGCTTTAGATTAGATTAGCTGCACACTGTGTTGAATAGATAGCATTTTGAGTACCAATATGTCAAATGATACAGCCAGTAAAACAGTGACTGTAGCAGCATCTTTCTTCCTCTCTTCTGCCTCACCCAAATCTGCAGGCTTGTCTACAGGAGGCTATTTAAATTCATTGGAGTCAACAGCTTAGTAGGGCTGATCCGAAAAAGGTGATCTGAAAATACTTACTGTCTGTTGGAGAGGGAGACTATTTTATTTATAGAAGAATATTAGTTTTAAAAAGCAGAGGTACCCAAAATGTACTTTGTGTCTTACAAAGGGAGCACATAAGTGTTGGTTTTTGCACAGCAATTTTGTAATCAACCCCTGGCTGTACGGTCTTGCATAGACTAAAGTCTGGAAGTAAGTTATTAAAGAGAAGAAATGGTTTTCTTGCGTAGATGCTTAGATCCCGATTAGAGGTGATTTGGATTTTTTTGATCTAGACAGCAAGGGAGGTGGTGCCATATGAGAAAGGTGGGTGCTCCTCTGCTCCTGCAGCAGTAGCACTTGCTGCTAAGTATATGTCTTTCTCAGATGGTTAACATGGGGACCTCGCTGTGTACGCACACCTATCTTCAGACCATGTCTGGTATCTCTGCAGATTGTGGATGCTTGTTGTATAGAGGCAAAAATAAATACACAGTTGTATGTATCAGCATGCATTGGTGGACAAGGTGAGTTTGCTTTCAAAGCAAGCCTCTCTATGCTGCTTATTTTGGAGGCTGGGGGAAAACTTATTAAAATTAGTTTGGAGGAACATGCCTTGTAGATCACTTTAATAGTTCTTCTGACTGCTGCTCCGATGGACAACTGCTACTGCTTTTTTTTCTTAGTACGTCAGTGTCATGACTCAGGCAAGGAGATACTCAATTATTAATGATTTATCTACAAAGAAAAATAATTAAAAACAAACCCAAAGCAATAGAGCACTTAATTAAGGGTTAGTGATGGAGTTCCTGCTATCTCTTAATGGAAAGCTTCCAAGAACAATTTTACCTTCCAGAAAGAGTACCTGTTTCAGCCTGCCTGATTGAAAATGCCTCCCACTTAAACCAGAAGCTGGGTCATAGTTTTAGGCAGGCAAATAAACTTATTGATTAGACACTAATTGAAGTTCTGCATAGTGGGAAGGAGCCTGTACGTATTTCAGAGACTGCACAGAGATTTGAAGTAGTGCTATATTGTAGATGATCCTAAGAGCAGCTTATAGGAAGCCTAAGGAAACTTTGTCCCAGGAAGTAATTAAGACCTTTTGGTCCTCTACATATTAGGGCATCTCTTGTTACCCTGTTGACCTACTGACTCCCTTGGGCATTTCAGCAATGTCGCCGTTAACTGTCCTTGCTGTAGAACAATGGTTTTTGCTGATATCTGTCCCTTTTCCACGTCTTCAAAACATAGGTAGCAGATTTCCCCCCAAATAGAAGGAAAAGCCAAATGTCTTCAGTAAAATGGAGGTTTTCTCAAATTGCAGGTTAGCAGTACTTACTTGTAAGGTCAGGTGTAAACTATTCATGGAAGAGCTGTGTATGCAGTGTGTGCAAAAAGGTCGGCTCATCTCTCCAAGAGGCCGCATCCAGGCTGGCTCCTGCCTCCTACTCTGCTTCCCTGTAATCTCCTCACTGAGCAAGTCTCTGATGCTCTTCCAGTCTGGAGAACACAACCGTACCAAGTCTTATAGCAATAAGGCTTGCATGAATAAAGTGCTGTCTGGGTCTCAGAAATTAAGTGGTCTCTGTTCATGGGGCCAAAGCCCATGATCAGCTGCTTTGAATAAAAAAGTAAAAAAATTAAACCCATAGCAGCTGAATTGAATTTCCAAAGGTGTTCATTGCATCGCATATCTCTTGCTTTTGTGTGTTGCTGTGTGCTTGTTTCTTTCCTTCAGTGCCTTCCTCCATACCTTGTGTTTCTGCAGTGTTTTTCTTTCCATGCTATGGTGTGGTGTAGACCATACTCATTTTGGCAGTCCTTTTGTTCTATTCAGCTTTTATCTGTGAATAAGTGCCTGTAATTACTGAGGGTGAATAAACAGCAAGCATGCCAAATGTTTAAATGTAACTTTGTAGACTGAAATAAGGAGCAAAACAAAGCGAGACTTGACCAACAACTCCTTTGCAGCCAAATAGGTGAGCGTTGTGTTAAACGAAGTCACAATCCTTTCTTTTTGGTACTAGAGAGGCTTTTTTTTTTCCTGTGGTCCCCTGTATGCTGGGTTAGCTGTCAGTAACTAGCTCATCAGGTAAATGATCTCAAGTCCTGTCCTCGTGTCATTAGAGTCTGCAGTGGTTTTGTTTCACTTTTTTCCTGTCAAGACACAATACACCAGAGGAGGGCTTTAATTTAATTACTTGGAAAGAAGAGTCGGTGAGTGGTCACTGCAGATCTTGCAGAGGGTTTTAACCTACAGCTCGTTAGCGTGGCTCGAGATGGAGTGATCAGTGAAAACTGAGCAGGAAGCCTTTTACAATCACTGCAATCATCTGCTTTAATTATGTTACTTTATGTTCCCTATACAGAAGTAAGTAGCCAAAATTAAATTTTATAAGGAAGCTGTTAATGAATCTTAAGTCACTCAATTTCTGCCTTTTCAGTTAAATTAGAGATAATAAATAGCTGAAACCTTGGCAGTGTCTGTTCTAAAACTCGTCTCTGGCTGCAGTGTGCTTCCTTGGAGAATTAATGAGCAGAAAAATTATTTAAGCTGTAAGGTTTCTGTCCTTGCTGCTTGAGTCGTGTGGGTGTCAGAGGTTGGGTAGTGGTATGATGTCTTTTAGACGGACTGCTAGAAAGAACAGCGTTTCAGAGAGGCTGCGTTTCTCCCGCTTCACATCAATGATTAATTAGTAGCAGAGAGAATTGCAAAAGTGAGAGTAATGCCTTAAGTGTTGTCACTACCTGCTAGATGATTTTGGCAGCAGGGTATCATGGCATTCATGTCCATGTTGCCTTTCTGATCTGTTGCTCCATGTGTTCGGTTAATCAAATTTAGTTTTCTGTGAGGGTGCAGTTACCCCAGTCTCCCGGCACACACGTGGCTGCCACAGGTAGCAAAGCAAGCACCTTCAGAGCAACTTGGTCGGAGGATGCATTGCGTTGGCTTTCCATAAGCTAAGATATCTTGATTTTTTTATTCTTTTTGCTTTTTACCCTAGCTATTCCTTGAAACTCAAGTATTGATCTATCAAAACTTGTGTGCCCTGAGTTTTTGCAAACCACCTTTGATGGGAAAGCTGAACAGGACTGCTCCTGCCGGTATATGAATCTCATCAACTAAAACGTGGCCTTCTATTGAGAACAGCAAAGACTAGTGCATTCTCCCTCCCCTGAGGCAAATAAATACCTTTTTGACACTTAACTTGCCAATTGTGTGTTTGTGTATTGTGTTGTGTGATTCCTGATGTACTTAATTACTTTGAAATAGCAGATAAACAGCTCTTTATACTGACTTGACCAAAAATATTTTTGTTGCGCGTTAATTTATAAGAATGTGTCATTTTGAGGTGCCTTCAAGCAAACATATTCTGTAAGTGTAGCTGTATTGTTCATCATAAAGTTTTGAAATGGGATTGTTTATTATTATACCCTTAAAACGACAAGGCAAATTTGAGTCCATTTGACAAATCCTTGTGCATGACAAAAAGCAGTCCAGTTGCAAGCATGTGCTATGGCAGCTCCTTTTCATATGTACAATATTTATCCATGTGGTGGTGGTTATTTGGGCATTATGTTTATCTCTGTTTCTATTACTGGCTGTTAGAAAGCTTAAGGAAAATATTATCTGCATTTTTAACCTTGCTGAACAGCCAGCCTGCTCTGGAGCTCCTGATTAGTGCAAAATTTGATCAGAAACTGTGATTGAGAGTAGGCTTTTGTCAATGTGTGTCATTAATGACAGCTCCACCTGCCATGGAGCTTCCTAAGTGGTAACAGAAATCCAAACAGGAGTTTCCTCTTCACTGAGTCACAATTTGGGTTCCAGATTTATTTTCTCATCTTGTCACCCTTTTCCCACCCCCAGCCCACCCCCCAAGAGTGTGAAGCCAAAATAAATGATCAGAAATACCTGTAAAGATTTAGGATTCCAACAGCAAGCTGCTGGCTGGTGTGGTAAAACAGTGGCATAAAGAGTGGCACAGATGTATTGGTAGCTTTTGTTGTGGGTACATGGAATAGATAATTGAGCATGTCATGCTGCTTCCAAAATGGGTACTCCAGTGCAAGATGCTGTGCAGAATTAGTTCACGTGTGCTCCCTGTACCCAGGCAGCAGTCCCACTGGCTGTCCAGGCTGCTCTGACCAGGTTTTAGCCATTTTTCAGGCTAATTGTGCACTGCTTCTCAATAAGAATTCTTACTGCTTTCTTTTTTTGCATTTATTTCTCAATGCTTAAGTCAAAATTTAACACCTGCTCCCCAGCACATCTCCCTGCTAAGCTCCTGTTTGGCCAAAACCTGCACAGAATTAGGAGCAAGCCTCTATATCATACCTGACTTGAGAACAAACCAATCTGGTACCTGGAGAAATAAAAGTACATGGAGGATGTTTCTCAGTAGTTGATGATTTCTGCATGAATGAAGTCTTGCAGATATACTTAGTCATCCTGATTGATCTCACTAATGTTATTCTGGAGCGGAATCTTTTACATTGCTAGTTGTGCAAACTACAGCCTAGATCATAGGGACCTGCCTGGGGAAAGCATGTATCTCTCTGTAATTGGCAAAGAAATTAAACCTCTACTAGAAATGAAACGATGAAAGTATCACTAGTGGTAAGTAATGGACTTCAAAATTGCCTATCAATGAGAGCCTGCTCCTGCTGCCTTGTTCTGATGCCTCAAGTAAACACTAAACGTAAATGTTACTTATAGTTTTGTAGCTGACAGATCTCAAATAATAAAAATACTTAACCCCCCCCCCAGATTTTTCTCTAGCATTCAACACTGGCTGCAGATGATTTGTCCTGTTAAAGCAGGCAGTGATCACGGCGACGCACAGGATAACCTCTGGTGGCAGGAAGCATAGGCAGACTGGAGGAGGTCTACAACAGTGCTGGAGGTCTGGAAGAGAAGGATTTCAGAGGTGGCAACGGTGGGTGGTGAGGGTGACTCGAGCAATTTCTAGCATTGATAGCCTTTCTTAAAATAAAAGCTGCTTGCATTCGTGGCAGCGAGGGTGGAATTTGTCTCCCCTTACTTCAAACATCTAAGTTTAAGCTCCTTGCTCCAGGGTGTTTGCACAGTCAGGAGAAAGAAGTACTGTTCTCTGAACATGCGCATTTTGAATACTGTAGGCACTAAGCTTAGGCTCAGGTTGGCTTCTCTCTTGGCCGGTTTGTGCTTCTAACTTGTTCCCTTACTGTTAACCTCATGAAGTTCAACAAAGCCAAGTGCAAGGTCCTATATCTGTGTTGGGGCAGTCACTAGCACTGGTACATGCTGGGGGAGAAACTTGAGGATATTGGTAGATAAAAAATTGGACACAAACGTTTGCAGCCTAGAAAGTCAACTATATCCTGGGACGCATCAAAAGAAGTGTGATTCTCCCCCTCTGCTCTGTTGAGACCCCACCCACAGTACTACATTCAGCTCTGGAGTCCCCAGTACAAGGCACACATGGACTTGTTGGAGTGGGTCCAGAGAAGGGCCATGGAAGTGGTCAGAAGGATGAAACACCTATGCTATAAAGGAAGGTTATTCCACCTGGAAGAGAAAGCTCTGTGAGACCTTATTGCAACCTTTCAGTGCTTAAAGGATGCTTACAAGAAAGATGGAGGCTTTTTAACAAGACCTGTAGTGACAGGACAAGGAGTAAGGGTTTTAAACTGAAAAGGGGGTAGGTTTAGATTGGGCAGGAAGACTTTTTTTATGGTGAGGGTGGTGAAACACTGAAATAGCTCGCCCAGAGAAATTATGGATACCCTGTCATTCAAGGTATTCAAGGTCAGGCTGGATGAGGTTTTGAGCAACCTCGGATCTAGTGAAAAGTTCATGGCTGGGAGGATGGACTAAGTGATCTTCAAAGGTTCCTTCCAATGTAAACCATTCTAGGATTCCCTGGCAGTGAATGGTGGTGAGATGGATCCTACCTTCTGTGCCTCTCGGATGGCTTTGTGCTTGTAGAGGTTCTCTGCCAGCCAGAGTCTTCACGTATGTGTTGAGATGGATTCAGATAAAACCACGCTGGTGTCTGTCTATTCATGGTTGCATTGTGTGTATGGCTGCCACTGCTTTCATTGCAAATTCAGCCTCAGATTTTCAGCTCTGTCTTCCTCTGTGCTTCTGCTTGCTTCCAGCGAGCCTCCTCTTTGCTCTCTGCTGTGTAAAAGCTTGACACTTTAAACAAAAATATCAGTTCACAGCGCTTCTGTTTTGAATGCCATAGGAGGGAGTGTATGCGTAAATACTTCCTCTGGCTTGTGACTCTGTCTGCAGTGTGAATTAACATCATGTTTTGTCTTAAAAAGAAAAATGTTACCATATTATGCTGTTACTACGCCAGTATGACAGCCTAAATAGGACCACTGTATCCAGCTTTTCCCTTCTCTCTCTACTTATTGCGGGAAATGCTATCAATTTAGCTAATGAGGAATCCAAATACAGTTGCTTACAAGTATTCATATTTTGGCAGGCTGGTGTCTCTACAATATATGGGCCCGTCTGTCCTAGTCCTTTGGTTTCAGGAGATGATACATTTGTTTTTTCCATTTCCTGTCTTACCACAGAGTCTAAAGAGCAGCATCTCTTACAATGCAGACGTAAGTCTGGAGAAACACTTGATCTGATTTTGCCTTTAAAATATGTATTTGTGGGGAAGGAAATGCTAGAAGATGTTTGGATGATAGGAACTTCATGATTTTATTTATAGCTTGGCATCACTAAGCATATGTCTCATCCTTTGATTCAAGGTGTTAAAGAAGTATTTCTGTCCCTAATTGAATTTGGGGCCTTAGAGGAGACCGTGGCTTGGCCCAGAATCCCACAGACCTTGGTAAAGGAGGTGACAACAACCTACTCCTACTAAATCTGAGTCCTGTGCCCTACCAAGCTATTTGGAAACAGGAGACAGAACTTCATGAGCGTGTGGAGGAGTGTGGCTTTGAGACACCATGGGCGTTTGTTGGTTGTGACAAAGTGCAGGTGACTATGGTTTTACTAAGGCCAGGTAACAGCCTGTGTCAGTTCACTGTGCAAGTCACTTGCAGCATGTTCAAGGGAATTAATCTTGGAAGAAAGCAGTTAAAGACTTACCTTATTCCTTGCAAGCTAAGAGGATACAGATGGGTACTCTGCCTTGCTGACACATGCTGACTTGTTTTGGTGCAATGACTTGATCAGGAATCTAAGTGAACGCAGAAATTAAGTCATTTATACTGCAAGGCTAATAATCTTTTTGTAAGTTGTCTGAAACTGGTGGTGGTTGTGGGTTTTTATTCCTTTCTGTGTATTTCAGTTTGAGCAGTTGTGCAAAATGAATGGTATTCATTTAGTTGATAGCAAAATATGTTCTTGGTCTGTGATTTTGATAAATCTCTTTCCTGATACATAATTCAGTTACTGCCTTAAAGGCAGAAAGAGCTTTAAGTGTACTGTTGCTTACTTCTATCGAAGCAGAATTTTACCTGCTGACCTATGAAGGACTCTTTTAAGATAAAGTTAGTTTTGCTACATGAAATATTGTTAACTTAGATAAATCTAAATAGAATGAATCTGTATGTCGTGAAGTCCAAGTGATGTGCAGGAAATGTAGCAAAAGCATATGTTTTTAAGTTGCAAAATAAAAATTAAAATCCCTTGGTAAAATTGCTTACCCTGTAACTCAGAAACCAGCTTTAGAAGCAAAAAAAAAAAATACTGGCTTTATTTCTAGAAAGTGGAAAACAAGTATTACCCTAGCTCTGCTGTCAAAAAGGTGACGTCTTGCTCAGCAGGTTGTTTCTAGCCTGTATTTTGGGGTCTATTTTCTTTATTTTATTTTCTTCCTTCCTCCTGATGAGTGCTTTTGTTCTCATTGGTTTTGCAGAGCTAGCGCAGTGTTGATCGAGGGGGGCTGGCAGACACAGCAATCAGAATTATGAACTGCTTTGCCAAATTCTGCACTGCTGACAGCTGTGCCAGCCCACTGGGGACAGTGGGAATGTGCAGGTGGCCCGGCATGTGGGTTTGGCCTGTTGTCGCAGCGTTACTCGTAGTGATGGGCAATGCGAAAAGAGCCCAGGATGACTTAGGAGTTTGTTGTGAGGTTGGTGGGCAGGGACGTTGGAAGAACATCTTTTATTTGTAAACTGAGACTTGAGACAGAAGCACAGTAAAACTGGAATATCACAAGGCCTCTCAAAGCCTTTTTTTTTTTTACCTCCTCTTCTCCTCCATATCCACTCATAGGATTTATTTTTTTTTCAGTCCACTTAGTCCAGGCAGGCAGCTCTCTTCTAGGGGAAACAATGAAAAAAGCTAAAACTCCAGTTTCTTCCGTATGGAATGTTCCTTTTTGTGAAAATAACCTTAAACTGCTAAGGCTGTGGAAAAAGTTCTCTATGAATTCAGGCCATTTTGTGCCTTGAAGGTTTCTCCCTCAAGAAGTAAAGAAAATAATAATAAAAATAAATCTAGCCATCCAATTAAATATTGGAATTTTGGAAACTTAGTTGTGTCAATTAAATAGAGCCACTTCCTCCTTTTATTTTTTCCAAAGAAACCCAAAGCACTCTGCAAGTTACAAATGGAGGTCATACAACATAACTCAGTCCCTGTGGTCATTAGCCAGAAAACTGAAATACAGATGTCTCTGAGGCAAAACAAAGTAGTTTTTAAGTAGGACACAACTTTAGGACATGAAAAGGATGTCATCGAGCTGAGCTGAGATTTTCAAGGTAACTGAAGAAGTGAGCCCTTAGGTTGAAATTTTAAGGGTCTGCAGACAGCTGACAAAAGGACCACAGCCTTAAATATGTATTTATTGTTGTATTTTCCTCTGTTCTAAATGCTCCTTTCTCACCCCGTCTCCCCCTTGATACAGGGGGTTCAGTTTGTAGCATCCCATTTTGCAGTTTTTAAGAAATTCTGTTGTTCTTCCATTAAAATACCCTGGGAAGGTTGAAGGACTTTCTCTTCAGCCAAAGCATAGGAAATTTCTTCTTAACTTGGAATAATTTCACTGCTGAGGTAACTGGGGAGATAAAATAATCCCACAGACCTGTTAAAATGAAAGCATAAATAGGTTTTGAAAGCCCATATTTCAACTGGAAAAGAAAGCACCTTCTCAGGCTGTGATGGTTGGTAGGTGTTTACAGTATCTTCACAATAAATGTTCTAAATTTTATAAAAAAATAAAGGAAACCATTGTTTTTAATAATTAGTATTTTTTAAAAGACATTCTTTTGCTAGATTCCATCATCCCACTTAATATTTATGATTTCGTGAAATTACATTTAAGTTGTAGCAATTATGATTTGTTTTTTTTTTTAACTTTAGCCTACACTAATGTTACTCTACAGGTTGCAGAAGAGCACCCAAAGATGTGGCAGGGAGCATTTCTAACCAAAGCTTCAGCCAAGGAACAATTATTGTTTAGGACCTGCAAAACTTCTAAACCTTTAACTGCATTGCTGTGAACATGGGATTTATAACCCTCTTCCTATTCTCCTGAGGGATTTTTTTTAAAGTGTTGATTATGCCACCATCTGAGTTGCAAAAATTTTGAAAAGTAGTCCCTATAGTAATTCTGTGTAGAAAAATGCTGTTGGAGATGTGGTGAAGCTCGTGTGTGCAGCTACTGCAGGGTTGTGGGATGATTGACATGAATTTAATGGGACTCTTTGGCCAGAGTCCTTGCAAAACTGACTGTGTGAGACCCACTTACAAAATGATGGGTTTGCTTCTTGGGAAGCTTATGGAGGAGGTGTTGTCTCTCTCCAAAGTGAGTGATTGGGCAGGGATCCTCATGACTTGCTTTGTTACAGGTACCTTCTTGTATTTCTACCTTACAATACTGGTTTGTCAGCAAACAAACCTGACTTTTGGGGATTGGAGGGGACATGAAACTAGAATCTTACCAATGAGATGAGTGATACTCAACTTTTGCTACAGACCTAAAGTAACATATACTGTCTTTTCTAAAGATTTATGGTGTTATTTCAACAAATGGAAACCCCAAGGATAATGTCTATGGGAAGGAATAATGGAATTAAATGGGGATAAATGGATGGTCTTGCTCCATAGTTCACCTCTGGTGATGCTGACCAGAAATCTCTGGCTGAGGCTGGTTTTAATATTAAACAGGACTCTGCATTTTAATGGAGTGAGCACACAGCTGAGACTTTAGCTCAAGAATCTTAATCCGCTCTTTCCTCTGATAATTCATTTAGGTTTTCAGTCTGTCTGCCTGCCTTTGAAGCTGTGAAATGGCTAAATTCATAATCCTTCCCAGAGGAAAGTGTGGAAAGGGTGTCATGGTATTAAATACTACACTAGGAAGGTCCCAGGGGAACCACTCATTGCAAGGGTACTGCGGCAATGTGGTTTTTTTTCCCCCCAAAGCATGTGGAAGTACTGTGTCTTGGAAGAGGACTGAGAACTACGTGAGGTTGTCCGTCCACTAGAAAAGTATGTATGTTGTGGGTAGAAAAATGTGCTCGGGGTGGGCTGTCCCGACAATGGCTGATGGAGCAGACTAACACCCTGGTTGGAGGCTGTGCACTGTAGAGAAGATGCTGCTCTGCACTTCTTTCCTCTAGGCTTCTCACACAATGTCCCTTGGCTTTCATTTGTTACCATGGGTTTCAGACCTTTCCTCATCTCTCCTGCTGTGTCACTTTTTTCCCCTTTTGTTTGCCTCCAAAACCAGCAAGACACAATTAAATGGCAATTAAGAAATAATGTAATGCTTGTTGCCATTTCTTTTTTGTAGTGTCTGCCTCTTTTTCTTCACATGCTTCCATCTGTGCTCTTTTGACTGTTTGGAGCAGGCAGTACCAGTTGTGCGTTGCAGATAAAACTATGACAGTGGTTGGTCCCAAATGACATTAACATGAAAATAATAAGCCCAGAGAGCTAACTAAAATTTAAATACCTGTTAGAAGAAAAGGAGGATGTTCCTCTCAAGTGATGTTTACCACTTCTGAATTCAACCTCACCTACTCATCTGCAAGGCCTTCAGGGAGGGTACTGCAAATCCTGGCTTTAATTTGATAATTTATCTTCGTCCAGATGTTTGTGGTTTAGGTTTCTTCTTGTTGTGGCTGAGAGGGATCCTGCTGGGTCTGTCAACACCAGATCTGTCTGACATGGAGTCTGAGTGGATATACAGGTGCCAGTGTACAGTGAACCTACTTGGTTGCTGTATGTGGTTATTTTTTCCTTTAGGATTGTTTTTTATGCATAAGTATATTTCAGCAAAATTACTGGTGCTCATTCTTGGACAGTGTTTTAGACAAACATTATTTTAGGGCTGGTAACTTACTGGTGTTTCTGATTCAAGTAATGCTAATTTAAAATATACTTGTATTTATGTTGTTATATATCATGGAGAGAGAGCAACTTCTCACCAGAACCACAAGTAGAAATGAATTCATTAAACTGAAGAGAATCATGCATTAATTTTTTTAAAGAGACTTTGAGATAACTCTTTCAGAAAAGGATTCTTTGTAATTTAATGTCTAGACTTTTTTTCCTTTTTGGAAATGGGGAAACTGTTCTTCCCTCCAGCTATTTTCAGTGAGTCAGTTCCCAGAATTTTATAGAGAAAGGATAATATTTAGGTCATATGAAGTAGGCTGTTGGGGGCTTACTTCAAATACACTGTAAATATCATAGGAACAGTTATGAAGGAAGGAAAGTAGTCACTTCTCACAATATTAAACATCAAGTAGCTCAACTAAACTATTAATTAAAACTATATGAAATGCAGTGTAGTGCTGCATTAGGCTGTGTCAATGAACAAATAAGATTTTCTATCAAAGAGAAGTAACTGTCCAGGAACAGTAAATGTGGGAAGATGGAAATTGGAATTTTCTTTTTATATGGAGTAAACCAGAGAGGAATAATAGTTTTGTTGTCCGCCAGAAGAGGCTCTGTAGCTCTTCAGTGGACAGCGAAAATCTTTGGGACTCAAGAGCTGCGTATGCCATCCAGCCATACCCACAGTGTAATGCTGAGAGATCTGCAAGGATAAATAAAATTTCAAGATCTATGGACATAACCTTCTGGAATGTAATAGCTTTTCCTGTAGCTGAAAGGAGTCTTTTGAAAGCGTAGGAATAGGCTTGACAGAAATCGTTAAGAATTAATAAATAGATTTTTTTTCCATTGTTTACACCAAAACCATGCATTATCAAAAGAGAACATTAAAACCTGGTCTAGATAAGGGTTCAGTGAAGTGGCCCATAGTGAACCTGGTCAAATTAAGAAGTTAATTTCTTCTCCATCACAAACTATCAAACATTACTCTTTGGCTCATGGGTAAGTGCTCAGCAGTCACTGGGCTCATGGGTAAGTCATTCAACAGACACAGTGTCGCTTTTCAAGGGCCTGGAGGAGCCTTCACCAGTGGTGTGACTGTGCCAGTTCAGGGAAGGTTACGTCAGGCCAGAAGAGGCACTTGCATGACAGACCCATCATCTCCAGACAAGAAGGCTGCGTGAGCTCCTGAATGTCTCTGAGGCCATCAATGCAGAACAGACCCAGGCAGCGTGCAGCAGCCTTTCTGCTGGCCAGACAAAGAAGGTCATGCAGGTGTCCCTGAAAGAGTGGCTGAACAAGTGGTTTTCCTTGAGCAGTTTTGGCTGAATGCAGCCCTAAGTATGCTCCTGAGAAAAAGTGGACAGTTGCAGGGAATTTGACCGCCAGCCCAGCTTTCAGACCACTCATAAATAGAGTGAAGATGTAGCCTCTGTGTCCTGTGTTTTGACACTTTGATTTTCCTTTGGCAGTTGTAGGCAACAGATACAAGCAAGGGTGGAGAATGAGAGTATTTTCCTGTGGATGATTACTGTTGGGAGAAAAGTAATGTGTGGTGTGAGAGGTGGGAAGCAGAGGGCTTGTCCTCCCCTATCTTTTCATATTGCCATCATTTCACACTAGTGTCAGTACAGAGGGGTCTTTGAAACAGTGTTAACTCTGCATTTCTACTCTGTCCTTTGAAGGGCCAGAGAACAAAGGTTTGGTACCTTGTGGCTTGTCTTCGTCTTACCTGTCTTTAGGTACCTGTGGTTCAGAATGGAGTTCCCTGGACAACCTCTGTAGCTGGGAGATGGATGAGGCACGTGGACTAGATGAAGCAGACTTGAAGTCCTTTGAAAAGCAATTAAATTTTCCTCTCACTTGCTCTTCGAAAGTGCCCAAGTGGTATGTTGATGGCTTGGTTTTCAGCTGAAGTTCTCGTTAGTAGGAAAGTTGCTGAGCTATGGTGTGTTTTTTGTTGTTGAGAGTTTTTTGGTACCTGCCAAGAGCTTATGGACTGAAAAATAAATGCATTGAAGCATACCCTCAGTAAAGCAGATGGGTGGTGAACTCTAAAAGACAATCCTCCCCGCCCCTAAATGATCTAATTGGGGAAAGAATGCAGGAAAAGCAAGATTGTGTGGAAATTGAACTCTAGTGTCACAGAGTAAGGACCCAGTTGTGGCTTACCTTTCTGCTGCCGCATTCCTAATGCTGATGGGATTGTAAATGGCTCTCTGTTAAATGTATGCAGACCAGATTGTACAAAGCAATGATTTAAAACAACAACAGTCTTTCATCTTTTGTGAAGCCAACAAATATTATAAAATCTAAATTGTCTGGAAGAAGTAGTTTATCTCTGAATTCTGACAGCATTCAGCTGCTGAAATATATAAATGCACTCAATTCTAGCTTTCAAGCCTAGATTTAATGAGATGCTCAGAGGGGAATCTTTGGATGGGCTTATATAAATTGTAGAAATGGGCCACTATATTGTCACAGGTAACTATTTTTCAACTTTTGATCCATTTTTATAAGTGATCATTTTATCGGACAACACTTGGGTCTGCTCCTTACCTGTCCTTCTTGAAAATAATTTTCAATAGTAACAAATAATCATAGGCTGGAAATGGAGTCCTGGCACTGATGCTACTGAATAACAACAAGTGAACTGAGTGGTGCGCGAACTGTTGGGCTCTGCGTGGGTGCAGGATGCGCCTACCTGTAATTTAACTCCAGCCTTCCAGTTCATAACTATGGTGCAGAGGAAAAAAAAAGGGGAAGGATATAGTTGTGGGTTAAAGCAGAATGGAAAGCGTTTTACTGTTGGTCTCTTGTCCTTAAATACACCCATGTAACCAATATCTGAAAGGTGTGAGAGCTTGTACTTTCTTGCAACTGACTTTCTTCTAAGATAAGCGCTCTGTAATTTCACTGAGCAATCTGCCCTTCTCATTCATCACTTGGTATAACTCAGTAATGAGAGATGTTATCTGATCTCAACATCTTCTATTTAGTTAGGAAATGTCCTAGGATTTATTTTTTTTGAAGACATTCTTACATTAATATGAAAACAAAATAATGTTTTGGCAAAGATGTCCTAGTAAAAAGTAGAACAACCCTTGGAAATGCCGAGAGTTGCGTCAAATCTTAAAGAAAGAAAATAAATTTGATCTGGTATCTGCTCACTAATTATGAACTGAAATTTCTGGAAGCAAAGAAATGCCCTTTATGTTTTCCCTCTTGTTGACAGCTTAAAATAAGTTAATCTAAAGTACAGTATTAACATGAGCTATAGATACTGAAGTTTGTTGTTTTGCTTTTCTGCAAAAGGCTAGTATTTTGATATATTAGAGGTAATTAGGAACCACAACCATTATTGTGGGTCCAGCTGTCCTAAACACAGCTCGAGCTGCTGAAGGCAGTCCTTCCCCATTAAATGCGTGGAGGAGGGAACCAGAGACCTACCATGTACCTGAAGTTCCAGAAACATCTTTCTGATCTGAATTCAATTGCCATGCTTTCTGGGTTACTAAGCCTGCTTCTTTTCGATGCCATCAAGGTCCAGCAGTCTTTGATGTGATCTTGTCTCACTTATTTGCCAAATAATGGTCATTTTTCGAGTACTGCAGGATTATGTTTTTCAGCCTTTCCTGCATTTTCTCCAGTGACTTTACTGCCCGTGTAGATGTTGGCAGATGTTTTCGCCTCATCAATATTACAAATCTGAAATACTTTCATCTTTTCCTGGGAAACCTCAATTCTGATGACTCTTGTTGTTTATTCACTGACTTCGCTTATATTAATACTTGGTCATTCCCAGAGGACTTGTTTTGAAGGTATTCAAATGTCCAGCTGCAGTTTCAAATTTTGTTTTCATTGCCAGACAATAAGCATCTCCTCCAACGTCCTCCTTCTCCTGTGACCAGATCATGCCAGCGTTTGTCCTGTCCGTGCTCCAAGGGTTTCTTTCTTTGTGACAAGCTGGGTGAATTGTTTGTGCATTTGTATTCTTCTCTCTTCTTAAAAAAATGTTTGACTTGGGACTATTGATCCTTTTGTTTTACAGCCAGTTAATATTAAAGGAATATTCAAAATACAAATTGTCAAAAAAAAAAATCAAGCTAATACTTAATGCTGTGTGGGATCCTCTCCCCTGCACGCTTCAACCTTTACTTATACGTGGACTGAGTTACGACTCTGAGATGATATATTGTCAGCAAACTACTTAAAGAAACAGGATCACAAAGTGGTTTGGGTTGGAATGGACCTTCAAAAGTCATCCAATCCAGCCCCCCTGCCATGGGTGGAGACATCTTCCACTAGATCAGGTTGCTCAAAGTCCTGTCCAACCTGACCTTGAACACTTACACTGACATCTGCAACTTCTCCAGGCACTATTCCAGTGCCTCCATGTATTCCTGATTGCAGTGGTGGGTTTTTCTGGGTCTGTGATAATGGTGCCTTTCTGGTGGGAGATGGTGGTGTTGGATTTGTGTGGTGGGATTTTGTCTGGTTTTGGGGATTTTTTTTTTCCTTTTTTTTTGTTTGTTTGCTTGTTTTGGGCACTATTCATTCAGTTCAACTGTGCAGAGTAGGTGTGGATGATGATGTTTTATTTCTGTTCCATGCTACAATACTTTAGAAGGTTTCTGTGAGTGGATCATGAGGCGTTTATCCTGCCCCTGTTGTTAAGGAAAAGGGTGGGAGAGCATTTTCTATTTGATAAGCTGTTAAACTTTGAGCTGGAAACCTGGGGATTAGCTATAGGTTTGCTCTCTTTTTCCATGGCAAAGAAGGTGCTGGAGGAAGGAGCGTAATATCTCTGTCATCTTTATTTGATATTTTCATTATAATTTAGTTTTGTTTTGCCTTTATGTGCTTTTCCAGGTCTGGAAGAATTTGGGGAATTTTTATGAGTCATCTCTTTATCCCAGAGTTTCAACATTTTCTCTGAGTTAGTTTTCACTGGCAGCTTTCCCCTAAGCTGCTGTTATTGTATCTTTTCATGCCATTGTCTGGGGTGGGAAATGTTAAGCAGCTTAGCCATGACTTTAATTTCTGTTAAACCTGGTGTTTTTAAATAGAGTTGGCCTGTTTAACACCTCTCCAAAGTTTGTGGATATCCTCCCATTACACTCATTTGGTGCAGGTTTTTACTTTGTCGTAAGGGATAGCAGCTTTCTGGGTCAGGGCCCTGAACTTAGAAGGTATTTTGGTTTATCTTCTTTCACAAGCTACCTGTTTGATATCGTTAACTGCATAATTCTTATTTTCAGCCTGTTTTTTCCTTTTCATTTTATTCCTAAGGTCAGCTGCTTATTTCTTTGAAGCTGCATGGGAGAAGTTAAATACGTTGTACCGTCTTTGCTGAAGAGAGTATCTTTTGCCTCTGGTTTCTGCATCTCCAAAATTGCCTTCCATTGTGGGAAGTGGTTGGTGTAGAGCCTAAAACGTGTCAATTTTGAATTGTGTTGGATACACATCTTACACTCCATAAAATCTTTTATTGATATTGATCTGAAATTGCCGCTGTAGTCGTGTTTAGTCTTCCATCGTGCATTTTTCTTGGTACTTTTTTGTTTCGCCTTTTTAAAGTTTGTTTTTTATTCTTGTTTTGCATGAAAAGTGATCAGACCAGATGTCAGCTGCACTACACACTTTAATATCCTGGATAAGTTGAGCTACGTTTTCATTCCAGTAGACAGGTTTTTAATCTGATCTCTGGGTAGATATCTTACTAGGGGAATGAATATTCTACCAACAAGAATCCCCAGAGCAATTCTGTCAGTCTTTTGCCATCCTGACTCTTTTTATTAGTATTATTTATTTATTTCTAAGTATGCTTACCAATTTCTTTCTCTCTCTGTTGCTGCTGGGACTCTCCAATGTAAGCAGATGTCATGGCTGAGGACGCTGTCACCGTTTGTAGCAAGCTGTGAGTTCAGTAGCACAGTTGTCTGTTGGTGTGTAGTATCTTATAATTGTCATTTTCCTATATCACTTTTGAAATACAGCTTGCAGAAATTGGCTGTTAATTGGCTCCCAGTCCTTCAGCAGTGTTTCACCATTAGAAATCCTAATTTAATGTTAATCTTTCTGCAGGGGGGGAGAACATTTTCTCATCTTGGTTCATCATGTCGATGATGAATCCTTATAGTTAGTTATATTTTTTAACCCACTCCTCAACATCAACATAAGCTGTGGATTTTAGGAACAAGCTCATCTGCTTTCTGTGTTACTTATATAGCTCTTGACCGTGCTGATTTCTAGTATCCCAGAGAGCTATAATTGTAGCCAGTAGAGAAGCATTCATTTTAGAAACTGCTGTTGCATATGGAATATGTTACTGCCACTCCTCCATGCCTTCCCCAGCTGTGCTGCTGGTAAAAGGGGAGATAGGAGCACTCCAGTATCCAGTTTCATCAGTCAGCCCAGTCAGCCTAGCCTCAGAAATCATTGAAGAGGGTTTGGAGAACCCAGACAAGGAGACCCTCACAACGTGCAGTGGAGTTGAAACCGTTACTTGGCAGGTAATGATTAGAATTGGCAGAGTATAGTAGGCATCTGCAGCTGCTCCCGATATATCCATGGGCTTCTTAGTGCCTTGGTGACCAGATAATTTCTCTAAAGGCATAATTTCTCTTTTGAGACATTTTTTTAGCGTACAGTTTGTTGCAGTGGCAACCTTGTTTGGCTTATTGACTTCGCTGCCCTATTTGGGTGCCTCTGTTTGTCAAGTCTGCAGGTCACTGCTGAGGTTAACTGGGAAGTCACTGGGGCTGTAACACAGCAAATTACTTGCTTTTCATGTGACCTTTGCTTTCTAGACCTGTCTGTCTTGGCTTAGACCTGACTGTCTTGTTTTAGCCTATACTGGAGGAAGGTGCAACTCAGTGTAGCTCACAAAGTTCCCATGATATTCTGAACTTTCATCTCCTGTGTCAACATGCAGATCTAATGAGACCACTCACTCAAATGAGGTTAAGTCTTAAATGTTCCTCTGCTTAGAGATGGATGTCTTCCCATTCTTAGTTATGCTCAATCCTTTTACACAGAAGTTGCGTGTGTTTGAGAGTTGCAACAATGATAAAATTGTTCTACTTAATTTTTAATTTTTTTAAATCCAGCTTTGTGTGCATGGTAGAGAGATCTCTTTCTATTGCAGTAGTGAAATTTGTCTGTATAGGAAATCCAAAATTATACTTGACTTGTTCTCAAGAAGCATGGCATGCTGACCTGTAATCTTCAGCCCATTACCACATGTAGGTTTCTTGGCTTTCCTCTTATGCCTGTAGCTATATAATAAACTATAATAAACTATAATAAACTTAAAACCATATATAAAAAAATAAATAAATTATCCATGTCTTCCGAGTACAACACGAGTATTATTTGAATGTCACTCATGTGACATGGAATTACAGTGAGCTACATGCATTTCCAGCTTTCTTTGGGATCTTGGACAGTGTTGCATATTACTGCTACTGCATGTAATCGCAGATGGAGACTGCACAGTGAGGGATAATCTCTTGTTGCTTGTTACCGTGAGTGCTTTTTCTTTCCTTCTTCTGTTTTTTGAGTCCCTTTCTGAAGCAGGCAAAGCCTAGTTGTCCTTTTATCAAATCCCAGTTGGTGATCGCTATTAGCTACAAGATAACACGTTTTCACAAGCTTGCACCTGGTTTTAAAAAGGAGCGTGTGCTGCTTTCAGCATAAGCTTTGTCTCTTAGGTTATAAGGGTTCAATTTGAATAGCTGATTCATGTTCTGTACTTGGATACCTAATACTTCAGCTCTGTCAGAAGCTGTAATGTGTTGTGTTGGGCTTGCGTTTCACTAAATTAAGTAACCTGGAGAAGTTTTAAATGCAGAGATTTTCACCCCTGTTAAACAGTAATGGTTTACACTCTTAACAAATGGAAGGCGGAAGCTGAATTGCCATTTTAGTGTGAGGGGTTTTGTAAGAAATAAAGCTTGCTTGATGGAGTATCTTAGTAGCCTTAGTTAACTGCTTGATTAGTACTTCAGTTACTAAATCAACTATGTGAATATCCATGAAGTGGTTACTGAGGTCCTTCCCAGCAGCTCTTCTGTGTACAAAAAAAGGACTATTTACGCTGAATCTAAGATTCCTTACAATCAGTGGAATGGGTGTTCTCTGAACTTTGGATTGGGTCCTATGACATTAGAAATAATGGGGTGATTTAACAACTTCACATGTGTTCTGTTTGTTCCCTGACACCCACCCCACTGCTCTATTTGGACTGTCTGAATTTTACTAATAGGAACCTATTAACTTTAAATGAGATTCTTCTCTGTGGCATTATTTCCATAAGCTTCTAAGATGCCAGCAAGGCAGAGTTTCAGAGGGGACTCTAATATTAAAAACTGTTATAGGGAGGAAAAAACCAGAATGGTGTTCTGGCACGACCCCTAAAATTTCAACATGTCATCTACAGCAAACTTACATCTCCAGTGTTTACATATCTGACTCTGCACTTAGTCTTCCCATCAACATTAAGTAGCATCACTATGTTCTAACACTGTTCTGAGTAAACATGTTGTTTGGAAGCAGAGTGTAACTGTTCTTTCTGAGCAAAATGCAAGAGTACTATGTTAGTTGTTCAGTTTAAGTTGTTCTTTACTAGCTCTTTGGAAGAAAAAAAAAGGCAAAAATAATAAATCAGATGGAGACCATTGCTTCGTCATCTTTCTGTGATAGGCAACATTCTTCTAACAGAACTACCTCTATTAAACTATGAGTCAACTATATAGCAAAACTAGTCATTCCCCCATGCCATGCGTGTCCCAAATGTCATTCCTCTATAGATATTCCTGTAATTTCATTGTGGGACAAGCAAAACTATACCCACATACAGCAAAGCCCTTTATGTTGGGATTTCAGTGACAGGAGAGGGAACAAGGAGCTCTGGATCCGTTTTCGTTTGCAGCCCTCGGGTGAATATTGCAAGAGACTTCCTAGCACCTGCTAAATGTAGTGGTAAAAAAGCTTTTCTTGGTGAGTTAACTCGTGTTATTTGTTTCATGTGGAGGTTGGCTGGGTGCCCTGT
Source organism: Dromococcyx pavoninus (assembly GCA_033558185.1). NCBI lineage: Eukaryota > Metazoa > Chordata > Aves > Cuculiformes > Neomorphidae > Dromococcyx > Dromococcyx pavoninus. Next base: position 2,295,395 of record JAUMJL010000250.1, read on the forward strand.
CTGGGCATGAAAGGCTGTCACCCTGGAAGATGGGGAGTGTGGCTCATGAGCACCTGTGCTGGGGAGATGCCACATACGATCCCTTGGGGCAATCAGATACCAAGGCGAGAAGAGATACCAAGGACGAAAACAAGATCAGTGCTGACTAGTTCCCAAGGGGGTTTCTGCTCAGCCCTCTGTGTTAGGAAGCTGGTTGTTGTAAAAGTCATCTGGGTGAGGAACGGCAAGCTCTAAGGCTGTTGGGGCGGCATGCGGGAGCGATGGGGTCCTCACAGAAGAGCTCTTAATTGTAGATATGCCCTTAGCTAATTAAGTCACTTCTCGAACTAGTACCTCTTGCAAGAAGAGAGAATATTTCGTAAGAAAAAGAGCAGATGATCAGCAAATGTAGAGTTTTGGGTTTGAGGATTTTTATTCCTCCCCCAATACAATCTGCATTTCATTGCCAGTTAAAACAGCACAGGCTGACGTCCTGGCTTTGAGAAGTTAAGCCATCCAGGTACTTGTCACTTAAGGCCCTCTTTAGACTCTGCATACCTGAGGTTGGTTTAAATGCAGTAAAGGTTGAATTTTAATTTTAGCTTCATACTGTATGGTTACATCTATATTAGTAAACTGAATAGGGCCAGGACACAGACCCAAGTGTAATTGCGCATTTGGGTGGTCTTCGCGTGCTCCTGGACAGGGTTTTGGCTGACGGCTTTCCTTGAACCATGCCCAAATGTGGGCATGTCTTTGGAAGCAGGATGGACAGAAATACATCTTTGGAAGGGAGTCTGGGCATATAGGTGGGAGCTACACTATGCCACTGAATTGCACTGACCTGCTAATGCTATTTTCTGAAATGTTTATTAATGTGAAGAGTTTTTTTGATATTCTGTTTGGGGTTTGGGGATGCCTGGAGCTCACAAGTGTGTGAGAGTATCTACAGATTTATGGTATGAAATGGCAGAGCAGTTTCTGTCCCGTACGGGAGCACAGTGGCAGGGAGCAGGCTTGCCTTCCTCCTGTGCCACAGCAGGAAGCAGGAGAGCTGCCCTGCTGGATGAGGTGGGAGGAGTTCTCCATGCATGCTCCCATCCCAAACTATACCTTGATGGCCTGGTGTTTATAGCTGTCTCTTGGGAGACAGAAGAGAGCAGTGGCATCACCCTGCCCCATGACATATTACTTGGTGATTCCCAGCTTTTGCAAACACTGAAACATCTTTCATGATCTGTCCTGTGTTTAATAACTAAGAGCATTAAGATTCATTCACATGGGGTTTTAAAGGTGGTGTTTTGAAGGTCCATGTTGTTTTATTTTTTTAACATACATCTGATATTATGATTCCTCCTTAGTGCACCTGAGTTCCAGTCTGAACAGGCTCTGTTACTTTGTCAAGTCTAATTCTAGGGCTTTGGAAATGCTTTTATAAAATACTGGTGGGTTTTCACCCCCTTTTTGGTACCGTAGTCATCTCTGACACATTCCATGAAATACAGCCTTGAACTAATGAAATTAATTTTTCTTGATCCAAGAGATTAAACGTGGCTGTAAATTTTTAAGCAGAACCAGTTGCTGCAATTCCCCATCAAAGAAAATCTTGTGGACTTGAACGAATAAGACTTAGGAAGAATGTTCTCCTGGGAAAGCTGATTAGTTAATACTTAAGTAATACATTTTTCTTTCTCCTGCCCTTGCGTCTCCAGACCTGAAACAACACAAATGATTCCTAGATCAGAAGAACTCTTTTATCGGACAAATATCACAAAGAGTAGGCCCTTACTTTTCAGTTGAGTAATGGCACCAGCTTTCATGATTCCTTTAATAAACTTGAAGTAGGTCATAATACCCACCGCTGCATCCTTAAACTGGTATAAATTTTGATTTCTATAGTTTTAATTACAGTGGCTGCTCCCATTAGGTGGTCTTGTTTCATGGCAGGTTGCTAGACAGCTCTCTTGCTCTAAGTCATTTATGTGAACTGCGGGTGTGTCTGTCAAACCATAATGAGCAATGAAAGAATGAAGAATGTTAATTCAACTGTTGCTGCTTTTGCTGTTAACATAAGTACTACCAGCTGCACCTCATAAACATTGCTGTTTGCTTGCCTCTGTGTTGCCATTCAGCGAGACCTAACGTGATTGATAGAGGCAGAATTAAACTGATGGCTTGCATACCACAACTTTCTTTAGTACTACTTCTGTGAACGCTTTTTCGTTGCAAGATAGTTCCTAAATTTTAATTGCTTTTCAAACTAGAAAGTGCTGCTCATGTCAAATGCTGATAATTGGTTTATGGCATAGAGGTACTATAAATTAAGGAGAGGTCAGTGTAGATAATGCGCATATTACCTGGTAGAGGAGCGATTGTTGGGTAGAAATGACACTTAAGATATGCTCGCTTTTGCATGCGGAGGTTCTTGGTCCTCACGCACAGCTTCTCAAACAATGAGCTGTAATAGGAAAGGACTGTCTGCAACAATAACGGTGCTTGAACTCACTTTATAATTAGAGAAATTACTGAATAATGCAAAGCTCCATGAATGTGGTTTTTTCCAGCCCATTAAGCGTTCATGTAAACCTTCAAAATAAAGCTGCATACCTCCTTTCACCTGTCAGTCATGATGTGACCTGAGCAAAAGCATGTTTTGTTCCTCGTGGGTGGGTCATTAAGGGTGTGATTAACCCCAAGAATTTGGAGTCCACTTTTGGTGTTCTAGTGCCAGCTCACCAGAAGCATCTCTCCCTTTGCTCTTGCTCCACTGTTTAAGGTGCTCCTGTACCTCTTAGCATGAGGCTTTTTTCATTGACATCCTGTCCAACACGTTCTTTGCCTTTATGGTTTCTTGAAATATTTCTCGTCCCTTGCATAGCTCCATTCTCATTCTGTCCTGATGTACCCAGTTATTTTAGAGATAATTTACTACATTTCCATTTTTACTCCCAAGTGTATGTCAGGGTGAAATACTCTATATCAAAATGTCTACAGTCTTTAGAATTTAAATTATTTAGGGTTTAAAATGAGGAATGCTAATTTAAGTAATTGATTTATTTTTGTCCTGTATTTCATATAACTTATTTCCATAATATTCTTCTGTTAGTAATAATTTAAATATTATGACATGCAACTAAATACCTTAAATTTATATCACTCTTTGCTAATCATAATAATATAGTCTTATCTCTACACTCTATTAGGTTTTAATGTTTTATAGTCTTTGTTAAGTAATAAATATTGTAGCTTTATTATTTTTTTAATGGATTAATTAATTTATGGCAAGCCATACTTTAGATATTTTTTGAACACCCGTAGTCAGTGAGGCTCTTTGTTTTGAACAGAGGTGGGAGGAATGCAGAATGAGGCAGAACTGGTGGTTATTACTCACAGGACCTCATGGTAATGGCACCGAACCGCAGCCCAGCATCTGATCCTTGCTTCTGGGATGCACTTAGGAGAGGGGAGAACTATAGTGCTCCTTGGTTTCTCACGTGTGTCCTAGCTGTAGGTATCTTACGCTGCCTCTTTTTATGAGAGTTTTTGATGTTTTACACAGAGCAAAGTGAGGTGGCTCCTTAACAGTGTTTAGGTGCTGCTTCATTTAGTTTCTGGGTTGCAAAGCCAGATTGCAACCTCACTACTCTGACTAGCACAGCCCCGGTACATATGCAAACATGACAGTCTTGAAAAATGTCAGGACGAGTAGACGAAAACCCACACAGAAATAGCCTGTAAATCATTAATACTATGGATGTAACCTCATAAAGCTTGACAAAACCGTGTGTCAGATACTAATGGCCTCCTTTGGTCACAATCTACCCCATAACCTGTGTGTATCTGTGCTTTACAGTTTAAGTTTTATTGATTTTGAAGAGAATTACATATACTCAAGCTTGTGGTGTCCGTGCATTGAGGTAGTGAGATCTTCCAAGAGCTTGCATGTAGTTCTAGGGACCAAAACTGGTTGTTCTATAGCCCCGTGCCTGGAAGTCTCTAATATCGTGCTGTAATTTCTTTCTCTTCCACCTGGTTCTCTTTTTTCCGGCCTGTGACTGAGAAGTAAACTTTTCCTGGTCTTATTTTCAGTGGATTGCTCCCAGTAAAGAAAGTATTTTCTGAATAACTGCTGGCTATGTTGAAACAAAGAAAAAATAATTTTGGACAGCCAAGGCTGTCATATCTTACTTATTGGGAAGGGTTACAGAAGGAAAAGATAAAAATAATAGCACTTATAAAAGTTATGAAAGTAGTAATTTAGCTGCATACTTGGGATTTACATGTTTAAATACACAAACATACTTGATTTTTTTTCGGAGGCCAAGGAGATCTTCCATGGGTATTTTTTGTTTAATTTCAGGATGTTATCCTTTTACGCATATCTTGAAGAGAGTTCACTGATATAATTCAACATTTTCTTTAAACCTTAGTCTGTTTAAGGCCTTATATTAAACGTAAGTGTTAATAATTAATTTTTTAAATTAAATTTGAAATGATTACATTTTGGTCCCATATATTTATTTTAATTCAACTTAGTATGAATTTATGTGGGTTTTTTAAGGAAAATAAGAAACAAAACAAAAACATTTTACTGTCTTGTAAGAGATTTGCCATTTAGTGGACATTTAAAACTGTTTAATTTATAGCAACTAAAAATAAAAATATTTGTTCCATAAATCAAAGGATCATTTTAATAGGCTTAACAAACAAAACTCCATTAAAATTTCATATAGTCTTCAAAGCACGGTGTTTCCATTTGCTATCTAGTTCTTTTTGGTTACTTTTTTTCCCCCCCGCCCTTGAATATGTTGGGATCAAACCAAAGAAAAGACTGTGTAGGTGTATTCAGTTACTGTTCCCACTGTCAAAATGTGTAATTTCAACAGAAGACCTGTCCTCCCCCTCAGTGATTCCTCGTCCTTCTTCCACTGGCCAACACAACCGTTAGGTGGATCTGCTGAAGCCAGTCTCAGTTCCTTGGTCCATGTTGGCACAGAACATCTTTCCCAGCGCTTCTTTCAGCCGTGGCTGGCACTGAAAGCAGCACTGGCCAAAGCCTGGTGCTGCGGTATCAAAACATCCTTGGCAAGAAGTGGCAGTGGTTAATAATAATGTGGTTTTGGAATGTGATCACGGAATTAATCTGAATATGGTTTGGAGAAGTGAAGAAGGGAAAAGACACCAAGTGAGTTATGGAGAGGTGACATCCTTACCACCAGGTATTTCTTCCTTCTAATTTCAGAAGGGGCTGCTGCTATATTGAGCACTGTAGCGATCCATAATCTGGTTGTATAGCTAATCCTCAGGTAAACATGCAAATATATGCTGGCTTTTTTTCTCCAAGTAGGAAAGTTCCTTTGCTTTAAAAGGTAGGAAAACCTTACAGCAGTAAGTCTAACTGGGTTTTGTTCACCTCGGTTTATAGGGGGAGATGAGAAAATTAGGTGTGCCAGCCTTCCAGCTCTTCCTGTAACCTATGAGGTGTCCAGATAAAGGGTAGGATATCTGTCCACGGAGAAGCCCTAAAGTCAGGATCAAGTGAGTGAAAATCCCAGCTTCAGTACCTCTCTCATAAGCTGGTAACACCATTTCTTCTCTCTTTCTGGCATTGGTTTAAGTCTTGCTTTAAACAGATTTACCAAACAAGAGTACTTCAGCGGATTAAATATTCCATGTTTAAAATTGAATGAGTGGAGGGAATTGGTTTTTTTTAAACAAAATAACCCCAACAACTTCTGATCTCAGAAATAAGTTAAGGAAGACTGGATTAAGCAATCAACAAGTAACATTTTGATTTTCAATGACTCCACTTACCTCGTGCTAATTTTTATCAGATAGTACTAACCATTATTTTCTCACCTAGTTTGCTCAGTACTGACAGATAATAGATGATCCTATTACAAATAAATTTGACACTGCATCCATGAGAATGTGAAAATTGGAGTCTCTCATCATTATTTAAAACATCTGCTCACTCACACAAATGAGGTATAACAGTCTACTCTGGAGATAAAGTAGGCCAGATTGCTGGAAAGGCTGCTTCCGTGTCACACAGGTTAATGTAGATGTATTATGTATTTATATAGCCTATAGCAGGATAACTTTTTAGGAAATGATTTGGACTGAATGTGCACTTGATCAGGACTCTCATTTATAACCCACAGCCATGCTGTTCTCATAGTGAGAAGTTACCCCTGCAATCACAGAGATTAATTCTGGGGCTGTCTGTTGTAGTTTGGGAGAAAGAGTCCACAGAAACAAGTGACTTGTGTGTTAAGTGCTGAACAGAGTTCTGTATAGACTAAACTATAGATTAAGATCCTGCGCTATCCCAGATGTTTTCATTAAAATGGCCTTTTTTTTTTTAACCACAGTTCTAGCAGTGGGAAAAATACTGTGTTTTTTTTTTTTTCTGAACATGAGGGATGCTCACACTACCAGCACCTCAGTGAGGGCCCAGTGCCAAACGATAACCTTCATGCATGAGGTAACATGAAAAAAATTATCTTTGAGTGTTAGATCATGCCCACATTTCCATGAGAATTGCAGTAGTGTAGTCGGAAGTTAGTGGCTAATGTGATGACACACAGAGCGGGGCTTGATGCAAAGGGGGGAAGAATTGGTTCAATATGCTGGTGACTTTATTTTCCCATTTGATGGGTCATGAGAGACCAGCACATTTGAAGTTCTTTGGAGTATGGATATCTTCAGTTGATTTTCCTTGAACTGTTATGAAATTTCTTTATTTTGCACAGGCCTTGCACATCTCGGAATCTGAGTTGCTGCCAAAGCCATGCAGCACAGCAAAATGGTTTTGATAGACTTTTTTCTCAACAATGTTTTCCTGTACTGTGGTGTTTGGGTTGTGGAGCTTGTGGAAGTGGTCCAGTGCCAGACAGTTGTCTGGACTTATCACACTGACTGCCTTCATGTTTTGATAGTTCTCTAAATTATGTATATGACGAATCCAGGGCACTGAGGGGGGAGAATTTGAATGGAAGTGTTAGGTGATATTCAGAGCTTGTACCTGAAAAGTACATCGCCAGAGAGCTGGAGCTGTGGAGAAGCAGGGATGAAATTGTACTAATCCTGACACCACTGTTAAACCATGAGGAGAAAACTGAGGAAGTAAACAGCAGCATCCCTGGTGCAGGAGCATGATCTTCGTATATACTCTATCATCAGCATATTCTTTATGTCGAGAAAGGGGTGTATGATAGTCTTGTTCAAAGCCATTGATGACAGGCTGCAGGACACTGCCTGGGGCTGTTAAGACAAATAACAGTAGTCTTCTCCATGGGTGCTATCTGACTTTTTAAAAATTAATACCTTCCTGACTGTGCTGGTGGTGGCTTGGTAGGACACAGGCAAGCTCTGTGCTATATCTGTGTAACTGCTGAACTTGCACGTGCTTTAGTCAGAGCTGTAAACAAGTGTGTCAAGGGAAGCACTGCAGTTCTTCACCTGGAGCATTCATATGTCTCCAGATATTATCAAAGCATCACAAAGATCATAGCAACTTAATGATGTGAAATGATGTGCTGTAATGCCTAATTCAGGATAGGTGTGTGGAGGCTGTCCACCAAGCTTGCGGTGGAAAGAAAGCTTTCTAGTTGGGAGATGCTGGAGGTAACACTGATATTGCCACCACCAAGCCTGCAATGGAAAATATACATTTGCCAGGAAAATATTAATCCTCCAGGAAAATGCTTTCTCTCCCCTTATTTCATATATAGGAATCTGGATGACTGCAAGCAGTGCTGACTCTTCTCGGGGAAGGTTAGCTCTCAGGCTACCCACTAATGAAAGTTTCTCAGCACCATATGTAAAGAGCCTAAACCCTATTTTTTTTTATAACTTAATTCTTAAATTAATTCTAGCAACTCAATTTTAACAGCATGATCTCCTCACACAGTTGAATGAAATATATGATGGTCATATGTGCTAAAATCAACAATTTACATCAGGAGAACAAATTCATGCTGTGAAGAAATTGCTTCTTTTTCTGATTATTCTCATAGAATCAGAAATTTGATTGACTGTAACCTGCTCACCTCCCACATTTCCTCTTCTGTCTTCTCATGCTTTTTTCGCTTTCCTCTAAAGGGGATCTTTTGTAACTGATATGTTTATTCTGCTGTTTCTTTGGGGATGACAAATTAAGCTACAGATCTTTTTTTAGTGTTGTAATTGGGAGGTGGAGAGAGGAGATGAAGAGCTCCATTATGCCAGTGTGCTGCTGGCAGTCAGCTTTGGAAGTCTGGTTCATAGCGTTGGAAAAGTCACAAAGATCTGCACCTCAGAAGTGTGAAGTTCTGAGTCTTGTTGTTCTAATATTGATTTGGGGTATAATAAATGGGGCAACTGATAAAGGATTGAGTAAGGCAAAATCAATGCAAATCAACACGAGCTTATAGAAGACAGATCCTGTCAAGCTAATCTGATGTCTGTTAAGTCGGTTTTATGTGATTGCAAGTTTGGTATTTATTTATGGGTTCTACAAGGCATTAACACCATTGTGATTAAGACACTAGGAACAAAATAATTTGATTTGGCATGTGTGAGAGATGGGATTTGAGCTTGTCCAACCTCCATCTATTTACAGTTTGGTGTCCTACTCTAAACCAGCTGTCCTAGGTTCCTTCTGAAGTCAGTGAGGCTGTGCTGAATCTTCAGGAAAGCTGTGCTAAATCTGGGTCTGGCCATACCGCAGACACTCCCAGAATATTGTTTTCAGATCTGTCTGTACCTCAAGGAGGTAGACGAGATAGGGAGAGATGTAGAAGAGTGATGATGGTGGCTAAAGGATGGAAAGTCATGCCTCTAAGCCACTGGAATTGCTTGCAATCATTCATTGCCCTAATCCAAGAGAAGGAAAGAATTGATTAGCTTTTCTACGTGTGAAATTTTAAGAAAGGAAGAGTCTTCATTCTGTTGAATGAAAATATAGCAAGATGTGTTGTCTAGAAATGAAAGCCAAGAAAATTCATAATAGAAGAAACAAATAGATTTTGACAGCAGGAATAATTAATCACGAAAACCTTTCATCAGTACCTCCAAGGCATCACTAGAAATTTGGTAATCATGACATGATTTTTTTTTTCTTCATGAACAAGGATGGTTGGTGTTAGTGTTGGGTTATAGGTTGGACTTGATGATCTCAGAGGTCCTTTCCAACCTTGTGATACTGTGATACTGTGATACTGTGTGAAATGAAGTCCTATGCCTTAGAATATGCAAGAGAATCAGACTGAGATCGAAAAGGAACTGCTAGGATCATCTAGTCAGTTGTTCCCTGTGAAGAGAATAGGATTTAGCCTGCTGTGGTCAGTTTGTCAGTCCAAAAGGTGTCCAAGAGTAAACAGAGACTGTGCTTGGGGAATCAGGGTGACTTCTGTCAATGCCTCTATGCCCAAAGGGTAACTCCTCTAAATATATACCTACAGCTTTGAAAACCTTTTTGGGATGCAATATGTTAATGGCCATACCACACTGTAGCAGTATTATCACCTTGGCTGTATTTTTACCTTTTAGACTACTTTGTATGTAAATATGTGAATAAATTTTACCTAAATAAGTGCAGTGATAAGATGTGGGGTAGTGGTTTTAAGCTGAAAGAGGGGAGATTAGGAAGAATTTTTTTACTATCAGGGTGGTGAGGCACTGTCAAAAGTTGCCCAGAGAGGTCGTGGATGCCCCATCCCTGGAGGTTTTCAAGGCCAGGTTGAATGAAGTTTGAACAACCCCATCTAGTGGAAAGTGTCACTGCCCCTGGGGGTTGGAACTAGGTTATTTTTAAGGTCCCTTACAATCCAGACCATTCTATGATTCTGTATTGCTTAAGGATGTTACTGTCTCTTGAGGTATGACAGTGTTAGTTCAGATCATAAGAGAAATGGTTGATTTTGCCCTTTCAGGCACAGACTGTTCTTTCCAAGTTAATGGTACTGTGCACTTCCTTCCCATTTTGCAGCATCAGACCTAATAGAATGAGCTTTTAGGTTTTTCCCCTCATCCCTGCTGTGTCTGGTACATCATGAACCAAGTTGAGTTCCTATTCTCCACTCTCTCTTTACATTGTGCAAGGCCTCACATAAGACAAGGAGGGACGCACAAAACTCTTAAGTCAGGTGCTTACTTTGCCATTGCTCTGGCTCTTTTGCAGCAATCCGTTCCTATCCTGCTGCTCTGCAGCTGCCTAATAGCATTCTTCCCACTCTAGAAAAGGTATGATGTGGCTGTCTTCACATCACTTGCAGTTGGTTATGTTACCTGACTCCATGATAGTCCGTGTGAGTCTTACTTGAAGGGTAGGACTTTCTGTTAAAAACCATCTGCAACTGGCAAACCCACAGTTTTTTTTCCATTTCTACTTTTTCTATTGACTTTTTTGACAAAAATCTGGAAGAGACCTTAAACTGCAGAGAGACGGTTCATGAAGTCAAAGAAGTTGAGGTCTTTTCAACCTCAAATGCTTCAGTGCTTTGAACGCCAGTCTCTCCAGCTGCTTCATTGAAGCAATGGACTTGGGAAGATATGTTAGTCAAGCTCTCCTAAAACTTTTCAGCCTTTTAATCCTAATGCCTTCAAACCATTTCAGCAGAAGGTACCATTGCTAGTCTTTGCTTCAATAAAGAAATAAAAGACTTTTCAACACAGGTTGCCTATTACCTTCACTGAATCCCCAGCAAAGCCAGTGGACTTCAATGAATTGTGAAGAAGCTGACTCCACTTTAAGGAAATCTGCCCCTTTTACTAGACTGTATATATTTGTCTTGAAAGAAACCTCACTATTCAGGTGAGCAATTTTGAACTGAGCATTGCAGATCCATTAGAATTCCATGTGCGTTTGAATAAGCAGTCTTTTCGGCGGTCTCTTTTTGCGTGTGATTGTTTCGCATGTCTCTGTTAACTCCACACATCTCAGTAGTTTTCCTTGAGCTTTTCCTGGGAAATAAAAATTAAATAAACTTCGAAGGAGTAAGAGATTCTTGTTTGCGTCATCAGTCATCTGGGCGTGAGCTTGCTACAGAATACTGTAAATTAATGTTGTCTGGATAATGCAGTTCTATGTTTAATGTGGTTTAGGGAAAGTATAGTGAAATACCTTCTTTGAGGATGGGCCCCTAATGTATCTGTCTACATTTTCTTCTGGAGTTTTTTCAGTTGGGCAAGTGTGTGTGCTTTACCTTCATTTAGTGCATCAGCTAAAGGTCATTTGAAGAGAAAGATGAGATCTGATAGGCTATTAATGTGGGATGTCTGATCTTCTAGGTCTATAAACTCATTACTAGCCTCTGATCTCTGTACATCTTGCACAGTTTTAAAAGTAATTTTTGAAAAAAAGAGAGTGCCTGTAAGTTATCTTGGCAAACTATCATAATTGCTCATTGCATTTGAGTTTGCAAAAGTAGTTTTGTTTATGATCTGATATTTTTAAAGGCATATTTCACTGTTTCCATTTAATCTTCGAAGTGACATCTTTGTTTTTCCCTATTAAAGAGCAGCATAATCCAGATGCCTGTCAAAAAGAGTTGTTGATGTAGCATTTTATGAGTAATCCTTCTGTTTTGAGTTTTTTGTTTTGTCAGAAATGTTTGCCAAGCTCTTATAAAGCTCCACATGAATATTATTGATGTATACTTCCTTCTAAAGAAGTGATTATCCATGCAGGAATACAGACTGAACAGTCAGTTCTAAACCACAAGTGTTTTTTCTCAAAAGCTATGTAATGTCATAGGAGAGGAGTTCGTTTGTTGATGTAATGGAACAGAGGGGTACCGAGCTAAAATTATTTTCTCCTTCTCTTTCCCCAGTTTAACTCTTTGAAGCACAGGCCAGCGTTTGAGTTTGAGGGTCTTTTGAAAAAGTATGACAAATAACCACCTCAGGGTTAGTGTCGGTCTGTCTAAATCTTTGATGAAGAGATGTTGATAGTTCCCAGCTTGCTTTTGGAAAGACAAGTGTGATTGCAAGAAACATTGAGTGAAACGTACCAAGTAGTCCTAGGAATCCAGCAATTATCATTTCAAACCTGGAGTTGTTAGTGCATGCAGTGATGCTCTCATTTGTTATGTTAAAAGATTTATATAAGTAACTTGCAATTCAGGCATGTACAGGCATCCTTCTCTCTGGTCATCTTTCTTGGGTGACTCCTCATTCTCAGTGATTGCTGGTTAAATTATTTTGGACCCTGACAAGGACTGGCAGCATTACTGTGTTTTTTCCAACATGTCAGAATCCTTCTGGCTTGCAAATGATCTGGGATCTGCAGATCTTGGAGTGTTTTAGCCTGCAAATTAGTAATTGGCTTGTTGTCACTTGGGGAAAAGACATCTGTAAATTCTCTAATAAATTATAGATTAGGGTCAACATACATCATAGCATTCTGAGGGTGTCACCATGCAGAGCAGTCACTCTTTCCCATAAAGTCAAGTGGGGCTGTGAAAATGGATGCATCCTTCAGTTCCAGCCCTGTGTTTTAGTTTTTTCCATCCCAACCCGTAACACTTGGGTGTAGCTTTGTCCAGCTTCAAAGCTTGTGTAGCTTCTCACAGGATTCATAATTGCTCCCTTCTCAGACAACTTGCTTGGTTTCTGGCAATGTTGGGCCAATACTAGGCATTCTAGAGATTTTCCTTGTAGAACTGGAATAGACCCAATCTAAAATACACTAAAGATACTGGGATGGCACAGCAGTAGTCATAGAATCATAGAATCTTCCAGTTGGAAAAGACCTTTGAGATCATTGAGTCCAATCGCACCCATCCTCCGCTAAGCCATATTCCTTAAAAACTCATCTACCTCCAGGGATGGTGACTCAACCACTTCCCTGGGCAGCTGTTCCAGTGCCTGACCACCCTTTCGGTAAAGAAATTCTTCCTAATATCCAGTCTGAACTTCCCCTGGCGCAACTTATGGTCATTTCCCCTTGTCCTGTCACTTGTGAGAAGAGATCAACACTTGCTCTGCCACAGCCCGCGTTTCAGGCAGCTGTAGACAACAATGAGGTCTCCCCTCAGTCTTCTCTTCTCCAAACTAAACCACCCCAGTTCCCTCAGCTGTTCCTTGTAGTTCCTAACCTGCACATCACTGAGAGCTTTGAGTACCTTGGTCTGTAGTTAACTCCCGTGTCTGGAGGGCTTCTCGGTTTTGCGAACTTGACTGTGTGCAGGGTGACCAATTTTTGATTTGTCAGATATGCTGGCTCTTGGCACCCTTCCTTAACTTGCTTATTAAACATCTACTTAGTCGCCTAGTGGATGTTATGCCTTATACTGGAGTCTTGGTTTGTTTTTTTTTCTTTTTCTTCCAATTTGCTTTCTTTTACTTTCTTTATTTGCAAAGAGAGAGAGCTGCAACCGTGCCTCTGTGTGCTTCTTTCCCTTTCTTTATCCCCTGCCCCAAGCTGCAGTAGATGATATTGGGGAGGTTATGTTTGCATGCAGAGCAGCTTGTAAAGGGCATTTTTAACGTGCTTTCTACTTCACAGTTGATTTATAGCTTGCCTGCATGGGCAGGCTTTCATAGAATACTCCTGCATTGAACTTTTTCTGATTAATTAACCTACAATAACTGTCTCCATGTCCTTGGCTTCCTTTACAAATAATTTTCCAACTGAGCAAGATGAGGGCAGGTGCTGCATGGTGCATTGCATCGTTGCTGAGGTCTGTGTTGTGTGCCTCTGCAGCAGTCTGTTGGGTGAACTCTGCTTTGTGGGAACTCTGAGACGGTCCATGGAGGACTCCCGGGCTGCTCTCTGCTTTCTAGGAGTTTGCACAATGCAGAACAAACACAAGTAATTCCCTGCCCAGAGATCAATGTGACAGCTTTAGTCTGTTTTTTTTTACTCTCTTTCTCCCTTCCCAAAGAAGCACCATTGCTTCTGGAAGGAGAAAATTATTCTTGATCCCTTAATTTAACCAGTCATTGCTTAAATCCTTGTCTTTGTGCTAGAGATGTCACCTTCCATTCTGCTTTTCCCCATGCTTTGGAAGCTGTTCATTTTGCTCCTGGAAAGTGTGGTTCTGTAGCAGTAGACAGATCTGTTAGTAGTCCTGTCCTGCTTTCTTTCTGGTTTCCCTAGTTCCTCAGATGCTGCACAAAGTTAGGCAGATGTCCTGGTGGCTGATCCCGGTTGACTCAAGCGAGTGCTGGTTTTCCAGGCTTCTTTTCTTTGCAGCTGGGTTGCTGGATGTTGCTGCCTGCACCCTGCCTTACTTTAGAGCAGGAGGATGCTGTTTAAATCTGTGCTTTTCGCACTCTGTGCAGCTCAAGGTGGATGAATTGATCTGCTGTATTGTCCTTGGGCACTTTGTCTGTGACAGAGAAACTCTATAACAGTGTCTTGCTGCATAAGGAAAGTATAATTTTTACTTGACATTGTATTAAATCATTCTCTCCCTCATTCTTCCTTGCTTTTTGGAAACCGCTTTTCTAATTTACTACTTAAAACTGAATCATGGTGAGCTTTCTGTTAGCTGCTTGTTCTGTCACCATATCTCATAGTTTGCTGGTGCAGGGTAACTCCACTTTGTCCACCCAAGAACTGCTCAGGTTTGGGGGAATCCAATTGCTACAGCTGGTTTCCCCAAAAGATCCAGATCTGCTTCTCGACAGACCTTTTGAGCCAAAGGCAACTCTGATTATTCCATCCCTTCATGAATATGCCCATGTTGGTGAGGTAGGTGAGCCGACCCCAAATTCTTATACCATGTTTTGTCTGTTTTTCTGCTAGTTTTACCTTGGAGAAAGAGCTGCCTACTTACTGAAGCTTGCTACTACAGTGATGCAGTATCTAAAGCAAGTGCTTGGATTTCATCAGATTAATTTAGAAGCTTAACTACAATATAGGATATATAACCTGTCTCTATTGTGGTTGTTAGGCTCCCGAAGGGAGATGAGGCTTCTGTTGTAGGCTCCTATAAAGGAACCTTCAACTTCGTAAGTATTAAAAAAGGGAATTGAGGCTTTACCTTTACAGATACTACACTTTAATGAGATGGCAACGCTTGGTGTTGGTGTAAAGCTCCTTGCTGTACTTCTGCCTCTTCCAGTTTCAGTATTTTATTTTAGTGGTTTAGAAGTGCATAACCGGTGTTACTCTCCTCGCTCCCCCTCAATGGGAACTGCCGTAAAGTTTTGGTAAAATTAAAATCCTTTCCTATAAACAGCTAAGACTTTCTAAAGTGGGGGAAGTAAACCCCACCCAAATGCTACTAAATAATGTAAATTGCAGTAGGTTCAACAATAAAGACCATTAATCCTGTTTTTGTGTTGCCCCAAGTAATAAATTTGACTCTTCTTTGTCCAGGAGCAAGCAAACAGATTTTGAATTTAAGCCTATCTTTGTGTACCATTTTCATGGTGACGGTTTGTTTCTTTTCTTGCTTCTTTCCTTCTGATCCTTCTTTCTTCAGATGTCCTGTAGCCAGCTGTGAGGTCTGTTTTGTGTTTCCCTATGGCACTGCTGTCTAGAGACTACAATACACTTTGTAAATATTCTTCACATCTTTCGTTATTGAGGTGGGAAAGAAAAAGATTTCCTGCATGTAAAACTGTCATTGGCCTCTCTGGCTTCTTCCCTATCAGAAACCCATTTTATTTTTTTATTGCTATCAAAGGCTCTTCTTCTGTTCTGCATGGTCCTGGAACAAGAATCCTGAGATGGCTTTGAAAAGTGGATATTTCCCCAAGGATATGTTCCAGTGCAGCTCTGGCTTAGTGTTGTGCTTGGAGATAATGGGGTAACTATGATATGATGAGTCGCTACGCAAAGAAGAAATGACTCCCTTGAGTTTCTTCTTTCTTTTCCATAAACTGTTTCATGAAAACAGTGCTCCTTCTGACAAACAATAAGCAAAACAAAAAGGAGATTCTATTTTTGTTTGAGCTTTTTCAGATGCTCCATGCTAAATTCTTCAGTCATGTTGTGAAAGTCAGAAATTATCTATTGAAATATCTCAACAACATGTTTGAGAAGCGTTAAGTAGAGAAATAAGTAGATCAGCTATTTGAAAAACTTTGACTCCAAAATGAGTTTAACCCTGTAAACAAAGCAGGCTGAGGAGGAGGATGGAGCTCTGTGCGACAGAGGACAGGAATGATAGGGGATAATGAGGATGAGATGTTTATGAGGATGAGTTGTTTACATATCTATGCCTTTCCCAGGCCTTTCAAGTGCTTCTTCCTTGTCTTCTCTTGCTTTACATTTTCAAGAAAGTAACCTGCAGCTGACTGGTTGTGAGGCAGGGCTCTAGTTTTTCTGCATTAAATGAGGGGTAAAAATAGTAAATGTTTTGTTTTATGAGATTAATTTTGGGATGTCAGCTGGCCCTAATCCCATCCCTTTAAACTCTTTTTTTTCTAGTGGTCTGATGGTTTTTTTCCTTCCTCTGTGTGATGGTACATTTGCCTTGCAGCCAGTTCTCATTACAGATCATTCATTACAGGATGAGCCATTTGATCAGCTTCTCAAGCCAAAGTTGCTATATTCTTCATTTGCAGAAATATAGTAAAAATTTGCAAGTTTGATGAAACTTCTTTAAAAGGAATAGAGCATTGCCTAATGGAACTCATTGCTTGACTGGTCAGCCAAGTGACTTTGGATAAATTGCTTAATTCTTCCATGTGCTTCTGTTCCCTGTTCGTTTACTATCCTCACCTTCACCACACCTGTTTGGGCTGTAAGCTCTTCAACACAGCCATTTTTAGGCTTTCACAAGGGAAATCATTTGATCAGGCTTATTTAAGCAAAGCAAAAGTCATACAAATATTCTATAATAACATGCTATCAGGATAGGGATATACATCTCAAGGACATGTTTGCATGCTAAACTTTCTGCACCGTGCAGGTAGGACTAGTGAAGTGTTTCCCTACCACCTCAAAATTATTATAATTACGCAAAACATAAAATTTCTATAAAATGAGAGTAGCTTAAGCTGAGGTGATGGAAGGGAAGCCCTGATTGCATTGTTCAAGGGAATTGCGCTGTAAACTTCAAATTAGTTTATATCAACTCAATTACTTATGTGCAGCTCTCTTATCATTGTAAGAATTTTCTTTGTAGAAACTGAAACTACAGTGCTAAACCGTGAAATCAATAGGTACTGTTATATCCATTTAAAAAAAATTGTATTGATTTGCAGATAATGACAGCAGTTCATTCTTGCAGGATTACATGCCACTTCCTGTCATAAAGATTACTTTCAAATATATTACATCTGAGATGGAGAACATAGGAATAAAACTGCTTTGCTTTAATGAATAGACATTTTACTCTGGGTGTTAAAATGAGAGATATTTCTTTAAATTATCTCCAGGGATTATTTTTATTTCACAGCCAAATCCTATATTACCAAAGACTCTAGAATGCCTTTAAACTTTCAAATAATCTTGGATTGTCTTGTTTTGCAAGTGCTTGAACTCATCCTCTCTTTGATAGCAACTGATTAAGAAAAATATCGTACTCTTTCTGGTCTCGTCTGCATCCTTGATTAAAGGGTTAACACCATGTTATCTTGGGTATTAGATGTTCTTTGCTAAACCCTAAGTATCTACCAGCATCTCACTCTGTGCTTCGTAACAAATTTCTGTCACCTTCAGGGGATTAAATTCTTCATGCCTATCATGGTGGCATGTAACATCTCCCATTGTGCAGCTATTTTTCACTTGTGCTGTGGCTCAGCTGAGGCCTATTCTTATTAAGCACAGGTGACTCCATTTTCATGTATTAAAATAACTCTTTTCAACTCTTTCTAGGTAATCTGGCTTCCCAGAAACCTCCTGCTAAATGCAAGGGTTTGCTGTCCTGTTTACTGACTGCTGCACCTGAGGCTGGTTTTGATACAGATTGTGGATATCACAGGGTAAGTGTGCAGATATCTGTTCTTTTTGTAGTTTATTTTTCTTCCATGGTCTCTTATTTGCTTACACAAACACAATTAGGGCTGTGCTTTCCCTTTCAGTGACTGCAGCGAGTCCCTATCAGAGCATGTGCAACTGAGCATCTATGTTGCAATAGAAACCTAATGTACTAGGAGGAATGCTAATGCTGTAAACCTAATCATGAGTGTTTGAATTTGGGGTCATAGCTTCAAGAGGGAGCAAAGTTTCCATGTCTACAGCCTATATCTTGTAAAACTGTAAAATGCTATTGGACTCTTATTTGGGTGTAGTGAAGATTTTGACTTTTAAGCTGACAAATGTGCTTGTATTTTTGTATTACAAATGAAACATTCTTCATAATGTACATAGTTATGAAGTCTGCAGGATCAAGTTTAAATGTTTGGAAAAAGGATATTAAAGGTTACTTGGTTTCTTGGGGGCATGGAGAGAGAAAACTGAATCCCTCTCTTATGCAATTTCATACTGTGCATATCAGACTAGAAACTTAAAATACTTCATTGCTGAATGACTCTTGTGGGTTTTTTCACCTTCCAGCTTCTGGAGGAAAGCATAGTATAGTGGACATATATTTGGTTTTTCTTTTTTTGCCTCATCCTTAGTCTTGATCTTCTGCTTCCACCTTCTCTTTCAATCTGCTGTTTTTCTTGCTTCACCATTTTCATAGTTTCTTTTTGCAGTCCTCTGTGTTTTTCTTAATGGAGTTAGTCTTGGCCCTTGGTAGTGTTTATCTGTCTTGTTCCCTTGGCCTCCTTCAACCAGATTTCTGGCTTTTTCCAACCATTTACATAGATTTGTGGGATAATTCAGGCTGGTAAGCACTTGTGGAGAACATCTAGTCCAAGTTCCTGTTTAGAGCAGGGTCACCTAGAGCAAGCTGAACAGGGCCATGTCGAGCTGGGTTTTGCCTATCTCTGAGAATCACAGGATTATTTAGGGTGGAAAAGACCTTTAAGATCATAGAGTCCAACCCATAACCTAACACTGCCAACACCAGCACTAAACCATGTCCCTAAGTGCCACTTATACACAACTTTTCAAGACCTCTAGGGGTGGTGACTCAGTCACTTCCCTGGCAACCTGTTTCAATTCTTGACAACCTTTTCTGTGAATTAGCATTTCCTAATATCTAGTTTAAATCTACTGTGGCACAACTTGAGGCCATTTTCTCTCATCCCATTACTACTTACTTGGAAGAAGAGTCCAACACCCATTTCCCTACTGCCTTCGTTCAGGTAGTTGTAGAGAGCGATAAAGTCTCCTCTTGCCCTCCTCTTCTCCAGATTAAACAACCCCGGATCCTTCAGCCACTCCTCATCAGACTTGGAATGCAGACTCCAAAGCATTGTTGCGCCTCTATTGCTGTATTTCAACACATCATGGAGGATATTTTCCTTATCTATAATCTGAGTTTCTATAGTGGCAGATTTTTTTCTTCTTGTCATATCTCTCTGCCCTACCAACAACAGGGTTACTCTGTCTTCTCTGCACCTTCCCTCTAGGGAACTGGAAAACATAGTGAGGTTCGTAGGAGCTCTGCCTGTGTTCCAACTACCAATATCCTGCACTGCACTTGCTCCACTACGTCAAAGCTTTCTTGTTTTGGATGGCTCACATGACCTGCATGAAAGGGAAAGATCACTTCTGTGAACCTCCTGACTGTGCTTTTGCTAGTGCTGCCCAAGATGGATGCACTCAGCCTTTGTTGCAAGAGCATATTGCTGGCTCAAGTTCTCCTTATTGTCTGCCAAGACCACCAAGTCCTATTTTTATTTTCTGTTTTTAATCTGTTTAATCTTACACACTGTTGTGCAATCCTTACTTTCAATGCTTGTTGTTCCTTCACAGGATTCCTTACTGAACAACTCAGTATCCTCAGCACACCTTGTTGTAACGTCCCTGGCAGCCTCTTCCTATAAATTAATTTCAGCTACACTTTGGAAACAGTGAAAGCTCGTTTCTGGGTCTCTCTCTTGAATATCAGTATATTTTCCTGAGCAGCTAGCCCAAAGTTTTCACTATAGCTTTGATAATTTAAAAATCTTGTTCAATTTCTATTGTTATTGTGTTCACGGTAAAATGGGAAACTGATATATGCTTGGGTGTGTACAAGTGTGCATGAGACAGTGTTTTTAATCCATTTTCCTGTGCTGCCTGTATGCAGTCATAGTGTATACAATAATACATATATGAAACTGTTGCTGGAAATTGAGTCTGAATTATGAATAAGGCTTTTATTTTGTATTCCTTTATGTTTGTTCTCGCATGTGTGTATAATGCTGCAATTTGCAGATACCAACAACTGTAGTTGTATTGTACTTGTGGTTAAATCAAACGTTCTCCAAATTTTATTTTTCAGTAGGCCCTATGATGAATAATGTGTCTGTTTTTCCTGTATTGTAATAGAACGTGTGGTGGGAGACGTGCCAGAGAATGGACATGTAAGAACATGGCCTCAGCCTTAGCTTGACCCAATGATCAGATGGTCAATGGGAGAGGGGCCCATGCTCCTATTCTCCTGCAGGCTTTGACTTGTTGCCCTGTAAGTGGACT
Organism: Dromococcyx pavoninus; assembly: GCA_033558185.1. NCBI lineage: Eukaryota > Metazoa > Chordata > Aves > Cuculiformes > Neomorphidae > Dromococcyx > Dromococcyx pavoninus. Next base: position 2,315,832 of record JAUMJL010000250.1, read on the forward strand.
AGGAAAAGGACTAAGAGGGTGTCAGTAGCTTAGCGGTCAGAACATCATTAATAAATTTGCCAGGGTGGCTGGAATTCATGTGCAAATTCCTCAGCTTATAACTACCAGGGAAGGGAGGAAGAGGAAGTATTGAGGGGGCAAGTGGTGCAGAAGTGGCTTGACATACTGAGTCAGGGGAAGAATAGTCAAGCAGAAAATAGGTAAGAGAAGCAGAAAGGAAAAGAAAATGTGCAGCAACTAGGATGAAGACTTTAAACTGCAACATAGAGTTTTGTTTTTAATTCAGAGAAATGTCCCGCTCATACAGAAGTAGTTATACCAGAGCAACTCACAGTTATGAGTGACAGTTTAATTCACTTTCTGTGGTGGGGTATGCCTAGCAAATCTGGCTTGTGATATGTTGCAGCATCACCTAGTTCACATCACTGTGAAATGCTGAGGGTAGTCACAGGCTGAATATCAAATTATTGTGAGGTTACTCTGTTAGGCTATGGTATGCCTGTGGGTGCTTCTGCCACCGTGTCTGTGATCTGGTTGTAACAAAAGAATAAAAAAAATAATTTCGAAATTAGAAGACAGTTGTGTGCAGGCTTCCTCCTGAAGGCTTCTGTTACTCACAAGAAGTTGTTTGAAAAGCACTTTTATTCCAGGGTGGACTTTGTCTCCTTCTGGGAATGCGTTGCATAGTTTGCCCGCTCGTCTGTCTTATGAGTTTTTGGATATTCCTAGCTCAGCTGTTCCCCTTAAAAGGCCTTTTAACTCGCTTAGTTTTTCTGAATGATATAAAAAGTATTTATGCATGTTGACTGTAGCCCTGCATATCCTGACAATCACGTGTGGTTGCAATTTTTGTATTCCAGCTGAGGAAGTACTTAACCCCATTTTTTTCTGGTTCAGACTGAATTAGTTTTTACCATATGCAGCACCTCATATGAAAGTGTGGGTGGCAGGGAGGAATTTGAAATGAAGAAGTTGAGAGCTGTTTCTGTGTTGCGGTTATTTTAATAACTGTGGGTCTGTCTGCACAGCAGACTCATTGCTTTTTGGAGTATTTCTTAGGAGGAGAGAAGGTCAGGAAGGTACGTGAACGCAAAGCGCGACCTCAAATGACCATGTGCCTTTAGGGGCTTTATTGCGTTTTACTTTTCATTGTAGTAGTTTCTAGGTGGGTGAAAGGCAAAGATTTTGGCTTGTTCCGTTTAATCTATTCCAGGAGAAGGAGCAAGCCAAATGAAGCAGAATCATAGACTTACCCAAGATGGAAGGGACTCAAAAGGATTGTTGAGTCCAGCTCTTATCTCTACATAGGACACTTCCAACATTCACACCATGTGACTGAGGGCATTGTCCAAATGCTTCTTCAATGCTGGCAGACTCGGTGCTGTGACTGCTCCCCTGGGGAGCTGCTCCAGTGCTCCATCACCCGCTGGGTGAAGAACCTTTTCCTAATATCCAATCTAAACCTCCCCTGGCACAACTTCCTGCCATTACCTCTAGTCCTGTCATAGATTACAAGAGATTACCTGTTTGACCTTCCTACCTTAGTAGACTAAGTTAGTCACAGAAGTCTGGGATCACACTGTCAGTATGAATTTGTGATAAGCTTTGGGATGCAGCAGAGAAACCAAGGAATAACCTCACTTGTCGTTAGCATGTTATTCATATAATAGTTTCATTTGGGAAGGATCTTGGCAGGTCACCTTGTCCAAAGCAGGCCAACTGTTCAGACAGAGCGCGTTGTTCAGGGCCGTGACCATGCGAGTCCTTTAGTACCCTTGGGGATGAGGTCTCTGAAGCCTCCTACGGCAGCCATTCAACTGGTTAAGCACCCACTCTGAATTTTTCTTCCTTATATCTTACCAGATTTTCCCTTATTGCAGATTATGCCTGTTGCCTCTTCTGCTTTTACTGTGTGCCCCAGGAAGAGTGCTCCAGACCTTTAACCATCCACTAAATCATTTGTTTGCATCAAGGAGCAAGAATAGAGTGAGGCACAGGCAGCATTCACACAGTTACCTGTATAGGTGTCAACACAAAAATACCTGTATTCCATTCTGCCTGTAGGCAGTATAAGTCGGGTAGGCCTGGGTTTACATGGAGCTATGTGTTGGATGTGGTTCCTGTTCCTATCTCTGCCACAGCTGCCTTTGTAATAGTTGTGCCTCAGCTTCCATGCCATTAAAATAGAGATTATATATCTTATTCACAAAAGTGCTGTGCATCCTATGGTAGCTGTTAAATGGTTTAGTTCCTTGGGAGAAAGCTACTATAAAAAAGGGGGAAAAAAAAGTATGTTTATAGTATAAACTGCGTGCTTGTAGTTATACAGGGTTACGTTAACGCCATACTCTTTGTAGGTTGCTTTTAAACCAAAGTATGCTTTTGTCATGTGTTGTGTTACTATACAAATTAGATGCTTTTATCCAAATTACTTGCTGAAAATTGAAGGAGACATACACAGGGGTTGCTAGGATGGCCTCATTTTTCGTATTCAAGATTTGGAAGTAGAAACAAAGCTCCAGCTTGGTATTCTTTTAAAAATTAAGTCCTTTCAAAGAAGCAGTTAAGTATTTTTTTTCTCTCAGCATTAATAATGAGTTTTTGATGCAGGGATGAGCAATAATTGCAAATGGCAAAAAGTCATCAGAACGTTGTTACTCAGATTGCAGATTTTATTAATCGTAAAAGAAATTATTCACCTAGAAAGGCTGTTTTATAAGTGCTCATTTATATGAAGACTTGCTGCCTAATTTATTTGTTTTAAAAAAAAAGAAAAACGTGCCCAATAATGCCAAAAATTTTATTCTGTCTTTCAAAACTTTGATTATTTTGTCCTTCCCATCCATTTTGCTTATAATTCATCTGTGCTACAACTTATCAGTGGGACCAGTTTTATTTTTGCCCTTATCTCTCATAAATATCATCTGCTGCTGCTTGGATTTATTCCGTCATCTGGATACTATACATCTCCCCTACATGCATTTCCTCCATAGTTAAAAAAAGGATGTTTATCTTTTTAAGACTGACTTTTTAGGTAGGTGAGTTGTTTGGCCCTTTACATGCTTCTGATCTCGTGAGGTGTTGGGATTTGCAGATGGAAATTAATTTTTCATCTGTCTTCTCCCACTTCTTTTATATTCTTTTCAACATGAGTCTTAAGAAATTGAGCGTATCCTTCACTGTAGGAGTATAACTAGTCCATGAGCCTGCCCTGTGAACTTAAAACAGGGTGCGTGCTGAAGTATCTCTTTAATTGGGGTGTTGGATGTGCAGGGTATGGGTACAGCCTTTACATGTTCTGCTAGAGAATTCATACAGAGAGCATTGCTACAGCGTGAATATTCATTAACTAACTCCTTGCCCCTTATTCCTTCTGCTGAAATACTAATACAGCAGTCATTCTGTACCTGATCTTGCCGAGATAGTGCGCGTGGAAGTAATCCTACTGACAATAGCCGGCATGCACCCAAGCCTTTTGCAGGATCATGCTGAACACCAGTTACTCTCAGTAACACAGCTGGATCTGCAGCTGCTGCTGTGAAAATGATGATGGGTTTTCATGTGGAAGGCAAGGAGCATGGGCTCTGCTCCCAGTCATGTGCCACTGGGTGACCATTTCAGCCTGTGGAAGGACATTAGCTCCAAGGGGGGAATGAAGCTGCTATTCATCGTACCAAATGTAATTTCAGCTAGAGAAGTACTTTATTATAATGCCATTGTGACAAAACCCTCTTTGAACTTTGCTGGTACCAAATTGAGATCCTTCAGGTGGCTTTTTCAACGCTCAGGCCTTTACAGGATAACATTTCAGGTGACTCCGGCAAAACAGCTTCGAAAGTGCAGGATTCCTGTGTTCTGCCATGCTCTGGGCTGTGACTTGAAAACAGGATTTCACAATTGATGTAGCAGACCTGAGTCTATTTTCTAAACCAATATTTAAAGTATGCCTCACCAATTCTGGTCTCAAAAGTTGGTTGTTGAAACTATAATGTATTTCAACACAGAATTGTGCAGGCTAAAGTGAAGACTGCAATGATAGTGGAGCAGATTCTCTGTTTTGTGTATATATGAAAGCTGAGAGAGCTTCTGCTGAAGTCAGACGACGCAGGCTTGTCAAATCATTCACGAACGAAAAGATTGCTCTTGGATGGAATTAATTTGCAATATCTCATTTACCATCTTGAGTTTTGTCATGAATTTCCCCTACTTGGCAGCCTGAAATGCCAAGTGAAAAAGTGTTTCAGTGAGAGATAATATAATATATTAAGAAAATGTTATTGATCACAGTATGCTTTTACTGGAAGATGACTTTTTCTGACCGGAACACAAGGGACCTTGCCTTGTTATAGTAGGAAAATGTATTGTAACATGCAAACTGAACTGTTGTTAAGGTCACAGCAACTTTGTTTTTACATTCCACTTCCTCTGGAAGCAAGCTTCTCCACAACTAATGCTGTCAACTGGGCTAGAGTAAGAACAATTTCAGTTTCAAACTTTAAAAGTAATGTTACAGCAAGTTTTTCTTCTATGAAGGAAGGAAATGAACGCTGTTTTCCACATCCCCAAAGGTCATAACTTGTAATTCAATAGACATTACTGTAACCATTTTGTTATGATGGTGGACTGTATTGTAGTAGTTCTTTGTCAGAATCAATTAACCCACATTTTCTTATCTTACGTGTACTTATAGGCAAACATTATGGACAGAAAATGTTGTACATTTTCTGTTAGATTGGCTTTCACACTCGAAGACTGAGGCACTTTAACTTTCCCACATAATGTGGAAAGATTAGCCAAGTGGAAGAGTCTGTGTTGCTCAGACATCTTATGTAGATATATGGACATCATTACTCTTAAAAGCATGAGCACATAAATTTGTGATGGGATGCCCTGTAGAGACAACTCAGAACAAGGACCCTTTTAAACATCTGAGATGTAAAGAGAGCTCCCACTCTTATAAACAGTGGCTCTGAGACATTAATGTCCTGCTTGCAATAAGATTGTTTTCTGCTGAAGGGCTCCATATTTGCTCTCAAAAGTAAGCACGCCATGACGATGATGCTTCTTTAAAGGTATTTTGAGCTATTTCTAGTGAAACTCATCCAAAACACATTCTGCAAAACCTAACTCTTTAATAAATCTGTGATTTAGGTTGTAATATTATGAGCCATGTTAACCTAGACTGGAAACGCAAAGTTATTTTGAATAAGTTAGTGAGGTTTGCACTGAAGATCTAAGAATACTGTATTTTCTGTGTTTGTTTTCCTTTCATGCTTCTCTATTTCCAACACATCCCTCCAGCACTTTTTTCTGGTTTTGTTGCAATAAATCTCCACTTCAGTGAATCTGAAGATATAAAACTGACTGAAAAAATTCATTTCTCATACGGTAGTGGTTTACTAACCCACTCAAGGTTTCCACATGGCAAAATGATTTCTCCACTTCAGCCGACCATTTCCTGCACAGGCAAAGCAATGTTGCCAAAATTGTTGTCAATTGTTTTTTATATCCTGAAATTTAATCATATTTCTTTGCTGCTTTTTCTAATTTAGTTTGGACGAGTAGTTGTTGGTGTCCTACCCTGGTCTCCCTTTGAAGACTCTTCTATTATGTTGATAGTTGTGTGCAGGAGAGAGACCATTTGTGTTGTTAAAGCAAATTACTACTAAGAATTGAAAGGTTTAGATTCTGGCTTTTTGGGGAGTAAAAAACCAAACCAAAACCCTGATTCCTAGATTTTTTTTTTCTGTTCTTTAGCTGCAAGAATTTGTTATCTTTTGTTTAGCACAGTAAACATGAAGTGCAAGTGTGGTAAGTGTTACAGAGGAAAGGAATATTGACTTCCTGCGAGAGTAAATCCTTTGTTTGTACTGCTTAGGATGTTTAAAAATATACCAAAACCCCTCTCTGTTTTCTTCTGTTGCTTAAAAAGGAGGAGAGTTACTACTATCACTTCCCTTCCCAGTCCCAATGGGACCTTAGTTTAAGGTAACTTGGCTTGTAGGATCAGCTCAAGCTAGGGTGGATGTTTACCATGTGAGACTTATGTTCCTAAAGATGCGTTATGTTCCTGCGTGTTTTCCTACCACTTGGCAGGAGAATGATGCTCAGCCTTTGTAATTTTCTTTTTCTTCCTGGGTTGTGCCAGACTTGCTCTGCTCACAAAACATTGCTTGTGCGGGCACGAGTCTCCATAATGCAGGAACAGTTCAGGACAGCTGGTAATGTCTTGGTGTCAGCTGTCTTCAGTAAGAATAGGTAGAGTTTCAACACATGTAGTTCCTAAACAACTCTATCAGCACAGCTGTTCAGCATTTCCTCACAACCTATTGTGACTAGCTCTCCAGAATGCTGCTTAAAATACTGCTGGCATCAGCTAAATCTGGCCAGCCCTGTGGATGAACTCTAGTACTTGGTTTGATGTGCCTGAAAATGTGAATTATTTAAACATAAATTCATTTTGTTTTCATGTTCCCTATCCTTATGAACAGAAAGATGAGGGGAAAGGGAGAGTAACAACAAGAACCCCATGGGAGAATAGTTTGTGCTGCCTAAATCATAGCTAAGTTGTTTTATTTGGTTTTGAAATGGTTCTTGGTGGGCACTGTAAACAACAGAGAAAGGTATCTTTCACTTTTTCAGCATTCGTGCTGAGCGTGAAAATACAGTGATAAGCAGAAATGACAACAATCTATAAAAGCCCTTTGCACATTTGTAGAGGAGTTTGATATAATGACACAAAAGATATCTCTTAATCTCTGTGTCTAATTGTAATGCAGTAAAGAACAGCATCTCTGCTTACGAATATGTGAGAGAAAACATTTACACTGAATGTTTATGGGGACACAGAAGCAGCTCTTGAAGAGCGCAAAAGGCTTTCTAATTTTTTTTCCTGCTTATAGGATTTTTTTTAAAAAGCCTTTTGCACGGATGAGATAAATTGAAAGATGCAGAATACCACATCTCTGACAGTGGTGGGGTTGTAGTGGGAAGATCGTGGCCAGATTTGAATCTTCTTTTGCTCAGTCTTAAGCCTGCTTGTGAGCAGCTTTACATGCCCGTGAAAGGCAAATCTACACAGCCTGGATTTGAATAATAGAGTTGCCATTAACGTCCAACATAAAGATGATTGGTTGTATGCTTGATTTATTGGAAGCCAGAAGTGGTGAAGTATACGGTACACAGGGGGATATTTATGCTGCTAATGCTTAAAACACAGCCGAATGTTCTGTGCACTGTAGATGCTTTCAAATGGCAAAAACAAAGGTGCATATAGCAGTAAATCCAGTTATTCTGATAGTTGAATGGCCCTAGATCAGGATCTGACTGTGCAGTCTCGTCAACATGCAGAGCAAGTCTGGTAAGTCCCTGTTTAGTTACTGCCTGTTACAGGATTATCAGCTTTGAATCAAAGAAAATAATTTCAAATATGCTAGGATTTAGGGTATATTGTTTCATCTTCATCAGTTTCTAATGCAAGAATTGTTTTTTCCAATTTATGTGCAAATAGGCTTCCAAAATCTGTAGCTGTGAACTGAGATTTTGTCAGATTTTTTTCATCAAATTACTCTTGTTCTACTAATAACTGTCAAATTGCACCTCAACTCAGCATTTTCTTGATTTATCTTGCCTTCAGTTGCTCTCTGAGGTGTGTCATTTGGCTGCTTTGCAAACAGGTTACTCTTAAGATACTCATCTGTGCATTTAGATTTTTTTGAAATGTTAGGGCAATTATATTTGATTTTTAGAAGAAGAATTCATTGTTGAGTCAAACTGGATGAATTTTTCAAAAATGTAGACGGCTTATTCTCGTATGTCTGGAAGCTGAGAAGATGTACTGCATTCATCATTCTGCAATGTCAAAAAACATATATTAGCTCTATGTTTTTAGTCTTTTTTTTTTTCCAAACCGAATAGTAGTCTAATCTTTCTGCTGAATAAGAACTTTGTCTGCTCCATTTGTAAAAATTCACCCCTTACCACGTTTCTCCAGCAAAATACTTTAAAGGGAGGGAGGCACTGAAAAGCCCTGGGATTGAGGTTGGTTGGTAGCTTCCATCGTCTAATGATGTTAGTGGTGGTTTCTTCTGGCCACTTCCTTTCTGAGGCAGAAAGGTGTTATCAAATAAAGAGCATTTTCTGAGCTTGTGGTGAATTGTCTGATACAGAAAGTTTACCTGTATTCCTTAAAAATGCCAATCTAAACCATTTTCTATATTTGGAACAATTTCTTTCTCTGAACCCCACTATTTGGGGAAAACAACTACAGGAGAAAAAAAATAGTTGGCTGCTAAGTCTGACCAAGCATAGCATATTATAACCCCTCTTTACCTTGCTAAAGAACTTATAATTTTGAAAGAAGGTGTTTAATATTAAGGAAACATAGATAGATACTTGTGTCGGTGTGCTGTGTAGACTTGAACCAACAAGATCAATGCATCCAAATTATAGCAGCTTTATCTGGTATGAATGAGATGCTACTTACGTTTTCAGGTAAAAGAAATCAACAGCTATTAATTTGGCAGAATTATTTATTCCTTACTGATGATATTTTCAGTGTATCTAATCAGAGCACTCATGAATAGAAATGAAACAATTTAAATAGAGGCAATGTACATTGTATGATCTTGTTTTCTCAAACTGTTCCATAATGCAGTGAATAAATTTATCTGTTCTCCTGAAAAGACTTCTGCAGAAATCATACCCAGTGTTTTCACCTCTATTATTTAATACGACTGTTTTATAACTCTTGGAAGATGGTTATTTCTGCTTCTGCTACAGGCGTCTGGAAAAAATGTTCATTTTGGGGGAACAGAAGGGAAAAGCAGTCTTAGAGCCTGAAAATCCAGACAGATGCACCAGGAACACTTGAGTAAAAGGCATGATAGAAAATGATGAAATGGTCTTATTCTGCATCACTCCCCAGCCCCTTTCATAACAAGGTCCAGATGTACAGAAGGTATATTAATGAGTGAAAAGAGGGTGATACGAATCAACGTCCGAGCTCCTTGGAGGTCCAGGAGGAAATGCAACTGAGTGGAGTGAATGCTTATGAAACCGCATGGTGGTACTTGAATTTTACTCTGAATCATTGAATAGATTTGGGATGCTGGGAGAGAGGGAAGTTTTGGGTGGCCTCGCCACTAAACAGCTGTTAACTGTCCATCAGGCCTGTGGGGAGGCTGATGGGCTTTGCAGCAGTCTGCATTCTCCTCAAGATCTTGTATTATGGACTATGCAGTTTGGGATGGTGGTGACAGCAATGAACTTTGCATGGAGAACGCTCTGTCATAAGCGAGCTGGGGAATCTGACCACGTGATGCTGCGGTCTGCGCTGGTTAGAATGCCTTTTTGTAAAATTTTCTATCCAAATTTCAAATTTGGTTTTTAAAAGGTATCATTTAGTTTGAGATTTTTGGAAGCACATTTTGGTTTCCCCCCAGATTGAGTGTCTTATATGGGAGCTTTGCTTATTTTTGACAACTAAGAACATAAATAGATCATATGGATGAATCAAAACCAACTGGAAACAAACCAGGAAATTAAGGTGTTATCTTACTCATAGTGCTGAAAGGATGCAGATACTAGATACCATAATTTACAGTGCCTTTAAAAGTTGTAACTCCACTGTGTTCCGGCAGGTTTTTGGTAGGCAAAATCTCTTAACCCAAACCTACTACTCCAGCAGGCTTTAGGTTGCAGTAGTTAATGTGTATCTACCAGAATAGAAATGCTTGCTTCTCACTAAAGCCCTCCTAGGACCGTTCAGCATAAGCCATGGCATGCATTTCACTCTTTTTAACTGTCCAAATATTTGGGAATTGTTGTGGACAGTGCAAATGAAACTGGCTGCTGCGTTTATTCATTTTTTTTCTTGCGGAATTTTAATCCCTCAATGAATTCCAACGCATACATGCTCTTAAACTTACTGGCAACCATCACCTCTCTTAATCTTTTTACATTTCTTGTGATTAACAGTGCTTTCTAATCCTAACACCAGACCCAGCAGCAACTGTTAACTGCACTTCTTGTTTTACAGCTAAATCTAATCCTTGTAGCAGTCTGAGGCCAGCATTATATTTATCACTCTGAAATTACTAACTGTAAGATGTTGTGGCGGTTCTTGAGGTGTTTTTTTCCTTTTTCAGTTTCACTTTCCTTGTCATGGATTGATAAATGCAGTGATTAGTGTAAAGGTTTTTTTATATATGATGTTTTCCAGAAAAAGATGAAAATAGGTGCTTTTCCTGCTTCTTTTTCTTTTTTAAGTCTTTTTCTTTCTTTCTTTTTTCTTCTCCTGGGCCAGGAGAAGTAATTTGCTTTCTACCTGAGTTTGAGTAGCAAGATATGTAGGTGGAATATGTTTTAGTGGCTTTTTTCTACCCTCCCTTCCCCCCACACCTATTAATATATCTGTTAGTAAGCTAATGCTATTAGGTTATACAGACTGTTCAGTGTACAAGGAAAGACAAGACAGCCATCAAATCCTCGCAGTGCCTCAAAACATCTTTCCTTTCTCCTGAAGGCTCTGTATGTGTTTGACCATAAGGCAGCAACAGATTTTACATCCAGTCGCTTAGCAAAGGAAGGGTAAAGAAACTGCATATATATTTACTGGTGCGGGGTTTTTTTTTTTCTCCTCACCTGGAAGGCTGGGTGGGTGTTTACAGTCACTTACAGGAACTGCTCTGAATTTGCATTAGGGAAAATGGAAAGGGACCACTGAAGAACTGCAGACTTCTCTTTTGTTGCTGCTTGGTTTTTGTTTTTTTCCTCAAGGAAGGGGCAGGGAAGTTGTTAACCAGGAGCATCCAATCCCCCAAATGCCCTGTTTGCTTAAATTCTAAAATCATTTTTAAGGCGGATGGAAATAATGGCAAAGAGGAGTGGGACACAGAAAAAGAAATAGGACTTTTCCATAATCACAGTAGGTAATAGCTAACTGTGTCTTCTGCTGCTGGGGTCTTTCCACGGTCTGTTTTTCTCAGCTGTCACATTCTTTCTCCAATCAAAGAAAAGATGAGCTATATTTGTTACTTGCAGTGCAAGCCTGAGAAAATCTTTCAGATTTTAAAGCAAGGTAGGAAGTTTTAATACATATGTACATATATACATGCATATTTATGTGTTTATGTATTTAAAAAGCAATGGTCTTCAGTTGGTGAAGATTTTATGTTTGTGTGTTTTGGTGTCTGAAAGCTTATCTGTTGTCTCTGGCAATGGACTAATTCTTTGCCTTACTTATGTCCTTAGACCCTGTCGGCTCTGGCAAAAAAATGCTACTTTTCTGTTTCAAACAGGAACAAAAATGCAAAAATGTACTTCAAAACAATCAAAAAGTAACTGTGTCCTTGCCCTTCTGACCTTATTAAATGTATAGTTACTTAAACTGCTTTAATCCGTTGCAAGCAAGATTGTCTGTTAGTTGGAAGAGGAAACTGGGCTTTCGTCTCTGCTCAGACAGAGCTGCTCTGTGTCTGCTTGGGGGAGAACACGTCAGTGCTTGGGCATTTGGGCTGCCTTCATTTTATGTTGAAGAGCCAGTTAATTCTGGAAAGCAGCATCTTCCCCGTGCACTTGTGTGTTCTCCCACCCTGTGCTGCCTGCTCTGGCTATTTCTGGTTTCCCAAGGTGGCTTTGGGGCTCCTCATGCCTCTTCTAACAGCTCTCTCTCCCTTTACCTCTTTCTCTCTGTGTGGATTTGGTTTGGGTTTTTTTTTGTTTTGTTCTTTTTTTTTCTCATGTACAGGAGTTCAGCCGCAGTCCTCAATGAGTTTTTACAGGCCTGTAATATGTCTTAGTTGTGCTAATTTAGACTTGACTTTTCAGAGGGAGAAGCAACCATAATATGTGATGAAATGGGGCTGCCAAGCTTTTCAATTCTTTGCTGCACACCTCCAGATAACTTTAAAACTTTGAGAGGTGGGGAGCAAAAATCATAGAAAGTGCACAAATCAGAATTAGGTTTTGTGGTCAAATTCCTGTGGGGGAAGCTGGGATGCTGGCTGGGTTCTCCCTGGCCAGCCCAGCAGGAGACATCGATCCCTGTCGCTCTTCTGAGCTACAGACAGTCATGGCTGTTGAAGGAGGGGATGAAGTGAGAGCTGATCTGGGAGCTGGCAGTGCTCACTATGGGTTTACAGTTACATCTTGGGATGTCTCACTGCAAATGCAGGGCTCATGGTGCAGAAAGGAGACGTTGGGGAGGTGGGAGCCCTAAATTTTAGAGTCCTGATGCCTTTGCTGTCATCTTCTGGGGGAAACTGGCTTAATGAGGATACATTGCAAATAGGAAACTCTGATAGTTAAGCCTGAGTGAATAATACAAGAGAAGCGTGAAATAAATACACGGCATAAGAAGAAAAAGCTGGTACCCTGGATGAAACCTAAAGAAATCTGAGGTGACATTTTCAGACTTGCTGCAGTGTTGCTCACCACCATGAATACTTTTGAGCTTGAGTGCTGCAGTTGTTTTACACTGTTTGCCTCCTTTTCTGAGGCTGAATTTCCAAAAGAGAGAGAGATTTCCTGAGCCCTGCCTTCCTGGATATTCCCTCTCCATTCAGTGCTTGAGTTTGCTGCACAGCATAATGCCTACATACCAAATAGCAAAATCACTCTGGATTGTAAAGATAAAAAGAAAAACATGTTTATCAGGCATTCCTCTGTCTCAGCAAAGAGGGAATGTCTGTCCTTTGAAGTCTTCTGACCAAAAGCTATGCTGAGAGTTGATTTAATATAAGAAGTTGGATCTCCCACCATCTCTTGTTTTTACTTCCAGTTTTGAGGTCCAACTACAGAATGCCCGTGGTGGGAGGCAGACAATCCTGTTACCATGATCCTCACTTCGTATATCCAGAGAAAACTTTTTTTTTCTGGTATGTATTATAAAAATCAATATTCCAGTTGATGGGAAGGAAGGAGTGGTATGCAGGTTGATACCTGCAATCTGTTAGGTGTGAGATTGCTTTCTCTCTGCCATGGTTACAGTCTTGGTCTTACACATTGCCTACAATTTTTGGGATTATGTAGGCAAAACATGTGCTTTTATGTTTTATGATAAGTTTCAAAGGGACAGAATTGATCAAGGCTGTTATCATGAATAGTAGATGTTCGCTTCCATAAAAATTATTTGTGTAAGTAAATAGTGTTCCAGTAACTGACATTCCTAATCCCTTACATAGAATTTTATTCATTCTTCTGCCTCTGTAAATGTAATTTTTCAGTAGTTTTGAAGCTTGGAAACTGATAACCTTCAGGCTACTCTGTACCTTAGAAACCTGTTTACTGGTGAAGCTGAAATGGAAGAAGATAGTGATTAAAAACTTAATATGAATGCATTGGACACAGGGAACAAATATCAAGTCCATAAGACTCTGAGATTCGAGAATAAGAAATTTTAACACTGATATAGCCCTGAATCCCAGCTGGGCAGCAGTAACTATAGACACAATGATATTTATCTGAAAAAACCTTTTCCTTAGCAATCCCACTCAGTGATGCCAGCTCAGGTGTTTGACTGCAGGACAGAGATGCCCCTGACTGTCAGTTCTGCGGGTCCTGCGAGTGGGACAGGGAATCAATATGCAAAGCATGTTTTTAACTGCTTGAAACCCAGAAACATTCTGTACCTGACCACAGCCTGTCAGCTTTGAGTATTAAGTGAGCTGGCAGTGTCTCTTTCTGAACATGCCCATGAAAATAATTGTGAATTATTAATTTTAATTACTGCTGGCTGAGAGCAGATCCTCAGCTGTGTGAATGGGTTTTTATTACACCATGTTAGAGTTGTCTGGGCTGGGAAATTCTTGAACTTCTGTGATATGAAAGGTGTGTTCAGGCAAGAGTATGTCTACAGGAGGCTCTTCTCCCTTTGCCCATAATCACTTAATGATGGTGTAGCAGCTACAGCAGCTGCCCACGCTGTATGCATGTGTGCATTAGCGGAGAAAGCACTCGAAACTGGGACGGGAGAATGACAGAATGACTGAAGGTGAAGAGAACCGAGGGCTATTTCTGGTGCTTTGCAGTCTCTCTTCTACTTTGTGTTCTTCTGAACTGGAAATGAGCAGGGAGGACAAACATGCCAATCTGAAAGAATTGTATTTCTATTTTAGCTTTAAAATGCATTCCTTCTATGTTATTTGCCCACAGATGTGCAGTAGTATTTTAATCTGTCAGCACTTAGAGTTGCTGTCCTCTAAAACAATCATGTTAGTCTTGCTTGATGTACCTCCTTCAAAACCTAATCCAGGGGTGGCTGATTTATCTCTGTTTCAGAGATGTAACTGAGCAAAGGACTGATCAGAGACTGCTTTACTGAAATTTGTTTGGATATCTAACATCCCATCATCTGTGTGGGGCCTCAGAGACTGTTGGAGTTTCATCTCACCTGTAACACCAAGTTCCTAGTCACTGAAATGTCTGTCCTCTCAAACATTAAACTTGAGTGTCTTCATTCCAATTTAGGAAGGTTTATTTATTTCTGGGGTTTGAGTGTTCATTTAGACACATGGATACCCAAGAGACAAGAGAAGATCTATCAGATAAGCCATTGGCCTTTAAATCTGAAATCCACAGGTGAAATCATGTGCTTGAATTTACTTTTAAGTTTCCCACTGGCTTGCTTTTTTTAACCATGCTTTAATCATTTGACCTTTTCTTCCTATGTTTTTGCTTTCCTATTAATAACATTCATCTGCTGGGTAGAGACTGAATTAGTTTGTTTATTCCTTTTCTTTTTATATTCTTGCACAATACAGACAGAGGAACTTTCAGTTGGGACAGAGTAGATCAGAATTGAAATTGCATGCAAAAATATCCTCCAGTCATGAAAAAAAAAACCAAAAGCTTTCCTAATTTAGAAATATCTGCTCATGGAAATATTTGTACTCAGCCAATGAAGTTCAGTTCAGTGTTACTAGTCTTCAAACTGAAAGAGTGTGCAGAGCAGCAGCACTGATTTATATCCCTACAGAGTTTTAAGGAGTATTTCTAATCCAAGAGTGGTTTACAGAAAGGTTTCCAAAGAAGGCTTGCTGCTTCTGTTTGAGTGGAGCTCTGCAGGCAGCTGAACTTTGACTTCGACCACTGAGCTGTTTATATATTCCATAAACTGTATCATTTTATTCTACTTTAGATATTTATACAGTCCTTATCCACTCGGTATGACATTGGCCTTATAGATAGAGGCAAGTAGTACAGGAAGTATTGTAATGGTGTTGGGAGTCAAGCCCAGTCCAGCTGAGCTTGGGACCAGTGTCTGGACCATAAAAAAAATGCCTCCTTCATTATTCGGGAGATGGCTAAGTTGTCACTACAGCATACTGTAATGGTAAATTTTCTTGCTTAAACTCATTGTGGTCATGTTTACAGCATCCTATTGGTTGTCAAAAGTTGGCAGACTGGACAGCACCCAAGTTTCATACCAGCCTGTGCACATGGCTGGAAGATGTCTGCTTTTTTGATGGTTAGCAAAGTGAGCTTGTTTTATCCTCTTCCTTGAACTGTGCTTTCAGTTCAGAGATAAGAAACCAAAATCATGGCAGTCTGCCCTTGTATTGTCTATACAGTTTCCTTTTGCCAGGATAATAATCATCTGGACCCTCTTTTAATTAAATTAGCTCAAACAATGAACGGTATGAAAAGTGCACTGGGACTTTAATGCAACTGATGTGTTCTTTTGTGTAGGCTTGTGTGGTATTGTGTTTGGTTTGGAGACTGATGGGGAGGGGATTATTTTGGAGGAGAGTTGGCATTTCTTCATACTTCAATTTTCTTGAAGTCTTTAAATTGGCCATTTGTACAGGGACAGGCTTTTTAATAGGTTTTTAATAGGCTACCTCTGTTCTTAGTGGTTCTCAGAGGAAATAAAACTTGGAAAAAAAGTGCTTTCATCTGAAGATTTTTTTCCCTGTATTTCTCTGCCTTTTTAATACGTTTTTTTTCTCCTATATATGAAATTAATAAGGTTGTTTGGTACTACTAAAATTACTCAGATTGTAACTGGTCAGTGAGAAATCTGCTAGTAACTACTGACTTCCTTTTGGTTATTGATAATTTTTCTTAGCTCATGTATGGTGCTTTTTTCCATAGATCAGTACAACGTGTCTTTTCCATCCAGCAGTAACTACCTATCTATCCTCAGGTTTTGTACAGTAACCTTTACACTTTTCATGGGATTTTTTCCTCTTTCATTTTTTAGACAGTTAAAACAAAGATCAAGATACATACGTAGAGAGCATGAGTTAAGATAGGGAACAAATCAAAGAGGGGAAATTCGCGTGTACTGTCAGAGTGCCTAATGCCTTTTTTGCCTTTCTGCAGGCTTTTCTAAATGTAACATGACTTGTTGAATGACCTGTCATTATGCAAACATCTTTTTTTTTCCTAGCCTCTGTACAGACTGAAAATTAAGTAAATGGTCTTATGTAAAATATACATGGAAAAGGTATATTGGCCAAGGGGAGTATTTGTTCCTACAAGGTTTAAGCAGTGTTGCTTGTACCAGGAACCTATTTTGAGTTGGCAAGATATTTGCAGTCACTTTTCCAGTAATCTGCCTACTGCTTTGTCAAGAGATGATGGAGAAGATGTAGAAGGATCTTCCCTCATGCTGAATCCCCAGCTGATTTATTTTTGTCTGTATGTATTTTTTATGTAAAACATAGACCATAGAAGCAATATGATTTGTCCTAGCTGAAGAATTTTGCAAAACGGCAGATTCCATTTTTTTCTATAGCTCTGAGTTGATAATGACATCAGTTACTCAGACTTCGGACAGGTAGCAAAAAACAGCAAGTGGTTTCAGGGCAGGAAACAGCAGAAGTCAGGGGATGACTCTTCATCATGCTTGTATGTCCCAAGCAAGGACAGAAGCGTTTTAAAGAAAATGTCAGCAGAGTATAGTGGTTTCCATCCAAGAATACTTCTGTACATACCTCCTAGGTGACAACTTGTTCCCTGTCCTCATGTCAGCTCCTCTTGAACCTACATAATGGTCTCCAGGAGGTCATTCACAGAAGGGAGAAAGTACAAAGGAGCTAGGGGATCCAGCTTAGCTGCAAACCACGCACCTTTCTCGTACTGCTAGGCAGCGCCAGGGTTGTGCACTGGAGATGGTCCTTCATGGATATAGAGAAGACAGCTTGAGTCCACCTTTGGGGATGGTGGTGAAAATTTTTTCAGGCTATAGTGCCATTGCTCTCCTCCCAAACAATGTTGGGGAGTGTGTGGGGGTTATCCCCGTTGTATGTGTGTGGGTGCCCCGGGCTGAATGCTGAATAACAAGAAGGGCAGCATCACCACGCTTACTGTCACGCTAGTCAGCCTATCAGTCCTTCCTAGAATTGCAAATCACCCTCTTGGTCTCCCTGAACTGACTCCGAAGAGGGAGTTGGATTATCAGATAGTCTTGTGTTTCTTGGAGAAAACCTTGAGTGACCCTCAGAAGATGATTACGAATCCTTTTTTTTTTTTAAGGCTGTTTTGATTAAATGGCCTGTGCAGCCTCGTGTTGCTTTTGTTCGCAGAATAATCACTGGGGATTTGTGCCTGTATGTGCGCGCAAGTGCCTTTTGCTCTCTGTAATGACAACACTAACTGTAGTGAGAAAAAACTGAGGGGAGAGAACACAACAAGCACCTAAACTTCCAAAGAAATAGAGAATCCATATTATTTTTAACAAGTCTCATGATTATTTTTTTTGAAGCGCTGATTTTCTGATTGTTTTTGTTATCTTTCACTGCTTTGAATTACTCGTCATTTTCCTATTATTGGAGGATTTTTCCAACTGCTAGGTTTGTATTAACATGCTAGGTTCACATTAATGGAAAAATTATGCAATTTTTTTAGTTTGCTTCCATCTTTATTCTGCTGTTTTCCTTTAATTAATCTGCAACAGAGTCCAGCTACAACAGATAATTCGCTGCTTGTCAGGTCAGGTGAACGTAGTTCAGTGCAAAAGGCACTTTAACAACACGGGGAAAAGGTTCTTTGCTAATTGGATTGCAATACGTTACTGCCCACTTAAACTCAACAGAATAATTTTAATTTGATTCCCTCACTGTTATTTTGCACTTAGAATTTGTGACATTCAACCTTTTTTGCAAGAAATAAATATTATTTAATTAGAGACTCCCAGAACCGCTGAGGTTGGCAGGCACCTCATCCAGTCAGACCCGAGGCTGCCCTTAGTCTCTGCATGGCCTGATGCTTGGATCATAGAGTAGTTAGGAAAACCCAGAATTCAGTGATCTTAATGAGAGAATACTACTTAAGGTTAAAAAACCAACACACCTTAGTTATTTAGTATGTTTAAATTCTGATTTACACACGTGTATCCTCCTGCTGTGCTTAATGGAAGTGGGTGTATACTCCTCGACCTAGGACACTGTTTAGTCACTGTCTCTGTACGCCTGTAAATGTAGAGTATCTTGATTTAAATAGAACTATTTGTTTTGCCTTTTTCTTCCTTTCTCATCACCAATTGGCTTTTCTACCCTAAAGAGAATTAAATTTCCTACCTGTGAGCTCTGCTGTTGCAGTAGCAAACTGGAAGACAGGATGCTAAAGGCATTTGTTAGTACTTATTGAATATGTCTATGTTGCAGTCACAGAAGTAATTGCAGTATCATGGAAATATACCCAGCCTAGCTTGGTATACACAAATATACCAAACCAGGTTTTTATCAAGCTGATAATACTCTAGCCACGGCCTGATGGAGTTTGTAATAAGCTGGTGAACTCTGCTGTTGCATGAGCTGATTTATGGTCCTTATATTTACCTTGCAACCATATGACCATGTCGTGTACTCCTGCTTGCCATGTTTGTACATGGCTTGTTTTATTTGTTTTTCCCCTTCCTTCTTAATATTATGGACTTCAAAAGCCCTTCCCACTGAGGAACTTATTTTTTGGTCAGACAGGAGTAAAGTTTAGCAGTGACCTGGTTTACTGGGGAACGCAGCTGTTTCTGGCATGGATCTCTTCACTTAGCTGCTGCAAGGGTCCTTACGCAGAAAATAACTGTCTTTCAACAAAGCACTGTCCTGTATTTTAACTTAACTTAAATTAAAAGCACTTATGGACATGGGGAAAGTTTTGGAACACATAGCCACTTTTTGAATCATAAACACAGTAATACAGTATCGTCATGCGAAGGAAATGAGGAAAAAATAGATAATTGGATAGGAATTGTCCAGGAACTTAACTCCACAGGGATGCTGACTTACATGGTAGGTGGTATTTGGTTTTCTACTTTCAGTGCAAGAACAAGCTTTTAGCAGCCTAATAACACTGTACTCAGGAAATGGTTTCTGTATTGTCTTATTAAGGAAACAGTGACACAAAATGCCATGAGCACCGGCTTTTGTCGCCGGTAAGCAGTTAATATTTCTTAAAAACTGTTTACTGTGCAGGATTTGACAACCTTACAGAACGTGGCAGCATCGAGTAAACCCAGGATCTCTTTATGCAATACGCTTGTCACATGCCAGGCTGCAAGGATTCATATCCATTGTTCTAATTAACATTACTCTTGTACACGAGCGTACAGTGCAAATTCTGTTTGTCTTCTGCAAAAATCCCAACTTGTGGCAAATTGTATGGACAGTTGGCTTTCCGTTAACAGTGGGAAGAATAGCAAAGAGCTACTGTCCAGACCTACTTGCAGAACTATTATGGCAAAAAGAATAATCTTACAGGAGAAGTTCCTATTTCCAGGACCTATTTGTACATTCTGACTCCTCTCCGTATAATAGGATTACACATTTCTTATCACAACTGCAAACTGGATGTGTGCCAGCCATAAACTGTGCACAGTGTAACAATATGATTGCAGACAATCTTCCTTCCCTTCTCTCTTTTTTTTCTCTCCATTCCTTCTCATTCTGGGTTAAAGGGAAAAAATCGTATTAGTGTAGAATGAATCATAGAGCATCACTTAAAACATTACTATAGCCTGGTATATAGAAGCAAAACCACTTGACCAATGGAAACTAATTACAGACAAGGAATGTGCCTTAGGAGAAAAAGATACTGATGTTTGAAGTGTTTCCTTAATGCATACATTTGAATCTAGGGGGAGAATTAAGATTCTGTTGCTTTGAGGGTATCTTCATCTATTCATATGGTAAACGTGGGAGTGACACCTATAGCTGAATGATTATGGACAGGCACGCATTGCATTGCATTACTGTTTCACTTAACATGTGGGTTTGATTTACGTAGTACTGTGGCAGTAATTCAGTCTGTTCTGCAGTGTTCCCAACTGTAATGCATTGAACAGATAAAAAAATTTTGGCCAGGGTGACTTAAAGCTTAATAAATTCTGGAGAGTGAAATCTTAAGTATGTGGTGACTACCTTTAAACAGGTGGTGAAAAAAAAAAAGGTCATCCTCTTTAAAAAAAAAAAAGGTAAATAATCAGAAATGGAAGTCTTGTGGTTCCTACTGTTAAATGTTGCTTCAGCCATCTGCAGAGAAAAGCGCATTCCTGGAGTATGGCCAGGCTTCAGCATAGTTTTATGAGGGGAAGATGACCCAGATTGCCCTTCCTTAGCATTCATACCAAGCACATTCACTACAGCTATTTTGGGATTTTTAAACTTTTGGTCTGTGAAAGTGCAGTACATCAGTTGGGATGAGCTGCAGCAGCCATTTCAAAGGTTCAGCCTCCCTTGAATATGGGCTGAACTATGAACGAATTTGACAGTGTTAAATGGCTTTTGGGATCTGTTCTACATCTTGAGGCTGCAAAAATAAAAATGTCTTTCATTTGCTACCTTCCATTTCTGAAATACGTTCTTGCAAGAGGTGAGATGGTCATCTTTCTCTTGCTGTTTGGACAGCTTGCATATTTTAGGCAGAAGAATAGTTTTAAGTAGTTTTGTTCCTCTGTCCGAATTTTGGAAGGACAAAGATATTTTCTGGGTTATGTCAGCTATGAGGTCTTGTGTTTGTCCTGGATCCCTCTTTTAATGCATCTTTCCCTCCCTGAAACAAATGTGAATTTAAGAAATGCCCGTGTAGGACTGCTGGCTTTGGCTGTACTGGAAAGGATGCTAATCTGAAGACAGTGTCAGATGGGGGAACCGTGGTGCTTTCTCTCCACTTGATCACACAAGTCAGTGTAGAAATGGTTTGTGCTAGGTAAGTGCATTTGATGTCTTATTGAAGAAAGCCAACTTACTGAGTTGTTAGAAAGGAGTATTTGTGGCTGAATCTTGCTAGCCAGTTGCAGGGTAGTCAAGAAGTTTTAATCAGGGTAGAAGTACTTTGCTAAGTGCATCATACAGAAAGGTGCTCTTTTCAAGCTGGATGGGAAGGAGCCATGGCCACCAAAGTCACCAAGTGCTTCTCAAGCAGGTATAGGTGGCTTCTTCGCTGGGATGGCTGCTGCTGTGTTCTTGGCTCACAGACTTTTATTAACTCAGTTACAGAAAAAAATTGTCAAATGGATTTGTGTTAGTCATGGTTTTGAGGAGGGATTTTTGGAAGGGTGGGGAGGAAGACTAGCACAACACATACCAGGTCCTTCTGTGAGGAATTCTGAAGATTTCCGAGTCCCTTTCTCCTATCCCAAACCTTAACCCTATTGTGAATTTTTGAGTGGTTTGAAGTGATTCTGTAGGTCATTGAAATTCTAGTCATGCATACATAAGGTTTCTCTAAACTTTTAATGTGTGAGGCTCCAATTACTTGTGCTGATGGATTCTACACACTAAATATGGTTATTTCAGTAAATTATTCTAAAAGTATAGGTATGAGGTGGATTGATATATTTAGTCTGTAAATTCTATGTAGAAATTTGGCAAAAGTCATATGCATTTATTTCAATATTCAAACACTGTTTCATTCATTTATTTTTGAAACATGGGAAATGAGTGTTTAAAAAAACCCACCACCACCAACAGAAGAGAGCACAAAACTATATTGGGAATTTAATGTACAAGTTAGGAAATTAAAAGTTCCTGCAATAAATGCGACTCTATCATATTACAGGTATACTGCAACATAAATTTCCCAGCCTCTACAACAACATTGAATTCTGAATATGTGCAAGACGGTTGATGTAGAGTGGTTATAAGAATTACAGCCTTGTTTTTCCTAACTAGTTCATTTAAATTCTCAACCTTAATGTTCTGTTAACCTTCCATTTTCTTGCTAATCTGCTTTAGGAAAATAAACAAAGAACAAACCTTAAGTGTCTTGCAGCTCAAAGTGATGTATACCTGGAGGGAGAGATAATGTTAGATTGCAGCACTTTTTTTATTGTGGTTTCATCAATGTTGAATCCTTGGTCACTGTTGTTAAATATTCTTTCTCTGCATGGAAATTATCAATGAACCTGTTGGATCTGATTGCCCTGAGACTGGGAAAATGGGGCAGAAATCAGTTACTTATTTGGAGAGTCTATAAAGCATTTTTCTGTGTCCCACACGGATGAGCTCAGGCTTTGGGGATGATGGGGGCAAGAAGATGGGTAGGAGAAAGGAGTTCATAAAATGGTTTGGGTTGGAAGGGACCTTAAAGATCATCCATTTTCAACCCCCCTCCATGGGTAGGGACACCTCCCACTAGACCAGGCTGCTCAAGGCCCCATCCAACCTGTCCTTGAATACCTTCAGGGAGGGGGAATCCACAGCCTCCCTGAGCAACCTGTTCCAGTGTCTCACCACCCTCATGGTGAAGAATTTCTTCCTAATGTCTAACCTAAATCTCCCCTCTTCCAGTTTAAAGCCATTCCCCCTCATCCTATCACTACAAGCTCTTGTAAAAAGTCCCTCCCCGGCTTTCCTGTAGCCATCTTCAGGTACTGGAAGGCTTCTGTGAGGTCCCCCCGAAGCCTTCTCTTCTCCAGGCTGAACAAGCCCAACTCTCTCAACCTGTCAGGTTCTTGGAGGAAGATGGATCCATTGCATCTCTGTAGAGGTAGCATCCATGGAGGGGACAAAACTGTCCCACCCAGCTTTTAAGATGCTTACTAACTCAACATCCTCACTGCAGCTAAATTCCCATTATGTTAACTTAACACTTGCAGAGATAACTACTCTGGTATAAAACTTGCACAGTGATGTGTTGTGATGTTTTCAAAGTGTGGTATTCACTCCAAGCAGGACGCTGAGGCTTCTGAGGGCTCTTTTCATTACTGGTTCCCAGAGCTACAATAAATCACACTCCTCTGAATACTGCTGCAGGAAATTTAGTCCCATCTTTTTTGGGCTCGCATACACTGTTAACATTTACTTCAATGCATTGTATAATTTCACACTTGCATAAGAAACTGGCAACACAGAACTGATGAGGTTTGGAGTCAGTTCTGGACATAGGTCACATTTTGTGTGACATCAAGCTGTATGTGGTGCCAGGAGAGCTGGAAGTTGATAAAAACAAAGTATCAGAAGTAGCCTCTACAAAGTAGTAGGGGCCTCTGGGAGCTGGAAAACTGGTTTTGCAAAATAAATCTCTTATATTTCATATACAATGTGATCGTAGTCCCTTTTTGAAATCTCTTGTGGTTAAACACTTCTATCATGTCCTCACCACCTGCTGGAAATCCAACACAAAAACAAGTATAACCAAATCTTAAGTTGTAGCAGCTGAACCTGTTTCAAATAAATTGCAAAAGCTATTGTTTACGATAAGTGTTATCTGATTGCTGGCAGAACCTGTGTTTATTGCTTTTGTGTATTACAGTCTCTTGTAATTTGGACAACTAAAAATTGTATTCCTTTTTCCATTGTACAGAGAGATTTGTAAGTAGACAGACGTCTGTAATTATACTTAGTAGGACTGGAGAGCATATAAAGCATAAAATGAAATTGCTTGGTTTTAATCTGAAGTAGCGTCACATATTTTCGACTTTTTTACTTATCTTGGAAAAAATATTTTTCTCATTCTTTGAATAACATTGGCGGACATTTAGAAACTATCACAAAGATATTCTTTACAGAGTGTTTTCATGTACTTGATGTTTTGAAATGTTTGCACTGAAAGTCAAACACTGGATGCTTCTTGTACTGGTGGTCATGAAGGAAAGCTATTAAGTACAATCTGACAAGTGTCAATGACTATCTGGAGTGAGTCTTTCATTTTCGCAGAGTAATTGGGTCTTTTTCCCCCCGATTAAAAAACAACAACAAACAAGCCAAGTGCAAATGGGATTTACAGTTCATTTTTTTCCATGTTCTGTCAGTCCTCTTTAGAGCTCATTCCTTTTTTTTTTCCCCATATGAGGAATGAAGAACAGAACCCCCCAAATTATGTATAAAATCCCAAGTTGCAGCTGTAAAGCCGCAGCTCAGATGTATTCCTGTGTATATTTCTGAGTGTTCTTGGCTTCGTGTCTTTGTTATTTATTAATTTACCATTTATAATACACTGTCTTTTTCTCTGGGAATAGAGGAATATGCATATGTTACTCACACCTTTTGATTTTGTCAAATAATGTCACACTTCATGCTTTTAGAGCACTTGGAAAACCAGTCCTAGCACTCCCAAGAGTCAAGAACAGGCAACAGTGATCAACCACACACAGGCGTTAATTTGGTGACAAGTGGGCCTTACTGCTGCCCATTCTGATTTTGTGTCCCGGTGGTGCTGGCCAAGCTTAGGGGGCTGTGTCCTTTCTGCTGGCTGCCTCAGTCAATGATGTTTGTACCATCTAGACCCAGTGAAGTGAAACTATGAGAATCCGAGATGTTGACTCGAGCAGAGCTGCCTGCTGTTGGCCAGGAGAAATATAGTTACTGGTAACTCCTGTGTGTTGCAATCCCTGTAATAGAAGGGATGAAGTTACTCGCCGAAAGAGAGCTTTGATCTGTAATTTTCATCTGTTAAAGCTCTGTCTGTACTGTGGAGGTCAAGATACATGTGTTTGACTAGGTAGGAACTAACCTTGGTCTGGGTGCATGCTGGACAGTCACGAGGGCAACACCTTTACTCTCTGCAAAAGCAAGGGAGGGAAGGGGAGGGTCAGTTTTGAAAAGACCATTTTAGAAACAAAACTGCTCTGCTTTTGAATCAAAAGCAGCGGTGGGTAGGCCCTGTGAAAGAAAATCTTCCTCCTCAGGGTTTCCTGACCCAGATTCCTTTTAACCCAGAATAGTTCATCATGCTGTAAGTTTTGGACCATTGTGGTTGTTTGTCTTAAAAAGAGATATTTTTTATGGAACTTAATCTGAATGCTCACTGTTTTATAGGATGTGTGTGTAGGGGCACATTTGACACAATTTGAATGCCAGATCAGCAAAATCTGTTTTGACATTATTCATTCCTCAGAACCACCCCTGCCTTGTGGTAACAGAAATTATGTTGAATAAATGGAATCGTGATTTTTGGGTCAAGATGAATGTACCTGCATATTCAAGATCAAAAGGATCCTTAGCAAGGATGACTAGCCACCTTATGTCTTCTGAAATTGCAGCTCCTTCTTTCAGCCAAAACTGATGCTTTAGGATGGATGCGTGGTGCAATGACATCTGGTCAACTGGAGGGAATTCGCTTTATAGTTGCTTATGTGTCATGTCTTACCATAAAAGTGGAATGGTATTCAGTGAAGAAGATTTTAAAAAATGTCAGACTTCCTAGGTACATGACAGATATGTCATGAAATGTAAGAACACAAGGTACCATGTACATTCAGTTCTCTGCAAGGGCATGCAGCAGCTGTCTTACATGTGTGGTCTGGAGATGCCCAAAAAAGTCTACTGTGTGTCCCTTACCCCATATCACAAAGCTACTAAATGTATCCCAGTACTCTGGAAGAACAAGAAGCCTAAAAGTCAAAGTACCACATGCCCCTGAGAAAGAGGAGAAACAGTCATTGGCATTGCCAGGTCTTGAGGTTCCTGTAATAGCCAGGAGCTGACCAGAGGTCCCATAATTGACCTAGGGCTGGACCTGCTGTGCACTGCATGACTTTTTGTCCTCTAAAGAACTGAAGAGTAGGCTGCTACCTCAGCTCTTCTTCTTTATTTTCAGTATTAAGAACAGATTTTTCCTTTACTTTTCAGTCTAAGTTAGAATTCTTACATGATTTCAATCTTCCTTCTACTATGAAAGGCTAGATTAGAAAAATAATTTAAAAACTTTATTGTTGTATTGGCTAAAAATCTCTTGCACTGTTTGTTTGCTTCTGGTCTTTTGCATCTGTGTGCCTGACCTGCCAGGATGGAATTTGGATCTGACTTTGAGTGTCTCACTAGGATGATGTGGTCACCACTGACAGCTTTCTGTGTCAATGTGTAGCAGTAGTTCAACGTGTAGCAGTAGTTTCTCGTGCTGTAGATGAAGAGTAAACATCTGAAAAGCAGATACAGTTGTAAAGCCCAGTGAAAGAGACATTAATTTCCTCTTTCAGGAAATGCATCATCATTCCCATTTCACAGATAAGGGAATGCATCCTTAGAAAACAAAACCATCTATTTAATTGTGTTTCTGTCAGGAACGTTGTTTGGAAATGTTGGCCATTTGTGACATATTTTGGAGACTGAAGGTCTTTTTATATTAAGTACTGTCAAAAACTGTAGGATGCTTTTCTGTGTTGCACAATCCATTTGGCTCAGACTGGGTGATGTGTCTCCACTGAGACTGCTGTCAAGCCAGCAGATGATGTGCAGGTGGCACTTCAGGGCTGGTTAGCAGTCACTGTAAACCACAGATTTAATATCTAGACACCATTAAAAATGCACAGAAATGGTGCTGGAATCCTAGATGGCCTGTTTGACTACACCTTGAATCAAACTATTCTTTCAAAGTATTTCTGTTACATTTATAAACCTTATAGCCACAATGACTATATTGAAGATAGCAACAAAAACGGTTCATCAAATATGTGACTGCTCTATGTGTAAAGGATACGTGTTTAGTATTCCAAAAAAACCAAACTCACAACTTTATCCTTTTACTGCTGGTACAGCTGTAATTTAGAAAAGATGGGCGTGTAAATGTTGCTGCTGAATTGTCCACTGGTTTATGTGGTATATGTAGATGGTCGTTGCCTAACACGTGGATTTAGGCTTCTTGGAATGAGGTGCAAGTGGCCAGCATACACAGTATGCAGCTGCCTTCTGCTGGTTCATAGAAAATTATAGCATTAAATCCACATTTTTTCACAACATCTTAAACCTTCAGAAATTTGCATCTATCTACTACTACCCGTTATTGTAGGACCTCCTCCCAGGGGCAGGTTCTCAGCTCCTCTGACCAAAATTCTGAACGGGCACATGATGTGCTTTTTTCTTATTGTTAAAAAAGTGTGCTAACAGCTGACAAGGTGGTAGGTAAGGTACGTAGGTAGGACCGGTCACTTCATTGGTATGGAGGTTCTGGGGGTTGAGAGAAGTTTGATTAAGTAGTCCCTGTCTGGGTTTTATTAGTATTTTAGCTGTAGGTTTGAGAGGCTTCTTATTTCTTGTTTGAGGCAGTAAAGAAAGACAAGTGGGTTAAAGAGAACTTATGGAAAGGGTGGGATGACTTAGGTGTCTGTGATGCTGTACCAAAGCACATGGAGAGAAGCTCTGCATGTGGCAGAGCTCCCTGAGGCTCAGGCAAGGCCAGGAAGTCCCCTGAGCCCCAGCACCACTCCTGGCTACACCCTGCACCGCGCTCCTGGGGTGCTAGAACAGCCCTTTGGATGTTTTTCATGATCTGTAGCAATGTTTTCCCTAGGCCCATATGTTTTCCCTTTTGTGCAGGGCTCTGCTTCCTTGCCTGAGGAACAGTTGCAGACATCTATTTCCCTCATCCTTTCTGAGCCCTTTTCTAAGCTTCCTTCCCTCCACAAGTCTTTGATATATTCCCTTCCCTTCCTGATCTGAAGACTGGTAAGCACAGCAGGTGAGGAGTGTTAGTGCTGCATCTGCTGCTAATTGGGCTCACAGGCTCATTTAGATAGCGCTGGCAAGTGATGTACGGAGTTAATCAGGAGCTGGGGTTTGTAGGAGAATGTTCGTATTATGTAGGGTAAGCAGAGATTTGCATGTCAGCTTTTAAAATTGGAGCTTTCCAAAATGAGACTGGCTGCTGCTTTCTGTTGTCAGCCTCCCCATGGCCCCCATTTAGCTGGGGTGTCTCAGTGCCTTTACTGTTTGTCCTTGCAGCAGCCCAGGAGTGTGAGTGGTGCTGCCATCCCCAGCTACGAGATAACACCTGCGAGTCTGGGATTCAGGGCGGAGGCTACACAGCACATTGTATTCGGTGGTGGTAGCTTAAGCAAATTTCTGGCTGTTTCTTCCTCTGAACAGCAGCAGGTGAAGTGCTGACATATGTTCCCTTCTGACGCTCCTGCTACAAGGGCAGCTATCCCTGCAAAAGGGGCTGGAGGGGCAGCCAGGCAGGGGGGAGGAGCATCCATATCATACAGCAGTGGCTAATGCTATCAGAGTGCACCTGCCGCCACCACAGAAGTTCTTCCACCTGCCTTGGACAGCACATTGGCTTTGCAACCTTCCTCCTGGTTGCTTATTCCAGCCCCTGTGCCACCACAGGCTTCCCTAGCCTCCCTTCTTCTGCAGTTTTGCTGCCATAGCTGATTGGATTTGAATCCTTTAAGCAGTCCAATGCAAAATTACTTACCTCCCCCCAAAATACAAGAAAAAGCTTGCTTTTAACATCCTTCTGTTCAGTAATTTGGTTTACAGGGTAGTGCCTGTGGGCTCTGAGGGCAGCGCAAGTGTGAAGACAGCAAATGACAGGCCTGGGAAGGCAAGAACTTCTTAGACTGACTTTGCTTTTGAAACCAAGGTATCCGCCAACTACAGCTTCAGTGTTTTTGTCTAAGAACGCTTTGGCAGAGTAAAGAACTGAAGTGGGTCTCCCCAGATCCAGGTTACCACTCTAACCCCAGGACTGGTTTTTTTCCAGCACTTGAAAATGGTCTGAACCTCCCATGAGGTACTTTGTGAGAGCTTTATAGCAAAGATTTTGCTCTAAAAAAGCATGACTGTTTGCTTTGTAAGGAGAAGCTCTTGTTCCTGTTTCCTTTCTGATGTATCCTTTCTGTTCTTGGCTTGCTAACTTGATGATATCACTCCCCGTGCATTGGGCAAAAGCTGTTTTCCCTCCTATTCAAAGAGCCAGGAGGAGCAGCTGCTGTGCTGAGTCTAATCTCTAGTTCTTCCTGCACTCAGGTGGCGTGCCAATGGGAGCTAGGACTAAGGAGGTGCATGGAGAACAGAGATGAAAAAGTGAATTTGCTGTGTCATCCTTGAGTCTCAAAAACACCAGCAAACCCTTTCTTTGTTCAGGAAGGATCTAAATTTTGTGCAGTTTGTCCAGGGAATTGCTGATACCTGGATATGGAGCGCTTCCAGGTGCTTTGTAGAAAAGCATCTGCATCACAGAAGGTGGAAGTCCTTGCCACCTGATGACTTTCCTGTGCTACAGTATGGGAAATGAATTCTCAGTATGTTCTGCCCCTTCCCCATGAGATGCCCATGTTGTAGGTATGGATATGGCAGCACATTTTTGGTTTCTGCACAGTGGAAAAACTATACGAGTGGTTCCATTCATTGCTTTCCTTAGACACAGCTTCATTCAATGAGATGCTCTGACCCCTGTCTTCTTCCACAGGACCATCATCTTTGGGTCTTCAGTGCTTAACTCCACTGATTTTAGAATCGTAGAATCATTAAGGTTGGAAAGACCTCTAAGGTGATCAAGTCAAACCATCAGCCCAACACCACCATGCCTACTAAACAGTGTCCTGAAGTGTCACATCTACACATTTTTTGAACACCTCCAGGCATGGTGACTCCACCACCTCCCTGAACAGCAGGTTCCAATGCTTCACTGCTCTTTCAGTACAGACATTTTTCCTAATATCCAACCTAAACCTCCCATGGTGCAACTTGAGGCCATTTCCTCTAATCCTATCACTTGTTACTTGCAAGAAACCCTTAAAACTTGCTTCTCTTTTTTTTAAGTCCTTTTCCAATGATGATATCTAATTCCTTTAAAAAAATAGAGTAATTGTTTCAGCACTATCCACAACTCAGTCGTGCAGGTGCCTGGGTAAATTATCCCATGCATGCATCTACTATTCACACCGGCGGTCTTCCGTAATTGATGAATAATTTATGAATCTTTTTCCAAGAAGTTCTTTCACCTTGAGTGCTGGCCATACTGGGTCTCTGCCACCTCATATTTCTTGGATAAAGTCACTGTGGCTTCTCGTCTTACAATGTCTGACTCCCAGCCAGTGCAACTTGTTGAAAAAAAAAAACCCTGCAAAATGCAGCGTGTGTTGGAAGATTCATTTGAAAAGGCGGAACAATTGCTGGAGAACAGTCTCTGTGAAACAAAGAGAAAGTAAAAAATCTTGCTCTACTCAGAGAAATTTCAAGGGAAGGTATTTACCAAATAACGCAATTAGTCAATGTCTTTGTCAGAACCGTTGCATTCTTCATTCTCTCGTTGTGTGAAGAGGGGATGATATAAATCATTTTCTGAGATGCCTTATGTCCATCCTATTCAAATGTATGAAATTCCACTGCAGTGGTGCTTTGATTTCTAACCTTTAAAAGTTATGAGCTGTGACAGAGAAAATTATAAACTCCTATTTGTTTTGTGTGCTTGTGAAGGGAGATTCTGTCTCAGCCTGAGCACAATGAAGCCTACAGAGCCTTAAACTGATTTATGAAGCCTATTCCTTGATTTGCTTGCAGCTGGTATGTGTAAGTCCAAATTCAGTTACCACACCTGCAGTAAATCAGCAATATATAAATGTTTCCTAACTTGGGAGAAAATCCATTAGTGGTTGAATTAAACCTTTAAAAGACTCTTATTTCCTGAGTGTTAGACTAGTATGACTTTTATGTGTGATTTTAACACATTCTGAAGTGTTAGGCAAACTACAAAGAGCCACTGAGTATGTAGGTGATGATTGTTAATGTATTTTAAGAACAGTTTGCTTCTAATAAAAAGAGCTCTGTCATGTAAATGTTCATGTATCAGCTCTAATGAGAGGGTTATAAAGCAGTAAGAAGTTGGTGACTGGGTACATTTTTTTGTTTTCTTAACCTAAGGGACTGTCTCTGCCTTTGTAGTACCATTTAGTTTGCATTAGGGACAAGGAAAAAGCTTTAGAGAATGACAGGAGAAATGAGCTGGTATTTGCTAATAAATGTTCCCTTTTGCCATCTTCTCCATTGCATTCTTCCCTTTGCACTCAAAGTGACTGGAGTTGGGAGTAGAGGGTGACACAAATCCTCCTTCTGTTGCCCCAGCCGCGAAGGGTGAGGATGCCCGCATGCGTGGTCATGCCATAATCTGAACTACTCAAACCACTTGAGCATATCCCAGCTCAGCAGACGGAGTTAGGGCCCCAGCTGTGGAGTGGGCTGGCTTTTCATGGTGATAAATCAGGCCAGGCATATGCTACTATGTTAGATCTGCCATCTCAGTTGCTCATTTGAGCATTTCCACTGCATTAACATGAGCCAGAGCTTAAACAGTTCAAGCACAGTAAGTCTTGGGTAACCCATGCAATTTTGTTGGCATGCTGTTGGGTATATGGATGCCACTTTTGTGAACCGCTGGGCAGTGGCAAAAATTGGAGGCCTGTCTTACAATTTCATCTTCTTTCTATCCCTGTAATTCCTTCTGTCTTTCCTTTCCTCTCGCATCTCTCAAAACATATTCCAGCCAACAGATCTGAGCAGGTACAGAGAAGTAAACAACTTGCATCGCTACACTAAATTGCTTTCTCTCCCCTTTCCTCCTCAAAAGCACAGAAGGGAATAGAGAAGGAAGATTAGTTGTGTCGAAGCTCCATCCTGGTGCCGTTCTTGTGCCATAGATTGCTCAGAGCTCAGCATGTATGGGATAAATAAAAGTGAAACTCTGTCTCAATTTTCTCTGCAGTTTCTCCCACTTGCATTCATTTTAAAATTTCATTCCTCACTCTCATTATTGCGAGGCCTACTGTTTTGTGCCCAGGGGAGTCAGGTAAAACATTTTTATTTACTTTATTCTTCAAAATTTTTTGTGTGTTTTGTTGTGTTTTCCAGTGACTTTGGGAGGAAGAGGGAGCAGGCAAGATGGGAGTGACATCTATATCATGTGTGAGAAGCCTTCAGATGTAAATCCATCTTCTGCAGCATTAGATAACTGGCTAATTCTTTCCCTGTAAGGTTATCTCACTTTGTCCTTACTGTCTTCACCACTGATTGTAGCATTGATCTCAAAATCATCTATATGGAATGAAGAGCACCAGAAGCTGAGGAAATTTTGGAACTCCTGGATTGGATTATTTAGGGGGTTTTTTAATTGGATAATGGAATACTTGGCAGTTTAGGGGTACTAGTCAAGCCACAACTTTGCCATGCAAAGGCCTTGGCAACAGCAATAGTTGAAAGACTTCACCCTTTTTCATTCTCTTTGTTGCCTTTTTGTGGCTGCATTTTCAGTTGTGCTGATGGCTGTGGTTTGAGGGGCATGCCATGCACCAGACTATCAACTGGTCTGCGCTAAAAATAATCTTCCACAATAAGGAGGAGTGGTGGTTTTTTCCTACCTGCCCGAGTTCACTGCTTTGTAGGATGACCCCACAGATTGTTGCAACAGCTCAAACTAAGGGACAACATGATGACATGCAAGGATGGGAACAAGACACTAGAGGCTGGGGAGAGGTAGGAGCTCTGTAAAACAACTTTCTACCAAAAATTTTGGATTTTGACTTGGTAGCTGGTCCTGATGCATGTTGCTGCAAAGGTTTTTGCAAGTTTTCACCATGCATCTCTCTAATAATTTCTGCTCTTGCAGCAGTTACCATAGTGGTATCTCGATGCTGGTGCTCTGTAGTTGATATGTCAATGCAAACCCACCTTTGCTAG
Source organism: Dromococcyx pavoninus (assembly GCA_033558185.1). NCBI lineage: Eukaryota > Metazoa > Chordata > Aves > Cuculiformes > Neomorphidae > Dromococcyx > Dromococcyx pavoninus. The sequence goes on from JAUMJL010000250.1 coordinate 2,348,669, forward strand.
CAGTTGCTGTGGTTGCTGAGGCAGAGACACACAGTCCCATTCCACCACTGTTGATCTGAGAATAGTAACCCTTGCAGAGGGCCAGAGCAATAATGTATTAAACCACAGCCACTAAATCTGCTAGAGCACATCTGTCAAAACACCCAAATTGAAAAGGTAACGTAAGCTTCACCTTCTGCAGCCTTACTCAAAGGGGATGTTGGCTGATGTAGAATTTACACAGCACCTTCCAAATCAGTGACTAAATGGCTTCTGGGGTGAGGATGATGAGTGTTTCCCTCCCTCTGTGACAGATAAGTGAGGATGGGGAGGAGTTTGTGAAAAAAGCTCAGGAGACCAAGACGCCCTCAGCCTGTTTGTAGTGGAATAACCATGGGCAAACCCATGTGGGTTAGCAAACCACTAGACTATCTAAGCACTCTTACAGGGCAAAGTTCAATCAGCTTTCACTCCAAAGAGCATTATCAGTGTGTAACACTAATCCTATGTAACGGTACTGCAGCCTGACACAGGTACCGTGAAGTAGATTTTGGTGACGTAGATTGCCCTTACCAGTTTAGTAAAGACATTAAGATACTGTCAGAGTTGACAGGCCAAAATACTTCCTTAAGTTATACTGCTTTTCTGACGGATGGCATCAAGTTTTTGCCCCAAGTGCTTATCAATCATTAACCTGATGTCAACTTTGCAATATTATTGCAATTATTTTTGATCTTGGACTTTTATAGGTTTTAGTTTTAGCATTTGATGTTTTTGGTGGAGTTTTTGGTTTGCTTTAGGCATGTCCGTTGCGCCTTGAACTTCGAAGTGCTCTGCTTGCTCAGTCAAGGGCTCATATCCTTACGTGCGCCACACCAGGCTGGGTCAGATTTCAGTTCTTCCAGCCTCTGCAGTCTCATTTTGGGTTTAATGTTAGTGCAAGCGGTAAAGGCAGGAGAGAACTCATCTTAAAATATTCACAGATTCTTAGATGGATAGGAAGATTGTGACAGAGACCTCCTAATCTTTCCCTATTCAGGGAAAGAAATAGGAAAAATTCTGCAGGTCGCTCAAATCCTGACGTGGAAAACTGAATTTATTGTGGCTGGAGACTTCCTGCTGTTAGAGGTGCTGGGAAGAAGAGGCTGCAAGGTATTCATGCATGGTAGTCCTGTTCTTCCCCAATTACTACTTTTGTTTTTCCCTCCCCTTTAAATTGTGTTACCATGGTCTTGCAGCCACCCCTCCCCAGCCGTGTGTGCCTCTCCATCTCTACATATTGTGTTGCTTTTCCCCTGCTGTGCAACTCTCTTGTGTGCAATGGCATCAACAAAGTAAAACAGACTGAAAGGCTGATCTCCAAAGCACTGGCACACAGTGCTTTAGAGATTAGGATTTTAGTGCATTATACTCAGCTGCTAGCAGAGCAGAGCAGTGTGACAAGGAAATACAATGCCTGAGCCAGGGCTTCTGACTTGGAGCTGTAGCCCTGGTCCCTCCAGGCAAAGCAGACTTCATGCTTAATGCTCCTGCAAAACATTTTGGGGAGCGTATGCATTGAGGGGCATGAGTTTACTCAGTAGACAAAGAGGGCCACCCAGGGACAGGTTGGGAGCCTTTTGGTCCAAATCTCATTTATTATTCAGAAAAAAAAAATCTTACTAACAAAACAAAGAGAAAAAAGTTTTTACAGCAGGATTTTCCCACATATTATTGTATGTACATCCTCATTCTTCCTTTTCCTTTGCTGTATTTTGCTTTTTTATTTTCCCAGAAGCTAAGGAAGATATTTTTCCTCTTGTTCCCATAGATTTGCAAGCTCGTGTTGCTGCTGTAGCAATTTGCTTTAGATCCTGGTTTCTTCTTCAAGGTTCTTGGACAATACAGGCATTTTGGGAAATGCAGTCTAGTACAAGAACTAAAAGTAGGCTTGCTGCTTGTCCAGTTTCCAACAAGCCTGGCTGGGTTTTACTGCGAACTTGCCAATTGCTACCGGAGCTACTGCCTATGTGCAGGTTAGTCTGTAAGTACCTAGAGCCAATTCTAGAAGGTGGATCACAGGATTATTTTTGTACTTCAAAGAAGGCAATACTAATTAATGCCCTCAGCTAGTGTCTGCTCTTCATTGATTTTGAAAGCATCATTACATAACGACATAAAGTCATTTTAAAATCTTGGTAATGTCTAATGTCTTTATCAAATATCAGATAATCACACATTTTTCGGTGTATAGTTTTTCCATTGGCTTAAGGCCACTTAGTTATACAAATATTAACACTTTCTACTGCTAGGTTTAAATCCTATTTAAGACTGTCTCTATTCAGAAGGGGAGGAAATAATTTTAGAAACCAGAAGAAATTCTCTCTTCCAGAACAATGAAATATTTCTCCACCACGGGCTGAGGCTTGTGCTGTGTGCAGATTCTTTCTCTAGTTCTTGCTCTGTTAAGAGGCTCCTACTGCTGCTTCCTTTTAGCATCCCATTTCTTCTCCTGATCAGCACCATGCCAAGTTCCACTTCCTTCTCTTTTTCTTGTCGCTTTGTCCATTGGCACCAATTTCTCTCTCACCTTTCTGCTGATTTTTCGCTATGTCATTTCTCCCTTGTTGTCTTCTGGTTTTGCTCTTTGACCTGACCTTCAAACCAGAATGAGTTTTCTCTTCTTTGAAAAATGGCCACTTCTTAGACCTGGATGCTCCAGCACACTTTCTTTTCTGTTCTCCTCTGATCATAGCTTTATTCCATGTGGTAGATTTCTTTTCTACATATTCGGTGGCGTAAACATTCTGGTCTATTTTTCTCTTTTTTGCTTGACGTAGCTTCCCTTTCACAGTCATCATTAACTGGGATTTTCTCCATTTTCCTTTCTTATTGCCCTGTTGCTGTGAAATCATAAGCACGAAATGCAAGTCCCCCCTGGTTTCCTGCTTTTCACGTTCTTGGTAGCTGCTTTTAACAACAAATTTACTTTGTCATTGCATGTAGCCCTGCACTTTCAGTGGTCTCCTGCAACTTCTCTCAAATTTACAGACTTGCCCACTGTGCTGATGGATTTGGAGAGGATTTTACCCAGCTGTGGTTCATGATCTGCTCTCTACCAATTTCTCCCAACTTATTTTAGCTTTTCTTTCCAGCTCATGATTTTACTACCTTCCACTTATCGTCATCTTTAAACCTGTCTTCTTTTCTGTATTTTCCATATAAAAATGAAGTCTGGTAGCTTTGAAGCATCCCACAAGTGGCCGTTTGTATTTCTGTTGTCTCTTTTGCATTGCAAGCATGAGACTTTGGAACTCACCTTGCTGAGGTTAGCCACAGTGGGAAATAAAAAATGAGAGTCCTTGAGCTCAAGTCCTGCTTCACTTCAGTTGAAGTACACACCTGGCTGCTGTGCACATGGACGGGATATTGCATACGCATGAGCCATTCCATTCCCTATCTCTGTGGGTACAGGCATCCTCTCTCTAATCATTTGGAAGCATCAAGCCTGACTCAGGCTGTGGTCGCTGCCCGTCATCTGCTTGAAGTCCCTCTGGATTCTAACTCTGAAGAGCATCCCCTGCTCATCTCCTCTCTTTGAGTAGATGCTGAAAATGCAGCCCTAGGAAGGGAAGCAAGACAAAGTAGAGGAAAGTATCAGAGGCAGTAAAGAGGCAGAAAGGTCAACGAAAGTAGGGATGAATTACAGCTTTTCAGGCATAGCCAGGAAAGTGCACCGGAGACTGTGATGGGTGTTTCTCCAGAGGGAGGACAAGCTTCCAGCACATGCTATACCTTGTAAATAAACAAATAAATAGATAAAATGCATATGGCAGAATTGTGAATATAATGGAATTGCAAAACAGAAAATGTCTGATTTTTTTCACAAATTAAAGTGTTGTACAAGGGGAAATCCAATTATAAACCTCTGCTTTTTACCAGAAACAGGTTCTTTTAGGTGAACAGTCCCACTGTGAGGGTTGATCTGCTGAGAGACTGTCTCCAGTCTGGTGCCAACACACACATTGCCTAAATGGGCGGTGAGCTGTCCTGGGCACTATCTGTTTTGTAGGATTTAGTAGCATTTCTTAAATCTCACATACAAGTGCCTGTTCTGGAAGCTTCTTGGCACTATATTCACTGTCACTCATGCCATATTTTCCATGTGAAGGTACAGGGACCCTGACAGTGGATGCCTGTTGGGGACCTGTGGCAGCACGGTGTGCTGTCCCGCGCTCCAGAGACGTTAACACATGATGCAGCTGGTGATGTGTTCAAAAAGTGCAAGAATGAAGATTTGTATTGCAACTTTGCTTATTTATGTAAAAGATAGGAAAGGTCTTGTAATTGAGAAATTTTTACACTTGATTAATCCTCATCAGAGAAAATCTTGTTGGTATATGCTATCCCATTTAATACACATGTCTGACCCTTAAGATACAGGACCTTTGCTGTGAGAAAAGTGTTCAAGGCTAGGTTGGATGGGGCTCTAAGCAACCCAATGTAGTGGAAGATTTTCCTGCTTAGAACAGGGCGGTTGGACTAGATTGTTTTCAAAGGTCCCTTCCAACCCAAATCGTTCTATGATTCTATGAAAACCATAGTGTGCCAAGTAATTTATAACAGGAAACATGCTAAGTGGGTTTTGTCTTGCATAACAGGGAGAGATATAAAGAGGGTCCCATGTTCCTTTTGTTGTACCTCAATTAAGTTAAATTACATAGTAAAGCTCAAAACAGCGAACCCCCAAACACATGCACTAACCTCTCATAAAGTGTTTGAGTCACTGTGTATCAGATCTGTGTCTTTGGCGGGTCTATGTGATCAAAAAGTGCCACGTTCTCTTAAAAATACATCTATACCACATTTTCTGTGAGCAGCCTAATGCCTTCCATTTCGGGCTGCTGTGTGGGCACTGCTGGTCCTGAACTTCTCATCATACAGGGGAGAGGGAGAAAGCAAGGAGAATCCGGATAATTCAAGTATTTTACATGTGTGCTTTCAGAAGGTGGCTGGCATGATACTTGGATCAGGTAATGCTTGCTCAGCACTGGCTCTGTTTTGGTACTTGCTCCTGGGTACCCAAGAGTAGTTTTTAGGGTTTTGCGCTTGGTCTCTTAATTTAGGTGATGCTTTGGGAAGACACTACCCTGGGTATGGTGCAGAGCTGGTGCTTGCTGCCTGTTGCTGGGACAGCTGAGAAGCCAGTGCACTCTCTTACCTTGGTCAGCTGAGGAGCAACTTAGGAATACCAGACACAGCATGGTGTAGTGGCCTAAACCCCTGCGAGGCAGAGAATAATCTGCAGTGTGATGCTGATTCTCTCTGCACCCATCAGGTCCTGCCATCTGTTGTGTGGTGGGGATCGGTCGCCATGTGCTGGAGCACAGCTGCACAGCCTTTAAGTTCTCTGCTGTTTGCCTGTGCCCAGGGCCTGATATCACAGGGCTTTTGCTGCATGGGAATGAAAGGAAGCCCTAAGGCTTGCTTGGCACAAGCTGGAGTGATTCTCACTCTCAGCAGAGAGGACGATGCTGATGCAGTGGGCTTACTGCTGCGAAGGAGGTGTGGGTACAGTAGGGCAACAGGTGCCTCTATGGGATGGAGTTGCCCATTGCTGTTTCCACTGTCATTTCCGTGGTGGCACAGGGAGGATTGCTGTGCTGCAGCCGTGGGAAGCCCAGCAGTGCTGTTTTTGCTCCCTGCCTGCTCTCACTATGCCACATTTACACAAGAGAGAGGTTTAGAGGGATGGACCAAATTGTGCAGAGCCAACAGGTCTATTCCCTGCACCACCATGCTGTGCACCTTCAAAATTGATTTATTTGTGCCTACTTGTTTGGGCACAGTGCAGTGTGAGTTTGTGGGCATTCAAACCTTGAGTTCATGTCTCTAGACATAAACTCTGTGAAGGGCTTGATAAAAACAAAGCAAGGAAGAAAAAAACAACTTCCAAATCAAAAGTGTGGCTTGCATGAGTAGATGGGAAATAAGCTGATGTCTGTAAAAGAAGAAGTTAGGGCATTGTTACTCCTTGCACGGCTCAGGATTGGTGCAGGGAGGTTAGAGCTGCTGGGGCACGTGTAGTACTGTGCTGTTCTGCTGCTTTCTCATGAGGTTTTCCTGGTGCCAAGCTTTCTATCAGTGCTCTGCCTCCTACCAAACTATGTGTGTGGCAGCCTCAAACTAGTGGGATGGGATAGGCATGGGATAGGTTGGTCTGGGCATCCCAGGAAACCTTTTCAATGCTGTAGTTGATCAGTCTGCGAGACTTCACAGCTTGAAGACTGCAAACCATATCTGAGCTTTTATTCACATACACAGAAGAATCTTTTTTTTTGTTATTGTGAAAGAAAAATAACCATTTGCTCAACATATTACGGTTAGATGCTGTCTTGCCATGAAGCACTGTGATGTGATGCAGGGAAGCTATTTCCAGAGCAAAAGCTCCAGTGATGGTCTCCGGTGATGCCAAATTGCTAGATCAGATTTCCCTTAGCTGAGTGTGGATCTAAGTGGTGGTCAAACTCACACCTCTGCTTCTCACAGAGGTGTTGATACAACCACACAAAGAATGTTTCTGGGTTTTAATAACCAATCACACTGTGTAAATAACTATTTTAATTTCTTTTTAGTTTTACCCATGTCATATATGCATACATACGTATAAAACAACAATTCTACCAAGAAAATTACACTGGAGAGGGGACTTACCTCACCAATGTATTTTTTTTCCCGGTATCTGAAAACAAGTACTTTAAGCTACAGGTCATTTTTAGAAAACCCCATGAGCATTAACATCAGAGTAAGGCATCCCATATTTATTAAGCCACCATCTTCAGGTGCTTTAGCTATGTGTACGGCAGTGACGACAGCCGCCAATCTTGCTACTTGTTTACTCATACATTTGCACTTCAGATGTACGTTACAGGGGTTTTTTTCACTGTTGAGAGGCTGAGTGCTTCCAGAAGGGGCTGTATCACTGCTGTTGGGGCCTTTCTGCAAGTGGCTCTAGTGGATGATGAACACAAACCTATTAAATAATGAAACATGAGATTCCCGATCAGATAACGTGGTGTTGCTAATTCAAGTGTGAGGGAGACAGTGAGGTCATGGGCACGGGCTATAAGGAGATACTGGTGAGTAAGCAAGGAGGGAAGAGTCAGCGATGTTGGTAGTTTAATTCTTGAACAAAATACACAGGCAGAAACCTGTATTCTTGTGAATGCTTTTTTTTTTTTTTAAAAAAAAGCAAGTGCAAGGCAGAAAACTGTCTACCAGAAGGCCTTTAAATATAGAGGGAGTTAAATCCAGGTGATGTAGATAGGTGATGTAGATGGGGTCAGATCTGCCCTTAATGGCATTTTCCCTTTGTAATTCTTGAGAGTTGATTTTTTTCAAGCTGCTTTTTTTTCATTTTTGATGTTTCTGTGCAGACACTATATTACATTGGCATTGATTCACCGCATTTATTTGTCAACAATAAAATGAATGAAATTCTAGAGGTACAATTTCAACCAGCTGCTGTTGTTTACTAGTGAGACTGCCAGTGACCCTTTATATCTATAAATACTTCACTGTGAATTAAAAGCAGTGAACTATCCAGTAGTTTTTCTCTTTACTCATGTTTCCCAGAGAATTTTTTGCTCTGCCTTTTTATTTAATTATTTTTATTTCCATCTTTTCTCCATTGCTTCAAGAAAAGCCAAATGTTAACAGGAAGATTTAATTTCTAGTGAACAGTGCACTTGGTCGTTCGTTAAAAGACTCATCAAGCTGTTAGACCATGTGAAGATTTTTCTCCGGTCTGCGTGGTGCTGACTTCCAGTAATGGCCTTTTAAAGTGAAAATTCAGATTTAAAATATTGGAGCATTATTTTTAGCTTTCTCGACCTCATCATTCTTATTAAGGAGAAAATTGTTTGGAGTCATTGATTAGTTACAACTGTAACTTCCAAATAGCTTTAGGAAATATTGCAGAAGTGCTGCAGTTTCTAATCCCCTTTTTCAGAGTGATTTTCTTTTCTTTTCTTTGCCTTTTCGCTGATTTTGGAGGTTTGACATAGACCTTTATTTTTTCATGAAACAGGAAAAGAAACACTGTTGTTACTCAAGCCTAGCTCAGTGTTACAAACCACTATGGAAAGATTTGCTCCTTGGTACTCTGACCTCTTGCTGAGTAAAATTCACCCAGTCCCACTGTGATGCTGAGCATCTTGGTCTCCAAGACTGTTACTTCCTCATTTACCCAGGACTTATTAGCTTTTGTTAGAGATTCGGGGATGGATGGATGGATGGATGGATGGATGGATGGATGGATGGATGGATGGATGTTCAGCTTTTCCACTTGCTGTGAGGGTATGCTGAGCACACATCTCTACACTCTTCCTGCAAGCTTAAAAATTTGATTTTCATGCTGCAGAGCATGCCAGTGCCTCCTTGCCTGGCCTTGTGCCTCTAGAAATTGATGTGGATGCAGTCAACACCACTGGGTTGTGCAAAATCTCTGACAAAAAGGCAGTCTCAGAGCAATTAATAAAAAAAGAAATCCCAGCCCAACGAAGGTGTTTTCTCTTTGTGGGTCTGCAATGGGATGTGAAAGAAGATCTCACACATCTCAGCAGAGCACTGTGAGCACCAGACAGCCTCTGTCAATCTTTGCTGGCAAAGCTGTTCCACTTCCTATAAAGTTTTTCTGCATTTATAGTGTTGGAGCAATTGAGAGACTTCACTGTCTCAGGGTTAGGGCTGCTAGTGGTGTCACTGGCTGTTTCTCCCTGCTTTATATGGAACAAAGATGGATCAAAAAGGGAAAACTGGGAAGGGCCCACCTGAGAAAGGCTGGGAGTTATCCAGGAGCATCTCTATTTTTACTAAAACTGGGTCCAAACCAAACATTTTCTTATAAAAAAGAAAACTTTTTTTTCTTTATATTTTATGTTTTGTTTTGGTCAGCCATCAATTTGTTTCTAAACCAAAATATTCATGTAGCCCAAACTGCTACAGGATTTGAAATTATTAAACTGGAAATAACAGGCAGTACAAAATTTGTACTGGATCAAAATAACACAAAGTAACCCACTGGGACTATGTAAACCAAAGAAGCAACCAGGTTTGGGGTTCAGCTGCTTTTTGATCCCAGGCAATGGAGACCTTCACCAAAATAACGTTTTTCGTTTTCCAGTCAATTGTAGTTACAGTCTTTCCTTTGAACTTTCCTACAGGGAAATTTTTTCCAGCTGCAGCTTCTCTTTCACTGACAAGAGTGTCTTTTGCTGTCTAGAAATAGTGGGTTTTATGACAGGGTAGCTGGAGTCATTTCAGGACTTAGTCTTGTGGTCTGCTTTCACGAGCAACCATACAACATGATGAAATAGCCAATTTTTGGATATAAAAGATTTACAACTGTCCTTCCTGATTTCCTACATTAAAAAGTAAAAAAACTGCTTCCAAACTTTTCCTGATGAGCAATTCTCCTTAATTCTACCACTTGTGTCCTTGGTAGAGTGTGAAGAGTTTTCTTTCTTTGATGATCTTTGAGGTATCCCAACAAGGACGAAGAGATGTTACTCTCCAGAAACTTTTGCAGAGAAGCTTACTACTGTTCGCTAGGTTTTTAAAATAGGAAATTAATTCTAAGCTATTTTGTCTAAATGGCTGAGCTTTGTCTTTTTACCTGCAATTAAAAATATCAACATTTGTTGAAGGGAAAGAAGATAATTATGTAGTAAAATTGTTACTATTTTCTTTTTTTTTAAAGACAAAGAAAAGTCTAGCAGAACAGATGTGAAACTGCAGACCTGTAGTATTTAAGAATAATTACTCTACCCCATATAAGCTAATAGTTTTTTCCTCTGTAATTTCAGCATAGTTTTTCTTGTGCATTTCCAGGATGACAGTGTTTTTTTCATAAGCTTTTTCATAGGCTCCTCCATGTTTCCTGAGCTCGATTAATCCTTTTTTTTTGAAAGTGGCATGCTTTTATTCCCCATGTTGTTATCACAGCAGGAGGAGGGGGAAATGTGTGATGATGGAAGAATTTTAACGTTTATGTATGCCACACATGAAGTTAGGGATCCCATGAGGTTTGTTTGTGTTCTTGTATATGTGTGGATGAACATCTGTGGAATGACAGCCTAACAACTTTCTTCTGACATTATAAAGGGGCCATAATGGTACTATATATATATTTTTGTTGCCTATTTTTGTGTTAACTCTTTTATTTCCTTGCTGATTTCAAGTCTTGTTCACTCTATCAGTCAATAAGAAAGTTGCGTCATTGAGGTGTCAATCAAACCTTGAATTTGAAGTTAATAATGTCAGAATACTAAGTCTGGATCTTCAGGTAACAAGGGTCTAAATTTGGGCTCCCTCTCTATTGTTTCCTGTACTTGCTTGCTTGAGGTGTGATCTTTTTCCTTCCCCTTTCTAATCTCTTCCTCCGTGGTCTAAGTGCCATTCTGCAGGTAGTCTAATTGTCAGTTATATCCTGACAACCTGTAGATGCAGACGTGAATATGCCTCACTGCTTTGTGTCTAATAGAGCAGACATAAATGTAAGAGAGCAGAGAAATGTTGACATTTTCCATGAAGTTTTCAAGCTGTAATGCCTGGAAATAATGGGAGTGGAGGGGTTTTGGGTCACCATGTCCAGTCACTGTTGGTGGATCTCCATCCTTTTCAAATTCCAGCTTGCAGCCTGGCTTGCTTTGTCTTTTTGTGTCAGCTGGTTTTGCACTGTATGAGTTAAGTTTGTGTTAGAGGTACACAAGTGAGTATAAACGTAAGTAAAGTTCAGACTAGAAATGGGAAATAGAATTTGAAAGCAACATTTTAACAAGTTTCTGCTTTAACTTCCCAATAGGAATAATAAAGACCAAAACCAAAAACCATCCACAAAACCCCAATAACAACAAACGGCCTCACAATCTATTTTTGAGGGCCTGATCCAAATCTCAAAGCACAAACCTAATCAACTTCATAATGATTAGAAAGTCTAATATGCTTTCCTGATAATCTCTGCCTTAAATTCTTAATTTCTGACTGGGCTACAGCAGATCTTTTAGGACATTGACTCATCTGGTTTAAAAATTCTGAGCGATCAAAAATCCGCAACATCCTTACGTTTTTTTTCCTGGTGATTAATTACCACATGAAAACAACTGGTGTTTAATGTTTATTAACCATTTCTGTCTTGGTCTTTAGTTTTGTCTTCCTATTGAACCTTCTTCCAATAGATTAAAGATCAGAGACAGCAATCAACTCCCATGTTGATAAAGATAAAATTGTGTTTATTATGTCTGTCATTTGTAAGGCAAGATTTCTCTGCATTTGCAGATGATATTTAGTGACTACTTTTTGATTTATTGTCTCTGTTTTGAAACAGAGACAGTAGCATTGGCTTTACTAATTCTCTCCCCTTTTCCTATATACTGAAGGATTTTATTCAACTTCATAATGGCAACATTGCATAGAAATCTAATGCTCAGTTGGTAATTTATGATAACCTCTTCTTAACAATGGTTTATTGATTTCCCTAGCCTCTTCTGAGGGAAGAAGGGGTGACTTGAATATTAGAGTTCTCCTACCTCGATAGCTCTGTTTAATATTGATTATCATAGCCATATAAGCTCTTGAGATCTATTGGATAGAAAGTTGCTAGAAACTTTGAAAAGCATATAATATTTTCCAAGTAAATAGTTGAATACCCAGAACTGATACTTCTTAGATTAGGCAGTTCATCTCCTGCATATGAGAAATATGTGTTTATGCTAAAAATCCTGCTATAACTTTCTGCTTGGGGAATTGAGACTTACTAACGAAGTTTAGTATGCAAAGCTAAAAATCTACATTTGAAAGCCCTTTTTATGCAGATATACAAAAAATTAGCAATTTTTAATAAGTGAATGTGTAACTTTAAGAAAAAATTGCACGAACTGTATAAATTGTATAGGTGACAATCATTTTGCTCAGCAGCAAAACATGGGAGATGTGGAGCTCCCATCGAGGAGCGATGTGGCAATACCTGGAATAGCACCCAGCCAAGCTGCACAACTCTGTAGGGCAGGCACTGCAGAAACACCACCTTTAATTGAAACTCCATGAGGAACGAAGGTGGGCAGAAGGTTATTATCAGAAGTGGAATTTGTCCAGGATAACTGGAGTGAGTGCTGCTACTCCTGGGATAATTGCCATCAGCATTGATGGAACTGACAATAGCATGCAGGATCTCTGCTCAACAGAGATCTGTTGGAGGAACACAACAGAGTGTAAGCAATTCAGGAGGTTCCTGGAATGTGTTGGTGATAACTTCCTTCCCCAAGTGATGGAGAAACCAGTGAAGAGAGGCACTATCCTGGACCTTGTTCTCAGCAACAAGGAGGGGCTGCTGGGGAATGTGAAGCTCAAGGGCAGCCTTGGCTGCAGTGGCCGTGAAATAATGGAGTTCAACATCCTTAGGGCACACAGTAAGCTTACTATCCTGGACTTCAGGAGAGCAGACTTTAGCCTCTTCAGGGATCTGCTTGGTAGAGGATCATGGGATAAAACCCTGGAGGGGAGCCAAAGAAAGCTGGTTAATTTTCAAGGATCACCTCCTCCAAGCTCAGGAGTAAAGCATTCCAACAAAGAGGAAGTCAGGAAGAATTGCAAGGAGGCCTGCATGGATAAACAAGGAGCTCCTGGATGTACTCGGACACAAAAAGGAAGCCTGCAGAGGATGAAATCAAAGACAGGTAGGTGGGAAGGCATATGGAAAAATTATTTGAGCAGCCAGGGAGCAGGCGAGGAAAGCTAAAGCCCTGATAGAATTAAATCTGGGCAGGGATGTCAAGGGCAACAAGAAAAGCTTCTATAGGTACATCAGTGATAAAAGGAAGACAAGTGGTCCTTCTCTAGAAGGAAATGGGAGACCTGATTACCCAAAATATGGACAAAGCTGAGAGGTACCCAACAATTTTTTTGCCTCGGTCTTCACCGGCAGTGGCTCAAGCCACAATGCCCAAGTTGCAGAAGACAAAGGCAGAGATCGGGAGAATCACCTTCACCAGTCCTGAGGGAACTGGTGCATGAGGTGTCTAAGCCACTATCCATCATATTTAGAAGTTGTGGCAGTTGGTGAAGTTCCCACTGGCTGGAGAAGGAGAAACATGATCTCCATTTTTTAAAAAGGGAAAAAAGCAAGAACCAGGGAACTACAGGCCAGTCAGTCTTCCCTCTGTGCCTGGCAAGGTCATTGAGCAGATCCACCTAGAAGTTATGCTATGTATGGAAAATAAGGAGATGATTGGTGGCAACCAACATGGCTTCACTAAGGGCAAATCGTGCCTGACAAACTTGGTGGACTTCTACAATGGGGTGACAGTGTTAGTGCATAATGGAAGGGCAACTGATGTAATCGTCTGCCTGGGCTTGTGCAAAGCATTTGGCACTGTTCTGTTTGACATCCTTGTATCTAAATTGGAGAGATATGTATTTAATGGATGCACCACTTGGTGGATAAGGAATGGTCTCAGTGGTTGGTGGCTCGATGTCCAAGTGGAGATCAGTGACAAGTGGTGTTCCTCAGGGGTTTGTATTGGGACTGGTATTCTTTAACATCTTTGTTTGCACTGTGGACAGTGTCAACAAGTTGACAACACTAAGCTATGTGACATGGTTGACACACTGGAAGGAAGGGATGCTATCGAGTGAGACCTTGACAGGCTTAAGAGGTGGGCCTGTGCGAACCTCATGAAGTTCAACAAGGTCAAGTGAAAAGTCCTGCACATGGGTCAAGGCAATCCTGGTATCCATAAGGCTTGGCGATGAATGAGAGTAGCCCTGAAGAGAAAGACCTGGGTGTACTGGTGGGTGAAAAGCTGGTCTTAGGTTGGCAATGTGCACTCACAGCCCAGAAGGCCAAGAGTCCTGGACTGCATCAGAAGTGTGACCAGCAGGCTGAGGGAGGTGGAGCCCCTCTGCTCCACTCTGGTGAGGTCTCACTTGGAGTGTTGTGTCCAGCTCTGGAGCCCGCAGCACAGGAAAGACGTGGACCGGTTGAATCAGTCCAGAGGAGGGCTAGAAAGGTGATCAGAGGGCTGGAACAGCTCTCCTATGGAGAAAGCCTGAGAGAATTGAAATTAGCCTGGAGAAGAGAACACTCTACGGATACATTAGATTAGCCTTCCAATACCTAAAAAGAACCTACAAGAAAGCTAGGGAGGGACTTTTTACAAGGGCATGTAGTGATGGGACAGGGAGAATGCCTATAAACTGACAAAGGGCAGATTTAAATTAGATATATAGAAAAACTAAACTATGAGGGTGGTGAGGCACCGAAACAGGTTGCCCAGAGAACCTGTTCAAGGCCAGATTGGATGGGGCAACCTGGACTTAGGGGGTGGTGTCCCTACCCTTGGCAGGGGGTAGGAATAGATGGTCTTTAAGGTCCCTTCCAAGTCAAACTATTCTATGTTTCTATGACAGCTTATCTGAAAAAGAGTCATAAAAACTGATTCAGCTGTAAACACACAACCGCAGCCACCTGAGATAAATAACTTCACTTTAATGGTATCTATTTTTCTTTGTAAATGGCTTTAATGTCTGCTGTGCTATATAAAGGCTTTCCAATATTCATTATTAAAGTTTTATGTAATATATTTTAAACAAATCTAATTTGAGAAGTGAGATACATGGGAACGTGCAACAAGGAGAGCTCCTAAGTCTCTGAGTCCCAGCTAAGAAATACAGCCATGTTGTGATCTTACTTTGCTCCCCTGTGAAACCCCTTAGCTTAAAACTGCTGTTGGAAGGCTGTTCCCATCTTCTCCTTTCTCATGATTATGAAGATGTTTTCTGATTTCTAACCTAACTCTATTCAGAGTAGGTTTATGCTATTATTTGTCAATGCTATTTTTTGATATCTCTTGCAGACTACAGTTATGTACCTCAGTTCTAGATTCTTTTCATCAGCTGTGAAAAAAAATATTTTTTTTGTTTCTCATAATCCTTACGAGATTTACACCAGCAATGAATATTTAAAATAGTCCTGAACACTAAGTACTCAGTTTGTAATGAAAAAAAAAAAGTTTTCATTAGAGTTGAAGCTACTACAATTTCCAGTAATAATTTTGCTATCCTAACGTGCTTGTTCTGCTTCCACTCATCTCTGAAGACCAGCATTCAAAAGCCATGTATAATTCTGGTTTTTTAAGGCAGAATGTCTCCTTTCTGGAATTCTGAGTTTTAACTCACATTGAGCTGATTTATAAGGCTTTACCCAGACAATTTATTCAAAGGCAAACCCTGGTTTTATTGTGATGAGTTTTCTTTGCTGGTCTATGCGTAAAAGGTGCTTTAGCTAATTTGTCTTTCTACGCAGCTCAAGTTGCAAACTTGTACTTCATATCTGAAATTCATGGAGCTGAGCAAGACCCCTGTAATAATATATATTAATTTGACACTGCAGTGGTAGTAAAATAAACCATACATTTGGATTTTAACCCTGAAAATATGTGCATCAGACTATCAAAAATATGGAATCGATAGTGATCTCAACAAAAATGTTAACATCTCACATTTAACATCGGATTCAGCCTTGAAATTTGGTAATAGGTAGTTTCACTTCTTCCTGGAAGAATTCTTCCGGAATTTTGGATTTGTTTTCTGCAGACGTTTTAGTATGCAGTTGTGCTAGGAGGTTATTTAAGAATACTCCTGGTTTCAGCTGATTTCCTTAGCAAATAATTTTGTGTGCTTCGCTTTGCTCTGGCAATTTCCGTAGCCTCTCCGATAAAATACTGGAAAGGATCGCATAAGCTTTACCCCTCCCTGTAACATTTAGCCTGTCTATTTCATTATAGCAAAATATTGCATTTTACATGCCAAGCCTTAAAACCTTCTTTCTAAAAATGGTAACTGTATTTAATAACTAATTACTCTAATGATCCTACAGAAGTGCTCGAGACCTGTTTTAGTAGTGGTGTCAATTACAACCATCTGCACGATGAATAAAGGAACTGTGGCCCAGCTGTAGAGTTGAAACATGTTGGCATTTTCCTACGGGCGGCCATATGGTACTTAACGAAAGCGAATTGTTCACACTGCAAACAGCTCTGCTCCTGATGAATGATAACGTTTTGTTCTGGAAAATGGTTCCACAAACACGGGGAGTATTTTTAAATGCTGGAAGTGTGTCTGTAAGTGACAGGCTATAAATGGGAAAGTCTTTGGAAGGAGGAGAGGGGGATGAAAAAGGAATTGTTTTGTTTGCCTTGGGGTATTCTAGCACAGCCTTCCTGTCTCCTAATAGCAGTATCTTTTTTGTGCATACATAGCCCTGAATCTGTAAATTTTATTTATTTTGGTAAGGAAGAAGATAATTAGAAATGTAACTTTCATTTGCCATCAGCATGCCTGAGCTTGAAGGTGGTGTGAGCTTTGAAATAGTGAAGCTGAAGCTGTGAAGAATTAATAATTCTCTGCCTGCTGTATGTGCAGACATTTTCTTACACTTGGAAAGGAACTTCGGAGTTGTAACCACAGTAAGTATGTGAGCACACAGGTTGGAAACAGCTTCTGGCTTCCCGGCACTTGGTGTTAGTCAGGGAAAAATGGGCAGATAACAAATCAGCTGTAGAAAATGTCTCCTGTTGCTTTTTGTTAGAAACAGAAACAGTTGGGTTTTTTTTCCCCACACATGACTGTCAAAGAGTGGTTCAATGAGCTCATCATGAGATTGATAACTCTTTACCCCAAAATCTTTAGTCCTGGGTCTGAACTGAATCAGCAATAGGCTGTTGCCATTTCATGGTTGATAGGCAAATATTTGGGTAATGAGTTTGGTCTCAGTTCAGTTGCTCATATCTGTCTTAAAGAAGTAACTGCCATTAATGACCTGAATTGATCATTTTATTAATCTCGGAAATTGATTTTTTTCCATATGGCTTATTGCTTTTGTATGTGAGATGTGATCAGAAATTTGCATCATCTGAATTCCTGTTTGGTTGATTAATAAATACCTAATTGGGGGGGGTTGTTTTGTGCTGCATGCTCTGTGTATGTGGAGTTTGATGATTGTTTCTGAGGTTTAGGACACAGATTTCACTGAGGTAGTGCTGTGTTCCTCACAGTGAGGTACGTTCTGCCGTTTGCTGAGAGAGGACTGTTTCCATGTGCCAGCACTCCTGTGTGTTTGCAGGAGCTGCTTAAAACCTCTTGATAGATCTTGCAGTAGTTTTGCAGAAACAACATAGTAAAAAATCTCACCAAGCTGTGCCATCCAAGTTCTCAGTACCTGCGCACAGAGCTATTTGCAAATTCACAGCAGCAGTAGGGCTACAGCTCCAAAGCCCCATGCTTTTGGACTAGGAGCATCTGTCACTTGAGCTCAAAGCAAATCTCTCTTAGCTCTCAGCAGCGCAGGGTGAATAACGCTGCTGAGAAATCCCGGCTAATGAATTCATGGGCCCCACTGCTAATGCCATCTAACTCAAAGTGTAAGAGTTAACACAGGGACAAAAAAAAAGCACTCCAGTATCAGGTAGGATGTATTTTCTTGCAGCCTCCTTGTAAGACTGTGGTTTTATCCCACTCCTCTTCACAAATCATGATCATATGTTATAGGTAGAGCTGAAATGCAGGCAACCAAATCATGGTGGGGTGCACACCCACCGTGACGGCTGTGAAACGTAGAGGGCTGTGGTCGGAGAGGCATTAAGCAGCTAATTGAAGCACATTGTGCTCCATATCCATCTTGCTATTTGATCTGGTACAGCAGTGCTGTCTGATGCAATGAATCTTTCTCACTTTTAATTAATAGTTGTTCATCTGTACTGCAATAATTTCAGGTAATGTTTACATTAAAAAAAAGCACAAGGGGGGAGGGCAAAATATCTCCAGGCAGAAGTGTGGTGAAAATAAAAGTCTTTCCATCCAAGTGAGAAGCAAATACTATAATTTGGGAGCAATGTATTTATTGTGTGTTTTACAGAGGAAGGCATAGCCCTTCCATAAGAAGACTGCTTTCTAAATCAAACTTGGATAAAAATATGTCTCTAACTAAGACCTACAGAATTATTTAAGATGTAATTCTTCATTGCGTTTTCTCAAGGGCAGTGCTAGTTTCAGATGTTTCTGCAGCTCCTGTCTTGCAGTTTACAGTCTGTCCTCTTTCCTACTCTGACCTCTCAGCTCTCCAGTGCCACCATGGTGTTATCCATTAGATCAGAGAAATTGTTTTGACTTAAAAATGCAGAGTGTAGAGATGTGTATTACCTTGAAGGCGAGGTCGTGAAGCTTATAAATATTACTTACCTGGCGCATAATATGCTAATCGTGTTACAGTTTTCCATGATGTTTGCTCCTGAAGGGAATGAGTGAGAAGAATCACAAGTCACAGATACTCACAATATGGGCTGCTGGGCCTGCCAGTAGCCTGCAGCGCTTCCTCAAAAGGCAATCTGCAGAAAGCTGCTTAAAGGGAAATATAGCGGTGATAAACTTTAGTCAACATGTTTAAGCAGAATGTGTTGGAGGGCCAAGCTCAGGATGCTTAACTGGGTCTCAGTATTTGGTGTATTTGTTGTTGCTGTTGTTCATTTTCCTGAATGCCTGTGACTTGGTGCTAAAAATGTGTTGTGAAAGCTAGGATTGTTGGTTTGTAGCCATGTGGTCATGGAGTGGAACTTGAAAATGTCATCCTGTAAATATTAAAAGCATAAGAGCATTTGAAATAAATAAATGAATAAAGTTCCTGAATCTGAATACTTGGATCTCAATTTAAATGGCTCAACATAGTTATCCAATGCTGTTTAAGATGCCTCAGGGTCTCTCCATCGTGCCTCCAGCTTGCCGTGCTGGATGGGTATGGGTTTCTTGGAGATCTGTAGTCATATTTGCCTTGACGACTCTGTGAAGATCTCTTGTAAACCCTGGGGCATCTCAAATTACACTAAATACCTGTGTTAGGCAACTGAATCAGCCCTCCATGTTGAAGAGTAGTGCAGCCAATCTCAGCTGTTTGTATGTATTTAGCATAAAGGAAACTTTCTAATTCTATCCATAGTACTGGAAGTTTGCTTTTGGCCAGTGAAATGTTAATTTTGGATAATTTCCACTGGGTGCTACAACACAGTTATGTCTGCTTGTCAGGGGCTACATCCATACAGTAAACTAAACAACACCAGGACGTGGGCTTAAGCCCTATCCAACAACATCCCAAGTGTTTTTATGGTTCTGGGCATGGTTTTGGCATCCTCAAAACCAGAGTGATAAAATACAGGAAAATCGGTGGGGTGCCCCACGGGGAGAAATAACCCCACATTCTCATACAGACTGGGTCTGACTATCTGGAAAGGAGCTCTGCAGAGAATAAACCAGAGGTCCTGGTGGGCAGCAAGCTGACTACATGCCAGCAGTGTGCCTTTGTGGCAAAGGTATCCAGCAGCCTCCTGGGCTGCATTGGGAAGACCGTTGCTGGCGGTTCTTCCTTCCACTCTACTCAGCCCTGGTGAGACCCATCTGAGATGCTGGATGCAGTTCTCAGCTCCCGAGTGCAAGGAAGATGTAGACTTACTGGAGTAATTCCAGCAAAAGCCCACAGAAAGGGCCAAGGGACTGGAGCATCTCTTGTATGAGGAGAGGCTGAGAGAACTGGGACTGTTCCACCTGGAGAAGTGAAGGTGCAGGAGGGATCTTAGCAAGGTGGGTAAATACCTGAGGGGAGAATTAAGGAGGACAGAGCCATACTCATCTGTGTGATTCTCAATGACAGGACAAGAGGTAAAGAGCACGTAGTTGAAATGTGAGAAATTCCATTTAAACATAAAAGAAAAATTTTTTACTGCAAGGAGGGTAAATGCTGGAAGAGGTTACTCAGAGCAGATGTGAAGTCTCAGTCCTTGGAGATAGTGAAAACCTAAATGGACATGGCCCCGGGCAACCTGCTAGAGGTGACCTGTCTCTGAGCAGCAGCATTGGACTAAACCAGGGGTGTCAAACTCATGGCTCTCACCGTGCTCCTGCTCCTGCATGCACTGCACACCTGACCAGCACTGGCAGAAGCGCAGGGACACGGAGCTCGATGCTGCTGCCGGGTAGAAACAAGGTGCCACGCCAGATAAAACAAGGTTGAGGCTGGATTCAGCCTGCTGGCCATGAATTTGACACCCCAACTATCTCCAGAAGTGCCTTCAGCCTCAGCCATTCTGTTTTGTGTGATTCTGTGACTATTAAGTCTTAATCAAACAAAGGATTTGGGGCTTAACAGCTGCTGCCATGTATCAAAGGTCATTTCAGTGATGTGGCACAATTCAAACCTTTCTACGTCCAGACATATGGAGTTCAGTTCCTGCAAAAGATGCTGTGGTCGTTGGTGTAATTCCTTCCTAGCGTCTGGGAATGCATCAGGAATTGCAGTGATCTTCCTATTCTTCACAAATAGTGTAAGCTGTGGTTGGAGGAACTCTACTTTTCTGACTCAGTAGTGATGCCTCCGAGTCTAACCTAGCCGAGGCTTCCTTCATTTAGCAGGGAAGGCAAACAAATGTCTATGCTGGATTATTGAAACAGCTTTGTTCAGTATTTTGGCCTCCAAATTTAGATTTAGTCATGGAAAATTCCCAGTCATGCTTTAAGAAAAAAATTTTAGCAAAATGGAAAAATTGACCCAGTGGAATTTTGTTTGGATTTCACTAGGTTTTCCACATACTAAAGAAATACCTTCTCTGGTTGAGGCTCTCCTCAGTTTCCTTTAGGAAAATATTTACAGTTGTGGTTTCAGTTTGGAAATCTCTTCCATATTATGGCACTTCAGCTACATTAAATATTAAAAAAAATAATGACTGTAGATCTGTGCCATTGCATCAAAGGCAGAAACTGAAACCGCTTATGAATAGAATTGGAGCAGACTAGTGTACTTTCTAAGCAGAGTGAAATGCAGAGATAAAACAGCTAATCAGTAGTTATCCTAGAATCACACTTAGTTGTAATAATCTGTGTGTATACATCCCAGGGTATTTTAAAGAGAAGATCTTACTATTCTATGTACTTAGTACATCTGAGTTTGTTTTGGATACCACAGTATAGTACTGATAGAGACAATCTTCCATTCGCTCCATGTGAGTTTTTGCTCCACTTAAATTTGTTCGACTTTCTTTTGAAGACTGGAACTGTGCCATCTTAGTTTAGATGAGAAGGGTGTAACACTTAGATACTTTCAGCACCTAACAGTGCAATAAGTTATTTCCGCTTTGCAATTATTCACCTTGAAGCAGGGCACTGCATAAGCTGTAGGAAGCTTCAGAAGTAATGGGAGTTTGGTTCTGCTTTGGAGTGTATTGCTGAGGGGTTGTTTTCATACAAGAGAAAAACAAACGTGACAGAACTGAATTTAACACATAGCAGATAGTCACTGTACTTTGGAATGTTTTTTGGGTTTAATCTTTATTCTCTTTTGCTTTAGCCTGGCCTGCTGAAGGTATGATGCTGGCCTAATGGCTGTTCTGTGCTGTGGTATAGGTTAGCTTGCAGCTATTCTCTTTTACAAGGTAGATGTTTAACCATCAAAACTCAAGCCCTCAGTGTTGTTTGGATAAAACAGCTGTGGTGTACATGAATTTGCTGCCATTGGTTTGCCAAATAGAGATGAATACACGTACACATTTTTAAAACAGAATAAAAGTCAACTTTTGTTAAAGCAGCCTGCAGTTGTAGTCATCTTTGGGGTTTGGTTCTGATAAGAGCTGCTGGCACTGGGATTGAGCATCACGTCAACTCTTCTTCTTGTACCCAAAGCTCAGCTTACCCCTCTGAGCCCCATGCTGTCACATCCAAAACATCTTTTCTTCCTGTGTAACGCCAAGGACAGCTGTGGTGGGAGGCGCTACAGTCCATCCCCTCCTGAGTTATTCGGCTCCTCTGTGTTTTCTTTTTTCCGGGTAGATCCCAGCACATGTGGGGACCTCTGTCGATGAGTCTCTCCATCCTCAACAGACATACAGGGACTCTTGAGGTGGAATAAAATAGCTGTTTATTGCTGTGGAGCAACACAAAGTTAAATATAATCGAGCAGCAGAGAACACTGCATTCAGTCAGCTGCTGGTGGATTTGGAGTAGACAAAACTCCAGTTGCCAGAGTGGATGCAGAGTCTGGAGAAAAAGATAATGATGTTGTGCACAAGGGTCAGAGAAAGATGCCACTTGCTCTTGTTTAACATTATTTAGTTTGTAATAAATAATTGAATGTTAGTCTATATTTTTTCTCTAGTTCATTCTACAGAAAATTCCCCAAACCAGGGTCATAGACCAACATCTCCTTAAGTTAGGTGGTGTGTACAAGAGTAAAGCCAGCATTCCAACTTACTCCAGGTATCCTGTGTGCAAAGCATAACACAGGAAAGATGGGCCATGCAGTGTCAGAGGGTGGAATGCAAGATAAACCTCGATAAGGCAAATATTCAGGAGAAACAGGAGTTGGAGCACACTTTCTCATATAGTCGCATCTTCTGTATGTGGCACCAAATATTTTGAAAGGAGGGAAGAAATTTACTTTGTTCTGCCATCTTACAAGCTGTTCTGCAATTATTTGCAGGGAGTGTCAGCTACAGATGAGTGGTTGGAGCATTGTGAGGTGGTGAGGGCTGACATTGCTGATCAAAGGTGGAAGTCAGCATGCCAGGAGCGCAGAAGGGATGACAGTCCGAAAGGGCACAGAGATCAAAGATACACACACTGATGCAAGGGAGAAGAGAGAGGGCAAACAGTCCTGGAAAACAATCCCTGTAACAGCGTTTGAAGAGGTCACCAGCTCCCTCCTTGCAACACTTGACCTTGATAAGGTTTGAGATTTCCACTGAGAACAGCCCAAGTGACACAGCTGTGTCTGTTGATGGGGAAGGAGACTTTGTGGGAAGTTGTGATTTTCCTAAACGAGCCAAGCTGCATGCGTTTTCATCCCAGGGAACATAAGAAAGCTATTTAAAAATTGATGTGCATACATTAGACCTGTTCCTAGCCTTTCTCTCCTGCCCTCAGTTTCACAAGTACTAACTGAGAAATCAGTATAAAATTACTTTGAAGAGAAGAAACTAAAAAACACTTTCAGCAGATCTGAAATAGCAGTATCGCTTTTACAACATTCAAACAAAATATAATTGACACAGCACAGTGGTAGCACGAGGACTCATTTTTAATGTACTTAGGGAAGGAACCATGTGATACATTTGTATGATACACAGAGAGAGAAGTAGACTTGTTATAGCTAAAACTGCATTCAGGTTCCACAGACCACATCTGACTCTCTTCTTCCACAAATATTATTGCAAAAACTGCCAGGTTGGTTTTGAAAAATTACTAGAATTTTTCTTCAGATTTCAAAGAAAATTAATCAAATTGGATTTTATATCCCAGTTGCCTGGTGAAACCTGCAAGGAGGATAAAGTGGGATATATGCTGTATTTTTGCTTCTTCGTTTGCTTTATTGTTTAGCTTTCAGTCTCATATAAATGTCAACCAGAGTGGCGATCCAAAGCTCTGGGTGCCCCTGATGTATGTTTTAATATATGGGAATGTCACAGATAAAAAGTAAAACTGGATAATTTAACGATCCTGTGAAAAGATGCGTAAGAATGGTTTGAGGAAAGGTTGTATTTTTGTTTAAAGCAAGTATTTTTAGTGTCTTTCCATGGCACAAGTGAATAGCTAACCCATAGTACAATCTCTTAACTGAATGCCCGTTGTAAATGCAAGTTACTTTAAGGAAAGAGCTTTTTAAAAGGTAAATTTCTCATTTTAATTAGTTATAAAACTAAAAGCTGATACTCAAGTATTGTCACCAAAGTAATTAAAGTGGACTTAAAAAAAATGCTTAATTATTGTTGTGCAACTTTGTGTGCAAATGGCCTTAATTTCAGAATAAATCTAGTCTACATTGAGGTAGCAAAAATCCACTTTCCAAATAGAAAAAATGGTGACCAATTTAATCTTGAAATCTGAATGTCCAAATAAGTTTGTACAGCAGTAATAAGAATGGAAGGCTGTTTGTTTTCATTTTTTTTCTCAATACATTAGAACCCATATAAACTGATAAACCTGTCTCAAACATTTGCAGTTTTACTCCCTCAGGTAAATTGTTAGAAGCGCATAGAGACACTCTTGAACCTCCCTGTCATTTTCCTCAGATTGTCGCAAGAAAAAAGGAAAAAAGCAAAGGCAAGAAGTTATTAATTTTTTTTAAAAAATTATTGGAACGTATTGCATATCTTGTTTTGATGAAATCCCAGACTCTTGCTTAGTAAAATTAAACCAGCCAGTATAAAATATCTGTTTACTCTGCGCTTGTGCTAGTCTTGTCTTTTTTCCACACCCACAACATTTTCCCCACAGCCTCTGGTTTCAGAAGGTTTCTGCCTGTAGGCAGTAATGTCAAGGAGAACTTTGTAACACTTGCGCCTGAAATCTCTGAAGCTGTATTTGTTTTTTCCAGGTATATCCTGGTTTATGACAGTATTTTGCCATAGCCATCTCAACACGCCTATGAATACATGAGCAGGCGACTCAGGTTAAAATTCTGGTTTAAAACACGTTGTTTGCTTTAGCCACCTTTCGTTTGGGGCTTTTGTTTGCTTTTGTTCTTAAAGTATCTAAAAATTCCATTACCTGAACTGGCTGCTAGGGGCAGCTGAGGTGAGAGGATGGTTCAGCTCCAGCTCCTCCTGGGCCCAGTCTTCAGCAAGCATTTCTAGAAAGTTCTCTTTCTTGGCACCTCAGAAATCCGCAAACAAAGCCATAATTGTCCTTCACAGCACAAATACAGTAAGGAGCTCTAGATCTTCCCTATGAAATCTCTTGTGTTGCGAGATTTGAACCTATAAATATTGACCACGGTAGGTAAGATCATGTGAAAGTCAGAATAATTCCTCAGATGGTGACGTGACACACAATGTGAAGTCTGAAGAACATAGAGAAAAACTGTACTATTTGTACCAAAGGGAGATGTCTGTTTAGTCTGTGGGTGGCCACCACTATCCTCCTCGCTGCTGCTGGGATGTAGAGGGAGAAGTTGTTTGTAGTTCTGCTGAGTCCTTAACACTTGTCCTCTGCAAATCATTTCATTAAATCAGCCTCTGATAGTGGGTGGACAACAAAGAGAAATGTTTGCTTTGTAGCATGTATGAGAAAGCCAAGACAGAGAATTTAAGACCCTGGCTTTTTAATTATAGTTATCCAGCTGGAGAAATCAAAAGGGGGGTTTCTACAGAAATCTAGGGTTATTGAAGCCCTCGTTGAAATCGCAAGGGTCTGCAAGTTTTAAATACCACTTCAAACCTGACCCAGTAATGCAACGCCTACGTTCTGTGTTTCTCATAGAGAAAAAAAACCTGACATATATTTATAAATCCTTTGGTGCTATTTTAACGCTTTTATTCTCAGTACTTTAGTATACGCTGCTTAAAATGGACATGTGTGCAGCCGCATTATCCGCTGCCTGAATGACAAATGGTTTATCAAGCACTGACAGAGCACCCGGCTTCATGCTGAACGGAGGAAGGCAGCGACAAGGACTCTGGCTTCAGAGAGATTAACTTCCAGATAGGCAAATAATAATGAACAACAGCCCGTAAGCAAAGGACCAGAAAAGAGGAATCGAGACCATAAAGTGTAATCACAATGATCCAAACGGACAAAGGGAATTAGATTTGTATATCCGAGCTTGAAATATGATAAATGAGTGGCAGATTAACATTGCTAGGCTCCATGATTGCAGAGAGATTTGAAAGAGGGAAACGTGGAGAAGGGCAGTGCAGGAGCGCAGTGAAGATGACAGCAGCTAGCCAAAAAGTAAAGAAGTGGAGGCTGAGGCGAGGGCGAAGGATATGAGTCACCAAAGGTGAGACTGGAGAGCTGCAACCTCTTCAGGAGAGGGTGGTGTGATCTGAGCTGGGACGTGTTGTGTCATGTATGTAAGTGAAATTTTAAGGCTGGAAGAAAGGTGGTAAGAACATGTAGTCTAATAGTTTGGGCACTACAGTTTCTAACACCTAAACTATTAAAAACTGAGGATTTTGAAAATGTGCATTTGGAAGATATCCAGTAGTTTGTGCTTTCAAACTCAGATATTTGCATTTACTTTGCTATCAGTATGTCTTGATCCAATTTTTCTTCCTGATAGTGGAAAATGCTTTTGAATCATTTGACATGTCTTATGACAGGTGGTATGGTTTGATTTACACCTGAGTGATACTGGACTTCTCTATTACCTTGGAAAGTTAGATAGGTGATGGAAAGTTACCACCCGTCTGCTTACTCTAGAGAATTGCTCCCAGACTGCTCCCTTCTGTTTAGACTTTTTTATTTGTTAGGCCGACTGCAGTTAGGGTGTAGCAGGAGCTGAGCGTCAGTGATAATTCCCAAAGGAATGGATGGCGGTTATAGGTAATCTCTACTTTGGAATCTTACCAAGTATCTCACGATGTGGCACAGGAGAAAGTCATTTCACAGAGAAACACTGAAATACTGAATGTTTTTGTCATATCACATATCAGCTCTTTACCTACATATACAATATCATCCCATTACAGGTAAGAATTTGATGTTAGTCTATTCTGCTAATCCACTGATTAGAAATAGCTACTGTAAATACAACTGGTACCATCCAAGAGCCATCTAGGAATTGGTGAAGCCGTATGGCCCGGTGGCTGGACCGCAGCCCTGCATTAGCATCTCAAACCTTTCCTTTTGTTCTGTTCCTAATAACGTTGGTCACTTGAGTAACTCCCTGCCTCAATTTCTCCGTCCAGCCAAGATTATGATTTATTCTAGTTTTGGTTATATTCCATGCTGTAGAGCTGAAGGTTTTACATCCTTACTGTATTTGGAAGAGGAATGAAATGCTAGTGGAGCAGTTGTATGTATTTTCAAACAATTTGATAAAGAGCTACAATTCAGGTACTTTGGAGTGAAAGTGCCCTGGGTTTTGCACCTCTTCTGTGAGATGGCATCGCTTTTGGAGAAATGCTTGTGTAATAAAATACTGTGAAATGACTCTATAGCCAAATGAGATTGTGATGAATAGAGCAGTGGTAGTATTAAATCTATAGGTACTTTACATTCTTATGACAATAATAGTTTGCATTGTTGTAATAAGTTACATTTCTTCTTCTTTTAAAAAATAAATTTAGTTAGATCTTAATGCATCTTGGAAAACATACCCTCCACTGAAATCAGATGTGCATCTCTTGGAATAAAATTACTTTTAACATATATAAAGGTACATCGTATGGTATATCATGGACAATTGTGAAATAAATTATGTTTATCAGTGTGCCTTATGTAAAAAGATTGTAAATACGTGATCCTTTTTGTAGTTCAGGTTTGACGTAGTCATTGCCATAACTCTTCTGCTTTTAATAAACAAAATTTCATTGCAGCTGACCTTTGAAACTCTTTTATTAGAAGTACCCAGGGACAAAATCCTGCGGGGGGGGGGGGTGTTAAACATAGCATTTTAGAGATTTTTTTTTCCCTCCTATCCCTAATTATAGATAAGGCATGCCATGCTTACAGCTTGGCTTCTGAGACACTTGAAGGATTTTATGATCCTACAGCTGCCAGCACAGTTTGTTGAAAATCTTCCATTTTCATAGGGGGAGCTGGGATGAGACTGTATTCCTGAAACAGCAGGAAAAAGTGCTTTGGCTTAACAGGTGCCATCCATGTTAAAATGATGATTTTGAAGATTATTAGCTGGTATGACTAAGATTTATGATGCAATCTACTTTTTTTCTCTTCTTTAGTACAGATAAGGTGGGTTATTATTGTTAGTAGAAATACCTATTAAAATAAACCCCGTGAAGCAGTTTCAAGAATTTGATAAAAATGAATATGAAGTTGAAGCTCCCAGCTTATCTTTAACTCAAGTGATTTTCATGGGGTTATAACTCTTCTGGCATGGGATAAGGGAGCAGGAGTGTGATTTTTATCTTCGCTCTACAATAGAAGGGAAAAACAGATTTTGTGTTCTGTTCATTAGCACGTCACTGCTCAGGTTTGCATCTGCGTGACAGAGTTAGCAGAGATTGCATGTAGGTGGGAATGAACTGGGAATTTGCATGGATGGCTCATTTTCAGGTTGCAATCAGAGGATTCTAAATACCAAGTAGGTTTAGGGAGAGTCTTTCCCACCAAAGATGTGCTCAGAAGAGCTAGAGAAGCCTAAGGGTGGGGGAAACTTCAAAGAACTACCCCCATAATGCTTTTTGTCATCTAATGTCTGTGTCTCAGGCTTCCAGTCCTGCTGGCTGAGTCACCTCCTACCTCTCTCCTACTTTTTACTCTTTTCTTACATCTTAAGACTGCCATGACTTAATCTGTTGATCAAGAGGAAGTCAGCGGTAGTGTCAGCTGGAAATTTTTGCAATACAGAGTGTTTTTATCTGTGTCTTGGCAAGTGCACTTGTGTCCAGGCAGTATGGAAGTGAACGATGCTGAATTTGCACAAGAACAATAAGATATGGTATTCTTTTTCTTTATTTCCCTGGGTGTATCATTTTGAGGGGTTTCTTGTACTAGGTTTCAAAGGTGAGCAAGTCACTTTTCATGTTTCTTTTTCATTTGTTTTTTGGGGGTGTTCATTTTGCTGTTGCTGTATTATTTTCACTCACAACTTTATAGAATGATTTCCTATACAGCACTTAGTGTGACCAGATTATGAGTTACGTTTAACTAAAAGCTAAAAATTGTAGTTTTACTTTTTTTGATTAAAGGAAAGGTATTAATGAGTCAGAAAACATTTTTAAAGGTATCATTACCAAATATTAAAGGAATAGTTCATAATTTGTACAGATAAGATTTTTTTTTCCTTCAATTAATATCTAAGTTATTTTTAAAATGAAATCTTTTAAGTTTGTAGATCTTGGTTGGGTATTTGGGGGATATTTGTGGAGTGTAGGGAGGTTTTTATATATATGTATACATACATTTGCAAAAATATTGTTTTGACTGTTGACTTGTCTGAAAACTGAATGTGGAGTCTCGTGACACTGGATTGGTCAATATTGGTTTTAATTGGCAGTGTATTTTTCGTTCAGTTGGGGATTTTGTCTCAATTTCTGAGCGTTCAGTACAACACTGTTCAAGATCTGTGAAAGCAAATGAGTTGTGTTCCCAAGGAACAAAAAGGTTTGCATTGGTAGAAGCATGTGGGGTTCATTCCTCAGCATTGAAACGGTGGTTGAGAAAGAAGGGAGCATTACTAAAATAAGGTTTGTGTTTTCCATTAATTTCGTTGGAAGGACACACTGGTCCCTCCGCAAGCAGGTTCTCAGATACAGGGATTCCCATTTTGGCAAAGCTCTGGAATCTTGTTAAAAGCAAAGCATCAAGACTTGGCTCTGCTTCCTTTCTCAAAAGCCTTTTTCCATCTTAGCCAGGCCATGGGATCTCTTGGAATAAACTTTCAGTGGTTTGGTTGAAAGCTTAAATGCCAGATATCATCCAGTGATTTCCAGGAAGGAGTTTCTGTGGGGAGGCGAGGGTGGCATCCCTCAAGTGGCCACGTTTAAGCAGCTGAATGCTGAGACTTTCATTCTCACTTCCTTCATGTTTATTACAAATGACTAGAAAGAAGTTCAGAACTTTTCTATCTGATATGTGTTATATCTATTATGGTGTCAGACAACTAAGAAAAAAGTCACTGGCTAATGAGTCTTAATTGTAACAAAACATCAAATCGTTGTCACTTCTGCTGCAGTAAATGGCATTCATTAAATTAATCCACTCCATTACAGAAGTATTTTGCAGAGAATACCATGACCCGACTGCTTCTGTAACAGTAATAAGCTGAACACATCGCTGTGGCACTATTAGGTATATTAGAAAGCAGTTTAAAGCATGGCTGCATGACCTGAAGCAACATCAGCAGGTCTCAGGTAGCATGTTTGAAAGAATAAACTACCTTAATTAGAGAGGGAACTAAAGCAGACCGTAGATGTGAACATTCCTGTAGCTTAGGACTGCAGGAAATAAAAAGCTGGATCAAGAACCTCTTTGGCTCCATTTGTAGAGCAGCACAAGCCAAAACAAAGCTTAGACCTTGAATTGTGAATGGGGAATTTTGAAATACGAATATTACTCCTATTCCTTCAGTTTTACGATCCCCTTTTAACTTCTGATCTAAACCTACCTTGCCATGTCTCCCCCTTTTCCCCTGTATCAGAAAACAGAGAACTGCATTGCTTTTTCGTTGTGGTTTTTTTTTTTTTTTACAACAGCACCATCAAAAATTTCTGGCAGGAGTTGCTTTGACTTTTAACAGTGTTCTATTTCATACCATATGTGTGCATACACCAAACGATGACACACCGTGTTTGTAACTAGGGAATGGCCTGCTTTATTAAACATCCCCCTTGCCAACAGTAAAAATGAACAGCCACAGTAAACACAGATGCAGGGAGGGAAGCAGAGTCCGAGCCATGTCGCAGCACATTGTACCTACAGAAGAAAACGTCAACCTCTAATTGGCTCTGAATGCAACCCACCTACTTAGCAAATTAGGCTGCCAGAAGCAAATTGCCCCAGTGCTCTGTGCACTGCGCTGCCTTCCCATTGAATTCAGTCAAATGGGAGGCTTTTGCCTTCATTTTCCAAACTCTCCATGAGTTGGCAAAAAGCTTTCTTGGGGAGAACCTCTCTATCTAGAATAAACACCTCCCAAGGATGCGTTCCCTCCTCTGAGGTGGTGCCACTCTGATTCTTCTCAAAATTTGAAGACATATGCAGGAGGAAAGGGGGGTGTATTTCTTTTGAGAGAAGGAGATTTATTTGTTTTTTTTTTTTTCCTGGGAAAACACATTTTGTCCTAGGAAGAATGAGCAAAATGGCAATGTCTTGGCACTCTTAAGCTAATAAGCACAATATTCAGTGCTTGTATGTTGTAGCATTGCCAGCAGTGGGTATGCAGAGGCAGTGCAGAAAATAAGAGACATCTTTAAAATCATGCCTTTTTTACTTGCAAAATAGTAACCACTAGTTTTGACCCAACTTTTTTCACCCAGGCACTGGGATGTGGCAGGGATGTGGCAGGGATGCTCCTGTCCCAGACTGCATTGCGGGATTTAGCTCCATGAATTCCACCACAAATAGAAATGTTAAGTTGATTGGCAGGTCTTCCTGCTGGCCACTGAAATTTTCCCCTCTAAGCTAATAAAATTAATTGTCCAAAACTAAAGTCTCCTGCAAGGGGTTAGCAGTAGATAACTGAGATGGGAGAGAAAGGGGTTGTTAGTTCTCTTAAAGGCTCCTGCTAAATACTTATTTAGGAGGAAACCTTTTATTTCCCTGGTTTTCATATGAAACTCTGCTTAGAAGCTTAATAAATTATAAGCTTGTCTCTTCCATTTCATGGCTACTATATTCCCACCTGCTTCTTCACCTCTTCTCTATGTCTGAGAATAGGATACAAATCTTTTGTTGGTTTTTAATGGTATCAGCTTGCCAAACTATTGGTACATCAAGTTGTTCTTGTGCACCTAATAATTTAATTTAGGGATTTTAAGATGAAAGAAGAAAGAAAAAGATAAGAAAAAGATAACAGGAGCCAAATAAAGAAAACAAAATTTTGCAAACTGCCTGTTTGGGTCAGTCTTGTTTTGGAGCAGGGGAAGGTCTTGGATGAATTCTTCCTTTGAACATGAAGCAGAGAGGGAAAGGGGCCCGAACAGGGGCACACGGTGGAAGGGGAGGTAGTGAGAAGAAAATGAAACAAAATGAACACATGATAAGGATAGAGAAAAAGGTTGATTGAAAGAATGGTCAGCACTGAGGGAGAAGGCTGTCTGGTGAGGCCGCACCTTGAATGCTGTTCAGTTTTGGGTCCCTCACCACAAGAAGGATGTTAAGGTGATGGACCATGTCCAGAGAAGGGCAACAAAGCTGGTGAAGTGTCTGGAGAACAAGTCTTATGAGTAGCGGCTGAGGGAGCTGAGGTTGTTCAGTCTGGAGAAGAAGAGACTGAGGGGAGACCTTATTGCCCTCTACAACTGCCTAAAAGGAGGTTGTAGCGAGGTGGGGGTTGGTCTCTTCTTCCGCGTAACAAGTGATACGATGAGAGGAAGTGGCCTCAAATTGTGGCAGTGGAGTTTTAGATTGGATATTAGGAAAAATTTCTTTACCAGGAGCGTGGTGAAGCACTGGAACAGGCTGCCCAAGGAACTGCTGCAGTCACCATCCCTGGAAATGTTCAAAAAATGTGAGGATGTGGCACATTGGGACATGATTTAGTAGGGATGGTGTTGCTAGTTTGATGGTTTGGATTGATGATCTTAGAGGTTTTTCCAACCTTAATAATTCTGTCTGGTAGTGTCCCAGCTTTAAGCTACACCTGAAGGTGGTCTGTTCCTGCCCCTTCTCCCTCCCCAGCTCCTCCAAGCTAACTCAGGACCTCCAGCACTGAGCTTCCTTCGAACCTTTCTCATCACCCCAACATCCCACTACTTCCAGCTCTGAGCTGCCCCCGAGTTGTGATATTATAAAGGTGGCGGGCTGGACACAGTGCCTTCCAATTGGCTTGTATGGCAAGCAAATAAGTTAGTCAGGTTTTCTTGGCTGCTTCAGAAAGCCGGTGGTTCAAGATTAAAAATCAGACTGTTAATAGCAAGCTGTGTTTTGTACATTCATGAAATGTGCTTTAATTCAGTGTCATTTGATATTTCCACAGTCGTGACAACCGCATAGTTGTAGTTCTCATTAAAAAAAAAACACAGTGACTTCATGAATAGGATTTGGCTCTGTCTTTCCAAGGAATTTAGTCTTGGCCATTTTGCTAAGTGTATTAAAATCCACGGGGAAATTGTTGTTTCTTTTTCCTTCCATATACACATTACTGACACAATATGACTTGTGTAGACTTTACTGTAACCTGTACTTTAGCTCGTCAATGTAATTTATAACAAAGAAGCTACATATTATAATGATATAGCTTTCAAAATACGTATGTGTTGCCTCCACTCAGCTGTTTTATTGCAGTGCTACAAAATATTTTACCAGTGTATGTGTAAATCCTATAATCTTAAAAATGAAATGGCAAAAAAAAAAGCACCTTCATCTGACCAGGAAGGCAGAAGCGTGTACTTTGAGCAGTAGCTGAGCATGTAAGTGCCTGAGAAATACAATGGCATGCTTGCTAAATCACCATGGCCTCAGTCCCAAAGAGTGGTGGGAGCAGAAACAGCACTGTCCTCATTCATGGGCTTTGGCTGAGCTGTGGCGTTTGGCTAAGGCTGCCCAAAAGCTCTGTTGGCAAAGTGGTGGGGGCATGGTGCTAAATTGGCACATCTTGGATTGTTTTTCCTGTCTCGCTTCACTGAGCTCCAGCACTCTGTTGAGCTGAGCTGAGCTGAGTCACACAGGACATCTCAAGAGAACAGAGGATTATACCCACTCTTTGCCTTCAGTCTGAAGTTGAAGTTAAAAAAGAGACAGTACCGCCTAAAACAGAGTTCCAGCCCCAGTGCTTTGCTGAACATAGCCATGGTGGGTGTGTCAGCATCCAGATCCTGGCATGGAAACCTCTGACTCCAGCAGATTTCTTTACTGACCCATGCTTGGCTTATATAGGGAGCTGAAGATGGAAACTAGATCTCTTGGCAGGATGAGTCAAGTTGTTATTACCTCCCTTCGGTGCTCATCTCAGAGCATCCATGTGTTTTGGAGGGGCTCATGACATGGCACAGCGGGATTTGGGCAGTTGTTGCCTCATTTGGGAATTTCTGCTGTTCCTGCAGTTATAAATGTCCAAATGGTGTTCCCTTTGGTTTACATCAGCAGGACACGAGGCATCTAAATAGTTTTGTTAGCAAAAAAGTGTGGTTTCCTGCAGCCTCTGAGGTACATAAACCTTGAGGGGTTTTGCATGTGTTTAAAATGTATACTGTGTCTGAGCTCTGTTCTTCTTACCTGAGGGCTTCTTCTAGCTTTGGTCTGTATTCTCTCCATCCTCAGTTCATCAGAGAGATGGATAACAACAGTTCTTGACCTCAGAAGATTTTGTCATGGTTAAACAGTTATCAGCAGTGTTTGGAAATGGCAGTGAGAAACCAATGGCACAAAGGAGGAAATTTGCACAATGTGCAGAAATATTATTGTGTTTATCTTTGGCTTCTACCTGTACCATATTTCTCTTAAAGTCTGTTTTCATACTGTTGATCTCGCATGTGTGCATCTCCCAAGAGAAATCTTAAAGAGACCTGAGCACAGCACCAGGAATACGTCTCTCTTGGGAGCAGTACTGCAGGCTCCTGTGTTGCTTCCCAGATGTTGTAGCAAGGGATGCCCTGGTGTTGGCTGTCAGTGGATATGGCACTCACTGTCACAGGATCTAGGGCTGGATTTGGATTTCCATTCAATGGATGACGTTTCCTAAAAGAAACTTCTATAAAATGGGGAGTTTCTGAGAGATAATTAGGTAGTTTTTAAATAATGAGTGAGGGGCAGATATTATCTGCTAGCTGTATAGTCACGTCCATGGAGAGAGGAGATGAGCTTTCTTCAGAGGCAGGGGACTTCTCTCAGCTCAATTAAATGGACATACAGTACCAGCCTGGCACTGAACATTTGTTCTCACAGAAGCCTGTTACAGGGAAATACAGTTAGTGTTGCATCCAGCCTGTGTTTAGACCTCCTGCTTGGATTATGAAAAAAGTTAAAGGTAAAAAAAACCCCATTCGTTATTTGAGTTTCAAAACCCAACTGGCTCCTGAGCACTCTCTGCAGAGGGCACACCTTTTCCACTGGCCTATTAGCTTCTTGTTATCTTGTTGCAAATGCCTGGCTTCACTATTCCTGCATTTTATTTTAAAAGGTTTTTGCTGTGTTCAATTGAATATACTGTAATCTTCTTATCAAATACTAAAGCTCTTTAGTGATGCCATTTTGAAACGCACTTCGGTTTTTAAATGCAAATTCTTCTCTGGCTGGAAGATCTCTGTACACTTTAGGTAGTGTTTGAGAATATATATATATATATCTGTGTGTGACTATATATATGTGCTTGAAAAACATACTGTCTTGTTTTCTGATAAAGTACATTTGTGAATTTCCCTCTAGAACACTGGAAAGGGAGGATATGGGTTACAAAACTGGTAGCTGCCCTCCTGGATAATTTAGAGTAATTTTCTTGGTTTTTTTTTGAAGTTGCATTCAGAGCCTCCAAAGTGATGGATAAATTCTCCCTGAACAAGAGCAAGATTTTTCATTATTATTTTTATTATTTAAGTGAAAAAACAAGGATGGTCTAGTTTTGAGTATGGTACTGAAAATCTGAGTTCATATATTCTGTTCTCACATCTGTCAGTAACTTGTGATGTGACTTGAAACAAAATCATTTAACCTGCGAGTCTGTTTCCTTACCTGTAAAATGGGGTTGAGAGTAACATTAAATATTTAATGTTTGTAAAGTGCTTTGAAGACGAAGAGTGCTACATAAATGCTTATCATTGTATTAAAATATGAGGAACTCGATAACCTTGTATAGGAAGATTTTGCTGGAAACTGTAACTTTGGGAATGAAGACCAAAGCAGGAGAAGAAAAGACATTTTGCAAAATCGTGTATTAAGAGTTTTGAATGAAATGCACTGGAGAATCTGTCTCTAAAGAATTAGCAGAGGCAATCTTCAGGACCATTGAAAATAACCTTCAGAAAATCATAGGATTCAGTAAACAGATAAAGTTGAACTTTTCTGGTAATAAAGAAAAAAAGAAATGAAACTTCTAAACAAATGACTGTGTTGCCTGGCCACACTTGTCAAGCATGTAATGGGGCCATTATGTGAATGCTGGGAGATAAGACATCTAGTTATAGAAAGGCATTATTTTGAAGTGTATGTCTAATCCATCCTCAGTGAATGTTATTACTTACCTAAAAGATCAAGGAAATGCAATGGAGATGTACTTTATTCAGGAAAGCAATTGGTAGAGCACTCCATCTGTGAAGATCATGCCAAGCAGCTCATACACTTACGTCAGCTTAGAAATTATTTGCAAGTGGATAGACAAAGCTACAATGGTATAATGCATGGAACAAAATTTTGGAAGAAACTGGGAATAAAGCACATCTCTTCAAAGCAAGTAATAAAGCAAAAACACAGCCTTCGTAATAATGTAGGAGATTTTCCCCGTGGTGTCTTTCATAAATACAATCAAATATTGCAGATACAGAAATAGTCCTTTCTGTCCCTTCTCCCCACTAGTACAGAGAATGAGTACATGAGCTGTTTTGGGAGATTCTGTAAGTAAAAAGTAATAGTTCTTTTTTGCTGCACATCTTCACTCGCTGTGGTGGTTTGGCCATGGCCAGTGTCCAGACCCTCATCCAAGCCACTCTCTCAGTCTCACTCCACAACAGGACAGGGAGAGAAAAGAAGATGAAAAATGAGTCAGGATAAGGACAGGGCTTACTGAGAACCAACATGGGCAAAATAAAATTGATTCAGGGAAAATTAATTTATTGCCAATTAAAATAGAGTTGGATGGTGAAAAGCAAAGAGCAAATTTGTTTTGTTAAAACAAATTCTTCCACCCACATCTCTTCCCAGGCTCAGCTTCGCTCCTTCGTTCCCAGCTCTCCCACCTCTACCCTCCCCAATGGGAGGAAGGCGAACGGGGGTTGCAGTCAGTCCATAACAGCGCCTTCTCTGCCACTCCTTCTTCCTCATGCTTCTTCCCTGATCCAGCATGGGTGCCTCCCGTGTGATACAGTCCTTGACGGACTGCTCCAACAGGGGTCCCTCTCATGGGCTACAGTCCTTCAGGATAAACCTGTTCCAGCGTGGGTCCTCCATGGGCCGCAGTTCCTGCCAGGACCCTGCTCCACCAGCATGAGGAGAGAACTGTGAAGTCCCCCGTGGGCTACACTGTGGATACCTGTTTCCGGTGTGGTCCTCTCCACAGGCTGCAGAGCAATCCTGCCTCTGGTGCCTGGACCTCCTTCTCCCTTTCCTCCATCTCTGACCTCGATGTCCACAGGGTTGTTTCTCACACTTTTTTCCTCATTCCTCACTGCCCGAGTAGTGTTTTTTAGCCTGTGCTTAGGAACGTTTCACAGAGGCAGTGGAGCCCTCATAGAGCCCACATGGCAGCCCCTGGCCTCCTCCTGCAGACACCACCCCTGCAGCATCCCCAGTTTAGATAAACCACTAGGCAAAAGATGTGGATGAGAAAGGCATGCTAGTTCACTTCAGTGATCACTAATTTTACCTTTTTTCTTTTTTTTTTGAGAGGGAGTTGTTCAGGTGTTTATGGACAAGCGTAGACATATGTATTATATATTTATGTGTGACTTACCTTGTCCCTATTTGTGTCAGACAGGCAGGTTGCTGGATGAGACAGGAGGGCTGTGGTGTTCATAGAGTCAGAGCAGAGCGATCCTAACAGCTTCTTGTGCTTGTTGGCCTTAAAAATCTATAAATTCATAAGATTAACAGGAAAGGTGCAGTGACTCATCCACACGGCAATCAAGGTGTCAGAGCAAATCAAAAGTTTCCACTGCTTCTTTGAGATGGGGATTCAGAGAAAATGTTGACCGTAATTAAAAGAAAGGCTGAGAAAGTCCCATGTGCCTCATAAGTTACGCATCTTATCTCCAAACTACGTATGGCTCCCTCTTAGGTAGGATGTAGCTGGTGCCCCATGTCACACATGGCGATATTTTGCATTTGTTAGGAGTATTTACTGGGATTGCAGTACTTTTTTGCCTTAGATTCCCGTGCCCGCTTCTCTTGATTCGTAAGAATTGCTTCAGTGATGGTAATTCATAGTCTCAGCTTTTGACCACTGTTTTTGTTTTCTCAAAGAGCTTGAATTTCTGGCCAAACAGCTACATCATTGCTATTGCACAGGATGCGTGCTTCTCTTAAGAGCTGTACGGTTTACACGTGAGGAATAACTGCTCAAAGTGATGTCTCTAATACATCCATTTATGTCTCCTTGCTGTGTTTTAGATCTCCATGAAGACAAACTCCTTAGAAATGTTTGTAGCAGTAAATAAAATAATTTGCCTCAATATCTCATTATTATATGTCACAACATCCTTTTGGTTTTCCTCCTTGTGTTTATGGGGAAGTGGCAATGTGAGGAAAGATTAATCAATCAGGAAAATGATCTGTTATTTCCCTTCTCTTTTAATCTATCCGAAGAAAACTGATGGGCTGTGATGCAAAGTTTCTCTAAGCAATGCATATAATGTATGCGATTACGGCATGCTCAGCAGCCAAATGCAAACATTGCAGAGTAGAAACACAAGGTTTATCTAAAAATAAACAAAAATGAAACAGAAATCTGTACTTCAGATTCTACACACAAGCTGTTCAAACAGTCAGATCTTAATAGTAGATTTAAACGTGTCAACAGCAGTGGCCTTGTTTAACCATGCAAAAACTTGTCAGCAAATTCAGTCTTTTGAGTGATAATAACACTAAAAGACTTACAACAGACTGTCCTTGGTGTATTGCAAAAAAGAGAAAAACCTTACAGGAACAACAAGTATGTGTTGACCTGGGGTCGGCATGGGAATCTCAGGTCACTATTGTAGGCTGAGAAGCTTCTTGAAGTAAGAGCAAAATCCATGAAATCATTGCATTGCTTAACCACGCAGTGAAAGGTCAGAACGGAACAGACTTCTTCAGATTATATTTAGTAACTACGAAGATTTTTCTTGTAGTAGTCGCTTTGCACCACATAGTATTTTGCCTGCCCTTCTCCCTGCTCCTCCTTTGAAAAATTTCCTCTGATCTAATCTGAAAGTAATCACACACTCACGAGCATTTTTTCCATTTTTCAGCAAACCAGACAAAATTATTCTAAAAGTGAAAAAAGAAATTATTTTGCTCCACATACGTTTTTTGACAGGTGGGCTAGGCTGGATCCGTACTGGAAGATGCAGGGATGGGATGGTAGAGAATAAATATGCAATGCTTCCAAATATTAAACTCTCCTCTGATGCACTCCTGTGAATTGAAGTGACTACTGTTGCTGTTAAGGTTGGCTTTACACATATTTTTTGCTGGTGTTGACATCTACTGGATAAATTTGCTACTGGCAGGAGGAATATGCTCTGTTTCAAAGAACAGGAGCGTGCTGTTCCTCTCGGGTAGATCACACTGCACTGCTCTGTCTTGCAGTCATACACCCTCGCTGCGTCCTTTATTTTACTGTTTTCTTTTTGTTGCATTCTGTTTCCAAAAATTGAATTTAAAGATAGTAAACTGCGAGCGCATACGGGCAACAGAGTGATGAAACAGCTGCAGTCTTTTCTTCCTTAGACTTGAATTTTTCTGTTTTGCCCGAGGCAGCAAAGGGAAATTAGTTTATTAGTTTCACTTTGGTCACTGGTGAATATCATCCCCCCTCACAAAAATACCGCTTTAATTCTGCTTGATTTGCAATAATTGACCGATCAGGAATGAGGCATGAGAAAGGAGCTACCAGGACTGTATTACACCGTGGGCCTGGAA
This sequence comes from Dromococcyx pavoninus, assembly GCA_033558185.1. Lineage (NCBI taxonomy): Eukaryota > Metazoa > Chordata > Aves > Cuculiformes > Neomorphidae > Dromococcyx > Dromococcyx pavoninus. The sequence goes on from JAUMJL010000250.1 coordinate 2,388,110, forward strand.
GATCAATTGTTTGTGAGGAGAGCCAAGGCACCGCAGCCTTATATTACACCTGCCTGTTTGTTACACTTGGCCTGAGGGGAAGGCAATGCACCATTCTGATCTGTTGCCTCGGAGAAGTACGGATGTAAAGTGAATGCAAAATAAGGGAACAGCAAGTTAGGGTTTTTATGTGAATGTATTTTATATTGATATTGAGGACTTCGGAGTAAAATGAGTTTATAGAAGAGCATATGTATTTTTCCTCCTTTCTATGCCAATATTCTTTGCTAAATGCAGTTTAATTTTGGAGGTTTTTTAGTTTCTTGGTAATATTTGTAATGATTGACTGGTAGCAGTAGCACAAATACTTAGTAAAATTAGTCCCACTGGAAGATTACTCAGATGCTACTGCTCCTCTTCTTACTCCTCCTTACTCTGCTTTTTTCTGCCTGTTTTAATGATTTCATTTTATGAAAAATGACCTGAGGCACAGCAGAGAGAAAAAAAAATAAAAGTCACAAGAAAAAAACAACTGATGGACTTAAGCTCTGGCAAAGCCATGGAACAGAAGTGAGGCCAGCTGTTTGCTATACAGGCATTTGGCATGTATAGAAGATTCTCACTACAAGACTGCTTATAGAGTTTTTGACAGATTTGGTTGAATGAAAATGAATGATTGCTGTTCAGGATAAAATGCAAATGTTTTGACCAGTACTTGCAAATCTGGGAGGTTTAGAGTTGTATGCTTAACTAGATTCTTGGTATTCTTAAATCCATATTTAAGTAGATGCTTACCAAACATAATTTGATTTCTCTCTGTAATTTTGAAAGAGTTTGCATCACCTAGCACATCTTGAGAGGGATATTTTGACTGGTTCATGCTTTTGAGAAATGAGCTGAGTTTTATTTGATCATGTTATTTCTAAGGCAGCTAATTAAAAACTTCAGACCTCTGGCCTAGAAAAGGTAGGTTGCTGATTTACTGTATTCAGCAAACATTCTTCATCTGACAGTTGAAAATATAAAACATGAGGTGCTGGTAGAAATTTTAAGTGAGAAGCAAGAATGGATGGTAGAAGAAGTGATAATAGGAATAGATTTTAAGAGGCACTGGAGCAAGTTGAGAAGCAGTTAACGTTGATATTGGGTGTGGTATTAATTCATTAGGATGGTGGCAGTGTCCCTCTAACTCTTGTAGCTTCACCTTTCAAAACAAAACAAAAATAGCAAATGGATGTAAGTGATACTTATTCTATTGAATCAACTGAAAATAAAATCAGTCCATTTTATGAAGCGTGGTTGGGCCACACAGAGGTGTTGAGCTGTGACTGCAGATGGACAGATAACGTGAGCTCTGGCCAACTTCAGTGACATGTGCCAGGGAGCATGTGGATTTGAAAGCACTAGGTGTCTGCTGGGTGAGGTAGGTGTCCAGTATTTGTAGCCAGGAGAAGAAGATGAAGCATCTCATGCCGTGAAGCATCTCATGGAAATACGTTGAGAGACTCTCCTCCCCAGGCTCATCACACCTCCAAGAGCGTGACAAGAATATAGGTGGCTCATTAAACGAGGAGAGAGGTAGCTTTTGAGGGTATGTGATGGAGGTTAGCAACAGTCCTGCAGTTAAGCCAACAGAAATTGGAAAGACTGTAGTTGTTCCCTTCGGTATAGCGATCTTGCGTAGTCTCTGGAAATTCAGTTTCTTATTGCAGAATTGGGATAACTGCCCTTTCCTACTTCAGACGACAATATGAAGCAAATCATGTTAAAACCTTAAAGGTGCTTGGATACATGTTGATACAAACTGTGCTAGTCTAATGTTCCGTAGGTTTAATGTTTTTTGTTTGTTTCTGAGGTATTTTGCATCTAATAAGCTCTTTTTATCTACCAGATCCTTAGCGACTGTTTCATGCCGTAAGTGCACTTGTGATCTTGATTTGAGTGAGTGATATATGTCTCCTTTTAACAAAATGTGTCAGAAAATTCAGTAGGGTTAGAGGGCATCAGTCCTGGAAGAGAAAATTTACTACTTCCCCTGGCAGTAGCTGGAGCTTTTTAAATGTGAGCAATGACAGGGGTAGGATGACCCAAAAATATCCTCTAAGAGGGAAATTCAAAGTACATGTTCCTTATTATACAGTTTTGCAGCAATATGGGTCATCTGGAGAGTTTTTGCTGTAAAACATGCTACATATAACCCTTTCCTTGTCTCTCTCCTCTAAGAGTTTTGACTGATTGATCAGTCTTCCCAAGGACTGTAAAATTGAGAATGTCGGTAAATCAAAGGGAATCTCACCTGTCTTGTCCAAATGTAATTTGAAGACCTACTTCCCTCCTTCTTCCCCTCACAAGAAACCAGTCCCAAAACAGCCAAGATCATGGTAATTAAATTTTGTGAGATTTAATTTGTGACATTTGGCAACACTTGACAGTAGCTTATTCTACAGTTCCGCTTTGTTAACTATGAAGTCTTAGGCAAGATTAGGTATGTCAGGTACTGGCAGCCACTAGATGCATTTTGAGAAGATGGCCTGTTTCACCAGACGAGATCCACTCATACTTCCTCTACCTCCCTCCTCTACCTCTCCGGCGAGCACATTTGGACCCTGGCCACCAGTTGATGCTCAGCCAGACCCTGTGCTGGGAGTCGGGTGTGGCCACTGGCTCTGCCCTTCGAGTCTCTCTGCTCAAACCCTCCACAAACTGGCCTTTAATGCAGCAGCTTTTGGCATTTGGTTTTCTTTTGTTTACTTTTCATGCTAATGAGATAATTTAATTAGGCAAGTCAGTGTTTTGGACAGCATTTTGCAAGCAGGGGTATTACAGAGGAACATGATGTTTTTCTCTCTCCCTGTTTTTGACGAGGCTGGTTCCAGGAAGTGCCAGCTACCTGGGACCCTGTAGAGACATGTGAGAACGTTATTATGCCTTTGTCTAATGTTTTGGTGGATTTTCATTTAGAAAACTGCTGTGCAAAATTCCAGTCATGTTGGTGCAGAAGTACCTTGGAAAGCCCATGAATCTGCAGCAAATGGCAGATAGATAGAATTGGGTTTTGTGAATGGAGGGTGGAGAGGGTTCAGTTCTGCTCTGAACTTTTTGGGGGGATATTTGTCACAAGCCAAGGCTGAGAACCAGATCAAATGGAAGATCTTTCTGATAAAAACCTGAAGACAGAGGAATGGAGTTAGGAATTTTCTCCAGATCATAGAATCATAGAATGGTTTGGATTGGAAGAGACCTTCAAGATCATCTAGTTCCAGCCTTCTTGCCATGGGCAGGGACACCTTCCACTGGATCAGGTTGCTCATAGCATCATCTAACCTGACCTTGAACACCACTGGGGATGAGGCATCCACGTCTTCTCAGGGCAGCCTGTGCCAGTGCCTTACAGTAAAAAATTTCTTCCTGATATCTAATCTAAATCTCCCGTTTCAGCTCAAAACCATTACCCCTTGTTCTATCACTGCACCCCCGATAAAGAGCCCCTCCCCAGCTTTCCTGTAGGCCTCCTTTAAGTACTCATGCATATCATAAATCAGTATATTTTGACATTTTCTGTCAGTTTATAATTGATAATAACTGCATCTGGGGATGTGGCAAAATAGTCCAAGATGCTTGGATGATGGACAGCTTCCACAGAAGGAAAGCCCTGTGCCTGATGTAAACCCCATAACTTTGTGTGTATCCAAATTTGGCACAGGGCAGGATTCAGAATGGGACTGGTCATATTCTGTTCAGCACTGTGAGCAGCAGGACCACAGACGCCTCGGGACCTCTGTGAGTTTTTCTCACCCTGCCAGTGCTCGTGATCAGTGAATTGGAGGATGTGTTATCTGCTCCGCTCAGGTTGTGAAGGAATTAGCACTTGAAAGCAAGTAACGAAATATAGGAAATGATCATATGAAGATAAATTTCCAAGCTTAGTAATAAAACATACACATACAGATATTTTAGTAACCCCTTATTTAGGAAGATCATATTCTCCCAGCTTGGAGAGAAGGAAATAACACTGGTAAGGTATGGATTCACTCTGTGGTGGCTTTTTTTTTCAGCTGTATAGTCTAGTTTATCTTTTTACTTATCTAAAGAGAATATTTCTGTATTCATCCTAAGTACTCAGAAATAATGTGTACACACTTTTCTATGATATTTCTAGTCAGAGAAGCTAGAGCCTCATTTCCGCTTCTTGCAGAGTGAACTCTATCCTGAGAAGACTCTGTTGTGTTGCTGCTCTGGGTTTTTTTTATGTGTGTATGTCCCAAAGCATTGCCTCCTCCAGCATATATTTGGAAAATTAAATCCTATATAATCTCTTTAACCTACTGCTCCTTTATCACTTACAGGGTTAGGATTTGGCTTTTTTGCCTTTTTTATTTTTGAAGATCTGATTGTAGCAAAGCATCTCAAGTCTCTCTGCCTTGTCTTGGATTTTACAAGAGCTTTACAACTGTTTACAAGACTAAATCAGGGGTTTACAAAAGTAGACCTTGCTTGATAATAAAGTTGTTTCCTTGCCCCTCGAATATTTCTGGGTCTTATCTTTCTACACAGCTGCTTGTAGTTCAGCTTTACAGAATCTCTTGATTGGATTCCTACTGCCTTCGTCTAACAAAGGAGTCTTTCAATGAAGTCACCCAAACGGAAAAAAAGAAGTTAAGTAAAAATTGTGAAAATGGATTAGTCAGATCCATGTAGGCTTATAACAGTGATTCCGTATGTGTCTAAGTCTTTGTAATTTATAAATAATGTTGAGCTTGGAGTTTATCACGATTCTGAAGCAAAGAGCAGCTGCTGAAGCCGCTAGGTATGCTGGCACCTTATTTTATTTGTAAGATTTTCTTAGACATGTTCACATGTGTGCAATATTTGTGCATGTATGACTTTACGATTGAATAGTATCCTGAATTTATATAAACATTTATATATTTCATTGGGATTTGGGTGTTACATGCATAAATTATGTCTTCAGTCCTGTGCCTCAGAAGAGGTGGTTGTGTCGGTGTGCTCTGATAAAACTGCATCCAGTAACATTTTCACTGCAGCGTATATCTAAAATCATTCAATTTTGGGTACTTACACATCTTCGTTATCGGTTACAGTTCTTCACGCTAGATCTGATTACAGCAAATCTCTCTTCTTCCTCATCTTTTTTTTTGTGTGTGAATCTCATAAAGTACTTATGCTTTACATGCATTTAACTGCTTTTGAAGCTCTCTTGTAGGCTATTTTTCCGTGCTGCTGTTCTTCCAGTCTGAAAACACGTAAGGCTATTTAGCTGCTTATTTTAATGTTTCAGACTCTTTCTTTTCTTCCATTTCCCTAGTGACCATGTATCTACTTCCATTTCTCTACCTCCCAGCCTCTCTTCCCTATCATATTTCTCTAATGTTATTATTTAAAAGGTAAATTTAGAAACAAGTGCTTACCCAGGAAAAATTTAAATTAAAAGGTTGACCTTTGTTTTTGAAGTCACTTAATGAAGTTGACTAATAGTCTAAGAAATCTGATTCTCCAGCTTCACACTGGCTGAAAGCCTGTTTTTCCTTATATTTATATCTGTGAGGACAGGCTTTTTAAGGAGACATAAGTGTGGAGAGCAGGGAAGAAGCTGCTCTAAGGCTCGAGCTGGACTGTCATTTAGAGGAACATGAATAGGAAGCGTTTTTTTTCTGCAGAACAGTGAGTGTTTTGAGCTTCGGGGAAGAAGGACTGTGTTTAAATGTATCGAGCATAAAATGAAATGTTAATCACTTAAGTTTAATAAATCTGCAGCAATGATCTGTTTGAACCTGGTAAGAGGCCTGTAGTTAGCATGCTGCTATCTCAAATGCCTCTGGTCTTTTTCTTTCCTCCTGTGTATGTGTGTGGAAGCTGTGGAAACAAGGAACAAATGAGCTTGCGTAAGAGAAGTGGTGAAAAATGGCCACCAGGAGGAAGGTGGTTTTAAAACTAAGAAGGTAGGAGGATTTCCAAATGGTCAGAGTGTTTTAGGTACATTTGGGGGATGGATGTAGTCATCTGTGTAGGTGCCCCACATTTTAGTTCTGAAGACACGTTTTGCAGAAAAACTTTCTCAATTTTTATTGTTGAACAAGCTGTTTATGTGAGACATTTATAAAAATCCTCATTGTAGAAAAAGTTATTTTCTCTAGCAGAGGTACTCTCACATTTTACTTGCCCTCAAGACTGATAGATTTAATGCCATGTATTTCTTACCTGCTGCATTTTATATAGAGATGCCTACCACATTCCTCAGAAGGGCATTCAGTATTGTTTCATTACTTTGTCACTCCTCTACTGTCCCAGGCCCATCTTGCCATGAAAGTAGATTATGGAGGAAGGGGTCAAGCGCGTGTATGGTCTTTATGCTTGGCTCCAGGGCACTTTGCATAACCCTTCTCTGAAACTGAGAGGGCTGCCTATGTGTTGGCATTTTTTTTGCGACGCATACACAGTGATGCAGTCTTTGGGGACTGAGATAGGCATTATGTTTTCTTTATCATATCACTAAATCTCATTTCAGATTTTTCACGGGTCTTGTATTTTCCTCTTGTTGCTCGATCTTTCTTCTTTAGCTTATTGCCTTTTCCACAGCTCTCCCTTAATACCAATTTGATCTCCTTTTTGCTTTGAATTTATCAGTTCATCCAGTAACACCTATGCGTTTCTCTCTTCTCTCTCTTTAGTAAGGTGAGGTTTTTTCCTTCTAAGAGTTTTTGTTCCTTTTGGCTGCCCGATAAAATCCTTTGATTCTATGTGACAAACAGGAACACGCATTTCCTTTCTAGTCAAGACTAAGGACACCTGGCTACTCCAGTGATTACGTCTTGAACAGAGAGTGGGGAACGGCCTGTCTCATTGACTTTACCACCTTCACAAGACACTATGTCAGCTGCATTAGCTATAGAGTGATTTTCAGCAGTAACAGCATGCAGTGTGCCTCCTCATGGATTTCTATTCCAAGATACACAAATCATACGTTCTTTCTGTTGCCAGCTATGTCTACATTATGGTTTTATGGTTCTGATGTAGGGTAGATGTGTCTGAGATGATAGTTTTAAGCTTATGTGCTCAAGAACTGACTTCTCGATGCAGTGGTGGTGAGCACTGTGCTAACTGAAAAAAACGTCCCTGAAACTGAGGTTGACAGAGCTATAATTAGCCAAGGCTTAGCTGGGGCGGTGACTTCAGTGCAGACAGCATGGGGAGTTTCCCAAAAAACAAGAGGCAAACCTTTCTTTTCCTTAGTGCTGTTTAAGATAAAAATGTGTGCATATGAATGTTGATGGGAAAAGGGAAAACATCTAAATTAGTTGTAGCTATTGGTATTGGTATTTATAAGTCTTAGGTGTTGATCTTTGTCTTTCTCCCTATCTCCTCAACAGAAAGAAGGGGTTTTTTTTTGCTTATTTTTAAAAACACCAAAACAAATAAACAAAACCAAACCCAAATAACAAAATCATCCATATCTGCAAAATTTTAACCTAAAAATGCATATTTTGGAACTGGTAATGACTGGGTTAGGATGAAAATACTCGTACATCTTTGATGACAGTGACTGCTGTCCTCCTTGATGTTCATGCATGTTTTCCACTGGCCTCCGTCACTGCCCTTTCTCAAGATGGTTTATGCTGCCCTGTGTCAAGTTCTGTGCAGAGGAATGTCATGATTATGCTTGGCTCAGGACACACTTTGTTGGAGAAGCTTTTCTTATGAGTACAGAATATATTTAGAGCATCGTTGTTATGATTATGATCCTTGACAAAAATAGTCTAGACAAAGCATAAACTCTGGTTCCAAAAATACATTTAAAAATTAGCTAGCCTGTTCACAAATCATTTCTCACCTCACCCAGCTGCTATTTATGAGAACATTTTATATGGTTTCTAATTTTAAACAATTAATAGCAAGCACCAGCAGTTGAATACTCATTTATTAGATAGTTATCCCCTCCGGTTTTTCTGCACATCTTGTTGCTGTCAAATATCTTTGTACCCAGCCAGGAATGACATGTTGAAACAAGCAGTGTATATTTAATGCATTGCATAGAAAAAAAGTATGATATTCAGCCCTGGCTTTTATTTTTTATTGGATATATTTTCATGAAATACAGTAGCTGGACAAAGAAGTGAAAAAAGTGCTCGTGGAGAGGGTGGTGGGTTTTAAGTGAACTTCTTAGTGCGTGGCTTAGTCACAGGCTTTTTTTCCTGCTTGTTATTGACATAATTGCCTGTCAGTCTCATCTGATAGTAGAATTGCTGGGGGCATGGTGTCTTGGATCGTGTGGCAGAAAGTGCTAGCTATTGACTATGTGTATGTGTGCCTCTGCTCTCTGCTGAATTAAGTGTCAGATATACTCAAGTGTGGGTGTGGGTGGGGGATATGTGATTTGGTTCTCTCTGGTTGCTTTGTCAAGAAGTACAGTAATACAGCTAATGGAGATCCTCAAGCTCAGGAGGAGAAAGGCATTCGCTTGACAGCCATAATCCAAACAGTCAAAAAACCCAACTTCATACAATGGTGAAGACTGTGTGGATTTAAAAAGAAACTTTTCCAAAGGGAAGAAATGATAAAGGATATTTTGAAATTATAGCTTGCAGTTTACTGTCTCCCTTTTTGTCTGACTTTGCAGAAGGTTTATAAAACAAAAGGAAAGGGGTTTGTACCTGTGGCATTTCTAAACTTTAAAGACACTATCTTTAAGTACTGATTTGATTCTGAGGTGGTTGCCACTGGAGTAAAAACTTACTTTCTGCACCTCTGCTAAAATAAAAGTTTCTATTCATACTACAACATCTTTCACAGCACTTGTGTCTCTGATTTTTGCTGTGTTCCATGTATAGCTGTCATTTTCACATCAGCTTTTGAAAAAAGAGAAATGAGATATCAGATGGCCACAAAAACACAAAAAAGAAGAATCTAATTAAATGTCAGTGAATCATCAACCTTCAAATCAAGTCAAATCTTTCATCAAATCCTACTGGAGGAAAAAATACATGGCTCTGTCAGATTATGAGGGGTGTTAATTTTGTCATCAACACCCAATCCGATATACGCTGTCGCTGAAGGTGCTCTGCTCCTTCAGAGGCGCGCCATAACGATCACAAATGCGGCTTCTTGGGAGATTTAGTTTAGCCTTTTGTTGAAGGTAATAATTGTGGGAGGGAATTTTTTTGTGTATTTATTTATTAGTTATTACACGTTTATATCATTGAATTTTTAACTGAGTAGGAGTTTTCTTCATCTCAAACTAATATCTCTCTGATGAATCAAATGAGCCTTTAATTATTGAGACATGATAGTTGGGTTTGTTTGCCTTTTTTTTAAATTTCCATCAGTTGAATAACTAACAGTGTTAATAGATGAACTGTTTTATACTACTTTTAAGTAGTTTCTTGGTTTTAAGTTTCTGGGTGAGCTGGGTTCCAGCTCCTTCCTCAACCATTATATGCAGATGCTTCCACTATCCATCTAAGAATTTGTGAAATAAAATTGCTTCAACTGACCTAGTGTTACTATTGCGAAGAACTTATCTGGGTCGTGTGATGCAAGTAAAATAATCAGATGCTGCAGTGACCTAGATATTCATTATTTATTTATGAGAATAAATGTATTTAGCATTTATTTATACTGTTCTTCAATTGCAAGTGCTGTAAACTTCCACTTACTCTGAACTCAGCTGGGAAAATAGTGTTATTACCACCATTCTGCAGGTTAGGAGACCTTGGCAGGAAGATTTAAGTAAGTGCTCTAGGCTACATAACATGTAATTATCAGAACTAGGATTAGATATTGGGAGTCTCAACTCCCAGTGTTGTGTTCAGAGGTCTTGCTCCTGGCAGATAAAATCTATGGATAACAAAGACCGAAGTGGTAAGTAATGATAAGGACAGGCTGATTGCACAAAACAACTTGGTCATTTGATCACCCTAGATATATTAAGTGTTTTAAGTCTAGCCAGAAACACAAGAGGAGACAGGACATGTTGGCCTGCCCTGGAGAGCAGCCATGCTCAGATGTCGCAGGGCTGGAGCGTTCCTGTAGAAGCTTCCAGTAAGGAGGTCTAGAAAAAAAGGAGAGGAGGAGTCTGTGTAAAGCAATATTTGGCTTTGAAACAGAGAGGCACTGGATAGATTTCGCAGATAGATCTTTTTTCTCCCACTGATATTTGGTCATGCATCAGCTGCAGAAAAGAGCTACAGAACTAATCTGAAGGCTACTGAGAAAACTGCAAGACAGAGCTGTTGGAAACATTTTCCTGCTATCAGAAGATCTGAATGATGATTTTCTTGTAACTCAGCTTTACATGATTTGTGCGCTGTTGCTTGGTATTCTACTGGGGAGTTTGAGCAGATGTTTTTTCCTCAGGTTTGAGGGAATGGTTTCTCTACTGCATTCTTGTAGTTGTCCAAACTCTCTCATTAGTGTTCTAGATGAACATTTGCTACAACACCACGGTCTTCCTCCTGACGTTTAGCTGGCAAAAGGGGAGAAACAGTGCTTTCCTAAAGCAGCGGAGGCATGGCAGGGACTTGCCCTGATCATTATGGAGTTCAATCACTGTGCTGGGACCTTAGTCCTAAGACCTCTTTGATTTTAATCCTGCAGGCAAACTCTCGAGTTCCCTTTGAGAAGAAGCTGCCCTCCATCGAGATGTCACGGCACCACAGCCGGTTTGAAAGAGATTATCGGGCTGGGTGGGATCGCCGGGACTGGAGCTCCAACGGCAATCACGTCAGCAGCACCAACTGCAGCAGCGCCGTGAGCAACAACAGCAACAACCGCCCCGGGCTGCTGCCCCTGCCCATTGTCCCCTCCCGGCTCCCCACCCCGGCCTCCGCTGCTTGCACCACCGTCAACAGCGATGTGATCACGAGCCTGGTGGCCAACTCTTCTCCAGCTTCAACTACCAAAGTAAGAATTTCACTTTTTTTTCCTGGGGTTGATGTACTGAACGGATGCTAAGGATGGAGCTTCATCTCTCCCTTCGCAAAATCTGCATATCCTCCAAGAGGAGGACAAAAATTCTCTACAGGCAGTCTGTGTCTTTTTTATTATTATGTGTGTTTTACATACAGTAGAGTAGGTCTTTCTTGCTCCAAATCTGAGGGTTCCCATCCTCCTGAGAGACCCAAGCAGAGCAAATGCCTCTTTTCTTTCAGCAGTGCCTGCATTTGGACTTTCTGTTGCTTTCCCTGGAAAGTGTAGTTTCCACTTTTGCTTTTGGGAATGTTGTTCTTCTCTGTTAACCAAGGCAGAGCTGTGGTTGACAACAAATGGATGTGGTTTTCATCTAGAGGGAAAGTGACTGAAGGGAATAATTTTGGCTGAATAGTGGGTTTTTTCTTCTCTTTAGTTTGTACTTTCCTGTAAGGTTCTCAAATCCCTGTTCCTAGTGCAGATAGGAGTGTAACAGTGGGACTGCTATAACCAGGCTCTCTCATTTGTGCAGAAACGCACACTAAGGAGTAAGAAAATGTTGAGCGGTGAAGAATTGAAATCACTAGTAAACCATTGGGCATTTTTGTTCTACTGTATAATAGGAAGGAAGAAGGGGACTTTTCCTTCTTTTTTAAACATTTAGCTCTTTTAAATCTGCAAAGTACAAGTTATTCCAGTAGAAAGTTGGAGTTTCTTTCTGCATGCAAATTCAGATCGAACAGCTGGGGAATAGAAAACCCTGGCAAATTGTAAAGGTGACCACAGCATTAGCAAAGTGAGCCAGAAGCACTGCTGGTTTTCTTTTTATGATATTTAACATTTTCTTTCAACTTGGTTTCATTTTAATAATTGCAAGTGCCAAATACAGCAGACACAGACAGAGGGAAAGGAGACAATAAAGTTATTTAAAGTAAGCCAAGAGCAAGCTGAAATTTTACTGCAGTACCATTATTATATTGATTTTTTTTCACACTGTAGAAAAACAAGGTCAATGCTGCAGAAGGAAACATTAGGCCGAAATTTACAGTGTGATTGGTTTTAAAAATATTCCGTGACATCTTTAAATCATTATAATTTGAAAGAAGCCAATCGGATTCTGATCAAAACATATTTAGAGTTCTCCAGATGCTATCCACAGATAGATGCATTTCAATCATGCTTTGTCTGGAGAAGATTGAGGCAATTTTGGAGCCAAAGCAGTCATTTCATTTATCATGACCTTTGTTCCTGGGTCTGCTTAGAGTCCAGCGATTGTCTGGAACTGATCAGCCCTTTTCCCAGATGTTCAAAACCATTTTGAAGCATAGCAGTGGCAGTAAACCATGTGTTTATTGGGGGAGAGGAGTCAGGAACAGCAAGTTAAATGCCTTTTGATCATATACTCAATGTGAACTGCCTTCTAAATTACCTTATTAGACAATTTTCTGATGACTTTCATTAGTAAGAATGTTTTGGCATGAATAGATCAAAAGCAATAATAGATAAGAGTGGAGGTAACATGGGACACTTTTTATTCTGAGAACTGTTAATCAGCTGTGTAATCTCCCATAAAATATATGTGTAAAAATACACAGTCTTTGCACCAGCCTCTTCTGCCGAGAATCAGCTAAACAGCTCTAAAAATTCAAAACTGCATGTACTAAAGAGGAAAAAGCTTTGAAAAAGAAGTGCAGTGAGTAGGATGAACAGAGATGTAAGGGTATGGTGCCTAGCAAGTTTCCAACTAATGATGTGGAACAGTGTCAGAAAAAACCATCAGGTGCTCATACATACTCATGTTCACCCTGCCTGACTCTGTCTCTCTCCTTCACACACACAGCAGATCTACACTTGTGGTTAGCAATGTAACCAGCCTGTGCCTTTCCTTGTAGAATCCAGCTTATGGTTAGGCATAAAAAATTAAATCTGTATAATGAGGAGATCACAAGTCAGAAGAATAACACTGTTGCTTGGTTTATTTTAAAAAACAGGAATGTACCGAGTTACCTTAAGCTGTGGAGAGTTCACAGTCTACTCTCTGCAGCCTTTCTGTGAGCATGTTTCTGGGGTACAAACTCACGGGGGGGCAGGTGTCATCATAAGCTGAATTTCTTAGTTCTTTTCTTATGGTTGGGAGTGGGTTATTTGATTGCTTAGCTGCCCTTCTGCAGTCTAAACCTTCCCTAACATTATGGCAGATGTCATTAAACTCAGTGGCAAGGCAGTGCCCCACACAAGAGGTGATACAGTGAATAAAGTATCCTGGTGTTACAGAGCAAGAAGACTGAGAACCTTGTTCTCCCTATCTCATTATCCAAGAATATTGGTACAACCAGCATTGTTTCTCCAGGCTGAGGACAGAAAGGGCTCTGTGTCATCTGCTTGCCAGTTTTGACTTTAGCTATCTTTTTCAGCCTGTGTGAAGATCGGGTCAAGGTCAGGTTGGGTGGGGCTTTGAGCAACCTGTCCCTGCCCATGGCAGTGAGGATGGAACTAGATGATCTTTAGGGTCCCTTCCAATGCAAACCATTCTATGATTCTGTGATTCTGTCTTAAAGCATAGAGGCCAATTGTCCATCTCCCTTCATTTTGTGTTTCTACTGATTAATTATCCTTCCAGTTAAAAGTTTGTTTCAATTTTTTAATAAACCATTTAGTCTGTTTTCAAACTTTTGGTCCTTGGTTCCTTTGGTTTCCTGCTGTTTCCCAATTTTAGTAGCCTCCAAAGACCTGTGTAGCTTTTGCATCCGCTCCATTCTTCATTTGCCTTTGAAACTAGAATTACCAAAACCGTAGGCATCCTTTCAGCATCAGATTCACAATTCCCTTGCATGGCAATAAAACTACTCCCTTTCACTGCTTCTGTGTCTGCACAGCTAACAATTGCACCAGACTTTTTGCCAAAGTGCTGAGTCAATGGTTATTAAAAATGCATAAACATGCCATTGTCCCCCACTACATGTTATCAGAGCCATCATTTTCTCAAAGCCTAAAATGAAGTCTGACAAGATCTGTCTTCTGGATACCTGTATTGGCAGACACTGGTCATATTTCTGTCCTTTACCTCCTGATGAAATCAATCCTAAGGTGACAAATTCAGTATGGAGGAAAAACTTCTCTCCGATACGTAACTGGTCTGTGAAACTTCTTGTGTTGGTGGTGGGTCAAGGAATTCATGGGTAAATGGTTTTAAGGACTGCTAGATTATCTAATCTGGCTGAACCTTTTGGTCTATAAAGTATATCCTGGGCTACTTCAAAAGAAGTGTGACCAGCATTTCAGCGGAGATGGATCTCCCTCTCTGCTCTTCTCTTGTGAAACCCCACCTGGAGTACTGCATTCTGGGGCCCCCATGTGAGGAGGACATGGACCTGTTGGAACAAATCCAGAGGAGGGCCACAAAATTGATCAGAGGGCTGGAACACCTCTTTACAAAGGCTGAGAGAGTTAGCGTTCCTTCCCATACTTCAAGGGACCTACAAGAAATCAGGAGGTCTTCTTACAAGGACATGCAGTGGTGGGACAAATGGGAATAGCTTTAAACTAAAAGAGGGTAAGTTTAGATTAAAGAAAGAAATTCTTCACTGTGGGAATGGTGAGTCACTGGGACAGGTTACCCAAAGAGGCCATGGATGTCTCAGCTCTGGAAGTGTTCAAGGCCAGGCTGGATAAGGCTTTGAGCAACCTGATCCAGTAGGAGGTGTCCCTGCTCATGGCAGGGAGGATGGAACTGGATGATCTTCAGGGTCCCTTCCAACTCAAACCGTACTGTGATTCTATGATTATATTTTGTAAATGTAATATTAAATATTTTGCCCCGAGTTATGTGATATCACTGGAAAAGGCATTGAAAGGGAGAGAAAAAAATTGATGAAATCAGCTGTTGGAGAGAGAAGAAACTATCTTCAGAGGGAAGCTTAAGATATATAACACCAACTATGAGGGGGCTGGGTTTAGGCTGTGTTTTTATGCTTCTGGAATTGTGTTTTATGTCTTTCTGTGGAGGGGTTTACAAGAATTTTATTACTAATTATTAATGTGTGGGAGAACTCTAGAACTAATTATATTTTGCACACCTTTGAAATTTATTCTCAAAGCATACCTGTAGCCTTCTTAGCACAGATGCTTTGCTGCAAATCACACTTAGTGCATCTGCCACGTTTAAGTGGTTACGGATGTTTGGTCTGAGTTATTTAAACACAAAAGCTGTATGTTCTTGAGCACTTTCATTTGAGGCTGCCAGAAAAACTATTTAAACCTCAACAGCCTAGAGGAAATAGTTGTTTTGCACTCCCAGTATACCAACAGGTAAAGTGAGGCACTCAGAGGTCATGATTACTGGTTTTTTCTTCTCATTCTGTGCCGCTGTGAGCAAAGTTCCAGCTCAATTTCACTTTTTTACTCTGGTGCAATATGCAAAGTGGTGAGCACCCAGAGTCAGCATAGTTTGAAGGGATGAGTCTTTCACTGGAGATACTTCTTTAGCTCCTTGAATACCTGTAGTAGTCAATAGGAGTGTGCAGTTCCTGCCGTTTAACCGCTGCTTTCAGATCAATTTGTCATACCCTGAGCCCAGCCGTAGATGATGATTGAGCTCAGGTTTGGGTTTGTCTGTGTAGGGTGGGGGTCTGGATTTTTTTTCTACAGTGAGGTTATTTGTTGATAGGAGGAAGCTATCAAAGAAATCTATATAAGACTGCAACACTGCTTAAAATACTGGCAACAAAACAGTCTAAAATTCGTTTAAGGATGCTGCATGCCATCCCAGCTATGTTTTCTGTTCATCTCAGCAGCACCATCATTCTTTGTTGCTTTTCTGAATTACTTTGCGAATTACTTGTACAATTTTCTCCATCAAAGCTCCTGTATCACAGCTTCAATTTAGAAGTGTTGTCATGGACTGTAATTTGAAGTTTTATTACCAAGAGATTTTTTGGTTATAGAACATTTACTTTTATCATCTGTATATTATTTTTAAATGCCTGAAAAGATTGATACATCAACAGAATCTGTACAACACCAGCAAGATCTGATTTTTTTTTCCACCCTTAATTTTAAAAACCCTTTGCTTGGAACATAAATTGATTTTTAAGCCCCCACACACTTAATGATTTGTTATTCTCAAGGTTAAACCTATGACAAATTTTATAAAAATGCCAGTCTTCAGTTTTGATAAGATTTTCTCTAGTTGAGCTCGGGGATAACTGTATAGGTTTAGGTCTTTAAATAGCATAACTGAGATGTGGTCCTGGCCTCCTGTACTTATGGTACTCCTGTAGTATTTAAGACTTGTGTGTGTTATTGCTACTGTAGTTTTTGTCCCACTGTGGTTAGCCAGAAGACAGAGATAGTAAAGCATTTGTTAACCTCCCTGGAAAGTCAGGCAAGGATTACAGGGGTGAAAGTCTCCCCCACTCTCTTTGTCTCCGTGCATCACTGTGACTAAATAGCATGAAAAAAATGCATGAGGAGGGAAGAAAATTCTTATCTTAAAGGAAAATCAAGTCAGTATAGCTGAGGTGTGCATGTTAAAAAGGAATAGAGAAAAAAGCACACAGGTAAAATGTTACATGTTTCCTTCCTTTATGGTCCGAAAAATTTACTTCCCTCAACAGCAGTCTGTCATACGCAGATGATTTGCTGTACATTGCAGAATTTGTGTTGTCTGTTCTCTTTCTCTTGCTTCTGAGGTGATGATTTGCTAAGCTGGTTGTATGGCTTCCACAAATATTTAAAATATTGATTAAGCAGAGGAAAAATAAACACGAATTGTTTTTCGAGTTACGCCTTATGTTGTACATGACTAATTACTTACAACAATTTGCTCTGCAACGGTAACTGAAATTTATGTACTCTTTTTATTATAAAACATAAGAGGCTTGCATAAAGAGAGAGATTATAAATATTGGAATACAACAGTTGCTTAAAAGCAGTCAAAACATGCAGTGATGAAGCATATAGAATTTGTTCTTCCAGCTTTTCTGTGCAAAGCTACTCTTCCACTCCCCTGAGGGTTTGTATTGATAGCTGGCATATTTTTGTCACTATTTCAGATTCTAACCTGTCAATTCTTTGATCTGGATGTGATGTAGCAATCCAACCCAAGTGCGATAATGGCAAAAGCCATGTTAAGTGTCCTCCTGATTCTTCTGGCAAATTACTGTGACATTAAGGGAAACTTCAGTTGCTTGATGTCAAAGTGTGCAACTGATGTTTTTTCAGGAGTGTATTTTAGCTTACACATTAGTTTTCAAAACAGAGGAACATCCAGTTTCATTGGTAGATGAGATGCAAGCCAGTTCCCACCTATGCAGAAAGTAATGGCAGACTGTTACAGGAATATATAGGAAATCAGAGCGATGCCCGGAGTACATAACTCTCTGTGGTTTGTAACAGAGGACAAGGATAGGTTTTCCCTGGCACCCAGATCTCATTCTCCTGATACTCTAAGCTGGAAAGTTCAATAAACTTTACACAGTTTACCTTTTGAGGTGATACACCATTTAACTAGAATGCACCTTCCAGATTGTGCCTTCTGTAAGAACCTGCCAGCAAGGAAAGACAACCAAAGTGTATGATGTTGGCAATGACGTGCCATCACACCAGCACCAGCGAGGGTGAAACCAGTAGAGCCCAAAAAATATATCATTGTAGTATCCTCTTGGTAGCCTCAAATAATTTTGAGAGTTGTATTTGAGGAATGGACAGAGTTTGTAACAGGAATGAGAGGAGGAAAGATCTGATCGTTGACTTATTCTTTTTGCTGTTTACAATTTGACCAAAAATCTCTGTGAATTTAACACGGCAATGACTTCTGCTGATGTAAACATATTAAGCTACTAGGAAAAACTTCTGGAAGGTAATCATGCCACCAAAGGACAAAAAAGTAAAGTGAGATCAGTCTTGGGTTCCAAAATGGGCATGTTAGAGGCCTTAAATTAGAGGAACCAATTCTTTGATTTGATCAAACTGTAGCGACACCTTGGGCATTTTTCAAGCTTCTGTGTAGAAGGCTCTTCTTAATGATTTGTGGCCCTAGAGAGGGCTTATCTTGTGCTGATGATCTGTTTCTTCCTCTTACCATCTTATTTTAATATTTTTTTCTCAGATATATTTTTATGTATTTTTAATAGTGTAGAAATTGGAACATGCAAAATGTGGTTTCAGTTTGTCAACTTTTGCAGATACTTTTTCAGACTGGTATTGGTCTGAAAGCCCTCACATGCTAATTCCTCTTTATAGTCATAAAAAACTGCCTGGATTTTTTTTTACTTGCAATGTGTTTATCATCTGTTGAAAGACCTAAGAGGTCTGACCAGTTTCTAGGCCCAGTTCCATTTGAAGATGAAAGACAGCATTTTTGAAGCACTAATTGACATAGCCAAGTACTTACGAGGTCACAAACACGACAGATTTGGATAAAGAAGAAGACTATTTCTAGGCTTTGGCACTTTGATCAAAAAATATCTTGACTTCCCAAAGGAATAAGTATCAGTAACAACAGTAACTTAAACAAAATGTGTTTTGGTCAGGATTTAAGTGCTTGATTATTTGAAATGATTTAGAGTTCTTTCTATCTCCTTATTTCTTTGTCATCATTATTTCTTTTTCGTGTGTGTTAGTTGCATATTATTCATTAAAAATGCAGCAGAATATATACTTGTGCCATTCAGGAGACTTGGGTGTTTCATTAGAAGATTTGTCCCAGCCTCTTGTCAGGCTAAAAAAACGTGCTGGAGAGATTCCTTGCCTGTTCCTTGCCTTCTATTGGAATGTGTCCCTGTTCATGGCAGGAGGACTGGAAATAGATCTTTAAGGTCCCTTCCACCCCTAACCATTCTATGATTCTATGATTTGATGTTCATTACTAGAGGTTTGATTTTCAAAAAGATCAGTATCGTCTGAGTTCTAGATGCATAAACTCCTAAGGTTGGTTGCTGTCATTTAGGAAGCTATTACTATTGTCACCATCAAAGTTACCTACAAAAAGGATTTTGCAAGGAATCATTTGGTGGTTTCCTATTATTTTTACTGTCAATGCCTAACTTTACTGGGTAGACTCTAGAAATTAGTTTCAAGAAAGCTGATCCTTTCTCAGACTGTAATTTCTAGTTTTGATGTTTCATGAAGAGAGTAATGTCAGAGAAATAATTGAGGGAGGAGATAAGTGGATTAAGGTAAATGTGGGGTATAGAGGAGCACAATACAAGCAGTTTGTAGAAGGCTGCAGAAATGGTTGGGTGGGATGTCTCCATACCATGATTTTTGTTATAGTTAAAAGGAAACAGTGGTCATTTTTTAAAAACACAATTTTAATGCATATCAGAAGGAAAGTAAATTGTTCACCAAACAGATAGTGTTTTCTTGATGGCATTGGTTTCCTCGAATTGCTAATCAATTTGCAGTTTTCAATTTAGAAGTTGCTTGCAAAACAAATAACCAAATGAATAAAAAGCAAAAACTAAATAGAAGAGAGACAAACTTCATTTCTCCTTGTGATTCTGGTCAGCCTGGAGCTCCTACTTGATACAGCAATTTTCTATCAATCTGATAAACATAAAACCAAATTTGGCCCTGATAAAATGTACATTAACCTCTGCTCTCTGTCTCCTTGTGCTGCTGAAGGTTGCACCTGCAAACACTGGACACAGGCAAATCTGCTCTGGGCATACTGGGAAGCTCTGATGAGCCAGAGCTGACACTCCGAATTGGTATTAAAGCAGCACCACTGCCCTGTCTACCATCCTGAAAATCCTCTTGAAAAAGTTGCCCAGACCTTTAAGAGGAGCACGACGATCTTGTGACTCGATGGTATGAAATGTAGGCAGGCTGGGCTGTTTTGACAGAGGATTGCTCTGTCATTACCACAGAAGTAATGCCAGGAGTCACGTTACATCGGCGATGCTGAACTGCGCTCCAGCCCATCTGAACAATGCACACAAGGTGCAATATCTTCTGCATAAATGGAAATACAATGACTCACTGTCTTGTGAGTGGGCAAAACACAGGCTTATTGTCAGCCTGCAAAAGTACAAGTAGGGGAGGCCATGAAAGGAATTCCTTACACTTTTTCCTTCCTCCAATTTTGATCTCTGGAGGCATCTCTGATGAAAATTTATAATCAGCCATTACTTTTCAAAGTAATCTGTAGAAAAGGATAAAGTTGCAGGTATCCAAATTATTTTGTTGGGTTTTCTCTTGGAATTTGAAGCTATATTAAATATCCAAGCGTTCGTTAACTGCTATAATGCTCCGTTCTTGGATGAAATGGGCGTTTTTCAGCAAACAAAATCTGCATTTTACTTTGGTTTGGTGTAACTGACTTCTTAATACTTCCAGGAATCGGTCTCCCTTTTCTGTTTTCAGTTGTTCTCTGCTCCTGTCAAGCTGAAATATATGCGGTTCTTACCCACAAAAATTTAGCATCACCAAACTGGTTCACTTTGGAAATCAAAGCTGGTAGAAGTTTTGCAGAGAAATATATACTGTCTGTAAAGTGTTGTTTGTGTGTAAAGCGATATGCACCCACTGTATAAATAATGAATAATAACTAGTAATAAATTCTTAATATTGTATCATTATTTCTTACTGTTTATGATCCCAGGTCTTTTATGGTAATCCTGAAACAAAGCACTGAGAAGTATGCGAATAATATTTACTACTGCTAAGTTGTTTCACAAACATGTCAAGAAAGAGCTGTGTAATTTGAATGTTTAAAGTTATATTCTGTTTATATTATACTATTATATATAATTAAAGTTATCCTTTTATTCCAAAGGAATATAAAGTGTTATACAAAGTCCATACACTTAAAACCATTGAAGAAATGCATCAGGTACATTTGACAGCCAGCAAGTGGAACACTGCCAAAGGGTGATACTGGACATAATTTGACCACGTGTTCCCCCGCAAATCAATATTCTTTTTCAAAGTGCCAGTCTGTATATGAGGAGCTGTGTTGTACAAGACCTTGCAGAAGTATCCAGTAGTTCATCGATGACAACCTTCTGGTGGCACAGGAATTGCTCATCCAGTGTACAAGTGTCAAGTAGGCATGACTGGAGGCCATCCTGCCTGAACATGGAAATCCCGAGCAAGCTCAAATAAACCAAGGAGGTTTGTGGAAACAGGGAGAAACACAGAATCACAGAAAGGTTAAGGTTGGAAGGAACCTCTGGAGGTCATCTGGTCCAGCTCCCCTGCTCAAGCAGGGCTACCTAGAGCCAATTGCCCTCTCCAGGACCGTATCCAGGTGTCTTCTGAATATCTTCAAGAATGGAGACACCACAGCCTCTCTGGACAACCTGTGCTAGTATTATCACCCTTCATTAAAATGGTGTTTCTTGTTTTTCAATGAATCATAGAGTCATTTGGGTTTGAAAAGACCTTTAAAATAATTGAGTCAAACTGATAATCTAACACTGCCAAGTCCACCACTAAATCACTTCAGTGATTTCCTAATACCCAATTTAAACCTCCCCTGGCGCAACTTGATGCCATTTCCTCTCATCCTGTCACTTGTTACTTCGAAGAAGAGACCAACACCCACCTCGCTACAGCCTCCTTTCAGGTAGTTGTGGAGAGCAATGGAGTCTCCAGCAGCCTTCTTTTCTCCAGATGAAACAGCCACATCTTGTACTCCAGCAAGCTTCAGCAGCTTCTTTGCCCTTCTCTGTACACACTCCAGCACCTAAGTGTCTTTCTCTGAGGGGCCCAAAACTGAACACAGTACTTGAAGTGCAGCCTCACCAATGCCAAGTACAGGGGAATGATCACTTCTCTAATCCTGCTGTATCAGAAATATCCTATTTCTGATACAGGTCAGGATGCTATTGGCCTTCTTCTCAACCTGGGCACACTACTGACTTCAGACAGCTGTCAACAAACACTCCCAGGTCTTTTTCTGCTGGGGAACTTTGCAACCAGTCTTCACCAAGGTTGTAACCCTGCATGGGATTGTTGTGGCCCACGTGCAGGATTCGGCACTTGGCCTTGTTGAGCCTCATACAGTTGGCCTCAGCTCATATATCCAGCCTGTCCAGATCCCTCTGTAGAGCTTTCTCTCTCAAGTAGATCAACGTTCCTGTCCAACTTGGTGTTGTCTGCAAACTTACTGAGGGAATACTAAATCCCTTCATCCAGATCATTAATAAAGATATTGAACAGAACCAGCCCCAGTACTGCAACCTGGGCAACAACGCTTATGATCAGCTGCCAACTTCATTTAACTCCATTTACCAGTCAACCAGATTTTTAGTCCAGCAGAGAGTGTGCATATTTGGGCCATTGACGGCCAGTTTCTCCAGGAGAATACTATGGGAAATGGTGTCAAAGGCTTTACTAAAGTATAGGTAGACAACATCCACAGGCTTTCCCTCGTCCACCAGGCGGGTCCCCTTGTCATAGAAGGAGATCAGGTTAGTCAAGCAGGACCTGCCTGAGAAGGAGAGACTGAGAGCTGGGCCTGTTGGACATGGGGAAGGGAAGGCTCAGTATGAGTTTTATATCTCTTTACACCTGTGTGTCTGGGACAATATAAACAAGAAAACCAGATACTTCTCAGAAGTGCCCTGTGAAAGGAGAAGCAGCAATGAGCACAAATTGTAGCAAGAGAAATTCTGATTACATATAAGGAAAGAAACCCAAGAAATTCTTAATGTGGCATCCAAAACAGGAGCAATGTCCCAGAACAACTGCAGAATCTCCACCATCGGAAACACTGCAAGCTCAGCTAGACATGACCAGGAGCACAATGATCTAACATCAACATGTGCCTTGTATTGAGGAGAAGTAGACCAAGAGATCTGAAGAGTTCCCTTCCAACCAAAAGCATTCTGTGATATAATCCTGACATCATCCTAGAATTGAATCACCATTTAAATGTATTTCACAAGGAAGAGATGTTGTCATTTTGCTTCAGAACAATACCCAGAATCCTCATCAGCCAATAAATACTAGAACTTTGGATTTATTTTAGGTCTTCTGAGCCTAACTCCTATCTTGGCATAGTCATCAGATTTTTGTTTTTGAACAGCTTGTTTCCTTTAGAATTTCTGCCTCATGCTGGGCTAGAGTAAGACTGAATAATTTATCTTCCTTTTCCTCAAAAGCTGAGCAATAGTTATACCCCACATGGATTTGAGACATTATTATCTTTCTAAGCTCCCATTAATTATCTTTATCATCCCTGCTTTTAAAGGTCTAACATTTATCTTTGCAAGGTTCTTCAAGCTGGATTATAGAGGAAAATTTAAATGTGTTAATTCCGTTCTTGCTCATGAAGTTTTAAACTCCATTTCGTAAACATTTTTTCCACTGCCTGCAGTAATTCTTCTGATAATTTTCCTGTGACTGAAATTTCTGATGTGTAGAACTGGTGGCTTCCGAGGTCATCATGCACATGCATATTTATCTCAGATTAGGACATATATGTGTATTTGTTTTTTGAACATATGCAATGACATATTTTTGGCGACATGCAATAGCTGCCATTCACTTTGCTTCCTCAACCTACTTAGAAATCTGAAGTGATTATTTGTATTTCTGGAGCAGAACAGGATAATGCTATTTCAAGGGTTTTTAGATGTTGTCTAAGCTCTGGATTGTACAGCCATTTCAAGTCTTTCAATAGATAAATCTTCAGTTCCATCTTCATGTTATGTAGATAGTTTCTCAGTTCTCCTCTGAGTTGCCATTGTTCCCATCACTGATTGCTTTCTAAAGGGACGGGGCAACAATAGTTCAGTGTCAGTGCTTTGTAAAGACTGGAGCATGCTCTTTGATGCAGTGAACCAAGTGGAGTGAGAGGAGGACCCTTTTAGAATAAAGAGAAGTAAAAGAGCAGGGCAAGACACCTATGAATTCACCAGAGAGACCCAAGCTGACCACTTCACTTTGTGTTCCTCTGTTCCCTGTGGGCCACGTTGTTCCTCAGGTTGTGCTGGGTGATTGTCCCAGAGAAAGTCTATGGTGGAGAAGAGGCTGAAGGCTGAGTTTACTCAGCCTGGAGAAGAGAAGGCTGAGGGGGTGCAATTGCTCTTTTTGGCTTTCTCGTGCTTGCTTATGGAGAAGACACTGCCAGAGTCTTCTGAGGGGTAAACGATGGAAAGACAAAGGGCAACACACACAAAAGACAGCAAAGGAAGTCCTGGTTAGAAAGGGAGAAAAATTGCTCACATTAAGAATAGCCAAACACTGGCCCAGGTGGCCAGAGATATTATTGCATACCCTGAAGTTATCCAAAAGTTGAGTAGACAAAGCCCCAAGCAATCCAGTGTAGTGTTAGCCTGGTCTAAGCAGGAGGTGTACCTGGTGGCTTTCAAGAGCCCCTTCCAGCGAAAAGTCTGGTTATTTCCTGACAGTGAAAGCTTGCAAACAGCCGTGGAGAGGAGTCTTTGAGAAAAGTCAGTCTAGACTCTCTTAAAAGGTTTCTTTCAGCAATCAGATAGTTGGCACCTGCCAAGCAAAGGTAGTAATGGAAGATGGCTTGACCTGGGTGATAAGTCTGTAAAGCCAATCTTGCTTACCTAGCCTTGTGACTCATTGGCAGGGAAGTAGATTTGCTCTGCAGCAAAGACCTTTTGGGTCATTCTTTTGATATGGAGCAAAGGTGGTTCAAAACCAGAGAGAGATAAGGCAATTGCAACAGTTGTTGAGCAGTGTGCCTTTTTGCATCCAATTTCTTGAACTAGGAGATTAAACAAGACTTAAGCAATGCTGCAAAGTTTGTGGACCAGTCCAAGCTTTCATTTATGTATCTTTTCGCCTTTCTTCTTCACTCTCGACATCTTTGTCCTTCTCCCCCATTTTCCATCAGGCACTTGATTTAAACTCTTCTGACACTTCCCACAGCATATCTGCCTGTAGGGGAAATGCCATAGGTTGCTGGCAGCTACCACTGAATCATGGGTAAGAAATGAAACACACTCGGCATTTACCACAACTGTTTCGACCTTCTGTTGTTTTGGCAAATAGAACACTTCTGTGGAAATAAGGCTGTCTGGAAAATAAAACTTAAGAAAAAAACCCCAGAGTATTAAGGAAGGGAATCATGAAAATGCGTAGAGATTATAATTTTGGTCAGATACTCTTATTTCTTCTTTTGTGTCTGTTTTGCAGCCAGCTCTGCTTACAATACAACTGCATTTGGCTAGGTCTACGCTAGTAGATTAAGCAGTGCCAGGGCACAGCCCCAAGAGCTGGAACTTGACCATCTATACCATTAAATTGTTAGCACAGGCTTTGCCTTGCATTTGGCTGGGGCCAGCTAGTACTGTCATAAACAATTCTCGGGCATGGCTTGGGGATTAGCAAGGTCCAGCAGCTGTTCCCAGTCGGCAGTTTGGATATAGCCACCTTGTTTTGGAGGGTAAAACTGTATAATCCTGTGAGTGTGGCCAGGCCATATAATTTGGCCTCAGAGCCATATAACAGGTCCTGGCCCTGTTTAGTTTTCTAGCTACTGAGATGACTTTGTGTTTGAGGCAAGAGTAATTGGTTTTACTGGACTCTACAGTTTCATCCTTGACTGAGTTGTATCTGAACAATAAGGAGCACGAGCACATCTCCACTTTGTTTATTCTTTCACCTGCTGTACTTGTGCACTAATATGATGTGGTCTGTCTTGTTGTAATAGTGAACCCAGTTTCCCATTATGAATAGAAATACATAGTCTAAGGGAGTTTAGGAGTGTATTTTCTAGAGGCTTGTTTCAGCTGTTTTTCAGAAATCGTTGTCATGGTTTTGTACATGAGCCATCAGTTGCTGGCTAGTTCAGTTCCTGTATCAGAATGAAAGATATGTTCTGCAGATGCTCCTGGTGCCAGGAACATTTTTATCTTTTCTATTGGATCTAGAAATCAGAGCTTGTGTTGTCTATTGGATGGATGTTGGCATACAGCTGGTATGAAAGATCATTTTAGCCATTAACTGTTGAAGTAGAAACACCTCTCACTACTTACACAATTGATTTTTCTCTTAGTAGAATGTCTATTCTCTTCCTTTCTCACCACAGCACAGAGTAGAAAATAATACTGCTTTCTGCCAATGAAGGCCCATTAAACCTGTGATACTTGCCAGGACTGGGGAAATTCCAGTAGTATGGTTATATCCTTTTGTCCTGCCCTGTTTTCATCTGCATGCTTCCATTTCCAGCTGCCGAAAGTACAGTTATGTATGCGTCTTGATTTTTTTGGAGATAAATTATGAATGCCTTTTATTAACAGAAGTTGCTTGATTACATTGAGTGGAGATCTCCAGACTGCCTTGATGGTGCCAGAGATTTTGCTTTACCTTCAGCATTTTAGTCATCATATGAAGTAAAATTAGTGTTCCCACAAGTGGCTTCACAGGCTGCACACACCCTCTTGCGCATGACACAGCCTATGCAAACAAAGTATCACAGTTCATATGTGTATCTCCTTGTGGGGTGGATTTGGCCTTTATTTTCAGTTAGTGCTGACAAATTTGGAGACTTCTCAGTGCCAGATATTTTATCTGAATTATTTCTCACAGAATCATTGAATCACGGAATGGTTATTTTGGAAGAGACCTTAAAGATCATCTAGTTACACGCCCCCTGCCATGGACAGAGACACCTACCACTGGATCAGGTGGCTCATAGCCTTGTTCAACATGGTTTTGAAAACCTCCAGGGAGGGGGCATCCACAACTTCTCTGAGCAACCTGTTCCAGTACCTTGCCACCCTCATAGTAAAAAATTCTTAGTATCTAACCTAAATCTCCCCTCTCTCAGGTTAAAACCATTCCCTCTTCGTCCTATCCCTGCAATCCCTGATAAAGATCCCCTCCCAGCTTTCCTGTAGCCCTGTTAAGTACTGGAAGGCTGCTATAAGGTCTTCCCAAAGTCTTCTCTTCTCTAAGCTGAACGCACTCAACTCTCTTAGCCTGTCCTCATATGGGAGGTGCTGTAGCCCTCTGATCATCTTTGTGGACCTCCTCTGGATTTGTTCAAATAGATCCATGTCCTTCCTGTGCTGAGAACTCCAGAACTGAACACAGGACTCCAGGTGAGGTCTCACTGCTGTATTTATGATGGCACTTGGGCAGAAATCCGTGAGCATATGTTATATTTGTGATACTTACTCTCAGAAGAGGCTATAGAAACAAAGCCTGGTGCATCTCATTTGTGGTTTCCCTTCTTGAAGAACTTTGATGACTGACTTTATTCATCCCATCAACCATAAAACCTGTGAAGTCTACCATACAGAGGAACAACTTACAAGTCTATTTGAGGAACAGCTTAAGTGGTGTGTCCTGCCAGTCAAATTCAGTCAAATGTAGTGCTATTAGCACCAGGTTTAGTGTTCAGTGCTGTTGGAAATGAGCTTCTGTTGCTCAGGCCTTTCTCTTTGTGTTTCTGCTTCATTGTGTTTAGTGCCCTGGCTGTTCGCTTTTCCTTTGGAGGTGAGTGTTCCTGGACAGAATAAAAGTACATAGATGGAGCAATGTGTATATGTGCGTACTGCTGCTGAAACCCTTTTACAAGAGCTAGGCTGCTTGGAGAAAGGAAAAAAGAAAGAAATGCAATTGCAGGAAGCAAATTTAAATAAGCTCCCATTCCACCTTTTTTCAATTTACTGGAGGAAATATCTTTCTTCATATCATTTGACTTTTTGATTGTCAGATCAAATTGAGCCAGTTGGAATGAACCGCAGTGATCAGAACAGAAGTCCTGAAAACCTCTGTTTAGCTGCTCTCTGGTCTCAGTGCAATTGGTTTGCTTAAATTTGCTGTAATAACCTTTTAAAAGAGACGTGTAGCCATTCTTCACTGAGGACCCTGCTGTGTGCATTGTGATTATGTTATCTGTTGCCTCCCTGAATGTTTAACGTGATCTAAGTGTTGTGTTGTGGGACTGTGGTTGGGGGAGAATTTTTGTTTAGGTCCACCCCCCCAAAAAAAAAAGCTTGTACTTTCAAAATGTGAGCTTACATTGCTTGTTATCTATTACTCTCCATGTGTCTGTCCTCCTTTTTTCTCCCCCCTCCTTTTCCTCTTTAAAGTATCTGCTTAGTAAAGTATTGAACAAGCATGCTGAGTAGCTCTGATAATTAGGTAATTTGAATTCGGGGATGGATGTAAGATGTTAAGTCGTGGGATGGAGGCTGGTTGTGTTGGAAGGCAATGTATTCTGTCTCTGGGTAGGAGAGAGTTGAAATGCCCTTTATATCAGCACTGCTCGCCAGCAAGCCAAGGGCACAGCGTTGAACATAAATGCGATTGCATGGCCTTGTTCGCCCTCTTTCTCAGGGAAAGCAACAGATGTTGACAGTGAATGTAGTGAAGTGCAAATGGGTAAAATAATGTACTGAAGTGGTGGCTTAATGGAATTATTAATGGGATTTGTGTTCAAATAGTGAACAAGGATTGATTTTTATTAACATAGGTTTTATACGTGTAAACCTATGCGAAAGATTATGCCACACTTCATAGAGTACGCTGTATGTGCAGGGTTCTCCAAACTTCTTTAAATGTTGCCCTTTCTCTCTCTTATCTCACTGTGCTTCTCAGTGTGTAGCACTCCATATAAATCTGTATAATATAGCCAGAGATATAACTGAACAGCGAGGAAACCTTGAAATTAAAAATGAAGTAGTAGGTGTTCAGTGGGAGTTTGGTGTTTGCTTGTTCATTCTCACCAGAATAAAAGGTGGGAACATGATGGATAGCTCAAAATGCTAAAGTGCAGCTCTTTGCAAGCTGCGAGGCCTCTGCTAGAAGTGGCTATATACCTACAAGGTGGTGGTGGAAACGTCATAATTATGAGCTGACATTTAAAGAAATGTCAGAAGCATTCAAACAACCCTCCTGCTCGGCTGCTACCCATGTATCTTTTTGTGTCCCCAATCCTGTCATCTGTTATCCCAAGGACTCCAGTTTTGATTACCTTTTTGTTTGCTTTTCTGATAAATGTTTTGTTTATCCTCTATGCCTGGCATGTGCTTCCAGAGATTGTTTGCAAGCCCCTTGCTCTCTTCGTACATGGATATCTCCTGAAGAACTATTTACCACCAGGATGCTGGCAAAAACTAATCCTCTGATTGTGACTGGGCTGTGCGCGTTTCTGAATGCATCTGTGTTTAGGAACAGACTTTACTAAATACCTGTTTGGAGTGTGTGTACAGAAGCACATATGGTATTACTCAGCATCATTACCTGTCACTTACTTGATTTTTGTGTTATTTTCTTTACATGTCATTTTCTTGTCATTTTTGGATGTGAGCTCTGCAGGGCAGGGACCATGCCATTCCTGGCATTTGGGAAGTTCTTTGTTCTGTTTAATAGCTTTTTATTGCTACATGTCTTTTGAAAAGCAAAGAAAAATGCTGTATTGCCTTTCTGCTCTGGTGCAGCAAGGTCTGTGCAAATTTTATTGGCGACCATGAAAAAAGACTTCTTCCAAAGCAGCTGCCATACTTTACTGGTATTAGTGATAATGTTAAAGCGTGTTTTATGCATCTAATCCTAGTTCAGGGCATAAAAGATAAGAACAGTTGTCATAGGTGAGACAATGTGTTCATACAGCTCGATATAGTGCCTCAAGTAGGAGATTTACATTGCAGTACATGATAAGTTTACTTCCCCAGGATGTACTTCCCACAGCCTGCAGCTTGGGGACTTTTTTACCACATATTCTATCTTTATCTTCCAGCCATCTGGTAAAACATGAGGTATATGCCTGCCTTCAAGAATGCAAGTAGCCCCATTGGCCTCAGGATGGCTATTTTCATGGCTAGGGTTTGTATAGTTTTAATCATTCAGGTGGATTGAGACTTTCCTGTAGAGAGATATCCATGGCAGGTAGCTTTTGGTGAGCAAAGCAGAAGGATCTGAAGTGTGCTTGAGACTGCGTGGTCCTTAAGAGCTGTTTTCATTAGGGAGAATGAGTTCTTCAGACACACATCAGTATCCAGAGGCATGCATGAGAGGGACAAGACTCAGCTCATGTCAATTCATCTGGCCCAAATGGCCAAGTAATTTCCAGCTGGGTGGAAGGGGGAAATCCCACTGAGCCAACCTTGACTTGCTGCTTGGAAGGTGTAGTTAGACAGTTACCAAAATACTGGCATTTTAACAACTATAAATGTGCATGTAATTTATGGCTGGTGGTTTTGTAGAGTCAGATGGATTCCATGTCAAGGTCAGATGCATAGTGTTGTAGCAAGACTAATCTCTGATGGCTATTGGTGCTTTCTATTTCTGGAAAATATGCTGACCATGTGATTTTTTATTGTAGAGTCACATTAGTCCTGGGAAATACTGGGTAAAATATATTGTACCCATAATTCATATTAATAAAAATTCAATAATGGCAACCTGTCATCCACAGAGATTAGAAATTATTCCAAATGTTGTGCTATAAAAACATTAAAAAGGCATTATGAATTAAAATCTATTGCATCATGTTTTGCTTGTTATAAATAATGGAGGGAAAAACTAGTCCTTGGAAGTTTTTGGATTGTCCATTTTGAAAGAAGCCAGCAATTACTTCCTAGAGCTGACTTTGCACCATTGATCTGACTTATGGATTTCATAAATGCAGTGGTCTGCTAATTTAATAAACTTGCTCAATCTGTTTTTAAGCAGAGTACAGAACTTTGAAAAATGATTTCCTTTCAAACTAAAATTAACTCTTATGGCTTTTAAACATTAGACTGTGATATTTGCTTCCAGTTTTTCATTAAAATACCTTCTGGTTTCACATTTTTCCTGGGATGGGTAGACGCTTGCGGCTCATGTTTTATTATATTAAATACTCATATTTCACTTATGCTAATTTGGCATCCAGCTATGAATTGGAGTTCTTAGGCAAACCTTTATTTGGTTCTGCATTGTCAATAAAGTTTACAGCTGACTGCAAAGTTTGCCACTGCCAAAAGGTTAGATATAATTGTTGAGTAAAGTAGGACTTATTGTATACTGGACAGAATATTGATACACTAGGTGTCATATCTCATCTAAGTGGTTTGTATGCGACACATTTTTGAGGGAAAACTCACAATATTTTCAATAAATTTGCAGCAAGCTGAGTAAAACAAGAATTCCTTCTCAAATGAATGTGTACTCTCCTGCATGAGGTGGGATTATTTCTGTCTCTAGTCTGTTTTAGCTGTTGTAACCACAGTTAGTCATAAAACAGTTCAAGCTGCTCTTGAAATCCAGTAGCTTTTGCGAAATTAAAGCTTACCTGTTGGACTTCAAGTGTAAACAGGTCGAATAGTATGATGGCAAGTTCTGTCAACTGAGTTTCAGGATTTGGTGATGTGCTATCTGTTAATGTCCAGGGAATCTTGTCATCTGAATTCTTTCCCCCTCGCTCTGGAAACATACTTACACTGTTGGAGCGTATGTGATAGCTAGGGGCCAAAGTCTTACACGTTAAGCAAATCCTGAGCTTCGTACAGTACAGATCCATCCTTCCTTTCCTACAAATCTATGCAAAATGTATTGTATTATGAATTAGTATTGACAGGGTAACTGAAGGATCTTTGGTCAGATGCCAGATTTAATTCATTTGTTATCAAGACCAAGAAACGAATGTGACAGTGACAGTAATAATTATCTTCTTCTCTAAAGAAAAGCAATAGAAGCTTACACATTTTGGTTAAAGGGGAGATAAGGAAGCGTAAGGCAATTATACCTATCCTACACTTTTGACCTGTGCTTTTATTGGTCTTGACAAGCTCAGAAAGTATGATGGTACATCCTGACTAGGGAACAGCTAAATTCAAATAAAATAACTTTCAAATGCTACAGTATTTATACTACAGACTGATAAATTGCTTTTTCAGAAATCCGCTCGGTTGCATTTTTTAATAAAGTTAATGAGATAGGACAGACAATAGTGGGTTGCTGTTTGCTTAGTGTATTCTGGATACTAAATGAAATTCCCTCAATCTTATTTAATATTACAAGTTTGGGGTTTCAGAGAAAGAAAATGAAAAATCAATGGCATTTGCAACACAACACAATAATGGAGCAGTAGGATTCAGGGAAACTAGATAGTGACTGGCCTTGAGGACTCCCACTGATATTTTTTTCCTTTCCACCTCCTATAGATCATAGAATCTTTGAATGCTTTGGGTTGGAAGGGACATTTACAGGTCGTCTAGTCCACCCTCCCTGCAGGAACAGGGACATCTTTGGCTAGATCAGGTTGCTCAGAGGCCTATCCAACCTGACCTTGAATGTTTCCAGGGATGGGTTATCGACTAGCTCTCTGGGTGACCTGTTCCAGTGTTTCACCACCCTCACTGTAAAAAATTTCTTCCTTGCATCCAGTTTAAATCTACCCTCCCTTGATTTAAAACTAAGTTTAAAAAGATACAGGACTAATATTACTTACTTTTTTTTTTCTTCTGGCTTTGTTGGATTCCTTGAACTTCTCTTATGAGCTATTTGAAGACAGACACCTTTGAAATTTCTGCCTAGACAGAAGTCCGGTTCCTGCTGATATTCAGACTATTTGTATTTCCATCTTGGAAGGTCTTTTGAAAGAGCTCGAGGAGTGAGTTGTCACAAGCATGAGTGTTTTGAAAAAATTACTTGAGGAAGAAGCAAGCTTCTGCCTGCTGAAGGGCAGGAGCATGGTCACATAATTTTAGGTATTAATCTATCTGTATATTTTAGGTACTGTTATAGACTTTGGAGCCTAGGTATGGAAAAGGCTTCTCTAAAGCTAAACGGAGATGCTTCAAGAAAAGTCTCTGTAAAATTCCACTTCACAGTGCATCTTTGATTTGTCCTTATATGGGGAAATATCATGATGTCAGGGCAGTGGCAAAACAGCAGTGCTCTGTGCTGTTCACTGCCACCAAAGTTGAGCTTGTCAGTCCTTGAACCAAACTGAGAGGTTGACAGTGTCATCAAGACCAACCCCTGAAAGCCTGACCAAGAAGCTACATCAGTCGACTAAAAGACTGAGCTCCTGACTGTCTCTTGTGGTAGGAACGAAAGAAGAAACTTACTTAACAATATTTGCTTCCTGAAGACAACAATCTTTCTGCTGCTCATTGGGCCATTCTGCACATCTGCGTCCTCCTGATCCTAACAAAACATTCCTTCTCTGATGAGTTTTCTCCCGACTCATCAAGTCTTTCAATGGTATTTGCGCTCTTCCTAATGAAAAAAAGAAAATAGAAAAAGCTGTTGCTTTCTAATGAAATTTCTTGTATGATAACAGAAAATCTCAAATTGTTTTATTGATCTTTTTGTTTTGTTTTATTACTTAAGCACTAAAAATGAAATAGACAAGACATAAACGAACCGCTTCATCTTTGTTTCTTTCCTGCTCTTGGAAGGCTTTATTTTTTGTGCCTGCTATACAGATTTGTCATATATAATGCACTTTTTTTTGCTTCTCATCCATTTTCATGCCTTCCCATCTATTTTTACCTCCAACAGTGTCGAGTACCTGAAAGCTTTCTGTTGTACTCCTGGGAACAGGCTTAGTCTAGCAGATGAGATATAAGGAAAAGTTTAGGGAAACCTAGAGCCTAATACTGTTTCGCTTGGAAGCGTCTGATGAATCATTGAAGCTTTGATTCACATTGTATATCTTTATCCATCCAAATGTTAGCCATCTATTTAAAGCTGTCTTGTAGCCTTCCTTTTCATTCAGCAGAGAGGGATAGCGCTCTGCCAAAGATGGTTTTTCTCATCCTAAAACAGGTGGGTTGAAGCGGTCCTTTGGCATGCTTGTCTGTTCCCGTAGACTACAGAGGGACCCCGTAGATTGCTTTGCGATATCTGATATTGCAACAAAGCCTGTCCTCCCATTCTTTGTCATTTTATTCATCTATGTCAGCTAAAGCTATATAAGTATTTAAAGATCTAAGTGGGAAAAGAATACATGTTCTGCAAATGGTTATTGATATTGTAAGTAGAATTATTATTATTATCCACCTGCTGAGGGAAAAAAATATCACGTCTTGCTTATAAGTGAATCGTTGAAGTGGCAGACTTTTTGCCCAATGTTTCACTGCATGTATTTATGTGCCCTTTTTATTTTGTTTTTCCTTTTGTTGTTCCTTATTAATGCAAATTTTTCTCATTTGTGACACTAGTAGGAAGCGCTTGGCCCATTACACATAGCTTAGTCATAAACAAGGTATTTGCTCTTTCTTATGAACAGAAGTGTTTGTTAGAAAATTTTGCTCTGGTTTGTCGATGCCATTATCACACTGGAGTTTGATGTTACTAAAAATTATTTTCTCTGCAATGACAGCACTCAGGATTTTAAGGTAAATCCACACAAATAAAGCAGTTTAGCATCTCTGGTCAAATTGCTCATTTTCAGTTATTTGGGAAGGCTATAAAGGAATGTGGTGGAGTAGAGGCCACGGGGAGCTGAAAAATGAGCACAAAGAAGAATGACATTTTTAGGCTGGTAAGGAGATGGGGCACTGTTTTCAAACCAAGAAAGGACAAAAATCACCATGACCCATGGTTTGGCTTTGAAGCACTAAGGGAGGAAACTCAGCTGCAAAAAGCCACAGCTTGCACTGCTTTCCGGGCTGTCTGTAATCACTGCATCGTGCTGAATAATGCTTGCTGGAGGTGTTATCCCTTTTGTAGGTCTCATCTCTATGATTATGAAGGCAGATAAACATTTTTCATCTCCATTAAATGGGGGTGGGGGGTGAGGACGACCCTGAGTGTTGGTAGTGGA
Organism: Dromococcyx pavoninus; assembly: GCA_033558185.1. Lineage (NCBI taxonomy): Eukaryota > Metazoa > Chordata > Aves > Cuculiformes > Neomorphidae > Dromococcyx > Dromococcyx pavoninus. Next base: position 2,422,704 of record JAUMJL010000250.1, read on the forward strand.
GTGTTGAGGGAGCTAGTGGGAGATCTGAAGAAACTCTCGACTGTTGTTCTCAGAGGTCTTGGTTTGGGCAAATCATCCAGGTGTTTAAATATCTGTTGTCTCCTGATTTTGGTGATATTTAGGTGTAGATAGCTGTGAATTTGGACTTCAGTGCTTCAGTGTTTTGTTTCATTCACTGTAAAAATGGGGAAAGCACCTACATTGAGGAGGTATTTTTGAGGATAAACACATTAGAAGATCATGAGGTACTCCGAGGCTACATCCATACCTGTACCCTAAACAACCAGGGCATGGGCCTAACATTTTTCAATTCTTAGAGCAATGCAAGAACAAATTGTACTGAGCAGCACGAAGGTAAATAGATTTAAATTCTACCAAATGTTATCAAATTATGGTGGATCACCATTGCTAGAAAAAATTACAACTGACTGAAGAGAGTTGGGGAAAATAAAAGAAATGTGATCTGGAATGCTCTGTAGTCCAGGAAAACAATATTAGATATCTTATTTGATAGCAAGAAACCAAGACACTGTGTGACATGCCTGTAGGATGATTCTGTTTGCGAAAACATGATTCTAGGCTTTAGAAACTTTGGGAAGAAATTCTAACAGAAAACTCTGAAAGACAGAATGGCACCATTTTTTACCATGACTGCCTCACCTGTCTACCCTTTTGCCATAGATTGGTTTATAGCAAGGACTACAGGATGAAGATATGTAACTGCAGCTTGGTTGACCATGCTGTTGATTTCATTTATGGATAGAAACCCATCTTTCTGCATAAAGCTGATCTTCTCAGCTGCTGTGACTGAAGTTTGGATGCATCTTCTGTTCTGCTGTCCCATGAGATGGACTTCTGGAGACAGCAGTTTCTTAGGCCTCACAACTTAAACTACCAAGACTTATCTCTTAAAGCCCTCAGGAAAGGGCATCAGTTTCCTAGATAATCACCTCAAAATTAACTGTCGGTATAACAGTGTAATTAAGAGAGCCAGCAAAGACCTTGGTTGCATGAAAGAATATCAAGCAAGAGTAGGGACTAAAGTATTTTGATTAGTCTATTCTATTAGCAAGACTGATACTTAAATACTCTGCCCAGTTCTAATGTCCATAATTGAAGAAGATGGAAAAATACTAAAGCAAGTTTTAAGGAGGACCATAAAAGTTACCCAGGCCTGGAGAATAAGCTATAAAATGTGTTTCGATCTATACAGATTGCTGAAGGAAGGTTGGAAGATGATTGCTTCAGTGCTGATAAATGGAAAAATAGCTGAAGTGGAGAAGATGTAAATCTTGTGAACAATACTGACTGGAAGAAACAGTTAGATGGTATCAGAAAATCAAGTCATCCAAAATGATCCTGCAAGTTCTTGCAGCCTTAGATGGTGAATCTAGAAGAACTAGAACACTTGATAAAAACTGCACTTTTAAATGACTAAAGGACCACAATCTCTCACTTAGGTGCTATGATGTCTCCTGATGCTCTCTTGAAAGGTTTTGATTTGAGTAGGTCTTCACACCAAAGGTTTATTTTGCAGTTACCATAAAGTTTTTTAACTTATTCACTTGGATTACATTTGCTTACTTGCAGAAATCAGGGGAAAACAAGTTCTGTATTTTTTTTCCATCACGACTCTTGATTTTAAACCTCTTACTGTTCCTTCTAGAGATTTCAGTGCGTGCATTTGAGCACGGTTCTTCTAATACAAAATTACTGGATGATGTAACATGAAAGTCTTTGTGAGGAAAATGACTGAAAAAGAAACACCTGTAGCTACAGCATTGTTTGGGATCTAAAACTATGGTTAGAGAAAGATGCTTGCTGTGTTAATCCTACTTACAAATTTAGAACCTTTTTTATCAGGTCTCCTGCAAATGTCAGGTCCTCAGCTGTATTGCATTGCTAAATACAGATTTATTTTCTTTCTTGTGTTCCACCATTTTTATTTTTATAATACTGCTTTCTGCCCAGGTTTTTTCCTGCCTGTGTAGCTCTTAAATATTTCCTTTAATCATATCATTCATTTTATCTAAATAGCAGTGACATGGCAGCTAGGATTACACTCAGTTGTTAACATAATGCAGCAATTAATCAGATTGCACTGAGTATTTCAGGATCATTTAGTAATGGGGCACTAGGGAGACCATTCCTTGTGTCTAGCAGTATGTAAACTTATGTAGGTCTCTCTTTAAGACTTGGGCACAGAAGGAGAGGGATCTGGAAACAAATGACAGATGTTAGTCACTGTCACATCACTGAAGGCTGCAGTGAAAGGCATTCAGTGATGTTGCTTAGCTGCTGGTGAACTGGGCATAGGAGTCCATACAGTGTTGTGTAGTTTGGGGCTTTCTAAAGCTTTTGATTTTGCCTTGTTACCTCTCTATATTTGGCCTGACATTTCTCAGGTCTGAACTTCTGAGAGCCTTCTAGATAGGTGTATCATGACAGTGTTAGAAATGTACACATTAAAGTTATGATGAATCTCATTTAGTCTTGTAACAGCGAAATGTTTATGTAGTTATAAAACACACAAACATCTGCCCGTTGTGATAGCAATTGCTTATCTGTTTTATCACATTTTTCATCCTGTTAGCATTACTGACTTCTAGTGTTGCCAACTCCAGATGTTCCAATGTGTTGCAGTCCCCCAAATCATAAGATTTTTACAACATAATAAATTTGGGGTTGCTTTGATTTCCTTTATTTCCTTTTCATGTTTTGAAGTATGGTCATGTTGCATTTCACATTATTCCCCATAACAGTCAGGGTTAGAAAATGTGTATTTTTTTGAAATGAAAGCAGAGCTGGCCTCCATGAATCATTTGGAGCCACGTCTCTTCAAGTCACCCATAAAACAAGGTGCTCCCAAGGGGAAAAGAGGGAAGCAAAACTCAAACACCAAAATCTAGAGCTGTAAACCTAAAAATCCCTGCTGCTTCACACTGGGGGTACCTATGAGCTCCATAGCTGCCTTATTTTTTGACAGTTCAGAATACCACTGGCATTGTCAGCTGTATATTCGAAGTGCCAGAACTGCCCCTGGCTTGCAGCTAAACAGTCTGGGACTTGGAAACCAAATATTCCTTTACCAAAATCCACCAAGCAGCATTTTTCAGAGTATGCCTTACAAAAAAAAAGAGGAATTAGGGAAATCTGAATAGAAGACATAAGATCAACAGCAGCTTTCTTTTAAAAAAAAAACAATGTAGCACTGGGAGACCTTAAAACTGTCAAAAAGCATAGGGAACAAGGATTTTGGGTAGAGCATTCCAAGTGGCAGGTTCATCATCTCTGCTCTGGGGTCAGGTGTGCGCTCTCTGGAGAAGCTTTTTCCTTCAAGACCTGACAGTGGATGCTCTGCTCATATTTAAGAGGGAAAGGAAAAAGTCAAGGTCTGAAGTAGAAGGAAGGGGTGTGGCATTTGTTTGACAAAAGAAATGCCAAGCCCAACAGGTGTAATTCTCCTGTTTAAAAGAACCAAAAAAAAAAAAAGGAAAAATTATTTTCCATTAAAATAAGTGAAGGAAAAAAAAGAGCCTCCAAACACACAGTCGTTGTGGTAAGGCTTCAGAGCTGCAGGGAAATTTTGGGGTTCATGTTGTATGGGCAGTGAAATGAAGGTGAACGTATTGGAGATTGAGTTGTTTCTCAGTCACTCAAACTAATACAGCACATCACTTCGTAATATTATGGTTAAGAAAGGATCTTGCTGTAATTATACGTTTAATTTTAGTGGCTTAGAGTTTGTAAACATGGTTCTAACTTTGCAAATAATGGAATAACTCAGTCTTGTAATAATATGCTTGTGATGCTTTCACTCTCAAGTCAGTCTGTTATTAGAAGTCAGTCTGACTGTAGCTTACAAATACAGGATGCATGTGTTCTTTGGAGGTGAAAATCCAATTACAGCGACCTGTGTTGGGGAACCTTCAAGCCGAGGAGATGGGTTTATCTCGATCTGAATAATGACAGTTTGTAAGAGAATTGGCATCACAAGTTGCTGAGCTCTAGAGAGAAGCATTTCCCTGTAGATATAAGCCCGGCTGCTCTTCTGAGAGGCAGAGAAGTTCTCAGCGCACCAGTCAAGCCCCAGATTGTCACATGTCAGAAGCAGTATGAAAAAAATCCTTTGATTTTATAAAATAAGCACAGTGTCAGACCACTACCCTATGAAATAGAAAATCTACTTCAGTTGCATTCTCAGTTTGAGTAGATTCAGGCTTACACTTAAGTCTCCAGGACTATTTTATTACACAGTAACATTTCTGAACAATATGCAGTATTCTAAGAGCAGGGATATGAACTTGCCTCTTAGAATCGTAGTGCCTAAAGGAGACTGGAAACAAAGACCATAGTATTTTTTAAGGGAAGTCGATGGTTCTCAATGCAGCCCTGCTGATAGCAGTGTGGGTGAAACCACTGTAGAGCAGTGGGTCATGGTGTTGGGACAGGTGAGCACAGGCTACTGGGGATGGGATCCAGAAGAAGGGAATGAACAAGGATTCGTGGTTATAATGCTGCGAAGCCACAGTTTAAGGATATTTTGGGCTTTTAATTTCTGCTTGTTTTGGGTGCGAAGCTGTGAGCTTCGACTCTTTGACCCATTTTTTACATCATTTCAGTCTGCATCATTCTTGGATTTGTTTGGATCTGAAGGGTTTTTTGAGGTTATTTTTAATTGGATTTTAGGTTAAGAAGATTAATTTCTTGGTCTGTATGTTTAGGCATGGGAAAGAACTCTTTTAAGTCTTGTTTAAAAGACCCAAAATGTGGCTGTTTAAAAGTTACATTACAAGTCCAGCTGAATTATTCGGCCCTCTATCCTGCTGCTGCCAGCACTTTCCCAGCATGAATTGATTAATCGGTATCAGTTATTTACTTTTTGATTATAAGAAAACAACTGAGCTGTAATTTCTCATTGACTTTCCATTTGCGTTTTAAAGAACAGTGTAAAAGTGAAGTCCTGTCTGTTGAGGTTTTTTTACTGTGTCCTTCCAGTTCCTAACACTTTCATCTCTATCAGTGAAGACAACTGACAGTTCTGTTCTAGAAGGGGGTGAACATGCAGATTGGCAAAGCAACCCATGTACAGAAGACTGTCAGTTGATAAAAATCTGGTGCAACAAGGAAAAAAACCCCAAACTTGTAACAGAATCCCATAATACGGACATCTTAGCAGTGTTCCTGTCTGGAGCGCATATGGCAGCTAAAATGGTTTAGGGACGTGGGCAGTATTTCATAGATGGAAAATTCTCCAAGCAAATGGCTGCAGTCTGTGGATCACCAAAAGATTTTTCCTACAGCTGAAAATAACTGAAGTAAATATGCTGTGTAGATAGGAGTTGGGAGAAGCTCAAAAGAAGCCCACGGTGGCTTGCTGAGATGCAGAGAAATCTGTGCACTGTAGAAATCTACAGTTTGTTGCATCCTACTCCAGATGCCTTTTATGTTATGCGGCTGAGATGGGTACATGCTGTTAATACTATTTATTTAGGTACCTAGATCTGTTTTGCAGTTATTCTGGATCCCGGCTTTAGTATCTAACCTCCAGAACCTCCTTTCTAAATGCAACATTAGATGAAAAAACTGAACAGTTTGTACATCATTCTAGTAATGCTATGCCATGCCTACGGTTTTTTACTCTGAAAAGATGAGGGACTACAAAAGAAGCGGGACTGAGGAGGGCGAAGGAGTAAGAAAAGTAAATTGACATCTTTCTGCACTGTTTATGCAAAAACCAGTCACATATTTCCCCAAACAGCAGGTCTTGCACAGTTTTTTTGGGTAGTGACACTGAAAAGCTGGTAACACAGTTGCATTAATAAATGAAAATGTGCCTGGACAGGTCAGAAAATGCATTGCAGCGCAAGTATCTTTGAATAGGTGTGAGCAGCAGAATAACGCCATGAATCATTTGAAAGGATGCGGTATACAACTATGATGAGTATCCAACCTGTAAATGCAGCTCATCTCAGTTGTGGGCTGTGTCATCAGTGAAGGTCTGTATTAGTCTAGCGTGCAATCAGCAGATAGTCTGTTGAGGTTTTCACTGCAAATAATAGTTTAGGCCTCAGATGGAAAGGATAAGACTCAATTTCCTTAAAAATAAGTTACTAGAGATACTACAGATGCAATGGGGAACCCCACCAGCTCTTCGGCTTTATGAGGGCTTATGTCTCCTGTAGGACCTGTATTCTATCATCCAGACTGGTGCAGATGTCTGACTCACCTTGGACATTTAAACCAGCACTAGACACTGAAGTGCAGGCAGCTGAACCTCTATCGCCGTTAATTTATTTTGTGCTAGATTATGAAGCTTTTTGCAAAGGCAACAGAAATGTAACGAGTCAGCAGGTTGTCGAGAGCAAGACATGCAGCAGTTAGATACCCATGTCTCCTGTCTTCAGCCATTGAACATGATCATGACTGTCCTTCACGGAGGGGCAGCGGAGATTTCCCCAGTGAGTGGTGCATTTTGAGAACTTAAACAAAAATTGAAAAGAGGACAGCTTCAGACTAAGCCACAGAGACAGCTGCTAATAGTGAGCCTTACTGTATTGCTAAGTGATGTGGAGGAAGTTGTGTTACTCTTGACTGCATCATTGGATGGAATATCACTGCAGGAACTGTGTTAGGGGACAATCCTGCACTATCAGCATGAACCGGATGAGCTAATGGCTGGTTTTCCTATGCAATGCCTGTGATCAAATCAGAATGGCAATCTAGCTGGAATAGGCAAGAAAGAAAATACATAGTGGATTTCGTGAAAAATTAAGGCTTTGGGTTGCTGTACATGTCAATGGTCTTGAGTAAATGTAAACCTGGCATTTTTTATTTTTCTCTTTCTAAATCTTCAGCTTGATGAAGTTCCTTCAGTGATGACGTGCACTTTTTTATTTCATTTTTATTGTACAGTTGAGACAAATACTAAACTAATAGGAGTGGGGGGGTGGGAGAAGACCAAAAGTTAATGTTATAGCTTTTTAATTAGAAGTCTTTTAAATTACAGCAGTTTTATACTGTATTAAGTTTTCAGGGCCCTTTAGGTTCTAAAATACCTGCCAACTGGGAGAGCCAGCAGTTCAGCTGTTTTCTTTTTCCTCCATTATGTCTGCAGCAGAATGTAGCTTTTATAGATGTTTGCTTTTCCCTTAACATTTCCTGGTGATGTGTTTGTTTGTGCTAGTGCAGTCTTCAAAATGCTGATACCATGTCATCGTCGTGTGGTTATCATCTCAAATGATCTTTGTTGGATTTTAGGTAGGGAATTGTCTGTTCTTCTGAGTAATGACGTTTAAGGTGATCCATGGCTGTGGGTCTGTGTGAACTTAAAGGAGGAAACATCTGTTAAATATTCTCACATGCCCATCTGCCTTCAGTCTGTTTTGCATGCCCTGCGCTTGCACACGGTGGGTTTATTGCCTACTTCCCCTGTTTCCTGGTGCCTGGAAGAGTTGTCATCGGTGACATTGCCATCAGTACAGCCCGATGGAGTGCTAAATGAGAGACAAGTCATGTTAGCAGTCTCACACAACCCTACATCTCATGAATATTTTAGTTTGCTGGCAGAGCTCCTGTTGTGCTGTACGGTCCATACTATGTATAGCAGCAGTGCTCTGGAATACAATTGGTAAATAGGGAATAAAATGGTGTTTCATATTTGGAAATTTGCTGTTATTCTTAGAAATAGGCATGCTAAATTAACGCAACGTTGGCAGGAAAATCCAAGGGCATTGGTTTCAGTTAGGTCGGATTCATAGGTTGTCAAGTGTGGTTTGATGTGAGAATAGGGCAACGCTATATTGAACTATCAAATACACATCTAAAATAAGTCAAAGAATCGGAAATATTAAAAATCAGACCCAGTTATTATCATCCTGCTTTTTTGATGAGAAAAAGACCATTCAAAAGCAAATGGGCAAAAGCAGCCTCAACCATTTGCTGTGGAAGTTTTCTCTTTTTAAGCTTAACAATTATGTAAAATTTGTTTTCCTGAGGGTGCAAGGGTGTTGGTTGGGTTTTATTCCTTAATCTTTACAACATGTAGATGAAACAACGTGAAGTAATAATCAGAGCGCAGGACTCTGATCTAAGGAGATTAGACACTGCAAAGAGCCTCTCATTGCATTCGGCAAATGCCTACAGTATCTGTCAGTAGTGTTTTGTATTAAACTGCTGGCTGACGTGGCTGGGACGAGATGTCAGAGAAAGTTACAGGACGCTGGATGATATGCATGAGGCCACCTGTTGTCTATGGACAAGATAAGATCTGGCATGCAGGATTGCTGGAGGTATTCCTGTTGTTTCCCTGGATCTTATTCTCATTCTTTTAACACGGTTGTATTTTTATAGAGAGAGAAATATATATATTCTGGTTTTGTCTTAGTTTGTCTTTCCCAAGCGGCTTGCGTGTGTGCATGTCAGAGACGACCCTATAGTCTTCACTTCCTTCTTTTATTTATAGCTTGCTGGGTTAATGTTGTGGCTGATGATGATTCATAAAGAATTATTTTATCAAATGGTTTTCACAACACCTAGGTAAAATTTGACAGAGAAGAACCTATATTTAATTATTAATGTGGTCAGTGTGATTCGTGGTAGATGTTGTTGATATATTTTCCAGCACATGGAAAAAAACCCCACTTGAACACTTTTTCCTCAGTTTCTGAGCTGCTTTCTCAAAATAAGTCCTTTTTTGCAAGTCTCTTACTTCTGGGATAGGTGTGTGAACCACAGCTGAAGGTGAGCTGCAGAGAAGGACTGCGCTAACAGGACTGAAAATGTCCCTCTTCGGTAAAATAGGACTCTTTGAAAAGGGCACAGCTGCTGCAACCACCATCGGTGGGCTTTCAGCCAGTCCCTGGTGTTTGGGTGAAGGTGGTGGGCTCTGTGTAGATCCTTTCTCCAGGAACTTGGTCTGTGTTCTCCCTTCCCTTTGTAAACAATGACCTGATTTTCCTTGCTTTCAATTTTTCCTGTGTACTAACACTGGGAAAAATAAAAATAAAAATATAAATAAATAAAGGAGAAGGTTATTCTGTGTGTATCCCTTGGACTCCTAACCCAGAGGTAAGGGTCTCTCCTGGCTGACTGATGTCCTTTCAGCCAGGGAAGAATTTTAAAGGATCTTTGTGGCTCAGATACATCTCCAGCTGACAGCTCTGTTGCAGAGGGTTGTTTTAAATGCGAGTTAACTGTCAACACTGAAGCACACAGCATGAGGAGAAAACTTAAGTAGTAAACTTAAAGTTTTGCCACAACTTACTTTCAAGCCTTCATCTCCTGCGCTCTGGGGCACATGGCAACGGGAGCCAGCCAGCCGTGGCCAGGCGAGGCAAACACCGGCAGAGAGGGGAATCAGAAACAAGGCGCTCCTTTCCTCCCACTTGTTTCTCTGCTGGGGCGTTTGGCTCACATGGCCTAAAATGGATGAAAAAAATTTGGCAACTTGATTGGCAGGTCACCTTTGAGAGGCAGCCAAGTCCTACAGTGGTTATCAGGCAGATCCTAGCCGCAAAGGCGTGCCATCGCCTGCAGCCACACAATAAACACAGATGTGGCAAAGACAAATAGCAGGCAGAAACGAGAATTTGAATGGGAAGCAAAAGCAGCTTTTGCATGGACATGTGACTGGAAAATTTAGTAAACCAAGCAAATTGCTTACCAGAAGCTTAAATAGGATTCCTTTGGTATCCAGCAGGATTCACGATGAGTGAGCAATTTATAAACCAGCGCATTCACAAGGAGAAATAGCTTCGCTGAAACCAGCCAGCACCTTAGCCATGCACTGAGATCACTTCAATAAATGACTATTTTTTTAATAAAACCATAATATTCCAGATTGTTAGTGGCGTATTTGTGCAGCGTTGAACTTCACAAGTGTGTTTTAAAGCAAAATATTTAAACAGCATTTTTTGCGTTTGTAAAGTACTGACCTGCAAGTTGTGTTGTACCTTGTGCAGGTCTTGATGAATCACTGATGCCTGAGGATCCACGGAGAATCCAGGTCTGGCTTTATTTTCAGGTCTTAAGGATTCAACAGTAGTTTCTGAGGAAATAAAGACACTTGAACTTTGATCAGGGCAAGTAAAAAAGCCTTCTGCTTTTCCTTTTAATCCTGGAAAATAGAATAGATTTTCCAACTAAATAAAAAAAAGGAACAACAAAAAAGTATTGCATAAAAGCAACAGGAGAGAATTACTCTGAACTGGGCAGGGGGGAGGAGTTATCACTGGAAAACAAGCATTGGGTAAAGGCAGACTTATTTTTGAAGCATTTTTGGGCAGTGGACAGAAGAATTATTTAGCCTCTATCAAAAGTCTGTTCTCCACTGTAGCTTGTTAATTGTTGTACTGGATGTTGCTATTGAGGGCCAAAGTTAGAAAGTGCCAAGAGCATAGAGAGCAGTTTCGTCTCTGTTTCTGGGTGTGTCTATATGTAACTGTGGCCAAGTTCTTAAGCATTTGCCGCCATCCCAGATGGGTTTGGTAGCTCTGTGTGAGCTGGGTTGTAGAAAGCCTGGGCTTTTCTGGTTTTCCATGCAATTCTCTGCAGCCACACATGGCACTGAATCCTCATTGGGTTCAAGACAATTGAGCTCTTCCTCCCTTCTCCATCAGCCTTATTTGTAACAGCCAGCCTGCTACCAGAACCAAGTTAGCTGATCTAAAGGCATGAGAACCACGGTAGAACTGTGTCTTCAGTTTCATACAGCAGATCATTTGACATCACAGAGGCAATTGGTAGCACCAGCTCTGACTGCAGTGTGGGAATGACTCAGCTATTTGGCATGTATTCATTTTTAATCGTTGCTTTTGGAAAGAAGATACATTTTTCTGCCTGCCTTGTTTATTATAAACAATGCATGTTATCATTGTGAAACAAAATATGTCTGCCAAACAACATGTTGAGAAATTGAAGCTTGACAAATACAGATAGATTCAGAAATCAAGACTCAAGTTTTCACCAGTGAGGGCAATTGACCAAGAGGTCAATATACCAAGAGGTTTTTGCACTAAATCACTGTTGATTTTTGTATGAAGATTAGATGCTTCTTTACTAGATACGCTATAGATCAAATAATAATCAATTCATGGAAGTTCTGTGGCTTTTTTTATGCCAGAGGTCAGATTGGATAATTTTAAAAGGTCCCTTCTGACCTCCTGTGTGAAAAAAAGACCATTAAAAAAAATCACAGTTTGTATAAAATACAGTTCTCCCCTTGCCTGGTGCTAAATGAATTGCAAAAGCATGTTTGAAGAAATGTGACAGATTGTTCAGAATACTCTTAAGAAATCACAGCTGCACTGGAGATGGAAACACACTGCATTTTGAGGTTAAGCAAATAAGATTTGCTTCTGGTAGGATAAATATATATTCATAACTCACATGGTTATAATTTATTTTCTTATTGACATGTTAGAGAACATAGTTTTAGAAAGGAGATTCAAAGTCCTACGTGACTTAGTCCATGTGTGAATTGCTTTTTTTTTCCTGTATGGATCACACTGCAGTGTCTACTGTAGATTAGTGAGTTGGGAAGCATATACAATGCGGTATGCGGGTTTTATTTGTTTGGTCTACTTTGATATCATCTTTGTTGGTGATGACAAGGTCAGAGAAATTTGCCCTTCACGTGGGGCACACTGAGATGTGAATAGTGATGCTTTTTACTGCCCTGGAGTGGTGGAGGATTACCCTCCACGGCTTCACCTGAAGAGCTGAGCTATTGACTGCCATCTTCATTCAACAACTTGGCACAATCTTTCAAATATTGAGGACCAAGGCTCTGGAACAGCTTAAACAGAGGCCAAGACCATGCGTTAAAAGTCCAGTTTGCTAGGAAGGTAAAATAGCAGACGCAAAGAAGAGATGCTGGGCCATCCTTGTGATGGCTGGTTGGTGTTTCTGGGGTTATCCGCAACATCTTGAATCATAACTCACTGTAGCCACAGCTACTGCCACACATCCTAAGAGCTTTGAGTCTGCAGGTCCTCAGCAGGCAGTATTTTGTGTTGCTGCAGATGGCTCAAAGTGTGTAGGGACCTGCTGTGGTCCTTGCTGCCCTTTGGCACAGAGGTCCTGAAGGAGAGCAGGGGGTTGGAGAACAGCAGTTCTGGAAGAATTCCCTGTCAAGTACTGAATGGAACAGAATAGGATACATGCTACAGCCCCAGCAACTCTTGACTATTTTTTTAATATCTGTTCCAAAGTTTAGGTTGTTCATGCATTACCCTTAAGTTCTTCATTTTCATTCTTCCACCTATATAACCATGTGTCATTTATTAGGTTAGGCAATGCACTATTATTTTTATTTTTGTTCCAGTTGTCCTTTTGTTCTTGTGCTCCTTCAAACAAATATTTTGTAAAGACAATTTTGTGATATTTCAGAACACCTCACATCTGAGAGTAATGTAGGCTAGGGCTCATGATATGAATTGCATTTCTTGGAGACAAAAGACCTAACACTGGCATCATAACAGGGATATGTAATATTAAGGACTGTTATCACCAGTAAAGACATTGTGATTATTCCTGCTTCTGCATGGGTCCAGGCTGATAATACCAAGCCTCTTGCGTTGATTTTGCAGGACTTGATGCTAGAGAACAGCCAAGCTGAATTTCTTTCTTTTCTGTGCTTCAAAAAAATTTAAAAAATGAATTCTTTTTATTGCTGATGTCCGTGGTTCATCATGTGGTGTTTATGTGATAGGATGGAGTCCAGGCGGCTCTTATCTATGTATCACATTAGGCAAGTCACAGCACCTCTTTGCATCTCTTTCTCTGCCTGCCTCCTCTTCCTGTATCTTATTTTTTTCTGGGTTTTTTTTGAGCTAGAGACTCTCTCCCGAGGCAGATACTCTTTCTTATGTATTCCTGGCGTGTCTAACCCCAGCTGGGATTGTAAGATGCCGCTGTAATACAAACAAAAAATAATAATAACTAGAGATAAGACGAAAAAAGTATCCAGCTTGAAATATGGATCCCAAGGTGCCTGACAGAGAGAAAACTAAGCAAGTCTTACACAGAGGTCATTGAAGGAAAATAAATAAGGATGCTCAGCTGTCAGATTTACGAGCTCCTGAGAAAACTGCAATTAATAAAATATATTAATTGAGAAGTGTGAAGAAAATCTTGAAGCTTAACACATGGAAAATATGTATATGTATCCCAAGAATAAACATTACATTGAGAAAATGTAAAGTTTATATTGCTTCGCATAACCAAGCTCAGAATGACTGTTGTAGGTAAGTAAATACTTATGATGCTCTGACATGTGGCACTGAACGCATTATCAGTATGTAATACATTAGTCGTTACGCAGTACTTAAGAGTGTTTCTAATGGAGTCACAAGCTTAAAACATTTTAGTAGCTCAATATGGAATGGCTGCATGTGATTTTTTTATTAATGCAGCTAAAAAGCTTTGAAAGTAGTTGTGGTAGATCTTAAAGCTGCAACTTTTATTCCCAGCATGGACATTTCACTTTCTCAGTCACTCCTGATAGCCATTGAGTTGTTCTTTTCTTTTCCGTCAAACACAGATTTCTTGCTGCAGAGGAACATTTAAATTGTAACTTTCCCTGCATTTTCTGTGGAAGGAGAGAAGGGAGAATTTTTATGACCTAAATCTTTGCATTTTCCTTTCCATCAGTCACAATATCTTTACTTTGCCATTACAGAAAAACATTTTCTATGCAGTTCCGTTTCTGATCAGGTTGATTGATCTTTATGTATTTCTTATACATTATCTGCCAGTTACTTCCAATGGTTTGGAAGTAATTCCAATGCTAGTTACTTCAGGTTTGGGACTGAAGACTTTTTTAATTAAGTGGGTTTCTTCCCGTGTTTGTTTCCTCAGCTACATGAATTAAGCTGTTTGGAGTGATTTTTGTAGATTCTATTCTTTAATCCTGAAAGCATCTTTGTGCTCTTTCATACCTTAACTTCAGTTAAGAAGTTTGTTTGGAGGGGGAAGAGGGAAGTTTCCAAATGAAAACAAAGCTAGGTCTTAGCAGACCGAGGAAGGGATAGTGTTTGATCATGTATTGGTATTGTAGTGTTGTATGATACAACTGCTCTCATTAAAAGAAAAAGGAAAAGAGAGGGCCTACGGGGTCATACAGACAATGTGTCCATCTGCGTTACCCCTACGCAACTCACTTCATTGGTATATGTTTTACCTTCTTCTGTCCCAACATTACTAAGTTGAAAGATGTCACTTCCAGCTGATTTCAGAGCAAGTGTGTCAACCTTAACTCTGGATTTCGTCTTGCATTTTAAACGTAGCCTGTAGCATTACTCTGAGTGTGCCTTTTTGTGATAGACTAGATTTTCAGCTTTTATTTTATTCTTACATTGGTGCCTAAGCCCTCTGCCTTGTGGTCACTCTGCTGTTTGACTCTTCCCTAACATTGCTGTGGTGTTTTCAAGAGTGAATTCCACTATTACTCCAGGGCATTTTCAAAGTCCATCTTGTGGTCAAGTTCAATTCCATTTATTTTTGACATGTGTTTCCTACTTCAGAGAGCATTGTGCATTGCTTTACGTTTCTGTCAAACTTTGTTTCACAAAAACTTTATGACTTTCCTTTATTATCCCTCTTTCTGCTGCCAATCACTTCACTCATTTTTTTTTAATATATATGACATAAATCACATAAAATCATAGAATGATTAAGTTTGGAAAAGACCTCTAAGATCATCAAGATCAACTGTCAGCCCAGCACCACCGTGCCAACTGAACCATGTCCAGAAATGCCACATCTACACATTTTTTTTAACACCTCCAAGCACGACAACTCTAGCACTTCCCTGGGCAGTCTGTTCGAGTGCTCTACCACTCTATTAGAGACATCTTTTTTTCATCACAGACCAGGGCAGAGAATTCAGACACCTATACCCCATTGTTATCATGGTGGTGAATAATTGCTTCAAGTTTAATTTTTATACTTTTATCTGTGACTCACTTTGGATTTTGGTGTGAATTTTGCAGATGCTTAGAGATACCCAGATGCCTCCCATGTAACTTTAGATGCTTGAACAAGACACCAAAGTTAGGATGGTCCCCATATAATCAGAGGAGGGTGCCCAGTGAAGGTCTGTCTCATCTCGTCACTGATCAGAAAAGGAACTTTGGAAACAACATCGCTGAGGCACCTCGTTAGGATGCTTAGAAAATTAATCCAAGGCAAAGTTTCCCAGTTTCATATCCTGGAGCACATGAAATTTCTGTGTGTCTTAATCATTTAGCTGAATGCTTGCACTCTTTTTAAATAACTATCCCTCAGCTTAACTTCACACCAATTTTGTTACAGACTTCAGTGAATTAAGCAGATGTGCCTTTGAGGATAATGGACACTACACTGTTTGAGAGTTTGTCCTTGGTGGAAGGATGAATGGACGCAGTGACATCCTTGTGATACCAGGGATGATGGCAGATAGAGGAAGAGATGAGGAAACTAGGAGGAGAAAAGGAAGTCAGTAGATTTCTAGGAATGGCTTATTTTGGAAGGAAGAAATAAAAAAAAAAGATTGGGAATATTCTTTAGTATCCCATCATACTTCCAAGTGATCTGGTTCAGAAGTAGAAGTTGAAAAGTGTCAGGAGAAATGAGATGTGATTATAGTTATGAAAAGGGACGAATGTAAGGACCGTCCCTGAATGCACACATAGGCTGTGACACTTGGGTACAGTAATTTAATGGCTAAGACCTGGACTGAGAAGAATAGGAGTTCTTTTCTTTAAACCACCTGTGACCTTGAAAAATTTGCTTAACATCTGACATTGACACCTCCTCCTGGGAATCATCCATCTTAGCCATTTAGGACATAAAGTCACTGGAGTCAGGTGACCTCCTATAGTGCTGTGCCAGTGCCCAGCACAACTGGGCTTGCTTTGGACCCCAGGCCTGTTAAAAGCAGTAATAATTTAATACAGTGCCAGCCTGGGCAGCAGGAAATCAGGAATGGCTATGTGGAAAACTCAGCAAAATAACTGCTTTTCTCCCAGCAAACCACCTGGGAGATTTGTTTTGTTTTGCTTTGATAGCTTCTGACACTATGTCTTATATTGCCACTTGTCAAATTATGTCAAAATTGTGATATGCTGCCGTGTTACAAACCGTATTTATTGCTAATTTCACACTAAAATGTAATTTCATATCACTTCATAATCTGGTGCCATATTTACTGATTTCTGTATTCCATCTGGAACTTATCAGCCTTTCCATGATGTCTGCCAGTAGCCCGAAAGTTTCTTTCTTGATCTTCTCTAATACCCAGGGATAACTTCCATCTGGTCCTAGAGATTTGTTGCTTTTAAGTTCCTCTAGATTATTTTCTTTCTGTCTCGCTGGTGCTGAAATCAGCTCAGATTGTGGTTGTGACATGGGCATTTCTTCCTCTTTTTCAAAAGGCATTTAGAATATACTAATTTATTTTTAGCTTTTGTGAGTATCCTGCAGTTTTCTTCAATTTTCTTTCCCATTCCTTCCCATGATTACAATTCATGTGATTGAAATTCTTTTGTAATTCTCAATTAGCAATTAGTAAAACAGCAAAAGCAAGAAATTAATGTCCCTAGCCCATGGGGCTTTTCACAAAGTTAGATGAAATTAAAGCAAAATAATGAGTAAAGGCGCAACTGAGTTTTTTATATTCTTTGATTTTCCTTTCATAATTTATGTAGTAAATATTTTCTTCTTTCTCTCTTTTTCTTTTTTCTTTTCTTTTTTGAGATATGTGACTTGTTATCATTCGAGTGAATTTACATACCAAATGGGTTTTAATGTTGTTTTGCTGCTTAGGGTCATGACATGTATTTATTATTTTTGAAACACAAGTAGTTTTAATTATTTTGGTGCTACTCATGTAATTCTGGATAGCTGATAGCAACTGAACTTTTACATTTTTGTTCATGTTATTAATAAAGTATTGTTTTTAATTTTATGAAGATTTACTGCTGCTCTTCCAAGTAAACTAAAACAATCATTTACAGCAGAAATTAAGCTTTCAGTTGTACTCCAGGAGAGTCCATTTCATGTTTATTGCAGGTGATATGCTCGTTCTCCATTTTAATCACCCCCTTCTATAAGATCAAAGTTGCCCATGTAGGTATGTCAGGAGGTTGAATTACAAAAATATTTCCGTTGCCTAAACATTAATAGTCCTGATAGCATCCACTTTTCTTTTAATTCAGGATGCCAGATGAATCTATATCCCTTAACATAAACTTTGCTGCCTTTTGATCTAATATTCAGTCCTTTCGTGTCTCCACAACCCCAGGAGGTAACATGGTGTTCCGCATCTTTAAAAACACACATTTTAGCATGATGTATCAACTCCATTGCTTGCACCAAGGGGTAGCCCTTGCAGCTAGAGACACCTCTAATCAGTAGAATTAATCACTCTGGAAATCAGCATGAGTGCTTGGGGGATGAGTTTGTTACTCCTCATCATGAGTGAACACGGAAGAACTGACGTGTAAAGTGAATTTTGCCTAAGAAACTGAATTTTCTCTGTTGATCTGAGAGTCCAGCCACTGTCCCCTCTGCAAGGACAGTGCTTCTCTGTTGTTGAGTGCCCCATAGTTGTGCCCCTCAGATTACTGCTCTGTATATTTGTGGTCCAGAGGTAGGAGACATGGTCAGCTAAATGTCAATAATTATCTCTACTAATAATAATTAAAATGTGTGATTCATACTATTTGTCACTCGAGTTTCTGTTTACCCTTCACTGACTGAGGGACAGCAAATTGATCACAGGTGAACTGTGGCTTTTTATTAATAAAAGAGGAAGGAGAAGTAATTTTAAGTGGAACATCAGAAGGTTGCTGCATTGCTGTTTCTTCAGTGCCAACATTTTATATCTCTTTATTAAAAATTCACCAACACATTATACCTTAAGCAAGTCAAAATTAACTTATATAAGGTTAGATCAAAGTATCTTGTTTTGAAAACTAGTATTTAATGACACCTCAGAATATTTGCTGTTATTAATTTAGTCTTAAGAATGACAACAGACTATTACTTTGTTTTTTCCTTTGGGTCATTATTTTCTAGATCAACTTTGTTTTAATCCAAATTAAATTTCATTGGAGGCTTTTTTAGATTTTTTAAAGAGGTTATAGACGTGTAAAGATAAGCTAAAGTAAGGAGATTGAAGGAAATTTTTTAAGGGACGCACTGAAAAAGCCTTTGAGATAGTCAATACACTAATACTAATAGCCTTATTTTTTCAATAGGTCTTGCTCCTTCTCTCTTTCTGAGAAATAATAGTCTGTACAACCTGGGATTTGACAGAGAATAACAAAAGCTGTTTCTCTGTTAAATTGCAAAGATATTTCAGTATTCCATTATAAAAGCAGTGAAAAAGAAATTAAAAGTAGATGGTTTATTGGAGCTTATAAAGCTGTAAAAAAGAAGGGGAGAAAGAGGAAGCAAAGAAAACCCAAATGAAGCCTAAGTGTTGTTACAGAGTTGCAGAAGTGCTGGACCTGCAGTTCTATGGTAGCTCCATTGGGTATTCTGTTCCTATCTGTTTGTTGCTGCAGAAGATTTGCTTGGGGTGAACAGAGCTGGAAAAGCTTTGCTGAAGTGGCTGCTGTTCACTGCCCCAGTCAGAGGGGGCTTCTGATGTAAAATTGTATGTCAAGGTGGTGACAGAATTCAGACATCAGCCAGTGCTGCTTTTCTCTCCATCTGTTCCTCTCCAGTTTGGTTTCACCAGCTTCTTTTGCTCATGACTATAAATTTGGAGAGCAGGTCGGCAGCAGGGTTGGGATTGCTTTATTTTTTATGTTGGAAAACTTTTAATCTTTTCTTTGATCAGATCATTTTCAGAGTTATCCTTTTAGTTCTGCCAAGGCTAACTGAATCACAAGCCGCTCTTACTCCCTACAATTAAAGCATGCATCACTGAAAATAAGTATTCTAGATTTTCCAAATTTCGACAGAAGTATTTGCTCAATACATTAATACCCATTTGCCTTGCTGGCCCTTGCAGAACTAAGTCTTGACTTAATTTCCCAGTTAACACAACATTTTATGCTCAGATGGTGCCTAATATTAGAAATTGGTTATAACATCAAATAAAAATATGCATAAAACATCTTAGCAGTCATGTAAATGTAATCAAGCAGTTATAATACGGAAAGTCTGTATTCAAATACAAAATGTTTGCAAATATGCATCTGAGGAAAAACTTGTATAATCCTAAGCACTCCAAACACTATGGAACTAGTTAGTATCCATTGAAAAGTAGTTTTATACATATAAATCTTGTTCATAATATTTGTGAATACCTTAGAGTGCTTATATATGGATATTTTAGTTGAGAGGGAAGGGGGGGGAGTGAGGTTTAAATTAGAGGTGGGATTTTTTTCCTTCCTGAAAAAAAAGGGGGCAGGAAGACCAGATAGTTTATAATTCTAGTAGTATATCCAGTGCTTTATCCCCCTTTTTAATAATTGTGTATAAACAAGATTCTAAAATTCTTTTTTCTCACCAGGCACTTTCCACAGCTACAGCCATCTTACAAAGTTGTTGTGATAATCTCCACCAAACTAGTATGTTGTACATGAGGACTGTGTTGGGTTTTTTTCCCCTTCCGGTAGGATGCCCTTGTAGGTTTGTTTGCTTATTTGCAACATAATTTCTGGATTCCCAACCTGCTGCATAGTATGATTTGTAATTAAGGATGCCTCGTGTGAAGTAATCTACATAAAGCACCATGGTAACCAGAAGGCATGTATGTATTTTAAGGTCAGGTATAAAAAGATACAGACTATTAGCTGTTAATTCCAAAATTGCATTTGGAATCCTCTGTCATCTTATGCTTAGTGAGAAACTTGGCTTTTTGGCTATCATCTTTAGTGCTTATGATCTATCTCAATTTTGTGGAAATAGATCCTCATAGTTTAAGCATGTTATACAACTGAACAAAGCCAATCTGCTTGAGCCCAGCAATGCATGAGCAACTGCTAATGCAGTGTTAATTTCTTAGCAGTATAAGAATAATTAAAAATAATTGTATTAAAAAATGCATTTGCTCACCACGCATGCTCACCAGCTCCAGGATGGAGCAGTCTAATGTAAGTTCACTCTGGATATTTTCCTTTTCCAGTGAACGTCTAAGGTTTTGCCTGCAGAAGGAGCAGCTCTTAAACAAATAACTTTCTGTCCTTAACACCCTCTGCTGCGTTTTGTTTTGCAAAAATGCAGTGTGCACAGAAATGTTAGAAACAAAAATGCCCCTCAAACTTTAGGCTTCTGCCAGAATCTCAGTGATTAGTGTGGCTCTGCTGGAATTTGCCTGGCCTTTTTGCAAAAGTGCTTGCACAGGTAAGATAGCATCCAGTGAACCTCTGGGAAGGGTATAGGCTTGTTTGGCTTCGTCTTATAAAATGCAAAACAAACAAGAAGATAACGAAGATATCCTGTGTTTGCAGGAGCAGTATTGGGCAGACGGTGTTTACTGCAAATGCACAGAGAATTTTTGCCTTGCATATTTACTTAGCAATAATACACCTTCACCGCAGTGCTACTGAAAAGTTAAAGGTCACTGTGTGTGGATTTGGTGCTGCAGGAGTGAGATTTGAATACACATTTGTAGTCCTCATCCCTTTGGGAGTCTTCTTGGAAGCTCAAGACCTCCTTACAAGTGTGGAGTTAAAAGTTTCAGGTAGCCCTGAAGGATATTTCTTCTAATTCATCACTAAGGCTCGATTTCCTCTCAGTAGCTGGAAGGTGATGCCTCTCTAGCAATATGTGTATGTGATCTTCACTAATCTACTTGCAGTGCAAGGTACTTTTCTTTTGCTTGCATTTTCTAGCACAAACAGATAGCAACAAATATAAGCATGACAAATCCACATGTAAAAACAAAAAGTGTAGCAAACAAAATGAACTCCTCACGATCTCCCACACTCACAATGGTAGAAGATGTACCAGTGTACACTAATCTTCTACTTGAGATGTAAAATTTAACCTGTACCAAATGCGAGCCATTGCTTTGTGCTCTATTGGGAGCTGCTCTGATAGATACAGTATCTATGACTAATTAGTCAATATTTGGTGTGGTTTAGGATGGGTTCTCTAACGCTTTATGTGTATGTTGTAATTTTCATTGGTTTGAACAAACTAAGACAGAAAACAGCCTTTACCTGTAAAGTACAGTCCCAACCCAGCTGAAATCAGGGACTTGGCAGAAGTCAGAATTTCTTCTCACGTCTATGGATAAGATCAGAGACCCCTGAAAGTGTGAGCTCCTGAATGGCTCTACTTCTTGACTATGTAAAATATATCGGTTCATAGTCTTATTAGAGGTTTATTTCTGAAAAACTTATGTGACTTTAAACTTTAAAAGGCTCCTGAAGAGCATTTTTTACAGTAATAACATCATCATCCGCTGTAGTGAATGAAAACTGAGATTATGTTGGGCAAAAACCAGTAATTCAGCAAATCACTTAATTCTTTGAATGGCAACATTTTCATTCCAACTTTAGGCTACAGAGAATTCTTTTACATGAATTCAGTAAGCTGCAGCAAAATTACTTCAAACAATGGGAAAAATATTCGTTTTTATGCCATCAGCGTCAGATGATTCAGTTTTCAGGAAAGAAAGTATTAAGTCGGATGCTATTGTCTGCTTCACCTGTCTTATTTTCTTTCTTATTTGTTATTGTTCTTACCTAGATAATCCTTCTGCTTGATCGATGCTTTCATACATGCTTTGTTTTATTGCATCTACTTAAAATACTTAAAAAAATCTCAGTGGCACTTGAAGAATAAAACTGGAGTTAATTTGATTACAGTGCTTTTTAGATGTAGCAATTAAATGTAATCATTTTAAAATAATATTGTTTTATAAACAATGTATAAATATAATGTAGGCAGCAGATAGCTACTGAAAATTTATAGTAAACAACTTTATTGTATATTTTGACAAAACTTCTGAAAGCTTGAAATATTAGTTTAGAATTTTATAGACTCTATTGTTCATAGCACTAAGAGAAGAGAGCCCTACATATGTTTAAAGAGTGCACACTAGAACAATAGATTGAGTGTTTTCAGGAATTTTCAGAGGAACTACTTTAGATATCTTAAGCAGGGTATAAAATTTCAGTTTGGAGTTGGCCTGGTCTACTTACCATTTTGAAATTTCTTCAGTGTACATTGCCTGGTAAAGAAATGAGGAATTGTTTAACACCAACCATAAACAGCCATCTCAGTGAGAGATGCGTGAAATTAAATGGGCTCTCCAAAGCCATTAAGGCATCTTTGCTACCTTTGTTGAAATTCAGTTGTGGGATCTGGCCCATGAGTGGATGAAAAAAGTTGATGAAACAATGTGAAGCTGGGACTTTCAGCAAAATGAGAAAGTAGCTCCTGAAATAATGAAAGCATATTTTAATTATTTGGCTTATTTGTTTTGTTTACTTTGGAGTGATTTTTGTTAACTGTTGTTCTCCAAAAGGAATGACAGTAGAGCATTCCCTTTAGTGACAAGATGTTCCTTTCTTAGGGATGCTCTTCTTTACAGTTTTTCAAGCTGTGGGCACATGTATAAATAAAAAATTAACAGTTGTCTAAGATAAAGAGCTTGCAAACGCAGACACTGCAGATAAGCAAACTTTTTTAAGTGAAGGATTTTTTGAATGAATGGGCTAGGCAATACCAGAGCCTCCTAATTCAGAGCTCCACAGGCTTTCTGTGTGCCTGGTTTAGCTCTCTTGGGAATTTAAAGCCACTTTGAGTCTGAGCAGTGCTGTGGACCCCTGATCACAGTGGGCAGCATTACCATGATGTGGTGAGGTATTTTTCATCAGCTCAGCTGAAGTAACACACTGTAAGCCTTCTTATAACCTGCCTCGCTTCTAACGAAAAACATGTTAGCTCAAGTCTCAAAAGTACACATGCAGCTTAAGCTCATTTGGCTTCTCCAGAGGGGCACGCTAAGAGAAAACACATGATATGTTACTGCAGCTTGGTTATTATGTGTTATTTTACAGTAACTCAATCATCTGTGTATCACCTTAGTCCCGTATAGAAGAATTTAATGTAATTCCAAAAAAAATGCATTGAATTCTCATTTCAGTTCAGCATTTTTAGATCTGGTTATGATTCTGTTTTGCCTGTATTTTGTGTCAGTCCAAAGGTCTTCCCCTTTCAGTTTTACTATATGCCTGTGCTGTCGGTTGGGTAAGAAACCAGAGGATTGATGGGGAAAAAATTAAACTGGAATGACAAGTGCTGGTTAGTATATAACAAGCATAACTCAAGTTGTTATACAGGCAAAAAAACCTTGTTACTGGAAGTTCAGTGCCATAAAATCAACATTACATGGAATGTAAGATATGTTAACCAAAATCTTAATGCACAATTTAAAAAAAATTATAACAGCCTGCAGCTGTCAAGGGGAAGAGGTATGCTCTCATTTCATCTCGCTGACTCTTTAATGCCTCTTCAGCTTAACCCACATCCTATCCTTGCTCATCCTCAAGCAAGGTGGTAAACAGAGGTTCACCTGAATGGTAGTAGAAGTCTCCCAGCTAGAGACTATTTTTACTTTTAACATGTTTTGTGTTTGTTTTTTTTCTCTTAAGTTTAAAGTGATACATGTGGAATTTAGAAAACACAAACCCTGCATTGGATAACTATATCAAATGCTGTAATACTAATGTGTTTCCTTTCACCATCATATCAGAGGGCTTTTGAAGGCGACGTCTCTGTATTTTGGTTGCTTTTTTCCCCCTCAAATCCACAGTGGCTTTGTCCTGTTGGTGCCTTGGTTGCAAATGTGACCTGTAAAGGCATAAGACAAAAGGGATCTTGGGGTTTGGTTTGCTTTCCTTTATGTACTCAGGCCTAAATTTTGACTCGGGTAGATCACCTTTGCAGTATTCAGATTAGTCTTCTCTTTTTTCCTTCTCTAGTTTTCTTGCAATGGGTCATTGAAAGAAAGCCTGAAGGGGGATTCTGGAAAACATTTTTCTTCCTCCTGTCTTATTTTGTACATTTGAACTACTTCAGTGATTTCTCTCTTTTTGCTGGACAGCTCCTTGGAGAAATTAAAGAATTATTTATTTATGATTATTAGTTTCCTTTCAGCATTATAAAAAATGTCTTCGATGTTTGAAGCACCCCAGCAGGCATCACAAGCAAAATCTGTAGCAAAGAAAACAACAGTAAAGTAAAACCAATGACAAATTCTGTCCAAACAGGAGAAGGAAGGAGTTCAACAACAATAATTAACCAAGTTTCAACATGCTTGAGGTGCTTGTGGAAACTACATGACAGATTCATGGGATTTATGTTGTGCCTTGAAGATGGCTGAGCCATTTCATTTACAGCTGAGAAAAAGAGTGGTTAGCTCGTAATCCTGTGAGGGAAGCATTGCTTTTTATAACCTCCTCAGTAGTAATAAAAATTTGTGCCAACCATGTTTACGACACCTTTCTCCTGGAAAGTTTCTTGTGAGAGGAGAAGGCCTTCTCCTCCAAAGATGCATGATACGATCCCGTTTCAGACAGATTTCTGCTGGGCAGCTTTTTCTTTTGGAAAACACTTGGAGAAATCTTGTCCAATTCTGCAAATTCATTCATTCTGTGGCACTTGGATGTTTGTAGGGAAATACCATCCTACCCCCTTCATCAGGTAGTCAGTGGAGACACATCGTGAGGAACAGTCTCTTCGAAGTATATGAAACACAAAGCTAGTTCCTAACCTCCTGAATTCACTCTGTTCCTTACTCCTAATTAAATCTCTTAGCATTTTCCATGGCATGTGAATGAAGTGGGGTTATGCCTCATCATGAGAGACTTTCAAGGAGAAGGTTTGCCTTCTGGGCTCTCTACAGTTAGTGCTTCATGATCTGTTTGGCTGGTGGCAGTTGATTTCAGCTGCCTGATTGCAATGGGGAGTGGAACGGGTGACGTGGAATGAAGTTGAAACTCAGAGCAACAAAAGACAGAGGCTGGTGGCAAAGCCAAGGTATTTTCATCATAGCTTATCACATAGCCTTAGTCAAAAGACAAGACAAAATTAGATTTTAGTCGTTGGAGCAGAGGCTGAATTGTGTCTTCCTAGACACCTTGGTCTTATCAAAGATCAGAGATGTTAACAGAGCCCACTGGCGGAGGACCCTGGACTTCTTCACCCTTCAGCAGTCTCTGAAGACAGGCTAGAAAGAATAAAAAACCTGTAATTATTACTCTTAAAACATCCAGAACCTGGTGTGTGGCCATCATACAAAACAAGAAACCTGTGCTACTGTAAGTCATCTCCTTCATTTCATCAGATCTTTCTTCTCCCAAGATATGGCATCCCTGTGAGGACTCCACTTGGCAATTGTAGAGGACACATAGAGGAGCCATTTAGTCTAGTGCCATAGGCAAACATCCATTTCATAACGAGCTTTCATTTCCTACAGACCATCTGAGCTATCAGGAGTGGGATTCTCTCATGGTAGCAATGGAAGTGCCCACTACAGCTCCTAACCTTCAGGGGTCATCAAAGAGACCCTCACTGTTTCTGATCTTCCCGTCATTAAAGCAAAATGAAATAATTTTTCAAATCTTTCTGATCTGGTTCCTTTGAATATCCCTTTCAGATATTGCAGAATAATCGTATATTTTTGGAGATAAGGTTGCTCCGTTGAGAAGACTGGGTGATGGCTTCCTCGTGCCCCTTTAAGGTCTTGATCTTGGTTTTTTGAAGTTACATTGCCAGAAACTTCCCTAGAGAGCACATATAACTCCTCTGCTGGATTTTTTCCCTTATACTTCTAAAAAGGTCTGCATGTGGGTTTTGTGGTCACAGAACATCAGTTACCCTAATTAAAAGAAGATTCTTGTAATGTCTTTTTATTTTAAACGATGCAAAATTACTGTGGTGAGATGAGCTAGCTGGAAAAGGCTTGAGGAGTATTCCCAAATGTGGCAACTGTGCCAGCCTGTAGCCATGTTACATCCAGGGTGAAGTTCCTGGGGCATTTAAAAGCATTAAATCATCTAAAGGGAGCTGCTTCCTTGGTCATGGACCTGCATTTATTTATGCAGAAACTGTTCTAAAAGAATTTTAAAGGACAAGATTTTCACTCCCAGAAGATGTAGACCTGGAAAAGATCTTTCTGTTCCTTGAGTCTAAACTCTTGACATTGCATGGAAACACGTTATTTGAAGTAGATTCATAAATATGTGAAGAACTACATAAAAACAGATGGAGTTTTGATCTCTATCACTGTCTAAGAAAGCCCTTTCAGAATTTCATTTTTCCTGCTGGTGTGTTCACTGACAGGTCATGGCCATTTCTTGTTGAGCAAACCTCATTTTGTGTTTACCCCCTGTATTAGCAGAGAGCAATTATACATCCTTATGCTGTTACATCTCCCCTGTTGGTTCGCTGGCCATGTGCTCCCTACAAGATCCACCTTCAGTTGGTGCTACACTGAATCATGAACTTATCTCTAATAGAGAGCACAGTTTGTAGTTTTTAAATTGAGATTGTACCTGTTATAAAACACTGCTGTTTAAGACCGGGTGAGGTCACGAGGAGGATATTAAATAGCTGATCTAATAGCTGATCTGTTTCTCTTCCTTCTGTCGGCATCCCCTCATTTTTGTTGTTAGTCTGAGTTATGACAATTGGACCTGAAAGGAGACTACGGCATGCAAGCAACAGCATGTTAAGAAGGTAGGAAAACTGCTCAGATTATCATGGTTAGAGATTTGCCTGGATGAAGGTGGGGAAAAATCTGCTTGTACCACTGCAGGTGTGCTCTTCTTTGGATTACTGCAGGGCTAAAAGGTGAAAAAGCATAACATCCGAGGACTGTAATTGAGCTATGAAGTCCTAAAAAAAGAAACAAGAAGCATGTACTTCCAGGACTACTGAGATATTTTTCCCTTCCATATTCCTGCTCTGTTCAGTGAAAAAAACCAAAAACAACCAGAACAAAACAAAACAAAAAAAAGGAAAAAAATGCAAAAACCATGGCATGTCCAGTGCCAAAATCTAGAATAGAATTCCCATGGGGAACTATGACGAGGCCAAAAGGGGGGGTGTGCATGCCACTGGTACCACATGATTGCAAATACAGTCCCACTTGTTTTTGTAGCTGAATCAGTCCTTGAAATGGCCACTCTAGGTTTGGCATTTAAAGTCGTTCCAAAAACACAGCAATTAAGCCCAAGTCAGCACAAAGTGAAGGGCCTTTGAGCACAGAGCCAATACCACGGTAAGCACAAGAGGCTGGTATCGCTGATCCATAGATTTAAGGAATTTCTGTTCCCATTTCTGAAAAAATGAGGCCCTGCAGTGTTTTTAGACCCTCCGGCCTATTTTAATAAGATTTGAGCCGCCAGTTTTTTCCTTTTCCTCACAGACTATTCCACTTTTTTATAGCAGTTGGTAGAGAGAATTTGATTAAACAGCCCTCCACTTCCCTTTCAGGTAAGATACAGTGGCATGAGGCCATCCTGCTGCTGTTCATCTCTGCAGGACTTGACACAGTACATTCTTGATGCACAGCTCATAGTCTGGTAGATGCTGCAAGAATAAAATGCGATACGTGGGGAGGGTGTCTGTCTATATTCAGAAAGATAGTCTTATGAACATAAGACCTGACACCAATTGCTTTTATTCCATCTGTTTTGATTCCCACACAAACATGCATACTTCTACCAGAGATAAAACCTTCAATTACTTGTATGGTCTGCAGTCGAGCCACCAACAGAACATACATATATATATTGCATGAGCCAAGCCCTACTGTTCCTGCTCAGCACAGCTTCTCTCCATCACTTCAATTAGATAGAGTTTTGCTTTAGAGCGAGATGAGTAAGAATTGTGAGTTTTGGCCCAAGACTGCTTCAGCAGTTATGTGTCACGCTTTGTTTTACTGCACAGCAGTTTGCCAGATATACCATATTGGAGACACATTGATCTTTGTCGCTTCTGAAACTGACACTTCCTTTTCCAGTCTTGTCTTTTAAACTATTTCAGTTGAACAACACTGAACTTTCAGAAAATGCTGGTATTCCCCCCACTTTTGAAACAGTGTTTTAATTCATGGGCTTAGTTAAGACTTAAATCTCACTGTTCCAACCATGCCAGTTCAGGTTGTGATTTTTATTTTACTAAAAAAAAATAGTGATGCTTGTATAAAGCTGTACTGCAAACAAGGATACACCCTTGGTTAATTTTATGATAGAATGGCCTGCCAAAACCTGTTTTTCTACCCATTAGCTATATTTCTATGTTGTTTCTGATTTGCATTCTGGCATGCTCTTTGCTGCAGATTTAGTCCTGGTCATATTGGCACTGTTTAAGCCAGTACAGCCTGCTCGTATAGGCAATGCCATAATCTGTTATAAAGCCACTATGGAAAGTCAGGAAAAGGTGGTCTGAAGGGCTTTATTACAGAGTTTTAGGACTAGGGCCATGTCCCGGTTCCTAGAATTTCAGTCTGTAAGGCTTCTTTCCAGATTGGCGAGAATTGAGGATGTTTTGACTCCTTGCACGCTGAAGTTTTAATCTTCTTTTGCATACCAGGTGGGTCTGGCAGAGGTTGGAATGCAAGGAGGAAAGCAAGTCTTTCTATAAATCGTGGCCTGAGACAAATGAAGCGCTACTGTTCGTCTTTGGCTTGTTATCTCTGTGCATCATTTTATGTATCTGTCCGTCGGAACTTGTGGAATTTGCATGCGTGTGTGCCTTTTTCTTGTAAAACAAAATAAGGACAGCTTAATTTCATTTTTTTCATTGAGAAGAATTCCCTTTTTGTAGCCATTCTTTCTTCCTAATGGAGGCCATTGCATTTATTTATGACTTTCAGTTGGGGGTGGGTGAAATCAATAAATGCCATTGGTTTGTGCTTCTACTGGGATGTGCACATGAAGCTGTATCTCCTTCTGTGTAGCTCTTGTTAAAATACAAACGCATATTTATTTTCAGTATGAACAGATCCAGAGAGACTTTATCCCAGTGTATCATCTTGAATGCTGCATTACCTAAAGGCTGATGATATAGAAATAATTGAAA
Organism: Dromococcyx pavoninus; assembly: GCA_033558185.1. Lineage (NCBI taxonomy): Eukaryota > Metazoa > Chordata > Aves > Cuculiformes > Neomorphidae > Dromococcyx > Dromococcyx pavoninus. The sequence continues at coordinate 2,451,744 of JAUMJL010000250.1, forward strand.
GTAAGTACTGCAAAATCGTTGAGATAAATTTTGACATAAAAATGTAGGTTGGTTCATAAAAAGTTGCAGTGACAATAGGTTATACTGACAGCTTTTCAACAACTGTATAAGCCTCCAGATGGAAGGGAATTTGGCTTAATGAGTTATAGGCAGTCTGTGGAACACAAGCTCCTTTTATAGAAGCAGATCAGAAGAAAGAATAAACTTATTCATACTGGCATGTGTTAAATAACATCATTGTAAAAAACATAGAGTTGAAAAGAGACTGACAAATGCAGGACTTACAAAAAAATATCCACTGTTAATCTCTCAAGACCTTCAGGCTCCCAAGCAGGACATTGGGCTACTGTTGTTCCAGCATTATCTGATAACAAACAATGTCGTCGGCCACAGCCTTCTGTTGATGAGATGACCCTGCTGCAAGACTTTCTTCTTTGTTTCTTTACCCTAACTCATAAGGGATGGGACAAAAACCGCATGTTCTGATTTTACTTTGCTGTCTCTCCTGGTGCAGTGTGCTAAGGAGGATGGTTGCAATCCTTGCTCATGCTTTCACGTTCTCTCCCTGCTTCTTTGGCCTGGGTACAGAGTAGCCTTTGCTGGTAAATTTATTACTTGCAGCTGGGGACAGATAGTCAGGGCTTCTGAGAGTGTTTTTTTTTTTCTAAGCTGTGCCACAGACAGACTGCATGACCTTGGCAAATTACTTAATATCTGCTTTCCCATCCAGAAAATGATGATGATACTTACCTGCCTCCCAGGAGAAGCATTTGGACTTCATTAAGGATTAGGACATGCTCTTAGTTTAGTTAGTTGTGTGGAAATGTGCTTGGTAAGCAAAAGTTATTGTTAAATAATGAATGAGGAGAAGTGCTGTCAAAGTAATATTAAGGACTGAGCCAGTGCTAAGAGTGGAAACCAAATAAAAATCACATGCGCTGTGATGTAAGAGCAGGGGAATATGACTGAAAACTAAGAATAAACAGCAGATGTCAGTGACTCATTAAAATAACAAACTTGTATTTCTAATTTTGTCAATGCACTGTGGCACTTCTGATAGGAGGGATCAACTGCCGATGAGCTTGTAGGATTTTTTATGCAGGTGGCAGTGAGTTAAGGACATCGTTATAGCCTTCAGCCTGCGTTACTGAAACTGTGGCTGGTTTATGAGGCAGTATTAAAATCCACAGATTTAGGATTCAGAAATGCAGGAAATCTCCATGAAACTCCTAATCGTGGATGCACAAAATAGTGAGTTATCTGTCTGGGTAGGGAGTGCTTTATCTTGGTAGGGAGTATTTTTCTAGCACGTCTGTGTCTTTTGACATTTTCAGTTGACTTATTTTGTATCTTCCAACTCAAGTGAGCAGCTGTGTAATGGACGGAGGCATGTGGTACCTACACCAAGTATTTTCTTTTCTTCTTTTAACCAGAAAGATGCACAGACAAGCACTTATTTATCCCACTCCCTGTTTCATGAGCGCAGGCATCTTAATTGTACTGGTAAAACAGATGTGTATGTTTTGTCAGCGCAACTGTGTGTTTCTGATAATCCATCTCCTCAGACTCTGCGAGGGCTCATTTGTCTCAGCATACTTTATACTTAACAGCACCTGGATCATTATCCGTGCACCTCATGAAACCTTTTTTCTTATTCATTTTCCTAATTAACAACCTGTGCCTGCCACGTGTGGATAATAACACTTGCATCCTCACACAGGTAGAAGGAATCTCTCAACGCCAGTCTTTTTTTTCCCGTTTGCATCTCTGAAACGACCTAGCAAATTTTTGTCAAGATTTTTTTTGTACGGAGCCGTGACCTATGCAAAGAGAGGCTGCAGGGCACTGGAAGTCCTGCTGAACCCCGGCGTGGAGCCACACCACTGCTGCCAGCTTCTGCCTATCGCACCTGGCAAGTCAATGAGAAGAGAGAGCTGAGTGGCTCCACAGCATCACCATTGGCCTTCGTCTCGCCTCAGGCATCGTGTCTCTCCTGGAGCACAACGGTGCTTTGTACGATGCTGAATGACAAGCTGTTCTATATTAAGAAAACCATGAAAACACAGCTTATTAGAAGCCACGGGGTTGATTGAAAGCGTAATAAATGGCAGCCTACCAACAAAGATTGTTGCTCTGGGTAGATAATCTGATTAGTAAATATTTATTTCATTACAAAGTCTCTTTTATGGTGTGATCTGGGTTCAGTCAACAATTCTAAATGACCTCTTCAACATTTTAAATTGGATCTAGAGGTTCTGCCATTTGAACCAGGGATACTATAAACAAATAAAGAGGGTCAGTGCAATTGGAAGTAGTGGTATGAAATGCAATGGTATTTATTTAGAGAATCCTCGCAGGGCATCTGCTCTTTGATTAGGCAGTTTGTTTGCTTTGAACTCCTCACTTGGTTAATCTTAAACTTTGAGAAGATACAGAATTATTGCACCCAGCCAGTGACAGTTAAAAAGTGTTAGCTCTGCACTTCCTAGTAGGTGGGTGCCCATTTCACCAATGCAGATCGTTAGGCTATCTGATAACTTCACAGCCAGAACCTGGGTCAAACAGTGTAAGGAAATGCTTTTTGCCCAAGTGTGCCTGGTACAATCAGCTATGGAGAAGAAGGGGAAAACATACAATTGTTATCATCTGTGCTGGTGCATTGTATGGATTAAAGTGGAGCAAACACATCAGAACATCTTAATAGTTGCATTATAAATATATATTACAAAGTCATTGTTCTCAGGCTCCATGAGCTCTTCAATGTAACGTTCAAGGTCTGCAGAAATAATAAAAGCATTTTTACTTTGTCCAGTGGCAGTGTATCAGATAAATGAATGCAGATTTAAAGGTGAAGAGTGCAGTACTTTCTCCCACTGGAGGTTGTGGGTTTAGCTTTAAATTCAAAAAATGCTTAAGAGAACCTTATGAAATGTAATAAAGTTCTCCTTCCCCGAGCTCACACTCTCAATTTGAAATTGCATTGAGGGAATTTGAGCTTCAGTAGTGTCCTTACGGAGCAGCTATGCTTATTACTTAGATATTAGAGGTGCCCTGTTGATGTACAAACATTTGAATTCCAAAGGGAAATAAAGTCTGTATTTTCAGCTTATTATTGTACAATATTGTAAGCAATCCACAGTAAGTGTCTGAAAAAAATTTTTCTTTTTCCTTTCTAACTTTCACCACCTAATGTGTTGTCTTGGCTTCCTACCTTTGCTGCAAAACAAAACAGCAGCTTAAATTTCCAATTCCCTAGTAAGAGGTTATGTACATTGTAACACTATTATAGCTAATATTGTTTATGTACTTAATTCTTTGTGCTAACAGTGGTGGCCACAGTTTGAAATTGTCATGCCACCTAGGTGCTCAAGAAAAGTACTAAAATTACTAAAGAACAGAGTGAGAACCAGACTGTATGTTCTTTCCTGTTCCGTCTCCTCCAATGCTGACTTTTAATATCCTGCTAAGTTTGCCTTGTAAATACAGGTGTGCACCAGCTAGGATAGCTGTAAGGTGGCTCACTCAAAGAAGGAGAAGCAAAATCATGCAGCATGCACATAGATGTACTCAGAAGGAGCTGCTCTGGGTAAAAACACCTTGTCACATCCCTTACCATCTCATTTTCACTTGCATATGCTCCTGCAGTGCTGCAGGAATACGCTTGCTCATGGCCTGGCTTGTGAACCCATATCCCAATTGTCCTTCCCACCCGTGCACTAGAAGTGAAAAAAGGAAAGAGCAAACCCAAGCAAAAGGTCTTGGCTTTCTCTACTCTCCACGTGAAACTGAGCATGGAGGAGAGTGCTCCAGGCAAGCGTCAGCTCCCGAGTTAACCGCCAGGTCAACATGGAAGGCCAAGAGCTGGTCAGTGCTCCCAGCGTGTAACCGAGGCAATGCTCGCTGCCTTTTGCAATGGACAGGATTATTTATAAATGATACATGAAGGGGTTTTGAGGTCTGCAAAGACAGTGCCATGGCAGGATCAGAAAATGCTTGAAGGTATTCATTCAGCTAAGCTCCTTGGCCATGTTTTCCCCAGTCCAAAATAGGCCCCCAAATGAGAGGGAATGGAAGATTTTTGCTGGGCCTCAGAAGAATTTTCTCTGCTACCAGTTGCACAGCCATAAAATGAGGAAGGAGCTGTGCTCTGTGTGTGTTATGGGAAGCTCCTCTTCTCTGTTTTGTTTCTTTCTGTCCCCAGCAAGTACAGAAATCTTGCTGCCAAATAAAAACAAAGGGCAGAACTCCCACAGCTGAGATCAGGGAGCTGAGCACACGCATGGGTTTTGGTTCGTGCTTCCTATGGGCAGCTTCAAGACTTTCATACGTAACTAGCCTACTTTGCATTTCGTTATATCTGTTTAAGCTATAGTTTAACTCTAGATTTGGAAAGGCTTAGCCCTGGAGGTCATTTAAGAGTGTTTGACAAAAGACTCTCTATTTTAAAATAATTCTCTAACATGATAGTCTTGCCTCAGTTATATGAGTTGTTACCAACAATAAAATTGTTGTTTTCCCTCCGTATTCCAAAGAGTCAGCTAAAGCATAAATGGTCTGACTTGGAGGGAAACAGATTATAGGACGCATTAAACTATATGCATTTAATGTGAGATCCATATATAAATTCTTAGCACAAATGAACAAACAGTGGTTTCCATAGATACCCTGGTGTTACTGCTGAAACTGGAAGCCCTTCTTCCCCCAGAGCAGGTCTGCTAAATTTTAGGTTGTTAAAAAGTAGGAAAAAATCCTTTTGACACATGCAGAGGATTATAAACAAAGATACTGTTTGTTGTGCTGCTACAAACACACCCCGAAACTGAAGCTCAGGTGTTTGCCTTCTGGGTTTTGAACCTTCAGTGAATGAATTTTTCCCAACCAAAGCAGCTAGAAATTTATAATGAAAGTCATATTCTTCATTAGTTGTTATACACTAAGAACTACGGCTTAACAGAAAACAAACTACCACTAGACTGGAGATACATCTGAGATTATTACAGCTGGCAATAATGATTTCAATTTTCTGGGCCATATCTTATGAGAGTTTGAAAAAGTACTGTATTAAAAAATAAACATACTTGGGCAAACATGAAGCTGGCAGTACGGGAGAAGTTCAATTTTATCACTGCGGTACTGGCTATGCAAATCTTCATATTCAGCTACTATTTTAATTAAGGGAGGGGTTGGCTTGGATTTCATACAGGCTTCTCATTGCAGGAGTCTGTCCATGTTGTGAATCCCTTCCCTCAAATACGACCTGACTTCCCTACAGCGTCTCTGTAATTGCCTACAATTTAATGTATTCCAGGAAGAGAGAATGAGATCTCTGATAACTGATGAAATTTTTTTGTGAAATCAAAAATATGAATGACTTTGCATAACCTTTTAAGAAAGTTGTCTTCCCCGAGCTTTTCTCATACTAGCATGTGAGCATGTGTTAGGATTCAAGCTTTTTATGTCTGGGTTTTAAGCTTATAGAAAACCCGGTTCATATTGAGTACTCTGTCCCTGTTATATAATGAATGATCTGGTTGGATCATCTTCTTGGATGAAATTTAAAATCCCGATTGAAGCCATTTTTGTTCCTCTATACCTTTGCTGTTCTCTTTTTCTTCTCCTCCAACATGGTTAATTTTAGCCTAAGAGCCCTAATTTGTACAGCTCATTTACGTTTTTTCCCCTTTCTCTAGGTCTTACCTCTCATAACAGTACTGGTCACAAACGCTGTGTAAGGATGGCATGCTCAACCTGGTAACTGTCTTCTACTGCCATACCATGGCAGTGGTGCCCAGATTGTTCTTAAAAAACTTCATTTTCCCTGCATCTTGGTGGCCCAGCAGCCTTCCTCCCCTCTTCTCCTTCCTCCACACTTCCTGTCCTGCCTTTACCAGGAGGAGAAGGAAAGTCACCCTTGGGTTGTAATGCGCTTTAGGTCTTCCTGATGTAGCACAATACAAGACTTGTAATAATTTCTCTCCATGTTAAGTGTTGGTTTGTTCTTTTCCATGGCACATTTATTGAAACCTTCATGCCATCAAGCTTCAGCCATCACTCTGTGTGTGTGCACATGTTCACACATCGATACTCATTAATATCGAATGTCCTGTCAATTCCCTGTATTGACACTGAAGAGGGCCATGCATTTGGAAGCTCATATTGACATTTAGGAATTGCCTGTATCAATCAAAAATTTTCTCCCATAGGAGGAAAGAGCCCAGCGAAATGAGCAAAAAGCCCCTCTGTGATGTTTAGCCTTTGCTGCTGAAGCATAGACAGGAAAGAACATGGACTATTTTTTTTTACCCTAGAGAACAGTACCTTGAAGAGCCTGTAGTCCAAATACACTGAGCTGGGTTGATGGTTGGAAGTTGGTTTGTGAGATATTCCATCACTGGTTACATGTATTGCTTAAAAATAGCAAGGAAGCAGCTCTTGGGGTTGAAGGCCCATACCTGTGGTTGCAACCTTTAGAACCCTGGGGACTATGAGATAGGCTGAGGAGCCTGAGAGCACAACACAGGCAGAGCAGAATCGCTAATTGATATAATTTAATAGTATAGCCTGGTGAGCTAATTTTTCATGCTGTATTTCTCCAGCAAAATGCATTTGTATGCATTATGGCTATTAAACACACTGGCCAAATTCAAATGGGAGCTAAGACCACGTGCATTTCCAAGGGAACTCATTGCTGGAAGAAGAATTTTCCATGCTCTTCTGCTGTGCTTTAGTTTGTTTTATGGGGTTAAAGAGGTTAGGTTATTGCTAGTGCATCCTGTAAACAGTGGGTCCTCCATGGATAGTAGTGGTTGGCAGGGGGCTGCCCCAACTTCCCTACATGTTAGCACCACTGTCAAATCCGCTGTGGGCCAAGTAATTATGAAGGGCTCTCCTGCCATCCTCCACATACTCCCCGTTTAAAATGAGGTGATGTTAATGAAATCTTGGTCTCCAGAGAGTTCCTAAATTGTTCTGGGGCTCTCGGTGGGACCCATGTTCCTATGTGGTATCCCATCCATAGCAGTTACACCTACCAGCCTGTTGTCATGGAGGTGCTGATGTGGTGTTCACCCATCACACACTTGGCTTGTGAGTGATGTCAGATCTGAATCAAGAACCATGGTTGGCATCAGTCACCACTTCATTCTTGTCATACTGGCTTCTCCCATTTCTCCTTCAATTCTTACCTCTGTAGTTTCTTGCCTAACTTCCCTCTGTTAACAATTTTGAACTCATATTATACATTTTCCTAAATCTGTCTTCTGCCCACCCATTTTGTGTCCTGTTTACTGTTGAAAATCCTTTGCATTATGTATTCAGTAAGAAATGTCTCTATGAAACGCCTTCTGCCTGCAAACATCCCGTTTCCCTTAAGACTTCCAGCAATGATCTCTGAAAATATCCACACCACTTCACGGAGAGCTTGTCTCTGGTGTATTCAGATGTCAAACTGTTTGTGTCTTGGCTTGGAGCAGACGCTGTCTCATTTGTGTGCAAAGCCCTACTGTGCACATGGGACACCTCTCAATAAATAATAGCACTGGATTTGTCTGCAGCATCCTATAGCAAAATTGGAAAATAACCCCAAACTTGAGCACTGTCTCTCCTCACTTTCTTCCCTGCATTTTAAATTATGTTTTTATGGTGCTTCCATTAAGCTTTTGTGATTGTGTTCTCCAGTGTGCGAGAGCATCTCCTTTTGCAGAAAATTGGGCTAAAAATCAGCTCCAGATTTCCTATGGGGAATCTTCCTGGAAAAGGTGGAATTTCTTCTGATTGAGATGGTACTAATCTAATGCTGCTTTCTTTTTCTAAGCCAGAAGACTGGGTGAGGTGGAGGATGAGGTGAGGGGCAGAAGTCTGATGCACCTTATATGAGCTGAACCCACCACAGATTTTACACCATCCCTACAAGGAACAGAAGGACCTGTCTTTTTCTGACATAGGTGGACCAAGCAGGGCTAAACTAAGTGAGCAGCACATAGCTGTTTCCCCCCAGGTTTCATGCCATGCTCATTGCTTCAATGTCCAAACTCCTTGCGGTAGCAGGACACTGAGTAGGGCACATTGACCAAACCCTGTTTGCTTCCTCCTCCCCTTCCACCTGGCTCCCTGCTGTCTCCCTTTTCCAGTGGTTGAGTTGCATCACACATCCTGGTGTTTTTTTCCCCAATAGGGATAAAAGAAAGCAAAATGAGGGATTCTAGGAGCTGGGTTAGCCATTGCAATGAAATAAGGTGTATTGGGGTAATCATGCCTTTGTATTCTCTTTCCTGAAGAGTAGTTGAAATATTTCCATTCCAGCAGCTGTGTTGAGTGAATTATAGCCATAAAGGAGTTCAGGCCTTCTCCTGAAAAGCAGAGGGCTTGATCTGTGTCCACTCCTGAGCCAGCCTGTATCCCATCTCTCAAAGACTATACTGAGGTTGGTTTGTCTTAATTCATCTTGTTTCACATCAACTGCTGTGCACCAAAGACATAGAATGTGCTGTACATATACATGCCACTCTACAGCAATCAGTGGAAATTACTACAACTCTGTTCTTGTAGCAGATGTTCTTGCAGCTCCCCAGAACGGAGCAGTGGGACATTAATGAACAAAGAAAATTAAAATAGTCAGGAATAGCCCGCCCGGTTTGATCTTATGCTGAATTTTTGGAGAATTAAGCAGCGAGAAGCTGGGAAACATGGTCAGGGACAAGGCTGTGCCATCAGAGTCCTTGGAGTGAGAAGATCTGACCTCAATCAGAATGAAATGGGGTGCCCCGAAGGATGGGCGACCCAGAGCCTTGGCAGTATGTAACATGAGAGATGGCCAGCTAGGTACCTTGGGCATAAATTGTAGTTGGCACTTTAATAATCTTGCAGCCCTTGCTTTGGCAGGCTGATAGATTTTTTCAGAATCAGGAGGACATTTGAAAAATGTATTTTCTGGACTAGATTTTAATTTGGGGGACTGTCAACCTTGGCACTGTCCTTCTCTTAAAGTAAGGTCACCATGATATCCTTACCCTGTAGAGTTTGTGCCTCTCTCAGGGATTTAAATCTCTGAGACACAATGTGATTCATGATGTTGTAAATATCTTCAGGTTTGCCAGTTCTGGTGATTTTTTTGATTGCAAGTTTTGTTGTACTGTGTTATTTGGAAAAGAGGAGAGGGAATGATGGTTCTTGTTGCATTTGTGGCTTTTTCTCATTTGGCTTCAAAACCTAAGCTGTGAAATGTTGAAGTTATGGGAGAATGTTTTGGATTTTTTTTCTTGGCTAATACCAAAGTTCAATTAAAAGCATCCTACGTGTATTATTTTTTTTGAATTCTTAAGAGAAGCAGTTGCATATGCTGAAAAATGCATTTCTCTGGCTAAGATTTGGTGCCAGAGGTCAGTGAGCCGATTGTCTCTGGCTGTGTTGCAAGATCTGTAACCAGCCCCTCCAGAACAGTTGTACTCAAGGACAAGTGCACATTTGATTGCACAGGTGAACCCAAACTGATGCGTCCTATCTTCTTACTGCATCTCAGCACTGTCATTTGTCTCCCTCATGTAACTTGTGTTTCAGCTCTGTATCTAGACAAGATCAGCCAGGTTATCAATGTCTTCTGATTAGCTGGGGATGTGGGATGTAGTATGTAGGCTACTTTCCTTGGATTTTTTTTCACAGGAATTGTGGCAGAGTCTTCTGCTGCTTTGCATGGAGCTCCCTACACTCAGGTGTTTAATTTATCCCAGTCCTTCAGCATTAATAATTTCCTTTGCCTCTTACTTGGCTTCTCTGGCAAAATTCGAAATCTTAATGCAAATGAAGGTTATTGATATTAATAATAAAAATTGCAGCAAAAGTAAGTCTCGATGCTTTTGCTGATGTGCAACAACTCTTTCTATCTGGAAAAGTATCCACTTGAGACTGCCCTTTGTCTTTTACCTTTAGGCTTTTATAGAAGCACGTCAATTATCTTCATCTCTTAGACATTAACCTTTTGTGAGAAACAAGGTCGAGGGGTTTAGAAATCCAGATAGCTAATCTTTGCTGTTCTTTCCTTGTCAAACAAGGCTGTAATATCCTCAAAGACATCCAGTGAACGAGTGAAGCATCATATCCCCTGTGCTTGGTCTCCTTGGTCCCTTTTCTCCCTGCCTGAAATAATTAAAAAAAAAATCATAAGTATTCTTCCTTTGCAGCCTGCATATAGTATTTTTAAATTTCATTATGTAATAATTTCTCTCTTCATTTCTCCTCATTTGCTGTTTGGTCCTTTATGCGGGAAGATTGTCACCATCATGACAGAGCCATCATCCTACAAAGGCATTTTAAAACATTTTTTTAACTGACTCCTGCGTGCAGAACAAAAGCGGTTAATGCTGATAACTTCTGCTTTATCTCATATTTTGTGTATAGACATTTTACTTAAGCATTTCTGCAAAATCAAATAATTTCCCATTCAAGGCGCATATGTTTCTTAAAGGCATTTGAAAGCTGTAGGACTTTGAAAAGCGTAGTGTGCTCTAACAGACATGTAACAGAAAAATGGGCATTTTTATTTCTGGCAGGTTTAGAATGTGTCCAGTTTAACTTGAAATACTGTAAATGTTCTCAGGCGTTTGTCAAGTAACATCAGATCTAGAAGATGCTATTTAAAGTTGCTAAACATTAGGCGTTGTGTTATTCAACTGATCTTCTGAAAAATACGTTCTTCTTTTCTTGTAATTAATCTCATTAAAAAGTCTTTAGCTGGTATGGAGAAATAATGGATCTTTAATGTTTTGTTTGATATTGAAAGCAAGTTTTATAGTAAGACATTAAAAAGTAGTTTTCATGTGCCGCTCAGCATGCGTGGGTACTCAAAATCAGTGATGCCTAATGGAAATGTGATCAAAAACTGTAGCTTAGGCCAAAAAAATGCCTGAGAAATGTGCTGAGGGAGGATGGGATGCATAACTTGGCACCTGAGGATCAGTATTCTCCTGCTCTGAATAGAACAGCCCCAGGGGAAGCGGCACCTCTTTAATGTCAGTAGTTGGTAGTTCAAGGGGTCACATATCCCACGCTACCAATGTGTGGTCCTATTTTATGAAGAAAAAATACATGTATTCACAACTTTTCTTTTTTTTCACAGCATTTTTCATAATTCAGCAAAACTCTAAAAGTCTGTGATGTGAAATCTTCCTATTTAAAAAGTAGATCTCAAAGTTTAGCCACAAGCCAAGTGAAACTGGGAAAATAATTCTCAAATGATCTGAAATATCTTGTAATTACTTGAAACAGCTCATCTGGATTTTGTTCAAAAAGATGCATCCTACTGTTCTGCGGATCTTGCTCAAAGAATTCCCCTGTCTGGTTTTGAAATGGGAACCACCTATGGCAAGTAGAATCATAGAATCATAGACTGGTTTGGATGGGAAGGGACCTTAAAGATCATACAGTTCCAATCCCTTGTCATGGGCAGGGATACCTTCTGCTAGATCAGGTTGCTCAAAGCCTGGTCCGACCTGATCTTGAACGCCTCCAGGGATGGGGCATCCATGACTTCTACAGGCAACCTGTGCCAGTGCCTCACCACCCTCACAGGAAAAAAAATCTTTCTAATACCTAATCTAAATCTTTCCTCCTTCAGCTTAAAACTGTTACCTCTCATCCTATTACTACCAGAAGTGAAGTACCCAGAGACCCACAGGATCCTGTTAGAGCCAACCAGTTCCCTAAATAAGTGTCGTTAGCAAATAATAAGCTTTCAGACTAGCTAATAAAGTTGAAATAAAAGCAAATATTTTGTGTTATAATAAACCTTACACTTAAAGGAATTTGAAGTTACTTTTTTGGTGTTTATTTTCAAAGACCAATTTATTTTGCTTGCATGTAGCAGGGTGTCAAAAACCATCCCAACGGGTGAGAAGGAAATGGAGAAGGTGATACGTTGGGAATTGAATGATGGTCACGTGTACCATTTTTATAAGGAAACCAAAAAAGAGTGGTGAAGCCGAGAGGACAGCCTAAGAGAAGGCTTTGCATGGAATGGCCTGTGCCAAGGCTGTCCCCAGCTTGCCATACAGTACTGGTGTGTGTGGATGGTGGTGCCTGGGGAGAAGGTGAAGGGCTTGGAGGAAACAAAGATTGCTTCCTTTTGATTGCCTGGTTTATCAGTGTGATGCAATTCTGTGTGTAGAAGTGGGCATAGGAAAGAAAATGCCATCCAAATGCACAAATATAAAAGAGGAGCTCACTGGCTCGAAAGTGATATTGAAAGAGGAGCTTTATGTCAGCTGGTAGGAAAAATCTTTCTGGTGATGGATACAGTTAAGCACTGGATTTGGGCTCCTTGGCAGGGTTTTGAATTATCTTCTTAGGAGGCTTTTAAAAACTAATGAGATGTGTACACCAGGGGCAGGCTGTGTTTGTGGGTATCACCTTTGAGATGGCTGGCCGAGCTCCTTCCAGCTTCCTACTTACTCCAGTTTTAGATAATATCTTTCAGGCTGGGCCTTACCAAATCAATATCCTGTAATGGAAGACCGTTGGCATTGTTTGAGCTCAGCCCTGTATCTCTTTTCCTGCTGAATACATTTTCCTGTATTTCACAACGTGTTTCTTGACAAGTACTATCCAAACGCAGAATAAAGAAATACACCTGACAATTATGATGATGGGATTTTTATGCTTGCAGAACTGCCCTGACAACATCTTTTTATTCTGATGTTTAAATTTCCTTAGGAAAAGCATTATGGGCTTTCATTTTCATTTTAAGTAGCTGGAAGTTCAGGTAGAATAGCCCTTGTATCATCCCTGCTCTTGTCTAAAAAGGCATGAGAAAAGTTGGCAAGACAAGAATATCCCTAATATGAAGAAACGGGACTGAAAGTGCAAATTTTCTTAGCTTATTATATACTGTTTTGGGCAAGTCATGTAACTTCTCTTTCCTTAGCCATTCTGAGGCTCAGTTTGATCTCTTTTGTAAAGTTTTGGAGTAATTTAGAGACAGAACTATGTAAGTGCTGGATATTATTGTTACTATCATTTATTCTCTGAGCAGTTTTTTTGTGAGAGTTCTTTTTTGTATCTTCCTTAAGAGGATTTCAGAGCCATTTTCTTGCCCTTTTCCCTTTATTTCACGGAAGTTTGTGTAACTAATTTGTTCATACAACATGAAACTTCACAGATTTGCTACTGAATAAATTACTACATAAAATTGTCGATATGTTTGTAAAGAACTTACACACATAAAAACTGCATTTAAAAGGTGAGGCCAGGAACATGCCTTGGTCTTTGTGATGATACTGAATATTGTGCTCTAAGAAATATTAAGTCACTGCGACGTTGCTCAACACAAAGGGATAGCTTCCTCTTTTTTGTGGCAGAAAATCAATGTATAGCATCAAGACTGTATATTGACAGCTTGATTATAAAAGACACTGAATGTGCTTGACCCTGGAATAACATCTGAATGGAACAGAACAAGACATTTGTATAGCACCAACAAGGGTGTCATGCTTTAAGTCCTGCTTGCTCTTCTTGGTTACACCTGGTATTTTGATATCGTGTTACCATTATTGGGGGGGGGTTGAGATGTCTTCACTTTCTATTTGTTTTTCATTAGCTCTTTGGCGTTGATACTTCCTAGCACACATGTAGCTGGTGGTTCATGTCTGCACTGAAGCTTTGTCACTGCACATCACTCCTTACTCGTCAGAAACGTCTTCCATGACTCATGTGGGGGAGATAGGAGCTTACAGTTAAGCTGTGTGAAAGATTAATTTTACATGGCTTTTGTCCTTCTAATTTCCCGTAGCAGGTATAAAGTTGGGTATAAACGGCATGGGTTGCAAGTGTCCACATTCAGACCTGGTGCGAGGAGGTGCCATTCTGGGCAGAGCTGCTGGGTCTGCATTGCTTTTCTGAACCATAATTTGTCCCTCTGAGCACAGCAGCAAAGGAGCAGTCCTCATGGCATGTCTTTCTGACTTCCTACATATGTTTTCCATCTCATCTCAGGTGTTGCATACTCTCTTAACACCAACTGTGAGGTAACTGGGCACAGTGCTGGTTATCCTACCCACTTCCAGCTGGAGTATGACAGAGGACTAAAATGAAAGACTGTAGTAAACAGTATGATTCATTTCATCCAAAAGGGACAAAATGCTAAAAACGGTAGCAAGAAAATTCTCTGCTTTCTTTATTTTACTATCTTAACTTGGAGATAGCTGCAGTTACTAAAAGCATATTAGGCAGTTGCAAATGAGGGAGAAATGAGTCTGTAGGGTAATTGCTAAAAACATATCTGGCATTATGAAATTCATGAGAAGTTCTAGTTTTCATGGAAGAGTATAAGCACTTGTTTGTGAGTCACTTCTGTGGCTTTGCTTACTATGTCATTAGTGCCTGACCCTGAGCATTACAAAACTTGATCTCACCCTTACCATGGAATCAACCATGGTGACATCATATGTCATCTCTCTTTGACGTATTCTACTTCCCATTAATGTTTTTCGCTGACATTTCATTGCTGGTGTAGTTCCCATAACACTGTTATCTCTGTTTTGTAGCAATTTCCTTGTTTTCCTTTGGCAGTGAGCACAAATTCCAGAAGTTTCAAAAACATAAGAGCTATCTTGGCTGTTTCCCCAAGCAGAGCAGTCACACCAGCCTGGGTATCCAATACACTCATCCTGAATAGGATTTTATTCTCCCTTCTCTGCACATCATTTTCTTGTTACCATCTTCATTTCAGAAATTATTTACTGATGTAAAAATCTCTCCAAAGCCAAGGAGACATGAGCAACTAAATTTTATCTTCCTTTTTTTCAGTTCCTACTTTGCTATTATTAATAGCTAGATAATAGCATTCTTTAAAAAAAACAGGCTAACATTTACAGATATATCATTTATGTTTCTTCAGTCAGTAGGGAAAGGTCAATCTGTGCTGCAAACAGAACTGTGTGACCACAGTACAATCAGGAGGCCATCCTTAATCACAGTAACAAAAACAGAGGAGGTGCAGCAGGATAAATGTCGTCTGTGGCTCACCATGTGGGTGACTCCGTGCTGGTACCCAAGGCAGATAGATCAACAGTGCCTCCAGTACTGCTGGAGGTTCTAGATTTGTAATTTCTTACTAGTTCTGGATCAAACATTTTGTGGGTTTGTTTGTTTTTTCTTTTTCTAAAAGAGCAGGAGGGAATAGGACTGATCTAACTTTGGAGATGGGTATTCATCATTCCCTTCCCAGTCTTAAGCTTTCAGGCAGGGAATGCATTCAGCTTCCAGGAATGAGGCATCCGCGACTTCTCTGGGCATTGCCTCACTACCCTCACAGGAAAATATTTTTTCTTAATATCTGGTCTAAATCTTTCTTCTTTCAGCTTAAAACCACTCCCCCTCATCCTATCACTTCAGTCCTTCATAAAGAACTCCTCCCCAGCTTTCTTGTTGGCCCTCTTTAAGTACTGGAAGGCTGCTCTAAGGTCTTCCTGGAGCCTTCTCTACTGTAGGCTGAAACCCAACTCTCAGCTTTTTTTCATGTGGAAGAGGTTGCCTTCCATGATCTCAGTGATTGTTTCTAAAGAAAGTTATGCAGGAAATTAGATAGCTTTTTTACATTCTTGCAGAGCTGCTTATGTAGTGTGTGTGGATAAAGTCGAGTGCACATTCGTCAGAAGAGGAAACGCTATGCTTTTTCTTCATTATTCAGAGAATATTGGCGCATACAGATAAGCTTGATTCTGGCAAGTCACTTAGGGAAAAGAAACCTCAAATCTTTGAAATTCATTTACCTTGTCATCCTCCCTCTCAGAGCAGCATTCACTCCTAGGATCTTTGGAGGAAGAAGTTATATAAATTAGGGAACTGAAATATGTTGTGTTTCTTTGTATGTTTGTGTAGTATCCATCAAAAAATGCAGCTGTCTCAGCAAGAGATTTTGCAGTGCTTAAAAGGTGCACCACATTACAAACCAGATGATGGCACACAGGGAAGAGAACCTTATCCAATTAGAAGTATAATTTGCTACAGAGAATAAATGTGGCAAACTCATCCCTGACAAGTTGTTTATCGGCTTAGCTCAGTTGCATTAAAAAGGAAAGTCCAAAGCGCTGGCTTCTTTTGTGCTGGATGTTTCAACATACATAGCTAAAAGATTGTTCCTAAAATAAGTATCTTATGAGGTTATGATATAAGACAAGAGCTGGATGGAACAAACAGATGGAGGGAGCACAAAGCAGGACCATTCCATTTAACGCAATAAGCCATGGTCACACCATCTGCCTGACTGTTCTGGAATGTTCTGAAGTCAAAATCTTACCTAAAACACCCCAATTCTTGGGAATATTGCCTTAAAGTCTTTGCTGACGGCAGGGATTCAGGATTTTCACTTAAATCACATTTCTAGAATGGTGTTATGAAGTTGCACTTTTGAATATTTTAGCCGCAGCTCTGGTCTAGAAGTAATCCAGCAAATGGTGATGGGATGCATGCTGTTATTAGAGCTTATTTTCGTGCTCTTGTTTGTTGTTGTAATTTGTGGAGAAAGGCCATAAGTTAAATCTCTAATTCACAACAAGTTTTAATGTAAATCATATCCCATTACAGTAGATCATAGTGATATAATACAATATGTTAGTTTGCCCTAAGTGGATGTATTTGTCTCTATTTTCTGGCTCAGATAATAGTTACCATCTGGGTGTGTGTTTATTTTTTGTTGTTGTTGTTTCTTTTAATCATTTGTGGCACCGCTTGTTTTAAAGCTGAAAATGAGTAAAATTTGAAGCTGATTTAGGAAAGTGCCTGGAGAATATCAAAGGGAACATCAGACACTTTAAATGCTTCACGTTTTTAACCTATTACTGAGAATGTTTCGGTAGCCTTGAGGCATGTTCCTCCCTTTCTACTCCAGTAGCTATCTTTGGATATCTTATAAAATCAAGAGCACTGGGGTTGAGCATGATAGAGCAGGGTAGAGTTCCCCACGTCAAACCTCACTTTTTTATCTGGTGTTAATGAATATCAGATAATGCAGTGAAGGACTTCGGTGTTACCCGTCTCCTTGTGCAGGGTGGAAAAAGATATGTCCAGCCTAACTCCAAATCCAAATGTTCGTATTTCTGTCTGCTCTGAGCGTTTGCGTTGCAGTCAGTTTTGTCTTGGGAGTCTGTGTATATAGCTGCAATGTTCATTATCTGTATATTTTTTTATGCATGCATTTTGTACATCCTTAGGCTGTTTTATTTAATCCCTTGCAAGTCTGTTTATTCCAAGCCAGTCACCAGTGCATCATATGTAGGAATGTAGGTGCCTAATTTGCACCTAGGTTTTAGGTGCCTGGTGAAGATGCCCTCATAAGGTAAGTGCATAAATTCCTTATAAAGTCACTGAGGAGAAACAGTTGCTTTGAAGGCTCCCAAAGAGAAATCTTTTCTACCTGACTTTGGCACTTAAGTTGCTCTCAGTAGTGCTGTGATCTTTTTCCTTCTGATGAAATCTCAGGGATTTGAGGTATGATATGCTTTTCTTGTTCTGCTCTGGTGCATGACGACTGTGGTATTCAAAGATCATAAAGAATACACTGAATTGAATTCGGCCTCTGTCAGTGAAAAAAGGATCTATATATTCAGTTTTCTGCTTTGAGGCACCTATAACAATATTTTAGAAGTGGATTTGGAGAACATAAATGTAGGCTTCAAACTTTCACACACTTAGATAAGGAATAGATGCTTCACTGCAATAGATCTGCCTTCTGGAAGGTTCCACATGCATAGGCCTATAAAAATCTCAAGTATCAAATCGTATCAGTTTTACTCTGAGAAGTGAGCAAACTGGCCATATTTATTCTAGCGCACCCCTGTCCGTAGGAATTACATTCACTATTGGCAATACACAACCCACAACCCTGTGTGTGCTTTAGCTCCCTACCGTTGCATCTTGCAGCACCGATGGAAACCAAAATGAATCCTTGTTCTTCCCAGAATATCTGAATTAACTGGATGGGTACCATAATTAACATGGCTTGTCCCTTGTAGACCTCAGATAGAGCTGGTAGCCATTTGCAGATACCCTACTGCAGTTCTTGCTGGGCATACGGCAGCGATGGCAGAGGTACCTCTCCGCACACGGGACAGGGACCCTCTCCTGGCTTGTCTTCCACCATATCTGGAAGCTTCTATTTTCTTGTCCCATGCACTAGTTTGGATACAGCTCTCTGGACTGCTTTTGAGCCCTTGGCTCTATTTAATTTTCCTCACCTCAAGCAGAGAAAGGCAGAATTTATCCCAACATCTTTTCCAGACTTCAAATAGTTGAATCATATTTTCTAATTATTTGTATTCATAGATGGAAATCCAAATCACACAGTTCCTAATGATGTTACATGCAATGAAAGAAAGGGACTTTACCCAAACACTTGGCTTATAGTGTCATGATTGGAGGCAACAAATAAAAGAGAGAAAACAAGGGTTTTTTTTAATAGAAAAGTCATGGCTATTTTCTCTGTTCAAACTGTTTTGGTGTGATAAACTGCAGAAAAATAAATTACGTGTGAGAAAACACTTGAAATTTCTATTGGTATTGTCGAACTGGTACCATTTGCTTGAAAAATATCTAACATTCAGACAACAATATTCTTCAGAAGCAGTTTTGAGATCAGATCCTCTGGAATTGGACTAGGATGAGTTTGAGAAGCATCCTTCTTTGCTATGTAATTCTGTTAGGGCTAATTGTGCCTCTGATGAAGGTTTCCAGGTATAGCAGGATTTATCTAGACCAAATATATGGCCATATGATAGATCTGTGTTCCTCTCCATTGATACACATAAGCACCCAAGCTGGGCAAAAGTAAAATAAATTGAAAAGTAAAATGCTTCATTTTCTATAGACACATGCCACCAGTTCTTTGGTTTGTTGTACATAGTAGAGTGAGTTAAGCGTGACTTTTTCCATGCTTTAGGCTCCAACATTTCTTTTGAATTTGACTGTATGAAAGGTATCAGATAGAGTAGTTTTGTTTATTTGGAGATTCAAAGGCAGGGCATGGAAGCTTCATGAATCTGCATAGCAAAACTTAAATTGGAACCATCTATACTCCAACCAAAAAATGGCCAAGGGCCTTAAAGGAAATTAAAATGAGCCATAACAATTGGAAATCACACAAGAGCGTAAAGAACCTTCCTAATATAAATAATACATGCATTAAAAAGCATTGAACAGGAAAGAATGTGATAATGGAGATAAGCTCTCAAAAGCAAAACCAGAATCAGATAATAGAAGTAAGACCTTTGAGTGAAGAACAAAACTGTGACACTGTGCCTACAACAGCTTCGTAGGGAAGGCATGCCTGTAGCTGGGTCTCCTGCCTCCTTTTTCCAGAGGCTGAGCTAAGAATCGAGCTCTAAAACCCTTGCCAAGGAAAAGTAACTTCAACAGTTAATCAGGTGAAGATTTCTTAGGGGGATGAAACCTGAATCAACACTGGACTTGTATAGAAATTAAATATATTGCTTCCATAGTGGACGTCATTATTTTGGGGAAAATTCCCGAAGAATTGTGGCAGATTTCTATTTATTTCCTATTTTCTATCTTATAAATCAAAAATAGAAAGGAGTAAGAAGAGGTGCCATTTAAAAGAATGCTGTTGCTCAAACACATAACAAAGAAAAAGAATGGAAGAGGACTGAAAGGGAGTGACAGGGGAGGCTTGGGTGGCACCTAAATTGTCCTCTTGTTCCATGGCTCATCCTCTACACTCCTGCCCTTCCTCCTCCTCTCTGTGTACTTTCCAGCAACTTAAATGTGCTCCCAAATCTTTACACCAGTCTTTACTGGAGCAGAAATAGTGGCTTCTTGGCAAGTGAGGGGGAGCCAGGAGCAAGTGTAAGAGCAGGACAGGTAGGGCAAGGGCACAAGCCCACAAGACCTCAGCATTTTCTTTACTGACTCCTAAAATGGACTGGGTTTGAAACCTGTGGCTCACTGATACCTGAGGTGTCTCAGGTTTGAATGCAACAAAAACAAATATTCAGATGCAACTGTGAAAACTGGTGGTTTGAGGCACAGAATTCCCTTGTGTGTTTTTTTAATACAGAAGGCACATAAGACTGTAGAGAATTAACAGGATAGCCCAGTCTGTCTGTACACTGGCAACGAAGTCATATGCAGCATGTCCGTGTTCACTCCACAGACAGTATCCGTAGCTTGTTAGAAGTATTGAGCACTCCATACAAATTAAGCCCTTTCCTGAAATGAAACAAAAGTCATAAACCATGTTATAATACAGAAGCACATCATCAATTACTTAGGTTGTTGCAGCAGCAAGAATTTTGGTAGGTGAATATGTGCTGGCATTGCTGCAAAAGTCTTTGCACCATAATACAGAGTACAAGAAAAACAGTCCCAGTCTGACCAAAGAAATTATCTTCTCTGATGGATCACAAACAATACACAGAGCTCAAATGTGCTTTTGAAACTGCCCTCCACCACCTCCACCTGTAAGATTATCCAAGTGATTTTGGAAAAGCTCTAACTCATTAGTGCTAAAATCTTTGATGGCTTATCCCAAGCTCATTTGAAGTCAAAGGGCATGTTTATATTGACTTGATGAGTTTTGGATCAGACACCTTGGCTCTTCACACATGTGACATCTAGCTCCCTAATTGTGTACACATAAAAAGAGAGAACATAAAAGCTGTTGAGTTTCTGTGCCCTGTGATTGTCCTCAGTGATGCTTGGTACTCTTTTTCCAGAAGGTTTCTGCTACCTTCTCACTCCAGGCTGTTTTGATGACTTAATAAGGAAAAGCTCTTGCCATCAAACAAAGCTCATCCAAATACACATCTTTCTTTGATGCTTCCTAGGTCTCGGACTGAATTCCTTCAAAAGCATTAAACAGAAAAAAAAGAGAAAACAATTATCAACTTTGTGTGTAGACATCTAAGCTTCTAAAACAAAGCTTTCTTTCATGTCTTTCAAGTGTTCAAGGCTAGAAGTAGGCTTTTGACCCAATTCTCTAGAGAAACTCCTTTAGAAAATAACTCCTTCTTTGATTGCTTGTCAGGGTTTTATTTCATGCCAGTCTTCCTAGACTAATATTATAAAAAGGACAATTTCAGGAAATAGCCTTGAAGCCATAGAGAGGATAATAGCTCCAGAAATAAGGAAGCTGCAGGTCAATTGGAGAACACAAAATTAGCTGAAAAAATCAGCATCAGCAGACATACTGGCTATGTGTCACGAAGATCACTTCTTCACACTAGTGGATGTGATACACCTTTTGTTCGATTGGTTATCAAATTTATCCCTACCAAGGACAGCAAGAGAT
Source organism: Dromococcyx pavoninus (assembly GCA_033558185.1). NCBI lineage: Eukaryota > Metazoa > Chordata > Aves > Cuculiformes > Neomorphidae > Dromococcyx > Dromococcyx pavoninus. Next base: position 2,473,033 of record JAUMJL010000250.1, read on the forward strand.
CACATGCTCATGGATGGGAGAAAATATTTTACAACAATCATTTTCTCATGTTGTCATATTATTTTATTTTAGTCCTGGAAATCACATTTTTCATCCAGCAGATTCCCAAGTTGTAATGTGCAATGGAAATATTTCATGACTACAAATATTTCATCCTGCACTACTAAATTTTATTTTTTTACGTTCTCTAGAAGTGGCTCAATTCTGAAGAATGATGAGCACACTAATATATTCACATTTAAAACCTAGACTGCATGTAGGTTTGCAGAATTTTTTCATTGTTCACTTTAATGCTGTCTAGTGTTGACTTGTATCAGAGTATTTGTAGATGCCTGACATGAAGCCCACAGCCATAAGATTTAGCTGTACTTCTCAAACCACTTGAGTTCTTCATTCATGTTTGAAAAGGCTGGACCTTTCAGACAGGTTCTGGGAGGCTTAGCGCGTAATGACTAATGCTGTTTCACAAAGAGACAATAAACCCAAAAGCATTTGCTTTTCTAGGTTATGGCAAACAAATAAACTGTATTTTACATAGTTGTTAAAATAGCTAAAAATTATTTGGTGTTGGAAAGAAAAAGTCCCATTTCCACAGAGGAAGTTCATCCCTCAGTATTCCATTGCTAAAATACAACTCTCCAGGCTGTTTACCCTGTCACAACTTGCCACGTTATAAGCCCAAAGCCAAATTTATCCACCATTTTACCCAATTAAAAGCACTTGGACATGAACACTCTTCAAGACAGTTAATGTTGTTTATTAGTAGGCTTTTCACCATTTAACATCTTCGTAGCCTTTCTTTTTATTTATGTGACACATTTTATTTCTTCATAACCACTTTGGCCAGCATATAAGAGATTTTTTTCCCTCCATGTATTTGTGGAGTTTAAGGCCACAGATGATGACTGTGATTATCTTCTGAAAAGCCATAGAGTTTCACCCAATGATCCTGGAACAGATTCCATTCTTTAAGATGGAGCAAGAAAATTACTTGAAAATCCCCTTCATCCTTAGTTTATTTCCTGATCGGCAATCCTCCTTGTTCCTTGACAGTATGTTCTATTAGTAAACTAATGTCAAAACATTCACTTTATTTCCCATCTGGATGTACCTTTTTACAGTTCCTGGTAAGCAGATCCCTTTTGTCTTTGTCCATTACATTAAAGAATGAGAAGATTTTTTTTCCCATTGTAGGGTAGCACTAGGCTTTGATGAAGTATCCTCCTATTCTTTTTAGTGTTGGTAGGTATGAAGAAGAAAATATTTTAGAGTCAGGAACCAGATAATGTCGCCTTTGAGGAAGCCTCTGAGGAAGCCATGAACTGAATTACATGTAGTTGTTTATGCGATGCAATTTCAGGGATGTGATGGTCCTATTAGTGTCACACTGTAAAGATTCTTACCGTGCCCTGGAGGAAAACCTGACAAAAGTAAACAGACAAAGGAAATGGAAATTATTAATAACACATCTGTTTTTTTCTTTCTTCATATAAAAAATAGTGTCAAAAAAATGAGCAACAGAACTCCACATTAGTTCCTTTATTCCCTACTTTTATTATGGAGGCAAGTGATGTTAAATCCTAAAATGAAGCACAGATAATTATCACAGATAATCTAGCTGGTTCTAATGACAAGTCTACTTAGAAAGATATGTCCTTTTCTTTGACCTAGCAAAACTGAAAATGTTTGTGAGAAGACAAAACTAAATCACAGGAAGCTTTTTAACTGGAAGAAAGCTTTAATTCAATTACTTGATGAAACAGCTCTGAAAGTATTCACTTAAAAACTCAATGTCATTTAACCTCCAGTTTAAAGACTAATTTGAGATGGAATGATTAATGAAAGTTAAGCATCTTAAATTCAAGTTAAATCCCTCACAGGCTCTGTCTTACCTTAGTCAGCTTACGTTGTCTAGCTGTTTGGGGTTTAGTGGAATGAGCTTTTAATGAAACTCAAGTTACAGCAACATTTCAACGTACAAATAAAAGCAACATCAAGAAGAAGTAAACCTCTGCAAGTGCTATTGACGTGATTTCTCTCATCCCTTTGAGTCTGGGTGACAGCTTATTTCCAAAATGCTGTCATATTCTTTGAGGGCTCTTTTGGGATTCTCCTTTTACTTTGTCTCTCTTATGTATGTGGTCAATAATGACTTTCTCTGCTTGCAGTGTTTTTTTTTAATTAGGCAGTACTTTCTGTTCTTAATCCATCAGGTTCTGTAATGCTTTTGAAATTTTTTTTTGGAAAACATATTCTTCACAATATCAACACAGTCCCGTAAGTTCTTTAGCTTGATGCTCTTAAGAGCGCTTGAAAGTTCTATTAAAATATAGATTGTATATATCAAAGTTCCTTTATAGATAAAGTACTTTGAAAGTTTATATTATTAATATGGCACACTAGCTTAAAGTACTGAAATAGTTTCTTCAAGTATATCTTCTACTAAATACTTCTGTAGGCTTCTCGTAACTTAAAATATAAATATCATGTTTCATAGGCCTGCCAAATAATTAACTCCTCAGTTATATCCTCAAGCGATTTCTTAGTTATTAAACAACTAAAGTATTGATTACTTGTAACAAAACCTTCCTCCTGTCATAAAAGCAGGTACATGTTATAATCCAGTTCAAAATAGCATCAGAAGAACCACAAGCAATGTTTAATAAATTATTTTCTGCTATAGGAATTGCATTTTAATAAAGTTTAAAGACAGAGGAATTTTTACAGTGTCTGAACACAGATAAACAAGCAGGTTGTCACCTGTAAAAGAAGTAAGGAGTTGAAAGTAATCCGAAAAAGCTTTTCTTGAAGTTTCTCAAATGTACCATTCTTCTGACATCAAAGTCTTCCCTTTAATTCTTGGTATGTTTGCAAAAGACACCATTGTTTAATATGATCATTTATAATAACATGTGTCTCCAGAGGAAAAACTCCATGGTTTAAAATTACATTACTGTGCAGGAATGAGGTGGTCTATTTTTATGGATGAGCTTATGGCTTGGAATAACTGAGATTGCTGCATACTCAGTGTACTCAATTAAAGAGTTAATTGCTTAGGTTCTTCTAGGATAATCTTGTTTTGATGGGAAGAGACAAAATTGTCTTCCGAAGAGTCACTCTGATTACAGACATCTCTAAGGAAAAATTTTTGCTTGTCTAGCTTGAGAAAGAATTTTAACTTCTTTACTTATTCAATTTAAGTTTACAGTTAGAAGTCTCACAACAAATATTTTACATGTGATAGGAAAATCCTTACTATGTTTAGAGCAGTGGGGAGTTTCAGGGCATGCCTGTGACAGAACAGAGAGTAGTAACCAGGTTTCATGAACTTTTACTGTCCTTTCATCCATTTTACTGCTTACTCCTGTTTCACTTTATTCACTGGAGGTTCTAATTCTCCCCAAATTGCTGTATTGGAATCTAATTCCCTCATATTGCTGTGCGTTGAGAGTCTTTATGTTGATGAACAAAATTAGTCTTTTTAGCGAGTAATTACTTAAATTACCTTAATTATATAATAATGTAAGGTCAGCAACAAAATTATATATACTCTAGCTGAATCATTATAATGCTGATGACATTAAGTGCCAAGCGCTAACTTCTATCCTGTCTCTCCCAAAGCCAAGGTTTTGAACAATCCCACTGCAGTTTACTCAGTGTAATTTAGTTTGAGGTGTTTATCATAGTGGAGATGGCCAAAAAGGTATTTGAGATAATTAGTTAAGTGATTTTGTAATTGCTAAAACATCTGTTGGAATTAATTCCGGCAAAGTAGCCGTTTTATTGAAATAAAAATATTCTCGTAATACCTTTGGCAAAATAGTTCCCTTGAAGTCATTGTAATGAGTATGGGGAGGTATTTGGGGCGTTGAATTAATCTTCAGTTGCACACTGCATAGACTATCTGCCCTTTTGTCATTTTGGCTTAGGAAGACATTGTCAAGCTCAGTGCAATAAGTCTTTAGCTGCTTATAATAAAGCTCTTTTAGCTTCTTCAGCACTGTGGTTGTTCTAAAGAGTCTGAATGGTCCACGTGCTCACAGGGTCTTTCCTTTGTGTCTCCCCTGACCTCAGATGTGCCGGCGCTACAGCGTTTTCACTTGTTAGGCATCTAATGAGAGTCCACGGGTGTGTTTGTTTCAAGATTTCATTTTTGTCACTTCAGACAGCTGTAAGCCTACATATTGTCTTTTCAGCGTCTATAAATGAAGCTGAACTTCTTCAAACATGGGTAATATTTGGAGCATATTTAGAATTTAACAGCAGCTGACATTCTGAGAGGCTAACTGTTTGGAAAATGCCAGTGATGCTGCAATAGAAAAAGATTAATGGTAAAGACTAATGCTGCCACATTGCAATTGTACACCTTTAGTAAATGCAGGCTGCATGTGTACCATTAAGTTAAGCAGCTTCAGTGAATGGGCACTATCAGGGTCCCTGACACCCAATAATGCTCAGTTGTGTAAATGGTTCTTGCTACAATTTCGTCTTGGCCCAGCTGACAATCTACCAAATGGTTCCCAGTTACATTGCAAAAGTGGTCAATACTTGTTTCACTGTTATGGATATAGCCTTAATTTCCATGGGGTCAAAGGAAATGCAGTTTGGTGATGGTCACTCAGGTGAGGTGTTCCACATGTAGATTGTGCTTGGCTCTGTAATGAGTACAGCTATAGTAGTTGCCATCCAAGACATGTTTGGTATAGACAAACTAGGCTACTGATCTTAATCTTGCATCCTGGCAATGAACAGCACAATGACATGGATCAAATGATGCCATGAAGCTGGAAATTGAACTCAGTGCTGTTGTGATGCAGAGAAGTTTGCACTGCAAGCGTTGAATCTGATTTATGTAGAGAGTAAAGATTGGTGCGTGTGAGGGGCAAAGCAAAATAAGATGAGTGGAGGGAAGGAACTCAAGTTTCCAAAAAATGGATTTCCATATATTCTTCCAGAATTTTCCGTAAATACATGAACAAGATGGGCTAATCAAAGGACTCTGATAGGGAAGAAGGAGAGCTAAGAAGACTGATTATCAAGGTAAGGAGAATATCCAGAGACACTGGATATTCTGTGATGATGGAGAGGAGAACAGGGCAGCAGTATAAAAGGAGAAAGTGGATTAGAAGTTAGTTTGCATGTACTGTCATTAAGATCAGAAACAATTCATGGACCTCAATAGTGCAGAGCTGGTCTTAACTTTGTCTTTTACCTTCTAGAGCACACGTATTTAATAAGGAGCAGTTAGTTCAAAGGTAGCTTTAAGTTAAGTTATTTGTGAGCTTGTGCTGTATCTGAAGTTTTCAAACCTCCATGAAAAACAAAAGAGAAGATGTAACTCCAGGTAATTTTTTGGTACAGTTCCCAGTCAAGTGGGCCGAGGATAGGAGGATGATGAGCTCTAGGAAGGCTCGGTATCTCTAAGTAGACCACAATGAAACAGCCTAGAGTACCACATCACTGCTGGCTCACTGCTTAGAGACTGAGCTTCCCCTGCACCCAGGTGTTAAGAGTCCATGTCCCCATGGACAGCCTTAATTCAGCACCAAGAGAGGGCTCCCAAAATAGTTTAATTGGAGAATATATCTCTTAGCACCCTTTTCAAACAAATTAGTCCAGCAAACTGACCCCAATACACACATCCAAGTCTCCCCACTCTCATTTTCACAGTTGATTACAGAAGTCAGAGGGAAAGAGCAGAGGGATGTCAGGGCAGCTGAATGGTTGTGTGTAGGGAGCAAGACCTGCTATAAAGCAACTTACTGTTTCAAATAGGGGAAAATGTATTTGATTGAAGTAGTGTGAAAGGCATTGAAAGAAATATCAGGGTGTTTCTGCTTAAGTGCTGGATATTTTCTCTCTCTTTGTACTTGACAGGCATCACTGCTAAGCAAGACTCTAATGTTCCTTGGTAACTTTTTTAGAGGAGTTAAAAAAAGATAATACACAAAAAAAGACATTGAAAATAATTGTCTTTCTAAGAACTATTTTAATTATTTTTATATGTGGGGTTGATCTCATTTCAAAGTCACTTTGAAATGTTGGGGGGTATACGATGAATGAAAACTTCCTTGGGAATGAAAAGAAGTTTTAAGTTCTTTAGAAATTGAAAGAAATGTTGAATCATATTGAAACCACTAGGTTGTTTCTCAGCGTTTTCATTGGTATCATTTTTATAATAAAGAAACTTTTATTGTGGTCATTTTTGTAGTTTGTAACAGAACTAAAACCATATAGGAGTTCATACATCTGTGACTAAACTGTCATCTTTGTTAATGTGTGTCAAAACAGAGACATTGACATCTGAAAGCTGAAGCCTATGAAGAATCTCAGTATTTGAGTGGAGGTAGCGCATGAAGTTAAACCTGTTGCATTGTAGTTTACAGTGGGCAATCAACATCACCTCCCTTTCTGTAAGAAATCAAGGTTATTTGTTGGTGTTCAATAAAAAAGACAAATAAGAAAATACTAGTTACAGTAAAATTTTTCAGCAAGTTTTTGGCTTCTCTGCTTTTAAATTTCCAAAGAAAGATTGGCAGTTGACAAACGCAATACAGGCAGCACAACCATTGTGTTAAATGATGAGAAATTGGTCAGAAATGGATGCTTTGGTAGATGCAAGGTTGTCACTGAAAAAAAAGTAATATGTAATTTTGTCATGGTTCGTTCGTGTGTGTAAATACAGATTTGTGTGCGTAAGTACTGTAACAACACAGAGAACTGAATTGTGTCTGCTTGTGAAAAGAGCAGAGGAGCCCTCAATGAAATCATGGAGTATCTAAACTCATGATACATCAGATAAGTTCACCTGAAATGCAACTCATCTGTGAAATTTACAACCACAGACTACCTCAGTTTTAAAAGCCTGTTATGCTTTTTTTCCCTGCTCAGATCCACACGCTCCTGAGCCCACTTTCCCCAAGTGTCCCATTGAGGTGGGCCAGACTGTTGCCAAAGGAATGGCTAAGTATTAATGAAAAACTTATGGGATCTTTATGCTTCAGGGCCCACATTGCCCATGCCATAGGCATAACCAAGTGACAAAGAGCTTTCAGCAATTTACCTTATCCTCGAGTGATTCTCTGAAAGAATTGAGGTCCTGTATGTCCCATAGTGCTTATTTCTCTTCAGCAGAGAGCAGATGGTAGTGCCTTTCCTTAGATATAAACACCAATATTTTTCACCTGCATAGATAGGTGTTATGTCTTTAGAGCTTATCAGACCCAACCTGATCTTAAATTTTCTCTAAGAAGGTCTTGGATAATGGGGTGGCAGAGTAGCTTAGTGTTATTACCAAGGATTGTCTGTTCTCAGGTCTCTCCAACTCCCTTCCAAGTGGCAGAGTTTGGGAGACTAAAATACTACCCATAGTAGAAGGAGATGGGCCTATGGGCTACTTAGTCACCTGGACATAGACAAATCCATTGGACCAGATAAGGAGAGAGCAGTGGAAGTCATTCACTTTGACCTACGTGAGGCTTTTGACAGTGTCCCATAGTATCTATTTGTGCAAATTGGAGCTGTATTACCAAATTGGAGATATATTTCAGATAGGTATAGTGTAAGGTGGGTGGAAAATTGACTGAGCAGTTCAAGAAATGAGCACATACCAGAGGGAGTCCAGTGAAGGGCCACTAAATCATTTAGGGAGATAGACCATATGGCATAGGGAAAGCTCAGAGAGTTTGGGGGGTTTTCCGCCTTTATAAGGGAAAGCTCTTCTTACTGTGTACAGCTGCCTATGGGAAAATATAGAGCAGGCAGAGCCAGAGTCTTCTCAGAGGAGCACAGAAGAAGGAGAAGAGGCAAGTTGCAGCAAGAGAAATGCCAATTAGATGAGGTAGTCAAACACTGGAGCGGGTTGCCTAGAGAAGGTGTAGCATCTCCATCCCTGGAAATATTCCGGACTCCACTAGCCGGAGTCAACCTGATCTAACTTTGAAGCTGGCTCTACTTTCAACAGGGTGTTGGACCAGGGAGCCTCTGGATGGCCCTTCCAACTTACATTATGCTGGGATTTCATAAACCGTAGGACAATAATGATTTTAAAACAGCTCCAGTAGTCCAGCTTACTATTTCAATATAGCACACTTAGCACTGACTTTCTGACAATGCAAGTGCCCTTTTAAAGTCTCTTCTGTGCTCCTTTTGTGTCTGGAAAAGCAGTGCCTGCAGATGCCTTCGTTCGGTAAACTGTGCTGCTTTAATGGGGCTTCCAGCAGTGCAGGGGCAGGGTGTTGGATCAAGGAATGAGGGAGCAAAAACTGTTCCAGAGCAGGCTGTTAAATATCGTGTCCATAAGGCGAACTGAGTGGTTAACACCTTCTGCTCGCAAATGAGGTCTGAGATCTTTGTTTGGTTAACCTTTCTCTCTGTTGTGCACTGAATTCGGCACAGAAAACGTAGTCTGAGTGTGATGATATCCAGCCAACTCAAGGTCAGTAGGAGATACCTATGGGCGAGGTAACTTTCCTGCTTTCCTTTGGTATATAAAGTTAATATTGAATTGTTACAACTGCTTTTGCTGCAGGTCCTGTTGTTGAACAATTAACTTACCAATTTCTAACCTTGTACCTGAACTCTGAGGAGCAGATCTATACTTGGTAGAACTGCTGTGTTTCACCAAGTTTATTCTAGGGATAAGTTTGACCTGAGCTATGTTCTGCTGTTGTCTAGTAGCAAAGCTTGAAATTTATCAAATTGCTTCCCACTATAACTGCTGCAAAAAGAGTAGTAGTGATTTCAGTGTATCCTGATTTGCTGAAGGCTGCATCTAATCCAGCAAGGCAGTAGTTTAATCGCAAAGCCAATTTTAAATGTTCTTTATTACAGGTGCCTGAATTCACCCTGACCAATTTCCATTCTCTTTCAAGCTGTGACTTTGTATTTGCCCCAGAAGCCTGTTGGAGAGTGGAAAGATGTGGCAAAGATTTTAAGGGATTGTCAGAGAGCCCCCGGAGACAGAGATCGAAAAGTAGTTTCATAATTATTCCACGGACTAGACTGCATGACGTCAGTATGATTCATGCAAGGTCATTACAATTTATCTTTGTATCTGAGTAAAAGTGGGAATAGGATACTGGGAAAAAAAAGATTTGCTGTATGTCCAATTTTGGGATAAAGTGAAGAGTCATTAATAAATGGTTAGGTGCTGTCTTGAGGATTTGGAAATAAGGTTAAAAATTTATTAAAAACCCCACATTTGTAGGACGTTCTCATGTTGTTTGATACATGTTATATGTAAAGCTGCTATACGATGATGATCAGCACAGTAGCAAAACCATGTAATAAATAATAAACAAAATATGTAGTACTTGGTACAGTTGAAACAGGCAAACATTTACGACCTCAAATTTTGTTAATGCCTCTTCCTCTTCTAAGGGGAATAGTGAGGATTGCCACCTATTTCTAAATGCAGATATTTTGCAGACTGATTTCTTTTTGCCTGCTCCCTCCCAACGCTTCTTATGCCATCTCTTATTCCTCTTGAATTACCATATTGTGTTTTGTACAATAAATGGCATTTGAGTGTGTATTCGAAATGACCAGGATTGGTATTAGAAATTAAATAAAATATTACCTTTTTTTCCCTTTTTGTAAATTGCTCCAATAGTAGCAAATTAACAGTAAATTGATAGAGAAAGGTAAGCACAGATCCTTTAAATCATAGTGAAGTTTTTGGCATTCAAGCTAGAAGTGTCTCAATTTAACACATCATTGGTTTGTATTATTAGAAATTTCTTTGGTTTGTGGAGCGTGTGATGGTTATGCTCTAAAATTGAAAGTACATAGACTCAGGACTTCTACAGTAGGCTGAGCTCTTAGGCAGTTACTGATCAGTGTGCAGCAACTGCCACGGCTTGTTAATAAGCACAGGCAAACCACCATTAAAACCCTACTTGCCACTGTATGGGAAGATTTTTAACAGTACTTATTTTCTTGTTTATAGTTCTATATCAATCATGAAATGGGAACTGAGAGACCAGTAAATGTCATTTGCCACTTTTCAAGTGTCGTGAATTTATCGTCTGCATTGCATTTCATCACATTCATCTGTTTCCTTCCAAACGGGAGTAGGGGATTAGAGTAGAAATGTGTCTTGAATCATTAAAAGAAACTCTGCTTAAAATAGCAACGTAAATTAATCTAGCAAAATAGTTTAACTTAATACTTAGTGTGATTCAAACTTCTTTCACTGCTTTGAGCTTTAGTCCCTGAAAATTATCCTGGAACCCCTGCAAATGGGGAAAACATTTTTTTTTGTTAAATAGTAAAATATTTTTAAAAGCTTACTAAACTTTAAGAAGGTCTTTATTTGCTAACCGTTATGGCTCCCTTCTCCATGGTATGTTTGACATGAACTTAACAAGGGTTTATTATGTCTGTAAAGTCCAAGCATGATATTTATTCTTTGTCATGTGCAGCCTATATTAAATGTGACTTATGCCATGGTCATGAATCTCATTTTATTCAGATGGTGGTTTTCCCATCTGTGGGGAGGATGACTGGGTGAGCTGTGTGACACTGTCTGATAGTGAGCATTTCTCCACTCTTGTGTGCTTCTGGAGGTCATTACTTGGTACTTCAGATATGGTCTTTGCCTTCTCCCTCGATGGATTGGACTCATTTGTTGTCAGCCTTTTGCTCTGAAAGCCTAAAGTTCTTAATTATTCCTTGTTAAGTAAAAAATGTTGAAATGTTCATGCTAATGTAGCGTAAGAAGCTGATGTGTCCGAAGCACAGGTGGTTTCTTTGACTTGTCCTGGTGGTGTCCCATCTGCAGGGCAAAGGCTGCAGTGCCTCTGCAGAGTGCATTGCCTAATGGCATGACAGCTTGTGTGGGTGATGCTTCTGATATTTTTTGGTTTGCACACATGGTCTTGCAACATGATGGGACATAGGCATGGCGTGTCGCCAGGCTGGGTGAGGAAACACTTATACCTGTGTCAGGTAATGACAAGTGTTAGTCATGGGATGGAAGAGGGGTTTCAAAACACTTGGGAAACCAAGTAGCAGTTATTTCTTTCTCGTATCTGGAAGCTCTACGGTAAGAGTGCAGTTGGAGCAGTTAGCAAGTTGGATCCACCCTGCAGGTTACAAATAAAATATGTTTATTTAATATATTCCATGTGCTAAAATAACTTTCACAGTTGAGGATGCTCAAATCCAGCCCCAGTTCATGCAAGCAATTTATTAAGAAGTGCAAATGCTGCCACAGTCATGCAAATATATTTGGTCAAGGACACTGTGATGCAGGATATGGCCTTTTTAACACAAAGAATATCTGCACCATCTACACTTGCATTGAGACATTGCCCTGCAAAGTCCATTTTCTTAATGGAGCCAAAACTGGGATCTGAATGAGTCGTAGCTTGAAAGCAATTGCTTCCCGACTTTTAATTAGTACTGGTTGAATACTATTAGTGGAATAATGTATTTGATGAATAATGCTGTTGTCCATCAAATAAATTATTCAGTTCATCTTTTTTTTGCATTACCTAAACACTTCTATAGAAGGTTGCAAATATCCATTGAATAATCTATTAGAATGATGCATTGCTTTTCAAATATACTGTACAACAAATAATTTTATCTAGTATTCAGCCAAGTTTTCCCTTAATTAAAATTTGCATGTATATAACAACTGTGCCTGAAGAATCACAAAAAATTTAGGTAGTAGCAGGCATGTAATGGAGAGGAGTGTTTCAGTTCTTGTGGTTGATTTATGTTTTGTAACTCCTGAGATATTGCGTTTTAAGAGTATGTCAAGGTTGCCAATGCCACGAGCTTTGAAGAATCTCCCCCCCTCTCTTTTTTAAATAGAGTTACTTTCAGACTGATCTCCAAATAAATGATACAGATTTTACCAGTGGTGTGTGACCACCCTTGAAAGAGGAATGGTTTGCAGTCAGTTCATTACGCAAGAGTGGAGAATGAAGAAGCAGAGGCTGAGGAAAAGAGCCAGTTCCCCCATGGATAGATTCACACGGCAGGCAGCATCTTGTCATCTGCTTTCACATGCAGAAAGCTGTCACCCTTATAAGCAAACAGCTGAAAGGGCCCGTCTTAGAAGGGCTGACTGCCCAGGGTCCAAAGAAGTGGGTAGCAGAGGTCCCAGTTTCCAGATCTAGTATAGATATTAATCATTTGCACAGGCAGTTTGGAGAAAGCTCCAGTATCAGTAGCAGAGGGTGCAGGGTGATGGCTAACTATTGCCTCCTTTACATGTCATCAGCAAAGCATATGTGCATGTGTCTGTGTTGGGTCTAGGCGGTGAAAGAGAACGTGCCCAAAACCCATTCTGGCTGTAACAGCACACAACTAAGCAACTTGATCTGCTTTTCCTCCTGCTAAGAAGCTCACCTTTCAAGACAGAGGCTGTTGTGCATCTAAGCAGAACCTGTGTGACCAAAGAAGGGTCTTTCTGTCCCTTACACAAATGGGCAGCATCCCATTGCACATTGCAACCTCCTAAGCTGTTTCAATTGCCACTGCTGCTTTTGGAAGAGTTTGGTTTCATTTTAGACAGGAGGGGCTGGTCAGAGTCTGGCCCTGCTGCTGCTGCATGAGCCTGGACCATGTGTAGCATCTCTGCAGAATGGGTAAAGCTTGTGGCCTAGGAGTTGGAGCCCTGTATCACAGTATCACAAGGTTGGAAAGGACCTCCGAGATCATCGAGTCCAACCTATAACCCAACACAACACCAACCCATCATCCAAACCATGGCACTCAGTGCCTCATCCAGTCTCCCCTTAAACACCTCCAGGGTCAGAAGATTGGGTGTCCAGCCTGAATCCCCTGCCTCATTTTGCTGACACTCCAGTGTAAATAGCACCTTCATTTCCAAATGCATCCGTGTCCCGTTTTTGGAGATGACTGTGGCCCCTGAAGTCTGGCTTTCAAAAGCCTTTAGGTACCTCTGGATTTTCAGGCTTGAGTGTTTGGACAAACTAACTCCATCTCTCTGGACTTTGGCAGAAATCAAGTGCCCTCTCTGACTCAACTTTTGGAAATCGCTTTGGTGTCTACCTTGAAAATTGGGCCCTAGGAGGCATTGCCAGCTGTGGTGTTCAGCGTGTACATTCCCTCCTGTGTAGTGCTCTGGGACACGAGCATCCTGGGGTGGGACACGAGAGACCAGGGGCTTTACCTGTGGACAAGCAGAACTGTAGTGAACGGTGCTGCCCATTGGGTGGTTTTCACTAAAATTTCCTTAAATAAAGAATGAAAAAACAATCTTGTTTTGATTTAGGAGAGGAAGCAAGGCCTTTACTCTTGCAATTACATTTCTCTTTAGCTGCCAGTTAGTAGAATTAAAGAGTAATTTAGAGGTTCAGAGGATCTCCATGAAGTATGAAATAACCCAGTCACTACTGTGTTTGCGGACCTCAAAGACAGTCGAGGAACCTGGATTGAGGCCATTAAGGTCATCTGGTTTTGTCTCACCAAAATCAAGTAGGTTTTGATGTCTAATCAGTTGGTCAGGACCACTTTTAAAAGGGAAAAAAGAAAAAAGACATTTATTCAGGAATTTAAGCCCTGAGTTTTATTGCTAACCCTTGGGAATGGTTTTGCAATAGCTCACTGTCTCTCTTGTTTAGAGTGTCTGTCTCAAAATGATGTGGGCTCTTCATCTCGCCAACTTGACTGTATCTTTTTATTAAAGTTGCACTTCCTATGATGGTGGATTTAATTTAATGCAAGCAAAATTATGTCTAGGTGACATGATCTGACTGTGTTATACCAACTCCTACATTATGACATTCCTCTCACACTACCTAAAAGCTTTGTTGCAACATATTAATATAGAACGGGTTATTTGTTTTGCTAGTAATAAAGGCTGTATATTTGCTGTTTAGAACTAGTAATAAGGTTGACTTTTACACAACCTTGGGGAGAAAGTTACATTATTTATTTATTTTTTAAGAGTTAAAAATTAAAAATGCATCTTGTGTATGATCAGATGAGACGAGAGCAGAGGAGACTACATACAAATTCCATCAAATACAATTAGCATAATCAGGGACTGGATGAGAGCCACAAATGATTTCACGAGGGAAAAAAAAAGTAGTTCCTGGGATCTTGGTACATTGCCTGAAGCTGAGTGGGACACAAAGCAGTAGGAACTATTTTTACCCAAGGGCAATTTTTACTGATATTGCCCTTGCAAGCAGTTCTTTTTTTATTATTTTTATGGATTCTTTTTCTGCCCTAAATTTGTATACTGAATTATCCGTGAGGATAAATGCCAGAGTGGATTAAGATTAAATTAGGAACTAGATACCCCAAAACAAAAAAAATCATCTTCATATGTGCTCTCTTTTTTTCAGTTTAGCTTAGGTTTGTTTGGTGAGGGAGGGAGGTTTCCTTTTTTTTTCCCTTAAGATGCACCAGGCTGCAGCTACATAGACACTATTTTCTTTTGAATCTTTTTACATTAAATTTTCTGCACAGATAATTTAACTTCCAGTATCCTATCTTCTTCGGTTTAGGTCATCATTCTCTTCATAGAGTTCCTGCATTTCTTTCTTCTGCTCGTAATATAGCTGGATGATGTTCTTTGTCATTTTTTTTTTCCTCTTTCACTCTGGTTCTGCTGCAGTGCACACAGGGGCATAGTCAGAGAGTTTACAATGGCTCCTACCTTCTGCAGAGTGATGAGTAATTTAGACCACTTGTTATCCAGAGCTGCCAGACTCCAGCTTCTAACAGAGTCGATGGAGAGAAGTAGGCATGACACCTAAATTAGGTACCTGTATTACATCGTTTAACTGCTGCCCCTGGATCTTACCAAGTTAGTTATAATAACCCTATTGATGTTAGTAGGTAAAAGCTCAGCATTTAAAAATTCCCCCCATGCTGTACACAGAATCTTTGCTTATCTGCAAGACAGTCTTTTCACTGCCTGCGTCTTTCTTCCCGGCGGGTGCTTTTTTTCTGTCACTTTGTGTCTCATCTTTTATTTTCTCGTCTCTGCTTACCTCCTTTCCACTCCTTCTGACACATGCAAATGCTCCAGAATACATTCATGCACTCATACTTTATTAGTCTTTCTTATATGCATACTTTTCTGTTTCTTTTTTTTTTTTTGGCTGGGCTGGTTTTGTTTAGCATTCTTTTTACTTTTTAATACAAAATACCCTTAACAGTGTCTATTTAAAATTGCAGTTTAAACACTCAAAATTGTCCCTTTGGGAAGTAGAAGGAGTGCAGGGAATGCAGACTAAGGCAGCTGATGATGACTTGTGTTTAGCACATCTTCCTTTGCCCACAAAACCATGTTTACAGGATTGATTAAACCACTTCCTGGCTCAGAGCAGTTTCCAAGAGTTGCTTAATCTTTAAAACTAAAGTAATTTTTAAAAATTTCAAAAACCAGGATTTTCTCTCACTTTGTGTATTCAAGATTCAGTTTTTGAGAAGCAAAATTGCAAGGACATACAGCTGGAAATGCGAGTTCCTTCCCATCAGGGAAACTTCTGATTTCCGAGTATAGGAAAGGTTTTTGGAGGTTTTAAAGTGTTTTAGTTACACCATTCTTTCCCTCTGGTACTCTTACAGTTGGGCTAATGCTACTGATGCCCCTGGGCTTACAGCTCGAGGTAAGATGCTGTGCTGGGCATGTGACAGCTTTTCTAGACAGGGAAATGTCACAAGTTTAAAACCTCCCATTTTATGCCCTATAGAGCTGTAAACAGGAGTTTTATTCCACTGAGAAAGGCAGATTTTTAGTTTGCCGTTGGAGTTAGCTCTCCTGGATAGATCTGAAAGGGCTTGAATTCCCTGAAGCTGAGTATTGAAAACTTGTAGACAGTCACATTTTATAGATATTTCACTTTTATTAGTGAAATAAAAAAGTACAAACAGAGACCTACCTATCTCAACCTTTGGTAAATAATTTAAATGTCCAAATTTACTCATGAAAGAGAAGGAAATTAAAAGATGTCTCAAGATGACTAGTTCCAGAGGTACATAAATAATATTTTAAATAACAGCAACAACAATATCTTACACTTTTATCTCCTGAAGAATCACAAAGCTGTTTAGGTAGTAACTACTATGTACAATCACAGAATCATAGAATCACATGACGGTCAGTGTTGAAAGGGATCTCTGGACATCATCCAGTCCAACCCTCCTGCTAAAGCAGGGTCACCTACAGCAGGCTGCACGGGAACACATCCAGGTGGGTTTTGAGTATCTCCAGAGAAGGGGAGTCCACAACCTCCCTGGGCAGCCTTTTCCAGTGCTCTGTTACCCTCACAGTAAAGAAGTTTTTCCTCATGTTCAAGTGGAACTTCCTGTGTTCCAGTTTGTGCCTGTTGCCCCTGCTCCTGTCACTGGGCACCACTGAAAAGAGTCTAACCCCATCCTCTTGATCCTTGCCCTTTAGATATTTATAAGCATTGATTAGATACTATACAGGGAAATATTTTATTACAGGGAAATAATTATATACAGGTAAAGCTGTGTTCACTGCTAAAGTGTGTCTGGTTTGGTGCTGGGTGTGGCCATGATGCCGTGAAGCAACGTGGAACTGGTTGAGAACCCTCCCACATCTCCTCGAAGTGGTAGGGGAATATTAGGCAGGCAGAAGCATAATTACTGGAGTTGAAATTGGACCAAGACAATGAGACTGACAATACATTCTTGGAAAATGTGCTCTTTGATCATAAATATCCATGATGCAAGCTTGCCAACAGTATTGATTTTGGCAGTGGATTATCACTGACAGCCAGGATCTGCTGCCCTCCTGCTTTAAGCGCTGCCCTAATGGGTTTTTAGACAAACAGCCAGGGTAGTACATGAAGAATAACTCCCCAGGATATGTTCATCACATCACAGGTTCCCTAAATGTGTTGGATTGACCACATGAGAAATACTGTAGAGACGTTTAGTGGCAGGGCAGCAAATCCTACATGTTTAGGATATGCTGGACCTACACAGACCAGTTACAGGTGCCCAGTGTGATGTCCAACCTCCCAGTGTCAGTAGCTCAGTGCAAGTTCCCATTCTCATACTGAGGCTGATCTTGCTCAGGCCCACTTCCATCATGAGCTTTGACTGAAACAAAGTCTGACCTTCATGGTAGCTTTTTTGTTTCGAAATCTGCACCTGGGAGACAGTTGCTGGCTTTAGCAAATATAAGACCTGGGTTTCAACGCAGACTCATTAGGTAATGATACTTACAAGCTGATGGTACTTTTATTCTTAAAGTTCAGTATACCTATGAGGAGGGTGTTGGTTAAAATAATGAGATAAAATTTGAGAAAGTGCAAAATAATACCTGCACATCATCTAAATGATCTTTGTCTTTGTGCAAAAAATGCAGTGAGATTGTACCCTGATCCTCAACTGAAAATTCTAAGTCCTACCGTAATACAAATAATAACCAGATATTTAGGATAGATTAGAATTTACTTTTGGATCCATTAGCATTTCTGTTAAATCTGACAAATGATTTAGAAAATCTATATGAATACAAAGTGCCTGCTCATCATATTTTGTGACAGCTGGGTGAATACTTGACATCTTTGCACTCTTAAAAGAACATATGCAAAGACTCAATTTAATTTGTAGGGTTGAGGGAATTTATTTGCCTAATTTTGAGCCCACTAGCACATGATGGATTTGAAAGTTCAGTTTTAACAGGAGTATAATTGGGTTCTCATTTCACTTAGCAGAAAGCGTGATAGAAAGGGTGAGGAGAGAGACAGAGACATGGGGAAAATAAAGTAAGAAAATGAAACTGAGAATACTCATGAAAGAAATTGCAGTGTGAGACTGAAAAAAAATGTAGCAAGGCAGAGCATGAGAAAAAGCCTGCACATACAAATAAGATAAACTTTGAGGGGGACAGAACAGAAAAAATAATGCATTCTTAATCATAATGCCAAATGTCTTTTGGCTGCAAACAGCTGGTGCTTTAAAATATATTCACTGTGGTAGCTGAAAAAAATAAAAATATTAAGTCTTTAAGTTGTGGGAAGGGAGAAAGGAATATTTCTCTAAATACTTTCTCAAACTCAGTAGGAAAAACAGCTCATCAACTGTTCAATCCCACAAGGATCGTCCTTCACTATGAATATGAAGAGCAGGCCATCCCTGTGTGCCAAAAGATGAGCCAGTGGGGAAGAAGAACAGCCTGGCTGGACAGAGAACTTTGGCTGGAACTCAGGGGAAAAAAAGGGAGTTTATGACCTTTGGAAGAATGGGCAGGCCACTCAGGAGGGCTACAAAGATATTATGAAGTTATGCAGGGAGAAAATTAGAAGGATCAAAGCCCAACTAGAAGTTAATGTTGCTACTGCTGTAAAAGACAATTTAAAAATATTTCTATAAATACATAAGTAGCAAAAGGAGGACTTTATTGGATGCAGGGGAAACATAGTGACAAAGGGTAACAGGAAGGCTAAGGTATGTAATGACTTCTTTGCCTCAGTCTTTAATAGTAAGAAAGACCAATTGTTGTCTGGGTACCCAACCCCTGAGCTGGAAGGCAGAGATGGGGAGCAGAACGGAACCACTGTAATCCAAGAGGAAATGGTCAGGGATCTGCTACACAGGTCTGTGGGGATGGATGAGATCCACGCAGGGGTATTGAAGGAACAGACAGAAGTGGTGATCACACGGGGCTAAATCCTGTCAGGTGACAGATAACCATTTGCACGATGGACATGATGCAGTTACAGGGCAGTGTATACCTAGGAATTGGTACTGTACCAAGTGATAGGGAAGGAGTCCTCCCATGAGACTCGTGCACGCTTCTATAAGAGACACAAGATGGGTGGGACAGTTGATTTGGATCTGATCTGTTTACATGTGCTTTGGCCTTTGTTCAGATTATGGTCACACTACATTTTGCGGGTTTATTTGAAAGCTGGGAAAACCTCTCTGCTTGAGGCAGTCCAATGTCCTTCCTCATGCCACTGTGGCATATGGGGCCCGGATTTGCAAGCTGGACTGCCTGCCAGCATCCTAAAGCAGCTTTATGAAAAGCCCTTGGGGAATACTTCTCCACATCCCTCAAGTTTATGTTTTAAATTATTCTCATAGTGGAAAAAAAGGACAGGAACTGAGTTTGGTTTCACTCTGTAATTCTCAGCATTTACATTTTCCTATCTGCTTCCAAATGAACTCACTTCTGATGTCCTCAGCCTTACTTTTGCCTGGCTTTAGACACCAAGTTCCTTTGCAGCTGATTACTAATGGGTCCAGCTGACCCAGCATGAGCTCAAGGAATTTGAAGGTGCATCTCTGTTCACTGCTCTAGGACCTTGTCGTCTGCTTAAGGTTTAGGTCAGTACACAGCAAATGGAAGTAATTTTCCTGTGATACTTGTTTTTACTTTGAATTTTAGGTAAGAACTACATTTCCAGTTGTATCACTGGGAACTTTGATTAACGTTCGTTGTAGAACAGCAGCTTTTTCATCTTTGTCTCTGCTAACATTGTAGTATTAAATGGGTTTTTCTGTCTTTTTGATTGTATCCTGATATTCTGTCACCTTTTGATCTCTCTGTCGTGCACATAGACTATAAACTCCTTCAGGTACAGACTGCTGGGGTGGGGAGTGTGTGTGTGTGTGGGGGGGTATTTTTTATTTAGAGGGTGCCTACTATGGCAGAGCCCCAGATACTGTGGCACGGTGAAATAATAGTAATACTACTGATAGTAATAATAGTAGTAGTAGGTATTATTATTTATTTACTTACTTACTTATTTTTCCACATTAGCCTTGTGATACCTAAGAGAAACAATTTTGTTTAAAGTTTAGTGAGTGCTCTAGGACAAACTGGAAAGGGCAACTTACAGAGAGAACAAATGGCCCGAAGTACTGATACGCTTCTGACTTTATACAGCAACTTCTGCTTAATCTGATCACTGGTTAATTTAATCCTGTTTCATTTGATTGGATCCCCTGGAACCAAATCATTTGTATTGTGTTTTAGTCTGATATTTCTGATCATTGTCTTTGTTAATTTGATCAGGATTGATTGAACCAGTCGTTGAAAATAAATCACATAATTAATCAAATGCAACATTTGAAAAGCAGATCCTCAGCTAGTCTGTTACCTCTTACCTCTTGCGGTTTTTTTCCTCAGTACATGTAGTTTGAACTCCCTTTAAAAAGCAGCAGAGATGAACAATTTAATAGTACTTACATTTCATTACTGCAGGAGGAGAGATGTATGTAGATGTATACGTATATATACATTTGTTTAATGAATAGAATAGAATAGAATAGAATAGAATAGAATAGAATAGAATAGAATAGAATAGAATAGAATAGAATAGAATAGAATAGAATAGAATAGAATAGTTCAGCTGGTCATCTAGTTCAGGGGTGTCAAACTCACGGCTCCTGCTGTTCTCCTGCTCCTGCAGCATAACGCGTGTCACACACTGCACACGTGACCAGCGCTGGCAGGAGCGCAGGGACAAGGAGCTCGGCACTGCCACTGGGTAGAAACAAGGTGGCTGGGCTGGATAAAACAAGGTGGAGGGCCAGATTCGGCCCATGGGCCGTGAGTCTGACACCCCTTCTCTAGTCCAACTTTGTATCTGCATTCAGAGTGTCTCACTCTCACAGACTCGGTGACCCTTTCTGAGGCAGGAGTGTTGGTTAGGTGTTGGGTGGAACATCTTGCTTAATGGCTCAACTTTCTTAATGACTTAGTGATTTTAAGGGAATCAGCATGTGATCCATGTTTGGCTTTGGCACAAAATCATCAATAAATACAAAAAAAGAAGATAAGGCTCTGTGCTTTGTTCTTATAAGGGCTGGATTGTCTGGGGTACAGTCGGTGCTTGCCTGAAGCTAACAGTTACTCTGAAAACTGTGGATGGGTGGGAAAGAAGATTTTGGATTTGCAATAAAGGTTATTTTGATCTCTACCTCTCGTGTTGAAAGGATTTCTTTTTTTAAGTAGGTGTTTGGTGCTGTTTTGAATCTTCTCTTACTAATCGATGCTTCTGACCAAAAGTTGGCCATTTTGATCTGCACTGTTAGATATTTATAGATTTGTGTTCTAATTGAAGCTTTAATACAGTAAACAAAGGGTTTATTTGTCTACTGGAGGCAATGGTTGCACAAAGAACAGCTAAAACTCCCTTTGCCTTTCCTGAAAGCCACAGCAAGTTCAACAGGGGACATGCTGCCTCTTAAGGAGTATTAACTGCAAAGACTCTAGGTTAGTGTCTGTGGCAGTTCATCCTGGGGGGTTAGAAGGGCACTGACTGCCCTGCACCCATCCTAACAGAAATAGTAGCTTCTGATGGACCATGACCTACAACAGTGGAGGAGGAGAATTAGGAAGATCAGATCATGACTTGCTGTTGTAGATGAAGTATCCCTACAAAAGGTCATTTAATTTTAGTTTGTCCTTTCCTACATATCTTACAGAACCAACCTGTGTTAGTTAAGAGTCACAATAACCCCTCTTTATCCCTGTAACCCTGAAGTTTTCTGAGTGGGAGATTATTTTTAGAGGTGGTTTACTTTGTGTTAACTTCCGGAGTGTAAAGAGAGTAAAAAGTCTTATGGGTTCAGTAGCATAGTTTTTATTTAAAAGATGCATAACAGGGGATTTTCAAAAGCAGAAAGTCTTTGGCCAAATTCCCCACCGTTACTGGATTTCCTTTTCTTATTTAGAATCATAGAATTTTCCGGTTGGAAAAGACTTTTGAGATCATCGAGCCCAACCGCACCCATTATCTGCTAAACCATGTCCCTCAGAAACTCATTTATCCTGTTTTTAAACACCTCCAGGGATGGTGACTCAACCACCTCCCTGGGCAGCTGTTCCAGTGCCTGACCACCCTTTTGGTAAAGAAATTCTTCCTAATATCCAGTCTGAACCTCCCCTGGCGCAACTTATGGCCATTTCCCCTTGTCCTGTCAGCTGTCACTTGAGAGAAGAGATCAACACTCGCTCTGCCACAGCCTCCTTCCAGGCAGCCGTAGACAGTGATGAGGTCTCCCCTCAGCGTCCTCTTCTCCAAGCTAAACAACACCAGTTCCCTCCAATGGCCCAAACTGGACACCTAGAAGTATTTCATCTTAAAGGAATAAAAAGCAAAGAAATGTAAAGCAATTTGTTGTTGATGAAAATGTAAGTGGAGTTTAATGTTAACAATACTCATTTGTCCTTGGATGTTGAAGGACTATTTAGCATCACGAGTTCCCATGAAAAAGATAAAATTGAAGGATCATCCGATTCACACCTCAAAAATGAGAATGAAGTGCCTGGGTGGCATAGAATAGAATCAGAGAATTATTGAGGTTAGAAAAGGCCTCTAAGGTCATCGAGTCCAACCGTCAGCCCAACACCGCCATGCCTACTAAACCATGTCCCTAAGTCCCATGTCTGCATGCTTTTTGAACACCTCCAGGGATGGAGATTCAACCACTTCCCTGGGCAATGTAGCAGTATTTTGGCAGGCCTGCTAGTACCACTAGCCACAGCTATACCATTATCTATTTTACTTTAAATTGTGTGGCTGTGAACAGCAAAGTGTGCCTAATAGCCATTTGCTAGATTTATAGCTTGGTATGTGATGTGTTCGCCATAGATCTTCTTGAAGGATGATTGTTGGAGTAGCTGAAGCATTCATGCTAGTCCACGAATCAGTTCTGCTGAAGGAGTACAAGAGAACTGGGCAGCTTCTTACTAGTAGCATGGAGATAGAGAAACAAAATGAGCAGGAATACCTTGATGAGCAGGAAAAATTGGAGAAAATGGTGACTGTGTTTCGAAAAAAACCCCATATATTAGCACTTTATTGTAAATCAAATTAAATGACTGCCCAACTGCCTGGTCTTGCACTGAACTTCTTGTGTTATTAAAGCTATGAATTTGAATGGAAGCAAGGTTGCATCTTGAGACCTCATTCCCAAAAAGAATCTGCCAGTCATGTCTGATCGGAACAGCTTGGTGAATGTTTAGCTTCTTTTAAGAACTAACGGGGAGACTGATAGTTTCGAGCTGTTTTTGCACAGACTTGTTTGAGTCTTAAAATGCATTTTCATCTGTCTGCACAGAAAAAAAGGATTTTAATAAGAACCATTGAGATACATGATTTTGTATTAAAAGAGAATGCAGTGTAATTTTTTTAGTAATTTTTACTGTGGAATACATTTGCCTTTCTCCTGCACAACCCAAATTTTTAACAAGACCAGAGCAATTACAGCAATAGCCAGTTTTAGATGTTATCTTGTGTGTAGGAAAAGGGATGGATTATTAAAGTGTATAGCCTCTTTGAGAGACGCAGCGCTCTAATCCTGTTTTTCACATCTTAATTTTAGTAACTGCATAACTTACCTTCATAAGATGCTCTTAATTGACCATTTCAATAGAATTTGAATAAAGACTAATATATCTGGGATTCCTCCTCCACTCATTTAAAATATGATGAGGAATTTATTAGTCTTAATGTACATATCCCAGAGCTAATTGTTTTATCTTGTAAATCAGTTTCTCCTCATCTTTTATATGGCTTTTACTTTCAGATTTAAAGCATAAATAAATTCTTGATTGAGAAGTCTCCGTTGTTTTGCAGTAGAAAAGGGAAGGCAGCTTTATAATGTAAAAGGATTTTTAGTTCTTTTTTAATTATTTACAGACGCTGAGTTAAAGGACAGTGGAGTTTAAATTATGCATTAAATTAGCATTTTACTGATGGAAGCCTCTCAAAGAAAGCTGAAATTTTAAAATTGTTATGAGCCAAATTCAGCCACAATTTAATAGCTCAATAGATGTTGATGAACTTAAGGCAGTGATAAATCTGAACCTATAAGCTGATTTTTATTTTTTGCTGTGAAAGGTAAGCATGCTGTTTCTACAGTACTGACTGTCCTTTTGTTTGAGAATTGACCGAGTATGCTTTGATCCTTTTTTTAGAAAAAGAGTTCTCTGTTCTCACTTAAAGAAAGCTTCCTGAGACCTGGATCATATTATGGAAACCAAAGCGAGCACACAAAAGTGCTAGTTAGAAAGTGAAATTTATGTGCAAACTAAATGTGCCCTTGATGATAGCCTTATTGATCAATCCAAGTTAATAAATCAGTAATATCATGCAGCACAGTTCAACACTCCTAGGCTTGTCTTGGTTTCTCTTTTTTTTCTTAATCTTTTTTATGTGCCTGCTGTGTAGGCAGAGAACATGCACTTTTCTGCCACAGAGTGTATTCTACAATTGAAACACTGAATTCAGAGGGCTTGAATGTAAAATGTTGGCATCCAATACAACAAAAGGGGGCTTTTGTAGAAGTAACTTAATACAGGGCTTGCAACCTAAAGTGACCCAGCTTTTATTTTATAAGTATTCTTCTCTTTATTTCTAATGTTTTAAGCCCTGATCCAGAATGAAATTCAGGGTACTGTTTGGATAATTCATTGAAATCCGTGGGAAATTTGGGACAAAAATGCCACATGGAATGGCTTTTGAACCTATCAATGACCATCATTTGCATTCAAGATAAATGTTTAGTTTTCAAGCAGTCTGCCATTAGGTCATTCTTGAGTAGCTTTGTCAGTACACAAGGGTTACATCCTTTGTACGCCCTTGGGATTCTGGTCTGACAAGCACTTATTCCATTATTATCTATATATCCTTTTGCCCTCTGACAAAAAGCACTTATGATGAACTGGATTTATCTGCCTCTGCCATGGGATGCCTGCAAGATCTCCAAGATCTTCCATTGCGTAGTGCATGTTCTCTGTAGTACGTGCTGCCGCGTTGTCCCTGATGTTGCGCGTTTTCCTCCATTGGGAGATGGTTTTGCATTCATAGCTTTGCTCTGATTTGGGGTTGATCTGCATGCCAACCGTGTTAGCAGAAGAGATTCTGCTCAGGCTAAAGTGGGGCTTCTGTGCTCGAACCCAGTGTCGTGCGCTGATGTCCCTGGTGTCCTGGAGCAGCAAGTGTCGCAGCCGGGACCTCGGTTCGATACCTCAGCTCCGTTCCCTGATGTTCTCGCTGAGAAACGAAGGCAGCTGGGTGAGTACCTGAGCCTCTGCTGGTAAATTTGCCAAGACAGAATACAAAGTGCCATTTATGAAGTGCTGTTGTCATTCCATGGTCCCTCATTCATTTCCACCTAATGCTGAGCACCTAACTGGAGCGCTGGTGTGAGAGCAGTGGTTGTCCTAGGCAGTGCAGCCACCAGAAAGAAACAGATATCACCTATGGTCAACTCACAACCTTCTTCTATCCCATCTCTATCCCATCTTTCTCCCCGCTTTTCCATAACTGCATTCTTCCTATTGCCTCCCCAGACCTGCAGCCAATGTGGATAGGGAACCTTCAAAGAGTTAATGAAACAGCATCGCTTGACCCATTGCCAGTAGGGAGTTAATCTCCCATTGCATTGTCATAGCTTGGGAATTTGATTGACTGCTTTATTTGGGAGGGTAACTGAGGTAGAAATACGAATGAGGTGTCAAAGTGGCTCAGTCCAGGAAAGATGGGGTTGATGTTGGTGGGGGGAAGAAGCTGAACATGCTTATACATCTGCCTTCTTAGCAGCTCACAGACTGGCTGGTGAGAAGCTCCACTATGCACAGAGGACTGGTAAAGCCAGTTTTACTGTGCCTCTCTGGGACGTGGACCCTGCTGCACTCGTGGGTTTCTGCAAGCCTGTGTCATTAACCACAAGGTGGGGGGTGTCTTTAAATCCTCTGAAAAACGGGAATGGATGCAGACTCTACCCCGCTGCTAAGCCGTGTGTCTTGCCTGGAGGCTATATCTCAGTGCTTCAGAGCTCACACTGGCTGGTGGCTCATTGCTGGATGGTTTTTAAGATGCCAATACTGAATTATTCTCTCCACTTGAGAAGGAGCTAAGGCTTCTTTTGTCTTTTATGCAGGATGGAAACATTTTTCCTATGAGCTAACTATATCATTCTCTTTCTCGCTGCTCCCACATTAGCTTTGGAAAAACAACGCTGTGTCATCGCAGAATTGCCTGGTGATGGGAACTGTAAGGTAGATGAGTTCTCTCCACCCATGAGCAAGTTCTTGAATGAAGTTTTACTGCAGGACAGCTTGTTCTATTGCTCTTGTATCCTAGCCTGTCCATATCTCTTAGGGTTTTAATACATTAAAGTACAGCCCTCCCCTAAAACAACAGTTGAATTTCTGTAGCCCACTCCAACAACTGGTGCTAAGGAGATATTGCCATCATCATTGTAACTTTAAAAGCTCTGCATCTATCCTTAAGAGCTTCTTTGGCCACAGACTAGATTGAGAAATACGCTTGGGATCCTGTCCAACACGGTATAGGACTTTATCCCAGATGAAGATCTGTGTGGTTGAGATTTTACATGCATGCCTCATGCACACAAATGATACCTGTTTCATGCAATATTTAGCAGTGTGAACTACAAATTAGACCATAAAGTCTTTGGTGCAGAGACCACTGAGCTTTTTAGAGCACCAAACACGTTCAGGTTTAAAATGCAACCAGGGCCACCAGTCATTATTTGTTAGAGCAAAGCTTTAAAAGGAATTCCCTCATTAAATTGAAGTTGCTTTTACCCATGACAGGCCATAAAACCTGAATCTGTGGGAGGGAATGTTTGCCTCTATGCATGCATGTGTCTTAGCCTTTTTATTTTCAATAGGAAGAGAAAATAGAGTGGGTTGCATATTGGATACATTATCTTAGTATTAAGCTGCCATTCCCAATCTCTTTTGGATAATTGGAACAGAGAATCAGTACTTCTCATCCATCACTTCAAATGAAGGCCTTAGTAAAATAATTTTGGTTGCTGGGAGCCACAAATAGGATCCCTCTATCCAGAATAGTTCTTTTTTGCTCATGGAACTGTTTGAATAAGTCTTAGCACTTTGAGCTGTAGTAGGATGTATGTCAGCAGTTTTACAAGCCTGTGGGGAAAGTGCTCAAATGTGCTTATAAGGACCTCCCAGGAAGTGTTTGGTGGTGTTGAGCCTGGGGAAAATTGTATTGGAATTTTTGTTGCTGGATTTTGGTTATTGTTGAGTTAGGGTTTTTTAATTCCACTAACATACTCTGTAATGCTGTTAGTAGTGTAGTAGATTTTATCTTTCCATTGAAATAAAAAATGTCTTACTAAAAGTGTAGGTCTTATTTCATCAGTTTGTAAAGCTTTGGAATTAAAGTCAGACTTAGTAGTAGCTATGCCTCCTGAACACTTACTAGTAACCATGTAAACTCATGCAGTATAGACTGAATCACTAATTCCCAATCTTTAGCACCAGCTGATTGCTGTGAACTCGCGAACTTTCTTGTGGATATTCTGCAAAGCCCCATGAATCTGAAGGTTTTTAATGTTTTAATTTAATAAGGTTCAGTGGACCAGCTGTACACCAATTACTGTTGCCTGTGGGCCATGGTTTATGACTGTTTGAGCTACAAAAAATCGACAACCTGGCAACTTGTCTGTGTTAGTCTCATGTAATTCTGAAATTGTTCCATCTTGCTCCGTTCTGCCTGTACATCTGTATTGCAGTTAATTTCCTTAAAACCGGGAGATTGCTCACTGCTGGAGTTCAAAGTGGCAGGCATGAGGTGAAACACAAGCTTCAACTGAAAATTTTATTTGTTCTTAATGGTTATTTCAAACAAAAGAGGAAAAAACCCTCAGATTTGAATTTAGGGTACTCCATCTCCTGTGACAAAGAACACAGACTGAGCATTTTAGAGGTGCTACAAATACGATGATGATTGCTTTAGTAATCTTTTTGCTCTGCCGTGAATTTCAGGCAATTAAATAGCCAATGCTGCTGCTGGTGACTAGCCAGGCACCTTTTAGAAACCTTGTCTTTTCATGTAAATAGACATCTTAAAATGTATACCCAACAGATTTTGTAATGCATTTCCTTTTTTCATATGTTTCGTGTTTAATTCAAACAAGCATCTGACATGAAAGCTAAAGATAAAAGTGTAACATCGTACAATTAGTTTCTCTGAAGTCTGTGGATCACTAATGGAACACATCTCTTCCCCCTGCACAACTAGCATAATGCAGACAGTTTTTTGGTCATTTCTGTTGTACATTAAAAGCAAATAGAGTGCTGCCATGTGCCTGAGTGCATGGGCAGAAAGCTCCTCTGTTTGGTAGCATTGGAAATGATTTTGCTTTCCAGATACACAAATCGGTAACTGCTGCAATCGGATCAGAGACATGTAACACTTGTAGTTTAACTTTTCATGTATTAAGATAAATTACGTCACAGACTATAAGTTTATATATATAAAAAAAAAGTTCAGTAAGCTGTTTTTCTGTTTTTCCCACCATTATTGTCTTAACTGTGTTTTATGAACATGTGTTTTGATTTCATACCGACTAATCTGTAGCTCTTTCTGATCAAATAAAGGCTAGCTCAGGAGTACGGTTTGAAAGCAATGTGCTGCATTTAAATCCACTGAGCCTCTAAGAAGCAGGGGTTGTGAGATATTAGTGAAAAAAAATTGGGAAAAAATAGCGTTTTTTGGAAGTGGAAGAGTAGAATTGATTGACAGTAAAACTGCAAACCTCCTTCCCCTTTATGAATGCTCAAAGTCTGGAATTTAGTTTTAGATTCAGGTTGCAAACTCCACCAGTTTCAAATGTGTCTGATCTGGTGCTCTAGTTTTTTTGGAGTTCAAGCTTTCCATTGCAAGATAGGCAATGGGATTTTTGTAGGATTTAGGAGAGCTGTGTCACGTACTCCCTTTCTTACCCGTTCTGTAGAGAACATATGGGTTCTTTTAAAATTATAGCGTGTGTGTGGTTCTGTAGTATTTAAGGTACGGGAATTTTTTTCTTTATATAGATCGACACTATTTTAAAGCAGCTTGGAGATGTAACAAAGTTACACAAGATGCTGCACATCACGACAGTGCCACACAATAATGAGAAGTATGTATTTCAAACCCGCTTACAAGACCTAGTTCATACAACCAAGAAATGCAACACAGGTGCCATATGTGGAACTTGGGTGGCATGATTTGAGTCTTGAATACTCCGGTCCATCTTTGATGTTTCATAAAAATGCCCATTTCTCTATATTGCATTTGCTGTTTTCTAAAGCTTTGCTTTGAGATAAATAATAATGTTTCTGGGGGAAGTATTTTACCTTATTTATAGGCAGAGAATGCTGTTGGTGCTTTTTCCCCCCTTTATCTACTGCAGAGTGCTTTGGCCACAGTTAAATAGTTTAGCTAGATCCAAAGGGATACTGCTAACACGAACTAGTAAACCACCAACAGTGTTTTACTCTTGTGCCAAAGATCTTGTAAAATGTAAAATCTAGGGGTATTCAGATTAGGCCTTTTCTCAGAGCAGTTTATAAAAAGAAAGCTTTCAAAACTGAGATTTTTTTCTTCCCTTCCTGCCCTTTCTTTGCCTTGAGTACAACAGAAGCAATCTTAAAGCTCTTGTTGTCTGCATGTCCTCTCTTTTTGCCTTTCCTGCCTCATTTTTGTTTCAGTTGAAAAAATTGTAGAAGGTTTGAAAAGTTAAGAAAATTCAAATGGAGGAGGTAGAAGGAAATGTGAATCTAAAACCTGGATATCGTTGTCCTCTACTGCCAGTAGAATAGAAACAGAAATGGAAAGGTTGAAGTTTGAAAATAAAAAAAGATAAACCGCTGCGTCTTTAAAAAAAAAGAAGAAATTATTTGGATACAAGCTGAAAATTCTCACATCCAGATTCCATACAAAATAAGACATTAAGAATTGTATTTCCCTGTGACCATCTGCTTCTAATAAAATATAGCATTTTTGGTGGGGAAAATATTTCCATTGTGGCTTTTGAGAGCAAAGAGAGCAACATAGCAAAAACCCTACCCTCCATCAAGATCTACTCCCAGGACTCCTTACTCCCAGAGCCCAAGGAGGATAAAGCTTAGGTGGAAAAGGAAGTGGGTGATAGAGGTCAGAGGCATTTGCATGAAGGAACCCTTTGAGCAGGGTAGAAGAGCTAGCGGAGATGTCACTGGGGCTGTAGGGAGGGCAGAAAGAAGCCACTGAACCCAGGCACCTCCAGTGGATTTAAAGAGCTGAGAAATGACTGATGGGCTTGGGAAGGTGTGCATGTATTTGTAGAGGCCGTAAATGGGTTTGATAATGACTTCTTTTCATGGGGTGACTGAGGTACTGGAGATGGGAAAAAAAGCTGCTGGTGTTGACAGAGATTTCATTGGTACTACGTGACCCAGGGCATTTATGGAGCCGTTGTGCCTCCATCTCAGAGCTAAATTACTTCCCAGATGTAAGGGAAACAAGCAGTCACTCAGACTGGTCTCCTGTTCTTTATGGCTTCAGTCCTCAATACTCATTCAGCAATAGGCAGCTGGTTCCGTTTTCTTGGTGTAGAGGTTCTGACACCAGTAAAAACAAAACAAAAAAACTTTTAATCTTCCAGCAATGAAATACGCTGCTGAGTTAAATAAACAAGACCTGTTGGAGCAGCCTTGTTTTCTACAGGCCTTTTCTGAGCAGAGGCATGGTTGTTTGGGAACAACATCTGAAGCTGCAGGGGGGCTGGCTTAGCCTTTAAATTCATGTGACGGTTTCTTTATCAAGAAATCTCTTTCAGATCATATCCCCTTTGATGATTAGTCAACCCCAATACTTCCTCTACTTTACAGTTATTTTAACATCTCTGAAGAACTGCCAACATACCCACTTTAGCGGCCAATGACTGTTATGCTGCTTTTTTTTATTGGCATTCAATTTTAAGGGTTGACAGACAGTAAATACTAAGACTTCTCTTTACTGTTCTACAGTAATTTGTCCTGCGGTTGTAAATAAGTCTCTCTTGTTCTGCCTTCTGCTAAACAAAACTCACCATTTTTGGAAGTGACTGAGCAAACAGAATTGTTGCATTTTATGTAAGCTATGACTGAATGGTTATTACCATATGTGGTGGGTTTTGGTTTTTTTCAAGGCAAAAGAAGCAAATTATTTCTGAAAATGCTAGGTTGTTGTGGATTTTTTTTTTAAAGTGGCTCTATTAAATCTCTTGAAGCATTTTTTTTTTCAAATATATTGTGTTTCCCATACAGACGTGTCATGCAAGCCTGGAGGAGAATAATATTTAAAGATTTTAGGATATCCTCTTGGACTATAACAAACAAACAAACAAACAACAAGCTACTAGCTATGAGGAACAGTAATTATTCCCAATAGTCTAAACACTTTTTATTCCATATTTTTCTCTCTCTCTGGTAGACGCCTTGCATTTCCAAGACTGAAAACCAGCCTCAAGGACTGGCAACAAGCGTCAGGTGGGGACAGACACCCATCAATCAGTCCACGCCCTGGGACACTGATGAGCCTCCATCTAAACAGATGAGGGAGAATGAAAACCCAGGTATGTTTCTAATCTTATTTGTAATTCTACAAGGGAAAATCATTCAAAGCAAATTCAATGCGCTATCTCCATTTACCTCTGTAAATTAGACTTCATTGTGAGCCTTTTCTTTATTCTTTAGCAGCATTTTTTGCTCATTGTAAAGACCCATCAAGTTTCTTCTGTGCTGGGTCTAATATAAATGTATTAAGACACCTGCAAGTTCATTAGAGTGCTTTTTTTTTATTCCTTCTCTCCCTTCACTAGAGGAAAAGGCATTCTGTAATACTTTAAGACCTCTTTTATGTCCAGAGCTACCTGAAATGATTTCCAGCTTCCAGACACATATCATACATTGTGCTTCTATGCCAGACGCCTAATTACAATGTCTTTGTAGTGGCTGGAGCACCATTATTATACACAGAGTGTTTGTCAGGGAGTCATGAAAGCGCGGTGGGGAAAGAGGTTAATTTTCTTGGAAGCGTGCGCTTAAGCTGCATAAAGCACAAAATACATAAAACTGCAAACATGCCGCATGTCACCTGATGAGTATTTTAACAATTGCACTCACATTGCTGTAGCAATTTCATGCACTTACTGGTTGGGAACGGTTCCAGACCCTGAACCACTTTAGATACCGTGAAGGAGAAGACTGCGTCGGTTTGGTTCAGTAGCAGATGTGGGTGCAGGAAGGGGAGGCAGGGAGGGTAATTTCTGTTCTGATCTCCCCCATGCCGAGCCCACTGCCATTGCTGGCCTCCTTTCATGCGCAGGTGCAGCACCTTGGGTCACCACAGTGGCGGCAGGCAGCCAGCCCGCCCTCATCACGCACTCCTATGGAATGACGCAGCCTCCCACCTTCAGCCCGGCTGCGAACGTCCAGGCTCCCGTCATCGGCGTCACACCCTCCCTCCCTCCACACGTCACTCCGCAGCTCCCGCTGATGCCAGCCCACTACCAGCTCCAGCCACAGCCCTCACAGCCCCTCAGCAACATGGTGGTCAACCTCCAGAGCCAGCCCTTGTACACCAACAGCCAGCCCCTCAGCATGTCCTCCATGAGCGGCGTTGGCCCAGTAGCCCACCCGGGCCCTGGAGCAGTGGGCAACGGCCACCTGGCGTGTCCCATGCTGCCTCCGCCGCCACCATCCCTGCCGTCGGCCGCCCTGCCGAGCAGCGTGCCTGCCACCAACGGGCAGGCGGCCGCCCCGCTGCCCCCCAACGCGGCAGGTGGTCCAGACAACACCAATGGGGTGCAGATGCTGCGGACAATCGGCATGGGGAAGTACGAGTTCACAGACCCCTGGCACCCCAAAGGTAAGGCGAGCTGGCTTGGTCCCACCGGGGGCGCAGGTGGGAGTGGGCGGGGGGGCTGAGGACAGTGGCGGACCCCCAGGCCTCCCCGCCGCTCTCTTCAGGCCCGCTGGCCCGGCTCCATCTGTCTTCATGCTTTTCTTTAGTGCATAGCTTTTGTGAGTTAATGACAACAAAAAGCAGTTTGTTAGAAAGAAGGAGGACAAGCTATGGGTTTATAACAGTGAAAAACAGCTTTTGGGTCCATCAGATAAGCAGATGCTCCCAATGGTAGAGCAACCATCATCCCGTGCCTCTCTCCTTTTGAAAACACACACTCATGTTTCCATCCAACCACTTCCCTTCTGGCTTCAGTTGTGCATTAGTCACGACCCTAACCTCCTCCTTCAACCATCGTCTTTCCCCCCCCCTCTGGTAGGAACCCAAGCTAAATGCAGGTAACCTGCTGACTGAAGCTGAACAGCCCAAAATGTTCAACGTTAAGAGGAAAACTCTTCATTACTAGCTTCATTGGGCTCAAATGCTGCAAAACACCCTGAATAGTCATGAGAGTTCCTGAGAGGCTGACCTTTTCTGATAAGTAGTTTCTAAATGAGCCACAGCATTAGGTCATGTTGGAGTGTTGTTTCCGAGTGTCTTACCCTAAACACTTCAAAAATACCTACGTTCTAGGTACTTAGCTTCTGATTTCATTCTCAGAGTTTTCCCTGCCTCCCATAAAAATCATGGCTGTGCCACATGTGCAGGTAAAACGAAATGTAGCTTACAGAAATACAAATGCAGACCTATCAGCAAAATCAATTAAATTGATTTTAAAAAAAACACCCCAAAGGCTTCATTAAGTCTGTGATATTTTATGTATACATTTGTATTCAGACACAATCCACGTGTAAATTATTTACTTGCCACAAGCTATTAAGTTCTGTTGTGTAGCTCTGTATTAAAGACAAGGAATCTCTATTAAAAATGATTAGTCCAATAACTCTTCCTGCTCATTACGTAAATTGTACTTTGGTATGTGCAAATCCTTACCAAACATCTCTTGAATAGGAGTTCAGGCACAAGCTCAGCAGTGCTTTTCTAGAGCTATATATTCGGA
The DNA here is from genome assembly GCA_033558185.1 of Dromococcyx pavoninus. Classification (NCBI taxonomy): domain Eukaryota; kingdom Metazoa; phylum Chordata; class Aves; order Cuculiformes; family Neomorphidae; genus Dromococcyx; species Dromococcyx pavoninus. The sequence goes on from JAUMJL010000250.1 coordinate 2,506,768, forward strand.
CTGCTTTTTAATTTTCAGCTCCACAACCAAAATATGGTGAGAACACTTGCTGAATGTTGAGCTTCTAAATTTTTCTTTAGGATGTAGATGGTTTTTAAGTCATACCAGCTCAGTTTGTTAGCCAAAAATTCACCAAGGATTACTTTATAAGAAAGCAAGTTGTCAGGCTAGGTTTCTAAGTTGCAAACCCTTGGGTTTGTAGGAGAAAGGGAAGAGAGTTATACACTAATCCTGGGAAACTGAGCTGTAGTGGTTTTACTGGATGTCTCTCCTCTGCAAGGAAGGTGTTTGTCTTCTAAAAGGCATCATTTCCACTTTTCATAGTCACCTATCCCAATTTACTGCTCTGCATACTCGGATACATGATCAAATTAACGGAATTTAAAGGATTACTTGGTGTCATTGGAGACGTGCAAATATACAATACAAGGAAAAACACATAAGCTTAAACCACTTTCACTGTGGTAATTTGATCACATATCTGAGCCCTAGTGACACTAACCTAGTGAGACAAATGAGCACGTCAGTGGCTGTACACTTGAGGTTAGGAATACTCTTAAATGCCTTTCATACTTAGGGCCAGTAGTGTCAGCTGTTATTTACTCTTCCTCCGTCAATTAACCTTCAGCATATCTCTGGCTAGCAGCTGAAGTAAACTTCAAATCAGAGGCTAAGTAAAAACATTGTAAAATATTTAATCAGTCTTTTAATATTTGATTTGCAAAGTCCTAATCAGCATTCTTGCTTAAAGTACTGTAAACCCTGGTCTAGTCTAATTGTCCGAGCACCACTGAATGTAGTCGGATGAAGAGGTACTCATTAAGGTGAGGAGGAGATTTCCTTGCTAGAGTATGCCAAGCATGCCAGACCTAGCGCTGCTCTGGTATTTGGAAACCTTTGTTCCTAGGAGAGGCTCATAAGGAGAATATTAAAACAAGCAGTATTTCTAATCCATGACAACTGCTGACACATTAGCCATACTGCACGTTATCAATTGCAAGCTAGGCAACTGTTTTCCCAGGGATTACCTAACTTCTCGATGACCATCAACTATTGAGTTATTCCTATTCCTGTAGTTGTTAAAAACAAACAAATGTGAGATGACAAATCATGCATATACAAATAGGTCTCATAAGCAGGACTTATTTTATAGAGAAGTAGTCGCTTCCTCCATTTCCAATCTTAAAAGCCCTTAGATCTGAAGCTATAGTTCTTCTTGTCAGACCTAAAGTCAGGGAAGATATATGTTGGGTTTTATTGTTTCAAATGGTCTTTAAGAGAGAAAAAAATCAGGAAAAAGGAGACACCTGGGTGTCTAATCAGACCTTGAAACCTCACTAGGATAAGATTCTTAATATAAACTCTGTGGATTTCAATGTGGCTTCATTTTCAAATTATATTTTGTTTTAATTTCTTCCTTCAGGGATTTCAGTCTCTAAAGCCTGACTGATTTCACAGTCTTATATGATAGGCACCTTTTTTTCTCCAGGAAGGAACGGAAACTATGAGACAGTGCTGAGCTCTTCAAATATACAAGTTCAAACTAGTTCTCCATTTCATTTAAATATTCTCTCTCTTTCTTGGGGAACCTTGGCCAGTATTATAATAAGAGCCACTGCTAATGGCCTTAAGATCTATCTCATTATCCTGAGATACTCTGTATTATTATTTCACTTGACAATCCAGTCTTGTACAGGTTTGAATAATTACCCAGCTATTCCTTAAGTGAAAGAGCAGTTCTTGCTGGTTAATGTGATAGATTTTCTTATACTTTTTGACTTTATTAGGGAGCTGATTTGAAACATCATGTTTTATTTCCAGTAATTATCTTTCATTTGGCGGTATGCATGTTGGGGCCGCATTACACCGTATTTACGCAGAACTGGGTTTCTTACATAACTGCTTATAAACAAAAGTAAACAAATAAGTTGCCAAAAAGTTAAAGGCACTGCCACTATGCCATCTCATTTGCAATAGGTCAAGCGATCTCACTTACATGACTGAAAGAGTCAAGTCATTTCTGTGACTCTGCAAAAAAATACATTTTGATAACAAGAATCGTGATATAAAACAGATATATCATTCTTATTACAGTCACAGCTAATTCCCACCTAAGTCCATTGAAACTACTTGTAAGGAAATAATTTTTGCATGGATTAGAGAATTTTCTTGGTCTGAATGGGTTATATTCTGTGAAGGCAATTTTTATTGCTTCTGTAATATGTTAAATATGAATGTTAAGTTTAGCTACATGATCCATTTACTTAGTGAATTTGTAAAGCAGTCACATTATGAGAGACATAAATAATGTTTCAAAGTAATTACTGCTTTTAGCAATGTGTGAAGAACTGTAGAGCTGCCTTATGAATTCCATAGGATCTTTTACCATACACAATCAACAGCAGTTTTGAGGAGTATCGGAGTTAGCCTATAATTGCCCTTTGGATAGGATTTTTGCCAAATACGCCTAGCTGACTTCAAAAGCTATGTCACTTTAACACAGACACGTAACCTAGTATTTTAGAACAGAAACAGCCCTTGTTTTCTCTCCATGTCCTAAGTCTTGCTCTGTAATCTAAAGATTAAGTGCCAGGGGAATTAATAAAGCAGAATATTCAGAACCACGAAGGTGTTCATTGTGAACATATTAAGTGAAGATCCACTGAAGTTTGCATAGCCATTTTTTTATGTGGCTTCTTCGGACAATAGAGAGTTGCAAATAAAATTCAAACATAATTTCAGTATCTTCAGGTTACATGATGTGCCAGCACAAGTTGTTGCTTGCACAACATGCCTGCAGAGAAGAGGGAGGGACAGAAATCATCACTTCAGATTCTGACACAAGATACGGGTATCCCATGCCACGGCACAGTGACAGAAACCAGTGTCTGTGTGCCTGCCAATCCAGTTGAGCCCAAATGGAGAGAAATTAATCAGCTTGATGAGGGACTAGAAGAGATTGGTTTCCTTGCAGAAATGACTACGTAACTGAGATTTAGTCTTTGACTATTTCATAGGGCAGTATGCTTCTTTATGTCCAAGACTTGTAGTAAATCCAAAATTGAACCCTTGGTGAATAGCCTTGCCAAATGTAGGACATAAATGTTCCAGCTTGGACTCTGAGATTTGTTGTAGATTTGGAAAGACATATACTTTGATATACTTGGGAGCATAGTCGCTAACACAAAAAATGAAAATAACAATTCTTCATTGCAGTATTTTCTCCTTCAGTATAAATTAGCTATGGACATTATGGGTTTTAATTTGTGGATGTTCATGGGTAATATTCATGTTTGTTTGTTCCACAGTATTTTCTATAATCCTTTGGTTTGCAGTCCTTAACTAGTGGAAAAGAAATCAGATGCTAATTAGTGTTCGGAATTTAATGAGTGTAGAAACATAACAATATCAGAAATAGCATCTGAATTTTAATCCTTGTAACACTAATTTCTTAATACTTCATTTTCAAGCATCACCAAATATCATGAACTAAACAATAACAGAACTACAAGTGAATACTGTTCCATCATCGCTTATTGATTGCACCTTTCACACTTGACTTTATTCCATTGGAATTCTCATTAGACCTCAGACAATATTTACTTTCATTAATCATGAGTAGTAACAAGGTAGACTACAACATTTTGTCAATAACCATCAAGTTTTTCTTGAGAAGAGGCTGAATTTTCAAAGGGACTTCAGGTTGACCTGCAGTTCTGTGAGTGTACCTGGTTCTAGACATGAATGCTGCGGTGGGAGGGGTGTTTAAATTCAAAATGCAAACTAGCATTTGGAATTCTAATAAAGTTAATTAAAGGATGTTGTGTGATGAAGGCTCTAAAAAGCCTGGTTTCAGTTCTCTGCCTTACACCAGAATATGTGGCCTGTGTAACCTTAGGAAAATATCCCTTATTTTTATATCCATAGATAAAGGTAGGTAGATAGATAAATAGATTATATGAAATTATAGATATAAAATTATACATAGAATTTTTGTGTGTGTGTGCAAATATATACATTTATATATGAATATATATGCATATCGTTGTGGGGAAGTAAGTCTGCAGTAGAAACGATATTGCCTTCTACCTCCTGTTTCTTGTAGGAGGGTTAGGTAAGCACGGAGGTCTGTTAGCGCTGTACCTGCTTTGTACTGTGTTTTGCTTAAGATAGTCTTGATATTATGGGGCAGCCTAAATGGTACCAAGACACAGATGACTAGTAATTTTTTGTAAGTTCAAGTTGGTAATGATACATAGAGTTCACAGGATCATGGAGTGGTTGAAGTTGGAAGGGACCTCTAGAGGTTTTCTGGCCCATCCTCCCTGCTCAAGCAGGGCCACCTGGAGCTGTTTACCCAGGACCATGTCCAGATGACTTCTGAAGATCTCCAGGGATGGAGACTCCACAGCCTCTCTGGGCAGGTGCTCAGTCAGCCTCACAGTAAGAATGTGTTTCCTTACATTCAGAGACAACCTCCTGTGTTTCAGAATAACAGTAATGGAATTCTAAAGTTCATGAGAGTATCTAAGCCATCACTTGAGCGAGACTGAAATACATTTCACCTTTTTGCATTCCAGGTGGAGTATTTTCAGTAATTTCTGCCCTGTCTTTTAATGCCACTATTCATCAGGTCTTGTTAGACAGTGCTTTAGTGCACTAAAGAGTCAAAGAAGACTTGTTCTAGACCTAGAACATTGCCTTGCTAAATGCGTAGCATAAAGAAGGTCATTGAATTCTCTTTTGATTGACAGCTCTCAGTGACTTGAGGTTTCCGGGTTTCAACTGGAGCAGGAGCCTCTCGCCACTACCAATATTTTATGAGGGGTATTGTAAAATAAAAGTGGAGGATTGTTAAAGTATGTTAAAACCCCCTGAAAGTGCTCTTAAGAGTCATCTGCTCCATGGTAGGGTTTTTTTATACCTGGGTATTTTTTTCAAGTAAGCATCAGTTTTGCAGCTGTAGTTCATCTGTTGTTGAAAGCATAGAGGTGAAGAACATTGATTTTACTCTGTTATGTGCTAGTATGTCATCACTTGCAGATCCATTTAGGTAATTAGACAATGATGCATTTGAAGATGTCTTGAGTTTCTTCCCTCCCTGAAATCTAAGACATTGTAAGCTTAGAACATGGTTTCTTGACAGATATGCGTTTGTTCATGGCAGTGGCTACTAAATGCATTCAAAATAAGTCTGAGAGGTGGCAGAGTTTTGTTGAATTACTGTTTTCTGTCCCATCCACACAACACTATACTCAACAAAGTGCAAAATTTCTCAGAGGCTGGATTATCACCAAAATCTAGACTCCTTTTTGGCACAAAATATATAAGTGGCAACTCTTTTTAAATACAACTTAAATTTCCAGGCAGGCTACCTTCTAAATGCTGTTCTAAAAACCCCTTGCAGAGAGCTGGAACTGCATTTGGATGGTCTGAAAGTTATTAGTTGTTCAAAACGCTTGCAGAGTGTCTGTTCTCCTTTCAGAACTCCTTATGTTTAATTTCTCATTTCTCTGACCATGTCTGCCTTTGGTCCTCTGTCTTGTTCAATTCTTGACACATGTTTGGATGCAACCCTTGTCTGTGTCCAATCCTTTGGATGCAACAGAAAATACCTGTTCTCTCATGTTTTTTCTCATATGCCTGGAGCCACCTTAGAGCTACCTTTCCTGAATGTCCAGAAGTTTGGTCTTTCCTCAAATTTCCTACTAAGAGTTTTTCCTCCTCACAGCAGGATAATTCTACTTCTCTTGCAGTTATGACTTAAAAAATGGACAGTCAAGTTATAGATACTACAGAGAGTCTGCAGAGAGTGGGGACTTAACGCTCTTCATGACTTCACTGAACAGACTGGGTCCATCAGTCTGTGAGTTTGTGCATATACTTAAATGTTCTCAAGATGGGCTAGTCTGTGCTCTCCAGAGATCTCCAGACAAGTGAATTTATTAAATTGCAAATGGTTTTTGGTTTCCTTACAAGAAAGTCAGCAGTCCTCTCTGGAGCACTGCCTGAACTCTGAATGAAGAAGAATCATTTCTGTCTCAGTGCATTCAGAGCAAGAATGATTCTGTCCCATGTTAGATTAAAAACATCTAAACAGATTTGTGAAATATAAACATTTCCAAATAGTGACTTTTCTTAACCTGCTGTGCCTTGAGATTGCTGATGATAAGCTCCGCTGTCCCACAGTGAGGCTGGGCTTCGAGCTGCAGTCAATAATAATAATAACATGGGATTGCGTAAGACATTGCATCTTCAAAATTCTTTTATGGACATAACTTTTTTAAAATATTAACTGTTTATCTTAAAATATCTGATGTGCGTATTTTGTAAGGCTATTTTTTTATTTTGTACAGGGACTTTGAAGCAAAAGCAAGAATAGCTGTCAGGAAACTAATTTTGATATAAAATTCCACAAATCTGCTTGTTTCAGATGTTTTCTATGTTTACTGGGTAGATACTATGAGGAAAGGAATGATTCGTGTTTTGTAAGTTCACAAGCATTTGTGGTAATGCTTTCTTTTCTTTAGTTTTTCTCTCGTTGTTTAAGTAGGAAATAATTTGGGCAACAAACTGAATGATCCATGCAAGAAATTCTTCTGAGTAATGGACATATTTGTTTCTGTGTGTTGTGTTCCTGTGTATTGTCACAAAGCTATTCTTTCCGACCAGTAGGATGGTGAAGCTTCTTGTGTTCAGTGTGTTTTGTGTTGTGCATATATTGTTTCTGGTTGTACCAAGTAAGGGTAACCAAGATATGGTATATATAGTGTATATATATATATAGTATATAGTTCCATTTTAATATTATTATTTCTTATTTAGTAAGGCCAAGTGCCAGGTCTTGCACTTGGGGCACAACAACCCCATGCAATGATATAGGCTTGGGGAAGGGTGTCTGGAAAGCTGCCCAGAAAAGGATCTGAGAATGTTGGTCAACAGCCGGCTAAACATGAGCCAGAAGTGTGCTCAGGTGGCCAAGAAGGCCAGTGGCATCCTGGCTTGTATCAGAAATGGTGTGGCCAGCAGAAGCAGGGAAGTGATGGTGCCCATTTACCTGTAACTGCTGAGGCCTCAAATACTGTGTTCAGTTTTGGACTCCTTGTTACAAGAAGGATATTGAGTTGCTGCAGCGTGTCCAGAGGAGGGCAGCAAAGCTGGTGAAGGGGCTGGAGAACAAGTCCTATGAGGAGGAGCTGAAGTAACTGGGGTTGTTTAGTCTGGAGGAGGCTGAGGAGAGACCTTATTGCTCTCTGTAACTCTACCTGAAAGGAGGTACCTCTCCAAAATAGCTAGCAACAGGACAAGAGGAAATGGCCTCAAGTTGTGCCAGAGGAGGTTTAGATTGGATATTAGGCAAAATTTCGTTACTGAAAGAGTGATGAAGCATTGGAATAAGCAGCCCAGGGAAGCTGAGTCACCATCCCTGGAGGCATTCAAAAGACATGTAGATGTAGCACTTCGGGACATGGTTTAGTAGACATGATGATGTTGTGTTGATGGTTGGATGTGATGATCGTAGAGGTATTTTCCAACCTTTATGATTCTATTTACAAATAATTACATTTGAATCCCACACTAGATATACTGGAAGGTATTATATCATCAGGTCATGAAATCATCACTAGGAAGGAGACACATAAGCTTGCAGGAATTATTAATCATAGGCAAAACTTCCATCATCTAGATGTGCAAATAAAAGTGACATGAAATTTTGTCATGTTAAATTCAGAAGATTACAGCATGTAATGTTGTACGTTCCTGGTACTGTACTGGAAAAGTTCTTGGGCTGCTGATAAAATCAGGAGGTTCAAAATAAGTGTTTGACTGGGAGTATAGACAGTAACATTTACATACACCCGTGTGTGCAGACAATTAAGTCAGAAGCATTAGACTAGACCAATTATAAGACACTTGATCAAGTTTGAACGGCATAACTGTGTAGTACTTTCCAAGAAGATTGGAGGGTTTCCCTGAAGACTTTGTATGCTGTATTCTGCACAATGCTCAGTGGCATTGCAACATCAAAAAAAAAAAAAAGAATGTAGGATTAAAGAGAACATTATGCTTTTATTTAGGATTCCTCTGATGTTTCAGAGGAAGACAAAATGTGTTTTGTCTATCAATCTGCACACTGATTTAGGTGAGGATGAGGGAGAATATATGAAAAAAAGATAAAATTGGCTAAAATGAAATACTTCTTAGTAGAAATGTGGACTGACACTCCTGTTCAGTCTTACTGATTTGTAGAGGATCCAAATCCAACACCAAACCCAGCTCTTCTGCACTGCCTTTTCCATGGGAAATCAAGAGGGAAATGTTCCTTGCATCCACAAGCTGTGGATGCTCTTTAAAACAAGGATCATTTTGCACAAAACACTACCATCCTGTGGAAAACAGATGGAGGAGCAGTGCTGGTAGATTCTTACTGCCTGCAACCTAGGAAATAGGTGATTCTGCTCTTTGTCTTTTCCTAAATGCTGTGCAGATTTTGTTACAGATGTGAATTTTCTAAATGGCTGAATTTGGTGATATTTTTCTACTAGATATACTCTTATGATGGCCAGACTGTGCTGTTTTATGAACAGCACATTTCTCTGAGAGTTTTTTTAATACTTCTGTGGGATGATTAGAACTCTTGATTTGGAAGCCATATTGAGCATCCAAATAGAAAAGCACTCCAGGAACATTTCAAAATAACTTTTGTTAGAAGGATAGTAGGTACCTCCAGCAGGAATCAGTCAAGTGATTTCAAGTTTAGTCAGATGCAAATGTTTTACCATCAGTGTGTAGAGAATCCTTGCACTCTGAAGAAATACAGGAATCACTCTTTCACTGCATAAATGTAGCAAGAACAGAGGCATTATATTAATTATATTACCATTCTTTTTTTGTCCAGATTTTGAGGTGTTGGAGTGCTAGATTCAGTATTTCAGGCAGATTTGGTATTTCCTCAGACTGAGTCTTCTGTTTGTGTTTTAAAGAAACTGGAGAAGGACTGTTTATATACTGAAATTTTCTACAAGTGTCTGGAAATAATATGTCAACCTATTTAGAAGACAAATTGTAAATATTGAAATATCTTTCAATAGATAATTAAGGGAAGGACTCCATTTCAAAAATAAAAAGTCCTTTTGCAATTATTGAGTTAGTAACATTGGCTACCTTTGAACACACTGAGAGCAATGTTGGGTTTTTAAGATAACTTCACAGTGCAGTGGGAGGCAGCCAGCCCTGGAGTAGAGTGGGATCACACTGCGTGTTTATGACAGAAAAAGGGGTAGCCATATTGCATCCAAAAGAAATGAGAGGGGTGGTTTTAAGGATATAATTTATAATTATGCAGTCTGTATCTAAAGTTTAATTAACTACACCAAGATGCTGAAGTTAATATTTCAAGTTTGGAAGGACGAAAATGCAATAGTGTTTGACTCGGTAGTTGTCTATAATCCATGAACTCAGAACCAGGAGAGTTCAAGAAACCTGCCTTTAACCTGCCTCTGAAAAACAGATGAAGAGACACACCAGAGTATGTAAAGAAGACATCACAGAAAGAAAGAGACATGATGACAGCTTTGACTGTTATTATGTGGTTAGTAAATGATAGAAATGATAGATGATAGAAAAACAATTTCTATTCAAAACTGAAGTCATATTTTAAAGAATTCTAAACAGTAGTCAAGTCTGTTAGGTGTCCTTTCTTCCCTGACTTACCTAAATTTACAATGTAAGCATGTCACTCCACTGTTTAAACATCAGCAGCTAGGGCCATGTTTCTCCTAGGGCCATTGTACATCCTATGTGGTTTCTTGGTACTGGCAGGGCACAGCTCTTATAGAGGTGCTGGCCATTTGTAGGTGTCTTGGCTATCCTAGAACATGTCGGCAACTGCGTTAAGATTCCATGACTGTCCATCTGAATCACTCTTGGCTTCATTGACTGCACTGATTAGCTCTTCATAGATACATGAGCTTATGCACCTAAATGACTTGAATGCACTTGAATTTAAACATCTTATCGTAACCTGAATCCCATCCTAAATTTCAGGAGTAGGGTCAAGAATCCCAACAGATGGTCAGCGCGAACACAGCTTCACTGTCAGAAGTATTATATAATGAAGCATACCCCTTGTAATATTTTACAGTGGTGTTATTGAGAGGGTACTTTGATATTACTGGTTTAAAATTACCTAAAATTAATGCAATATTTGCCTATTAACACTAAAACATGTTGAGTAAGCAAACACATATAGTGCCTGTTTGTGAGCAAGCTGGCTCTCGTTATCTGCCTGTGGAAAGCTGCTTCAGAATATCATACATCCAGTGTTTTCCCAGGCATCATTGTCATTAATTAAAGGTAATTTGGGCATATATTGTCAATAGTTTTAATACATGGTTTGTTAAACTGCAACTTATGCTGTTATCTCACCTAATTTCCAATGCTATCATGTACTATTTAGTATATTAGGGCCTGTTAAGAGGGAGGCTTATATGCCTCATTCAGGAGACATCACTTGCAGTAGTGTGGTGTCTCGCTGAGTGCTTGAGCTTTTGGTTCAGCAGTGGCTTGGAAAATATGTGCCATGTACGCTGTTTCCACCAGCAGTTGGTCTTTTCTCAAAGTTTTTCTCACTAATTCCCAGCTCATCATGATACTCATCAGCCTGTGTAATGTGCTTATCACACACTCATTTTCAGCTTTTGATTTGGCCAGACTGTCTGCTGGGGAAGGTTTCCTCTGGTAGAAGTCTCCAGGTACATGAACAAGTGAGCTCTAAATGTTACTAATAAAAAATCCTTTAATCCACTTTAACAATGATAAATTGGAACTGAGAAGTCCTTCTTACTTTACAGATACATTGAGTTCAGAATTTCACCTAAGTCATGAAATCATTTTATGGGTAAGAGAAAAGTCTTCAACACCCTGACATGGACAATGGGAATTAAAGGCCAAATGCACAATTGCTCTTACTGGTTATCTGAAGCACCTACTGATGACTGAACTTCCACTGACATGGCCAGTTCATAGCAAATTCACTGGTCTTTGCCATTATTTTTATTCTTAATTCACCCTGGAATTTCCCTTTCAATTTTCCTCACATTGTAATCAGTGCACAATGAAAGGAAGTAGCTGATCAGGACCACAGAAGTTCAGAGTGGGCAAAGATCTGGCTAAAGTTTGCTTTTCTGGATTTAGATGTTTTTGCTACATTGTCTTATTAGTAGGTACATCTCACCTGAAATCTGTACTATTTTCCACCTGCTATCCTACCTTTTATTTCTGTCGCTATGTTGAGGAGCATAGCATCATCAGATACAGTGAAAAATGAAGTCTTTTTATTCTTCTTTCCCAAAAGCTTGGGAGTTTGAGCTAAGGGCTCATCCGCAATGGTTTGTGCCTCTTGAAATCCTCACAGATCTCTCTTGCAGTAGTGGCACCTGAACATTTCCTACAATACAGCTCATTGCAACATTACACCAGGCACAAAATGATGTCTAGGCAGCAGGAGGGCCCTTGGAGGGGTCTTTACCCTACCTGGCCTTTCGCACCTCAGTATAATTTTTGTGTTCCTTGTTGGAACGTCTCAGGTGCCTCCTGCATGCCATTGTCTTATGTGAGCCAGTGAGGCTTCAGGAGGCAACACCTGTTCCAGTACCTGGTTTCCAGGCATCCATCTGTTATTTGCAAGCAGATGTAGGCTTATTGTTTCATGTCTAATTTTGAAAATCTGGCCCCAGCGACAGGTTTTTGTGAATCAGTATACTAACATCTGGCTTTTACTGGCCTGGCAGACAGTCTGTATCATTAAGTAGAACCAAACTATGCATTGATATGGTCGGAGATGATCCTACACCAATTTGCAAAAGGACGGTAGGGCTATTGGCAAATTAGGTAGTTGGAGAAATTCTCCATCTCTCTCCCTTTTCGTGATGTATCAGGGAATAAAATTGAGGAGAAAGTAGAAAACAAACTAATGTGAATGTAATTCCCAAATTTCAATCTTCCGCGTATTATGGGTCATTACCCGTTAATTTGCTAAATGGCAGTTTTCTATGAAAGAAAAGTTTTGTTTAGCTGTATAATGATGACAGATGATGTAATTAGTATCATCTGCACATTGAAAATGATAAAAGCATTTCTTTTGTGTGTCACTGCTTTTAGACTGTATAATATCAAAAATGATAACAGTATGAAAATTGCACTGACCGCTTTCATATTGTGCGTGTAGAATACCTCGGTGATATGATACAAGTAATGACAGGTACTTTGCCATGTATTCATTTTCTCCACTCTCTAGCCTTTATATTACAGTGAAATTAAAGCACAGCACTAAGCAAAGCAGATGTGCCTGAATACAGACCCATCTTATGAAACTGTAAACCACTAGAGTCCCTTTACCATTGCTGGTTATGATAATTAAGTGATTATAAACAGGGTTTTTGAGGAAGAACATTGAATCCTCTTTCAGTTAAAGAAGATGGGGGGGTGTTTTAATTTCAGCCCACATTTGTTGCTTGAATTATTTTTAATTATATTCTGTATAAGTACTTGCCCCGTATCCTGGTCTTGATAGTGGTAGATATTCTCATTTAAATATAAATAAATGCCAAACTTATTTAACATGGAAAAGTGACTGCTGTGACTGTGTAGTAACAATTTTCTCTTTGTTGCCATGGTTTGGATTTTTATATAAGCTTTGCAAATATAATAAAGCTAATGGAGCTCTTCATCCAAGGAAATGGGTATATTCAAGAAAATAAATTACATTTTGCAAGCTAATGAGCTCTACTAATTGTGTTTATCCTTGTGAATTAATACAATTTAAGCGAATCTATCCCCCAAAATCAAGCATTTGATTGCATTTTAGCTGCGTGGAAATCAGAACATCCGGATCAAATCTGAGTTTACTGGATATCCAAGGGGTAGGGGGGAAGGTTAATTTCCATTGACTTGTACAGCTGGTGCTAGCTCCCAGTAAAGTTAGACTTGGAAACTTGCGACTTTCATTGTTTTTTTTTTCATTCCACTACTTCCCACACTGGCAGAATTCTCAACAAGGAGTTGTGTGTAATGAATCCTATGTAATACGATGGCAGGCGTGTACGAGTTGTGTTAATTAGCCCACATGCCCACAAGACAGGATAAAGGAAGGAAGGAAAAGGGAATAACGGTTGTACTTTTTAAGAGACAACTTGTCTTCTCCCACTTCCCTCTCTCCCTCCCTTTTCTCACACTTTCTTTTGCCAACATTTTGATTTCTTTTTTTTTTTTTCTTCTTATAAACAGGTTTTCATTTCAGTGAGGCATTTTGGGAGATGTTGGACAGATTAGAAAACTCTGCATAAATTCTGGCAGACTTTAGGTTATTCTACAATTTGGCTTTCTGGAAAGATGATGGAGAGTAGAGAAAATGGCCAGTTTGAACACTTGAAATGCTGCAAATACCCCCAGAAATTCAGAAGCAAACTGTTGGTCACCAGCAACAGGCAAGCAAGGGCTGACCACTTGCGGTTTGCACTGTAGGAGGGTGACCACAGTCGTCGGCAATGGGTCTTACGGAGACGGTTTAGCTTTCCATGCATTGGGTTTATGCCATTTTTAACACCATGCGGGAATGCGTGCCAGAGATGAAGGCCGGGCCCAACTGACTTTACTTCCTTGGTCCTGACTGCACTGTAGCCCTGCTTTTTTATCCTGCCAGATCATTTTCAGTGCTGTGCAAGAGTCTCAGCACTTAACAGCCATTGCAGATTCCTCAGATAGAGCAGGCATGAGATCAGAGCTCTCCTGTTTCTCGGCAGTGGGCCCTTCTTCATCTAAAACCAGGATTGGGAAGCAGAGCCAAACAGCCTTTCTCAGCTGCTGAAAAAAAGCATCTTAAAGATGAATAGCAGACACAAAAAAAAACAGCTCAAAAATGAAATTGTTTATTTGCTTGTTTATTGCATCTCAGGTAAGAACTTAGATAATCTTTCCCAGTCTGTGCACTGAAAAAAATGCACTGCTTCCATTCGTGGCATTCAAGTGCTTAGGAGGGCTGTTAGGACTTGTCTTGTAGAAGTTTTGGATTAATTATATTTTTGTAGTTAGAAGAGCGCAGTTCCTCATTGTAGATGCAATTGCACTGTTATAAAAATGCTAAGGATAATTTATTCTGTAAGGAGTAAAGAAGAAAAATTAAGAGTGATAGTACAATCATACCTGTAAGCTGGTATAATTGTGTCCAGAGTAGGAATTGTATTGGACTAATAGCTCTGGAAAAAAAAATATTAGTCAATCTTGTAAGTGAAATATTTATATAACAGAAGGTCTTGATGCACAGAGCCATTCTGGTTTCCATAGATTCCCAGCTCCCCAAGCAGACATTGACACAGACCATAGCAACTCCAGAGGAGCCATTCCACAGATACTGAAGTGTAGGGTCCCAAAGTACACATTAATGAAACCACTATCTTGTCAATGATGTGGAATGTAGAGCTATCTTCAGCAGAGGTTACTATGATTTTTCATAAAAAAACAGGGAATTTAGTGACATTTTTGTTATTTAACATCACATCACTAATAAAAAGTAAAAAGATGAATCCTGAGAAAGGATAAAGTACAAAAAGCTTTACATGAAAAATATTGTTCACCTCTGATGGAAAATATAGGCAGCTTTGAGAAAAGGATCTGGAGTTTGTTCAGTTCGTGGAATGAAAGATTTTGATAGTAGCAGCTTAAAAGTTATCTGTTGCAGTAAACTAGGTCTCAGAAATGAGCACAGCCATGATGATATGATAGTTTTGGGCCACTGACTTACTGTACAGACCCATGCGTATCAGCAAGAGTTAAAATCAAAGTAGAATCTTAGTTTTGAACTTCCTTTTTCTACAGTGTTTGAGTCAGATCTTCAGTGTTTCATGTTTCGCCACATGGTATTGCAGGGGTCACTTCTCAGGCCCCATTGACTCCATGCAGATTTATTGTAGACTTGTGTCAGGAAAAACAGAGCTTTGATATGTCATGCAGGTTGCCTAGTGACTCCTGCAAAGTGCTGACCACCCCAAGTTGGAGAGAAGAGATACCTGCTTGGAGCTGAGCTCTATTACGGGCTATAAAGCTGGGACAGGTTTGAATGATAGGAAGAGTTCTGGCAGGCTGTTAGCTCTCTTCAGCTGGGAAAATGGAAATGTTTATTAATAAGAACCTTTGACATGAAAGGCATGATATGTGCCCCCTGTGCTAGGCCCGTGATTAATAACATTAATTATGGGGAGTTCATTATAGTCTCATGGGGATGTAATATGTAATTCAGCCAGCATTTCATTGTAAATTAGCATTAATGTCCACTTTAAGTACAGTAGCTATCTATGGCTATGCAGAAGGAGCTGCAATCACTATGTACAAACATCATCTTCTTATTAAATGATGGTAGACTTTTACCTCCAAGAATTATAGACCAGTTAGCATTTCTCCTGTGTTAAATCTTTGCTGTGGCCGGCAGTGTAGTATCTATTGCAACTAACCTACTGATGCTATAGCAACTTTGGTGAGGAGTATTAGAAGAGTCTAGCTCCTTGCTGACTTTTAGAAGGAACTGGATAATTTTAAAATCCAGCTGGAAGTAGTCTTGATTGCAGTGTCATTAGCAATTAAAAGACCATGTAACCTAATGATTTTTCCACCCTGGTCCAGAGAAATTACGCACAGTGGGCAACTCTTCAGTTGGTGTAAACCATCAGCAATGTAATGAAAGCAATGAACCTTCACTGATTTGCACTGAGAATCTTGCCTGCTTGAAATTGTTCAAACATACGCCTTCCTAAGGCTATGCTTTATTTGTTTAATAATAAAAAAAATATTTTATCTTACTTGAAATTCCCTTCCTTAGGTTGACTTCCAGGAATCCCTTGTGAAACTCCTTGTACGTGGCCTTAAGTTTCTTCTGAATCACACGTACTGATTCACTTACCTTCAAACAAACAACCCTTATATACAAACATGGTCTCTTTTCATCCTAATGGGAGCCTCAAATATATATGCTTTTAAGCAGCTGGGGTGGCAGCTGGTGACACTGTGGGAAACATCATACAGATACTGGAAATCAGCTGAAGGACAGAAGACTTCATTAAAAGACTTTATGTATATTAAAAAATGTGTAAGTTTATAAATAGGAATCCAAACAAAACAGCAAGAATAGGAGCAGGAAGTATAAGGCCATTTGTTGTTGTTGTTCTTTTGAAAGAAGCTGAAAGATTGCCAAGTTATTATTCTTGCTTATTTGTTTGGATTGCATTGAATTTTAGAAATGCAAGGCTAGAAGGGGCCTCCTGGATCATTGTGTCTAATCTTCTGCAATCGCAGGTAGCATCTAGTTTAGGAGAGTCCAAGGCTCCCTTGCCTTTCGTGCCAGTACATACCAGAGGCCACAGAATACTTCCTCTCTGAAATTTATGACCTGTAGTGAAAGATAGAAAGCCATAGCTGTACTGTGCCAAAGGAAAACAGGAAGAGAACTCAAGGGCATCACCAGCAGCTCAGAGTTTTCTGGGAATTTGTTCAGTTTTGTTGAGTTCCCCATCTAAACTGAAGGCAGCTCGAGAGAATTGTAAATCAAAGTAGCTCTGCAAGCATCTGTACAAGAGAGCTGGGTGGCAGCCTGTGGCCATTTGGCACTGAAGGATGCAAGTCAGAGATCCAGCACCTGTTGGGCTCTAAACACTTTTCTTAGAATTCGCGCAGCTGATCGTATCCTAGGGGAAAGGCAGCAGCTGCCGGGCAGCAGTGGTTAAATATAGGAAATGGAGAATGCCACATCCAACTGGAAAGGGAAAGAGAGAGAGAGGAATCTAGCTGCAATGAAAATTCTTCTTGGTGAAAAGGGCCCTGAGATGATCAGGAATCAGAGGCTTTTACACCCTCTGTTTTATCTTTTGTCCATGACCACATCTACAGTTGCACACTACATCAGCCTCAGACAATGCCAGACATTCAGTTGGCAGTGACTGTATTAATGATTGTCACTCCAGGGGATGTTTTGGAGTTGCATATGTGAGGACCCTGCCTTTTGCTGCGAGTCCTGCATAGTTGCTGAGATGTGTTGTCCTTGATTTGCCTTGATTCTTTGTAGCACTTTTAATAGCGAAAATGCTGTGAAAAGCTTAAATATGAAGCACTACAGCTTTAGCACAGATGGAGTTTGAAAAGGACATTCAACCTTCTCTAATCTTCTACTGAGATCAGCAAGTAAAGCAAAAGGAAGGACAACCTGAAAGATAATATTTTTCGTTCTGATAATCTGCAGTACTTTAATTTCACCCAGGCATTTACATGACCCCTTTATTGAAGAGTCTGGGTGTTTCTTTTGCTTTAGCAGGAGGACTGAAAAAAAGGAATAAAACGACAAAACCCATTGCTTAACCACTTTCAGGCGGTGCCAGACATCCTCACAGAGAAAGCGAACAATGTGAGGTTGAGGAGGCTCAGCTACGGATTGAAAGATTTTTCCTGTCCTTCAGAAAAAAAAAAAAAAAACACAACAAAAGAAGGCAAGAGAAAGAATGGGGAGGAGGAGAGAAACTCCTGTTTTGCTTTATTCACACACTGCACTCGTCCACAAGAGAGAGGCTTATGTCACACAGGTGTGGCACAACCTCTGGCCCTGGCTTACCTCTCCATTCTGGGAGGACATCTGGCCAGCATGCTCTCCTCTCCTCCTACCCGTTCTCTGTCACACTGGGCTGCAGTAGCTCAAGCTGGCTGAGCCTGTCGTGGTGACAATATCATGCAGTTAAATTAATTCCAAAGCTGGTCAAGCTTGGAATCAATTAGACAGGAGACAAAAAAAGAAGCTGGGAAAGAGAGAAAAACAGTTTGGGTGTAAAACAGCATGCAAGAAGAGGGAATAGTGGACATGTTCCTAAAAGTGGCTTAGGGTTCATCTTAACACGAAGGATCTGCAGGTGACAGGAGCATCGCAACACCACACAGATTACTTCTGTCCTCAGCTGTCCCTGCAGAATTTCACTGATGGCTTCTGCGCCATGCAATCAAGATATCATCCAGAGCTCAAGAGGAGGATGTTCCTTTCCATTTCAAGGACATAACTTAGATGGAAGTAAAGATTCTGCAGCTTAATGTAGAGCAACCATCTCATTTTACCATCTCATTGCCTATGTCTTGACCTTGCTGTTGAGCGTATCCCAGACCCAGGGACAGGCAGTGCTGAGCAGACACCGTGCTCTCCGTTTACAACCTCAGCATCTGCTGCAAGTTTGGGCCAATAAATCACAAGCACTGGGAAGAAAGGACCGCCTTCCTACTACATGTCCTGACAGCGATTCCCACAGTGGGGATCTGATCCTTTACTGAACCTTGAGGCACTGCCATATGCGAATAGTAGTAATCTCTGGTTTGTTGTTCCTCCAAAGTCGGATGCGCCTGCATGTGTGTGTCTGCTTGGAAGCTTAAATAAACCCAGTTGAGGTTTGTTTGCTTTTGCAAGCTTGATTCATCAGCTTTATTTCCAGAACATGTCAGATACTTCCCATTTGGTCAGAATGGCTTTTTGACGTCTTTCTCCCTAGTTTTCCTTAGAGGAGACTTTATAAAAATACATAGTTTTTAATCTTTTGATATCTTGGATGCCAGCCTGCAAAATTGTAAAACAGCTGGCTTCTGGCTTCTAATGTTTTCTGTTTTCTCCAGCGTAATCCAAAGACCCTATGAATGACATAAAAAAGAGTTAAAGTACAACTTTACATATTGAGCCAGGTGTAAGGAAAGGAACAAGGACTTCTGTAAATCAGCCTGTTTTAGGAGCTTCTTTATGAAGACACAGTATAATAATCCCTAGCAGGGCCATCAGAATTGCAGCCTTTACCAACTTTTACACCTGCAAGTTACCTTGGTTTATTTTGTGCAGCTGCTCTGTTATACTGTTGTTACATTATTTTTATTTACATACAAATTCTTTACAGGTAACATTTGTAACAAGAAAGGAAAAAGTATAAGGTCACTGCACCAAGCAGTCTGTAGTCTGTGAGTGCCTCCGTAATCTTGCAGCCATGAATAGTGCTGTCCAGTGAAGTCAGTGGAACTATATCCTTCCTAAATTGCCATACCTGTTCAAAAGCATTTGCAGAGCCAGGACCCGCACTGCTGTGTCAGACTCCAACTACTTTAGCTACAACAGGGAAAATTATGATTAGGTCCTTGAATCTGCTTCTAAGTGCTGGTTCTAGCTTTTCCACATATACTGTTAGCTCTTGGATAGCTCATCAAGTGGTCTCATCTATCATCAGTGGAGAAAGAGGCATTGCTAGAGGGCTGGCCGTCTTTCCGGTTGATTGTACAGCAAACTTCAGCAACTGGCATGGGATAGGGGTGTGACATTTGGATGCCGAGTTATAAGCCTGATACTTCTTACAGACTGTCTTGCAGGTCTCAGTTTCCTCATTCATCTTGCCCATAGTTAATGGAAGAGGTGGTTTATGGTTACTTCGGATTTCAAGTTCTTCATCCAAAATGCAAGGCTGAGGCTTCTGTATTTCTATTAGAAGTTATTTGAACAGTTCAGAGGTCCCTTACAACCTAATTTATTCTGTGGTTCTATGAGTCTAAATTTTTGAACAGTTCCTTAAAATTAAAATTAGGTGGGGAAAAGCTTGACTTTCAACTAGTCACAGAGCTACTTTAAATCTCTTCTTTGAAAGTTTCCCTTTGCCTGCTATCTGAATTTGCTCTCTGTTGGCAGATCACGTTCTTGCAGAGATAAAAAAAATGCTGGCAAAATGGTTTCCCTTGCATCTTCTGTACAGAACACAAATCTAGTAGAAATCTTCTTGTGTGCAAGCCTATTAGACTTCCTATACGTTCCCATATGAGAAGCTGGTATGTTTGATGCTGAGCTCCATACTGCCTGGATATGTGGGGTGAATTAAGCCCCTGAGACCACATCTGCACTGATAAATTAAGTATAATACGTTTGAGATGGGTCCCTGGTACAGAGATCCATCTGGCACAGCACAGCCTGCATCCTTCTTGTTAAACTCACGTACTCATCAAGAGAGGGTGCCTCCATGTAAATAGTTTCTTGAGATGGTCCTTGTCCTGTTGGAAGAATGTTATTTGGCACAGAACAAAAAACACGGGAGTGGCAGAGACAACTGATTTCTAGTGCAGAAGAGCATTTGCTGGCAATGATGAAATTACTGGTACAGCTATATCTTCAGGGAGCCCGTGCTTACAGACTCCTATTCAAAAGTTCTGAGTAAATTTATAGTCTTTCTCCCTCTAAGTGCATACTTCTGTGGTTTTTTTCACTGGATTGGGGGGTTTCTGTTGTTTTTCTCCCACATTCACTTTAAAATGGTTTATTTTTTGTTCTGTTGCAAATTCTGCTTATTACTCCTTACTTTATAGACTCTCTATGATGCTTTCCATCAAATCTTCCTGATTCATTAGGACTAGGAATGACAGCATGCTGTTCCCTCAGCCCACATATGGACAGCGTCAGATGGACAACATCCTCTGTAATATCATCTGCCAGTAGAGAAGCTGAACCTTTAACTTCAAATCCTGGCTCTTTGCCCAAATTAAATAAATGAGTGTAGATTAACCAACATCGTTTCTGTGAATTAACTGCTAGAGGAAGGCATGACAGACTAAGCTTATTTTATTTTTACAGACTTTGTACTGTACACAGTTTTTATATACCTTACACATCTAGCTTTTCTAGTCCTTCTCTTTTCCATAAACTAAAGCCAATTTTTTTACAGCCCCCCACTTGTTGCAGCCTTATTGGGGTATTGGTTACGGGCTGTTCATCACAGACACTGTCTCATGGCTTTGTTTTTATGAGGCATCTAGTAAACTGTCCCTGTGCTCGCAAAATATATTGCATTTTCACATAGTGTGAAATTGTGGGGTTTGTAGTTCATTTTAGTAACCAGAATTCTGCAAACATTCCTCCTCGGTAGTTTTAAGTGTAGCAGAACAGGTAGTCAAACATTGCAATGGCATGTTATTTCATGTAAGGATTTTTTTTTCTGCTTTCAAAACTAAAAAAACACTGCCAGCAGTGGGAATTGATCAAACCGTAACATTTCTGTGTGACGCCCTAATAGGTTCTATAATGCTGTTAGCTTGGCTTACAACATGGCAGCTAGACAGGCATATTAGCTGCATCCTTTTACATGCAGACCTTGCTGTTAAATCGTGTTTGGCTAATCTTCCCTTAGGGGAAATTGGATTTCGGCCCCTCTCCCACCTCAAAACCCACTGTAAGATATAAAATCGTTTTTTTAGAAATCTCTTTTTCTCTAAGGCACTTTAATTGGCATAAGGTAGTTGCTCTTATAGAGAGACTATTGATTAGCATTTTTATTTTGCTATACTTTAAAGTACACCACTTTCAAAAGCATTTCATGAAATACCAGGGCAATAAACCAAGCAATAACAGACCAGAATGGCGACTGACTTGGCTTGCTTACTCCTACTTGTCTCATTTGTTTTACTTTTTTGTTTTTAAAACTGGCAAATGTTTGAAGCTGGTTTTCATTCTCCTCCTCACAATCCTTTCAGTGAAACCCAAGCTGGACACAGGAGTCAGTGTCAAGTACGCAGCAAGATTTGCCCCTGGGGTTGAGGGGAGCGAAGTTCCAGGTAGCCTTGTCCAGTGCAGCATGTTCTTCAGTGCCCACATCAGGAAAATGCAGGCATAGCTGGTGCTTAATCTTCCCCTTCCCCCCCAGTGCTGGGATTGCTGACAGTATTGTGGCACCAAGGAAGGAAGTGGGACAAAGTCAGTAGAAAAAACAGGTTTTTCAGCAAGAAGGTCTACATGCATCTTAGCATCTCATTTGTTTTTTCCAATATACTTCTACTTTTAAAAAAGTTTTTAATGCATTATTTTATGTTTGAAAAGATGTAAAAATGCCTCATTTAGTCCTGAACACCTATTTTTGGCATAGCTACATTGGTGACCACTCTCAGGGCTTTGTTCCTTTGGGCTTTCGTTGTTCGCAGAAATTAAATAAGTTACAATTTTAAATGTGACAGTCCCTGAAGTTAAGTCTGTCTCATGTCTGTGTCAGACTCAGTTTTTTCTTAGTTAATGGGTTACTGACAGCCTGAAGTCAGGAAATCATATGTCTTCTAGCTACAAAGCATGTCTCGAATGCCACGTTTTTTCAATTTCTCTTTTGTCTTATACTGTCTATCATATCCTAAAAGCAAAAATAACACTTGGCCTCTTTCTGTTTGCCAGCACCAGTGAAAATCAAATTTAAGTATGATGATGGCAACACTATGTGTCTGGAAACTTGGATATTTGATAAAGTAAATACTCAAGTTGCCAGAGCTTTGTAGCAAAGTACTCAAGAGCAAAAATATTGAGTGAAAACAACTTGGTGATCCCAATTCAATCTTGTTACATTACTTATCATCGAAATCCAGGGCTTGGAAGCAGAATAATTTTGACCTAAGACAAAGCATTTGTTTATTTAGTCTGTGCTTTCTTTTATAGAAACCATTCTGGGGGTAGATTGCTTTGCCTGGATCTTGTGTTTAATGGCACTTTGCATCCATCTATGCCACTGAGACAGATTTAATTTTAGAATGTTTCAGAAGCGCCTTTTCACCAATCAGACATTAGCTGGATGAAATCACCATGAACTGCTTTGCTTTCGCAGCATGGCTCAGCTTTATCCTCAGTCAATAGACATCTTATCAATCCTTGTTCAAAGACATTCTCTTGCTTCCCCTGGGCTAATGCTAGTGATAGATAAAAAGTCTGCAAGCTTGGGTTGTGGTTTGTTAGTCCCAAGCTATTTGAGGCAAATGGATAATAAACAAATTTTGAAAATCCACCCAGTTCATTAAAACTTGAAGCAGTCATATGAAAGTGTGGTGGGGTTTCAGAAGGCTCTCAGCTTCACAGCATGGCCCATGATGATGCATGTGCAAACCAAAGCGTAATATAATGTACCCTTCTTTCATCTTCACAAAGAGGTTTTATCATACAGCCTTCAAGACCTTTAGGTCTTTCTATGTCTGAAAGAAAGATCCAGCATCTCTTGTAATTTCTCAATATAGACTCAGAACCCCTTTAGTGACTATTTCTTTGAAACTCTCAGTTAACTCTCATTTTTGTTTTGTATTAAAGTTTCTTTTTTTATTACCGTTATACTTACAAGGGTCATTAGAGGATTATCCCTAAACTTCAGAATATTAGCAGTTTCTGGCAGCTCCTGCTATTTCCTTTCGTATGGTTAACTTGACTTTTCACTTGAACCAAAAAATAATTCTTAACATTCCTTTATCTTAACTCTAAAAATTTCTCTGAAGAATGTCTTCAGGTTTCTTTAATGTCAGTGTGATGGTCTTCCACCTCATATCAGACAAATGAAAGGTTTCATAAGATCAGTTTTTCCTGGTTAATATTAAGAATATTCTACAGCTATGAATCAAGACTACTCTTTTAGAAACAAATCCATTGGTACTTCTGTAACAAGTAGTATTAGAAAATAACTTCATTTTTTTACATGGGATAAAACATGAGCAGGGCTTCTTCTTTGATGAGCATAAAGTATAAAATATTCTAAAATTAAAATATAATCTGTGAATAACTGATTGTAATCTGTATGTAGGCCCAGACAGGTTTCTTTCCCCATCCACTAAGCTTTCAGAACAATCACTAGTCTCAAATAAACAGCTATTTCCAACTGGGAAAATTATAAAGAACTTTTGAGAAGGTTGGGCCATCTGAGGATGCTCTGGAATGAGAAGGCAAACCTAAAAGCACTTAAAACAGAGAGGTTTACTTTCAGGAGCCAACACTCTATGGACTTAGGGAAAAATGAATGTGTATCAGCAATGGTATTAGCATTTATTATAGTAAGGCAGTGACTGGAAGAGTATGGATAAATGATGAAATCATACATCTGCCATGTGTTTTAGTCCATCAGATTCTTAGAAATCCGAATGTACTGTCATGGAGAGACTGTTCTGCAGCTGCTTTGTTTTGCCTCAATTTTCTGTATGAAAAGCTTGTACAGGCAGATTTCTCGAGTATTACCAGTCCTGGATGCCTGTGGTAGGGCCTGGGACAAGAAAATTCTCCCAATCTGAGGATTCCTGAATCATAGCAGCAGAGGAGCGTTAGGACATTTCCTGAATTAGTTTGGAGGGTTCTGACAGTGGATTCTGCCTCTTCCTCCTTCTCCTTCTCCTTCTCCTTCTCCTTCTCCTTCTCCTTCTCCTTCTCCTTCTCCTTCTCCTTCTCCTTCTCCTTCTCCTTCTCCTTCTCCTTCTCCTTCTCCTTCTCCTTCTCCTTCTCCTTCTCCTTCTCCTTCTCCTTCTCCTTCCATACCACCATTCTGACTTTGGTAGAACCCATCACATCACCTCCTACAAAGAGATTTGGAAGAGATAGCTCTCAGATTACGTTTTCCATGTTGTTGTTGATCAAAGGTTGCAATAAAATTCACCAGAAATAGACTAATGGGGGCAGGTTTCTGGAGGGCCCCAGCCAGTCGGGATACCAGAGGCTCAGGAATGCTAGTGGGATATAAGCAGATCACAAAGAAGTGATAGGAACTCATTGTATAACACCAAATACTCAGCTGAGTGAATACATACAACATCTTACTGCCAAGATATTGATGGTTATTGAAACAAAGGGAGCATTTTAATGGGTAAATTATATTATAAGGCTTAGAACTATTATAGTCTTGCATAATTGTGCAGGTGATATCATTTATGATTATGAGAGGCGGAAAGACTAGACACAAATGTTTTATTTGTATTTAGCTGAAGGAAGCAAGGCGTGTATGGGTATGAATCTCAGAAACAGATGTGTGCAAAAATGTATGCATGATTTACAGCAATTACATATGTAAACCTGATAGTAATGCATGTGGCAGATGACTAAAGATCTAAGGGGCTGCTTGATATGCACAATTATCCACTGGTTCTTTGGATCCAGTTTTCATACTATGATGTAACCAGATTAACTCCAACCCCCGTGGAACTGAGATCCTTAGAGGATACAATAGGGGAGTTCTCCCATCTCTTTTAAAAAGCATTCTTTTCCATCAACCCCGTGTTACACAGAGCTAAACTGCTCTGAGCTTCCTGCCTTGCCATCATGTCTTTTACAGTAGTTAGATCTGATTTTTAGAAAAAAAAAAAAAGGGAAGGAATTCTGCAGGAGGCACTTGTAGGACCTTTCCTAAGCTTATATAGCTCATCGTTTTCATTTGAAATCTCCATCTATTAATAATGCATAATTTCAAAGTAGAAAGAAATCCATATGGCAGAAGGATGAGAATAACAGGATTTTCTCTTTGTTTACCTGTTATGCAAAGTGGCTGGAAAGGTCAGTAGGGTTTCTCTAGGAGTACAGAGGATTTGGTTGATTTTTTTACAAAGGTTTTCTATGTTATTGTCACTTCAGCATGTTCACTTTCATTCAAAATCTGTTCAGTTTGTATTGAGAACTGAAAAAGATTTCTAAGACTTCTGTAAAGGTCTGAAGCTCATATGATCACAATATTTTGATATCAGTGGGTCCTGCCTTGCCATTGTTCCACTATTTTTTAATTTGTTTAGCCCGTATGAGCCAATATTTGCAAAGGGTTCCTGTTCTCAAAGACTGTACGCTTTTTCCCAATTTCATTAAATACCTAATAAGAAGAGATGCTTTTACATTGCCACCACTGAAGAAAATTGGAACATCTCAGGACCATTATGAAGGCTTCACTTTTTCTATTAGAGCTCAGTCTTCCTGAAAACCAGAAAATTCAGCCATGAGACTCCTTCCCAAGAAAACCATCCTTACATATTCACAGACTTACTTGTTTCTCTTCAATGAATGCCCAGTGGCCACATATTTCACCCCCCTGCATTATGCTGATACAACTGAGGCATTTGGCTTCTTGACTAATAAGCATAAAATACAATTACTTGCAAGGGTTCAGAGAAATCTCAGCGAAGGAAGCTGCTTAGAGCAACATAGCTACTTAAAGTTAAGTATGAGCAGAGGAAATATTTTACCATTGTATGGGCCATCACATTCTTAAGTGGCAAACAGTTTGGCAGGGCTGACTGTGCTTGTTCCCAACATGCTTACTGGCTGGAACAGGTCCCTTCCCACTCATTCCCCCCACCCTTTAAACAAGGAGGCCAAAACACAAAGTTGTGGTAACTTGTTAAGGTTCACAGAGCGTATCTGTCACACAGCTTGGAATCACAGCACTTGGTCACAGCAATCTGTTCCTCTCTTCTGAAATGAGAGTATCACATGCTAGCACCCATACTCATTTAGATCTCAGTCCCTAATGTTGATTTGCCAATAGGGTTTCAGTTTCTCCTCCCATCATTCCCACGTATGCTGTTTTTTTTCTCCTGTGTAGAAACATGCACCAGCACAGTCCTGCATCAAACCCTGAATAGTTCTGCATGCGTTCAACTTGATATGTGGGGGTTCTACAGGGGATGTATGTCTATGGAGGTTTAGGGTCTTGAAGTAGGTAGCACTTCATGATTTCACTGACTGAATGATTGAAGCTGCCTTTGCAAATTAGCCATCGGGACCGTTCTGCATTTGTCTGGACTTTGCACGAGTTCGAGTGGTCCTGAATGTAGAATGAGTCCTTGTTACCCTGACTCCAAAATTGTTTTCTCTGAGGTTTGATACCACAGTTTCTGCTGGTCTCTGATGTCAGCATATTATGTTGTTATCATGTGCTTATATTCTTATCCTAAAACCACAATAAATAAAAAATCTTCAGTGCAGAGAATGATGACAAGTTGGATGAGCCTGCCTGCTAAATTACTTTCCATTCCTGTGGTGGTTTCTCTATGATGGGATTAAAAGAGGTTGTCAGTGTATACTCATCTTATAACTGACTGCCCTGTCCCCTGGCTGGGTATAAATAAAGATTTGGCAGGTTGTACTACAGCATCTTGTTTAACTTCTACAAGTACCAATATTTACTCAGAAATTTAAAACAATGCATTCAGCTTTCTCTTACTGGAGGGCAACAGGAGTACAAAATAGCCAGTCATGTCCATAGCATGTCTGCTCTTCCCATGGGGTTTCCTTCTGTTATCTCTTGGCTGTCTCCTTTTGTTTAACTTAAGAACTGAATTATGAACTGCTCAGGAATTCCAGACTCATTACCACAGTCTGCTTTGTAGAAAACTTTCTGTTAGATATTCAGTGATCTCCGTTAATTTACCCCTCAGAATGGAGCTAGAAATGAGACATTTGCCGTTTCGTGTTTTCCAGCAGTTGAGTATCATAATAGCCACACTCACAATCTATGGAGTTGAGTCCATGCTTTCATTATACAAACCCTTTTTCTGGTTCCTCTAACTTTTGCTGTCACTGTTGTTAAGAGGGCAATGGATTTAATCATATGTATGGGTAAAACTGCGTAGATGAAAATGCTTGGAAATTCTGAATACTAAAAACAGAAGTTCACTTATTAAATTGAGAATATTAATATAATTGCACCATATTTCCCTCACATTTTGTCATCAAAGAAAAGGTTTTAAAATCCTTATAAGGGAATACGAATGGGATTGATTCCTAAAAAGTGCATTTTTGCTAAAAGAAAAAAAAAAATCTTCACCTCTGAAATGGTATTTATCAAGCAGCCTGGCTTGAAAATACACAACTTGACAAAACCACTGAGTATACAGCAGCAAAAAATAAATTATAGTACCTCAGCATGGTCTAGGTATTGAAGCAGACTCCTCTGCCTATTCCTTTGTTCCCTGAATCCCTAAGCCCTGCCCCTGCTATCACCATGATACTTCTGCAACCTCTTTGGGCTGCTACGGCTTCCTACCAGCCCCAGTCTGTCTCATTGTTGCCCTCCAGCCCAAGCACTGCAATCCACTCTGCTTGCTTTTATTTTCTTTTACCCTGACCATTGTCTGTCCCCCTATTCCTAGAGGGGCTTAGGAATTAACCCACTAGTCCACTCGAGTCAGGCTCTAGGCTGGAGTTAGGAGCTAGGCTTTAAGAGCAGAGAACACAAAGGGCATCACATGTAAGACAGGTAATATGAAAGAAAAAAGAAATGATACTTCTAAAATCTGTCTTGCAAGACCTGTGTTCTTTTGGAAAATTGGATTCACACTCTCAAATATTTACACCTTTAATTCATGTATGACCGAGTAGAGGAAGGATGGCAAGGAAGAAATAAATGAGTAAATTTGCGCTATTGTTGCCTTTGTTCCACAGAGTATCAGTCTTGCCTTGGCTACTTTGAAGCTCTGTTTCTAAATCAAATGCACAAAATATCTGTCCAGATTTCTGCTGGAAAACATTAACTTGGAATTTTATTGTTGCTGCTGAAGAAACTTTCAGTTCCCTCCTCCAAGTTAGGGACTCAGAATCAGGTGTCGCGCCTCTCAGGGGAACAGCCAGGCTCAGTAGCCTTGGTGTGAACACTATCTATTGAATTTAGGCTGTTTTGCATGGCAGTCGTGGAGCTAGAAGATTAGGCAAGGGCACCATGACCCATTAAATCATCTGTGAATATGGGAGAGGGCCTAAATTTTGATGCTCTTTATGGAGCTGTTGGACTCGCTTTGTAGAAAACAGAAATTATAAAGAAGCTGTAGCCCTCGGACATCCCTCATGGGAGAAGCAACTGGGAAAGTTGTACAGCTGACAGCGCAAGGCTCAGTTTAACTGAAGATACGAAGGGGTCTTCTGGAGCAGTGAGACAAGAAGGCAGGAAATGCAGAGGTGTAGGACAGTATGTGGTTGTAGGGAAGCAGCGGACGCTCCAGCCAGCGGGCCTTTCCACTGGCCATCCGGGGACTTAACTGTGCGTAGTTGTACATCCAGGCATCCCAATTCTGCTGATTGTCGTGAATGGCAGTGGCTGCAGTGCCATTTCACTTCTAAACCACCCTAATAAACCAAGCCACCATGTATGCTCTGCTGTGGGCTGGACATGGGTCTAGTTAAATCCTCTTGTCATAAAACAGGCTGACCAGATGGTCTGCAAGGAGTCTGGAAATCATTCTCCTGTTCTTTTATCTGAACTTCTTGGTGGTATTCTCAGTATGTGCGCAAGTAAGATTTGATGGGAAGGCTAAGGGTATCATTCGTTGAAGATGAAATAGACTCCTAGGTGACTGCATAAGATCCTGTAGGACTAACAATTTTGAGACTGCCAAGATTTCCTTTAATTATATATATTATATAATTAATGCAACGTGAGATAACATGTATATAATTCATAATGTTAGGGTGTCTGGAGTCTTGTATAAGTTAATAAATAACCTGAATTAATAAGTAAAACAAACACATGAGGCTACTCATAAAAAGAACTGCAAAGCAGTGCAAGGAGGGGGCTGCAGCTTTCTGCATATGCACTTGGAAGAATCAGATCTTATGAGTTTCCTGAAAAATACCCTGACTTTCTGTTTGGTCATAGAGGTGAGTTAAGACATTCACAGTGATCTGTGGTGCTCTACCTAATTTGTGTTCTGCAGGTCTAAGGGAAACCTTTCTCTTATGCATGGGCATAACAGCTGAAATTAGGGGAAACATTCTAGTGAAGATTTCGAAAGTAGGAAACCAGCACACTGGAGGCTGCGTTAGCCATTGCCTTCTGGAATATATCAGCTGGAAATGAGATCAAAATGTCATGTCTCTGCATGATGGAGTTGTACTTGGGCTGATTTCAGGTCCTAGCTGTTAAAATAGGTCTGGTATAAAGCTTGTTGAACAATTGCATGGCGATCAGAGAACAGCTATCAATCAATTTGTGAAATACAGCCTGATTTGCATACTTTCTGCTAAGTAGTCTTCTAAAGTTCAAGCTTTTTTAAGGCTCAGAATCTGCTAATGATATATAATACACATCCTAGATATATAAATGAGTAAATCCAACTATTGATGCCTTTACTCCGCAGAGTATCAGTCTTGCCTTGGCTGCTTTGAAGCTCTGTTTCTAAATCAAATGCACAAAATATCTGTCCAGCTTTCTTGCTGGAAAACATTAACTTGGAATTTTATTGTTGCTTACTGAAGAAACTGTGCTGCTCAGACTGTCAAAGCAAAGAGAAAGAAAGTTTCACAGATGCTACTAGTCCCTTATGAATGTTTGTGTGTCCTCCCACATTGAGACTCGATTAGGGGAACATCAAATGGAGTTTTCAGTGTTATCACTAGCTGGTTGTAGAAAGCCGTGCAAAATTAAGATTCAGAAAGGATGGTGACTTCACAGCAGTGATTGGAGAGCCTCCAGCTAGAACTTCTTGCCTAAAGAAAAGGGGAAGATTCACCTCCAGTGCCCCTAAATCAAAATGAAGGCTTATAGGAGCAAGTGAGCAAAACTATATTCAAAACCAAGGGGAGAGATTTACATGGGAGGTGGCGTGTGGGAGGAGACCACAAGGTTGCAAAAGTCCTTTGCTAAGTGGAGCAAGAGGAGAAAGAGGAGAAGAAAAATAAGATATATTCTCTTAAATCTGCAGTAAATCACCACAGGTCATGTTTTATGGGGGGTTTATTGCATGTTTTGTGTGTACCTTGGAGAATAAAACCATATGCATCTGATTAGATTACTTAGTACGGGGAGTGTAAGGTAAGAGCATAAATTGAATGTAATTATTTCTAAAGGAAATTATATTCCTGCTGCTTTCTGTCTGTCTGCTGTCCTCTATCATTTTCTTTTTATTGTCTCTTTTATCTTAGTTCTAAGATGGCTTTCACACCGTATCTACCTTGCAATCCCCTAGTTTGTATGAAGGCAATTCACAGCTCAGTGCATTGCCTGTCTTCTCTGATTGTTTACAACTGGTTTATTAACCAGGCTTTGTCTTGAACTATCTGTGCTTCATCAGGAGGGAGGGGGAGAGCACAGTTCTTCATTTTGCATTAAGCATGTGTGCTGATGTGGAAATATCCAACCATACCCCTCAGCGGAGATATCTGTGTGAAAATGAAACCAACTTTTATAGGAAAAAAATTAATTTATTACCAATGCAAGGTTATTACTTGGACCATATAATCCAGTGTAAGTATGTGATATTGCCTCCACCTAAGAGTCCTGTGTTCCTGATTAAAAAGTGCCAGAGGGGAGTATATGCCTTGCAACCACTTATCTGCCCAGTTTTCAATTTCACCTGCTACAATATTCCATTTGAACCCTTTCTTAGAATTTTCCAGCTGAAGTGAAATATTTGACTTTCACATTGGGCTGCAATTTTGGGGTGAGAGGGCAGGAGCTTGAGAAATTTCTTCCTTTTCCCCGCTGCCTTCCTGTTCCTTCCCCTAGAAATATGTTGCCGTAAGTGCCTTTGGCAAAATAGTGATTAGCTATAATGAAGATCTGTCTGAGAGAGATTACTGCTTTTATGAGGTGGCATTTTTCAATGTGACTGTGCCTGTACCTTCCAGGCAGTTTGGTTTCTTTGTCCACAATTATATTTATTTATTTTGTTCTATAGTTTTAAATAGCAAGGCTCGGCCAGCCTGATTTATTCATATTATTTAAGTAGACACAACATGTAATGTATTGTGCCACATGTTCTAACATTATATATTATTGTCTTTGCCCTCTACAATAATGAGCCTGTGTATAACTATCCACTTACTCCTCAGACTCCCAAGAAGACAGTTATGCTTTGTAGCAAGATTGAAAAACTCTGTTGATAGATGCATCTAGTTTAATGATTTTTGGATCTCCCCTGGGCTCCAGACCTGTTTCCTGGGGTATGATTCATCTCACCTTACTTCAGGCAATCTACAGCGTAGTTGTTGACATTTGAGGCAGTTGTCATGGTCTCTTTTTTCAGTCAGTGGAGATCTACACAAGAACATTATAACAGTCTGGGACAATTAGTCTGATCCTCAAACTGTGGATTGTACATGTGACTCTGTTTGCTTTGTTGACTCTACCTCCCCTGTCTGAGACACATGAACGACTGCCTCAGTGTACACCAAGTGAGATGGATCCCGGCCCTTATGTCCTTCTAAAATCTCAGCCTGTAACTCTGCAGATGTCTTACCATCAGATCTTTTCACTCAAAACCAGTGATTTATTACCTCCTCTATTCAGCTGCTGTGAGCAACAGGATCATCTCACCTACCTTCTCCCAAGTATCATGTTCAATATGTGTGTCTCCTTCCTCCCAGCCAGGTTGAATGCACAAGTCTTGCAACTTTTTCAGCTCTTCTGTGATACAGTCTTTCCAGGTCATTCTCATCGCCTAAGCTCCATTCCCATCACTCTTTATGTCGTATCTCAGCCACTAGATATGAATTTCCTTTGGCTTTGACGGGACCAGGCCTTTTCCTTCTACAGGTTTAAGGAAGTTGCCGGAAAGACTGTAAAATGTTGTCAGGTTGCCCAACTTCATGAATCTTTTTAATACCCTCAGTTTTTCTGCTTCCTCAAATATGTTACCTGCATTCACATTAAAGGACCTTAAATATCTATGCCTTTCCTGTCTCCGCTAATTTTTATTCACTATTAACTACTGAAGGAGCTGCTGTCCACAGACATCATACCTGACACATCAGGTCCTAGCTGTTAAAATGCGTCTGGTACAAAGCTTGTTGAACAGTTGTATGGCAATCAGAGAACAACTGTCAATCAATTTGTGAAATATAGCCTGATCCTTTTCATCTGAGCACTTTCTTTTCCCATGCTGTTCCTTACACTGTGAAAATATGCCTAAAAACATCTCCAAGAGCACCACGTAGTTCTTCTACCAGTCCATCTGGAAAACTCTCCTCTTTCATGTTTGTCAGGGTCTTAAAGGTAGCTCTAGGAAATCTGTACTTACTTAGGCACAAGCTGCATCACTGTTGGGATACCTCTACGTGCATGGCTAACGCACACATCAGTGCCTTTGAGCTGTCTGTCCCCTTGGAAGAGTAGTGTTATCATGATTTCTCCCCTGGAGCCAGGCAGCATTTTGGCCACATGCAATGGTCCTCATCTGCACTTCCATGTTGACTGAAGCCCTGTAGGAACCTTTTACAAGCTCAGTGTTCACATTTCCTGTTGCTTGAGCAAACTTTATTCTGACTTGCATTACCTTTGCCCTTCCCAGTGCTCACCCATTCATTTTCTAAAGCCGTACTTCTGCCTCCCACCACACACTCTCACACACTGCAAAAATAAGGAGAAATCATTTACTTTTTCTTTTAAAACGTGGGTACACACAGGACTGACCACTTCTTCACCTTTTGAGAGTATCGCTTTGTTAAAATCATTTTCAATAGAAGTCTTTAACTGTGCTTTTACAGGTCTAGCGTTTTTAACCTTCTGCAGTATTTTCTTGGACTTATGGTTTTAACCAGATCCATTATTATCTAAATACTGGGGAAGTAGGCAAGGGAGGGAAGAGAGAATGACAAGTGACTCCTTAAAGTGCTGTTCTCGGTAGCTCTTTACAATATACATTAGGAACAGCAGGGAGAAGAGCTTTCATGGTAGATCTGAGCCTGTTAAAAAGAAGTCATGGTGCATAGTCTCAAAAAAAAAAAAGAGACTGGTTCGTATCTGTCACCATCAGTCTTGGCATTTTGTGTTTGCATACGGCGATCCTGTTGTGCATAGTCTAGACAGAGCAGTGTCAGGTTTGCCCCTGCTGCTTTACAGTCATGCTGGCTATAGTTTGCTTATGAACAAAATCTCTTTGGGTGTTTTGGGATGCACAAGGCTTAAGATCTTAAAACGCTACTCTCTAGAGTATATGTTCCTATTAATGGCCCCATAAAGATCCCCTTATTTATTACTGTTTAATTATATGCAACCTGTTGCTGCACAATAGCTGTGCATAATTGGTATTTATTTCTGTGCTGGCTTGTGCATACGTGTATTTAAAAGATACATTGTGGGTATAGTGAATCCTGTGTTGCTGAATGTTCACAGTGACTTTATTTTCCGTTGTCTTTCCTCTAAATGTTCTTTTGATATTTAGAGTGTTGGTGATGATATTATTACATTGCTGTTAGCTATTGAATGAATGATTACTGTTGTATTCTGAATGTGCTGATGCTGAAAATCTGTGGTATAAATAAACTTCCTCTGGTAACATCATTATAATAGCACAAGCAGCAGAAATTTATGGAAAGAACAGATTAAATGCTTAGACTTAAATTCTTCAGTGTGCAACTCTGCTTAAACTGCTGTGTCTGAATTTTGGGTTGCTGAATCAGGTGGAAAAAATCAAACTGACACATCGCTTGTCTGTGCATTTTTGCTATGATATATTATGTTACTAAAAGAAAAAGCTCAAAAGCTACCATTGATAATCCTGGCTAAAACTTGAAACATAAATTATTAAGATCTGTAGTTTCTTTTCAAAGTGGCCTGGGATTTAATGCATATATCACAGCAAGGAAATGTAACATCAATATGTACTTATGCATTATAACATGAGACATTTTTATGTATGTAATAAAGCACTCACTATGTAACTATTTATCTAAACAACAGATAGGAAGACTAAGAAATTCACACAGTTAATCATATTTATTTAGCTAATTAACAGCTAATAGCATTAATCATAAAATGCATGAACATTTGAAAAGTAATTTATAATGAATATGAAAACTATTCTAAAACTTACTTTCCAAAGTATATTTTGTTTATTTATATTCATAAAATCTCCCAAGATACCCAAGTCTCAATATTTCACGTACTTATCCCATAAATTGGAAATGCAGGATACAAAGTACCGTATCAAAAATTTACCAGAGATACATACACCTCCACTAACCATCTCAAATTATCCTGTGTAATCACTTCTGGGCTAGGGAAATGAGACTTCCAAAGTCAGTGTCGCTTATCTTCGGATTGCTGTAGTCACCTACACTTTGTGTGGAGCTTCAGGATTTTCCAGAAATGGGTTGAAAGATAATGTTAAAATTATGCAATAAGATTGGTGAACTGGTCCCCAACCTTTGCTGCCCCTTGGCAGTAATACTGAGCAAGTGATGTTGTGCAGTGGCATCATAATTTGTTCTCCCTGTCAGCCTTAAGACTTAACTCCTTAATTCCCCGTGGCCAGGAGCAATGCTGTCTATTAGCAACCTGTTGGGAATTAGCTAAAAGCTGAAGACATCACCCGTGTCTGGGTTTCTAATTCAGTAGGTTTGTTCTCTTCCTTTTGGTAACTTTCTTATTACAGATTTAATAGTGCTCAGTGAGACTTCCTAATAAATGGATGAGTGCTCATTTCCTGCACAGGTTTTGTCAAATTTTTCCTATTATCTCCCAGGTTCAGACTAAGAGTAATAGAGTGACAAGGCTCGTCTTTGAAAATTGAGGAGAGGAAGATCTGTCTCTCTGGGGGGAGAGCAGGAAGACGCTCATAAAGGCAAACTTAAAGCACAAAATTGAAAAATAAAATAAAATCAAGTTTTACCTATATTTTTCAAATGTTTATTTGTAACTACATTTAAATTAATCAAAGTAAATAACTGAACTCAGTGGGTAGGTGAAGGCTGAAATGTATAATCACTCACAGAAAGCATTACAGCAACACATTATCAGGGCTGTGGAGATGGCAGTGTGGGCGGCATTTTCATACAAAATCCTCTTTTTTTTCAGTAACATATAATTGTTTCAGGAAAAAAATACATCCCTTCAGGGCTTTGGACTGCAAGAGCGGGTGCTTGCTTGCTTTATGGTGGTGCATTTTAAAACTGGAAGTGTTCTCTATGGCCATTTTAGCATTATCATACTGTGGTACAACTGGTGCACACTAGCTGTCTTTTTTTGTCCAAATGTGTTTTTACTAGTTTGGGGTTCATTTTCAATGAGCTGAATGTTAGTTTATTGCAGAAAGGAAAGCTTTTAATCAGTAGCACCAAACTGACTTGGACCTTAATCCTGCAGTGATTTATGCATATATTTAATGTATCCTGTGGAGAAGCCAGTGGGCCTGGAGTCTGGGCTTTATGGTACTGCTTTTGGAAATGGGGCTGAGATGTGCTGGTGGGAAGCTTTAGCAAAGAGTAGCCACAATTAACAATAATTTTAAGTGCCCACTTAAAGTGGGCTGCAAAGCATGCAATTAGCACCTGTCTGAGTCTCATCATAGTGGGAGACTTTTTCGAAATATTCAGAAATCACCTTGTTTTAAACCTCTTGTAGGTGCTGTTACAGGTGAAGAAATCCAATGTAAATTAATGAGCCTGCATGTTTGTATGCATGTGTATAATTTGGTATTGGATCATTTCAACATTGCACTCTTTCACACAGCAAATGAAACTGCAGTTCAGCCATATTATGATCTAAGCGTATACTAAAATATTGCAATCTGTATACCCAAGGTGGTCATTTTAGCCTGCAAGTATTTTTGCATTTAAAATTATACATAAACTGCTATAGGTAAGGCCTATAAAATTATCAATTATTTTAGTCCTATTGGATTGTAAGAACTATGAGGCTATTTTTAAAGTACATATGCTTTTGTAAACTAATCTGGATACCTAATTTAAAAGATAATAGCATCCTTTTCTGGATTTTTGTGGTGAACGAATGGGAGGAGAAAGGGGGAAGTTTTTCATCCTTCCTATAGAATACTATAGAAAGAATTTAAAGGAGGAATTTTAAATCTTATAGAAAGGTAATAATTTTCTCTGAAGTCATATGAAACTCAGCACAAAGTGCTGATGACTTATTTTCATGTAAATTCTTCATCTTGATATAATTCATATGGCATCAGCACTGATAAGTCATCAGACCTTTCTGATAAAATCTAAAGAACAGAAGAATAAATGAATGCCGTGTAGTTAACTCTTAACTGCAAAGCCATAAAATGGAGTTGGTTTCAACTGTGTAAAGCATAAAATATACAAAAAAACCCATGTAAGCCAGAGTGAAAGCAGTAAATGTGAGACTGACAGTAGCTCATGGTAGTGTAGAACCCAGTATTGCACTGTGCAGGCTACTGGGGAACAGTCTGCTCTAGCAATCAGAGGCTGGCTTAGATGCTCAGCATACTGGCCTCGGTCACGGGGCAGCGGTGTCTTTGAATGCCTAAAGTTATGCATAGGAGTAGGCTTACGGACACCCTCCTCACTTGCTTATGGTTGAGGATTCTTTGTTCAGATCCCAAATGAATTTTGTTTGTGTATCAGTGTTTTCTGCTAGTGGGGACAAAGACATATTAATACTTATTCAGTCTTTTGTAATATCCTTTGCAATCTTCAAATTAAGGTGCCGTGTAAATATATTGTAGTGTTGTCGGTTATCCTTGTTATTAATCCTGAAATAATAAAATGCGTATTAGATAGAATCAGGGTAGCTCAACAGTATATTGCAGGCTATGAGCTTTCATTAACAGCTACAAGAAATTTTTTTGTTAACTCAATGTGTATAGAGACAGGGAGGGAGAGGAGCTAGAGGAAGTGTGATTTAGGCTTGATAAAGAGAGAATAAAACGGGGGTAGGATTTGGATTCTGGTCAGATCTGGCTGCTTTTCAGTTTTGTCCATCAGCTGTCTTCTGGCAACACATTGTATGCTGCACTGTTCAAATATAATAACAGTCCTTTCTAATGGTCTTTTAAACATATTTTTCCTGGGCCAGTTAGGTTAATGTGCAATGGCTTATTATTTTCACTGATTTTTTTGCATTGCTCTCCACAAACGGGTGAATGCAGAGTGCTACAGAATGCAGCAGCTTTGGTGATTTTTTTCACTATGATTAAGCAGATCTCAGTCACCAGGGGTCTGCAGTGACAAAAAGCGGTACTTAATCATCCAGCTAGGATAGGATCAGGAAAGAAAGCCCATTGTTATTGCTGAAATCTGACTGCTGAGGAGAAGCAGCCAGAAGTGAACCGCCAGCTCCTACTTCCATCCATCTGGTCCCTCCTTTGCCCATTTTTCTAAATATTTTTTTTGGTGCCACTTCAGTTATGATCAGCAGAGGCACTTGACAGAAGCTCTTTGTTCTGACAGGCTTGGTGGGTCCTGCGATTTCAGCACTCTGGCTGTGAACGGTGGAGGAGCACTACAGAAACAATAGCAGGATGATAATCTCAGGAGGTTCTTTCCCCTCACCTAGATGTCTTGCACACTTGGAAGGACAGGCATGTGTTTTTTTCCCAAATGCTTTCAGCTGGAGTGGCACGTGAAAATCCGTTTCACATGTCAGTATGCAGTGCCTGTTGCTTTCATGGGGATCTGATGTTGCTGAAGCATCATGATGGCTTGGTTGTCTTTGGGATCAGAAGGCTCAGCATCTCTTGGGTCTGCTGCATCTGCTGGTTCATTTGGCAAGAGAAGCACTGGTTCACAGTAATGCCTCCCACCTCCTAAGTTAATCAGAAGAATATATTAATTGTAGTTATGTGTTGTCATCTGTACACTCGGGAAGGAATTAGGGAAAACCTTCCTAATTTTCTGTGCAAGCTGAGCCTCGGGTGTTCTGTAACAAACTAGCAAACTGTGACTTCAGCATGTGGATGTATTTGAACCTTGCGTGCCTGTTGCGCTAAAAATGAAGCAATTCTTTCTTTCATTCCTTAGTTCTGATCTTAATGCTTTACTTGCACAGTTTTCTTGAGTCTCAGGTTTCTGAAGTTTCTCAAAGTAGCATTGTTATGTGACTTTATAGAGTCTTTTGTGTGGGATTATATACATCTTAGAAAAGGAATCATCTGATTCCCCTACATGAATAGTGCTACATTTCTTTAGCAACATTTCTCCTTGATCTACACATTTCATTTCTTCTCTCCAGATTACAAAGAGAAATAGGGTCAAAAAAAGTCGTGGCCGATGCTAGACAAGGAAACAGCATGTAAGAGGTGGAAAGTGGAAGCTCTGTATCTTCTACTCGGACCACTTCCCTTTGCTTTGGATCAAGGGAGGCTGCAGGGCTTGTGCCAGCACCTGGCACCGTGCAGAGAGCAGCACATGAATGCCCTGGAGCGTGTCGTTAAGATGCGTTGAGCTCTGCCAGTTTAAGCCATCAATCAAACCAGTCTGCCTTCCTCATCAGTTAATGCAATGAGTGAGTTTCATAATGTACCATGAAATGAGAAGCTTTTCTGTGGAGGCTGAAAAACAGAAATGTGACTGCTTAGATAAA
The DNA here is from genome assembly GCA_033558185.1 of Dromococcyx pavoninus. Taxonomy (NCBI): domain Eukaryota; kingdom Metazoa; phylum Chordata; class Aves; order Cuculiformes; family Neomorphidae; genus Dromococcyx; species Dromococcyx pavoninus. The sequence goes on from JAUMJL010000250.1 coordinate 2,545,842, forward strand.
TGCTATACAATTGCCTTCACTTCCCAATCATATGCTATCAACTTCAATTAGGTTGAAAACTATCATAAGGTTTGGCTTTGGTATCCGGGCAGCGTCTTAAATTGGGGTGTTGGTCATAGGTAAATACAATCTGACCACCAAAACACATGGAAGAAACAGTAGGAGAGTACACCAAGACAGTGCAGCTAATGGCAACTCTTACAGCTGAGAGGCTGGTATACTAGCATTCAGGTAAACCTACTTCTCTATCATATTTTAGGCATTAGAAATTCTGCTATCACACTGCTGTGGTTTAAAATCCCATTGCAAGTAGCAGTTGCATATTGTAGGATGTCTCGAATGCATCATTGGTGGTGTTGATGTTTCTTTACTGTTAATGGCAATATAACTTTGTCAGTATTAATTGAAATTGTCCTTCCTACAGATGCAGTGGCTTATCTAAGCCTGTCATTATGGTAGTCATATGCTTACTGGGAAAGTGTAGTACCTTATTTCACGGAAAGTTAAAGAATTATTGACAGTTTAAGTGACAGCATGGTATACAGGGAGATGCCACAGTGAAGAAGTTACCTGATAACTTAGATTTATTTTTTTCCTGTGGAGTTTAAATTGTCAACACTCCTTGTAATAATAAAACTCTTTGCATGGAGAGGACTATAATTTAATTTACTACTGTGAATATTGATTCCTGGATAGTACACTCTTTATCCTGCAGATGACCTAGATCCTTGGTTCCCTAAGGGTTTTGGATAACAGCAGCAAAGGGTTTGGATTACATAAGAGACTTGATGGAGATTAGTTACTTTCTCTGCTGACATTTTAATTTTATTCATTTAATTTATTCTTCATATTCCTCGTCTTGCTTTGTAAGCTGAAAACCATTGTCAGCTGGATTGGTGTCGGTGAGCACTGTCTGTTTCAAACATCGTTCTTCCCAATCTTACCAACCCTTATGTTCAAAGTAAACCAGAAAAGACCATGTTCACTTAGAGAAATGAGTTCATTTCTCATGAATTGAAATAATCCTTAAAGAGATTATTTAGTCCAGGTTTCTATATTAGGAGGACTGTCACTATGGTCTCCTAACAGAATCTCTGTATACAGCAGTCATGATGGTGTAGGGTTGCAGCTTCTTTAGAATACATGGGGAGTACTCCCACAATGCAAGCAAACCAGATGGAGTTCCTCCTGGGAATCCACAAAATCCATTACTGCCAACTCCAGTCATTGAAAAAAAGGATAAGACCTTCAAAATTGATACAGGCTTCTTGAAAAAATAGGAAAATGTAGACAGGAAAGAAGGGTCAGTGAAGGGAGGGAGAGAAGAACAGAGTTGGGGGAGGGGAGGGGCAGAGGTGGGAAGGTGTATCATGTGCTTTCTGAATCTGCAGTACTCAGGGTGCACGTGGACCAAATATTCAGGTTTTTGAAGTCTCTGTAGCCATAGGGACCAGTGATCAGTCAGGGTGTTGGGAGTCTATGAGAATTATCAGGGCTCTCAAAATTCTCTATCTGCCCACAAGAATGTGGCAGAATTGTACCTGGAAAACCCAGAACTGAACACAACAAAATAGCATAGTTTCAGCATAAAACAGAGGTTACTTCAGCAATTTTTTTAGCAGTATTTCCTTTGCCCGGTTATTTTGAGCCACTCTAAGGCGATTAGAGAGGCTCGTTACCAACGCTCAGGAGCTGAGAAGGCGAGTTGTGTTCCCTTTTGAGAAAACTGTCACTATCTCTGCGTGAGCTCAGATGGAATTGAATAAAAGTCTGTTTTGTGCTAAGAGTTCGGAGCAAGCCCTCTTTTCTTTAGGTGACTGTGGGTTAATACAGGCAGCTGGGAGATCTGAAGCCTGTTTCCTCCGTCTTGCAGCCGTCTGCTCTGTGAACTCAATTGCAACAGAAGATACTGTATATGTACGTTAAATATATACATATGTGTATATACTTTTCCCTGTCCCCTAAGCATTTCTGTGCTGTCCACCAAAGAAACCTTTACCTGATTTCATGTCTGATTTCTCCCTCAGACACTTTTCTAGTCAAGGACCAAAGTAACTAATACTTTAACCTTATGAAAAGCTTTCATCATCCTTATTAGAAAAACAAAAGATACAATTGCCTGTTTGTAGTTTGTGGTGAACACATTTATTGGCGTGGATAATTTCCTAACTCTAATGGATACATAAAATTGCTCTTATTTAAAAATAGAATTCTCAGTATATTGTTAAGTCCCTGAAAGTTATGTTTTAATTTTGGCTAAGGTAAGACAGCAAGTATATAAAGCTCTGTATCTGTCGTGGACATACAGAGAGAAAATTATTGTATGTGGGAGGTGATAAACCCCCCAAACCCATCTCTGTCTGGCACCAGGACTGAAATATGAGAAACAGATTTTTTGAATGATTGGAAGATATTTTTGTTGAAAGTAGAAGTTTTAAAGTTTTGATAATAGACTTTTGGGTCAGAAGGTTATGTGGTTAGATAGCTTGTTTGTGTACCAGGAAAACCAGTATACTTGACCACGGGTTCCTTTCCAAGCAGATAATGACCCCAAACATTCTTAGAAACAGTATAAGCATTTAAGAAATGGTATAACGAAATCTGAAAAAAACTCAGGATTGAGCAGCCTGGTTTTCATTTGTAACCTTAGCCATTTGGAGCAAATGCAGATTTTATTTCATTCAACACAGTCACTACTGTTTCTTATGTATCTCCAACACTCCATATTGCACAATATGTTCATACAGCACAATATTCAGGCACAGAGAGAGAAAAACAAACAGTTTTTATTACCTGCAGTCTTTAGATAAATGTGGTTTCTTAATTAAGTGTTGCATTTTGAATCATCAAATATATTTAAGTCTCAGTTTGGCAATAATGTTATTATTGGACTCAAAATCTAGGTCAGCCTCTTAAAAGATTGTGGGATAGGATGCGTGTCAGTGCTGGGCAAAAGCGTTTTCCATTCAGGCTGCTTGTGAATATGCAGAGCTTCATATGAATTTTTATTGCATTAAAGAAAAGGTTTGAGGAAAAAGCCAGAAGGGTTTGTTGGAGATAAAAAAAAAAAAATCTGTGTTTATAAATAACAGGAATTTGTAATTTAGCCCATATGTTAATGGTAAAATGAGTCCTTAGAAGTATTCTTTTCTACAATACTTCATTAAGGGCCACTAGTTAATAAGGCTACTCTAATTTCAATAGTTGCCTTAATTTAAAATGCTACCTTGATTTTCACAGGAATGGCTCTTATTCCATGAATAAATTATTACTTTGTCACTCGTTTTGTCAGCACTATTAACTATGGAATATATTCTGGCTGGTCATTTTAAGCGTCTTGCTTATCAGTATTGTGCCTGGCATTCATTATCCTCTTATCTCTCTGCCATTTCTCTCAGTAGAGAGGTAATGGATTGATTACTTTCACTGCTGTATTGGTCAGGATGTACAACAAATTCTCTTCAGCTCTACGGCTCATTCATCATGGATATCCTTTAATCCCCCATCCCTGAGTTTAAACGTTTCATTCTCTTCATATATATTGGAAATTATTAACAAAGACAAGAATCCAAGCACTGCATCTTTTATCACTCTTTTACTGTAAAACATGATCACTGAAAATCCAAAGGGGGGTTCGCTCAGTTATGCTGCTCAGGGGTGTTTAAGTGGCACATAACCACTAATACAGTAGCATTTGCATTTTCTGAAATACTGACTTCTGTGTTGCAACTGGAGAACTATTGGAAACAAAAAGCACAAAAAAGTGTTCTTTGTGATATGATGCTGCGCAATGTCCTGCACATACGTATTGATAGTAACAGCACCCCTGCTATATGGGTGCATATTTTCAACCTGTAGATGGCATTTGGAAATAAAGGCAGGGTTTTTTTAATTAAAAAAATGTGTTCTATACATAGTACATGCATACTATACAGAAAACTCTGTTAGAGCAAGTTGAATGGGAATCAAAGGGTTTCCTCATCTGGCAGACCTCTATCAATCGGAGAAGAGAGAGTAGGAGTGCTTTCCTTGGCTTTCTTGAGAAACACATTCTTCCTGGTGAAACTGTCATTGCAGTTTGTCTAGCAGGCATCAACATTTTGCCTGGAAGGACCTTGGTGAAGGACCAAGGCAGTAAAAACTCTATAGGATAAGCTGAAACTGAAATTACCCAGGAAGACCCTTTTATAGGGAAAATCCTGCCTTAGGTGTATGAAGGACTCTCAAAGGCTCTGTATTGCAAAGGAGGATCCCCTAAATATAGCTATGTAGAAGATGTAGCTTTGTATCACTAATTGCTTAATCCTCCAGAAGGTACATTTGCTTCCCTTGTCATTGGCACTGTTTCTAATACTGATGCATATCAGTCTAGTCTGCACACAGATGCTGATGTGAGGTTGTAACGCATCTCTCATGCAGAAAGTGCTTAACATAAGCTTTTTTGAAGGCATCAGCTTTGTCCTGGGAACAGACAAACCTGACTACAGAACAAATGGGGAAAGAAATATTCAAAATTTTCCAAACAAGTATTAGTTAAATATACAGAAAGGCACCATTCACTGCGAAGTGTTTACATCTGAGGACCATAACCAGAAATCACTGATAGTCCCGTGACTCAGTCTCCGTTACAGTCAAGCCCTTCCTGAGCCTCTTGGTGAGGAAGGCTTCTCGCAATACAGTGAGATTCATGAAAGGCCTCTCTAATGCTTATCCCTCATGTCAAAGAGATGCAATATGCATCATTTACAATGATGATTCATGTAAAATGTTGTCAGTATTAAAGTGATAACAGCCATGAGGACTCTGAATAGGAAAGAAGAAGGAAAGAAGGAAATCTTCAAGACTATCGGAGAAGGACCTGTATTTGAGCATGTATCATCCAATGCTACAACAGACTGAAGAGAACAGACCTAGTATTGAAAAAGATGTAGAGATAGAAATTTATCTTTTCTATTTAAACATAAATAATAAAGCACTGAAACATTTCCGCTAGTGTATCTGCCCTGTGAACTGTGAAACTGCTGCATGTTTTCCCTCAAGAAAGGAGAGCATGCGTGCTTCTGATGGCAACACACTGCCTAACATGAGGTTTTACAAAAAAAAATATATTAAATATTAAGATCTTTTAGAACTGTCTTCTCAATTAAGGAAAAAAAAAAATAAATCACATATCATTGTACCTGTATTTGGTCTCTGGGGAGATAGTCCAGAAGGAAGATTGTATCACTTCAGCCAGGTAGTGAAATCTTTGTAAGCAGCCCCTTGCCTCTTTGACATCTTCTGTTAGATGTCTTGTCAGAGGCTCTGCCTCTGACATCTCTTTTAGATGTCTTTTGTAGTTGCTTTAAATGGAACATGGCCAAAAATTAAGTTCTCATCCTTCCTTATGTCCCTTTTATTGTTATCAACAATGCTGTTATCATCCCTGTCTCTCAGCAGTCAGCACGTTCATAGTTACAGTTCTGAATGTTTTACTTGCCAGAATTTGACTGGTCAGATCAACAAGGTTTTTGTCACTGCTCTAGAAGTAATTAGAAAGGACAGATTTCTCAGCAAGAGAGAGGCATGCAAGGAAATCTAGATCCGTGTTAGGATCCATGCAGGTTACTGCTTGAAGAGATTTTTAGTAGGGCAGTAGGACCCAACAGAGGGGAAAAAAAGGAATATTTGTCCTTGCGTTGTTTAATTTGTACTGATACTATTAATAGCCCAGCCTTTTCTCATTTCCTGTATTTTTCACAGTGTGTTGTCACTTTCTGCTTTTGCTTCCTCTAGTTTGAAATAGAGAGTTATTTGTTTTCTTTAGAAATGTCATTTGTCCTGTATCACAGTATTTGATTTCCTGGCACCTTTTGCTTGGCTCCGTGGCTCACAGTATGGATAATGTTGTGTCTCAGTGACCCCATCATACTGTAGTACAGCACTGAAATTCTTTCAGGTACGCACGAGGGGGAGAGCTGCTAAAAGAGTTTGATGTTGCATTCTCCAACAAAGAGCACTCTGTATTTCAGCTTATCATTTATTTAACATTTGACAGCCTCCAAAAGGAAGGGAGGGTTATCCAGTCACATAAATGCGTTCTAGAAGGGAGAGATTCAGCCTGTATTGCAGTGAGGCAATCTGCACATCCAGCTTATTTGGCTGATTTCTGCTAGTATTTAAATGATTTCAAAAAGAAAAAAAAAGCCAATAGAAACCTTATTTTCAGGCTATGCTACCATTGACTGTAGCTTTCAACCTCCAACATTCAGACAGAAATCAATAATTCACCATCCTTAGAGAACGTATGGTCCAGCCTGAGCTAATCTGGACACTCTAGACTACAGGGGAGTTCGGTATGGGCTGGGACTTGGAACTGAGAGCTGCAGGGTTGGTGTCCAGGGAGAAACAGCCTCACAAGGGAGATTCCCAGCAAGTTTTGGGTGCTCCGTTGTCAAGCAGTGCTGATGTGCACACTTTCTAGGTTACCCCAAGGCCTGTGTCCACCCAAGCCCTTGGGTGACTTTAATCTTTTCTTTCATGATCATCTTACTGGCTGAACTCAGATATCCTATTTCTGTTATATACAAGATCATCTGAAGCTGAGCTACCATCCTCTGATTTCATAGCTGGAGGGGCACTCACCAGTCTCGTGTTTCCAGCTGACTAGTGCAAAATAAGGTGGATTTCTGCCGTTTGAGAGCAAGGAGCTTCTAAATTAGCATCTCTTCGAAGTTGCTTTATTTCAATAATGTTGTCAAAAATATATTCAAATGGATATGTCAAGTTTATCAACAGAAGCCTTTAATACTGTTCTTAACATACTATAGGGCATCGAGATCTAGGAGACTAAATATTAGCTTGCTGTATTTTTCTACCATGTAAATCCCGTGCACTGATTTGACAATTTTGATCATTTTGCATGTTTCTGATTTTGAGTATCTTGTGAGTAATATGAGATTAAATACCAAAATCAATACGGATATATATAGAAAAATAAATGCAGAATAGCTAACAAATAGTGGTCAAATTTCATTGAAGATACACTATTTGCAAGCAAGTAACTTAAAATATGAAAGATTTCTTTATCAACATTTTTATTAAAATATGCTGCTTAATTTCTGATTGTTTTTATTTCGATTAGAAATGCTAATTCAAATAAATTCAAGCTGAGAAAACATTTTTGAAAACTTGCAGCTGAAAAGACATCCACAACCATCACTGAATAAAATGTGGGAGAATTAATGAGATCCTTTTTAAAGCATGTTGAAAATGAAAAGCTGAACATAGCGCTACCAAGTATTAGCACTATTCTTTAAAAACATGCTATACAATATTCACTAGTGTTTTACAAAAGGGGGGATTCTGATTATCTTTTTAAACTGATTTTATTACATGAGTGTTTTACTATTAGAAGATTTTTCTTGCTAGGAAAATACTTCTTTATTCATCTTCAGATGAGACTGAGACTTAGTTTAGGAGATGAACTTCAAGATTTGGTTTTCTTGGTTTCATAGAGCTGTCGAGGATAACTCTCCTCCCGGTTTCACAATAACGAGTGCCATATCAAGTGTTTCCAATGTGAAGTTTGGGAAGGCTATTATCAAACTCTGAAAAAAAAAAGGAACTTCTGCTTTATAACAACTATAACAATATCAGAAAAATGCAAAAAACCTACCTGGAGACTGGCATTTAGCTATTGTGCTCTTTTAAATTAAATGACAGCTCATACAGTTGTTCCAGGGCCAGGTGTAGAATCCTGTTATTTAAACTTTGTCAAAGCTTGGGCTTAATTAACTCTAATTCAGTGTAGTTTCCCCATCCTCACATACTATTTCTGTCTTTCTTTCGCTCCCTCTCTTTTCTTTCTGCTGGCCTTGAAAGGCTTCAGAGCGCCTGTCAGGGTTACAGTGTGATTTCAGATGCCTTCATGGCTGTTGCTGGGTGGAAAGAAATTATGTCCTGGCAGAGAAGCAACGAAGCAGTTCGTTGTCAGCCGGGAGATTTGGGTTGCAGGGTAAAGCTGGAGTGTGAAGTTCCAGCCTGGCTGCGGCTCTTAACGTTTCAAAGGATGTATGCGTGGTTTCTAAGGCAAATGGAGCAGCGCTGCTTCTCTGATCAAAGTTGCGGAGGGTGCATTTGGATTTCCAGAGCTAGAGTGAACACACCGTTTGTCAACTTCACCATGAAATAAGGCAGCACAGGTTGTCCTGTGCCTGTCCTCAAAATGTCACCTCAAGGGCTGTTATGGCAGCAGATTCCTGGGTTCTTGGATAGCACATTGAGGATCAGAGCCCAGCCGCAGCTGAGGATGCGGCTCCTAAGAAAATCAGCCAGCAGCGTGTGGCAGGGGATGGTGAAGCCATCAAGCAGTGGGGCAGTATAAACACATAAAGGATCAGGCTCTTATTCGCTGCTCATTCAAGTTATTATTTTTTGGCAGAATTAGTTCATATTAAAGACAAGATTTCATGAATGCTTTTAAATAAATGCTTCCTATGCATATCTAGATCGCTTTTTCCTCTCTTTCATATGCTACTGTGGTTCCTCAGTCTCTGTGGATATACAAATTATTACTCTATTTCTTCAACGTAATTTTGGATGGCAAAAATTCCTAGAGTCTGAATGGTGATTTTGTAATGAAAGTTGCATTAGAATAAGCCACGAACAAAATGGTACCAATTAAGATTTACTTCTATGTAGCTACTATTCAAAAGCAGTCATCCAGTCTTTGGATCGTAGCAGTTTTCCACCTCAGTTATGCCCAGAGTAACAGCCTGGTTGTCAAAAGTAAACTCTAAACTTCCTCGGTATTTTAATTCTGCTTTCCCTCTTTGCATTCACTTCACATGCTTTTTCTTTCAGAGCTTTCAGAGCTTTTGCGGCTTCAGAAGCCTCTTCATTTCCTCCCAATAACTTCCTAAATAGTGAAAAAATTCATATGCTGATTTCCCTCAGACCGGGAGACCTCTTTTTGTCCTAATCAGCCGCCAGCACACACATGGTGTCCTTCATGCCAGTGGCTGTAGTGCTGGATGCTCCCCATTCGCCTGGAGCAATGTGGGCAGCCCTCAGCGGTCTCTGCTTTTCAGTGGATGAGAGTTAACCCAGCTGGATCAAATGAGTTGAAAAATGTGGATGGCTAATCAAAGCTGATCAGCTAGCTTTCCTTTGTACTTAATAGAGAGGGATGGACAATCCTAGGGGAAACCCAGCTGTGCTGAAACAGATGTCCAAGGAAGCGAGAAGACTCTCCCTCTGGAAGTGGCTCGATCTGTCTGCGGAAGGAGCCTGGATAATGAAGTTAAGGCTAAATGTCTTTTACACAGCTAAATGTAGATTCGATTCATTTCAGCCCAAAATATGTACCCTCTGTAAAAGTATGTGTGTTTATCACAACTCAACTTTAACAAGCAGTATTTTCAGGGTTGCTTTCCTGTCCTCTACCTGAGGGACCGGTGAGTGCAAGGAAAGCAATCACATACTTAGCCATCTGCTGCAATGCTAACAGAGATGGACTAAAGCAACTGTCAAAGCTGACACATCAAAGATCTTTCTAGCATTTCCCAGCCTTGAGAAAAAACAACCCACTCAGATGTTTTCCTTAACTACTTTGTAGATTTTCCAAGAATGTCTCAGTTCTCACTTAAAAAAAAAAAAAGATTTTAATAAAGATAGCTCAGTTATTTTTCCGTCACTCAAGGAAAGCTATGATTCTTCTTATTAAAAAAATTGATCCACGTGTGATACCGTTAATACTGGGAAATAAGACTGAGTTAACAATATATATTGCCAGAGCATGTCTGTCAAATATGTGAAATTATAAACTTGAAAATAAATATACAAAATAAATACCTCAACTTGAAATTGACAAAAGGGCAAGAGTTCTGTTACTTTCCAGTCTAGTAGAAATGAATAGGTGCGTACAGTATATTGTTCTCCTTTGCTGGTTTTTAAAGCATGAAAAGCAATTTGGTGGGTAGTCTTGCTTTAATGCCATTTAGATTCCTCCCACAGTAATGTCAGTGCCTTTCGTGTGTGTGTCAGTGTCTGTATAACGTGTTTCTAGAAAAGAAACTTAATTCAATTCTGGTTAAGAAGTTTTGGGTTGTTACTGTTATTCATACAAACTCTAAATTTGCTAAAGGTCCATGAAAACAATGCTTTAAGGTTTATTTCTTAAATTTCCACCAACCCATCAAACCAATGGTTCAGGACGTGTGATGCTTTGCTTTAGATGCCGGAAAGGTGATTTAGAACAGTTTGAGTTAAAGGACACCTAAGTTGACGGGGCGAACTGTGCCGTAATGTGCCAGGAGGACTTTGATGTCACAAGTCCAAATGCAGTCTAGGTCTTCGTGCAGGCCATGGGGAGAGCTGGAAGTCTTTCCTAAAGGGATGATCTATAAGCTTGATTAAGCACAGCACCGTCATACCAGCCTGCATTAGGTTCTGAGCTAGTGATGCCCACACATCACTACACTCTGTTGTGCTGTTTTTCCATAGTGCCTTGGGTCCTTTCGAAACCCAGTGCCACTACCCTGCACTCCCTTCTGTGGTCTGGACGTACCTGTTGAGATGGTGCAGGCGTGAGCTTTGGGGCTGAGTGCATCAGGAGCATCACATCACTCAGATTATGAAGCACATCCATCTATGAGGAGGTGAAGGGACAGTTTGCTTTGTGAACTCAGTGCTTTGATTAATCTATTCAAATATTAACATGGTGAGGTAGACCAAAATATCCTCTGGATGTATAAATATTCATGTACGAACATCTGCCACAGCTGCATAGGTATAATTTTGTTTTCATGGGAGGAAAAAAGTCTCTTTGAGGAAGGTCCAAAGTAGCAAAGGGTTTCTCTCTTCATACCTGTCACTGAGGAAGTTGGGTAACTTTTTCCCATCTTTTAAACTTCTACTATTTTAGAGTTAGCCTGGTCCATGTGGATTTCACTCCAGCATAACAGCTATTAGTGTTTCTGGATCACTTTTACTTTGTGCATGTGAGCTAGTATGTGGTTTTCACCATATAAAACAAACCCTTTGATCTATTGCAGGCTCTTTTCTGCCACTGGCACAGTTCTGAAGCAACCCTGCTTTGCACAGTTAATAGTATCTGTTTTTCGTTATGGCCTTGACCTCTACCTTTGATACTTAAGGACACACCTTTCATTTGCTGTGCCTTGGCACAGTCCTTTGAAACTTCACATTCTCTCTTTTTCTTTTCTTTTTTTTTTTACAATCTTACTTTTTTTATGGTTCTCCTGCTCCAAGGTGCCTTTTCACTATATTCACTCCTCTGAATTTTTCCTATAAGTCTACTTGGCCCTATTCTTCCAAGAAAACAACCCAGAAATATAATTGGCAGCCTTGTTTGTCAGTAGATACCACACAAATCTACAGCAGCTAGATTGTAACATATTAAAAAAAAATTACTTATTTTTTAAGTTTGACATATTGGGCAATCTTTATGGTTTTGTGATTTTTGGCAAAGAGGAGATATTGTTTCGGTGCACCACCGTGTGAGGGTACAGCAACCATATTCTCTTGAAAAGGATTGTTCTTCAAGTAGTGTCAAATGAAGTAATTTATCTTTTTCCCTTTGAGAAGATCTGTACAATATTCTACAGTTGTTTTTAAAGAAATATTTATTTCTCTTGTTTACAAATTGAATGCTAAAGACCATGGGAGAACTGGTTTGGGCTACTTTTTGGATCCATCAACAAAAGAAGGAGAAAATCGTAAGAATAACTAGAGTTCACACTTCCAGTTCTGAACTCTGACTGCTTTCGCTTAAACCAGTATTAAAGATTGGTGTTAAAATGATATAGAATTTGGGTGATTAAGACAAGAGGCGTACAGTCCCCTTTGAAAGGGGATGTCTTATTACTTTGTGAAGCTGTCATTGCGGAGTACTCCCTGCAGAACAAGCAGAGATTTAAATCTCCAATGAATGGCTGTTTTACAGAGCAGATACTTTCCTTCCAGCTTTATCTTTTTAACCTTTGACATTACGTAGATTAGTCAAAAACAGTTGACCCTATTATTTCAGCAGAAATCATTGTTTTTATCTATGACAAATTATAGATAGATTAAATTTTCAAGAGCTGTTAAGTCCCAGGCTTAGAAGTTGCTTGGTTATTTTGCAAAATTTAATCTAAATCTTCTGGGGGTTTTTTTCTGTTTCTTAGAGTTCTTGCAGATAAGGACCCCAGAGCTGCTGCTTCATCTTCAGTTTTATTTTGCACTTAGAGCATTATGTATTTTTTTAAAAAGAAAAGTTGCAGCCTACCCAAATTACACTTCAGTCTAGCAATCTGATGTCCTTAGGAATGCACTGAATTATCTTAATCCCATTCTTCAATGATATATTGCTACCTTTAAGAAACACTGCTAGGAGAATATCACAAATGTACAAGAGGGAGTTGAAGAATAAAAATGTAACAGTTAAAATAAAAAAGGAAAACTAATCAAAACCAGGATGTAAGTGAAGCTGACTAGAAAATTAACCATTAAAAAGTTTCAGGAAATTAAGAAGTAATGTTCCTTTAATGGTATTGCAGGCATGTGTCTGTGTAACTATTTGGTTTACAGTAGAGTAGTAGGAACCAAATTCTGTTCTCAGTTAAACAGGTGTGTTGTTTAGAACTGGTGAACACTTAAAAGGGCTTTGTATCAGTTTAGCTCTACTAATTACTGCAGAGACACAACTAAGTTAAAGCAAGCTCTGATTACATATAAATAGCTACTGCGTGATGTGGTATTGACAGCATCTTCACTGAAATAAATTGTCCTTGAAACTATGTTTTGCTGTAAGACACCATTTCACTCAGTTCTTTTCCAAATCACACTCATTACAAAAGTCATTTACCCCTCATTAACAAGGTACATATTTCCAGAAATCATTACAAGAGATGGTGTTGTTTCAAAATGTATTTTATATTTATTAGCCAATTTAGTAAAATTTAAATAGCAAGTAGAAATGATAGTTCATTAAGATGTAAAATGGCCAAATACTCTTTTTTATTTAAGAATGTCATGGTTTTAATTACGGTATTGCTATTTAGTATGAGAGAAACATCTTTTCTGGGTCAAGGTTTTATATTTGTGTTATGATTAAAACAGTTTGACATTTTGAATAAAAATATATTAATTTGTTGCATTAATTAAAAATAATGACCTAGAAAAATGCTTCCAAACTAACCTAACGACGTCAGCACAGTGAGACATGACAGTTGTGCCGTGTTGTCACTGTTAATGACATTTTACTAAGAAATTTTAAAATGTACATACAAATTAAAAAAAAATATTATGAACAATTTTCATTTTTAAAACCCTCTGTATGAAATCTTCAGTCCACAGAAAGGGTCACAGATACTTGGGAAGACAAAACCAACTTTTGAAATATTGACATTTCGTGTGAAGTGTAAAGGGCAGCTTTTGCACAGGTAGATATTTGTTCTTTTTAAATACATGTTAGCCTTCTGCTGCCAAAGCGAGGAGAGGACAAGTACGCAAGATGTGAAATCCTGACGTCTTTGAAGTTTAGCCATAGATTTTTAATGAGATTGCTCCCAGAGTTGTTCAGTTGTACATATAAACTGCTAATACCATATTGTTAATTAGAAGTACTGCAATTTTCATAAATATGTATATGATACGTGAAAATTAATGGTCTAGAGAAATGGGAAATAATAAACGAAATTATATTAATTATCTCTCCTGAAACCAGTTCAGACACAGAGAGCAGGCTAGTTAGAGACACCAGGTTCTACTTTGTGTCATAGGGCAGAATATCACTAAAGACAAAATAATCAACTGTTTTGTTCCCAAGGAATGCATATTAAAAATAAAAATTCCACAGGCAATAAATGGTGATTATTTCATTTCCAGTTCTGTATGTTCCTTTTCGGAGATGTCATTGTTGAATTTAACGCTGCAAGAAAGCATCTGCCCTTTGAGAGGACCTCAAAGGCAGCCCTCTTCTCCAAATTAGTAGTAAGCCCTGTTTTAGTGTGTCACAGATCAGCAAAACACCTATTTCCATTTTAAATTCAGCACTCTGCATTATATTCTAGTTTAAGCCCAAGAAATGAATCAATGTGAATGCTAATGTGACTATCCCTAAATCCAGTGTTTCTCCATCATCTATGTCAGCACGTTCCTGATTTTCTTTGTGAGACAGACGAATCAATTCCCATCAGGAATCCTCTCTCTAAATTTGATCCCATTGTTTTCACCTGTAGCATGTCCCCTCTCCAGAACTGCACGCTTTCAACAATGTCTTTCGAAGATACATCGTCAGCCCTCGACATTTCTTACGTTACGCTATCTTGAATGCATGGATTCAAACCTGGAAACAGTTAATGTTTTACTCTGTATATACTCTTTCAGAACAGTGCAAGTAGCTTTATGGACCCCTGTTATCCTGCAAACTACTGTTGGGGAGCTATTGGTCTAGATATTTCGGTCATTAGCAAGAGAAGCTGCAAGTATCTTAAATTAAAATAGATCTTTGATTTCCTGCTAAGACCTCTAGAAAAGAAATTTACTTCAATTCTTTCATAAAACTTTACAACTTTGTCTTCCCAGTGCAAGCTGGAGCCCTGGTGAGGCTGTCATTTGAACTGAAGCTGTATTGCAGCCTCTTTTGTTCTCTCCTCGCCTTAGAAGCCTGCTTGCTGCCTGCTGGCTTGCAGGAGCGAGCGGGATGACTTGTGGTGACAGCTGTAAAGTTGCGGATGGGAGCAGAGAGAGGAAAAAAGCCCTTGTTCGGTTAGGAGGGGTTTTATATTCTCTCTGTTTCCATAACTACACGGAAGGAGAAAAACATGCTTCTTTCATGCTTGTCTAGATTCAAAATTGCCTGTTGTCATCCTTTCATGGGTTCAGCACCTTTGTGAGTTGGTCTTAGTAGCATTTTCGGATTATGAAATGATTGCGAAATTTGTATATCGCCTTCACAGCTGAAATTTTGTCTTAATCACTGTGTTTTCTGAGGTGTCCCTTTGTTTTCTTTCGTATTTGAAATGTTTTAGCCAAGTCTTATCAACCATCTTCATTATGTGAAAACCGTTCAGCTCTCAAAACAGTCTTTATAAGCTTGCTTAATTCTTAGAGAGCCCATAAATTTTAATACTCATTAAATAAATCTGTGTCCTTTAATCTCAACAGACTTCTTAAAACTTCTTTTTTTAATTCTGAGTTTGGTAAGGCAGCTACTTAAACACTTCCTGATAATGTGTTCCTCTATGAATATAAACAACATTTGCAGTTAAATGGTTTCTTACATTATCATGCTCATATTCTCTTGCCATACTGTAGGATCTCACTGTTCATGTAACATGGATTCTGGGAAGTGACTCTGCTAGAATTTATACAAAAATATTTAATATTAACAACAATATCTTCCAGAAAGTTTGTTTCAAAATGAAGATTCAAAGATCAAGGTTTACTGCATTAAGGGGAAATATGAGTTAGGCAGAACTGAGAGGGACATTTTACAAAGAAATTCCTGAACATCTGCAACACTGTTAGACTTTGAAAACTTTACAGTGCTTATAAAAGAAGAAAAAAATCAATTAAAATGTCTTTCACATCTTTAAGACAGGTGTAATCTAGAGATTTGAAAATGTTATAAGTAGGGAGATTTCCAAAGAGATTCTGACACAAATGATGGCTTTTTTAACGTAGGAGACTGTGTTCCTAAAGCTCAAAATTGCATAGAAGTTGAGGGTTTCCTCGTGAGACCATGCATACCTGCTCCCTTCTACCACTTTCCACTGCTACCATTGCCAGTTCTCTGCCTTGAGATATCTGTGCAATCATGCCTCGGCTAACGGGGCACAAAAATAGCTTCTTTATGACTTTTTCCAAACCTGTCGACATATATGATTATGAGGGAAGGTAACAGCCTTGTATTTATTATTTCTTCCATAACTGTGAGTAGGGTATTTGAAACAGAATCTTTAAGGTTCCTTCCAACCCAAACCATTCTATGGTTCTATGAGTGGACGTGAGTGCAGCCACTGACAGATGCTGAAGTCATAGACCAGGGAATCAATTGTTGAAGAAGAGTTGTTGGGTTGCATAATACTCCTAGGGAGTTCTTAGAGTTGACCAGCAGCATTTTCATTCATTTATTTTACATTATCTGATTACAATTAGCTGTTTTGATGGTGTAATGAATCACTGGCTTCTGTACTAAAAGAACAGTTCTCTACCGTATGAGATGTCCACTGGATCAAGAGGTGCTGTTGCAGGCATTTAACCCAGTGCAAAGCATATGCCTGGTACTAAGCCATCCACTGAGTATGTCAGCCTAAATACTTAGATTTAGTATTTATAGCAGATGTATAATATCTTCTAAAAAGGGTGAGTTTTCAGTAGCAAAGATTTGAGTTGGGTTTTATTTGCTTTCATTAGTCGTCATGTATGAATGCTAGAATGTACGAATGCTCAAAAAGAAGTGCGTTACCCCTGGTTAGCAAAGGAGTTATTTCAGAGAATTGTGTTGATTACTCTTACATACATTTTAAGAAAAATCTAAGTCCTGCCCCCGTTGAAGCAGGGCAGTACTGCCTTTGTTTACAATGGGCAGAGGACACCCCCCTCCTCCTTTCCAATTAACATATTTTAAGTGCTTTGAAGTCCTTGATCGTCAGGTGTTACACCTGACAGTTGCTGTTTTGTTTGGTTTTTCTCTAATAGGTGCAATTTGTGTTGGATACATCCCTGATTTATTTTCAGAAATCTGACTTTTCTTATTTTGGAAGGCAAGAGTGTTGTTTGCCGGCTGTAGGTACGCACAGGCGAGTGACTGATTGATTGCTGTTAATACACAATTCACAGCTTTTGTTCTACCACCACCAAAGCTGGTCAGCGTTTGACTATTGCTGACATGTCGGGAGCCTGTTGATTACACTATCGGTTTCACAGATGGGTGCTTCTTGTTCAAAGCCTTCAAAACTGGGAAACGTTTAGCTAATGCCTTGCACTACATAAAGAGATCAAAAAGGTCTAAAAGCTATCTGCTAGGCTTTCTGCTACAAGCAATTAGGATAATATTGAATCCATCCCAGATCACATAGTAATAAATATTTTAGCCTTCCCTTAAGTGTGTATTGATATTCAGGGCTGCCTGCTGGTAAATAAAACAATCAGAACTAAATTTCTCTTTGAGTCTGGGCTGTTCTGTGTTTCCAGCACTCACAGGGTTTGGGGTTTTTTTCTGCTTCTCTATCTGTCCGTCTCTCTCATTCTGTCTCCAAAGAAAATTATTGTCTGCCTGGAAATCAAGTTACAGCACTAACTGAAATAGTGGCATGTTATATATGAAACAGGGGGCCAGGCTGGCAATTTTCTTGGATCCCCTGGGGTTTCTTTGCCTTGGCCAATACACAACAGGCTGCAGCCAACTTTATATTTAGTCGGGGGTGAATCCTAAAAAAAAAAAAAAACCACCAAAAAACCAGCAGATCCTGATAAAGGAAGCTGCATCTTTATCTCAGCATCTCAATAAGTATTTTTATCCTGGACCCTTTAGTCTTGCTGCATGTTCTTGCGTGGATCACAGCCTGTGTTAGAAAACTAAAGAGATCAGATTGTCTCCATATTTTTTTCTCATTCTTCCTGTGCATCCATATATATAATGTAAATGCAGTTCATTTTCAAAGCCAGTCACATACGCTCACTGTGCATTGGTAACCCTGTATGATTATAAATTAGCAGACGTGGATACCGTAGAAAACTTTACTTCATAAACTGAAGCAGCAAAGGCTTTTTAGCCCCCAGACTCCCCATTTTATTATTTTTATGTGTAACTGTGATGCCAAAATCTCTCCAAAGTAGCATTTCAGGTAGATTTTCAGGAAACTAGGGGTGTAGTTCGTCTCTGAAAATAGTCAGAAAATATGTTGAAATAGTTCTACAGCCAAATATAGGGAAATCTCAACACTAATGTGTGAAGGCATCCTTGAGCTACCTCCTAATGTCAGTTCTAGTGATGATAATAGGCTGAAAATTGGCTTCAAAACATGATATGGTGACTTCCCTGAGTTTTTTATATATTTAGAAAGACTCCATTTACACATAGAGTAGTAGTTGTCTTCCTCAAGTGAGTAATCAAAACAGCTAACTTTGTTGGTCCTCTCTCATATTAGAAGGTGAGAATTTGTCTATGTGAACAATGAAAAATTATTCAACGCAATGGGGCATCTCATTGCCAGCAATTCTTCGAGTAGGCTTATCATATACAGCCACATATGTGTTGTTCAGTATGAGATTTAAAAATATTTTCCCACTCTCCAGCATCTGTTGCTCTTTTCTTTAGCAGCACAGGTGTATAACAGTGTCAACAAGACTACAATCTAGACAGGTTTGTCTGCGCTACAAAGTCCTACTGCCATAACTGTATCAGCTCAGAGTATGACAACTTCACACCTTGCATTTCACATTGCTGTGCTGACAGAACTCAGCAGAAGATGACTCTCATTGCTTTTTGTTCAGAGGTCAGTGTAGCTGTGCCAGCAGTGATACCTCTCTATCAGCATATGCTCCATATTCACTAGGGAGTGTAGCTGGATAGCAGAGACTCAGCAGGGCATGGCCTCGCTGAGCCTGTGCTTTGGGGCTGTGGTGCTGCTGTAGTCAGTATTGAGCTTTTCTTAGTGCATTTTATCTGGTTTAAGGGCTTATTAAAGCAGGATGGCATCCTGTGGAAACTACCTGATCAATACAGATTGAGAGTGGAGGACTGGACACACCAGTATCATGCAATGCTATTTTGCACCTCCATCCCAAGCCATTAGCAGCCTTAGCACTTTACAGTAGAGAGTGGGAGTTTCACGATTTGTCTGCCTCCCCCGTCACACTGATAAAGGCTCCTCGTATAGGCGAGTCCCAGCTTTGTTACACCCCCTTCTCCTTCTGCTCTTGATGAAGAAGTTCAGCTGGAATTGAGATCCAAAAGGAAAAAGTGCAAGTATTTATCTGCAAGAGATTAATTCTCACCTTATGTGCAAAAAAATAGATGAGTGTCTAGTCTCAGCTAATTATCTAATCTCCCTCGATAAACCCTGGGGACATACACCTGTGGTAGTGCATCCTACCTGATTGAGCACAGGGAAGTGCTGGGTTGTACACGAGACGTGCTTCTGTCTCTATTTGACCAGACATTTTTTGGAGTTCAGGAAGTATACTGAGGATCACAAGATAATAGCTGAGACATCCTCAGCTGTTAATGAAACCCAAAAGGCTTTGGTCATTCCCCTTTTTTTTTTCTATTATTATTTCATTTCAGGCTAAAAGGTAATAAGGGACCTGTTTCTTGTCCTTGGTCCTGAGTAGGAAGCTCTTCTCTGGAGGTGTGTACTTTTCTTCACAACACATGGAAGTTGCTAGTGTGTTTGTCAACTGGGAAATAACTAACCCCTCACCTAATAATCACAGGAGACCCTAAGGGATGGTGTTCAGTGGTAGCTAGTTTGCAGTGTCATGATGTCCCAGGGGAGTGAAGAACAGCCTCCGCCACTGTAATGCCATGTGTGTCTGCATAACTTCATCAGACTGACCTAATGAGTCAACTAAGCATTTCATTGTTATCTCTCTATGCAGCTGCTTCAAGCTCCATATCAGCAGCATGAGGGCAAGTGCAGCAGTTTATTGTGACACTCTCCAGGCTTTGGGGTTCTCTGTGTGTCTGTGGGTGTAGCAGTGAGAAGAAAGACAGGCCTGTCAAAATACGTGAATAATCATGAATCCTTGTGTGATTCAGTAGGGTGGGTTCGCCCTGGTACATGTTTTCCAATCACTCGTAACTCCAATTTGACTGCCAAGTCTTTTGCTTCATAATTTAACATCCCGTAGCTACACACTGTCTACTACCACTGTCGATCAAAATGAGCGTGTGCGTGCAGTGCTGGCACTTCATAGTTAAAAATGCTTGCTTTACATAAGTGGAGCATAACCTTGGGAATTAATCTCCTTACTTATGAAGGCAATAAAGTAATTGGATTTTTCTTCTGGTAACTTCCTTGGCTTTCCCACATTTTCTCTCCCAATCATGAAAGCATGGGGCTGTCTCGGTAGGCAGTGGTCTCTTGCACGTTCTTCACAAGAATAATTAGTGATGTTTCATCAATTACCCTTTGCTTTATTATAGGGTTGGTTTTCCAAGCAAATTTTTAAAAATACTTAATGTAAAAAGTGTTTTTCCATATTTCACAGCTCATTATATTTTAGCTCTTTCTACCCCCTTTTTAAACCTTATCTATTACAATTTAAGTAAAGAGTTCTTCATTAAAAGTGGAAATAAACCTGAGAGCTTCCATTGTGCCACAGGAGTGAGTCAGAAAGGATCTTTGACTGGGTATCTAGTCTCCACCATGCTTGAAATACAGAATAAATAAATTTGGAGAATAAGATCCTTGTTCATTTTTATTTCTGATCTTCAGTAATTTGAAAGAAGATTCACTATATAATTGCTGTTCCTTTCTTGATCTACCCAATTACATAGTTGTTCTTGGTCCTACATTTTATCAAGGACTTGTGAGCTCTTCAGTTTAATTTGTCCACTAATTAAGAGGGAGAAGAGGTAGTGTGGTGGGTGGAGCTGGGGACCAGGAATCAAAGTTTCTGAGTTCTTCCTGCCTCTGTTCCTGATCTGAGGAAAGCTCCTTACACCTTCTGGCCCATATTATCTCTGGGACTCTCAATTTAATTATGTTTAAATGCCCCCAGGCAATGATACGAAGGCTGAAAATGGCAAGATAGAAAGTCTTTCCTTTGAGAAGCTCCACAGAGACGTTCAGTTGCAGGTTTCAGGTCAAGTCCCCTTTAGATTCTACCACTGTGTGGCCCAGAACATGCGGATGTCTGTAGTGTACTTCTTTATGAAGAAAACTTTCAACCAACCTTTGGCTGAGAATGATTTAGCATTGGTAATGATGAAAAACACTGAAAGGACTGGGTTGGTTCCTGCAGTCTCAATGTGTATGTGCATTTGTGGCAGGAGGAAAAATCCCTCGCGCTATGGAGCATTTGCTGTGGTTCACTGAGGAGGGGGAACATCAGTGCCCATTCTGCTGAAACCTCACACCTTAACTGTCATTGCACTTCACTGTTGCGTGGATCTCTTTAAAAACATCAAATGATAAAAAATGCAAACAAAGAAAAATATGTCTGTAAGAACAAAGAAACCAGAGGAATAAAAAAACACTGGGAAATTTCCAGCATATCCCTTTCTGAATGTTTCAGGAAATTCCATTTGTTGGGGGAAACCCTGAAAATTAGGAGTTGTCCAGAAGAGGGACTAGCAAGAGACAGCCGAGATCATTTTTCACTGCTAGGACTGCACTGTGTTGTCTCTCCTTTTACAACTCATCGACAGGCATTATTACCTGGTGAAAAAATTTGTTTTGCAACTCATCCTGAGACCCCATAAATCATTAATGCCTGGCTAAGCACGGTGTGAGCATTACAAATACTCTGAGAATGAGGGGCCGTTCTCATACAACCTTGTGTCCAATACTAATGCCTGCTAGTTATTTAGTAATACAAAGGAGCCTCAGTGGGGAAGATCAGTGAATCAATGCAGTCTCCTGACTTCCTTCTCCTCTCCCCCTGCCTCTTCACTTTCAAGTTCAGAAAATGCAAAAAATAAAGGACTACTCGTAGCCGTCTCTCTGTGGAGGGCACTGTAACAAGTCAGGGGAACAAAGAGGGAATTGTGGCCCTCAAATGCCTGTAGGAATCAGTTTCTAGTTAGGGCTTGTTCTGATTTCTGTTTTTTTATTAGTCAAATTGCAGCACTGCTCTGCAGCTTTGTTTTCTAGATGCATACAGTATAAAGCATACTGGACTGTGTAAGGAGCATAGATAGTAACTGTATCCAGGATCTACAGGACTGGAAGTAATTAAAGGGTGCTCAGTAAAGTTCAAGTAATCAGCCTATTACCTGGGGGAGCCTTTTGAGGGCTTAGATGCTCAAATCAGCTCTCACAATAGTGGAGACAGATAGTACAGAGAGCACAGCAATTATAGGTACAGTGGCTGAACTTTGTGTCTTGTTATTCATCAATCTAGGCCATAATAATGAGTTCAAAGATGGTCTCTATTATCTTGTTTACCCTGAGCCTACCTCCGAAACGCCCCAGCCCATTCAGAGTGCAGCTAAACTCTCTTTCCTCTCATCTCCATGCTTGGAGCATTGGATCCATCTATGCAGTTGCTATTCATACAGTTGTGATCTTTGAACACTAAGAATAAATGATCATGAGCTTTAAAGGGAGGAAATGGAATAGGTGAGATGGACATTGACCCCTTTTTTAAGTGTAATCTCAAAGTTGTATGACTAAGTCTTGTTTGGAGCCCTTTTCTTGAAAGAATTCTGCAAGAAATATTGTAAATGGCTGCCAGGGATCCTAGAGAAAAGGATCTTCAATAGGAGCTTAGGAAAAGTGCAAATGGGGATGGAAGATAGTAGTTGAGCAAATTTGAAAAGGGAAGTGACAAAACAAAAGTGAAATTAAGTATGGTATGAGAGAGTATCAGAAAATTTAGAAGGAAAACTAACTGTCTGTAAGGCATGAAATGATAGAAAATCGTCAGGAGGAAAATGCAGTTGCTGTAAGTGAAAGTGGGAAAATGGACAAAGACAGTAAAAAAAGTCATTCATATGTGAAAAGGGGCAGAAAAATCGCCTCCAAAGATATGCAGCTAAGAAAGCACCTGGTGCTGTTCCTGTGAAACTAGGAACATTAGTCATTTTGACCCTAAATCAGGTAGAACACCCCTTGTGTCCAAAGCATCCTTGATCTGAAGCATTTGATGTCAGACTTGAGGCACAGCACCTCCAGCGAAAGCCTGAAACTTCCCTGCAGAAGGGTGAACATTCGGATCCCATTTTAAGTTTTGCTCAAAATGTATCATTGTACAGATGAATTTGTTAAAAATAGTCCCTGCTATGGCACCCACAGGACAGAGTGGTTTGTTTTCCCCTGTTATAGATCTGACACAAGCCTGCTGTTATTTCTCTGCCCTCTCTAACGATCTGCTTGCTCTCTGGAGAGCACTGACCCATTTCAGCACAGAATAATTAGCCTTTCAGACACTACTGTGTTTCCATTAAACAGACATAAATGTGCAAGGTGACATTTATTTACTTAGGCCTGAAAAATGGGCACCAAAGATGTTGGTGCTTGGGAGAACTTCTATTTCTTTTCATGCAACAGTTGTATATTTGCATGCTTTCGTGTTTTTTTAACCACTAGTGCTTCGTTGGAATGAATCCTGTTGAGTTTCACTTGGGAAGCAGGAGAACAGAAAAATTATTTGGGTCTGCGTTTCACCCTCAGGCCCTTTGGTGACTTTGGCAGCCCAGAACCTGAGCCCAGCAGTGGCATTAAATGCAGTTACAGTTACACACTCTTTGAATCCCTTTTACTTGGTGTAAGAGGGGACTCCATGTAAAGAACTGTTGGTGATTTACAGATCCATCTGAAGAGGAATGTGTTCAGGGTGTTACAGTGAGAAAATGAGAACCTTGACCTATTGCAAACATAAAATAAAACCAAAATCCTTTGGTATTTAAAATCAGCTCTTTTATCATCTTGATCACTGGCTTCTGAACCACCAGACTATTGCCCAGGTGAAAAGTATATTATTCATCTTGATAGCCACTTTGGTCTGCAAAGTTGTAGGGTAGTCCTACCGTTAAAAGTCCAGCCAGCATATAAAACATGTAGGTTGCTTCTATAGCTCACATCCACACATGAAGACATGGCATGCTATTATTTCATTCTGTTAGTACCAATAGGCTTTATAAAAGGAGGCACCATGCAAGGTAGGTGCTTTATTGCAGGATGGAAACACTTTCATAGGTTATTTTAATCATTACGATTCTTTCATGATGTGTGAAAGTTGATTGTTGCTGTAAATGAAGCCATTGAAGACTAAAAAATAAAAATGCTGTGATGGTAAAAATCCTCAGAGTGCAAAAAATGGGAAATGCTATAAAAGGCAGTAATTTATTCTCTGCGTGAGATTGTTTTTTATCATAAGCATGCTTTTAAGCTAATTCTGAAACATACAATTGTAGTCTACATAGCTGAGGTATATTGCAAGATGCTTTGATAATCTGGCTAATTTTTAATGCACTGTAATTTACATATTATTTAGAAGTACTGTTTTATTCTGTTAACTGAGAGGCTTAACACATTTTTACTATGTTAAGGATGAGTTAATTTTGCAGGTTTTGTGGTTTTATTATTTTGACCCATATCCAGTTCATATTGCATCATAATACCATATTTTTACTAATATTATACTAGTACGTTCAAAACTTATTTGCTTTTGGATATAAATTCATTAGCTCTTGATTTTTCTTACAACAAATTATTTTAACTTTTCTGTGATAATGCATTCTCTGTGTTTCTGATTTGCTGGTGCTGAAATGTTTTGGTTTTGTTTTCAACCTTTCCAAATTTAGGATTGTTTTTTGCTTTTTTTCTGTATATATATTTCAGTTGTTTAGACCTACTGGTTCCTGCTTTTTTCTTTTTCTTTTCTTAATATGTTATGTTTGTAACTTCTGACTGTCTGTGTTGAGCCAATCTTACCAACAAAAATATCAGTTGTTTCCTGTTTCTCTACTTCTTTACAAAAATATTGAAAAGTAAAAAGTAAAAATAAAAAACTCTTAATGGGAACCCTGGCACTGTCTGTCTTCTCTGTTCTGCAGAAATGTTGAAGGAGTTGAACCAGCAACGCAGAGCGAAAGAGTTTACAGACCTGAAAATTATTGTTGAAGGCAAAGAGTTTGAAGTCCACCAAAATGTTCTAGCTTCCTGCAGCTTGTATTTCAAGGACCTGATTAAAAGGTTTGCCTTCCTTCCAGCTGTGATCTGCTCTGTTCTTTTGTAGGGCGCATTTGTGTCGCTTTTTTTTCCTCCCCTCTCTTGCAGGTTTATGAAGATTGAATCTCCTGTCACAGAGCCAGTAGCCATTCTTTCCACCTCCTCTGAATGTATTTCCAAACTGAGACTCAGAACCATTTGTTACACATCTGACTCGTCTAGTGTAATTATTTCTGATCAGTAGAGGCCAGTTTTGGCCGAAGAAAGTGTTCCACCACTAAGAGAGCTAAGATTTAAACTCAGCTGCTAATGGTGATTCAGACAACAACTAAAAACTCTTGCTGTCGATGTTTCCAAGGGACTCCATCTCATAATGACAAAAGTTTGTCCTCCGGGCTACAATAAGCCATCAGCGTTCTGGTGAATGATGCTGAGACGTCGGGCTAATAAAGCATTTTGAGTATCGTAATCCCTTCACCCTGAAATCCTTGTTACATGCTTTTCTGTGGCTTTTATGGGCAAAGGGATTGATATTTTTACTGTTTGGGGACTTTTAAAAGCAGAAAAAAACAATTTATTAATTTCTTCAGAAAATATTGGAAATAAGATGATATTCTGGTCAAAATATAGCTTAGTCTGCATGGTAGAGTTAAGGGTAGTTTTTTTCCCTACAAACAGTGTAGCTTAGTGTAGGTACAATGTGAACATTTTCTAAACATCATGTCTCCACCTTCGCATTTTCCCCCCTCTGTTTCTAGCTGATTGAGTCTAAACAGTGCATGATAATCTTTTTTTTCCATTACATTGATTTTTCAATTTGTATGCTTCATATACTTGCATAGGAATAAATTGGTACTCTCATATTATTAGTAAGTTAGAGTAGCAAGTAGGGAGGAAAAAAACATGAGGATAACTTTCATTTTTCTCTCAATCATCAGCAAATTAATGCAGCTGCTGATTTTGCCTTGCAGTATTTTCCTGAGCAGACTGAGCCTGGACTGTGCTAAAAAATGGGATTAAAGAACATTTTGCTTGCTTCAAATCCTGTATTTAAATTTTGCCAACTAACACAATAGTGACTGTATTTTATTTCAGGATGGCATATTGGCTGGTATCTCCTTTCAGTGTCTTATGTCCTTTTGCACTAAGCTGATTTTATAATTATGGATATATATTACATTTCTATGATATAACTGTGCTGACTGCCTTATCAATTATTCATAAAAAATATGTTGGCCTAGGAAGCATGTCTTTTCCCCTCTGTAAATCTAATGATTGCTAGCTATAGCTATGCCAGATCTCTCCTGTCCTTTCTCTTCTGTCTGCTCATTATCATTTAATTGTTAAGGCTACAGTATATGCTTTTTTGGGTTATAAGGAGTTGAGTCGAGAGGGAAAGAAAATATTAGAATCAGCTTACAGAAATCCAGTTACTGACTGGACAAAGATTGTTATTTGGGTTTTGCTGTGAAGACATGTGTTTGTATGCAGAAGTCACCAGGCAGTATCTATTTCTGGAAGCACACTGAGGAATGTTGCTGCTTTATTATTTAGTTATCAAATGGAGATATACTTTAGATTGAATGCTGCTCTGATATGAACTCATTTTAAACAAACAAATCAAAAAGCCCTTTGAAATTCTCTGAAAAGAGTCTATGAAAGCAAAACCCTAGATTTATTGTCTTCCAGCTGCTCACACAGTCTCACATGCAGTATGAGAAAAAAATAGTGACAGGTTTAGCCCATTTGCCAACCTCACCACATTTTGCCTTCTTTACCATCAGCAGCAGCAATAAATATTCCAGAGGTCGATTTGTGTCCACGGCCAGGTCATCTCATCCCAGTTGTCTTCCATATATAACCTCAGTTGAACACTTGTAACCTTGATGAAGGCTAGTGTTGTTGCACAGGTGTATCCAAGGCAAAAATACCTTTATTACTGATGATGATGCTTGAATAGGGGAAAATCCAGCTTGATGTCTACTTGAGTTTGCGAAACTGTCAGGTGAGAAAAATAAATATTCACCTGTAAACTAAGCAAATGTGTCTTTGCGAGACAGTAAACTCAGAGCTATGGAGTGGAATTTGTAAAGGCTTGCTTTTTAGAGGATACTTGCAGTGTAAAGCCTAGTCCTTTTAGAAAGTCCATAAAGTCAATGAAAGTCAAGGACTCCAGTTGCAAGAGGTACTTAGTATTTTGTAGGATCATGCTCTTAATAGTACAAAATCATTATAGTTCACAGAATCAATATGCTTATACCAGATCTAGAATACAATCACGGTACTTTTTAGATAGTACTGAAGCTTTATGTGATTTTTATCTTTGTATTATTATAGAAATGAAAACAAGAAATGGCATTGTTTTCTTGAACAGTAAAGAAGATCTCTATTACATATAATATAAAGGCCATTTCATTCAGTGCATAGTAGGGTTAAATTCTTATGCCATTCCAACAGAAGGCACTAATAGGTCACCAGAAACGTCAATGAGAAGATGACCTATTCAGGAAGGAGCTATGTGCATCCAAATAAACATGCAGAAAAAAAAGTGTTTTTCAGGGTATTTACTTCGACTCTTCTTTGCCAGAGGCTAGTTATTGTTAACCTCGTGTTCTGCCATTGATTCCACTATGTGCTGGAGTTGGTCCCTGATAGCAAGTAGTGTCTCAAAAGAATAAAAATGAAATGTTAAAAAAATAAGATCAATTATCTCCTCCTCAAAAAAGCCTCTCCTCCTCAAAAAGTATAATAGAGCTAGAGTTTTTGTCCGTCTTGGCTATTTAATGATAATTAGTCATAGCAGGCACAAAAATATGTTGTTTTAATTGCACTGTCGTGAAAACATGAAAATCAGGTTTGATTGACTAAAACAATTCTAAAGTTATTTATTATTTGTGAACGGAATTGATAGTGAGAGCACAGTTTTGAGACACAGTTTCTCAGAAAATTATTAATCCTGTAATGTGCAGAGTATCCTAGTCCTCATCCAGAAAAGTTCCTGTTCCACATCATCTGTCTTCTAAATATATGAGCATGGCACTTTTGAGGTTGAGTTAGTCCAGTCCTGAGCCTAAGGTCAGCACCATACCAAGCACTGTGCTCTTGGAAATGGGTTAATCAGTCCCCAACAGCAGCTGACCCTAAAAAAAAACCCTCTTAGTCCTTTTAAATGCAAAATCATCTGAAAAGGATTAGGAACAGCAGGTGTGAAATGTTCCTGACGTGGGTTACGCTTTGCTGTGCCCATGAAGGGAAGAAAGAGGTGTAGAGGAGGGATGGAGTTGTGTGAAGATGGATGTGTACTCAAGACTGTTCCTGCAGTAGGACATAGTACTATAACCTCATTGGCTGTGGGGCTATTGCTCAGAACCTAAGAAAAAATTTTACACGATAGTAAACATATTTGGTGAGTGCTAGATTTCCTTAAGCTCTCTTTATAAAATCCCTTTTAAAGTATATATATTTTTTGGTGATTATTTGAGCCTACTTTCTGCCAGGTATGGGGCTGAGTACTTGGCCTTACTGCTTGCGCATTCAGGCGTACAGCATAGAGAGGAGTTGATATACTTTATCTGCACTTAGGGAAATCATGTGGTTAGTCAGCTTCTTCAAACTGTGACCCAGACAAGATTACCACAGTATGGAACGTGAGGAGAAAATGGATGATAAATAGCAGTTGGAGTAGGGATCTGTTCCCTGAATACCATCATATGTATTTTTAGTGCGCTGCCAACCACAGTTGCTTCCAATCTGCCTGACTTTAGCCTCTAATTTGCACCTGTGTTTTAGGTACTTAAGAAATCAGCCCAAAGCAGAGGCCTCGTTTATGGTACAGGAAATAAAAAGAAGCACCTTAAAGGCTTCCAGAAGGAGTCTTTTCACCTAATTCAGGTACCTACAGGCAGGTAGGAGATCCCCCTGGAGAGGTGCTTGTGTCTTGCTGCTAGTGAATCAATCTTTAGACCCAAAGTTGACACCTAAGACAGGCTTACTCTGACCTTGCCTTCTATATTACTGCTATAGCCTGCAGTGAGGGAGACAGACTTCTTCAGGAGGCAGGTCCTCTCATCATAGAATAGGTGTCTAAGACCTGAGGTGAAGGAGGGGACCATTCCTTTTTGCTATTAAAGTGAGATTTGCTTAGACTATAAACTTACAATGTGTGTTATTTTGCTTCTTTCATGGGCCCAGCCTAAGCTGGTTGTCTAGGCTTCCTCTGCAATCATGAGGGAAGACGGGAATGTCCGTAGGGCGATTCGTCTCAGCTTGTGATAAATAGCATGGATTGCCTTCTGGAAGCGCTCATTTTTCATTGCCCAGAGAGAAAGGCCAGTCACCCAGCCAGAATAGCAGTTGGCTGAAAGTACATGAATGAGTCCTTCCAGAAATGAATGTTTGTCTGAATGTCACATATATATGCTTATATATGTACACAGAAAGAAAGAAATAGATCAATATCCATCAAAACAAAAATCTTCAAAATGACCTTCTTGCAGAGCATAGATTTTCTTATTTAAACATTCTTGGTTTGGATGAGGAGAGAAATGAGCTCTGTGTCTTTATATCTGCCCTAGAAGAAATGGTGGAAGATGTGTGTGTCGTGGATGGAAGGAAGGAGTGGAAAATCCCATGAAGAGGCTATGTATTTTTCCAGCTGCATTTAGGATAGACAAATACAGCTGCTGGATAAATGGAACGTCTGATATTTCCGTAACAGAGAGTTTCACCGGAACATTTTAATTTGCTGCTTTCTTCTTCTTAATCCAACCCAAAGTGCTGGAATCTCTACCAAATATGACATTAATAATAGGAAGCACTTTACATAAAAGTCTCTTCTTGGATGAAATACTGGCTTTTATAAGCAGACTTTAGTTTTATTTCTCTCTGGTCAGTTACTAAAGATACACAGATCCTGTCCTACAAGCTGTACCTTTTCAAAATTTTCTTGAGGTCATCCTGGCTGCGTAATTCCACTAGCACAGAGCAGTAAGTCACACACACAAAGAGATTTGTTGACAAGAAGCAAGCATTTTTGATGCAGTGTTATCTGGCAGTGCTGTGTTCATCCTTCTTTTCCTAAGGAGCAGAGCCAGTGACTTCATAGCCTGATTGCTTTTCCATGATACCTTGTCTCTTTTTGCAAGTGTTCAGATGTTTTATTTTTTTTTTTTCTAAAATAGGGTTTATATACTCTGTTAGGGCTGGAAGGCAGGGCAGGAGGGTGGGGAAAGTAAAACTTTTAGGGTGAGAGGAGCAAATTCCTTTTGCTTTACACCTACACTGAAGACAGAGATGTCATTCTGCATTTTACACCACTGTGTGGAAAGGCAGCATTTGGATGCAAGACAGAGAAACCTGCCGCTATCCATCTGAAACAGTCTGACAAAACTGCAAAAGCATTTAGGTGTCTGGAAAACAGACTGTCTGGTTTGTGTTTATGTTGTAAAAAGCCCAAAATGAGAAATAGCAGATGAAAGAAAAATCTACTCTTGGTGACCCCTTCGTGTTTTCCTGCTTATTAAGAACCTTGCTTTTAACTCCAGCAGAGGAGCAGGCAGCATTTCTACATCTGCATGTTTCAGCTCTATTTTAGAACAGAATGAATGTGGAAACAAATTATAACACTTCTTTGAAAATAGAGAAATATGGAGTTAAAAATACAATGTTTGTTTCAGGTGCCAAGAGAGGTATAGTGTGCCTCAACATACAGCAAAATGGTTTAACATGGGAGAATGGGAGGTTGACAGGAGTATAAAGATTCTTCATCTTTCACTGCCAGGGTGCAGGTGTAAATTATGCTATGGATGACTTTTTTCTCTTAAATGAGGGACTGATAATTGCTGTGTGTTGGGCGCAAAATCTTGGCAAGGAAATAGCTTTCTGCATTTGGTGGCTCCTTTCTGGGAGTGTTGCTTTGCTTGCTCTGCCTGGCCGAGCAGCCATACTCCCTCCTCTCTGTCAGAGCTGCCTGCTGGGTTTCAAATTTTGCAGCTGCTGGGCCTTGGAAAACATGTTTTCATCAAGCAAAAATGTATGGTCTTCTACATAAATGAGCTGCAGGTTACAAACATTCAGTGGTGTCACTGGGCTGCCAGACTAAGGGACTGCCATAAACCCGTAGCCGGCGTCGCAGACCAGCTATTTCCAGCCTGGCTAGGGTGGCCATGGATTAGAAGGGTGAGTGGCTTGGGCTGGATACTGGCTCTGAAATAAGGGATGGATCAATGTGCCGTTCTCTGAAGAGAAACTGTGGCAAGCAGGAGAGAAGGGCTCGAGGTGCAGCGCAGAAATTAAGCTTCTGCCTCGTAATGGCTGCAGCTTGCAGAGGCGCCAAGCAGAATCACTTAACCTCTCGCTCTTCTCCCTCATTGACAGCATCTCTATTTACTGTAGCTTGGGCTTCTCACATAATTTCTAGACACAAGTACAAATCCTGCAAATCTTATCCAAGGAATGACAGACTAATCACCTTTCCTGCTCTGGCTAGACCTATCTGCAAGCCGTGCAGCTGTCATATAACCACTCTTAAGATGTCGCTGCCAGTGACCTACCTGTATTTGCTTACATCTCACAGCCCTGTCTAGGCTTGACTATGCTTAAATTTAGGGGTGAAAGGGAGTGTTATCTAATGAGGTACAGTTCCAGCTAAACGGAACAAAGACAATGAAAAAAACTTCCACAGCGTAGAAACTGGAGCCCTGTTCTTGAAAGCTCTCAGTTTTGGGCCACTTCCAAAAGCCAACCTTGCCTTAAAATGAGGGTAATCAAATCTCCGATTCCAGTGTGCTCACGGGTAGCTCCAGGGATCAGCAGTTCACTTCCCTTCATTTAAGTCATCAAGGATTAGCCACTGCTGGATTGGTATAATGAATTTAAATTAATATGACCAGGTTATGATCATATCACATAACAACCCCCCATTTTTTGCTTGTGTAGCACTAAGCTTCAGTGACTGAAATACTTCAAGCAGTTCTGAGTGTTGGTGTGGGTAGGGATTGATGGAGTGAGAAGAGCTACCTGCCCTTTCCTGCATATACTGTGGTCATAGGTGGTGCAATACATTACCTTTCCTTGATGTCTAAAGCACAGACTGGCTCTACGTGTACTGTAGGAAAGCACTAGCAACACCCTGCAGCTGAGTGCTAAAGAACCAGTGCCTGACAGAATTAATTCTAATTACTGAAATGCTGATTGGGATCTTTGGGCAACACCATAATCAAAGTAGTAGCAATAAATAATAATTGTGGTTATCTTTATTTTATTATTGTTTTCCCTCTAGACATTGCAATGATGAGAAAGCCTTGGATAGACTTACCTAGATAATTACTTGTATAAATTTCACCACATTCCTAAGAAACAGATTTATTAGCTGCATAATGCCAGCTCTCTGCTAAGCTGGTTTTTGATGGTGTAATAAATATCATTAAAACAAATCAGATAGGAGTTGGTTAAGTGGGTGAGCTTTAAGTTTGATGAGAATAAATTTTTTATTCTGTCATTTTATTTTTAATCTTCCTTCCCCTGTAATCTGCCAAAACCTGCTTGCATCTTTTATTTACCTTTAACAAATAGTTGCTCTCACCCCAGGCTATTTTGCTACATATTTGCTGAATTATGCTGCCAGAGATACTTGCAAACAAGTTAGATCCCACACTGTTAATAAGTTGGCCCAGTTTGTTTTTTTCCCCTGCTTCTCCAGCAGTACCTTGTGAGATTCAGTTTATTCTCAGTCCCTAGCAAAAGTCTAGGTCATGAAACGCTGTTCTTCCAAGGGCACGCGCTATTCACTTCTTCATTCACTTGCCAGTCATTTAAGCCAGCATCTTCAAACTCGTCATCTTCTTTCTTAAATCTCAGCAGGGAGGCGGATTTGTGCCTCTGACTGTGATCTCCGACACTATAGCGTTACAGACTGCCACTGATCCTGTGCCTTTAGAAACAGTCTTGACCGAGCAATTAGATTGTGTTCCGTCAGTGAATAGCATTAAGGGTATATAGGAGACGTGGCTCTTTTGTTTGTTTTATTTTATTCTGGCCATGTCGTCCATGAACAAAAGCATTTGCTGTTAATCCCGTTGCTTCTCTTGGTTTGTAATGATCATTTCTGTGATGGTGAATTAGCAGGAGCTGCTAGTGCATGCCTGAGCTCACAGCCGTTAATTTTCCTGATTTTCTTCTGATAGAGCAGGTGCAAACTGGCAGCGTTTGACCCTAATAAGTTACACTAGTCTTGCCAAATTTTGTTTGCCTGGAACAAGGAACATTGTTTGTATCAACATCATGGTAAAAAGAGAGCAAATGGATTTGTTGGTCAGGTAAATTTTCATGACAAATTTGCAAGCCTGTGTTTAAACAATGTAATTTATTTAATCTTGTGATTTTACTGCTTCTTTATCGTAATCACACAATAGCGCCATTACCGTATATGTTTTTGTCTCTCATGAGATAGATGGATAGTGGCCGAGGCTCAAAGATAATATTTATCTACAAGATAGTATAACGAAAGCAGAGATTTGCAAGTTAATACATTTTGAGCTGATAAAATAATTCCAAAGGAGAAGCAATGCTAGGGTGTATTTATTTTTTTAAATCCTATTTCAAAGAACATTCAGTGCCTTATGTCATACATATTGCAATGATGTTGCTCTATAAATGTCCCTTCCTGTCATCATTTACATGATTGATTGCCTTGCAGCTGCATAAACTTGAATAACTCGGTAAATAACCTGTTACCTTGGTGTGCACATGCTTCTTGGTGCATGTGTCATAGAAATGTGTGTTGGCATCTTTGGTTTTATATCTATGCTTTTATATCTAATGAGCCTGTAATATGATAAATCAAGCTCTTCATTATGAAAATATAACTTTCAAGTGCCATGTCAGATTTGTTCATAGCTGAAGGTTGTCTATCATATAACAAAGTCTCTTTGTTGCTCCTCCCAAGATAAATAGACCTGTGGGGTTCGAACCGTTAATAACTCTGAAGATCATGAAAAGTCAAGTAGTGGACAGTTAAGATGCAAGCAACATTGCTCTCTTCTTTGCCTGGATCGTTTAAGGATTATGTTCTACAGTAAACAAGATGTTCAGTCTAAATTGTATAGACTTGAACGGGAGTTTTTAATGAGCACTTAGCTAACAGACTCTTAAACCTCATGAGAAGCTGCCTATCCCAATCTGGAGTCCTTTCTTTGGTAATCAAAATAATTTGACAGAGATAAAAAGAAGTAGCTTCTCTTCATTTAAATACTTCATCTTACATAACAATCTTGGATTTCCTGTTTTTTTGTAGACCAAAACACAGTTCAGGGAACAAAGCAATTTAATTTGGTTTTTTTTTTTTTTTTTGTCCTATGTATCTTGGTAGCAAATATTTTATTCTAGTGGAATGGGAACACAATTAATGTAGGGTAAACATTTATGTGCCTAATTTTGAAAACAAGCCAGCAAGATCAGCATGTCAGGCTGAAGGGGCAGATCTTGGGAAGGCGCAAGGTGAAGAGACCAGCAGGTAGATGGCTGGTGGGACAGGCATTGCTTTGGCCCATGCAAGGAGGGACCAACCCCAAAATATTGGCTTCTGATGCCTCAGTCCAGGATGGAGCTGGAGCTCCTGCCTGTGTGTCAGCTGATCTGTAGCCTTCCGATAGCTCAAACAAGTGCTTTTAATGGAGGATGTTCAAATTCCTGCATTGTGAGATCCTAAGCAACAGATAGTCAAAGATACTGAATATTTTTTTATTAAACTGCCAGAATCTGTCTGTTTCCTATTTTTTAAAAATAGATTCTGAGTGTAATATGAACAAAATTGAGGCTATATTATGAAGCTAGATTTTTGCTGTTGTATCCTGTTGGGAGAAGCACGTAATGGTGGTAAGCTGTCTGTTCACAAACAGAAGTGATAGACCTTGGGGAGGCAAAAGAAAAAGATCAAGTCCCACATGCATGGGGAAAGCACACAAATGATAATTCTGACCGTGTCTTTATTTTAAAAGATGATCATTTATTTTAGTGCCCTTTTGGAGTACAAAGCTTAAATATACGTCATACCTTTGAGTCTACAGCACAGTGAGTCATATGGTTTTGAATGTAAATAGGTGTCACAAACTCTTGTCAGTCCTCCTGTTCCCAACCAGGCAGCCTGGGAGGAAGCTGAACCAACTGTTCCTAGGCAGTAATGTACATTTACATAAAATGTTTCACATTTTTCATGTTTATTCTGTGCAGATGGCTCCATTTTGAACATCCAGAATTTGTTTTGACTTTGTGACTATAGCTTGTAAACAGAGAGTTGGCTGGCATCTGTACCGAGTATAGGTAGCTCTTCGTATTTGATCTAAAATTGAGTGAGGCTGTAGCCAAACCATTATTCAATCAAAATAGTGTTGCAAGCTGGTTAAAGGCAGCATATCCAAACCATGAGGGAGGCTTGAATTAGAGGTGGTGGTGCTGTCCATAAATTGACAAATTGATGCGATAGCGTTGCTTCTCTTACGTAGCTGCTTTAACCAGACTCTGAGCATGGCTTTGCAAATCAACGCATCTCACTATTAATGTTTTGAACTGAATCACACTGAAGTTATGTGAACTTGCTGTTATAAATAATGCAGGGAAAATACATAGACATACTTATAACTCAAGACGCTGAAAATTTGGTTGCATCGCTATTAAATATGAAAACACTAGTGCTGGTCCTTGTCTGTGTGTATTACATGTATGGAAATGATTTTCAAGGACATTTTTTTTTGAATACCAAAAATGTAAATTTTTGTATTTGTTTTTTTGTCAGATGCACTCCAAATCTTGCAGATGAGGTTTTAGGGCTATTTTTCCTGCTATCAGTATTTCAATGCTTTAGCTCTTTTCTATATATTACTTCACAGAAAAGGACACTGGTTTCGATTTGCTATTTGAGAGTGTAGTTGAGCCACCTTTTGCTTTAAAAGGTTCTCTGTGCCTTTGTCTTTTCCAAGTAATTAAGTTGAAGGATAAGTAGCCAGAGTATGTTCAAAGGCCATGGCTTTATTTTGTTAGACCTGATTATTCAGTATATTTTACAGTAACTCCCCCTTACCAATTCAGAGTG
This sequence comes from Dromococcyx pavoninus, assembly GCA_033558185.1. Classification (NCBI taxonomy): domain Eukaryota; kingdom Metazoa; phylum Chordata; class Aves; order Cuculiformes; family Neomorphidae; genus Dromococcyx; species Dromococcyx pavoninus. The sequence goes on from JAUMJL010000250.1 coordinate 2,581,761, forward strand.
TATCTGTGCTTCCTGCTTATCAGCAGGTTCAATTCTGCTTGCACGTTGCTCAGGTCTATCACCTTTCTGGAGAAATACATGATTTGTAAATCCAAAAGAATTCCTCAACAGCTACCATAAAATTAAGCTCTTAAAGAGCTCTTGGAACTTGTTTAAATGCAGACCTAAACAAACCTCTGTGCTGTTTAGCTCAAGATAAATCTTTTAAAAGTCCTGTTCTAAATCACTTCCTAATTTTAATGAGTTTATATATCAGCCTTTGCCAGATTTTTACTGTAGCTATTCTCCAAGATTACAGCCATGATAAAGTAAGGACTAAAATTGTTTATTATATATTATTCTTCAGAAGCAAAACTTTTTCCCCTAGAGGCTGTTGGGAGAGCTATTGATTTTCTGCCACAATGTGAAATGTGTGACCTTTATAATATGAGCAATGATTACAAGGCCAATAAAATGACATCATTCTGTTTAAACTTCAGAGTTCACAGGGCAAATAGCAGAATGTGCCACATTTAATGATGTCCATGGACGATAAGTGAGCATTGCCTGTCTTCACGTGAGACTGAAATGTGAAGCAGGCAGGCTTGCCATTCCCAAAATACCCCGTGTTTGTACCAGGAGTAGGGGAACAGGAGTGCTGGTACCAGGTAGAGCTGTATTTTTTCCTAGGTCTTAAGGGGAGAAATCTGTTTTTCTGAGAGCAGACTTTTCTAAATGTTTGCATCTACCAATGCCAGTGACAAATCTCTTCCTAATGTGATACAGGATGAGATATTTGGGGTACAACTGTATGAATTTGTACAGGTTTTCCCCAGACTGCTGCATATGCATTTACAGGACTACATTCTGTTCCTGTGATACAGCCTTAGCCTCTTCACTGCAGTTCCTCTAGAGTAGCTAAGAGAAGTGTCTGTCCCAAATATATGAATTATAATTGCATGGAGCAGATTGGTATTTTAATACATGTGAAAAAAAAGAAGCACAGAAAGCTTTAGTCAGGCTTGGAGGGGGATGCCACAATCTGATTCACTGAAATAATTTCAGAGAAGAAATTTATTGAATCTCTGCATTTCCTACTTCAGCCACTCAGTCTGTTTCCCCACATTTTCTTCCCTTTTCTCAAAGCCTTGTTTTTCATCCATGAGGATCTGCTTCAACCAGTTCCCCATACGTTCTCTGGCGTGTACCAAGCCAGATCCCGGGCATGGAGATCGGAGTAATTTCGATTTCCTTTTGCAGGCTGAACCAAGCCTGCGCTCAGTGTTTGGTGCAGCTAAATGTGGAGCCGAAATACTCACTGCTTAGGAAGCACAAGCAAAGCAACACAGCACCTTCATGGCATTGCAGAGGAAGGAATAGGGATGATTTTCTTTCCCATTTCTAGCTCATTGTGTAATATCAATAATATCTGTAGCTTTGTATTATATTTACCGTAAGTGGCTCTAGTGATTGATTAAACACCTTAGCTTCTCTTTGGCGTTTAATCAATTGCAGTAGCAGTTTATTGCTTGGCGTATTGCAAAGTTAAAGAGATTATTACTTAATTATTCTGAAAAATAGCAGCTTGCTGTTGCTGCTAACGTGGGTATGTGTCTATGCTGACATTGGTGTCAGATCATCTTTTCCTTTGTGCCTTCTCATCTCCGTTCTGGGAGAGAGCACATGATTCCCACCGGGTCACAAGCATTCATTCCCGCAGCCATTACCAGCACAGTGCAATTAGTGGTGTTAAATAAATAATTGCTTGTGGTGGGACTTCCCACAGTGCAAAGAACCTGGTTCTGTCGTTTGCTGGGTACCTCCAAATCTCACTTAAATTTTAGGCAATGTCCTTATTATGCAGCCCACGTGAATATGAACTCACTGTCACGTATAAAGGGCTTCTGGAAACAATTCAGTAAAAATTACATTGGTACCAGGAGGCATTTTGGTAGCCCAGTGTACAGCACCGGATGTGAGCACAACTGGAGATAAATCAGATGTGAGGAATATTATTGGTGTGTGAGTAGGAGAAGGGGAAAAAAGCTAACATTTTATGACATCCTCCTGAGGATCTAGGAAATGGCAACTCTTCTGTTTTGACACCTGAGGTTTTTTGCCTTGAGTGCAAAATTGAGTCTGTATGCAAGAGTTTAGAAAGCATGTTGTGGTGTGAGGTAGTGTACACATCTGTAGGGGCACCACAGGTATCACCATCAATATGTATTCTTACCCATCTCTTTGTGGAATAGGATCTAACCTGCCTGTATTACCATGCAAAGGATAATCCAATATTTAGAATTTTAAATGGGGGTTATTTCTTACCTTTGTCCCTGACTTTCTCTATGATCATAGGCAAGTGCTTTGTCTCCTTGTGCTGCAATTTCCTTTTGTGAATGGGAGTAACCGCTGTTCACTACCTTTGAGAAACATATGAAACTAAGAACTGCTAACTGCTCCTCCATTGTGATAATGAGCACCATCTAAATGCTTTGAGTGGAAAAATGAAACCTCTTTAAAGCTTTGATCCTGCAAAGATTTGTATAAATTAAAGTTGTGCCCTTGACTTGAACAGGCTAGTCAATGGAAGACCATTGACAAAGCATCCACTGCCAATTTTAAGCATGATTTTGGGGTAGGTGGACTGGGGTGTCATGGGGGAAGGAAACTAAACCTCTTATGTTGTTTATTTTTACCTCTGTTATGGTAGTGGAGGTCTTGCCGTTGTCTTTGTGAACCCAAGAGGTTGGTAGTGCTCTTGCTCGTGCTTAAAGCTGGCATTGCCTGTGGTTACTGGTGTTTTGGCCAGTCTGTATAAGTCATGCAGCGTTGTATGCCCGTTTTGTGTCAATCGTGCAATGGCTTTTGCAAGCACTCTAGCAGAGTTGGAGCGAGCAGACGTTGACTGTCCAGTGACTAGGAGAAGTCCGTGTTTCTTTGAGAAGGTGCTGGATGGTCCTAACCATTAAAAGAATTTACTTTCTTACTCCAACAGATTTCCCCTCCCCTCCTTGCTGTTACAAAATTTATTATCACTTTTGTCTTTCAGGTGTAACCTGTCTTTAGTGTTGCAGACACATCAGCCAACCATGCATTAAGAACTGGGCCCTTACTTTAATTCAGTATCATTTTCTTTTTGTCCAATAATTTCACGAGCACTAATCCACACTTCAAATGCAGGAGATACTTTGATCCCCAAATTGTTCAGCACTTCATACAGGAAAAACCATAGGCCACAGTCATGAAACTCCTAGAGGATGGCTGCTGGCTTCCTGTGGCAGAGCTGGTTGTTGTTTCCCTCCCCCCCCCCCCCCCTTTGCTCTAACCATTTTGTCTGTCTATCTTGTCTTGTATTCAGTTTTCAAAGCAATTGCCATGAAGAGCTTCCTTTTTTTAGTGCCTAAAAGGGAACAATAGATTTTTAGAACAAGCATATACATATTTTTATATGACCATCTGTATATGCATATCATATCAATCGTATTTATACTTTAATATAATATGTTGAGAAGTTCAAGCTAAACAGAAATTAATATTATTATTGTTATTTTTTTATGAAAAGGTCTTTAAGTGTATCCTTAAATGCACATGACATTTAAAATTATTCAAGTGCTGGATTCCTGAAAAAGTAGATGACCTTTTCTCCTGAAATTGGAAAGTGTTTTTTGCTTATCAGTGATATTAAGCACAGACGATGAGATGTTAACCAAGATGTTAAAATGTATTGTTTCCCTTTGAAAGCTAATCCTGTTCCTCATTTTCATTAATGTTGGCTCATTCATTTTTATTTTTATTTTTCTTTCTTTCCTTTTCTTTTGCAACTGTTTTTGCATGAAAATGCAGAGTAGCAATAAACAGGTTTTTTTAAGACTTGCTTTAAGACTCTTCTCTTTCAGATCCAGTTAATTTTCTTAAGTTCAGTTATTGTAAGATTCATATTCCTCAGTTCCGTAAACAAAAATAATGGAGAAATATAATGAGGTGCAAAGCGATTTTCTAGCCCTCACTAATCAATAAATGCCAACAAAATGGGGATGGTGTAATGTTCATAATTTAATTGTCTGCTGTTACCAGGTCACCACGAGACAGTAACAGAAGTGGGGAGAAGCTGGAATTGGCCATGTCCAACCTCACTGCAGATGTCCTGGAATTACTCCTGGAGTTTGTTTATACAGGTTCTTTGATCATAGATTCAGCCAATGCAAAAACGCTACTGGAAGCTGCCAGCAAGTTCCAGTTTCATACTTTCTGTAAAGTCTGCGTTTCATTTCTAGGTAAGAATCTCTCCATCCACTGAGATTTTAAGATTTCTCTTTTAAGTTTGTAAGCCTTTCTTCTGTCAACTCTTAAAAGATAATTACAAAACCCAAACTTAAATATCATTTTGAAAACCCACATGATTTATTTGGATTGAGATTTTAATTTAAAATGCTGATGCCTGTGGAAAATGAACTATTGTTTGAGTGGCAACTGCTTTCACATCTTGGATAGATATTTTTGTTAAATCTTCTTTCGTACTTGGTGTCATGGTGGCATTTTGTTTCCCAGAGGCTGATCTCTGCACAGATGCCAGATTGCTTATAACTGTGACAGCAGATGATGGGTACTACACCAGGCCAGCTTTGTCTAGCGCTGGAAGAGTTAGAGGTGGACTCCCGCAGAGGAGTCAAGATCTGCAGTTTTCTTGCATCCATGAGGAAATCCTTCAAATGTCCAATGTTCTTGTAAATAAGATCTGGTTGAACTACTCCAGGTTGAATATTCATGGGGTTTGTCCCTTCATACAGAGTTATGATCTGATGGATATTTGTCATCATAAATGGTGAATGAAACAAAAGGTTGCTGTGCCCTCCCTTAGTAACTGGTGTATGCTATGTGTATGGGGAGCACCATCGAGCCAGATCAACACCATCAGCAATGTCTCTGTCCATCCTCTCATGGCCACATGAGAAGCTGATTCTTTCTTGTCAAGAACACGATGTCATCCTGCTCCTTGCATTTTCTATACATTTTCCGTTAAATGTTACTTCAAAATAGTCCAAAGTGAATGGCTCAGTTAACTTAAGCTTTACTGGTCTGAACTGGAACCAGCGAGACCCGTTTCTGTCTTGGCAGAAGAGGGGGAAGAAATGGAGCTCAAATGAAATATGTTTGTTCTCATTCCTGCCTGTATCACATGCCACTGCTTCACTAACATAGCTGTAGTATCAGTTAATGAGAGCAATAATTTAAAAATTATTAACACAAAATTATTAATACAGGAAGTGTGAGCCTGATCTTATGAGACTCACTTCCCATGTCCAAGTTCCATCTGATTTCTATTCAGGCACCCTCAGCTTGGAACGAGAGATTTTCTCTGGACCCCAAATGCACTACAGGTTCAACCCACATGCACTCTAGGTTCTTCTTGGGCAGTTCTCATTTAAAATTGCCATCTAGAATTACAGTGTGTGGAAGAAGAGAGTTTAGAAAATGTTGCACTCATTAAAAAAAACAAACCACCAACTCAAATGAGTCCAGTTTACTGCTGTGTTAATTTTCACTGTTAAGCTGGCCTGCTGGCAAGATGAGTGGTGTGACTAGGCTGGTACAATGCAAGCATCAGTAAAGAAGCTGTGGTATTGTAATCTTCTCTTGTTTCTTTTTATACATCGCTTGTTTAAGAATCTGTTCTCAAAAGGGTGGGTAATGAGGAAATGAAATCTGTGCTTTGCAATCCCACATTGTTAGTTGTGCAACTGGGGTGCGGGCTCTATCCCTGGCATTGTTTTTCCCCAGCTTCCTTCACTGCCTTTTAAAGTGATTAGATCTTACAGCCTTTCCAGGAACAGATATGTTTAAGTCATGCTATCTCTAAAGATTCAGCCACAAAACGAAGATGCATTTATTTCACTAAATCAATGTGAGATTTCTCTTCTCCGATAGTTAATATTTGAATTCAGTGAACCATGTTATGCTATGAAATACTAGAGTTGGTTGTAAGTTCAGTGATATATGGGGAGTTACTGAAATTTTCTGTTCTCATTTGGAGAATTCATGGAGTGTAATTGCTTATTTTTATTTATAGCTGTGACTGGATTGCTCTACGAAGATAGTAGAGCAATTGCCATCTAAAAAAAAGTTTAGGGAAAGACATTTTGTCTTCTCTGCGGCTCTGGTTTTTTCTTTTAATCCCAGCCATCTCTGCTCCCAAAAAAGCAAAAATATACTAAAAATTTGGGATTTTTTCCAGGGTTTCTAGAAGATTCACCAGTATAAAAAGTGATTATCTCCCATCAGCGGCCATTTTCAATAGCAAGAGAACTGAAGGGAAGTCCAAAGAGACCCAAAGTAAAACCTCCAAATTAATAGGTCTGTTCAGCATGGCACAGAACCACTCCAGGGAAATTCAAGTCATCCTTTTTCAGCCATGAAACTCCAGCAGGATCCTAACTGGTTGATGTCCAGGCAGCTTTTGTGTCTCTGTCCTGGGCCTCTCAGCACCATTAGGCTGAGGCAGCCCAAATCACTTTCTGGTAGAAACGTGCTGCAGATATGCTCGGAAAATTGTTTCATTTCAATGGAAAATTTCTTAACCAACTTCACTGGGTTAATTATAGCCACCTTCTTCCTTTCCCCCACATGCTGTCTCCTCTGCTTTTGTCTAGACCATGACAAATGACAACAGTTTTGTGCTGACTGATGTAACGATGCTGACAAGTTTGTATATGCGCCATATGATAACTGGGCAAATGTTTGCAAACTGGTCAGGACATTGTAGGTATTTCCTCCATCCATATGGCTGAAGACTTAAGGGGTGTTTTTTATTTTTTTTTCCCTGCACATTTGTTTTACTCTTATCATCACAGTCATGGCAAAATCAGATTTCAGGAGATTCATCAGTATCATGGTGTGGGTCTGCGGTGCAGGAACCCGCGTCACAGGAGTGAACAAATTCTAAGCTTGTACTTCAGCCTGCTACTGATAAGATAAAAGTATTCTTCCTTCAATCTAAAGAAGGTGATTGAACCTGTTGGATTCATGGAGAACAGGAAAGAGCAGGAACTCTCTATTTTCCTGATCTTTTGGGCACAGGGCACGAAGACAAAGTTGGCAACGAGTATGAGAAGGAGCTATGAGAAAAACTGAAGAGCGGACCAGTGATGAGTCCTGCATGAATAGGCGTATGCACCTGAGGGAAGAAGATGCCTTTATGGTCCTTATTAATTTGAGAGAAAGTATTATGAGTAATTTCTTTTTCATCCATGGTGGAGAATTTTGAGCCAGCTAAAGGGCCACTCTGCTCAGCACTGGAGAAACTGAAGCATCAGCCATGTCTGGAGATCAGAGAAAGGAGAAATGAGGAACTGTCATAGGGAAGTTGAAATCTTTTGGATGATGAATGCATCTGGAAGTCTTCTGCCTGTCACCCACCCTTCACATGCTTTTGACACTAGTAGGAATCTCTCAGGAATAAGATCTCCATCAGAATGTACACAGAATATGAAGAGGAAGTGCACATTTTATGCTCATTTTAGTGATCTCCAAGTCATCATCTTAATGCACGCAGAGGGGGCTTACATCCACCACTGAGCTTCCATCATACTGTTACTGAAATCTCGCTGAGTAATCCTTCCTACATACAATCTATCTCTGGCTTTTATCTCAAGTCATCTCACTCCCAGAGGTGCAGTTTTAGCAACTGGCCTGACTGATTATCTCCTGATGACTCCACACAGGATCCCACTCCAAAATGATATCTAACACAAGGGGAGAATACCATCTGCTGATCTGCAATGTTGTGACATACATAGAAACAAGTTTCTATCCAGGACTGTCTCAAACCAGTGAGAACCTACTAGATTAAATTTGATATCCTTGAAGTCCACTCATAAGTCTGTTATGAACTGTCCCTGAGCACTGGGAATAGCTTCGTAGTCAGCAGTCATGTTCTGAATGGATTCAAGGTGAAGCTCCGCAAAAATATGTTCTTACAAGTCCAGTGTCACTGTGGCAAAACCAGCAATTATTGTAAACATGTCAGCGTCCAAAGTAAAACAGGTGGAGCAGAACTGATCCTTGTCAGCAATCCAGAAGTACCCCTGGATTGCAGTCACTTGGGATGGGCTGTATTATATAGCAGAAAGCTATATATAAATAGTCATGGAGGCTCCCTTTGTAGTCAGTGAATAGTAACAGTAAGGCACAGTTCTGCTCATCCTGAAGTCATTACCCAAAATATTACCATATTAAGCCAAAATATTAGCAGATTCCTTCTTGGAATTTGTTTGTTTATGAGTACCTGGATACTGATGTGATTTCTCAGTTGCACCATTCACAGCTGGAGTCAAGAAACACCATTCCTGCCCCTGAATTTTGAATCAAAGGTGAAAGTGAGGGTGCGCTTTTTCTGTTCAGAGGACAGAGATTTTCCTGTAGCTGTTGCCCCAACCACTGTCGTTCCCACCTGCAGTGAATCCCTTTGGTTCACATGCCAGCCCTCATCTTAAAAAGACATCACTGAACCCACCTTGCCGTGGTGCTAATCACATCAGAAGTGAAGAAGTACAAAGAAGTGTGTCACCAGCTTCCTGAACATACCCTAGTCTGCGTCTCCCTGGAACCCCTCTCTAAATGGCCTTATGATGCTTGCTGAATCAGTCACGGATATCATCATTTGGGTCTGCCAATGAGTGGTTTCTTGGGGAGCAGGAAGGAGTGAAGCTCAAAGGGACAAGATGGAACTACTTGTACCACCCAGCATTGTTAGAGGTAGACAAACCTGCCCAGATCGGAAGAAACCAGTGCTTTTTCTGCCCCGTGCTACAGGTTCAGCTGGGAATGGTATGGGAACCTGTCTTAGTAGAGAAAGACCTAGTTCCTTGAAAGTGTAGGCTCATTCTTACAAGTCTTTTCCATTCTGTGCTAATAAACAGCTGCTTAATGAGTCAGACGATTATTACATTTATTATACACCCTGTGAGGATGAGGTGGAGCAGTGTCAGATTTGTCTTGGACTTGAGAGTTTGCCAAGCGATGATGAGAGTTTTGGGCTCTGTTAGATGATTATTTTACCCCCAGCCGTATGTATACATGAAACTCTGCCAACAGACAGAACCAAGGAACCTGGAAGATGTTTTTGGCTGGTTTGGGGGTTGTTTTTTTTTTTTTGAAAATAAGATAGTTTGTGAGCTTTGTGCTTCACAGCTATCAGTTTGCAGCCTGTCTCTGGGCAGCCTTTGAGTGACAAAATCTACTGACAACAAACAGTGCTAGTGCTCCAGTCTGCTTCAGGAAATGGGCTCCTTGGAGTCAGAACAATCAACTGATGCGAAATGAGATAACCTAGTTTCAAGATTGCTGTATCTGTAAAAGACAATAATAAGGGTGAGAGGGTGTAAAAAAACAAAACAAAATACAAAACTCCTAATCTTATGCCAGGTTAAAAAAAAAAGTCATAATCCCATTTGAATAAAAGCCACATATAGATTGTGTGCAGGTTTTGAATCTGTTGAAGGCAGAAGCTGAGTGTAGAGAAAAATCGCCAACCACTTTCAGCAGAAGCAGTCCGGTGGGAGTTTTGTTTGAAGAGATGTGGGGTTATTGCACATTCCTTGCCACTGTTCTGAAATAGTGCACTAGGCTATGACACTGCCCAAATGTGATATACTTCTCCTCTGACAGCACAGAAGCCTGCCACTGGTACCAATGTTTTTGTGATCTATTGCAGTTTGCCTCTCTCATTTTTTTTCTTGGTCCTATATCTTAAAAGAATATATTCTACCTATTAGTACAGGCTTGGTTAACAAAAGCTGAGACAAAACTGAGAGTTCCTCTTATAAATTGTTGGGTTTTTCTTTAGCATAGCTGAAAAGGGAAAAAAGTACAGTCAAATGTATGGTGTAGAACGCTTAACGCAAAGCTACACACTGCGCCGTCGCTTCTGTTTGCTGGGTAGGAGATAATTCTGTCTCCTCTGTGCATGATTTTCTTTGAAACCCACTACACAACATTTAACAGAAGGCGTTAGTATAATCTGTGTTTTGCATAAGGGATGTCATCACATTCAGCAGCAACAAAGTTGCTTTGAAAAAAAAAAAGAGGGGAGAGGTTTTTTTTTTTCATTTGAAGTAGCTTAGTAGCTGAACAGGGCAAAAATTATCATAAAGCGACTGCAGCATCCTCAGAAATGTCCTTAGTGCTGTTTGCATTTATTCTGAAGTGTCTGCACTGGCGTTTACGTCTTTGCTGTTTCTTAAAGCAACATTGTAGGCGGTGGGAATAACAGCAGTCTCTTGGCTGGGTTCCCGTCCCTTGGGAAGCCCCAGACACTGTTATGTCAGCAGGTTTCCCCAGTGCCTTGTGAAGGCTTACACGAAAAGCAAACTCAGAAAGTGCACTATTCTCCCCATCCTTAGCTCAGTCGTCAGACAGACTTTGATTTTTGTACTTTAAACCCCAATCCTAAAGTAACCCAGGGGCCTGCTTATAATTAACTCCCTGAAATTAATTACGGTTGGAGGTTTGTCCATGGCACTTACTTTATTCGTGGTCTCGGTAAAAATGTGAATCTTTCTTTTAATAATTCCCATTTCCTTTTTTCTTTTTTTTCACTCCTTTTAGAAAAACAGCTGACTGCTAGCAACTGCTTGGGAATATTAGCCATGGCTGAAGCCATGCAGTGCACTGAACTGTACAATATGGCCAAAGCATACGCCCTGCAAATTTTCCCAGAGGTTGCAAACCAAGAAGAGATCCTTAATATCTCAAAAGACGACTTCATTTCCTACATGTCCAATGACAGCCTGAACACCAAAGCAGAGGAGCTGGTGTATGAAACAGTGATAAAGTGGATTAAGAAGGACGCTGCAATCAGAGCTCAGGTAAAAATAATCTCAGCAGCCTCACTCTGCTCCATTCCCATCAATGCCTCTTTTAAAATAGAAACCAGCCCTGTGCGATTTTAAACATGAGGGTGCGTACGAGATGGGAGGGGCAGTTCAGATAAAAGAAGAGTAAAGGAATGAAAGCCATGCACAAAACATATGTAATTTCAAAATCTGATCCCCATATCTGATCGTTTAGAATCAAAATATTGTTTGCAACATGCATGGTACAAAGCTAGGGCTTCAAGTTGTTGGCTGCAGGCTTGGTCAGAGATAAATCAAGAAGGATTAAAGTTGTGTGAGATGCTGCTTTAAGAAGGGGATGTGTTTCAATAATAGGCAGAAATAAAAATCTGTCAGAAAATCTGGATTTATTTGATGCCGTATACTGAATGAGTGTAACCTCAGTACATAAATAAAAAGATTCTGTATCTTTATTGGCTGTTGAGATAAACTCTTGGGTATTATATATTTATTAGAGTTAGCCTTTCCTCAACAATCTGAGCTATGCAGTCTGCTCTTGACTCAAGAATCTTAGTGTATTACTTTGCTCTGCACTGTCTCCAGATACATGCTGGAAGCAATGACTGTTTGGAGGCTGTTGATTGTCCTTGGGATCAGAAGATGTCCCTGGTGGTATTTAAAAAACTGCCACTTGCCTTGAGCGCTGCTCTTGCAAGTCAGCTTTTGCAAGTAGTGAATTGTGGTAGTCTGAACCCCAAACAAACATCTCCAAGTGGAGGCCAGTTCTCCCCACAGCTCCTAGAAGGAGAAGGTTGTTTTCCCTCTTTTCCCTCCTTTGGAGGCCAAAGGTGCTGGCCTGTCCTGGCAAGGTCAACTTCTGGTGATCCCTGGTCATAAGTTTGGCTGGTTTAAGGACAGTCCAGTCTCTTATGGACCGCTCTGGGACTTAGTGAAACTCTTGGCCACACATTGTCAATGTTGTCCCACGTCATGAAACTCTGATTTAAATGGGGATTCAAGTATCTAAATGTACAATGGGATATTAAATACATCATCGGATGTGGTCTGGAGCAGCAGTATCTCTGTCCCTCACCTGGAAAGTTGGAGAAAAAGCATTTCCTGACCTCACCACACTGCTGGATGAGGATAAGGGCATTAAGGATAGTGCGGTACTCCATGCCAGCCCAAGCCTTGCTGCCTGTGCTGCTGCACCAGCTCAGCCCCTGGCCCTGCCAGCAACCTGCAGCCCCCAGGAGCTTTATCTAAGCTTGTCCTGCCCTGTGCAAGGGGATAAGATAACTCAGCAGGACCCTGCTGTGCTGGGATCCACCGCTCTCTGTGACCACCTCCTGAATATGCAGGGGATGGCATATAGTATTGCCCATTATTGCCTAAAACGTTTAGTCAGTATCATTGATCGGGCCCCTGTTTGGCTCTCACTGGCCTTGAAAAACACAGTTTTACTTCACTCCTTGCTTTAAGTTTGATGACAGCAGTCAACTCTTGGCAGCTCTGAGGTCTGAAGCTAATGCAACCCTGGGGATTATTCCCAGGGTCCAGAGTACGGGAGCAGTACAGCAGGAGCCTGTTTGCCTGGTGCAAACTGAAGGTGTCACTCACCAGGCGGTCTGAGTTATATTTTCAAAATTGCTGGTTTAATCATTTCCTTCTGTGCCCTACTGTGGTGATGTTGTGAATTTATTTTTTTTAAGTGGTGTTTTTTCTTGCCTCACTTGCTGCCACCACCACCGTCTCCTCTCTTCCTTTTCTGTTGTGGTTGGGTTGGGTTTCTGTTTGTTTATTTTTATTTCCAAGCTCCTTTCCCCTCTGCCCTGCTTCTGCAGTGCCTTTGTAGTTTATGATGGCAGTTTTATTTGCTTCTCCAAATTTCTCTGTGGTGCTTCGGTTTCATGCATTACTTTACAAGGGCTTTTAATTTTTAATTTGTATTTATTCAGAGATGAGGGTCTTGAATAAATTAATATTAAAGATACTGAGCAGATAACTATTTTCATTCCCAGTCCTATCACTAAACTAGTTTCTTTGGATCATGGCTCTTACTTCTTTTGTACTCTGCACTGCTTGATCTATTATAAAGCTCTTAGTTAAATAGGTACTTATTTTCTAAAAGTAGGAACTCATACTTACCATGAAAAGTACTATCTTTACAGTAATGACTTCTGCATTTTCAGAGCCCAGGAACAAATAGTTCTGACAGTAGATAGGAGAGAAAATAGGCCTAAATAATCTTATTTCTGATAAAGGTGATGAGTGAAAATTTGTGTCTCGTGTGGGGCAAGGCCCAGCAATGCCAGGAACTGCCCAGGCTCCTGTGAGATATGCAGGCTGCTCAGAGCTTTGCAGAAGTGGGCAACCATGGCAACAGCAAGCGCTGGATGGACCTTCTTGAAGGAGCCGTCCTTGGATGTTTTGACTTCACTCACAGTTTGGTCAGATGGATTCACTCAGCCCTTTTCAGATGCTTTGAGATGGGCAGCCAGCAGATGGAGGACACCAGTGCAGCAACAGGATTTTTCCTTCTACACCAAGCCAGTGGAATCTTTTGGAAGGGTTACTGGAGAGGTTTTAGCCATGAATTGCAACAGCCCCAGGCACACCTGGGTGAGACATCACTCCTGCTCTGCTGTACTCCTCAGGTGACTGGTCTGATTTTATTTCTGTCATAGAATCATAGAATCACCTGGTTGGAAAAGACCTTTGAGATCACCTAGTCCAAGCATACAACCATCCTGTCTCCTAATGGCAGTCCTGGCAGTTAAATCTTTCAGGGCCTGGATTTCCAGGGCCCACACTTTGTTTGTATCTCCCCTCTCCCCATCTCCCTTTGCCTGACAGGCCATGCTCTGTTGTCACAGTTTTTATTTTCAATAGTTCCAACAGCAGGTGACTGAAATTCTTCTTTGGCAGCTTCTTCCAAACACTGAATTGGTAATTCTCCCAAAGGTGGATGTCTGGCATGAACAGGGAAAGGTCTGTGCTCTTTGTCTCACCTGCATGACCATCTTCCTTGGTCAAGCCTGGTAGGGGCTCGTTCAACAGAGACATCCATGCAGAGGAACTTGAAGAAGTAATCTCTCTAAATCAGCATCCTCTACCCCCAGTGCAGCTGCAGCTCTCTAAAACTCCTTGTGCTTTAATGGCTTGGTGTCACTCTGGAATGCAAGCCTATGCCTGGGGACAGTAAATCTCACCACTTGTGTTCCCCACACTGCAGCTCCTTGCGCCGCACTCTTACAACAGCTTATCCATCGCTGCCTCCCTCCTCTCCTGTTCGAATCCCTTTCTGAGAGCCTCTGGGAAGGAGATTTTCAGCTGAACTTCCTGTTCTCCTGGAAGGGCGAGTTTGCTGTCTTCCTGCTCTTCTCTGTCTTTCTAAAAGCTCTTCTTCTGGTATCTAATTCTTTTTGCTTTTCTTGATTCTTTCCCCACCAGAGGGGAGGGCAGTGGCAGAGAAGGAACCAGGTTTGCTTGTAAGGCCAATTGAGAAGCTGTGCTCTGGCTGACTTTTAATTTTGCAAATTGTGCTTATATGAAGTCTTACCATGCTTATAAAAGTCCTCTGCAGCATTCCAAAAAAACAGCACCAGGGCCTTGTTACAAAGAGCAAATAACAGTGTTTTAAGGGTTACTGATCCATCTACATAAGACAAAGAGGTGGTTCAGAGAATGACATATGTGTTAAGCTAGGATTTGGTAAATAACTGTATCCAGTGTATTGGAGCAGTGTGCTGGCTCATGTGATAACGTTTGTGAAGCTATTTAGTGCTGCCAGTAGTGCAATTACATAAAATGGGTCAAACCAGAAGAAGCAACTTGTGATGTGAGGTGTGGACTAGGTAGGTAATTTCCTGTACCAGTGGATGCAGAGTGCTTTTTGTAGGAGTCCTCTTGATTGCTTGTCACCGAGTGGAAAGCCTGCAGCCGACTGACACATCTGGGAAAGCTGAATTTACAGGGGTTTTATTTATTTCTCTTCCTGACTGATGGACAAGATTGTAGGGTTTATCCTAACAGTTATCACCTTGATAAGCTTATTACAACTTCAGCAAACTCATACAAAAAATATATTGTATAATGGAGGCTTTACTGTTTGGAAACCAGCACAGTCTGAGCTGTCTGAATAAGCAAAGATTTCTGCCAGGCTTCAAGCAGTCTTCACCTGAGCTCATCCCCCAGCTCTCTCTGTGGCCTTGGGCAGGTTATTTCACCTTTCTGGCCCCATTTCTTACACTGTAAGCTGGAGGAAAATGATGCCTCCCACATGGGCTGTTGGGAGGATCTGGTGGATAACGAGCCATGCTTTCAACTGGTACCAGTGACTGCCAGAGCTGCACAGTGCTGCAGTCATGTTCAGCATCAACACAGGATGAGGAAGATGTGAAAGTGCTGGATGTGCAGCACAATTTGCTGCCTACACAGAGCACAGGTGTTACCAAAGCTCATTGGAAACCTTCCCAACTTCTGCTCCAAGTCCAAAGTTGTATCTGTTTTCTCTGACATAAAAAAAAAATAGCAACGTGTTTATTAATAACAGAACACCTTGGAAAACAAGACTCCCAACGCATGAAGCTTCCCTCTTGCCCTGAGGAAGGACAAGAAGTGAGGAGAGGACAAAGATTTCAGTAAGTTGCCTGGAGCAGTGCTGGAAGAGAAGCAGGTACTGCCAGCAATGAGTGACAGATGACAGGCTCGGCTGAATGGCAGTCACCTTGTGTTGCACTCTGCAAAGATATAATTGTGTGCCCTTCTTTTAAACTCTGTTTAAAATCACGGTGCCCAGCAGCACAATGAAATGTCTCCACCATAAAGGCATTAACAATCTTCTATGAACTTATGTCCTCAGAGGCAGATTTGTCTAAACAGCATCTTCATGGTGCCTGAGAACCATAGATGCGTAGACAAATTGGAGGCAATTTAGAGAAGAGCAACACAAATGATTAAAAGACTGAAGGAAGTCATGTGAGAAAAAGAAGATTAAAAGATGTGAATATGCATGACTTGGCCTAATGACAGCTAAAGAGGGATAAATGCCTACAAGTGTTTGAAGCCCCAAGGAGAGGAGTTGCCTAGAAGGATGTAAGGGGTGTAACGACAGTAAGGACCACTGGGATGAATTTGAGACTTGGCAAATTAGTCTAAGCAAACACAAAGCCCACCTGAAAGCCCTGTGTCTGCAGGTGAGGGCAAGGAAAGATGATGGAAAGAAGGAGAGGAGGATTTATGTAAAAAATGCTACAAGTGTCCATGAGGTATATTTTGGCAGTGATGGAGAACGTCCTTTTGGAGGCAAGATCGTACAGAGGAGAAGGGGTTGGTAACCATGAGAGAGCAAATGGAAGATCCCTGGTCTGCATTTAGGCTATTGTGATGGTAGCATAGTTTCTCAGGCACATTTTAAAGAATCTCCAAAGTTACACAGCAGAGCAGCGTGCTCCAAGAAAATGAAGACTGACAAGGAATGAGCACAAGCCCAACTCTGCTCTGCAGTGAAAAGGAGGTAGGGATGTATTCAAAAGCTGATACGGAATACCAGCATGTACAAATTACTCAAGGTCATCATAACAGGAAATTAATTGATCAATCAATATACTTAAAGGCATTAAGATTTAGGAGAGCAGTGCTGGGATAAGTACAAAAAGGAGCTTCCAAGGGAGCCTAAGTGAATTAGGCACTAACACTCTATTATGGTTCAATTAGGCTTCTTTGAAAAGCCCAGACTACCCTGATGCTTTGAAATCCATTTATGGGAAAAGCAGACAAATTCAAAAAGATGCTGTAATGAAAGTGCAAGAATCTCCAGTTTCTCTGAAAGTGAAAAATGCCAGGGATGAGCAGTAGCCCCTGTGATTTCCCAGGGATGGGTTGCTCAAAGAGCTCCAATTTAAATGCAGCTTTTGCAGACACACTCAGAGCCTGTACAGGCTTAGAGAGGAAGAAGAAGGCACAGCAGCAGGAACAGAATCAGTGCAGGAACGTGCTCTTAGTTACATATTGGAGAAAGAAACTGCATTAAATAATAATTAAAAAAAAGAGGATGCAGGTGACATTAGCAGTTCCTTAAATTCCTCCCATACTAGACTTCTACATTTTTTAAAGGGATACCCTTGACTGAAAATCTGCTGAACTATTTCTCAGAAATTTAAATTGGTGCTAACATATTTTCCTATTTTTTACAAAATATTCCTCTGCTGTTGTTGAAGCAACAGGCTTACAAAGACACATGTCCACAACCAGCTCCTCACACATACTCACTTGCCTTGCCTTGTGCTGCACATGTCCCCAGCGCTCAGGACCAACCTCCAGAAACAAAACTGGTTTACGGTGTAAGCAAGAAGCATTTCAGGAAATGATTGTGCATGGATTCATGCGTCAGTATGTTGTAGGGATGGATGTATCAGAAGTTTACTTGGTTCTATGAAGCATCTTAGTTGCTTCAGCCATTTTGTTGTTGGCAGCTTGTTTTGTGGGGCATCTGTGTTTGAGTAGGTGACTGCCCATAAACCACTCACTGCTCTAGAAACCTTTGGGGGAACTTAGGGACTTTAGTCAGCAAGCTAGGGATTGCATGGTAGGAGTGAAGTTTTTTTAAGTCTTGGTGTCAGGTAAATTCTAAGTATGATGGATCAATGATTTATCTTCCCATGTATTTTAAAAACTCATCATATTACTGCCAGAAGTACCTACCCATGTGCTGCTTTGCAAGCAGTTCGGAGAAGAGGACAACAGTTCACTCAGTGCAGCACTGATGACATTACGGTGTTTAGTCAGCTGTGCTGCCATAAAGATGTCACGTTGAAACCTTATTTCAGGAAAACAGAGGGGCTGCTCTTTCCTTCTTTCTAGGCACGAGTTTTATGCATGTGGCATCCTGCCATCAAGCCACTGGGTGAGCACAGCGCCTGCGTACCAGATTTTCTGCCACATGCTTATCTCGTGATATTATGAGGCTGTCGACTGACATGCTACCGAGCCTTCTGGTTTAATCTGAAGGCAGCATTGCAATTCCAAGAAGTCAATATGGGCAATTAATAAATACCGAGCACACCAGAGAGCTTAGGTTGAGCTTCAATGTGACCTTGGGTGTAGGAATGTTCAGGGTACTGGAAACACATCATATCACTGTAATAACTCCAGATTAGATGTATCAAAGCAAGTACCAGCATGTTTCTGAGAATGGAAAAGTAGTGGACCAACAGCTCTGGCTTTCCTAAACCAGTCAGTTCCCTGCTCAGCTTGCACATGGAAATTTGGAACTGCCCATATTACAAATATCAGGTTGGGTAACCTGCCAGGGAAGGCTGAGCTGGAGTTGGTTGCACGGAGGGTCTGCTCATGTCACCACTCCAGTGCACTTTCTTGCTTGGCCACCATGCTGCATCCACAGCCCATCAGCACATTTACATTGTCGTCAGCACAGCCCACTGGGCCGACACTTACCTCACCACAGGGTAGGCATCAAAGGCTAGCAGCACCTGTGGGTTGGGAGGATTGGGTGTTTTTAATTAATTAGAATACTCTCTTCTCATCGAAGGAGATTTATGCAGTGGGAACAGATGCTGCTTCAGGTCTGCCCCCAATGGCTTCCTCCATCCAAAGAGGTCCTTCCTACAGCTCTCAGATTGGGCCGGTGCAAGACATGGGGCGAGTCTGAACTTAGGGTTTATGTGAGATGACAAATTGTCTTTGTTGCTCTCAGATGAATCAAATATATTCCTACTTCATAATGTTTTTAAAAATTCTCTTGGAATTATGGATAAAGAGCTGAAACAGCAGTTTGTTGGAGCAAAACTATCGTAATGTGAGTAATCTGACTTCTGTATTTGTATTACTAGCTGAAGCCTGTTTCCTTAGGCTGATAGCACAAAGGGTCCTTTGTAGAAATAACAGTAAACGAGAGAGAGAGTTGAGTTATAAGGCATAGGGAAGCGTTATTTTAACCTCTCCAGGCATTACTTTAAAAGTGTTAAAAATCTTGAGAGCTTTCCAGTGAAGCATTTAAGGAGCAGGAAATTTTACTCTGTAGCAGTAAATACATTTCCTTTTAAAACTAATTGTATACTGTTGTAGCCCAAGTCTATACAGGAGCACACTGAGAGTCCTTTTGGTGACTACCTGTGGGGATTTTACTGGATTAGAGATTTGAGAATAAAAGATTATTTTTAATGTGATACTGAAGAGGGTTTTGCAACTGAGACTTAGAAGATACCAGAACAAAGCCCGCTTGCAGGTAAGCGTTCATAATACCAATATAATTAGTAGGAGAAGAAACGTCACAGAAAGTTTAGCAAAATGAATGTCCTCATTCAAACTACCAGCCAGGAACAAAAACAAGTGTTTTGTAATCTACTTTGTTCAAGCTCTGGCCTGCCTGCCAATATGAGATTAGCTTATCATAGAATCGTAGGATCATAGAACAGTTTGGGTTGGAAGCCACCTTTACAGATCACCTAGTCCAACCTCCCCTGCAATGACCAGGGACATCTTCAACAAGATCAGGTTGCTCAGAGCCCCATCCAACCTGACCCTGAATTTTTCCAGGGACGGGACATCTACCACCTCTCTGGGCAACCTCTGCTAGTGTTTCGTCACCCTCATTGTAAAAAATTTCTTCCTTGTATCTTGCCTGAATCTACTTTCTTCTTCTTTATAACCATTACCCCTTGCCCTGTCGCTGCAGGCCCTCTTAAAAAGTTTGTCCCCATATTTTTTATAAGCCCCCTTTAATTACTGAAAGGCTGCAGTAAGGTCTCCCCAGAGCTTTTTCTTCTCCAGGCTAAAACTTACCTATGAACAGATTATTAGGGAAACCCTTACAAGGGTCAGCTTTGAGGTATAATGGATCATGTTGATTACATATTCTTCTTGAGTCAACGTCAAGCTAATGATAACATTTAGGCTTCCTCATAGCATGATTGCGACCTTCCAAGCTTAGTGCCCAGGGCACATGGACACATAAATTCCCACCAGAGGGGAGAATTAATCACCCCCCAGTTTGGGTTGACATCTGATTGTAGACATCTCAATGTGGCATGGTCAGAACCACACAATCCCTTTCCCAGGAGCTGATGGCTCGCAGTTTTAGGCCAGAAGGGGACATTGGTATTCTCTGCTTCCTCTGGTGTGTGATACAGCCACTCGTCTCAGATTGCTCTGAGGAGTGTGTTAAGTGTGTTGACTTAATCCCTATTAATTATAATGTGAGTTTACACATGTCTAGCTGACAAGTAAATACTTGCTTGTATGTATGTATTTAGGTGTCTGAATCTAGAGCTGAATCTCTCCTCAAAATGTTTACAGAATTAAGGAAAGATAAGTTCTAACATTTTTCTTTCATTTTTTTTCATGAACCACTTGCAGGCTGGTTGAAGACGCTGCTTTCAGTTCAGCCACTGAAATCAGTATTGGTGAAATAGGTGCCTTGAAGGAGGCAAAGTAGCATCTCTCAAAAGCCACTACTGTATTGTGCCCCCGGTGTCTTTCTAAAAAGCCTTTGCTCATGTGGTAGCAGTGCCCTGGCTACTGCAGAATCACCCCAGCTGTGCACGGCACCACGAGGGTATCCAGCACCATCATCGCTCAGTAAAGAGTTTATGGACTAATCCTTTGCTGGTGCAAAACCCAAGCAGCTGCCTTCATCCAATGGGAGCTATGCTGAGCTTCAAATCACCTGAAAAAAACCAGTCCTGACAGTGTTCGAAAACTTCCCTAGCATTTTAAACAAAAAATTCATTAGATTTTTGCATAACGGTGCCCATTTTCAAGGAGGTGAGGCATGGTCTCCCATGTCTATAAGTTGATAACTCCCAGTTTTAGGCTATAAGGGACATTAATATTCTCTGCTTCAACCTTGCATGTGATGCAGGTTGTAGAGCAGTGGTAAGTGGTTCCCAGCAAAGACATGGAAAACATTTCAACTTGTCCAGCCAGTGCCTGCAGCCAAGTAGCAAGAAGAAAACACCTCAGAGTTACAGGTGTAAACCACAACTCCAGGGACCAGAGGTTGTTGTCTGCTGAATTTGGCAACATGCCCTGAGCAGGTATTCTACTCTTTTAATAAAAAACAGTAACATCAGTAGGTGCTGTCGATATTTCGTAGCTGTATAAGGAACAACGGAAAGATGAGAGAATGGAGAGCAAATAACAGATGGTAAGGAGGTTGAAATGCTTTACGGTGCTTATTCCTGTCTTAAATGAAAAGGATAATAGTAACAGGATATTTAGTACAATCATAGCTAACGGAGGTAGGAAGCCTTCATAAGGGAGAATCTAAAAGAATAAGGCTGCTGATTGCCTAAATCACTTGAATATTCTTAAATCAGTGAGGCTAAATGAAATTCACCCTTGACTATAGTGCTTGAAAGAGCTGATGTGAAAAGCTGTTGGTTTATAAAAAGCTCTCCTGTCTTCTAGAGATGCTGCAGTGGCACATGCTTTTCAAATCCCTTGGTGAAAAACACTGCGATTATATGTACCCTTAATGCCATCAGCAACGAATCCGAGTCATGACTGCGAACAGTCGTGCACGCACACACACACGCACCTAGAGCTGGCTTTTCCTAGCTGTTTGAGCAAAGAGAAGAATAAGAGTGAAAAGTGACATCGGTTTTGATATGTGACTTTAGCTTTCAAGCTGATGGAGGGGAGCAACGTGTTCTAATTATTATTCCCCTTCAAAATAAGCCATGAGCTCAGACAAAAGAGGAGAGAAAGGGGAGGGGAAAATCTGAGAGAGAAATGGAATCACATTTTCTCACTTATCTAATTAAATCAAGGTGGGTAAAGAAGAGGGAGAGCTTGCCATGCTCAGGCAGGGGTGGTGCCCCACTTTTTCTGGGAAAGGTGGGAGATGGAGGTGGTCACTCCGCAAGGCCCGTGGGAATTGTCTGTCCCTGCTAGAGGGAAGCTCTCTACCCAATGTTAATTCACACTCGACTTTGGGACATCCTGGTGCCTATTGAATCCTATGTATTAATTTAGTGGCACAACTGTTTGCATCTCTGTTTTGTCTTGGTTCGTGGTGCGGATGCTTCCAGTGCAAACCTGCTTTGTGAGCATCAGGGACCACTCTGACACATCACACCACACTGGGGGAAGGCGTTGACTCTGCTATACATTCCATGTATTTCACAACTTTAAATAAACTGCCCTTTAGCAACTTGTACTGCTTCCTGAGCAGCCTGTAGTGGGGATTAACCTCCCCCGTGGGGGTTGTCTGGTTTGTCCCCGGTACACCCACTATCCGCATTATTCCCATGTCCCAATGCCACGTTTTGTCTTGGCTTCTATGTAAGGTTAAACGCCCCCAGCCTTCTTAAAAAAAGCACTTCCTGAAATCAGAGCTTTGCCACCCACTGCCATATGTCCACTGCTCCCTCTCCTACAAGGTACCGTTTAATGACATTAAGATATCTGCAGCCAAGTGCCTGACATTTGTGACTCCAGGGAAGGGGAGCAGCCATTTTACCTCCTAGGAAGTGCCTAAGAAATGGATTTCAGCAAGGGAAAGGAGAAGAGTATCTTCTTTTCTGTTTTGGAGGCTGAGGAAGTGATCTCAAGCCCTACTTGGCCCTGTGCCA
The DNA here is from genome assembly GCA_033558185.1 of Dromococcyx pavoninus. Classification (NCBI taxonomy): domain Eukaryota; kingdom Metazoa; phylum Chordata; class Aves; order Cuculiformes; family Neomorphidae; genus Dromococcyx; species Dromococcyx pavoninus. The sequence continues at coordinate 2,604,166 of JAUMJL010000250.1, forward strand.
CACCAGAGGTAATAGCAAGGAGCCACAAACTTGCTACTTGTGGGATTTTTTCCAGAAGATGAACACTGTAATTTTTCTGTGCCTTTTGCATCACTTCTCTTCTTCATCCGCAAACAGCTGCAGGGTGGCCAGAGCAGAACTCTTTGGGCTGTACCCAAAATTTCTGTGTTGAGGAGGGCTGGTGAGCAGGGGGCTGGGAGTCAGCCAGAGAGCATGGTCGTCTCCCTGCTGCCATGTGGGGTTAAGCTCCCCACAGGCAGTCACATCCTTGCTTTCACTGAGCTTGCACCAGGCTGACATGGCTCTCTCGTAGGAGAGTGTTCGAAATTGCTCTTGGGAGGAGAAATCCTCTGTGAGAAATCCTCATTTTCGCCCTAAATGAAGTCTGCATCTTCAGTTTGGGTGGGGAAAAGGGAAGATTTGGAAGCAGTCTGGAGTGTCACTGCATCCTCACCTGCATGGGCAACCTGTTAGCTGGATCAAGCCACATCCCTGCCCTTACATGTCACCATGCCCCCTCCCCATTCCCATCACTGTTCCTGCTGTGACTTGGCTCTCACAAGCTTCAGGGACAGGCACGCTGCTCAAAAAGGAAGTGAGAGCCAAGTAGCTTCTGGAAGACCAGAAGCATCTGCAGGCAAGCAGATGCTGCTGGCACCCAGCGTTTCTCAGGACCAGTTTCATGGACCTCAGGAATATTTATTTGCATCCTGGCCTCAATCCCAGTTGGGATCTTTGGATGCTGCTGCTATATGAATATTTATTACAACAGATGATTATCTTTTCTTGCTGTGCACCCCTAGTTTGCATCCTGTTTGCATTTCTTCTCAAGAACCATGTTTTCCTATCACTGTTTTTCACTGCACTCTTGTGCTATGTTGTGATATAACCAATTATATATAAAAAGAATAATCTGGGGATGGACTCATGGTTTTTCGATTGCAGTTTTCTCTCTTGGGGTTTGTTCTCCTCTAAGCCGCATTCAGTGACAGACAGCTTCATTTGCTCAGATGTCCTTTGCCCTCCGAGATTTCTTGTATTTATTTAGAAGATGAAACTTACTGTCAGTATTTGTATAGCACCCTCTGGAGTCTGACTTCCTCAAAATCTAGAAATACATTATTTGTACAACAAATAAACCCTATTAATTAAAAGATTTTTAGCAAATTGTCTGATGTTATTCAGTATCTGCCATAGCAGTTGTTGAAGGCCATCCTATTTACAGGCTTTTGTTTCAATTTATAGTGTCAGAAAAGACTCATTTTGAGGGTTTTTTTTTTACAGTGCAGCAGCCATGCTCACATTTCAAGGTTAATTGAGAAAACTCAGAAGTTTAGTCCATGTCTCCAGTGCACAACGTATTATATTCAGCCGAGTTCATTCAAAATGGACTTTTATTTCAGAAATCCTTCCATACAGCACTATATAACAAGAGTTGCTACCTTTTGAAGATTATTTTCATTCCCTGGGACCTAAACCAGCCTTGGTTGGGGAGCACTGAGGACTGTGTTGTCTCTCTCCCACCCCATTACCAGGCAGGGCATGAGAAGTGTCTTTCCAGGTTGGATGACAGAGAATGGTTTGCAGGGAAGGAGGCGGAGGTGCGGAGGGGCTGAACTCTGGCACAAAGGCTGCAGTGTGTTATTATTTTTCCCCCCCTCACAGTATGCTGCAGAGTTGCTGGCAGTGGTGCGCCTCCCCTTCATCCATCCCAGCTATCTGCTAAATGTTGTTGACAACGAGGAGTTGATAAAATCTTCGGAGGCTTGCCGGGACCTAGTGAACGAAGCCAAACGTTATCACATGCTGCCACACGCCCGACAAGAGATGCAGACACCAAGAACTCGGCCCAGGCTCTCTGCAGGTAAAGCAAAACTTTCTTCAACTCCCTGGTCCAGCAGTTCCTGGGCATGGGCAGGACCTTGGCTCCTTCACTTGACTCCTCCTCAGAGCGTGGTGGTATTTCAAGCTCAATTTTCCATTTCTGCTTTGCTTCAGAGGCCAGCAGCCTCTCCCAGTGGTCAGATGTGAGTATTTAGATGTACAATCCTGAAACAATATGTAAAAGGAGCCTAATTTTCAGGAATTGTTCTCTTGGGCAGAGACCATAATGTTTCCCCATTGTCCTCAAAGTCAGCCCCTTGCCCTCCATGTCTCAGTTTCTCTGGCTGCAAAAATAAGTGAATAATTTGGTAATTGAGGCCGTTCAGCCTTTTGTGGGGAGAATCTTACTAATATTCACAAAACAGCTTCACTTTCACAGCCCTATATAGGTATATTATTTTCATGTGGTGAGTGTTAAAATATCAGTTCAGGCTGTTTGCTGCCTCCAAAACAAATAGATCACACATGATATATTCCCTTTTAAAAACCCAGCAGTTGTGGAGAATCGTGTCTCTTCAAAAAGTTTCTCATCTGAGGAACACAGGCATTTTCCTTTTTGGAAAAATATATGAAAAAAATCCCAAGCGCCCAACTTACCAGCAGAGCCCATATCACAGTAATGTGAGAAATATCCTAAATATTTGGTGGACAGAGAGTGATGCAAATATCATGTAAGAAAACAGCATCCAAGAGGGAGTCAGATAAAGCAGGTGAATTGTTTTAACATGCTGCCTGTACTTCTGCCTGCCTTAAGTGCAATCACAAAGCCAGGCAAAACTTTCTGTCTCTGCCACTAATGCTAATGTGGCACGGAGATGGCATATCAAACCCCAGCATTTGCAGCTTCTGGAGACTGCCTCATCAAGGCACCTTTCAGAAGAATGAAGTGTAGAGGACTTTCAATAACAATCTACCCTAAAAAGTCTTTCATTGAAGATGACTAATGGTGTGATGTTTGAAGGGATTTTTGAAAAGTGCTTATTTTATGTATATAAAATTGTAGGTGTAATATGATCCGTTTCCAGAAGCTTGTTGATGAGGGAAAAGTGATTCTCTTGGGGTAAGAGAGGGTGATTATAGTTTTTTTAGGTCAGAGTCTAATTATATAGAATCATCTTATTTTGCATATCAACGGCATTCGTGTAGGCACAAAGGATCTCTAAACACCCTTTGTGGACTCGCTGCAGCATGGCACATGCCCTCTCGAGGTCATTGATTATAATCAAGTTATGTCTTGCACAGGTGATTAGATTTTCTGGTATGGCACAAAAATAATGATCTCTTGTTACTGAGAAATATTTATTTAAAACTGTGCAGCACTTTAACTTAATAACTTTTAAGAGAGTAACCTTGCTTGAATGACACAAATATATTTTTTAGAAAGAGCTAATGAAGAATGACAATAATCCATTGCTTGGAATGTGCATTTCTCTCTACTGCAGCTCCTAATTTCTCTTGAGATTTCTGAGCAATCTCACTTCTACGCCTCTGACCCCCAAGCCTTTGCACACTTGTCTCTAGGCTGGGCACCGTAACACATCACAGCAATGGGTGCAGCTGCAAGCACAGCTCCCCAAAATAGCGATTCCTTCCAGCTCATGGCCTCATGGTCCTGCTTCTGAGCCTACCTCTCTTGGCAACAAGTTGCACTGGGGCTTGCAATTCCTGTAGAAAGATTTTTAACACTCCAGCTAAATTCTAAATCCAAACTTGATTCTTGGGGTTGAAGTCAGAAAACATCCCAGAGTTAAACTGCAACCCCTCACTGGAGATGAGTATGGGGTAACACTCAAATCAGATTTGGCTCAGCTCTCCTGCAAAGTGAGAATAGAAACTGAGATGTGGTTTGCAAAGGTTTTGTCCATTTGCATGAACAAGGAATTAGGCTTGCTGTACACCCTGTGTGTTATGGGCTTGGGGAAGCTGTTCAAGCAAGATAAATCTCAGTTAAGAACTATATTAGGGCAGGGGCTATCTCCATCATATTTCCTAGCACCTAGAACATAAAGACCCTGATCCATGACTTGAGTACGTGTTATCTACATCTGGAAAACCTGCTTTCTTTGGGAAAAACTGACCAGAAAATGATCTGTTTACAGAGTATATGGAGAGAGAAAATTAGAATGAAGAACTGTAACCAAATCTCCTCCAGCCATTAGCTTTTAGTGTGAGGATACGTTCTTCAGGTTTAATTCCAAATGTATTTTCCCCGGGTAGTGGCCAAGCTCCAAAGCTGTCACAATCCTTGAAAAAATTCCCATTTTCTTCAGTAGAACAGGAATTTGATACGTGCAGTTCTCACTCAGAGACTGTTGAAGTCAGCGGACACATTTACATGGAAATCTTTCCCCTTCCAGTTTTGCCCAGATGGCATGCTCCCTCCCAAGTTCTCCCAAACATGTTCGTAGTGTCATTACTCACCCACTGCTCCCCCACACACACACTCCCTTTTTTCTCACCCTTCCTGATTTGATTACACAGTCTGAAGCAGATTTATATATGATACATGAAAATTACCCTGACTGCTGAGTATTTTTATAGGCTCCTGTCTGGTTAAGAGATGTCACTTTTTTATAATATTATTTTTCTTACTTGAATCCTAGGAGTAGCTGAGGTAATAGTCTTAGTTGGAGGTCGTCAGATGATTGGCATGAATCAACGTGCTTTAACAGCAGTCACTTGCTTAAATCCTCAAAACAACAAGTGGTACCCATTGGCCAGCCTACCCTTCTATGACCGAGAGTTTTTCAGTGTGGTCAGTGCTGGGGACAACATCTATCTCTCAGGTAAGCACCAGATTTCAGAGAAGGACAGAATCACAGAATGGTTTGGATTGAAGGGACCTTTAAAGATCATCCAGTCCAGCACCCCTTCCATTGAGAGGGACACCTTCCACAAGATCAGGTTACTGAAAGCCCTGTACAATATGACCTTGAACACTTCCAGTGATGGAGCATCCACGATTTCTCTGGGCAACCTGTTCCAGTGCCTCACCACCCTCATTGTAAAAAAACTGTTCTATATAAATCTGCCTTCTTTCAGTTTAAAACAACTGCCCGTTATCCTGCCACTACAGGCTCTGGTGAAAACTCTCTCTCTGTGCTTCTTACAAGACCCCTTAATAAATTGAAAGGCTGTAATAAGGTATTCCCAGAGACTTCCTTCTCCAGGCTGAACAACCCCAACTCTCTCAACCTTTCTTCATAGGAGAGGTGTTCCATCCCTCTGACCATTTTTGTGGCCCTTCTCTGGACCTGCTCCAGCAGGTCTATGTCTTTCCTGTACTGAAAACTCCAGAGCTGGATGCAGTACTCCAGGTAGTATCTCACCAGGGTGGAGCAGAGGAGGAGAGTCACCTCCCTCAACCTGCTGATTACGCTGCTTTTGAGGCAGTTCAGGATACAGTTGGCTTTGTGGGCTGCAAGCTCACACTGTCAGCTCACATCCAATTTTTCATTCACCTGTATCCCTCAGTCCTTCTCTGCAGGGCTGCTCTCAATCCATTTGTCCTCCAGACTTATTGGACTGGGAGAAAATTTTCCTCCTTACAACCTAGGCAGCACAGCAAAAGAAAGACATGTGGGAGTTTTACCCAGCTGTTCCTGGGGGAAAAAAGAAGACAAGCGGGAAGGAGGCTGGGAGAGAGGGATTTCCCTGCTTTTATGATTCTCCATTTCTCTGCAGTGTTAGCATTCTCTCATAGCAATCAACAGCAGTATTTTGCAGTTGCAATGTGAAGAAAATAGGTCTGACAACCATCAAGCATGCAAAGAGGTTTCACTGCCATACAAACACAATTTAAAATACTGACTGTAGTTGAGTCTAAATGGTGGCTTATGGAATTTGAGACAGACAGGCTGAACAGCTGAATATCTGACCTGCACTTACAGTATTTGCTTTCACGTTTTGTACTTGTTGTTGAGTCCTCTCTTTTGACAGTAGTCACCAGCCCTATAATCTTCTTAGTTTCAATGAAACTGAGACTACACTCTTTAGAAGGCTTTAACTCCCAAAGTAGCTGTCTACACTGTGCCTGTAGCATCACAGTGTCTGTTTTTTTGCAGTCTGGTGGTACCTCTACTTGGCTGGAGGGGGAAAAGCAATTCCCAACAGGACATGCAAGGATGCTTTGATGGCAGCCGAGTGGAGGCTTGATTATATAGAGAGGAGCCTGGGCAGGGAGGTGTGGAAAAATGCAATCCAAGGATGTAGTTGGGAGCGTGGATGCACCAGGCAGTACCAGGAAGGGATTACAGCTGTTGCCTTTCCCTTGCCAAATTCTCTCACTGCATTTTCTGCAGCAAATTGCTGCCTGTCATGTTAAATTGCATAAATACTGCGTAGAGGCCATAACGATTGGTTGGAAATGATTTCTTGACTGGTTTTTAACCATGCTTATTTTGCTGCTGGAGTGAAAGCCTTATATGGAGGCTTCTGTGAGATGTTGACTTTTAGTTATTCTTAGCTGAGGTACTTTCTAATATGAAAAGGTGTTGAATCCTAAATTCAAAGCTTATATCAGCTCTTTCTCTTGAATCTGGATGAGCTGATGGTATTCAGTGACTACAGTAGGTGAGCTGCAAGTCTCACAGGGCTGGAAACCTAGCTGAGCATCAGTGGATATTTTGCTTTGCTCAAAGTTGCAAGACACAGGAAAGAGGGAAGGGGAATCAAAAGTGGGAATGAATTCATGCAGGCTCCAAGTACTGGACCCCACACTGTGTAGCATAGGTTTGGAGAGCAAAATACTAAGGAGGAAGCCTGGTTTTCTCATTAAAACGCAGAACCTGAGTCTAATTTCTTTCCTGGCTCGACCACTGACTCCTAGCACGGTCTCAAATAAATTGTTTCACCTCTTTTTGCTTCAAAATGGGGACAACTGCTAAGTGGCAACCTTGGAAGTTTCAGTCAGAAGTTAAAAAATAACCAGTATAAATTATTCACTGGAGCATCTTGAACTGTTTTACAGGAGCGGTACAGCTGGTTCTTTCCTTTAGCAACAAATGAAAATAAATAAGACATTTGTCCCTGAAAATTAGGCATTAAGCCTACAGTGCAAGCACTTTCTTCATTCTGCCCATGTGTGTGTTGCTTCAATCCATCACTGTATTTAGCATTTTAGATTTCAGACTGGCCTGTGTCTCACAAGCCAAGATACCCTCTGCCTCTTGACACCTTCTTGCAAGTGTTGCATTAATTTAATAGACTGGAAGTTATTTATGAACACTGAAAAGGGTCTATCCCCTTATGTACATGTCCCTTGTAGCCTGACATCTTGATTTCTTCATGTCATCTTATTAAAAAAAAACCCTGCCTTTGGGGCACATGAATAAATGACACAGATATGCATCATCAGAACAGATGCTCAGTATTGAGGGTGATTTATTTTAATTAGTCAAATGTCATTTGAAGCGTTTTTGCTTTGCAACTGGCTTTGATTGCTGCGTGCAAAGTTGCTGCAGTTCCAGTATCTCACATAATTCTCCCCTTTCCTTTCTCTCGGAGCCAGGCGGCATGGAGTCGGGTGTCACGCTCGCTGATGTCTGGTGTTACATGTCCTTGCTCGATAACTGGAACCTCGTCTCCCGTATGACAGTCCCCAGGTGTCGACATAACAGTCTGGTGTACGATGGCAAAATTTATACTATTGGAGGAGTCGGTGTGGCAGGCAACGTTGACCATGTGGAAAGGTAAAAAAAACCAACCAAACCTGTGCTCTTTGCTGGAGCTTTTTCATCATGTTATGCTAAAGGACCATTTCCCTTTTAAAGGACACATGAAATGGGCTGTGTGTGTTAAATAAGCTTTTGTAACAGCTAAGAAAGGAGGAAACGATGCAGGATTAGATTTCTTTTTAAAGCTTCAATAGAAAGCATTGTTTCAAAACCAAAGACCAAAGCTGCCAGTTTGTCGGTTTGCTTGAGGAAGGGAAGAGAGGAATTAAGCTTCTTTGGACATTTTGCACAGATTATACAATGAACTAATAAACTTTCTTTGAATTTAGTACCGATAAAAGTCTTTATAGACCACAATAATCCGTTTTTCTTAAAAAAAAGAACAGCAAAGTAAGTTTCTCACATGCTCTCTCCTGGTAAAGCACCTCAGCCTTGACCTGGCTGGAAGGAAGATCCTCCCTTTGGTGGTCTTGGCCTGGGGCTGGGACCTGCCAACCTCCAAGTAAAACAATCAATAAATGGAAACGGTTTGGAATTCCTGGCCAAGTGGGGCTGAATAGAGATGAGAGAGAATGGAAATTTCTTTTTTCCAGAAGACCCCTGATACAAAAGTTTTTCTTTTCTCACGTGGAACTTAAAAAAAAAAGGGAAGGAGCAAAAGCACAAAAAAACCATTACACAAAGTAGAATTCCAAAACCAACTAGTTTTATGTCAACCATAACATTCATTAAAGCCATAAATTTAAAAAAATGAAAAGCACTTTGAAATGCAGTATATATCAATATTTCATTCCAAAAAGACCAATACAACCCTAGTCTTACCCAAAAACTTAAAAATGCACTGTGACAATAAATTAACGATACATTTTTTTGTGAAATGCTTTTCCTTACTGAATCTGGCAACCAAAAATATGAGGCTTTTTTCTTTTTGTCAGTTTTAATTGCTGAATTTGAATACTTATGCAGGAACATTTTGAAGCAGGCATTTCCCAGTAAAAGTTACCTTAACAGGCAAGCCAAAAAGGGATAGGTCATTAAAAAAGATTTGGAAAAAAACTAACATTTTTCAAAAGTTTGAGATTAAAGATGCTTTCAGTCTATTTTTTCTGGATTTTGGTGCTGCAACATTTGTATTCTATTTATACAGGGAGTTTTTATTTTTTTCATTTAAGTAGATACCATAAATACTGATTACCAAACCCTGTATTAAAAGGTTTTTTTTAATGGTTCAAAGTCAAGCACACAGGAAATTAGGAAATGCCAAAATAAAGTTTCCTTCTGGAGATCTACTTTTTGGTACAATCCTTGAATCGCTATTTTCTTCCAAACGATTTCTGCCCAATTCTGTGTGGGGGACAGACCAGTTCATAGAATCATAAGAGTCACAGAATGGTTTGGGTTTGAAGGGACCTTAAAGATTATCCAGTTTCAACCCTTCTGGCATAGGCAGGAACACCTCCCACTGGATCAGGTTGCTCAAAGTCTCTTTTAACCTGTCCTTGGACATCTCCAGGGATGGCGCATCCACGACTTCTTCAGGCAACGTGTGCCAGTGCCTCACCACCTGCACAGGAAAAAAATCTCTGCCTAATATCTAATCTAAATCTCCCCTCTTTCAGCCTAAAACTCTTCCCCCTCATTCTATCACTGCATTCTCTGTCAAAGAGCCCCTCCCCAGCTTTCCTGTACATCCCCATTAAGTACTGTAAGGCTGCTCTGAGGTCTCCCCAGAGCCTTCTCTTCTTCAGGCTGAACAAGCCAAACTCTCTCAGCCTGTCCTTGTATGGAAGGTGCCTCAGCCCTCTGATCATCTTCGTGGCTCTCCTCTGACTCGCTCTAATAAATCCATGGATAATGTGCTCATGGCCAGGGAGAGCCTATCTGGCACTAAGTGATCGCCATTGACATATAGTTCTGTGTTACTCTGTGTTCACAAGTTGGGCAGTATTTTGCCTAGGAGATAGGATGTGACAAAAGGAAAGTATGTGTGTTGTGGGACAAGGTCTGTGGGTAGCCTTCCCTTCCAGCCCAGGCATGGGCTGAAGATCTGTTGGTGATGCTCTCAGCAAGTCAGGAAAATGCACGCAGCAAAGAATGAATGATAAGCAATAGCAGAGAATGCAGCATGTGAGCATTGCTTCTCTTCTTACTCTGAGCTTGGGACTTGCTTTGAAGGAAATCTCACCATTTTATGCAGATTTTTTTTTTCTGATTTCTGAAGGTGTTTCAGTCAATGAATTTATAACTACCAGGAATGTTTTTGTGAACGTAGGAGAGAGCGAGGCCAGGAAAGAGATGCACTCTTTCATTCCATATCTTGATAACGAGGAACATCAAAATAATGCTGTCGCAGATAGGTGTCTTGATAGATGTCATTGATTGAATGATCTCTTAATTTTACCAGAGTCTTATTTCTTTCTCTGCTGTAATTCTCATGATCTCTCTTTAACAGAGCATTCAAAACATTGGTCGGTTGAATAAACCCCAAATCAAGCAAAGTCACCCCCTCTGCTTCTTATCATCTCTGTCAGCCAAGCCCCTGCCACAAATGACATTGCAGCCTGCAAAGTCACATTGCAGCCCTCATTGTACACCACCATGCTCAGTGAGAGCAGCTGTGCTGGTTTTCAGTTGTAACAAGCCCACCAAGAGACTTTAGTGTAGGAAAGGAGCAGTTTTCCTCCCTATCATTTCAGCTGTCTTAACTGCAATAAGGAAGTCTTGTCATGGGGATTTGCTAAACCTGTGGTTATAATTAATCTGCTCTTGCCTATAAAGTGACTTGTGAGACTCAGCTATGGAAGAAAGTGCAACATGGCCTCCTTTGGGTTATGCCAAGAAGAAGAGAGAGGGTTTTGGGTATTTTCTTTTTTTTTATCCTTTATATTAAAATAACAGTAGGGGATGACAGAAGCAGAGCATGGCACGGTTGAAGCTGCACATTCCAGGTGTCTCCTATTAAAAATGCAGGTGAGAAGAAGCTGACCTTCATAGCTGTACTGAGGAAAGTAAGGCCTTTTCAGACGAAAGCATTTCCCGTTTGGACCAGGCAGATAATTTGTGTGAGCATTCAGGGATTTAAATAGTGGGGATCACTGTACCCACTTTTGCAATCAATGAGGCTTTCAAAAAAAGCATCATGCAAAGTAAAGCCAGTTTAATTGCTCAGTTATCTACAATTGTATGCACAGTTAATACTCGCTTCTTGACTTTGCCCTCTCTTTCTTTTCCCCTGCCTCCAGAGCTACAATCGGCTGGCCTTCTCCCACCCTGTCTCTGTGGGGGCTGCACATTCCTCTTCAAATATTATGTCACTTTGGATGGGACATTGAGATACCGTCTCTCAGGAAGGGAGAAACTTCTCTGTCATTCCAGCAGATAGTACAAAAGCACCATTTTAAAATTATAGCAAAGTTACATGATCGTATGCTCCAAGTCAGATGATGCCAAAAATTACATTTGCCTCTGAGGCTGACATTGTCCCCCTCAGTGTTGAATTACATGGTTGTGCAATCTTGGGTTTTTGGTTTGTTTTTCACCCCAAAGGAGACATCTGAGATTATAGCCCTGTTCTCCTCCCAGATGGAGGTATGGGGGCTCATCCAGGCCTGATGCATGATGCGGCCCTGGGCTGTGCCACCAGTGTGAAGAACACCACAGTGGACACCCTCCCTTGCTAGGCTGCCTACCACCTCCCCTCATTAACGTGCAGCTTATCTTTCCCAACCACATTCTGCTTTCTGCTTGCTCAGATATCTCAAGCATGACTGTGCTCATCTTTGGCCAGGTTTCAATGCAGTTTTTTTCTGGCCTGGTGGAGGGCGTATCTCTGGTCCAAAATGACCCACCCTGACCTGACCAGTTAGCAGCCCCAGAGCACGGATACTGCAGGGTGTCTCACCACAGCGGGTCTTTGAAGGAGAAAATAATATGTTTTCCCAGCTTCCTTCTTGTTCTCCACCTGTTTTTTCCTGGATTTTTTGTAATATTTCATCTTAAATGGTTAAAATCTTATGAAGATGGTTTTATTGCAGTTTGTTTTTTAAAAACAGATATCACACCATCTTAGCTATACCTGCCATCACCTGACTACACCTAATACATCTGCTGCACCATTAGAAAGTATTAAAGGAAGTAGGGACCACTGAACTCCTAATGATTTATGGCATCATCTCCTGTGCTTCTCACTCCAGGCTTTCAGTTGTTTCACTGATGCTGAAGGATGCAGCCTCAACCAGAAAGTCTGCTGCCACTTAAATCAGTGGGTGTTTTCCCATCAGCTTCAATAAGGCTGAGATTTTTTACCCTTTATCTGCCATTTATTATGTAAAAAGGCAGTAAAAATTCTGCCTTGATGGATAATATTACAGGACTATCACAAACAGACGGGTGGGAGTCATTCGTTACTCATCTTAAAACAATATGCATGTGCCAGAGGGTCTGCTTTATAAGTCCATTTTTGTGGCTGTACATGGGTATATGTTCAAGGAGAGTTATGTTTCTGGAATGAGTGTTTAGGGAAATAGCAGCACGGCTGCAGTTCTCCATCAAGGCCCTCTGGCAAGTTTCTGTGTGACAGGGAGCGAGTCATTAGGTGTTAGGCGAGAGGGTATTACACTTTCTGTCGTCGTCTGAGATATGAGTTGAGTTGGAAGGCGGCGAAATGAAGTGGATCCACGAACTAGGTTTTTAGATAATGGATGGGCCTTGTAATAAATGCAATTTTAGAGCCAAGAAGACTGCATATGCTGACAAGACAATGTATGTGACTAAAAGTGTGGAAATGTGGGTGCTTTGTGGTTATTATCTGTTTGAAGGACAGAAGAAGATGAATCCCCTTGACCTGACAGCACTTTTACAATAGGGTTGTCTAAAATTGGGAGATTACTTCAGCTGGCAGTGTGTACTCCAAAGACAGCCTAAAAAAATTCAGTGTAAAGAATACGCTTTATAAGCCTTAGAAGCTGCTTCAGAACCTACTGTTTTATTGACATCTTAAGAAAATTAAATATATAGCCTTGCCCAGGGATGGTTTCTTAAGCTCCTCAGAACAGTGAGAAGAAAATAAAAAAGGCAAAAACCAGTAATCCATTAATGTGATTTTAAACAACATGTGAATTGTCTGAAGAACAGATCAATATGACACTGTACAGCTTTATTTTAAACAGCAGCTTTCCTGCAAACAGAACTAAATAATGTATAAGAAACTAGAGAGTGCCTGTCTGTAAACCACTGACTGTGATGTAAGGATTTTATAATCTGAATAAATGAAGCTACTCATATGGCTGTTTAATCTAGAAGGAGAGAAATTAAGAGACTGAGGAGAAAAAAATACTGTTTTCAGGTACTGAAGAGATCAAAAGTCACGAAGGTAGAGAAGCAAATGGCACAGCTTGAAATGAAGGGTTCTCTAATGTTATTACTGAGGCGTTAGGGAAAGAGCAAGAAAGTAGGCGTTGAATGAAATGAATGAAGCAAGAAGAAGATCAGGCCCACACATTAAATCGTAAGAGTGGAGAGCTGTAGAAATCAGCAAGGTTATTTCTGTATGTGCTCTTTTCAAGCCTGGGCTGTATTTCCTGCTATGTTCAGATCATTTTCCATATCACGGGTATCTAAATAATACATAGAATCACATAATGGTTTGGATTGGATGGGATCTTTAAAGGTCATCTAGTCCAACACCCCTGCCATGAACAATGACATCTTCAGCTACATCAGATTGCTCAAAGTCCAGTCCAACCTGAACCTGAATATTTCCAGGTATGGGGCATCTACCATCTCTCTGGATGACCTGCTCTCATGTTTCACCTCCCCAGTGAAAAAAAATTCTTCCTTATATCTAGTCTAAATCTATCTTCTTTTAGTTTAAAACCATTACCCCTTGTCCTGTTGCTACAGGCCCTGATAAAAAGTTTGTCCCCATCTTTCTCTAAGCCCCCTTTAAGTACTGAAAGGGCCACAATAAGGTCTTCCTGAAGCCTTCTCTTCTCTAGGCTGAACAACTCCAACTCTGTCAGCCTTTCTTCATAGGAGAGGTGTTCCATCCCTCTGACCATTTTTGTGGCCCTCCTCTGGACTTGCTCCAACAGCTCCATGTCCTTCTTGTGTGGAGGGCTCCAGAGCTGGGTGCAGGACTCCAAGTGAGGTCTCACCAGGGTGGAGCAGAGGATCAAAATCACTTCCCTCAACCTGCTGGCCATTCTTCTTTTGATGCAGCCCAGGATGAGAGTGCACATTGTTGGCTCATGTCCACCTTTTTATCCACCAACACTCCCAAATCCTTCTCAGCAGGTCTGCTCTCAATCCCTTTTTCTCCCAGCTTGTATTGATACAAGGAGCTGCGCCCACCAGAGTGCAGGACCTTGCATATGGCCTTGTTGAACCTCATGAGGTTCACATGGGCCCACTTGTCAAGCTTGTCCAGGGCCCTCTGGAAGTGACAGAGGGGGACACACATCCTGCAGACGTGGAAAGACCAATGTTCAGACTGTGAGGCTGCAAGGACTGCTCTAGGGGCAGAGGAAAGTATGTGAGGGCATCTGTATGAAAACACACGTGAGACTGTAGCACGCAAGGACTATAAAACCAAGAGTCAGCCATGTGAAAGGAGGTGTCCTTGAAGTTTCAAGTTCAACAAATTGGATGGGCTTGGTAGGCCCATAGCCAAGGACAGGCATGGACACACCAAGACTGGAGGGAGCAGTGAAGGAGAGGGAAGAAAAACCTTTGCTTGGCTTGAAGCCAGCTCCCATTTAGTCTCCATCTACAGCTTCAAACAGGGGAGTCAAATGCAAAGCTAGACTAATGGGAAGAGATCAAAGTGATTATTCTTTAAATCAGCTCCCTCCCTGATGACCCTTGAGCACAGCTGGTATCAAAGGCAGCCGAGGAGCCCCACCAGCACTAGTGGCAGTGGAGTGATGGCAATGCTGGAGATGATGCAACAGATGGAAAGGCCCCAGGTCAGAGAGAAAAAGCAGGTGTCATTATTTCCCCATCCTGGAAGGTTACAAAAATTCAACTTTATTCATTTTTCAACCAATTTAGTTAATCTGGTGCAAATCCTTGTGTGAACACATTGAGCTGACTTGAAATAGACCAAAATGGTCCTTGCAGGACTTAAGGAGCTTAGACTACTTACTTTATCTCATAGAAGGCGAAGAGGTGACTATTATTTTTTGCAACTCCATACATGAAAGAGAGAGATTCGATAGGAGACAGCTTTATAATCCAACACACACACAAAAGAGAAAAAATTACTTTCTGGTGGGTAGGAGCTGAAACAAAACAGAGACTAGAAATCAGGTCCACAGTTTTGCAAGGAGGGAATGAATAAATTCCCTTGTGATTGAAGGGACTTGATGTACAGGTATCAGGAAGCCTTGAAGTCACCAACTTCTCTTCTTCAGCCCCAAGGGTAAGTTAGGCACTTACTTAAGAGGATTGCTGCACTGAGCGGCCTATGTAAAACCCATATTAGATGTCTGTGTTAGGTGGACATGGACTGGCTTCCACCTGCTTTAGGGGTCACTGATTTTTTAAACCAAATGACCCTCAAGACAAGAGTAGATTATTTTAAGGTGCCCTGCTTGCACTGATATGCAGTAGGTTTCAAGCCTTTGGATTTCAGCAGATGAAATGAAACTGGTCATTTTGGGTTTCCCAGTCACAGATAAAGGAGGGTAGAAGGAAGAAAGGTCAGTTCTGTTGTCGTAAAGCATAAATGGAGAGCAGTGAAAGTGGTTGAAAACTGGGTTCTGCGGGACCTGAGGTCCCACTATTAAAATTCATCCAGACAAAGGACAATTGTTTTAGTAATTTGAACCTTTCTCCATTATTCGTACAGAAGGGTCCTCAATCACGCCCAGCCCCCAGCATACATGGAGGATACAATCCCTCTTTCCCAAAAGCTTATTAGGAGGATCAGAAAGTCATTGACAGGAATGTATCAGTCTTGGGAACTGTGGTCAGCTGGGCAGTGTCAGGGAAGGCAACATGGCTGCTCACCATCCCATCTCAGACCACTTCAACTGGCCACAGACATTCCTTCTGCTAGGTCACAGTGGATGGAGTGAGACAATAAGTATCAGGTGACAGGTATAATTTATCTTAGAAGCTGAGGAACTAGAAAGGCACATTGGGTCATTTCTTCTCCGCTGTGTGTCTTTGCACAGTTTCTAACCAATTATAACCAATTTCTTAACTAGCTTTCATTATAAAATAGGACATTAAAGTATCAAGCCCCAAATTATGACAGTTAGCAAAGCGTAACCCAAAAGCAGCATATGAAAGTTTGTATTATGTGACATTTTTGTGTGCGTGCTAGGATGGGCATGGGTGCTGCCCCGAGTGCTGTGGGCTGCAGCATATGGTGTCTCACCTGAAGGAGCTGCTTGTGCAGTCAAACATGCATCTGCAGGCTCAAGCTTGGTACCAAATGCTAAGAATCAGCCCAATATAGGTGTGTCACCTTGAATGCTCCCAACACCATGTTGTTTAATCTCGTTATATTTCTCCCCTTTGATCACTTTGTTGTAGATTAATTTAATTTCTCAGTAGCTAATTTAGACTATTGTACAAGGCGGTTCTCCACGCTCATTACATGGGACTTTCCTCATCTCTTTCAGCTAAAGTTTGCCTCCCTCTTGCTTTTGGTTCATTTTTATGAGTCTGTTAATTACTTTCAGTTATATTACTTGGAAACTCTTTAATGCGTTTTCATTAAGCACAGTATTTTGTGCTGTTTCCACATTTATATAATTTATCCCTTTTATTTTCCCCAGGCCTGGGCAGTGAGGATTTGAGGGACGTGTTGCAGAGGCAGAATTCCCCTATCACTAAATCTTTTTTTGTAGATAGGTTCAGGCCATGGATTCATTTCATTTTTGCGTATTGTGTATCACTAATATTAAGAGCAAAAGCCCTAAATGGGTGATGAGGGCTTCTGTTCTTGCAGTCAACAATTCTGAATAATCGCTACGCGGGAAATTCCTATTTGATGGAATGTGCTATTACATGGAAATATAGAAGCCTAAAAAAATTACATTATTTTCTTCTGTCTCCAGGACTCATTTTAGAGCAGCTATTTGGATCCCTGCCACATTATCTTTAAAAAAAATGACATCTGTACTTGTGACATCGTCTAAAATGAATCTTCATCCATGGATTATTAACTGCACATCCCTTATGGTCAATGGCTTAATGAAATCAGATTCTGATGACCTTAAAACTAATTTAGCACTTCTATGCATTCTCTTTTCTGTTTGCTTCATGTCAAATACAGATACAATTGTGAAATCTTATTCCAGCGTTAACATTTGCAGCTTCTTGGAATGAGGCACAGTAGTTTGGTTTGCACAATGAAAATTA
Organism: Dromococcyx pavoninus; assembly: GCA_033558185.1. NCBI lineage: Eukaryota > Metazoa > Chordata > Aves > Cuculiformes > Neomorphidae > Dromococcyx > Dromococcyx pavoninus. The sequence goes on from JAUMJL010000250.1 coordinate 2,621,097, forward strand.
AATGGAAGCAACCTGTTCTGGCACAAAATGTGCATTGCTGGTCAGTTAACTAGAGTAAAAAGAGCTATCATGTTGCATTCTAGTGCAGGTGAGATGTGTTTCACAAGCTGAACAAGTGAAGTATATTAACAGGTGCCTGCCTGCGGTTGCTATTGAATATCACTGCACTGATTTGCAAGAATAATCTCACTGTATACTCATTAATAGAAATTAATTAAGGGAAGACATCTCAACAAAGATGTTCAGAGTTTCTTTAGCTTGGACGCTAATGAGATTTGAGAGGCATATACAGAAAATAGAACCACCTTTCTCAAAGCTTTTCTTAGTCTTTTAAAAGCTTAGAAAAAGCATTAATTACACTGTTTACCAAGTGGCTGACTTTGTAGGATGTTAGAAAATACATTTCCACCTCCACTTTTCTTCTGCTTGTCAAACTGTTTTTCTGTTATATCCCAGCTTGCTTTCTCTGCCTGTCTGTCCTTCTTTTACTGTTCACCTAGTGTTGCATCATCTCAGCTTGCTCTGATTGCTCTTGTCCTAGGTACGATACGATAACCAACCAGTGGGAGACCATCGCTCCTCTGCCAAAGGCTGTCCATTCAGCTGCTGCAACTGTTTGTGGTGGGAAGATCTACGTCTTTGGTGGGGTAAATGAAGCTGGCCGAGCTGCTGGTGTCTTGCAGTCCTACATCCCTCAGACTAATTCATGGAGTTTTATAGAGTCTCCGATGATCGGTAAGGGATGCTTGGTGGCAGAGTAAGCCCATACTACAAAATCTCTGTGCAACAAGTATTTTAATGCCTTTCAAAAAGCAAGTGAGTTGGGGGTGAGGGGAGGGAGATATGTTTACAACAGGTTGGCAGGAATGCATCATATATTATACCAGAGAGGCAATTATCTGGATCTTTATTGAAGGCAATTGTCACTTATTAATAAAGCTAGTTATCAGCTAGAAGTGATGAGTTCAAAGTAAAGGAGAAAGGAAAGCAGTTATTAGATATGGACAACTAGTAATTTTAGATCAAAAAAATCAGAGTGCAGTGAAACTTTATCCTGGCATCATGTGTTGCTTTATGTGGTTTTACAGCACTGCTCAGTTAATGGATTATTACTCATGGGTTCGTTAAAATTGCTCCTGTCCATGGGAACTGGGATTTATCAGTGGTGTCCAAAGGCGTATGTGCTTCAGAGGCTGAAGTCTCCAAGACCTGTAGATTATTAAAACTCTGTTTATGTTTGTGATGCCCTCTAGCTTATCAAACATTTTACAGAATAAAGAGCAAGACAAAAGGCCACCATACCAGCTAATGAGAGAGGTGCAGACTTCCTTCCATAAGTAGGATAACACTCAGAAGAGTGGAAGCTGTTTGCTTTCTATGGTGATTTGCAGCCTGAGTGTTTAGGCTACTTTTGTAAACGGGGTTTAGCATTCATCTTCATGAGGACATTTCTGCAGGGTGACAGCTGACCTGGGCCACCTGCTCTGCGCTCGGTAGCTGTGGGCAGCCTTCGGTCTGGCTGTATTTGGGTGGCCAAAGAAACAGCACTCATGCAGACATCACTGAGAAGCTGCTTTGGGGTGGCTTGCTTTTGCATCTTAGAATAATAGAATCATACAATAGTTCGGGCTGGAAGGGACCTTTTAAGGTCATTTAGGCTAACGCCTCTGGAATAAGCAGGGACATGTCAACTAGATCAGGTTGCTCAGAGCTCCATCCAACCTGACCTTGAAAGTTACAAGGGATGTGGCTTCTACCAACCTGTTCCATAATTTCACCATCCTAAACCTCTTAGTCACGTTGAAACTGTGACATGAGCTGCTTCATTTAAAATAAATCACAGCCTCAGTATTGAGCCTGGTAGAGTAATAGGAATAGCAAGTAATAAATTATAGAAGTACAGTTATAAGGTATTCAGGTAAGGCCTAAGCATATTCAGAGAGCTAATATAAGCTGCTCTTTATATTGTAGCTTGTTACAATTACTATGACTTTTCTTGGGGTTCCCTAGTAGATCAGGTCATGAGGAGCTGGTAGAGCCATGGCTGTAGCCTCTCCCCTGTGCAGAGTGCTGCTGCTTTCCAGCCCCCTTGCTGCTGTTTGTGTCCAGCCTAACATAACATGACATGCATATGATGCAGCATGAAGCGCCCAGCAGGAGGGCGTTAACCAAAAGTCATGTTTATGTAATACAGCAGTGCAAACAACCCTATTGCCTGGCTTTTTCCATCACATGGCTACAGCTGCTGCTGTTCATTTAATCCACTGACTGACAGTATGAGGTTTCCCTGTACTCACAGCGTATTGCAAAAAAAAATGAATACATTATGCAAAGAAGTATTCGTTTTCCTTACCAAATAGTACAAGTGCCACAGGAGCTAAGAAATCACTCCCTGGGCTCATTACACTGTCTAGCAGGTGTCAACATGACACGTGCTTGGAAAAAATCATCCAGACCATCCAGACTTGGGTTCGTCACCCATTGCTCTGATGGACGTGTACCATAATTTCCTAACAAAAATACATAAAAGACACCAGTGAAGTTAAAAGATTGTATTTATGTTTTATGGTGTAAACAAAGTTAATTCGTTAAGCTGAAGGCATGAAATATATGGTGAAATGCAGAGTTGCTCTGTGTCTTTGTTGGGAAATGTATAGCATCAATTTGTTTGCAAATAAAGTAAAATAACACATAGCCTGAAAAATTCCACCCAGGTGGAGAGTGTCTGGGAAACTGAGATGAAATGATGCCTGATCTTCACTAAAGGGCTGTGGGAATATTGGAAATGTGCTTTAATTTCTCCAGCTCTACAAGAACCGCAGTATCACCTGTATTTGTAAAGTATTCCCCAAGAACTGAATGCAATGCCAAGTGCAGTACAGTCGATGTTTATCTAAAACAAAGAGGGAATAGAACTTTTTACCAAAAGGAGCTAAGTTAAACCCTCATATGATCGCTTCTGGGGTGCCTTTGACAGCCTCAGAGCCTATTTGTTTTGATTTGTGAATTCTTTAGGCAACTCTCTAAGTCAAGAGATAGCTGATGGCGAGTTATGTTTTATAAGGTCACACCAGAGATCAGTTAAAACTGTTTGACCTCAAACAAGACAGCAGATTATTTAAAAACACCTCAAGCATGCTCAGATATGCAACACTGGATGCAGGTATTGAAAGCAGCCAAGGTCTCTGGAGACTTCTAGACCAGTAGTACTTGTCTCAAGCCACTGTGGTATTTTATGATAGTGACTTGAAAGTAGCATGGCACACGTTTGAACCCAACAGATCCACTGCTTCCAAAGCATCATGTGCCAGCCTAACCCAAGGCAACACTGGCATCAATCATGATAAGGGAGAGAGTTGTTTTCTGGCTAATCTGAATGGTTGGACTCAATGATCTTGAAGGTCTTTTCCAACCTAAACGATTCTGTGATTCTGTGAGGTGAAGCAGGCTGGATACTGACATCCTGCCTATGCAGAAGAGACATGGAGTGGGGTCCAAAAGTAAGTCCATGCATCCCAGCCCCTGCTGTCTTCTGCCTGAATTTCTTCTAGGAATAAGCAGCAAATTCACTCCCAGTTTCCGTTCATTGTTTCGCCTTCCCCTGTCAGGAGGTGTTGGGACGTGAATGCCTCCTGACATTCACTAGCATGTTGCACATGGATGCTGTGGTAGCATTTGGGTAGATGTTGACTACACACATACACATTTGAAGAAGTTCTTTCTCAGTGCCCCATCCTTTGCCCCAAGTCTGTCCTTCCCACCCTTGGAGCTGCCAGATGTTCCTGCAGCAGTACAGCCCACTGCTTGATGTCACAGGAGTAATGGAGGCTCCCAGGCCTTTCACACTGCATATTTTTGGTAAACCACCCAGCACATCCCCTTCTTGTGTTTAGAGCTGTAAGAAGTTTGCTGCTCACAAGCCAAAGTCCTACAACATTAGACAAACCCAGACTACATAGTTGCAGCATCTGCCTTTTCGTTTCTTGCCAGACTGTCCCATATAGCTCTGCTAAAAATGTATTTCATGCCCAGCTTCCTTGAGGTTTGTCTTCTTTAACAAGATGGCCATAGATGTGCTGAAGTCCGTGATTGCCTAATTATCTTGTCACTGTCTTTTAGTTCACTTTGTGCCTTCATGGCAGGACTCTGAAATATGCCTTTTTTCATACCCTGAAGGGTCAGTGTCTGTACTGGTGGGATTACAAGATTTGTTAATGTTTCTGGACTGTAAGAAAACCAGTGTTTAATCATCACTGGTATTAAATTTTAGAATCTGGTAAGAACTATGGGAATGCAGAGGCCAAATATCTATGAGCATTTCTGGTTTCTAGTCCAAATATTTAGTTCCTCTAGCATAGCATTTACTCCTGCAGTGATATGTCCAACCAAACTGGGACAATCACAGAGACAAGAATGCAAGAAATAGCTGGAAACAGCATTAGCAGCATTTTTACTGCACTGTCCCATGCTTATTTGGGTTAAAGTGCAGATCATTCCCATTAATTTATTTTTGGACTTTGCAGGAGAAATCAGATATGTGTTTTGGCCTTCTCCCCAAGGTCAGTAGTTCAGTACCCATGTGTGGGTTTGGCCAGCTCTCACCTGGAAGTCTCAAAGCATCTCATCCTTCAATGTATTTCTCTTCCAATGACTAATTCTTAATGTTTTTATCACTAGTAAGCTTGAATTTGATTTTCCTTTGTCTCACTCATTTCTCCTCTTTATGTGCCATATCCTCCATTCAGAATGTTTCTCCCCCTACAGACACTTGCTCTGCCCTCTGCCCAGCAAAGTCAGTATTTTTGTGTTTGCTTTTTATTGGATGTCCTCCCCTTCACTTCTTACCTCAGCTTCATCTGTGGGGCTGTGTTTTGTCCAACTCTCTTCAGTTCATCAACATTTTGCCCATAGATTTGATGTTCAAACTGCCTCACGATGGTAGTTGGAGCCTTCTGCTTTGTCAAAGGTAATCCCTGCCACCCATACACAGAATGTAATGTTTTCAACTGAGGACACTCAGTTTCAGGGCCTCGGAGGAGGATTTGCTCAAGAGTCATTGGGGAAACCATAGGGCTCTGCAACTGGTTTTGTAGTTGGGAGAATTCATCTCTCCTGAGAACCGCGCGCAGAAGGGCTGACGTCCTAGACCTGCTGTTAATTGCAATGTCTGCACTTCAGCCTCGTGAGCTACGTTAAGGATCAGACCACAGTCTCTTGGCTGCAACAGGATGTTATCTTACCCATTACTATGCCATTCTGGAGCTGTTCTGCGTGATAATCAGGGAAGGGAAGAAGAACTTACTATTAAAAGCAGATTTAGTTTGTATTAACTGGTCTTCTTTCTCCAGTCTGCTTCAGCATGTGCATCAACCCCCACCCCCTCCCCGGCTGCCCACACCAGCAGGGAGACCCTTCACTTGGAGTTATAGCTGGACTGGAGGCATGCTTGCATTTCTTCCTCCTGGTACAAATGTTTGACTAGCTTGGTTTTAATAACCTGTTTCCATATGAAGTGCTGCCGCCATTCATTTTAATGACACTTCAGGTTCTGACCGAGTGCTTTACTGGAAGGCAGCATAAGATCTTTAAGCAATCATGGAAGGGAAAGCAGAACTATGCTACTTGACCATCTAATGTATCGAGAGATACAAGAGCCACGAAACACATCACAGACAGCATGCTGTTGTTAACTAAGTGAGGAACGCGCTGATAGGTTAAATTATCAACCCCATGTGGAGTACATCTCTGGCTCGAGGGTTGTTGCTGAGTGCATACCCCTTCCTGCAATGACCTGTCACTAGAATAGAAATACTTGCATATTTCCCTGTAGCAGCAGCAAAGGAGAGTGATATTATGATGTTATCCACTTGGAGAGAAGAGTACCTTTTATCTATTATTTCCTTTACATTTATTCTGCCTTTTAATCTCAAGTGTGCTTGCAGTGCTGGACAAATCCCATTTCAAATTTTGCAGCCTGAAATGGATTACTGTATCCAACAGCCCCAACGCTTGATTTTGGAGGTGAAAGGAGCCTGCTTCTGTGTTTCCATGCTTCCTCTCCCCTCTCTATTTTCCCTCTGGCAGACTTGTAAAATAACCAATGTCCCTGCTGTATCCCGCAGCAAGCCTCTGACCCATAGAAGCTCATGTTCATGCCCATTGACCAAAAAAGTTCCACCAGAAGATACTTTTGCAAAATTAGGCTCCCCAACCACCCACTTTGCACTATGATCATGTTAAGAACTTAGAGCAGTAACAAAAGTTGGAGTCTCCCTAGTGTTTGCATAAGGTTACCGAGCCCTGGAAAGGACAACAAGAAGAGAGGAGTGTGGGTAGCACTTGGGATGAAGTGCAGTTAAAGACTGAAGGTGCTCATCCACACCTGGGTAGCAGGAATGACGGCTTGAGTTTTCCCAGCTCCCTATATCCGTGAACAATTTCTGCCTCCATGGTAACAAAACAAAAATAAAACACACTGTTTTCTTTCTACCTATCTCTGGAGGGGTGTCCCTCATGTCTTTCTGCCATATCTTCATCAGGATCAGGAGACTGTTTGCTGTGAACTTCTCCGTTCCTGGAAGAAACAGCAAAGATTTTTCTGTTTCTTTATTTCAGACTTGCTTTAAACCGATTTCTGAAGTTGTAGCTGAAGCCAAAAGCAGTAAAAATACAACAGATAGCTGATATATTGAAAAATTGATGAGAATCAAACATGATTGCCTCTTAAAAAAGAAAGACAAAGAATATCGGACTGTCTATTTGAAAAGAAAAAAAAATCACTATAAAAATAACCAAGGGGTTTCCCTGTCTTTCTTTAACAAAAAGGGATGTGAAGTCAGTGATTCAGTCCCCTGAGAAGTCACTGTTTTGCCTTGAGGGAGCCCCAAATAATTTCCCTGTGAGATTTGGGAGTTGAAGATGGTTTTTTAATGCAAGAGTTTCATTCTTCTTCAAAACAGCGCTAGTCGAAGAAAAAAACCCCGGGAAGATGTGATAATTAAATACGGAAAATTTCTGATGAGTGTCTTAGCTGGAAAAAATGTCACATATGCAAGTCTGATTTGGAAAGGGATGCGAGACGGATTGTTAGGACAGATAAGTCTTTCTGATGAATTATAGTGGCTTAGTGGCACCAAGAAGAAACTGAATACTCCTTGTTCTATTTTCTGGATGAATTAGTTTCTTCCCATCTGTTCCCAAGGATCAGTGACATTTTCCTAATACATCCATGGTTTTTTTGACATATGCCTGCAGATACTCAGTGTAATAGGAGCCCAACTTTAACCCATAACATGTTTTGTCTGTTTTCCTGCTGGATGCTGCACCCCCTGAACATCCCCTGAGCAGGCACAGTCGTAGGGTGAGATGAACTGAGCCAGACCACCCTATGGCCGAGATGGAACAGAAGCAGACACCACAAACCCATTATTTTCTGTCTAGTTTAACCAGTTCAAACCCCATTTAAAGGAATTACCTTTTTTTCTGGAGTTGTTCATTGTCTTTTGCTTAATTCATGTCAAATTAAATCTCTCGTTAAATATTTAATGGAATAAGGTGGTTTTACAAAAAACTCAGGGTTACACACCAGCCATGCAAGTGGTAAGTAAATGCCAAAAGTAAAGCTTTCCAGGGCTGGTTTAATCCCATGTCTTTCTATTTTCATAAAAGGAAACAGTCATAATGTTATAGACCTTGGAGGAACATGAAGACCCCTTCAGTGTTATGTAGAGGCTGTTAACAGAGATGTAAGAGCACAGTAAAGATGATTTTGCACCTCTTCTCCAGTGCACTGCCCTGAATTCCTGCATGCAGGAGGGTTGCAGGGGCAGAAGCTGGCAGGACCATGTCCAGGCTGATTCTCCACTGGAGATACAAGAAGATCACCCTTTTCTGAGCATATGAAAACACAGATTTTGGAGAGACTTTAACATATAGCTACATGCGGATAGTTTTTATAGGTGTCCCCTGACATCAGAGTAGCTACCCAGGAAATGTTTGCTTCACACACGAAAGGGCTTAGGTACTTGCTTAGAGAGCTCGTTGGAAGGCTTATTTTAACTCAAATAAAGCAATGTATTCTCCCATCTTTTGTTCCCAGAAACTGCTGTTTGGTTTCACTGAAATGTTGATTAAAAAACCCCATATCACATCAAGACAGACACCATCATGAGAAATTTCAGCCCAGCTGACTCATGTTTAATAATGTGCATATGGTGTGCTAGCAGCATACAGGACAAGTCAACTAATTAAATTAGAGTTATTTTATTCGATAATTTATGGTTCGTTTTACCAGTATTTCTAATAATACCGCAGCTAACACAAGAATTTTAAAGCATCCTTGGAAACTCTGATTTAACTTGACTTAGGATAGGGACTTGTGCAATTGCAAACTCCAACCTCACACAGTTTGTTGATAAAACACAGGACTGCTTGGAGGTACAAACACATCTGAAAATAAAAAAATACAGGTGAATTTACAAGAAGATGAAGGGGAAAAAAAAATGGGGTCTCAGAAAATCTTCTGGTTTATGTGAGTGACCTTCCCACAAGCAAAAGCAGAATACAAAGAAAAATCAAGTACTGGATATTATTAAGTGTGGCTGCAATGTGGGTTTCTTCTGTACTTAGCTGCTGCACAGGCATGGGAAGCATCTGAGTTAAAATTTGCAGCAAGTCAAAATTCTGAAACAACTTGACATCTTAATTTCATACGTAAGAGTGGAGCTTTCACAGTGACTCCATTAGGCTACGGGAGAGGATAATTGTACTTTACCAGTTTAGAGGGAGGCACGTATTGGGGGATGAAGAACTGATGAACTTTAAAAGTGCCTTTGAGAACTTGGAGAGAGAAGAACAAAACCAGGAAAGGTTTCTTCATTTTTCTTTCCCTGGCCATGGAGGTTTGGAGAAGCGTGACTTATCTATAAATAAGGGGAATGTATAAATAAAAAAAATAGTCTCCAAACCTGAGCCTAAAACTGATCTCAGTGTTGCTTTCCATTGACAGATAACAAATATGCTCCTGCAGTCACTCTCAATGGGTTCATCTTTATTCTTGGAGGAGCTTATGCACGAGCAACCACCATCTATGACCCAGAGAAAGGCAATATTAAAGCAGGTCCCAACATGAACCACTCCAGGCAGTTCTGCAGGTGAGAAAAAAACATTAAAACTGAATTACCGGTGCTTTAACATTTTCTGCTGATAAATAACTTAATACAACCTAACAGTGAAGGGGAGAGGGGAAGGGAGGTGTGTACCCTCTGCGGGGTTTCCTCATCTCTTTTTTGTGCCTGTTCAGGGACACGGCATTTCCCAAAGTGCACATTCAGAACCGTACTATGGTTCATGTGTCTCTTCACATTCAGGCACGATGGATTGTGGGGAGGGACGTGTGCTGGGCTCCCCCAGCAGACTACAGGAACGCTGTTTTCCTCAGTTTGCCATGTGTAACTGGAGGATGATAAATACCTGCTGTAGGAGAGACCACCATAATGTAGAACAAGTTTTTGCTATATTAGCTAAAAGATCCTCGAAAGAAAAAAAAATACTGAATAAACACCACATGCTGATATTAATTATTATTTATTACGTGCTTTTGATTGCTTTTTGGGCTCGCTTCCCCGATCCTGGTCACAGGTTTAACAAACTTCCCAAATTGGCTGACAAAAATAAAACTTGGCACCCATAGCAGGTACTGGCAGCACTTAGAGGCCTTTTAAAAAGTATTACGTGGCTCTTAATAGAAAGACAAGCTTGTTTCAGGCTTTATACAGCGCCAGCCCCTCGCAGAGCAGATCCCCATGCTGGAGGCCGGCCGAGCTATCAGTTTCACGGGGAGAAACCATCGCTGGTCTGCAAACACTGCCAAAGGTGCTTGGTGAGGGTTTGTTACTGATGTCTGATGCAGCAGCAGCTCAAAGCACTAAGCAAAACCAGTCCTGCTGGGCAAGTGCCCAGGTGAACCACCAGCCGGGTTGGGAGGAATAAGAGCAACCGGGTAGCAGCTGGGCCAACAGCAGACCCACAGCTCCTCTCTTTGGCCCAGGGTTGTATCCACCTCCCATCCTATGGTGGGAAAACACCTTTGTATTTTAACTTGTTGCATTTAACTTCTCGATTTGGTGCAGACAAGAAAATTCCTCTTTAAGAAAGGGGGCCGTTTCTGTCTTCTAGCCGTTTTTTTTCCAGGTTTCTCCTTTTCCCCTCCCCTTTTTTTTACTAATTTAAGGAGCGCCCTCTCTTGGCTACTGAAGCCATATTTTCTTGTAAATTAAAGGGCTCGGATCAGGAGGCTCAGCAGGCTCCATCCCGGGAACATCCTGCACTAAGGTCAAGTTTTCATTCTCCTTTCAATCTAGCAGGAGGTGAAGTGGGATGAGGGGAAGCCTGCAGTGCTCAGGCAGTTGCTGATGGTATTTTTCTCCTGAAAACCACAAATAAAGGGCACAATGCAGCTCAAGATTAGAGTCCTAACCAGTAAAATGAAACATGAGGGACTTGCACATCTGATACATTGCTGTAACTTCACATAGAGAGGGGTGAACTGCTCTTTGAACGTCTCTGTTTTGTAAAACTTAACAAAAATCTCTTAATTAACCATCTAGAATATACTACAAGAGAGTATTGCATGAGTGATTTCACCTGGGGGCTGTTGGTGAGCATCTCACCTGGAAAGTTCCCAGTATTTCTAACGTGAAGGGATGCTTTGCTCTGCACCTTGCAGAAGGCAATCCAGGGAGACACCTTGTGATGGACTAAGGAGATTAAACCAGTGACCTGAATATTAGCTGCTGCTTATGCATCCTAATAAACTGGCTTTGTTTAGGTAGAATATGACATCCGTCAGTAAAAAGTAACTTCACACTTCTAAATTATTTCTTTTTCCAAAGCCTAAAGCAACAGTGTATTGGAAACCTACATTTATAGTGGGATAGTCACTAAAAGAAAGGAATAGTTCAGAACATCCCAATCAGATGCCAAAAAAGACACAATTTCAAAACTTCTTAAATGTGCTGGGGAGAATATTTCAGCCAAAAGGAAATGTGAAACCTATGACAAAAACTAAATAAATCTTTATGTATGAAAATAGGGAAAATGGGAGGTTAGAAGAAACAAATAGATTAAAAACTGGCTGCTGCTACAGGAGGCCAAGGGAACCAGTGAAATACTAGGGGCTAATAGGAGTAAAAATAAAGACACAAATATTTTGGAATCAAATTTTTATTTTTATTTGGTTATAAAACCATTGGTGATGAGGCTGATGAAGTAGCAAAGTGCAGCACAGATTGATGGGATGGATATTTCTCATCTGTGTTGGAAGGGCATGACAAGGTTTTGTTCCATATTCTGCTGTGAGGGACCAAAAGCAGTTGCTGTTGGCAGCAGGGAATAATGTGAACTCAGAAATTAAGTTCTCAGATCAGGCAACGTGGCTGTCTTAGACACAGGGGTCTTCAGAGACTTCACTGAGAAGCCGATTGAACGACTAATGTTGACTTTTAATGACTCTTACAATTCAGGATGGATCAGGGCACTGCCAAAGTGTTTCTGCGTTTTGAAAAGGTGAAAAGGAGAATTTCAATAAAGCAATTAATTTTGCAAAGTACCAGCGTCAGGCTAAGTGGTCTCACTTAGCCTCATGTTGGTCCTCTGAAAAAAACACAGTGGTTAATTTGGGATTTCATCAACAAATAACTAGATGCTAATAATATAATGAACAGCAATCAATGCACTTTCCTGGAAGATGGGTCTTGCTAAACCAACCTGTTGTCTTTTGCTTTTTTGGGGGGGGGGGGGGGGGATTATATACTTTGTTTTGGTTTTTAATAAAATACGTCTGGCTGCTAAAGACAACTGTGATGCTATAATATACTGCAATTTCTCCAAGGTATTTGGCTGGTATTATATGGAATTAACAAGGCACACATTAGAGAGATTAAATCTGCTTCACTGACAGATCTCAAAATGTATGTGTTAATGAGAAGATATCATTGAGCAAGGCCACTGGTAGCAAGCATTGATTCTTGTTCAGTGCTGTTTGATACCAGCAATCCAGGTAATAGAAAATCTCCCCTGGTAAAGGCTGCAGGTGGCTTAACACTTGGTAGGTAAAAAATATTACGGAAGGAGCCAATTTAGCCATTTACCTGCATGTCTCAGTTAGACAGTCTCGAGCTAGCAGCGGTGTTTTAAATGCAAAGTAATACATGGAGGAAGTACAGTCTTAGCAGCCCTGCTCCCCTTAGAAATTCAGGCACTCAGAGGAGGACATAAAGGAGCCCACTCAGCTACACAACACAAGTGCTCATCGCATGCGGTGGATAAAAGGTCAGTGTAATGTTGGATGTATAATATGAGCCCTAACACTGAAATGAAAACAAGTTGAAGCTGGGAAGAGGGGGTAGTGCTGCATACAGCTTTGGCGAGATAAATGCAGGTCTTGGGTCCACGCATCAATATGTGGAAATATCAGCAGAAGTTCAAAGGAAAGCTGCAAAAATGACCCCGGGTTGCAAATCAAATCTTTGACACGAAATCTAAGGAGTTTATCAAAGAAAGGCTGAGAGGTGACTTGATCACTGGGAGCAAATGGAAAAGCTTTCAGTCTCTCAGACAAAGGCGTAGCAGGTTACAAGGGCTAGAAAGTAAAGTTGCACCTCTCAGCCTTGAAGTGAGGCTCTTTTCCAACAGCAAGGATAATTAAACAGCAAGGGAGGGGGCAAAAGCACCAGCACTCGGTGTTTTTAGGAGATTAGATATGTTTCCAAGAGAGAGGCTGTCTGGGGAAAAGTCCATGACCTGCATATACACAAGCTCAGATTAACTAAGCACAGAGATCCATCCCTTCTGACCATAGTTTATGAATCTATAGATTCTTTGTTGCACTCATTAGCATGGATCACAAAAAAAAACATGGTTTAAAAGCAGCAACATAAACAACTTAAAAATTAACTGCATGTTATTGATCTCTTCTCACCAGGAATCACTCAATACTGAATTTCTGGGAAAAACCTTGACCACATCAGTTTTATTTTTATCTGCACTGTTGCTACATGTTAGTGACTGGGGAGTGTGATGGCTTTGAGCATAGGGGAAAAAAATGTGTGTGACATGCCCTGCATGTGAAAAATTAAAGGTCCATTCAAATAGTATTAATATGAAGTTAGATTACTTTTAATGAAAAATGAAAAATAAATGGTTTGGGTCTCCAGCTCACTGTGAACAGAAGAGCAAATTGAGCATCATTTTCAGATTAAGGCCAGCCTGACGGAAGTCGATAAGAAATTTGTGTTGACCTAGAATTAACCCTTTGGGGGATGGTGCCAAATGGGCAAAGAGCAATAATATGCCCAAAGTGTTTTAAAATTCACTTAGAGTTCATGTGGAGGTCTGAAATATCTTCCCCTCAATATGTGAGGGGGAGGGAAATATTTGATGTTTCCCAAATATTAGGCAAGCATGTCCTGTTTGCCACCACGGATCCCATCTCAGTTTGGCAGCCCCTGTTCACTTGTGGGATCTCTGGTGGCAGAGAGCGTAGCCAGCAACCGACAGGGATGAGGAGCTGGGATGATGACTCCTTGCTCTGCTGGACAGTGCCCTCCAGAAAGACTTGCAAAGACATCCCTTCCCTCCAGCTCTGGTGAGTCCTGCCTTTGCAGGCAGGCATTCTCTCTTCCCACCATGCCCTTCAAGGGTTTATTTTTCCACGAGCAAAAAGAATACCAAATGCATTTCTGTGCATGATTAAAAATTCCATATTCTGCTTGCTTAGGATGCAGGCAGCGTGCAAACAGGCGTGTGCTACAGAGAGCCTCCACGGGGCAACAGCGGCACCATGATGGTGCCAGCAATAATTCCAGAGCAGCTAATTTAGTACCAGCAATTCCCAGCAGACACCAGAAAAGCATTTTCTTCCTCCTCCTCCTGACTGTTAACCAGTAAGATTTATTAGATGGTTCTGCCGAATGGAAATCTTTAATAAAACTTTGACTCAGGCTGAACAGCACAAAACCAGGGTTGGTTTCTGGATTTTTTTTTCCCCCTCTGCTTTTTAAATAAGCCTTTGTTTCTGAACAGCAAAGCTTGGTGACTCCTGCGCTTAACTACAAGTCATGGCTAATGTACTGCACCAGTTGCAGACTCCCCCCACTGATTCCTTTCCTCTTTGCAAACTTTGCGGTAACGCGAAGCGTTGGAAGGGGTTAGAACACAGCTTGTTTGGATGGATATTCCCAGGTGAAGCTATTATGGAGAGGGGTTCCTTAATGGTCACACACATCTCGTACCCACAGATGTAAAGGCTGGTTTGTTCAGCATGCAGCCTTTGCAGCTGGAAGTGTTTGTGGTCCAGAAGGGAAAAATGAAATCTTCCAGCATGTCTGAAAGGAGATGTGTAGCTGGGCCTACGCTCCGTGGCCAGCAGATGAGAGCTGCCTCACCAGGCTAATAGCAATAATTTCTGTAGCAGCTGACGACAGGAAGGACTTCGGTGTGCGTTAAAACGTAACTAATACAGACAGAGCACTCGGGCCGTTGTTGATGTGTGATGGACTTTGGAATAAAATATTGCTGGTTTTCAGCAACAAGTAACGATGCCACATGATGGTTTTGGATCATTAGCAAGGTAAAGTGCTCGTGGAGTAGGCAAAAATATAGCTGGAGCTTGGCCAAAACACCCACACTAATAATCCCGCTCCAAGAAGTGGCATGATATCCTCCTAATTGACCGTGACTAATCTGGACCCTCATTTATCCATCTCATTGTAAAGATGACACCTCTGGCAGCACAACCCAGTCACCCGAGCTTGAGTCCTCTCAATCATAACAACCTGGCTGCCAACGCTGTCACAAATAGCCGCGGAGGCCAGCAGCACAGCTACCAAACCCAGGGCAACACCTCAGCACCCTGAGCACCACCACACACAGAGATGGCAGCGATGACCCTCACTTCAGTGTTGCAAACCTCCATGTAGTTTTCACTAAAAGGTCCCTGGTTTAAGCAAAAGCTTACAGGACACTTGCAGCTCTGCCTGCCAGTGCCCAGAGCTGCTTCCCGCAGTAGCTGGTTCCCTGCAGGCTTCTCTTATCCTGGTGCGTACTCCACCCACTCAACAAGCATCATTCAGTCCCACCTCCAGTAAAGTCCTCCTGAAATCTCAGGGTAGGAAGGAAATTCATCCATTAATAAATGCAGGGATTTTTTCTACTTCTAAGCAGATTCTGCATCTATCTAACTGATAATATTTAATAACCTTTATGGAACTGCTCCAAATAAATTAGTGAGTGCATGTGCATGCATAGGCAGGAGTGATGAGGGAGAGGAGCTTTGTTTGTGGGCTCAGAAGATATTAAGTTTCAGGGAATCAAAACAACATGCTAATTCAGCTGTTTCAAATCTCTTTCACAACCCTAGACTTACAAGATAGGGTTTTTTTTTCTTTTTCTTTTTTTATCATTTCCTGATAAGGCTGATGTGATCTTTAGGACTAAGCAGGATATTTTAAACTAATAATAATCAAAATTAAAAAGCTTTGCTGGCAGTCCCACTGCTTGTTTCTATGTCTAGTCATCACGACTGGGAAGGAGAAGGGATGGAGCAGGAGCTCCCAGGCACTTGTCTCCCAAACACTACAGAAAAGAGGTGCTGTTATCCTCTGCTTTGCCTTGCTTCCAAATTGGTGCCCATCAGGAGGCTTTCAATAGAAGATGTTTTTGAATGAAAAGCGGAGGGTCCATAACCCTCTTGGTGGGAAGGGGCTCTGGCTTATGAGTGCCAAGCCCTGCTGCTCCATGCCTGAGCTGGAGCGTGGGTAGGTCAGAGTTTTCAGACATCAAGTTGTTGATCAGACAGCGAGGCTGATGCTCATGTGTGATTAAAAAGATTTGATTAAAAAGCAGTGCAAAGTCAAATGCAGCAATGAAGGCAAATCAGATCCTGTTCTGCATCTGCAGGGGCCTTTAGCTTAGATAGAGATGTGATCATCCCACTCCACTCAGCATTTGTCAGGCCATACCAGGAGAACTGTGTCCACTTCCGGTCCCCGCAATTCAAAAAAGGCATGGACAGACTGGGAGAGCATCCAAAGGAGGGCCATGAAGATGACCAAAGGGCTAGAGAACCTGCCCTGGAAGGAAAGACTGAAGGAGTTAGGTCTTTTCTACCTGGAGAACAGAGGGCTCAGAGAGGACTTCACACAGTATTCCAATGCTTAAAGGGTGGCTACAAGGAGGACAGAGCCTCTCTTTTCACAAGGAGCCACATGGAGAAGACAAGGGGCAATGGGTACAAGTTGCACCAGGACAGGTTTCATATATTCTTCAATATAAGAGTTTTTAACAGTGAAAACTATATCATGCACTGAAACAAGCTCCTTAGGGATGTGTTCAAGTCACCTCCAATGGGGATTTTCAAGATGAATTATACAGGGTGCTAGATAAACTCAACAATTTCCCTTTCCCATCAAATTTTGTACCAGGTGATCTTCTGAGGGTGTTCCAACATGGGCCATTTTATGATTCAGTGATGCGCTTTGTCCATCAAGTCCTTCAATGTCCAGCTGTCAGAGGGATCTTCTCTGCCACCTGTTTGCTCAAGCTGGGCAAGGACTGCAAGGTGGATAGGCAGAGATGTAAAGGGTGTTCAGATTACACAAGCACTGCTGTGGTGGACAGCCAGGTGCCCCTCAGCCTGGTTTGGATTTTCTTAGGAGCATGATTCATAGCTTTGTGGAGGTCAGCAGATGGACCAGACTAGTGGTGGCAGTGTCACAGTGTGATCCTCTGACACTGCTCATGGTTTGGGCAGTGAAGGACACTGGCACCTCGGGTGCCTCAGCTGCAGCGCTGTAGGTGAAGCCTCTAATAAACAGCACTAATTACCTGGGGAACAGAAGCAGGGTCCTTAGCCTGCCAGGTCATGATTTGCAAGATACTGAAACATATTTTCCTGGAAGGAGTGGATGAAGTGACCTCTATTTTGATGCCAATTACCTTGACCCTGGACGTGCTGCTGGAGAGATGGAGGTCAGGTTGCTCCTTAACTCGGGAGGTCGCTGCCCCCAAAGCTGCTGGAGGTTTTGTGTCCCCACAGCAAGGCTTTGCAACGCAGAGCTTCCTTCCTTCCCAGGCTCTGACAGCCTGTAATCATTTTATCTCTCAGGATTAATGGCACCAAGCAATAAACTCGCATCCTAATTATTGCAATTATTTCTTTCTTTGTACGTCAGCCTTGGTAACGATGTTTTTACAGCTGATGGGATGGAAGGGAGGGGAGAAAAGAAATGTTGTCACAGTAATGAAGAGAGAGCAATGAGTATACTCCTTTCCACTGACTTTCCTCAAGGTTTTAGAACCCACTTGAGTTTTCTGTTCCCTAAGGTCCCGGAAATTAGCAGTGATTGTCTTAATACTGCGAAGTAGCAGCAATCAAGGACTAAATTCCTAATTGATCTTAAGTACCTGCCTGCCACTTTAGCCTCAGAGATGCCTGACTGTCTCCAAAGTCCCTGCACACATAAGTACCCACTGTGTACTTAGCGCTGCCTGTTTCTTGATAGCAGGAGGAGCTCACTGTTTCTCTGAACCTCGGGCATGACTCACAAGCTGAACATTGTGCCAATCTTTTCTATGGGAATTGCATACAGAGGGGGCAGAAGCTACTCTAATCACATTTAAAATTCATACAGTCTTTCAGAGGGTGGCATTCAGCATCCTTTTCTTCCCCAGCACATTAGCACCATGATGGGAGGCTTCAGTATTGAGCTCCTTGTCGCAGCTCCTGGGCAAGAATCTCTTTCAGTGCTGTAGCCCAGGTACTGAAGAACAAGGGCACTGTGAAATAGTGGCACTGTTCTGGACATTGGCTTTTGGTCAACCCAGGTGCAATAGAATTTCACTTATTTTTTAAGCTGGGTTATTTTGCCCACCTGCTATAACCCTTAATCCCAAACATGGGCTTGGGATGAACCCAGACCCAGATCCTTTCAGGAAGCTGTGCTTGGCTACTCAGCTGCTCAGTGGTGGCAGCAGCTCTGGTTTAGTGTAGCTGCTACTAAACATGCCACAGCAGAGACTTTACTAGGAGACATGTAGGCAGCTAAGATACTACACAGGAATCTGTAAGGCACCCACATCTTGGTTTAGAGCCCTGACACGAGGTGCCTGAGGAGATACCAGGCGCTTAAGGCAAAATTATCATAGAATCATAGAATTACCTGAGTCGGAGGGGACCCAAAAGGATCGTTGAGTCCAACTCTTATCTCTACATAGGACACTCCCAACATTCACACTATATGGCTGAGGGCATTGTCCAAATGCTTCTTGAATGCTGGCAGACTCGGTGCCATGACCACTTTCCTGGGGAGCCTGTTCAGTGCTCCACCACCTGCTGGGTGAAGAACCTCTTCCTAATATCCAGTCTAAACCTCCCCTGGCACATCTTCCTGCCATTCCCTCAAGTCCTGTCATAGGTTGCAAGAGTGATGAGCTCAGCACCTGCTTCACCTCCCTCCCTTGTGAGAAGGCAGTGAACAGCTATGAGGAGCCCCCTCAGTCTCCTCTTCTCCAGGCTGAACAGACCAAATGACTTGAGCCACTCTTCCTACGACTTCCCCTCTAGACCCTTCACCAGCCTTGTGGCCTCCTGTGGACACTCTCCAGTAGTTTGATGTCCTTTTTATACTGCGGTGCCCAAAACTGCACCCAGTACTCCATGTGGGGCCACACCAGTGCAGAGTAGATCCAGACAATGCCCTCCCTTGACCTGCTGACGATGCTTGATGCACTCCAGGACACGGTTGCCCTCTTGGCTGCCAGGGCACAGGCTAGCTAGGAAGGGCTGGTACTCCTGTTCCATAGGTCATCTATAGCATAAGTGGAAAGGTCTCCACACAGAGCCCTCCCTCTGTCCATCCTCTTCTTCCCATCCAGACCAACATCTCTGTGCAGAGCAGTCTCGTTGGGCAATGAGCAGTGTAGCAGCCACTAAGGTCCTCTGCTGTGCTGGTGTGAGGCGTTGTTCTCTAGCATGGCCTAGCATGTCCACATCAGTAAATTAAAACTTAGCTGGGGCAATTCATGGGCACTGGACCTTGATCCTCAACACTGATGGATCCAGCCCCAGGCTCCACGCTCCACACTACTATTTCTTTTAATCGCCCATTATTGATGGTTCTGCAGACAGTTCTTCCTTGGGGATCTTTTCTTTCTTTGGGAGTTTATTTGATCTTTTCCCACTTCACCCAACTAGAATTCCTAAATTAACCCATTTGGAGTGCTTTTTTAATGACTGATCAGCATTTCATTAGAGAACCAAGGCAGCAAAGCTGCTCTATGCTGCAGTCCATCTCTGACACGGGACCTTCTGCCCAGCACATCCCAAACCATATCCTGATTTAAATAAGCTTCCATCTCCTTCAACTTTACTATTGAGAAAACAAAGTGAAACACAGACCACAACAACTACTGCTGCTTTCTAGACTCTCACTCTGCTGTCTTCAGCAGCCCCTCTGCCATATCAGGGCTGTTTCAGCATGAGGTGAGACCATCCTTCCCCACTCCCCAAGCCATATTTTGCAAGCTGTAATTCCCAGCCTTCCGTGATTTTAAATAGCAACCTGTTCCAATACAGAGATGGTGCTTCCACCCCCCAGCAAATATCTTAGTCCTAAACAGTGGTTTGATTTGCACATTTATCTGATTTACTGGGTCAGCTGGTCCTGCCACCTCCACTTCCTTCTGGCCTTAGGGACTTCAGCCCTGACACAAGTCCCTGCTGCCAGCTCTGTCTCCTTTGGAGCTGGGCTCGTCCTTTTTCAGAGCCGTCTTTCAGGATGACACTTGCTTTACTCAAGTCCTCCCTTTCTTCCCCATTTCTCCCTGACGTTTCAAAAATAATTACCAGTGGTTCAGTAAGTTCATTAGCAAACTCCCTTAGGACCGTGGGCTATGTATCATCCAGCCCTGCTGATTTGTGGATAGGCTCTAATCAAGTGTTTCAAGTCTCTCTCTCCTTCCTCCTCCTTTCAGATTAACAGTTATTTTGACAAGATTCTCATTATTTCCTATTTCCTGGCGGTACCCAGGGACTAGGCTTATTTGAGTCCTCACTGTTGTCATTGTGGGTTTATTTTTAACCTCAGGCTCTGCTTCTCCACAAGGACATCAGAGTTTTGTGTTCTTCAGAAACACGTGGCTTTGTCGGTGCCATTTTAGTCTCAGTTCATCCTGGGTCTTCCAGCGCTCTCTGTCTTTTGACTTTATCACTTATTATTCTTCTTCCCACTGCTGCAAACTTAGCTAGAAGAAATAACTTTGCTTTTCCAAGTCTACAGGTCACTACCCTTCTCCAGCTTCTTAGATCCAGGCCACCTTTTTGGCTGCAATTAGTTAACGTGTCTTCACTTCCCTCTCTTTGTCCCTGCTGTCCTCTGGCATGAGCGCACTCTCCAAAAGTCTCCATTTTCCTTCCCAACATGCCCAGTTGCGTCTGTTGTCCTTCACAGGACACACACGGGAGCCCAGCCCCTTGTTGTTCATCTTCATTAGCGCAAAGCAAGTGTCAAGCCCTGCACACGATCACTGGAAAGGCCAAGGGATTAAGTGGAAGGAGGAAAAATAAAGAGATGAGGCCAAAGGGCAATTTTTTTTTCAAATACCCTTCATACCTACGTGCCATCCCTCCCGTCAGGAGCTTACGGACTGCGGGATTGGCCCAGCCTCAGTATCCTTTATTTGCTAGAGATTGAATTAGAACACTTCTGTTTTTTAAAGAGCAGTAAGTTTTTTGTCTTCTTCAGAGACCACCCTATAGCTCCCCAGCCATCAGACTCGTGTGCTCCAGGTTGGCTTTCTGCTTGACACCACCCTTCCTGGGTGAACAAGGGAGAACGAGTCAGCAGGAAATCCAGGCTCCTGCACCGGAACACAACCACAGAAGGGAATGAGTATTTTTTGGATGTTTCCCCCCTTTGCAGCATTCATTGATAATCAGAGGAGTAACTTGAAGCAAAGGTTTATTCCAGCCGAGGCAGCAGAGACCCTAAAATTGTTTGGATTGCTTTTGCCTGTGCCTGGTGTTACAGAGACACATCATCCTGCTACGTCTGCTGCAGATCCCATGCGTGGTCTGGAGAACCATCTTATTTGGACCAATTTCTGTTTTTCAAATTAGAGACAACATTTACCTATGTGGCAGGAACACAAAAAGGATTAATTTGGGGAAGAGAAAGGGAGAGGAAAGAGAAATGCCCACACAGCTTTATATAGATAAGAATAAAAGCTGTATTCATAGTTTACCTCTTGTTACAAAAGACTAGATTTGGTTTAAGCCTAAAAAGAAAATTGTGGGTATTAAAACTAATTTTTTTTTTTTAATACAGCGCTGTGGTTCTGGATGGAAAAATTTATGCCACTGGTGGTATCGTTAGCAGTGAAGGACCTGCCCTGGGAAACATGGAAGCCTACGACCCTAAGACAAATGCATGGACACTTCTACCAAACATGCCCTGCCCTGTTTTTCGACACGGCTGTGTAGTAATCAAGAAGTACATTCAGAGCGGTTGATGCTGCCCAGGAGTTGGGCGAAGAACTGTTTGTACCTGTTGAAAGCAGGCGAGATGAATACTACTACATAAAAAACAGAAGCAGCAAAGCCAGCCAGTGAACATATTGCTCTAAAGTCTTGAATAGTGTCTACATTGAATGTAGAAAATTCATCCTCACCTTTTGGTGAACAAGGAGCAGAGAGCTCCGTGCTATGTAAGATATTGTAACTTAATAACACGAGGGTGTCACTAGATGTTATAGTGGCACTTGTTCTGGACGTCAGCTTTTGGTCAACCCAGGTGCAATAGAATTTCACTTATTTTTTAAGCTGGGGAAGAGAGGAAAA
This sequence comes from Dromococcyx pavoninus, assembly GCA_033558185.1. Taxonomy (NCBI): domain Eukaryota; kingdom Metazoa; phylum Chordata; class Aves; order Cuculiformes; family Neomorphidae; genus Dromococcyx; species Dromococcyx pavoninus. Next base: position 2,642,992 of record JAUMJL010000250.1, read on the forward strand.
AAAAATCTGCATTTTACTTCTAGAGCTCAAGCTTGATTCTTAAAATAACCATGCAGATTAGTTTTACTATTACACTTTAGGCATCAATCTATTTGAAAGGTCAAAGTGTCCTTACCACTTTGATTCCTACATTTGTTTTTAACAAATACACGCTTTTCAATACCAATGACTGAGAGGAATCTTGTGTGACAGATGGCTTACGTTGATGTCAGTCTTCCATCAGCTCAAACAAATATTTCAGTTCTCTAGAGCAGAGCCCAGAAGGGGGGTGATGTGGGGACTGGGGAGAAGAGCAGCCATCGGTAATAAATTCCATGTAAATTGCTGAAAAAAAAAAAAAAGGTCTGTTGGGCTGGATGAGTTTCTGCTCCTGGTGATACTTGTGTGGGCATGTGTGGTAATGCCCACAGGGGAAGGGGGGACTTCCAAACCTTTTCTTCCTGGTTTCTGCTGATGAACAAACTTGGAGTGCTCGATTCCCATAATGCAAAAAGAAAATGGTTTTGATTCCAGAGGCTTTCTCCTGATAAACTCGTTCTTCACTTCTGATTGGGATCACATTCAAACACAAAGCGTCGTGTGGGATTTCCACATTTTCATCAAAGGGAGAAGATGCCTCCTGTCGTGGCTATGCACTCAGTTTTGGCTCTCAACCAAAATTCCTTACGTTGGGTTATACGCCACTATATTTTATGTAAAGTTTGAGAAGTCTTTTTTTATTTTATTTTGTTTTTCAAGTTTCCCCATATGCGTGGAAACCTTATACATCTCTTATTTACAGATTTTAAACACACGAGTTTAAATCCCATGGTAACAAAATGCATAGACTGAAGCCCAGTACAAGAGACTTAAAAGGATTACTATGTAGAGTTGTAAGTATATGCACAGCACAGGGGTTATATTTTTATATATATTAAAATATTGTCTATCCAGAGAGCATTGTGACGTGGAAATTCTTTATAAATTTATACATGAAAGGATCAAGTGGGAGATGGACCGGGTAACATAGAGAGGGCTGGGGAAAGAATCATAAAATTCACAAGTAGGAAGTAACCCCAAGCTAAGGATTGTCTGACTTCTTTCCAACTAGAGGGAAAAAAGTTGCCATACTTGCCTTTGCAGACAGAAATCCCAAATTTCATGCCAGTAATTCAAGAAGGAGGGTCCTCCACAGGGCGTGGGCGAGATCTTACAGTCAATATCTAGTTGAATTTCATACCAAATACATTAGTCTTTTTATACAGAGGGAGGTCTGCCTACAGCTTTGGGGAAATCAGTGCAGATGGTTAGCTAATCATCTTATTTTATTAATAATTGTTTATAAAATAAAAGAAAAAATAAAATTTGTATCTTGCAGTATTTAAAGTGCTCAAGTCAGCTGAGTCACACTACAAGGTGACTCGAGTCTCTCATTTTGACAGTGAGGTTCCAGCCTTTGTTATGCAGTTGTTTTATTTATTCTTTAAAGAAACAAAATAAGCACAACAAAATTATATACTACTATGTCATTTAAAGTATTTATGTCAAACAGGGTGCAAGTGTGAACCTAAAGATTGGAGCACAAGTTTCTAACTGCCTGGGGCAGGACTAATTTTAGTGTTGGTGTGTGTCTGCCTCCAAAGGAGGTGCTACCTGTCAACAAGACCTAAACACATTCAACATTTCCAATTTAGCTTATTTCTTCATTTCTCACACTGGAACAAAACTGGCTATTTCTGTGAATAATATTAAAAACAGGGTTATCTGTAATGGTATTGTATATAGTTTATGTTTACTGTTAAGTTCTTGTTATATTATAATAAATATATTTATAGATCTAGATTCAGCATCCAGATTGGATTAATTTTGTCACGACTGACCAATAAAATACACTGAACAGAGACTTCAGGTTTCATCCCCAGACATGGATGAAAATGGGTTTAGTCCATCTCAGTAGCAGCTCTTGCAAATTAAAAAATGTATTGCTAATATTTAAATGCTCAGTAGCTTCCAAAGTACTTCCATTCTCCATTCCAAAAAATTTCTTGGAAGTGATTTCAGATTTTATTCCGCAAGCCTTTGTCTTCACCCGTTTTCCCAAACGTACCCTTAAGTAAAGAACAAAAGGACTCACAAAAGTTTAGAAAACTGCCTTAAAAAAAAGCAACCAAAAAGAAAACACTGAAAACCAGCTTTGTTGTTGTTTTCTTTCTTCGTTTGCTTTGGGTTTGTTTTCTTTTAAATGAAAGTTAGGATTTGTACAGCACTGTCCCTGTGATGTTTAAAAGATGACTTAAAGGCATTTTTGCCTTATGGTCAAAATTCCTTCGTATCCAGAGTGGGAGCTCTGGAACTTGCTGGATACGTCTTTCAGAGAGCACGTTAAGTGCAGCCGTTCATGGTTTCTTTGATGTTTCATTAGGGTGTCATCTGGTAGTTGTAAAGCTGGATATGGAACAAAGAGGAGCCAAATATAACTAGTCTCACATACCACTGCAGTGGAACATTTCAGCTGGATCTTGGGAGGCAGTATCTGTTCGACACATTAACAGGAATAGTCTAATACACACTGAAATTGTCTCCGGTTCTTACAGCGTTACATCTATGCAAGTATTTAAAATCATGAACCACAGTTCTTAAAACATTTTAGGCTTAGTGACTCAGGTCAAAGAGCCTGTGAAGATTACAAAAAGCCCTGCAATTCAGTATTACACAACCATGCTGCAATAATCCAGTCCAAGTGGAATGAGTTGCCAACCTTTTCATCAGCGCTCCGCAAAGATCTCTTACTCAGCACTAGTCAATAATACTTGGTAGGATGAACAAGACACAGGCTATTTGCTTTACTTGTATGTGGAAATTATTTTAGTTCCCCTCTGGGAAGCTGGCTGAGCGCTTTTGCCAAATGAGTCGTGCACATATCTGCTCAGAGATTTTTCTTTTTAAAAGCTTTAAGAAATTCAGGGGACAGGCTGGCTCAGCAGCCAGATAATGATAACAACTCTTTTGTTCACTGGCTTGCCTCTCCCCTGGCTCACCTGGGAAGGAGAGTGATCTCCAAATGGGGCTGTTCACTGCGTTCAGGTAATCACCCACCCCTGACAATTTACACAAGTCACCCACCTTCCTCACGTCATTTCATCTAGTGGCAAACACACTGTACTAATAAAACCTCAGCAACCCTCTCTTTTAATTAACTGCAGATAGGTGTTAAGGCTGAGCTTAGCACAGTGCAATTGGAGCAAGCTAATTAGAGCGTTCGTTCCACTTCAGCTTGCCCTTGGTGGAGTCCAGACAAACTGAATGCAGACAAGCACCCAGTTTCTGCAGCTGTAGGGATTAGCTGGGAGAAGAGCCGGAGCCTGCACTTCTGCCTGACTTCACAAGTACTGTTATGTTCAGAGACGGCAAAGGCACAAACTGCTTCAAGTACTTTACCCACCCACCCAGCTTCTTATGAAGAACGTCTCTGGAAGTTGGAACCGATCCCAAAGCTTTTCTCTGCTGTCTCGAATGCAAGGGCAAGGTCTCAGAACCAAACTGCCTCCCCAACACCAGCTGTAAAAGGTGACTTAATATTCAAGTGGGGGACGAACCTACAAACAAGCAGTCAAGTTCTGGCAGGCTGCAACCCGCGCCAGGTCCCAAGGAAGATGCCGACTCCCTATCCACTTTGACATTTTTACAACTTATCACGCTAATACGAGCTTTTTAAATTGGATGAGACCCTTAAGCTCACCCCTTAATGCCTTCTTTCCCATTTCAAGCTGGCTCAAAAACAGGAGCTGAAACATGCTTTCAGCTGAAGTAGGGATGCCAGCATGTACAGAAAGGCAGCAGTAAGTTCCCGTTGTCGGTGAGTGTTCTGAGTTGATAAGTGAAGACTGCAGGAAAAGCCAGAAAGAAAATGGTCTGGAGGGAAGCAGATGGATGTGTCTCAGGCAGAGTGTTTCCATCACTCATTACATTAAGCTGGACAGCGATACCAGAACAGAAACGCTGTTTTTCCTCTGAAAAGCCAATCTGTTTGAGGCATGATTAAACACTCGCTGAGGTTACAATTCATGAAAGCAAGAGCTGCCATCATGGGCTCCTTAGCTGAGCTGCGTAGGCATGACAAGCAGACCAGCACCATCTCCAACTGGAAACTGAAAAGAAAGTGGCAGGCTACCTTGAAAAACGATGCTCCCTTTGCTAGCCAACAGTGTTTTTTCTTTTGATAACACACGCTACTTCTAGTAATTCTTGTTTAGCTAGTGGATTTCTTATAGAGTAACAAATTTTGTTTTTCTTTTCTTGAACGAGTTCTGCTTCAATCAGTAGCAGCTTTACACACAAAATTAAATGTTTTGGCTCAGTTACTACCTGGGAGAAGGAAGCTCCACTGTGCTCCAGTGCTGTCACCAAGCCAAATCTGCCTCTGAATTTTTCATTAGTGGTGGTCTATACGATGAAGATTTGAAAGACTGCCTGCTGGGTTTAATTTCATCATCTGTTATTTCTGACCAGCATTCTATTTTGCCTGTGGAGTTTGTATCCCAGATCTTACACAGCAAGATTCATATTGGCACCGGTATCAAACCCTTTCACGACCTGTCCAGAGAATGGCACCAGTAACCCAGTTTTTTTAAGTGTTTGACAGGCGACTTCAGCATGTAGCTTTTGAGAGAATTAATACAGAACTAGGAACTGTGGTGACAACTAGGGCTAAGATGAAGTTGGCTTAAAGTCATTTGGTCAAGAAGGCCTACAGCATCCTGGCTTGTATCAAAAATGGTGTGGCCAGCAGCACCAAGGGAAGTGATTGTGCCCCTGTACTCAATGCTGGTGAGGCTGCGCCTTGAATACTGTGTTCAGTTTTGGACCTCTCACTACAAGAAGGGTGCTGAGTTGCTGGAGCATGTCCAGAGGGCAACAAAACTGCAGAAAGGTCTGGAGCATAAATCTTAATGAGGAACTAGGGCTATTTAGCCTAGAGAGAGAGAGGCTGAGAGTAGCCCTTACGGTTCTTTACAACTGCTTGAAAGGGTGAGTGCTGGTCTTTTCTCCCAAGTAGTAAGTGACAGGATGAGAGAAAATGGACTCAAGATATGCGGAGGGGAGGTTTAGATGGGATATTAGAAAAAAATTATTTACCAGAAGAGTGGTAAAGCATTGGAACAGGCTGCTCAGGGAAGTGGTGGAGTCAAGCATCCCTGGAGGTGTGCAAAAAGCACGTATATGCTTTGTAGATGGCACCTGGGGACAGGGTTTAGTAGGCACGGTGGTGTTGGGCTGACAGTCTCAATCTTGAAGGTCTTTTCCAATCTCAATGATTCTATTCTATTCTATGCCCTGAACTACAGGTAATGCACACACTGTCATCCAGCATCGGTGACCTTTTGTCAATGTTTCTGTGGCTAAAGAGCAGAGACTTAACTGAAGTCATTCCTACAGAAGCTTCACCTCTTGCTTTCTTCTCACCTCATTAAAAAATACAGGTTTATAAAATAATAGTTGTTTTTGGTAGAAAGGAACCAATTCCTCTCCTCTTCTGGGGAATTTAAACAAAGCAGTCCCTAATTTGTAATACAATGTCGTTGTGCTGGTGGACAGCATCAGAGTAAGGATCAATGAACTGAACTGTGGAGATGACATCCCAAATGTCAAGAGCTGAGCATTATGCTCTACCAGATGCACTGTCCCTCCATCCAAGTAAAGATAATCAGCTCTCACAAAGCAAGTCTATATTTCCAAGCCCACTGGAATTTCTGTAGCCTGTTTCCATCTATTAATAAGTTATTTCATACCCAATGAATGCTCTATTACTTGCTGACACACAGTTGAATATTACCTGCTTCAATTTGTGCCCAGCTTTTCTGCCAGATGCATGTTTATGTACTGAAACATATAAATGCCACACACAGCCTTTCCAGGGAAAATGAAGAGTGGAAATCTGGTGGACAATGTGTGTGCTCGCATTTCTGTTTTCTATTTGGCAAGAAGCATCCTATGGGGATTAAGACGTCCAGGCTGCATTCTACCTGGAGAGAATATTTGGCTTTCCCTAGTGGATAAGGGTTTTCAAATTCAGGAGGTAACCGAACACTCAACCATCTCCAGAAAGCCCACAATTCTCTGCCCTGCTGACATTCATTTTTAATAACACGTGGATATATCTGAAAGAGTGCTGGTAATGTGACAGTTATCGAAAGGACAAGCAAAATGACTCAGTAATTACAGGGCATTCACCTGACATCAATCCCAAGTAAAAATGGAAAGATGATATCTAACTAAACTGATCATGAATCAAAGAGATAAGCATAAATATGACAATTTGCTAGAAAATCAGCTGTATCACACAAATCCGATCTCATTCTCTGACAGGATTACACATTTGATTGATAAGGTAATAGATGTTCAACAGCATGTGACAAAATACTTCAGCTTTCTCACTGTATGGTATTCAGACAGCAAATATTAACCAGGCTAAGAACAGGCAGATTAATTGAGGAATAGCTCCTCTGTTGAAGAAATTCTCAATTTGGTGTTATCATACTAGTTCTAATGGGGGAATCCTCTTCCTTCAAAATTCTTGAAGGAAAATGTTGACATAAATCACCAGACAGAGGCTTGTGGAAAGAGAGGTTAAGAGAGGTAATGAGGACTGAACAAGTCTTATGTACTGTGCTGGCTGGGACCTCTAAAACAAAAGTTCTTTTAATAAAGCTAAGTAGGACCTCAGAGAGGTGTGAACTGTGAAAAGCTGCAGATCTGAGAAGAGTCAAGCAACAAGAGCTCCCAGACCAGTTTCATGGCATAAAAGGACTAAATTGATCTTTGGATGTCTAAAAAGGGGAACGGTGAGTAGGACATAGTGATTTTTAGCTCTGTATATGGCACCGGTGGGACCGATTCTGGAATACCTCATCAATTTCCTCTGTGAACAAATGTTTTAGAAGATGTTGAAAAATTGACCTACTGCAGAGAAGAGCCACAGAATTGACATAAAGGCTGGAGAAAATGCAGTGAAAGCCATTAAGAGGTCATTCTGCTCAGCAAAAAGACAACTGAGAGGTTACTTGATCACAGTGCATTAGTATCTTCATGGGGAGGGGGGAATAATCTATGTATGAAAAGTCTAGAAAATAAAGAGAAGACAAGAAGTGGTGTCTATAAGGAGAAGTCAGATAAAAACAGGTGAGGAATAAGGCACGTGTGTCTATCAGCAAACTTAACCACTTGGAGAAAAGCTCAAAGAGCAGCGTAGATGTACAGACTCTGCAGATCAAGACTGGATGCCTCCCTTGCAAAATCTGTTAAGCCCAACAGAACTTAGTAGACCCTGTGCATGCATGAGATTAAATCATGCTGACATTATTCTCTGTGAATAAACCCGAATTTTTGTGACAAATTGCTAAACATTTAAATTATCATTAGGTGTCAGCTCATTTCCATTTCCAAAACTTATTCTTATGTATTGAAGAGTAACACTGTAAAATTTATGCTCAGCTTGTGCTGTGTGGCTGTCCTCTGAATCTTGTGAAAAGGAAGCTTTTTATTAAAAAAAGAAACCTGCCTTCTGGACATGCTTTAAATTTAAGAGCAAGACTCTGAAGCAGCCTAACCTCAAAATAAAGGCTAGACATTAATTTTAAACCAGCTATATCTCCAGTGCTTCATGAAAATGTAGTCTCACATACTTATATTTCTAATTCTTAAAATGTCTACACAAAACAGTAGTTCATTACTAAACTGATGTTACGGTCACATACAACATGTGACTAATTCACATTGTATTTCCTTTATCTCACTAAACCTTTTGTAATCAATGAGAATGTGATGAGCCTCACTTCAAAACTCACTTCATACTTCTATTCATTAGAACCTAAAATAGATAGGCAACTTGTCCTTCCCTATCACCCAAACCAGGTACCCCTGTTATTCTAGGTAGCCTCCACATACAGTAGGGAATTCTGCAAGGTGTAACAAAAAGTCAGCACGAGAATGCAAGACCTTGACAACAGAACTGGAGCTGGGGTTTGGGAGATGATAAATAGTTCCTTAAGTATAACAGCATTATTTTCTTTCCCTCTACAGCAAAAAGACTCAATTTTTTAGCAAATTAACTTAGTCCAAATTTAGCATATTTTTCTAGGATGAATATTTTGGTCTCTGCTTTACCTCCTTTGCTGAAGAAATATTTCAAAGGGAGCCCTTTTGAATTTCTCCAAGTCTTTCCTGCCTCTCAGCCTCAAAGCTGACAGGTCATTCAGTCTCCTTCAGACACCTACTTCCATATTGATACAGCCAAACATCGCTGTGTTACAGCACAGTTCAAATTCTATATTAACACAAAGTGGTTTTCATCAGAACATAATTCCTCTCTGCAAAAAAACAAGATGAAAAATACCGTGAGCATTCCCAGCAGCCACTCAGTCTCGGGGACTTGTGCATTTCTCACACAAACTCTGCCAAATCTGTAACTGCTGAGAGACAGAATTAAACAAAACCAAACATGGAGATGAGCCCACCACAGCAGAACCGGCTCAGCTTCTGCACAACGCCAACACATCCCAAGTGCTGCAGCAGTGGTGCCCGAACAACAGAGCCTGAACAACCTCCTCCTCTGTTCTCTACCTGCCCCACTCTTGGAATGGAAATTGAGAAGCCTTATGACACAGTAACTTAATGATACCTTTTGCACCTGAAATGTATTCCAAATCAGCATCCACCTATCAGCAAACTTTAATGCAGATGGCCAGGTTTACACTAGCATTCCTATAAAAGCTGTGAATCCATTTAAATCTTAGCAGCTTATGATATTTTTAAAGGAAAAGGATTTTCCCTGCTATTAAAGCAAGACTCAATATAGCACAATTCAAAAGCATTCCTAAAATAAATGGAATTTAGTAGTAGTCACAGTCATTTACTGGCAGTAAGTTCAACTGAAATACACTTCCTATGCAAATGATCACACTGTAAAAAATTACTCACCTAGAAATGGAATGAGGCTGAATTAATTAGTGTTAAAGTTTATAATCCCTCATTTTTACATAATTGTTACATGACCACAAGTGATGCATAAAGGGAGGAGGAAAAAAATTAAATGTTTGCCTTCATTAATCAGTTCATAAGTTTACTGATTTAGCTTGCAGAATTTATTCCCATACAATGCTATCTTAAACCCCCATATATTACAAGTCTAAATCCTATCCAAGATACAGAACAAGAGTATCTCATTTTTAGTTTATTTAAATAAATTATCTGAGGGGCTTAAAGGAGAAAATAGAGGATGTGCAACACTGCAAATTCATGGAGATATGGGAAATCATATTTCTAAACTATATTCAAGGCAGAAGCCAACAGCAGAAAGGAGCAGTGTTCAGCACTGAACACTTGACAAATCTGAGTGCCGCACAAGCTTTTGCTAAGACTTTATTAACAACATGTGAGGCAACTCAACTATTCCTCACTAGTTCATGCTTTTGAAGCACCACTCAAAGTTCATGAAGCATTTTTACAAGAATCCTTTTGTCAATGCCCAAGTGAAGCACAGTTCTGTCCTATCTGACTGATTATTTTTACAGCCTCTGTCAGAGATCAGGTCTGAAACTATTCTGTTAGCATGGCCATCACCACTTTTGAAAGACAGAAACAGACGTGAGACCTCATATCCTACATTCTTTTAGTCACAGACTGCAAACACCTTGCACGGTGTCAAGCCCGGTGCTGCCATCAGCAATGCCATTCAGATCAGTACAACACATTCTACCATGACGATACCACCTGAGCCTAAGCGCTCTCTTATTGATTACATTATAATATTTACATAATAGCTTAGATATTTTATTTGTGCTTTCAAAGCTGCATATAAAAGCAGAATTGGAGTGAGATGTGAAATAAGTTACTACTACCCTCTTCCTTTTGCCCAGGAGCCCTACAGATTAAGGAATACAAAAAAAAGGAAAAGAGGACAAACGAGCACATTATATGCGCTGCACCTCAAAAGAGGTGGTAACAAATCTACAGAACAGCTTCTCATACTGTTCCACATCAAATACATCACATGCAGTTTGCTGTCTCCGGATAAATGGCCAATATAGTTCTCATATGAGTAAAACATGAGTTGATTCTTCACTTGCACAACCTCTAGCAGCTTGCTGTCCTGTGTATGAATCATTGGGGGGATGAGGGAAACTAAAGAAATTCCTAGAGATATCAGAAGTTTATCTTTTTTAAAATAATGGGGGGAAAGATAACTTTGATAGGGAGGAAAGAGAGTGCTTCCTTAAAAGACCTCTAATGAGAAACGCGGACGCAGACGTACTACAAGCAGTCCTGGGCAATACACTGCAAACCCTGCAACAGAACAGAGCATGAAGTATTTCCTAAGCACAGAGCGTAACTTCCTAACAATTACATTATTCACTCACCAATGTACAAAGCTAATTTCACTTTGTCAGTCCAAATTAATAATAGATTTTTTTTTTAATGGACAAACACTGAAAGCAAAATTACAGCTTAAACAACTTAACAGCAAGATCCCAGACTAAAACATCTGAACTGCAAAAATCAAAGAGGTCTGGTAACAAAAGGACTGGAATCAGCTATTAGCCAGCATTTCTTTTAAACAGATTTCTGAAGGAGCTAAAGCTGTGTTTTCTTGTCATCTTTATTCAAGTATTTCACAGCAGTTATATTACAAATTACAGTAAAATGTTCAAAATTTCCAGAAATTCAAAAAAATTAAATAACTTACTTCAAACTAATGTAAAATGAAAGTCAAATGCAAAACATCAATTTAAACACAGTTCTGAATAAAAGTATAGAATCCAAAATATACGATAATTGATGAAGTCTACTTAATCCACAAAGTAGACACACATTAATGAAACCAAACAGGACTCCCCAATGTCTAAATAATCCAATGTACAGGATACAAAAGATGCAAATACAAGCCCAAATTCAAGCTTATGGCGAGATTACAAAATAAAATAAAAACAAATTAAATGACTATCAGCCGCAGGACCTGCCCTTCAGGAGTCTGAAGGTAAAACCAGAGCTGATCCACCAACTTAATTAAAAAAAAAAAAAGGAAGACAAGATATTACAAAAAACAGTAATCCTATAAATACATTGGCATATGAGGAAATCAAGTAACATTACAGAGGACACAAAACAAAACAAAAAATTAATCACAGGTGAGATTCAAGCTTGCAAATACAACTAACTCCATAGCCATCAACTTCACCCAAGAGAAACTATTATCTCCAAGACAGCCCCACCAGCCCCCCAGAGAAACCGCCTTTCTCCTGGCCACCCGCGTTTCATTGACCCCAGAACAAGGACTCACACAGGAGTTTATTTGCAATTTTCACAACAAGAAACAAGGAAGAGAGGTCAATTTGTACAAACTTTTGCCAGCCTTATGTGGCAAAAAAAATAATCAAAAACATACAAAGAGTAAACAAGTTCAGACCACATGGATAGATTAACAGCTGTTTTAACTCTATAACCACCAGACATCTGTAAAGGAAAACAAAAACTGAATCGCGGTTATTTGGGCTAGGAAGGCAAGTATTTTAGGTAAGCTGTCCACTACAATATGTGATATCAGCTACTTTTCTCTAAAACAGCATGGCAGCTCCTCAATTAGTGAAGTTGCCTCTTCCAATTTTTTTCCCAATCAACAACTGACAGTAAAAATTTTCCTTTAGCAACCTGACCTCTTGGAACAATTTTTAATGCTAGGCATACAGCTTCAACTTGCTTTTCACACTCACTGGTGACTAAAATTCTCAACTGTTTTAATTCATATAAATTTATTATCTTCTTAAAAATGTATGCAGTTTTATCTTCCATAAGTGCTGCTGTTACTTGAACAAAAACTTCTTCGAGTAAGTGAAACTGGAATAAATATTTTTAAAAAATTCTGCAGCAAGAACCTGAGACTTGCAAAAAACCCTTTTATCAGAAACTTGCTACAAAAAATCTGCTACATTTTATTTAATCAAATCTTAAAGTTTGTAACAATTTCCATCAAAATACAAAATGCTGTTAATGTACCAGACACAAAAATATCTCAAACAGGTATGATGCTAATAAATACTAAACAAAACATGGAAAAAATCCCATAAATCTGAGATCAAAGAATCTCATTTAAAATGTTTTTTCTGCTTGTTTTTGTTGTTTTTAATCGCACTTTCCCACCTAAAAAATACAGTGTTTCTGCATGGGTTGCATTTAGAAGGTGTAACTAGACGTACATGAATGCTTAAAATCTTTTTCTGCCATTAGCTATAAAGAAAAACAGTGGCATTCAGGGGAGAAAAAGATCTAAGATAGAATTATTTTTAACCACAATGTACAAAGCACTTTGGATTACTGCAGTAGCCCAAGGCCCATGTTTTGTTCCTCTGCAGCGCTACACTACTATTAGCCACAGAGGAGGAGACAAGTACCTTAGCTTCAGCTTGTAAATGGGAGCAGAGTGATTACAGTCCTCCATAAACACTGTTGGTAACTAAAATACAAAAAGCTGAGGTAGCTCAGTATCTCTGCAGTAGTCCAAGACTGTTTTCTCTAATTAAAAACTAATCACACTGTGTTGCATATTTCCGGAAAGACACTTCCGCAGCTACGTAGTGACAGTCACAACGAATGGTTAACGATGGTAACACCAGCCAACTTCTCTAAAACACATTCCACGTACGTTTGAAATAAATCAGCCCAGGTAGTGTTTTAATACTGAGCCTGTGATAAAACATGTTTTTCTTGAAACTGCCTAGACTGTTCTCTCCAGTTTCCAGGATGTTTTGAACTACACAATTCAGACCCAGAGAATGTCGGTCCAAAAAGATGGATTCAAAAGGCTGTCCTCCAATCCCCCCACATTAACAGTGCTTTGCACAGACTGAGTTGTCAAGCCTAGTTTAAGTTTTGTTTTCAAGTGAGCTTGGGCTCCAGGACTTTGACCAACTCTAGTGTCTTCTCACCTGCACTGCACAGTCCAAGCTATACTACAAACACAGAACTCTAGAAAGAAACTTGCCAGTATTAAACTTTGTTTTCTTAAAGAACCCAAAATGGAACACAAACAGATGGTGGGAAAACGCTTCATTTTTAGCAACACAGAAGAGTTTCACTGTGTAACTTCTTTCTAAAACAAATATATACCAATGAAAAAGTAATTTCACCATTTTGGTAAAGTATGTGGCTTTTTCAGTGTGTCTTAGTTTTGTTCTGTAGAGTAAGACAGGCATTATTGAACCATAATACTGGTTGCCATCCAATGAAGAGAATACAAATCATTCTTTTGGAGATCTTCATTCCGAAGACAGCTTTCTAACATTGCTATTTGCTATAATCCAAACCCACTGATCAGCCTTATCTTTCTCAATTGACTAAAAGGCACATTAAAGGTAGTTCTAGAGAGCCTCACCTTCAAATTACTGTACATCCAGTTACTCAAGATTCCTACCACAATGCATCATTGCCTTCTTTAGAACAGGGTTGGTTTTTTTTCTGTCACCCAGAGAAGAGGAAAGTTGGAAAAAAAATAAAAAAGGTCGCCTGTTTAAAAATATTCAACTTAGATCTGCTCTTTCCAGTTCTCTTGTATGTGTTGGTCTCCACTTTGCCTGAAGTTTCCCCAAAGATAATGCATGTAGAGTGAACAAGAGCAGAAATGAGAACAGTTTCTGTAGCACCAAAAATCTCCAAGCTGTGGCATTGTATTCTTTATTTATATCAGATACAACTATATGAAGTTCCGTTTGGTTCTTGTAGGCTGGTTGGTTTCAGGTACCTGAGACAATAGCACCAAATTCAACAGAAAGAAAAAGAGAGAGCACTTAAGACCAAGGCTCTGCACATACTTGGTGCAAATGGAAACTGAATGGCTCAGAGGACTGCTCTCCCATGAGCAGTTTGAGAGGATAAACCCACCCATCTTGACGAGTTCACAGGAATGTTTCAAACACATGAACTGTTCTTTCCATCTCCTACAAGAGACACAGAGCATCAATTAGACATAAATATACAGAGACAGAAATAAAGTTACACTACATAATCATATTTACTGAGCTATTTTTTTTTAAATCTAACAAACAGGGAAACGAACACTTCTGTTTATTAACTGCTAAGTGCTAACAAAATATGATAAAAGAGTAAACTAATCAAAGAAGTATTAATGCAGAAAAGCACTCCACTATGACAATCCATGAGAAAATGCAAGTACTAAGGTCACTTATATGTATTAAGCGTTGCAAAGAATTCAAGTCTTACTGCACACTGATGCAACTGGTGACCCAGACATATCTGCACAGTTTGAAGAATCGAAGCAAAGACCAATTTCTACATACTCCTTCTGGATAAATGTCTTTACAATCTACCTAACATTTGGCACAGACTTTCAACCTATTTTTAGGTGAAGATGACAGAGGAATAGCACGAAAATCGTTTGAAAAGTATTTTGCAGGAACTCTACAATATCCCATGTGAAGGCATTTCCAGGTTTTGTTGTTAAATATTCATGGAGAAAAATATTTAGTGTTCAATGATCCATCTGGAAACTAGTAATTATTGTCCTCTTATCAGCAGGGTGGTTATAAGTTAAATCAGCAAGCTGATGAAAACCCCTCTAGAGCTAGAACAATGGTGTTGGAGGGAATGATGTCCACAGTTATGATCAGCCTACAGCAATGGTGAAATGACCAATTTATTGTTGAGGAAAGTACTAAAAAACAGAAGTTATTTCTAATAAGTCATTACTAAACTTTTTTTTGGTTATAGATACCGTCCTCAAATTCTATTGAAAGCTTTTGCCTGCTAGTACAACAATAAATTGATAGATTCTTGAAAAAAGTCTCATAAAATTCAGATAAAGAATAAAAGAAACCATATAACATCACCTCTATAAGTTGTGATTTGTCATAATCTCTACGATGTCTGTAGATGCACTGACTGAGGAGCGAATACAATCTCTCAAGTTGGTCAACAGTCAGGTTGTCACTTTTCTTAACCACCAAATCAAGCAGTTGCTGTTTGAATAACAAAAGGCAAAGTTAAGAGGGGTTTTTATAATCACTTCATTGCTTTTAAGGACCAATCAGAAAAGCAATCTCCTTCTGAAGCCCTGTTTTGCAGGGACACATACAAATAAAATGGACCACACCTGGCTAGCACCAAGGCCACTGTTTCCATGTAGATCCAAAAGGGCTCAATGTCTCTTTTCACTTCTCTGCTTATACTCACAGTTCTTTTTCTTGTCCTAGATTTTATACTTGGTAAGCTAGGGCAATATTTGTTCTCTTTCAATGATACTTCATCCTATTTCAACTTGGTCAGTAATTATGAGAAAGCAAACCATAAAAGCTGTCTTGATAGCTAAAACAGACATTTTGAGGAAATCGCACTGGCATGAAATTGTAATAAGTACCAAATGGAACCATATTTGGAATTCTACAAATGTTTAAAATAGTACAATAAAAGGGGGGAGGCGGCAGCACACTTCACACCACTCAAATAGAAGGTGAAAATGTGTATTTTACAGAGCAGCACACAGTAAATTTAAATATTTTTTTTTCCTCTCATAACAACTCATTGTTTCCACAGATATTATCATCTGTACTCCACAGAAAGCGAGATCAAAATTTTATAGTAGGCCAAGCCCATTTCCACAAGAGAACAGCAAATTTTATTGTAACTTTGCTTAGAGAGAGACAAAACCGAAACAAAGCCAACTAGCAGGGGTTTAGTCTATGACGCTGAAAGATCACTACAAATTCCAATTTGTTTTCCAATCCACTAACAGTTCTTTTCACCAGGTATACGTACAAGGGAAGCGAAAAGATGATGTTAACTCCTAATTACTAGGAACCCAGCAGTTCCTCAATAACTGGTGTGTCCAATTAACACATAAGAGTATCTGCAAAACTGCAATTAAAATAGTGGACTGCTGTGCCGTTACTGGATTTGTAAAGGTAGTAATAATAGGACAGTAAGAATTTAGTAGTTTTATTAACTTTACATTCAAAAGCACTGATCGAAAAATCATCTCCAGAAGTTGCTGCTGTCGTAATAGTTATTTGCAGTCAAAAATAAAGGAAATGTAGCTCTATAACAGAGGAAGAAAGTCATTTCCATGGACATTTTCATTAAAAGTTCAACTCTTTTTTAGTTCCATTACCTTTAGTCTGTCATGGTCAACAACTACAGAGGGTAAGGGATCCGATGCTTCCTCTGGGACCTGCTCCAAACTTGTAGGCTTTGACTGTTCCATAGCAACTTTTCGTGTTTTCTTGCTTTTTAATACACCTGTAATTTGAAAAACAATTATCAGCACTGTCAGTCTCTCAAAATGAACAGCCTGTTTCCTCACTTAAGTTCGATTTTGCTTGGTTGGTTTGTTGGGTTTTTTTGAACCAAGGAATCAAGATTGTAGCAGTGCACATTATTCATCAGCTTTACAGAATTCTGAATGTTTACAGGTGCACAAAACCACAGTTCAGAAAACGCATATGAATGTGGTCATGTTTGAAACTGAACTCTCAAGTCCCAAAAGAAAATCTGAATCTCATTGAGTTTTCCATTGTATCATCTCTACATAGCAACATCAAATCATGTAGCTTCTAAGTGATGTTCAGATATTAAGCTAACATTCAAAATCTTTCTAAATCAAATCCTCATTTTTCTCTCCAAAGCATCCCATGCCTTCATCATCACTGTAATTCTAACACCTGCTCTACTCCAGAAACTTCAGGCTTTTGTGACACACTTCTGTCTTATTCCACCTCTGCATTAAGTACTTTTACATCTCCTGATCCTCTCCTTACACTCACTCACTGTTGTTCTCCTCCTCAACTACTTAAAATGCCTTTTTTTTTCTCTGAGGACCCCTTGTTATTATAACCAACCTTGAAGCATACAAGAGTCAACTACTAAATTTAGAAATTTAAAGGCTCTTAACATCATACTAGTCTTCTGATATTCTTAGGACCTTCCTTGTACTATTCTCCTTACTCTTAGAGAAAATATGTACGTACAAACACAGCCAACATATGTATAATGATGTTCTTGTAATTCAGATCTCTCATTAAAGCTCATTTACTTTGTAAATCTCAACGCTAACTTCTGAACTAAAGATTTCGTTCTTTTAGATAATTCTGAAAAGCTAATTAAAAAGACAATCATGCACAAGGCTTTTATTTCTCTTCCCTGAGGATACTATGTCTCTTGTCTTCAAAGGACATGGCCCCTTCTTTTATGCACCACCAGGATTTCCTCTCTCCTTTTTATTTTTTGCTGCACTCTTACTGTGTTGACTGTAACTCCAGAGGCAGATACCTTCCGCATTAGATAAACAATGGTTATCTAGCTTTTGCTACAAGTTAAAACTGCTTTGACTTTTGCTACGAGGAGATGTTTATAAAAAAATACATTCTGGATTTCTAGTGTCTTTCATCCAATGTTGGTATTTTTATCGTAAATCTAAGTAAGACAAAACACATCATACAGGTCAAAATACAGATCAGCTAGAACATACAAACCCAAACATGTATCATTTATCTGCATTTTTAATGATTGTTTAAATGTTATCTCAGTACAAAGCCTACAAAACTAAACAGAATATTGTATATATGGAGACACGCTTACTTGCCTAAGGTAACATCACAGCAAGTCAAGGGTGGATTTCCAATTTATCTATGCAGAATTAAATGGTGTAAGCATACTAAAAGTTTCGAACAAATAGACAGCAGCTCATAAAAATTTATCATATACTAATAATTGTAACATAAAATATTACAATTAATAATTAACACATACTAACTCGGACACTAAGACAAGGACAGAAACAGTGAAATCAAGCTATACCTTCTTTATCTGCTTCAGCATCTTTAGTTTCAATGTCTGTGCTCTGTAGTGTTTTTTCATTATTGCTGCAATGTGGTAACTCAGCTTTTACTAGATCAGCTCCTTGAATTTCATTGGAAGCTTCCGTTTTCTCCTTTGGCTGATCTTCAGATGAAGATTTTTGCTTATTATTAGATCCACTGCTGTTGTCACAGGGTGAAGTCACTGATTCTACTTTACCGTTATGACATGCTGGAACAGGTATAACCTCTGATCTGTGTACGGATGTCTCTCCATTCACACAGTCCCCTTTTGATGTAGGGCCCTTCTGTAACTCCTTTTCAGCACTCAGGGTAACATTGTCAGTTATTAACAGAGACTCATTTGAACTCTCTTCTTCTGTGGATGCAAAATTGTTTTCCTTTCCTGATGTCCCATTGTTAAGCCTCTGCTCTGCATCTATATCCATAATATCACAAGAGGATTCATCATTTGTCATAGAGAGATCTCCTGTTTCCTCTCCATTGTCCTCAATGCAGTCAGTAATGATCTCTAGCTCACCATTTTCCAGCAATTTACTGTCCTCGCCATGGTTTTCATCATCAGCAAACTTTGCATCATCATCATCTTTCTTTAAACTATTGACTTTCCTCTTCTTAATAATGCCTTTGCCCCACTGCGAGCGCCGTCTCGATTTTCTCCTTAGTCGAACTGAATTGTATTAAAAAAGAGAGAGAGAAACTTTTAACACACACAGGTACCCTCAGTAAACAGAAAAGGATATTAGAATATTTTGTAGTGTGTGAGGCAATCAAATGTCTTCATATTTCAAGGAAAAAGCAATTTGCCTGTTGATTTCAATGCAAGCAAATTACAGATACCAAGGACTACTAGAAGTACACTCATTCATATACACAATTCCTACTCTAACCTATGGAAACAAAGACTTGCCAGCCTTTCCTACTTAATGCATTTTATATATACCTGCTTGCAGGAAAACACTAAAAGAAAACAGCTAAGCAGTGATGTAGAACTCAAGTCATTCTCACTTGGGTAATGCAGACATGGTTATTCTCATTTTCCCTTTTTAGAACCTCAATGATTTGAACTCATTATGCATTTTGTTTTTACTAACCTATTTGCAGTGAGATACAATTAAGGTGCCAATCTAGAAGAGGTTTGGGAGCACATCTGAAATATGATCAGCAAATACAGAAGGAAGACTATTCAAACCTGATGCTACCGTCAATGTCCTTTTCAAGAGCACTAACAAGACACAGCTCAGCAGATTTAAAGAAGAGATTGGGAAAAAATGAAAATTATACATTTAAATTCAAGTAATGATGCAGGCTGCTCATATTTTTGCAAAATCGCTGAAGTTACGGCCAAGTGATTATAATTGAAAATCACAGCCAATAGTTATCAGAGATTAACAAATTTTCTTCCATTTCAAAAGGAACTCCTATGCCGAGAAAATCCATAATGTTCTTGGTATTTGTAGGTTGCTTTGATTTATGAGGTATTAAGTCCTAGATCTGTGTCTGCCAGCCTCACACTGAGTTAACAAAGATCTTGCTTTGAAGAGACAAGCACTATGCAGGTGTAAGTGTTGAGAATTAATTCACAGAAGCTCAGAGAAGCACAGCTGTACTTCAGAATTTCCTCCCCACAAGTGGCATATGTAAGCAGGTAGTTTAACAACTACATCAGGAATAAACCTTAACCTTTTGGCCTTAAAGCCATCTAAGGATACAATCACATTGCAGTAAAAACACAGTCTCACTTGGACTGTGTATTTATTGTTAAAAATAATCATTACGGAGAACTGTAAGATTTGAGGGAAAAAAAATCCCCTTTCTCCTATTGTAGAGTTGATCGTGGCTTCTACAGTCAATGTCACTTCTTTATTGATGACAACATACAACCTATTTACATAACCTTTTAGAAACTCATGTAATCTTCCCCCAGATTGCGCAAGAGATTTTCATTAAGAACAGAAGCAGCAAACCAAACTAAATAGGGAGATGTAATCTTACAGGTAAAAATAAAATACTATTGGGTTTGGCCTCAGGTGAACTCCAAAGATGAGTAAATAGAACACACAAGGAGAGTAGAAGTCTTTTTAGAGGAAATTTAATATGCCCTAAAGTGTATAAATAAGAAAGTTGACATTTTTAAAGATACATTGATTTTGGCTTTTTAAGGCAACTTTGCTGTGCTGTAAGAGTCAGATATAGTGTCAAGTATATTTGACATTTATTGTATCAATTAATTGTAATTCAAATATGCCCTTTTAGCTAGTGCCTCTGTTTTGTCCACCCAAATCATGGGATGGGAACCCGTAATTTGCCTAAACACACGGATACATTATTAAAACTCCTAAGTGTGAAAGAAATCACATAAAAGTAAAATGGAATTAATACTTGTATCACACATTTCATGAAATTTCAAGCCCTCCTAAACAAAAGTCAGCAAGTCCAGCTCCCCCTCTCTCTCCTGTAGCACTACTCAAACATACATTGTGCATGTTGGGGTTTATTGCTGTTTTTAATTAAGACAAAGCAACCACAAAAAGTGCTACAGATGTCCTTCCAGGAATTCTGAGGTTTACTCTGCCTCAAAACTAGTAAACACAGGAAGTGTTTCAGCTACCTGAAAGTATAGAAACAAAACAGAGCTTTGATTGAAACACTGCTGTGATTATAAAACCGGTGTTACATCCAAATATTAAAACCAAAAAAACCTGATACCTCCAACCAGCTCCTGAGATTTCGGAAAGAACAACAGCGTTTCATTGTCAGATACTGTAGAACATGGATGGCCTCCTAACATTTAATAGCATTTTCTACTGACAAAGGCAATAAACTAGCTACTCTGGGATAAAACTCAATGCTAAAGACTTCCCCTCCCAGACTCTCACCAGTTCTTATTTCAAGGCAGAACCATCATCACCTGAGCCACCCAGACCTGTAACCAACATGTGATCAACACTTCTAAAATCCTGATTCTTTTTGTCTCCATACTTCTAAGAATCAACTTTTTTCCCCTGTCAATCAAAGAAAAGCCTTCCTGCTTTCTAACCCTTCCATTCAACCACTGAAGCCTTTCCTCCTCCAGCTTTCATAAACCCACCTAAACCTCTCATTTGAGTTTATTCAACACAAAACTGCACATACATTTTCATGACCTCACTGTCATTACTTAGCCCCTAAGGAATACATCTTTGAGCTCACTCACGATGTTCTTGGTCATACTGAAAGCAGGCTTTCGTCCTCACATTTAAAATACCCCTTCAAAACTACACCTTTCTGTTCTCACTTAGACTGTATTGTTCTATCTTTTGGGATATGAGAACAAAACTTTGGGTTCAAATCCTTGACACCCATATCATCATTACACAGATTTTTCTTTTATACAGACAGCCAAGCCTCTAGGAAGAACGAAAACCTGAGCAAGGAATAAAACATTTAAAAACAAACCCCACAACCAGTCTGTCTTTCTGTCCTACCCACTTCCCCCAGTAAAGCTAAGGGAGTGGTACAAGTCAGAGGAGTGTTTAACCGAGCAAGGAACCAGGCAACGAAATGTAGAAGTCAGCATCACATTTCATTATCTAGACTGATTGTCTTTATATTTACTGGAGAGTAAAAGGCACTACTGCGAGAATAACACAGACCCGAGAAGCCGACATATGAGGCAGGGAAGAGTAAAATTTATCTATGAATCCTGCAAGACAGCCAAATATAACTTAAAAAGGAAGAAGCTATCACAGGGTAAAACTAATGCCAAACGAAATGGGAAATGGGCAGAAACTAATGGGTTCATGGATTGCTGCTAAAAAATAAACTTAACCTGGAGTCTCCTCTACCTTAATGTTGATAGAAGACTGTAAACTAACAAAAGCAGAATCCCACGCTTTTTACTTTATAGTCAGTATGATTCATGACACATTAAAGTTTTCAGTAACAAAATGAGATAGCTATTTACAGCAGAAAAACTTCAAATTAATTTTGTTAAAAAATTAACAGAGTATATACAATTGCAAATTAAAGCCTTCATACCTTTTCAATTACTTTTAAAACTACTCATCTGAAATCTACCCATTGATACCTAGTCTTTTGGCAGTATTTTCGCCAGAGGCAGTAGAAATACTATTGTCAGAGGAATCCTGCTTTACAGAACTGAGTTTCTATAACTCAAACTATTATCATACCAATTATTCACACATGAATACATTCACTTGCCTTCTGAATTGCTGATCTCCTCTCCCTATAATCTTCACAAAACCTCTATTGATTTGCCAAGGGGATTCTCAATTCCGTTCTAGCTTCTTTCTGGTTTGCTCCTTTTGTAAATCATTATTCAGAATTTTTAATGGCAAGAAATACCTGTTTGACCATGAGTCACACATAACATTCCACTTGGGTTCACATGAAGTTGGTATAAAAAACAACCCTTCTCCACTTGTTTCCGCCCCCCAAGAAGCACAGTCTATGCAGAGGGGATCTTTTAAGAGTGTAATGTAATATAATGTAATCGTAATACAATACTCTGTCTTCAGACTCCCAAGTCAGATACATCAAGAAACGACAATATCTTCCAGTGAAATAAGCACCCTTATTCAGGGGTGCACAACAACCCTGTCCAGAGCAGAGTACAATTCTTGGGTATTAAAGAACATTGATGGCCAAAAAACCCAAAACAAGACAAACAAAAAAAATCTCAGATCCTTCCTGAAGTATTTCTGCAAGATTTAGAGTAACTGTCACCTTCCTGCTTACTATGGTCTTAGGCAAACAGATCTCAAAACCATAGGTAAATGGTACAGAAGCTTCAAAGTTGAGGTATACACTTTTGCTCTCCCTCAAATCCAGCAGTACAGTGACAGAACTGCAGGCTATATAGAAGTAAAGTTACCAGTTGGAAAAGGAAGCTGATGTAATTAGATGATTCAAAGATCGTCCATCATTAACAGGGAAGTCTGCTTGCCTTCATGTGAAGGAACTTTAATGAGAAGATGCAGCAGCCAAAGCAGATATAGTTCTCTTGAAACTTCCGTACTTGACTACTACAGTACATGAAGTGCAGTATGGTATTAGCAGAGGCTAACGAGTTCACTTTATGCTGCAGCAAAGACAAACCTTATATGCCTCTGCACCACTTAAAGGCCATCAGAGAGTGAGAATCCTCTGTCATTAAATGATAAAACTCACATCATCCAGTTGGCGGCCGGTCACCAGTGGTGTCCCCCAGGGATCGGTGTTGGGTCCGGTCCTGTTTAATATCTTTATAGATGATCTGGATGAGGGGATTGAGTCCATCATCAGCAAGTTTGCTGATGATACCAAACTGGGAAGAAGGGTTGATCTGTTAGAGGGTAGGATGGCCCTGCAGAGGGACCTGGACAGATTGGAGAGATGGGCCGATTCCAATGGGATGATGTTTAATAAGTCCAAATGTCGGGTACTTCATTTTGGACACAACAATCCCATGCAGAGCTACAGACTGGGGACAGAGTGGCTGGAGAGTAGTGAGGCAGAAAAGGACCTGGGAGTGCTGGTTGACAGGAAGTTCAACATGAGCCAGCAGTGTGCCCAGGTGGCCAAGAAGGCCAATGGCATTCTGGCCTGCATCAGGAATAGTGTGGTGAGCAGAACCAGAGAAGTTATCGTCCCCCTGTACTCGGCACTAGTCAGACCTCATCTGGAATACTGTGTACAGTTCTGGGCCCCCCAGTTTGGGAAAGATGTCAGGATACTGGAATGTGTTCAGAGGAGGGCAACGAAGATGGTAAAGGGGCTGGAGCATAAGCCCTATGAGGAGCGACTGAGCGAGTTGGGGCTGTTTAGTCTAAAGAAGAGGAGGCTCAGGGGAGACCTCATTGCTCTCTACAGCTACCTGAAAGGAGGTTGTAGTCGGTCAGGGGTTGGTCTCTTCTCTCAGGTGACCAGTGACAGAACTAGAGGGCATGGACTCAAGCTACGTCAGGGAAAGTTTAGGCTTGATGTGAGGAAGAAGTTCTTTACTGAAAGGGTGATTGGCCATTGGAATGCGTTGCCCAGGGAGGTGGTGGAGTCGCCGACCCTGGAGGTGTTTAAGGGGAGATTGGATGTGGCACTGAGTGCCATGGTTTAGATGATGGTTGGTGTTAGTGTTGGGTTATAGGTTGGACTTGATGATCTCAGAGGTCCTTTCCAACCTTGTCATACTGTGATACTGTGATACTGTGTGTGATACATGCAAACAGCAGATTCCCTGTTTTTACCTTTATTTCATGAAGAATTCCTGGGGATTAAAATCCAAAGGAGATTCCCATGGCAAACAAGATCACCACGGATCTAGATTTTGTGTCTGCAATATCATCAAGAACCACTTAAAGCCATATCCATGTTTCAAGTTTTTCTTCTATGATCAAAATCCTAAACATCTTTCTGATGTCTTGTGAGTAAAGTAACTCAAAGCCCTGAGAAAGCACTTATTACCAGCAATCTGTGCTCTTAAGCAGCATCCAGGATATACAGATATCTGCCACAGTCATTTAGCTGCTTCAGTAGCTCCACATTCCTTACCAAGGGGCACTGAACAGTCCACTTGAAAGTCTCTGGAGTTTTTAGTCACAAAGTCCTAAACTGCAGTCAGAGATAAGCAGCAAGTAAGAACACAGCACAGCTCCACAATGGCTTGAAAGAACACATGAAATGCCAGCTTCCACTAACAGACAAAGCCATTTTTCTCTCTCTCCACTAACAGACAAAGCCAGCCAGAGCATTTCCACTCCTGCATTTGCGCCGGCATTACTGTTCCTGCAGTAAAACAGATAAGGGAACTAAATCCATGTGAAACGTTACGAGGTTTTTTCTGGGTTAGTTTTCAACATCTTCAGTTCCCCATTTGAGCTTTCCAACTCATGAATGACAGTGCTGGCACAGGGGAGATGGTGGGAATATGCAACCGGTGAAAAGGCAAGACAGCACCTTTAATAGTTATAAGAAGTTGGACCAGTTTGAGGTGATGGTGGAACTAACGCCTAGAAGACATGCCATTTTCTTCACCTAGATGGAACGAATTCAAGGCACAGACCTGACAAATACAATCAAAAAACTGTACGCAACAACTTAACATATTTATGAACTTCATCAGCATCTGTAACAGTTTATGTTATGTAAACAAATAGCTAAAGAACCTGGGCACTGCTACTCAACAAGGAAGAGCCAAGTTCCATAAGAAGGAGACGAAGCATGTTTCCTACAAAAAGAAAACAACCTTGGCTGCAGTATCCCCAGCATTTTCTCCCCTGTAGTCAACTGCTTTCCTCTACCACAGAACCAAAGAATAGTCTGGATTAGAAGGGACCATGCAGGTCATCTAGCCCAACCCCCCCCCGCACTGAGCAAGGACATCTTCAACTAGATCAGGCTGCTCAGAGCCTCATCCAGCCTGACCTTAAATGTTTCCAGGGATGGGACATCTATCACCTCTCTGGGAAACCTGTGCCAGTGTTTCACTATCCTCAGTGAAAAAAATTTCTTCCTAATACCTAGTCTAACCTTCTCCTCTTTTAGTTTAAAACCATTACCCTTTGTCCTATTGCTACAGGTCCTACTAAAAAGTTTATCACCATCTTTCACATAAGACCCCTTTAAGCATTGAAGGACTGCAATAAAGTCTTCTCGGACTCTTCTCTTCTCCAAGCTAAATATCTCCAGCTCTCTCAGCCTCTCTTCATAGAGGCCTTTGATCATTTTGGTGGCTCTTCTCTGGACCATCTCCTCCACCCCCTATAATGCTCTCAACTCAACCTCTTCCTAATACTTGTCACAAAACTCTCCGAATATCTTCTGCTCCTCCCCACCTCAGCTGAACAGGACACAAGCTGTGCTACGTGTGAGGTGTGCGCACATCATTCCTGGGCAGTTCAACATTTTAACTGATCGGCTAACAAGCCCAGGCAGAACAGGTAACCACCATTTTCAATCTATAGCCTTTCCCTTCAGTAGATGTGTAGATTTATCCAGCTACTGATTTTCACAAAACCTGCAGGAATCTAGTCTTTCAGCCCTCAGCTCCTGTCAAACCTGTCTGAACTCAGCTAAATGATTTAGAAGTTATTAGCAGAGTAGAGTTGGACAGAGAGCACAAGTATTATTTTCTTGGGAAACCAAGCTAAAAATATAATTTACATTAAATCAGAGTAATTACGCTGAAGTACCTGACGAGACAGCCACATAAAGGGAAAAATGAAGTTAAAAGAGAAGAGACAATCAGATTAACATCACCTGGGGAGATCAGTTTTAGACTTCTCACCTCTATAGATCTGCTCATTTTCTCTCTGCTGAGTAGCTTTGTACAATAGCAACTATTACAGCTATTTACATTTTGGTACATTCAGCTGGCTCTTAAGAATGGCATCTGCCCTGCTACAAGAAAGCCACGGACAAACACAAGGTTCTCCTGCACTTTCACAAGCAGAGAAGAGGCTGCCACTCTAATTAAAATTACATTCAATAGAATTTACAGCATTCATTTATATCTCATATCTGAAAGGTTCACGGGTGCTGGTTGGTTTCTGTGTCAGAGGCAAAATTAGAAAAAAAATACAAAGAAAACTGAAATGGGTAATAAACAGAAGAAAATCAACGACTTCTACAAACAAAAACTTCACACCAAGTCTTAATTTAAAGCAAACATTGCCATGGTTTTCAAAGGGGATGAAGGGGTAAGATATAAATAAAAGGTCTGAAAATTGTTTTTTATTACAGCACTTGTTCACACCACTTATGGGGGAAAAATATTTTAGATGATCTTATTTAAAAAAACCTTTTTCTAAGGAGTCTCTCTTTCTACCATGCTTATAAGAAAGGTGATGATAAGGCTTTCAGGAAAGCCTTTAAGACAAGCTGAACAATCTTGCATCACTGAGTTAAAAAGAAGATGAAAAACAATACAAAAAGCCACTAATCAGGTAAATTGTAGGACCCTCTTTGCCCTTTGTCAGAGAAACAAGACAAGACATTCAATTAATTCAAGAGTTAGCTATTTAATAGTGATGAAAGACAATTTCTTTGTCACTAGATATCACTGAGTCCAAAAGTTTGATGGGATCCCAAAAAAGAACAAGCAGTCAGGATCCATTAGAACTCCCACAAATTCATTAAATGGCATTTTAAATTAGAAGAATTACAAAGCCTACAGGTTTTGGAAGAACTGTTAACCAACTCAGAATTGGCTAGGTTGGTATTTCCTACAAAATCAGGCATGGAAAAATATTTTTTCTTTCTCAAATGTTTGCCACTTCCTTTTAAAGTATCTGGTTGAAGCCAGCATCAGATACAGGAGATCAAACTACTCTCATCCAGGATGCCAACGCCTACACTACCCAGAACAAAACAATAAAGAAAGACGCAGTTGTCTCAGCTCTAAGTAAAGATGTCCTCAAACTCCATAACCATTTTTAAGGATGTTTTTCGAGTTACAGTACCTGTCTCTATCTCAAGTGAGAACTAACGCAAGTCAAATCCCTTTTCTGGAGAGGAAGAGAAGAAAACAGTAGCAAGTGTAGGATTTGTGACAAAACATCAGCAAATACCAGGAGTTCAATGTTAGCATCTGGATGACTCTTAATGTGCCAGTACCCAAATTTTGAATCCAAATTCAGAACTAGTCCAAAAAGCAGAAAACAGTTAAAATAATAAAAATTATATGGTATCTGGTCTGCCCATGTACTTTGATAAATCATTACCGTAGTCATACAAATGACTGCTTACATCAAATACAGCAATCACGGACACCTCTGTACCACAGAAGTTGAAGAGAAGAGACTAAGCAGATGAAAATTAAAGACTAAAAATAAAATGCTTTCTGACAAACTTTATAAATAAAAGACCTTTTCTTTTTAAAAAATCTTTTTTTAAAATACTCCTGCTAAAACAGAATCTCCTTTCCGTTATAAAGCAGAAACACAGTTTCACGTAATACCTAACACTGCCATTTAGCAAAACCAAACAAAACAAAGGCACAAAGGAACTACATTTTCCGCAGCAGTTTTTAATATCCTTGCTCAGTCCTCCTACACTTCTTTCTATACAGACCACTAATCACTTCAATTATTGGGAAAAGTTAGCAGTGTGTTTACTTCACGTTTCATAAAATGACTTTTATATAAAACTTATATTTTTAATACTTCACCTAACACTAAATATTTTACTTTTATTTGTTCCAAATGCCATTTTCACAGCTATCATATTTATCATACAGCATAAAAGACATCTCTATAAAGAAAAAAAAATCTGCAGTCTATCACAATACATTATTGTTAAATACTTCAAAAAAACCAGAATGTAAACCCCAACTTTCTCCATACAGTTTATTTATGTGTAACACTAAAGGAAGCCACTGCAAGGCAGTTAAATAATATGCAAGATACTCCATCTACTGGCAAAATAGAGCAGTAGGACAAAGTTTTACTATAGACCATCCCAATAATTAAAGAGATGCTAATGTTTTATGTGCTAGCATGTATTTAAACCACTTAGCAATGACTAATTTGCCAGAGACACCAAACTGGACATTGCTTTTGTAAAAGGGAAAAGAGGCCCTTCTCACTGGTGCCCAGTGACAAGAGCTAATGGGCACAGACTGAAATACAAGACATTCAATTCAAAATTAAGGAACATAAATTATTGTGAGAGTAACCAAGCACTAGAAGAGGTTTGCCAAGGCCTGCCACAAAGCCCCCATTCTTGAAGGCATTGAAAACACAACGGGACACAACCTTGAGCAATCAGCTCTAAGCAGGGGAGTGAGACTAGACAATCTCCAGAGGCTCCTTCCAGCCACAGGGGTTTTGTGATTCTATGATCGTATAACTACTTTCAGAAGGCTTTTGATCTCTGTCTCATTCTAAGTCCCCATGAGAACACTTGCACTTTTCTTCAAAGACATGGTCAATATGGAAATATTTTAAATTATCTGTGACAGAACTCTTCAAAATGGATCTTTGGCAACTTCCAGTAATGCAATACTTTTACAACTCATCTACACTGTGATACACCATCTATCACAAGTGTATCTTCAACAAGGGGAATGGAAGTTGCAGATTAAATCTAACTCAGGAATACATATCACCACACTTCCACGCTTTCAAATGGAACATCTATTTTGTGCCACACTTCTGACAGCCCATCTGGTCTAATCAAAGTAAAAAAAAAAATCTAAAATACATTGAAGAATTACCTATTATTTTGTGATTTATTTAATTAAAAAAATAAATAAAGTTTTATTTCAAATATATAACCTCAAAAAACAAACCAATACATGACAAACTAACTCTTGTTTGCTATTGCACTACCCCTGAACAGTAATCAGGGCTGTAAACTGAGGAAGACTGCTGCACTCTCTGTAATCCACTCTTTTTAAGAGAAGATGCTTGACAATAATTTCCTTTAGGAAGTGTTTCATCTGAATTACCCTTTTTTCAGTTATGTTCTAAAATATTGTAAAAAAAGCTCCTAAAAATTAGTTCCATCATGAAAATAACGTTTTGAAAAAAGTGAAGATTTTCAGAATTATTAATTGGAATGTACAGGTTTTATCCTGTTAAATTAATATACACAAATCACTGTCCCTGTTGCTCTGCTTGTATAACACATTTTAATCTTAAAAGAAAAAATTCTTAGTTCTTGACCACAGAAGAAGTAGTTAAAATAACCTCTGTTCAGAAATCCCTTCTCTATACGTTTCTTCCATTTATACAATCACAATCCACCATATAATTTGCTGCTATACGAGGTCTCTACAATCTGCTCAGTTCTATTCTCACTATACTCAGCTCCTTCCTCCACTCACCCTCCTAAGGCTGTCTCTCTTTCTAGTTTCTGCCTCTACTGAACTTGTTCCATGAAACTTTAAGCATGCCCATATACTACTTGGATTCCCTCGGCAGATTTCTGATTGCTCATCAATCCCTGGTTCTCTCTCTTGATTACTGGATGCATCACATTCCTCCTGGACTAGCTACCTTTCCTACAGTCAACCTTAAAAGGCAGGTTTTTGTTTTACTACAGTCCCAACTACCACCAAACCTCAGATTTTTTAATTTTCACCAAGATATTAGCAGGAATGTAGCCTTAACACTAGCTCCTTTTTGGTTTACACACAGGAACACTGGCAATCTCCTTCAGTGGATGACTACAGTCTTCCAACGACTACCACTGCATCCACAATACTAGATGAAGAAGAGAGCAGATACCACAGATTCTTTTTGTACAAGTGACCAGTAGTGGCTGCTATTGTTCTTCCCAAGAGAGGTCAGGCTTGGAGGTCTATAAACCCTATCATCTGCTGCACAGCTTGCAGAGCACACAAATACGGGTTGTGTATTTACCTATTCTAATCAACGTACCTCTTGAAAATAATTAACAGTACCTCTGATTACCTACATCACAGGTAAACAGTTGATCCTCATAACTCTAGAGGTTTTTGATCACTAATCCAGTAGGCTGCAGTAAAAGCCAGTATCTTAACATCCACCAATAATGGGTACTGACTACTGAAAACCAAGCGTCATAAAAGAAAATATATTTCTAATCTCTTTTCTAAATTTTAGTACGATACTGTATGTCTTGAAGATAGGAAAAGTGCATAACTATAGTGCATGTGAGACTATGAAGTAGCATGTAGGTATCTACCTGTAGAAACACATGCAGAGTAAATAAATCTTAACACTCAAACAGATAAAAGCGGTCTCATTGGATCAGAGCTGTCATATTGAAAACAGTCTTCTATAAAGAAAAATGCAATACTCACATTAGAAAAAAACAGTTATTCTCCATCACAAAAACAGAAATCCTCCTACTTTACAACTTCTTCGGCAGAGATTCAAGTAGTCAGAAAGAGTATTTCCTAAATTTACATGGATTTCATACCTAAAATTTCTTCTGGAAATAATAACTCAACAGTAGTAGAGACATTTGAAATGCTTGCCCTTGGAAGTACATGTGATTTTGCACAATTATCACCCAAGGTACTCACACGCACATTTATTCGCAGAGTTGGGCCATACCGCCATTGTGGGTTTTTGCTTGTTTCGAAAAGCTTCTTCAACTCTAGTTTCTGTTTTCCGTACAGTGGAACCATGAGGATTTACTTGCTCTGCTGTTACTGATAAGCCTGCATACAGAAGATAAACGTATCTATTTAAATAAACAAAGCTGCATAAAACTACCGAATTCAAGAAGCAACGTGGAATATCATGCTGCAATAAGAACACATCAATTCATATTTAGCTGGACATTCAAAACAAGAATCAAGAATATTTGTTTTCTACTGTCAAAATGACAATGACTTACTGTTGTATGATCTTAAAACTGTCAGCTCCAATGA
Organism: Dromococcyx pavoninus; assembly: GCA_033558185.1. Lineage (NCBI taxonomy): Eukaryota > Metazoa > Chordata > Aves > Cuculiformes > Neomorphidae > Dromococcyx > Dromococcyx pavoninus. The sequence goes on from JAUMJL010000250.1 coordinate 2,674,186, forward strand.
CTTAGAAAAATACAACACTCACATTTGTGTCCCCAAAGACTGCACTCCTCTATCCATATTTGCTCTGTAAAGCAAATTCTTATTGATCGTTTCAATTTTTCCTAATTTTAAACAGATGATTTAAAGTAAGTGGGAATTCATAATGGCATTGCATGCCTTATCAAAAAGAGTATCTTAATAAAAACCTTGTATTACCACCATGATCTATGTTATGTAAAATGGATCAATTTTAGAGTCAATATGAGCTCTTAGATTAAGAAAATCTGATTTTGCTTTTAACAAGAAGTCTAGTTTGCCTTCTGTAATAAAAGTTCATCTCATAACTTCCACTATTTCATAGTGGTTTTAATTAAATCTAAAAATGCAAATTTTCATATTGGTTAAGCACATTTTAAAGACATAAATGAATCTCTGATGTTTCATATTTGTGAACCAGAATTTCCTATCCATTCGTTAAGTCTTCGAAATGTCATACCATGTCTCCAGCAGCAACCAGAACCAAGTGATCAAGAAGCTCAAAAACTGACTTGATGCAAAATTTAAGAGATTCACAAAGGAACTCTCACCTAAGAGTTAACAGTTGCAGTGTAAGTTTCTAGGTATCATTACAAATATTCTAAACTGCACATCAAACATATTTCATTACTCCAAACATCCACCTCTTACACCGTTACCTGTTGGTTTCAACAAGAAACTGCAAATTCTAATAACGCAGAATATATTGTTCTTCGTTTAGCAACTTAGAAGCTCTTATCCTCAGATTTACCATCTTTCAATGACAGCATCTCATTTCAGTAACACAAGAACAAGAAAGTCTAGTTTAACTTCTAGATACTAATTTTATTACACAGCTTATCATTCTCTTACACTGCAGTACTTACTAATTTTGAGACTGGTCAACAGTACCAGTACTAAATAAAAATGGCACACCTGTAAAAAAAAATTGTGGAAACAGAAAATGATGTAGAAAATACTTCCCATTTTAAAACTATGCAAGACCACTAAATAACTTGCCAAGAGAATTGTGAAGAAAATGCTTATGGAGCTTTTTAGCCTAAACCTTCAGCTTCAGTATCCTGGAAACAAATTAAGAGCACAATTCAGAAAATCAATGGCTTTTCAACTGGGTAGGGATTAAGAAGTCCTATAGTATGTGTCACTTGCCTTCCAGACCCCTCTCATTCTAACATTCTCTTGATAACATCTGCAGAGAATCTATTAGAAGCCTCATGCAGATCACCTTGCTTGATTTCATCCAAATCTCATGTTGAATGTTGGAGTCTTTCCAAATGTAGCCAAGAAAAACTCAGCCAAGATCTAACTGAATACGGGGCATGTTCTTTTTGTCAGAAGGCAAATTTCCTTTCTGATAGCCACCACCACTCACTCTAACTCAATCTGTGACTGCAACACTACTTGTGGCCTTTTCTGACAAGGTGTTTTAATACAAGTTTTATATCTGGTCCAATGACCGATAGTAGTTTTGCATTATAAACCTGGACTTTTTCCCCCCCTATAGTTCACTTGTTGCACTATTTCCCTCTTTTCACAAGTCACAGAATCATGGAATCATTACGGTTGGAAAAGACCTCTAAGATCATCCAGTTCAACCATCAGCCCAAAACCACCATGCCTACTAAACTCACAAACAACTGGTACTGCTTGTTACCTGCCTATATCCAAAGGTCCACTAACCAGCATCTGACATCAACAATATCTTTATTTTCCCATTTAACAAGTTCATTGCATGACACCATCTGCCTTAATTACGACTTCCAAAAATTCACCTCTGCAGGTTTTGCCCACAGAAATATCTATTACTTGGTCATTGCCACAAAGAGAAGGGCAGTGTTCCAGTTAGCTCTTGCAAGACTTGCAAGGAGATACTTACAAGCTATATAGTCATTCTCTGTAACAGAGAGCTCTTAAAAACAGTGACTTTAGCTTCAGAAGCAATAACCTTTAACAATCATGGGGGGCTCATAATGGATAATTAACCGAGCATGGCTCTCAGCGTGACACTAACGCCAGAATTGTGACTATTCTTATACTTCTAATAGGAAAGTACAGAGGAAAAATGAAGGCATTATATTCATTCTATTTTACAACCATGGGGAATTACAATTGGTTCTCTTATCCACAATTCAAGGCACACATTGGAAGCTTGTACAGTATTAGACAAAAAAAATGCATGACTGAATGGGAAAATAAAAGGAAATGTATTCATTTAAACCTGAAGAAGAGAAAGCCTACAGATACTTCCATAGTTAAAAAAAAAAAAATAACTAATGAAGGGTCTTCAATCGACTCACAGAAGTATGTCAAGAACCAGCAGCTACAAGTTAAGACCAGCCAAATTCAACCTAGAAATCAAATAATGCAGTTTTCTACCAAAGCAGCAGGCAAAGCAGGAATCAACTTGCCTAGGCAAAACTGGAATTATTGAAATCTATAAACCCTAAATCTGTATGAAATTTTCTTCTAACGTTGTTCGGTGATTTTCAACCTTTTTCAATTTCCCGAAGTTTAAAAGTTTTCCACGAGGTACAGAATCTTGTATGTAAGCAGAGCCCTACCAGGAATATGTTTAGGCTTTTGATTACCTTTTGTGGTCACTTCAGAATGTGTCCACAGACTTGGGGGTTTACAGACCACAAGTTGAAAACAACTGCACTAATTTAAAAAAAACTAAGTCAGTGATGTCCTCCAACATAAGGGGCTATGTTTCCTGATTCTGGACTATCAGATTGACAACCTCATTCTCCCCTCAATTTGGATTTAACAGTTGTTTCTTAATCCAAAAAAATCCAAGTGATTATCACCAGAAGGACATCTGTGCACATGTCAGGGTGAACTGAAAATCTACTGTTTCAAATGCCATTCTACCTAATCGTTATTTTTACTACACTGCATTACATGACACTTCTAGAATACAGCTCTGGTTTCACCTAATCTTCAGCTGGTGCAGCAGTCCCAACACTGATCCATTCACCATGTTCTACAATACTTTTTGCACTAATAGGCAATGCATCTTTCTTTTGTATAGAAGGATGATGCTTCATCAGACCAGCTCACATAGCTGGAAAAAGTAGACAAGTTTCAAGCTCAGTCATCCTTTAATATGCACTGCCTGCATTCCGTATTTCATCTTAAATTTCAGTTTTATATGGACATTTGTAAATTCTGTTTTCTATCCCAAATATGTCGTGTTACAATAAATGAAGTTGAACATACCTCTTTTTCTTCTCGCTTCCTTGATTTCTTCACACATCTTGTTGAATTCTGGATCCAGTTCAGCAGCAATGATAGCATGAGCAGTGTCTTTCAAAGTACAAGCTCTATGTCTAATTATTTTATCTAGAAAATAGGACAACGCACTTGTTAATTTTACCATAATTATATACATCCTTTATCATTTCTATGTTGTTCTGTATTGTATAATACTTCTGTCTGTATCAGTGTTGTAACTGAGAAAATACTACAAAGGTATGAAAACGTAGATGGATCAACACCATAGCACGCTCAAAAATCACAACACAGCTATTCAAATGGAATAGGAGTTCTCAGAAGCACAAATTATTAATTTGATCAACAGTGGCATTTATAAACAAATGCAAACAGTAAATGATAAACACACCTAAACCAACCTCTGATTCTTAGAAACTTGCAAGAATCAGCAGGTATGCCAATTTCTACAGGCAGATGCCCACAGTTTAATGAAGTACAGTGCAAAGAGTCCCAAAAGTAACAGGAGACTTGTCCAGGAATTAACTTACCCACTGGGATCCAGGAACATTCATACAATTATAATACCTGCAAAATCATACTGGATGTGTCTCAGATCTGTAAGGTAGACCTGGCTTGCTTACATTCCTCCTCCTTTTGTTTTGGGTTTTCTAACTTTTAATAATTGCTTAATTTTTATTTAACAACTGTTAGAAAACTCAAAATTGTGCTAAACCAGATTACTTTACTGCTTATATTGAATAGCTATTTCTCCTTTTAATCCATCCAGAAAATCTGCCAAGAAACGAGCCTCGTGTTTGTTACATTTTCATCTCTCTTATGGGAAAAGGACAAAATATATTGCCCACACTGGAACCCTAAATGTGACTCGAAAAAAACATTTTTTTCAGAGAAGACTAGTTCCCATACCTCTGAAACAGAAAAAAGAAATTATTCCAACCCTGTTGAAACTTGAAAAGTAACTGTAACTTAATAAATAAGCTCATATGTGAAGAAAATTGACATCCAGAATGTTGCTTTCCAGTAAAACCTAGAACTCTCATTGTTTGCTTTTAGTACAAACACATTTAATTTGTCGGTTCATCCATACTGCATTACTTTTTCCAGCGGATGGAGGTACTTCAACAGCAAACATCAACATTAATGTCTACAACATATTACACAATTAGCAGATTTAATCTGCTTTAATAATCACTAAAGACAACAAATTAAGAATATCAGTGAACATTTATTAAACAAGGTTTATAATTCTAGAAACAGCAAATTTTACAGCTGGAAAATTGCTGAGTGAAGAATATCTGGTATTCAGCTCAAATGAGCCCTACATACATTTTCTGGGGAAGTCTACCGTCATTTAAATCAATTGGAAACTAGAATTTTTACCCACATACATTTATGAAACATTATGTTTTATGATCAAAAAAGAAAAACTGCGTTCTTTGCAGCTGTAATTTTGTGATATTAGACTTTAAAATGTTGGTCAGATAATAAAGTTTAAGATGTCCTCACAAAAAAAAAAAGAAAGGGGGGAAAAGGAAGAAAAAAAGAAAAATCATATCAAGAGCATTTGGTTGAACTACTACTTTCCTCATATTCCATGATGGGCAAGACTTTCCCACAGACAGTGCTTCAAAGAGGCAAATAGTATTATGTCTAACACATAATGGTTATGTTTCTGTATCTTTAAGAACATTTTCTGGTCAAACAATGGAGGGAAAGGAAAGAAAAACCTCACCGCCTTACTATATAACCTTTCTGAGGTTTTATAGCAAAGTATCAGACAAAAAAACTCAAAGAAGCCAGTTTCGAATGTCTATACTGCATATAAAACCACTTAGTCTGGTACTCCAATTGCTTGTCCAAATGAATGCCAGGATGGGAGCAGCCACAGAATGATTCTTCTGTAAATTCCAGCATGAAACAGAGGCAAGCATACACACCCAGCATTAAAGAATATGAACATTCATACGTTAATATTCAGCTAATGCAACTGAATGCATGTAATGTGCACAACAGACAAGATATGCTGTTTCAGCAGTGTATTCATACAACAGCTCAAGAAATCTAACGTGCCAGAAGAGTAACACATCATCAGTTGTTGACAACGCAGATGACAGAACTATCATTCATTACCTACTCAATGATGAGAAACTCCAGTCCAACACTTAACCTAGAAATGGCCAGATCCATTTCTCCCAGCTCAGTCCTGACGGCAAGGAAAATCAAAACATCCCTATTTTGGTTACCTAAATATATTTCTTAAAGCTCTTCCTCTTTGAACAAGCTCAATGAAAACTTCTCCCTCTAAATGTTTGCCAGTATTTCACTGTTTGAGGGGTTTTTTAATTGTTTTATTGCTATTTTATGTTTCTGCTACACTGAACCCGCAACTCATGTCTATGATCTTATGATCTGATCTTACAAGTCTGTAGATTTGTGACATCTGCTCTAAAATTTAAAGAACAAAACCAAACAAAACAACATCTCTTCAGACTAAATTTCCTGAACAACAAAGCCCACAGATCCAAATGGCCTAAAAATGAGAACAAAGGGCGCGTACCACACCAACTGTTCCCAAAACCCATCACTAAGTCACAAGCATAGACCAGTCACACACAGGAGGTGTCTCACAGTCCTCATCTTCTAACAGGCGCTCTTCAGAGACACTCGGAATCCCAAGTGTCCATCAAGGCTTTAATAAATTCATAACAATTACACATCAGAAGTCCTCAAAGAACCCAGAAAACCTTTTGTTGTGTATTATCAATATATTTTTTAAAATTGTAAAACAAAATGCATCATAAATTGAAGAAATAGTTTGCCTTTATTATTAAAGATACCAGCACTGGATTCAAAAAGCAATGAGACCAGACTATACTGTGTCTTGTCCACTCATGAGATATTTGCAAAAACCTCACAAAATCAAAAATTTGAGAAACAAGAAAAATCTAGAAAATTAGGCTTTAATGTGGTAAAATGATTTCACAAGATTTAATTAAAATACATTTTAAAGTATTGGACTACATTCACAGATGGACCCAGATTTCCAAGTACCACTTTTATTAAATACACCTACATTAAAAGCATGTTTTGTTGTTGTTATTTTATTGATGAAGGTGCCAATGGAAAGGCTTTCTTCTGGCAATATTTGCTAGGAATGCCATGCAGTGCAGAGTGCGCAAGATTTTCTTTCCTTAGTTTTGAGTGTGTACAGCTTTTACAAGCATTTCAATCTACAAATTCCATTTTAATTGAAAGCATCCCTTCACACTTTGTCAAGACAATACTTTCTAATCTCTCCTAATCAGTTGCAACTGACTTCCTCACCTGATGATTTATCCTGTTTTCTTTCTATCCCCAAATACATAGTTCTTAATTTCTATTTGTGAATTTCATATTCTAAGCCATTATGGAAATAAAAGAAGGCCACTGCCAGATTGCACACAGGATTCTCTACAGAGCTTTCCAAATTACATTGGGGTTTTTGTTGCATATACAAAGACTTTTCACTAAAAATGAGCTATCCAATTCGAAAAGGAACTACAGAACTCAATTTATTAGAAAACAACTCTGAATGCTGTAGTTCTCCTGCTCTTAGAATGTCCCTCACTGCACCACATGCCTCAGAATACTAAAAGCAGAGCCACTTAGGACTTGCTTATCCTAATTATCACAAAGCATGGAGTTTATTTAAATGCCTGAATAGTAACCAAATAAGTGGTTACATACCAGGCTTTTGGGTTTAAGTAGGCAGAAATGAAGTAGGTCCTTACCTCCAGGATCTTTGTCTGGATTGTACTCCAATGCGTTGCTGCAGATCAGGTCAATATCTGTTAGGAAATCCTTGGCTGTTAAGTAGTTGTGTTTATCGATTTTGGTTATTACTGTTGATAGGTCCATTGGCTCTTTGATAACTTCAAGGTAATCTGAAACCTATTAAAAAAACCAGCATACAGAAATTACACAGGACCATATGCATTCCATTTGAACACTGCCAATTTCACATCTTTATGGTCTCCATGTGATTAGCTTTAATACATTAACTAAACATTAACATACAACAAATTTATGTTAAAACCAGAACTTTTATCAGACTAAATAAAACACAGGACTTCCAAAGCTACTTTTTCTTCAGTAGCTCACCAATCTACCTTTCAAAATGAATTTAATGGTATTTTTGAGACAAAAATTTTTAATGTAAACATACTTATAAATTCATTTAGACTCATGTTTTTTGTACAGTGTTATAGTACTGTATGGGTTAGAAAGGCACAACCAATCAGCCTAACTCAAAACCCTAGGAAAAACTAGAGAAGCTACATTTTGTTCACCTTGTAGGTAAAGTTCTTATTAAACTGAACAGTGAAATTATCCGCTTTTAAAGATATTGGATTGAATAGCTTTTTCAATCACTCGTTCAACCAAAAAATTCAGGTTTCACCAACTTAAAGACATTAGTCTGACTGTACAGAAGGGCAGTCTAAAGATAAAGTCTTGCATCAGAAGTTCACAGCTTACAATGACCATATCTTGTAACAGGAAATTTAACATTTACTAGGGTACACTAAAAAGTATTTAATGTACCTAATGGTATCATAAGGGGCTCAAGCTTGATAGTCAAACATAACAGCACAGCTGCTAGAACAAAGTTCAGCACAGAAAATCTATGAATTTGTTATTTACTTGAAGGAAAAAAACCCTATACTTGAATGTTTCAATGTGATTAAGATTACAATCAATTATAAAGTACTGGCAGCCTCAGAAAAAGTATTACAATGCTGTGTTTTTTCTTTTGAAATCACCCACGTATGACAGTGGCTGCCAAAATACTGAAGAGAGAAATACATATTCAGATCAAGCCTTAACACCTCTGTAAGATATTGTTAATAAAGTATCTGCAGACACTCAAACAAAAAAATATTACAACATAAGCTAACATTAAATGCAATACTTCAGTGGAGAGAAGCCTATCGCCTAATTCCTTAAAGGGACATATTGAAATCTATGGTGAAAACACTGAAATGGTAGAAATTCTCTTTTTGTCTTCCTCTGAGAAAATATGATGATAATTGGTTCAGTGATCAGAAAGTCAAGCCACAGGCTTCCTTTTCTTGTTAGTACATCATCAGAAGGAATCTTCACTGGAAGCTGTAAACATTGCTGCTAAATTACTCAGGAGGATACTTGACTTATCCCATCACAGCATTCTCTGCAATGCAAGCAGGAGTGGAACAAACTTCACACATTTTCTAAGCAAGTCAAGCAGACAGGCTCTTGTAGAGAAAGATAGTCCTGTGCTTAAATGAAGCAGGTGGGACAAAATGGATTGCATGTAGTTTCTAGTGCTATTTATTAGCAGGGTTTTTGACAAGTCTTTAAAAAAAGAATTTCACATTTTAATCCTCATCATCTACAAAACAAGGACAGTATTTGTTCTTCCTTTACATGCCCTTTAGACCACAATTTCTCTGAGGAAAGAAACTGCCTTTACTACGAGTATGAAGAGCCTCCTACAATAATGGACCTCCCAAGCAGTTTCATAATTAAAAAAAATTAAAAAAAATCAAAGTTACTGCTCAGACCATGCTCACAGTGTAAGCTGCCACATTAAACAGCTCTTGCCAGTCTTTAAAAAAGAGTCAGCTACAAAACCCTACGGAAAGCTCCAATCCACAGAGGATTGTGTGGGCCCATAAAAGATGCCTGTTCCATTCTGTACAGAATTTACACTGCAAATGTGCATTTTACAATGCTGTACTTCTAATGTCCCATATTCATCTCAATGTCTTCAAAAGAGATGCCTCTCTTCAGAAGCAATTAAGCATTATTTTTTAATTGGCAAGCCTGCTAAGCTTGCAGTGGGTCAGCACATGATCTCAAAGTCAGACCAAACACAACTCTATTCGCATAGCAGCACCTGAAAACAGATTTGTAGGTAGAACCATCTCATCAGTTAGGTGTACATACTCCATAATCGACCAGTTAATGTCTCCTAAAGGGCTACCATCTGTGATTAACGACATCCAGAAGCATTACTGCTGAAATTATTCAACAATACTGTTAATGCTGAATACGTCGCAGCACACTGATCACTTGCCCCAATATTATTGTGTCTATGACTACCATCATGTTGTAAAAGCTTTTATTAAAGAATTATATTTACGATTTCAAATATTTTAAGAGCACTGGTAGGGACAGGAGACATGGCATTTTCAAATGCTGTCTTCAGGTATAAAATTGACAGGAATGCACAAGATTTTTCAATAGGCAACTGGCATAGCCAGTGCTCCAACTCCCTGCATCACAAATGATGAGGTTGTGACTATCTCACCAGCTAAAAATCAGCATTTTTAGATTGGAAACATCATGGATCAAACATTCATCTTTCTTATTAACTTATACATTTCCTTTTTAAAATTTAGATTATTTCTCTAATAGCTTTAACTTCATTGTTTGCACATTACTGAAACAAGACCTCTTCAATATCCACCGGTTTGCTGAAGATGCTAAAGCGCTTGTCTGTGGCCAGCCTCTTGGTAACATCCCTGAGAAACAACCGCAGCTCTCTCAATGTGTTCTCTTCCTGGTCCTCCATTCGCTGTTTTTCTGCTTCTGACAGCTCACGGGCTGGACACGGCAGTGCAAGTGGAAGAACTTCCAGAGCACGAAGAGCTTGGGAAAAAGAAAGAAGTCAGATGATGGAAATATTAACAACACAGTGCCTCTTGAGATTATGCCACTCCAAATTTCGCTATATATTTGATCAGCGTCATTGATCCAACTACCACTGCATCCTTAACCCCACAGCTCTCCAATTTCCAAAACTGATAACTGTAATGCACGGAATTTATTTTGGGCAATGATTAGCACTGTCAAATGTTAATTAGACTAGCTGTCATGTACTCACACCTTTTGAAAAAGGAAACTATCACTAAAGAAAACACTCAGATCCCATTATTATTGGGTTTAATGTAACTTTGTTTACCAGCCTGTTTCCTTCTTGGAGGGGGCATTGCTACCTCATCAAGAATTAACCCTTTGAAAAATCGCAATCTGTCTTCTTCGGTTGGTCTTTGAATATAAAAAACCTCTTCATACTGGATTCTGAAAATACATTTCACCTGAAAAAAGAAAAGAAAAGCCATATGAAAATCAAGCCTGCACTCCAAAAATACCCGATTAATGACCAAATTAAAACCCCTGTCACAAACTTTTCAAAATTAGCCCCTGCAGAGCAGACATTAAACTCTACCAAAGCTGTGTACACAGCCCAGGGAAAACAAACACTTGTCATTTTCACTGATCTTTCCGCAGTAACTAAACTTGCACTATCCCATGATCCTAACAGTAGCCACCTCTGCAGTCAAAAAGGGCAGGATTTTTTTTTTTTTATCAAATAAAATTTGAGGGGAAAACACAGGAACTTCCCTCCTCCATCCAGAACCTCAGAGGCTGTACAACTAATGGTCAAGCCTTTAGACTAAAACTGCATTTAAGTACACTGCAGTAATTTGTCAAAATGAAAATTGACAGAAAGAACAATTTTGTCTTCTCAGCAAAGCAGCATGGAGATTATGAAAAACAGTAATATGGATTTACATCTCTCATTAAGAAAAACTACAAACATTTAATTAATATTACATTTTCAGTTTGACATATTTTAAACTAAGTTAGAAAACCAGTGCAAAACAGAGATGTTTTGAAGAGCAAAACATTCTGGAGAGCACAAATCTCACCTAACAACATCTCCTTCCACAATAAACTTACCTCTTCGGGCAACTCACTATACATGGACTCAGAGGTAGACAGTAGAAATATAGGGGAGAAAGATGGTATATCTTGCAGCAAAGTTAGGAAAGTAGCTCTCACAGTTTCACTGACAGCTTCCCACCAATCACCAATATGAGGCATGTAAACAATACTTGGTACTGTTCTTCGAGCTTCACGAAAGATCTAATTAAAAGAAACAGTGGTATTTAAATGAAGAAACTAGTTATCATCACTTGCAAGTAATAACATTCTTCTGGAACAGGAAATGACTCATTTCATATATAAATGTTCCAGTAAAATTAAGTTATCTAATGACAAAGGCTTTCTAAACAAGTGTTTGTGACTGTTAGCTCTATAATTCAATAATTGTAGGTCAATGTGCTAGGAAGAATACAATGCAATGACTTATCATCTATGTTTTAAAACCTTGCTAATATTGAACAATCAAGATGAAAAGTAAACTATTTGCAATCCATGCAAAATCCACCACAAACTCTTCTGAAACCTAAACCATTTTAACCTAAGTAATTGACTCTGAAACCACTGCACGCATTCAAACACGTTAATACAATGAAAATCAAGAACCAAATACCCAGATCCAGCTTACTTGACATTAGGGCAAGTTAAAAATGTAATTACTCTCGCTAGTCAGCAGAGAGATCTCAATCACCCTCTAGAGATCCCTTTCTTTTAAACATGGAAACAGAACGAGCCTATGAACCTGGCTTTTAAATTACATTCCAGTTAGTTGCCTTTACATTGACACAACTAATCCTGTTCCAGAATTACATCATTCACTCATTACATAAGGATCTGAAATGTCACCTGTGCACACGATTCCTCAGGCGTTTTGGCACTGACTGAATAAAGTGCTGGCAGATCTAGCCTGTGTACAGAGAATTTTTCAAGAGTGTGCAATAGTGCTGGAGCAAGGTGCGAAGTCTGACCCGAACCTCTCTCTCCAGATAGCAGTAATCTTGGTCTGTAGGAGTTTGGCTGGTGATAAGCTGACCTGAAAGAGAACAACAGTTAGAAAATACAATTAATGTGCCAATGTTTTCGATGGATGGGTGTTTATAATAAGGTATTTTAGAATTCAAAAACCTTCAGTAATGAGTAATAGTTTTCTACAATAGTCTAAAAAGATTCAACTAACTCCAGTGTACCTCAACACTACCTCAAATCTCAGTAACTCCCGTTTCACCTACTCTTTGACTTCACAACAATTTAATTCAAAGTCATATGTGCAAAGCTACATGCATATTAAATTCATGAATATATTCATTATAACCAGATCATTTAAAACTTAAAAAGCACTTAATGGACTTTGAGTTCATGCCTTAAGGTGCCACCCATGATTTCCAAGAATCACCTAATATGTCAACACAGTTTATTTAAGAAATAGGATCTGAGGTTACTCTAGCATATTCATATATTTCTATTCAGACAGAAGAAAGATTTTAAAGGAAAAACTGCAAAGACAAAGTTTTTTATTTGATGTTGTTGTTCAGGAGAAATCCTAAGGAGTCCATAGAATTATTTGGGGAGTTCTGTATTCGTTTTTCTGGGGGGTGGGGAGGGAGTTGCCCCGTTTTTGGGACAAGTGAGACATGAAGAAAGAAGCATTAGGTTTTTCCATTAAAAGTCTCTTCCATTTACAGAGAATTGATTATGAAACAAAAAAAACCTCTTCAGTTAATCTGCATTTTCTTTTATCATGGCATTTTTATTTGCACACCAATTAGCTCGGGCAGTGAAACAAGGTTGGTTGGTTTTATTTCAGGTTAAATATTTTGTAACAGCTATGAACATTGCTGAGCTTTGGCTTTCCAGTTCTGGTGCTGAAGGTTACACACACAGACAGCAATCCAAAATGCTCAGGAAAATACATTACAGGAGGCTTCCATTACAAAAATAAACATACTCTCCAAGATTATTTTATTTAGACACAAGTCCACACAGACATGTACTGTTTCGTTTTGAGGTTCCCACTCCTGCCTTCTCAACAAAAGCTTAAATTTGGCATTAAAATACTTGCCTACATACCTCAAAGTATCTGAGCTTCATTTCTTATTTTTAAGCTTAGTTTTCTGTAAATGATGTTCTGGTATCTCTTTTCAGCACACAAATTTTAGCAGTTTTCCACAAGATGGCTCTACTAAACAGTAATACTACTAAACAGACTTCCTAACCTCACTTTATTTAGTAAAATCCCAACAGAATCCATCACATAAGAATACTTTTGTGCTACTTTAACACAAAACAAAGAAATGCCCGTTTATTATTTTTAATTACTGTAGTCAGGCCAATTCATAAAGAAAAAACTTATCCACGCTTCACAGATTACATAAATTCCCATTTTCCCCAAAAGTTTCCATTAAAAAAATGAAAAAGAGATGTTAGAAATGCTGAATGTATTAATTATCTAATGCTTCCAAACAGCTGCATACACTGAAGCTCAGCAATACTTTAGACCAAGAAAAAGCAAACAATTCCTCCAAAATATTCCTACGTACCTTCATTTCCCATTCTTAACCTTTCAAATCAAAATAGCTTGTTACAAACCAAAATTGCTGCTTACATTCTTACCTCTAAGCTACACCCATCTGTTGCAAAATATTTCTGATTACTCTATCTAGGAGGTGGCCTTTCCCAAGACTACTCACATACCTAAACCTCTTGCTCATACACTTACATGTTTCTATTACAGAACAGAATTGCCACTAAAAAGCAAAAGAACATCTTTGTCACCTCTCCTGATGTTAAGACTTTCATGGTTTTATCTCTCAGATTATAAGCATTTAGAGAAACACTCACATTGTAAAATGACGGTAGGATTTATGTATAGCAGCTGATGACTGTTTCTTTGGTGATCCTAAGTGACAGCTCGTCTCAAAAATTGATGAAGCATTCTCATCTTCACTATCATCTAATATTAGACTTGGTACATCTGTTCCAAGAAATATATTAATTAGAACCTCATCACGTCTAAGTTCATGTACAACAAACAAGAGAAGACATTTCAATTTTCTTCATGTAAATTATAACACATTTTCAAATGTAGAAAAAAAGTGTTAAAACTGCCAAAATATCAGAACACAGAATAGTACATACTTATTACTTCAAAACTCAAAACAAATACTGTAGAAGTCTAATCATAACCACAATTTATTTTTTTATACCATCAAGCAGAACAACTTCAAGAAGACAGCAAATGTTTAACTTGTTATGAAATGTGTCCTTGGGTTTTATTTCACAGCTAGAGGTTTTTCAAGGATAAAATTATAAAATCTGTCACTCCTCAGACTATATGCGGTTTTGTACCTATTTATTTGTTCCAAGTGCCCAAATTTTTACAGGTAAACGCCTTCCAAAATTATTCTCAGCATGACTACCTAGATAACGTAAGCTTATAAAGAATTGTTTTCCACCCTCTGATAATCTGTCAAAGAATATCAAATCACTTTTTGTCCAAATAAGTTTAATTTATTCAATATTCATGTACTACATCTTCATCTATTTTAATTCCTTTGCTAACATAGTAGCAGAATGAACTAAAATATTTCTACATAGACATTCAAAAACAAAAGGTAAAAGACTGATAGCATTCAGACAACAGACTGCAGAGAAGAACAACTGCAAAAAATATAAGTATGGCATTAAAGCAAAACAACCATTTGCCAGTTAAAAATCAGATGCAGTTAAACTAGTTGCCAAAGCTGCAACAGGATTGAGAGTAGACTGCTGTGATTTCATAAAGGGAAATAAACTGCTACAAGATCTTTATTTGCCCCAGGAAAGGACTTTAGTTGAGGTTACACTAAGCCAGCAAAACTCATTCTCATTCCTATAGAGAAATCAGTCTGCAACGATGGGATGAAAACAGTCACAGCCGCTCAGCTGCCCGTTAAGAGCAGCGCAGAGGCCAGGTCTCCTGAGGAACAAAAGGTTCTGCCATGGATGGGGAGCACTTCTGCGAGCAGCCTGGAGTCACCACAGCACATTGCTGTTGGGGGCAACCACTGGAGCAACGGTAGCTCAAGTTGGCCACAACCACTTAGAAAAATGGGCTGCTGTGAAATGAAAGTGTGAAATACAGACAGATCTAAGCGTTATTCTCAAATATACAACCCACCACACAACTGGCCCAATTTACATGAAGCCATGCAACAGGTCTTGCTACAATGATGAAACCACCACCATAGAAGAAAGGAATAAACTTCAAGGCAGTGTGAAGCATTGACAGAGACATTATCTAAGGGTTATGAATCTAGACAACAGAGGCTTCCATAGTTGGTTTTGTGATATAAGAATCTGGATTCCAAGAAGTCTAGGCAGGAATAATATTGTGCTGGTATGGGATAAGGACGTGCCACATCTCTGGGCAAGATGCAGTCAGACACCTGACAATCAATCTTCAGGGGGCAAAGATAAAAGAAGTCTTGCAGACACCAACCAGTGGCTGAAAACTAGTCCATAGTAAGAAAAAGCAGGTCAGAAACAGCTTGACATTTAGCTCTGGGCAAGGACAGAGCCCTTCAAATCAGCTGGCCATAGGTCTCCTAAATCTTGGCTCACTGCAGTCCTTGACCAGGCAGAATTTGCGCTACACCGAATGTAGACCCATAGGGTATGTTCTATGCCCATGCACTGGACACGGCTTTTGCTTCCAATATGTAATTATTAAAAAAGGCAGTCCATCTTATAATCCCAGGCTTCGAGCCTCTGTGACATCCTTTGCTTGAGCATCCAAGTTACTGAACTACAAGAAACCAGAGTCACTGGGAACCGCAAAGACACGGTGAAAAATAGATTTGCAGATCATAAGCGCATCAGTAAGCATCTGCCACACACCTGGCTCTGAATTCAAGAAAAACTGAAGCCCTAGTATGTAATCTATATAAACATAAAAATCATTGTACATGAAAGTGGATTTTGCTGTTTTTAACACAGATTAAGCTTACTAATTAGTATTTTCTTGAGTTTAAGCATGTAAGAAGAAAAACTAAGGTAAAGAGGAAACTTCAAAAGAAACCACAGTTCTTATAACTTTAAAATCAATTATTTACAAACATTTAAAAGTAACTATAGCAGCAGAATTATTTAGTAAAACTATTTAAACTCAACCAATGCTTCCAAACTCACTTTGCCAGAATAAAGAGCAGAATGTAAAGAATGTAACCAAAAAATATTCTACTACAAAGACACTTAATTCAAGGACACTTAATTCAATCTTGAACAATAATGACGATCACCAAATTAGGCATTACCAACAGTTTAACAGTATATAGGGATACTCAAGCATCTTCAACAACTTTCATTAGAAGAACCTAAAACAACCAAGGGAGCCTACCATGATCTAACTGCAGCTGCAAGGCAGTTCACTCCCCTCTACCCACCACAACACAATCCCAAGGCCCCATCTCATGCCAATTCCAACACTTGTTAAAACCTCCAGCTATCTCACAGTCAGCAGAAAATTAACCCGACAAAAATACATCATTTTTGGATGAGTTTGCTGTCTAAAATGATTTAACAAAGTGCCTGAGATACTAAAGTAAGTGCAAGGGATAGAGCAAAAACACACAGCTGGGCTGGAGGACCTGCAGCAGCCAGCACAAGGATCAGCTTAAGCAGCCTGGGCTGTAGTCTGAAAGCACACTCTGGAATAGGAAAGAAAATAAAGGCACGGCTGTCACAGATTTGCTTTATGACTGGGCTATTTCAAGTTAATCACAACCACAAGTACTGTTTATATAGCTCTGTGTGTCGAACGTGATCCTAGCTAAGAGCTGCAGAAAACAGTTTGCCAGAAGAAGCAGGTATCAAAACCAAGGTGTCCTGTTCAACATTTAACTTCCAAGAAATGACCAGGGTAACTACCAAAGCAGGTCTCAAAGAACAGCTGGGTAAAGAAACCCAGAACTTATTGACTCACTGCCAGTCAAAACACTCAGTCACATTCCTTCTTATTCCCTGCTTCCTCAATGCACTCACGTTGCTCCCATGGCAGCAGGGTTCTGGCATACATCTAACCTCTTACTGAGTTAGCTTTACTCACTAATTTGGCAAAATGCAAACTTGACAAAACAGCAAAAACCTCCCCCCTTGCTAAGCCAGCAGAATCAGCTTGAAGGATCAGGAGTCCACCAAGCCAGTTTAAGGGGAGGAATGTCTCAGTACCTCCTCCTTAACCAGCAGATGACCATTACGCAGGTGTAGGTGACTCCAAAAACCACAGTCTCACCTGCTGAGCTCATAACACTCCTTTGCAGCCTGCTGCTGCACCATTAACAGCCAAAGGACTGGAACAGCCAACTGACACCCAGCACGAGAGCATCAATGTCAGGTCCTAACACACTGAGCAACATTATTTCACTATTCTCTATTATTCCACCATCTGATCATGCCCCATTAACAGGAAACGCATAACAGATCAATTTCCTTACACGGGATTTCATGCTTCTCTTAGTAGCTAAATGTTATAATAATTATGAAAGATGGGGAGGGGTTATTTGTCAGAGATTGTAGTGAGAGGATGAGTTTTAAGTTGAAAGAGAGGAAATTTTAATTAGATATTACAAAGAAATATTTTACTGTCAGGGTGGTGAGGCACTGTTACAGGTTGCCCAGAGAAGTCATGGATGCACCATCGCTGGAGATGTTCAAGACCAGGTTGAATGGCGTTATGAGCAAGCTGATCCAGTGGGAGTTGTCCCTGCCCAAGGCAGGGGGGCTGGAACTAGATGAGCTTTAAGGTCCCTTCCAACACAAACCATTCATAGTATCATATTGGGTTGGAAGGATCAGAAGAACCATTCTATGATTCTGTGCTATGATGCTATGACTATTTCTCATATTTAAATTGTAAATTACTTGGGGGTTCTTTTTGCACATCTTGGTCTATACAGCCAAGTAAACTGTACTTACATACTTACAGCACTGAACCAAATACACACCAGGTTTAAGGCTAGGAATACAAGAAAGCCAGTTGAAAAATTTCTAAATGAAACAGGAAAAAAAAACAACAAATCACTTGCCTTCACTTTTGTCACTCTGGCTGAATTCAGCATGAGGAAACACTCTGTGTAAGACCTTAAGAAGGTTAGTGAAAGTACGTTCCAACAGTGGTCTGATCACAGGAGATAACGCATGTCCTGAAGATGTCACAGCACGTTGGGAAGCGGGCACAATATTCTGCATTGCATGATAAAAATCCTGTGCACTGAGAACTACAGAAGAAACATCAAGCTGTAGTTTCTGACTGCTCACGTAAATCTGGGGATAGCGTCGTCTCAGGGCAATCAAGGCAGCCTCAGTGCAAAGTGCTTTTATGTCAGCTCCACAGTACCCTAGTGCACACAAAAACAAAAACACCTTCCATGAAACAGCACTGCTGTGCTGCATACCTTTCAAACAGGCCTAAAGCTAAAAGGGATCAGTCATACTTCACTGTCAAGGTTCACAAAGCTTCTGCCAAAAGGTGTTCCAGTGACAGTGCTCTGTACCAAGAAATCATGTGCAGGTATATTGAAACATAGTAAGCAATTAATTCCACATTCAGGTTAAAATTACTTACATTTTCACTATATAGTGCAATATATATTTTCAGCCCAGGGTTATATGCCTGTCATTGCTCTTTCTTTTTCCTTAATATTGTCTAAAGAACACGTGCAATTTTAACAGCCCAGCTTCTCTCCTCCTTTTTTACTTTAATGCCTCTACATGAATATATTATTTTAATAGCAAAGTAATTTTTTTCTACCGGATGAACAGCACAGACTTTAAAATTTTACAGACTGAGAATATGAGCAGTATAAAGGAAAATGTTTCATGAGTGGAAGAGATCTCTTGTTAAAAAAGCATACTGTGGACTCTTGGAAAACATGAACTTTTATTATCAAGAAAAATGTTTCAGACTTTTAAGAGTTTCATAATTTCACTAATATAACTGAGAGAGTAGAAAATCTATTAAAAAGCGTTAGGATTTTAATTCATCCTATCTTATAAATATCAGTGGCTACCTACAATCACTTAATCATCTTTACTGAAAAACACAGATCTGGTAATTAAGAAACGCTGAGAGACTTAACACCACTATGCCTTTTGCAGTATCAACAGGTTAGGGTTTTTCCTCGGAGCTAGAAATTAGATTTCAATTTTTTCCGTATCTCTTAGCAAAAGACAGCAATACACCACTGAATTTTGTGGCACCATAGCTCCAGCTTTCAAAAAATGTAAAATATCATTCCAGTGGGAAAACTTTTTTAGAGAATTATAGTCACTATAGGAAAACACGTTGCACTGAGGCACCGCCAAATAAAAGTTCATGGCTTTGCAAAGAAATGTTTATAGAGGATAACTAATCAATTCTTTAGTTAAATTACTCTCAATTGACTTTTAACCAGACTTCTTCCTCCCTGCCAGGCCTTACACTAGTTGCATTTTTTCTGTATTGGTCTTTCAGCAGCACCAAGTCCCAAAACTGAAGCTGCCTTCTTTCTCACTCTTTATCCTCTGACACGCCACTGCTGCCAGCACGCATATTTTTTACAAGACCCATACAGCAACAATGAACAAATCTGATTCTATAGAAAGAGTTGTAAAACAAAGAAGGAAGCAGTTAACAAGAAATGCAGGCATTTTTCCATCCCCATCTTTCAGATATATAAATTTGGGGAATAATAATAAAAGATACTGGCTCTTCAGCTATAAAGGTGACTTAAATTGGCTGAGACTTCAAATTCCACCTCAGTTTCTCATATATACTTGAAAATATTTTTTAAAAAGCAAAAATAAAATGTAGACGTAAGATCACCATAAATGCAACTCCTCAACTTTTAAACTAAGCTTTCCATTTATATAAAAAGGTTAGTAGCTATAATTGTGCAAAGTTGTTGAGCACACACTGTTATCTAAAAAGTATGTAGTAATTCCCATTCACAAGTTCTCTTGAAATAAATACAAATGGCATTTGAAATACATTAAAATACATCCATTATATTAATCACTAGGAAACTGACTATTTTCAGCATTTTGTTTTGTTTTGTCTTTTACTAACTCGCATCTTGAAATTAAAATTATGCAGGCACACTACAACAACTATGTCAATCCAGTAACAACATCAGAGAAATCAAAATCAATGTTTTTCTGCTAAATTCTGCTTTGTTCTTCTAATATCAGGTATTCCCATTTAAATTGCTCTACTTCTCACCTAACAAGCATAGCGGATTAAACAAAAAATTCTGGGGGGCATTAAACCAAAGTTTAAATCAAAAATGTGATAGAGATACATAGTATTCTGAGTGCCTGTCAGCTTAAGAACTAGTTTAGTGTCTGTGTGACAAAAGAATCAGTAGCTCAGCAGCTATATCTTCTCCAATTTTTCTATTAATAAATGCTGTAATGTCACTTTCTAACAGTCATTTTAATCACCGCTTGCATATCTCCAAAGAATTGCAAAATTAGGAAATAATAGCCTGTAGCCTATTTTTAAAATTAAATTCTCAGGTGATCAGATACACAATTAGTCTCCATTTCTATTTTTAATTTCTCAGGAGCAATTACATTTGAAGAGTAATAATTGGTGTCTCTGTTTGTGGGACTCTTGTGCACACTGTACATTCATTTCAGTGACAGGAGAACGGCAAAAATCCTGTATCTTGTGAAACATTAAAGAGCTTTTTACTACTAGGAAGTAAATGCACACTGATTAAGAGGAAGAAAAACATGAGTAAAGTACTATCAAAGCAAATAAAATGTTATCATACCAACAGTAAATAACCTGAATTTATTTTTTCCCAAATTGACATGATATAAAACTAACGTTCGGTGCATTTGCTTCCATTTATGAAGCATCTCACAATGGATGCTCAATTTGCCAGGCAACAATTTACTGGCATGTCTTAACTTGGCACAAAATAAGCGCTCTCATCAGTAAGTCCATTTCATTCTATCCATCACCACCACACTCTGCTAAATGCTTTCAAAGTAAGACCAAAGAGAAGGAGAGCAAACAAGTAGATTTTGATCACAGAAATTTTAAAGCCATACTCTTTCACTTGTACTGTGCAGGAATGACATCCTCTCTACAATTTCTCCTGCCTAATATCGACACCAAAAAAACCTACAACAAAGTGCTACCGAGCTAGGTCAAACATTTGGCTGAACAATTTTTACCACTTCTTCCAACTCGTTTTTAGGAGCTGAAGGGAGCTGCAAATGGACTGCAGGGAAAGATTAGCAAATAACAGAGCATGACAACTGAATGAAAAATAACTACCACTTTTTTAAAAGAATTGTGGAAAACATGAATATTAATGCCCAAACTTCCCTCTCAATCACGACATTAGGATGGGAAAGACAAGATGTCTAACATAGAAGTCATGGATGCCCCGTCCCTGGAGGTGTTCAAGACCAGGTTGGGTGAGGCTTTGAGCAACCTGATCCAGTGGAAAGTGTCCCTGCCCTTGGCAGGGGAATAAGGTCCATCCAACCTAAACCATTCTATGATTCTGTATCATTTTGCCACAAAATGCTCCTTCAACAATAAGCACAGAATAGCATATTTTTCACAAACATCTTAAGTGTGACGGTTTGCTTCTTCACAATTCTATTTAACATTATTTAAATAACCCTTTTTACATTGTACAAAGATGCCTCTGCAAGATGACAGATGGAGGAATTCACACTTATTTCCTTATTTTGTTTCCTACAAAACTGAGGTAATAGGTAACAGTCTCGCTATCTACAGAAAGTTATCATTCAGAACAATGAAGTAAGGACAAGAGATAAGAACAGACTTCAAAAGTTCAGGATAGCTAGGGCCCACGTCCAGTACACACTTCTAAGGAGAAAAAAGCATAATTACTTGTGTTTATTTGAGGAATGAATAAGACATCGGGATGTGCTCTTCTGAGCAATTCCATGCTTTCCCCAAGCTGCTTCATTTTGTCTCACACAGCTTGCAATCATGCGGTCATATTCAGTGAAGTGGGTTCTTTAATTCTCACATACATAGAAATCTAAAAGGTCTGTAATCCATAACACCAGGGACAAAAATCAACTCTGAGGAAATAACCTATTTTTTTGCAAGTCCTACAGCTTTTTCCTTCTAATTTCCTTATAATTACACCCCTGGATCCTAAAAAGTTCTGAGTCACACGTACACCTGTTTCCCCAAAGTCATTTACTTTGGTAGTATTTCAGCAGTTTTCTTCATTAAGATCCATATGCTTGAGGGAAGTGTTGCCAAGTTTGCTGAACTGGAGAGGCTGTACAAAAAGTCTGTTGAGTCTAAGCAGCTTTTACTCGGGGAAGAGGGGGTGTTTGTTTGTTAGTATTTAAAGAAAACCTGCATGCAAGAAGAAACAGCAGATCAGTATATGCTGTGTCAATGTGACAAGTGTGCCAATGAGTTCCATTTGCAATGGCCACAAAGAATCTGGAAAGTCTGTTTAAAGAAACAGTTGCTGCAGATTTCATTTATAGAAATGATGAGGCAATCTCGAGATGAAGAAGATAAACCAGTCTTACTTCAGCTGTTTTAAGAAGTCCTTCACCGGTCAAAAGGTTTTAATCTTGGACGTATGGAAACATTTAAATTCCAAGATACAGAATGGAGACAACCAGGTGCACAGTAGCTGAACAGTAGGAAAGCCGAAGAAGACAGAAAAGAGTATTTCTTTTCATTAGCTGACTTTTCCACAGAACTGACAGGTTTTACTGAGCACAATGAATATCTTCAAAACAAACTCACACATGGCTTTCCCTATGGTCTGAAATTTTAAAATATAGAATTGTGTTCTCCAAATAAAAATAAGGTGAATTCCCCTCTCTATTCCCCTCTCTCCCACTAAACAGCACCACGTCTTTGCACAAATCAAGCAGAATTTACATGAAATGGGTTTGGCACATGCTGTCTTAAACCCGGCAAAGCTTAAACTGGAGTTTGCTGGATAGTTATGTTTTCTCCTCACCAGAAGATGTTGAGGTCTTTGTACATCAAAAGCGGAGGGATGATGCTGCGATGACAGATGTCCCTGTGGATGAAGAGGATAACTCGGATGTACTGTAGCTGACTGAATGGACTGATGTTGATTTTAACGTTCTGAGTTCTCTGATGATGGATTCCAATGCACAGATATTTGAGACTGTCCTTGTTCTGAGAATTTCAGTCCTTGTCCAAGCAGATGACTGACAGAGGATATATCTTTGCGTGACAAATTGTTGAGAAGAGATTGTGGTGTGTGCTTTAGACTCACTTCCTCTGTTAAATTCACTACAAAAATATTTGGATTTACTTCTGTTTAGTTTTAAGCAGCAAGTTTATCTTGAACAACCATCCTCCATTCAGTACAGCAGGTCTTTTGGTGCTCCAAAGGTGTATTTAATGAACTCATGGTGCAGTGCTTTTTTCCCTCCCTGCCTATATCTATGCTTTGAGGTTGTTCTGTGCTAGCAATCTGGAAAAAAAATTCATCTTTAGAAAGGCTGGTTAGTTTGTTGGATTACTGTCAGAGGAGAGCATGCCAGTCAGTGAAAATAAAACAAAAACAAAACAACCACACAAGTACTGATTTTTTTCCTTCATAAGTAGACAGAAAAGACGCACAAGTCTCCCTAACTCTTGTGAAATATACTAATTTAATGGGAAGTCTACCTAAGAATCCAATTCCCACTTTGGTCTGCTTCCTTTTGAGGGTACGTATCCTATATAGTGACACTGATTATGGAAAGGAAGAATGACTGCATTTTCAAATGACTACTAGCTACTCATTCTGTGTTTTAGTAAGACAGAAGTGTATTTTGTTATTACAAAAAAAAAAGAATGCTGCTGAAAGTACAGAGGTTTAGAAAGGTAAAAATAATAAAATATCCTGATACATTTAACATACTTTCAAAGTTTTACACAGAAGAGGAAGCAACTATAGTAAAAGTACTAACACCGTAACACTCACCAACACATTTTTCAGCTAGTTCTCCTAAGAAAGTATCTGACAGTTTGGGGTTCCAATCCCTGGTATGAATTTGTAAAATGTGCTTTCGTGCCTGATTTAACAAAAAAAAAAATTAAAAAACAGGGAAAAGAAAAAAAGATCAAAATTAGCAAGTCAAATCCATGTCATAATATTTCTGACAGAAGTATTATTTATTTATGTGAATATAGTAATTTTACCTGGTTTTGACATGCACTGAGATACATAAAAAAGAGAGAACTTTGCATTCAACTCTCTTAAGAGAAAAGATTTTCCCTTCTTCTTTAATTTCATATAAGCAGTATTTTTTCCTTATACCAGTTACACATTTTAATTGCTGTTTAATCAACATTATACATGACCTGATCAAAACCCATGTTCTAGTAGGAATTATCATAGTTCCATAATTTAATTTTTAATTGCTGCACATACGATTAACAGCTCCTACTGTCAAATGTCTCACCAATTAATTTATTGCTAAGTAGTACAGTTTGCACACTTGAACTCCAAACCTATTTCAATATCAAATTTTATAGAATCCAAATATATCTCTTCATATACAAAGCAAATTTAATTTTAAGTAAAAATTCATGAAATATTACAGCTGAGTTTACAGAAGTTTAAAGAACTGAAATGCTCCTGTTGCCAATATAATACATCTGGCTTTGCACGTACAGCTTCTATGTGCTTAGCAGTCTCCATAATAAAACTGTTTTCTCTTACTACAGTTTCCACAACTCCACTACTTATTATACAAATTTATATAAAACTTTTAGATAAGCAGTTGAGTTTAACGTGAACAATTTACCTCTCTGTTTAGTTTTAACAATGTTCTGACGATCTGAACTTCAATACAGCTTTATGTATGCTATTTTTAGTAAAACTCATTGATATCTTCCTTAAAGCAAACATTCTTACATGTAAAAATGCATATTGTTATTTCACAAGCTTGGTTGTTAGACATTAGATGTTTAATATACTAGAAACGTCTATTAATCTCCTCTGTAAGTTTTACCTTTTGATCAGGCAAGTTGAAAAGAAATTCCCTGTCAAAGCGACCAGGTCTCCTGAGTGCGGGATCTATAGAATCCAGTCTGTTTGTAGCACCAATTACAACTATTTCACCTCTATTATCCAGTCCATCCATGAGGGCAAGAAGAGTAGACACTATAGAGCTAAATGAGTTTTCAAAAAAGAACGTATAGAAAAAGAAGCAAGAATTTTTACTTTTTCAACTGTAACATTCATAACTCCAAAGAAAAAAACTAAGTTAAAAGAAGTTGCATAACTGTTTCAAGTTTCAAAGCAAGAAGGAACCTTTTGATATCATCTGTATTATACCTAGTATTATGACTACGGTAAGGATTACATCAAATTCAGACTTCCTCCTCAAACAGTTGTGGTCATAGGAGCTCAGGAAGTCATTTACTGTAGCTTTGAATAGTTCTCTCCCACTAACAGTGTGAGCATCAATCGTCCTGTTTAGAGCAACTGCAGCATCGATCAGAAGAAAGGTGCATCAAGACAAAGCCACATGATCCCATAACCTCCTACTCTGCTGGTCCACAAATTTCCCTCCTGTCCCCCTCAGCTGAGTAGAGTGAGATATAAACAAAACGCCACCACCTACAGAACGAAAGATCCAAGTGCATTGCCACAAAAAGCACAGTAAAACTGAGATTGAGGACAGCCAGGAAAAATTTCAGCAGCAGTAAATCGTTGTACAAAATGTTATAAAAAATGACACAAAAACAACCCAGGGTAAGTTTGCACACCACGTCATCCAGAATCAAAATGCTAGGGGTGTCCAACCATTCATAGAACATTACAATTCAGCATTTTAGAATATTTTTTTTAAACTGTTTTTTCTTTTGTGCTGGTAACAGATGATCTGTTTACAGTACAAAACCAGCAACCAAATGAAAGGCAGTGAAAATCTGGGTGTTAATAAAATGGCTGAAGGGCAATCTGAACTACAATTCGATTCTCAGTCTGTCTGAAGAACTGAAGAGATGTCTTCTGACACAAAAAGACTCAACATTTGTTCTTTCTTCTGTAAATGGGCTTAATCAAAAGTAAAAACTTTTCTTGGGAACTGAGTAAAACTACACTTAAGAATTTACCAAGATAATGTAGTATATACCAAGATAATGGCAGCATATAAGAAATATACCTGTGAATCTGGTCTTGTCTACTAGAACGAACTGGAGCCAAGCCATCTATTTCATCAAAAAATATTATAGAGGGTCTCATCAAGTATGCCTGGTATGCAAAAACGAAATTTCAATTCATTGTTAGTTCATCATTCATCCATCAACATTGAAAACAGTTTATTGCAAAGCATTAACATGCTAAACTAACACATTTATTGAGATACCTTTGTTAAAAAGCATCTGGTCTGAAAATAAAACTCAATTTTCATCTACAGTACTTTTTCAGACAAAACAAAATAGACTGCATTCTCCTTTGAGTAAGCAAGATGGCACCAGTGTATCAGTTTTGCTGTGTGCTGTAAAGATTCTAGACAAACTGAGACAACTTAGTTACAGAAAACAGTATCTTATCTGCTCACAACCTGTTTGTTTAGTCATCTGTGTCTGAAAAGAGCTTCTGTTTGAGCAACTACGTTTCACTGCTTTATGCAATGTCCATCATTTTCCAAGTCAAGTAAGGATACTGAATTATACACACAGCAGATGCAGTCCTGCATCATTCTCTACATAGCATTTATCTTGAACACGCCAGCTGAATTCAAATTCACTGATTTAAATTTTTTTCTCAATTCTTACATAAACTGCTTTATCTGCTTCATTAACACATAAGTTAAGAGACTTCTTCCTCTCAGTTTTCTGAGCAATAAAAAACTGTTCTCAGCATTCTTTTATTTCTTCGTTTGAATATATAATTCAGACAAATCCTGCCCTATCTATAGAAACTTATAGGTATTAATTTCAACTGCAAATAATTTTGGTTGCCTAGAACACACAAAATAAAAAACATACAGAGAAATTATATGAAGAATATGTATTTTCTTCTAACCTGATCAAAAAGGAGTCGAAGCTGACGTTCAGATTCACCAACCCACTTACTGAGACAGTCTGCTCCTTTCCTCATAAAGAAAGCCACCTTTTTGTCTCCTTGACTGCATTCATTAGCTAGAGCTCTAGCTACCAAGGTTTTACCTGTTCCAGGAGGACCATAGAATAAACAGCCCCTGAAGATAAATGGATCAACACAGTCACAAACTTATTTTATGTCTCCTGAAAAACTCCAAGTCAAATTTTATAATGAAGACAGGGAGCCTGGAGAAGAAAGACTTACGTTCTAGGATTATTATTTAGTGTATTCAACATGACTTCATAAAATCTAAGTTCCTTTCATGCTTTCAAATCAGTAAATCTTTGTTTTGTAGAGAACATTAATCAAAGGCATATTAAGCTTCCAAAGCATTGTTTTATACTAGTTAAGTATCTCCTTAAATATTAAATAAATATTTTCCTTGAATATTAAGTCTTAGGTAATACTTGAGTCAGGTTTCGCTACTTTTTGGGAGAGATATACTTTCTTTAAATGACAAAAATACCCCAAAGTTTTCAATTTACTTAGACTACGTTTACCCATTTAAATGACACGACAAGATGCCTAATTATTAAAAACATAATAAAGAATTACGAAATTACTTCTATAAAATAAACATATGCATTTAGCTTGATCTAGCAAAGTATTTGATAACATACTGGAAAAAACCCGCAAGGTACCATTTAATAGAACACTTGAGAATTCTTTCTTTGACCAAATCAAAGCTTATCCTCCTGCCACAAGAAAAATAAACTAGATTTTTGTAAATCTTCATCCTCCTTATTAAGCTGTGATAGACAAGTGGGGAAGCAATCACGTAAGTCTATTTAAACTGCAAACACTTCAGGGAAAGAATCAATCTCCTATTTGTTTTCAAGTATTTTTCAAAGCTAAATAAAATAAAAATGCAACAATAAGAGCAAGTACACGTACCTTGGTGGCTGAATTTTGAACTTTTCAAATATTTCTGGATAAAGAAGAGGAAACACTACCATTTCCTTAAGCGCAAGGATATGATGGCTCAGCCCCCCTATACTATCAAAACGCACCTTAGAAAAACACAAAGCATACAAAGCACATATTGTAACAGCTTTCCACAAAAATACTTTTATTTATAAAATAACATATTTGAAAACAAATTATAAACAACATTGCAATGCTCTCAATAGGAGTTCCCTGAATTTTGAAAACGTAAAAAATGTTGATAAAGTCAACTCTTTGTTACCCACATGAGGTTTATCTGGTAACTGCGCCTGCACATCCACAGAGATCCAGCCCATGCCTCAGAGCAATTTTAAGCTCAAACACTGCGTAACGTGAATACAGTCAAAGTACTTCCAGGCAACAGTGCAGCCCTAGCAGTAATTCAGCAGCTTCTGCACAAACCACACTATAAGCTAATGTGTCTGTTCAGACATAACAATGCATAGGGCACAGATGCCCAGCACTGAGTTAACCAACTCAAGTCAGTACTGCTGCTTCCTGCACTGCTCAGCATATTCCAGGTTCTACTATGACAAGTAATCACAAATTGATGTCAAACAAAGAAATATAGTTGGGCAATCGATATTTTGGCTTATTTATGACAGGTATGCAGCCTGCTGATTGCCTGCAAGTCAAAAGCAAGTGCTTTGTAGCCCAAACAAATAAAACAAATAACAGCTTTGGAAAAAAATCAAAAAAGATAAACATACTTCAACTCTAATGAGTGGCTGTGGTGAATTCTGCTTACATAACTGGGGGAAGGAAAATGAAAACCTACCGATTTATCAACAATCATAGGGTCAACATCAGCCAAACTCGCCCCAACCTTCACACGTTCTCGCAGGATTCCACTAGCTAAGTCTTCTGCTCTAAAGTTTAAAGGCAGGCACCTGTTCAACAGCAAAAAAGAAAACACCCACCAAATAAAGATTGTTCTGTTTTGATCAATTTGCTGGAATGAGAAGAACGAAGAGATTAAAAGCCTTCTGCTACTTAAAGAGACAGCTTTCATGAATTGATTAGGCAATCAAAACTAACCTTTTTATTGTGGTAGTTATTTTTATATTTAAGGAACTTCCAGTTACATAAAGTTTGACGCGTTCATATAGCTATTTCAATCTAGAGAACTAGACTAGTCAGACTATTTCAATTAAACACAAAAGAAATAACGTTGACCAAAAGAACAGGACAGTCTCTACTGGAAGTGAAGAACTGCCTCAGTCCAGTACAGCAAAAAAAGGATTAACAGCACAAGGAAAACACAGTTCTTGAAAACATTAGATTCCAAAGAAAGGAAATAAAAACATTTCTTGCAGATCCGCCATAACCTGTTCCAGCATCTTAGCGCATGCAAAGAAGCTTTAAGTCCCTACACAGATGTTAAATCAGGTCAAATACACAGATAAAGGGAGGGAGAAAGGTAGCAGTAAGACACAGGTTACATTTAGAGCTATACTTTTTTGGTAGTTGTACATCACTGGAATTCCTCAAGATGGAAAAGGGAACAGTGTGGCAGATAGAAAGAGATGGAAAAAAGATAAGGAAACACTTCTTTCTATTCAGTTTTCCAACTAATGTATCTGTGGCAGTAAATTTACTGATATATCTTTATAAATCCTCCACATTTAGATAACTGGTGAATAACTGTAAGGTCAAAAAAATGATGTGTTGGGTGTATAGAAAGCAAATGTTACACAATAGGAAGAGAGAAGAATAAAAGATGGTATTTGGAGTACAATTGAACTAACTGGGACCAAGTAACACCAAGAATAAAAATCTGTTTTAACTGACAGAAGTTGTTTGCCTCATAAGTCAGCTGAATGAAGCAAATACTCTCTTCTTTCCATCTTTTTATCATTACTGTTAATTCTCTACTCATAAGACTTCAAATTCTATGTTAATATACAACCAGCAATCCTCCTGAACTGCGGCTGCTAGTAACTACAGGCAGAAACAAAAAAAGGCTACAGAACTGACAGAACATTAGAGAATAATTCTGCTTGTTTGCTGAAGAGAAATAAAAATCAAACCCTCCTAAAGAACAAGGATGTTTTGATACCTATTTCTTGCTCTAGCCATGCTTTTAGATTTTCTTCTTTCAAAACGTTCTTCGTCTGAAGATGTTGTATCACTGCTGTGAATGGCATGCTTCTTTCTCCTATTGAAGTGGTAAAATAAACATAAAACTTAGTCCTTTTTTGTAGTAGAATGGTATGTTTTGATTATTCTATAAAAACAAAGTTGAAACAGCAAGGACAGTACTGTTCAGGTTTAAGACATATGCAAATTTTAGTTTTATTATGAACCAGTATAATTTGGGAGGGGAACAAGATCTTTCACTGCCAAAGTGATATCCGATATCAACATGAACATCACTAAACCAGTAGATCCCCATAAGATCTGTGGTCCAGCCTACAGTACCTCACAAAGTGGGACTGAGTATCCAGTCAATAAGCTGAAGTTCAGCAGGCAGCAAGCATGCTTAGGAAAGCTCCCAACCGCTTTAGCCACCTCTAACGTAACAGATCTCCTTACTCAGTTTGATGCTTCCCTTTAAATGTTCTTTGAAAAAATTCCACACTTACTAAAGCATAAGGCCTCTTTTTATAAGGTTAAAAATTCTGAACAGCAGAACAGTTTCACAAAATACTTGTACTGTAGTTTAACTTCTGATCTAAATCTAATCTAATCTAATTGGTCTGCATGAACCAATTCTCTTTTTAGTATGACATTTCATAAAATGAGTATTTCAGAAACATTACAAAATGTACATTACATCTTCTGTACAAAAAGGTGTTCAGGTTGCTATCAGTTTGAAAGAAGTTGCCACTTTTTTGCATGAAAAAGTTGGCTACTAGTAAAAATTCATGTATTTTTAGTGAATATAGGGAGCTGCATAATTTATATGAACATGATGATGCACTGGGGAACAGTTTCTTGTCAAAGAATGACATGGTCAGTTTCACTGTTCAATGACCAAAAAACTAGATACATTTAAAAATATATCAAAGAGAATACCATGCAATTAGAAGAATTCTTAAGACAGTGTCCTGACAAGGAGGGATAAAATAAGAGTGGAGCAATACACATGCTAAAACTGAAGGGATAAGAGTTCACACTCTCTGTATCTTGCAATAGCAAATGCAAATCCTGAGATTATTCAACAAAATCTCACATGAACTTAAAAAAAAAAAAAGTCTGTGAAATTTTCATCTACTTTTCATATTTTCACTATGCCATTAAAATTGAGCAATAAAATGAGTTTCAGCCAAGACCAGCATTTGTTTACTTGGATTCTCTTCATGGACAGATTTATCTTTTTGAAGTTTTAAGCGAGTTTACTTTTTAAAAGATGTATTAAGGTGTGATCTCATCTATTTTGTTAAATACAGTCTATCAACAGTTTCCAAGACAAGGTGATGTATTTGACTTCTTCGACACAAAGATAAGTCAAGAACAATTCTTGGTAAATATTTTACTAAATTGTTAATACAACTTGGATAGAATTTGAACTGGAAAAAACAAAAAAACATTCTTCTGATTTGCTTAGTGTTGTAGAACAGAAAGGGGATATTTGTTAAACTGCTGCTTTAGAGTTAAACACTAAATATATGCCCATACAGAAAAAGCTACAGTGTGCAATGTGCAGTTCTCCTTCCAGCACCTGCAGCACACCCATTTCCACTCTGTTTTGTCACAAAGCTTCTCCTGGTATTGTGAAGCACCATGAAATTCATTTTTGTACACTGATCAGGATCTGAACCCAAGACACAATTAAAGATTCATGCACATCCAAAGCTAATGGAAATGTACTGAAAGAGAGTAAACAATTACCTACCAAAAGATTGATATTTACCTGATATGGCTTCTTCTTGCAGGAGATCTATGAATATCAAACAGTGCATTCTCCCTCTTTTTTTGATGAGCTGGCACTGAGTAAGAGAAGTTTGAGGTTTGTGATATAAACTACAGAACAATAATAAACTAATCTAAATGCAGCCTGAAAGTGCTAGATTACTGCTTTATCAGTAATGTTACCTCTGGTTTCTTCAAAAGCTCAAATTAAGAACAGAACTGGTGGGTAGAGAGGAAATTAAACCTCTTGCACTTTATTTGACTGTCCCCATATTGGTTTGCTACAGTCATGGGAATTCCAGGCTCAGTCTCCTCAAATCATCACAACTTGACTATCACAGCACAAAACACAATTCACCCAGGGTGAATTTATTAGCAGGACATAAAACTCCATACAGAAACCTTTACACAACTGATAATATGAGATATCTTAAAACTTCTCTTAAAAAATAAACCACAGCATTTCCCTATCAAAGTCTTTGTTTCCAAAGTGCCTTAAGATACAGCACTGTGCATACACCACTGTAATCTAAACCAAATATGCACAGAATACATTACTTCAAACAGAAGTGTTATAAGGCCCAAACTCAAAAGACACGACACTGAAAACTGCATGGATCACCGAAGGTTATGTCCTATGACGAGTGGTTAAGGACACTGGGTTTGTCTATTTTGGAGAAAAGGAGGTTGATGGGTGACCTCATTGCTCTCCTACAGCTTCCTGAGGAGGGGAAGCAAAGAGAGAGGTGCTGATCTCTTCTCCCTGTTATTCAGGTAGGAATGGTTCAAAGCTGTGCCAGAGAAGGTTTAGAATGAACATTAGGAAGCATTTTATTTAGCAAGAGGGTAGTCAAACACTGGAACATGCTTCCCAGAGAGGTGGTCAACACCCAAGCCTGACAGCGGTTAAGAGACATTTGGACAATGCCTTTATTAACCGGCTTTAACTTTTGGTCAGCTCTGAAGTGGTCAGGTAGTTGGACTGGATGATGGCTATAGGTCCCTTCCAAATAAAACAGTCTATTCTATTCTGAATTTCTCATCTAGGCAAGACGTGGTAACCGCTGCTATGCAATTTAACTAGAGTTACAAATTAGGCTTATCATTCAAGAAGAGAAGCAGACATAACAGTAACTTTTTTTTCTACATAATTATCTAATTTATTAGATAGCTTTCCAAATTCAACTTCTGCCAACTATTTATTAACATAAAACCCATTCGCTTCCAACCCTGAGCTCAGCACATAGCAGTACCTGCAACCTGCTACCAATGACAAACTGATACATTGTGACTCAGTAGTCACATTCATATGGTGAACCAAAACAGAGGCAAGGTGAAAGTCACTAATGCTGCATGGGAACTGTTAGGAGTTTTTCCTTTCCACATCCATAGTATTCTTGGAGGTCAGTAAAGCAGAACTGCATAGCAGTGACTAGTTCCTCACCTATTGGAGGGGCCTGGTATCTTTCAACCGTTTTTCTCTGTCTGAGATTATATGGCCGATCATTTTCTTCCCCCTCAGCCTCTTCTACTTCCATATCTCCGTCTTCTTCCTGAGACTCTGTTGAGGGAAGAAGATATTTTCAGAACATTTCTACTTGATTCAAGACCTACCTTCATCCTAAAAATTAACATTTTAATGGCCACTGAGAATTACTGCCCTCCTATTAATACTAATTGACTAATCACTGGAAATTTGAAGACCAAATAAGTATCCAGCACAGTGTCAAACATCTTTCTAGTTTCCCACAGAAGGTTCTAGAAAAGCAATAGAAAGAAAAATAAACGTAGTCAAATTAATTTTAGTTGTAAAGTACTTCAAATATCACTGCTAACCACTATCTTTTTCCTTCAATTATTATCCTTCAAATAAGAATGTCATCCTTCTCATTCTTTTCCTACAGGAGACTCAAAATCAAATATTTGACAGAGCATGAAAACAGGTAAAACTTTACAATTCACGATATAATTTTTACATAAAGAAAATAAATACACTGTTTAAAGGTATCGCCACGGTTTAGCTATTAACAAGATCAGTATTTCTACCCACAGATCTCAGAATTAAGACTGTATTCTTATTGACTGGAACAGACCATACCTCCTACATCAGTTTTAGTTCAAAATCGAGGACCCTGAACAGATCCCTGAAGTCCCAATATGATTTCTTAAGGAAGCCAAACAGGCTGCTGATCATGCCACTCAAGTTAGCCATAATCCCTTCTTTCTCAATACTTTTTGAACCCACTGGTCAGTTTCATCCCAATTTTTAAAGGAAGGTAGTATTTCAAACAAGTTTTGTGTCTAAAAGTCTTCTAAAATTCAGTGGATGGATAGAAAACAGAGACTTTAATTAATACTTTCCCCAAAGGAAGGATGCAGAACTGGTTATCACACATTCTTTCTCGTAACTGTCATCCAGCATATAAGAAATAGCAAGTCAGTTAGAAGATGTATAGTTGTAGACTACACACACCACATCCTGGCTTCCACCAAAGGATTGTTACAGAGAATATAAGGAAAGCTCCAACTGTTTAGTGTTACAAAAAACAGGAGTAAGGGAACATAGTATATAAACAGTTAGAAAGCAAGCTTCAAACTTACTTTTTTTTGAAGGAAACTGCAAAGAAATCCCTAAAACTCCTTCCTTCTAAAGAAGTGTGTATTTATTTGCAATAGTCATGTTAATTGGTCTGCTTAATAACCCCAAATCCCAAACCAAAACTATATTACTTTCTATAATGCAAAACATTGCTCTCTTACATTGAGGAGAGCTTTGTTTTGTGAGTATTTCAGACAAACCCTTACAACGCTTCGCAACTCATACCTTCTTCTTCCCCTTCTGTGGACACTTCATGGTGGTCCTGAATCCCATAGCTGTTTCTCCTCAGTGATTTCCTTCTTCTTTTCACTCGAGAATACATATCCATGTTTTCCTGGAAAAAAAAGAGTCACATACACTCCTATCAGTACTTTCCCATGTCGGTCACAACTTTAGCCCACAAATAACTACTGCACTCAATCTCTAGTTCCAAGTCTTTTTCCAACAGAGAGTCCTCCACACGTGGACTACAGGACCCCTGCCATTTAAGAGGTAGCAAATGAAGTCACTCAGATAGTATCTAGTCCTTCTAATACACAGTTAACATCAGTATCAAGCTGTTCTAGGGAACAAAGCAGATGACAGTCCCTGGTCCTGTTTTCAGACTACCAGAACGTGCTTCAAACCAAAGGAGAACCACACAGTACATCATGAGAGCACAGCAGTCAAAATTCATCCATAAAGAAAACATGATTTGCATATAGCCGTGATTTTTATTCTGAATGTATCAAGTTTTTTAATATTATCTGCTGAAGAGGATCTGAAGCCTTTTGACAGAGCTACAGACAAATGTAAGGGGACTGAAAAAACCATTCCCACTTGATATTACTTTTATCCAAGATGTGAGACACTGTGCACTTACAAATTCTGTGTCTGTCCACATTCGTAGCCGTTCTACTTCCCCAGACCGCCTATTTCTCCTGATGTTAATATTATCCATTTCCTGTAGGACAGCTTCAGCAGTACTAAAATATATGCAACAGTTAACACACAAAAATTTCAGTCTTTAACAGATATGCAGAACTTTTTACATAGCATCCAACAACATAACATCTCTAATTATGTGGTCCGTTATGGGCTATTTCAAGGTCTACAAGTCATAAATAAACAAACAAATTAAAACCTAAAAATTTTAGGACAGTTACTTGAATCTACCATTAAAAAAGTGAAAGATGAACTTACAAACTATAAACTAGGGAGTATGTAAAAGAAGAAATGCTGATGCTATTAAAATCTGGGGTTCAAATTAGGCTGTAGCATTTTAAAAAACTTTTTTTAAAAAAAAATTTGATCAGTGCAAATAGTAGCTTATAAATTTGTAACTGCTTGAATGTTACATTAGGTGGCAGACAAAATTACGTTTGCAGAATAAGAAAGTAGAGCTTTGTACCTACAAAATTATAACAACGAGAAAGCAACCAATGCCTCCACCCCATAAGCTTTACAGTTTCTTACCCTGGCCTCAGAAGACACTAATACACAAAGGATTTTTTTTTAATGTTAAATCAGTAACACCTAGAATTTCATCATTCATTATTTGACCTCACTTCTCTACCATTTCTCATCTATTATTTTCATTATCTGAAGTATTTGTAAATAGCTGCCAAAACAATGGTGGCATATAAATAATACCCTTGGCCAAGACGCTTCATTGCTGAGGATGAAAACAGTGTTAGCCAGGCCAAGTCAGTTATTTGGCCACCTATCCTGAACACCTGGTTGCTTGCTATGGCAATTATGGCAGATCTCCACTGGAATTCTACTATAATCGTATAATAATTGTAAGAAGGCAGGAAGTCTTACTTCCTTTCTTCCAAGCTGTTTAGAAGTAAAACTAAAGGGTGAAGTCCTGCCTAAAAAGAAGTCAATGGAAGTTCTGATGACAGAAGTCAGTAAAGCCAAGATTTCATTATGAGTGCCCCTCTCAATTTTAAACTATTTTTCTAAACTCTCTGTGATGTGTGACATAACCACTTCAAGTAAAATAATTCTATAGTTTTTCTAACCAAAAAAAAAAGGTTTGGAGGGAACCTGGAGAAGTCTACATGCTCTGCCAGGCAAGAACTACACAATACCTAAATAATTTCTGACACTTGTATCTAAACTGTTCTTAAAAACCTCCAGAGATTACGGCACACACTGTTATCAGCATAAGTTCATATATAGACTTCAGTACCATGATCTTATCAAATTACAATCTTCATGGTAGACTTTTTCCTATTGTTGATGAGGAGAGGGAGATTCAACTGCAACTAGAAAAATAAATGTAACTCGATATAAATGTGTAAACTGATATCAAGCAGTTATTGAGTACATTTTAAAAGAAAATTAAATTAATAAAAGATTCAACAGAATACATTTAAAAAAAAAGATGGTACTTGGCAATTAAATGCTTATGTTTAAATAATTTTCCAAGCACTAGAGCAAGTAGTGTCTCACAGGACTGACTATTAAAATCCATTTTACAGATGGGAAAATTGAGACATATAAAGTGACCTGCCCAGGACCACACAGAAATAATATTTCAAGAAAAGTGTTTCTGGCTCCCATTCCTATGCTCAGACCAGACCGTGCCTCCCTCTCTGACCTACTTTGTCTGCACAGTAAATGTCACAAAAGTGACACCCACCCTACATGAATTACTAACAAATGGTAAAAAACAAAAACAAAAAAAAAGGCAAGCTACAAACTTTTTGATATTTTATGATCAAAATCATACAAGCAAAATCTAGAAAGCTTCCAAGCATTGTTACTAATCACCGGTTTACATCACATTTAAGGTATCGCTACATAAACAGGTTACTAAGAAACAAACTAAGGTGTGGATTTACAGCATGTCAGGCGCTCTGCAGTAACTGCCAACTTACACAGTTTTATCCAGGTGTAAAGACAAAGTAGCTTGCTCCTCAATGAAAGTCTGGTAAGCTGCTTTGCATTTAGAGCATGGATCGCATCAGCAGTTACGGCACAGGACCCAGCCTGTAACTCAAACCACAATCTGGCTTGCCTTGACATTAATGTATCCCCACAGTAAAGCACACAGATGGCACTGGAAGACAGAGTCTTCTAATTTTTTAAAGAATCATTAAGATGCTTTGTGAATACAACTGAAGTATCCCCACATACCTGTTTACTAGCTGATCAAACAATAAACTCTGATTCAAAGTTTCAAATCTGTTTTTCCTGGACCGACAACTCTTTCTGACTTCTATATCTCCGTTTATGCAAGCATGGTCCCCATCTCCCTTTTTTTCCCCTCGAAGGGGATGGCTTTTGAGAGCTAAGAGAAATTTGTATTACTACTTCAAATGCAGGAAACAACATATTCACAAACAAGAATTAATAAGAATAATTAGCAAGGACAACAAATCAACAGTTATTATGGAGCACAGTACGAGCACCCTTATAGGAACTAAAGAAATATATTTTTTTAACTCCTATCAAAGTTCTTTTACAAGCTATTTCTTCAGACTTGACCTCGTTTCCTTATATGAAAATCTTATTCTGTAATAAAAATTTGGCATTCAAATATCCATTCAATATTTCTAAGTTAACATCAATACTAAAAGGTACATTTGGCCCAGTTTCAATTCTTAGTCTTCCAAATACAGTATCAAAAGGTCAGATACAACACATTGATTTCACAAGCAAATCTATATCAACTACTCTACAGTGCCAAAAAAAGGGGGATTCCACTTCTGATTGCTCTTTAGGCACCACAATAAGTAATAAAAATACCAATAAGGCTTAATGCATTAACACTTACAGAGTCAACACAGAACTAAACAAGACAGAACTGATGACAAAGGGACATGAAACACAAAGTGGTTTTAGCCAAGAAATACAATGGAATGGCAAGCTTGCAAGGCACAAGCATTTAGGAAAACTATTCAAGGTAGCAGGAGCTGCAGACAAGGCAGGTCTCGATAAAATAATAGTAGCGTTAAGTAATGTTAAGATCCACTGAAGGCCAAATTTTAAATGAGGAAAGTAAATTAAGTAAAGTAAGTAAATTAAAGAGACCAGCTGGGAGAGGATGGCCAAAATTAGTAAATAACAGTAAATTTGGGAATTAAGGAAAACATCAAGATCATGGCAAATAGGTCTGAATTGAGAAGAGAAATGGAATTTCATCTAAGAATGTTCCCCATGTCCACAGAGAGCATCCAAGATGCTGACAGAAGAAAACTGAGCCAAACCAGTAACTTTTCTGGTCAAAATGGTCAGAGTAATCAGCAGAGTTATTAAAAAATATATGCAACTGAAAATCATTGACATAAAATCGTTAAATGTAAAAGTAGATACACAAGGGCCCATTGCAATGTACTTACATAAGCTACGTCCATTTGGTAGTGCAGCACCAGGCTGAGAAGTTAACCTAGGAAATAAATATATCAGAGACAGAAGCGATGTTAACACTCTTTGGCCAAGCAAAAGTCACACAGTGTAAATACAACTTTAACACAGAATGTTACATGATATGCTGACACCTAGGAACCTTTGGGGGACACAGTCTCTGAAGAGCCTGCTTGATGCCCAACATTCAAATGGGTACAAAACTGTCAAATACCAATTATATGACACACACACCCCTCAATTATCCAAGTATCTCCTTTAGTACTCCCTCCAATGTTCCCTCATGCCATGTCCTACTACTAACACTCCTCTTAGAGATCTTGATTAGGAGCAATATCTTGATATAGGTCTTCCAGGTCCATTACCATTCAAACAGTTTGGATAAACTAGCAGGACAAAAAGCTGGTTTGTACTCACAGGAAAAGAATAAATTTAACAAGATTTCCAGCTCAAGTAAATGGGATTAATTTATGTTGGGTGTAATTAAAATTAGTATAAAAAGTTTCATGTTCTCTATCAATGCAATATTTTTAATTTCTTTTTAAATTAGCTTTTAGGGAAATCAATCCTGACTACTTCGTCTGAGAGAAAAACATATTCCAGAGTTGTCTGCAATTATATTGCATAAGCAATTGTTCCTTCATTCAATTTTTAATCTTTGAAAAATCAAAACTATTCTTATTTACTAGAGATGGAGAGTAGAGTACAAATGAACAGGAAACTCTAAAACCACTGGCAGGTGTTAGAAGTACTTTGTCACCATCACTACACAAAAACTGAAATAAATCAGGCAAAAGGGAACAAAATACTTTTTAATCTCTCCTCCACCCTCAAAAGCACTAATGTACTTTACAGACAAGTGAGCTCTATATACTGCATACTAGCACTGGATAGGGAGGACCTCATTGTTCTCAAACTAGAAAATTTCAAATGAATTTGATGCAAAAGAGAAAAAGGAGGGGAAATCTTAATACCAAATGCAATCTGAGCTTAAATGTGACCACAAGTTCAACAGATTACAAACAGTTCAGCTCACAGGCACAGAAGATGTAGGCTTTGCTACTATTTTTCTTAAGAAATGCGTAATAAATCCTTACAAAACAAAGGGATTTTTGCAAGGCAGACACAGAAACACAGAAAACCATGTTTACAAAAATTACACGCACATCCAACTTTCCAGTAACATTTTTCTGGTCAGATATTATAAGTATTTTTAAAACCACAACTGAAGAAGTGTAATTTGATTATAATAAAGGTTTAGCAATAAAACTTTCGGAAAAAGTCTTGGCAACTCAAGATCACAATTAGGCCCAACACTTTGGATTTTGGCAGGAAAAAAAAAAACAGAAAAAAACTCATGCAAAGACACATCACAGTGGGTTCTATACAAAAAAAAAAACAAACCAACCATGAGTTCCAGTACGCTGGCCAAATTCCATTTGACACAGCGATCCAAATTCTCCCAGCCACATTAAATATTTGTTTACGTCTTAGCAATTCTAAAAGGGACAACACAAGTCTGCACTTCAAACAAAAGTAATTGAAGGTGCATTAGTTTCAACACATTCCCAGATCATTCCCAGATCACCCTGGTATGTAATATGCTATATTTAATTTACCCTGTTTTAAAAGGGAAAAACAAAGAGATCTATTTTAAGATTTCCAATCCAAACCACTCGATGATTCTATGACTTCTCAATATACTTCATCGTAGATGATGATGGTCCAGGAGCAAATTACAATTATTCTTACATACAAAGTGCAGCAAGAATGAGTTTGATTTGTACATAAATATGAAATACATATCTAGAAAAGTATCAGTATTAACTGAAAGTTCATGTCCCAGGCACATACCATCTGCACTGTCTCATAATTAGTTGTCATTATGTGAAGAACCTTACGAACACAAGAATGCTTTGCAAAATACAATTAATCAGAGTTACAAAATGAAACAAATTACTTCTCTTTCAAGCTATAAAAACTGAAGCTATTTTGATACAGTAATTTACTTCACTTCTTATAACCAAACAGGGAAGAGAACCTGAAAATGACAACGGAAAGAAACAAATCTGACTGTTAACCATTCCCTGAAGATGATGATAATATTGATTTTCTAATTAAAATGCCATGTCTTCTTATAGCTTGAGTACAGAAAAATACTAATTAAGTCACTAAATTTGGATGTATCAAGAATCTAGAATTCAGACTGCATCTCAAATAAAATTACTTTCCATTTTTGCTCAAATTTGCAAACGAAAACAACAACATTGTATGAAAGTAACACACTTCAAAAACACAGTCTTGAGCAAGAGCTGCATCTCACTGCAGAAATCGCTCAAGCGAGTTAACCATACAGGGAAAATAGGTAAGACTTCATTTTTCTCTTGGCGTCAAGTTACCTGGACTGTCCAGTTGAGATACTCCATTCCTCTCGCTGCCCAGTACTGCGCGATTTTGATTTGTCTTTGCACACAGGATCAGCATGTTTTGAGGTACGTTTGGCGGGAGGAGATATGTGGCTATCACTCAAACTAGCATCACTACCTTCATCTTTCTGAAAAGGAAAAAAGCACCAGACCATACTTAATTGGCTCATTTGTTTATATCCTTACAGAAAAAAAAGAAAGGGAAGTCTATCAAACTTTTAGTAACCAGCTTGTGTGAAACATTAAAAATGTTTATTTTGAAAACATTACTAGAAGCTATGAAAATATTTGTTTAAATATTAAACTTTTCTGTACTATCTTTCATTTATTTCTGAACAAGCACTCTGTTTCTCTAACCCCCTATATTTCATATATCATACATAACACGGCTACTCTTACCTTACT
Source organism: Dromococcyx pavoninus (assembly GCA_033558185.1). Lineage (NCBI taxonomy): Eukaryota > Metazoa > Chordata > Aves > Cuculiformes > Neomorphidae > Dromococcyx > Dromococcyx pavoninus. Next base: position 2,715,882 of record JAUMJL010000250.1, read on the forward strand.
TGCAGAAGAACCAATAGTGCAATGAAGAGAAAAAAAGTCTGAGAAAAAATAAGATACTCAGTAACACAAAATAAATTTATTCGACTGACACTATCTTTAAAACACCTTAAAAGCCATATTATGTTCTTCCTTCTGGTAAGAGTTTTACAGTAATCATCATCTTTTAACTGGCAAACACACAGCTGTGAGTTACTTTAAACTTCTATGGCACTGTTGGTCTACTGTATTCATTAACAGCATTATACAAACTAACAACATTAGTCTTAACGCCTTTAAGAAGCACCTAACACTATCACAGTTTTTTTCTGTTGTGCTTATCAGAGGAAACAGAACTGAAAGGCATAGCAAGGGATTACTTCAGAGCTCTATATGAGAAGTGGACAGGCAGCAAATTTTGGAGAATCTGCTTCTGTTAAGGTGAACCACAAAAGAAACATCAAGATTCTATAAACCACAAATTTTAGCTCATGAAAACAGTCTTGACAAAAAACCTAAATATTCTCTCCCGCAACAACAGAGTAACCAAATTCCATGTTAGGGCCAGGAATTGTCAGTAAGCACTTAAACTAAGAACAAAAGATAATTTTAATCCTATGCAAGGAGATTATCACAGAAGTCCCATTTATTTATCAGGATTATTAACAACTTGATTTGTACTCTAAATAATTCAACATCATGATGCCTTCAGTATTCAGGGAAATTAAAAAAAAAAAAGTATTTTTCTTAAAAGAAGAAGCCAGACTATCACAGCACAGTCTTTAGCAATTGGCAAAGCCCAAAAAAATCCAAATAAAGGGGTATAGTTCAACAAATCAGCTCAGAACCACAGAACCCAGGGGCTGGGGCCAACATACTCCCCTGCCTGGTTACACAGCATCACTTCAAACTCCTTGGGTCTTCTGATGTTTCTCTGAATATTTACTGAATATGTCAGATGTGATTTTTATTTATACTATAAATACTTGTAAATACTCTTGATAATATTAAAACTGCTAAATACTAAAAACTAGTAGTAGACACTAACCAGTCCATGTTCACATCTCCTTTTAAAAGAGGTTTTGACAATTGTTAGCTTGCACATGTAAATCCAAGGAAAGAAAGAGGTCTCTATCACAACTCAATCTTAGCAATCATTTAATCCCAGTAAAAAAAAAAAACAACAACCAAAACTTACATTTTTTTTCTCCCTCATTATTCCTCTTCTTCAAGAAGTACTTCAGTATAACAATATATATACTAGAAGATCATAATTAAAATTTTACATAAGATAACGGAGGATTTGGGATCTACAACTCAGGCTCAGTCGAAGAGGTAGCAAAGGCAACCACCACCACTCCTTACTGCAAAACACTTGCACCTCACACAGCACTAAAACCCACGTGCAGTCACCCAGCTGGATTCCGTAACACTCTGTAATTACAAGACACCAACTTTTCACAAAATGTTAATAATGTACATATTCATTTCTGAATACAGTAAACATTTGTGTATGTACTTTTTTGCTTTAATCAGCCACAAGTTTATTTGTGGACTCACAGAAACACATCATTGCTAAGTCAATTTTAGTAACTGCTTTCTGAAATTACAAGAGCTACCCTGTGCAAGACAGAGGCAGAGTTTCAAGGTAAGCCACAGAACCAGTTTTAAACCGGCTAGGCAAGACAGAGAAAATTAAGCTAAGGAAGAGGAACAAGCACGTAATGAACCTTTACAAGGGCTAACATTAAAGCTATTTTGCGAGGAGTGAAATTAATAATGAATAATGCATAAGTTTCTATACTCCATCTCTACTTCTTCCCATGCAAAATTCCTCCCAGTTCTCTTGGGACCACCTTTCTCTGCATTTTCTCCAGTTTCTTGTCACTGGTCCCAAGTCCCAAATTCAGCTCGTATTCCTTGTTTGTCCTGTCTATTTACCAGTCGAAGGCAATACAGTGATGTAGTGTCTTCCAAGTTACATATATGCCATGTGGTCATCTGACAGGTAAAACAAAATGGTAGTGATTAACCTGGAGACAAAGTCTGCTACTTGAGGTCTCCCTCTGCTACTGAGTTATTAATGTTCAGAAAATTTATAAAAGCTGAGCACCTTGGAGATCTCTAACACTGCAAACAAAGAGATACTGGTCAACAGTTTAAAAAACTGGAAGGGCAGGCTAACAGTCAATGTGATCATATCAGTGCAGTTGCCTAAGGAACTACAGGGCTTTACTTAACAGAGGCAATAATTTCTGGTTATTCTTTGCTTAGGATATTTTCAGTTGAGCGTCATTTGCCTGCATATTAACTCTACAAAGGAACTTATCAAGTACAAAGTAAGTCTAAATTTTAAGGCAGTAAAGCCCATACCTGCTGTAGAAGATGCACTAACATACAAAATGTTTTACAGCGAAGTAGTGACAATGTTAAAGTGAGTAATCATTGACATTTTAAATATATTAATAAGAATCCAACCTCCATTTTCCAGTTAACAGACAACCTTAAAAATGGAGTCTCTAGGGAATCAAATCATACCTAGACTGCGTTCCAGAACTTTCACCTACCTACAGTAAAATATGGAGATGGAGCTTTCATTACACACAAGAGATTAATCAAACTCGGATATGCTACAACAAGAAAAGAAATCAGCTTCAATCTGAGAAGCCTTTACACACAGCAGCCTATCCACCACTTCCTCCCGCTCACAGCAAAGGAGATCTAACAATTCCACTGCACTCTATTTTCTCCCTCAAGTGACCAGGTCTCGAACCACTTATACTTTTAACAATTAAACACAGCACTTTGGTTTCAACCCAGAAACTTACACTTAACAGTGCACATCATGAAAACGTTCTGGGACCAGAGAGAAATGTATGATATAAGCATCAAATTTAAAAAATTAAGGAATTAAAAACGCAATTGCAAAGGTAGGAACCAATGCACTGAACTCAAAGCTCCTAATGAAATATTAGCACTGAAGGAAATGCATTCACATGTTGAGACAACGCAGAAAATATGAATTAATAAAATCTTAATCATGTCAGACAGTAACTGAAAGAATACCAAAGCCACAAAGGAAAAGCAAACACAGAATAATAAAAAAATTAGTTTACGTAGCATCAGGAAGTATAAACAAGTAAACAAAATTTAGCACAACTTTATTGATCTAAGAGAAATGAGAGACCCACCAAACTCCAGCTGTGATCCTGAAAAAAACAGAACCCAGCACAGCTGCTTACAGAAAGCACTCTCACTAATAAAATGAGTAAGGAAATAACTGGGGTTAACAGGATACTGTTCGCAGTCTAGACCAGCAAAACACAATCTTCATTATCTTTGGATTCAAGAGTAAAGTGGAACATTACAGCTGAATGCATACTGCAAGGTGGCTGCTGAGCTAAGATTCAATAGCAAGAGTCCAGCACAGGTAGCAGGGCAAATTCTGGTAACACAGCCTCACGAAAAGCACTTGAATGATGGCAGCAACAAATTTAGAAACAATCTAAAATGAGTAAGTAACAAAAGAAACAAAATAAATACATCTGCATAGTTATATCTATGTTTGTTCTATTTTGCATGAAAAGGAGAAAGATAGAAAAATGTTTATTGTAATACACATATTCATGAAAAAGCTACAAAAACACTTATGCAGAATATTACCTGTAGTGTCTTCCACATCCATCTCTAAATTCCAAAGTAATAATTTGACAGTAACAGAGCCTTATTTCTAGCACGTAGAGACAAGTCCTTAAATTCTGAAAGAACACAAACTAAATCAGTGAATAAAATTGACTTCTTCCTTCTCAATCCAACCTCTTAGGAAAAGTGACTACATCAATATGATCTTTCAGCATGACTGAAGGACATGCATGACAAGGGAGTCCAAACCAACAAGGGCTTCCCTTCATGTATATCACAAGGACCAACTAGCTAAAGCATACCAGCTGATTATTTTTCAAGTTAAAATACAAAGACCGCTTCTAGCATAGCACAAGGGAAAGGGATTGTTTCTTCTGGTTTTTAAGTAAGTTGAACCTCCTGGTCAAGAGAATATCCAAAGAACTCCTCCCTGCACTGCTCATCTGAATGTCCAAAAATAACCATAATCCAGGAATCCTGGTAACACCAACTGAGTATGAACCGTCCCTACCACTGCCATCTCCAAGCACCGGAATGCAAGTTCATCGAGTTTCTGAGTAAGGGATGAGGCAACATTCAAACCGCAACCACACCTCACAGTTTCTAAAAAAGACTCCATCTCGTTTGCCACAGGTTTGGCTGTATGAAAACACAGGTATGCAGACAGGAATATTTAGGTTTTCCACCACAGTCAAACTTGCTCTCTCGCTGTACACTTTGTGGGTCACACCCTCCTTCTGCCCAACTCCCCGCCACACCCAGACAGTGGGTGCATGATTGCTCACACAGCATCACAAGTCAGATATGAGAGTTTTTAATCCAGTGTTTTAAACCTCCCAGTATCTATGGTTTTCTCTTTTCTATGACTTCTCCCCATGTCTAAGATATGAAACTAAGACACAATGACATTCAATCTTCAACTGATTGATCCTATTCTCCACATTTTGTTGAAAGCACAAACTGAACAAGCAAGAAATACCCAGAAATTTACTTCTGTCTTAATAACAATAATGAAATAAATGTTATCACAAGTCTCACAGAATGGTTTGGGTTGGAAGTGACCTTAAAGATCATCTAGTTCCAGCCTCCCTGCCATGGGGAGGGACAATTACCACTACACCAGGTTGCTCATAGCATCACCCAGCCTGGCCTTGAACACCTCCAGAAACGGGGCATCCACCACTTCTCTAGGCAACCTGTGCCAGTGCCTCATCACTTGACAGGAAAAAATTTCTTCCTAATATCTAATCTAAATCTCCCCTTTTTCATCTTAAAGACATTACCCCTCACCCTATCCTTGTACTGCCTCATAGAGAGCCCCTCCCCAGCTTTTCTGTAGCCCCCCTTTAAGTATAGAAAGCTGCTCTAAGACATCTGTTCAAGTTAAAGGTTTTCAAAACGTCTAGCTTTGGTTAATTCTTAGCTTCTGATAATTATAAATAACTTTTTCCTCTCCATTTGACTCCACAAAGACAGCAATAGCTTCAGACATCTCTCAATCTTATTTATATTAAATTTGAAAAAAATGAATCCAGGTCCTCCAGTTATTTCTAACAGAATTCAAAATGTATTTTGTGAATAACAGTACATCTGCTCAGATGTCCCAGAATATTAACAAACTGGATTAATATTTTAAAAGTTTGTATGAAAAAAATCCGATCGACCTTTTCCCCTACCAGTTCAAGCAAAGTTCTTGAAGAAATGGGTTGTACAATAGGAGAAATAAAACACATACTCAGGTATATTTAACACTTTTAATAAACATTTTTATCCAAATGGTGTAAAAAGATAAAAGCTGTCTTTCCAAAATAAAACTTGGGTTCGTGAAAAACATGTGACTGTGTCCCCAGTATACCAATTAATTGAGCTGATCACTCATCTTTGCCCTCACATAACTATTCAGTCAACATATAACATGTTTTTTTCTGCATTTTTTTCCAAAAACTGCTCTCTAACTGTCTGTCCAGTGATTCTGGATAACTCACTTGCTCCCTTGTGCATCACTTTCTGCAAAGGTGAAAAATATGGATCAAAACATAACTTCTACAAATTCATTGCATTAAAGAGCTTTTGATGAAAGTTAGGTAAGAGCTAGGTATTCTTCCTAATTCATTTCTGTGCTACGCATACTAGGCAATTAAAAAAAGGCTTCACAACCTCCAAGATATTTTTTGGTTTGCTCTTATGTGGTTCCGAGTTCTAGTAAGTACATCAAACATATTTTCTACCATGACTGTGATGTCATCTGACCAGAATCAAGTACATCCTTCATAATAATTTTTTTTAAGTTCACCGATTTGCTTTATAGCATCGTCACTCTCATCAGAGTGCTCAAAGTAGGAACTATACCTTGCACTACACATCTGCACTTTGTTCTAATTCCAGGATGACACATTACACTACCCACTCTCCCCAGCACCAACACATCCTCACAAGCTCCCATCCCCACCCCAACCCACATTTTCCTGGCAAATACCTTTACCTCCTCTTCTATGGGAAGACTGCCTGCCTGCTTGGTGGGAAGAGATAAGGCCTGACACACTCGTCTGAGGAACAAAGGCAACATGACTCAACCCTAGGTCACAGCAGGATATACTCACATTGGTACACAACGTTCAGCCGCAGTATCTGTGTGACCTAAAATTCAGTGCAAGTATATTGCCTGTGCCTTCAAATGACAAGAATCCAGGAAAAAAATATATTTGGATTAAAGCACATTAACTACCTTACTAAGAACTTCAAGTTTCGCTAAGGACCTCATGTGCTAACCTTACTGATGGCTTGAAAACAAAGCTGGCACAAAGAATACATCTTCTACTCACAGTTCTCCAATTTTCACTTGTTTGCACAGTCATTTAACAAACATTGGCTCTCCACAGGTGTTAAGGAAAAATAACAAGATTTATGTTTAAGTGCTTGATGATCTTGGAATAAACAACTATTAATGCCTTATTTCATTGGTAATAACGATAGTAAAGAATGTCTCAATTGCAGGATGATCTAAATTCTTTTAACATTCAGCTTATGCAGTTTTTTTTCCCCAGTAAATAATGCTTATGTCAAAGGTAGCCATTAAGAATATAAAGGATACCACCATCTACACACGTTCAGAAGAATAAATTCTTCCTAGTTCATTCAGGTGAAAAAACATGTTTTTGCATGAGAAGATCTGCTTTCATTCTTCCAACAGATTTGCTTTTTATTTCCCAGAACTATTCAATTCTGGAATTAAGGTTATTTAACAAATGCAAAAGCTTTTGAGAAAAGTTAAAAGTTTGCAAGTTAAAACCAGAAACCGCTACCTCCAACACTGCTTATTGTGTATTTTCACACTTGCAACCATTCCCACCTATGAGAGAAGACAACACCCATTCATATCCAGTTTGAGTACTTTTGATCTGACATCCAAAAACTACTGCAATCTGTACGATCATGAAAGGGAGAGTGAGTTACAGCACAGCCTCTGCCATGACTATGACAGAGCCCATAAACAGCAGAGCTGAGGTTTGTCCTCCCCTCCACTCATCATTCATCGCTACAAGCATTTCCACTACGAATGTTCCTCTCCTCTTTGTGTCTTCCCTAAAATTAGGATTTGCTGCTGGTAAACAAAACAGAGGGATGGAGGGGAGGTAAGGGGAAGCAGCAGGATGTGGAGAGGAGGGCTCATTTCAGCTGGACCAGTAACCTGATCCTGATTCAGCTGATCATATGGCCAGGCAAGCATTAATACTGGCAAGTCTACTTGTTTTCACAACTGCACAGTTACCAGCTTGCAGCACACGTGAAGTCACACACCTTTGGAAAAGCAACTGAGAATTGGGCAAAGTCTCCGTTTGCTGTACGGGGGGGGGGTGACACCTCACTCAGTTGTTCTGCTAGAAGACACAGATAGCAGCAAGTTTAAAAAACACTGATCTACCTAATTTAACCAAAAGTAATACTGAAAGCAAAACATTTTTTGTCAGAACCACATTAATAATTTTTATGAGTTTCTAGATTCTGTTAATGAACTTCTAAAGCAAAAAATATCTTTAGATAAACATTCAAAGATGATAACAAGTCAGAAGTAGAAAAACTGAAAACAAAAAACTTTTTTTCCCCATCCTTAGTCCTCAAAAACCCATTTTGTTTCTGATAACAACCCCATCCCAAAGGAAGTTTGGAGGATATGGCCTCTTTTTAGTACTTCTAAAAACCTAAATAAAGTCTCAGAATGATCTGGATGAGGAAAGTGAGTAAAACAGAGAGAGAGACCAGAGGGTTCCCCAAGGTTTGGACATGACCAGGTACTTGACTCACTGAACTATGCACAGAAGTGCCTGTAGCCAGTTAAGCTACAGAAAAGTGGCATTGTGTGAAAAAAACATGGGATTAAAAACACTTCTGCTTCTCTAGCTATAATGCACTTGAAGGCACCATTTCAAAAGGAAAAAAAACATTAAAATTGCGTGAAATTGTAATACAAAATCTTAAGATTAATGTATTGAAATTTAAAACATAATAAAAACAATATTCAAGGTCTGAAAGATAAATAGGAGAAATAATAGAAGGTAGTTATACTAAGCATTTGGAATGAGGGATTGTTGAAGCATGGCAACAAATTTCAATGCAAGTAATCTCTTCCACGTGTACACAAAGAACAGCTTCTTCATTTCAGGTTATTTAAATAGATCGGCTCAACTACTCATCCTTTTAAAATGAAGCAATTGTCTGGAGGATGGAGAAGGGCAAAACGCCCATTTCCCAAATAATGAAAGTGCCCAAACTGAAGCATCTGCTCCCAGTGCAAGCGGACACAAACTTTCCACCAAAGCTTTCTATCAGTTAGATCATCAACATACACTACTAAAAGCATAAAGATAAAATAACAAAATTGAGGGCAGGCTACAAAGCCTATACAATTTGAACAAGCTCAGAAATTCTGTATTTCTAGTAGGAGTACTAAAGCCATCTCCTTTACATCTAGTTCAACTGGAGTTGAAGCTATTATAGCACACACATACTCAGCAGTGCAAAATGAAGAACCTTACAGAAGACAAGAAATCTGTCTTACAACTGGTTGAAAAGTGACCTGTTCTAATAGCCACCAAGCAAGAAGAAATTAAATTTATTCAGGAAAAGAATCCAAGCAAATATAAATGCAAAACTACACTTCAACAATTTAAAGCAAAATTAATGTTAAAATAAACAATGAAAATCCCACCAAAGGTAATAAAGACAATATTTCAAGAGTAAACTCAGAAATGGAAGAATTATTTAGAAAAAGCAGCAAAGAATGAACAGTACAAAAAAAAACACAACAGGATGTAAAAGGTTGAAAAATTGTCAGCTCCCTTTGCAGTTCATGAGTGATCTTACCCACATACCCAGCCATATATTAGAGTTAAAACATCTACTAAATAATTAGCAACCTTTAAAGCGGTCACAGCTACAAAACAAGAGTAGGGAAAGCTTCAGCTCACTGATGCCAACTTGCTGGATGCTCTGGTTTGAGAAGGATTTTATTTAGGCAGAAACTTTTTAAAGTATCATTAAATTGGAATGAAAACTTTTCCACGGTGTAGCAAATACTCAAGAATTTAGGGCAGGTTGTGCAAAACTAAACCACATCCAACTGAAACTGCAGGGGGATGGAGCCGATCAGAATGTAATTACCTGAGCTAATTATCTTGCATAACCCCGAGCTGAACGCCACCTTTGCAAAGTTGCCATGGGATCACGCAGGGCAATGGGTTAACCCTTCTGCTTTAAGTTTAAACTGAGAGACAGCAGTTGGAGAAGCAGCTTTTCTTAATATTACTTTGGGATAAGCCAAATATTCAGAGGTAGCAATGCAGCACACGAAACACCACCACCATTTCCTGCACACTCTTTGGAGGTCTTATTCACTCACTGGACGAGTCCTTCAACTGCTTCCTTTTAAGGCCCTGTAACAGTGCGACAGCAAGGATAGCCAGATCCGAAACACAACTGCCTCGCAAACAAACCGTATGCACTTCAGCAGTCTCCTGACTTCTGATAGTGGCCCAGATTGATTCAGCAAGATCCACAGGGAGAATTCAAACTTAAGACACCCCTTTAGAAACAGGGAAAGATTACAAATGCTGACTGTATGGTATTTTGACAGAAACTTGGACACAGATTGGTTCCAACAATTGCTCAATTTCCCACTGCTCACAGATGTATTAATAACACACCACCAAGGAACAGACTGCACCATTCGTTTTAGATCACTGATTTTCTCCTGCTGCGTCCCAAAAGAGCAGCAGACCACTAAGACAGAAAGAACCCGACATTTTATTAAGCACTGAAAAGATGAGCTTTCTTGGGAATCTGCCTTTAACTGAAATTGTTTGGAATAACTTCATAAGGTTCTGTATTTAAGGATGTATTTCAAGAACTGTAAAAGTGTTGGCCTCAGCACCTGTACTGATGTTGCTGTAAACTCACACAGCAAGGCAATGCAGTTCTCGACAAACACAGCTATTTGAGAAGAGCTTTTTTCCCTGAAGAGCTTTACATGTGGCTGGCCAGCATGCGGGTAATTTTTCCAGCTTAAGAAGGAAGCACTAACTTCTTCTATAGTTTTATTCTAAATCACAGAACACCCAGAACACTATAAGACACTTCACAAAGAAGACAAAGAAAATACGCTAATACAGATCACGCTCTTCCATAAAGGAAAATCTAATTTTTAGAAAGCACTAAATGTTGACATCTAGTATTTTAAGAGAAATAATACTTTTTTAAAGCTCACTTGCTATGTTTTAAATAGCTGAGCATTGAAGGCTTTTTAAGGAGTAAAATATAGCAATGAGTAAAACATAGTAATGAGTTTATGCTATAAAAGTCGCATTATTACCCACAAATCAGAAAAAAAATTATTTATTCCTACAGACTGAGAAATTACAGTAAAAGACACTGAAATATACTGTATTACAGAACACAACACTGCTGCTTAGCATTCTGCCTTCCCACACTGCAGCCCTCAATGTCGGTCCCCAGGCCCGCACTGGCTCTATTAGCAATTAAGTACAATGGAGAGCTCTAGGTCGCCGCTGAATAGGTCGCACGATGCTGGCAGTACTACTTTTAGCTAGGATCGCGTGTTACAATTATCACAGTGCCCCCGAGTAGCTCTGAAGGCACTACTAATGCTTTCTCAGCTAATTAAATTAAGCTAATCTTGTATACATTTCTAAAATGTCTAATACACTGATTTAAGTGTGTTTATTTCACAATAAATTCATTAGTTCTCTTGATCAATATTTTTGATTTGTGTTTTGAACTCACTGACAAAAATAATTGCAATTGCCAAATAAGTGTTACAAGCAATCACAACTCGGTATCTGAAAACATTAGGCATTTGGAAATCTAGAGCACAAATTTAACCAGTTATGGCCACAGTACCCTCAGCTCTTCCACACTGTGAACAAAGTCCACTTTGTTCCACTTTATAAGCCTTGTGGTTACAATTCTGTCTCTGAAAATTTCATAAGATTTTGACCTACTTTTTGTCAGAATTCTTTAATATAAAGCCATAGTACTTCACGTTCTAATGCTAGAATGAAAAAAAAGAACTGTAATTTACATAAAGATATCATATAAAATTACATAAGGATAAAGTCAACATCTATTAAATAATGTATAAATCTTCCTGGAAACAGGAAGAAAACATAGCCCAGTTCTTCCTCTCCATACCCTCTCTATGACATCATTTCAGGGAATAAACTTCCTGGCTCCTTGATCCATTTAGCAAGGGATTTTGTCCATTTTAATCTGGCTTCTGGTTGGTGGACACACATATATTCATCTCAACTGCTGAATGCATGGCTGCAGTCAATAATTCAAAACATTTTACTTTTCAAAGACTGACGTCATTGCTTTCTCTAAGATCAGCAAGTACTATAGAGGGAATACTTACAAAGAACACGATAAAGGCATTCAGAATGTTATGGCCCATTTCCACAGAATGTGTGCTGCTTCCAGATTCAAATGAAATGAAGATGGACACTATTAATACATAACTCAACCTAGTACTGAACCAGAAGACTAAAAACTGAACTTAAGTTCTTGTGAGAAAAAGGATTCAAGTCTATTATTTTAAAAACATGCAAATAAATCCCACCAATACTATGTACAGCAGAAAAAGCCAAGAAGAAAAAAGGAGAAGGAAGAAGAAATAAATAGATATTAAAGAGCTGGAAGGCAACTCCTGACCCTTCATTTGGTCTAATCAGCATCTTACAGGATGCAATTAGATTACTAACTCAGTTTTCGTTGCTAATAAGGAACAAATGGATGAGGTTTTAAAATACATTCTGAAAGGTAATTACAAGCACTGCCACTGAAGAGCATTTCTCTGGGAATCCAAGTCAGAACCTCCAAGGAAGAAAACAAAGTCCCATAGTGCAAATAGGCAGCATACCATCTCCACCAGAGCTCCAACCTCTAGCTGCCCATTAACCCGATTAACTGGTGGTAGTAAGGCCAGCTTCCTGACGTGACACACGAAGGATTTCAAAAGGATGCACTGTTCCAGGCAACTTTAAAACAAAACAAAAAAAATACATACAACTGCACAAAAGCGATCCCAGTACGCCTTCTGCATGAAACACAGCTTCACTATCTGTCTGCCCACAGTCACTTCCAAAAGCAAAGGCTTTTGTCTTCCTACTGCTATGTTTATTCACGTTCTAATCACCAAAAACCCTCCCTGGCACTACTTCAAGAAGATTCAGGAGTGCAGAAAGACGTTGTATAGCTGGCAAATACTTATATCTGAAGAATAAAAACTGTTGTACAAAAACAACTTTATAATACAGTGAGATACGTGTACATATATTCAAATATTCACTGGGGACACGCACACCAACAAACCCTTCCTGGAAAACTTCTGCTCATCTTTGGCATTCATATCTTAAAAAAAATATGTATATACCTCAACCATATGAGATTTGTTGTGAAGGGAAACAAGTCCATTCCTATACACCAAAATACACACTTAACTTCAGAAGACATGCTACTTCAGAAGCACAGGCTATATCCTGGGATGTATTTACAGATCTTATGACCATATTTTGCAAAATCTCCTTTCCTTACACCATTGTAATAACATAATTTAAGCACTTTAATGATTTGCAGTTTAAAAACACTATTCGTAGATGAAAAATATTTGGAAAGAAGCACAGCCTAGCAGCAGCAAGCCCCCTGCAAAGCAAGTCAGTAAGGGTTACATCAGACTTTACCTCACAGACCACAAGACCCATGATATGTATAAACACAAACTGCATAGAAGAACAAGCAGTACAGCTTTTTACAGTTCTGATGCTGCATCCCCATGGGTCTAACGAAATTAAGCAAGGAAGAAAGAGGGGATAACAAGGAAAAGCAAGACGAGGGGAAAAGAACCACCATGAAAAAAAAAAAACAGAAACACAGAAAGTATAGAAAGTATAGAATATCTAATCAGTGTTTGGGTTTTTTTTTTTAATATTTTAAAACTAAAAGGATGGGGCAAAAGGTTTTCTGACAATTCCAAGTGTCTCCCTTCTGATCTGCCTTTGGCTTCTGTTTTTCTCCTTGTCCAATGAACTTCCTCTTTGGCAGAGGTTGGAACACAGTCAGTTGGTTGCAGGCTGTCAGCCGCCTTGACCCTCAATTTTCACTTCCATATTTACATTGTTTTTAAAATATGGATGCAGATTAGGCAACTATAGGCACCAATCTAAATGTTCAAAGCAATACACGAAATTTTATCAAGGAAAAAAGCTCTGCCTATAATTAAAAGTATGCTGTTGTTGTCAACCGATGTGTTTAGAGACAAGGAAAAAAAACAGGCTCCCGAATTCTTTCTTCCAATTAGAATTTACCAAATGTTAATTTTCCAAACCAGTCTATAGAATTCCCTTGCCACCAGACCATAAAACCAAAGCTACTGTGTTGGGAAAGCATCCGACCCAAACCTGACGGCAAAGCCGCACCCTGCCCTCTCGAGGGCGGGAGTGTCCCAGAAGCGGGGGACCCTTTCTCCAATATTTTTCTCCCAGCGAAGCCAAGCTGAGGTCATTTGGGGAAAGGGGCACAGAGGCGAAGATTGTGGAGGGGTGAAGGCAGGACCGCGAAGTTGCTGCAAGCGCAGCTCCCAACTTTTGTCTGGCGGCGGGCGCAGTGCCGGGCGCTGCCACCGGGGGAGCCCCGCGCCCACACCGAGCCCTGTCTGCTCAGACCGGCGCCGGTACCGGCCCCGTCTGCCCATACCGAGCCCCGCCGAGCCTTGTCTGCCCATACCGACCCTGCCCGCCTCAGCGCCGACACGGGTTCCGGTCGCAGCAGCGCAGCCGCTTCCCCCCCCGCTTCCCCCCCTCTCCGGCCCTGTCAGCGCCTCTCGCCGCCCTCTCCCCAGCTGGGACGCGGCGGGCGGCTTCTCCGCTGTCACCCGGCGTGCCCCCCGCTCCCTGCTCACCCCGGGCCCGCTGTCCCTCTTCATCCTCATCCTCCTCCTGTCGCGCCGCTCCCCCCGCCCCCCCCTTCCCCCCCGCAGCGGCGCTGTCCCCAGCGAACCCAGCCAAGTTCCCCCCACCCATCTGCCTCCCTCCCCGTGAACCCCCCGCCACGGTCCCCGTGACCCCCCTTCCCCCGCCCCCCCCCCCACCTCGGTCCTCACCCGCGCCGCCGCCGCCTCGTCCAGTCCGGCCGCCTCTGCCTTGGTGCCCCTCTTGGAAGAGCGGGTGCGGGACGAGATGAAATGGCTGCCGGCTCCGGCCGCCGCGGCCGCCGCTTTGCCCAGGGGGCGCAGAGAGCTCTTCCTGGTGTTCACCATGGCCCCGGGAGGGGGGGCGCGGAGCGACGGGGCCGGGGCCACCGCCGCCGCCGGCGCGGAAGGAGGAGGGAGGGCGGGCAGACGGGGGCTCGGGTAGGGAAGGGAAGGAGAGGAAAGGGGGACCGGGAGGAACGAAAAGAAAAGTCCTCTAGGGAAGCCGGCCCGCCGGGCAGAATCACAGACAGAGCCGCGCCGGCTCCTCCCGTCGCTGCCGCCGCCTCCTCGGCTCAGCGCCGCACTAACCGGCCGCCATTGCTGCCCCTTCTCCCTTTCTCCACTCGCTCCGCAGCGACGCCGCCGTTGGCCGCGAGGGGGCGCTGCGCCGCCGCCGCCGCCGCGCAAGGCCGAGGCGGCCCCCGCTGCGTCCGCTCTAGCGCGGCCCCAGCGCCTCTATGGGCCCGGCGCGCTATATTGACCGCGCGCGCTTTGGGGGCTGTGATGCGCTCTATAGGGGTGGATTGTGGGGCCGATGCGTGGGGCCCCGCGCGCTCTATGGGACCGGCGCGCTCTGTGGGGCCCGTCGGAGCTCTGAGGATGAGGGGACAGGAGAGGTGACCAGCGGAGGGGCGACGGCTGCGGGCTTCTCAGCAGGGTTTCAGGGGAGCTGTCCCGACAGGCTGAGGACAGCGTGAGCCTAGGAGGCACCGGTACCGGCCGGGGGGTGGGTGCTGAAGGCCCCAGGCTGGGTCCGGGAGCTGCCCGGATGCCTGTCAGGGGTTGCCGAGGCGCTGGACGGGCCTGTCCCTGGCCTCCTGGCGTCACCCGATGCCTTCTTGAAGGCTGAGGCCGAGGGGTGAGGAGTCTCGGGAAGTGGCTGCCCAGAACGGGGGCCTGAGACCCCACCTGGAGTATTGTGTCCAGTTTTGGAATCACCAACATAAGAAGGATATGGAACTCTGGGAGAGGGTCCAGAGGAGGACTACGAAGGTGATCAGAGGGCTGGAGCACCTCTGCTGTGAGGACAGGCTGAGAGAGTTGTTCAACCCGGAGGAAAGAAGGCTCCAGAGAGACCTCATAGCTGCCTTCCAGTACTTGAAGGGGGCTACAAGAAGGCTGGGGAGGGACTTCTTACAGGGCCGTGGCTTTAAATTGGAAGGGGGAAGATTTAGATTAGACATTAGGAAGAAATTCTTCACAATGAGGGTGGAGAGGAACTAGCAGAGGTTGCCCAGGAAAGGTGTGGGTGCCCTATCTGTGGAGATGTTCAAGGCCAGGCTGGATGGGGCCTTGAGCAGCCTGGTCTGGTGGAAGGTGTCCCTGCCCCTGTCAGGGGGGTTGGAACTAAATGAGCTTTAAGGTCCCTTCTTATCCAAACTATTCTATGAAAAGGATACTGTGCCCAGGGAGCAGGGAGGTGCTGAGCCTGCTGGCTTTTCCCAGCCAGCAACCTGACAGCTCAGGCAAAGAGATCCTCCAGGGATGGGATCTCACCATTTTCCATGGGAAATGATTTCACGACCTGGTGAGTCTCACTATTAAGAAATCCTCGTGGTAGCCAGGCTATCAGGAATGTGCCCATGCTTTACCTGCTGTACAAGTCACCCACACCACTTGTATTTTGCTCAGTAGCCTGAACTTCTGTTTGATGTTCATTGCTCAGTCGCTGGAAAGCTTTTTCTCTCACCTCCCTCCTCCATCACAGATCCAGAAAAGATGTAGATCTGTTGGAGTGAGTCCACAAGAGTGCCACAAAGATGATCGGAGGGCTGGAGCACTCCAGGACAGGCTGAGAGAGCTTGTTCAGCCTGAAGAAGGAAGGCTGTGGGGAAACCTTAGAGCAGCCTTCCAGTACTTAAAGGGGGCCTACAAGAAAGCTGGGGAGAGGCTCTTTATCAAGGGGTGCAGAGATAGGACAAGGGGTGATGGTTTTAAGCTGAAAAAGGGGAGGTTTAGTTTAGATATTCAGAAGACATGTTTTCCTGTGAGGATGGCAAGGCACTCAGATTGCCCAAAGAAGCTGTGGGTGCCCCATCCCTGGAGGTATTCGAAGCCAGGTTGGATGGGGCTTTGAGCAACCTGATCCAGTGGAAAGTGTCCCTGTCCACAGCAGGGGGATGGGAACTGAATGGGCTTGAAAGTCCCTTCCAAGCCAAACCATTCTATGATACCACTCTTCTTCCCTCTAAAATGTGGTTATTGGATCATGGGATCAAAGGAATTAGATTGGAGTTTGTGAATAATCTGAAAAGCATTTAGGCACCCAATGTGCTGAAATACAGTACATAGAATATGTATAAAAACGATTACTCTGCTTTACCTGCATACTCCCACATCTTTCTCTTCAAGATTAAAATCTGAAGAATTATGTACTTAAAATATGCAATAATTACATTAGAATATATAATAAGGAAATGGGCTATTTATATTTCCAAGCAAAAATTTTTGTACTGTGAATAGCAACAAATTTTCATTTTTATGAGATACTTCAAAATACAGTGTGTAGGGGAGTAGGAAATGTGTTCTTTTTCTCATCTGACATTTTCTATTTAGAGCCTTTAATCTGTGTTAGCAGCAGATCTTCAGCTCCTGCTCAAGAATCTAACAGGTATTTCACAAATATTGTTCTACTTAGTAAGATTAGTTTTGTTATGTTTCATATCCTTTTTTATTCATTTATTTGTTTAAAGTTTATGAAAGGATGTAGCCATTTCATGCACATTTAGGCTAAAGGAGCATTTTAATTAAAAACCTATGACAGTTTTTGAAAATGGTATTTGGAAACTACATTCCTTTTATCCTTCAAAAGTAGGAATAGAAGGAAACTGCAAGAGACTGTCCCCTACCAAACACATTGTGGGAGATATGTGCTAAGAAGTGTTGGTAGCACAAATATACAATGACAGATAATGTACGTTTCCATCCCTGTCCTGTACTACTGATAGTAGATACTGTCCTATATTACTGATAGTACCTCCAATACAGTGTCCAAGTTCTGTTGGTCTGAGAATGAAAAATAATCCATCATTCTCCCTCCTTCAAGTTTTTGTACGCATCACAAAAACATCATCTCCATTTTGGAAAAAGAAACATATCAAACTGTGGCCCAAAAAAGTGCCCAGACTGCAGCAGTTGCAGTGAATGTCACAACTCAGGATTGCAGTGCATTGGCAGGGCTGTTTGGGGAAGCTTGCATAACATCTGTTTGCAACATGCCTGATTGAAACCAGCACTCCTCCTCTCGTGAATGCTGGTCACTTTTTAAAAGTAAAATAAAGTTGGTCATTGTGCAATCAAATTGATTTTCCTGGGTGCCTACCCAGATCTGCTTGAAGCAACAGAAACCCCACAACTGAAAAGTTATTTATTTTACATTTACTAAATATTTTTACCATAGTTGTGTCTTCTTTTCTTCTTTTTTTCCTTTCTTTTTGTGTTCTGATCTCATTCCTGTGAGCCGTACTCAAGTGGGTACTCTTTATAATACCAGAGGGACTACTCTTGTAGAGGGACTAATGTAGTTAAAAATCTTTGCTCACTGCTTTGAAGATTTTTAGTGCTTCATTCTCATTATGTTAGTATAGTAGGGAACATGTAAAAACATGCTTCATTTTGGATGTTTACTCTCTAGATTGCTTTCCACAGATGGTTTTATTTCCAGGGTTCTTAGTTGTTCCTCTTACAATGTGTGGCCAGTTGGACTGAAGCAGCTTACAGCTTTATTGCTTCTATGTGAGCTCCATCACCCTTTTTAGTAGTGACAATATAAATAAATAAATAAAACATAAATTGCAAGATTTGTTTCCTAGTGTTGTTTGGAATTTTTGTCTGTAATACTGAAAACATGTTAACGTAGGATTAATATTTTATAGGACATATTTAGAGATTAAAATGATGTAACAATGAAAGATAAATTACTGTAGATATGGATTTAGAGTAATTTCACTAATGCAAGAATTTTTGTATCTGTAGTTTGTTTCGAGTGTCATATGAAGACAGAAAAATTTAAAACCTATTTAGACTCTCTTCAGTACTCTATATGCAGGAAAAGCTTTATGAAAAAAATAACATAAGAGCTCTGAGTACCAAAAGACAACTAAGAAAGGAAGAAGAGAAGGACTGGAGTCACACTCCACTAAGTATTACATAAAAATTTTGTAGAGCTCATTCCCAGTAAGATTCAATTTCAAGATTTGTAGTTTGGTCTTCAGACAGATGTCGAAATGCTTCTGAAAATAAATACCATTGGGAAGGACTATATTTCAAATGGAATAAATTTATAACAAATGCTGACACTTACAGCAGTGTTCGACATGCTTTTATCTCCAGTTGTTCAGAAAAGAGATTAAGATACCTGAAACATATTAATAATAAGCCATAACGTCTGCTGTAGCAGGTACAGCATTGGGAAATTGGAAAAATATTAAAAAGTATTTGAGCAAAAGAATCCCTTTGCATTAAACAAGACTCGGGGAATGAAATCTTTTGGGGACTTAGCAAACTAAAAAGATACTAAAAATAACCTAGGATGAAAAGCCTTGTATGCTCCGTGAGTAGTACTTAATGGCACAAGAAAGATTTGGCGATGCAAGATTTTTTTGTCACCTGTCCCTGTTTTACAAAGAAATCAGGAACGCATTACAACAAAAGAAAAAGTCCTTCATCCCTTATGCAGAACTTTTGTGGAGAGTTTCAGCCTAGTAAGGACCAAAGGGCTCTATTCAGTGTGTTACCATTTGCTTCCAATCATAGGCAATACTTTGCAATATCTCTGAATAGCTGTAACATTCCAAAGAATGGAAATCAAATCATCTTTTCAGGACTCTATTTATAAGCTCTTGTGTGCTCCTCTCTGTCATGCTGTCAGTTTGTCATCTTGGTTTCAGTTGAATCTTGAAATAAAAAAGATTCCCAAGAGCTCTTGCTTTTGTAAACCTGCCGCAAGTCCTTTCCTGAAGGGATGTTAAGAAATTAAGATTGGGTGGTTTCTCCTTAGAATTGTCCATTATGAAGATATGTCTGTGGGATATAAATTTGGAAACATCAAACAAACCGTGTGCAGTAGTCAGAATTGGCACTACCATGAACTTGAACACATAAGGTGATATGGTCACTCCATGTTGCAAGCATCTTACAGTTATTAAAGGTGGATCATTATTTGAAGACTACCATTATAATTTAAAAATGTACAATAATTATTTTTTTAGAATTAAATAGTTAATGTTAGGTTCTGTTATCAGCTCAGCTATCTGAAGATTGTTTTCCACACCACAATAGATGCAACCTGAAGTGAGATCAGAGAGTAGATTTCTTAGATGACATTAAATGGGAGTGGTAAGACTTAACCTCCTAATATTTCAAAATTATCTTCCTATCACATCTAGCCATTAGCTTCCATAACATTTTTCCTGTTGAGCTAAGGTTACCGTGAATAGTTTTTCCAATACTAATAATTCTCAGGCTGATGATGCTGTAAGTCAGGAATCTGCAGGGTCTGTTTTTCACAACCATTGAGGCTGTAAATTGTTTCCATCATGGACAAAAGTGGCAAATCATCTCACTTTGGTGTGTATGATCATTAATCACATGAAAGTAGTACTGTCAGCCTGTTACTACATAGCTGTGAAGTAAAAGACAGACTCTGAAAATGCTTACAATAAAAATAGGTATTTAGTAACACATTTGTAGATAAGCTTTAGGAGCATATGAATGCAGAATGACTTGATTAAGCTCCCATGGGTAATCCAGCAGAAACATCATTTGCTGATAAATCTCTCTAGTCCTCACACACAGTCTTAGCTTTAGAAGTATGTTTTCTTGTTACAGAGCCAAGAATGGTCTCATAAACACACTACCATATCATCATTGTTATTTTACTTAAGACTGTCTTTGAGAATTCACATCATATATTATTTCCAAATGTGTGTTATCTGCCACAAACAGTCGCTCAAGCTGTCTTGCATTTTTCATGGGTTTATGCATGCCACACTACTTTTAAAATTGATGCTATATTTACTTTTCTTGTGGATTTACAGCCCAGGAGTCCAGCAGCATGTGTGGATACTCCTTTCATTGCAGGGGGGTAACACTCTCATCATGAACTTTGATTCACCCAACATCTCCTATAAAATAATGACTCGCTTTTCCATTGCATAACTGACTCTCCAGAAACACTGGTTCCTTAAGCTAAGTTCCTTGTGTGGCAGGCTACAAGGTTTAACATTTCTGCAAGGAACATGTAGGAAAATGACACTGTGTGAAATACAGAATAACCAGATTATGTTCTATTTATTTCACAGTCCCATTTCCCTCCCATTCTGTCCCAGCTCTGTAAGCATACACTTAGAAAAGGCTTCAGGCAACAACTGCTATCTCAGGTTAAGGTCAATCAATACAGCTGATGTATTTATGTTTAATTATAGGTAGCTGATGGTTTCCTCTGGCACAGGTTAACCTTGTTAAATATATAGTTTAAAAATATCCCTTCAAAATTAATTTTCTGCTTGTTTTTAGATACATTATGTACACTGGTTCTTCTGTGACCTTGACGGGATGAGTGGTGACAGCTAAAACACTGCTTTACTTTGTCAACAGGGAGATTCACTCCTACATTATACAACAAGTTCAGGGGTTGTTACTCTCTTCCATGCCAGTGCATCTGATCTGTCCTGACAAAGGGGGCATGAGATGGTTGTATTCAACTCATGAATACCCTGCTGGAGTTTTTTCAGGGAACTCAGTCTGGGCTGTTTGCTTCTATTCACCACACAGTAAGAAAAGGACCATTTGCTTCTGTTCGTCTCATGTACTGTTTCTTGCCAGAGAATAAGCTGTAGGAAATGCAGAGTCTAAAAGGATTTTAGTGATGTCTTTATTGGAACTACACTCTAACTTGAAAATTTCCAGCTTTTAAGAAAAAAATATTTTTTACATTATACTGGAGTTGAAAACACAGTAATAGTTCCCTTAAGATTTTTCTTTCTCTTATGCTTTGTCAATAGTTTCAGTCCTGAGGGAGAACAGCTGTACTTAGAAGAGCTTTTAAGAAACCACTAAATTCACTAGGACACTGATTCCTATTGTAGTAGGTCAGCATGTCTCCAGCTGTACTCCAATTTCCAGTAATAGACCTCATCTTCTAAATCAATATGTGATTGCAGTTGAGAAGCCTGCATCATTACATCAGGTAAGTCCAATTTTGCCTCCTTCTGTGCTTACCTTTGGGTCTACAGAGTTTTTGCTGAAAGGCCCCCCAACCAAGGGTTATGCACGTTACTGAGCTTCTGTGTTTAATGAAACGGAGGCAATGTACTTAAAGTATTGAAAGAAAATATAAAATAGTCCAGCATTGCAGAACAATCTTCAGAGGTTTTACCTAGAACTTTGTAAATTCCTTAAACACTTCAACAGTGGTACGATATTTGTTTGTGTGTGTGTATTTAAAAAAAAAACACAAACTCACTGAATAGATTTAAGAAGTAATGCTTGTAACAAACAAGTGCCTCTATCAAAAAATTTAAAGTTATTTAAAACTTTAAACAAAATAAGGGAGAAGAGAATCTCAGAAATCTATATTTTGAATGGGTTTTACAACAAAAGAAAGGTAAGTTTTTTAATATTTTCCCTGTAGATTCATGGGCACAATCTATAGTTATATGTTATCCAGTTAAAACTTAATAATTTATCCAAACTGCCTTCAAAAGTTTTAGTGCGTTGTGATGTACATGACAAAGAGGAAGAAACTGTTCCTCACCTTCACCAAACTCTGTGACTAAGCATCATCTTTATGTGTTTTTGAAGAATGTGATTTTAACCGTTACAATTAAGGGATTGAAGAGACAGAAGAGGACAGTCAATGAAGTATTACCTTTGCTTTTAGAATTAGCTTTGATTGCACTTGTAAATTCGCAGTGGATTTGCCATTAAATAAAGTGAATTAGCTAGATGTGGCTGTTCAGTTTATGTTAATTCTAAATGTTTTACAGTGCATCGTTAATTACTGAAAAAAACCCTTTATTAAAAAGCACGCAGGTGCGTGCTGTGAATCCCAGAGGGTCCTTGCTTTGGCTGCACTCCACCAGGCTGATCCTTTGGATAGCACTGAGCACTGCCAGAGCCTAGCACAGCTCAGCACAGGGCACAGAGATTCCCTGACGGTCCCGTCTCGTTTTCTCCTTCTTATGGTACCCTTGGGAGCTCTGGTTTCCAGCCACTGCGCTGCTCCTTTGTCCTCACTGCAAGGCCCCGGCAGAGTTCCTTTTCACATATGTCAGCACTCGCCCTTCATTAGTCCCTTCTGCACAATGAGGCATTCCTCATCTCCAAAGGGTTCAGTGTGTGGCTGTTACTGCCACGTACATGGGACTGGAGAGACAAAGAGCAGAGACAGCTCCTGACCGTGGCGGAGGTGCAACCAAGACACCGGGCCTGTTCTCCATTGTGGGGGAAGCTGGCTGAATGCCACTTTTTGTCTTGTGCCTGTGTACACACACATCATCTCTGCCTTTTGTTCGTCCCTCAGGAGAAACCTGCCTTTGTAGGGACACCCACAGGCCTATCGGAGAGCCCTGTCCACCCGTCACAGGGTGACAGCTGCACCAGGTCCCCACCTGGACATTTTGCCCACTGCCCTCAACTTGACAAAAGTTGTACAGTAATGTTCTAAAAGGTCTGTGCAAATCCAGTAACTGAATGCTCCGGGGAGAACTGGTTCCCCCCAGAACTTCTGCGCTTGCTGGATCCCCACTTTGCTGTAGAATCTGTTCTTTACAAGGTGCTGTCTGTATGTGCTGCATTCGCACTATTAACAAGGCCACACGAAATCACAGAATCATAGAATGGTTTCAGTTGGAAGGGACCTTAAAGATCACCCAGTTCCAAAACTTCTGCCATGGGCAAGGACACCTCTCACCAGACCAGGCTGCTCAAGGCCCCATCTAACCCGGCCTTGAACATCTCCACGGATGGGGGCATCCACAGCTTCCCGGGGTAACCTGTGCCTGTTCCTCATCACCCTCCTTGTGAAGAATTTCTTGCTAATGTCTAATCTAAATCTTCCCCCTTCCAATTTAAAGCCATTCCCCTTTGTCCTATCTCTACATGCCCTTGCAAAAAGTCCCTCCCCAGCTTTTTTGTAGCCCCCTTGAAGTACTGGAAGGTCCCCCTGTTAGTGTTCAAGGCTCTCTCTTTATGTTGGTAATTACAGTGGGAAGGATGATGGGTGTGTGCATAAAGGGGCCTGAAAAAAGCCCATGCCTGGCAATGCTGGAGAAGGAAACCAATAATGAGTTACCTGTCTAGAGACATGGGATAGAGCTTATGGAAGGCTGGGATGTTCAGGTTAGACATTAGGAAAAATTTCTTCACTGAAAGGCACTAGCACAGTTGCCCAGGGAGGTGGTTGGGTCACCATCCATGGAGGTGTTTAAAAGATGGGCAGATGAGGTGTTCAGGGATATGGTTTAGTAGTAGACGGGTACGGTTGGACTTGATGATCTCAAAGATCTTTTCCAACCAAGCAATTCTGTGACTATAATCCAGTGAAAGTTGTCCCTGCCCATGGCAGGGATGTTGGAACTGGATGGGCTTTAAGGTACCTTCCAACTCAAACCAATTTAAGAGTCTATGAAATCCATTTGACCAGGAATGCCTTTTGTTTAACACCTGACCCACGGCTCCTCAAAGCACCCCCACATAAGCGCGTTACAGGTCACGACTCCGCCTAACCCCCCCCTCCGAAATGGCGGGCGAGGCCCCGCCCCGCCGGCCCGGCCCGGGCGGGGGCACCGGCTGCCCCGGCCGCTGCAGCCGCGCGTGCGCGGTGGCGCGCGGGACCCTGGAGGCGGCGGTGGGGAAGCCGGGGCTGGGACGGCCTGGTGAGTCCGTGCGGGGAGAGCGCTGCTCCCTCAGCTCCGGCCGGGGCTGGGACTTTGCAGCGCGGCCGTTCTGAGCGGGGGGCGAGGGGAGAGTTGAGCCGAGCGGAGCGGAGCGTTCCCGCTGCCCCCGCTTCAGCGTGAGGGCAGGGCGGGGGGGCGCGCACCGGCGCGGCCCCGGTGTCGAGCACCCTGAGGGCTCGCTCCTCCGCCTTCCGCCGCGTTAGTGCCTCATCGGCTCTAAAAATCGCTCACGGGGTGCCGACTGGGCGGGAAGAGCCCGCGCGTGGGGGGCGCGGGGTGGTGCTGGCAGCTCCGGGAGCGGTTCTTGCTGAGATGCTCAGCCCTTTGGTATCGAAAATGCCGGGAAATAAACTCGCTAAGACTCGGTTTTGGAGTTTTAGAAAGGGAGCATCCTTTATTTCAGCGCTGAACGCATGAAAACAAGTCTTAGGAGGAGCGGTGAGGCAACGGGGGTTGTTACGCCTGGAGAAAAGGGGGCTGAGGGGAGACTTTATTGCTCTGTGCAACTGCCTGAAAGGAGGTTATAGGGAGGTGGGTGCTGGTCTCTTCTGCCATGTGGCAGGCGATAGGACGAGAGGGAATGGCCTCAAATTGCACCAGGGGAGGTTCAGATTAGACATCAGGAAGAATTTCTTCACCAAAAGCGCTGTCAGGCACTGGAATGTGCTGCTCAGGGAGGTGCCTGAGTCACCATCCAGGGAGGTGTTGAAAAGACGACTGGATGAAGTGCTCAGGGATATGGTTTACTAGTGGACAAGTCCGGTTGGCCTCTATGATCTCAAAAGTCTTTTCCAACCAAGGAATTCTATGAGGGAATGATTTCCATCAGTCATGCATAATGAAACAAGCACTGGGGACAGAATATATTTTCTGCTTACATGCATAATGTATAAATTTTCCCAGAAATCTTATGAATATTCTGTTATTTTCCAACGGCTAATTTTAATGTCATCATGAACTTCACAACAACCAAATCTCTTGCTAATCGGAGCTTTGGAGCCAGCTCTCTGGCAGACCTCAAATTTTAGATAGGGAAAGTCTGCAAGCAGAGGTGATGGTAGAATACACATCTGTTCAGCACATATCATATTTAACACAAGATGTTGTCATTTCTCAAAGAACAGTGTCTGGAAAAACACTTTAAAAAATGCTGTAAAAATCATGCTGTCAGAGGGATATTCTGTCTAAGTTTCAAAAAATACGATTACTTTGATGAAACTTAACTCTTCTTTGGCTTAAATCAAAATGTTCCACTTTTTGTAATAGTAACTACTTCTTACATCACCTGCTCATCAGCAGGAGAGGGAACAATTGTGCTGTGGTTGTTACCTGAGCACATCAGTCACATCCAGGCCGTTAGATTTGATGCTTGTCTTGCTTTTACTTTGTGCTCCAGCCAGCTAGCCTTCTGCTCTATCCGCTTGTTTCGCTGTCAGGCGGAACCGTAAGGTTCTCAGTCATGGTTTCTGCGTGGTGCTGTGAGAGATTGCAGTAAACAGTTCCCAACTTGAGAAGTTTGCTCTCTGGAAAAGTTCATAAGCCAGACTTTTGTGGGGAAGGCAGCTGTGCCTGCTTGCATGTATCTGCCCTTCAGATCAAGGAAAGTATCAAAGGCGAGTCTCTGTTTTACTTTTTGTGCATTAAAATAACAGGATGTGTGAGCACACAAACATCTGCTGAAATCGGTGTCTGTAGTGGTGTAGGTGAGAGCTGGTTGTTTCCTTTCGGGGAAAGGCCGGGAGTATACTACCGCAGTTACCAGATGGAGCTGTGGTGGGCTGTAGACAGCTCCAGCTTCTTCCTCTTTACAAATTTCCAGAGGTGGAAGTTCAGTTCTATGCTGCTTCTTGTCATGGACACAAAACTCATCAAGTGACACCAAGGGATGTCTGTCAGAAGTTGGTGGGAGAGGTTGCTTGTGCTCTTGGGCTGGCGTGCTGAGCTGAAGGGCTGGCAGTGCTATTTCCTAATGGCTTTTTGATCGTAATAAACATCCATGGGTTTATCTTTACCTTAATGTATTAACGCAAATGTTTCCTCTAAGTGTAATTGCTGTTGTACTTTAGAAGGAGCAGTGACTTTTACCGCTGACCATTTTTGAATGCTATTCATGCACATTTGAGGCCAGCCTAATGTAGCAAAAGAATTAATTTGAAGAGCTGCTTCATTGTGTCTGTCTTTTTTTAACAGTGCTGATGGCAATTTGGAGGGAATCAACAAAAGCAGATGGCTGGAGGTGGCTCTTGCTGCTTTGGGATGCACATTATTGAATAGTGGAAGTTTAGAAGATAAGCACGCTAATACAAACCACAAAAAATTACTTTGTGCTAAAGTGTGCTAAAACTTAATTTGGGGGAAGTTTGAAAAATCACATTTTTTAAGCATTGTTAAGTTTACTGTACTTACTTGATACTAAAAGTTCTTTTTTTCAAAGTGTGGGTACAGAGTTCCAAGTACAGCGATCAGATATGCTCATAAGGTCACAGTGAGCTAGCACAGGCTTATCTGATACGCATAGTGCAGAGCATTTGTGAGGATGGAAAAAAAAAAAGAGACTGTACAGCATCTTGTGTGACACATCACAGGTGCGCTAAGCATAATGTTTTGACCTAATGCATAACAGAATTGGCTAAATTGAAGGCTGCGTAAGCTTTAAAACCTGTTATAGACATGTGGAGTGAATCTTTTTTTTCATTATGGGGGTTTTCTGAAGGCTTATACATGTTTCTACAGAAAGCATTTCACAGGGATTTAACTTTAAAGATGAAAGAATACCACTACCAGCCTCCTGAGGAACATGAATTAGTACTGAATAACTGAATACTTGAGGAGGTTTTAGGATGTTTTAGTGCTTCAGTGAATGTTGTTGCCCACTAATCTCTCTGTCTTGTTGTTAGACTGTTTAAAATTTATTTTAGTCTAGCTGTGCGTACTAGTTTTTCAGGAGTGTGAGGGCTGTCACTGCTTAGTTTGATGTTCTTTAAAAGCCCTACATAATATCATGGCTAAAACCTGCCAGGAGCAGGTCATGATCTGTGTGACCTGTACCCATCATAGAATTTAGCTTGATTTTATTTTTAAGGGTGGTTTTTTTGGCATCTCTGACTTTCTATAACTTTTTCAGAGAGCTCAGAAGTGAGTCTAATGAGATCAGTATGGCATTCTTCATTTCTGTGCACTTGTCAGACTAATCCTGTAGTATATTTAGAACTTGCAGATCCAGGATTTTCTTTCCAGCTAAATGGTAGACCAGAAGTGATAATCACAGTTTCAGCGATGCTGTACAAATATGTTGTGGTATGAGAAATCTTGCACCTTTCAATAATGTGCACTGTTAAGGTGAAGGTCATTAGAATGCCTGCAGTGGCAGTGCAGTTTTTCTCCACCTGTCTCGTAGTGTTGTGAAAAATCAGGGGAGTTTAAATCGTGCTGCTCAGAAAAGAAATGTGAAATTCTTTCCTGGCTTAGGTATTTCTTTTCAATTAACATGATTATTTTGGAATATATTTTGGTACATTTATGAAAAAGTAATCTTCCTTTTGAATGTCTGAAACCTGTGCATGGTTCATGTGTCATTAAATTAGAAACTGCAGGAAAACAAAGAACCATCTGTAGACTTGGTGGGGGGGTGGCTGAGGTTTCTTTTTAAATGTACTATCAATGCAGGAAAAACTATAAAGAGCGTTTCAGATACAAAAGGAGGCAAAGAGTGCTGGGGCATTTTGTCTGACTGGGGTTTTGTGGGGTTTTTTCTGTTGTTTTTGTTTTTGTGTTTGTTTTTTTTTTAACCTCTCTTCTTTTCATAAATAGGCGAAGCACCAGAATGAAAGACATGGACAGTATCAAAATGGTAAACAAAGAATGGTAGGTGCCAATTCCCCCCTCCTCTTTTTCCTTCTTCCGTTCCTTTTGCTGTTTGTCTGTCCTGTCATGACTTTTCAAACTTTATGTTAAATTTTAAAATTAATTTTTTTCTGTATCCCCGTGTTCCACATATACTGGAGTTTTCAAAAAAATATATATTGTTTTGCTGAAAGACTTCAAATACCTGGAATGTTTCCTAGATGCAAGAATCTATGTAAATATATTTATTCAAAATGGACATGCAGCCTTACAAATTGCTAACTCACTGTGCATTTGATATGGAGGGGTTTGGTTTTCCCGTTATGTTTCTGAGGTAAAGCACAGTGAATACCTAGAGTAACGCTTCAAGTTTCTTTTGTTCTATTAGAAAACTAAAATGGAAACAGCGTACTTTTGAAATTTCTTCTTTAATGTCATTGGGTTTTTCTTTTGTTTAAAGATGTGAATCTGTAGGAATTCTTGGTGTTGCATAAATGCACTGCAAACAATGCCTTTTTATGCAAATTTACCTAATTACCATTCAAGTAAGCATTGCTGCTTTTGAATTCAACACAGAGTTTTATGTAAAACTGGATATTTTTCAGGAGCTGGGACTTTTTCCTTTCTGAATTGCTTAAAATAGACTTTTCTGAATCCCCAATAGGAATAACTCCTGTAGTGTTTACCAAAAGCTGCATAATCCTCTTACGATGCAAAGAACCTAAACTGAAAGAGAATCATTCATTCAGGTTGCATATTTCTGAATTTTGACTGGTGAAAATCCAGCAGAAGAACCTGTCACATAGAAAATGTTTTGTAAAAAGATGCAGTTGATGCATCTTTTTTAATATTCTGTGAGTCCCAAAGTATTGAATTCTATTGTATATCTTCAGTGTGCACAAGTGGTATTGAGTCAGTTTTTCTTCAGTTTCTCTAATATACTTTCAAAGACAGTGGTGGTGATTCTGTGATGGTGCTGTGAATGGGGAGATTCGAGAGAGTGTGGTGGAGTAAATCCTAGGACAATTTTCTTGTATGTGGTTTTTAAAGCTTATGGCAAAGGAGGTCACCCAAGCCTGTATCGTGGAGATGTGTCAAGGGAGGCCTGCATGCAGTTAAATATATGATTGTCTGAATTAGAAGTATGAATCATCTAACTCGCATTCCTTGCTCTGATACCAATTTCAGAGGCTTTTGCATAAATGAATTGACCTTTTCTATTGTCATTCTTTAATTTGTGCTTCTGAAGTACAAATAGTAGAAGTTTCATAGTAGAAGAAATTCATAAGCAGTTTCTAGAAGAGGCACAACGCTAAGTTGACCTGATGGTTTGTAACAACTGAATAAACTGAATGCAGGGGAGCACAGCTTTTACTCCTTTTGGTACTGGACTTTAAGGGTAACTTCTTGTGTCCTAATTTGTTATCTGAGGCATCACTTTTACTTATGTCTTTGTTTGCAGGGTGTGTAAATCGGGAACCGATGGTCAGATTTTGCGTGGTGCAGAACAAAGCTGTGACTACTTGGTAGATAGCCTTTTTGAAGAAGCTCAGAAGGTTGGTGCTATCTGTATGCCCCCAACTACAGTCAAGAACCAGGTAGGCGATGAAAAAAAAATACATTTAACACAATAGCAGTCCAGGAGTATCCAGTGCAGTAGTCTTATCCAGTACACCTGTAAATAAGTGCAAACAGAATTCATGCAACAGTAGGAACAGTCTCCCATCTCTTAGTCAACCAGGCCTATGCTTCTGGTTCTTACTGTTTTATAGAGGTTTCAGTGTTGTTCTGGGACTTACTAATGCACTTCGGCTTTATGAGTAAGGAGAGTGAGCTGATCATGAGAAGAAAGGATTGCCAAGCACTATTACATAAGAAGTTGGTTTAAGAGTTGCAGCCTTTTTATGTAGAGGCATAACCCAATTATTTTCATTGCTCTTACTTGCATAGTCATAGTAATAGGATGTTTAGGATGGATTTGTATCTCAGTGATTCTGTCCTTTCCATACTTTTTCATTACTCTCCAAAGACTAGGAAGGGCTGGAGAAAAGGCCACATAGAACAAAGATGTCGGGGAGAAATTTGGAGACGACATTGATGGAAATGACGTTCATGAATCCCTGGCTGAGTCTGGGTGAAAGGGAGTGTCAGGATCAGTACCTTAAACTGCAGTTCTAAACGCTGTTCAGTGGCAATACTTGTGTCAATGTCTAAATGGGAAGTTGGTGTGGAATAATTAGTCCATGTTAAACTTGCATACTGGCTCACTGTAGAGAAATCTTCCCATGATGAAAACTCTTTCCATATGCATTCGTGCCATGAGACACAAGACTTGTTAGAGAAATCTAATCTTGCTGAATGCTAGGTACCTTTTTGACAGATTACGCAACCAAAAGAAAAGGAATTTTATTCAGCAGTTTGTATGTGCTGTGTGTTCAGGTAGCAGTCATCTTCTAACAAGTCGAACTGTGCAAAAAAGAAAAAGAAAAGGGAAAATTGTCAAGTCCTATCAAGCCTAGCTCAAACTAATTTCCAGCTGAGATGAATTCTGCTTTTATACATGCTTCATATACCTCACATACCATCAAATATCTGTCAAGACAACATTATTTCAGGGATCAGACCTTGGATGACCATATGCTACCTTAAATGACATGATGCATAAATAGGAAAATGCAGTCTCAAATATATCCATGTTAAATTTGGAGAGATTTCAGTGAATGGTGTGAAGGCTACAAGTTGAAATAGTGGCTGTTCTCTGACAAGGTTAATGAATTACTCTGTATTTACTTTTTTATTCCCCTAACGCTAATCTTTTGAATATATCCAGAAATTTCAGTGTAGCATGAATGTATGATTGTCTGAAAGTAAATATTCTGATACTTGCTGATAGAAAGGCTTGTATGTGCATTCTGTCAATGCTTTACTTTCAGAAAGCCCTCCTGAATGATCAGAACAAGGCTTTGCCCTAATAAATCCCCAGCTGGACTATTCTGGTAGTTGGTGTTCCAACACCAGGCATGTGCGCTCTCAAATTAGCTCTTGAAGAGCTGCAGCTGGCTGGGATCTTCAGCTCTTTTTTTTTTTTCCCCCCCTCCTGCTGAATTGAAGGAGTGTTCTTGATCGGAGAAAGCAAAATGATTGGGGGAAGGTTTATTTCTAACCCTGATTGACACAAGATACTTTGAAATGTCACTCACCCCTTGCAGTTGCTCAGCCCGTTGGCACAGGTCCGAAAGAGATTATATCGAGCCATCTCTCAGTATTTTTAGTCCATGCAGTGGATGATTTACAGTCACAGGGTACTGTGGGTATACCAGGCTGCTTTTATGTTAGTGCTATAATGAGAATTGTTCTTACTTTATAGGCTGATGTAATCGTTAAACTGTGGAAAAATGGGTTTACAGTAAACGATGGTGAACTTAGGACCTACACTTATGTTGCAAACCAGCAGTTCTTGGACTCCATTAAAAAAGGGTGAGTTTCGTATCCTTAGTCAGGCTCAGTTAATGTGGTTTGGATGGCACTTAGCTTATGCTATAAATTTTTTACATAGCTGCTTGGCTTTGCTGCACTGCAGTAGCCCTGTAGGAGTGTAGACCACTGTCTGTCTCAGTACCTGCAGTGCTAATGGCTGTTTTAACGTCAACAGGTTTAATGCAGCTTTCAGTTGCTGTAGTTATACTGTTGCTGATGAAGTAGATAAAAGCAAGTGTTGGTTGGGGGCACAGCAGGTGCAGGATGAAATAAAGAAAAAATCAGAGTCCCAGTAAGAGCTACTGATTAAATGGTACTTTGACTATCAAACTAAATGCATAAGTGTATTTCTGGTTTTATGGTCTTTGTTTTCTTTTTATTGATGAAAAGCCTTAAATGAGCACAGGTGCTCCATGTAATATCAAGAAACTGATCAGTCCTAAATTTTAGACATTTTTCATAGCACAAACTTGCTATTTCAGTTGTATTTATAGCACTCTTACTTGAAAATTAGCATGCTATCCTGATTTCTGCTACTGTTTGCAGTGTTACTTTAGAAGAGCAGGTTGAACATACAAACCAGCATAATTTTGAGCCTTTAATTTGTAGTCTGTTTCCTCACCCCATACAAATGGAGAAGAGAATATAATTTTATGGAGAATATAATTTAATAACTTTTTCAAGTACATGAAATTACTAAGCCGTTGTATTTTCTGCCTTTTCCATGCGTTGCTAGCTCATCAAAAGTATTAATTTTACACTGTTTCTGCTCTGTGGCTGTCACCTGTGTTGGCTATAATAGCAGTTTAACTGCATTGTTTAAAGCCCTTTGCTTTCTTTGTGAGCGTGCATCAAAAGTTTGCCACCTTTCTTCTACCATTTGCTTGTGAAGTTGCTAATTACAAGATGGTTCCTGCATAATTGTTGATGGTAGAGAAGCACTTAGTACAGCCCCTGTGCCAGCTGAGCCCCACCACCTGAAAATGTAGTATCTGCATCAGAGCTCACAGACAAAGGCATTGTTGTGTTCTGCGTAGTGCAAATAAAGCATTACTGAGGTGATGCTACGGCAGTAGAGAGTGTAGCTATTAGTGATGATCTGATTTTTAATAGCTGAGATTCACGTTTATTTGTAATTAAACACATTATGTCTAGACTCAGTTCTTTAAAAGCCATTTGTCTTTTTCTTTCTTGTTTTACTATGGGCATAAAATAATTGAACCTTTTGCAGCAGTGTATGGCAATAACTGAACTTCCTGCAGATTGTGTGCTTCGGAGTGATAATTGCTGAGTTTGAACATCGTTCACAACAACTTGCGTGATGTCTTTTTTATTGTTCACTTTCTAGTTAATTTGCAGTTCATCGTTGTGTCATGCATTTAGTGTAACTCTTAGTATACACTTGTGAAGTTGTTTTTTAAAGCATCATCCTTGAAAGAATAAACATAGAACAGGTGCTAATCATTAATCTATTCTGTTTACTGAAAACAGCATAGTAGTTCTTTTTCTGACTCTCTTTTTTCTTAAGGGAACTGCCTTTTGAGCTACAAAAAGTTTTTGATAAGGAGGAGGTACACGTGAAGGTGGAAGATAAAAAAGATAAAGTGTATTTGTCATCAAAAAAGCCAATGTTTCATCCCTTTTCTGGACACGGTTACAGATTAGGAAGGTGAGTAGTCTGACATGATCTATGATTCAGTAGCTGAAGGGAACTATACCTGTGGTAGAGCATCTCATAAGTCAGGTTGGAAGTGATCTCTACAGTTTTCTAATCCAATCTCCTGCTCAAAACATGGTCAGCTGTGGGAACAGATGAGATTGCTCAGGCTTTTATCCAGTTGGGCCTCAGAATCTTGCAAGAACGGAAGCTGCACAGCCTACCTCAGTGGGAAAGAAATTTTTCCTTATATCCAGTCTGAAAGTCTCTTGTTTCAATTTATGTCCACCATGAAGAGCTTGGCTCCCTCCTTCTGATGACCTCCTGTAGACCTTGGCAAGCTGCTGTTAGGCATCCCCCCTACACTTTCCTGACCAGATGGGGCTGAACAAGCCACTCTAGCCTTTCCTCATAGGATGAATGCTCCAGCCTGTGGTCCTCCATGGGACTTCCTCTAGTTCACCAACATCTTTCTTTTAGTTTGAGTGCCAAATCTGAATGCAGTATTTAAGTGTGTCTGATGAGTGCTGTGGGGATAATCAGATTCCACAAACTGATGGCTGTGTTGTTTTTAATACAGCCAGGATGTTGTTGGCTGTCTTTGCTCAAGGTCTCAATATTAGCAGAACTTCCCAGCTGAAAGGGGGAAGACTCTTCTATGCTGTGATTTAAGAGAAAAGAATCTGGCTTAAAGCTGTATATGCATTACTTTTTGTCATGGGAGGGGAGTATGACAATCCCATAAAGGGGACTGAAGAAGTAAGAGTTTATTTTACGTTCCCTTAAAATTCTTCAGTGTTTAATCATGAGTTTATCGCAATAAGTCATTTTATCATGTTATAGTGATCCTCTTGCCTTTACTCCGTGACTCTCATGTGGTTGGGGAGGGTCAGCCACTAATGCCAATGCTAAAACTGGAGTTGATTTATAACCAAACAGGATTGTATTTTGGAAGACTGTTGTAGAGGGGCAGGCCAGTTCACGTATTTGATCCTTGTGAGTTTTACTCACTCCTGCCACATTATCTGCTTCACATATCCCTGTTGTGTAAGACTTACCTTCGTACAAAACCAAACTTCAGCTGGGAAGGAGGACATACTCAGTGACCAGGATCCTAGAGGAAGCCTTCACAGTTGGAACTGTTTAGTAACCTGCCAACTGGTGTTAATAGACTGTGGCTAAAACTTAGGTGAACAGCTTGTTTTGATTAAGTGGAAAAGGATTGCTGCTAAGGCCCAGTGCTTGTGTTGACAGAAAGTGTGACCTAGGTAGAAACAGATGAGGCAGGAGAAGGTGATAATAGTGTACAGAGTAGGACACTGATAACAGTAAAGGATGAGTAGTTGCAGGCTGCCTCAGAGAAGCAAGTGTCTGTTTTATCAGATTCATCTGTTTCTGTAACACAGTCCATTCACTTGCTAAATGCTTGAGTAGATATAGTCAATAGGGAAAATATTCCCTTGAGAGATAGATGAGATGCTTCAAGTCTTGCTTTTGGTAGCACTGAAATCCTGAGCAAATGGGTCCAGAACTTAACCCTATTTATATCTACAAGTAGACCTGTATATAGCAAAAGCAAAAAGATTCAGTGTGCTGAGTTTCTGCTGCTAGCCAGTGCTAAGTGGTAGGTTGCTCAGTTGCTTGTGCTCTGTCATGCCTATGGCAAGCAATGATCTTGCTTCCGAACAGGCAGGTTAGCTTCTGGAAACATGCTATTCTGTGAATTTCAGTTGACTGGTCTTGCATGCCTGAGACATCCTTCAACACACTCAGCTTTTTTCTTCTTTATGGACTGGATAAAATGCCTTTTTTTTTTCTCCTGCTCTTACTCTATTCAGTGCTATGCTGTTGGAGCCTTCTCTTTAAAGAAGAGTAAATATTTTTGTTGATGTTGGAAACACGAGCCGTAAGTGGTCTTACTCCTTAAATTAGTGCTCTTTTCCTGATGTTAATAAATGTCCATTGCATGCGCTACTCTTTCAGCAGAAAAGCTTTCTGGGGAAACAGTAGTGCTGCCTGAGACCTCTAATGAGTTTTATTCTATAGACCTGCCTTTCCACAGTTGCATTTGTGTACTTAATCATAGATGAGAGGCAAATGACTGAACAGTTTACTTCAGCTTGTGACCTAGCTAAAATTTTCCTTATCAAATAAGTATTTTTTTTATTTTCTGCCAGTGCTCCCAGGTGGATTATATGTTGGTTGAACCATTATGAATCAGTCTGTTGACTGGCTCTTTAAAACTTTTCTTCAAGGATAAATGGAGGAACTAGAAATTATGTGCTTGTTGGTGAGTTTGATCCTCTCCCTTTTTTCACAGGAGAAGCAAACGAGACTTACCAGACTTTTCCAGTAATACTTTTCCAGTAATACTTTATGAACCTATGTGACTAATAGGTGAATTCAGTTTTATCTACCCTTGTTCAGCTGCATTTTATAGTTTGGGACTATAACAAGATTTGCAGCTGCACTTTTCCATTAAGCTTATCAATGCATTTTAAAGACTGCCTCAGAAGTATGCTAATCAAACTATTGACTCAAATCCCTTGTAGCAAAGCAGGCTTGCTGTATAACCTCATTAGGATAAAACATTGTGTGTCAAGCTTCTTGACCATTAGTCAGGGTAAGGCCTGATAGGTAACCCTTGGGCTTTTTCTTTTCAGGAAATAGACAGGAGGCTCTTATGTCTCTTCAATCATTACTTTACATCTTCTTTTGATAATCTTATAAAAGGAATAAGCATTTAAAAGGGGTTTGCTTTAGGACTAATAAGAGATTTAGATTCTTAGTTTGTGGCTTTAGTCAAAGCTCCCACCACTAGATGGCTTTATCTGTCAGCGCTACAAGAGCAAAGTTAAGTATAGAAATGCTTTAAACCTTGGTGAATATAGATGTTCTGACTTTCTCTTGCAACTTAGCTCAATGTGTTACTTTCAGTTCCACATGTGCTTGCTGTTGAAGTAATCATCAATGCCTACAGCAAGTTCAGAGACGTGACTATGAGGGAAGTCAGTTTGAGAATGACACTGAAATATGTGTCCTTGTGAGACAGTTTTCTGAACTACAGCTGTGACTGATGGGCTAAAATGTAGTTCAGCCCAGGCTAAGCCAGACACCCAGCAGCTGCATGGTTGACTGCCTCTCCAGCCTCCACTGTACTGGACCCAGCTAGCTCACACATAAACACCTGTATTTCAGTATCTGAACCTGAAACCAACATCCACAGCAAAAGCTGGTCATTGTTGGACTGAAGTATGACTTTTTTTGGTTATGCTTTGCTCCTGAGACTGTTAACATTACCTTGCTGATGCTCAACCATTTTTCCAGATCTGGAGGACAATTAGACTTTATTTTGTATTGAGGTCAAGCATGAATAGAAGTTGGATATGAGATAAGTAAATCAGTAGAGGCAGGTGGCTTATAGTAAATCACCTGTACTTGGAGTACCGGGGTGCTTTAGAGGTGTTCCTCTTGGAATCTGTTAGTCCCAAGTTCTTGTGCCCCAGCTGATTTCTTTGTAATGCAAAACAGCTAATTCCGTGCCTCTCATCTGCCTCCACTTTCAGTGAACATCTCTTATCACTTGCTTGGGAATGAGGTTCCTTGATTGTCTTGATAGCCTAGAAGTTAGGGCACTTAACTAGGCAGTGGGTGATAAAAGCTTTTGAAATACCTCAGGCTGAGGAGGACTTGAGCCCAAGACTCTAATTTTATTAGCTTGACACTATTACATCATTAGCTGTCTTTGTTTTAATCATAAATTTGCTATGACTTTTCTATTTTACGGTTAAATACATGTACAAGAATGTAAGGATGGGCTTTGTCTGTGAAGCAGATGTAGTATTGTCAAGACTGATTCTATGGCCATTGGTTACTGACTTCTCTCAAGAAACAGTAAGTCATCAATTATCTGTGCAAAGAGAAAGCTGTTTCACAAACCATCATGAAGTGTTCATGTTGTCAGTGACCACAGCTGAGCCCAGAGAAGAAATGGTAACTCCGTAAATCACTGCTATCGTTTCGCAAGCAAACATCTGGTTATACTCAAATGGGCTGAGGATGTCCCCCTTGGATTCAGGCCTTTTGATGACCTAAACTGTACATGTTGAACAAGCTTAGTCCTTAAAGAAGCACTAAGCTCTAGATAGTTCTTCAGAATCAAAATTTTTGCTATAACTTTTTTTAAGACCACGCACTTGGACTGAGATCCCTGTATTCTGTCAAGTCATTTTATGAATCTGTGCCCTTATGGTAGGGCTGTCTGTTGAGAGTGCCTTAGAAAAAAGCAAAATCCAAGTGCTGTGTGCCTCAGCCTGGATTTCACATTAAATCAATTCCTCTGATAGATGAGTAATGCTTCTAAGCTGAAATAGGTGATGCTAGAGTCTAAATCAAGGCTAACAACATTCAGCTAAATTGAATTACTTTAATCACATTATGGTGAAAATTAACTTTGAGTATGCAAATTCAGCACTCAAGCTCCTTAGTTTCACCTGTGTGATTAGAATACAAAAAATGCATATAGATTCTTCAGACTATTTCATCTCTTGTGTATTCAAAGTTAATCCTTTGATATTTAGGTTCCCTTCCATCTTGTAAAAATATTTAACACAAGCAAACAAATTATTTAGCATGTTGAAGTCTTCATGATGAAGTATTAGTGTATGGTTAAAAAAATACGGTGAAATTTATGTCAGTTTTTCTATATTTCTTTAAAAAAAAAAAGTCATCAGTGCACCCTGAAGCTGGTCAGAAAGCTCCA
Source organism: Dromococcyx pavoninus (assembly GCA_033558185.1). NCBI lineage: Eukaryota > Metazoa > Chordata > Aves > Cuculiformes > Neomorphidae > Dromococcyx > Dromococcyx pavoninus. The sequence goes on from JAUMJL010000250.1 coordinate 2,753,897, forward strand.
GAAGTGGAGGGAGGTTCAAGCTTACAGACCTACACAAAAGGCATAACCTCATATGGCTTTTCTTTTCAGTGCTACTCCAAGGATAATCTCTAAAGTAAGAGATGATCATCAGGGAGCTGACAACAAAAGACACCTGCCTTTAGTACCCCTAAATGATTTGGAGCCTATCACTAACATCCAGATCTGGTTAGCTGATGGGGAAAGAATAATTCAGAAATTCAATGTTTCACACAGGTAAGATTTATTTTAGCACCGTCATATGTATTTACATCTGAACTGTTTGTCCTATGCCTGTACGCATAATAAATCTCTAATTTCTGTGAGTAGTCTACCTCCTCAGTTAACATTGGACTGCTGTTCAGCTCTACCTAGAACACTCGCATTCAGTTTTTTTGAGAAATTGTCTTTTAGCTGACAAGAGAGAGGAGCAGAAGAGAAATAGAAACTTGTGTTAATGAATAAATGAAAGTCTGAGGAAACTGTAGGAGTTCTTTGAAGGTTAGTGAAAGTTAAGGTGTATTGCTCATTACTAGAGGAAACAGATTTTCAGATGACAGGAGCTTTTAGAAAACAGGATTGTTTAAATTGTAGAACTGCTGTCTTTAGAGACCTTTCTCAAATTTGAAATTTGAGAAATTACTCCTGTGCTACGCAGTGGCATCATATGGAAAGGATCTGTTGCCTGTGCCTCTCTGCAAGGCAACTGAAAGTGATCATAGATTTAACACAACCCAGGCTGCAGTCAAGATAAACTGTGTATGTCTTTGTGACTGGTCAGAAGAAAAGCTTAGCAATTGAAGGCTCATGACTGTAACTTTTTCTGTAACTTTTACTAATTGATTACTGTTAGTGGCCTAAGGTATGTATTGAAACACTGTTGTGATATACTGCTGAAGGATCAATTGCTATTTTAATTGTAAATACTTCATTGGAGGGTTTAATTTCTTAATTATTCCAGGCTTCACACATTTAAGTATATTTAGAAGCTTTTTTCTCTTCATGGTAAATAGCAGCTTGAACAGCTGCTAAGTGCTTTTTGGAGGAAAAAAAGAAGTCTGAGAAGCAGAACAGCCCCCTTACTAACATGATGCTCTTTTTGACAGTTTGCAATAAATATTCCATCATAACATATCCTCTTGCCAGCGTATGTGTGTGTGACCTAATAAGAAATAAGGGGGAATCCTTTTAGAGTACATCTTCTTAAGCATTGTGAATGCATGTGGAGCACTCCTTTCAGTGGAGAAGCAAAAAACTGTCAACTATTTGTTAATCAAAATATAGATAAGTAACCTGTAGCATGTATGTTACAGTGCCTGGGTAAACTGATGACTTTTACCCTTTTGTGGACAGAATATGTATGTACCACTAACTGCTATTTCACATACAACTTGATTACCAATGAAGTGACAGCATTGGAGTAGAAGTGCAGGTAGCATTGTAATACTGCAGTAAGGGGAATGGAGAAGAGATGAGCGTGAAGCAACTAGCACAGCAGTACTGTCAGAATAGCACATATAGCTATGTCTTGTTATGTCCCTTCTTGAGCCGTTGCTGAGTTAGTGTGACCCTAGAACAACAGCTGTGAAGTCAGGAATGGAACTTGTTCATCCTAAAGCAGGCATCTGGTGGCTAATTGTCTGAGTTACTGTGTGATCCAAATGAACTTGCATATAAACACCTGTATGAGTCCAACCTAAAACTTTATTCCTGCTTAAAGTTTTTCAGGCCCTAGGCTTGTAAGACCAAGCACTGTCTCTTAATTGAGGCCTGTGTGCACAGGAATTAGATGCTGTCCTAGTAAACAGGGCTAAGATGTGAAGATTTGGTCTATGCTGCTAAATTGTTAAGATGGCTTTCCCCCAAGGCAACTAGCGCTTTCTAAACAGTATCTAGGCTTGGTTCAGATGTTAGCTCAGGTCCTGGACCATTCCCAGGAGGCAGTAAACTCCGTGGGCTACCCTGTGCATGGGGGAGAAATGATGAGTTTAATAGTCTACCTGTAGCCAGAGTCTGCCAGGGCCTCATAATCAGAGAATGGGCACTGACACTATATTTTACTGGTATAAGTCATAGAATCATAGAATGGTTTGGGCTGGAGGGAGACCTTAAAGATCATCCAGGTCCGACCCTGCTGTCATGGGTAGGGATACCTTGCACTAGATCAGGTTGCTCAAAGCCTCATCCAACCTCATCTTGAGCACCTCCAGGGATGGGGCATCCATGACTTCCAGTGCCACCATCCTCACAGTAAAAAATTTCTTACTAATAGTTAATCTAAATCTCCCTCTTTTCAGCTTAAACCCATTACTCCTCGTCCTATCACTACACTCCCTGATAAAGAGCCCCTCCATAGCTCTCCTGTAAGCCCCCTTTAGATAATATCATCTTCATTTTCTAATCAATTTGGTCAATCCTGATTCTTCCACAGCAGAACTTCTGTCTTGCTCACTTGTTGCAAGGTTCTTCACACCTCAACAGGCAGCTTGAATCTGTAATGAGTTCACTGTTGCACCTGCTTTGATAGAGGGAGACTATATTTAGTCCTGCTTAACTCCTCATAAGCTATCCAGACAATTTTTGCAACCCCTTTTTCTTTATTATTGTATATCTGATACATGTGCCACACACTGGAGGCATCTTTTTTTCTAGCACTTGGCTACAGAAACCTCAGGTAAGAGCTCCACCAGCTGGTTAAGAAATGGTAGGCTTCTGTAACTACTGTCTGAGGCATAATGAAGCATTTGAGTGCTCAGAATAAGATACTTACATTTTTCTTCTCTGGGACTGCTTTCAGAGCATGCCAACCTTGTTGCTTGCCTCCTGAGTGGATCAGGAACTTCAGGATGCCACCCAATCTATATTCCTTGATTTCTATACCATCAGCTATTACATGAAGTGGGTGTCTCATGCTCTCTTTCTGGTGGCTGCGTGTTGTGCATATGGTCTGCGTTGGGATTGGAGTGCTCTAATGCTGAATTTTCCTTTTATTCTTCTCAGAATAAGCCATGTCAGAGACTTCATAACGAAGTATCAAGGATCAGCGGGAAGTGTTCCCTTCACACTGACTACTTCGCTGCCATTTCAAGAGCTGCGAGACGAGACACTCACTCTAGAGGAAGCAAAATTGCAAAATGCTGTTGTTGTTCAGAGACTTCGGAAAACAACAGAACCTTTCAGATTCTTAATGATAAAAGCTCCTGACAGTGACTGTAAAACTGCTGCTACACCTAATGGACAGCTCAAGAATGAGAAAAAAAATGCTGTTAAAAGTACAAGGTCAAATTAGCTTTTAAATGGCCCAAAACTATATAAGTGGAACTAGACAAAACCAAAAATGTGACTCGCAATATCTGGATGCACTCTTAATCCTCACATACTGTGCTCTTAGAGAGCAATATGTGCACTGTGCTGTCATTTGCTGAAATAGAACTTGGTGATCAGAGCTGGGCTGTATCACATAGCAGAGGTAACTGTACAACAGGTCATCCTTAGAATTCCCTTAGGTAGAAAGCTTAGTTCTTTAATGAGTATTTAGGCAGAACAGTTCTCTGAGACTTAATTACTACTGATAGCACCTTTTAAGGAAAAGTAGTATTTATTTTTGCACTTTGGACTGAAGTGAAACCGAACTGATTGGTTTAACTTACATTTTGGTGTAACCTGCTGCAGTTTGCATTCTTCTCACAGTAACTTTTGGGCAACAGGTGCTGCAGGGAAGCTCACGTTTGAACTCTTAACTAATTTGAAAATCTTCAATGTCAGTATTTTCAGGATTTAACTTCTATCTCAAGATTTACAGTGCAATGTTCCATCAAGTCTTCACATGGTGGTAGGTGCGAGTGTGAGAAGATAGAAATGAGGTGGTCTGGTGCATATTGCATATGAAGTGCCTCAAAGTAAGCTCTGTGGGAATTATTTCCAGTGGTTGAAGTGGTTTCTGCATATCTTGTGCTGCTACTGGCATCTTACAGATAGGGTGATGTTAAACTACCTAGCTCATTCAGATAGAGATTAGACTCAGCCTTGTCACACAGAAACTTCAGCTTTTCTGGAGGTTACCATACAGGAGCAGTGGTGTAGACACAGTTGTTTTTGTACTGTGTATCTGCCTCTCTCCTGAAGTGGCCAGCTGATTGAGACACTACTTGCATGTGGCAAAGTTTCAAAGATGTTGAAAATCCTTATTTTAAAACTGAGTTTTCTTCCCCAGCTTCTCCATTTCCATCCAAATCTTTTATTTTGATGTTCACATATTTGAGACATAAAATTTGTAGCCAATTATTCTGTGTTCTGCTAAAGGAGAAACCAAGTTAAAGACTAAATATTTTGTACTGTGTTTGCAAAGTAGCATGCGGGTTTGTGAATGGAACTAAGTCTCTAGGTAAGACTTATCCTGGCGCCTTCAGTGAGCAGTGATAAGTTTGTCCTACCTATGCAAACAGGTGATTGTTGGGGTTGTATTTTTGCATGGTTGAATTAAAGATGGATTTGGGATTTCCTGGTTTTGTTCTAAATAGCAAATGACTCAACTGGAGTGACTTGAATTATTTTGAAAAGTCGTGTTACTTCAAGCTCGGGCTGCACATACTTTATTCCCAGGGATGTAAAACTGGCTTCAACATCTCTCCTGGTATATTTGAGGGCAGCGAGATGAAAGTCAGCTGCACAAGTATCTATTCAGTATATTCAGAAAGGAAATCTCTGAAAACCATGCAGTTAACAGTTTTCAGTGCTGTAAACTTGGTGGGCTACTGTGTCATTCAGGTTTACATAGCAAATAATATGACTAAATTTTCTTTGCTTTTGCACTGACTCTCCTCTACTATATGAATAGCCTTGTAGATCTCTTGTATTAGGAAGAAATGTGCAGACAAATCCACTAATGACATTGAAGGGGCAAGTCATCTACAGACACAGGTCCAATCTTCAGTTTGCAGAGCTTCCTGAACAGCGAGTTTTGTTGATCAGTGCTTCTGAACTTGTCTTAATGTGAAACTAAGTATGAAAAAAACACACATTTGATTGTAAGCTCAGTTGTTCTTACCCAGAAGGTTCGTGAAATCTCAAAGTAGCAGTACATTTGCAACATAGAAATTCAAGGAAATAATTAGTGTAAGATTGATTGAGATTGAAGGGAGGAGGGGAGTGTCAAATTTTAAGGTAGGCGAATTCGTTTCTCTTGTCATGAAAAGATCATGGATTGGGGGAGAAGCAGTAAATATTTAGTTTTCTAGCATTCCTTCATGCTTGCTACCAGTATTTTAAGAAACTGGATAGCTTGATTCTGTCTGCCTTTATATTGTCTTTTTCTGAAATCAACTGTTTCTGGCTACAGCGTTGGTGTACTTCAGTGTGTATTTGCAGTTTGAAAATGTCACAACCTTAATTACAAAGTGAGAGCAAATCTTCAAGAAGTCAAGAGTGATGGTGACTGCACTGATCCCATGTTAGACTAGAAAGTGCCTTTAGAAAAGGGCAACAAATGGTGATTGGATAACTGATTTCCTAATTTGGAGAAAATCTGTGGAATGAATCCAGGGCTCTCGTAAACCTCATTGGTTTCAGACAATTTGTAATGACTGATTAGCTACCTGTAGTGTCCAGACAGCCTAATCTCTTGCTCAGCGCTCCAGACAGCTATTGCACATTGGTCAAACAACAGTAAAACTGCTTGATCAATGCCTGAGTTTGTGAAACACACTAACACTATCAGTTATTCATGGTTTTGAGTAAACCACATGCATTAACATAATTTACAGCAAAATTGAAATAGCCCAGGAAAGAACAAAGAAAGGAGATGCTTCCTGTAGTTTTTTTCTTTGTGAAGAAAGATGCAAATGCAGGTAACACAGATTTCATGTGTTATGTTTTCTCATGTGAAGAGAAAACAAAGAACCTACATGTTGAGTTTGAATGTTACATGCATACCTTGTGTCTAGCTCGAACAAATCTAGATCAAATTATATACCAGGGCTGAGGGACTGAGCATTCGATCTCTTTTTTGAAGGCCATCTGGCCTCAGCCTTTAGGGGCCTCTTGGAGCCTAAAAGTTCCAGTTAGTTTTCAACAAGGCCCATTAAGGCCACAAGCTCAGTTTAGTATTGGAAGGTCTGGTTTTAAGAAAAATTTTTAATGCCCTGTTCTTTCAGAATTCTGCAAATTTGCTGTAATTATTCTTGTCAAATGAAGTTGTGGAGGATTTGCATATTGGCACTTCACGGCATAATTTGCAGTGGTCCTCCAGTTCCCACCAGGTGATCCTGTCCATGGAAGAGCTCTTGGAATCAGCTGAGCCAGGAAGCCCCTGGTGTGTGGATCAGCCATTGTCTCTCCAAGGTGTGCACGTCACGAAATCCTAGACACCAGGAAAAATTTCTTCACCGAAAGTGTTGTCAGGCACTGCAACAGGCTGCCCAGAGAAGTGATTGAGTCACCATCCTTTGAATATTTAAAAGATGGGTAGATGAAGTGCTCAGGGATATGGTTTAGTAGTGAACTGGCACAGTTGGACTTGGATTTCAAAAGGTCTTTTCCAACCAAGCGATTCTATGATTCCTCATGTGCCCGTAGGTTTATTTAAATCCTCTTCTCTCAGGGCATCTCGCTGTTGAAAGAACCCATACTTCAAAACTCAGTTGTGTTTTCTTCTGATGTGGAGCACACTTGCCAGGCCATTTTCCTGCAGGCAGAGTGGTGGTGGAGAATTTGCACTGTCTGGATAGTTGTGCCATCTTCAGGGCCTTGGAGGACAGCAGGAGCTCTTTTCTTTGGCGGGAGCCGTGGTGGCCCCAAGGAGACTGCATTTCCTGGGATGCTCAGGCTGGTTCCCGTGCACTAACGCTGGGTTTTACCTCCCAGACAGCTCTTTGCAGTGATCCCTGCAGGAGACAGCGAGGGTGGCATTGCTGCTCTTGTCTCTGGAAGCTGCTCAGCAGTGGAAGGGGCGTGGAGGCACAGAGGGTGAGGGGGTCCTGCCACCTGCAGTGGCAGGCACTTGACCTTTTCTCTTACCTCTCACCTTATCCTCTCATGTTTCTTCTGAAGCTTGTAGAAGCAATTTCATGTTGACATTTAACTACACCTCAAGGGGCTTGAAACAAGATTTTCATTGTAAATACTTAGTATTTTGTTCTTTATTTGATCACTGTCTACATATTCACATCTCTAGTGAATTTGTGGAGTATTTCAAGCTTACTGACAAGCATACACAGGTGAAAAAGTTTTCACTGGATTCACAGAAATCAAGCAATTTCTGTTATTTGATGCAGCAGGAAAATTCAGTCTGAAGAGTAACAGCAAAAAAAACCCTGTTAGTTGCTCATGGTCTATGCACCACTGCTTGTCACCCTGCTCCCCACAAGTGCGATGTCATCCTTCTCAAGACAGTTTCTGGTGTCGTTTATTAGTGATACCATATAGTCCCAACCAAGGCTGAGGGGATTTGCTCCTCTGGATCCTGTAAGGGACAGCTGCCACCTGTATCTTCCATTTTTAACTGTAAGCACAGAAGTTAGAGCAGCCTTCCAGTACCTGAAGGGGGCTACAAGAAAGCTGGGGAGGGACTTTTTACAAAGGCATATACAGATAGGATGAGGGGGAAATAGCTTTAAATTCAAAGGGGGAAGGTTTAGATTAGACATTAGGAAGAAATTCTTCACGATGAAGGGTGGTGAGGCACTGGCATAGGTTGCCCATGGAAGCTGTGGATGCCCCTTCCCTGGAGTTGTTCAAGGCCGGTTTGGATGGGGCCTTGAGCAGCCTGGTCTGGTGGGAGGTGTCCCTCCCCATAGCAGGAGGCTTGGAACTGGATGAGAATTAAGGCCCCTTCCAACCCAAACCATTCTGTGATTCTATGACATTAGGAAGAAGGAAATGTTTCAGCTTTATTGGTGCAGAGACCTATCTTCATTTTTACTACTGTCTCATAAGGTACCAACGTAGAAAATGTAGTGGGTACCACATAAATCCAATATGGAGAGTCAAAATAGATTAATGGGCTGCTGCTTTTGGAAACAGACACCACACTGTAGAGCCTGACTACTTCTCAGCAGACAGAAACACAGGGGCACTCGGTTATCTGGCAGCAAGTCTCCAAAGAATGCAGCGGCATGTCCTTTCGCAGCCCCAGGGCTCCTCCCGCGGGAATGCCCCAGCCTGGGGACAGCTTTTCCCCCTCCACGGCGCTGCCGGAGGGTGGGAGGGAGGGAGGGAGGACACCGCCCGCTGTCCCGCTCCTTCCCGCCCCGCCCCGGGCACGCAGGTGTCGGGCTGTGACCGCTTGGCCATGGCGGGGGCTGTGAGGGGCGACCCGGAGGAGGTAAAGGGGCTGGGAAGGGGCAAAGCGCCTCGGCCACAGCGTGAGAGCGGGGCGGGGGTCCCGGGTGTGTGGGCTGCTCCTGGTGTCATTGCCGGGGACGGGACGCGGTGGGCGCTCCGGAGACATCCCGGAGCTGCTGCTGCCCTGTTTTGTGGGATGCTTCGGGCTCTACCTCTTAGCGAGGTACCTGAAGTGGAGCTTAAATCCTTACCTCCTCCTCCCTTCTCTCTCCTCGGGAAGCTCCGTGCTGCTGCTGTTTTCCCTCGAGTGCGCTGTGCAGTAGTTACTGTCCCCTTGGTGTCAGGAGAGGGGTCGTTCCCTTTCCGCTTTCTCATCCGTCTCTCCAGTCCAGGCAGGCGGGGGGACCGGTGGCGGCAGAGGTGCAGGCGGGAGGGGCGTCCCTCTCCTCAGTTCCCAGTTTCCAGAGGAGCCTTGCAGATGAGGGAGTACCCACACGTTTCCTCGTTAGGTGATATCAGAGTGGAGAGGCAGACAACAGGGGAGCGAGGAACCCCTCATTCCATGGCTTTGAGGGGGGGCATCTTGTGAAACTGGGAAAGGACAGCTTCAAAACAGGAGCCAAGATGGCCTTTCACGATGTGTTGTTGAAGATGACCTGCTCACTGCAGGGTGGGTGGACTGGGTGACCTTCATGGTCCCTTCCAACCCAAACCATTCTATGATTCTGTGATGTGCTAGAGGGTGTTCAAGCCTTGGAGCTCATTGGATGCTGTGAGAACAAGTCGTTCTGGCTTGAATTTTTGTGTTTCAGAAAGTATCTGGGTGAATTCATGGGAGAAATCTGAGGATTTTAAGTGGAGGATTTTTTTTTTTTTAATCTGAGGATTTTAAGAATCCCTGAGTGCTGCATTGCCAGCAGCTGGAAGAATGTCCTGTATCCTGCCTTGTTCATCTTCTCCCAAGCCCTGCTCGTGTTATTTCTTCCACTCAGGGGTGGGCTCTTGTCACAAAGAAACCTGGAAACTCTCCTCAAGATGTTTAGTATGAGGGACCCGGGTGACACCTTGGTCCCACTCAGCCCATTCAGGCTTTTAAGAGGCAGTTGTATGGTCACTCACAGAACAGAAACATTACCAGTATTAATTCTGTGTAGAGAAAAAATGACTCAAAACTGCTCCTCATGAGCTACATGTTCATTGTTTCTCAGATAAATGCTAGTCTCGGTTTATCTTTGAGTCACAGGTTTTGCTCTCTCTTCTTGCTGCTTTTAAATTACTTTTTGGTTCAGTTCTGGTCTCAGCTGATAAAGAATAGTTTAGGACAAAACGCGGCTGCTCCCTATGCCCATGATGTTCATGCAATATCTTCACACAGCTGTGGAGTTGTTTTCAATGTGCTTAAATACTTTCTTTAGAAGTAAAATGATCTGTTATAAACATGTTATTCGGTTTCTGTTGGGTTGTGGAAGGGAAAATTTACAATCAATAAAAAGTATGGTTGTAACTTACAAGAGAATTAAAAATAAAGGAACTACAGTGTATGAGATGTATTAATTTTCTATAGTAATATTTACATTTATTCTTGTACTTAAGGAGCAAATTCCAATCTCTCTGCTATTATGCTTTCTTGGTTTACCTTAAAACACAATTAACTTTGACATGACAGGGCCATGTATAAGTACAAAATTGTCAAGTTAATCTGAGAACAAAAAAAGATTATAACTTCACTTGAACTTATTTTCTCTTACCTCTCACCCTATCCTCTCACATTTCTTCTGAAGCTTGTAGAAGCAATTTCATGTTGACATTCAACTACACCACAGGGGGCTTGAAACAAGATTTTCACTGTAAATACTTAGTATTTTGTTCTTTATTTGATCACTGTCTACACACTCACATCTCTAGTGAATTTGTGGAGTATTTCAAGCTTACTGACAAGCATACACAGGTGAAAAAGCTTTCACTGGAATTCACAGAAATCAAGCAATTTCTGTTATTTGATGCAGCAGGAAAATTCAGTCTGAAGAGTAACAGCAAAAAAAACCCTGTTAGTTGCTCATGGTCTATGCACTGCTGCTTGTCACCCTGCTCCCCACAAGTGTGATGTCATCCTTCTCAAGACAGTTTCTGGTGTCATTTATTAGTGATATCATATAGTCCCAACCAAGGCTGAGGGGATTTGCTCCTCTGGATCCTGTAAGGGACAGCTGCCACCTGTATCTTTTCCACTGTTTGCTGTAAACCCAGAGGTTATAAAGAAAGAAATGTAAACGTGTAACCAACAGGTTGAGGGAAGTCATTCTGACGCTCTACTCTGCTCTCGTGAGAGCTCACCGGGAGGACTGTGTTCTGTTCTGGAGTCCTCAACACAGAAAAGACATATATTTGTTGGAGTGAGGTCAGAGAAGGGCCACAAAGGTGATCAGGGGGCTGGAACACCTCCTATACGAGGACAGACTCAAAAACTTGTTCAGCCTAGAGAAGAGAATGAGAGTCTTCTCTCATCAGGAGACCTTAGAGCAGCTTTCCAATACTTAAAGGGGGCCAACAGGAAAGCTGAGTAGGGACTCTTTATCTGGGAGGGCAGGGATAAGACAAGGGGGAGGAGTTTTAGGCTGAAAGAGGGTAGATTTAAATTAGATATTAGGAGGAAATGGTTTACTGTTATGGTTATGAGGCACTAGAACAGGTTGCCCAGAGAAATTGTGGTCGTTCACATGTAGCACTGATGTGGTGTATTATGACTTAAAGTATGAATGAGTTCCAAAACTGATTAAGCGAAATAAAATAACAGGTATTAAACAGTGATCAGGATGTAACTTCTGTTTTGTGAAGCTCGTGAACTGCTGACAGCTGGCAGTTTTGAGGCTGACCAAACAGGACACCTCCGTATGCTGTGTTCCTCCAAAAGCTTGTTTTATTCTGCAAATAACATTCCTAAACAGAATACTGGAAAACCATTAAAAAAACCCCTTAAGACTTAATTTCATGCCATAAAATTTAAAATACAAGAAGAATATTTCTCTGCATTAATCTTTTATTCCTTTCAAAGGGACAATATATCCAACCTGAACTTAGACTTCCAGGTTTTTGATCATTCTTTAAAGATTGCTGTCAGCAGGAACCAGGAAACGTGAAGAGGAGCAGCAACATTAATTCTGGCTCTGCCCTCTCTCTGAAATGACTACAGAAATCCTTAATTCTTACACTAGATCAGGATAAAAATAGAGATATGGTAATGAGGCCCACCACAATTATAATATTGGATGTATTACCTAATTTCTGAACATTTTAAAATGTACTATCTCCTTCTCAGGAAGAAGCTCTGTAAGCTCAGAAAATAGTGTAGCAGTATGTGCATTTCTTTGATGCTTCTTGCTTGTTTGTAGACTTGTTCCTTTCTAGCTTATGTGAAACAAGTAGGGGAGCCTGGATTCCCATGTAGGAAAACTGTATTCTGGTTTTAGGGGTTCAATTAAGTAATAAAACCTTTAAGAATCAGAGCATTGAGCATCCAAATGCCTGTTGAGGATAGGAGTTAAGAGCATATTTTTTTATTAGTGGAATTCCTGTGAACTAAATAACTGAATTTGGTGTTAACCTTAGATTTTAACCTTATGATTTCCGCAGCTTTCAGTTTCTGCACATTGTTTTTGTCATCCCTTGTTCTGCTTCATCTTGAACAGGAATACAGGCTCTCAATTTGCGGCAAACTGTGCTATGCGATAGGAGGTGCCCCAAATCAAGTGGCAGGGAGTGCTGCTGCTTTCTTCCTACAGATCTACCTGCTAGATATAGCCCACGTAAGTAGCACAAGAAACTTTTACAGATTGTAGACTTAACTCAACTCTAATGTTGTCAAATGTGTATGTGGAAAGATAAAAGATGAATTAGCTAATAAAGCTTTTAAATTGTCTTGTTGTCATTGCCTCTAGTTGTTCAGCATCCTGGAAGCTGCATTAACTTGTCTGGAAAGACTTCTTGTTTTTTCATTAGTTTCCTGCCTGTCTTGAAGTGGTCATTGTTTGCTTTTAGTTTGAGATCATTAGTGGAGCTTTAGGCACTATAGAGCTCACACGCTTGCAGAAGCAAGGAAAAGCAGTTCTGTGTCAGGAGCTGAGTGTAAGATACGAGGCATCTGAAACATTAATAGCACCATGGTAAGGCTGTGAAGTTTTGTTCGTTTAGTTTGGTAAGAAATCACTGTAGTTGCATCCAGTAGTCAACATGGTTTCACATTAATTTTATTTGGTTTACCTAGGATAATTTTTTTTCAAAGAAAGCTGAGTTATCCTTCCTGTAGTTTCTTTGCTTCCAGTATGTGACTTTCTGGTACAGAAGCAGAGCTGGTATAACAAAGCAGTAGGAGTCATCCCATTCATTTGACTTTCAGCTGCTCCAGCTAGATTTTGAGGCAGCAGAGAAACAAAATCAATCCATAAGCATTTTTTACTGTTTTGAGTTGTCTTGTATATCTGCGTGGTAACTAGGTGGGACAGATAAATTATTATATAGAAAAAGGGATTTTAGGGAGATGAGGTCAAATTGCAGGGACTGTGAGAACAGCCATAGCTGAAACTACGAGTGGCTTTCAGCACTGATGACTGCTTTTCTTTGCTGGAAAGAACAGGAGGTTCTGGATAAGCTATTGTCATCCGTTTGCTGTTCAAGATGTAGAAAGACAGGATACCATGACTGGAGGAGTGAAGATGTCCAGATGATTTGGTTTATGACTTTTCTATAGAAGCCTGATCTCGGAAGCAGAGGTGTGACTCTACTTATAAAATTGGCAACACGATAAGACAGACATGTAAAACTGAGATCTTGATTGTCTTATTGAGATCAAAGTCAAGATCTGGAGAAGAGGCCTAATTTGGGACAGCAGTGTCAAAGACAGCAAGTGGGTGGTGTGGAGTCTGAGGAGTCGGAGCTGAAACAGGTAACTTGGAGATACAGCAGGGAGGTGCAGGCGGCCCTTACTACAGCTGTTTCACACATCAGGGTGGCAATACAAACCACTGGAGATGATGAAGCATGAACTGAATGAGAAAGACGCTAATACAGTTTTCCCAGGGTGTTTATAAATATGGCAATTTTCTCAATCCAATATCCTCTTTCTTTCTGTCTATTCACATTATCAGAACAAAATACCAATGCAAACCCCACCTAATCTGAAGTTTTCTCTCTCTGTGTCACTCGTAACTGCAGTATTGCCCTCCCTGTATCTTTCTGACTGCTATGTTGTTCTTATTTTGGCTGATCTGGCTCTGGAGAAGCCGTAGTGACTTGTGGGCAGTTCCAATGCAGCTCCAATGTCAAGTCTGCCTCTGGGCTGGTGGATTTCTTGCCACCCTGACACAAGTCAGCAAGGGTGGATGAGGTGAACATCAACAAACTGCTGTGGGACACAGCCCACTGCTCATCCCAGCCTTGTCTACAGTGCATCAATAGGTTGCTTGGAGAGCAACTGTCATAACCTGCTGAAGGCTACCATTCCCAGTTCTTCCCTGTTCATAAGCTTTCTAGGGTGGAGTATAGTCTATGTCTTTGAGCTGGTGGTGTCAGGTAGATTGGCTGCCCTTGAGTTCAGCTAATTTGGGCTAAAATTTAACAGGTGTGATTACAAAAGCACATAGTATCTACCTTTTACAAAAGTATTACAGGACTTCCAGAAATTATTGCTTCTTTCTTTCACCTCTGAAGGAATACCTACAGCAAATTCTGCAGGCAGGGAACCAGTACTAGCTGGAAGCCATGGGATGCTGCCTAAGAGTCAGTGAGCTCTGTATCAAGCTCAAGCTTGATGTTGTATCAGCTGCATTCGCCAGGCTTCGCGCTGTGGTGAAGCACCAATAGCATGAGGAAGCATATAAATGAAAGGGTTTTGTCTTGCATAGGCTGTTTCAGCAGTCTCTTTCTTGATTATTGATTTGAAGAACATTCATGTTTATATAGATTTCAATGACCTTTTTTCAGGTCTATAGGTTCAGTGGCACAAACTGAGCACTTAGAAGAACACCCCCCCATTTTTAACTATTGTGTGATATGAGTTCCTAAGCTATCTATAGATATGCGTGAGAAACAACTACTGTGCCTGGGACAAACTGTATTCCTATATAGACACTTAAGTATGGTCCTTCTGGGTTAGCTTCCAAGGTTTTACTGCTTGTTCATTTTATTCTTATGTAATCCATAGACATTTCCCAAGTGAGATTTGTTGGACAAGTGCTGGCAACTTTGATTTGAACAGATGTGCCTTATGTGGTTCGCTTGTCACAGTTCAGTTCTTAGTGGATAAAGTCTGCTGTACTACAACCTCTTCCACAGGCACATGCCAGCGGTTGACAGCCTTGCTGGTAGTCTCAGTAGATGGAAAAAATATGAATGCATGTAAACAGCTCCCTCTACTTTTTTCTAGATCAGATCAAGATAAAGATTTGGGAGATGGGGCTGTGGGGAACAAAGTGAAGGGATGATTACAGAGGGACTTTTGTCAGGTTTTTTATGACTAAAACAATGACTTTAATCTATTATTTGACTATCTGACCCATGTTCCTAGTTCTAAATACATCCATAATCTCTCCTTCCTTGCAATTTTTCCCCTCCGATCCCGTCTTGCATGGTGCCTGTCTCAATGTTTCATTTGTCTGCTACACAGGTAACCAATAGTAATTTCTACGACAGCAGCAGACATGTTTTGTAGATGAGCTATCATTATTCTTTAAAATACTGAGGTTCTATCTGGAAAGTTGCTTTATGCTGTTTCATTGTATTGTGAAACAATGGCTCTTGTTTACAGTATTGTCTCTGTACTTCCAGATTACTCCGTTTCATGCCTCTTTGGTGCTGTTTATTGGCAAAGCCTCAGGTGCAGTTACTGATCCTGTTGCTGGCTTTTTTATTAGCAAAAGCAGATGGACAAAAATTGGCCGGCTCATGCCTTGGTAAGCAGAAATGTGTACATGTATTTACACCAATATATATATGAACAGTGTGTATGTGTTGTGATTATACTGTCATCTTGTTGAATTAGACTTATTTTTCTTTGCCTGTTTCCCAGAGAACAGTGATTGTATTAATTCTAGATACACAAAATCAAAATGAAAAAATGTTATGTCCTCTATTTCCCTTTAACTTGTTCACCCGTGACAACAGGGAAGGGATTTCTACCACTAGAGACACAAACAAATAAAGCCAAGACACTGCATTGTTAACAAAACTGGAAGCTCATATGTAAAACTTTCTTGAATCTGTAGTTGACTTTTCATCTTTGTCTGGCTACACTCTTCCACAAAGTTGGAACTTGTTTCTGCTTGTATCCTAGTGTGTTTTCACTTCTGACATCAGCCTTCCAGGAGCTCCATTAACTTAAATTCTCTAGACCATCCAGTTCAGTACAGGATGTGTGGAACAGATGTGACACCTTGGCACTGAAGGGCTCGGCAACCAGCACTGCCTTGGCACTCTGTTACGTTCTTCCTTACAGCAGTCATTCTAGTTCTGCTTCTCTTACATAATTAAAAGATTATCATTACTTTTTTAATGGAATGAGATGTTAAAAGTTTTTGATCAGCATTTCCCGAGGGACAGAGTGATGTTTCACTGTGACATACTTATCCCTGCAGGGCACTCCAGCTACTGTGCTTGTACGTGTGCTGTCTGTGTGCTGTAAGGAGAGGTTGGAAGAATGAATGTTACTCATATAGGAAGGAGAGTGACAGGAGTGAAGCAAGAAAATTGGAAAGGAGTGCTTCATGTTAGAGGAATGCAAGCTCATCTGTGCCATAGAGCATTTATTTGTTGGTTTTTTACGTTTTGGAAGTCAAGGGGAGATTGAGTAGTTTGTGAAATAGGGTGTTTCTCATCACTGCTTTGTCTTGTGCATTGTAAGAATGCATTGTAAGGTATTTTGAACTAATGTAACCCCAAAACTTGATTCATAGCAACAAGCTAAGAGTAAATGTGGAATCCTGATCAAAGAAGTTGTTTTTCATAGAAAACAAGCCCAGTTTCTTAAACAGTGGTTCTATTGCTATTATGTGGTTTTATGGCTACAGAAACTTGTCCATGGGCAGTTTATATCTGACAAAGAATAAAAGGCAAGTGCACGTTGGAAGAAGGCTGAAATCAGCTGCTTTTGGCCCCAGCAGAAACAGAGCTTGATGTATTCTGACGTCTTTTATTCCCATTTTCAGAAAATACTGCAAAGACATACGTTTAGTCTTCATGTTAACTTGATATTAGGATAACTCCCATCCTAGCACAAGCATGAACTTATCAGCCCTTTGCACTGTAAACCAACTACTGTACAACTAGCACTTCTTACAGGAAAAGTGCTTATCTAACTCAGCCTTTAATGTGTGGTCATCAAACAGCTGCTTTCTTTCCAGAAGGGTTTTGTCTTTTGTTTTTGGTAATAGTAATTTTTTTTCACAGGAATTTTGTTCCTACACTTTGGAGGTCAGACCATATTTATACAAAGCAAAAAAATGGGTCTTCCATTCACTTAAAAATACTTTGAAATTATTTTGAATTCTTAAGTATCCAGAGTGAAGCAATGGAGCTGCCTCAGTCAGAAAAGCTTACCTGCAAAGCAAAAACATTAGTAAAGAAGGCAAAAGTTTAATTTAAGCTTAATAGTTACTCAATATAATAAGCAGTCATCAGTCACTGTTGATCTCTTTTGTATAAGGTGTTTAAAAGACATAAGCAGACATTGACTCAAAATACACAAACCTGGTCAAATATTTTGCCAAAGGAGGTAATAGTAGACAATCAGATATTAAGCAAGTTCAGGAAGGCTCTGAAAATTCACTGACACTAATGAGGAAAGGAAAATGTTGAAAGAAAATGAAAGGGGAGAAGAATGCTGAGGGCTATTGCTGAAAAGTTGCATGAAAAATTGACTATGGAAATATTTTACTGTGATGGCTCTGTCTACACACCAGTCTGAAAGACCTCACACTTTTGAACAGGAAAGTAGATTCCCTGGGATGTGTTACAATTTTACTCTTAATTATGTTTTCCATTGCTGAGCAGCTGTGGGTGAACTGTGGCCTGGGGACTGGAGGGCCAGAGAATACCAGAACCTGGCACTTTTCTTGTAAATGCCCAACTCCCAGTGAGGCTGTCCATCCCAAAAAGCATGTGGGAAAGCCATTGTTTTACTAAACTATTTACCCACGTTACTCTTTTGTATTCCATGTTTTCAGTTCGTGATTGTGAAATAATCAGCTGACTCCTAATGTCAGTAGTGCTGTTGTGAAGGCATTAATCTGTTTTCTGTGTGTTTAGATCTGTTTGTTGGGATCTTGGTCATCTAATTACATTGTTTAATGTCTGATTAACAGGAATACAGGAAAGCCCTGGTGCTGCTACAGCTCAGACTTTTAGGAACTAATAGCATCTGACTACTTCTTCCATATCATGGAGTTTGAAAAGTGTTGTTTGCCTGAAATAATTTTTAGATTAATGCAATTAATTACTGAATAATGACAATGTCTGGAATTTGAGTTCCTGTGGTTCTTTTTTTTTAAGCCACCTTCCACCAGAAGATGATCCTTTTGTGTTTGAAGTGATTGGTAGTTTTGCTGTTGAGTTAAATGGAGCAAATCACCATGTACCTAAGTAGATATAGACTACAGGAACTTTGGACAGCCCACTGAAATTATCTTTTATGCTGTTTTCAGCATTTGTAAGTGTATCAAGTTATCAGTCAAGTGTTTTCACACTTGATTGAAGTAACAATGAAGAAGCTGAGTTGAGAGGAAAACCAAAGGCATTAAAATTGGAAGAGGGCATCTTTGGTAATAAGTAGGCTTATGAGAAAACAGCTGAAGTATGTGAAGACATGAGAAAATACAGCTTAGTTTTCAGTGGTTCTTTCTAATAAATCCTAGAATCATAGAATTCCAGGTTGGAAGGGACCGCAAGGATGATCTGGTCCAACCTTTTAGGTAAAATATGGTTTAAATGAGGTGGTGCAGCACCCTGTCAGGCTGAACCTTAGAAGTGTCCAGTGTAGTGGGATCTACTATTTCCCTGGAAGATTATTCCAATTATTAACTCTTCTCATGGTGAAAAATTTTCTTCTGGAATCCAATAAGAATCTCCCTGGGAGAAACTTATATCCATTACCTCTTGTCTTTTCCATGTGACTCCTTGTAAAAACAGAGTTTTCATCCTCTTGTTCGACACCCTTTATGTACAGGTACATGATAATAAGGTCTCCCCTACGCCTTCTCCTCTCAAGGCTAAACAAACCCAGTTCTCTCAGCTTTACGTGTATGTGTACTCTGTCACATATCTTAAGGAATGGCAATATGTCTATGCTGTTACAGTGCATGTGCAAGGCAATTGTCTCTGTTCTGAGTGGGATATTAACTTAAATAGAGCTCTTTTCCTTGAGTTTTGATGTTTTTTCCGTTTTATGGAAATACTTGTGTATATTTTATATTAATATGTGTATTTAATGCACACTAATGTTTAATATTTTTGAACATGGCATTATTGTAATTAGAAAAACTGCACATAACAAAATTGCATTGTAATGATTATTAGGAGGAAAATTTAATGCTATTATTATGTTGAGATTGTTGACATGTGTTCCTCTTCTTTGCAGGATGTTAGCATGTACACCTTTCACAATAGTGTCCTATTTTTTTATGTGGTACCTACCTCCTTTTGTATCAGGAAGAGCTGTGTGGTATCTGACTTTCTACTGCCTTTTCCAAGCACTGACCACAGTAAGTAGATTACAGGTCATGATGTTCTTAGCAGTAACTTCCTTGTTTTCTGCCTATGTTAATGCGTTAGATTTAGTAAAATGAGATTTAGCGAAATTCTACATTTGATTTTGACTTCTAGGGAGTTTAGGGGTAGGCAGATGTCCTTTTATCAAACACTCTGCTGGTTGATGTTTTCTGCCAGTACTTTCTCTGGCAAATGACCTGCTAATTCAGACAGATTACCTCCAGTCACTTTCATTTGCAGTGCTCTGGATACTCAACTCCTTCTCGTATAGACCCACAGAGACATTAAAATTCCTAATTCCAGTTAGATATCTAACTTCTCATAGCTTCTGTGCTCACAGGCAGATTAGGAGATCAAGTAGTTTTGTGGCTCTAGTTCTGGGTGTTTCAACTCAAGCTCAAAGGCAATGAAAAGTCAGGGTACCAGAGCTGCAATGGTGCTGATATTTATGCCTGGACAGAAGGGTTTAAGCACTTGATTTTTTTAATACAGCCCCAAACTTGCAATATTTATGCAGAAGCCATCATTTCAGTGGATACCAAAGAACTTCTCTGATGTGTTTCATTCTGTACATGTAGAATGGGGGTGTCAAACTCACAGCCCGCAGGCCAAATCCGACTTCCCTGACTTGACTCCCCTGATGTAGGCATTGCATCACCCTGTTTTGCCTTGTAACCAATATCAAGGTGAAGCAAGGTATCTTCCGTGCAGAGCTGGAAGTGAGATTACCTGCACTGTAATTTGGCAGGGCGTATCCTGGCTGATTGAATTTCACTGGACCACATTTTGAAAAAGTGGTTCCCAGATATTTAAAATGTTTGTATTTCTTGTTTGACTTGGGTTTTCTCCTGTTTACAGATCTGTTGGACCTGGGAATTGTGTACTCCTATGTTTAGCCGGGTTGTTTTCCCTAGGTCCTTTGTTTCTTCTGGAGAAAGATGGTACAGAAGACATTCATAATGTCTTGAAATAATTTTCTTTCCTCTCTTCTTTGAAGGAAAAACACAATTTTTCCATGTCAGAGCTTTGAAAACGTAAACACTTGGCATGTTTGATGGAGGTGAACAGAAATGCATTTTGTATGAACAGAATAGGAAGCAGACTGCGAGACTTACGCAGATCTGGCTACAGATCTCAGTGGTGGCGGAAACACCGCAGAGAACTTGATTGTTCAAGCAGGCTCATGTCCCAGTTCCACTTCACAGTAGTCTGAGAGTTTGGCCTATATGTTACTCTGAAGTGATTTTTATTTTAGTTCAACACTGAGGACAGAGTCCCATTCACATCATGATCATCTGAAAGGTCAAGCCTTTCATGTTCAACAGTTACTGTCAGAGAAGTACTACTGGAGATAGGGCCTCTTGTGCGGTAAAACTGAGGCTCATTTACTCATCATTGCAATAAATATTACCACTGCATTGTTTCCACTAGGATTTTACAGCAAGGTATCAGTTGCATGCTAGATACAGCGCTGTAAAAACAATCAACACTCCTCATCTACCTTTTTGTCAGTGCATGAACATAGGAATTGGGTATTCATACCTATTCTTAAATCAACTTAAGGAACGTGTGGCAAAAGAGTGAAGAAGACAAACTGGTTTTCACAATTATCTCCTGGAACTGAATAGTGACACAGATATTTGAAATATTTTGAGGATTTATACAGTCTTCTGGCTCGAATAAAGTGGAAAATTATATTGTCTTCATTATGGCTTTGCCTCCTGTCAATTAGCTCAAGCTAGGAACATAATAGTCTCTAGTGCAAAGAAAACTGGATGCTTTATAGCCTAGCTATGAAGGATGTTTTTGCAGCAAAGCAAGCTGAAGGAGCACAGTATTAAGGTAAAGCCTCTTGGTAATTTATTATTTATTATTTGTATTATCATTTATGGGCTTTAAAAATCAGAAAGAAAAAACGGATGTCTCTGCTAAAACCAAAAATGAGTTCCAAAGTCTCCTTAAACCATTTTCCTGGATATCAAAGGAATGTTAATTTACTAAGTGATGTTCTTTCTTTGCATAGTTATTCCAAGTACCATATTCTGCCCTCACCATGTTTCTCAGCACAGACCAGAAGGACAGGGATTCTGCAACAGCATACCGTGAGTGTGACCTGGGCTTTCTCTTGTGGGTTAGGGCTGAGTTTTATTTAAATTCATTCTCTATGTATGGTTTGTGTCTCTAAACTGGATTTTAAATGAGATTTTTAATATCTGATGAAAATTGTTTGTCCTGCAAGTGCTTCCATTTTTCTAGCTAAATAGGAGACATTAATGTTTTGTTGCCTCACATTGTCTGATTAGCTAGAAACTCTTCTTGGTTTATTGCTAGCCAGAGGAAACAATAAAAATCACTCTTACCCAGGCGAGGGTAATAACTAACTAGCAGTCTGACAGTATTAGTTAAAAGAAAGAGGCCTTCCAGACTATATCTCTGGCTCTTTAACAAACAAAATCAGACAAAGTTTTTGCTTTGAAGTAAGTCAATAAGACTAAAAAAGTGCAATGAAAATATTTTCAATATTTCTTGTATAGATCATAAATTGAATGTAAGAACATTTTCTTCCCTTCCGACTCTCTTCAGTTCTGTTCTCATACCATCTTTACTGTTTAACTTCCATCTCTCATGGCCACCAGCATTAAGCAAGGTAAAGGGTCGAATATCATATGAAGAGTTTTCTGTCTCTTAACTTGTCCTTGCTTTGGAATACCTTGTAATTTTTTTTTGTTGCATCTGTTTTCTCTTCCTGGCAAGAGCCCTTTTCTCTTCCATTAGTCTCTTCTGACTCTCAACATACTTACTTACATATGTTGGAAACTAGAGGAACAACAAAATGGCCAGAAGTGCTGAAAGAATCATGTCAGAAATTCTAGATACAATATCCCCTGAGCAACTCAATCCTTTTCTGGCCACATGGAACAGTTGTAATTTGCATTATCATCAACTATCTCAAGAGAAAGTCTGGGCTGGCAGTCATAGCACAGGGCTGAACAGCGGGAGATTCCAGTTGTGTTATATTCTTTGGCACTGACTGTATTCTGAGTCATCTGGCCTGAATTCTAACTAAATCCATGTACCTAGTGTTTTCTGTTCTCTGGTTTTATGTCTTCAGAGGCTGTGATCCAAATAAATGTGCTTCCCTATCTGTTAGTCCTATGCAAGACTTCATAGGTGTGTGAAATAAAAGCTGTTGAACTCCGTGGCTGAGAGGTGTTAAACATTTATAGTGTCATTTTATTGTCCAGAAAGGGTTTAACTTTTGGGTGTACAACTGTTTCCTAAGCCAAGTTAGAGTGATGGAATGAACCATAATTTTGACTTGTCAAATGTTGGTATTTTTGTATATTTTGAAATTATATTTGTTTGAAACCAAGTTTTCTTGTAATGGTTATGATTATAAAAGAATCTGGGGGTATTTTCTCTCTTTTTCTAACAAGTGTTTCTCTTAAACACTTGCCTCTCTCTGGGTTTTATAGAGAATTCTTGTGGATAGGCTTTCTTGGATGCAGTTGGTCGTTCAGGCACTTCTTCAACTGTTTAAAGAAAAACATCTGTGTAGTATGAAGTGTGCTTTTACAAAAAAGGTTGGGATCAGAGGATCCATTACCCTCTACTGGAGACAATGAGAACTGCTTTTTAGAAATGTCCTGCTTCTTATTATAAATGCATAGTAGAAATACCGGAATTCAAAGTTGCTTTAACATAAATCCCACTTACATGCTGGGCAAAATATAACTTACTTCAAGGACAATCTGCTTTCTGAAAGACCAGCTTTCTCAGTTAAGGTAGAAAGTAACACATTATAAATTCTGAGCATACAAGACCTTTGAAATCTGCCTGTTTCTCAGCTCTTGCTGATACTTAGGAAATGAGATTTAACAATGGTTGTATTTCTGCTGCCTTTAATGATGCTTCTGAGCTTAATTCTATGCAAGTGCTTGGTAAAATGCAGATGTAGAGACCTAGATAAAGTTTATAAACATATAGGTGGTGTTCTGAATGAAAGGTGTGACTCAAGTGCACTGCCTTTCACTGAGTGGTTAACAGTTTTGGAGCTCTGCAAGACCTGTCTGAGGCTAATTTGTGGCAAAACACTTCAGATCAGGTTGGTGTTAGGATTTCCACCATCTACCAGCATTTTCATGTGTACATGTGTATGGACAGAGCTGTAACATTGCTAGTAGGATTGAGGGTGATGATTTTTTTTTACCCCACACAGGTTGAAGTTAATGTTACATGAAGTCTCAAATTTTGCATTCAGAAGGATTCTCTGTTTGGTAACATACTAGTAATGGTTTAAATGGTCCAAGTCTCCTATGGAGCATATCTTTCCTTTTCCTTTCTTGATCTTCCATAGTTACATACAGCTCTTGTTACTGCACTGTCTGACCTTGCTGTCTGTGTGCATTGCCCTCCTGTCAGGTCAAGAAGTACTTTTATCCCCTTATAAGGATACACAAAAAGACGTGTTCAAGGTCACCTAGGAAGGCTGTTACAGAGATAAGTCCTTGGATAAACCTCAACCTAAGAGCTTTTGAAACACCTGTCATTTCCCAGGAGAGTATGATAACCACCAGGACACAACCCCCACTGGAAGCGGCCATTCAGAAACCCCCATGGTGTTTCTGAGAAAGGAACATGGGACTCCTGGGGCCACTGGGAGAGAAGAAGTAGGAAAAAAAGCTTGATGTTTAGGTCAATAAGAAGTGCATTCCCTCCTAAACAGGAAGGCTTGGTCCTTGTTCCTAATCTGTTCATGTGTTCAACCCTATGAATGTTTATACAAAAGGCATAAATAGTCTCTGGAGCTGGGACAGAAATTCAGTTTATCTCCCTGCCATGGGGATGCTGGGTATGGCCATACTGGGTGGAAGCAGGAATGGTAGGCTTGAAATGCCTCAGAGTGAGAGGGGTCTAGAACCCGGATTATTCACCACTTGCGTGCAACAGAGCTGTAACAACCTGCTGCCTCGTTGAATGATTGTTTTGAGTACAGGAAGCATGAGCCCGATGCCTGTGGTTAGATCTTCGCTTTCCCAAATGGAGACTGACTTTGTTTTTTAAGATGATTCCTTGCTCTGATGGTACTTGGAGTGATAGTGGTCTGAATCATTCTTTGAGGTAGCTAGATCTGCCTGACTGTGGTCTTAAGTGATTAAGAGCAGCATCTGCTGTTTCTGAGAGCTTTGCAGCTTTATTATTTCCATCATAAGCCTGAGGTAGGTATAATTTTCTTTTATAGTTGGAGAACCTAAAGGTCTGATCAGATAAATGGTTTGAAAAATGTTTCACAAGTTTCTATCAAGTTTGAGATTAAAAGTCTGGTGTTATGGCTCCTATTCCTGCTTTGGAAAAAATAGCATTCCATATTTAAACTGTATTTCCACTCTGGTCTTTAAGATGAAAGGTTTCTATGTTATCCCCTTGTGGCTCTTAATCTCAGCCATATCCCTCAGCAGCTTGTATAAAAGAGCTTTTTCCATGGAGACTTCTGAAAGATGATCAGAAAATAGATGACAAAACTGTCTTTCCTTGAAGCTGTTCTATTACTGACATTCTAGTTCTGCTGTTCTTGGAATTGTTTTTTCTGCTTATTTCCTGTGAAAGAAAATGGTTTGATGGGGTTTCTCTTCAGTGAGACAAATAAGCAAGCTTGCGGACGTGGAGGAATCAACTTCTCATCCTCAGTGCATGTTTGTGCTTCCTTCTTTAGGAATGACCATGGAGGTGCTTGGGACCTTGATTGGAGCTGCACTTCAGGGGCAGATCGTGGCCAGTGCTCATGTCTCTCATCATTGCACTGTGAATCCCCCAGTAAACACAACCGACTCCTGGCATGACACTCCCAGCTTTGCAGACCCCTCAGATCCCTTGTCTCATCAAGTAAGTGTCTATGGGAGCACACTAAAAGCTGTTAGGGAGAGGGGTAGGGGGAATCTAATGCCATATCATGAGGGGGGTTGAAACCAGATGATCTTTAAGGTCCCTTCCAACTCAAACCATTCTATGATTCCATGAGCATGAACACAACTTCCTTGAAATCCATAATGCTGGAGCTGAGACAGTGGTCTCATTGCAAACGAGTCGGTTGTCTTTGCAACCACTTCTCAGCGTGACAATGAAATTACACTGAGGAGCTTTGCTGAAGATGCCAAATTGTAAAGTAGCTAGGAGGTACATGGTCAACCTTTTTTTTCACTGGGGCTGATCTACAGTTTAAAATAGAAGTTTAGTAAGAGAAGCTTACTTTACCTCACCAGGAATACAGCAATTCAAGTCTGGAGTCCCTAGCGCAGGAATGACGTGGGCCTGTTGGAGCAGGTCCAGAGCAGGGGCCACAAAAATGGTCAGAGGGATAGAACACCTCTCCTGTGAAGAATGGGTTCATTCACCTTGGAATGAGCAAACTTCATCAGGGTACACCTGATTCTATCATCCATATCACTTAAGGAGACATTAAGCAGCATTGGGCCCGATATCAATTCTTGGGGACCTCCACTTGTAACAGGTTGCCAGTTACCACCAGCTATTTACCACCACCTTCTAGGTGCAGCCTATCAGCCAACTATCACCCACTGCACAGACCACTTGTCTAGATGGTAACGCATCAGTTTCTCTAGGAGGAGGCTGTGGGAAACCATATCAAAAGCCTTGGAGAAATACAGGTAGACAATGTCCACTGTTCACCCCACATCAACCAAGCTATTTACTTTGTCATAGAAGGCAATTAGTTTTGTCAGGCATGATTTGTCCGTGGTGAGTCTGTGCTGACTTTTCCCAATCGCGTGCTTCAATTGACTTATGATAACCTCCAGGAGGATTTGTTCCATAACCTTCACAGGGACTGAAATAAGATAGGTGGGTCTATAATTTCCTGGATCCTCCTTTAAGCCTGTCTTCTAGATGAGGGGACGTTAGCCTCCTTCGGTCTTCTGGGATGTCCCTGGATCTCCATGACTTCTCACGTTTTGGAGAGTTGCCTTGAAACAATGTCAGCCAGCTCTCTTAACACCCTCAGGTGGATATTGTCAGGGCCATCAGTTTGTGGGGGACAAGCTCCTATAATTGTTTGCATACCTTCCTTCACTGATGGTGGGTCTGCCTTTGCATCAACCTGGGGGTTTGTTCCCAAGGCCTGTGGCCGAACAGTGACAGTAAAGACGGAGGTGAAAAAAGTGTTGACAATCTCTGCCTTTTTAGCGCTGTTGGTGATTAACTTACCTCTCATGTTTAACAGCAGACCAGTAATTTCCTTCTGTTTCTGCTTGTTGTTTATGTACCTGAAGAACCCTTTCTTGTAGTTTTTGACATCTCCGGCCGATTTCAATTTGAGCTGAGCTTTTGCTTTTCTAACTATATCTCTGCATGCCCTGGCAATGCCCTTATAGTTCTCAATGGGTATTCATGCACTTCGCCGTCTCTGGTGTGGTTCTCTTTTGGTTTTGAGCAGACTCAGAAGCTTGCACTTAAGCCAAGGGGGTCTCTTGCTCTGCCTGCTACTTTTCAAGAGAATGAACTGGTTTTGTTCTTCCAGGAGAGCGTTCTTGAAAAACTCCCAGCAGTCACTAGCTCCTTTATCCTCCACAGAAGCTTCCCACAGAATTCCTCCCAGCTGAGCTCTGAGCGAGCCGAAGTTTGATCGTCTGAAATCTAAACCCTTTGTGTTAGTACTAACCTTCAATGTGCTCAGCAGAATCCCAAACTGCACAATATCATCATCACTGCAGCCAAGGCTGTCACTAAGCAAGATATTACAAAGCAGTTTTTCTTGGTTTGTGAGCAGCAGGTCCAGGAGTGCCTTATTTCTAGTTGGCACCTCTAACATTTGTATCAGGGAGCAGTCTTCTATGCATTCCAGGAACTTAATGGATGACGTGTGAGCTGCTGTATTGTTCTTTCAACAAATGTCAGCCATAAGAACCAGGTTCTGTTGACCTGAAGCTTACTTAAGTGACCCAGATATTGCTCCCTTGGCCTTATTGTCTTGGTTTGGGTTGGTAGCAGATGTGTGCTGTAAGATCCCCCTTGGAGATAACCTCTCTGATCTTCATTCAGAGATACTCAATAGGGCTTCCACAGTCACTGAAGTAGACCTCTATACATCCAAGATTCTCCTTAACATAGAGCTCAACTCCTCCTTCTCTTCTTCCCTGCCTGTCTTTACAAAACAGCTGATAGCCATCCCTCGCGATCTCCAGTCACCTGAGTTGTCTGAATCTGCTTTATGCCATAATCACTAACTTCCACTTTAAAATATCTTAAATGGCTTTCAAGGAAAAAAAAAAGTGATCTTGTTTTATTTCCTTTCTGTCTAATTACGTGCTTTCCTGTCCTTTTTGAGGTGGAAGGGAGATGGATAAAGAAGCTTTACAATGAGTTGACTATCAAGTAGCTTTTCATTTTGGAAAAATAGCAAAGATATGTAGCTTAAAGTAGCCTGAGTTTATTGGCAGAATATCTTTCATTAAACTAGCTGCTAACATGAGGAAACAATGCAAAAGGTTTTAGGCAAGCGAACATTTTTCAGATCTGAAGAAGCTGCAGAGCGAGTGGAACTTGTCTTTTTTTTCCAACTATATGGGTTGATTTAATTAAAGATCTTACCTTCTTCATTTCAATTCCTTATTTGCAAGCAGCCATGTGTTCATTTTTTTTTGAGAATTTCCCATTTGTTTGCTTTGGTCTTTTTTTTTTTCCTTCTTCCACTGCTTTCTGTGTCACCTTGTCAGGTTTTGTAGATGAGCAGTTTCCCATGGTTGAGAACAGTCTGGTTTATGGTGTCCAGCTGTTCTCCACTGGTAAAGTTCTCTTCACGCCTAGTTGTTTCCTACCCTTTTTCCCGAAGACCTCTCAGGCCTGGGCAGAAGCTATAGTGTAAATGAACGTTTCTGCCAACCCACATTACTCCCTGCTATCTTTGTTTTGTGAGGACCAGGTTTGTTTGCCATTCACATAACCTAAAATCAATTTGCTTGGATTATGGGAGCATGCATAACCACCGAGCTACGTAGGGGTGACATGACAGGGCACTTGCCTTTTGTTCACACCATGCACAGCACAATGTGCACCTAACAGCACGATCAACAGGAGAT
Organism: Dromococcyx pavoninus; assembly: GCA_033558185.1. NCBI lineage: Eukaryota > Metazoa > Chordata > Aves > Cuculiformes > Neomorphidae > Dromococcyx > Dromococcyx pavoninus. The sequence continues at coordinate 2,782,018 of JAUMJL010000250.1, forward strand.
GTTGGATCTTGAATTTCAGTTGTGTGGCCGATGGACAGTGAGTTATAAGTTGAGGTAGGGTTAGTGTCTATGAACCTGTAGTATCTCCACCAATCTGAAAAAAAGAAGATACTCAGAAGAGACCAGCTCCTGACTGTTTCTCTTAGTGCCATTCAGGAGTCTGACCGTGACCCTTTTTGTCATGAGGACTAATTCTTGACTGCTCAAGAGCACACCTAGTTGAAAAGAAGACCAAGGGAATGACTGATATGCTTTTGCTCATTACTAAAAAAAAAGAAGTTGAGGAAATTATTATTTCTAAGCTCTTCTGAAGCTGTTGCTGTAAACTTAGAAGCAGATTTTTCCTGCTGGAAACCAAGCATGGATATTCATATAGTTCGTAGATGGCCTAACAAGTTCTGCTTAGGGTCAGAGAATCTTTTCTGGCCTGCTGTGCATATCCTTGATAGTTTAAGCTTAAATTACACTTAACTGTGACCTGTGAAAGAAACTGTTTGATTCAATCACTTCAAATGAATTATCTAATAAATAGACATGAAATATAAAATTCATAATGGGGTCCTGTTACTGCCCTTTTTTCAGCACCTGCTTTCCCGACTAGGCTGCTTTTGAGGCTGAAATTACCTCGTTTAAGTATCTGTAATAGTGTCTGTAGTCTGTGTAAGCCGTAGCCAATCTTATAGAAGTACTCTGTGACTTAATTTATAGCTCTGATGTTAAAAAACACGAACCTACTCTATAAGGAATAGTCCTGCATTCTTTTATTTCACCATATCCCCTTCTGAAATGTAAATATCTTAATAAAAGCTGTTGTCTTGAAGATCGTCTGTGCTTGTATGGTTCATCTGATTATCTTTGCATTTATACTAAGTGACTTTATATTTGGGAGTACATTCTTGTAATTGCATGCCTATTTACCACCTGCTTCCGAGATTTATGAAAATTACATTTGCAGCATATTACTAATAATTTGGCATTCAATTTTCCTATCAAATAATCATTGTGTCGTAAAACCCTATAACCAGCACTTATTTTGTATTTGGTAACGCAGTATAAAATAAATTATTGCAGAATTATGAAGCAAAATAATTTTTTAAAGCTTTATTCAAGAGTCAGTGTAATTACAATTAGAATCAATAAACATGGCTAATGGTGTGGGAGGTATCACTGGAAGCCTTGCTCTTCTGGCTAATAGGAAGCAGAGATTTCTGAATTTGCTTATTTCACTAAGTAATCAGGAAAATGAGCATGCAGGTTGCTACGTTCTTAAAACAATGATATAAAAGTGTGATTTCTAAAATTAATTAGAGCCTAAAGGAAGATTTTATTACCATTATGTATAAGTGCAGTAATTGTAATAATTACTTTTACAGCAGTACTGAGATCTTTCCTGCCCAGCATGGTGATACAGATTGTAGTCTGTGTAGGTAGATAACTGGATTTACTAAAAATTAAAATCACTTTACAAATGCTGTGTGGTTTTGATCAATGACTGCATATGTCTGTAGTTGTTCTAGCTATAAGCAAATTTTTAAAACATTTAGGTTGTCAACACAGTAGTTCTTGTCTTCACAACTTCTTTTTTTTTCAAGAAATATATACTTGTGTGTCCTGGATTTATCCTAAAGTAGGTGTTTTTTATAAATGAATATTTACAGGTGAACACTTTTCAGAGAGGTAAAAGAAAGATTTCTTCATTTTCAGATGACTCACCAGAAAAAGACTAAAATTTTCATAAGGACTTGTCATGCTGTGACAATTTCAAATATGTGTTTTTTCTTTTCTAAGGCAAAGGTTTATATGATTGCAGCAGGGGTCATTGGAGGTGTGTATCTTCTTGGAGTTGTCATTCTTTTCCTTGGAGTAAAGGAAAAAGATGGTAAGATACATTTAAATACGCCTAGATTTAATAATCACTATTTCACATTAATCTCTGGAAAAGATTGTTATTTTATGTATTCTGCTCCTCTTAGATCCTTATGCCTTAAATTCAGACAGAGCAATTCCTTTTTGTAAGGGGCTTGGACTCACGATGAAGCATGGTCCATATGTGAAGCTTACGGCTTCATTTCTTCTCATCTCAACAGCAGTTCAGGTAACTTCAGACTCTCTAAGTCTCTGTGTTAGCCTCATTCCAGTCCCAGCATGGGACAGTCTGCGGCAGCTAAAATGCAAATAACCTTTGGCTGATAACTGGAGGTGGTGATCTAGGGGGTGGTACCTTCCCCTACACATCAGTAGGGAACCAGACCCCTTTTTTGGTGCCTAGGGTCCTTTGCGACTGGAGATGGTTCTTTTAAACAAGAAGCAAAACCAAAGTCCTGACCATTTAAAGATGTCTTTTTCTTTTTTTTTTTCCCATAAAAGATGAGGAACTAGTCCTAGTGACCCAGATTTGGTCATTATATGTTATCCATCTACAGTCTCCTGTGGTTTCAGTTGCTTAGAGAACGCTTTTTCTCTTCTCTCTGCTCTCTATAGCGTGTGCCGCTTTAAACCATTGCCCCTTTCCTTTGCGTAGGTGACTGCTCTCAGATAGTGGCTGAACTGGTTCTTACGGAGTCTTTTGTGATGGAAGGCATTAGGTCAGAGTAAGATGTTCAGAGGCAGGAGATCTTGCCTGTCTCAGAGCTAGACAGAACTAATTTTCAAATGAGGACCTGCACCTGAATGTGGATCTCACAAAAAGATGCAATTTGTTCTCCCATAGAGAGCAGCTGTAGAAAAACCACCTCACTCAGTAAGAAACCCTTACTTCCCATAGTCCACCAGTTTTTTTAAAGCTTGATTTTTGAGCTATGTTCAACTCAGTAAATATGGTATTTTTCTGTGAACCTGTATGTGTCAGTTCATAATATTCACATTTTTGTCAACAGACTCTTAGTCACATGAGCCATTGATCAAATGAATATCAGGACAGAGGACAAGAACAGGGCATGTTCTTGCAGTGCTGTGTTTACCAACAATCCTGGTGAATTAGTAAGTTCCTTGAAAGGGCTGACTAAAAGTCTGTTTTTCAAAGAGGCACTGAGGTTGGCCTGGGTTTGAGCACAGTAAGCTGTCCTTTACAGCATCTGTCAGTCCTTGCTCGAAGGCCCAAGAGTGAGAAACAATAGCGGAAGCATTTTTGCTTACATGTGGGAGCTGTGAGCAACAGCAGAGAAAGGGAGAAGGTGAAGGGTCCCTTATGGTCCAGGTCCTTCCAGCATCCATTCAGTCAGTAAGGATACAATGCACGTCTGGGTGCTGGCAGTCGACTACTTGCTGACAACACCCAAAGAGGAGAAGATCTTCTCTCAGTCCATATCTTTTTATTTTTCTGTTTGCACAGACTGAAGGGAAGGTGTGAGGGAAGGCAGAAGCTGGAAGCTGTATTGTGCCAATGCAGCCAGCATGAACAACCCTTGCTGTTGTTATTCAAGGGAGGGACTCTGACTTCATGGAATTTAGCGAGTGAGTGAAGGAATAGGCAGGTAAAGATGCATTGGCCATAATCCCAGAGTGTGATATTCTGTATCTAAAATGAAGGTAGTGTAAACCAGGACACAAGCGAGGGAAGGCTTTGGTTGCAATGGAGAAAGGAGAAAACTTCTAATTTGTATGCAGATGTTCGGCCACTTATAATCTACAGGCGCACAAAGGAGCGAGAGTTGATCATACTGCAGTGACAGGAGTATCAAATACTCCTGTCGTTCCATTTCTGAAGATTTTCTGGAGCTGGTCTGAACCATATTCTGGTGTTCAGAACCCACTTGAGTTCTACAAAAGCATGGTGGCAATGGCTTTATCTGTGATTATAACAAAGCACAGCTGGATCCTCTCATCCAGTGAGTACTTAGACTTATGGATCTATCTGACCCAAAGCCACAATCCGTTCCAGTTAGCTGCTTTTCTACCAGAAGTTGACATGAGTGTAATTCCAGCTGAACTTATTTTGGAGTCAGAGCTTCTAGTGAAAGATTTATGGCATTGCTATGGAAAAAGAAAGGCAATTTCTTGCAGTAACCTGCAGTTGTGGCTGTGACACCACCACAAGACAACTGCACAATACGGAATAAAGCCTTTAGACAGAATCCTCTCATAAGGCAGCTCCTGGTTTGGACATTTTTGTGCTGTATTAGGTGCATGGTTTACCTCTTGTCTGCCCCAATCTTACTGGCATGTTGTCCCAGTGACAGCACGAGAGTTATTGCTTCTGTAAATTGTTGCAAATGAGGGAAGAATAAGACTCCCAAATCCTACCTTTAACAAATCAGTCACCAACTATGTTTGGCTAGTATGGCTTGTGATGTTATTTTTGTCTTTTTTAATTTTCCTTTCTTTTTTGGTGGTCATCAAATGTCTTCAACAGCTGGAGCAGAGCAACTTTGTCCTATTCTGCACTCATGCTGCTGGTCTGCGCAATCACTTCCAGTATTTGGTGGTGACCATCTTGGTGAGCTGCACTTCTCTCCTGTGTTTTTATTTGACAGCTGATTCTCACTATGTTTTTTGGCACAAAATAACAGAAGACAAGAAGAGTCTTGTGTCTAGACAGAGCTGTTAAGAAGCCACACCACCTTTTTCATTGCCTGTTTGAAATAAAGCCAGTGATCCCTACTGCACTAATAAAAAATTAATGCCTTGGAGCTTTTAATTCGCTCCTTGTTGCTTTTACTTGTAAGTCACTTTCTGCTCCTATAAAGGCAAAAGCTGCTGTCAGAAAGAAGGTTTGGAATTTTAGCTCCCTTTTTCCCTTTCTTGAGCCTGATATGCTTCTTATTAAACAATTTTAATTTGTGTATTCATACACATGAGCCTACTGGGCTAGACAGCTTTCAAGGATATATATTTAAAATATCCAGAAATGTGAAGATTCTTCTCTGTAGCAATTGACAGTGTAATATAAAGTTAATTTTACAGAACATTTTTCTGCCATTAATAGCAATATTTCAGTGCATGGGTACTACATTTCCTGTGGGTTTTGCTGCTACCAGGTGAGTATTACAGTATATGAAATGCTAATGTTGACTGTAAGTGACTGTTCCTCTTGCAGGTTCTCCCTAAGAATAAGCATGTAGTGTGGGATATGTACTCTAAATATATCTTGAGATAAGTTTATCTTGCACATCAGCTTTCTTTCTGTATGATGGAGTAGAGTTTAATTCATTTGTCTTTTGTCAAGTTCAGATAATGAGCAAAAGACATTAGCACAAAGTGTGACTATTTTCACTATGTTTGAACTTGAATGACTATGTCATGCATAGCTTTGACTGCTATGGCTTATATTAGGAAAATGAAATTTTTAGACACTGCTGATATTCAACTGTGGAAAACCCTCTCATGGATAGCTTTTGTTTGTAATATATAACAGTGAATAAAAAAAACCACTCAAAGGCTGATGAGAAACGGGAATCTGCAAGTTCCTTTCAGACCATAGTATACTAAACAAAAAGTTGTCTGTGAGCTCTGCAGCTGAAGATGACAGTGGCAGTAAGCACAGTATGGATACCTTCTTTTTTGTGAATTGTAGGTATCAGCAGCTGTGAGCATTCCCTTCTGGCAGAAGTTTCTGCAGCGATTTGGCAAGAAGTGTGCAGCATGTGGGATTTCGGTAAGCAAATCCTTTGAGAAAAAAATCTGCTTGTGCTCACTTCATTTGACAACTGGAGCGACTTCAGGAGCTCTTTCAAGTGCTTATGCCCTCAAGCTACATGAAATTTACTCAGTTTCAGAGTTTGTTTTAAATTGTTACGCAAAATTTCAAACGGATTCCAAGTTTCCAAGAGAAACTTTTGAGAAATGGATTTATCCTAAAGGGAGGTCCCATTTTATTTAAGAATCTGCACAAACTCTTCATTTGGCTGCTCTCAGAAGCGCAGTGAGGTTTTATAAATTCAGAGCTGTGTTGCCTCAGGCTGACAAGTTATCTGTTGTACAAGACTTGTTTTGTCTTTGCACATGGTGCTGGGATGACCAAATATGTAATTCAGTCACAGAGGAGGAAACAGAAGTTTGTTACACATTCTTCTCTAGAAACATAAGAAGACAGGGGTGCTCTCATCCCTCTGAATGAAGATGGACAGTTATTAGTGAAGTAAAGAAACAGGTGACCTACCTGAGAAAAGACTAGTTTAACTGTGACACAGCTCTTCAAAGCCAGCTCAGCAAGCCTGCCCTCGTTGCTGATGAATTATTTTAAGTCCTTCAGTTAGTGCAGACAGCAGCAGTTTTCTGTCTTCACCCTCAGAGAGTATTTGTATAGGCCTGTGCCTCCCCGTTTTTCCCCTGTTTACCTTCAATTACTCATGAAAGAGGAAAGAAAAATTGTCTGCCTTTTACACAACAAAGCATGAGGACTTGGAAAATCCAGCCTGAAGCTATTTGTCAAAATCTGAACAAAGCTGAAAAGTTTTGGGTCTGGTGACAATTGCTGAATATAATTAAATAGTTATAATTTTTGAAAGTAAAATCAGTGTGTTGGAATGACTTCCAAAGAATCAGAAGTAACCTTAAAACCCAAATTCCAAATATGCTGAATTATTGTGTTTTTCAAAGTAGGCATTTGGAATCCAAATCCCATCCTCATTTCTTTTTACCCCTTGAGCAAAGAGAATTGCCAAAAGCAGTATTGGATCAGACTGGACCAGAGAATGTAGATTTTCTCCTTAGGAATTCTTCTCCTCTGTCCACTTGGCTATGGCAAATGCTTTCTTCAACCAACTTAGCTCTATAGATTTAGTTTAACATGACTGGAAAGCCTGTCAGCACCTCTGTAAACACGGTTTAACTTAATTTTACAGCTGAGTTGCTTGACTGTATTATGGTCTAAGTGCGGGCTGGACTGAAAAAAAAGCCACCTCTCTATTTCATCTTGTACACGTTTCTCAAGGGACTCAGTGTGTGCTCAGTGATGGATTTTGTGTCTGGCAATGCATCACAGAGGCTTCCAATACTACCACCTTGTGGAATCTGTACAACTGATCTGTTCTCTCTCTCTGTGAAATAAAATCACATCATTTAAGGCTCCTATTTTTGTCACTGGGGAATGTTATTCTGGAAGGGAAGGAGACAGAGGAGAAAACAAGATTTTTTTTCTCCAAAACCTTACTCAGCTTTCAGGGTGAAGAAATTCAGTTTCCTGAAAAAAATTTCACAGTGCTCCAACCAATTTTTTCACGTTAAAGTTTTTCTATGTTGAAGATACCTCTGAAAGTATAGAAGGCAGGGTAGGCAGATAAGCAACTGGAATCTTGGATTCCTTCCACTGATACTACTCCCTTTTTTACTCATTCCTCTACAAGAGATCACCAACAGTCAGTAGATACTCAGTCAGTATCTAAAAGTCCTAGAAATTTAAAGCCTAGACTTTCTGGAGGCACAGGATCATTCTCAAGCAGGATCCTTCATGGCATTCTTTGCACGGTCAGGTTGGTGAACAGGCTAGAAATTATTGTCTTCTGTTTGTTTCTGCTTCCATGTGCTATGTTCATTTAGATTGTCTGCTCTGCTCCCATGGGGCAAACACTGAACATACAATTAGTAAGTCTCTCAGCTGGTGTCTGGAAGTGAAGTTGTCGTGAGGAATTTTAAGTGTGGCAGCTTGTTGGTTCATGGTTTTGGCAAGGCGCCTGAAAGTAGAAGACTGCTCTCTCTCACAAGTGTAACTTCCATCCTGCTCAATAATAGCTTTTGGCTGTGGATTTTGGAGGATTTAGTGAAAAATAAATCCAAAAATGCCCCATGTCTTTTCACCTCCCTGCACATACACAGTTTATTTGCCACCTATCAGGACTGTGTGGCATGGAAGCATATCCTTGGATGAATCCTGGCTGTGCAGCCCCTTTTTCCACTCTCCCAAACTTATTTTCACTCGCATCCTAGCTGCAGCTTTTCCTGTTTTGCCTTTCATAAGGTGCTGCTGCATAGACCAGCACCACCTTTAACATCCCAGTAAGGTCACCTTCCATACTGTTGTCATGGAATGTAGGGAAGATGCGTGATAACTGCAGGATATCAATTACGACTCAGAGGGCAGTAACCCTGTGACTGGGGAGCAGAGTGCCAATAATGGAGTATTTGCTTTACAAGTAGGAAAGAAGGAGATACATTGGAGATACATTAGCTGTTTATTGCAGCAGGAACACTGCCCCCATGATTGCACTACCGTTGGATGAGTGAGGCTTTGGGGCATTGTAGCCTCAGTCGTGCAGGCTGTGCTTCTCTTTCAGTAGAAAATTACAGTTACAATGATTATTATTATCGATCTAGAATTTTGTTTAAGTACTTTGATTTCTGAGTGGGTGCCCCATGTGGAGCATAAGGCAGTCATAAAATTGCTTATAGGCAACATGAAATCTTGTATTGCTGGAGTGCTCTCTTGTGGTGAAATAACGATTTTGCCACAACATTGGGTTAATGCAAGGATTATCTGTCTGTGCTAGGAACCTGCAGTCAGGAAAGGTTATTTTCTGCCTCCTTGGGTTAGGAGCAAATGCTTTAGATGGGAAATGCATTTAAAACACAAACATAATGGATTAGACTCCAGGACTCCCAGAATCACTTATCGTACCGAATTGTAAATAGCAGTGCTTAGGGGAATCACTCTCTGTGAAAGCTCTTCTCATACCCTCAGCTCCCAAGCTGCAAGTATAGAGGATTGAAACACTTAATGTTAAACTAATCCCCCATCATTAAAAAGCCCTGTAGATAAGACCCTGGTTCTGAATTCTACATGTGCTGTGCCCATGGTTCACAGGCATGGGAGGTGGTGCATGTGATGGGTACGGGCCAGCTGGGCTATATGCATTCAATCAGCATTTAAAATAGTGCATTTTCAGTCCTATAAACCCATTGCTTCGAGCTGAAGTTAAGGAAATCTGGTGGTTTTAAGCACTGCCAGAAAACAAATTTAAAGTGGTCATTGGAAATGAAGGTGTAAGCAAACTCTTCTTCATTCAAGACTCAAGATGATCTATGAAATGGAATATTTACCGTTTAAAATGACCATTGAACCCCTACTCCTCCCTGCCTCGAAATGCAGCGTGATGCATTCAAGGCTTTGTCTCTAATAGTAAATTAAATGGTTCCACTGGCCTACAATAGAAAGTGATGTTTGATGATTTCTGTTACTAAATTGGCAGAAAAATCTTAGCACAAGCTGATTAGCAGTCTCCCAAGAAGTATCTGGGCACAGCTTGGGAAGTAGCACACTTAACGGCTCTTCACGACGAGTGTTTATATTGCCACACTTCTTTTGGAGACTCTGGATGTTTAGGACTGTGAATGCAGCCAGGATCTGTCAGGAGGCCTCATGACTGATATACAGCCTCCCTGTTTATCTCACTAGTGCAGTTATAGTCCTAAAACTGCTAACAGGAAAGGCACTACCATGGCTTGTCCAATTTTTCTCTGATTCTCCTGGATAGAGAAATACAGATTGGCTCAGGGAAATGCCGTGTCACCAAAGTACTGAAATGTTGGGTGTTGCTGTGCGTCAACTGTTTTGTCACACAGCCTTATGTTTTGAAGGGATATACCATTGAGCAGTGCATACTGTAAGCTGGGTGTACTGTTTTTCTTCTTCCTCAGTGGATGATTCCTTTTGCAGTCATGCTAGTGACCATTCCGAACCTTATCCTGGCTTACTTCGTGGCCTTCGTCTCTGGTCTGAGCATTGCAGCATCTCTTCTGTTGCCATGGTAGGAGAATTTTACATGTCAGGTGGGGAAGGGGTATATGTGTACATTACATGCATGTACTGCTGCATGGAATACGCCTGTGAAATAGGTGGAATTTGGCAAGAGTCACTTCTTCCAGGAATCTTTGTTTGCTTGTATAGTAGAGTCTATTTGCCATAATGTGATTTTGGTTGCCCTATTAGCAGATTATGACTACTGTAACTGTAGCTGCTCTTTGTATGCAAGAGTATCAATAATCTAAGCAGCTATGGAACTTGTAATAACAGTGAATCTGTTGCTTACTTTTGGTTTCTAACAGAACTACAGGAATAATGAAGTTAGATAAATCAATTAATGCTAAGCAATTAAGAACGTAGCGGAGGAAACGCAAGCCAAGCTATGTGTCCCTGCTTGAGCAGGGATATCCTTTGTTATAGATCAAATAACACAAGTATATGATTAAAAGAAACTTAGAATTCAAGGTCCTTTGCTTTTGAGGACTGAAAATATGTGGGAAAAAAACTACTCAAAGATGAGCAGAATGGGACATTTTCTCTCCAGAGGGAATAATTATTATTCAGGTCAAATTGACCAGAAAGCAAGACCGTTGCCAAAGGAGCTGTTTTGCATTACTCATTCGTACGAAGCTCTGAAAACTCTGAGAGATCATGGAAACACAGTTTGAAATAAGCTGTCAGACTACATAGCTTTTCTGCACAGAGGGTGAGAAGCCCTTTTTTCCAACAGTAAATCATGACATATATTGGAAATAAAATGTCAATTCACAACTGATATTTGAGCAGCTTCCATTCTGATTCCCTGTTACCAAATTCAGTCTCTTGGAAGTAGAGAATAGGTCTCATTGGTTTCTGAAAATTTTGTTAGCTTGTCAAAAGTGTTATTTCAGAGTGAAACTATTCAGAGTTTCAGAGTCCCTTGAAATCTTAAGAAACATGTTTTGTTGTTATACTTTTTTTTAATATCACAACTTCTGATTGGAATGACAGTCAGCCTAAAGAATTCTGTCACCTCATGGCAAGTGTTTGATAGCTTTTCAGTGGGTTTTTACTTTGTAAAATGTGGCCATGCATTTCTTACATGGATTTTTGCACTCCTGTCTAAAAGTAGGACTTTTTGAATTGGATTCTTTCAAGTGCATGACTACATCAATCAGATCTTAAAAAAGGAGGAGAGGTGTACTCTTCCGATAAGTTTGGACTTTGATGAGAGATTTTGTCTTGAGTTTTTCTTTTATCTTTCTTGCTCATCTCCAGGTCAATGCTGCCTGATGTTGTTGATAACTTTCGCCTGCAGAATCCTCATGGAAAAGGACACGAAACCATTTTCTATTCTTCATATGTTTTCTTTACCAAGATGTCAGCAGGAATTGGCTTAGGAATTTCTGCAGCAGGACTGGAGTGAGTAACACTGTGTTTCCACTTCCACTCTGAAAGCATTCTGAGGTTACTCCTCCTTTACCCTGTGGAGGTTAATTGCCTTTTTGTCCTGAACCTGAAAACACCAGCAGCTCCAGATGGCTGACCACTAAAGAGGGGGTTGTTATCATCTAGGCCAGACCACTGAGCATTAAGTCGCCTGCCCTAACAAGTTTCAGTTCAGAAAGACCCGAATTCCCTTTGGATTTCCTTCTTTCCAAATTTTCAATGTAAATCTTAGTGGCCTATATCAATAAAGAGCTAAAGATGGAAGCTTAGCAGATGAAGGTCCCCCAGAAGTGATACAGCTGCTTTGTGCATTTCCTGTTGCATCTGGATTGGACTATGTGGGTGAGTTTTCAAGTCTTTACATTGGATTGGAGTGTTTTCAGGGATCCCTGCTGGCCTGGTCATTATAAAAGGATTACCGATTCCTGCATGGTTGTAGGGAACCGAACTCTGATCTGAGTCGGGAACAGAATGTTTCTTACAGATCTGACCATCACCTAGATCACGTCAGTTTAGAAGATGCTTTGTGTCCTCCTTCCACTTCTGCCTTGTCTGTTTTGACTGGACAGTCAGGTTGAGAAAGTGGTCAGCCATCTCCTGCCTTGCTTTTGTGCATGACCTAGCAGAGAAGGCCTTTGCCTGTAGCTACTGCAGTACACAAACATGCAATAAACACTTAGAAGGGAACTTGTCTGAAATACTCTCTAGCCCTTGATCTCCAAGATACATTCCAGAATGTTTTGCTTCAAGGCCTTAAAATGAAACTGCTAAATAACAGGCAGTGTTTGGCTGAACATTTTGGGCTTAGGAATTTTAGATGCTTACTGCTAACGCCCTCAAACAAACCACCAATTAGCCCCTTTTCAGTTGTGTTCCAGTTAGCACCCAGCAATCTGCCAAGGCAGATGTTTGTGGGAGAACACAGAAGACAGAGTTATTCCAAATCAGCTCTGGCTTTTATAAGTGCATGTTCAGAGGAAAATTAACTCATTCCATAAATTGGGAATGGGAATTTGAGTTGAGGACTGAATAGAAGCCCTGAATCCATGAACTGTAAGTGTGTACCTAACACTAAACACTTGAGTAAATTTATCTGTCTTTAGAAGAGAACTTAAGTGTGTGTTTAATTTAAGTTAATTATTGCTCTTGAAATTGGTCAGATTACTTGCATATTTCTAAAGCGGAGTCTAAATACTTTGCTGAATATTAATAGGAAACACATAATATCAATTTCCTTACATGGGATTCCATGTTCCTCTTAGTAGTTAAACATATAATAATTATGAAAGAAGAGGAGGGGCTCTTTGTCAGGGAGCGCAGGGATAGGATGAGGGGTAATGGTTTTAAGCTGAAAGAGGGGAGATTTAGTTCAGATATTAGGAAGAAATTCTTTACTGTAAGGGTGGTGAGGCACTGGCACAGGTTGCCCAGAGAAGCTGTCGCTGCCATAACCCTGGAACTCTTCGAGTCCAAATTGGATGAGGCTATGAGCAACCTGATCCAGTGGGAAGTGTCTCCTCCCATGGCAAGGGGGTAGAACTATATGGTCTTTAAGGTCCCTTCCAACCCAAACCGCTCTGATTTTGTAATAATGAGAAAATACAGAGGTAATATAGTTATCTGAAATTGGGCACAAAAATGAGAGTTGAAAAACAAGATTTGAAACACTTAGTGGGGGAAAGAAAAAAGAGAGGTGTAGGAAAAATGGGAGAAAAGTCTTGAATATTGTTAGGGGAGAGAAGGGAGGATTCAGATGAGCAACTGTCTTTGGATATACACACACCTCTTTTTTCCATTTGTTTAGGTTTACTGGATACAAGCCTGGGATATGCAAACAATCCAGCGATGTGATCCTCACACTGAAAATCCTCATTGGAGCAGTCCCTGCTATTCTTATCCTTGTAGGTTTATTTATACTTCTTTTCTACCCAATCACTGAAGAAAGTCGGAAAGAAACAAAGCTTGCACTTGAAGAGCTAAGGTAGGTTTGAACTGGCAGCAAACAGCAGAAACATCACTGCAGCAGCTCTTGGTTACACTGGGCAAAACAATATTAGCTACCAACATAAAAAGGTATATTACTTCAAAGAAAACAACAGTTGAATTATGAACTGAATGGTAGTGTTTCAAGGTATCTTATTTTTGTAGTGTAGCACTACCTGCTTATAAGACCATTTATCAGATATATCAGCTGCTATATTTTACTTTTTCTCTGGGGCTTGCACAAAGCACTACTGTAGTACAGTGCTTCAAGCCAGAAATGAAGAATATTCTGTGTGGATTAAATCTCTGGAGAAAATGTTATGATTTACTAGTATATAATAGAAAATGGGATTCTTGACTGCATTCTTAGTGGTTATGGCATGTAAGAAGCATCCAAACCATCTAGAGGCGTAGGCAGAAAAGATTGTGGGAGAAAAAGAAAGGACAGCTTTGAGTTACTCTTTCCATTTTTACCCTGTCTGTCTCCCTTCCTCCCCTCTCCTCCCTCTCCAAAGAAAATCTTGCCTAGCTCAACATCATCCACCTCTGTCAAGTGAAGCCTTAGTATGCTGAGGACATACATAAGAACAGTCTGTTCTAGTAGACTGATGGATTAAATATCAAAATATATTGTTACTCTGTCTTGTTTTTATTATCCCCAGTTACTGGAAATGGAAACTGATTCCCGTGCTAAGGGATCAATTCCAGAGCCTAAGCGTGGATATCTCGGACTGATTCTTGCCCTAAGGTATCTAAGATACCTGCATGGGATTGGCAGATATGCCACAGGCCTCGTGGGCACCAGCTGCTTTCTTGAGTAGCAGCTACAAACCAGAGGGGACAGAAGCACCTCCCCTGTGAGGACCGGTTGAGAGCCTGGGGTTCTTCAGCCTGGAGAAGAGAAGGCTGAAGGGAGACCTTATAACAGCCTTCCAGTACTTAAAGAGGGCCTACAGGAGAGATAGGGACAGACTTTTTAGGAAGGTCTGTTGTGACAGGACAAGGGGTTTAAACTAAGGGAGGGAAGATATAGACTGGATATAAGGAAGACATTTTTTACAATGAGGGTGGTGAAACACTGGAACAGGTTGCCCAGGGAGGTAGTGGAGTCCTCATCCCTGGAAACATTCAAGGTCAGGTTGGAGGGGCTCTGAGCAACCTGATCGAGTTGGGGATGTCCCTGCTTCTACAAGAGGTTTGGACTAGATGACCTGTAAATGTTCTTTCCAACCCAAAGCATTCTATGAGTCTATGATTCTATAAAATGGGACTGGTCCCTCTGTTTAGGTACTTTAGTCACTGTCCATGACAGCTGCACCTTCTGGTGGTTCTCAGCTGTAGCTTGGTTAGCTGGCAATAAAAGCCAGAATCTGTTCACATATCGTTTGTTCTGCTTTTAACAGAAGGAGCCATCAAAGCACAGAGAACCTGGATGACCACAAGAAGGACACCTCAGTCTGAAAGCTCTGAATACAATGACTTTCCAAATAGTCTTACATCACACACACAAACTTTGTGAGAGTCTTCTGGGTCATTTCTCTGCTCGCATTTTATCAGAAAGGATAAAGGAGAATTCCGACGTAGTCAGTGATGGAATCAAGAGAAGACATCACTCTGCAAAATATGTATCTAACTCCACGTACTGTGCTAAAAAGGCATTACAAATGTTCAGGAATGTAAGCTATTGAAGGCTTTTTTTTAATTATTATTTGTTTCACAATATTTAATGGAAAGCTCTGATCTCATTGCAACAGGAGATTTGGAAAGTCCAGGAGATTCCCTTGACTTGTAGGTCAAGGGAAAAAAGTATAGTAAATGTGATGCACCACCCAAGTTTTAACTGACTTGATGTATTTCCCCTAGAGTCTAGGGTGGATTTTGAACATAATCTCTGCCTATAAACTGCAGAGTAGTGTGTTTAAAAAGCACTTCAGAATCCTAAAGTATACTATGTAAAGTTAGGGTTTACTTTGTTTTGAAATGAGGAAAATCACTGATGCAGACATTTTGAGGATTTTTTCACAAAGAGTTTTTCTGAAATTTTGATGCAATTTAACTTCATATATTTTATATGAAACAGAACCTTCCATTTCCTATCACTGGAGTTTCTTGCTTTTGAAACCTGTAAGCTGATCTTTGTCAGAGGATGAGTATTTAACATTTTCAAAATCAACATCTCTGCTCAGGATACCCAAAATCAGTGAGTCCCTTCCAAAAATTGACTATACAATTCAAATTTCTGTGAATTTTGTCCTTTAAGTAATCAGTATTCACCCATTTTTCATGGGTAGCATTCTGCCTCACAGAACACTGTGCCACAGTTGTTAATCTCAGTTTGCACAGTGTTTTATGATGATAAGGATGCACCTGACTTCTCAGTGGTGGGTTTTTTTTCAGTCAGAGATGCTTTAGATTCATTAACTGAAACAACATTTCTACTACAGATTCACACTGCTGAGCATATTTTGTAGGTGAAAGACACACCTAACCTCAGGCACTTTCTGAAGCACTTAAGTTCAGATCTGGTCATTTTGGGCTTCCTCTGTAGTCAGTGGAGATACAGAGACCTCTGGAGGCTGGCTCTAAGCTTAGGCTGAAATGACAAGACTGAAGACTTAACCAAATCTTGAGTGGAGAGTGACGAATCCAAGAGTTGAAGGCTTGTTCACCTTGAAGAAATTAACACAATGCAAGACAAGGCTTGAATTTACATCCCACCATCTTCACTGTATGAACAGGTGGGAAGATGCCTTTATTTTGTACTGGCAGTGCATTTTGAGGACTGACATGCTGCTGTTCACAGTAGGAGTCACTGGAGGCAGCAACCACAAAGAATTTGCTCAGGACCATCTGGGAAGTGACTCACAGTGCTGGGACTGGAAACTCAAAGACGCTCTGGATAAAAATCAGTGCATCCACTGCATGTCTCGTTTAGTTTAATACTGAAACCTTTTCAGGCAAGTTTGAAGTCCAAGGCAGAATAAACTGTCCTAACTCAGCAAAACACTTAACCATGAGTGAGATTGTAAGGATATATTTTAGTGTGTTTGGGCAAGAGTTAACTTCTGTTGAATTGACATTCAAGGCTGAGGGTTTTTTTTGTTTCAGTTCTTGGACAAATCAAGATTTGTATGCCTGGGGCATATGTGTTTACCAGAATAAAACCCATAATCCTGTGTACAATCCTGAGTCTGGTGGAATTTGAAATACTGCACTTTGAAGTAGGTAGGTTGTATAGTGTTGTGAATGGGTGTTTATCGGGCTTTGGTTTAGCAGCAATTTAGGTTTTATTAATAGTTTGAGGTACATCACAAGATTAAAATATGTAATTTTAATACCACTCAATCATTAGCCAATTTAACAAAAAGTGATTCGACAAAATTTGTTATGCTCAAAACAGTGACTTGATTAAAGGTTCAAGACTTACTGCAAGGTTGAATCAAACCAAATCACACACAGATATCCAGAGAGAGAGAGATACCTGGGTATCCAAACACACAGAGGTTAACCTGTGTCCAGAATTTCCCTCCTCTTGAGCTCAGTGAATTACTCACTCCTAGTGCATTGGCATTCTCAGTGGGTGATTGTTGAGCCTCAAGAAATCTGACCTCACTGTTATCCTCCTCTGGGTTAGCGAGGTGTCCAGCTCAGGGAGAGATGCTGGTCACAGCCCTCTGCCATCCTGGAGAGCTCAAGGGCTCTTGCTTAGGGTCGCCGTTTATAGGATGGTGAGACAACTGACTTTGATCAGTGTTTTTCCAATTCAGATGAGGTAATTGTGGCATTTTCCACCAGCTGTGTAAGTCCAGTACCTTTCAGATTGTACCATTCTGGCATCAACTCACACGGGCTGTGATCCAGGCAGCTGGTGCTCCAGGGCTGTCCAAGGTGCCTCCTCCCTCTGACTTGCTGCACTTGTTTGAAGGCAAGGACACAATGGGAATTTTCATCCATGGCATGCATGACTTACTATGAATCACCAAAGTGGCCCTTGCAGAGGACTGCACCAACACGTGTAGTAATATCACATAGCTCCAAAACATCATACGTAACAGTTTTAAGGGGTATATTTATTCTGTAATATTTCTGTGTGTCTGAATAGTCCTCTTTAAAACCAACCAGAAGTCTCAATAAAGACTGCTTGTGTTTTCCAATGGGTTATGTTTTCAGCTGCTATAAATCTGACTACAATGCAGTGGTCTCCTGTCTGTTTACACAAGCTGAACACTTAGCCCAGTGACAAACATTGCAGAAACAGCTGTATGTGATTGATTGGAGTAATTTGAATGTGGCTTAAGATAATATTTCTAGGTCAGTTGTGCAGTTGCCTCTAAATTGCACAACACCCAATCTGAATTCAGTCTATTGCAAGGTAATCTTGGTTGATTGTAAACTCTTTTTCTCTTCTCCAGAGAGACAATGTCATTTTTGTCTAACAGATGTACTCAGTCCTTATTTTGCCTATAGGACCAATAATGGGAACTGCCAAATTAAAAAAGAAAGCTTCCATAGATGAAATGTAGCAGAGTATTTTTATATTCTGAAAATCTCATTATTTTATTTGATTATCAGAGTTTTATTTTTGTTAAGGGAATGAATGTATTTTTATAACTTAAAAGAATAGAAAAGTAAGTGCAGATGAAGGGATTTTTTTGGTAATTTTCTTCTTTTCAGGGCTCAGCGTTGTGTAAAATGGATGAACTTTGCCTGTCTGCTTGTCAGCTTTAAATGACGTGTATGCCTTATGTATACTCAGAATATGTAAGAAGCAGATTCTTACATTGACAGTGATTGAGATTAAATGCTAATCTAACATAAACCTCCTGCCTTGCACTGATTGTCAACAACAAGGGTCACACTCAGTCCCCAAGGGCTCTCGTTCAAGTGATACCCAAATGCATCGTAAGCATATGGGAGATCGGATTAGAGCAGCTGGGGGCCTAATGGGCAGCACTTCCCCACCTGCACACAAAGTGGATTTACACAAATAGAGGAAGAAAAGGGTAAGGGAGGTGTGTGTCACCGGGTAGACCCTAGTAAGGGAAACCATGCCCATTCTTTGTCCTTGCTGAAGTAGAGTGATGGCAGCCCAAATCTTCTGTGTTGGTCTGGTTGCTGGGATAGTCAGTAACTGAGCTGCTCACTGATCTTCCATTCCAGTTTCATCCCCATTATAGTTTCTGCCTAAATATAATGTTGAAACCTGTCAAGGTGATACCGCCTCCTAAGTGCTGCTGCTGGCAGTCAGTCTCACTGCAGGTCACAGCTGACCACGGAGAGCTGATGTTCCTCACCAGGAGCTGAAGGAGGGGGCTGCTTTTAGCCACTGCCACCAGCCACATCTCCTGCTGACCGTGTTCTCCTGCCCTGCTGTACCCTGCCTGCATCTGCCCCTGAGCCTGCTGACCTGCCACAGCTTAGGTGGATTAGAGCACTTGTGCTGAGTCTCCCACTTTAATAGGTGAATACCACCTCGGACATCTGTCTCTGGGCAGCCCTGAGGGCTGGGACCTTCGGTGTCAGGTCACTGGGTTTTCAAGAAGGGCTCTGTAGATTTGAGTTCTAATTCCTTAAGTCACTCCTGCACCTTATAAGAATCTCTGTTAGATTCAATCCCCTGCTGCATCTTCTCTTCTCTATTCATCTTCTGCACTGCAAGCAAAAGAGTTGATGTGGACGAGGTTTTAAAATCAAACCCTGCTTTTTGAGGTTCATAGTTTTTTTTCAAAATATCCCTTGTTCATCTCCTTTTCTACTTGCTTTTCTGGGCTGTAGATAAAAAAACGCAAAATTAAATCAATCTTCTTGGGATCATGAGTTTCCTTGAGGGAATCTCAGGTGCTTTGAGACCTGGTATTTGTAGTCCTGCTCATTGAAAATGATGATGAAAAGGCAAGTTAGTTCAAAGTATGGTGCAGTTGGGTACAGCTGCTAGCAGTCTAGTGAACAGTGGTAAATTGCATACTTCATATGAATTTCCTATCATAGTTATGTATAAAACAGTCTCAAAGCATTACAATAGAGTTATTCCCTCCAGAAAACTTCTAGACTGATTGATGGAAAGGTCAATTGGATTCATAGAAATGGCAGGTGAGGGAGGGAGTTTTGTTTTCCTGCAGTTTTTGAGATCACAAGTTTGTTGTGCTGCACTGAATGTTTTTTCTGCCTTAACTCTCTACAAGACCATGGTTCAGATACCGAGCGAGAGTGCTGAGTATTATGGTTACAAAAATGTGTATGTTTTATAGGCCTAAATCATGAAATCCGATAGCTTTCACATCATTTAGCACCCAATCTGCTGCATAAAACAGATGCTAATTCACTGGGAAGCTTCATTCAGAAGACAAAGCAGCAGCACATGTGTCTGTCCCCGAGGCAGAGCAGGGGACTTTTTGCTGTGTTGCACCTGAGAATTTACAGTCTCTGGAGATGCAAACTGACACAACACAGAGCTGAACAAACAACAGAGGGAGAATGGTCCTAGAGCCAAGGCACTCTGCAGCAAAGGCAGGTCCTCAGCATCATTTCAGAGATGTTTGCAGAGCTGTGCTCTCTAACCCTAAGTGGAGAGCAGCAGTGCTGTTGGATGGTAAGGAAACAGGAACATCTGCTGTAGAAGGGTGGAAGCAGAAATAAATTTTATTTCCTGATGTATTCCTTGTCCCGCATGATGTTAGAAAAGACTGAATTCCATCCACACCCTATCTGCCTTAATTTTTTTCTGCACTCTGCAATGAATAATTGAGGAAGGATTCTTAATGCCACATGGAACTGACAGTCACTTGTTCAGCTTCACTGACAAAGGTACAGTTCAGAGACCTGGCAGCCATCCTTCGCCAGCTCGTCTTTGCTGATGTACATGATCTGCATTCAGCAAAGGATCAAAAGCATTTCCTTCACACCTTAGTATTCTCCATCATAGACATTCATGTCTGTTTTACCTAGAGGATGTTTTCATCTGCCTAGGGCCAACTCAAGCCACCAGCTTGTCATCATCATGATGGAACCAGGTTTACACTGGCTGAGAAGTTTCTATCGAAACTGGCTGCAGCCCATGAGAAAGTATTTCCCTTGTGTTTCCAAAACAAACTCGCCTTTTGGTCACCTTCAAAGCCATCAAGATAATCTGCACATTTTCTACATCCAGCAGCTTTAGCAATTCTGCCAGTGCCAGCCACATCAGACTGTGAGTCTCAGTGCAGAGACGTAACTGCTGGCATCAATGTGAGATGAATGCAGAACTGCAGCCACTTCCAGATTTCCAGCAAAGTCTAAGCTGCGTTGAGCTGGCCAGACAGAGAGAATGGGCAACTCCAGAATTCCCAAAGTGACTTGGGGGGTAAAAATAGAACCATAAGAGAAGAAAGCTCCCTAAAAACACCCTGCAATCCTCTCTTAAGGGCTGATTGATGTCAATGACCATGTGGAAAGATTTTGGATGTGGAGGCTCAGAGTATCAGGTAGCACTTTCTGGTTACCAGATATTCACACGCTCACCTTCTCTCTCCCTGATTCCCTGCCTGATCCTGTGTTCATACAAAAGCAGAACAATGGGAAAACCAGCAACTTGACCCAAGACATGATCAGAGACTGCGGCGAACAGAGTGGAATTTTCAGCGCTAGAGGATTCCCAGCTCCTGGAGAATCCTGAAAGCTAAGCCAGACATAATTATTCTGACTGTGCAACTGAAATAACGAGAACCTTGATAGAGGGCACAGTTAGAAAACATGTTGGGATGTCAGCCTTCTCCGTGTCATAGGAAAAAAGGGAATGTGTTTTGGTCCTGGCATGGTGAGCTGTCATCGCAGGCTTGGTGTCTGTGGACAGCAATAACCCAGTTAGGAAGTGCCTGATAGACCACCTCTAAAAGAGGAGAACCAGTAGGCAAGTGTAGGGTGTATTGCACAAGGTACTTATGCAAGGTATAGAAAGGGAACCAGACACATTCCATGGAGCATATTGATAATACCTGTAATTAGAAGGTATTTTTGTAATAAGCTGTAACTACACCTGATAATTAGACAACTTGTATTTATTAACCATAGTAGTGCACCGCCAGGACAGCAATGTGTACGTCTGAAAATGTGCTTATGAGGTTATTATCCCAGGCTAATTCGATTTTTTGACATTGAAATAGTAGTTTTATTATACTTTTGTGCATTAATAAGGTTTAATTGATAGAATCATGTTGCAGGTTCTTTTAGTGGTTGCTTTTAGACCTAAACGACACAATGAATAAAAGGATATTCACATTATTACCTGGTTTATGAATCTTTTAAAGTTTGGGGACATTGTAAACAGAATAGAATTCTCTGATTTGAGATGAAAAAGATTCATTTAAGGTTTTATCTTTTTCAAAGGCATTGAAAGCACAGGCTTTCTTTGTACAGATTTAAACAAAATCCACATTCAATCAAGATGCATCAGAAGTTTCAATAAAAGAAAATGAAATGAAAAGTCAATAGATGAAAACAAGATTTTTAATAACATTTCATCAAAAAGATTTTGAGAACCATTAGCTGTGCATTTATGGACCTAAACCTGAGTGTAACTACCTCTTTTTCTTCAAGATCAAGGGAAATTTCAGCAAGTGCTTTTTATCTCCTGTTGCATGTGTGTCTCTCCCCTCAAGCTGAGTACATCAGACACACCATTCCTCATCAGCACGGTATCGACTTGTAGAACAGGGAAATTGACCACAATGAAAACCAAGCTCAGAAAAAGACTTAAAACCAAGTAAATTATGAACTGTACTTCAAATGCAACTCCCAGAACTTGTGCTTTCACACAGCAGGAATGAGCCTAGATTGCCCAGGTGAGTAAGATACTGGGTCTAATCAGTTTTGTACTGGTTTCCTAGCTTTTCTTTTTTTTTTTGCAAATGAGCAGTGTTATTAAAACAAGGTTTAAAATTATCTTAAATTTTGTGTATGTGTGGGTTGTTTTTAATGTATTTTTTCCTAACCCTTTTGATGAAGTGTCAGGAAGAAGTAAGCTTCTTGTCCCACTAAATTTATTATTAGAATCATAGAATTACTTGGTTAGAAAAGACCTTTGAGATCATCGAGTCCAACTGTACCTGTCCACTACTAAAACATATCCCTGAGCACTTACATCTACCCATCTTTTAAATATCTCAAGGGATGGTGACTCAACCACCTCCCAGGCAGCTGAGCCAGTGCACACCAACATTTTCAGTGAAGAAGTTTTTCCTAATGTCTCATCTAAACCTCCAATGCTGCAACCTGAGCTGCTGAGATGTTCAAAGCAGCAACCAGTATGAAAAATGACTGTTAGGCAGCTGAGAAGAACCACAGATCATCCCTGGCATCCAGCTGAACACTTACCCAGTGACTCTCTGGTAAGAGAAACAATGATCGTGGACCACCTCCTGATTAAACAAGGACAAGAATGGAGAACTGATGCTTATTGTTGTACAGGGTGAAGCTCACACTGCCAAATTGTTTTACCTGTTTTCCTCCTCCCCTGTACAACAAAAGGTGTCGACACAGCACTGCATGCTCTTTGTAGCTTTCACTAAAGCTGGATCTTTAATATTGGATTCTGTGGACAGATGACTTTTTTTGACAGTGGCTGAATTTCCAAACAGGCAACAAAAAACAGAGATTATATTAGTCCTGAGACAACAGCTCCAGTTCTATAATCTCATGACTTGATTCCTTCTCATGTAGTAAGTGTCGCTGTGAAAGCATGATAAAATCCTTAATGTTATCATGTTTTGATTTTATGGATAGCAATCTTGGACTATGGTCTTTTTTCAGTGCTGCAATCCATGCCACATAAACTTGTGCTGTCTTCTAAATTCCACCTTCGCGTTTTCTCTCTCCTGCTACAAATGGCCAGAGCACTTTTTCTTCCATCAGCCTTTAAACTGGATGTTCTCAGGGCGATGGGTCTTTGGATTTCCCTTCTGCTGGTTCAGCTTGTATTAGCTATGAAAATTAAAGCAGAGATATTGAAGGCAGTATTGTTAATATTAACAGTATTGTTTCAAAGGTAGTAGGGAAATTTTTCAATATTTATGATATGCATTTAAGGGAAACTATCATTTCACTCCTTAGGACTGAAAACTTAATTTTGTTTTTCTTTGAGACCTTTTAGTCTTATTTTTTTCAAAGAGATCTAGAACAGCAGTCTATAGTAACTTATAAGTCTGGGTGAATTTTACTGCAGTTTTAATATTCCAGTGCCTTACAGAAATATTTAACTGTCTCTCACCTGTAAATATATGTAATCTATGATCACTTGGTCTGTCCCTTTTTTTCTTTCTGTCAGGGTATCAGTAACAATGTTCCCCTCAGTATCCAGTAAAGGGTGGGTATTCTCCTTGGTTCTCTTTTTGTTGTTGATGTATTTGTAAAAACATGTTTCATAGTCTCTTACAACGGTGGCCAGATTGAGTTCAAGTTGGGCTTTTGCCTTCTAGTTTTCTCCCTTCATGACCTAATGAGATCTTGCTACTCTTTTTGAGTTGCTGCTTCTCTCTTCCAAAAGTGGTAAAATATCTTTTTCTTCTTGAGTTCCAGCAAACGCTCCGTGTTCAGCCAGGCCAGGTGTCTTCCCCAACATTTTGTCTTGTGGCACATGGGGAGAGCCTGCTCCTGCACCTTTAAAATTTCCTTCTTGAAGAATGTCCAGCCTTTATGGACCCCTTTGCCCTTCAGGACTCTTTCCCAAAGGACTCTCTCAACCAGTGACCTAAAGAGGCCCAAGTCTTCCCTCATCATGTCCATAGTAATGGCTTAGCTGAAAACTATCATTTCATAGTCACTAAGCCCAAAATGGCCTCCGACCACCACACCTCCCACCAGGCCTTCTCTCTTTGCAAACAGCAAGTCAAGCAAGGCACCTCCCCTGGTATGTTCACTTACCAGCTGTGTCAAAAAGTTATCTTCCACACACTCCAGGAACCTCCTAGACTGTTCCATTACTGCTTGTTTTATTCCCAGCAGATGTCAGGGAAGTGGAAGTCCCCCATGAGAACAAGGGGCAGTTGATTGCAAGACTTTTTCCAGCCACTTACAGAATGCTTCATCAACCTCTTCATCTTCATCAGGAGGCCCATAACAGACTCCCAGTTGGCCTTCCCCCTCATTCTTACTCATAAGCACTTGACCTTATCATCACAATCATTGAACTCTATACAATTCAACTCCTCCCTAACATACAGAGCCACAGCTCCACCTCTCCTTCCCCACCTATCCTTTCTGAAGAGCTTACAGTCATCCATTGAAGCACTCTGGTCCTGAGAGTCATCCCACCATGTTTCTGGGATGGTGACTAGGCCATAGCTATCCTGCTGTACAGATGTCCCATCCTGCTGTCAGAGATGTCCCTGGTAGCTCAGAATAAGAAAGATGAAAGATCAGCATTTTTCAACACACAGACATCTGAAAAAAGCCTGTTTATTTTTCCTTTTAAACAAAACAGCAACAACCCTCTATTAATTTGAACTGAGTGTTTAGCACTGTTGAAAACAGTTGATTTACTCTGCATTTAAAGTCAGCTTTCATTTTTTTCACCTGACATGCCTGAAATTTCAAGCAAGTTGAAGTTTGGAAACAGAGCTGATGTTCTAGGTAGCTCCTGCTTGTCTTTTTCATCATGTGTATCAATAGTAAATGACCCGAGGTTATTTTCTAAATTTTCATCACATTTTCCAAGTAGTTTGGGAGATAAACTCGTCTTTTCTTCAACTGTTTGACCTTTCTTTGTTGAAAGGATGGGACACTTGATGGTTCTTTCTGCTGGAGAAGATACCACTTTTTCCAGACATTCCTGCCGCTCGTGTCTGAATTCATCTTCAGAATCTTCAAAGTTCTTGCAAAGTAAAACAAGATAATTAATATAATTAAATGTATCTTTCTCACAGGCCTTTCTCTTTTCAAGGCCTTTGGCAGTTTTTAAATGCTTTATAAAGGATATACAAGCTGCACACAATATGTGAGCTGTTTCTTCTTTCTCCATGTGATTGTTTACCTATATTTACATGGTGAGAGAACAGGAGCTGCAAAGCCATGTCTTCTTCTGTTACAATTTTAAAAGAACAGAAGAAAAGCTTTAGGCAACGCACTCTGTCATTTTATGAAAACAGTTCAGTTGTATGGATTTTTCTTGTGATGTGCTTGACTTACATGTCTTCACCATCTGATCTTGGTTCAAGTTTGCCTTCATCAACAGCAACAGCTGAGCGTGTTTCTAAATCATCTTCCTTGTTTTCTTTTGGAAGCAACACAGTTAATCTCCCTTCTGGAGAGGAAGAGAAACATTCCTTTATTTGTGGCTGCTGGGACAGGCTGCCCATGTTTTTCTAGTTTGCTTACTTCTTCAAAATGTTGGTTCCCACCAGAGATCCTCTGCCAATGGTAGTAGACATAATACACTAAAGAAAAAATTGTATAATTTACAGTAACAAACATCCTAGCTATTTCCTTTTTAAGCTTGAAAATTATTCTTCTATTGAAAATAACTTTTATTTAGCAATATTTTTCTTCTGTTTAACAAGATCAAAGTTGAAGAACTTGGACAAAAATAGACTTCTCTAAATATAGTTCATGGATCTTTTCAAATGATTGCATCCACTTTTAATTCTAAGGAAAGATGTCTTTGATAATCACATTTAATTTAAATCCTTGCATTACACAAAGCTGGCTCTTACAGCTGGTTCCCAACCAGTACTAAAATTGGAATACCATGCTGCTTCCATGCAATATTTCACAAAAGACCTTTAGTATGTCACAAAGATCTTATGGTTAGAAAACTTCCTGATACCTTATGTTCATTTCCACTCAATTCCCATCACGTTTTACAATTTCAAAACCACTGCCGAGAATAATGTTTTATAACAAAATGTTAAGAAATTGGCAGCTTGACTTGACTTAAACTTTGAGAGAAGGTGAGTTTCCATACACTACTAATGCAGTTTGATATAAAGATGAGTAGGTAGGGATTGATTACTACCTGGAAATACCAAAAGGGAGTCTCCCTGCAATGATCATAGAATCATAAAACCACAGAATGTCGTGAGTTGGAAGGGATTCATAAGGATCATCAAGTCCAACTCCTGCCTCTGTGCAAGACAAACCCAACATTCACACTGTGTGTCTGAGGGTGTTGTCCAAACGCTTCTTGAGTATTGTCAGGCTTGGCACCAATACTGCTTCCCTGGGACCTGTTCCAGTGCTCCATCACCCTCTGGGTGAAGAACCTTTTCCTAATATGCAACCTAAACCTTCCCTGGCACATCTTCCTGCCATTCCCTCAAGTCAGAAATGTTTTGATATACATTTATTTTCTTAATGATTCCACCTTCTCATATAAAACTTTAAGAAATGATAGAGCAGCACTCTTACTTCACGTCAAATAACTTGATGTAAGAAGAAAATGGAAAAAAAATTACAACAATAAGGTTGGATACCTTTGGGTTATCTTTCTTTTCTATGGCTTCTTTGTCTTGCTTATGCTGGAGTCTGACTTGTTTAAAGTTTTCTTCTATGTCCTGGAAGGAGAAAAAAAATGCGCCTTTTGGAACCAGAATACGTATATACCCTGCAGGGAAAAAAAAGAAATACATTTTAATTCTGGCATTTCTAGTAAAAAGAAAAAGAGGAAACCTTGCAACAAATGTGCCAAATGTGGAAGTTAACAGGTGGCAAGGACCTAGCTGCCCAGTTGCTGCCCTTGGATGGGTTTGCTTGGCTCCACTGAGCCAATTCTGGTGGCATCAGAGCACAAAGTGCAATGGCCAGACTGCACCAGCCTTACTCTGCCCTTCTGCAGAGCTGCCAGCTGGTGGACAAACTCACTTGTCCCAACTTCTGAGGGGGGAGGCTTTTGTTGTCACCCTGTTTGTGGCCCTGATGTACCTCTGCTGTTACTGCTGCTGGCGACTCCTTAGCCGAAGCACCGGCGAGCCCACCCACCTCCTCCTCAAAGAGTTCCCCATTGGACTCAATGAGTCCACCTGCACACAGCAAACCATTGGTTTCCACCTAAAAGTGGCTGAAAATAGGTCAACCATCTTTTCCCACTCCTCACCCTTGCTTGTGTGGAGAAATCTCAAGCTGTGGGGCTGCTCTTCCTGGCAGCTCCCTCACGACCATGTGCTGAAGGGAGGAGGCAGCCAGGTGACCCTGAACAGCAAAGCCTGGGTGGGCCCAGAAGGCTCTAGGTAGCTGGTAAACACACTGTACCTTTTCTGTGACCTGCACTAGGATATCCATAGGGAGCATGTCCTCCTTGGGTGGGCTGAGGAGGTTTGGCCCCACACAGATGGCCAGGTTGCTGGTGGTCATCCTGCTGGTAGCCATTTTTCTGCTGACTTTTTCCAGTGGGGACAATAAGCTCTTCAGCAGCCGGAGGTTGGCCCTGGGCAACTTGCTGCCACCCTGAGGGAACAGAAACACAACATCCATAAAGCAGATGTTGTCAACACCAGTCGCCCAAGCTGATCTTACCCAAACCCACCTGAGGGAAGGCTCCTTGGCCATACCTGGTCTATAGCAGAGGGACTGCCTTCACCTCCCGCCCTCCCTGCCCTCTGGCAAGAGTCCCTTGGTGGAGCAACCCCCCCCCCGATGCCTTCAGAAAGTGCTCCAAGGAGAGAAATGCTTTTCTGAGCTGCTTTCCCACAAAATCACACCCCACAGCAGCAAGATGTGGCTGGCAGAAAATGTGGCTGTTTCAAGAAGGCCATCCATTTGTAGGCAAGGCCAAGCCTCTGCCAGTCCCTGTTGAACACACAGACTGCTCTCCACACTTACTCTTTCAGTCCTGCCAGCCTCTCCTGCCTACTGGTCTTCTCCAGGGTTCTCATCCACTCCTCATAGAGATGTAGCCTGAGGAGCCTGGAGGGGATCTTATGGAGGAAGTCCTGTAATGTCAAGGGCTCCAGGTGAGGCTTGGACCACTGCCGCATCCCCGACACTCTGGCTCAAGAGCAGGTGGCTGGGTTTCAGCTCCTGCTTTTGCAGGTGCCCATCAGGACTCATCACCTTCAAGAAGATGGGCAGCAGATACGCAGGCTGGCTTTCCACATGGACCTCTGCTCCACTGTCAAGAGCCTCCCTGAGCTCCCAGGAGGCAGACTCGCTGGCCTCCAGCCAGAAGATCCCCTCCGTGGATGGCCCATGCTCCTGCAGGAGAGCCAGCAGGTCCTGCAGGGGACTGAGGAGAGTTGCTTGACTGGAGACAGGCCCTGGGGCAGGTGAACCTTCCTCAGGAGCAGGAGAGAGTGTGGATGGCCCCATAGCTCTCACTGGGGTGAGACAGAGGGGGGCTGGAGCTGAGGGATGGGCGGAAGAGCTAGCTTTGTCTTGGATCCCCACCAGGGCTTCCTCTACTTGAGACACGGTCTCTCTGGAGGAGCCAGTGAGATGGGGAACACCGGTCATGCTTGCTTACCTGAATGGGTTGGGGCAGTGTGCTGTCCTGTCTAACCACCAGCCCAACACCACTGTGCCAACTGAACCATGTCCCGAAGTGTCACATCTGCATGTTTTTTGAACACCTCCAGGGAAGGAGACTCCATCACTTCCCTGGGCAGCCTATTCCAATGCTTCACCACTCTTTTGGTAAAGAAATCTTTTTCTAATATCCAATCTAAACCTACCCTGGCACAACTTGAGGAGATGTCCTTGCTTTTTACTTGGCAGAAGGGACCAGCACCCACCTCACTACAACCTCCTTTTAGGTAGTTGTACAGAGCAATAAGGTCTCCCCTCAGCCTCCTCTTCTCCAGGCCAAACAATCCCAGTTCCCTCAGCCACTCCTCATGAGACTTGTGCTCCAGACTGCTCTTCAGATCTCAGGGGAATGGAAAATGTAGGTTCTGGGTCAGGCACTGCAGGCTGGCCCAAGTAGCTCTGCACCAATGCAGTTCACACTAAGGCAGGACAACCAGGACCTTGGACTGAAGAAAACTTACAAAAACTGCTTTACTGGTTGTGTTTTCCTATATTGGGCATGTAACCTTCATAAAGCACCTGGAGATAGATATATGGCACGAATAAACAATAATAAATGATTGAGAGGTGTCAGGAAAAATATCTTTGGCTGAATAATGTAGAATAGTGGTTTTTTCTGTAATTGGTGAAACAATACAAAAATACTGATAATTTCTGAGATTAGAAGAACTCAAGAAACTGTTGAACTACTTGCAGCTCTGCCTTTAAGCCCTTCTCTCTATTTCATACATAGTATTTCTTTAAAGCAACTTCTAAAAAATTTCTGGCTTGTTTCAGATTTTGGTGTTCGTTGTCAATTCTTAAGTGGAATTTTATGTGCCTGCTTGGTGGTACTACTGTGGGGAATACAGCTCTGGACTCAACAAAGGAAAAAACAGCTGACCTCAATAGAAAAAGATGGGAAGATTTCTTTAATAAGAAATTCTTCACAGTGAGGGTGGTAAGATACTGGCACAAGTTGCCCAGGGAACTTGCAGATGCCCCATCTCTGGAAGTGTTCAAGGTCAGATTGGACGGGGCCTTGAGCAGCCTGGGCTAGTGGGAGGTGTCCCTGGCCATGGCAGGGGGGTTGGAACTGAATGGGCTTTAAGGTCCCTTCCAACCCAAACCATTCTATGATTCCATAATGATGATTCTATGACTCGATGAAGTAGCCACTGCTGGTTGCATTTTTTCACCCATGTTGCAGTGCAAGTGGCAGAAGGGAAAGAGTCTTTTGGTGTGTAATAAGAACGCTCCAGAAAATTAAGCATATGTTTATAAAATAGTGTACTTCATTCTCAGCTACTGACAATATTATTGATGCACATTTGGGCACTTTACGTACTTAAACAAGTGTCATTAATCTACTAGTCCTATACTGTTTTTTACATCTGTTTCATCTGGTTGCACTATTCCACTTCATCTCTTTACCCAGATCGTGATCTATCCTGCCGTGGCACCTCTCATTTCTTTCTCTCCCTGGGAGAATCCCTCCTCTCTCCTCACTTCTTCAGTACTGGTATGAAACTCTGTATAGGAATAACTCATCAGCAGGTAATCAAGGGTCTTGATACCAGCCTCTTCGTATAGCAGGAAAAACAAGTTAACATCTAAAGTGGATTTAACACTGGCACGTGCACTGGCTTGCAGAGTCTTCTGCATTTCACTCATGCTGTGCACTACATAGACATGTCCTAATGCAGGGCAAGGCATTCTTAAGTCCGTAGAATAATACTGAGCTTCTTCATGTTTTACTCAAAAAAACAGGTGGCCAAGTCCTCAGCCATTTGTTTTTCTGCAGATCAGAAAAAAAACTATGGAAGTATAAAGAAAAGTTTAATTTAATTAAATAATTTCAGAGCTAGGCCAGACATTTGTTCTCACATACTTTGAGTCATTTTGATATTCCACAAACATACTTTGTCCCAAACAGTACCTCAGTGAGTGCTGACACCCTTAGTAACACGTGAGACCACAGCACTTCTGCAGTCACTATTTCTAAACAATAGTGTAATATTTCAGGCTTTGACAGAAGTGAGGTAATGGGGGACAATGCAGAGTTTTCAAGGATTTCTTTATTATGCAACTTTACTATCTTCTACAAACACCAACATATTAAAGACCAAGATAGAAACTTCATCTCAGAAGCTTGTAAGAACACGTTTTCAAGCACTGATACAAAGACCTGGCCTACACTCCAAGAGGCATATTTGAAAAACATTGCTCAGTATAAAAAAAATATTTCCAAAGATCAAATAAATAATTTAGTGATATATAACAAAAAAAGTATGGAAATCCAACAGAGATTTGACATAGACTGTAATTTACGATTTGCAGTGACATGTAGTAAATTAAAAAGTCTCCCATGATAAGACAAGTAGTACAAAATCACCATCAAAAATTACATTTTACTGCTGGGCTGCTCTGAAGGACTGCTGCTATCTAAAGTCTTGGAGGAGTAGTCCCTAAGGACTTCCAAAGAACTTGTGATATCCAGACTTTCGGAAGAAGCAGGTCTACACCCTTCTGTAGAACTGATGATGTCCAAAGTTTTGGAAGAACGGGCACTGTAGCCCTTTGTACTGGCATCTCGTACAACTATCTCCTGAGTGGAGGTAAATGTTAACGGCACAAAGCCCTCGCTGTCCGCTGTAAGAACAATCCAAGATGAACCTGTGAAGACACATAGACATCTGGTTATAGTTTTCCTGTAATTAGCTGTGTTTAACGTATAAAATATATTTATTCTAAAATAAAAGTTAAACTCCTCTGTATGTTTACGTTTTTTCTGGAACAAAAAAAGTTTGGGGAGATACAAGTTGTGTAATCTCAAAAATAAAGGACTGTTAACAACTATGCAAAACAGCTTTCTGACTAATTTCGCCACTAACAGTAAGGAGAAGAAATGAAATTCTGAACAGAGTTCTTAAGCACCCAGAGTTGTTTTCAATTAGGTATTCATACGCTACTTCACAGTGTTTAAGCTGTTCGGCTGAACAGATACTGTAAAAAGCAGAAATTTATTAAATTTAATGACAAATTAATATCACAAAAACAATTTAGAAATTGCTTCTATGATGTAATTTCAATATAATTAATTCCAACAAAACAAGGAAGAAACACTGTCCTATACTGTACACACCTCATGCCTCTGGTCCATTTGCTATTTGATTTCGCATCCTTATTAGCGTTATTTTTCCAATTTGAAATCATTTAATGAAGTCAAAACACGGACTTCTCCCAACTCATATAAACCACAAAATTCTCACACTTGTACCCGTTAAGTTGACGAAGAAATAAAATTGAGTTTGTGGTGGTTGAGGGAATTCAGAAAAACATTTCCAGTTGTTTGCAAATTTCCCTTATGTAGCTCCACGTCACAAGTTAAGGTCATGAGAAGACTGTAGCTTAAAAGCATGCAACGCGTTAATCTTTTGATTTAATTTCAATACAATACTTTAAAATCAATACAATTCAGGAATTTGGAAGGACCATACCTACTTTGCTCATTTATCCAGTAATATTTGTAAAATTTATAAAGAAACCTACAGTAACATTGTTTGCTTCTAAATTTTATCTAGTAAGGCTACTCATACATATTTCTCAATCCTGGGCAACTAATTTTGTTAAGTTTACATTTTTAAGCTAAAAATGAGAAGTCAAAACTAACACAGGCAACAGGGCCATTTTTCTTGCCAGAAAGAGCAGTTGAACCAAATCTAAAATAAATACTCAAAATAAAATTCCAGTTTGAAAAATTAAGACTCAGTGTCTATAACACTGCCTACTGTTATCACTGGGTGTGTCATGACATTATTTAAACAGTGTTTCAATGCAGCTAATGGATCCTGCAATAGGAAAAGTACTAAACTAATGTAAAATTAGAATCATAGAATCACAGAACATTTGGGGTTGGAAGGGACTTTAAAGATCATCCAGTTCCAACTCCCGTGCCACAGACAGGGACATCTCCCACTGGATCAAGTTGCTCAAAGCTTCATCCAATCTGGCCTCGAACATCTCCAGGGATGGGGCTTCCACAGCTTCTATGGACACTCTGAAAGTAAAAAATTTCTTCCTAACATCTAATGTAAGTCTCCCCTCTTTCAGCTTAAAACCATTTCCCCTTATCCTGTCCCACACAGGATGTACACAGGATGAGCAGGTAATAGCCAAGACCAACGCAGCAATAAGAAAGGCAGCTTTCTTCACAGCAAAAACAGAAGTGAAATGCGCTGTTAAAATGTAAAAAGCTATTTCTCTGTTCATAAAAACTACAGGATTTCTTAAAAGAGACCAGGTGCTAGAACTACAGATGAAAATATAGAACACTGTATTCTAAAACCACCAGTCAACTCTCACCTCCTCATTACTCTGACTTTTCTACTTAGAACAGCTGAAAACATACATAAAACACTGGGTAACAGTAATTTCCCTGATAAGGGGGGTATCAATATGTAGAAGTTTGCTCTTTTTTTTTATAACGTAAAGATTTTTCTCAATAAAAGCCTAGAGAAGAATCTTTATGTTGTAAAACAAATGAGCAAACATTTATTAATAAACTTTCATTATTTATTCTTTGGATTTTTTTTTCTAGATGGGATTATACACATTGCTGCTGCTCACTGAGAAAGTTGTGTGTGTTTGAAGTGTTTGTATTACTGGATAATTCCAACATACCAAGTTGCATTTCTACAAGAGAGAGACTGAATATCTGCTGGACTATATCTAGACGGAGTTTACCACCACAAAGAATAACAGCTCGTCTTTCATCTGAATCACTTCTGGAAAGCTGCTTCTGTAAATTCAAGAAAGAATCATTAGATACTGTGATGTATATTTAAGCAGAGATGTCAAAATGGCACTCGTTGAAACAGGACCACAGATGCCTTCAATGATATAATTTACAAAAAGTCAAATGGTGCATTTATTCAGACTCAGTTGCAAGATTTATACTTTAAAGTCTGACTCTCAAAGTGAGTGATGGCAGCAAATAACTGTGCTAGTTCAGCATGTGTCAGAACAACAGCAGAGGAAATCATATACTACTGCTGCTGGAGAAACCATGAGCTTCACCCACAGTGCAATCCTGACCCTCACCCTGCCACCTGTGAGGGATGCTTTCCTGGGAGTCTGTGAAGCAGCAGATTTTCTGTCCTTTCCCCTCCCTGTTCCACAGCTTATGATGAGGGAGAGCTCCTGCCCATGAATGTTTGAGACAAGGAACAAACTAATAAATCAGAAGGGCTTGTTCTCTGACCATCACTGCCCAAGCCTTAAAATAAAAAAACACCATCTTCAAGAGAACATCCCCCATGGGGCACAGCAAAGCTTTTTTAAATCCTGCAAAAGACCAGTTGTTATCAAAATTACAAACTCTGTCTTTGCATAGGACAAAATTCACACAACCACGTTGCTTTCCAGGGGAGCCTTGACAACATCGCTTCTAAAGAAAACACCTCAGGCAAACAAGACACCTGAATCGCTGATGGACATTCACTTTTCACAGTAAAGCCCCACAAATTAAGATTTAAAAGACCTAGAAAAATTAAGAGTTATTATTGTAACTTTTTGCAATAATAGAAATGAAAACCAAGAGCTTATTGAAAGGAAAATGGCAGTTTAAAAGACTCTGAGTATTGTCTAAGGTTTATTAATCTGACTTCTAGAAGAGACCTAGTAGATTCGTGCCAAGTATTGATAATTAGGTAACTTACACTTTCTAGTATGAGATTTGGAAGCAACTTATCTCAGCCGAGGAAAAGTCCTTTCACACAAAATTTCATTTTAAATCCATTTTTAAGCTGTTAATGGAATTATCGACTGTGGCCCTAAGGGTGTCTTTACATTCTCAGATGGTGCTATCAAAACTAATTAGCAAAATTTCAGTTTCAGAACCAAAGCATTTTTCTTTTTTTCATTTCAGTCTCCATCATTTTAATTGTCCTCAAAGGAGGACGGGAGATTGATATCAATTCCCATACATGGAAATCTTCACTTGTCTAAATTTCTAAATATAAAGCCTCAGAAGGTGCCTAGGAAAAGCATTACCTTCCTAGAACTTCATACAAGTCGTTAATCCTACAACCGAATGGTCAGGCACAGGTTCTCTGCAGTCCCACCAGCAGCAGAAGGTGCACTTGCCTGGGTCAGAGCCATTGTGCTCAGCCCCACGAGAGGCAGAGACCACACATTCCCAAATATTACATTGGTTTAAAAACACCAAAAGCCTGCAGAGTAATAGGACTCGTAACATTAGTCCCACCTCCAGGAACAGGATGGAAATCTAATCCTATTGACCATTACATAATAAAGGTCCTTTTGTTCTTTTTTTCCAGAAGTGCTTTGTTTCTAAACACTGGTACAAGCAGCTGTGCAAGAATGAAAGCATTACTACAGTATCCATCTGAAATGACAATTTTAGTTTAAAGATACATTTGTTTAAGTTTAGTTTAAAAAAATTGTATGAAATATTTCCTTCATTCTATCTCCCATCAGCAAAAAATACAAATATGTAGTTTTAGAAGAACTGTAAATAGGGACTGAGATGCAATTATAGGAAAACAGAGAAGAAGGACAACCAAACCAAGCCAGGCTTACATGAAGCCTAAATAAGATTCCTGTTGGATTCGCCTGCATGCAGCCATCTCATTCATATGTACTAAACATTACAGTACGCACATAATCTGACAAGAGATCATGTTTTAAATCCATACAAAGAACATCCATCCTTAAACAGATTTTATCATTAAGGCTTCTAATATTAAAATTACCTGGCAGGTGATGTTAATAAAAGAGGGTTCCTGAGAAGATGGATACGGTGAAAGATTTCTCGTCCCGGATTTTAACAGCTCAGTTAATTCAACAAGATGACGCTGTAATTCTGTGAAGTTACCAGACAGTTTTTCTACATTTTTTGAAAAGTAACTCGCCTCCTTTTCACTCAATAGGTTATTCTTGTAAGAATTTGGTATTTTGAAAGCTGCATCTGCCTGCCTTTTTGGCGATGTTGGCTTGTTAGAAGACATCAATGATGTGGCAGACAGTGCCACGGTCCGATTAACTGGTTCAGCATCAAGAGACTCAACAGCTGGAGGAAAATTCATGGAAATCTTTTTATCTTTGAGGTCATTCGTGTTCAACAACAAGCCTTGTTCATAAACAGGACTCTTAATTTCTTCAATGAGTTTCCTTCTGCTGGTAGGAGATTGAATGGCAGCATGATCTGGTATCAAGAGTCCACGGCTGAGCGGGTGGACATCAGTAGAGAGATCATGAGGTATGTTTGAGAGGTTCAAACTGGAGCTTCCGTTAACTGACATGGTAGGGCCCATTTCAAACATCAGCTCCTTAATCATCAATCGGATTATATATTTGTCTGATCTTGAAGAGGGTAGAAATGCAGGGTCGGTGAATTTTTGTCTTCCAACAAGTATCAGTAACAGTGTATTGGTCAAGAAGCACAGCCCCTTTGGTTTCTCATTTTTCTCTAGTTGAATTTGTTGAATATTGGGTAAATTGGATGACGTCAGTGAATAGACCAAAATAATGTTACAAGTATTGGAAGCAACCGACACAGTTTGTGTTTTGGGGTCAAAAGCCATTATATCAGGAACCAGAATGCCTGGGATGCTAACTTTTTTGGTAGAGGTAGCCTTTCTTTCAAAAGTCACCAAGATGAGATGTGAAGAATCCTGTCCACTTCCTGTTAGGTAGTCCTTGGGCCTCAGATGAAGGAGAGGACTGGAATCAGCACCCTGCTTGCTAGAAAGTATGTGAGTTAGATCCACAGGAGATGTAACAACAGACAAGGACTTCTCAGAGTCAAGTGACTTCTTCCCCCCATCCATGGAATACTCTTCCTCACCGCATAAGCTGGACTGTGAGGGGAAGGACTCCGTTTCCACGCTCGCTGGAACTTCAAACGCAACACCAGCATTCAAACCACAGATCTTGTCTAGAGGAAGCTCAGTGGCAACAGCAACTTGGAAACTCAGAGTAGCTTCCACAGCACAGATGTAGCCTCCCACATCAAAGATTGGGCAAAAAGAACAAGCATTCAGTGTTTTCTGAGCGTCATCCCAAATATAAGAATGAAGGGCACTGCCTACACCCACTACTAAGCGACTCCCTTCCTTTGTCCAACAAGCACAGTGGATGAGACCACTGCCTTTAATATCTGCTTTAATTCTGGAGTTGTTGAGGTGAACGGAGTGTAAGACAGAGGCATCCCGTGTAGTAAGCACAGCCAAGATCTCCTTCTTCGGATGCCACACGCAGCCTTGGGGGAGCACTGGAAATGTTTCACTGATGTCACATATCTGAGAAACTAAGAGCTTATTTCTTTCGGTAACATTAAAACAGAGCTGCCAAATAGTGATGTGCTTTTTATGTTGAACAGCGAGAAGAGCTGGGGCATCAGGGGGACCTGGGCCCCAATAAAGTCCATGGACATGCTCAAACTGACCCACAACACTCGAGTCACCAAATTTTGGTTCTCCATTATGGAGGTGTAGAGAAGTCAGTATCACCTGTTTCCCATCTGTCCAGGCAATACCATGCACAGGGTGAATTGCTTGGTGTAAAGCATTAAGACCAGTTCTCAGAAGCTTTGCCTTTCCTAGCTCCATGATTTTTAACGTGAGTCATCTAAACAAATCAGAATGAAAAGAAAAAAAAAATTATTGGAGAGGACAGAGGACAATACCTGTAGGATTATTTAGCTTGTGGCCCTGTCAGTGCCAGACTCTTCCTTCCAGTGAAGCCAATATTCATAAATTGTTCATTTATGCTCAAACCCTAACCCTAGAAATTTTTGTTTATGTTTCCACATTGACATGCAATTTTAAGAGAAAGAAACTTTGTTGTTTACATAGGCTTCATCTGCTGCACTTTCATCACAAGACCAGACCTTTCATTTTAATCGACAGGTTGCTGCTTCTCAGCATGTTTTCTAATGACTTCAGTATTATAAATTTTCAAAATACTGCCTCTCACTCTCAGCTTCCTCGACTATTTGTGACAGGATGAAGTAATCCCCTACAAGTATAATCAGGCATTAATGTATTATCTATAAATCTCATCCTGTATTAAGTGGGTGAGAACAAGGCATTTGTCTGGTTATTCCAAAAAGCTCTCCAAAAAAAGCAAATGCAATTCGGAAAAAAAGTTAGGATCCAAGCAGATTCTTCTGAGGAAATGAATGAGAAGAATTTAAAAAAACTCAGAACACATGAGGGGGACAGACCCACCTACTTCGGGCATGAGCCATACTCCAATAGCATATAAATGACTCAATCTTCAGCATCCTCTAATGCAGTAACTGGTTTTTTTCTTGTTTTCCTAAGTGATTCAATACCTCTTTGTCAAAGTTCACAAACCACCCCGTCGCTTGCTACTGTTTGCTGGGTAGAAGGCTGAAAGCAGTAGGCAGACTATGCCTGTAGACTGGTATTTCACATGCTGAAAAAATCTATGCAAATTTTTGTTTGTTTGTTTGTTTTTAAATATCTGCAGTCATGCTGGGGACATTTTTCACATTTAGATACCTTTTTAGAAGTACTCATTTTCATAGTATCCTGCAAAGTAGAAATTACTGGTTTACAAGTAGGTAATTACACTGTAGAAATCCTTCTTTCCACTATTTTTTAAAAACGAGTTACACGATTTGCCTGATGTCTCAAGAGAAGACTTTCCAGCTCTCTCTATGTAGTATAACAGCTTCAAGAGGGAGAACAGGAAACTGCCAGCGATCATTATTCTCCACGATCTGTAACCAGGTGTCTGGGATATCCAGAAGCCATATGCAAGGCATCAGAACTTCAGGATTTTGCACACATTTCTAGATTTTGAGCTGTGAGCAATCAATACTCTGTGTACAGAAACCAATTCAAAGGAACTGATGGTTTCCTCACTCAAGAGTCTCAGTAGGATTAAGCTCAGCTGCAAAGCCATGGCACATAACGAGTTGCAGCTTTAGCAGGAAATATGTAAAATGAGAAGAAAGTGTTTGAGAAAGTCAAACTGTCAAACTGAAAGGGTTTATCACAATGTGCAGAGCCTGGCACTGCTTGGTATTTTAATTGACTATTTGTGGATGACACCAAACATGGAGGAAAGGGATTAGAAGAGCAGATTTCCGAGACTACAATTAAATAGAAAAAAGTTATGTTATGATTATCAAGATAACTTCTTCTCCAACTAATAGCAAGTACAAAATAACACAGTTTAAAAAACAAATAAACAAACAAAACCATGGAGACCTCTTCAGGAATAGTTCCCTGGGTAGCAGAACAGCAAAAAAAGTTCTGGCTTACAGGGCATCAAAAATTGACTATTTCAGTCATGTGAGAATGTTGCCAAATAAGTATCATTCTGGAATGTTTTTAAGAGGGATGCCATACACAAGCAAGATAATTACCCCACTCCCTCAAAGCTAACAGTGTCTCCCTGGGAGTACTGTGCCCAGTTCTGAGTTTAAAAGTCCAAAGATGATGGAAATGCTTAACAGAGC
This sequence comes from Dromococcyx pavoninus, assembly GCA_033558185.1. Taxonomy (NCBI): domain Eukaryota; kingdom Metazoa; phylum Chordata; class Aves; order Cuculiformes; family Neomorphidae; genus Dromococcyx; species Dromococcyx pavoninus. The sequence continues at coordinate 2,821,086 of JAUMJL010000250.1, forward strand.
CCAGGGACCAGAGAAACATGAGAAGCAGGTTCACTCAGTTTGGAGAAGATTGTGAGTGGAAACCTGAAAACACCCACGAGTTTGCTGACAAGGGAGCACTGATCCGTTATTCTCCAGGTCTACTCAAGAGAGTATGAGATAATAATCAGCTTAGTTTCAACAAAGGAGATTTAGGTCAGCTATCAAGGAAAAATTCTGACTATATGTGATAGCTAAGCACTGGAGCAGTTTACCTTGGAGAGGGAGAGAAGGTCCTCCATGAATTTCACAAACTCTAAGAGTCAAGTAAGTAGGAATAAGTTTAAATACACTGGATCCTGTCGGTAAAAGAGCACTTGTGATACTTCCCAATCAACTGCTCTACCACCTGCCTGGCTCTCCGAGCTCCGATATAACCACTTGCAGGGAAATCAAGCCACTGGCTATTCATCCTGCAGTGCTCTGAGCCACACAATACTCACTCATGGACAAGAGATGAACAGGTGCCTCAGAAGAGATGCAAAGCCTCCTGGGCCACCTGGACAGGTTCCCGTGATACAAGAGACGTTCTACACCTCCGCCAGCAGACCTAGAAAAGCCAAAGCAGGAAGGCATGTGCTGGTCGTGGCACCCACTGGCCACGGCACCCCAGATCCCCACCACCACCCCTCCAGGCTGTGGCACTCGGGGTTTCAAGGTGTGTCACCACCATCGAGGCTCCCAGCAAGCACCTCCTCACACGTGGGCAGCCCTGGGCCATCGCCTCACGCCCTCGCACACTCCCCGGCTCCCCTGGGGTTGGTGTCACCCCGGTGCCATGCGGGCTAGGCCGGGGTGCTCCGTGTCACAGCGTGCCCGGCCCCAGCACCGCTGGGGGGCACCGAGAAGACACTGCGGGGCACTCGCCGCCGCCCCCGCCATGGCAAGGAGCGAGAGAGCGCCCAAACCCGCCCGCCCGAGACACCACCCTCCGCTCCCCGCGCGGGCCCGCCCGCACCGAAATTCCCCCCGTCCGCAGCCAGCCGCCCGCCCGCTCCGTCTCCTCCCCGCCGGCGCCCGCAGCCTCACCCGCCCGCCTGCTCAGCCCGGCTCCGCTGAGCCGGTCCCCGCGCCCGAGCAGCCCCGTGTGACCCTCGCTGCGGCGGGTACCGCCCGGCCCGGCCGGCCCCGCCCCTGCCGGGTCCCGCACCTCCCGGCCGCCGGGCGGCGGGGGGACAGCGACGCTTCCGCTTCGGCTCTCGGCAGCGACGCTCTGGCCCGGCACACCTGAGCTCTATGATCCAGGCGGTGCCGCCCGCACGGAGCGGGCGCGGGAAGTACAGCGCCCAGGGGCCGGCGGGGGGAAACACGTCCGTGTGTGCGCCCCAGGCCCCCGTCCCCGTCCCTTTCCCCCTCCTCCCCTGTCCCTTTCCCCCTCCTCCCCTTTCCCCCTCCTCATCACAGATTCATAGAATGACCTGAGTTGGAGGGGAGTGGCAGGGGTCATAGAATCATAGAATCTTCCGGTTGGAAAAGACCTCTGAGATAATCGAGTCCAACCGCACCCCTCATCCGCTAAACCACGTCCCTCAAAAACTCATCTACCCGTTTTTTAAACACTTCCAGGGATGGTGACTCTCCCACCTTCCTGGGCAGCTGTTCCAGTGCCTGACCACCCTTTCGGTAAAGAAATTCTTCCTAATATCCAGTCTGAGCCTCCCCTGGCGCAACTTATGGCCATTTCCCCTTGTCCTGTCACCTGTCACTTGAGAGAAGAGATCAACACTCGCTCTGCCACAGCCTCCTTCCAGGCAGCCGTAGACAGCAATGAGGTCTCCCCTCAGCCTCCTCTTCTCTAAGCTAAACAACCCCGTTCCCTCATCCGTTCCTCGTAAGACTTTCTTTTCCAGCCCCTTCACCAGCCTCATTGCCCTTCTCTGGATGCGCTCCAACACTTCAATACCCTTATATTGAGGGGCTCAGAACTGAACACAGGACTCAAGGTACGGCCTCACCAGTGCCGAGTACAGGGGTACAATCACCTCCCTGGTCCTGCTGGCCACACTGTTTCTGATACAGGCCAAGATGCCATTGGCCCTCTTGGCCACCTGGGCACACTGCTGGCTTATATTCAGCTGGTTGTCAATCAACACCCGCAGGTCCTTCTCTGCCAGGCAGCTCTCCAGCCAGTCTTCCTCAAGCCTGTAACGCTGCAGGGGAGTTTTGTGTCCCAAGTGCAGAACTCGGCATTTGCTCTTGTTAAACCTCATCCCGTTGGTGTCAGCCCATCGATCCAGCCTGTCCAGATCTTTTTGCAGCGCCTCTGTTCCTTCAAGCAGATCAACACTGCCATCCAGCTTGGTGTCATCTGCAAACTTGCTAAGGGTGCACTCGATCCCTTCTTCCAGATCATTAATAAAGATATTGAACAGGACTGGACACAGCACTGAACCCTGGGGAACACCACTCATGATCGGCCTCCAACTGGATATATCCCCATTTACCACAACCCTCTGGGCCCGGCCATCCAGCTATTTTTTTACCCAGCAAGAGGGTGTGCCTGTCCAGACCAAGGCAGTCAGTTTCTCAATCAGAATACTGTGGGAAACAGTGTCAAAGGCTTTATAAAAGTCCAGGTACACCACAGCCACAGCCTTCCCTCGTAGAAGGGGACCTTGTCATAGAAAGAGAACAGGTTGTTCTGGCAGGACCTGCCTTTCATAAACCCATGTTGACTGGGTCTGATCACCTGGCTGTCCTGCATGTGCTGTGTGATAACACTCAATATGATCTGCTCCATGACCTTCCCTGGTACCAAGATCAAGCTGACAGGCCTATAATTCCCCAGATTCTCCCTCTGACCCTTCTTGTAAATGGGAGTTATATTTGCCAGTCTCCAGTCGAGCGGCACTTCCCCAGTCAGCCAGGACTGTTGATAGATCTGGGAAAAGGGTTTGGCAAGGGCCTCTGCCAGCTCCCTTAATATCCTTGGGTGTATCCCATCCGGCCCCACAGGCTTGTGGACATCTAATTGGCCAAGTAGGTCTCTAACCAAGACTTCTTGGAACATTGAGGATTGGTCTTCACAGTCTTCTGGCTCAGGAGGCTTGGAGTCCAGAGAACATTTTACCTTCCTATTAAAGACTGAGGCAAAGAAGGTGTTAAGTACCTCTGCCTTGTCCTCATCCTTTGTTACTACCATTCCCCTTGCATCCAGTAAGTGAGGAAGATTCTCCTTGGTCCTCCTGTTGTTGTTAATATACTTGAGGAAACATGCTTTCCTCGTTTTGTGTTTTGTTTGGGTTTGTTTTTTTTTTTCCTCCTTGGGAGGTCACATTTAAAGCCAGTGAAGAAAAAACATAAATATGATACAGAACTACTCCAAGAAAACTTTCTTGGTCATGATTTACTGCGTAGAACATAACTTTTTATAAGGTCTCTGAGGCTTTTTTTAAGTTAATATGGCAAGGTTGTCTGTAGTTGGTCCTGCTTAACAGTCTGATCATTGTAGTTTTTGAAACCTGTACTTTTGATAGGATGTTGAAACACTGGAAAAGGTGCCTTGGAGGGCTGCCAAATTAACTCAAGGTATGGAAAAGATGCTTGAAATTGTTGCAAGATCAAATCTATGAGTAGCTCGAACTTAGCAAAAGAAGAACACTGGGGGGTGACCTGACTATGTTGCATGAGTGCCTGGTATGTTGCAGAGGAAGAAAATCACAACTAGAGTGTCGTAAGTTGGTGAAGGGAGGTTTAAAAACAGCCAGTTTAGGATGAATTCAAATGCATAAGACACAGTTGTGACTTTGATTGACCACTGGAACAAACTACCAACAGAGCAGATCCTTCACATGTAGCATCAAGTTAAAACTTCCTCACTTTCAGGGACTTATTTAAATACAGATTTTAAATCCATCAATACATGGGTTTTAGGTTAAATTCAATGGCCTGTGATGCACTATAAGTGAGGATATCTTTCTATCAGTGGGATACAAGATAAAATTTCATGTACTGCCTCTATCAAAAAAGCCCAACATAATTTGACTGTTTTATACCTGGCAGGGCACCTGCAAGGTGCTGAAAGATAGATTGGTGTATTGGGGAAGTCTGCAAGGAGCTGGAACTCTTTTTGATGTAATTATACTGGAAAAGGCTATTGAAGAGAAATTCTTGCCATTCAAACTGAGTTAGTTTCCAGGTTGCTTTGGAAGCTAGTACAGTGAAGCAGCAGTGGCCATGGGATAGAGGCAGGGATGACTAGAATTGGAGACTAGGATTTGTTTGACCTGTTGTATTTTTGAAATACAACTGCCTTTCTGCCAGCTTCAGGCTTTTGGTGCTGTGACATGCAGTAAATATATAAATAAAACCCATATTTGAGATCATTAATAGATTTCTAAGGTCTACATTTTTCATTTAGAAAGTTAAGCAGTGGACCTAAATCACAGCTTTTCAGTGCCACTTCACAAACACACACTCTCCAGTGTATGGGAATTTATCAGAAGGTGAATAAACATGGGTTTGGGTTCTCCTCTGCATTTTCCTTTTTCTCTGTTGTTAACCACAGACAGGGTGCAACTGTAGCAAGAACAATCCAAAAATACCCAGAATTGAAAAGGAAACCTGAAAAATTTCCTGTAGAAAGCTATACTTAGGTTACCAGGATATGTTAATATCTCTCAGGGCTGGGGCCTTAGTGTGTCATGCCTCTCAGAGCGATGAGGAGAAATGAGCCCTGCTTGAGAGATGTCAATGATGATCATTTCATTTGCTCCTCTTCTTTTAGTTCTGGGAAGTATATGCTTAGCACAGTTATTAGAACAGAGCAGCACTAGGAATTTCTGCTCTCTTGCCTGCACCTGTGTCGCATCTGGTGTATTGCTAAGGTTTGTTTGCCAGTTTTACTCCCTTCTCTCTACAGAATTGTAAATGCTTGGACATTCAATGCTTTATTACAGCAGTTATGGGGATAGAAGGTGCCTGGGGTGCTTGGTGTTCTGCTTTGCAGAGGGTAAGAGTCAGTGCTTTCAATCTCATTCTCCTTACAGATAATAAATAAAAGTGACCAAAACATTCACCTCCTAAGGCACTAATGACATGCCCTGTGATTTTTTTAGGGTGGGGGGTGCTGTTGAGCCATCAATAAATAACAAAACTTGAAAGAACATCTTTTCAGCAGTGGGGCTGGCTGTGTCACGTTTTATCCAGTGCCTTGGGTTGAAGGTGACATACGCCACCAGAGGGCTTTACTAGCCACTCACAGTTTTCCGGAGGAGAACCTAATTCCGAGTATTATTATATGCCTGTAATCTCACATTTTTCCTTTTCCATATAAACTTAACTTGACAATCCTGATTGACATACAGAAATAAAAATTTTAAAATTCTTTTATAAGGTGGGGAGGCCACAATTTAAGAATGTCTCAGAAGATATTTTCATATTAGATGTTTCTTTTTCTTCCCTATGCCTGCAATTATACAAGTAAATGTTTTTAAAGACTTTTATTTTCATCATGTTAATTCTCTTGTATGTACAAATGCTATTTGAATTCTAAAAATGAACTGAAGGTATCACCAAAACTTGTAGTTTTTTGTAAATCCTTAAAATATGGTCAGTTGTGTAATATTTTGATTGAAATGGAATTGTCTCAGCCTATCAGAGTGCTGGGCTGGTGTGTAGGTAAGTTATTATTACATGTAGGTGTTTGTTTCCATGCCCAACAATGGGTGTGTTATTTGCATAACCACAGGCTGGTTATTTCATGATGTAGAATAGCATGAAAATTGCTGTAGGCTACCTGGCCAGCAGCCCCTAGCCATGGGTAGTCACACAGCCATGATGTGCATAGCCACAACAGTTGTTTCTCAGTAGCTGTAAAGCAAATAAACATTTCTTGTTTTCTTTCTTTTTTTCTCAGACTTTTCAAGCTGTTTACTGCTGATATATATGATGCCTCAGTTACTTCAGGGGTTTAAATGATGTGGAATCACTTAGGAGATGTATACAAGGTAGGAAGTGGGGCAATAAAATTATGCAAGGGAAACTGTTTAAAAAGGCAAAATTACAGAAATCATTTCCTATGCTCAGGCTCATTTAAAGCACACATTTTGTCTTTCAAAAATATGTGCTCACATTGAGTCAGGCTTATCCTTAAACACTGAACAGTCTCACAAATCTGTTCTCAGTCCCTGTACTCAGAACAGATTTGCATTCTGATAACTTAATTAGCTGTATCATTTGGGCGTCTGCTTTTCAAATCAGTTTGAAACACAGCATTAATAAGAATATAGGACAGTCTGAGAATGAAGAACTGTGAATACCCATTAGTGGAAAAGAATGGCATGGAAATAAAGTGAAATGGATGTGGCAGGCAGACGTGGTACAGAGTTATTATTTATGTACTTGGTAGATTTTTTTCTTTGCTCATATTGCATATACACACATTCAAAGAACAGACTGTTATAAGGGAAAAGGATAATTGGAAGATACTTCCTGTTAACTTCATAAGTGTCATTTAAAAAAATATATTTAATCCAGGTTATGAACACTACTGAAGGAGCAAGTCAATCTCATCATCATCATATTTCTTAATGGAAAAACTTAATGAGGCACTCTCATGTAATTTAGACCCCTAAAATATTATGTGGTGAAGCCTAAGATCAGCAGCTCAAAGGTACAGATGTTTTATGTGCTTTTTGTTATTAGATTAAAAATGTTTCTTCTTAATTTTGGGAGGTGACTAGTAATAAAGATAATATAAGATGAACAATTTTGCAGAAAATTACCTAGACTTGAGCCAATATCATGCTGTTACAAGGAGACAGACGTTATTGTGGGATGTGTGAATGGGATCATTGTGTTTGAGACATAGGAGCACGTTGTCTGTTCTACTTGTCTGGGTAAAGCCAGAAGAAGTCACAATATTTCCATGCTGTCAGCAAACCTGAATTTTATATTCTTGCAGGGGGTTCCTTGGGGCTCCAAGCTTTGAGGAATGGAGAGGATCATGAAAATTTTGGGGATTAGGACAGTGACAAAGGGAGTGGGAATTACTGCTTTTCTCTGCAGCAGTAGCTACCACACCTCATGTCCTAAAGCAGCTACTGCTTCATGTGCCCTGAAGTCTGCCTTAGCAGGTTGGGCTTCAGCAGGTTCAACACTTTGCTGGTTGTTGTGGAGAAGAAACAGACGAAGGCTGTTGTCTAAATTAAGTTTCAAACAGCTGATTGTTATCTGTGCTGGGAAGAAGGTATGGGCAATGTTGAAAATTCAAAAACTCTTACAGGAAGGTTTTGTTACCCGTGCAGTTCTGCACATTGCAACAGCCTACCTTTTCCATATATAAAAAACTATACCACTGATTTTTCTGTCTGAAACAGGCCTTTGGCTAAATTCTACTAACTCTGCTTCAGTTTAAGGGAGATACTGAATGCTAGCAAAGGGCAAAATAACAAGAGGTCCAGAACGGATGTGTGTGAGACAAAGTGAAACATAGAATTATAGAATATTCTGTTTCGAAAAGACCTTGGAGATCCAACCGCACCCCTCATCTGCTAAACTATGTCCCTCAGAAACTCATCTACCCGTTTTTTAAACACCTCCAGGGATGGTGACTCAACCACCTGGGCAGCTGTTCCAGTGCCTGACCACCCTTTTGGTAAAGAAATTCTTCTTAATATCCAGTCTGAACCTCCCCTGGCGCAAATTATGGCCATTTCCTCTTGTCCCGTCACCTGTCACTTGAGAGAAGAGATCAACACTCGCTCTGCCACAGCCTCCTTCCAGGTAGCCGTAGACAGTGATGAGGTCTCCCCTCAGCCTCCTCTTCTCTAAGCTAAACAACCCCAGTTCCCTCAGCTGTTCCTCGTAAGACTTGTTTTCCAGCCCCTTCACCAGCCTCATTGCCCTTCTCTGGACACACTCCAACACCTCAATGTCCTTCTTGTACTGAGGGGCCCAGAACTGAACACAGGACTCGAGGTGTGACCTCAGCAGTGCCGAGTACAGGGACACAATCACTTCCCTGGTCCTGCTGGCCACACTGTTTCTGATACAGGCCAAGATGCCATTGGCACACTGTTGGCTCATATTCAGCCGGTTGTCAATCAACACCCGCAAGTCCTTCTCCACCAGGGAGCTCTCCAGCCGCTCTTCCCTAAGCCTGTAACGCTGCAGGGGGTTGTTGTGTCCCAACACAGGAGTGGTGTTTCTTAGAGAAAAGACGACTAAAGGGAGACATAATGGATGTAACATTTTTCAAGTATGTAAAAGACAGCTGCAAAAAACAAAGGGCGTAAATCATTAATAGTCAAAATCTTTGCTTTGGAGCAGGAAAATAGACCTTCCCATCCATTAGCGTAAAGATCTGTGTCAAGTTAATATAGCTGCACTGCTGTGAAAGTGCTAGAAAGTATGTTTGTTTCCTGACTAGTTACACAGTTTGTTGTGTTCCATAAATAACACGCAAAACCAAAATAAGGTCACGTGTTTTAAAAATAAGATAGCCTTTTGAGAGACTTCCTGTTTTAAAATTGATTTGGGAAAACCAGTTGTGCTGTAAGTAAGGATTTTTGATATGACGGTATTCCTTTGCAATAATCTTTCCGGGGACATTTTCAGGCATACCTCTTCAGAACAAATAAAGTCTTCCTTTTACTTACACATCCTTGTACCCGTGGTCAGTGCAGAACAAAGCTAATATACAAATCACATCCTTACAGATATTTAACAGTATCATGCAAGAGAGATTGTTCAAATCAATCTTTTTAGCGGTCACCTGGAGTTCCCATTTACTTGTGCCACCATACATAGAGACTTTTTCTCCTTTTTCTCTACAAATCTGGCTATAAGAACCCTTTCTTGTGGCAGTAAACGATTCAGTCCCAGATATTTCTGTCTCCTTCTATTTTCCTTTTATGTAACTAATCTGCAAAGGCATTATTTTCATCTTTGCTGCTTCTTAGGTTAATCCTGCTTTTCAGGCGCACTGTTATCACGCACAGTTTTCTTTTATGCTATTAACAGGTGTGAGTGTTTTGAGATAACAGTGTAGCAATAACGATCAGTGTAGCTACATTTTTTGTTGATAACAATATCATTAATACCTAAATAAAATGTTAATCAGGAAAGGTAGATATGGAAACAGAGATGACAGCTATACAGAAGATACATGAGCATAAGAATATTTACAAACTGAGTATGAAATCATGGTTTGAAGTCCAAGGGAAATGTTGACAGTAATTTGCAGTGGAGTCAGCATTTTGACTTATACTTTTTTGACTTATTTGACTTATTTTTAGGTGAACTAAGTTTCTGAGGGAATGGTAACAAAGGAAACAATAGCATCATACCTACAAATCAAATTGTGACTAGTTTGTTAATTGTTGGTTATGTATTCTGTTGTAGATAAAATGTAGAAAACTGCAATGAGCCTTATTGTAAAATACACTAAGTGTTAAACTGTAAAAGAAATTTATGGATTTTTACAGAATAACAGAATTCACTGACAGATAAAATGTATGAGATAAGATAGCAATGGGCACGTTAGTAATTCATTTGTGTGACTTGAGAATCATGATTTGTTCTCCACTTTGCTGGCACAACTGTGCAGCTGAGCTGTAGGTTGATCTGAGAAACTGATCCACTTAAAAAAGTGGTTTGGAAGGTCTTTTCAGCCTATATAAATATAAATTTTTGAGTCGATACATTTGCATCCAGCAACCACAGGATGAATGAACAGGGGTCCAATGGAGAATGAGAAGGCCTTATATCAGTGTCACTTTGGAAAACTTACCCTCAGCATGCCACAGCCAGATTTCAATTAGGACACTAGAGCTTTTCTTACACGGCAAAAGCTTGGAGGGTTGAGTGCTGAAATTAGTGTATTTTTGGGAATTTTGTATTATTTCTAAAAATAATGTTTGCGAACTCTGTATTAACTATGATTTTGAAGAAAGTGACTCTTACCTTTAAAATGAGCTAACGGTTTGCATTTGTGTGGACTTTTGGTTCCTTTTTGTCTGTGGTATTACTCTGTGGTGTTTAGATGCACTGCTGTCCTGGCTGTGTGCTCCCTGCTCTGTTAAGATATCGTGGTGCCTGCTGACATTGGGATGGATTCTTGCCAAAGGACAGAGGTCACTGAGTACTTGTGGTTTTAACTGGCAAGTCTGGATAACGCTGCAAATATCACCTCCTGTGCAGGAAATCTTTCTGTGCCAGGACTGAACTTTGGCACCACATGCCTCCAAACATTTGATCACACCTGGCTCTTCACACATAGGCGTCAAATAATAGTGGAGGAAAGGGAAGCATGAAGTTCAAGGACAGTATTGGCACCCTGCAAGCAGAGGCTGAATTGCACTGAACACTTTGGAAACTCACATGAGAGGTACCCAAATGTCATCAGCAGGGAGTTACTGACAGTCCTCTACTTGTCTGTTGGATAATAGAACCAGCAGGGAAGTACAGAGTCTCAGTAAAATGAGTCTGCATTTAACACGAAGACTGTGAAATTGCCTCAGTCTGCTAAAAAATATAAGCTATAATAGGAACTAATTAACATATGCGTAAACATATAAGATTACTATTTACATTTAAAACTCTAACACACAGAAGCTAATTTCTGTTGTGTGTGACAATAGAAAATAAGATTGTATTTTCAGGTGTGAAATTACATAACCCCTGGGATTTACCTCTCCTGACTTCAAACGCTTGAAAGTTAGGTCAGATGAGTTCAGATCTAAAGGACTGAACTGTTTCGTAATTGTAATCTGGTGCTATATGTTGTTTTTTTCAGACCGAGTTAGAGAAATATCTGTCAGGAGTTACTTAAGAATAATTGGCACAGTCTTGGGTTAGAGAGAAGGACTCTTCAGCTACATATGGGACGGGGAAAATGGTCCAATGCTTGTGACTTTCTGTTAAGATAGGAAAACCCAAAAGCAAAACTGGCTCATTGTCCAAGCTGAGAAAATGTAGATAAAAATGAGAACCGAGGAAAAGGAAGCTAGGCTTGATGAGACTATTTATAGTATTTCAGTGGTTTAATATTGTTCTCACAAAAATGTTTTCAAAAAGATAAAGCCTTTCTGGCATGTAGAACTTCTATTGTGAATGTTCTCCCAAGGAGAAACCATGTAAGAGTAAAGCAGACTTAGCAGTAGAGTTATGGAAAAAGTAAGGTAAGTTTTAACTTTACTTTGAAGTAGATTGTACTTTTAAATAAAGATGTACCAACTCCTAAAAATATACTAAGATGCATGTAAATGTGCTGGATAAAGATGCAGAGTAATTATAATGGAAGTTTAGGCTTTCTAGTATGTTGTTTATTCCCCACAGGGGAAATCTTTTGGAAGAGCTCGTACACCATTTAGTCTTCTGAGCGCCGCTGGTATGGCACTGAGTGTAGTTATTCTGCCTTGACTTCTAATCTAAGCTCCTAGCTTTCCTCTGTTTTAATTACCGAAGACAGGATTCGCTACATGTTGACTTTGGACAGGATCCTACCACCAGTAGTGTCTCTGTTCTTCCAGAGGAGCCTGTCCTTTCTGCTGGGAAAATAAAGAGCCTGAAAGAGGGTTAGCGCCTTCATGATACTTAGGTGATCTGAATATCTCCTCTTTTTCTAAACTGATCAGTTTAGGCCCTTGAAAATAGCACTTCTGGAGGACAGTGCATGCTTCCCAGTCTATGCTTTTCTCCTTTTCACAGCCTGCTGTCTGCTCCACTCATTTAGTACAAACTCTTTCTATCTTTCCACATGCCTTTATCACTGTTTGTGCAAAAATATTCTGTACAGCTTGTGCTTAAAGGAACAGTTGTCTTCTGTCTCTCTACTTCACTGATTCTCCATCTGTTCTCCATTCAAACCAAAGTTGAAAATTTATCCTCTGCTTTCCATAAATCTTTTCAGTACTTCTTCCAGTGCTTTTATTACTTTCAATTTTAGCTTTACAGACCTGTGACAGACACTATATAAGGTAGTTCTGCACTGCACTCCAAAATCAGTACCTGAAAACAAATACATCTTCATTTGGTTGTTGTCCATTTTTAATTGTGTATAAGCGATTTAAACACTTATTTTCAAATATGTATACAGAATACTGCGTTCATAAATGGGAGGGGAGGCAATGCTATTTCTTATCATTATAAAATTTTAATTGACATATAGCATGTTTTTCCTAAGCCTTCCTATAAAATTTTAAGTGTCCAGCAAGGTGAACTGGAGTCCTCATTTGTTACCAGACTATTCGTGCTGGGTGATGATAGCACGTTCAGACAGATGAGTTATTACTTAGGTTCAATAACCCTTGAATGATGCAGCAGGGGAAAACAATGTCACCAAAGTGCAACAAATCCAAAAGTTCATTAACTATCACAGAACTTAGGTTTTCAATTTTAAAGCCAGTTATTGCCTGAAACTAATTGTTTTGTCATCTAAAAGTTTACTTGTCTCTTTTTGTTTCCACCAAACCAAACTTCGATAGCCATTCAGAGAACCTCCTTTTGCTTCTCATCTTCTCAACATTGCAATTGTTTTACAGCAAAATAATACAAGAAAAATTAAAATGGTAGTGTGATGGACTGACAGTGAAATGTCTAGTGATGATTATAAGCTGAGAGGCATCTTTGGTGTCTAGATACTCACTGATCTCTGCTAGTTAAGATTTTTACCTTCTCAGAATTCCCCTTTTGGTTGTTGCAACAGGGCTAAGGCATGATGATCACAAAAGGTGGAATGTGAGTATTTCTCTAGCACCAAGGAAGTTCTTTATGAATGGTGTATGTAATGAACTCAAAGAAAAAAAATTGTCTTGGTGTGTTATCAACTTGATAGAGTCAATCCCATTCTTCCTCACATTCATATGTTTAGCGTGCAGGGCTGTTCCATTTAACATATTCTTTGTGTTTCATTAGCCTCATTTCAAGTGGACTTGACTATGGGACTACCACCTGTAAAAGACAATATTTGTGAGAAAATTTCCCTTTTATTTCTTCCTTTAGTTGAGCCTAACTATTTCTCTAAAATATATCATCCCATCATTCCAGTTACGTATAATTAAGTTTTACTTTACTTATAGGTATTGTGAATAACAAATACTGTTGTGAGACACAAGGATGTTGTTCAAGTATATTTGCAGGATGAGAAACATCTGCTGCTTCAAAATGTCCTGTGTCATTTAGAAATCTGATAATGTCTTCCCTCACCATACTAAGTCTGTGAACCTCTGTTATACTTACTTGATCTCAATTATTTGGGCTGATTGCAGTGAAGGAAAACACAACTTCACCCAAATTTTTAAAGCAGTGATAATACAAATACCTTTTTGAGCATATTTTTAATGCAAAGTAGCAATTAACCAAATAACTGTAAAGTAATAATGTGCTTAACAGTTAATAGATCAGATTTATTTTCCTTTTTTCTTTTTTTTAACAAACTGGCATACTTTGTGAACGAGGTAATACAAATATACCCAGTTATATTACATACCTGTGGTTGCAGGCAATTTAGAATGATGATTCCTTCATCTGTAGGAGGATACGTGCATGAAAAAGACATTATTTAATTCAATAAATTGAAACTGTTTCCTTATTTCAGGAACTGAAACTGTTCCTCATGAGATTTCTGGCTGCATCACTGGAATGGTGCTAATGCCAAACTTCCAAACCATTAATTGCCTTCACACCATAGATCTACCTTCTCAATGCAGCCTTGGTATGGGGTGAAGCATTGTAACTGGATTTTAGCATATCTGTGCCCTATAAATAGGATTGCCATGGCTCCCAGGCCGGCAAAAAAGACTCTTCAGGAGTATTAACAAGATCCAAAATGCACTGTATCAAAAATAAGTCTTAACAGTAGCTTAAATAAGTCTCATCCCTTTTATGTTTCCCTGAACATACAGGGCGAAGCAGACGTGCCTTTCCCTGGTTTCTGCTGGGGTCTGTCCATCAGCACAAGCTGGGCCTCATACTTGCGGTTACTCATTACACTTTACCCATCTCTTTGCATTTAGAGGAAGACAAGTTACCCAGCTCATTCATTTCTTCCCTTATGCCTATTTCTGTCACTGTAATTATAATTTCCATGAATCTGTCTGCTTGCTGTATCTGTATTGCCTCTTGTTTCTGAGGGTGAGGTTCATCTGACTAAATGTAAATGTTTGCATTTAAACCAGTCACCTTGGCTTGCTTTTGCAGTCAGAGGAAAGGAATAGGCACTTATTTACTTACTTAATAGGGATGGTTCACCACAATCAGTTTTAGAAATCTATGTTAGGGCATGAATAATCTGCTGTAGGTGTACTTTTCTTTTTTTGACTGATCATACAAGCGTCTTCATGACAAGTTCAGTGTAAACACCTGCATTTAGCCAAATGAAGTTTACATTCAGCATCTTTGATCCTTAATTTACCTTGCAAGGTTTTTTCTTTTGTGTGCATGTATAAATCTACATGCTGTGTAAGACACTGACAGGAGACAGTGATGCAACCTTTTTAGTAACTGAACATTTTCATATAAAAATTAAGCATTTCTGAAAATGTTGCAGGTTTCCATGGGATCCAACTGGAACAGCAAACAGAGCCTGAAGCAGTTTCTTTTTTTCTCCTTCTCAGTTTTTGTTAATGAATAGAAATGTTCTTTAGTTGCATTTTCTTCAGCTTTTGTGTGGGCTGTACACCTGTAGTGGCTAGATTGGTTGTTACTGCCTGATTTTTAGCAGAATATTGTTTCATCCTGACCACGATCAAAGTCGAGGCTAGTCTCTCTGCTCCAGTCCACGGGCTGGATAACAACAGCTGTGGTAAACTCCACTCTAGGTCTAATCCTTCAGAAGAAATCATGAGTGTCCAGCCTATGGTAGCATTTAACTACAGTGTAACCATGCCACAGATTTTACAGTTAAAATGTCATTGAAAATAGTGAAGACAGCTTCCTAGTCATTCAGTTTCTGACACCTCAGAATGTCTCTGTATTGTATTAGAGAAGAAGGGCATTAGCGTTCTTTATTCAGAAATTATGTCACACTGCTTGGTGGTCGCGTTGAAATGCTTCTTTTGTAGGAGTGACCTCCACAGACTTCTGAACTGTCAGTTCCATCCCTTATGATTATCTCTTGTGCTGCTTTGAATATTAATGGCACAAAGCCGTCCTTGTCTGCAGTGAGCACAATCCAAGAAGAGCCTACGAATATTAAGCAAAAAAAAAAAGAAAATGAGTGTATTGCTCTGGTTACGTAAGAAGTACAAGCACATTTTAAAAAGTCAGCCAGCAGACGTGCAGAGAAGGCTTTGTTTTTGTGCACTAAAGCCTTATTATACTAATGACATTAAAGTCTGAAAATCCATGCTAAACATACACCTGTGTGTAAGTACAAAGGCTAAATCAAAGGTCTTGAAAGGTTTGAGGCAATAATTTCCCTTATTTTAAAAGAAGTTGAAAAGCAAGTTCTGATAAATTATAAGTATCTCTGTTTTTTGAAAACTTATCCAACATTTCCATGCTGACTTCTAGTGGCATCCACTTCTGTTTACCCTTTTTGCTCATCTGCTCTACCCAAATGCTGAAGAGTTCACAAAAACTGAGATAGCTGGCAAAGAAAATGATCGTGCTGTATTTGTTCTAGAAAGAAGTAGGGGTTTCCATCTCCTTTGCTCTCAACCCAAGATTGTTCAGTATCTTTTCAGATTCATATAGCAAATGGAAGGAAGCTACACCTTGAAAATTATTTACAAAAGATGATTTACAAAAGCTGATATCATAACATTTCCAGTCATTTAATTATTTATCAAATCTCATAAAGAAGAGAATGAACAAACTCTGAATGACGTATTTAATGGAAAAAAGAGAATTAAATATGTCATTCAGATTTTGTTCATTTTTCAGGGAAAAAAAAGAGGCAAGATTAAAACCCAAAGATATTAAAATGGTTCAGGTTCACTTTCTGTGTTGCAGAGAGGCAAAAAATAAACCTCTGCTCCTCTTTGTTTTTTACGTTCATTTGCAAGTCAGCTTGAAATATGTACCATATTTTTTTTTCTAGCAATTCATCTGTGTCCTTTTGGACTGGATATTGCCATTCTTAGAAAAAAAAAGTGAAATCTCTATTTGTGGGGTTTTTTCAGTTTGATATTTGATGATAAAGAAAAAATTTGTGGCAACTGAAAAACATTGCGGGGGCCCTTATATCAACATTTTTCTTAGAGCGTGTGATCCTGTCATTATTGAGCTGAGAGCTGAGGTAAAGAAAGCCCTGATATGTACTATTGTTGAAATTTTTAATTTTGGGAGGTAAAACTCTTTCTGTTTTGAAAAGGAATGTGGAAAAAAGTAAGTGTAGAACCATGCTTATTTTTTGTCACTTGTAAAAAAGCGTGTTCCTGGACAAAGTAAATTTCCCATCCTTATACTATTAATAAAGCAATTTTCCAGCGTGCTGCACTATTGCATGTTGTCATGTCACCTGTTACATCATAAGAAGATTGTCATTCCAAACCATGAATCTTTAATCTTCTACTCTTAATACTTTCTTTCTAATTCTGGACTGACTCCAGATTCGGTAAGCAATGGCCTTGAAAGTGGAAATTCTGCCGTGAGATTTGATAGTTACCTCGTTGGTTAAATTGATAAAGCACGGTCTTTCATCGAACACTTGGGACTTCTTCTTTTCACCCATTGAAGTGTTTGAAAATCTCTGTGTCATTGATAACACTGGCTTTGAAGCATATCCCACAAAATATTTCAATGGTGGAAAAACCTTGTGCAGAATGTAATACCCTTTTGCTATGCACAGTTATTACAGCAATGACCCACTAAAAAGAGAGACTCTTGTGTGCTAATACCAGGGTACTTCATGACAGGCTATATTTAGTGCAGGTAATGGTATTATGGTCCTGGACTTAAAGTGCACACAATGAGACCAAGTTCATTGCTCATATAACTCTGATGATCTTTATAGCTTTGCTGTGGGTATGAGTTTGGCCTACATTTGTGAACTTTATTCCTCAATATATTCAAGTTCAAGTGTTTATTCATAGTAAAAATGCCAGGCTGTCATTCCAATACAAACATGCTCTTCAATACATCCCCTTTAATGATATAGTATTAAAAGCTGGGAATGGTATTTTTAAAAATCATATTTAATATTCATTCCTTGTGGCAAAGGAAAGATTTAGGAATATAAACCTGTGCTGGTCAGAACTGAATAAAAAGCCACATAATTACGTCTGCTCTAAACCTGATAATTTTGCAGGATTTTGATGCAGTTTAGAAAGATTCTTGTTTCAGTTGTTCTTTTTGCTGTCAACAAACAGATTCAGTTGCAGAAAAGCCTAGCACCAGATTGAACAGAAAGAGGCACACCTTGGGATGATTCTGAGACATTGTCTTTTTTGACATCTCTGAAGTCTAATGTATGAAATTGAGGAGTGGTGTTCTGCTAGTTAAATAATATTATAAATTCTCAACTGTTCTGTAGAGTTAAAAATAGGTTTTCTCAGGCCCATTAAGTATTATTTTCATACTGAATTCTAAACTGTCATTGTGGACATTTGTTTCCAACACCAAGAACTGGAAGTACAGGTTAAAAATGGTACCCTCCATGCCATGTAAGGGCAGAAGCCTCCTGGGAAGTAGCTTGGGCCTCTGCAGCAAGTGGAGGTTTTTTCATGTATGCCTCCACTGTACTGTACAGTCAAGAGAAATTGTTGGCAATAATATGAAACCTGCATGTCCTTATTTTCTGGAGCAACTCTCGGAAACTGCTGTAAGCCAGGCAAAACCTCAAATGTCCTGATGTGTTTTGGATAAAGGCAAGTCCCCTCCTGTGTTGTATTTGTAGCCCCTTTTCTTCATTCTTGTGATCTCATCAACAGCATAGGGATAAAACAGAATATGAATGGCAGAATGGTAAATATTCTACATTTCTTTTTCCCCTTGCTGCCAGCACCAGTAATATCCCAGGCCTAGTTTCTTTTTCATCCATAAGCCTATTGTATAGCAGTCTGGTATGTAAAACATCATTATTTAGAAAACTATAGCGATTATTATTATTATTATTATCATCTTTCTGTTTTCACCAAGATTTGTGTTAGTTTCTTATAAGAGAGATTACCAATTAAGCCAATAAGAGTGTAGCAATTAAGCCAATGTGTTTCAGCCTGTCAGGGGCTAAGAAAAGGGGTAAGACAGAGAGTAATTTATTGATCTTTCAGTGTGGAAACCATGCAAGGAGGTTATAATTATAGGCAATTACTGTGGAAAAAGCCATCAGAAGCGTTACAGAGAAATAACTAAAAAATAACAGCACACATGAACAAACAAGGACAAGGTAATTTAGAGACCAGTTTGGGGTTAAGATTTCCCAAGCTGCTTCTGTCCTTACAAGTTAAATCAGTAGTGGGTGGTAGAAATGTGAAACTGGCAAATGATAACATGAAGCTTCATTGTTTATGTTTTGTTATAATAATCCCAAATGTTACATGATACATATGTATTTATTACAGTCTGAGAATTAATTTTTCTCCAACCTACTCTCTATTGTCAGGTCTGGGGCATGCTTGTAAAAAAGGGCAAAGAAAAATTCCAAAAGGTCTCAAGGAAGCATTTCTATTTCCAGGTAATACAGTGTATTGATTATTCTCTCAGCCTTCCTCTGTAGAGGCATCTAACATATTGCTATGGTAATAGATAGTTCTTTAGTTACTTAGCGTTTAAGTGATTTCAAGAGACACTGCTCTATTTTAGACCAAGGAAAACATAAAGTTACCTCTCTCACTTTACTATAACATGAGGTAATTATTCTATCACAAATACATCTTTTTTTCCTAAAAATCTCAGTTCAAACCAGATACCAGAAATAAAAAGAACATACCGTTTTTCATTTCAATAACAGGCAGATCAAACAGCTGCTGGACTAAATTCAATTGGATCTTGCCATCACAGAGGAGAACATCTTTGGTTTCTTCAGTTACTGCTCCATTTGAAAAACATTTCTTCATATGCATATATGTGAAAGGAAAGATTTTGTTAAAGGCTTAGATATTTTGCCTGAGTTCTTTTAACCATTCTGCTCATACTCATGTCAGTTCTTTAGCCACTTGTTTTTCCTTTGTCTGTGTTTGCTACAATTGTAGATGACACCATCATGCAGTGCAATTGCAAGTGCATAATTATAGTCCCATGTGAAGAGAAATATGCCTCTTTACTTTTTTTGCTTTCTGTGCTTATGCTGCACAGAACTGCATCAGCCCTGTAACATATAATATATTCGATCGTGCATATATGTGTCCTTTGGACCTTTATGCCTGAAGAGTTGATTCAGTGCATATGTTCAAGGGAGTATATCATGCCTGGAATAAAGTTGTCCAAGATGCTAGCAGTGCAAATGAGTACTCTGCTCAGTTTCAGTTGTACGTGGGCCGTTTTGGTAGTGATTGGTCAGCTATTCCACCCGAGTGAAATAACCTCAGCTCTGGCACAAGAGAGAATTGCAGAGAGACTGGAAATAGCAAGAGTGTCCCTGAAAAAACCTGTCATAACAAGGCAACTTGGGAATCCTGTGACTATTTTTGAGAGAAGGAATGTATGCATTTTCAGCTCTGGAATTTGCTCTGACATTCACTGAAAGAACACACTTTCACTTGAAAGTGGTGTATTCAAGCTTCATGAGGTTTAGCTGACCTTAGGAATCAACAGCATTGTGTTCCATCATTCTGATTACTGCATAGTGCAAAGACCACAAAATAGTTGATCTAGGATGCTTGTGGAGTGGATATATATGTACCTTTTCCTATCTGCTATCATCTGAAAGCCATTTTAGCATTAAAACTTTTCCAGTGACTCAATGCCATTGTAAAATACATGTGAATTGGACATCTTCTTCCAAATACTCTTGCTACAGTTTGTTCTGTGCCTTTCATTTTGTTCTTTCCTCTCCATATTTTCCACCTGTGTAGTTCTCATGTGTTATGGTTGTTTTTTTTCCTTTGGCATCCCTTATGTTTGCAATACCCCCAGATTTAGCATATTTTTTATTTGAATAAATGATCTATTTATCCCATTTCCTAGACCTTTCTGTTCTGTACATTCAGAAGGAATCCAAGTCAATGTTTTAGAATGGAGTAAAAAAATGTCATCTATTGTAATTCCTGGTCTAGTCCTACTCTGTCTGTATCAACTTCATACTCTTGAATCTTTCTTACGAAATATGAAACAGTTGAATTAACTCACAACTACATCTTCTACTTCTGTGCATAGTAATATAGCCTTTGACTAAATAAATATCTGGTTTAAGTCTTGTGTTAATTTCTAATTGTGCTGTCTTTTGACTCAGTCACTCTCGCAGTGAACATGTGCTTTTTTAGCTGTGTAAAAACCTTTCTAAAACAATCACTTTCATTTTTCTGTACATAGTATGTATGCTGTCATGCAGCCACATTGGATTCTGTAAATCAGAATGAATACCAAGGGTTGCAAAAGTGTTTTTCTTCACTCTGCCATAAATAGGCCATGCAGATTGTCTATGGCTGTTATTTATTTATGTATTATGATTGAAAGATGTAAGAACTGTAAAAATATCTTTCCATTAAAAACATAAACTTTCCAACTCTCTCATCTCTTTCCCTATTCAAAATAACCAGAAATTTGTTCCTGTGTGATTAATAGAGAAATACTTAAGAAGTGCATCAAAAGTGCATTTTCTTAGTCAAAAGGCTATAGTGACTTTTTATTATAGCTGTAAATATATAACAGAACTTGTCATTTTTAGGTCTCTTCAAATTATATAGTACTATATTCTATTGAGCCTAAATACACTTAAACCTCAATGAGTTGAATGTTCAGCAATGAGAATATGTTTTGCATTTACCTTGCAGAGATGTTATATTCCTGTACAGGTATTTGTGCATAGCTTTTCATTGCTGCGTATGCTGGATTAGGACATCTTTCAGCTACTTTGTTTTCCTGAATTCAGCTTGAAATAGCAGAGTTTATTCAAACTTATGCTTCAGTTAATGAATTATAGAAAAAGGTGGACTGTAAATGAGACAGGCATAGTATCTTTACCCTTTTTTTCATGCATATATGCTTCAACTCAATAATAATCAGAAAACAATCTAGGTTTGCCTCTCCTGAGTTGAACCCAGTTGAATGGAAATGTGTATTAAGGATTGCATCATACTACTATGTTTCCTGCTTAGCCTTGCAAGTTATTATTGGAACAGCCAGTGTGGAAGTGGAAGACATTTTTGTACGTACAAAACTACTTGACATCTATTTTGTATCCTAAGCAGTTTTTCAAGTACAGACCTCAAAGCTTAAGTTTCAGAGTTGATTGTCTTCCATCGCTTGTGAGCATTGATATTAGCTATTCTCTCTGTCTTTGTCATATGCTTCTGCTTATGTTTTTCAACACTTCTGTTGAAAGAGTTGTCAGTCATCGGAACAGGCTGCCCAGGGAAGGGGTTGAGTCACCATCCCTGGAGGTGTTTGAAAGATGTGTAGATGTGGTGCTTAGGATCCTGTTTTAGTGGCAGCTTGGCAGTGCTAGGTTAAGGTTTGGACTCAATAATCTTAAAGATCTTTTCCAATCTAGACGATTCTATGATTTTGTGATTCTATTATGATAAACTTAATCATCTTTATGTTTTTTTCTGCTGGCAAATTCTGTCAGGACAGTCTTTCTCTGGCTTAATCTTCTAATTAATATTCACACACATCATCTCATATATTAACTGATTTAAATCCGTGTCTTCTTGAGAGATAGGTAACTGTTAGTATTCCCTTTTTACAGATGATCAAATTGTTACCCAGGAAGATGAGGAGATTCACTCAACGTCATGTAAGTAATTTGTGACAGAATTAGAAATACAACTGAAATCTCACCTCAGTACTTCCCATTTTCATGCCTTAACCCAAAGACCATTTTCCACTCAAATCTAAATTTAATCTACCTCTTCCCAAAACATGTATCTCTGGTTTTGCTGTGTGGCTATTTATCTCTAGTAGAAGCCAGAGGACTTGTCATTCTCACATTAAAAACCCTTCACGTTAGTTGGTTTATCCTAAACCAAAATTTATCGATAGACTAAGAACATATTAATCACAGAAGAAAGAAATACATTTCTACATACGTAAGTGGATATTTTCTTTACACAATTTCCTGCAGTATTTTGGGTCCAACTCTCCCTCAGAAAAAATGTAACAGAAAGAAGCCATCAATTCAAGAATTGTTTTCCTTCATCTGTGTCAGCCTGCCCTTTGATCAGATTTTATAGCCTATAAAGGACCTTCTGGGCTACAGCCAGCCCGTCACAGCGTTGCCAAACTGTCTTTCAAAACTCATGTTTTGGAATTCAAATATATATGGGAGGAAAATAATTTGCTAAGATAAAAAGAGTTCCTGGATTAGACTTTATACACTGTACATCTTCGTGATAAATGAATATACCTTTTATCACTTTTTTGAAGCCCACAGAGCAGTCAGCTAATTCTCCCTCTTGACCTTTTTCACTATTTCTAATGCACTGCCTGCACTTGCCTGGATGCTAATATCATCCCTGGAGTTATTTAAAAGTGTGTAGATATGGCACTTAGGGACATGGCTTTGTGGTGGCTTGGCAGTGTTAGGTTTATGGTTGGACTTGATGATCTTAAAGGTCTTTTCCAACCTAAAGGATTTTGTGATTATATGATCACCTTTATGATCTTAAATTTGATGACTGATGAAACAATGAAGTAAATAAGAATATGCTACCAATCAGAAATGTTTTAACTAACACTGGGTTGGTGACTAATCGCCTGTCTTGCACATGGATGTCTAGGAAAAGAAAATGTTTTCCAGATAAGGCCTCACAGCTGTGTTGCCCAGTATTGTGTTTCCTACTGGCTGTACCTCACCGATGTACCCACAGACTGCCTTCGTTCTTTTCATATTTCTATCACACTTCTAATTCATCATCATCTTGTAGTCACTTAGCACATGTAAGCTTTTATCATCCTTGCTTATTTCCATCTAATGAATACCCAGTTTAGAACAGACATTCCTGTTAATCCTGGAATATATCACTATGTAGTTCATATTAGGTTGTTTCAATCCATTTATTTTTTCCTAGGTGCTAAGGTCATCAAATTACACATTTGTTATCATGATCCTCTATTGCCTTCTTCCTAGCCTACTACTGACTTTACACAGATTTTATTAGCATATCTCATCAGTTCATTAATGAAACTTTTGGATTAGCCTGAAAATCTATTATGAGAAAATCCTCTAGTAAATTTCTTCCATTTTCTTTTATATTACTAGAACTGTTTAGTAAATTCCTTCCAGCTAATTCTTTAACCATCTTATATGTCTTCTATTAATCCCTATTCTCTGCCGTTGAACAAATAATTTCCCCTGTGGCACGCTTTTGGGTACTGTATTGAATTACAGGTATTTTAAATATTCTTCATATCCTTTGTGTTAATAATCTGTGCCTTTATAAAGGAAAGGTATCAGGTTAGTCAGTCACATCTATGCACTGTAAGATGAACAGTGCTGCAGTTGCCTAGAACTCTCTTTTAATTTTCTTAAGCCCTTGATTTCAGCTCTTTATGTTGTGCTTTAGTGGGAATTTCAGGATTGATACCTTAGTACCCGTTAGTCAGCTTGCTTTTGCCTTGCCCACACATTCCTTGTGTGGGATGAGAAAAAACTAGTACAATTGGATAGGCATTGGAATTCCAGACAGAATGCAATGAAAAGAGTCAGATGGCAAAGGAAGAGCACTGAAGAAGAATGAGAACTCTCATTATGACATTCAAAGAACTATGTCACATTAAGCCTTGTACAACATTGCCCCAGGTAGTATTAATTAAGTTTGGTAGCCTGCACTGCTCCGCTTTCCTGTCGTGATTTCTGTTGCTCCTGTGATTCCTCTTTGGGTTTTGGTGGATCCTGACTTCAGTTTGTTAGCGTTCTTAATACCTTTGCTTGCCCTTATGTGGGACATTCCAGCTGCAACCTTAATTAACCTGTCAGAGAAGCATAAGCCTGTAAAATGCTTATGTTGGAAGATATCTAGGTGCTCAGGGGTGCTTAAATACCAGTGCAGTTTGCATTTATAGTGCATATTAGTATGTCAGATGATATGATGCTAGGATTTCTCTACTCTTGGCTCCCTGTTAATAGTTCTGCAACTACTGTTTAAGGTCATCTAAGAGATAACCTTAGTCCTCTTGTTGGTGTTTCCATGATTTTTATGTTTTGAGTGTGGTTTTTTTTTAACTGAGATCTTTACTTTCTTTGCACAGTACAAAAACTTGGGTTCATTTTTGACATTACTTATTGCTTTTCCTTTGCGTCTATGTATCCAACAAATAATCTGGTCTAATAAAAGTTTTTGTGTAAAAACCCTGCTTGTCTACTATTGATCAGTTTCAGAACGCTGTTGTCAGAATTTGTTCTTAACAAATTCCTCAACCTTTGCTCAAAATGTTATCCATACATTAATCACACCTTCTCTTGACTACTGCAGGTCTTTCTTTTACAATCATCCTAAATCTCTCCCTTCTAAACTTCAGGATGGCTGGCTAGTTTCTTACTCCAGGGAGCAGTCATATCACCTTCCTCTTCCATCATTTTCATTAGTTTCTTTCCATTGCTCAATTCAAGTCAAAATTGCCCTTTGGATTTCAGAAAGGTTCATGGTCTTATTACAGCTGATCATTGTAGCCTGGTCTCTGCTCATTTTACTGCGCCATCACTACACTTCCCTTCTTTATCCCTACTTTGTGCACTTCTA
Organism: Dromococcyx pavoninus; assembly: GCA_033558185.1. NCBI lineage: Eukaryota > Metazoa > Chordata > Aves > Cuculiformes > Neomorphidae > Dromococcyx > Dromococcyx pavoninus. The sequence continues at coordinate 2,845,829 of JAUMJL010000250.1, forward strand.
TCAGAAAAACTTTATTGCCATATGTTTGGAACCTTTCTGTTCATCTCTCAGCCCTGTGCAAAACCAAAATTGTTTATTTTATAGCTGACCTTAGCAATAAAGTTTTCCTTAGTAAATTGTATGAAGATGCTATAAAAGTACAAATTGACTTGTATCTAATTATTGGTGATGGCTAAGAAAATGGAATTGTGGTGACTAATTGCTAAAAAGATATTTATTTCCTATTTAATTATGCAATATATGCTCTTGGTGATATGCACTTTTGACATAATACTGCTTGTGAGCAAAATGTAGGAGTTTTAAGATATGCTTCAGATTAAGATGATTCTTATTCCTCCTGGAGTGCTTTGCCTAAATGTCATTAATTTCAAATCCATATTGTCTTTATTTCCACTGTAATTAGCTTGTGAATGAGGCTAGTTTAAATATTCTGCAGCTGTTTCTTTTCTGGGGGAAAGGGATGATAAAAGTATCTTTTTGCAAAATGAAACAGAAACAAAAGTATGACAGATCCTCATCTCTTCAGTTTTCTTGCTTTTTAAATAAGATCCTCTTATTGCCTCTGTCTGTCTGCCCTCCCACACTACTATCCTGAATCACAAGTCTGCACGTGATGAAAGAGCAATAATATTTGCTTTTCAGGGTTGAATGATCAAGTCATCTCTGGTGGCTGAATGCTATTACACAAGTGATGGTGCAGTGACATTTCCAAAGTGTGAGTGATCATGTTTTTCTTTTATGGCTATGGGCTACAAGGAATATAAATTCCGGTAGCACTGCATGGATGTGACCTCAGAGGAGTTATAGGTAGGGCAGCATTAACAGAATAAAGAAAGGTTTTGAAGACTGTTTAGTGAGCAGACATTATGAATTATTAAGTAATTCACATTCTGGTTTATATTATGATTTTCTAAGTAGAACTGGAAGCACACATACATTTGTCAATAATGCTTCTACACAAGTGTTCATAACTGCCCCCTAATTATCGCTACTTTTTAATCTATTATGTTTTAAACTTTCCTTTTATGTCTTTAATGCATAAATACAGTTATGCAGTGCTGAGCATTATATGTTACAGTACCATAGATTTCTCAATCAAGATTGAGCCTCTGCTGTGCTGGAGATTATGCAAACACTTAAGAAGACATGCACTTGGCAGAAAAACTTGAAAGATAATGGCCACATTATTGACTGGACTGCAGTGTTCCTAAACCTTAGGATGTTTTCCACAGGCTGATATTTATATCGTAAGGCAATAAAGCTATTTCCTGATTTCTTGCATTGTGAACACAGAGCCTGGCTGGAACCCACAGCCCAGCTGGTCTCTGAGCTCACAGAATGCTAATCAACTCCTGAAGGAGGAACAAGGTTCCGATGTCTGAATCCAAACTAATCAAAATAACTGTTTTCTGAGAAAATTATTAGCTGCCTATGAAGCAAATATTTCCCTGTCTGTCTGGAGGTCTTTTGGCCATCAGTCTATTTTCATCATTTTTTGGCATCATGCTGTGATCCTGTTAGATTTCAGAAGAGGGGCTGAACTATGCAAGTCATCTGTTGTGAGACTTGCACAGCAAAACTGTGTGTGCCAGAAAGACATTAAGTGGCATTTATTCTGAGTCATTATAATATGGTACTGGCGATGCTTTCTGCTGGCCTCATATGAAACTGACCTGTTCAGATAAATATGAGCCTTCCTTTCTAAATGTAGTTAATCTAGCAGTATTTTAGAAGTATTAATATTTTGGGGTTTGCTTCCAAAGGAAATAACAGGATAATTAATTCTTACTGCTTGTGCAAGCAAGTGTGCACAGTGACTTCAGATCTTGGATTAATGTTGCGTGTCACAAGCAAAACTTCTCTTTGGAAAGGTTAATCCAATTGAATCTGAGAGATAAGGCTGCTGGCTAAATAAATAAGTTGATTTATGTTAAGAAATCAGAATTAATTTGAACGTGCTGGAGAACAGAAGGGCTTGCTTCTTGGCAAATAAATTCCTAAATTATTTAAAATAGACATTGCTTTTCTCATTGGAATTTGTCTAATTTATTCAAGTTAAATTATTGACTAGTTTAGATCAAAAGCTTTGCTTTTATACAGAGTACCTAACATCCTAGAATCTGCTTAAATGCCAGGAAACAATTTCTAAAAACTAAAGAATATGTTTGAATTGAGTCACTATTCCCTTAGTGAGTGTTTCAGGAATAGTACTTAGATCCTTTAAAGTGAAAGGAAGTCAAATTTGTTTGAGAAGTAGATACTTCAGCATCATCACAATGTAATGTATTACTTTGACATAATGCTGCTTATGTTGCAGTAGATAAGAATACTTTTATAATTGGCATCTACATGCTAGGAGTGGCAATACCACTAGCATCAGCATGACCAAAAATATTATCAGTATAATGTTAATAATACTATTAATAATACTAAGAATAATGGCCAGAAATAATTACCCTACCTCCATTCCTTAGTTGTAATTCTTATTGAAGCCAGTATGACTTGTGCCAAAAAAGGATAGAAACATGATGATTTGACATTTGTCTGTTTATTTAATGAAATGATAATTATATATTGACAGATTTTATTTTTTTTTCAGAAAATTTGAAGTGGTAAGATTTTTTACAAACTGAATATGTCCAGTTTCGCAAAAATTAGTGGTGAGAAATTAAAGTAGTAATAAGCCAATTTCATGTAATGCCCACTTGAATTTTCCATAAATAGAGATTCAGAGCTTCATTTCAGCCTTCATGAGAGCTATCTTCAAACTTTGAATTTGAGCCTGGGTTTGAATGTATTGTATTTCTGGTGGGCTACCCTACTCATAGGCTCATCTCTACACTAAACTAACATATGAACCTTTTGTACGTTAATAACTGTTGCCTCTGTTCTCTCTATTTGAAGCATCCACACAAAATCAGGTAGTATCCAAAACAGTTGTGCATAATCGAAGAAGAATGAACAAACATAGATCTCCCATGTGAAATATCCTCTGTTACCCCCACCATGAGTTATTGTTTCAATTACAAATTATAAAACCACATTAGATTAAGCTTGATGCCAAACTCAGGTTACATTTGTCATGAGTTGGTAAGAATTAAACTGCATCCTCTTGATTTAAAGCTAATTTAATACAAGCTGGTTTAAAAATTCAGTGTCCTATCACAATACTTCTAAGCTGACCAAAAAGGTTACCTGGTAAGTGATATGAACGACAGGTGGTTCCTGTGAACATGGATAGGCTAAAGATATCCTCCTCCCATTTTTAGCGAAGTCCGTTATTTCAGAAAGACTCAGTTGTATCTCATTGAAGCTGCCACAAAGTCTCTCTAAATTTCTGGATATGTGACTTATTCCTCTTTCACTTGGCAAGTTGTTGTTTTTAGGAGAACTTGATGTTTCTTCGATCACATTGAACTGCACTTTAGGGGAAGTTGGTCTGCTGGAAGTCCTGCTGGGTGTTCCAAAACCAAGGAGAGACACTGAACGATTGGTAGGTTCAGCATCCAATGTTTCCAAGGCCACTGAGGGGTCACCTGGGAGCCTTTTTTCATCCTGGTCACTCACACTTGATGAAGAGCTTTGCTCATAACTAGGGCTCTTCACTTCTTCGATAAGTCTTCTCCTGCCACTAGGAGATTGAATAACCGTGCTTCTTGGTATTAACAGCTCCCTGCTTTGATGTTGGTCTTCTGTAGCAAGATTTTCAAAGAACTTTCTTTTTCCAGGTATATTAACAGAGGATTCAAAGTTATAAAACATATTCTGCTTAGTCTCGGGCAATGCTGAAGAAGCTTCTTCCAGCATCAGTTCTTTGATCATCAGACGCGTTACATACCTGTCTGAACTTGAAGATGGAATGAAACTAGGCTCGGGGAACTTTTGCTTGCCAATCAGAATCAACAGGAGTTTATCTGTCAAAAAGCGTAGGCCCTTTGGTCTTTCATTTTTTTCCAGCTGGATTTGTTGAATATGAGGCATGCAGGAAGAGGTTACTGAATACACCAAAACAATGTTAGCAGTATTAGAGGCTACTGCCACAATCTGAGCTCTAAGGTCAAAAGCCATTATATCAGGAACCAGAATACCTGGGATGGTGACTTTTCTGGTGGTGGTTACCTTTCTCTCAAAAGTCACCAAGATCAAGTGAGAAGAATCTTGACCATTTGTTGATGCAGAGTCTTTGCGTTTCAGAGTAATAAGAGGACCAGGATCAGAGCGACGGTGGTTTGCAAGGATATGGGTTAAATCCACAGGACCTGACGAAGAAGAAGCAATTGAATCAACACCTGATCTATCTGAATCTGTGGACTTTCTTCGCAGGTCCATGGAGTATTCCTCATCACCAAGCACCAGAGCAGACTGTGAGACTAAAGAACCAGTTTCTGTACCAGATGGCACATCAAATGCAATGCCTGCATTCAAACCACAAATATTATCTAAAGGAAGCTCCGTAGCTACAGCAATTTGGAAATCCATTGTGGCTTCCATCGCACAGATATAACCTCCCACATCAAAGACTGGGCAAAAAGAGCAGGCATTTAGAGTTTTCTGAACATTATCCCATATGTAGGAATGGAGGACACTGCCTATAGCGACTATTAAACGACTACCATCCTTAGTCCAGCATGCACAGTGGATGAGCCCACTGCTTTTTATATCTGCCTTAACTCTCGTATTGTCAGTACGAACAGCATGCAAGACTGAAGCATCCCTTTTTGTAAGCACAGCCAAGATGTCCTTCTTCGGATGCCAGACACAGCCCTGGGAAAGCAGAGGAAATGGCTCGCCAACTTCGCACGTCTGAGAAATCACGGGTTTGTTCCTCTCTGCAGTGCTGTAGCCCAGCTGCCAAACGCTAACGTGCTTTTTATGCTGAACAGCGAGCAGAGCTGGCTTGTCTGTGGAGCAACATGGGCCCCAGTAAAGCCCATGAACATGTTCAAATTGACCAACAACACTTGAGTCTCCAAACTTTAACTCTCTGTTGTGGTAGTATAAAGCTGTCAGTATCACTTGCTTCCCGTCTGTCCAGGCAATTCCGTGCATGGGGTGAATGGCCTGATATAAAGCATTGAGGCCAGTTCTCAGCAGTTTTGCCTTTCCCAGCTCCATTTTCTAAAGCTTTCTGTCTACTGGTGGTAGTTCCAAAGTAGAGAATCCATGGAATTCACTTTCAGATCACAATGAGGAATTTTTTTTTCTCGTATGTCCTTCCTTTGCTTTCCAGAATCAAGCTTGGTTTTCTGCTAATAATCCAAGAGCCTATATTGTGAACGCCTTCCCAGTAAGCCTGCAGCTGCTCTTCTAAGTATAAATCCATGTCAAAGCTGCTTTTGCTATGTCTTTTCCTGGGAGGAGTTATCATCTTCATGTGATGGCTAACAAGGTTTAACCAATTAATGTACGTTTTCGTAGATGTCTATTTTTAACTCTTCACTGCTGGGAGTATATTTAAAAATAACATTCTAATACCTTGACCTTCAGTGAATGAAGGTCTTTGGTGAAGGCTAGAGAGAGATCATACACTGTTAAGCTTAAGTATTAAGATACAGCCTGAAATAATGACCTGACACTTCTTTCAGCCAGCCTTTGAAGGATAAACGAAGATTTAAACATACCTGAGAACTGTACAAGGCAGACTGCAATCTCTGATGGACAGCATCTTTCAAATATACAAGATCCTAAGTGGCTATGAAAGGAACGTAGGAAAGGGAAATTATACTTTATGTTAGTAGATACAAGAGAATGAAGGAAGGTAAGATTGGATAAAAAAAGCAAAATGGTTTAGAAAAAAGACAGCTGATTAGCGATCATTTTACTGGGCAGATTTCCTACCTACAAAAACACACTGATTTCTTTCTTGGTCTTCCCAGCCACCTGTATCTGACAACTGTTCCCTCATCATACAGACAAAACGCAAAGAGGAAGCCCAAATTTTCCTGTTTCCCTAAACTATACAATATGTAACATAATATCATGCAAAAATCCTTGAGTTGACACAAACCCAGCCAATGAACTCATGTAACACAGTGGGGTCGTATGAGGACATGCCAGTTTGGTTTGGCTCTATCGTTTCAGGACCAGAGCTGGTTCAGATGGACCACCTTGGGTGTCTCCATTCCTTCTTCCTCAGCACATGCTTCTCTGGGGTTAGCTTGGACAGAGCTTGCATATCACTGAACATAAAATGTCAAGGTGGGATTCATTGCTTAAATATAAGCAGACATTACTATTTTCAGTGTCCTAGGCTATCTGAGACAGCCACACTAGGCTGGCAGATATGGCATAAGATGTACAGAAGAGAAGTGCCATTCTGGAGTGGCAGCTGGCAGCAGAGATGATCCCTAGATAGTCTCTAGGCTGTCTAAGCTGGCATTAAAAGCTTATATACAGGTAACCAAATCTCATCCTCAGCACCTTTTTGTAGTTTTTGTTTTGCCAGCATCTCCCTTCTGTTTTGATGTAGCTTGTGTCTCTTGGTGTCTACATTAAAAAAAATAACGTCAATAAATTAGATCTGGGCAGACTTTTACAAATGTTCAGTGTCATCCCTATGATTAAAGATGTAAGAATTAACTATCCAGATTCTGCATCTTTGGCTGAGTTATACTTTATATATTCTTATAGCACTACCTGGGAAAAACAGATCTCTTGTTGAAGGCAGTTGGACCTCTGTTGTAAGAATTTTTTTAGTATCCTTTTTCCAGGTGTGTTAATGAGGACGGTGAGTACCAATAAAGAACTCCAAATTTATGTAAACTAATCATACATATTGTCATTTGTAGCTACTGGGGTTTTTTTGTAGATTGTTTAATATACATTACATTCAAAATAAAAGCTTTTTGGTATTCATCAAGGATAAGCCATCAGTGATATCTGGAGCAGGTAAAAATTAAAAAGTTAAATACATAGGTTAGAAGATCCCTTTTTACGCAAGACTCCTAAATTTTCGGTCCCTCTCTGTGCTTTCAGTGAAACTATCTTTTTTAATGATTTTACCTTACCTATTGCTGGCATAGATGCCCAGGCCACATTTAAGAAGCCACCCTGCCATACCTATTTCATGAGGAGCTCTGATTAATCTGTACTATCTCAAAGTGGTAGCAGGATTATTGTGTCATACATTAGTGGTAGCTTTTTATTCATAGTGGTTTTAATGAATAGATTACATTAAAATACAATCCCAGCAGCTCCACAAATTTGCAGATTCTATAAGATATTTTTGTTTTGCTTTTAAAATAGTTCTGTATTGCTGCTTTGCTGTCTTCTGGATGTGTTTTACTGAAACTGGTAAAGCTATTCTTCAGCACAGCCATCTCATCTACATTCTGAATGGTGCTTTAAATATCATAACAACACTATGTTGCAGCTGGATTCCAGCAACCTAAAATGTGTTTTGGATGCAGAAACTTCTGCCTCAGTATGACTGAATGCTCAGAAGACGTTTCACTAAGGATGATGTGTTCTGCCAGCTATGCAGACATCTTGAGATCCTGCACTACTCATGTGGAAGATTGGACTTTCGTTGATGTTTGTTTTTTTTCATTTCATCATCTCTCATAACATGCATTTGTGTCTGTGGCATCATCAGAGGGTGGTACAAGGCTGAATCTATGAGATTTGCCAGTAAGAGAATCATCCTCAATTTTGGAATTAAGGCTATCCCACAGACACTGAGGTCTTGCAAAGTATTTGTAGCAGAGCCAAAGTAAGGTTTTCATCTAGCTCTCAAAGTATGAGGAAATAGGACTTAATCTGATGTAATTGTTAATTCTCCAAGATATTCAGATATAAAAATAACAACATTCACAAAGTTTCACTAGCTTGGTAGTGAGATGAGGAGTTAGTGAGGCATGATATATTAACAGCTGATTTCTGCTTTGTCCACTGTTAAGATCTCTTTTTCCCCAAAGCCTAGCACCTCCAGTTCACCAAGATTATTCGCCTCCTGTATCCTATCACATAACATCTTTATGGTATAATTTTTCTATAGAGTCTGAAGCAAAACAATAAAGTAGATAAAGAGTTACACCCTTCATTTAAAGCAAAGGAGGTTCAGAGATCTCTTACTGTGAGGAATGTTTATAATACAAGTTCAGTGAATGAGGGATGAGGCCCACTAGAAACTAGACTCATGGAGAGATGCAAAACCTTTGATGAGTTTGCTGTGGCCTTTTAAAAAACTCTCTGAGGCACAGAGTTCCTTGAAATGTGCAGCATTTAGACATACCACAAGGCTTATTCTGTAGAAATCAAGTTTGAAACACAGGCTCCTTTGGGATAACACTTGAGAATCTCAATGAAAATTTCCTCCCATGGTTCATTCTGTGGTTTTTGAGCAGGAGAGAATAATGTACACAAGAAAATTCTAGGTGAACAGCATCATCTGAACCTCCATAAACACCATACATAAGGAAGGGAATTCGAGATAAGATTACCTTTCAGAGTGGATCTTTTAAAAACTATGTAAATAATAGAATCTTGTGAAATACAGAGGGAAAAAACCCATACATTATGCTGTGATTACAGAATTTAAAGAAGTCTTACTCACAATCAAAGCAAATTCCAGATGCAGGCATGAGGTGAATGAAAGAGACAATAAACTTTTGTTTGACACAGCTTCATTTTTAAAAACAAGATAAAGATGTAAAGGCAGGGAATCAAGTTCCCCTCACTCAGCTAGTGTATTTTTTCTGGAAACTGGTAAAACATTTAAATAATATTTGTGTCACCTTGGCTTGTTGAGATCTTTATAGCACACACTCAAAATAAACTGAAAACTGTCCTGGCAGTACTACAGTTTTCCTTTGAGACCCAGGAAAGCAATGTGAAGAGTAATCTGCCAGTAATCTGAGACAGTCCAGAGAGCAACTGCAGTCTTTACACTGATACTGAATTGGATTTTGATCCTATTAACATCATTGCACCTCTGATTAACTTTGGTACAACTCAGATCATAATGTCACCTAAGGTTTAAACAAGGTGTTTCAACTTGGCTGGCCCTGTCCTGCAGGGTGATTCCAGCCAGTCTCTGTGGCTTTGGAGGACGTGGTTGTTAGATGTAGCACAAAGTCCAAAACTGAACACCACCCACCGAGCTGCAGGCAGCTGTGTCAGCCATGAGTTTCCATTGTTCATAATGAATGTCAGAAAATTAATCCAGCCCTCATCATTAGAGAGGCTGAGCTATTCTTTTTTTTGTAATACTGATTTTATATTGCTGTTTTCTCACATTACTATACTTACTATTCAACTGTCTTGGGAAATGGTGAAGACATTTGGAGCCCAATATGGATCAGAGATAATGACTTTCAAGCTTTTTAAATATATTTACCTGACTATTTCTTGTCCTGTGGGAGATTGGTATGTAAATATCTCTTTGGATCTGAGTTCAGTGTCTTGCTGGAAAAACTGAGATTCAGACTTCATTTTCTCCTTTTTTCATGGTAAAATAACTCTTCTTGGGCTAAATTTGCTTCAAGTTAATTAAATTGATGTTAATATTCCTACTGACTTCAGAGGAAGACAGATCCAGCTCAATATGTAATAAAACCATAAGAGTAATAATTTATACAATACTAATTTAGCTCAACTTTATAAAATGTCTAAAGCTTCATGGTATTTTTACTTCAGAAATATTTCTATTTAAAGCTGCTCACCATGATTTCACCAATTTAAGTCGATGTGTCATTTAGTTCAATACTTTCAAGAAACTTGAGTAATGTATTTATTTTTCCACATTGACATTTCTTTGCCTTGAGATCTGATTTTAAAAAACAGTTATCTGTCACAAGCTAACTGGAACAGAATGTAAAAATGATGCACAGTTAATAAAGATACAAAATACATAATCTGTCAGAGCAGATCTACTGATCACACTATGTAAATCAACATTCTTTTGACAGTGACAGGTCTGTGTGCTCTTACTGCTCTCAGAATGGGATTTAACCCACTAGTTAGCACATTTTTGTATGTATGTCACATAAGGCTTGAAAGAGCTAATGAAAGACTGCATTTTTTACATAAATATATTCAGGAAAACTGTTAAGAAGCTTGGTTAATTAAAGAAAAACACTTGTGCAAATGATTTTGTAAAGGTAAGGCCCTGATGTTTTCTATGCAGGCAATATTCAAAGTAAGGAGACTACAGGCAGGAGAGTCACTGCTTCTTTCTAACAGCATTTCTTTTATGTTTTCAATGCCATGGTCTTACCCTGGGCCAAATGTAACAGGCCAGCTTGATCTGTCATCTGCAGAACAGAGGCATCCAGCATGGGATCACATATGATGGAGCAGACACTGCTAGTGTACAGACAAAAGTTTTGCAGCTTCTTGTAGAAGTTTTAAAGAGAGTTCACGTAGAGTCTTCTGACATGCGACCTCTAATCTCTAAAATCCTCCTGGATCTGAGGAGAGCCAGCAGAGAAGCTCCATCAAGTCATGCCAACCTGGGCCATCCATCAGTCGTCCAGGAGTGTTGTCAACAGTCCTTTTGGTGTTTATGGTTTTTGAAAATCCCTCTCTTCTGTAAGAGAAAGCCAAATATCATGCAATTCTAACATAGCAAGTTTGGGGGACTAAAGTTGGCAGAGCATTTGTTAATCTACCAGGCATTCCGTTTAGCGGTTAAGAGCGAGACTCTCGTGGTTCATTAGGGTGAGGAGAAGACAACCAAACCTTTTCAGAAGGCCACTTCATTCTTGCTCCCAGTAAGACTGTTGGACTTAATGCTGTTCTGTCTTTCACAGTGCTAAAGCAAAATAGGTGAGGAATTAGGAAGTAAAGCACATAAAGGGTGGTTATGCAGACATTGTCAAAGAGAATGAGATTAATTTCGTATTTAATTGTAGAAGTGGGATTCATCTCACAAATTAACATACCTGCTTTGAGGTATATACATACAGCTGCCTACATTGAAGTAGTACTCAAGCTCCCACTGGGCAACTGAGTTGAGCCTCAGCTCTGTAACCTACGTCTAGACATGCATGACCCTGCTTACTGACTCATTTAAAAGTCAGTGGTGAGATACAGACACTTTCAGAATTATAGAAGCACAGAATGTTTTGGGTTGGAAGGAGCCTTTTTAGGTCATCTAGCCCAAACTCTCTACGACTAGATCAGGTTGCTCAGAGTCCCATCCAACCTGACCTTGAAAGTTTCCAGGGATGGGGCTTCTACCATCTCTCTGCGCAATCTGTGCCAGTGTTTCAACACCCACAGGTAAAAAAATTCTTCCTAATATCTAGTCTAAATCTACTTTCTTTTAGTTTAAAGCCATTACCCCTTGTCCTATCTCAACAGGCCCCGATAAAAAGTTTGTTCCTATCATTCTTATAGGCCCCCGTTAAATTCCAAAAGGCCACAATAAAGACTTCCTGGAGCCTTCTCTTCTCCAGACTGAACAATCCCAAGTCTCTCAGCCTGTCTTCATCAGAGAGGTGTTCCATCCCTCTGATCATTTTGGTGACCCTCCTCTGGACTCACTTCAACATGAGTCTGGGCATGATTCATTCTGTCCTAAAGCACTTAAAAAAGATAATGAATCTTGCTTTCTGAATCTATCTGAAGTACTCAGATAGGAAATGGTTATGGACAGATGAATGCCAAGGAATGGTTGTGTAGTCATTACATGCATGTCTGGTATAGCCAGCACATTTATCAAGCCCACTGACAGTCCTTTCTAGAGCTACACGATTCCTACATCCCACATCCCTCCCACTGCTGAATGTCCTCTCTGCCTCAAACCACTATTTTGTGACTTAGTATTTCAATCTGTACATGTCGTCTCTTGTGCTTGCTTTATAGAGCGATCAAGAAGCTTTCGATAGTGTTCTCAAAAAGGAATATTTCCTGAGCTTGAGTTGTGTTTGCGTGGAATAGAATCTTAAGGAAAGCAGTAGAAATTCCAGTACTTACATTATTAAAATTAGACTAGGCAGAAGAGTATGAAATGTTCTTTAGAAAACATTCCTGTCTTGGCAAAGAGAGGGCATGAATGATATAATAGGTCTTTCCATCTGCAAGTCAACATACATCTTGCAAATTATGCCAGTCTTTTGCTTTCATAGGCATTAAATATATTTGGTTTTGAAGATGTCTCTTATTAGTACCGTTTTTACCTTACGAGGTAAATGTATACTTTTCAAGTGATATTTTTATCATTTACACTGAACACGTCAGATAACTTAAGGATTTCTTGCATAGCTAAATGACAAACAGATCACACTCATTTTTCATTTGAAAGTAACTTGAAGAAAAACAGAGGATAATAATATTTTTAGCAGACACATCCCAGTTTGATAATTTGTGTAGGTCACTTAAACGCTGCCTGCACTGGGAAAATAATTTACTATTGTAATGTAAGTCAGGACAGTATGAGCTGGACATAACCCTGTATTGAAACTCATTGGTTGACAGGGTAGACAGAGTCAAACTCTCAGCAACATCTACTTTGGAAAGTACACTAGAAAGCAAATTTAATATAGTATCTCAAAATGGGTTGCTTCTGAATCACGTGGATTCTTGTATCTATTCAAGCACTTACGCCATGGTTGAGAATATTGATTGAGGAAGACCGTGGGGTCTCTCTCAGTCTAAATTTGCTTCATCTACGAGGTGTGTATGATGATAACAATTCTGTTGGCCAGGTTGCATGAAAACTTTTGCTGTAGAGAGAACTGGTAGAGCTGTTCTGCTTCAGGAATGACTATGGGACAATTTCAGAAGTATCTGAAGAGCCTCCCAGCTCTATCTGGAAAGCCATGTAACAAATCACCTTGGTCTTCCCTAGAAATGTGGTGCTTAGGGATGTGGTTTAGCGGTGAACTTGGCAGTATTAGCTTTATGCATGGACTTGATGATCTTAAAGATCTTCTCCAATCTAAATGGTTCTGTGATTCTGTGACTCCATAGGTGCAAAGCCCCAAATGGCTGATTCAGCCTTTCCTTTCTGTGAAAGAGCTAAAGGCCAAATGCTGGGTCAGCCCTGATGAGGAGCTGAATACCATTTACATTAGTGCTGGTGTTTGTCCTAAGAGATGAATATAAAAAGCCTGAGATTATTAGCAGCTGTTGTCGATCTGTTGATAATTTTATCTAAAATTAAAGCTGTCCCTGGAGTATCATGCAAAAAACCCAACAACTTTTTCCAACCTTTCTGTGCTGTCCTACTCGTAGCTGTCTTGGTCTATGTACAACCTGCTTCTCTGCCTGTTGATCTTTTATTTGTAACTTCAGATCATTTTGGTCAGGAGGTTCTAGAAACTCATTAAATTGTGTTATAATTGCACATGCAGAATGAAGGAAAACAAATACAGCCTTAATTTTCTGAATCCATTACCCAGCTCCCTTGACTCATTTATCTGGAAGACTGAGAATGCCAGTTAATTTCTTTTCCACAGTTACATTTTCCAAAATCATCAGAAGTCTAATCAGAAGCTTGTAGCTAATATTTGCGGTTTGTTTGGTTTTCTCCTGTTGTTTGAACTGCTTCCAATATGTCTTACCAGTGACATTTCTTCACCAAGCAGAATAAATACCAAAACTACAGAGGAAAGAGTTTCACTGGAGAAAGCAGCAAATGCGTTGCACTGTAAATACAAAGTTTCTCAAAGTCACTGACTTCTGTAACTTCCACGGCAAGAAAATGACAGAGCTGGAATAATTAATGCAGTGTTTATAGATGTGATTCCAGTTCTCATTTGTTCAGTTTAGAATACATGGCTACTTATATTTTTAAATCCATTTTTTTGCTATTAAAGATTGAATTGAAGAGAAAATTTAATCCTGTTGGGCTGTATGCTTATGATATTGTTATTACTGGAAATTTTATTTTTGAGAACACTGCATGACCCTGAGTTTAGGCCCTGGGCGCCAAAGTTTCTTTATAATAAAAGAGAATCTCTTCCCCTGAATTTTTTGCAATCTAAGTAGGCAAGGAAGAATGATCATTCTCATTATATAAATGAAATACTGAGTCACAGAGCAATTCAGAGCATATCATCAGTTCAGCAAGCTGGCTTCAAAAGAGTAGGCAGTGAAGCAGTATCAGTGCAACAATCTGCATGTGTGCTAATTAGCCTGGATGGAAGCTGCAATGTCATATTTATATCACATCTGAGATGCTACCTAGTGTTTACTCATAGTGTTGTGCAGTGCCCAGTAGATGTATTGGCCACTTTGGAACATTAAGCCTTGCAAAAAAGAACCAAAGTGATTTAGGGAGATGCAGTCAATTTCAGAACTGTTGTTAACTTCACTATCATTTCTTTATTTCCTTCTCTTCTTCATTCTGTAGGAAAAATATTACAGACTCATAAAGCAATTTAGAGGAAGGGGTCTTTGGAGGTCATGTGGTCCAACTGCTTGATTTAACAGCGCTGATAGCAAAGTTCAGTCAGGTTCCTCAAGGCTTTGTTTGAGCACTCATCTTGTGAGGAGTTTTTCTTCTACATTTAGTCAGAATTTCCTTTTTGTCCATTGCTTCTTGTCCTTCTGTTGGGCATCTCTGTGAAGAGAGTAGCACTGTGCTCTCCACCATCCATTAGACAGCCGTAGACAGCGAGATACTTCCTTAGCTTTGCCTTCTACAGGCTTAATAAACCCAGTTCTTTCACCCTCTCCGTGTTCTGCAGCCACTAATCCCATTGGAATGGTTGAATTTGCTCCAGTTTGTCAATGTCTTTTTCTGTTATGGGGGAGACAGAAGCTTGTGAGAACATGGATCTGTCTGAAGATATTAATCTAAACTCATATTCTTTTGCAAGTGCTAAACTGGGAGTTTCTGGAAGTAAGTTCCATTAGTTACGTCCTGGTCTTTTGGAATTTTTGCTGTCATTCTGAAGTATAAGCTACAAGTTTCATGGCTCTAAGCAGCTGGTGGTGCATATCCTGATCAGCTGGATCTATTCCCTATGCATTCCTGGGGTGACCTCACCTAGTTCTGTAAAAGGCTTTGAAGATCAGGATGAAGACCTGCATGACTCACACATTAGCTCTGTGAGAGACAATAAGTGAATATCTGAGGTAGGAAGAGCCTGGTGAGGCAGAAGTTAACGCCAGAGAGTGGTGGAAGCTTTCAAGTCAGTTATAGTGCTACTGAAAAATTCCAGCTGCAGTTTTGCACTAATTGCTACAGCTGCAAGAGGAAACTATGGATATAGATGTCGATGAGGAGTTCCAAGAGGAAGATGCGGATTCAGAATAACTGCTTCAGAAGGAGGCTTTATTCTATTTTGAGGCATTTGGAGCAAATATCAGTTGGGAGGAGCTGACTGTGCTGCAGACCTGTTGTAACCAGCAGTAGTGACAAGTGAGAGAGCCCTCCTATGACAGGCACACTGAAATTTTTTGGTATGTTTTGATCAGTTCATCAAATGGCCAGCACTACAAGTACATTATCAGAATTGCCCTGGGCATCTTCTTTGAGAGAATCACTGATTCTGGCCTGGTTCTCTGTTTGTTTTTTGGGTTTTTTTCAATCAAGACTAGTGATGCACAGGAACATTCACAATGACATGACCTGCTGAGCTGTGCAGGCTGGTGTTTATTTTAGTTGGGTTTTTTCCAGTGTGGTGCTGCTTTTGTGTGTCCTGTGCACTTTTGAATTAAAGTTACTTGATGGTGCATGTCAGTTCAGTGAGTGGAAAGGTCAGTATTTGTAAAACAACTCTAGTTTGCTTTCATTATTTGCTCAGAGAACAGTGGCTGAGTTTCAAAGTAACACTGAATCCTTCTCCATGGTTGCTGGTGAGGGAAATGTGTATTGTCTGGAGCTCTTTGTGGCCTCCATGACTTTATATGTTTTCAGAATTTGTGGTTTCCATTTATGGGCAATTTACTACTTTGGTCTTCCAGGAGTGTTCTTCATGTGCATATGGAATCTATTACACATGATTTGTAGAACTTTCGTAGTTTTTAAAAACAGTTACAAATAGCATTTCACAATATAGGAACTATGAAATAAACCCAAACACCCTAAAAATTTGAAAACTGTTTGTCTTCCTAAAAGTGGAAATGCATAAAAAGGTTTGTAAATAGTGCCAGCTGTAGGGGTTTTAACTAAAGAAAACGAGATATTCAGCTGCTAAACTTTGAGGTTTGGGCTTTCTGAAAAACCTTATAATGACTGTGATCAATTTGTCCTCTTTGTGACCACTGAGGAGTCTTAGATTCTGGAGTCATGTGGTTCCATCATAACATTTGTGAAGGAGGTTTCAGAGAACCCCCGTCTTTTCCAGGCCGCTGGTTTTGTTGCCAGGACAGAAAGACGTGCTGTGGGAAGGTCGTGTGGTAAACCACTGCTCAGGAAGGTGAGCTCTACAGAGCCTTGAAAGCTGAGACTAATGGACGTTATTCCTCATACAGATACGCTGAATCCCAAAGAAGGAGGAGGGGATGTCATGCAATAGCTTGCAAAGAGCATTCTTTAAAACATTAATCTCCTGGTCTGCTTTGATAATTTATTTTAGAAATTTCCTTGGTCATGGAAAGATTTTCCCTCTTAGCCCCTTTGTCTTCCTTGCCTCTCCTCCAATTGCCAAACCAAACAACCCTAAACCACTTTCCCTTGTTTTTCAGAGGTTTTTCTGAAGTTGTGGAACATTCCTTGTTTCAGTCTTCTCTTCATGTGCTGTGTAGTTTGTGTCTTTGAGGACCTCGATGCCTCTAGTGAGTACTATAAGGTGAAAAATAACATTATTTGTTATTCAACATCCTTGGTGACAGATTTTAAAAAATATTCACTGAACAATTTTGTGATAACTTTTACAGATCCTTTTTTCTGTCTTGGAATTTGGCCTCACCTTTCTTTCCACGTGCTTGTGAATACAAGTGTATGGGATATAATTAGCTCACACCCAAAAGAAGCTATGTGTCTGCATTTAGGGACCCAACACAGGGCAAGAGGCCATGGAATGGGATGTTTATAAATCCAGCAAGTTTAGACCTGGATCACTGCTTGGTCCCTCCTATTCCTGTGGCTTCTGCATTTTGATGTTGGTGGGTTTTGCTTTTTCATTGTGGTTGAAAGTCTGCCTGAGGATGCTGGGACCTGTGTTTAGGGCCTGTTATTTGTGATGACACTGGGAGTAGACATTCTGTGGTTCTTTCTAAACTGTATCTATTATGTGATTGAGTCCAGTCTCCTCCTGTCACAAGATGTGACTCAGGAACTGCTGTTTCTCCCACCACCATCATGGATAGATGCATAGCCCTGATCAAAGGAAGCATGTACTTAAAAGGCCAAAGGGAATCTAGCAAAGTATAAATCGCTGTTATTCGTTGAAGTTATACCTTCTGATGTTCTGATTGTCTGAGAGGACATAGACACCTGCCTGGAGCCTGGATGGAAGCAGCCCTTTTTTATAAAGTCAAGGGCCCTACTAGGACACCATGTACCTAGAATTTCACTTTCTTACTCCCCTTATAGGCTCAGCATTTGCAGTGCTGTTCTTGTTGCTCTGTAATGACTGAGGCACAGCTGGAATTAACAACGTTCATATCTTCTCAATAGTTCTGTGCCACTTATCTCCTGTGTGGCATTTTCCTATTTCTCAAATGCATTTGTAGTGTCTTTCAACGGATTGGAAATCAAATGACATTCTGAGATTTGCACTGAAAAAAATCCCTTTTCAGAATTTGAACTGCTACAAACCTGTTCTTATGAACTGAAGTGCCTGCTTGTTCTATATATTCTATTTACAGAATTAATTGGGATGAGAGGCAGGCTAAAGGAATTCTTGTCCAATCCTCATCACCGCTTCTGAACTCCTATGAACTCATGCTTTTTCCTCACTTGCCCACTTTCTGGGAAGCTTCATCCAGCCCCTGTAATTTTGGAGTGTCCAACTCACAATAAAACATGCATAATGTAAAGCACGCAGGCAAACAGACAGTCTGACCAGAATGGGGTGAAAATCAGCATGGAAATGGTCAGAATGCAGACACACATCAAAATTACAAACCAACACAGTAATTCCCCACATCATCCTGACAGCTGCACCATGCAGATGAAGTTCTTTATCCCTGAATGGAATCCAATTTGTAACAGATAGAAACCCTGAAATAGCAATGTCAGAGAAGTGCAAGTTGGAATTAGGTGGATACAGCTCTTTCAAGTGGAAAACTGATGATGTTGAAGTTCTGTTTTCATTTTTTAGCCCAGAACACACAGAACTGTAAACAAAACTATTTCTTTAGAGTTGGTGGAAACTGGGAGATTCATGTACAGAGTAAGTTTATATGTAAATAATTTTTTATTATTTTGAGTACACTCGTCAGAAGTAGTTGTAGCTCTTGCAGAGGCTTTCAAATTTATAGTCTCACATCGCGGGAGCACATGAGCAATACCTACATAGATTTTGGTATTTAAACATGGGTTCAGGCAGGAAGTTATACACCATGTTGTGCAATGAAACTCAAGGTCCTTCAAAGCCACTGGAGTGGGCAGCACCACCAACTGGTACCTATGCCCCTGCTGCTGGGGTGTGTGGGTCACCACTGATGGATCTGCATGAGGAATGGCTGAGGGAACTGGAGCTGTTTAGCCTGGAGAAGAGGAGGTTGAGGGGAAACCTTATTGCTCTATGGAACTACCTGAAAGGAGGTTGTAGCGAGATGGGTGCTGGTCTCTTCTCATAAGTAATAAGTGATAGTATGAGAGAAAAAGGCCTTAAATTGCACCAGGGAAGGTTTAGTTTGGATATTAAAAAAAATTTCTTTACACAGAGTGGTGAAGCGTTGGAACAGGCTGCCCAGGGAAGTGGTGGAGTCACCATCCCTTCAGGTGTTTGAAAAACCTGTAGATGTGGAATTTCAGGACGTGGTTTAGTAGGCACGGTTGTTGCGCTGACAGTTAGACTGCATGATCTTAAAGGTCTTCTCCAACCTAATGATTCTATGATTCTATGACAGGTATTGCTGCCACTGTTGCTGTTTTGGTGTTAGGGGCTTGTAACCAGGGCTTGATCCTCGCACTATTCCTGGTGGCTGGATGGGTTTTGGGGTGCAATGCTTGGGCCTCCTGCCTGGTGTGCCCTGCCAGTGTTTCCAACACCTGCATGTGCCATAAACCATCCTTGACCTTCAGGGAAGGGATGTGGATGGGAAACCCGTGGCTGGGGGGGGGGGGGGTGGGAAGGAAACGGTGGGTGGGGGGAAGTGTGGGGAAAAGGGTGGCTGGTGGGGATTTGGGAGGGAAACGGTAGCTGGGAGGGATGGAGAATGGGTGCTGGGGGGGGATATAGGGGAGAAAGTGGCTGGGGGGGATATGCGTGGGAAACGGTGGCTGGGGGTGTGTGCGGGTAAAACAGTGACTGGGAGGGATGTGGGGGGGAAATGATGGCTTCGGGAGGATGTGGGGGGAATTGGCGCGGCGGGCGGGGGTGTGGGGGTGTGGGAGGAAATCCCCGATAAGTGAACCCCGATAAGCGATGCCTGCCGAAAGTTGCACCCCTCGCTGTGAGCGGGCGATGCCGGCAGGCGGAGAGCCGCCCCCTCCTCTCTGCAGCCGCCCCGCCCCGCCCCTGCCCCGCATTGGCTGCGGGCGCTGACGGGCAGCAGGGGCGGCCCCTGCCAGCCGGCCCGGTGGGGCAATGCCTGCATTGGGGCTCTGGCCGAGCCGGGGGTGCCGAGCCGAGCCGAGCCGAGCCGCGAACCGAGGGGTGCTGAGCCGAGCCGAGCCGAGCCGAGTCGAGTCAAAGGGTGCTGAGCCGAACCGAACCGAGGGGTGCTGAGCCGAGCCGAAGGGTGCAGAATCGAACCCGAACCGAGCTGAATCGAACCGAACCGAGCCGCGCCAGTGCTGCCATGGGGGTGGAGATCGAGACCATCTCTCCGGGAGACGGTACGGGACCGTGGGGGAGAGCAAGAGCGCGGGGTGCCTGAGGGGGGGGTACGACCGCCTCGCACCCCCGATGCGGGAGAGGGGCAACGGGGCAGCGGCAGCTCGGTGTCCCGGCGGCGGCTCCAGGCGGCGGCTCCGTGGGCAGCAGCAGCGGCAGGGGAGGCGCGGGGGCTGGGGATTTGTGCCTGGCATCCACTGACAGCTGCACAAACCCGGGCAGGGGTCGCGGAGGCCGGGAACTTTGGCCGGTTGCGCTGCCAGCCCGACTGGGCGTGGGTACCAGCGTCCCTGCCAGCGCACTCCGGCGGAACCCGGGATGCTGAGGAGGGTGATAACCTCTGCTCAGCCCTCCCAGAGCCAGTTCGTGCTCCTCTCCGGCACTACGGTATCATTTCATAAGGGGTTTTAGTTTATTTTGGGTTTTTTTTAAGAGGACATAATTTCTAACCTACAACCATATGTGTCTGTATAATAAGCTGGATTCATCCTTGGCTGATACAAAACCGTAAATAATTTGTTCGAGTCAATCTCAGCTTAACTTTCTTGGCCCAACATCTTTTCTTTCTTTGTGTATCCTTCTAAATTGGCCTCTCTTTCTGTGCTGATTAACTCTGGGGATCAAATTCTTCTCTTGGTTGCACAGATGTAAAAGCAGAACACTTACGTGGGTGTAAACAACACTGCTGGGTTGCCAGTAGAAAGGGTGGAACTTAACCTCGTAATAGTACATTCTAGCTATTAAATGCATCAAGTCTTTCTTTGTAAGCAATATGCTGTTCCAAATACGGTTATATAAATTAGTTGTCTTGGTTGCAAGTCTTTTAATCAAAATCAGCTGACTTTAAGTACTGTCTTAAAACCACAGCTAGTCAGTGGTCTTGAGAATCTCTGCTTTTAATTCAGCTTTGATGTGAATTTGTGTAGCTTCACTGACTTTGCTGGTGCACAGCAGAGTATGTGTCAGTAAGGTCTGATGCTCCTTTTCTCAGGTCTTTGTATAATTATGTATCACTTGAATAATACCTCTTTTACCAAGGGCAGGATTAAGCTCACATAACTTTTCTCCGGTTAGGTGGTTAGTCCTAAAGTGATCTTCTCAGTTTTCACTCCATCTGGATCGTCTGGGTTTCTCTCAAAGCACTGCTGATTCTCCACTGTCAGTAGTGGAAGCCCAGGAGACTGGCATGTGATAGTTGCTTGTGCTTTAGATGGCAAAGGGTTACGGAGGTGCCCTAACTGGATACCTGGTGTACCGCGCTCTGTGCAAGGCACAGCCAGAGATACTCCAGCCAGCCAAACTGGTGAATGTTCAGATGACACTTGGAAGCACCATCTTCTCCATTTCGTGTTATAAATTGTGGTCCATCATATTAGCCTGACCTACTGCCATTTACTGCTTGCAGTGGTTTTGGCATATAAGCCCTGAGTGCATAGGTTATTGTGTTCCTTGATGTTTGATACCCTGTGATGCACCCTGCAATGCCTTACTTGTTATCATGTTAATTCAGACTAAAGACACCAGAAAGCCAACTAAGATATAAGCCTCAGTTTCTATCTGAATCCTCAGTTTCTAGCTTCCTGGCAAGGATATTACTTAATAATTTGTATCATTTATGCATGTAAGTTCTGAGCCTGGGCCCTCTCAAGGCCAGCAGTACTTGAGAAATCAAGGTTGGCTGCTTTAATATGCCATTGGCACCTAATTGAGCCTGGAAAATGTTCTCCTAGGTTTTAATGCTTTTGGCAGTACCTAGAACAGGTAAAACAGAAATACTAATTCTGTCCTCCAGTGGCAATAATTTAAACCTTTTCCTTTCAGTATGAACATTTTAGGAGGAGTTACCAGACTCTTACAAGAACTGAGTGTATCACTGCTTCACAGTCACCCGATGTTACAACTGAACTGCCTTTGTATGTGGATTTTTTTTTAAAATCATTCCTGGCTAATTAAAGATGCCCTTGTTAGAGCCGTCTTGAGTGAAAAGCATTAGAAATGTGAATACAAATGGATTTTTTTCACAATGTCAAACTAAGACTTTATTTGACAAATTATAACAAAAACATTCTGAGAATTTTAAGGTTATAATAAGCGAGGTTTTGTCAATCCTTTTGCACTTACAGAATGTAAATGCATGTATATAGGGAAAATCATGGAAGGAAAATATTATTTGGTCTAACAAATAAATAGGAGTCAAGCCGCAACCTTCTATCCTAAAGCATACCCATTCCTGCCTTGCATAGTAGTGATTTGATAAAGTAGAGTCAATACAAATCCCAGTCTGGCATTTTCCCCTTGAAAGATAAACCTGCCTAGCCACAAAGATTAATCAGAGAAAATTAAAGAATAACCTTTTATCATTTTAACAGGACGGACATTTCCAAAGAAGGGACAGACATGTGTGGTGCACTACACAGGTAAGGCATGTTCTGAATATTCTAGTGATACCAGCTGTCTTGCTTTCAAGAGTGGTTTGCCATTTCAAATGTGTCTATTGTATTTTTTGCTTTGTTCTGTCATAATCCATTTTATTATGTTCTTATGGGTTTCCTGAATATTTTACTTCTAGCTGAGCAGTTCAGGCTACACTCTGTAGATATGCACGCTAGTAGATTTGCTAAGTGTAGTGTTCAATGGTGAGAGGTTAACAGACAAGGCTGTGGACCTGATTCTTTAAGCTGTTATACTAGATAAACTGTTATAATAGGTAATGAAATCAAGCATTAAACAGTGAAAATGCTGGGTTTGTATTTTTCCAGCCTCTGATCTCAATACAGATAATGATTGTATATATCTTAAAAGCATGCGTCTGTGTATTGGCAGTAAAATTCATTCCATATTGAAGAAATCAATACAAGGTCTATTTAACACCTGCTTTATGGACTTGTGTGAATCTTAAGTGGTGAGTTGGTTAATGGAACTGTTTATGCTGCACCTTTGCACAGAGGGAAAATGTCCTTTAAATCAGTTTGTAACATCACGTTTTGTATACAGTTATGTAAATTGTCAAAAGAATGCAAAGATCTCTGCAGTCGGAGTCCCCAGCTGGGAACTTCACATCAAAAGCTGACATTTCATGTGTTTTTTTCCTTAAGAAGGCAAAATGTAGGTGACGTGGGGATTGACAGCTGCTGATCTGGGCCTAGATCTGCGAGGTAGTAGTTTCCTGTAGTGTTCACTGTTAGAGGGAAGCTCTCACTGGTAACTGCTGCTTTTGTTCAGTTTTGTGCTTACTTCTGTAGCTTACAGATGGAGCGAGGTGTGAACATTTACCAGTAAATGTAACTAATGAAGTAAACCTATTTGTATTTTCAATAAGCTTTTTGATATAGTTTTAATAATATCACTCTTCAGAAGGCTATATGGGAGTGCACCAGCTTGGGATATGGATGTCTGGGTTTAAGCACCTATACATCAGTATATATAGAGTATTTTGATGCAATTAGGCTTTCTAGTTCGAATTATAAGTTAAACACATGGGTCTGCTGTGCCAGGCTCAGCCTTACAGACGTTACTCTATAATTTAGATCTGAAAATAGATGTTTTAAAACTATTTTTGTGAAAATGTAGAAAGATATGTTTCTGTTCTGGCCCTAACTACTGAAGTTTTTATGAAATAAAATTGTCACCTCCCACCCCTAGTTAGCTCTAGATAAATTTAAATGTCAGAACTCAAATAGGCAAAAAAATTTGAGGCCTGTGGCTCGCACAAAATATAATTCTGCTGAGTAACTTCTGAGGGTGCGAATGGTGAATATGGAAAGTTAACAAGATGCTGCATACTCTTATTGATATTAGATAATGTCTTAGATGAGGCTATCATAAACTGACCTTGACATAAAAGATCTTATGAAAACTCATAAAATCAACCTCCAGTGTAAACTGTGCTTCCTCCATGTATCTTGAACTTGGCAGTGTGAGTTTTATGGTTGGACTTGATGATCTTAAATGTCTTTTCCAACCTAAATGATTCTGTGGTCTTGGTATTGGTGCTATGCAACCTCTCTAACTCCCAGATTAGAACAGATATCAGGAAAAGCTCATTGTCTCATTTCCAGTGCTGTTGTAATGTCAGCAGTCTTTGCTGGTAATATTTTTAAAGGGAGTCCACAGTTAGTAGATGAAGTGTTTTCTTCCAGTGGCCTGTAAAGCATGTCGGGGAAAATGACATGTGAATATTAAGTTTTAATTTAAAACTGTTTTATCTGAATAATACAATATAACTTCTTTTTATACTGATGTGTTTCTGGATGTGTCTGGGATTCATCTTAAAATGCTGTCTGTCATACAGGAGGTGCTCCAATCCTCTGATCATCTTCATGGCCTACTCTGGACTTGCCGTAGCAGACCCAAGTCCTTCCTGTGCTCAGCACTCCAGAACAATTTAGAAGGAACCCTTTCATTTAAGCAAATTTTTTTTTTATGAGGAGTAGTTCTTGATTGCTTTACAATTAGAGCAGGATTTTTGGCTGACTCTTTAGGACTATCTCATTGCCCTTAGTGACTACATAAGGCGCCTTAGTGCCTAAGTTTGGTACTGTAAATTACCTGCTTATTTTTCATCTTTGCACAGTACACAAATAAATGCTCCAGATCATTGCAGAAGATTAGATAAGAGAGCTGGGATAGAACATGAAACTGAATCCCAATCTTAGTATATGACTGAAGAATGTAGTCAGGTATGTTTTATCTTTATTAAGATATAACAAATATAATAATTTCTTCTTACCATCCAGCATCTATGTTGTGTCTCAAAGGTTACCTGACACAATAACAAAGTAATGGGATTAATAGATAAGGTAGTGCATTGGCACCAAAATGCATTTCCAGCAGCAATGGTTTATGTCATGTTTTTGTCAGAGATTTCATTGAACAAGCTTCTGAAAGCCTTTGGCAGTCTGCTTACTCCTTCTGTTTTCCATCTCCAAAATGATAGTTGTACTTTGTCTGCCTCATGTAGATAGATTGCAGGCAATCTGGGATATGAACTGCCTCCTTCTTCATGCCTAATGTAATGGTGTCCTAATCTTTGTTGGGTCTTCAGGTTATATTGGAGTACTGGTAGTAATAGAAGTAAATAAATTACAGTGTCGTTAGTCCTGGAGTGTATCAACAGAATTAAGGCATTTTCTATGGTTTTGGTTTTTGTGGTTTAAATTTGTTGATTCTGGCAGCAGGAATTAGCTCTGAAGCATTTTCAAAGATATATGACAGTGATACAAAATGTGGCTTTTAGTTAAAAATGCCTCTAAACAAAATCTTGTTGAAGGGGGGATTGCTCTGTCTAGAGGCTGTGGGGGAAAACTTACACTCTGGGAAGCAGAGTCCCATTCCCGACCCATTCCTGCTGAATGGGTGTGCACTTAAACAAGCTTTGTGTATACTGGTCCCAAATCTGCTTTTAA
This sequence comes from Dromococcyx pavoninus, assembly GCA_033558185.1. Taxonomy (NCBI): domain Eukaryota; kingdom Metazoa; phylum Chordata; class Aves; order Cuculiformes; family Neomorphidae; genus Dromococcyx; species Dromococcyx pavoninus. Next base: position 2,871,078 of record JAUMJL010000250.1, read on the forward strand.
GAGTGAGAGAGAAGCTTGGAGCTGACATCCTCTTGTGTTGTCTCATGTAGCTTATGGCAGAGCTGAATTCTTAACCTCTTCATCTTTCTTCTTGGCCATTTGTAAATCTGTGATAATAATACAATTAGCCTTTGATGTTCAGTGTTTGTAGTGTGCTGGAACAGACTTGTTTGAGTGAGAGCAGAAATCATTAATTAATTATTAAGCTGGACTTCTCTCAGAGAAGATTTTCCATAGATTTTTTAGGCTAGGGCAATGGCCACAAAATTGCAACAAATAAATTTGAGGTAGGATGGGATAGGATGGGATAGGATGGGATAGGATAGGATAGGATATTTCAGTTGGAAGGGACCTACAGTGATCATCTAGTACAACTGCTTGACAAATTCAGGACTGACCAAGTTAAAGCACATTATTAAGTACATTGTCTATATGTCTCAACCACTGGCAGGCATGGGACATCAACGACCTTTCTAGGAAGCCTGTTCTGGTGTTTGACCACTGTCTCACTAAAGAAATGCTTCCTAATGTCCAGTCTAAATCTCCCCTGGCACAACTTGGAACCATTTCCACATGTTCTGTCACTGCATCCCAGGAAGAAGAGATCAGCATCTCCCTCTCCACTTCAATAGTTCAATACTAAGAGGTTGATTTTTTTTGTCAATGCTTAAAGTGATATTCCCCATTGAAATAAATGACTGTCATGTTTATTTCAGCTGAGCTTTACAAATTCATTCTGTTTTAGGAAGCAGGCCTTTATTTAAAGCAGAACAAATGATTAATTGTGGGCTTTTTGTGATCTGAGGACAAACATGTATCATCTTCTTTTCCCGTATATTACTCAAATTACTTTAGATTGTTTCTTTAGCAATGGCAGTGGAGTAGTGCTGAGAGTTATCGTTGTGCCTTTGAAGTTGAAAGCCTTTTTATTTTTTACCTTTTTTATAACAAAAGCATACAGCATAGATGCACATTAGCAGTAATTTAGAGAATATGCTTGATTTATCATGACTTAAAAAAGCATTTTCTATTTAACACAGTACAAATATAATGCAATTCCCTTGAAATCACTGTTGCCAAAAAGAGAACAGATCTGCCTGTTTTCTTGGATCAAAATCACCTCAGTCTTGAGCATATATAGTAATAACCAGAGATTTGTCTATACTGACATACTCTCAAAAAGACTAACATAAATTCAGAATAACTTTCCAGAGTGTCATGTATTCGTGAGCCTCAGTATCTGCATGGCTGGATGTACATCAACTTTGCCCAGGGAAGTGGTGGATTCTCCTTCCCTGGAAGTGTTCAAAAAACGTTGTTTAGCTGTGGCACTTTATGAGATGGTTTAGTAGGCAGGATGCTGTTGGGCTGGCAGTTAGACTGGATGATCTTAGAGATCTGTTCCAACCTTAAAGATTCTATGACTCCATGATTTGTGTGAAAGCTCTTTGTACCAGGTGAGTGGAGGATTATGCGCTTTGTATAATTCCACTTGCAGAAGCCTCTATACCACTTCAGTGGGGCCATACATGTGCATCTGAGAGGAAAATTGAACTGAGTAATGAATTTAATCAAAATTATTTGTCTCCAGGAAGCTGTCTAGCTGGATTTAGAAGAGGATAGTGAACACTGCAGTTAGTTATCATTAATAAGAATTGTATTGTAACAGACATTATAATTGAGCCTTGAATTACAGCCAGCTAAATTTTGCTTACATAGAAAGAACTTAATTGTTTTATTGAGCATGTGTTATACCAGGAGAGTGTGATGTCTGTCCATTTTTTGGGGCCTGACAATTTTCTGTATTTTTTCCTTAAGAAAATTTTCTTCAAATTGCCCTGGTTTAAAGGGATGAAAGCCTTTTATTCTGGAGAGATCTTTATGGCAGCTAAACACGAGTATTCTTTTTCTTCAGTGAATTTTAACTGCAAAATGTTGGTTTGACTCCTAGTGAACAATGCAGTCTGCTGCCCCTCAGAAATATTTGCAAGTCTTAAAACTCTCTGAATAAAAGGAGTAAGATTCTCATCTTTGCTTATTTAATATAGATTGATTACCTTTGGAAATAATTTAGTGGTGACTTCAGCCTGATAGTGACTGATTTCAGGTGTATTACTTGCTTTTTCACTTTTTAAATTTGACAGAAAAAGGATCTGTGCCTCTCAAAATTATCATGAAATTAATGTTTGCAAGTACTGTGAGACTCCCTGTAAGAAGAGGCTATTGATGTGAAAAATAAAAAAGGTTCAGGGATTTGTAAGAAAAACGTAGCAGCTTCAGCTGCTGAATTAGTCAGCTAAATTGAACATACCAGATTGTTGCCTGCTGGAAAAGGACCAACATAATAAACTGCAGCCTCAAGTTTCCCAGTTGCTCCTTCTTTGCACTGAACACTGCCTTGCTATGTACTGTGCTCATTGGTTTCACTGACATGGCTTGTGGTGTTAGATGCTATTTAGTGTCAGTAAGTGAAACAGAAAAGGAGCTTGAAATTATCCAACAGCATTCTGACTCGTAACCTCAGCTGAGAAGCGATGGTTTGACTGAAGTCTCTCCCCTGTGGCATTGACAGCTGCTAATATGCTTTGTGCAAAGAAAGGGAAGGCTTAAGGATTGTCTGTAAATACTGTCTTATGTTCATTTAGAAAAACGGCAGGACAAGTTTATTTCTTGTAGAGTAAAGACTATAAGGAGATTTCTTCAAGATATCATATATGGCACTTTATCCCCTGACAGGGACTTCTGTGTCAGCATGGAACATGCTGAATGAATTGGTGACCGGTAGCTTCAATTTTGGAGTACCTACTAACCTCTACAGGATTTCCTTTCATGGAGGGATTGCAGCATCTGCCTTCCAATTGTGCATAGAAATGAAACTTGCTAGCAGATAATTAAACCTCCTACTCCTACCTCAGAAAAGCCGCAAAGAAATGAATTTCAAGACATTAAAAAAATACTTCACAAAGCAGATTGTGTTAAGTAGCAGAGAATTAATAGCCTCTGTTCATCAAGTTTTGAAAAGCTCAAAACTGATTCAAAACGGTGCCATCTTTTAGAAAATTAGATTGCTATTTTCAAACTAAATTTTTTTCTGGGTCCTCTTTGAACTTACTTCTAATGATCCCGGTCTGCCTCTGTCTGCATACAGATCGTACATACATTTAAGGAGAAGGACCTGAAATGTTTGCATTGGCTGTTGATCATTAGAATTCCAGGTCCTCACAAGAATGACACATTTTTCTAATAACTTTTGCTGCCCAAAACCAAAGAATTGCTAACTCAGCTGTTGGAACTGGGTCTGCCTTGTGCAGTGAACAGTATTTGTTACTGTAAAATGTACAAATGGTTACTGTATCAGCTAAATGAGAAACTCTATCAGCTGGCACCAGTGGTAAGCTTGGCTCCCTTTATTGATAAAATAGAACTGACATCACCATATTTACCTAATTAAGAAGTCTAAATTAAGAGCTTAGTTGCCTTAGGCTACTGAAATAGTTAGCCTTTGGATATGCCTCTCTCACTATTGATTAGATAAAGAGCTTAATATGGTTCCTAAATCAGGCAACTCAGCGAGGCAGGGTTTGTGGAAGGGGTAATACTATCTTAGATAACCTGCAGCGTCATCTCTCCGCAGTGGATACATGGCAGCTGCATTTTAGGTGTATTACTTGAGCGGTTGCTGTGTGACCAGACATCTCTGCAGGCTTGTGATCTTGTGATCTTCAAAGCTCAGTCAGCTGGTCCTAGTGCTGCAGTGATGAGCGTGGGAGATCCCCAGGGAGCACCATTTCCAAGGAGCTTGTACAGTGCCTGTCTTTTGGTGCTGGGAATCAACTGAACAGGCGGTCTCAGAGAAGGCGCATACTGCTACGGGAAGCAGTGATTTGGCATTGGCATGAGTTCTGCTGAGTCTTGCTGAACCAGTGCCAGGGGGCTGCTTGGGGGCTTTATATTGAAAGAGACATCTCTGAATTGAGATATATTATTTAGCTTTAGTTACTCAAGCACATTGTAAATCTTACTTTTTTTTTTCACAAGACTACTGGCTGCAGAAGTTTGTTCTCCCTTGCACATCATTCTGTGTGAGGGAGCTAAAGTATTGTAGCCATGAGGCAGAGCCAGTGGATCTTTGTAGCTGAGGCAGCAGCAACTCCATGCAGTCAGGCAGTTTATCTCCCATCCAGCATCCTGGGTCTTCTAAGTCGCAGTGCTACAACAGTGGTTGTGAGGCACATTAAATTTGTAGCTCTCCCTCTAGCTTTGCTTATGGTATCCCAAGTCTAGTTTCCCCTTCTGGATCTTTTCCATTTAATCCTGCATAGTTATTGGTTCTTAGTTGTATCTTGCTGCTCTAAATACTTCCATTTGCACATTTAATGATGCAACTACCTTAATTTAGCAAGATTGTCTTTTTTTTATTCTATTCTCAGTGAGGAATTGAACACTTGTGGTTTGGTAAGGGTGATTTCCTCCTGGACAGAGGAAAAGACTCAACAGTTACATTGGGGCACCTCCCACATAAGGACAGGCTGTGACAGTTGGGCTTGTTTTGCCTAGAGAAGAGAAGGCTCCGGGGAGACTTTACAGCAGCCTTCCCATACTTAAACAGGGCCTATAGGAAAGCTTGGGACTCTTTATCAGGGACTGCAGTGATAGAGTGAGGGGTAACAGTTTTAAGATGAAAGAGGGGATTAGATATTAGGAAGAATTAGATTAGATATTAGGAAGAATTTTTTTCTTCTGAGGGTGGTGAGGCACTGGAACAGGTTGCCCAGAGAAATCGTGGAACACCCCATCCCTGGAGGTGTTCAGGGCCAGGTTGAATGAGGCTTTGAGCAGCCTTGTCTGGTGAAAGGTGTCCCTGCCCATGACAGGGGAGTTGGAACTCGATCATCTTTAAGATCCCTTCCAAGTCAAACCATTCTATGATTCTATGATAATTAGTTTGTTTTCCAAACTATGATTGCTACAAACAGTGTAATCCCTGGGCCATTGGTTCTGTCTAGTTTTAAACACCTAGTGATAATGCTATTTTTCTGATTCCAAACCCATTGAAGATGCTGCTTTTACAACATTGAAAGTAGTAGCTTTCTGTCGAAATTCTTTACCCTATGTTAGGAAAAAACCCAAACCCCACAAAACTAACAAGAGGTTGTTTGGAAATTATACTATAATACTATGTAGGGATTGTAGTTATGAGAACTTACATTTTCATTCTCCTCTGTGGATAAATTTCTGTTTATGCTATAAGCAGATGTTTCCAGGAAGAGAGGAGGGCCTTGTAGTCTGGTAGGTGAAATCTAGACATATCTAGGGCATGTAAAAGACAACAGAAGAGGTGTCACATAGCGGACAAGTTCCTCAGGCATCACTATGAAGTGTTGCCATTTCTGGACTGGAATGTACAATTTTCAGCCTGAAATAAATTTTGTTGTTGTGAAAGCTGTAATTTTGGTGAAAAAGCCTTTCTCACAAACTTTATTTTGGTAGTTGAGGATCTGAGACTGAAATTCACAGACTAGCTGCCAACTCTGTATCACAGAATCATGGAATGGTTTGGGTTGGAAATTACCTTTAAAGATCATCTAGTTCCAAAACGCTGCCATGAATAAGGATGTTTTCCACTAGAGCAGGTTATTCAAAGGCCCATACAACCTGACCTTGAACACTTCAGATGTTGAGGTACAACTTCTCGGGGCAACATGTTCCAGTGCCTCACCACACATAAATAGTTTCTCCTTCTATGCAATCTAGGTATATCCTCTTCCACCTTGCGTTGCCTGTCATTACAGACCTTGGTAAAAGGTTTCTCTCCATCTTTCTTATAAGCCCCCTTTAAGTATTGAAAAGCCTCCCTGGCACCTTTTCTTCTTTAGACTGAACAACCCCAACTCTCTCAGCCTGTTGTCACAAGGAGGTATTCCGGCCCTCTGATCATTTTTGTGGCCCTCCTCTGGACTTGCTTTAACTGATCCATGTCTTTCTTGTATTTGGGATCCCAGAACTGGATACAGTACTGCAGCTGAGCGTCTCATCAGAGCAGAGTAGAGAGGGAAAATCACCTCCCTCGAACTGCTTGATGCATTTCTGATTTTGCAGCCCAGGTAACAGTTGGCTTTCTGGGCTGCAAGAGCACATTTGTCAGCTCATGTCCAATTTTTCACTCACCACTATCCCCCAGTCCTACTCTGCAGAGCTGCTCACAATCTGTTAATTCTGTAGTCCATTGATATTGGGGATTGCCTTGACCCAGGTGCAGGACCTTGCACTTGGCCTTGTTGAACATGTGGGCCTGTTCCTCAAGGCTGTCAAGGTCACTCCAGATGACATCCTGTCCCGCCAGCAAATCAGCTGCACAACTCAGCTTGGTGTCATCTGGAAGCTTGCTGAGGGTCCACTCAGTCTCACTGTATGCCATTAATAAAGATATTGAACAGTACTGGTCCCAGTATGGATCCTTGAGGAACACCACTTGTTACTGATCTCCATTTGGAAAATGAGCTATTGACTGCAACTCTTTGGATATGGCCATCTGGATTCAGCAAATTTCTTATCCATCAAATCCATACCTGTCCAATTTAGCAACAAGGATGTTGTGGGGAACCACGTCAAAGGCCTTACAGAGGTCAAGATACATGACGTAATCCAGCAATGCAGTCGTGCCATCATGGAAGGCCATCAGGTTACATTGGCCTGAGCTAAATCTTTGTGTATTAACCAAAATTTGTGCCAGTATTTAAAGTTGTGAATCTGAATTTTACAGCTCAGGCTTACCTTCAGTTGTCATCTGAATTAGTCTCACATGGTTTCTGCCCATTTTCATTGTAAGGCAAAGTTATTTTTTTCATATTAGGAAGTTATTCTGCCTGACGCTGCTGTAACCCTTTCTTGTCTTTCTTGCTCGAAAGTTATACTACATGATGGTCACCCTGCTACACACGTGCAGCCACATTAGGAGCATCCAGCTATAGTCTGCAGTACCTCTGTACCTGATCACTATCCACATGAGCTTAAATTACAGAGTAAAAGCAGAATTATATGTAATCTCTGATTCTGAAATTGCACTTGGCCTTGTTGAACTTGATGAGGTTCACACAGGCCTACCTGCCTACAATGGCAAAATTGTGCCCATTTTTAAAAAGGGTAGAAAAGATGATCCTGGGAATTACTGACCTGTCAGCCTCACTTCTCTGCCTGGGAAGATAATGAAAGAGATCTTTCTAGAAGCTATGGTAAAGCACATCGAGGACAGGGAGGTGATTTGAGACAGCCAACCTGGCTTCACCGAGGGCAAGTCCTGCCTGACAAACTTAGTGGCTTTCTATGATGAGGTGACCACATCATTGCTTTTCTCCTGGAGGAAGGTGGAATAGTAATCACAAAGACTAACGATGGGGAAAAATTCTTCAATGACATCTGTCATTCATGGAGAGGAGCAATCTTTTCTGCAGTATCATGCTGAAACACCTGACCTTGGCTTTAGATCACTCTCTGGCAGTGTCTCTCTCCGCTGGCACGAGCAGGAGATGCTCCTCTGTCACACTGCTCCTCACACCCCCCATGTCCCACTGGCCAGCTGGCAATGAGTGTGAAAAACCTACAACTATGTCTGTCCCACCTTGGCAGAGGAGTTTCTGGAGTGCACAGACAGCCCCGTCAATACCTTTTTGTTTGAATTTTCTGCTCTGCTTTGAATTTTCTTCTGCTGTCATTTGCACCTTGCCTTCAGCCAGAGAAATAACAGGGACAGGTTCACAGCTTTTCTTTAGGTCAGTCAGCAGTGCTTCTGCACAGCACAGCTGAGGGCTATCATCTAACGTGTGCTGAGCCCTTTCTGTTATGTCCTACCTTTTCATGTCTGGAACTCAAGAGTCATGACCTTTTACATCTAAATGCTGGGGACCTTCAGAGCCTGTAACTGTAAGAAGGGTTGTTGAAAGCGCATTAGATCAAGATAGAAATGCTTCATTATAAAATGGTCCTACCTGTGTCATTAAGACTTGTTCTGTGCAAAAAGCATTTATATACCTCATCTCCTTTTCAACATTTATTCAGACTCCTGCCTGGGAGTGTAGGAGTTTTAAAAGCTTATGAGTCAAATGCAAATTCAGGGTTGATACAATCATCTGAACTGCCATCATTAATCCCCTGTGGACAACTTAAAAAGTAGAATCCAGTCAAAGTGCTACACCCTTCATTCATAAATCCCTTTGGAAATGGAAAAGCATTGTTTACTCCCCTTTGAAAGACAGGGAAATTCAGAAGGGTAATGATTTATCTAGGAAACACAGCAAACCTCTGATAAAGCTGGGGAAAGAAATTAATATGCTTTTCAAGTCCTTATCCTTTGTATTTACCACTAGGCTGTTTCACTCCGTGGAAGAGCTTTTTCTTTTTTTACCAGACCTCAGCGATGTTTAACTTTTGAAAATAAACTATTTAAATTAAAATGAATGGTGGAAAATCACAAAGTACTTTATTTTTTATTAGGTTTTCTGTCTTTCTTTAACCAATCCTGATTTGCTTAGTTGTATAAGCGTTGTAAACAGATTAAGGGCTCAGTCCTCCCGTGCTGTAAAGAATAATAGAGAGTTTGATTGTAACGATTCACTTTATTTCAATAAGTAACTAAAGCCTTCAATACATTGATTCACTGAAATCGCAGAACTGTTTCTGGAGTGCTTTCCTAAGACTTGCTATCACAGCACATTCAAAGCTCCCTTCAGATGCAAAAGTTCCTAAAGCTTTTGAGAAAACGATATCGGGTGTAGTAAGCTGGACCTGAGAGAGTTTGTAGCTGTAAACTCAGGCACCCAAGGTAATGGAGAGCTGAGTAATGGTTTGCCTTGCAGAAAAAGAGCAAAGAAATCTTGGGATTTTTCCCTGCACAAGCATGGGAAGAATCATTGACTGACTGCAAAATTCCTCCATACTGTAATGGAGTATTCAACCTTTAGTCTTTCTATTACTCAGTCTGTCACTGTAAGACTGTCCCGTTTGTAGACTACAAAGCATGTAAATGGTGACAGCTGTATTAGGCAGTTAGGGACATAGTTAGCCATTGTGTTTATAGTGGGCAGTGAGATAAGAACAGCTTCCAGTCTTCAGTGCTTGCCACATTTACTTTAGATTTCAGACACCTCTGTACGTTTTGTGGACAAGTAGCTGTGTTGAAAAAGCAGGAGGTAATAGGGCAATAGTTATCATAGTTCTTCTTTTTCCCTTGAGAAACTGATGTACAATACAGGCCAAGAGGGTGTCAGCTGATAAAAGCCAGGCAAATGTGAAGTGTTCTCCGAATTTGATGTCAAGGAGCCTGCCATCCGAGAGAAAACGGACGTTGTCTGGCAGCACCATGAATGAATGAATGAATGAATATCCCTAGCGTGCTCTTCCACTGCACGTTCCTGTTACTGTCTTACTTCATGTAGGAGCATGCTTCTTCCTTTAGTTTTTCTTCAATGCTTCAACAGGTTGTAATAGACTCAGAAAAAAATTCTAATCTGTTTGTTTAGTCATATGCAAGTTTTATTGCAGTTTTCAGTGTTATTTGTCATGAAGCTTCTAAGCACATTCGAGCAGTACATATATTCACAGAATGGTTTGGGTGGAAGGGATCTTAAAGATTATCCAGTTCCAACCCCCGTGCCATGGGCAGGAACACCTCATCCATCCTGGTCTTGGGACTTGTTTTGTGATCGCATCCTCAGAACATGAAGCAGTGAAGAGTTTTAACACATTCAAAAGGACATGTGAGTGTAGCCTGCATTTCTGCAGCATAACCTCCTCTTCATAAGCACCAAAGGTGCTACGATGTGAATAGGTAGGGCTGAAACAGCGGATGCAGAATCACCCCCAAGCTCTTTCCTCCTGCCTTTGCACCACTCCATCCTGCCCACGGAAATGTTAGAGTGGCTACACTGTAAACTGGGCTGAAAATCTGACATGAATGAACCACAGGCTGGGGAAGGAGGGAAGAAGTGGTTGTAAAGGACAGCAGGAAAACAGGCTGGAAATGCAGGGTGATGGAAAGAGCATCAGCAATATTTGTAATCCAGCAGTACTGCAGGTCCAGAGTTTTGCAGTGGTGTGGAGAACCAAGGTGCTAATGTGGTTATAAGAGAAGCCTTGCCTGCAGGAACAAGGGGGAATGTTTATTTCTGTTTCCTTCTCACATTTCTGACCTGTCAGACTTCCCAGTAGTGTACAGTTTGGGGACTCTCCTATAGGATGCTCTCAGTCTCTCTATTGCAGTAACATACTGGAACAAATTTCTCTTTTTAACATGCTTCGTATATTTAATGCTTCTGTAGTAGGGACTATCTAGTTATGCTATTATTTGTTAATATAAGTGATTTCAGAATAAATTTGTTTGACTTTTTTCCCCAAAAAAGAAGAAGACAAAAAAATTTCCTACTTGAATCTCTGGACTAAAGCACATTTTTGGTGCACAGTTGTTTAGTGGGTGGATGAACAATGATTTCTGAGCTGAGATTATGGTTCACAGTGAGAGTATTTTACCTTGAGTAGGCAGACAAAGTGTCTATACATGGGAAAGAATTATTGTTCCCGATATGTTTATTAATGCAGTGTACATGACTTTGTTTAAAGAGAGTGTCGTTGCCCTTCTACTGAGCAATTGCGGATTTCAAGCCTTCATAATTACCTTCTTATCAGAAAATAAATCAATGTCAGTAGCCAAGGTAACTTCTGAACATGACTTGCATAAACCTGTCACTGAGCAGGATTCATCTGAACTGCATTTGTTCCTGATCAAGGAATGGGAACAACTTGGACGTGACAAGTGTCATCAAGGTGAAGTATTTAAAGACCTTACCCTGAAATAGTGGCAATGCTGCACAAGATGATCCACCTATTTGTCCCCCCTGCCAAAAAAAAAAAAAGATTCATGGCTCTTGGATTTAAAAGTCAAGAAACTCTTTCTTTCACTGCTTCTTGTGAAGAAACGTTTGCTTGTTTTGCCTTACCTTGTTCAGTCGCTCTCTCTCATATGTGTTTTTGGTCAGTAATAATGGCAAAATTCTGATTTAAGAGAGGAGAGAAGAGAAATGGAATAGACTATTTCAGTTGGACAGGACCTGCAATCATCATCTTGTCCCAACTGCCTGACTGCTTCAGGGCTGACGAAAAGTTAAAGCATGTTAAGCAGGCAGTTTGGGGGCATTGTCAAGCTGGCTCTCCAGGAGTAGGTATATGTGTGACTGGGCAATGTTTCCGGAGGATCATAAGGTTTTCTGTCATGATCTGCAAGGAATTAATGATACTTTTGGTAAGAAACTAAAAAGGGTATAAAATAAACATACCAGTAGATACAAGATGAGCTTTTTGAGTAGAGGACTTGTCAGTGGACCGTAAAATGGACTGGTGTTAGCCTTGTTGTGAGTGAAATTTTTATCAGTGGAGAAAGATATCAAGATAATAAAAATTAACAAATAAATCCTGAATAAAGGATCTCATCTTGCAGGTTGTTGATACAGAGTAATCATAGAATCATTTAGGCTGGAAAAGACCTTTAAGGTCATCAAGTCCAACTGTAAATCTAGCACTGCCAACTCCACCACTAAATCACGTCCCTAAGCTCCACATCTATACATCTTTTTAACACCTCAAGGGATGGTGACTCCACCGCTTCCCTGGGCAGCCTGTTCCAGTGCTTGACAAGTCTTGTTGGTGAATTAATTTTTCCGAATATCCAGTCTAAACTTCCACTGGTGCCACTTGAATTCATTTCCTCTTGTCCTGTTGCCTGATATAGGCATCATTATGTCAAATGGTCACAAGTTAATAATACATTTCAGTTTCCATAAAACCCTTTACAAAGCCCTAGGTGGAAGAGCAAAGAATAAAGCTTATGTTTATAGATGACAGGACTTTGTCATGTGAAGCAGTGAATGAAAAAGATGTGGGGAGTGGTGGCTGATTATCACATGAATAGCTGACTGCAATCTATGAATGTATACACAGAAGCACTGAGTGAAAGAGAGGAGATCCAGTGGCCTTGCACCGCTGTGGATGTTTCAAAAATAGCACGCTCAGTTTTGTAGTCTGCTGTGCAGGAAAGAGATGTGAGGGTGGTAGAAGTGTTAGGAAACCTTCCTGAACATAAAATGCTTAATTTATTCAGCAGAGATTAAGGGATGGTTTGGTACTTACATAGGGGGAAAAAAAATGATAAGACGACTAAATTGTTCCATTAGTTCACGAAGATACATTAAAATATCTGAGCTGGAAAGTTAAATTTTACTAGTTCATCTTAAAATAAGGAATACATTTGAACTGGAAATACTCATTTATAAGTGAACACCAATCAATAATTGCAGCCAGTTCAGTTCATCGCCCCAAGAAATCTTTAGATCAGCTCTAATTCAAATAGGAATTATTTAGTGAAAAATCCTACAGCCTGCATTAAAGTAGGAAGTAAGATGAAGAGATTGCAAGGAACATTTCTAGCAGAAGTGCTTTAATTAATAGTTCTCTCATGTATTTTGGAAGCTTTGGTTGCATTCTTGTTCAGTGGTCTTTTCTTCATGTAGATTAGTCTTAGAAGCTTCAGATCTTTCCTAGATTCATAGCTTTTAGGGCTGGACTGGCAGTTAGTCTGATGCCCTGAATACCAGTGTTTGAACTTGAACTTCCCAATGTTTAATCATGTCGATTGTTTTTCTTCTTTCGCACTTCATTTTTTTTGTGTGTCCATATCTTTGATGTGTTTTCCTGTATAGATATGGATGAAAAGAAAAAAAAAAGAGTTGATCAAAATGTTATCTGCTTTTTCAACTCTTTGCTTTTATGATGGTCCAATAACTGCTGTGCCATGGGTGGAATTCACTGACATCAGAGGACAGTCAGCTCTTTGTAGGAGATGCTCCATATCATGAAAAATGAGCTGATACAGAACCATTTATATCCACTTGATTACCAGCTTGCATTGGGCATCCTTAGAAACAGTCACTTCTCTAATAAGTGATTGGAGCATATAAAAAGATGATCGAAAAAATGACTCATCAGTTAGGGAATGTAATATCACATTTCCCATACTTAGCCAGAGGCCTTAATTATGTTTTTACACTGCTTTGGTTGATATAATTTTTATTAGATAGTGCTTATTGTATATGAAACACAAAACAGTTGCATTAAAGCAGTTAGGTATTTGACTTCAAGATACGTTTTTATTGTGAGGGATTACTGGGCAGAAACCTTTGATCAGTGCTGTGAATCTGACCAGATAGCTGTAATGGCTCTTCCTATAAAAATAAATGGCTATTAAAAATCCCTAGCAGAAGACAGGAGTATCTACAAGACAGGAGGCTTTCTGCAGTAATCCGCAATGCACAGAAACATTTGCAGCTCAGAAAGATTGACAAGCCAATGTGCTGTTCAGGGTAACGAAAGCTGTTTGCATAAATCCCCTTGCAGTCATCAAGTCTCATTTAATTGACATCCCAGTAGTTTGCTTTTCTGTATAAACTTTAAATAGACTGAGTATTCTGGAAAACCCTGCCTTATCAATTTAGTAAGGGCAAAGCAAGTTTGTGCAGCAGCTATTTGAGGAGCTAATGTTGGCCATTTGAAGCCCTGTCCCACCTTCAGCAGGACTGCCAGACTCTCGTTGCACCGTGTGCTCCCACTCACAGGGCACATGGTTGTGTGGTTCTGTATTTTACACGCTGAATCATGTATGTTGCAGAACTGAATCATGTTACAGGAGAACCCTGCCTTGACAAACAGTGTTTACAGTTCGTGCCTTAAGCATACCTCAAGGACATCTGTATATGGTAAAAATAAAAATAGCCCCAGTGGAAAGCACATGGAAAAAATTTCTAGAGAGTGACTGTAAAATAAAATTATCCTTTCTGAAAGTATGATGTGTACCTAGCACAGGAGTCCACCTTGATAGTAGAGTCCTGCTGACACTGGGGGTGGTTTGGGGACACGGGAGGACCTGTAGGATGACTACACTGAAAGGTGCAGGCAGGGGTGGATGGAGGCACAACGTGGCTGGGGGCTGTGAGGACACACCAGGAGCCTGCCTACGCATCCTTGGGCAGTGCAGGTGGCAAGTGATGCACTCTGCATGACGATACTGAGTGCCTTGATGTCTTCCCCAACATAGGCCTGCGTCATAGACATTGCAAGAAATAATAATGACATGGATGGCCTCGCAGCCTATGCTATAGTAAAATGCAGCCTCATCCTATAGATGGATTTGGTGTAAGACTTCACTTGATTTTATAATAGTTTTGTTCTGTGTAAGCAGAAAATGATACCTACTTTGTATATTTTCTAGACCTACTGTTCTAACCAAATACAAACAAAACCTTTGTGAAAGATAATAAAATTCTTTTCTCTGTTAATGTCATACAGTGAAAACTCCCAAGTGCAAATCCACCTGTAGCCTTGATTTTGCTGTGCATCAGTCATGATATGAATTTTTTTCTTGAAGTATATATATTCATCATTATTTTTGATACAATACAACTGTTCTTTACTTATGTTACAGTAACCCCTAGAGGTCCCACCAGAGGGTTTCATCATGCTACACACAACAGACATAATTAGGTTAATTTTATTGAGTGTATTTGGTTCCCTGTACCCCAATGTTCATGATTCATCATTTCTTTTGTCAGTAAATAGTGAGATAATGACATAGCAGGTTGACAAGGGCAGAAGTAAATTTGGGTTTAAAATGATGGATGTGCCTTTTGAGCAAGTTCAGCCAAGTGGGACCTCAGTCTGTTCCATGGGAACTGCCGGGTCAAAGCTGACTCAGAATTAGTATTTATAAATACTCCATCAAAAGATAAGCTTGAATAATGATGAATGCTTATTACTATACATATTAACTGATATTTTCCACAAGCCAGTATTTCTTAAAACATCTATGCACCAAAGATAAGAAGAACAACACTTTCAATATCATCAGATCAGAATTATGTCTGTCTACTGTGATATAGTGCATGTTCTTCATATCAGTTGATAAAAATACATGTTTTGTACTATTATGGACGTGATAAACTTTGCAATGTTCTTGCTTGTCCGTGTCCTCACTTTTAGGAGTTGGGGGTTTTTAAGCGGTAAATCTCATACGTGTTTTCACATAGCATTGCAGTTTAGGAAGTTGAACTTTCAAAATGAGATATTTAGGCCTTGGAGTGATGGTAATTACTGTAACTTTATGGTAGTTACACTTTACATCTGGGGAAAACTTAAGAAACTATTTAGAGATGAAAAGGTTTTAAAATAATTTAGTTGCAATCAAGGGAGTTAGATGCCCAGATGCATTTGAATTGTTCACAGCATGACTACTGCATCTTTAGGCACCTGCTTGTCTTCAAATATCTGCCCTTTATACTGTTTTTACGTGCAAAAACTGTGTCATTTGTAGCAAGTGTTGTGTTTTCTGGCATATGAGCTTTCTGCAATGCAAGCATTGCAATGGTATTGAGAGAAACTTGAATCTTCAACCAACATTTTTATGTGGTAGAATGTGTATGTGAGACCAGATATTACATTCTTCTATCCTGATAGGCATGACATTTTTAATCTGGTTAATATGTACTGCATTTTGTATACATCTGCAGTTACAAGAGGGTTGCATGCTGCTCTGTGGCAAGCACTGAGTGTTTCTCAACTTTTACTGGGCTTTTGGTGTTACGATTCATGGAGACAGAGGAGTATTAAATATTTCTGGCCACATTAAATGAAGTTTGGTCCCATTTGACTTGCAATTTTAAGTAATTATTGGTTTATTTAATGGAGTTTTCACTGCCTTTTATTATGTACATATGTGTGATTCACAGGCTTAGGAGACATGGCACGTTCAGCCTCTGGCTCAAGCAGATCTGTACTGTTGGAGACAAGCACGTTCTCGTTCTTGAACACCACCGCGGGCCGTGTCTATGTTACAGCTGACAAGGACTGGGAGCGGGGCGGTGGTGTGAGCCATCGCTTCTGATCACAGACTTGCCCTGCAGGCACTCTGCAGACTGCCCGTTCGGCTGTGCTACGGTGCCTGGCAGAATATTAAACTGCCAGACTGACTTAGACATGGAGTCCCTTGGGCTGTGCACTTGCAGTTTCGATGGCTGAATATAGAGTAAGTCTGATCCAGAGGGCAGCCTTTGGATGACCCCACATGCAATGTGAAAATACCCATAGTCCCAGAGCATAGCCAGCTCTCTAAGCTGGAAAGTTAGGTCAAAGATACATGGCTACGAAGGGGAGAAAGAGAGAGAGAGTGTGAGCAATTTCAGCTGAGGAAACATCCATGACCTCGACATACCCCAGCCATGATTTTGTAGCTCTCCACTGGTGATAATCCTTGTTGGCTCAGACCCCAGCTGGGATCAGACAGGTCAGCTACTGCTTAGAGATTTCTGACTGGGGGACAGAAACAGAGCTCAAAAGAGAAGGAAAAGAATGACAAGTTTTAGAGTTAGACTGAGAATGATTACGTTTGGCTTGGCAGTAGCAATGCCACACATGCACGCAGTGTTTGGGAGCGGCTTCCTGATGGCACCACAAAAAACACTGGTGGAGCAGCATCCAGGCTGCACATCAGAGCATTCGCTCAACTTGCAAATCTAAACATGGCTCTGGAGCCAACGACAGAGCTTGTACTGGCATCACTGGGCAGTTTATCACTTTTTTAATTTACTTTTACTTTGGGCAGACTGAGAACCTGATGACAAGAATGTCCAAGTGCATGATTTATCTTCTGCAGATGGTCAGGACATCCCGGTTTAATTTCTTGCATGTAGAGGCTATAGGGAGAGAAAGCAAGGAATTAATGGGCTCTATAGAGTAGTTACAAGGAGCATCCTCCTGGTACTCTGCAATGTAATGAGAGAGTCACACAAGGTAAACAGTGTTTTATCTATGAGGACACAGGACTGTGTTTGTTTTATGGGTCTCCTTAGGGCTACATAGGAAGAGTGTTCCTCTACCTCTTGAATGCTGCATATTGCTGCAGTTTGCAAGGTTTGTGGGGTTATTGATTTTATTTTCTTAGGAGAAAAGGTAAATAGAAAATTATTAAGTTGCACACCCTGGCATGAGCTGGACATCAAGACTTCTGTATTAAAGCTCAGGCTGACTGAGGAAGAGAAGATACTTCATTGTTTAGCCTCCCAGTGAAGAGATGTGTTTAATCCTTTATTAGTGCTTTTTCAGAAAATTTCTGTATTTTTCCATGCAGCTCTGACTGTTTCCAGTTACTCTGGTAAATATGGGTGTGTAGGAAGAAGGGAGATAATTGCTTTTTAAATGGTTGAAAATAATACAATTAAACCCCTGTAATCAGATGCCGCAGGATGTGGTTATTCATTTCAAGGTCCTTTTTGCTAGAGAGCTATCCTGCAGTGATCAACCAGTGGCAATTCTTGGACTTCAAAACTAAATTCAGGAAAGCAAAGCTGGGGAGAACTTCAGGTCAAATATATCCACTGCAGTTTTAGGTGTGGAGTGACAAGATCAGCTCTGAAAATTTAAGGAACGAGCTTGATAGTTATCCCAACTAAACAACCATTTTAATGATCCTTTGGTTCCTTTCAATGCAAGTGCTTTTGGTCAAAGTTATGTTCTCAAACACTCTTTCCCCGTGCTATAGATGTTCCCACCAATATTTTTGTATACCATCATCATTGTTTCCAGGAACAGAGAAAAGAGAATTTGATTGCGTTTGTGTCATAACATCAATCACTAGCTCCATTGTGCTTAACTGTGGAAAAAAAACCCAACAAATTAAAAGAAACTCTCCTTCCCAGGCAGCTAAGGAAGGTGAACAACAAAGAACAGAGGAGGGAGGGGCACAGTCAGGTACACACATCTATATTACTATTATGTTTACTTTCTGTGAATAAATAAGTAAATAAAGTAAGAGACATCTCTCAGCCAAACCATCCATTTAATAACTCATTTTTCTGTAATGTTAAGACATCTTTGGTTGTTGAGGAGAGATGCTTATGTAAGGGGGATGGCCTCAGAGAGAAAGAGAGCATTCAGAGCATGGAGCACAAGAGTCAACACCTTCTCCGGGTCTCCAAAATCATTTTTTTTGTTTTGAATGTGTTTTATCCCACTGGCAGCCTTGCCTGTGCTCACTTCAGAGGAAGGTGTTTATACTGTAGTATGTACAGTATGACTACACTGCTATTAATACACCCCCAGGGAAAGGGAGAGTGGCATGGTACAGTACATGTGAAAAGACATCTTGTGCTGGCGGCATCGCCGTTGAGTCATTCCATCCTGTCTGCGGCTGTGGGGAGCAGTCACTTCAGGGCCACAAAGCTTCCACGGGCTAATCGCTATAATAAGCACTTCAGGCAGAGTCTGACTCCCCCCATTTAGTCTCCCTCCACGTTAGGTCTGTAAATATTTGCCCTGTCCATGTCTATTGTTGGCACAGAGGCATTAGAAGAAAGTTCTCTTAAGCCTTTGCTTGCGTGCTTGGCTTTGGGCCAGCGAAAGTTAAAGCTGATCATCTTAGCCTCTTACTGCCCCTGCTAATTCTTCTATTTTTTGGTAGCAAATGATGACTCTCTTCAAGATGTGCCGGAGTTTCCTGGGGGTAGGTTGACACTTCCTCAAGGCATATGCATTAAATTACATGTGCCATGCAAGTAAACAGCAGGATAGAGGGGTTTTTCCTTGCTTTTGTATACACAATCTAATTTTTTCCTTGGCACTTTCCCCACTCGTAGGGAAGTATGGGATGGCTGTCTTTGTATATGAGCCAGGTTTGATTTATTTATTTTTTGCCTCCCTTTCTCTAGCTATCTGTAGCAGACACACCGAATTTCCAAAAATGAAGGTGTTAATACATGTATCACTTACTGCCCCTCCTGCAACTTCTATGCCATTGTTCTTTCCAAGTGACCCAAAATGAGAAGAGCAATTTGGATGAGTCAGGGAGTCTGCCCTGATTCAGACTGGTTAATGTGGGAGTGTCTCAGGGTCGTGCATATGTCTATTAATATAGGGTCAAAACTTGAGTTGGGAGCTCTGGTTTGATTTGCCTATTTTTAGCAGAGTCGCACCAATGCAGCAAAACCAGCTCAGTTTGTTTTGAATTTGTGTGAACAACAACGACAACAAAAAAAAAACCAACAAAAAAATTGTAAAACAATCATTATCTTAAGGTAATGAAACTTACTCATCTTATTTAGGGCAAAGCCAACACAGTAGTCTTTATGCTGTGGTGCGAAATCTGGGACAAAGTCTACTTTTATTCTTGCAGTCCCTGACCATGTAGCATCAAATATTCTGGTTTAGCAGTGAAAAGTATTGAAACGTGACTATTTTCACATCTCATATGCAGGTCTTTTTTTCTTCACACAAATTAAACCATGAAGACCTCTATTGAATTCTGGTCTTTTCAAATTCTATCTGCAAGGACACTGAGACAGAGTATATAATTTCTCTTTCCTACCCTCTCAGAAGGCTCTTGATGCAAGGACAAATGAAGAAAGAGTTTGGATCCAGGTGTGCTGTTTATTAGTGTTAAGAATAAGAAGTTGTGAGTAAATGCTCTCACTGTATCTTTTTGTGATGCCACCAAGGTTTATTAGTCCTGGGTCCTACGGAATCAATCCATGTTAGAAAAAGTGACTGGTGCAAGGAGTAGAACATATTAGTTTTCTGGCTTCCAGGAAGGCAAATTGTTTCAAATACCGCAAGTGAGGAAAAAAAATATAGCAAGAAATTGAACAGAATATCTAAGGGAGCATAACAGAGTAGAAATTAGTTACAGAAGAGCGTATGGTGGGAAAACCCCTGTATCCCATGTCTTGTATCACTGGAATGGCTCAGTGAGAATTTCTGCTTGGCTGGGACAAGCTAGCATTGCTCTATTGACCTTTTTGATTTACCCCAGCTTAAAATCTGACCTTTTGTGTCCAGATAGCAAGGTGGCATAGAACTGGGAGAGATCAGAACAACACTTCCTAATCTCCACGAAGGCTTCTGGAGATAAAAAGGTAGCGCTCCTGCTTTGCTTTCTTTAACACTTTAGGAGAACAAGCAGGATGTTGAAGTTGTTCCGAATGAGATCGGAAAAAGTTTTAGAAGTTCTTGTAACCTTAAAAATACAGGTGATCCTGATTTGTGTTCTCTCCTGAGAACTTAAATGATTGAGACATAAGCAAGCAAACTGAGACGTGTCCCGATGCACTTAGTCTGTTAGCACTGTCACCACAAAGATAGAAATAAAGATCATATCTGGGCCCCAGCCTAAAAGGTTCTGTGGTCTGTTAAACAAATCAGAATCAGATAACATGCTCTCCTGGTCACTGGGACAAAGCCTGTCTGCCTCAGAGTAAAAACATACATTGTACCATAGCTAGAAATGCTCATTCTCAGATTCTTGTCATGTGTGAAAATCCGTATCATTTTTATGGCTGTGCAAAGCATTAGGTCATCTGAAAAAAAATGACAAAACTCTGTAGTTTAAATTGGCCTTCTCTTTTTATTAAGGAATAAGAAGAGTCAACACAGGTCTTGGAGCTTACCCAGACGAAGTTTGCTATTTGATTTGAACATGCACAGTGCATCTCTAAATTCAGACTTGATGTGGAGGCCAAGACAAATACATTCAGACATGCAGCCTGGACCTGCAGTCCGTGTTACATGACAGCCTGAAGTCATGCTCTTAGCCTGTAAGGCATTTGTAGCAGAAATCATTCTTGCAGCAGGGCAAACAAGGCCTTTCTGTTGTTTTCCACTGCTAGGGCTTAACCTCTAGCCATTATTAGATTATTAGATAAAGAACCTGGCAGAGACCCCAAGCTAATATCAGAAAATATGCAAAATATATGCATCTGTGCATACACCAGCTCTGAGGAATTGATGCTGCTTATGTATTTATTGGGTGTAGATACGATACGTTTAGGCTATGCTACGACAGTATCTGCATGCCTGTTTTTCCCATCTTTTCTCGCTGATATGATTCTATAATTTCTTCTTCCTTCCCATCCTTCCAGTCTCACTTGCAGCAGGGAGACTGAAATATATATATATATATATATGGGATTTTTGGATTTCTAGTCAACAGTATCCTGGGAGAAGCAGCTTTGGCTGCTCCACTGAAAAAGTACCTACAAGATGATGTCATCTGGCAGCAGGCACCAAAACAAGATGTGGTATTGCAGCAGCTAAAAATGACAATCTGCAATGCACCAATATTTAGGTTTCATGGCTCTATAAAGCGGTTCCATTCAAAGACATGCAAGTAAACAGTATTTGAGTTCTGACTCCTTGTGAGGTGTACTGTGCCTGTATTATCCACATAATTGGGTGTAACCGAAGTAGAAAAAATATTCCACCTGAACAGAAGCAGGCTGTACATTTACTCCAAAAATGACTTCTCTGCTTAATGCAATGTTGCAATCCAAATGCAGCTCATTTATAAATCACTTTTTAAAAATCCCACTTCTTTCTTTTAAACCTTTGGGAAAGCATGCTGAAAAATATATTTCTGAAACCGTTTAGCCAAATGTTCATTTGAGATTTGCTATCTAGGAGTCTGGTATCATAATCTCCAGAGCTGGATGTTCAGATCTTTGGAGAAAAGGCTGTTTATTTTAAGGAAACCACCTTAGTACTAAGGGCAGATCACAGAATTGCTTGCCGGTTCATTTGCAAGCTGCACAAAAATTTATATGCAGTTTTCTGCCAGGAGACTTGGCTTCTAAATACCAGCCACATTGGGCTTTGAAACATGTGACCATGTCTGTAAGAAAACCGTGAGCAGCAAGTAAAAAAAGTGAAGTTGCATAAGGACAGAAGGTAGTGTATAATCCTCTTGCTAGAAGGTAAACACTAGGGCACACAGTGCACAAGCAACGCAGATGATGTTTTGACTTAAAAAGGCAAAGGACTTAAAAATTACAGAAATATGCATAGATCAAGAATTGCACTACCAGAATTGTTGTGGCTGGCTTAGACTTCAGATCCAGCAAATAATATGATAGCTTTAGATAGCTCTCCTTCACCAAGCTGAAATTCAGGATGCAGTGCAGGCAGCAGTGCCATATATATAAGATCAAGTATCCGTCCATTTCTGATTTACTGAACACCATCATGCCATGATGTGCACAAGAGAGAAGAACCACTGATGAGAAACAAGACAAAACCAAAACTCACATAAGACTGTCAGGCTATCAACAAGAAAAGGGCCACAAAGATTATCAAAGGGCTGGAGCACCTCTCATATGAGGACAAGCTGAGAGAGTTGGGCTTATTTAGCCTAGAGGAGCTGGCTGTGGGGAGAATTTATAGCAGCCTTCCAGGGGCCTGCAGGAAAGCTGGGGAGAGGCTCTTTCTTTATCAGGGAGTGCAGGGATAGGATGAGGAGCAGTGGTTTTAAGCTGAAAGAGGGGAGATAAGGAAGACATTTTTTACCATGCGGGTCATGAGGCAGTGGCACAAGTTGTCCAGAGAAACTGGGGATGCCCCATTCCTGGATGTTTCAAGACCAGGTTGGATGAGGCTTTGAGCAACCTGACCTAGTGGAAAGGTGTCCCTGCCCATAGCAGAGGGGTTGGAACTGGATGATCTTTAAGGTCTGAATAATCTCAATTATGTGCAGGTAAAGACTGAGTATTGATGACAAGGGGGTTCTCATGAATCAAAATGTCTGGTCTTCAGGGTAGATAATTAAGTTGAAAGCAATGAAACCATCCCCAAAACAGGTGTATTTGGTGAAAATTGTGTTTTTACTATACCGTTGTACTTCTTGTGCTAGGGGGATGCTTATAATAAACAAAATAGAAACGCAGTGTATGGTGCGCTTTATCTCTAGGATACTGCTTGAACCTATGGGCTGTGCAGAGCACATGAGATGTGAAATGAGATGCAGAACATGTTTTCATATGGTTTGTTCCTGTTAAAATAGAGTTCTGGCTTAAGCATGCTTGGCTGTGTCCTTAGCCATCTTCGGTCACGTGAGCAGGCAGAAGCTTGCAGATACTCAGTTGTGTTAGAGAACACAGATTAGATATACTGAGAAATTTAAATTCTCTGTATCTTTTTCCTTGAAAAAGCCACAAATAAACTTATTTACCAGGAGAGAGATTTGTGCCCAAGTCAGTTTTGAGTCGAATCAGCAGGGCTTTTTTAATTTATTTGAAACTTAGTTTACTTAAGTTCATTGGTTTTACGTATTTCCATTTTATTTCCATTTTTTCCTGGCAACAGTTTGATAACATGAACAGCCAGGATATTTACAATTCTGATGAGTGATTTCCAAAGACTCAGTAGCCTCGGTGATTGCTGCTCTTGTGAGCAAGATCACTGGAACTCCTTATGTAGGCAGCCAGTAAATCTGCAGATATGTGTTTAAGCATTTAAAATGTACATGAAACTGAAATAAATTAACTACCACAAACCATTTTCTTTGCTGTGCAAAATTGAAGCAGGAACCTAAATGAATGAAACATTTACATGTTCCATAAGATTGCACATTATGGGTTACAGAGTAAAACCCTGGTACCTTGTCAGCGAAGATCTGTGATCTGTTCAATGGTTTTTAAAAGTCATGTAGAATACCTCTGAGTGTCCGGGTGAATGATTGTTTTAGACCACATAACTGTATCCCTCTCACATAAATCTCAGCTTCTTTGATCCAAATCTTAAGTCTGTTTTGCCTTTCTTTTGTCTGGTTTGGCTGTCTGGATACTTGAATTTTATCTGATATGTCTCCCCTTCTGCATGCTCCTTATGAATTTTAACTTTTCCCTTTTCCTTTCATGTTTTCTCCTTAATAGTTATGGTGTTTTTTAGCTTAAGTGTAACTAAACAATACTCGGTGGTGGTGTTCAAGAACTCCCTAGACCTCATTGAAGCTGAATTTGGTAGTTCATATTAATATCTGAAAACTAAGCAATATATCCTCGGGGGAATGAAACATTTCAGATGGATGCAAGGCAATTTTTTTCATTTTCTAAAGCGAAATGTTACACTCTCTTACTCCATTCAACCCAGAATTGTATTTTCCTTAGAAAAATCTTTAGATAAAATTGAACAGCACAATCCATTATTCTTCTGCAGACAAACATCCCTTGTTAGTGTGATCATGATTTGTGTGTGGTGGCCATCTGATTGTTACAAACAGATTTTCACTGACTTTGTATAGTAAGTTAGTCATATAGGATGCTACTTTTTCAATTACATTTACTGGAATGATAAAAGATACTGTGACCTCTCATAGAGAGCTGTCTGTCTACAGCAATTCCTGGGAATTATGCAATGCATTCCACTATCTCTCTCTTTGCTTTTTAGATGATAATAATACATGTTTTGCTGTAGAGTCTGAATTCTTTCACCTTTGTGTTGCTGGTTTAATGATATATTTGTTTATGTAATGCTTCACTGTTTGACCCACTCTCAGCTTGTGTTGTTTTGCACTCTGTTGTGCTGTTGAGGTATTTTTGGCAATGTTTATCTTTGTTGTTTGTGTCTATGGACTGACTGCTATTTCTATTTGTAGTATCTAAACTGGCTTAATTTACAATGTCTTTTGTTTGCAGCAGTCCTAAGTGTGAAAATACTTCTGCTTGTGGAAAAACATCATGATCTGTGCAGTCCATCCTCGGACTCCTGCTGAAGTCAATAAGAACTTTGTCAAAACAGTGCAGGAACACACCCTACACACCATTAGGCACAGCTAATCCAACTCCTGGGAGCAAGGATTGGGATACAGGTCTTTGTCCATCACACTGACCTTCCTGATTACTATTTGCTTGGTTTTCTCCTGACATCATCATTGTCCATTTCCAGCTACTAAACAGATTCAAGTGAGAACACAGAGGGTGATGTCATTGACTATGTGGTTGTCCCTCTATGAGAATACCATCATAAAAAGTGAAGGACATGGGTTTAAATTCAGGTTTGAGATGGAGTTGAACTCGCGGTGCTCTTGACAAGTGATAGAAAAGGCGGGCAGTAGCACCCTCTCTGCCAAGCATCCTTTAGAAAGGATGAACCTTTCTTAGGCTTGTGTCTGTCCTTAAAACTGGATTCAAAGCTCTGCATCTAAAATGGATGACAATGCTAAATTCTAGGAAGAGCTGAAAATTGAGGTGCATCCTTGTACTTACTGTGTCCTGCTAGCTGACTATAGGCTGCACTTCACTCAGTGCCCAGACTTTCTGTATCTCACCTTCTGGAAGTGCCTGTTTGCCTCCATTGCCTCTATAAGAATCTTTTGATTCTTTTTCTCTCTGTCACTTCAGTAAAACTCAAGAAGGAAGTCACTACTAGGTGATACTCATCTGATTCTCACCCCTTTCTCTAAGATGTTTCCCTTTAAAAACATTTATTTTTCTCCTTGCTTCTTCCCTTCACTAGTCCAAGACATGAATGGCTTGTTAAGTAGATGAAAATAGATACAGGCATTTGGAAATTTCTGTTGTTCTCCAGAGAGACGACTGTCTAATGTCCAGCAGAGCAATGCCTGAGATCCATCTGTCAAGATAACAGCTGCTACTTTTTCCATAGTTTGTTTATAAGATCATTGAGATTAAAACTTAGAGATGGAAAAGACCTATTTATAATAACAAACTGTGCTGTTAATAGCTCCTTTCCATTGTGGTGCTGAAGATACTTTAAAGGCTTACTGAATAAAGACTTTCAAGATACCTAAGGCAAAGTATATTAATTAATAATATTGTAGCTGAATGTGCTAGTGACTCTCTGTCTGACCTTGGTGAAACCACAGTCACCATTTCACAGGGAATAAAATGAAGGTGAGTTATACTTACACAGCTGTCTGATGACAGAACCTATTCTTTTCTGACATCCAGCATTTTGCTCTGATCACAAATCTACTCTACTCAGTATTCTTACAGGATTCTGCTCTGGAGGATGGTCCCGAGTGCATCATTCAACTTACTTTTAAATTACTGTTATCCAAGTCTTAAACTGCTACATGTATTTTTGTACTTTCATTAATATCAGGGGAACTGTGCTACTTTACAGCAATAAGAAACTGCAACACCAGGAACAATGAACAAAAATAGGAAACAAACATGGCAAAAGCAGAATTTCGTAGCTAATATTATTTCAGTACATACTCTCAGAGTCTACAGGCAGAGTGATACGACACTGCTAGGATCTGCCTGGGAGCACATAAAACACTGTTTACATTGAAAACAATACTGAATAAATACTCTTTTCTTTTAGAAAGCAGGTGCATTTCTGGTAGGTGGAAAGAACAAACTATATGTCTATAGAAAGGTTTGTTCCTTTGATGAGTGTACCTCATATATGTTTTTAAAAGACAGCCTAGAAAATTAATGGTATGTAAATAAGGCATTCTTCCACTGTAGTATTGCAGGAAAAGATAAAGACTGCTAAGCAAAATCCTGGTTTTATCTGATCTTAATTGCAGGCTGAAATTCTGACAATATAATAAGGGTTTCCCAATGCATAACTTGTTAATAAACCCGTCTCAGAGGTCACTCAAGGATGAGAAGTGGCTTTTATCTTCTATTATTTCTATAGCATATTTACTGTATGTGTTACTAGTCAGTATCTAGGTAGATGTGTGGTCACCGAGTCTGAAGGACCTTAGGCAACATATCCACAGGAAGGCGTTGGGTACGCAAATCAAAACCATCTTGGTTTTAAACTGCATTTTTTCACTAATCTTGACTGTGATCAAGTCATTTTAGGTGGACTTAATCTCAACTGTCTTTAGCAACCTAGAAGTCTATGGTCTGTCCCACATCAGCATCTAAGCACCTGTCCTTCTCCACTCTTGAGCAAGAGATTCCCTCCTAGATTAAAACAGCAGTGTGTTTCACCTGATTACCCTGGAAACTGTGTGTGTTAGGCTGACGTGAAGCTCCATGGTGACCCCAAGTTGGTGCCAGTAAAGTCATGTCTCATTTTCCCATGTGGAATTGCTGGCAAGAGGAGACGATTCCCCAGGAATTCTCTGAATGCTTGTGAAGGAAGGGGATATTGCGTAATGCCAGCCAGGAAGGTTATACTCCATCTCTAAAATAAGACATTACAGGAATGTCTGACCAGTCTGGATCAAAATGTTGGATACCCTGGATAGAAAGCATTTGTCTTCTGCATTATGTGTGTTTTATGTACATGTGAGATCATGATGGAACAGCATTGTCTGCCTCTGACTTTATTTAGAGTATATGTTATCTTGGCATATTGACTGTGCCTTCTTGCTTTGGTTGCATTTTGTGTGTCTCTTTTTCCAAGAATGTTTTCCTTTTTCTCTTTCTTACTTAAGAACAGAGTGGTGCTAAGTCCTTTGCACAATGTGAGACACTTGATGTGTTTGTCAAGATGAGTTTTAATAAAACCTCCTCTGTGAAGGAGGTATAGCCATGCTATGTGTTAAGAAAGTTGAATGTGGTAAAGAACTGTGAGAAAGAGCACTCATTCGCAAGGGATTTGGGGAGAAATGTTATTTTTCTGTTCCAAATGCCCCGGAGGCCAACATACCATTTTAAAATCTTGGTTTTAAGTGGTAACATAGAATCATAGAATGACCAGAGTTGGAAGGGTTCCACAAGGATCATTGAGTCCAACTCCTATACCTGCACAGGACAATTCCAACATTCACACCATGCGTCTGAGGGTGTTGCCCATTAACAATATCCTTTTTCATGCTCAGATTTATTGTCTCTGGGTATGCATAGCCTATTAATCCAGTGCCCTACTAGAGATGGGTAGATTTGCCACTAGGCTGTTGCTGGGCTAAACCAAGGGAATCAGAACTGGTGCAATGATAAATTAAGATTTCAGCACAGATTTCATTCAGAAGGAAATGGAGACACATACTGGAATTTAGATAGTTGAAAATCAAAAGATGCCCAGTCTGGGAACAACGTGTCATTAAAGCACACCTAACTGCTGATGCAGTTATTATATGGGGTTAGAAAGTTGTTTCTTTCAGCAGATCGTTCAGTATCTCTTTTCCCGGAGCAGAGGTGAAGTTACCTGGTGGAGTAGCTGGTTCCTTTCTCATAAAACCCGTCTCTGATGTGATCTCAGAGCCATAGTTCATAACTTTCCCAAGAAATGTCTGCAGATCCTTTTCAGCTTTGTGTGGTGTTTCTCCATGCTCCCTGCACCCAGATCTGTATGCAGAATTTTTGGTGACCTAGCTTGTGCGCTTCTTGTGCCATACACTGAAAGACTGGTGACTATCATGTTCACCTATTCCAGTGAGGTTTAACCCACTACTGCAGTGTGTAACTTCCCAGTGGAAGGTCACCTGCACATGCATGTATGTGCCACAGGCTAAAATATCAAATCCATGTCAGCATTGCATAAGCAATCATAAAACAAAAATGATGGGTGGGGGAGGAAAAAGGTGCGTGTTGTGGCATAGGATGAGGCTGAGAATGAAACCAAGTAAAAAAAAAGAAATTATTTGTATTGTCCTGTTATCATGGTGCTCTAGATGGTCAGAATTCTTTGGCCAAGCTTTGCTGCATGTGTTCAGGTGGAAAATACTGGAAAATGTCTTCTTTGTGCTACAGTCATGCTCTTGAACTGCTCTTTGTGCTTCTTAGCTGGTACCAGAGGACAGGAACAGAAAGACCTAGCCTCGTAAGGAACATTCCCTCTCCCTGCAGGACCTGTGTTATAAGACATGGTATTTTGGGGTAGACATGCAAGAGGTACAAAGTATTTCTGTAGTAATATATTCTTTCTAAAATGTTGCTTTGGACATCTACTGTCCTACTCATTAGCATACCCAGATTGACCTGATTCTGCCATGCTTATTCAAATGTAATTTGTCTTATGCTGCAGAGCATGTATATTTTACAGCTGAACTTTGTAATGGCACCAGAATCAAACCCTAAAATAAAATGATTGTTTTAAGGCAACAGAATACCAGAGGAATTGTTTTGGTCTCCTTACAATTCACGTGGAATAGGCTTATGTGCCTGATATCTGCCATCAGGGTAAATCTACTTTTTCTCCTTTAAAAATATGCAAATCTATAAAGCCGTTAGGACAGAATAATGCCTTTCAGTAGAGTGAACTAGACAATTGCATGTAATTTTCTTGGCTGTGAAGTGAACCTAAGTGCAAGGCTCTTTCATATTGTCTTGTAGTTGTACGCAACTGATAGATAGTGCATGGTAATGCATTATTGAATAGTTGTCTGTCGTGTCTTCATTGCATGCTGTCAGCTGCATAATAAATAATTGATTGCGTTGCTCTTACTCCACATTAAAGATATATGAGTATATAATACATGAAGAAAATGAAGCAGCGAGGCAGCCTGTGTTGGAAAGATCAACCACTACTGAAGTGTGCTGTGGTAATAGGAACTAAGAAGTCACCACCACCGCTACCCATTTCCCATTTCTATACTTTGAGTCAGTGAAAGTTTGTCATGGCAACAAATGGCACATTCAAATTTTAAAAAATAACAAAAGAAATGTGATAAAGAGCTGATATGCTGCAGAGATGCACCCCCCAGTCTCTTCAATTATTATCTCTCTAGACTGAAAATTCCCTTAAAAAGGGTAATAATTTTTTCTTATGTTACTGTAAGTGGTCAGGAAAATACAGCTTAAGCCATCAAGTCTTTTTTTTCCTCATAAGGCTTTGTTTATGTTAAGCAGAAGAAACATTAGTAGAAAAAAATGAGTTTATGTTTACAGTGGTTCTAAACCTTTGTTGTTGAACCTTTCCCTTGAAATTCTCAGTTCAATTGCCAAAATCCCCCTAAAGGACACAGAAAGATTGCCTGCTATTCAAACATAGCATAGGAAATGAAAGCATCCTCACATTCAACACTATTTCCATTACAACAATCACCGTTACTGATGAAAAACATTTTCATCAGTAAAACTGATGAGTCACCAAATTTGCCCAGAAAAGAGTTTGCCTTGGAAATCAGGCCAAGGAACAGATATATCCACTGCTTAGTACGTGGTTGTCTGAAAGGAGGCTCATGATGAAGTATAACTACAGGTTGCTGGGAGCTGCTGTTACGATGAAAAGGTGTAAAACTGTGAACTGCGTTTTGAGGTAATCATGAAGTGGCAAATGAAGAATAAGAGGTGCGAGATACCCAGCTTATTCATATCTAGATTCTGGTGGAATGACCTGGAGAGCTGAGGCATGCTGGGTCCTTTAGGCATTTCCCTGGGAAGCAGAAACACTAGACACTGACAGTTTGCCTGGACAAGTGTTGCCCAAATCTCTCCGTTTAACACTAACACTTATGGGAACTGTTCTTATATCTGATGGGAAACCACAGGTTTTTTAGATGTGTTAGGTGTGAGACTCAGCCATGAGCTGGGCGAGAACACCACT
Source organism: Dromococcyx pavoninus (assembly GCA_033558185.1). Taxonomy (NCBI): domain Eukaryota; kingdom Metazoa; phylum Chordata; class Aves; order Cuculiformes; family Neomorphidae; genus Dromococcyx; species Dromococcyx pavoninus. The sequence goes on from JAUMJL010000250.1 coordinate 2,901,402, forward strand.
GAACGCTGAGGAGTTATCCTCCTTTACTGCAGGACATCAGAAATGAGTCCTGATAAGAACTGATCTGTTTTAACATAAAACTTGAATAACACCACTGAAATCAGTAGAGTTCTGCTGGTGTAAACCGTCCTGGGATGTGATTTGTGACTTTATGGATGTGTTTCTCCCACTGCTCCCGTGCAATTATGCTGAACTCTGCTTTGCTGAACTGTAACCTCCTCTATACACTGTGAGGGTCTCACTGTTGACACAAAGGCTTTTGTGCAGTTTCTAGAAACTTCCCAATAGTATATTTTCCAGACTAAAAGTGTATATTAGTATTAGTTACAGGTTATAAATGAAGGGGAAAAAAACCCAGAATTTCCAACAAACTATTGATGTATTTTGACATTAGAAGCAATGTATTTTATGGGAAAAAAAAAAAAATGATTGAGATCAAAAATCGTTAACCCACAGCAACACTAACTGTAGCAAATGCTGAGAGTTCTAGGAACCAAACTGAATGACAAGTTTATAACAGCACAAATCTATTACAAGACACTATTGGAAAGATGGTTGTATTGAAGGGCATAAAAATTTAGTCTCTGTCCTGGAAAACCTCTGGTCTACATAAAATGAAACAGGATAGTGTCCTGGAAACACCTTCTGAATATCTGCCCCTCTTTCTGCTGCTAACATATTTTCAGAAAGTAGCTGTCTTCAAGTGTACGTATTGCCTTTACATTCTGTGGGTAGAGGTGATGCAATCCTTTGCAAGTGAATATTGCTGTTTTTTGAAAGTCAACTGTTCAATTTATCCCCTTAGTACTCATGAGGTGGGTGAATACCATTGTACAAAATAAAAGGAGGGCAACTACTGAAATCAAGGGATTTGTCCCTAGGATCTCTGTCTTCTTATTCCCAGAATGTGTCAACCCTGCAAAGACAAATAATTCAGTAAACGCTGGAGCCAGTGAAGCCTGGCATGCAATTTGGTCTGGTTCACTTAGGTATGGATGGATAAGTCAATACCTCCTCACTAGGGCCCTATAAAAAGCTGACAGTCTAGTGTTTAAAATTAATGTTAACTTTTTCAACTTTTGTAAGTTAATTGACTGAGAATGATAAACAACTCCAGGAGGTTGCTGCAGTCCTAACATAAAAATCTGTGGGATGATCCTTCTTGGAGACACCTCTCTTTCCCCATTGAAGGGGCCTAGATTGCAGGTTGAGACACAGTTTCTTGGAGAAGGCTAACATTAGCAGTGGAATTCATCTCACTTAATTTACACATAGAGTTTAGAGATTCAGGCACCGTTGTCGATGGAGGCCTTTGGTGTTCTCTCTCATCCATCTTTTTTGTAAATAGTGGTTTGGGGGCATGGTTTTATTGGGACCATAGGTGTAAGTTAGGTGTCTAAATAGCTGGGCTGGCTCTGTGGATTTGTGTTATTCTTTTCATGACATGCACAGGATCTTTGCCTCGGTATGAACCCTACTCCTTTGTCAAACTTGGCTGAAATTGGCTAAAAGATCTAAAAGTCATTAGGCAAGTACAGACAGTGTCATTAGCCCTCTCCCCTTAGGAAACAGACTTAAATGATGTGATCTTAGTTGAGGTTGGCTGACCTCAGTTAGGGAATTCATGTTAAAAGAGTAGTGCAGACACACCTATGTTTTAATAACAGCTTATGTTAAACCTAGACTGAAGCTTTGTTTTCAGTGTTGTTTTAACTGAAATGGCATTGTATTTTTGGCAGTTTAGGTGGATCCCTGGTTTTGTTCCTTAACGAAATTATTTGTTTGCTCTTTGATCTTAAACTTAATAGGCTGAACCTCAGTGATTCAGCAGAACCCGTGTTGTGAGACATCTCCTTTTCTACAGCCACCTGATTTTTAGCACCTGGTTGTTAATTAGGACACGTTGTAGATGAGAACATTTTCAAATCCACACAATATTCTGACAACTGAGTTTGTACAATTAATTATTTTAATACAAAGATTGTTACCTTTCAGAATCAAATGTAAGGTTATTATAAAAAAATAAGCATATAGGCATCTAGATGTCCTTGCTCAGTCAAAACTCCTATTGATTGTTCTGACTTTGCAAAACAATGTTATTAAGTTCCAGATTGTGTGTGGGGGGGTTCTCCTTCTTGTTAGCTAGATAAATAAAGGTGCCAGCAGGCTGAAGATGGGCATCCGTCCTTGTTGAAGAATATTAACCAAATCAATTTTTTCACAAAAAGAAAATCAATTGATGCATTAGCAAGAGAGAAGATAAAACATTTTGCTAGTTTAGCTCCCAGGAGCCTGAATAGTCAACTGTAACTTTCAGAAACAGAGAGACAAAAAAGATCTAAAGTTCAGATCTAAATGGGGATCGGAACTTCTTCAGGGCACATGAGGACTCTGACTCATTTCTAAACTAAAAGGGCAGTCGTATAAAAATTGATCCTCCTGCCAGAGCTTTGAGGAATGTGGACCCATCTGACTCTGAATCCCAGTTTGTCCTCTGAAAGCAATAAGGTGGGGATATGACAGAGGAGGTTACCTGCGGAATTTTCAGCTGTTGCTGAACATAGAGTGTTGTAAACTTAGGAGAAGCAGCCTGTTTTCTTCTACAAGGCACAACACATCTTCTATAGGCTTTTGATGGTCGGTTTTTAGCTGATATTTACTAGACTAGCAAGCTCGTGGGCAGATGCAAATATTATTTTAAATGGGAAACATTATCCATTAGCTGTTGTCAGAATCTCTGAAGAGTTAATTCTAATTCTGCCACAAGTTCGATGCATGTAAACCATCAACCTTTAAGCTAAGTATTTTGATAGGCTTTAGTTACAAAATTAAGTGAAAGCATACTAAAATGTTGTGGGACTTTGCAAACTGAGGTTATTTTATAATAAATATCTTCTGCCTCCTTAGGCTGCTGTGAATAATAATTAATGTTTGCATACTGCTTTGAACATGCAGACTGTAATGACAGTACTAAGCTTTAATATTAAAACTATTAAATATTGGATTCTGTAATGGTTTCCTTCCATTTCAGAGAATCATAAGTTTTTATGATGTGTTTAAAAATAAAATTGCTGTAAGGAAGGACTGCCATTTAAATTTAAGATCAAATACTTCAAAAAGGATTATATGATATGCCTGAGAGCTCCCCCTGAGCTGCTTCTCCCTGCCTGCCCTCCTCCATATGGAGGCTGGCTTTCTACCTTACAAATGAACCCGTGATTGTAACTGGAAAGCCTTTTGCAGGCAGCTGTTGCAGCTTCCCAGGCTTCATGGAGGGGATTTAGGGATATCACTGAGAAGATATATTGCATAATGTGCGTGTGTGCTTACATCAGAGCACATAAAATACTTCATTATTATAGCGTAAAAAATGTACGGAATGTGTCAAGCACCAATAATGAAGGCTTTGAAACAGGTTATTCCATAATTTTCCTGCTAGGGCCTTATGAACATGCACATGTATCTCTGAAGCAGCAACTTAGACAGATGTTGGACTTGGTCACCAGCTAATTTGCCTTAATATGGCAATTATTTTTAAAATTGATGTAAAATATGTAGAGACAGAACCCTACTGGAACAATCAAATACTGTGTACTCGTTACTTCAAGTCCAGAATACCTTCACCACTGATTTAACTACTAATGAATTTGGAGACATCCATGTCTGAGCTAATTGTTTGGACTTCCCTTATATTTATTGCAAAGAAATAGGCACTGCTAGGATGCCATTTGTTATATCCTAATGTAGATCCCTAGATTTGGTCAGATGAATTGCCCCCTAAAAGTGCATTTTCTCTGCCTTGATTATAGAGAGAAGCAGAGTAATTAACTGAAAAGTACTGGCTACATCTTAGAAGTATAAAGGTTGGAAAGATTAATCATACCCTGTTAGTCAGTGTTTTTCATTGTGGCATATCTCTTTAACTTTGATTCATAACACAGACATTTTAAGCAAGCAAAATATGTGGGGGTTTTTTGTTGTTGTTTGGACAGTAAGTGATGGTTTTCATGAAAATTAAAACTTATGCATGAAGCTGGTTTATTTATGCTTTAATGAAAAGAAACTAATAAGACTATATTTTTCATATTGGATCACAAAGGCAGTATTTCTCAGCATTTTCTGTCAAAACTGTGCTGAAGCTTTCTCAGATATGTGCTTATTAGTGATCTTTTCTTTGTACAATACCTTGCACAGGACAGTCATGCTGTATGCCCAGAGCAGTGGCACTACAGCAATATGAAGAAAGAATTTCTTCTAATATATAAAAGTCAATATCCAGAGCATAGCATTTAGAAAGAGCAATTACCAGGTACTTTTAAGTTGAAAACTACCATAATTATCCACTGTTTGAAAAGACAATGAGAATACCTAATCATGTAGTTGCTCTGTGAAGGCTTATCCATTTGCTGTAAAATCTGGGCATGTGTTCTTAGGATATGGGCTGAAACAGTGTTGTGCCCATCCAAAGGCACGAGTAAGATGTTGCTGTGTCTGTCTCTGGTAGCTGAATGAAGATATAAAGGATGGGAGTAGTAGAGTATTCATATAAATGGCCTTGCTATTTTTGCATTTGTGAATGCAGAGTCTTCTCAGTTCTTTCTGAAATGAAGAAGCTTTGTCTTCAGGCTGTGGAATTGCCACATTCGTGTAATGCATATTATTCTAGTACTCCTGAGTAAACCAAGTAGGGAAGGTACAAGGTACCAAATATTCCTTCTAGGTATTCTGCTGTAAATTTGCAGGAACAAGACAAAGGAGTTCCTCTGTACTTGCAGACAGTTAACTGGCAGCAAGTTTGGCTCAGGAGTTCCTAAACTTGAATCTACATCCCCACCCTTTGAAGTGGTTGGAAAGATCCTGTTGACTACAGTGAACTTTGGGCCACACATAGCAACAGCCCCCTTCTTATCTGACGTGTACTGGTTACGCTGTTAAAAGAATACTTTAAAATAAATAGTAGGTATTTGGTGAGAAGCACACCTAGTCAAATTTATGTTAAATTTGGTTTCTTTGTCTGTAGGCTTGTTTTAGGGAGGGTTCTTTTTTGTGTTTAGGAGCAGGCCTGGATCAAGCACCTGCATTGGGATTCTTTGTTCTGCTGCTTCCCATTTGTTCCTTGCCTGCTTTTATCTACTTTGCTGGGAAGCTCCACTGCGCAAGCAACAGCTTTTCTGTATCTCTCTGCAATGTTTGGTATGATATGAGTTATAAACTATTGCATTAAGAATACTAAGAAGAATGTATTTCAAGTTTTTAAAGCCTGAATTACTGTAAGGCTGCCTTTTCCCTTTTGGTTGAGGCTTCAATGTGAAAGTGGAAATTAGCAGCTGATATGACCAAGACATTAATTTTTCACTCCTTCACCACCCCCACCCCCCCAGCACTTAAATTTAGATGTAGTTCAGATTGAAACTATCTGTCTTGTTTTGGCAGGAATGCTACAGAATGGAAAGAAGTTTGATTCCTCCAGAGACAGAAACAAGCCTTTCAGGTTCAAGATTGGCCGGCAAGAAGTCATTAAAGGATTTGAAGAAGGTGTCACACAGGTACAAAGAAATGATTCTGGCTGAACTTCAAGCCGGCTGAAGCGTGTGTGAGCACAGCAATGTCCTGTGCAATGGTGACAAGACCGAGTGGAAATCACAGTGTAGTAGGATACAGAGTGTTTTTCTAAAAGCATGGTGCATTTGAGCACGGTGTTTCCTGTAGTTCTTCTCCATCCATCCAGGCACATCCTCTACTCATGAGGCTTTCCACATGGTATGCTTTTGGGAGGGGAGAGATAAGTCCCTTCTCCAGGTGCCAATGTGCCAAAGCCCCTTCCCTTTTCCATAGGCAGCTCCCCAGATAGGCAACAGTGGCATCTAAAACGTTCCAGGTGACAGAATTTTGTGGAGTGGCCTCTATTGAGCTACTTCATAAAAGTCCAAGCTGCCATTTTTTATGGCATCCATGACCGAGCTACAGATTTTGACCTTTGCTGAATAAGATACCAAACTGCATTGTTAAATTTTTATGACTTCAGGCTCCCAACTACAAAACTTAACATTCAATGACCAGCCCGATACCTAGAAAAAGGAAGCTGCACTCTCTTAATTACAGTTTGAGTGCTAACGCAATAAAAGCCTGAAAGACCCACACAATTCTTTGCCAGCTCTTGCTTTTTGTCTGCGGTGCTGTGAGGGCCCACTACATGAGTGCAATCCGGCTCCTCAGGTGCAAGAATGAATGAGGTCAGGGTGAAAATTCTTCATGACTCCCTGTCTCAGTGTAGGATGAAACTGCTCAAATACTATTATAGGAACAATTATAACAGGAATAATTTCTTGTGCTTCAATAGAGAGAAAGGAAGAATGCAAAATGAGGAACAATCCACTGAGGATTGCTTTTCCAGAGAGGGATGGAAAAGAAAATGGTTTGCAGTCCTGTGGGGAAAGGAATGCAAACATTCCCTTCTCTCCAGCCAGAGAAGGAGTAGTCCATTTGAGGAATCCTAGACTCTCTGAAAAATACCCACCTTCCTCTGAAGGATTTGAGTTGGAATCTATATTATTTGCTTTGCAGTAGGGCCCAAGAGGAGCTCAGTGTGCTGTAAAAACCAGGAGCCAGTGCAGATAAAACAGTGGCAACAAGCGCTGCGTGAATCAGTCTATCCTTTCCTTGACTGCTCTCGCCCCCTGACCCCTCTCCCTTATTAAGTGGCTGAAAGCCCTTCCAGTGGCAACACGCTGCCCTCCTGCTCCTCCTAGTGGATTGCAGACTTAGAGCGGGCTTGTGGCTGTCCCCATCCACCCCATAGGGTTTTTAGGAGTTTGGGGAGTGTGATTAACACAAAGCACTCGGAAAAAGGCTGTTCACTATGTCTAGCATGCAGATCTTTCAAGCCTTAGATGAATGACAGTCGGATGTCAGCGGCATCTGCATTTCTCTACTCAACTTGTGACGAGTTGAGGTTGTCCTGTGCCTAAAACCCACGCGTGATTTACCAGCTTTGGTTTGCAGGCACCCAGCAGAGAGCAGCCAGGCTGCCCCACACAAACCCCTGCAGGGGCCAGGGGAGGTCAGCTCTCCTATATCCTTAGCCTCATGATATCAATACACCTGGAATGGTGGGAAAGTTTATATTCCCATTTTTCTTCTACCTAAGGTGATCATAGCTTTGGCATATTTAAAGGACTTGAAAACAATTCAGCAGTAAATGTTGTGTAATGTGTAATCCAGTGATGTGCCCGATCCTGGGAGAAAGGTCTGAGTTAAAACCACTGCTTCAAATCAGGATTCTTTCTTGGCCATGACCAATGAATATTCCATCACCAGTGTATGGTGCCTGAATAACAGTTTGAGAATGCTGCACCCTAGAATACTCTGTTGGAAGAGTAGGGATTTGAATCTTGATATCCCAAAACTCCATGAGCACTGTTACCTCCCAAGCTAATCTGGTTTGAGAGGAATCAGCATTTCTGTCCATCCTAGGTGCAGGGGCTCTCTGCCGGAATAAGCAGCATCTGAGGTGAGACATCTGCCCTCAGGCTTGGGCTGAGTTAAGGGAAATAAGTATCTTTTTTAAGCAGGATTGCATCAGTGTTTGCTTTGCACCTGCCCAACAGCAGAAAATTGGGTGCTTACAGCATTAGCGTTTGAGCAGTGGTTTTGAAGTCCCTGGTGGTGGCTGAAGAAGGAAAAAATGTTGCTGAAGGCTTTTCACAGAAGCTGAACCTGACTGTGTTTTGGCACTGATCTCTCATGAATACAAAGCTCTGATCCTGTCTGTTACTGAGAGTTTTTCTTAATGCCTGCTGGTGGTGTGACACGTACTTGTGCTCTGCAGAAGGAACTCACACCTCCTACAGCTTACTCCAGGTTAGACAGGATGGGCCACCGTATGCATTAAAAAGCCTCTGTGTGACTCCCAGACTGGCTCTGGCAATTTAAATAACTGCTGTGAGAAGCCAGAGGAATCAGGAGATCTATGTCTGAGCTGTTTGTGGTAGCTTCAGCTTGAAGCTGAAAGATGAATCTGGTGATCTCAACTCTCCTTAACTCTGTAAATCTGCCACGCAGTGATTTGTTGTTTTCCTCCTAATGCTGTTTTTTTGTGTTCTCTTTCTTTTCTCTAACATCCAAAACCCAGATGAGCTTAGGACAAAGAGCAAAGCTGACCTGCACACCTGAGATGGCCTATGGAGCCACAGGCCACCCTGGGGTCATCCCTCCCAATGCCACTCTCCTCTTTGACGTGGAGCTTCTCAGGTTAGAGTGAACCTTCTAGAGGGAGCTGGCTGGAGACATCTGTTAATAACCATCCGCTCTTTCTTGCCTTGCCAGCAGCAGGAGAAATCTTCACTGGAATCCAAATCTCCCCTGCTCAAGCTGTCCTGTCAATAGCGCCTGCCGTTTGGTTTCTTATGCCTTCTTCCTCTTTTATTAACTTTGTGGTGTCAGTATTTGCCTTTCATTACAAGCTTTGCTTTGGTAAAAATGTCTGCCGTTGTAACATTTTCAGGTTGTACATTTTATTTAACTTGCATGTAAGAAGAATTCATAGTGATGATTGAAAATATATATAAATATAAATATATATATAGTCCTTACTGAAAAACCACTGCCTTACTGTACACTTAAACCAACAACAACAAAAAACAAAAGGTGCTCAAAAACAAATCCAATGTACGCCTTGTACATGAACGGGCATTAGCCAAACCGAGTTACCTGCGCTGCCACTTTTCTCAACTTGTACGTTCTGCTTGCTGCTGTTTTGAAAAATACTGTCTCAAGAATTAAAAGTATATATATAAAACCAATAAAATCTTGCTACTTTACAGTTTCTGGTTCCTGTGTTTCTGCTTTCCTCTGGTCACTGGGATTCTTTTTGGTGTATAAGAAGTTCTTCAAACAATTAACCTGTTTGTTGTTAATTATTTCTCTTCTATGAAATGCATGTAATTCCATGTACTGCTAGATGGCACAATGGATGATTTCTGTGGGACCAGAGGTGCCAGGAATGTTTAAGTAAAAGCTGCTGGGACAGAGAGGTTTCTTGACTCTCCTCAGCTGCCCTGCTGGTGGCCCCTCAACTCTGGTCAAAATTTGGCTGCTGAAGAGGTGGAAAGTGATGCTTCTCAAAGGCGTGCAATGCTGGTTCTCTTCTCTGCATTTGCAACAGTAAAACTAGTGTAAAAGATTTTAGTGGAGCTGAGATAGGCTAAAGAAGAGCAGAATGATGTGCATCCATCTTACAAAACCAGATGTGGACACTGAACACACCGGGGTTTTATAGCCTGAATCTTCTGAAGCTGTTTATATAACCTGCAAACTTACTTTGTGTGCTGGGCTCCTGGCACATGAGATTGAGAAATACTTAACTTCATTTGGTGGTTATATGAATTCACAAAATTCTGGTTCCTCTCCTGGAGATGGATGAATGTGTTGTGTGGTTTCACGAAAAGGCCTGATCAGTAACACAGCCTTCGTCTTGTTATTTTGCTTTGCCCAAATTTGATTTCTCACATGCTGGCTTGCTTCTCCCCTTTGCTGTAGAGAAAAAGAGCATCAGTGATAGCATGAGAGGTGACGCTTTTAAGCTGAAAGAGGGGAGATTTAGATTTGACGTTAGGAAAAAAATTTTTGCTGTGAGGATGGTGATGCCCTGGAACAGGTTGGCCAGAGAAGTTGTGGATGCCCCCTCCCTGGAGGTGTTCAGGCCAGGTTGGATGGGGCTTTGAGTAACCTGATCTGATAGAAAGTGCCCCTGTCCGTGGCACAGGGAGTGGAACTGGATGATCTTTAAGGTCCCTTCTGAACCAAACCATTCTGAAATTCTATGATTTGATTATATTATTTTTATTTCTTGACTGAAAACTATTTGTATAGTTTTCAACTAATAGGTTTTTTGATGGAAAGATTTCAAGCAGGTGGTGAGCTCTTTTCTTGCGGAAGTTTGTAAGGAGAACATACCCAGCACAAGCAGACAGACTGCAAAGCTTCATAGACATCTCCAGGTGATACCTCCTGGAGATGGGAGGGAAAGGAGCACAGAAATGGCAGACTGGCAGACTGGCCAGTGACTGCAGTTCATGCTCTTCTTTCTCCAGATGTTTATTTTACCCACAATGCTGTATTTGAGTTTGTTAATTAATAAACCCCTAAAATCCATCTCTTACAGACTGTTCACTGAGGTTCGGTGCAGTAATTTTTTTTCGGGCTCCCCTCTCCATAAAGAAGCAAAAAGTCTTTGGGGACCCATTTTTTTTGTGGAAATGTAAACTAACTGCAGCAGCAAGGTTACACATCCACGTCACATTACTAGTTCTTCTGTTTAGGACAGGCTAATTTCTTGTTAATAAATAAGAAATTAGACCTGAAAGGGTTTGATGCCTGGAAGCTTTCCTGAATGCTTTTCCAAAGTCCTGGTCCCGTTTGCCACTGCCCCAGACTCTGCTGCTGGTCTTGGCTTCAGCTCTGGGTTACAGATCGCAGGCTGCACTGCAGCAGTTGCAGGTTTGAGCTCCTCAAATGTCACAGTTAAGTGTAACGTAGTCCTGTTGCTTCTGTCAGACACAGGCTGGTTCAGCACACTGGTCTATAGCTGCTCCTGCTGACATGCCAGTTGAAGTCAGTTGCTCATTAAAAATAGAAAATAAACCATAAATGATCTGTTTTGGGACCTTTCTTGGGTGCCTCAAAAGTGAAAAGCAATGCAAAGGATTGCCTCAGCATAGCTGGAACGGCCGCGTGTCCTCTCTGACGTTTAGTGGTCCTGCTGTTGGCAAGCTTCTGCTGTGTCTAAAGCATCGCTCTGCCCTGCTGGTTCTGCTCAGTTTCTTAGCAGTGAAACACACGTTCCTGCTGGGCCTTAAGAGCTGATCATGCTCTGTCTTACTGTCTCTATCTGCAGAGCTGCTGAGCACTTTACTTTTGCCCTCAGCGGTACAACCCAGCCATTACCAAGTCTGTAAAATCCTTATTACAGCTGGGTGATGAAGCTTGCTCTCTCATCACCCTTTCTCTGCAGAGACCTTTGTTGGAGGCAGGGATTATTACATTTTTCATGCCAATTTCATTAAAAAAATCTGAAAGGAAAACTAATTGTGCTTTGTGATACTTAGGGAAATTAAGTCTTCAAGGAAATGTAATCTTCAGCTCTTTATTTGACTGCAAATGCTTTAATTTATTTAATTGTATCATCGATCAACGCAGTATATAATTATTACCACTGTATAATGGATTGGAAAAAATTTACTGTCATTGACTGTGTAATCAGATATGCTCTTGTTACTAATTTCTAAACAGCATCAATGGAAAAACATGACCTTCCAGGCTTAATTTCATGCCCTACTTCCTGAAAAATTAAATGGGAAGTGAGTGAGCACACACAAAACCCAGCACAGATGCAGAGTACAAGGCTGGCAACATCTGCCTTATTTGCTGCGCCCTCTGCCATTCATATAACTGAACTCATTTCCCTGTCCTTTGATATTACATTTCAAACAAAATCTTGAGCAGACCTCATCAAAACAATCCTCTGGGCATTCAATTTCCATTCCTTCTGTCTTGCAGGTACAAATTATTATTTCATTTTACATGTGCAGGGACATTGAAAGCCCTGAACAGGCACTAGAAGAAAAAGTATGAAATGGAATATTTAATGAAAGGCAGCAGCTGAGCTCTCAGAAAAATCAAAAGCTGCTGATCTCGAGGATTCATTGAAGGAATTTTTATTAATCTTATTACCCTAAAGAATTGCTTTTTATATATATTTTTCAAACAGCATCAAATCGTCATCAAAACAGACACTGAAGTGCAAGCACCCTGCTCTCTGCTATTGACAGAAGCAATGTGGTATCTTTATATGGCTTTAAACAAGGCCGGCACCATGTGGCGCCATCATTAACACTTTGATATTTTATTATCAGTATTCATTAGAAGCATAAATCCAGCATAGTAACATACACCTCCAGTTCCTGTTACTGCAAGAGGCCTTCTAAGTGCCCAGCATTGCTGTAAATGGCCCTAGTTACCCTAGTGCTTAGCATGTGTGTATGTATATATAGGGAGGTTGTAACCTTCAAAAATCTGTGAATGTTCACATAGAAGCCCTCCCATAGGATTTAATTAATGTAAACATGGATCTGGATATGGTCGTTAGAGCAAGGCCTGAAGAAGGCCACAAAGATGATCAGGGGGCCGAAGCACCTCCCATAGGAGGACAGGCTGAGAGAGTTCAGATTGTTCAGCCTAGAGAAGGCTCAGGGGAGACCTTAGAGCAACCTTCCAGTACTTAAAGAGGGCTACAGGAAAGCTGGGGAGGGGCTCTTTATCAGGGAGTACAGGGACAGCACGAAGGATGACACTTTTAAGCTGAAAGAGGAGAGATTTAGATCGAGTATTAGGAAAAATGTTTTTACTGTGAGGGTGGTGAGGCACTGGAAGAGGTTGCCCAGAGAAGACATAGATGCTCCATCTTGGAGGTGTTCAAGACCAGGCAGGATGAGGCTTTGAGCAACCTGATCTAATGGGACATGTCCTTGCCCATGGCAGGGGATTGCAATTGGATGATCTTTAAGGTCACTTCCAACCCAAACCGTTCTGTTATTCTTTTAAGGTGAGGAGGTGTTTGCCTGAGAAACTTAAGGTTTGTATTGATCTGATGGGCAAGACCTGAACACTCATCTAGGGCAGGAAAAACAACCACTCACCCAAGCACAAGGACAGCAGATGACAGCTGCTTTGCATTTAATGTGCGTGCATCACAGCTGCACTCGACAGGAGAAACAGCACAGGGCTGGGCAAGTGGGAAAGCTGGCAGTGACAGAGCAGCAGAGCTTCTGTGTTTCCACGGTTCAGCTGCCAAGGAGCTCCACAACACCTCACTAGGGCCTGCGAGCTTCTGGCTGCAAAAAGTAGCTTTGGTTTTAAGGTAAAGACACAGGCATGGAAGAACCACAGAGTAAGGATAAGGCTTTTCAGTACACACACTAAATGTAGCTCCCTCTCACACCCCTAATGCCTGCCTGCAACAGGAGACCCGTCCCAGCAGGACGCTCCCCCATCAGGCACAGGATGGGATTTCAAGCAACCATCCAAAACTGAAGCGATACCGGAGCCATTTCAGCCACCTCCTCCCTGCCGCTGAGGGTGAAACAGTCAGCTCAGTGTCAACACCACCCTTCCTGCTCCTCCCAGCTGAGGGACAAGGTGCACAGCACACGGCAACCACATGGAACCTCCTCCCTCTGAAAGCTTGACACTGGTACCCACAGCCAGGTACCTTTCCCCACACCCCTCAGGTGCTGACCACACATGAACATTCACGTATGTTCGGTGACAGATACTCTGCAAGTTCTTACCTGTACCACGAGCACTCAGGTGAGGAGTGACATCCTTTCTAAAAGGGAAGGTTACATGCAAAAGGAGCACAGCATCAAACAAGTCTCGATGAAAAAGCTTAACTACATAGAAACATTTATTTTTTTACTAAATGGACACAAGAATAGCATTGAGTCTTTTTAAGCAATTTCAACAAAAATCTAAGGACACAAAAATGGAACCAGTCCTTTATGACAGTATAAAACACTGAAAAAAATTTAATTTGAATGACAAATCCTCAGGCAAAGTACATTTGCATCTGTCCAGGCTCTGTGCTGGCTGGAAGCTGTCTGGTCAGAGAGGTAAACACCACATCCAAGCACATAAACCCTCCTGAGGGGCAGGATGCTGCCAAACATTCACATGACTTCCAGCTGGTTCAGAACAGAGGCACAGGTTATTCCTTGCCATTTCCAAAGTACACTGGTTATGCCATCTCTGTATCACACTGATTTTTATTCACTGGACATGAGTGCAGAAAAAAAAGCCAAAAAATTTAAATGTTTTTTCCTCCACCAGACACTGCATCTCAAATTTATGTACATGAAGTATATTACAGTTCAAACACAGAATATGAAACAATCACAGGACGAGGGTCTAAAATTACCATCACCTACTCTCTCTTTTTGGTTGGGTGTTCTCTACTTAACATTTAACAGGCATTAAGTGCATTCCTGCTGCTCCTGCTAACCGCAGTACAAACCTGGCACCCCCAGGAACAATTTCCTACACCTTTAAGTCAGCCTTGCAGTAACGCATCGTTAGAGCAAGGATATTTTACTGCATCTTAGCAGTTTCCTCTCTGTCACTGGGAATAAGCTATTTGGACTGGTCACCTAAGCCACTGGATCATTTTAAAAGGCAATTCAATTTCTATAGTTTGTGAAAGAGACTTTGCTAAAAATATGTATTTGGGCTTGCTTTTTTCCTACTAAACAGGAGCCTAATGATCATGAAATAGAATCTGGCTCTTTTAAAGACTCCCAGAGGGAGAAAGGCTCAAGAAATTGTGTACAGTATATACAGGTGGATGAACTATCAAACCACACTTAGTTCTTTTTTAAAAAGTGCAGACCTCCCTTGGCAGGGAGACAAGTTGCAACACTCCACCTTCAGGAAGTAGCGAGTGAGATTTACCTCTGTGTAGGCAGCTCATTCCAAGCCCCCTGAGCTCTCTGGATTAGACCAAGCAGACCTTCAGGAGGGATGACACACTCAATGGGCTCAGTTCCATTGCGTAAGGCCTTGCTACAAACAGGTGGTTATGCACCATTTACCAGGTCACCCTTACAAAATGGAGAAGCTGTGTCCACTCAGGGGGATTTGACCTTGCAGAAGATCTTCTGATGTTTTACATTTATTTACTTCTAAACTGGAGATTGAAAGAGTCAAATTACAACTTGCCAAATTTAAAGAGAGAGTTATACTCATTGAACATTCCTATGTTTAGTTCAAAAACTCAACAGCAGGGCTTGAGAACAGTTTTCTAAAAAGCTCAAGTTTATTTTGGTGGATCTGTATTAATTCCGTATTTTTCCTTGAGAAGCTTAAGCTGTTCCTCTTTCTTCTTTGTGTCCATCTTCTGGAATGCCTGTAATTAGGAAAAATAAAAGATGTGAGAAGAAAAAAAAAATCTCACCTTAGAACACATTATTTCCCTGTACCCACAAAGCACATCACTACGAACTGTATCAGTATCACACACAAACAGCATTGCTCCATCCTTCACCCTGGAAAGGCCACAGTAACCTGGGCACCATCAGTAACAGACAAAACAGAAAGAACCAGAGACTCTCTACCTGCAAACAGGATCTCCCACCCTTTTGCACCTATGTAGTTTTAAGGCCCCTGCTTCCCCTTCTCTCAAGCACACTCACCAGAAACACTCTTGGACCAAAGATACTTTTTTTGCACACAATTCACAAAGTAAAAATGAAATCCTGACAATATATCCAATCCATTCCTTCTAGAAGTTTGGATTTATTTCTTAAAAATATCAAAGCAACTGCCTTTTCAGATGGAATTTTTTTTGTCCTATGTTCCCAGGTAATTTAAACCCCTTCAAGTGTACGTACCCTGTTTGCGTTGTAGTAGAGAACCACAAGGTATCTGTTGCACACATTGAATCCTGACAGGTGATCACAAGCGTTTTTGGCATCAAAGATATCTTCGTAGACCACATAGGCTGTTCCTCTAGTTTCAGGAGTGTTCCCACTGCAGAGCAAGATGAGTTTTAATGTCAAACAAAATGAAACAGTTCTATCAGTCTTTAGCAGTGACTGAGATCAGATTAACCAAGGCGACTTTGCTACAAAACAATTTATCATTATTTTTTCTAGATATTAAAATACATACCTGCTTTCCACACCAATCTCCACTTACAGTTCAGAGTCAGAGACAACAGGAAAACATGACAGAGCACATGCTGCATAATGCTCCATAGGGAATTCACCTCTCCAAAACAGTGATTAGAAGCTGCTGCTGTTAGTGGCTGTCACATTGCTGGAAATACTTTAAGTTTTTATTACAGCAATTAGCTTGTTTTATTTAATTTTACAATACCAGGCTGTCAGTTAATAGATGTCTGGATCAGATGTCTCCCTAGGATGGAATACAGCTCTCAGCACATCACAAAGTCAATCTGAAGTCACAACAGCCCTGCTGGTGCAAGACCACTCCAGACACACAGCCATCATCTATTGGACCATCAATTTGATTTCCTTCACTGGAGGGACAGGAGACATGTCTGGACACATAACGCTAACCGGCCCAAAGAGACTGCAGAGCCTAGATCTGGGATAAAAGACAGTTATAGCAAGGTTAATGGAAGAACTGCCTCTAGGGTGCCTGCTTCTAAGAGAACTCCTGTGGACAAATGACATTGCACATATCCACACCGAGGTGCACACAAAACAAAGAGAATGGGATAAAACCTACACAAAGCACAAGAGTCATTACAAAGGGAGTTCCACGTTATGCCTCCCCTCGAGACAATGTTCAGTTTTTCGAGGAAACCAACGCAACTCAGTAGTTCTGAATGACCTGGGGGAGGCTGCATTTGGCTTCCTGCTGGACCAGAAAGCCAGTGCACTGCTCTGATGAAAAGCTCTTCCAACCTACATGGTTTCAGAAACCTCAAATATCAGTCCAGGAAGAGTTCTGCCCTTTTAGCCAAGCAGCAAGTTTACACTGTTCCTTTTTCCTTCACACTTTCCTGGTCACTTTTGTTCCCTTTCCTGAATGAGGATCTCACTAGTGACACAGTCCAGCACAGCATCAGCAGCACATGCTCCCCTGTCCCTGTTTGTTTATGGAAGGCAATTCCATCCCCCAAATTCACGTTCTATATACTGAACAATAATTTCTAATAACTACAGCTCTGGAATGAGTACTTCTATTTGGGGTGCTCTGGTTTGGTCTGTTTAACTCTACATATTCACATCCTGCACAGCCAAACCAACTAAATATATTATGGATTAATTACCCACCCCAGGCCTGGAGCATGGGGAAATGGAGAATGATATAAATTACACTGATACATTCTGCACTAATCCCATCAGCAACCTACTTGAGAACTCAGAGATTCTGATTATTTTGTCAATGTCTGGATAAAGGCAGTACAAAAAAATCTGTATCAAATATAACCTACATTTCCTTTCTATATGTACATGTACTAAAATGTTACTTAGAATGGTAGTATTAAACACCAAGTGTTGTTTCCTCCTCCTCCCCTATCTAAATATTTTTCAGAAGGGGAAAAAACCCTTTTTTGTAGAAGCATCAATACTCCAACCTCATAGCTCTCAAAAGTTCTCCCTGAATTCCAGCTTCAGCCAACTCTTTCTGCTAGAAACCTGGCGGAACGTAATACTAACCAGGTGAAACTATGGTTACTCGGGGTAACAAGGAACATCACAGCTCAGGTCTTCAATATTTCAAACAACAGAAGAGAGGAGCCTCAGATTTGCTGTAGACATGTACAACCTCAATGCATTTTAGAAGAAAATTACAGTCAGATTGCTATTATCCACAGACAAAGGTGGCTGGGGGATAAACTGTATCTGGTGCACCAAGAGTTGTTTCTGGTTGACAGGTCCAACAGTAATAGCAACACCTCCATTTTCCCATTAGTCAAGTACCTACTAAGCATGAAAACTGCCTGTATTCAAATTCTGCCTTTCTCATTTTTACTTTTAGTTAAGGTTAAAGGTTTGCTGTATTTAAGATCTACTCCAGAGAGCAAGTTCCTTGTATTTTTAGCAACTTACTTAAGCTCACATCGAATTTAACCTTTTTCACCCTACTCACCGGCAATACTATTTTCTAACAAATTCAGACATAAGAGAAATGTCATCCCTTCCCCCTTTGGCACACAGGGATACTGCTAAACGGTGTTTAACTTCTTCAGCTGCAAAATCCAGTTGCTACCTACTGCAATAGGAATAGTGACACATAACACATATACTAAGGGAGATAAAACCCTTAAGTTTTCAAAGGAATCTAAAATACTTACACTCTGATTTGTCGAATAGGTCCATACTTCCCAAAAATATCATACATTTCCTCCGCTGTGATTTTATATGGCAGATTCCTAATATATAGGATTCGATTAACTTCTGGAGGCAGCCGAATCTGACGCAGAAACAACATACAGCATGTTAGATCTACAGGGGACACTTGAGACTTTAACAGCAGCAGCAGCCTACATGCTAAATCCTGTGGCAAGCATCACTGAGAGTCCCTGCGCTTCATCAGTCTTTTTTTGTTAACCCTCCACATAAAATCATGAAGATTGGAAAAGACCTCAAAGACCATTCAGTCCAACCATCAGCCCAACACCACTATGCCTATTAAACCACGTCCCAAAGTGCCATATCTACACATTTTCCAAACACCTCCAGGGTAGGAGACTCCATCACTTCCCTGGGCAGTCTGTTCCAATGCTTTACCACTCTTTTGGTAAAGAAATTTTTCCTAATATCCAAACAAAACCTCCCCTGCTACAACTTCAGGCCATCCTCTCATTCTATCACTTGTTACTTGGCAGAAGGGACCAGCACTCATCTCGCTATAACCTCCTTTTGAGTAGCTGTAGAGAGCAATAAGGTCTCCTCTCAGCCTCCTCCAGGCTAAACAACCCTAGTTTCCTCAGCCGCTCCTCGTAACACTTGTGCTCCAGACCGCTCCTCAAATCTCAGGGAAATGGAAAATGCAGATTCTGGGGCGTGTGCTACAGGCTGGCCCATGTAGCTCTGCTCCAATGCAGTTCACATTAAGGCACAATAACCAAGAGTCTGGAAAACAACCCCAGTTCCCTCAGCTGCTCCTCATAACACTTGTGCTCCAGACCCTTCACCAGCTTCGTTGCCCTACTCTGGATGCGCTCCAGCAAGTCAATGTCTTTCCTGTACTGAAGGGCCCCAAACTGAACACGGGATTCGAGGTGCAGCCTCACCAGCATCGAGCATAGGGGGACGATCACTTCCCTACTCCTGCTGGCCACTCAGTGGCTGATACAAGCCAGGAAGCTGCCAGCCTTCTTGGCTACCTGGGCACACCATCGGCTCATGTTCATCCGGCTGTCAACCAGCAGCCCCCAGCCAAAAACTGGACGCGTTTCTCTCAAACAAGAGGTTTGCCTGGAGGGGGAAGGCCCTCTTGGCCAGGGACGAGGAAGGCGCCCAGGCCTGGCGGTAAGGCCTGATCTCAGCGCCGGCCCGGGGGCTCTCTCCTCACGGCCCCGGAGGGCTGAGGCGGGCAGGGGGAGCGCACTCACGTTGGCTCGCTTGGCCGCTTGCATCGCCATGGCGCCGGTTAAAAGAAGAGAGGGGCGGTTGCCGCTTGGGAGAAAAACAACAACAGCAATGCAACCTCCGCCTCTCGCCGCGAGAGAGGACCCGGATGTTGTCCCAGCGTGCACCGCGCGGGCTC